>JAPMUZ010000003.1:2733975-5467951 GCA_029931735.1 Dactylonectria alcacerensis | reverse complement strand
CGAGGGCTCGCTAAGCACTCGCTAAGTGAACGCTTATACACCACCCTATACCTACCTTCAGATCTCTTATGTAACACCTTAACAGACCAACCCTTACACTTAGAGTCTTATGTTTTAAAGCCTTAATAATTACCTGGGTATTATTAAGACCTTATAATGCGTTCTAAAGGTAAGTTTCTAGCAACCTTTAAAGGAATTGATTATTTAATATCCAATTGCTGAATATACTATAAAGATTAGTACTACTAGCAATAACGTACATAATAAGCAAGTGCACTAACCAAGCGAGTGCACTAAAAATATCGACCCTCAAGACATAACATAGCATAAAAACACAACACAGCATTCAATCAATTAAAACTAATTACTATTCTCTTCTCCAGATATCTTAATAATAACCTGACATGTTCTTTTATTATGACCAGCCTTGCTACATGTCACGGCCTGGGCGACCTCTTAAGAGGCCAGGGCGGTCATGACTAGCAGAATCGGAAGTATGAGGATACTCGAGGCTAGAGTGAGCGGACTTACTTTAAATAGAGTGAGTAATAGTACGGATGCTTATTCATACGATGCTCTATAGAGTGAGCATTATAAGCAGATAGGACTAAGGTATAGTAAGCACTCTAGTATATAATTATTTAAGAAGTGTATATTTAGTATAAGCAGCTCCTTAGCTATTAATATAACTTAGTTATATTAAGTATGCTTTACTTTACTATTACTAGATGTAATAAATATTATTTAATCTTAACTTACTTAATTACTTTATTATATAAACTCTTAGATTAGGATTTAGTATATACTAGCCTTATAAGGATAGTATATTAACTTAATTATTATATATTAATAGCTCTTATTTATTATATTATTTATATTAAGCTTGAATAATATCGAATTACTATAATGGCTTTACTTACTATACTTAGCTTAACTCTATCTTTTTCTTATTAGCTAATAGGCAAACTACCTGTTCTAGTCCTAATGGATACGGATAATAAAGAAGAAGTTATTATGCTTATAAGTTATAAAGCGGAGGTATGCAAACTGGAGTGATATAATAAATGACTTAGCGATGAGTTTAATAAACTTGCTAAAGCTTCTTATAGGGATGCTATTAAGAAGTAAGGATAAATTAATAGTTTGAATGACTAAGTTAAGGCACTTATAGATAAACTCGAGAGGCTTACTAAAGCCTCTAAGAAATAAACCAGCCTTTATAAAGACTATATTAAGAATCTGGCCTTTAATTTAGTAATAAGAAAAGACGCTAGAGAAATCCTTAAACTAAGATAACTAGACCCCTATGACGGAACTGTAGTTACGCTCTAAGGATTCCTAACACAGCTCAGGGCCTACTAACTGTATTATTTAACTTAGTTTATTATTAATAATACTAAAGTCTAATATATTATAAGGTTCCTTAAGGATAAAGCTCTTTAATAGTTTGAACCTATTATAAGGGACTATATTAACTATATCTATGCTAATAGGAAGGAAGAAACTAGGGCTATTTATAAAAGCTATAAAGTCTTTAAGCATAAGCTTAAAAGCGCTTTTAGACTCTAGAATGAGAAATAAGTAGTAGAATAGTAAATTTAGAAATTCTATTAGAAAGGAGTAGTGTTTATATATATAGCTGAATACTATAACCTCGCTTTATGACTTAACTAGGGAGAAGAAGGATATATAGTAAGCTTCTATAAAGGGTTGAAGTCTGATATTAAAGACGCAATAGTCAGGAAAACTAAGCCTACTACGTATAATAGATTAGTATAACTTGCTATAGAAATCGATAACTAGTAATTCGAAAGATAATAGGAAAAGAAGGCTAAGAAGTCTGGAGGATCCTATACCCCGTAGTAGAAGAATAGAAGAAATTACGCAAATTACGGAAAGAAATGATAAACGGATACCTTATATAGAATAGACTCAGGCCCTATGAACATTAGGATAGTTAAGAAAGACTACTCTAAGGTCCTCTATTAGAACTATGGCGTCCTAGGACATACTTCTTATAAATGCTAAAAGCCTAAAATTGATTAATAATTCAAACCAGTACTTAAAGGTAAGAAGAAGGTAAGATAGGTTAGCTAATAGGAAGAAGAACTCTTAATAAGTAAGAAAATAGTTATGATAGCTAGAGTAGGTTATAATAATATGGGGATTTTATCTAATGAAATCACCTCCTTTATGAATGAGGAACTTAAGAGTGAAGAGATACTTAAAGGTAAGACTTATAAGGAAGGAAAGCTAAGTTAGAAGATAGAAAAAGAGCGATAAGCACTCTTCGAAGATTAATAGAAGGGTATGACTTCTAATATTAATAATATCTTAACGCTCTGAATACTAGTTCTATTACTAATAAGAAAGAAGGAGGAGAGACTACTTTACAGTACTATTAGAAAGATTAGTATAGTTAGAAAGGGTAAGGAAATCTGAAAGAAAGATACCTTTAAGTATATTTAACTAATAGTAGAAATAACGGATGAAGAAGATAATATCCTAGACTAATAGCCTGCTCTAAAAATACTACTAATTATAATAGCCCTTTATAAAAGTATTATTAAAATCTTATAATAATAATAAATAAATGATAAGATTAAATATAAGTATTACTTATATAAGAAAGGAGAACTAAGTATTAGTATAGGTACTGAAGCTAGATAAGTAAGAAGGCTTAGGCTTTCTATTATTAATAAAGATATACTAGCCCTTATAGATGAATACTTTAAGTCTAGTAATAGTAGTAGTATTAATAATACCTTAGAAGAAGAATCAGTTACTCTATAATTACTTAAATAGGAGCTAGAGGAAAATACCTCTGATTTCTCCTTAGGAAAGGATAGGAGAAGTGAGTGAATATTAAAATAACTTATTAAATGAATGTTAGATATAGTAAAAGGATAACTTATCTATATTCATGCGATTTAATAAAAAGACCTTACTAAAGTAGATAATTATATAAGATAAGTAATTATAGGCAATGAGCTATTACTATACTTTTAATATCTTAGATATATTAATATATTCTAAATATTATATACTTACTATATATACTTATTATATTACTTTAAGAAACTCTATTATGACTACTATCTTATATAAACTATACTCTAATTATTATAATGGTTTTATAATAGGACTAAGGCATGGGATTATAGAGTTATTAAGTAATTTAAAGGAATGGGAGTAGCTTAGCTCGAGCTATAAAATAACTTTTATTCTGAGGAATGCGTTAAAAAAGGCTTAATAATTAATAACTGCGTTATAGAAGAATGCTATATATATAAAAGAGAAAAAGTATAATTATAGCATAGCCTACTAGAATGTCTAGCTAACCATACTATAAACTATAGTAATAAGAAGTGCTTTAAGTATATAGAATATTTATAAGCAATCTATAAGAAGATCTATAAGATGCATTAAGATGGGTTTAATTTTAAAACCTATATAGAAAAAGAACTCTATAATAGGCTATAATATAAAGAAATCTGTAAGTATATAAAAAACGATACTCACTATCTATAATAGAGCGATAGATAAGCATAGTAGAAGTAGAGATATTACTTCTAAAAAAGGCTCTAGGTACTATAAGAGGTCCTGAAGAGGATATAATTATAATAGAAGTCTGAATTAATAGAGTATAGGTAATAGTGCTAATAGATTATAGTACTACTATAAATTATATTTAATTAGAATTAGTAAATAAGTTAGTATTATTATAGAAATATAAGAAATTTCCTTATAAAGTATCTAACCTAAAAAGAATGCCTTTTAGCTATAATAAAGGAAGGGTACTATAAAAGATTAATTACTTTAAAGTACTTATAGAAAGAAGAAACTAAAGAGTGGATTTTAATATTCTTAATATTAAAGACTACTTAGTAGTACTTAAATGACCTTAGCTATAAAAGCATAACTCTAATATTAACTAAGAGAAAGGCTAAATGCATTAGAGAAATGCATTTTCTTAGATTATAGATAGCAATAAATATAACCCGAGATCTTAAGCTTCAATTAGTAATAGAAATAATAATAAAGTTATAAAAGAAGAAATAACAGACACTTCCTCACCTCTAAAGGGAATAAAACGGAAGTACTAATAAGGGAAAATGCAATATATAAAACGAGTCATTATATTTATCTAAAAACAGTTTAGATAGATAGATGAGGACCTTAAAGAATAGAGAAAATAATAATAAGTAGAAGAGGAATGACTTAAAAACGTACTCCTAAGATACTAAATCTATAAAAAACTCTTTAAGGAGGAACTTAAGACTGGTCTTCTAGAACTAAGTGAATAGGACCTAGAAATCGTCCTAAAGGATAGGACCAACCCTAAGTTTTTTCCTATTTATAACCTTAATAATAATAAGCTAATAATACTAAGAGAATATATCTAAGAAATGGAGAAAAAAGGCTATATCTAGAAATCGAAGTCTTTAGCTAGATACTTAGTTATATTTATACTTAAAAAGAACGGAAAGCTATGCCTCTATATAAACTATAAGTAACTTAACTTAATTACTAAGAAGGATTGTATACTATTATCCTTAATCCCTAAGATGCATGACAGACTGTATAGGGCTAAGTAGTTTATAGCACTTGATCTTAAAGGAGCCTATAACTTAATCTATATTAAACCAGGATATGAATAGAAGACTGCTTTTAGAACTAAGTTTAGGCTATATGAATACTTAGTTATGCCTTTTAGACTTACTAATATACTAGCTATATTCTAATAAATAATTAATAACATACTATGCGAATATTTTAATATCTTTATTATATACTACTTAGATAATATACTCATTTTCTTTAAAAATGAGGAAGATTATAAGTAATATATTTATATAGTATTATAAAAGCTATAAGATATAAACTTGCTTATTAAACCTGAAAAAAGCAACTTCTATACTTTAAAAGTAGAGTTCTTTAGGCATATTATATCCTATAATTAGGTGCGGATAGACCCTAAGAAGATTGTAACAATATAGGAATAGAAATAACCTAAAAACCTTACAGAATTGCAATCCTTCTTTAGATTTATAAACTACTACTAATAATTTATTAAATACTTTAATAAATATACTATCCTACTTACTAGATTTATAAAGAAAGGAGTTAAGTTTAAATAGGATAATGAGGTAGAATAGGCTTTCTAGTTAATTAAGGATGTAATTACTTTAGAACCTATCTTAGTATTATTTAACTTTAATAAAGAAATCGAATTAGAAACTGACGCTTTAGGATTTGCTTTAGGTAGCTAGATTAGATAAAGAGATAAAAACGGATTACTATACTCTATTGCATTCTATTTATATAAGATGCATAGAGCAGAACTCAACTATTCTATCTATAATTAAGAATTCCTAGCTATTATTAACTGCTTTAAGGAATTCTAATACTATCTTTTAAGAAGTAACTATAAGGTTAAGGTCTATATAGATTATAAGAATATTTTATATTTTATAATAATATAGAAACTTAGTGGATAATAACTTAGATATACTAAATATTTATTAGAATTTGACTATACTATTATTTATATAAAAGGAATAGAAAATAGGCGAGTTAATGCAATTAGCTAATATACTGACTTTAATATTAAAAAGATTAAAGCTAGTAAGTAAATCTTCTCTTTTACCTTTAAGGGATACTTATAATAAAAATACTTAGAATATATATACTAATACTATGAATGCTTACTATAGATAACGCTTAGTAGTATATACTATACGACTTATAATAATAAACTACTAAAGAAAATCGAGTAATATAATTAGACTTATGAAATGGATAGGGTTATAAGAAACCCCTGCTTAATCCTTACTTTATAGTTAGAATTATAGAAACTGTAAGTTCTAATAGAACTGTAAGAATAGCTTATATAGGAGATATATTCTTATATACTATACGGATACTAAGGAATTAATAAAACCCTTAAGAGAGTTAAAACGATATATACATTTCCTAGAATTAAGAAGGTTATGTAAGACGTTATTTAATAATGCAGCCTTTATGTAAAAACTAAGGCATGATACTACAAACCCTATAGAGAATTATAACCCCTATTAGTAGCTTAGAGACTATAGCATTCTATTACTATAGATTTTATTATAAAACTACTTCTGTTAGAAGACCTAGTAATCAGAGCCTTTTATAATAGTATTCTTATTATTATAGATAGATTTATGAAGTTTTCCTATTTTATACTTTATAGAGAGGTAATAGATGTAGAAGAATTTGCTTATGTATTTAATTAGAATATTATTAGTGTATATGGATTATTAGTAGAGATCCTAACTGATAGAAGACCTCTATTTATATCTAAGTTTTAGTAAGCTTTAATAGTATAGCTTGGACTTAACTACTAATTAATTACTGCATTCTGACTATAAGTAAATAAATAAATAGAAAGGATAAACTAGATCTTTAAATAATACTTATAGTACTATATTAATTATGAATAGAATGACTAAGTTAAAAAACTACTAATAGCCTAACTAAGCTATAATACTGCTATATATGAAAGTATAAAGCTTATATTAGTATTTATAAATTTCGGATTTATACTTAATACATACTATAGGCTATAAGAAGGAATTATTAACCTTTATATAATACTTACTTCTAATAAACTAAAAAACCTTTATAAAGAACTAGGGACTGAACTTGAGTTTATTAGAAACTAAATAAGGAAATACTATAACTCTAAATAGATAAAGGGACTATCCTTTTTAGAAGGGGATATAGTCCTTCTAGCTATAAAAAATGTTTTAATGGATAGGCTAAGTAAAAAACTTGACTATAAGTTTATTAGACTTTATAAAGTTTTAGAAAAAATCTTAGAAAATAACTACAGATTGGATCTAAAGAGTAAAAAACATCTAATATTCTACATTTTACTATTAGAACTATTCGAAAATATAATTATAGTTAATAATAGTTATAATTACGAACTATAGGTAGAAGATCTAGAGGAATATTATATTAAGGAGATCCGCGAAATAAAGAAAATTGACAGTTAGATAAAATACCTTATTAAATAGAAAGGCTATTCTAAAAACGAAATATCATAAGAACTACTAGAAAACCTTAATTATATATAGCGCCTGCTAAAGACATTTTATATATAATATTAGAAAGTAAAGAAGGATTAAAGTCTAAAGAGTTTAAGTCTACTCTAGACTAATTAATTAGATCAGTATGGATAAGGGACTGTATATTAGAGATAGTCTTAGACATCTTAGCCACTACCTCATCCAGGCCTTCTAAGGCCTCCTAGTTAAGATGAACTATCTTATTTCCTTTTGAAATCAGGGAGCGACGCTACTTATATATGCATAATAAGTGAGTAAGCAACTCCTCTAACTCCTGCTAACAAAGGACGAAGCTTTTCTAGGCCTTAGCAAAAGCGGCATGATGAGCTTATAGTAGCTCTTTAGCAGCCAGCTATTCTACATTAAGACGCCTCGCTTCTAACAGAACCCGCATTACTATAGAAATTAGTAATTACATTCATTTTAATAGATATATACTAAAACTTATGAGAATTTAGTAGTATACTAGTTATATCGTACGGATGACCTAAGTGTGTATAGAGGCTGCATTTTCCCCTATCTACTATCTTATAAACAGCCCCTTAGGCTGAATAGTGAGTATAGGGCATTACCTTAAACCTAGCGTAATTAATGTATTTAGTAGAAGTAATATAATAGTATATAGTGTTAGAAGGTAGTAGTTTTTTAGGTTTCTTATTTTTAGAAATATAGCTAGATATTATATTAGCATTTCTTTTATAAATAATTAAGAGCAAGTTAGAGAACTAATACACTGAGGACTAGCTAGCTATAAATACGATCTTAAGGATAAGATTATTAAAGGGGAGATATTATATTATGGCCTAGGCGACCTTTTAAGAGGCTAGGGCAGTTATGACTAGTAGAATTAGAAGTATGGGGATATTTGAGGCTAGAGTGAGCAGACTTACTTTAAATAGAGTAAGTAATAGTATAGATACTTACTTATATAATGCTCTATAGAGTGAGTATTATAAGTAGATAGAATTAAAGTATAGTAAGTACTTTAGTATATAATTATCTAAGAAGTATATATTTAGTATAAGCAGTTCTTTAGCTATTAATATAACTTAGTTATATTAAGTATGCTTTACTTTACTATTACTAGATATAATAAATATTATTTAATCTTAACTTGTTTAATTACTTTATTATATAAACCCCTAGATCAGGATCTAGCATACACTAGCCTTATAAGAATAGCGTATTGACCCAATCATCACACTACATATTCCACACCGCCTTTCCCTTACTAGTGCTAACCTTCCCTAACCACTACTTCTCAATAGTTCGGCCATCACTTGCGCATTAATGTCTTTCTAGTCAATCTCATCCCTTCTCTTACCTACAGTCATCTTCCCTCCATTCTATAGCCAGGTTCTTTTTACTTTACACTACTTACTAAGAGTCTTATTTGCCTATTAAAGCATCTAGTTCTTAGACTTTAATAGAGCATTCTAATATATTATTACTTTCATTCCCTTTAAAAGTAACTTAAGTGCTTTAAGAATTAATACTAAGGAGCTGCTTTAATACTATCTTATTTATCTTTTAAGGTATTTAGACTATAAGCTAGCCTTAAGTACTATCTTTAGGGTCTTTAAGACCTAAGGGTTAGGAAGGCTAGCCTCCTCCCTGACCAGCATTAGAGTCCGTAGTTACATATTAAGCTTTAATATAACATTTTCTAGATTTAAGGGAATAAGTCCGGCCCTTCGAAAACCCCTCTTAATATTACTCCTTATTATAGCGGCTTTATAAGTAGCATAAAAGGCTAAGAAGAACTCAGTCTTTAAAACATGGATTATCGAGCACCTAATTAAATACTTAATTTCTTGACTATATGCCTATTTAAGCGGCCTAAAGCACCTAATATTAAAAAGCTAAAGTAAATAAGATGAATAAGGCAGTATATAAAGCATAATAATGTAATTCTCTTTATAATATTTCTTAAAGTTAACTGAATAGTAATTATTATGCCTATTAAGGATAAAAAGATAATAGTAACTAGTTAATTAGGCTATAATATGTTTATTAAAGTACTTAAGCTACTTAAGGCCTGTATTATTATTAGTCTAGCTATTATGAGTCATCGTAATAGCCTAATCGTCTAGGAGGCTGCTTTCTTAGTACTAGTTAGTGAGATAATATTAGCCCGTAATTATAATAAATAGCGCGATTGCCTAGCCTTCTGCATTAATCGCTTAGATAGCTATAACCTATTCCCAGTTTCCAGGCTATACTGATTTCACCTTTTCATATCTTTCTATACTTATAATAACCATTCTGCTTATAATAACACCTATTATAAAGCCAGTCTTATTAAAGTTATAAATATTAGCTAGGTTAATACTATATTTTATAATTATATTCTCTATAAGCCTAAACTAATTGTGAATAATAGCTAGATCTTTGCATTTAGCTCTCTAATAGTCATATTTATAAAAAAAACGCATCTTAAGGTCTGATTATTGCTTAATAAAGTTAGAAGCCTAGCGCTTACTAACAGGTAATGCGTCGCAGTTAGCAAGCAGTCAGTTAGCCATTTCTTTAATACTATGCAGTCGCAGGAGAAATCCTTATAAATCTAGGTCAAGAATGAACTAAATAATAATCTGCTCTTCTAGATTAGATAGTCTCCGTAAGTTAGGGATAGTATCGTATTAAGACTGGATGCCTTTCTATTAGTGACGAAGCGTATGATAATCCACTTAGTATAACCTTGCGGCTGGTCGGAGACCCAGTTGCGGGTTATTTTAAAGGGCTCGAAGAGCGAGAAGCATATTAGCCTCATTATTTGATTGTGATATGTTTATTCGTTGAGAAATAGTTAATTAGATGCGAAGAGGAGATATTAGGAGATTTTTAGTGCACTCGCTTAGTTAGTGCACTTACTTATTATATATATTACTGACTTCTTATATATAAATATAGGATTAAATCACTAGACTCAATATAGCAACTGAGTAAAGTGGTTATTGTTATAGTGGTTAAAAGGCCTAAAAAGACGTGCTAAGCTGACTATAGAGCAGGTAGATACATGGCTCTAGTTAGTGGATCGCCTGTAGCGGTGTGGGCGCTATACAAAGCTGCTGCGACGGTCGCACCCCGCGGCCGAGCTATATAAGGGCTTTGCCAGCAGACTTTTCTACCCCTCATGGGTGACTGCTAGGTTGAGTTTATCGAGTCGACGAGAGAAGTGCTCTTATTCTGGAGTTCGCCGAGAACACTTATCGTTTATTAAAGGGCGGGACTAAAATTTTGCGGCGATAGAAGAGCAGATGATGCAAGGCATAGTAGCCAATTGGCAGATGCTCCTTGCTTTTTCGTAGGTCGCACGCGCAGTCATTATCCCAGCCTGCGGCTCGAGTTCCCTACTGGCGACTTCCTTCAGCTCATCGCAAGTACCCACGGCTGGCTGGATGGGCATATGCCGGATAGCCGGGCTGTGTAGGAGCCCCACAGCAGCTGGGATTGAATTTTGAAAGCGAAGGAGGTCAGGCATGAGAAAATGAAATCTGTAGAGGACTCGCAATGGGTAGGATACTTAGTCACAACACTTCCAACAGTGGGTTTCCCGCATTTCTGTCTTTACATCCCTTCTAATTTTCTATACTTTATGTCGACGTCTTCACAGGTCTCCATTCATTGTAACCATGGTGCCTTAGCGTTATTATGTCCATGTGTATTCTGTATGCAGATTGATCGACGAATGATATCCTACGCCACATGCCCTGTCGGAGGATTGCATGTTGGCACCGAAGAGAATTGCTTGGTTAGTCTACACGTATGCTTCATTCACGGTAATCCCAGACCCTTCACTCGTTGGCATGCCCTCATCGAAGTGATCCTGGTAGACTTGCGAGCTGCGCTTCAAGTGACGCGTCGACGACTGCGAGCTGCCATCTTCGTCTTCTTCCTCACAGTGTCTCGACGTGACTGTCACCCGAGTCTGGACAATCTTCGTGATGCCTTTGGATGCTGGCTTGCTGCTTGTATCCGCCTCGATGTGCGCCTCATTATGGCTGGAAAACAATTGGTCTGCGGTCTCTAGACCGGCCTGGTTACCAGAGGACCTGGCCGCCTGGATGTTACCCCTGAGCTTCGACTGCAGCTCTGTACCCTGTGCGTAGTCGTTCTTATAGGAACTGTCATAACCCGTAGCGCGAGCGACCTTGACAATGAGGGAAGAAATGTTCATCTCGATCTGGAGTTTGATAGTGTAGACAAGAGGATGGAATTGTACGTAACTAGAAATGATTGTCAGGCCCACGGATGTTTGAATCAACTCATTGGACGGGACTTACATAAAACCGTTGCCGATAGACATGCTACCGATAAGAATAACCTGGGTACCAATGGGTCAGTCTGCGGTCGCCAGCCACTGTTGCCCTCCGAAGGTTTCAAGACTCACGTCGAGGCTCATGGATATTGCCACCATAAACATGTTGAACCGGAACAGAGGAGTATACTTGTGGAGCCCATTGGCGATGAGCCTGACCCTGACCAGATAGATAAAGTAGAGGTGCAGACTGGCGTCAATCACTAGGAAGATGGCCTTTTCGGTGCGATCGTAATAATGGTTGATATGCACCCACATCTCAGAGATTTGCAGTTGCGCGGGGATCCAGATAATGAAGCCACTGATGTTGATGAGGCCTAATATGATGGCTACGCCCCAACGAATCTTGGCAACATTGCGTTTGTCGATCATGAGGAGACCGATTCGATTGATGATGATACCGCAGATGCACTGGATTTGAATGACCCAAAGGACGACTGCGACGGACGGTCAGCTTTAAGTCGCTCCAAAAGTCGATAGGACAAGAGGCGTCATACGAAAAAAGAAGTAAATCCAAAAGCTGCGCAACAACTTGTCAGCTCCTCAAGGCTTCATGTACTATGTAAAGGCATTCTCTCGACGAACCTTGGCTCAATGAACCCCCGAAGAAAAACCCAAGCCAAAGCACCAATCACTAAGTTGACGATCCATTCTGCCCAAACCATTATCACGTACGGTTGTATTCGCCGAGAACGCTTCCATAGTGCCCACGTCTGTTGGACAGCCTTAGTGCCCGAAAAGGCTCCCGTCGCGAGTGTGCAGCCCCAGATAATACTAGCGACTAGGAGGTCGTCGAAACTTGGTGGGACTGCCACATAGGTGTCAGGAACGAGAAAGCCAGGCATGTGGGCGAGTTAGTTGCTGAAAATCGATAATTCTCACTGGCGACGGAGCCTGTATGAGGCACTTCAAATTGTAGATTGAATGTTTGGTCCATGTCGGTGGTGGTAAAGAGCCGAGTTGGGATCGATTGAGTATATGTATCCTTTGGGGCTACACAAGTACTGGTAGGCCTCAAATCCAGCCCACCCAGTGGTCGCTCCGCTCCCACAGGGGGGTCACTGACTAACAAAAGGAGTCTGGGACTCTGGGGTGATCACCGCAGGGTTCTGTGCATTAGCTCCTCGGATAGACAGTGATCCCATTGGTAAACCCGAGAAGGCAGATCAGGAGACTGGTCAAACTTCCACTAACACTTGAGTCAGTAGAAACTCCAACGGCGAGGAGATGGTGACGCCACTTTGTGGCTGTGGATGAGTGTGACAGTGACAGGCGAAGTGTGATTAGCTCAACGCCACTATGTAGGGGGGTTCCAAGAGGTCAACAATGCGCCCCTTTTTGCATCATCGCCACAACACGCTTTTTGTTCCATGGTGACGCATACAGGGTGACAAGAGGGTAGTGACTCAGAGGTAGTACTTTAGAACTCAAGCGGCACGATCCTGTGCGTCTCGTTTCACTTGGCTCGTTCCATCTTTTCTCCTTCACGTCCGCAGAACCGATTGCCGCATCGTGCATCATTGAGCGTTTGGGCGCGATTGCGAGCAGTGGCGGGGCTGACACGAAACGCGCCGTCTTTAACACCTGGACATCGAGTCAAGGATATCTTCCAAGGCGGTCCGCTGAGGGCGGTGGAGATTCGCAACCACCTCAACCGCGACATGGATGGACATTTGTGTTGTACTAGCCGCGCCTAAACGCCCAGACCTGACTTTAGCGGGAATGATCTAACTCATAAGGCGGCCACCTCCCCCCCGTGAGGCTGAATCTGGATGCTTCTGTTTTCGTCCTGGTTTTGCCGCCAGCGCCACTAGTGCCTCAAGTATTTGGCTTTTGGGTGACATTTCAGGTCGCCGATGACTACGTATCTCCTGGAAGTGTGTCCCATGTGCCATTCTCCGAACATGACAGGGCACAGATAACTAACACCTTGGCTTAGGTGACATTTCAGGTCGCCGATGACTACGTATCTCCTGGAAGTGTGTCCTATATGCCATTCTTCGAACATAACAGGGCACAGACAACTGACACCTTGGCTTGGGTGACATTTCAGGTCGCCGATGACTACGTATCTCCTAGAAGTGTGTCCCATGTGCCATTCTTCGAACATGACAGGGCACAGATAACTGACACCTTGGCTTAGGTGACATTTCAGGTCGCCAATGACTACATATCTCCTGGAAGTGTGTCCCATATGCCATTCTTCGAACATAACAGGGCACAGATAACTAACACCTTGGCTTAGGTGACATTTCAGGTCGCCGATGACTACGTATCTCCTAGAAGTGTGTCCCATGTGCCATTCTTCGAACATAACAGGGCATAGACAACTGACACCTTAGTTGCTTGGTGTGACGCTATGAGATGGACGATAACAGGGTGGGCCTCGCCGCGATTTAACAGAACATTAAAGTTGTCATTTCTGCACACTCGTGGGCATTAAGAGCTCGTCGACCTCTCTGCGGGCTAGGCTGTATTAGGAAGCTGGGAAATGCTATACCATGACCTCAAGGGGCGGCAGCTACAGTGAGCAGATACACAATACACACACAGATCAACAGCTCAGTCATCGAGGTAAAATTACACGCCAAAAGTTTAGAATCACCCCACCGTAATCTACCCACCCTCACTATGACCTTAGATATTCAGACTTCATTTATGCAGCAAAAAACAGCTATTAAGTAATAAAAAATATATTATTAGAAAGCTCTAGACTTAGGGATTAATATTTTGTATACCAACTCCGAGCACGGATGACTGCGCGCAGTCTCTTGCCTGCTGACTTTATCAGCTTCTCGACGAGGTCAGCAGGTAACGCCTCCCACGCTTCTTTTATCCATTCGATCATTTTAGCTATATCTGTCTTGCTTTTTCCTAGCCTAATAAATTCAGGATGTAATCTTCTTAATTTGGCCTTCAGATCCTTCTAAAGGTGCTTAATGGGGTTTAAATCAGGCGAATGTGCTGGCTATGTTATAAGAATTAGACCATATAAGCACAGCCAGTCTAGGGATGCCTTTAATATATGAATACAGGCGTTATCTTACTGGAAAGTGCTGAAATCGTCAAGGAAAGGAAGGAGCCCTTCTATTAGAGCTTTTTAATAGCTCTAGCTAGAAAATCCATTCCTCTTTATAGTCAGGTCTCTTATTATAATGATAAGATGCATCTTCTTCTGTCTAACTATGCCTGCCCATACTATAATTAACTGAACGGCTTTTCCATATGACTATGCATTAATAAGGTCCTTCTAGTATATCTCATTAGGTTAGCGAAAGACCTAGCCATTAGAGTTATTTAGCGCATTCTGTATTATGCATTTATCGCTAAAGCAGGTCTAAGTAGGGAAGTCAGCTTAGAAGCTATATCTTTAACGTCTCATACTATTATATAATTATTAAGATAATGAATCTAAAACTAAGCATAGACAAGTGTCACAGGCCAGATAAGGTCAACTCAAGAGGTAATGCCACTGTATTGTAAGAATACTATGATAAAGAGGAAAGAGAAAGCGAGTAAGCGCGTAGATGCGTATATGCATTAATAGTCCTTATGGCCTGCTCTATGCGTCCTAGTTACGTATCGACCCCACCCTGGGTCTAGCACTCTAGATGCTCCCATTATATCACCTCCCTCTTTAAGGCGCTTAAAATAGCTGTATAAGCATAAGTTATTAAATTCTTATAATTACTAAATAATAAAGACTTTTTATTTCTATTATGCTTTCTTAGGCCCTTAGCCTAGTTTAATTAGTTAATTATTATTAAAGTGCTTTAGTATGTCTATATCTATAGTAACTGCATTAACCTAGGCTTATAATTGCTTTAGTAGCCTAAGTGCTTTTAAATATTCCTTATAGAACTCCTTTAGTTATATTAGTATATTCTTAAAGTTTTTAATAAAGTACTATTCATTATTAAGATTATATCTAACTTAGTCTATTCTATACTAGAGCTATTTATTATGCTTATTATATTATAATTCTTTAACTTTATAAACCTTATATTCTTTAATACTATTAATAACTTTAAGTAGTAGTAAGTCCTTATCCTACTTTAGTATAGGATTATTAGGATAATACTATAACTAATTTATATATAGAGTTAGGTTTATATACTATAAGGAAGGTAAGTTTAAGCAGTATGAATACCTGACTTATTTTATAATAGTCTATAGCCCTCTCTTCCTCTAGTCTAATGCTTAGCTAAGTCTTATACTTATAAGTCTATATATATTGACCTAAACTTTATCCCTAATTATAAAATCTAGTTTTTAGCACTTCTTATTAGCTTAGTGGATCTACTATTCTTACGCTTAGTAGAGATTCTACTTAGTAACTTTAATAGAGTCTATAATCCGCTTAATATACTACTAAGTATCCTCCTTTAATAAACGTTTAGCTTTTATTTTATAGCTCTTAAGGTCAGTTCTCTTATCTTAATTAAGTTAGGATTAAAGCAAGTAGCTAAGTAATAGTCTTACTAGTTTTATACTTAGTAACTTATAATAGAGATTTATTTATATATAGTCTATTAATAGTAATAGTTTACTTTAGTTATCTTAATAATAGTTAATAAATAGTTATAATTAGTAATTTAAGTATTAATTATAGATCTTAGTATTCTTATCTATTTAAGAGTGCTTTACTATACTTAGTTTCTACTTTACTCTAATAAGCTTATATAGCTTATTTATAAAAGTAGTAATAAACTATAGTCCTCAGTCTGATATTACTATCTCTAGTACTTTAAAAACATAGTAAATATAGTAATAGTATATATATATAACATCCTTTACTATTACTATCTAATAGTAAAGTATAAAAAAAGCGATCTTATTAAGCTAATTAATAATTACTTATATATAGTTATATTTATTCTTATCCTTAAGTATATAATAGAAGTCTATTATTATATATTACTATATCCAGTATAGGACTTTTAATAAGTATAGTAATCTAGAGGTCTTATCTCTATTAGTATAAGCCCTTTTATATAGCTTATAATTTGCTTAGAACTAATTAATATTAGCTAATAAGCCCGGCTACTAGAACCTCTTAATAACTAATCTAATGGTTTTATTATATTCTAAGTAAGCTATATTAAGCTTATAGTAGTTTTCCTTAATAACTAGCATTTAGAGAATACTTTTATCTAGAATAAAAATACGCTAGTTTTAATAAACCATACCTTCGTCTATTGTCTAACTATTGGCCTTCTTCTCTATATTCTCTTAGTAAGGCTATGATTAAGGAGAGGCCCTATTAGCTTAGAGGATAGCATTAAGTAGCTACTATCCCTCTAGCGTCTGGATAGCCTCCCTTCTGAAGCTAACCGAGGATTTGATAGCTTTAGCCCTGATTAATATTACTTCTAGTCCTTTCCTAGAATCAGGCTCAGTATAGGGGCTGGCTATGACCTTATAGTCAATAGAACTAATTACTAGGTCCTGACTTAGCAGTACTCTGTTTTACGCAGCTTCTTATCGCGCCTTTTGCGTAGTTAGTTCAAACGACTTTTAAGACAGAGCATTTACTATAATGTTCTCTCGCTCTAGATAGTAAGTGATCTTAAAGTTATAAGGCGCTAAGTCGTCTGCTTACTATGCTTATCTGCTATTAAGGCGTTATTTTATTAAGAAGTACTTAAGGGCTTTATAATTAGTAATAACTAGGAATTGCTATTAGAGCCTTAAGAGCTTAGTATTCTATTTCTTTAAGGCTAGTACTATTATAAATATCTTCTAGTTATGAATTAAGTAATATATCTTTATATTATTTATTATCTTAGAGAAGAAAGCTATAGAGTGCTAGTTCCTATCTTCACTCTTCTAAGTTAGTACTATAATTACTATACCTTTTAATACATTAGTTTTATTAATTATATTATAAAGAGGGTTATACTAGGCTTAGTATAGAGCTAATGAAATTACTAATTTTATAGCCTTTATTATAATTATCTCCTCTTTAATTTACTTTTATAAGATCCTCTTCTTTATTAATAGTATAAGTAGTTATACTATCTAACTATAAAACTTAATAAACTTTTAATAGAAGTTATAAAACCTAAGGAAGGCTTATACTCTCTGTATATTTATTAGTTCTTCTTAGTCTATAATAGCTTTTATCTTTTTTAAGTTTATTCAGATCCTGTTTATTATAATTATAAAGCTTAAGAATTCTGTTTTTATAATATAGAATTCTGACTTATTAATATTTACTTATAACCCTACTATAATTAGTTATTTTAAGATTATATTAATATATACTTTATAGTCTTTAATATTTTTTAAGTAAATAAGAATATTATTAATATATACTATATAGTAAATGTTTAAAAGATCTATTAGAATATAGTTAATATAAGCTTAGAAGTACGAAGGGCTATTAATTAAACTAAATAGTACTACTTTATACTTATAAGTACTATACTGAGTCTTAAAGGCTGTAAGATCCTCGGATTCTAGGGATATCTACATTTAATAGAAGGCCTATTAGATATTAAGTTTTATAAATACTTTTGCCTTTACTAGCCTTAACTGGGTTTCTTTTATTAAAAGTAGTATATAATATTCCTTTACTATTAATTTATTAAGCTTTTTATAGTCTATATAGAAGTACTATCTATTATTCTTCTTTTTTATAAATAGGATTAGTAATGCATATAATGCATTAGCTACTAGTATAATAAATCCTTTCTATAAGTGCTCTTTAATATAGTTCCTTATTACTTTTAGTTATTTAAAGCTTAATTTATATATTAATAAGACCTTCTAACTATTAGAGATTAGCTCTTTTAATTCTAGCTTTATATTAATACCTAGTTAGTAAAGTAGTAAAGCATTAGACTTAGCTTTAAAGAAGGCATATTATAAGTATAAGTACTATTAAAATAACTTTAACTTTACCTTCTCCTTTAATTCAGGCATATTTTTATAAAGGTTCTTCTCTCTGGCTTCTCTTTATTCTAATCATTCTTTAATAATCTTATTAATCTTCTAGAAGGTGATTTTATTAATCTATTTAATATCCTCCTACTTAACCACTCTCTCCTACTACTTACTAATATTAATAATACTGATTTTAATTATAATTCCCTTAGTATTAATTATTAGTTATTATAATAAGTTAGCTTAGATTATTATTAGCTTAGTATTAAAGTCCTTTATTAAAAGAGAGAGCGCTATATCCTTTAATACTCTATCTATCTTAGCTATATTCTTTTTAGTATTATCTAACTATTGCCTCCTTAGTAAGCAATCTCCCCTCTTAAGGATCCGATCCTTATAAGCCTTCTTTTATTCTACGCTTAATTAGTTATATCATTCTATATTAGCCTAGTTTACTAGCCTTAAATAGCAAGGGCCCTTTAATAAAGACATTAGTATTATAATATTACTACTAAAGTAATCCTTTAGCCTATTATTAGGCTATTATAAGTAATAATATTTAGTAGAGATTTCTATATTATACTTTTTAAACTACTTCCTCCTAATAATTAGCTCTTAATATATCCTAAGTTCTAATATTAAATAATTTAACTATTATTTACTATCTATATCTAGTATTACTACTATAATATAAGTAATCTATTATTATTTACTTTTATATCCTTTAATAGTAAGTCCCCGCCCTAGGATTAGGATTTAATAGCTCTATAGTTATTAGTATATCCTTAAGGCTAGATCCTTATTTATAAAGATATAACTATCCACTTTAGTATTATATAGACCTTTAACTTTAATTACTAACCTTAAACTTACTATTATATAGAGATAGTAGAGCTTCTCCTTACTAAGTAGTTTATTTATATTAATTGAGCTTTTATTAAAGATTAGTAACTATAATTCAGGTCTTAAAGAGGAGACTTCCTTTAGGACTTGTCTTTTTCTAACTTAGAGGATGATTTATCTAATTCATTAAGGATTATAATAGTAATTATCCGCCCTGCCTTCTTAGCCTTAGTATGAACTTTATTTACTTTACCTCCCTTTAGATACTCTTAATAAGTATAGCTAACTTTCTTATACTTAAAGCACTTCCCTTCTTTAGCTAACTTATAAACCTTTAGGTTTTTAAAAGTTTATTTACTATTAATCTTAGTCTTTAAGTACTTAGGTATTAAAGTTACTAACTTCTTAATATCCTTCTTTTTAATAGTAATACTATTGCTCTTACTAGTTTATAACTTGCTAGTCTTCTTACTATCTTTCTTTATTAAGGTCTTTATATAAGCTTCTTCTACTATTATAATATTACTAAGCGCTATTATAAAGGTATTAAAGCTTACCTTTTTAGTAAAGCGCTGTATAGCTATAGTATATTTTATCTTTACTAGTACTTTATTATAGAGCTCTTCCTTCTAATCCCTTTTAAGGATCTTAGCATTATTTACTATAGCTAAGAACTTAATGTAGAAGCTATACTAGCTACTATTAGTATAGTATCTTAAGGCCTTGAACTCCTCTTATGCTTTGATCTTCTTATTCTTATCCTAGAAGAGGGTCATTAGGGCTTAGAAGACATCTTTAGTAGTCTTAAAAGCGTCTTTCTCTGCATTCTCGGGCATATAGGGGCATAAATAGGCAGCTATAATACCCTTATAATAACTGAAAATATAATATACCTTATCCTCCTCTTTAGAGTAATCTTATAGGCTATTATATTATAGCTTATATCTAGCCTTAATGAGCTAGTCTTTAAAGTCCGGTTCTTTACTATTATTAAGCTTAGGTAGGTCACTCTCCTGCTTCTAGTATAGCTTAGTCTTAGCTATTATCTTACTTCTAAAAGGCATGTCTTTATAGAAAGGGATAGTATAATATACTGCTTTTAATTATACTAGTTCTTTATTAATCTATACTACCTTAGTATAAGCTATCACTTTAGCTTTAATTACCTTATTATACTCTTTAATAAGTCACTTAGTCATTTTAATATACTTATTATATAGTTCGATAAGCTTATCTTACTACTCTCTGATTACTAATTACTTAGTAAAATTATAAATTATTAAGGCTCATACCTTAAGGTCTTTCTAGACTATTAATTTAATATTATTAGTATTAATTAAGAGGTTCTTAAATCTTCTATTCTAGTTTTTTATATAAACTATAAATTAGCTATTATTTATAATCTTATAAGTTTAAGTATTTAAATCTTCTTTAATAGAATCTACTATAAGTTATATAAAAGGTCTAATAGATATCCCTTTATTATTTTTTATATTAATAATCCCTTTACTATCCTTATCTATAGACTTAGTAAAGTACTATTAGACCTACTAATAAAAAGCGCTCTCTTAGTATACCTTATTAATACTCTCTTTATTAGCACTTTACATACTTAACTTAGAGCTCCTAGTTATATTAACTACTAATTAGTTTTAATTAATAGTAGTTTACTATTTATACTTATATCTTACTATAAGTAAGCAGATCTATAGTCAGATCTAATATAATAATTAACCTTATACTAATGCATATTAGAGTTAATTAAGATATAAGTAGAAAGAATAAAAGATCGTAGTATAATATTATAGGCCAGATAAGGTTAACTTAAGAGGTAATGCTACTATATTATAAGAATACTATAATAAAGAGGAAAGAGAAAGCGAGCAGGCGTGTAAATATATATATGCATTAATAGTCTCTGTGGCCTGCTCCGTGCGTCCTAGTTATATATCGACCCCACCCTGGGTCTAGCACTCTAGACGCTCCCGTTATAATAAGCCTTGCCTTTAC
Organism: Dactylonectria alcacerensis; assembly: GCA_029931735.1. Taxonomy (NCBI): domain Eukaryota; kingdom Fungi; phylum Ascomycota; class Sordariomycetes; order Hypocreales; family Nectriaceae; genus Dactylonectria; species Dactylonectria alcacerensis. The sequence goes on along the minus strand of JAPMUZ010000003.1, from coordinate 5,446,783 downwards.
ATTATCTTCTAATAGCGAAATCCGCTTCTTTAACTGCTATTTATAGTATTAGTAGCTATAAAAGCAATACTAAAAGGTACGCTTTCTAACATATAATTCTAGCTTAAATAATACATCATCCTATATAAGATAATAATATCTATTAATGTATATAATAAGCTTATATAATAAACAAGTAAGTGTAACATTCTGATTTCCACCTTAAACTGCAGTTTTAAAATAATTCTTAAAAATTCATATTAAGCCTAAAATAAATAAGATTTTTAACCTAGCTTATTTATAAAATTTATTATTTTTAAGAATTTTCTTAGATTATATATATTTATAGCGCTAGTAGTATCAAATTCGCACTGTCTATTATACTATATTTATTTATAACTAGCTTAATAATTTATTTAAAAATATAAAAAAAAGACTAGCTTATTAACTTTTTAGTTAAATATCTAAAATTAATTTCCTAAAAATCTCAGAATTATAGAGCCTGTTTTAGAAAATTTAAAGTTTACACTTTTAGATGCACAGTATAAGTATTACGCAAGCTTGTTTATCATGCAAGCTTATTATATACGTTAATATATGAGTTAATATATATAATCTGTAAAGCTATAAGCTTCTTTAGACGCCCTTTTCATACTCTAGATGCATTACTATATTCTATATCCTATTATCACTTTATCTTAGAGATTATGCCTTAAGTAATGCGATAATCGCTCATAACTATGCACTGGAATTTGCTAGCATATAACTCAGTGACTATAGCAGCTCTTTGCTTAGGAGTAAATTCATAATTGAATTGGCGATTTCCGCTTATTTAAGTACTAAAAGATCGGTTATTAGAAGACATTTTAGTCTTAATTCTGTAGGTTGAAGTAGGAAGGTTGTTCTGTTACATTCTCGTGAAGCGGGGTCGTGGTGGTGCGCGATTCCAGACTTTTGACACGTGATTGTACCACCCATGCTTTCTGACAGAAGTACATCCGAGGCAAAGACTGCGTGGCTGATAATTCGCGCACTGATTGGTAATGGACAGTGGCGAAGGGCATATGGATGTTACGTTTGGAAGAGGTGTATATACTAGAAAAGTGAATAATAAGAACTGAAATATAAGCTGAGATTACAGAATTGAGTTAAGGAGATGAGGAGCTGAGGAGGCTATCACTGTGATACTATTACTAACGGAATGATTGAATGTGTGACACCTGGGTCTATCCTTGGGGTATAGGGTAGGCCGGAGTTGGAAGGTAGCCTATCCCCTATCCCTGTGCTTGACTAGAAACTGGTATAAGTGTATATCGCCGATGGATCGTGTATATCTAATGACTAGTGTGTCCTGGGTGTTTACCTCAAGCAGTAAGGATAACAACATGAAGAACACACAACAACGGTACGACAAGACGGCCTTAGCTCTCATTTCAAGTTATAGGCTTATAAGCTCGGTTTAGGGACTGAAACTTGCCCTTATGCATCATAGCTCGGGATTTATAATACTGACTCTCAGTTCTTAGTTTAAAGCCAGGCTTCATAGCTGATTTCTTAGCCTTAGTGTCCTAACGGAGGAGAACCTTAAGATAGGGCTAATATAAACACACATGACTTTAATATATTCATACAGACGAGAGACCCTCTTAACAGTTAAGCTAAGATTATTAGTATATATATTAAGAAATTAGCTATACTAAACCGTCTTATAAAGAATTATATATAAACTTAGGAAATGTTATTAGAAGCTGTAAAAATGGACTTTAGATAATGACTTAGATAGGCTTTCTAAATTAATGACTTTAGCTACCCTTATTATTAAATCTGCTAATAACTTACTACTTATATTTTATATCTTATTATATTATCTATAATCTTACTTAACTATAATCTTAGTTATTATTATTATATTATAATCCTGCTTAATATGTAAAGGGCATATTCCTTCTGAAGAGCGTTCTTTATATCTATTAGTATATACTTAATAAGAGAAGTCAGCTCTAGGCCTATTGCTTGCATTACTAATAAAGGTCTTTAGTGCAATTCTAGTCTTATTATTAGTAGTTATCCCTATAGTTCGACTTTAGGGTTTAGAGCTACTGTTTTTATTTCTAGTTATTATCTTTACCAAGCGGTTTAGGATAGTGAACTCTAGCTTTAACTTAGTACTATAAATAAAAGCCTTATATAAGGTCTGGATCTTATACTAATCAGTATACTCTAGACCTAAAATTATAATATTAAGAAAGATAATAATAATATTAATAAAAATGAGGTAACATATATAATAAGCTTGTATAACAAACAAGCTTATATAACACTTATACTATACATCTAAAAGTATAAACTTTAAAATTTCTAAAACAAGCTCTATAATTCTAAGATTTTTAAGAAATTAATTTTAAATATTTAATTAAAAAGTTAATAAACTAGTCTTTTTTTTATATTTTTAAATAAATTATTAAGCTAGTTATAAATAAATATAGTAAAATAGATAGTGCGAATTTTATACTACTAGCACTATAAATATATATAATTTAAAAAAATTCTTAAAAATAATATAGTTTATCAATAAGCTAGGTTAAAAATCTTATCTATTTTAGGCTTAATTTAAATTTTTAAGAATTATTTTAAAACTGCAGTTTAAGGTGGAAATCAGAATGTCACGCTTACTTATTTATCACGCAAGCTTATCATGTACGTTAGTTTATTAGATAGCGGCTTAACTTGCATTTTTCCACTTTTTACTCTAGTCTTATAAGTTTTACTATTTCTGTTACGACCTGGGCGAGCCGGGCGTGCATAAGACCCTATTTAATAGCTGTTATCCACACCTATGATCGCTACCATTGTGATTATAGACTTATCTTTTGGCCTGACGGGCTAGGAGACGTAATGCGAAGTGTGGATCGTTACAATTTCGAAGATATAAAAGCTAAAGAGAATAACTTCTTAAGTAAAGAAGATAGTGACTTGGATCTTCTTTATGATAGAGAAAGGCTTTACTTATAAGCAGCTTCACAATCTCTTCGTGGCCTCCAATTGAGGCGGCCTGCAGAGCGTTGCCGTAGTAGCCGCCCTGCGCGTTAACATCCGCCCCCTTCTCTAAGAGCAGCTTCACAGTCTCTTCGTAGCCTCCAAATGAGGCGGCCTGCAGAGCGTTGCCGTAGCCGCCGCCCTGCGCGTTGACGTCCGCCCCCTTCTCTAAGAGCAGCTTCACAATCTCTTCGTGGCTTCTAAATGAGGCGGCTGGCAGAGCGTTGCTGAACTGGCCACCCTGCGCGTTAACATCCGCCCCCTTCTCTAAGAGCAGCTTTACAATCTCTTCATTGCCTCCATATGAGGCGGCCTGCAGAGCGTTGCCGTACTCGCCGCCCTGCGCGTTGACGTCCGCCCCCTTGCTAATAAATTCCTGTGCCACCGCAATGAGCCCACAGAGGCATGCGTAATAGAGCCTAGACCCTCGTGGAAGTCCGGGGTCGCTTATCCATCTCCGATCAGCCTGATATAACCGACCCCAACGTTTGAAAGTTGTCTCGTTTTCCAGGAACCTGAATGTTGCTCGAACTACATCTTCCGAACTCTCAGCCGAGGCGGCATGGCTTGTCCAAACTTCCGCGGCAAATCGTGCCATGAGGAAATCTCGCTTGATTTTCTCGTGACTGCCCTTGATGTCCGTGAGATATTCACACAAATCCACTAGGTGTAATCAATCAACGAAAGCACCAGATTTATACACTCAACTGAGCCTTTGCTGACTAAAATACACGTACACTACATCAGGGGCTTCAGTGTACGTTGATGTAGTTGATCGGAGCCCTGTTGAAGGTTGCAACCATCTCTGTAAATGAAAACTTGGCTTTTTCAGTCTGACTAGGTATACAGGACTACTTACGAGCCCGCTTCGCCCAGGGCCACATCTCATCAGTTTCCAACGTTCTCTTGTGCACCGGAGGCCGCAGATCCTTGTCTCCATTGCTCACTGCGCTTGATCCCTGGATAAGCTGCAGCACTTGACGGGCTTTCTCCTTTGACCCCTGGTCTTCTACCTCTCCTTCCTCACACAACAAATTCGAGTTCAGCCAAGTCCCCAGTTCCAAGTTTGCCAGGTCTGGGTCAGCATTCGCTCGAAGGAATTGCTCGACAATGCCCATCCTCTGCATGACCCCCGCAGAATCGAATTCATCGACCCAAAAATTCTTTAGCCAACAATCCCAAATAGTGACTGGGTCAGCATTTATGCCGGGCACCCTTTCATTTGGATCGCACCCTAGCGATAATAGTAAGGACACAGTTCGGAGCGAAAAAGACGCTATGATGGAAGAAGGAAAGCTGTCAACGAAAACCGCGGCTAGTTCACGTAGTAGTGGCTTCCGGGCGGCATGATAGAGGAGTGGCAGGCAGTCACGGCAGGACGAGCAGTGCCCCACCGCAGCTCTCAGCTGAGGGTGATTATCAACGTAGTCGACTGATCCAGCTTCGATAGCGAGCAAAAGAGGGATAGGTGGACAAAAAAGACAGACTCGCTGTCGCTGAACCTTCCAAATAGGCGGATAGGGTCTCTCCTCCTCGACGCTCACGCCATGTTTCAGGAAGAGATCGACAAGAGGTTGCAAATTGGCGAAGAACATGCTAGCGTTGTGTTTCGGGTCACCAGGTAGACAGTTTTGCCATAGCCCTCTCCAGAAGTACGATACTCTGATTATAATATTTCTGAAACGGGCTGATCGTCCTGCGTGCAGGGCGACGTGTAAGTGGTAGAGTGTTAAGGCCGTGGTTGCGCTGAAGCCGTCATCTGGTACCCGCAGACACTCTAGGTCCCAGACATGTTCCCTGCTAAGAAACTCAAAGACAGTCCGATGCATGAAGACCACTGTCGCATCAATCAAAATGTCATGAGCTTCGCTGGACTCCTCACAGAAACAAAAGCTGTTGGGATTTGGAGCCGCCCGTCTCATCTCAAGCAGACCGCCGCATCGGCTTCTCAATCGCCCTTCGAGCTCCTCACACATGTCTCGCTTCACTCCGACTTCCAAATCCTGTATTGGGACCATCTCTAAATGGTATTCTTCGATAAGCGCCAAGCCAAGAGCAAAAAAGTCCTCACTGCCGGTTGCCACTTGCTCGGTAAAAGCATGGCAGATCCGAAACAGTCTGGACCCCTGCTCTCTGTAACGATTGTCAATCTTTCCGAGCATCTGCTGGAACAGATCTTCGAGCTCTGGCGATAGTTCTTCGACGCGGGCCTCCAGTTCTGACACCCGATCGTGTGCCGCAAAGCCACTTCCTTCCGGAGGACCCTTAGCAGAGCCTACAAGTAAACTAGAAATCTAACAAATAACGAATTAGGACACGATACCGAGAAGCATCTCTTTAAATTACTGGCTTAGCCCTCCAATTATGTATGCCTGCTGAGCATTGGATGTGGCGAATAGTTGTGGGTTACTTCTGTGCATCTAAATTGATACTAGTAGCAACTTGAACACATTTATATATATTATCACCACTCATTCAAGACCACACAATGACCTGCATTGTGATAAGCAGAAGCTTATTTACCTACGCCTTTCTAAAGAGTCATGAATTATGGCTTTTGGTTGTGACTTTCTGACGGTGGTGTTAGTGACTCTCGGCTGGGAATTGTGTTCGTGACTCGATCGAAAAGTTCCCTGAACTCTTTCGACCCGTTTTGTCCAACCTATCCATCCCGAATAACATCCGCTATTAGCTTGGCGTCTCCTGCAATCTTCAATAACGAAATCCCAGGACCTCTCGAATCTCATTGGCTTCTAGACGTGAACTGACGTTAGCGAATCGACCGACTTCCGATAGTGTGAAATGCAAGCTCGAAGGGGTCCCAGGGAAAATGCGCCTGCTCAAGGTCTTGTGCGACCTCATACTGAAAGGACAAATAAAATGAAGAGGAAACCCCCTTATATCCGCATTTTAATTAGTGAAAATATTCATGGCGAAATTTGAAGATCAGGGGATATGTTAATAGTATCGATTAGACAGGAGACAGGTGACCCGAGAGGTATATTGCATAGCCTAAGCTTCATTATAATACTAATCGTTTTTCAGTCATCGTAACTAGACGGCTTCTGTAGCTCAGTTGATTCGTACTAATACGTCAATTGCCAATGTTAGTAATGAGAGAGTCGCAGGTTCCAGCCCTGCCGGGATCAAACAAGACCACTGCCATACAGTTATTTTTTCAATTTTGCTTTAGATCTATTTTTTTTTTAATTCCTATCACTTTGTGTTTCCTAATCACTTTGTGTTTCTAGACATGGGACCGTAAGCACTTTATTTGTGCTGCCTCAATAGGGTTCTTAGTGTTCAGAGATTCGCAATCATGTGGATACACCAGAAACTATGGACACGTAACACCTAGGACACAATTTAGGCGAGACCGGGTATGGCACAGAAAGGCCCCATTAAGGGGAGGCGCAGCCCCTCAGGCCGTCCCACAACTCACTTCATAAGCCCATGACCCCCCCTAGCGTCGATATTGCCCACCTACTTTTCTCGTGTGTGGCACACAGGATTCTGGGAGACGTGTTATTGTTTGCTCCAATTGGGTACCGCCCAGGGGATAGTCCATTGAAGTGTACTGACATAGCGTGTTTGCTCACTGAGAATAGGCTCAGTGAGCCATTAGTAGTCGGCCGTCGGCGGTCAGGTGGTGCGTACAGGGCGCCAGAGTTCGTCTACCCAAGAGAAATGGAGGTCAAAGGTACTCAAATTGATTCCAGGCATGGCGCTGTTGGAGGAATGATGACATTGTAGATGTCGTGTTAAATTTCACCAGAACCACCATTGGGCGAGCCCTCCGAGGTTTGGTGGCAATTGGTTGCACGGTCTGGGCTGCCAATTACACCTCTAAGCACTTAGTTAACGAGTTAATGCCGACTCTGAACTCTGTCTAGAGTCCCGCACGTGAGAAAGGACCAAGTGGCTATATTTGGTAAGGACTCGGAATGCTCGGGGCATGGATGGTGAAGAGGGAGTGGTGTCTGCATATCCTATTGGCGCCTGGCAGTAGACATCGCGTGCCCGGGTAGCCAACCCAACAGAAGTTTGTCCCCGGACTAGACTTCCCTTTGCATGGCTAATACCCTAATATCAAGAACACAACAACGAGCGTCGGTATCGCCCCCCCCCCCGGAGTCTACAGAGGACGTGCTTGCTTGCTTGCTTGCTTGTACCCTGGCTAGATCGGCCAATTTGTAATGGACAAGGCGTCGTCGTTGTGACTTACGTTCAACTGGGCCTCATCGGCCAAGGGGACATTCAATTGGCTAAATGGCGACGTTAAATTACGCCTCCTACTCTACCCAGGGCCGAACATTCTCGAGCCCCGCGGACAACGCGGGGCCTGGACTCGACGGACCTCCGGCTGCCAACAGAGCGATCTCATGATTGCTTATCATTCATTCTCTTGATGGCAGCCTCGGCACCAGGTTCACTAGCTCACCACCCTGGTTGAAGTTCAACCCAACACGGCGGAGACTGCTAACCAGGGACCAGCCGCCGCGCCATCGCTAATCTTAGTTGGCTAGCCTCAACTTCCCCGCATTCAATTCCGGTGAGGCGCGATACGGGAAAGGTTGTCTCCCATACGAATCTAGGTCAAGCATCAGGGTCGGCCCAAAGGCCAGGTGATGGATTCATGTGAAAGTCGGTCGACGCTTGCGGTCAGTCACCGCAATGCAGCTATGTAGGTAGGTATGTAGGTGGTTATAAACCCGGCCGAGCTCCCGGCAGCACATGTTTTGCTTGTGCGCCGTCCTCTTGTTCCTCCATCCCAGAGCCACTTTTTCGACTTTTGATCGACTAGCTCCCCTACAAACGCTTGACACTTGATATCAGATCTATACCATGACGGCGGTAGATCAGCCACCCTCGCTGGTGACCAAGGCGGAAGGCAAGGACGACGCCAAGGTTGAGGTTGATGGACCCACGGTCAAACAACAGGAGGATGCAGGCAATCCAAGCTCTTTGGAAAGCAACAATGATGAAGCCGTTGAAGAATCTACAAAGGTAAGACGATGTTCTTTTTTCTCCGTACCCATGGTTAAGTGGGTTCCTTTCTGCTCCCGCTCCCCGTGCTCCGGGTACCAGTACATTGGACGGCATCAACAAAACGCGAGCGACGCACCTTGCCTGCGGAGGCCTTGTTTTCAATGAATGCTTCCTTTACTGCCCATTACAAATGGCAATATACTACAAGACCCCAGCGAGCCTGAAATTTCAAGGAGGCATTTTACGGTGGCTAGCGCAGGCAGACACGCCCATCCTGAATCTGAAGTTTCCATCACACTCTCCAGCCTCTAGCATTTGCTAACTCGTTATTCTAAACACAAGATGACGCCTCGGCGCTTCATGGCTTGCGTTGCAATGTCATTCAGCTGGCAGACTGGCCAGTTGCCTCCGTACCTCTGGGGTTTGTGTTCCCCCCATCCGCCGTCTCCTCGGGATTGACGGCCACTGACCAGAACCAGGCTCTATCCCGCCAATTATTTACGGCCACATTGGGGGCCTTGACCGTTGGTGTTGGTTCATTAGCGCAAACCTCATCGGCTTTGCCGCAATTTGTCCGTTCGTTGGCGCCTTGTCTGATTTGATCGGACGTCGATATGTCGCCATCCTCGGCAGCGTCTTGATCATCGTCGGTCAGATTGTCTGCACGACAGCTCATGAAATGAACCCCTTTATCGGTATGTGGCTCGCACCACCTCTCCTACTTTTAGGCCATACTTGAAGAAATGGCGCTGATGTCATTGCGTAGGAGGCATGGCTCTGTCTGGAATCGGCGCTGGCATTGGCGAGCTGACATCTATTGCGGGAACGGCCGAGCTTGCACCAACCTCCCAGCGTGGAATCTACATTGCCGCTCTCATCATGACGATTCTCCCCTGGACCCCTGCGGTTCTTTGGGGCCAGCTCATTGCCCAGAATTCGAATTGGAGAATGGTCGGCGTTCTCATCATTGTCTACACCTCCGTCGGTCTTCTCGTCACCATTTTCTTCTACTTCCCTCCAAAGCGGACCAATTCTGCCAACCTGTCTCCTAAGGAGATTTTCCACCGAGTGGATGTTTGGGGTGGGCTCTCGTCCATCGCATCTATCACGCTTATCGATGCAGCCGTTTTGTGGGGAGGATATATGGTATGGCGCCCAGAGAACCCGTTTTATATCCTGCCTGCTTACTGACCCTTGCTGAAAAGTACCCCTGGAGCGACGCGCACGTAGTCGCCTGTCTCGTTCTCGGAATAGTTACCTTCATCGTCTTCGTGTGCTGGGAAATCTGGGGCGCCAAATATCCCATGATTCCCAGGAACGTGGGCCCAGCACCTAAAACCTTGTGGCTGATGTTGGTGATCAGCTTCATTTCCGGCGCCAATTTCTTCTCGGTCTTGCTGATGTATCCTACGCAAGCCTACAATGTATGGGGACATGACCCCGTCGACGTCGGACTGCGAGGTCTGCCGTTCGGTCTGGGTGTCATGGTTGGCTGTGTCATCACACTGGCCATCATGAGCTGGTCCCGCGGCCGTGGCATCCGATGGCTTCTTGTCGGTGCATCGGCGGTCATGACAGCTGGATGCGGTGCTCTGGCCGCCGCTGAACGTGACAGCCAAGCCCCCCTCTATCCCATTCTCCTCATTGCCGGCCTAGGTGTGGGCGGAATTGTCGTGCCAACCAGTGTCATCACCACCATCATCTCCCCTGACGAGATCATAGCCACCATCACGTCTCTGACGGTGTCTATTCGGGTCGTCGGCGGCGCTATCGGCTATGCAGTCTACTACAATGTCCTCGAGCACCACGCCGAGCCTCTGCTCATCAAAAACATTGCGACCGCCATGGTTGTTGGTGGTGTGACAGAGGCGGAGTCGATCGTGAGTGCTGTTGAACTGACGGCCGCTTCGCTCCTTGACAGGATCCTGGATCTGCCCGGGATCGATGGAAATGTCGAGCTTTGGGAAAGCGTCGTCCTGGCTGGCCAACTTGCATATGCCGAGGCTTATAGATGGGTGTACTACGTCAGTATCGCCTTTGGTGGAGCCTCGATTATTGCTAGTTTCTTTGTCGACGACATTGCGGAATTTATGGATGATCACATTGCAGTTGTTCTCTAATGGCGGGTGCGGAAGGGCTCCCGGTAATAATCTTTAACACTCTTCAGGTTCCCCACACGAAGCACCAGGGTTTTGAGAAAGGTACATCAAGCTCTGGGTTGGACTATCATGTTGTGTTAGACCACTAGTATACGATGGATCCCGATGGAGAAAATATTATGTATTTGCTAAGAAGCTTATACCTACATTACATCGTGCATAGCGTGTTTGCGATCTCTCCTACCGACACAAACCTTGAAGCTAGAAAGACACCCTACCCCCTGTTCCCCCGGAATGATAACACTCGGCTCCCGCCTCTAGCCTCTAGCTCCGGAACTGAAAGATCCGACGGTGGACCATACCAGTCCCGACGTAGCAGCTCCCTTCCGACATGCCTTTTCCTTGCAATCGCCTAGTTTATTTGCCACGACAACAGCTAGCTTAGAGCTTCCTGAGACCCCTGGGATCCAGGGAAATGGACTGTAGTTGTTTTCCTCACGTTTTCCGGACGTGGCTCTGCGAAGCAACCACTGAGCTGGTTAGGCGTTAGGTCACACAGATGCTGCTAGTACTAATCATGAGAAGGAGAGAGCTGCAGAACCACCCGCGACACGTTGCCACAATCATGTAAACACGTAGGGAACGCATTCATGCGACGCGATGACTGAAATTACCATCTACTTTATGTTCGAAATGCAGCAGGGTCTAATTTTGCAGGATTAAAGATGTTGAAGGTTGGAGAGAAGAAACAGAAAACATGGTCGTAAGGTCAGCAGGGTGAGGAAGGCTATAGCCAATTAGTTAACAGATTATCCACTTTGAAATCGAGGATGAGCTAGGGGCCTCTGGGTTGAAGCGCTCGCTCTTTCAAGTGGAAGAGGATTTGCAAGGCTAGGAACTAATCAGAGCGTGTAAAATACTACTTATGACAATAGTAAGGAATGCTATAAGCATAGAGTAACTCCTTAAGCCAGCTATCTACTTACTAAACCTTAGGCTTCTAAGCCTATACACTTTTCCTTCTTAGTATTAGTATCTAAAGTAGATTCTATTATAAATAAAAAGAGACACTTACTAAATAGTATAACTATAATAACTCTTATTCTTTAGTACTTTTTAAACTCTGGCTAACTATACTAATATATTAATGTATTCTTAACTTATAATATTACTCAGTATACAAAGGCTAAAGACTTCTAAGCCTGTCTTAAGAACTAGCTTATTAAGTTACTTAACTTTCTTTTACTTCTTCTTTACTAATTACTTATTAATAAGTAACGTATATAATAAGCCAGTCAGAAATACAAGCGAGTCAGAAAAGCATACTGTGCAGCTAAAATAAGTAATTTTAGATTTTTTAAAACTAGATATAAGACTTATTAAGATTTAAAAACACATTTTTAGAATAAATTAGAAAAAAAGTTATAAGATAGTATTTTTTTAAAGAATTTTAAAATTTTATTAAGCTAACTATAAGTAAAAATAGTAAAAAAAATAGTGCGAATTCTATATTACTAGCGCTATAAGTATGTATAGCTTAAAAAAATTCTTAAAAATAATATATATTATAAATAAGCTAGGTTTAAAATTTCAGCTATTTTAGACCTAGTTTAACTTTTTAAGAAATTTTCTAAAATTTTATTTTAAGGTATATTTTGTAATTTCTGACTCGCTTGTATTTCTAACTCGCTTATTATATACGTTATTTAATATAATAAGTATAAGGCTAGTTACTATAAAGTCCTTATATATAAAATATATAACTGATAAGGAAATATCTCCTTTAGCTCTTATCAGATAAGACTATAAATAACATATTCAAAATCTCCTGATTTTTAGCTTTATAATGGTATATAATATGCCTCAGAAAGCCTATCTTCCTTATACTATAACTACAAAGGACATCTATAATAAGAACCTTCAATAAGGTTAGAGTTCAAGCATCAGACATACGTCCAACAGTCCTAAAACTCGGGATACGTCTTACCCGGTTTTACTATGACAAATTGTCCAAATCCTCTGTTAGATTGGACATGTGACTGGACAGCAATCTCTCTATAAAGCTGGGGCTTTTCTCTAGCCAGTCCAGAAGGATTATCATCATTAATACAAGCATTTCTCAACCAATCACATCAAACCAACTACCTTTCTAATCGTCTTTTCCTGCTCTTTCTGAATCTTCAATCCCTTTTCTAATTGGTCAATTCCTTGACCCACAATCGCCGAGTTCCACCAATAACCTTTCACTCCTTCCACTCCTTCCACTGCTATAGCCTTTACAGTTACTAACTTATATACTAAAGAATCGATTAAAAAGAAATAAGTACTTATTAATACCTTAAGAGTTAAACTCTGCTAAAATAAGAAGAACAACTAATAATATAAACATTATAGATCAGTTAGTAAAGGGTTAGTAAGTCATTAAAGGTTTATAAAAGAGCAGAGAGAATAAATGTTATTAAAAGAAGGGTAAAAACATAATGAAGTGTTACAGGCTTGGCCTGGGGTAGGAAGCTACTGGGTTGACCACCGAGACGCCCCATCTAGCTCGCAGCGACCTCGCTGCTTGGCCAGGCCGATACCGGCCCCAGGAGCGATATCGCCAGAACCTAGCCCTAGACTAAGGGCTAGCAGCCCCAGCTACAGACCTATATAACAGAGGCTCGCTGCGACCTAGCAGCGACCTCACTCAGCTTAAGATACTTCAATTTACCGAACACTCTGTCGCTGAACAAGCCTAGGGTCTTCCCCTTACATGAAGAAAGAAATCATAGTAATACTAAAGAAGATGAAAAAGTTCAATCTTTTAGAATATATAAGAGAAATTCTTAAGGACTAGGCTAGTAAATAATAATTAGCTAATAAATACATAATAAAAGTATAGGCTAATTACAATTAATATTATAGTAATTAATACTTAATAGGCAGCTAGTGAATAATTACTAAATGCATAAGCTAATAATAACTAAAATTCTACTTAGCTTAATAACTATAGGTTATATGTATATTATACTAATTAGTAAATATATGCTGAACTTCTATTAATAACCTAGAAGATAAGCGCTTTAAGACGAGGCTTGTGAAGGAAGGAGATAATTGTAAGGCGACTATTATGACAGTAGTGGCCGCAGCCTAGGGCTAGGGCTCTAGATAGAGGGCTACAGTAGTTATGTAGTTCATGCGCTGGGCACTCGAGGAATGCTCGGCAAGTGAACGCTTTGGAATATAGCGATACCTACCCTCAAGACTCTTGTCAGCACCCTGGTGAATCTAACCTTACACTTCATCCCAGAGAACAGGATAAGCAAGTCTTTTAAGTCAATCTTGCCGAGAGTGGGGATCATGCATAAAGGCAATGCAACGCAATGATTTCACTGTTACGGGTTCAGCTGGCAACATTCAAGCCACGAGCCATTTTCTTGCTAGCCATAGCTCTCCTGCTTCGTAATATTGTGTGGAGGCTTAAGGCTCACTATTTCCCAGTGCCCCAAGTTTCCTTCAAATTCACATGGAGCCAGCGGCGAACCTCCGCAATGGTCACCCAATCCATAATCACATGTCACTTCTCTCTTTTTTTTCTTGAGTTGAGGAAACAGACGTCAATCGGCGGGAAGTGATTTATTGACATGACGGTTACCTAACGTAACAACAGTGGCGTGAGTGTGGGAACATATCAGAGTGTAAAGCTGCCAGTCAGTAATTACTACATGGATCACTCAGATAGCGCTCCTCTGGGTACCCATCCTTACTCATACTGCGCCCATAGTTTCTCCAACCGCATCATCTCCTGGATCCGAGCTGGATTTGCAGCCCGCTGCTGCATGGCCATAGCACTATTCCACGCCTGATCGCTCATCACACCGTCCCACGACTTGTAACCGCCCTCAGCGTACACATAGCTATTGCTCCCGGACACGGTGCCCAACATGTCAGTAGAAAGGTAGTTGGCACTAATCTGCCGCTGCACCCTGGCTGCCTCCAGCTCGGCGTCGACGCGAGCTTTCATCTCTTTAAGTATGGGGATAGTTTGGAGCCAGACAGCCTGCCGTTCCCTGCTAGCCTCGAGCAGTTTGTCGGCACTGCCTAGAGTGCATGCTTCCGTATACCGCTCCCGCTGCCTTGGTGAGTACATGCAGCATGCCTTCTCCTCATCAGAATAGGTGTTCTGGAGGGGTAGCGTAGCTGCTAGCGAAGTGTCGGCGGCAAAGGTCTCATAGCAGTCCGGGCAGATCGGACAGTCTAGCCAGCCATACCATGCGCGGCCAGATATGGCATTTTGACGTATGCAGGGGTTTATAGCCGACCATTTACGGACATGGTCTTCATATCCGCTCAGAACGCCTATATCTATCGCCTCGCAATAGCGATCAAAAAATTCACTCCAGCGATCCATGAAGACGTTAAAGATACAGTAGGCCGCGGTTGGTTGAACGGTTGTTCTCGGTGACAGGCAGGCTGCTGCTCCTGTTGGCGATATAAAGCCGATGTAACAGGCTTCACAAATACCGAAGTTGCCTATTTGACAGGGAAAGTTGTACCATTTGCCGCCTGTGATGCCTTCTTTAGTATTGCACAGCGGCTTAGATGCAATAGCGATGATGTCAGCTCGAAGTTCGGCAGGGGATCGCTGTGCAACAGTATAGGAAAATGTAAGTTGTGCAAGGGGGAGGTTAAACTTCCAGCCACATTTGACGATCGAGGACCTGGTCTCGCGTGTTTCTTTGACCTCGTCAAAGATACCTTCGAAGCGAGAGCGGGCAAAGTCGTCAGCATGGCACGTCTCGCAGATACGCAGCAGCTGTGGCGACTCGCCCCGGATGCAGTACCACTTGCTCATATTAGCTACCTTAACTTGCTTCTTGCATTCCTGCATAGCAATGCGCTTGTTGGCTCCCTCGACAAATCCAGGCCAGTCGCTGCGGCGCGCGGCCCGGAGCAGAGTGCGCCATATGAATTCTAGGCTCATATCACAAGACCACTTATTATTGGGCCCTTGTGCCAGCGGAGATGGAATGAAGCGGCTCTGAAACGAGGTGCACATAATGATGCCTTCATAACAGGCCTTACAGGCCACAAAGTTAGGGATCTCGTCATGGGCGGCTACGAACCAGTCGACGTGGTCGCTCATAACAGCACCGGCCGCACCCTTGCACGCTGGGATCTCAGCATATGTAGACATAAAGGCCGTTACGGCACTCAAGCTGCCAGTCCGGACAGCTTCTGGCCACAGGGATTTAGTCATCCGCGGGATATGAAAGCTGCAACCGCCTTTTTTACGGATCCCTGAAAAGGCGCTGGCAAAGGTCGAGTTCTGGATGTAATTGTGATGGCACCACGAGCAGATCAGAAAGCTCGGCGCTTCAGCATGGACGTACCAATCTCTGACATGCGCGGGTATCACCTTATTAAAGCAGAGACGAGCTACAGCTCCCGGGGTTCCAGATGCCCGTATTGAACCCTCTAGCATAGGCAGCTCATTGTATTCGTCTTCGTTGACATATTCCGAGCCGGAATTCGAGGCGTCGTGAATGCTGTCGGTGCCTAGGGCTTGAGTAATGGCGACGGGGGCTTCCAAGACAAGCTTCTGTTGTACCTTGGCAGCCAAGTTCGTTAAAGACGGTAGCTTTGATGCTCGGGATGCGATCGGTCCGGGCGTAGGGCTACTGCTTGTTTGTGGCAAAGTTGGTGTTGAACTTGCAGCAGCAGACGCTGCACGCGTTGGTAGCCCCCGAGGCGCCGATGCGCGAGATGTTTGGACTGGTCCGGAAGCTACTTTCATCTGACTCTCCTGAGTCGGTGGGATAAAGAAGTGTTGAGTTTGCGGTTGGGGTCGACCTTGTCCTGGCGGCTGTATTGAGACTGGCTGCGGTGGAATCGATGAGACTGTTACGGCGGGCAATATGCGCTGCACTTGGGCCGCTGTAGGAGTGATTACCCCAGGCACTTGAGCCGGAAGGGCCGTTCCGACTTGTGGAGAGGGGGTCTTTGACCCCTTGGGCTCAAGGGGCGGCGCTTTTGGTTGGAGCAGTGCCGACGTCGGATGAGGGATTGAGATTTCTGGAGTTGAGAGTGCAGGATACACACTGGACTGAGCGGAAGGGATAGAATTGGGTTGAGTATCGACTTGACCACATGGAACGGACTCTGGCTGTGGCTGAGCCGCTGGAGGCACCACAAGCGATGGTGTGGCTCCAACTATAACCCCAGACGAAGCCTGGACGGCAGTTCCCATGTTAGAGGGAGGCCTCGGTAAGCGTGTTGTTTGCGCTGGCGCTGCCATCGGCCTGTCATTGACTCCCTGTATGTGAGACTGGGTTGGCGAAGGGCATGGGGATGAAGCGGGACCTGGTGCCAACCAGGTTGAGGCTGGGTTTGATGCGTTATGGATGATCCCGGCGTTGCTCACAGATGTTGGATACGGGGACGGGTGGTGTGACTGAAGCGTGTGAGATGGAGCTGTGCCACTACTGTTAATGGACGGCTGAGCATGTTGATTGCCAGTTGTCGGCTTATGCATCGACTGCGGTTGGCTAGAGGCGGAGTACATATATGGAGCTTGCGTCGTCTGTGTGTCTGATGCTTGGGATGTAGGCATTGTCGATGGCGACGGCGCCTGTGCGCCTTGGGCGTGGTCCAAATACCCTTGCACCTTGGCCTGGATGAGCCCGGATAGACTAGCCCCTATGCGGCCGATGCCACTCCGGAATGATGAAGGGGGTTGCTGTCCCAAAGTGCCCTGAGCGGAGGTGGAAGGCGCCTGGAATGAGTGAGGTTGATTTGTAAAGTTGGATGAAGGCTGGCTAGGTTGGGCATAGCCAGACTGATAGCCTGGGGTCTGATGCTGGCCAGGGTTGTAGGGTAGGATCTGCGGGGGAGGCGGTGCAAATTGCAAGGCCGGACGAGGTGGTAGTTCCGGGGTTGGTGTCTGTTGGCTGAACACAAAGGGCAGACCCTGGACCTGAGCCTGGCGGCCAGGAATACCGTACTGGGACACTGGCCTCTGAGCTGTCTCTTGCTGGAGCTGGTGATGCGGCCAGTGCTGTAGGTTTTGGATCTGGTATTGGGGTTGCTGCTGTTGGTATGGCTGCTGATACGGTTGTTGATGAAGCTGCTGCTGAAAAGGCTGTTGATTCTGGTTCGAGGACGGGGCCGTTGTTGGTACAGGCGGAACGGTGCGGTCGTCACGCAGAGGATGCATTTTGAATCGAGAATACAGCGTCGGGATTAGAGTGATGGATGGTGGTAAATGAACACCTCGAGCCAGAATTCAGCCAAAGGTCAGGCCCTTATACGTAGCCGGGGAAGTCGACGAGTTTTGAAATGCGATATGGGTTTCTTAGTTGGCTTCGTGTGCGGCTGACGTTGCATCGCTCGTTTGGAAGAAGATTAGCATGAGGTTGCTAAACCAGCACTGCCTCTGTCATAATATAACCTGCTACCTATAGTAATACATTTCCAGTACCAATGCGTCACAACGGCTGCAGCTACTCCTGCAGCCCATTTGCGGGTATTTATTCCCTGTTGTTAGTGTACCAAGGAGTACCAACAGGGCCTGGACCGTTCTTTGCGTCTCAGCCCGACTTAGCTTAATAGCTTGGTAGGTAGGTTATCCCGTCGGGCGTCTGGGTGAGCAGGGGTTTCTTCTTAGTAAATTACGCTCCTTAATACAGCTTCTGGCCGTCTTCCGGCCGTTCCAAGCCGTCGCTAGCCACACCCGTTTGACAACCGGGCTCTATACTGAGTTATAAGTCTAGGGTAGGCTGATTCTGATACATATTAGTAATGAATCAGGCACGCCGGTTGAAACAATATCAGTTAAGTCCCCCACAGGGTCACACTGTCGTCATGTCACTAACGGGGACAAAAGCAGGATCAGGTACAAGGTTGTTAAACAGCGTTAAGAACCGCTAGAGGAAACAGGAGGATATCTGCCCTTAAATACAATGTGTGCATTCCCAACGTTCCTCTGGGCAACCTCATTCCCTTTGTCAATCGGTTGCTAGTGCCGGCCTGTTAGGAATGCGATATCCTGTACCACGACATGCGTCACATTCCGTTGTGACTTGCTTGCAGCAACGAAGTCGGATATTGGTAGAGAGGTGGCCTTAATGTAATCAAGTTGTGTTGATAGCTGAGGAGCTGTCTATACTAAATGCGCATTTCTCAGCTTGCTACACTTCAGGATTTTCCTTTCTGCTGTATCTGATGTTGCATCTGATAGGAAGGGTGCATTGTGATGTAAATAGAAGCTCTTGATTTCTATCTAACTGAGGGCTCGCGGCAGACCTATTTGTAGGTTGCCCTCATAGCTATGATAAGGTTCTCGGTAGACCGGATCCCAAGGGATCCGGGTCTTTGAGACCGGCTTGCTAGAAAGCCGGGTCTTTGAGACCGGTTTGCTAGAGATCCGAGCCTTTGAGACTGGTCTTCAGTCTCAATAGTTGATAGATGTGACATCTGATCTCTCGGGCTTTGGCCCCTGCCGTGACAACCCGCTGATCAACGCTCCTCCTTTTTGTTTTAAGAAAGTCATCCACGTAGGTGACGATAACTACTCCTGCTGCGGATTGTAGTGGTGAGGGTATCTGAATGCATTGACGGACGCTGTGAGGCCATCGCAAGCTTCCAGAGACTAAAACACTTTCATAGTTAGCAGCTATAGCTGGTATGGCCAAGATATTGAGGGCAAGCTGTGACGAGGTCGGGCATTCGCTTTTCTTATCCTACCACAATGGGGCCATCCGTGACCTCAAGCTTTGCCTTGTAGTAATATCTGTTAAGCTCTTTGAGTGACGTATCAGGCTGCAGCTGCTGCTGTAGCGTCCGGCGCTCCATCATCTAAACCAACCCTTCTAATGACTTTGGCGCGGTCGGTACGATCAGAGGTAATATTACTTAAGTAGTGCTACATTTTTAGCCTTTTAGCCTCTTTAATAATTAACAGTTAAAGAGGTAGTCTGAGCTTAAAGAGAGCCTTGCTATTCTAAAACTAGCTAATTGCGTATATTAGATGACCTAAAGCTTCAGTATTCGAACCCAGCCTGTAAGAAAAGAGATAACTAAGATCTAGTACTATTCTTAGTAAAGATATAGTAATAGCGCTACAGGGATGTATTAAATTAGGAATATAATATTTAGCTTATAATAGTAAAAGATGCTATTATTTAAGTAGTGCTATATTTTTAGCCTTTTGGCCTATTTAATAATAAGACTTAGTTAAGAAGAGATTAAGATATAGTATATATCCTATTCTAGCTGAGTTAATTAAATGCTCTTCGCCCTTTAGGCTATCTAGAAGCTATTAGTCCTTATAAGAATATTATTAACTTTCGCTACCTTTTCTCTCTAGAAGCTAGAGGCTTTCGCTAGAGACTATTAGCTATAATAAGCTTCTAACCTTAAACCTTACTAACTAACTAGGGTCCAGAAGAGAAAAAGATTTACTTAGCGCTACTAATCCCTAGCTATAAGGAAGTGATAACCCCTTAATAAGGTCTTAAACCAGTCTCCCTTGCTATAAGTCTCTAAGACCTTCAAGCTAAGGAGAAATCCAACCTCCCTGCCAGCCCCCCCCAGCTGTCAGTCTCTTGAGACCTCATAGCTGGGGAGGAATCCAATCTCTGCTAGACTCCTCTCTCTAGCCCTAGGTCTCTAAGACAGCAGCTAGGAAAGATCCAGTTAATTAACTAGTCTCTAACTCTCTAACTTGCCGACTATTTATTAACCTCTCGGCGAGGTCTCGGCCCGGTCTTCTTAGCCCTTAGTCTATAAGATCTAAAAACTAAGAGGCTGTGGATTTTTTTTTTAAAGAAGCCAGTTATTAATTAGTTAGGTTATATATGTTTTCTTCTTTAGGATTTTATGTGTTTTTCTTCTTTATAGTTATATATATTTTTCTTCGTTAGGGTTTTATATATTTTCCGTCCTCTTTAGGTTGCTCAGGCTTTCCTATTAGCCCGGCCTATATCATCAGGCCCGGGCTGGCGCGGTTGTGCTAGACCGCTGTACCATAGGGCAAAAGATTGGTCAATAATCGCTATTGCAGCAACTATTGGGCACACTAACTGCTCTTTTAAGCCAATCGCTGTTCCGGAGGACCAGGCCGTAACACTTTACACTATGAATAACCTGAAGAGCTTAAATCAATTGGTTTAAATCGCGCAGCTAATGAATGCCAGTTCGGCTTCACAGTTGGGGTCCAAATCTTGACGCCGTGGCTTGCATCTTTTCAACCTACTTGCCAATAGTTTAGTGACAACAAAGCCCAGCCTTGACAAAATTTCTGCACATTCAAGCCTAACAATTCCTTGGCCCTTGCGAAAGCTTGAGCATATGGTTGTCCCATAGCAGCTAGCGGCTAACGTTTCTCCAGGACCTCCCTCGCGAGCCTTCTTCCAGGAAGTATATAAACTAGCCCTAGGTTTGCAGTTGGGTTGTGCTCTCGCATCTCTACGATCGAGTTTATACAACATCACAATTGACTGCTCCGAAGCCTTCAGATTCCTGAACGGCCAATATGATAATTACCGACGAGATCGCAACTTGCGAATGATGCGATGAACCAGCAGATGTCAAGTGCTCTTGCGGAAATTGGTACTGTGAAGACCACTTCGGACCAGTCCACCTCAAGAAGCAGCCAACACATCAGAGAGGGGGCACAACGACCACCGACAAGGCTTGGGCCTGGGTCTCGGGCAAGATTGCGAGCCTCTCCGATACAGTGTCTAGAGCAAGGCACTTTCAACAAGATGAGGTGACGAAATGGTTTGGCCTGCATGTGGAGCGTTTGGGGCAGGACAGAGTCACTAGGCTTGTTAAGACGAGCAGGTTTTCGTCGCTAATGCAGGAATCAAGGCATCGCTTTTCCGACAGCCCCTCGGCGACAGTTTCCTAGCATTACTTCCTTTGTCGGTGAGACTGGAGCTGGGAAATCCACTTTAAGTAAGTCGGGCAAGCCTTTGCTTCCTTCATCTCACCCCCCGCCCAGTTGCTAATACTCCGCTTCCCGTCCAGTTCGGTCGTTGATATTCCACGCAAAAAGCTCCCAGTCCTTCAGCTGCCTGGAAGCACCTATCCCAGGCGCACAAACTGCACCCTCCATCTGCATTCCAACAACCGGCGAAGTTAACCTGTACACGGATCCAGACTCTTTCGGAACTCAAACCCCACACTTCTACGCTGACTGCGAGGGCATGCTCGGGGCCGAGCCTGATGCTGCACAATATCAGAAAGAATGGGCGAAGTATGGTCACGAGGAACCAGAAGGCCTGGGCGGACTCTGCCGCAAAGTTGCTCGACTGGAGTCTCGTTGGTGCTCACAACACTATTAATCAATATGCGCTGCCAGCCTTGATAATCATTCTCAATGGCCCAAGCATCGAGAATGAGGAGTGGATATCAGACAACCACGACTCAGCCACGGGTGCCTTCTTCATGTCCATTGAGAGGGAGATTAGTGAGAATGTCACTATGCGAAAGATAGCAGAGAAGGTATGAAAGATTTTCTAAACATGTGTTGCCTTTTGAGGGGTTCCAACTAATCAATTTGTCTAGCATGGGGACAAGACTATCCGAGAGCTTTTTATGCGAAACTTTTCTAGTATTCACGTTCACTACATTCCCCTCGAAGGTTTCAAGAACCTCGGGAATTCGCGTCTTATCCTGTCTCAGATTGAACGATTGGCAACCCGAATCAAGTCGGATGCGAGACGGGTCCAAGAAGAGAGACACAAAAACTGGACACTGTTTGATTCTCGACAGTTGGGCATGGTATTTGACTATGCGTTCAGACATCTCCAATCAGGAACAGAGGAAGCCTTTGATTTTAGCTGATGTCGTTAGCAGATGTCGCTACCCGAATCAATTGAAGGCCACATCACTAAGTTTTTGGCCAAATGCTGGCAACACGGAGTCGAAGAAAACTTTGAAGCGGCAGCATCCCTTGTTGGATCCTGTATCGTGCGAAATTCCTTGAAGTTTGACGGCTCAGGTGAGTAGAAAGAGTCCAATATCCTAGAGCGGAACCGTTCTGAGTTTGGAAAAATAACATCGAGTACACTAACCTTCATTTTCAATTAAATAGATTTTATCTACCCGTCTGCCGTATTCGACAAACATTTCCATGTCATCTGCACTCGTGCTGCAGATTAGTTCTTACTCAGATCCTTGCAATGTTCATATATCCACCCCGAAACTGGGGACAAGTGCGTCAACACGAGCTCCGGACACGCCCAGGGACATCAAGACGCTTCAGGCTTGCCACTTGCGGACGGGGGGTTTGTGACCGGCAATTTCGACTCCTCTAGGTTCGTTCGTCTGGTGGAGGCTCGTATAGTTGATATACTGAAGACTATCAACGACCTTGAGCCAGACCGGGCGGAGAGAAGACTGAGCGCGACTATGACGCATGCAACCATCATGGAGTCTGTTCCGCTGAAGGAATTTTGGACCAGTACTTTGGAGTCCAAGGTTATGGGATATGCCCAACCAGCTAGAGCCAGTGTCTGCTACGGCTGCCTCTTCGGCCGACCTGAGTACAAGCTGCCGTGTGGCCATGTTATCTGTGTCAGCTGCGTCCGCGAGTTCGACAAGTCTCTGCGGGACAAGAAGTATCCCGGTCTCGCCATCCACACTTCCTGCATACTTTGCGGGTCTAGCAAACAAGACACTTAGCCTTGCGAATTACAATACCTGCCGGACTTGAGTGGCATTCGAGTCATGTCGCTGGATGGCGGTGGCGTCCGCGGTGTCATCCAGCTCTCAATTCTTTCTCGTTTAGAGAAACTACTAAATATAGAGATGCCTTTAGGGGAATTTTTTGATCTCATGGTTGGCACTAGTGCTGGTGAGTTCACACGTTTCCCAATTTTTCCCTTTGAGTCTTTCATTCAGGATTGGCTGGTCTAACTTATCGGATAGGCGGAATGATTGCTCTTGGACTCGGTTCAAATAAGTTCACTGTTGACCAATGTTTGGATGAGTATAAACGCATATGCCAGACCGGACTCGAAAATAAGTGGTTCACGAAGACTAGGTTCATCGGGTTTTTGGCTCGGCTCTTCAAGTCTTCTATTTACAAGACTGAACCCTTGGAGCTTTCTCTTCGGGGAGTCTTCGGATCAGAAAAGTTGTTTGGGCATGAAGGAAACACCTCCAGAATCGCAGTCACGACCACGGTGGACACGGACAGCCGGCTTCTGGCTAATTATAACTGGGGGGATGAAAAGCACTACTTGGATTCCAACATCTCCATATGGGCAGCGTAAGTTTCCAAAACTTTCTATACTTACTACCCATCAGTTATCCGCATAAACTAACTGGTGGTCATTCGACAGCGCAAGATGCACTTCGGCGGCTCCGATGTATTTTGAACCAATGAACCATGACGGCCACGCATGCAGAGATGGAGGCTTGAGAGAAAACAATCCCGTTCAACTGGCGGTGAATTAGGCACGGAGCTTGTGGAACACCACTCCAACTTTTGACCTCTTGCTGTCTGTTGGCTCCGGACATGCCAAGCACTCGTCATCCAAACCATCAGATATCCCTCTTCCTGAGTGGCTACAAGGCCTTTTCTCGACCTTGATTGAAACCATGAACGGACAGACCACGTGGGCTAAGTTTACCACGAACGCAGAGGTTGGCGACCCAGTCCTTCAGTCTCGCTCTGAGCGCATCACTATCGCATTCAAGGGAAAATATGAGCCTGAGCTGGACAACGTGGGCGCCATACCGCATATGGAGCGGGACGCCGAGGAAGCGAAGTCCCTGTACTGCCCGTCCAAAAACCAGTTCATGCCCATAGTTGAGTACCAGGGCGGTGATGTCCCCGTCGACTTGTTAGAGGTGCTGGCCGTGCGCCTGAAAGTGTCTCTCTACTTCTTCGAAATGAAGAAACTGATTGTCCAGGATGATGTGTCCATCGTTAAGGGTTAGATATGCTGCCGCCTCCGTCCATCGATGAAGTCTTTCAGCAAACTGATACATCAAACTGATCACTTCAACGTCAACGGCCAAGAGCCCTTCAAGCCTCTGTTCAACAGAGATAGGAGACTCGTGATTAAGGTATCCTTCCAACAGCAAGCTTCTGATGATATGAAGCCGATTCGGCTTGATGTTAAGTTTCACGACCATTCATGCTATAGGGCCATCAGCGGGTTCCCTATGACGCTCAAGGTAAGTCTATCGCCTTGCGAATACTCCCACTTTCTTCTATTGGGTGTACTAAGGCTTTGGTTGTAGATGCTGAAGGAGTACTGGGATCGCCGCTGAGTTAATGTATCACAGCCCAAGCTGAAAGGCGGTAAAGAAATGGCACAAGAAAGCAGTACAGCTGCTGCTCACGGCCCACGTCAACACAGCTTCGAAAGATACGAGAGGTTTGACACTTCTAGATAGGTACAAGATAGGTAAGATCTGGGCCAAGGAGAAGACGGAGAAAATTGAATAAATTAATGGGCTAAGTTCCCGTGATACGCCTTCTGCAAGCCGCTGTCTTAAAGCCCGATGTAAAGAAGTCTGCATATAAGCAGCTCTTTTCTATCATCGTACTCCTGATTGCGATCTAGACTTGACTATTGATTTTTTTTTTACACTAAATAGCTTTAATGGAGGTCAGACGCCCTGTACTTCGTGTTTACCGGCGAGAACGCCGTTGGCGCCAATTGTAATAGCCGGGGCAGCATTCATCGCCGCGTAGTCGTTGCTAAAGGTAGTCATAGACCTAGTACAGGCAGGAGGGAACAGAAAGAGGAGGGTGAGATGGAAAACCCGGTAGTGACAAGCGAGCAGTGATGCTATTGACGGCACATGAATACCATGGTAGGGCTGGCCATAACTAATGGGCCGAAATGCCTGCAGCTAGTGGTCCTCAAACGATGGAGCAAGGCTGACGTGAGACAATACGAAAATTTCTTGACTGGGGCACAAGCCTTGATCAGGGCTGCATTTAAGTCTACCAAAATTCCTGTAGAACGAAAGAATCACTCTCGGTGACTGATGGCTATACCGCTGGTCCAGCTCCTGGTCGTACATAGCACCATAGTTCTATTTGTCTAGTTTTTCATATGCCCCATTAAGGGCTTCTAGTGCATCAACGATCGATGCATCCTTAGTAAAGATTGACCAACAGCCAGTGAGTTCAATACCATCAATACGGGTCTCTACCAAAGGCAGCCCTGTAGTTCTGCATTAGAAATGCCTGGAAAATCCATTAGACATCCTAGTAATGAATATATATCCATTCTTAAGAGCATATTCATTCTTTAGCATATGAGGGAGGATAAGAATATAGAGGTTGCTAATGAATACATAATTCTTGTATTCTTAAGAATAGGGCGTGATTAAAAAGCAACCACTCTGGCTTAACGGGCACCCATTTTGTGGCTGCACCCCACCTTCCTTCCGATTCTGCAGCTCACACCAAATTTACTATGAGAGCTTGAGAGTGCATGCGTTGAACCTGTTCTTCTAGAAATACCTAACCACCTAATACCTCGATAGAGGGACTGCTATCAGGGCATTCAAATTCCTTATTGACGTCATCGTCAACGTCTTCCCAGCGCTGGAACGTGCGTATATAAGACCGATGCAGCTTGGTGCCGGGCTCATACGAATCGCCTGCTTCCAACCTTCTTAGTCCCTTTGTCGTAGATGACCTGAAACAAACAGAAGAGAGATGAATCTTCGAGAAATAAAGGATCATCTATAAAAGGATCAATAATGGTCTTAGAAAACAGAAAAAAGATTGAATAGATAATCAATCTAATAATACCAACTCGGGCCGCTAAGGACCGTACGTGACCCACGGCGAGTCCGACAGTTAGCTCTCGATAAGGGAGACCTGTAGCGGCCGAAGATAAAAAGCTGAGGCTGCCTGGACTTAGATAGAAATCAATCAACCTTCTTTATGACGGGAGCGTCTGGAGTGCTGGACCTAGGGTGGAGTCGATATGTAACTAGGGCGCACGGGGCAGGCCACAGAGATTATCAACGCGTCTATTTTTGATACTTTTCAAGAAAGTGAATGTCCAACTTTCAGTGCAGTCATTCGACGAGAACGCCGCCCGCACAGTTCAATCCACCGTGTGAGTCGTCTTTATCGGACTATGGGCCCACACCCACGGCTAAATAATGTCGGCCCTCCGTGTGGCTATGCCGAAATCGTCAGGCCCTCGCCTCCAACATCCGACCGCGGATTCACCATTATCATCCCTAGTGCGCCTCGCTTCGGAGTGAGTACGTGATCAATCTCCCGGTGTTAGGACGAAGGAAGCTGATGTACAAGCCCATATGAGCTACCTGGTGTTTTGAAAGTATCAACTGGTGCGGACGGCAGAGCACAGTTCATCTTCGCCATATCGTCTAGAAATGGGTAGTATTACAAATGGCGAACTATGGGCACCCTTCTTGTAGAAAACAGAGAATACCTGTCTTGTGTATTTTTTTTGGGGGGCTATCAGCCCCGTAGTCAAGGTTGTTGGACTAGGAATAGCGTCAAGCCTCCCTCAAGAAGAGCCCTTCCGTTGAGTCAGTCGTGGAGAATAAGCAACACCACCCAAGCCTGGTTCGGCCCATCAACACAAACTCCGTCAGCTGCATTCTCCACTTTCCCCGCATTCTCTGATCCGGGAAAATGTCGACTCCGAGTCCAGTGAACATGATATCTCTTCTCTTTTCTATACAGTGCCGCCTTCACTCTTTGGTATCCCAATTCATCAGTGGATACTTAGATTAAAGATTCAACAAACCCCATCTTCTTACGCATCACAATATCAGACGCAGCAGACGATTCTGACGGCCCCGAAAGCCGTCGGAAGCGAATCCGACAGGCATGTTTAAACTGCAGGTCCGCAACTGTTGAAATCTGCAGAATAGGAGCCCCATACAGATTGCATGGATTAATGTGCGTTATAGCCACCAACAGTAACCATCTCAATTGTGGAACGAGCCAGTGCACCGTCGCCAAATCTCGGAACCCCGCATCCCCTCCCCTTGTTTCTGGAGTCTTGTGATAACTAAGAATAATGATTGCTAATAAGGAGATACTGAGCTGTAGGAGAAAGAAGGTCCGCTGCGGGGGTACAAAGCCAATCTGCACCTTCTGCAGTCGCCTGTCACAAACCTGCATTTACACAGAGGATAGTCGCAGTCTGTGGAGAGGCTCCTTATCCTACATGGGCGCATATGGCGAGTTATCGGAGTCAGTCTTGGTAACACACTCATCTTCTCATGCTACCACGCAGTACGTGATAGAGATTGACACGTGTCATTTAGGAAACTATCAACTCGAGGTTTTCCGCACTAGAAGCAAACGTCGAAGATCGTCTGTCTCGTATTGAGAGCGCAATCGAGAGGTATGGCCCCACGATACCACAAGTAATCAACCCAAAGTTCGAGTGCTTACATTCACAATAGACTTGCATTGACAGTATCTGTCAGACGGACCGATAGAAAAGCTGGCTGTGCATAGGACCGGATCGATATAGTGTTTTCCTTCGAACCTAGAACGAGACTTCAAACCTAGTCCACCCCCAACAACCTAGACAGGCCTCAACATCCTAGATGACCCTCAACGCCTAGATAGACAGCTTGTGACGGCATTCTCAGTTCAAGGGTGTCCAGATCAGCCGGATCCCTAGGGATAAATAGCTAGCTTTCTTTCCTCCTAGACAGAGAGAAAAGACAAGATCTTCCATCGTCACCAAGCTGTCTTAACTATTCCATCCTGTCTGATACTATCCTCGATGGGCGCGGTGCCTAATCATATTCCGACACAAGAGTCACGACGGCTGCCAGATTTGACTGTTTATTATGCCTCATGCGAAGGCACCGAAGCGGGCGTTCCCGGCTTGGCTACTTCTATATCAGAACCTCACGTTCCATACCCACTACCCCCAGTTCAGACACTCCTCTTCGCCGCCGATATATATTTTCGATTCTGTCACAACCAACCAAACTCCCTCTTTCACGTGGCAACATTTCGTCGGCGGCTAGTATCTGGTGAATTGCCAACCTATTTGATGTGGGCCGTGCTCGCTACCGCACACCGATATTCTACCCTTCCGGATCTCCAATTCAATGCTACTAACGATGCCATGGTCTATTCGAAACGAGCTTGGGAAAGTCTCAAGTTGCCATAGAACTCTGTCATTCGGGGATGAAGAGATTATTCCCACCATACAAACGATCGTTTTAATCATAAACATTGAACACCCTGGTGAGTCGAGTTGCTTCTGTCAGGCCATGCCCCTAATTGCTGATGTACTGGAACAAGCTGGTAATTACACTTCTTCATTTCTGAAACTAGGATTCGCCCTTCGCCTTGCGCTTCTTGGAAAGCTTTACATAGAAGCGGAACCAGATTTGTCACCAACTATGCGAGAGGAGAGAAAAAGAAATTTTTGGTCCCTATAACTCCAGGACAAACTGATCTCTCTTTCAAAAGAGCGGTTCCCTATGCTTCGCGATGAGGAGTGTAAAATACAGCTGCCGTGTTCTGAGCCTGCATTCAGAGAGGGTTAGATCGAAGAAGCACCTGCTCTTGCATCTTTTACTGGCGACTATTTTGATCAGGATGCCGCTGATTCATGTTGCCCTCTGTTTGCGGCTTGCAGAATGTCGTCCCATATAGGCTCGGTCCGATTTGAAACAACTGTCGATCTCGTCAACACCACATGTTTCATTCCATAATCGTTAGCCTTTAAGTGGTTGAGAATAGGAGTGACCGGCTTCCGGTTCAACTCGTCGGAGATGAATATCATCAACGGCTCTATTACTCAGTATGTATTAGTAGCAAGTTCACAGAATTTTCGCGCAGGTCCTCTGCAACAGGGGTGTAGTCTGGAGTTTCAGACCTGTGTGCTCCAGTGCTCGGACACACTCTGAAAGAGTGTATGTTTTGTTGAGGATGACAAGAATAGCGCCGATGCGACCAACAGCGAAGAATAGCTTGATGAATCTTTCATCATCATCGGAAAGGATGGCTATTTGATCTCCCTTGCGGACGCCATTAACCAGTAACGCTCTCGCCAGTACTTTAGCCCGACTGCTCAATTCCTGAAAGCTTAGCCGAGCCTTGGTCCAGCCCACTAGGAGAGCATCCTTGGAACCATATGTCTCAGCTTGTCGTTCCAACAACTGGCCAAGAGTCAGTCGCATGAGCTTGGGCTCACGTGAACCGCTGACTAGCGACAAAGAACTTGATGACATGTCCGTCCTCAAAGGTTACACGGCGTTGTATTCTGCAATTATCCTCAACAAAGAGATTGAATAAAGCTTGTCTCTCTGAATTCTTGACATCCTATTGACTATAGATATAAGGCTCCATGCTGTCGTCACTTGGTGGGCGGCTATGTACACGGTTATGTTTCCGGCTAAATCGCCGTGGTCAATTTCGGGTGGAATGAAACACGGGCTTGTAAGCCCGAGCATCGATTATGAGAAACAACACTATTTCCATATCAACCAAGGTACTTTCACTGAATTAAATTTGGTTGTAGTCCATTACTCTCTATTTTCTTCCCAAACCGGTTCGCTTTTCGCCACCACACCAACAATGGCTCAAAATTCATTTCCTAGCCCACCTCCTGGGACGACCCACACACAGATATCTTTCCCTAGTCCTGGAATTCTGCTTGTTCTTATTAATAGACCTCGCAGTCTGAATTCACTATCCGTGGATGCAAGAAAAGAGCTTGAATCTATCTTTCAACAGTTTGATCAAGAGCCCAACTGTCGAGTGGCTGTCTTGAGTGGAGTGGGAAAGGCGTTTTGCGTAGGCGCTGATCTTAAAGGTACATGACTATTCTACTCGCAGTGATGCGCGCGGATTAACGTCGAGGTGTATTCAGAGTGGATGGAAAACAACAAGAAACGTCTTCGTATAAAGCTTCCGGAGAACGGATTTGGCGGTTTGTCTTTCAGAAGTGGCAGAAAGCCCGTTATCGCGGCAGTCAACGGTCCTGCTTATGGAGGTGGGTGCGAGATTGTCGCGAACTGCGACATGGTTGTCGAATCGTCAACGTCGACCTTTAGCTTGCCAGAAGTGCAACGGGGTGTCACGCCGTTCGGCGGAGCACTTCCAAGGATCATGAAGGCTGCTGGCCGTCAACGGGCGACTGAGATGGCATTGACTGGTCGAATTGTGACGGCCCGCGAATTCAGAAATTGGGGTCTTTGCAACTTCGTAGTCGATGAGGGAGTGTCAGTTGTTGACAAGGCTATTGAATATGCTAAAATGATAGCGGGAAACAGCCCCGATGCGATAATAGTGACTAGGGAGTGACTGAAGCTCGGTTGGGAGTCCTTGGGAGTCGCAGATGCAAGCCAGATTTTCCTAGAGGGCTGGAGCAACCGTATTTACGATGGACACAACAAGCAGGAAGGTCTAGACGCGTTCTCGCAAGTGAGAGCACCATGTTGGAAGGACAGCAAGCTGTAGATTCTTAGCAACCTATAAACATTTGGATAACTGATATGATTAGATGTCGATGACAAATCAGGGATAAAGTGGTGGAATTAAATGGTGTGAAAAAATTAATCAATGTTACAACGGAGTGAGAGCTGTTACAAGGGTTAAATCGCCTTCACTTCTCCTGCTTCTCTGCCTTATTGGCGATCTGTTGTATGATAACCGTTCTCGCCTGAATGCCCCCTCTGACCACCTCGTCCTCCTTCCTGAAATACCGTAATTCTGCCTCCTTGGGAAACTGGTGCTGCTTCTCACCTCCAGCAATGCTAACGCTGATGTTGTAATCGCCAGGAGGTGACGTTGTATTGAAGTCATGCGTCGGTGCGTCGGTGCTCTCATGTTCTTGGAGAGACCCTGTGCTCTCTGATCCGCCAAGCGTGGACTTTTTGGTTGAGTTCGCCAAGGAGCGGTTGCTAGGGGCTTGGACGTATGCTCCATACCCGGATCGGCCCTGGCTCCGCCCCAGGGAGGAGCCGAACACACGGGGCATTATCTTGGAGAAGATCGGTCGGAGGGTTGGCAGACAGGTTGCTATAATAGCAATACTAAGTTCAAGGAATGACCATATTGCAGCATCTACATTATCCCAGTTAGGGTCTTTAGTAGAAGCTGCAATCTTCAGGGTCTGGATACGAATAATAGAGATAATGCAAGTACTAGGTTGAGTTAAGTTAGTACTAATCAAACGAACTGAGGCTAAAAGTAGGAGTGCTTACAAGAATCCGAGCCCAAAGATTATAAAGAGCATAATCTTCTGTTTTTGGGGCAGCTGAAGTGATCGTATCATAGGCAAGGGCAGACAAAAGATAGCCACATCAGTAGCCAGATTGAATCCAGCCATAACATACCAAATTATCAAAGAATTAAGGCACTGGCCAGGAATAGTACTATCCCAGAACTTGGCGACTGGGATACACATAAGGGTAAGAAGGAAGCAGAGCATAATAGTCCAAGCAACCATAAATATAACTCCATAAAAGGTAATGAGCTGCATTATCCGTACAGCAAAGATTCGACCGTACTGAAGCAATATAGCGATTTTAACAGCACATATAGCGATGTTATAAATGACGATAGAGCTATAGAAGGCCTGTTATACAATATTAGCGAATGATTCTAAACTTAGACCTCGACGTTTCGTACCTGCATGTAGGGAATAAAATGTTCCTGAGGCTGAAGCCATGTGTGAAATCCGAGTCCGTACTTGGTCTCTGCGAATTAGGTTAGCACTCCTTGTTCCTCTCCTTGGCGATCATAGAGTACGCACCAACGCCAATCGCCACTGTAGTTCCAATAGTGAGCAACTGGGCGACCACCATAATTCCATCGTCAAAGCCGAACGCGCGAAGCAACACCAGTCGTATGTAAGACCGAAGCACAACGGCTATTGTCGATATAAGGCAGAAGATGGAAAGAATGATGCAAAGCTCTGCAGAGCGAGACTCGCCGTCCAAGGAATGGTTAACCACCGTCCCCTCACCATGGTGCGCGTCAGCACGACGTATGTACATGGTGGAGAGGTAGGTAGGGGCCCGGGCTCTAGACCGTTTCCTGTGGGGATGGTGGGACGCGAGCTTTGC
Organism: Dactylonectria alcacerensis; assembly: GCA_029931735.1. Taxonomy (NCBI): domain Eukaryota; kingdom Fungi; phylum Ascomycota; class Sordariomycetes; order Hypocreales; family Nectriaceae; genus Dactylonectria; species Dactylonectria alcacerensis. The sequence goes on along the minus strand of JAPMUZ010000003.1, from coordinate 5,414,630 downwards.
TGTCGAGAGAGGAAACCGGAGTCTTTATGATGCATTAGCAGCTTTCCTCAAGATTTTTCCCTGTCCCGGGCCCCTAGGAGGGTCAATATCACAATCAGCCGCTTTGCCCATGCCATCGGACGAGTATCCACTTTGAGTTGGGCCCGTCTCGCTTTAGCGAACTCAGATAGGGCGCTAACAAGGCCGGCTCGATTTTCCTATGGACACTGCCGTCCCATCCTTGCTGAGAGATCTATCTTTCCCATAAGTTCCCGCCGCGTGACGCAAATCGGACCAGCATTGGGCGCGAAGTGCCTGGTCTAGACCTGATCCCATCGTCGATTCTCAACGTGCTTAGTGCCGGCATTTGCCAGTCCTAATTTCTTTCCCCGGTGAGGTACCACACCAAATGGCGGCCACAAAACGCCATGCTCTGACACACCGGAACTCTCCGAGGATCTCCAGCTAGAGAATTTCCCAGTTACCGATCTTGACGTGGGTGGCATTGTGGTAAAGGATTAGTCGACATTAAAACCGGATCGACGGCTCGAACGACCTTGATGCTAACTGTGACAGTGGGTTAACCCATGTTCAAGTGGCGTCCCAATTAAAGCCTTATTCATAAGGCAACTCGCAACAACGCGCTTCGCCCCCTTATCTTCTCCCTACTCAATCCTTCTCACCATTCCACTCTTGAGCAGAGTGCTTTTGTCACCAATTTCTTTTCATCGTGTTGCCACTGCATCCGAATCTCATTCCAATTTACCATGGACGCATCGTCATTCGGCCAGCCACCTTAGAGCTATCCTAACTGTTAGTGGATGTTCCGGTGCCTAGTTTGGCTGTTTCAGTGGCATGCTGGTCCAGAGCGGTGGTCCGAATCCTATCAAATGAGGCGACAACTTATACAGTATCATTGCATGCATAATTACCAACTGTGGGAACCTTCGGGTTTGCTACCCTTGTGCATCCGTGTTCCAAGAGCGAAAGGTGAAGATGCGATGTTGTGATTGGTCCCCGCTCTCTGTCCATCCCTACTAGTGCCGGCTCGGATTAAGATACGCTTTGATGAGCACACGCTAGTGGTCCCAGCTGAGGACGGTTTGTGCGATGACAGCTGAGGCCTAGATCTGGCAACTGTAGCCTAGTTTGACAGGTGTGTGGGACGGCCCCTTCGGTTCGAGTTAGCTTCCGTTTGGTTACGATAGGACGTTTGATCTGCGAGGACCGTGGGTCATGAGCGTTGAGAGGGAATGTGTGATCTTGGGCAAGTAACTTTCTTGCCTTGCTAGCAGCTAACGACGATGCTGTAGATCGCAGGGAACACACGTTTCGCAACGAGAGTCCCGCTATCTTCAATGTAGCATGTGGGCATATTTGTTAGATTAGATGATATACGGAGGTTCATTTTAAAAGCCTTTACTGTAGAAAAAGCAAAGAGATCGAGGCAACTAATTAATCTAAGGATAAATATATTAAGTACATCTATTCTGTTACAAGCTCTGAAAGCTCAGAGATTATAGCACGCTATTTATTACTAGCCTTTGGCTTTGAGTACCTGAGCCTCCCCGATTGGCCCCCAAGAGGCCACCTATTCTCACGTGACCACCCTGCGCCTAGGTGTTCCAACATGGTCCAATTCAACAATAAACACGCTATATACTTGCTTAATTATTTATCTCCAATCTTATGTAGCGCAATCTCCCGTTATACATGCCACTTACCATTATTCTCCAGAAATAGAAAAGCCACCGCAATGCAAGCTGCACCAATCTCACGTTCCCTGGCGTTTGCTGGTATTATTACGAATGGTAATTACAAGACTAGAGCGAGACTTGCCCAATTCCAATAAACTTTCCACCAAAATGGACACGCTCCACGCCCCAATGTTACGAATCCCGCTAAGAGCCAGCCAGCCAGTGCCGTCGACGCATGGTACCCCGCCTCCAAGCACAGGGTAAGCCCAAAGCAACCCACTCGAGGCAACGTCACGGCATGATGATGCCAAGTGGGTCCCCGCGCGTTCCATGGATTCCATGCAATCCGTGGGCACCGCGAGAAATATGTAAACCTCAGACGATACCCACAAAGTCTACCTACAGAAATATCATCTGTTATCCTTCGGAAGATAGCCACCATGGATAGGGAGCAATCCCTAGAGAGTGTTGTTCCGAGAGTTGTAAGTAGGCCGCTAAGCCAACGGTCTTGATCTGAGCCGTCGTTTGTACACCGGCGCACTGGAGGATACCTTACTAACCCGTGTTGCTTTCTTTGCTTATTCTAGTGCCACAATTATTGCATTCACTCTAACAAGTCTACTGTCGGACTCACCGCTCGGGTTTATCCGTGCTCAGTATAGAGGAGAGACCAATCGCATTCATGGCTTGTTTTAAGGCTGGGGTCTAGAGCCTGCCTTCGTTAGCCAAGGCATGTCCAGTTTGCCAGCCTGATATGCGCTGCATGGGTGGCTGGTCTCGCCAACACATCACTGGACATTGTATTCGTGATACTTGGCGCTCTTGATCCCCAGGTGTTACCCACATTGGTCAATTACCCTGGTGACGAAGATGCGATCAGAAAGGTCCTCAAGGTGCGTCTTTCTACTACTTGATAACTCTGTGATAACACCTGGAGCAACTGAAGACTAGCTAACAAGTCCACTCTCGGACCTTGTGGCTAACGCAACTCCCTTTCTGGTCTGCTTGTTATTTGTCTAAAGCGGCACTACTTGCCACATAGTTGTAAATATTCCCAGAGTTTATGCGGAAACGGAGAATTTTCCTCTGGGCGACAATAGTATAAACCACACTGGTGTACGTGGGTAGTATTGTCATGATGTTTTGCATTTGTATACCGGTCAGGTCATATTGGTAAGTCGCTATTGCGTGCAAAATGATTTTCGACTAACAGATTAAACCAGGGACCTCAATCCCGACACCAAATATCCAGTTTCAATCACTAACTTGATCTTCTATATTCCCTGGCCCCTCCAGTTTCTGAGCAACCTTCTGAGCAAGCCATTCACAAACGCACATATGTTGACATGGGGAGTGAAATTACACTAACGAATTCAGTCTCTGGCCTGCCCTGGCTTATCATACTGGATTGAACATGAAAAGGACGTTAAAAATTGGGATGTACTGCACGTTTCTTCTGTGGTTAATTACCATCGCGTTCGATGTATTCCGCTTTGCTGCGATAGCGGTGGTACTACGAAGTGGACCAGTCCCCATTAGCACACTGAGTAAGCTCTGTGATTCTTACCATATTCTAACAATCACATCCTGTCGGAGAACGAGCTGACTCTCATAGTACTTCTAAGCAATCTAGACTGCAACATCGGCATTCTTGTTGCATGCTTGCCGTATTTGCGACCTTATTTTGGGAAGAAGAATGTGGGCTCTGGGGAACGGAACCAGCCGTGATTTATCAGTGACTTCGAGACCGTTACAGGCAGGTTTGAGGAATGAGGTTGGCGATTGTAGAGATGTACGCCATGCAGCCAGCGGGTTTGGGCTCAGAGGTGAACCTTGGAGCGAGGGAAACAATGCAAATGAAAGCCATGTCGAATAGGTTCAGGCAGAGCCAAGGGAAGGCGGGATTGTATAATAACCGGATTAGGCTCAAATGATACGCTGTGGGCATGGAGTTGGACAGACTTGAATGTGGTCTAGATCTACATTTGGATTGAACATTGTACAATTAGTCACAGATAACAGGGTTCTGGGCGTTACCGAGCTTACTGTGTTGAAAAATATTTTCCCATCCTTCGTAAGACAATCACAAAACACGGACGTTGAGACCTCGACTTCTCGACGACTACAAGATGAGCGACAGTCGATTTGACATCAAGACACTGCGATGCTTAAACTATGAAGAAACTTGTGCTCTTTCTTGGACTCTTTACAAGCAGCAGCTCGCCGTCGATAAACTAGACAGTAAACACACTAATATTGGACCCGAAGGTCTACCGAGTCTGAGCCGAAATAAACTGAGAATCCGGGCCAACAGGCCTCCTTGAGTTGAACAACCCCCCCTCTTACCCCACGTTAAAAGAAGGAATTTTCTCAACCTCGGCACTTTGGCATTGTGATTGCTTGAGAGTTTAAAAGCAAACTCAGTCAGCTGGTGCACGAAACAGAGCTTCTTAAAATGTACCCCTTCTCAAAAGCTGACTCCTTTTATCTCAAAATGGTCCCCAATCTCGCAATTGTCACCAACGGCGACTCGTTCCCTTACACTATCGATCAAAAAGCACCCGACAGCTTTACCTACTATCATTTCCAGGTCGCCAACGTATCTGCTGTTATCGGGTATGTTACATGTACTGTGGTAGATGTTCTACGCAACCTTCCAGAATGGCTTGTGGATGATGCAACTCATGCCATATGGCTCATGAATGGCAGTGACATACGGCAGCGGAGCGTGTTGATGGAACAAGCCGTCTTCGCCATCCAGGATAGAGGCCGCTTTGACATCTTAGCGCAGTGGAGGAACGAGACATTTCCGATCTATGGACCGAAGAAGGAGATCCTATTCCATCTCGAGCGAAGTGCGTGTCCGCTCTTCGGTGTAGTCACCTACGGCGTCCATGCTCTGGCATACGTGCCACCTCAGTCAGAGGACGACGAGTTGAAAGTGTGGGTGTCACGGAGAGCCAAAACCAAACAGACATATGGAGGCATGCTGGATAGCACATCGGCTGGAGGCATGACATCCGGGGAGTCGCCGCTCGAAACACTGGTCAAAGAATGTGAGCAAGAGGCCTCCCTCACGTCAGAAATGGTGTTGAAGCATACAAAGGCGTCCGGAGTTGTGACGCATTTCTATGTACACGATGGACGACCTGGAGGCGAGATAAAACTCCTCCAACCAGAATGCCAATACGTATACGACCTTCCGCTGCCGCCACATGTATGCTGCAAGAAGAACGACGACGAGGTGGATGAATTTCTTCTGTGGAACACTACGGAGATCAGGCAAAGGATAGCAAGCGGAGAGTTCAAGCCTAATTCGGCGCGTGTCATGTTGAACTTTCTCATTCGTCATGGAGTTGTATCACCAGAGAATGAGGAAAACTACTTAGAGATTGTATCTAGGCTACATCGCTGACTTCAGTTTCCAGTGAGGTAGCTTTCAGCAATATATATGTCTTTTCTTACTCATTTTATCATCGTTTCCTTGAGGCGCTACTCCCCATTTATCCCAGTCTTCAAATGTAAATTACTCATTTATTCCAGCTCAGGTTCAAAAAAGACACCGAGATTGTGTGTCACATCTATCAACTGTTGAGACTGAAGATAAAGTCTCAAAGGCTCGGATCTCTAGTAAACCGGTCTCAAAGACCCGGCTTCCTAACAAGCCGGTCTCGAAGACCCGGATCCCTTGGGATCCGGTCTACCGAGAACCTTATCATAGCTATGAGGGCAACCTACAAATAGGTCTGCCGCGAGCCCTCAGTTAGATAGAAATCAAGAGCTTCTATTCACATCACAATGCACCCTTCCTATCAGATGCAACATTGTGGCCCCATCGTTTTATTCAAGGGTACTGGTAAATAACTCCGCTCCGCAGGAACAGCCATGCAATCTCGGGCTCGGGTGTAATCAATTCCCCGTACAGTTACTAGGACGTGGCCCTGGGCATAGTTTTGGTTACTACTGCGGGTCCAGACATGCCCGCGAATTTTCGCATTATTCCCGAGCGTGATATGAAGGCGGAGTTCCGCTTTCTGAAAAATCGTTCCGTTGCACAGACACTCATAAGTCCGCAACATGTAACTGACACTTGAATATAAAACGGAGGTGTAGCCTATATTAGCAGAGCATGAAGTGTACTGGGTTATCTTCCACGGTCAATCTTCGCTATATCACTGCGAGTGTTTCTCTCAACTGTCACGAATTTTCTCTTACCTGATCCTTTTCCACCTACGAAATGGACAATCAAGCCGCCTACTCTACTGCCAAGGCAGGCCCTATCATCGTTAATCACGCACCGATGCCTCAAGCTTTACCAGGTTTCGTTGTGGTCAAAAACTTCGCGTTGGCTATTAACCCAGCGGATTATCTTGTTCACGATAGTGGCGCTCAAGTGAAATCCTGGCCTACTATCCTTGGCAGCGATGTCGCTGGTGAGATCTACGAAATCGGCGACGGCGTAACTGGTTTCCGCAAAGGGCAAAAGGTTGCGGGACTTTCTACGTCATATCTAACTGGGTGTCTTGATGGAGCGGGGTTCCAACTGTATACATCCATCGATGCGAAGTTTCTAGTCCAACTACCGGAGGGTATACCGATGTCGGATGCAGCCGTGATTCCAATGTCAGTTGGAACAGCAGCTTCTGGATTGTACAGCGAGGATGCACTGAGAGTTTCTCTTCCTAGACTCATCCCCAGGCTGGCGAATCTATCTACCGATGTAGATGAAATGTAGATGTAGGTAGATGTAGATCTATATCTATCTATCTACTAGAGGACATGTGGGTCATCTATCTATCTACTTAGAGGTCCGGTAGATAGACGAAATGTAGATAGATGCTAAGACTGCTAGTAAAAATTGGGTAAGGTAGTTATACTTCCTTGGTACTAATGGCATCTTCTTGCACTGAAGTATCGGTACTTCTAATAATCCCTTCTCTAACTGTCCCTCTTATTTCCTGATTTCCTGATTTCCTTACGCTCTTCCCCTTTTTCGCTTAGGTCTTAGTTTAGTATATTCTTATTACTTTTAATACTACTTAAAACTATTGTTAAAATGGTATCTTAAAGCGATTTATTTAGTTATATAATTGATGCTATTATATTAGAAATATCCTATTCTAAAGACCTAATATTACTAATGTATGATTCCTTGTCTTATAGTAGCTATTCAATTATTAAAGACTGGAATATAGTATTATAAGCTATTTACAGCCATTGGGTCCTCTTAGCTTAAACTAGATAAATTACTGGCTAGTTTTAGGCTTATGGCTATAACGTTTAAGCTAGGTCTAAAAGTAATAAGTCTGGCCTTTATATATAGCTCTATTATTACTATATCTAGTATAGCATTCTCTAGCTAAAGGCTTATATCTTATCTAATACTTAGAATATTGAAGGTTATCTTAGTAAGGCTTATAATATTTTTTATTCAGATCTATTAAAAGTAATACAATATATATAAGAGCGGCCTCTGAATTAACTAACCCTTTATAATTTAATAGCTAAGAAATGGAAGAGGGATGACTTTTATAATAAGTTAATTACTTAATTTAATAAGACTATGTTCTAGTACTATGTTATTTAGTAGATTACTGATGCAAATCTGTTATTTCGTGTATTAGAGTATAAGGGCCTTTAAAAGGTCTTTTAGTACCTGAATCCCTTAGTTTATAAGACTTTTATTAATCTTATTTATAAGATAGTTCAGGCTAGGATTATTAATAAATTTAATATATATAAATCGCACATTATTTATATACTATTATAAAGCCTAAGCTAGGTTTATATTATATTTAATAGCTAGATGTTCTAAAATAGACATTCGTTTTTCTTTATAAATGCCTTTTTTTTTAATAAAGATACATTCTAGCTATAGAAGATCGTCCTTAGCCTCCTAAACGTTACTATAGTGCATATAGAAGAAAATATCTTAGCTACTATTATAGAGGTATTAGATGACTTTAAGTTGATTATAAATAATAAGGTTAGATATATTATACTTAATAATACTATAAGTAATGAAGGAGCAGTTAAAGCAATAGGCTATAAGCTCTAATAGTAGAATCCGGCTAGTAGAAGGATTAGGTGTTTTAAGTATATTCTTCATCTTATTACTAAAGCGCTACTCTTTATTAAAGATAGTAATACACTTAAGGACTTAAATATAGATAACTTTACTAAGTAGATAAAAAGAGGTCTAGTTAGTAAACTCTATAACCTTATTATTTGGGTTAATTAGTTAAATAAGGTAATAGTAATTCTATAGAAATTATAAGATAAGGACCTTAATAAGTCCTATTTAAGCACTCTTAATATCGTCCTTAATAATAGTACATACTAGCTATCTTAATATTATATAATCGAATGAGTAATTAAGCTTTAATGCTATTTAGAGGAGCTTATTAATATTATAATTTAATTAAATAAGAAATTCTAATAACTTTAACCTACTTATACCTAGCTGCTAAGCTAACTTACTTAATATCTTAAGGAAGTAAATCTACTAAATAATATAGACTAGGATGCCTTTAGTTAATTTAAAGATATTCTTAGAATATTCAATTCCTATCTTTTATAGCTTAAAAGGGACTATTAGCTCTGAGTTTATAAAGGAGGCATTAAAGCTTAATATGGAATTATTTAGTAAGTTACTATTATATATGAATTCCTCTTTTTTATACTAAAGAAAGCAAAGACTGAAGTAATACACTGAGTAGAACCTAGTTACTATTCCTTATATATTAATTCAGCCTAGGCTAAGCTTAATAAGTACTATACTAAGCTTAATAAGATGCTAATATACTATATAGCTATAGTTCTTTACTTTAGTATATAATAGTCATTCTTAATAAAAGCCTATAGTAAAAAGGAGGAATGGCTTTTTATAATATGTTAGCTTATCTAAAAGCTCTAGAAAGAGGAGTATTATAACCTTCCCGCTTAATAGGAAATCTCAAGCAATAACCTTCTTACTGTAATAAGGGCGCATAAGTATAATCTATTTAATTCCTTTTAAGACGAATTAATATCATCTACTTACTATAACTATAATAAAGCTATAGACAAACTGGAAAGGTAGTTGTCTATAAAGTAAGATATATATATAATATATGATAATCTTCTTAAATACTGGTCTATAAAGCGATTTAAGTATCCGCAGGTGGCGAAAATAGCGATTGACATCCTCTTAGTCCTAGTAATAGCTTCTAAGTATAAGAAGACCTTTTCTTCCGCTAGTAGTATGGTTTCGCCTAAGAGGTCGCGCTTAGATATAAGCATAATTGCTATTACTTAGATAGTAAGGTTATGATTACGGGCTAGGCTATTAGAAGGGTATGAAGGTTTGCTAAAGGAGGTGGGCGGCGAGACGGCTAAGGATTAGCTGACCGTCTATCTACTGAATCTATCTATATCTATATGTAGCTTACATCTATCTATCTATATTGCAAATTATGACTAAGCATCTACATCTATCTACATGAGGTGCCGGTAGATAGATGTAGATAGATTCGCCAGCCTGCTCATCCCCACACCGACTGGCGGGAAGATTATGGTCTGGGGCGGGAGCTCGTCAATTGGCTGTTCCGCAGTCCAGCTAGCGGTAGCATCGGGGCTAGACGCCATCTCAACAGCATCGAAACACAACTTCAAACTTGTCAAGGGGCTTGGTGCCAGAGTTGTGTTTGACTACCACAGTCCAACTGTTATTGAAGATATCGTGCGCGAGATGCAAGGCACACACACCCCTCGCTGCTTTGACTGCGTCGGACTTCCTGTCAGCCTCAAGCCATGCGTGGAGATTTTAAACCGGGTTGGAGGCGGTTTCATTACTAGCGTTCGACCCTTGGAAGGATCTTTCCCCACGGGGTTACCCTTAGGTATAAAGGGGAGCGCAGCATGGTGTTTTGGCCTTCAGAACTCTGCCACTGGTAAAGTTATCTTTCACCAGTATTTGCCAGAAGCCTTGGAAAAGAAGAGATTTATACCAATGCCAAAGCCAGAAATTGTTGGACATGGTTTGGAGTATGTGGAAGTTACAGTTAATAGGATGAGAAAAGGAGTGTCAGGACTGAAATTGGTAGTACAGGTTTAAAAGAAATGTTGTATTAATAAGTTACAATGGCATACTAAGAAATAAAGTTATTCAGGTTTTTGTTTTAAATAATTTATCTTAAATATATTTAGTTTTTATTTAAATCAAGGTCCTTAGTAGTATGTACTTAGAGAGGTGCTAGAAGTTGAATAATTAAAAATAAACTAAAGAAGTAATATCTAAAACAATAGTATAATAGGCTTAATAATATGTACGAAGGTTGCCGGCACAAGTAGGTTCTTTAAGTTCTGCCCACAAGACCAGGTTCCCAGTGGAGAAGTTAAACAAGGCAGCTCGCATCTTCACCCCCAGAACCTGACAGAGGCTCTCCACATCAATGCAATCAACCAGTCATCAGAGTTAGAATCCACTCTATATTCAACCCTATCCCTGTCATCGAATTAATCGTACGGTATCCAACAACAAGGACAAAGCACCATGTAAGCTGTGCCCAATCTCGATCGTGGGGTCCTCGGACTTGAATGAATTGGGATTAGCCAACCCTAACTTAAGTCACTCCACACTCATTCAAGCCCACTCAAGCCCCGGCTGGGGCGCGATATGTCGGTGGACGGACTTCACGACCCTTATTTCCGTGCACTAAGGTTCACGGCCGGACCGATAACCTAGTCCTCAGCTCCATTCGAGACTGTTCGGGGCTCTCAACCGTCCGCTTTCTCCTTGCCACTCTGGGTTTGATGAGTTTTGGCGCGGAGCAGGAGAGCCCTTGTGTTAGGCCGTCGGCTTAACTTTGTGCCAGAGTGTATCTGCAGCGAATACGTCACTGTTGACATTTTCTTCGATTTTTCCAGCAGCCGGCGCAGGGAGGGCCGGTAGTTAGGTATAATACTGCGTTTGCGTCAATCCTCTTTTTTATTTTAACGGAGGAAAAACATATATAGAAGTAGCTTGTGCACCTCGTCGTAATCTATCTCTCGCACCAAACCTCCGTTCTACCCCCAAGTACATCACGAAATCTTATTTTTACCCACTCCTGCACAACATGTCTTGCTCCGGCGTCTTGTTTAACCCCGATAAGGACATCCCTGACCTCTCCGGGAAGGTTGTCCTCGTAACCGGAGGCAATGCTGGCCTAGGATTCGAGACTATCCGGCAGCTGTCAAAACACAGCCCGGCACACATCTATCTCGCGGCGCGATCTCAAGCAAAGGGAGAGGAAGCTGTCAAGAAACTCAACGAACTGAATCCCAAAGCCCCACCGATCACATTTCTTAGCCTGGACCTCGCCTCGTTCGACAGCATTAAAGCTGCAGCCCGGACCTTTCGCCAAGCATCCGATCGGCTCGATATCCTTATCAACAATGCTGGGATCATGATGACACCAGAAGGCCTCACGGAAGAAGGGTATGAGATTCAGTTTGGAACCAACCACATGGGCCCTGCTCTCTTTACCCAACTCCTGCTTCCAACGTTGAAGCATACCGCTACTATCAACCATGACGTACGCGTCATTTTCCTCTCGTCGAATCTGTCGGATTCCGCACCTAAAAACACCTATCAGCTCGAAGATCTGAAGACTACTATGCCCGACATCGCAACTAGGCACCGCTATGGTATTTCTAAAGTTGCAAACATCCACTACGCCGCTGCCTTTGCCGAGAGACACAGGGAGCTGAAGTGCATCAGTATGCATCCTGGCATTGTCCTAACAAATCTCACCGGGCCGTTGCTCGACAGCTATCCCGGACTTGTTCGTAAGGGCATTGCACTGGGCTTGAAAGCGGCTTCTGTAACTGTTGACAAAGGTGCTTTGAACCAGCTTTGGGCAGCAACTAGTGCTGAAGCGAAGAGTGGTGTCTTCTACTACCCGGTTGGGGTGACTGGTAAAGGGTCAAAGCTGAGCGAGAACGAGGAACAGCGACAGAAGTTGTGGAGTTGGACTTCGAAGGAGCTTCAAGACCATATCGAGCTGTGAATTCCCATATGGCAAAGATGCTCTGTAGACGTTCATGTTATGGAATATTTGCAGATCCCTGTATAGTTAGTTATTATAGATGTCTGGATCCAATTTGGAGTTAATATTAAGCGGAGCCGAAAACAAAAACCACCACGTAACGTCCATGTGAGAGTGGCATTCATCCCTCTTGAGTGTTGTATGGGAATACCTTCGCACTCACCCCACGCGACAAGCCCCTTTCGTGGCAGAGACAATGAATAGGCACGTGCTCGAAAACTTAATGCACATTATAGTATACCTCCGGAACTGAGGAATGTATAGACAAGAGATGTTTAATTATAGATTAGGTCCACGGGGCGGCTTAGATTGTACGATTCGAGTGCATCATGGCTGCCTACATCCATTGACTACGGATGTACCTGTACTTCGGTAATTACCTATTGGTTCGCTGATTCCCTGCTCGCGACTCAGGTGTTGCCTTCAAAAAGGACACTTCCGTTCGAATAGGATACAAGATCGGACGGTCGATGGCAATGTAGCAAACAATACTGGTACACCGACGGCTTATCAAACCATCTGACTCTATGTAGTGAACGTGCTCGATAGAAAAACGGAATTATGTGCTATATCGGGTTTATTAAAAAAAAAAAATCATCCATACAACACGTTGGGCAAGTAAATTAGTTCAACTCGAAACGGCGTGCTAGGATTGCGATCAATTGCTGAGCTTAGGCCCCATCAAACAGTATAGGTACAACCGTCACGTCTATCATTCAAAAAAAAACACATCAAGAGTCATCCTCTCAGTTGATGATGCTTCCAATGACCGTCTTGCCTTCCGTAAAATAACCTAAGATCTCGCCATTTTCCGAATCTGTTCACCGTACCAAGACTGCGAATTTCATTAGCAAATCATCAACCTTTGGCCCGGAAAACGAAAGGGATTTGCGATAAAATAAAATGAAAAATCTCACTGTTTCAGCGCTAGCACCGATTGCTTGCGCGCCAACAAATCTAGCGAACCAAGTTTGACGAATTCTCCGAGCGTACAACTTCGCCTCCTGGTCCTGTGTTTTCGGACTCAGAACAACATTTTTAGGTAGCTTAGGATTCAAAACGGATGGTCTAGCGATGCCAGCCATTTCGCATCCGCCGTTTTCAATAGCGGCATCTATGCCTTGTCGAGAACGAAAGCCGCCCGTCACCATCAAGGGAACATCGGGGATCTCTTTTCGAACTGCAGCCGCGAAGTCTAGGAAAAATGCTTCACGTGCTTTTGTCCGAGTTGATTTCTCGTTTTTCATGTCGGTCACACCCAGCATCATCTGCCTTGGTCAGCAAACCAGAAAGAACACAAGATATTTTCTTTGGTTAGAAGTAATGACACAAAAATGGAGACGACGTACTGTTGGTTTTTCGTAGGTTCCGCCACTGACTTCCACGAAATCCACTCCGGCGGCGGTGATGAGCTTCAGCTGTTCCATGCAATCACTAAACTCGGTTGGGGATTGATGATCAACCGAATTGAGCTTAATGCCAAGGCAAAAGCTTTTTGGGACAACAGCGCGGATCCCACTGATGATGTCCAAAACAATTTTCGTTCGGGCTGCTGGAGATCCACCATATTCGTCTGTTCGCTTGTTCGACTTGTTCGATAGGAACTGTGCCAGCAAGTACCCGTGGGCAGCATGTAATTCAGCTCCCGAGAAGCCTGCTTCTGCTGACAGATGGGCAGTATCTACAAACCGAGAGATAACGTGCTTGATCTCCTGGGTGGACATTTCCTTGGGTGTTCCAAAGATCATGTGGCTGAATGCGCAAGCGAGGAATCCCCCGCCGAAGTCCATGGGGATAGCACTAGGAGCAATGCTCTTCTCAAAGAAACCACGCGTTCCAGCCCCAACTGGAGACTGTCTTCCAGGGTGATTGATCTGGACAATGGTAGGAGTGCCGTTGCGACGACATGTAGCAGCCCAAGGCTTCCATGCCTCGAGCTGTTTATTATGCCCAATTGTGCCATTAAATGCAACGTCAGATGGTCCGCCGAGATATCTCAGGTCCACTTGGACGTTCCCTAGAATGTCGCTGGTCAGTAGGAGTTGGTTTTTATGGTATTTGTTCATCTACAAACCTGTGATAATCATGCCCCATTCTCCATCAGCCCACTGCTCATACGAGGACAACAAGCCTTTGGTTGGAAGACCGAGCTTATCGGCCATGTTCTCGGCCATTGCCGCCTTGACAAGGCGATTCGGTAATGTGAGGCCACATTTGAGCGTGAGTGGCTGTGCGAGGTGCAATTTCGACACTGTCATAGTGGATTGTGATGAGTTGTGTTTTGGCACAGCTCGCTTCTAAGATCGCTGACGAGTTCGAAATTGAAAATAGATGTCTAGCGAAAGCGTTCCTAACCTCTAAACGTCACAAAGCTCGGCCTTTTATAAAAAGAGGCAGTGTACAATTTGAGTCTCGAGGGACATGCCAGGGGATCGCTTATTTCCGTGCTGGTTATTAATTACACCGACGTCCGATCAAGTTTCTGCCGAGGCTCCGTCGGAATGTTGAACTCCCTTGCTAGCACCCCCTAGTGCATCTGGGCCTTGAGAGTAATAACTCCGCACATATGAGTATGCACTATGCAGATTTTATCGCAGTTACTGGCGCTTAACTCCGCACTATGGTTTAATGATGCGATAATGAACTCCAAGTCTGAATTTAATGTTTACGTGGTTCATCTGTAGATGCCTCAGGCTCTACTTTAGTCTTGATATGCACACTTAGGAGGCAAGGCTGGGAGAACCCCCGGCCGCACACACGGAATACACACGATCGGGTCATTTGAATGCCACGCTAGCTTTCCGACAATATTCGACAATCTCGCGTTGAAATTCCATTAACCTCCTTTATCCCAGAGAAACAACATCCCAGGATCTATAGGTTCGCGTCGGAGATACTCAGAGGGTTCAGCACCACCCCAAGTGTCAGGCCATTATTTCTGGAAAAATCACAAAGATTTGCTGTGTCATTGACAGGGTGAGCTGGCACAAACATATGCTATCCATCATACTTAGCGTTTGAAAAGGAGGAATTGTTGTACGGGGCAATGTGAGCATCAGGTTCCCACCACAGGCACCACAGGATTGGCACCTGTATTCAAGCATATTCGTAGCTGAAGAGACATCAGTTGACTATGTAAGGGATCTTGTTCACCATAGAGACATTGTTAAGTCAAGGATAGCCACATTCTTAGAGCGCCCTGTCTGAGCTCTGGGGATAGGCAAGTCTGGTATCAAGTGGCTTGCATATTATTGGCTTGCCCCTCGTATCGACTCAGCCTACCCATTCGACAAAAGGTGGTATTTTCAGCCCTTCCTGCGCGCTAGTTTCTAAACGGGAAGCTTTCAAAATGGGCCTTCTCGAAACCATCCAATGACCAGCTGTTCTATATGCTATCTTTAGGCAGTTTCTAAGCCGTGAGGCTGACACCAGTTCGCTATTGGGGGTTTCCTTAGCACTATAAAGGCAGCCTGGTGCGTCTTAGCACCGCTTGTGTCCTCTGCTATGTTCATCTGCATCTAAGTTCTAGCAACAAGTGGCCTTGAAATTATCGCCCTCGCCCAACTCGTCGAATACAAAAAGACTTTCGCAACAGAACTATATAAGATATCCTAAGACGTCAGCGTCGCAACACAGGAAATGGAATCCTTCTCCACCTGCGCCCTTGCCTTAATGCAGACAGTTAAGTACCTTATCATCTCGCTCCGCCACCACAACAGAGAGCATAAAAAATCCCCCGTACTCATCTACCTCTCATCTAATCGTATCCTCGTCGGGATCCGAGCTGAAGCTAATAGCCTCTTTAAATACTTAAAGTCTGCTCTCCACTAGGTAAAGGCAAATGAGAAGCGCAGGATTAGGCTATATACAGCTATAAAATGGCTACTCTAGAAGATTACTTTAGTAGGCTGGTTACCAGGATGGAGAGTATTAAGAGCACTCTCAGTCTAATCCTTGCCGTCGCTTAGTTCGAACTATTAAAACTGCTGTTGCAAGAGAGCCAGAAGAACCCGCTCAGCTCACAGGCAGAGACGAAAGAGCTGAAAGATGACATGTGAGTGACGAGCCGAAAGCCAACGACAGTACGCGGCAGCCATTCTAATACAGGGCTCTTATAGGGAACTGATAAAGGAAACCATCAAGAGTCAGACTGAAACGATACGCTGGCAGGGCGAGAAGTTGGAACAGTTGCAGGCGCCAAGGTCAAGACACACGCCCCCCCAAGATGCTCCTCGCTCCTTGCCTTTACATTCCCAGGATTTATCCGCATTAGGGAAGAGCGTTGAACAGTCGGGCACAGTCCCGACACCTCCCCAGACTTCAACTTCCAAAAAGATCGCCGCCGAGGCTCAGAATGGTGGTGTTCCAAATGTCCAGGGAACTCCGACGGTATGCATGGGCTGTGGGGGAGGTTACCACAAGGACGATAGTTATGGCTGGCATTGGAACGACTCCCGCTGGTTCCACCACTATTTCCGAGACGATAGATATCTCCCCGACCCAGTGGAGTATTATATCAGGGAATCCTCCAGCGCTGGTAGCTCGCGCAACGGGGTTGCGAAGAACCACTGGGCAATGACTCTGTCGAAGAACATCACTGGCCCGATGGCCGCCAAGACTACGGTCATCGGCAATTCGACAGAGGTTCTGTCAGGACCGAACCTGATTCTGTCTCAGACCGCTGGTTCAGCGAGCTTTGATTACGGGATCTGTGAGGACGAGTTATCTAGAAATAGGTCCTTTGGCAGAGGATCGTTCTACAACAGCTCCTTTGGTCATTATCACGACGACCAGCGTCAACAAAGACCAGGTTTTGCATACTCCTTGACCGAGAAGTCTGGCCCTCGACCATCAGACACGGATCATCCCCAAAGGAGCGAACCCCAGCTATCTCAGGTCGCGCGGTCTTGTCTTGATGCCATTGAGCGAGAACCAGTCGGCGATGGAGAACAGCATGAAAAGCCAACAATTCCACCTCCCTAGGTTTCCCCGCCAACAACTCCAAGCCGTCATCACCCATCCAGGAAACGGCCGAGATTCCCTTGGCGACCAAGCCACATGGACGGGAGGAGGGACTTGAATCCAAAAAGATTGCGGAACCGAAAGACACTACTACCTCAACTGCAATCACGGGAGCAAAGGGGCCCCGCGAACCATTCGAATATGTCATATACCCGGGGAAAATGCCCTATCAGCCAGTTTCGCCCAGGTCTGACACTGCCATTCCAATTCAAGGCGCAGCACAAGCGGATCCCCAAGCGGTATGCGAACTTAGAGCTATTGCTGTAGAGCCAAGCGAGTCAGCCCAAACCGGCGACTCTCCAGTACGGCCTAGAACCGAAACCAAAACTACAAGCCAAGGCCACCAAACAGAGCTCCAGAGTCCATCTGGTGAGACGGACCTGTCCCCAAAGGATGAGACAGTGTTAGAAGGTCCGCCAAACAGGGAAGAAAGGGGCAAGGCAATGTCAGAGCCAGAGACGCCCACCAAGACCAGACAGAAGATCATATTATTTTGTCTTGTCTTTCATCCTAGGCTGTGCATGTAATGTTCAAGGGAGGCACCCGGACTCTGAAACTATTGATATAATAGTAGGAACGTTGATTTTGATTTTGATTTATCTTCTTTACATCTTCTAACCTCTTCTTAAAAGCGAAGAAAAGAGTATTCAGGATCCGATAAAATACTATAGAGGAGATATAACTAATTAAGAATTAAAGTAGATTTTCTAATCTTTTTAATAAGCCTAGTTATTGCCAGCTTTTTAAGTACGATAACATCTAGACAGATAAGATCGAGAGGTATTCCACTTACCTTACTTGCTAACAACTGTGACGGCTGGGCTTATCCGAGGGCTATAGGTAGGCACATGATGTGGTATATATGATCTAATAGATTAGGACGTTAAGGTAAGTAATGTAGGTCACATCTAGTAGTGGTAGAATAGTAGATTCAATATAACTAAGTTATATTAATAGCTGTCGAGCTATCTATTTATGAAAGTGCTTAATGAGTATATATATATATCCTAGTGATCCGGGGTGATCACTATTATAGTAATCGTAATTGCTGGTAATCAGGAGCGATTACGAAGTGATTAAGGCCGGATTAAACGGTCTCCCATTCCTAGGTGCAAAGAAAATGTGGGGCGCCTCCTGGGACCTGATGCAGGTCGCGGCCACGCCGTGACACTGAGCGTCGGAAGGGCTGTGTTTCGAGATTGTAGTACGTTCGGCGTGGCGCTTCTGCAATTACTATAGTGGATCTTTACCCCAGGTCCAGCCTGTGATATGAATTAACTAATATGGACAGGATTGGAAGGACCGAGCTGCCAGGCGGGATGTGGTGACCTTGAGTCAAGGACCCAAGGGCATGTAACTAGCTTACATATATGAACCCTAGCCTAGTAAATGCACACTACGTTGCCATATATTAAATAATATGGCTTACTAAAAAACAAGAAGAGTTTCAAAAACTGAGCTGAGGATGAAGTTAGTAAGCAGCTTACCTTCTAATCCGCTGCCAGCTAAGACTCCGAATTTCCGACGCTGGGCGCTAAACTAGTTTCAGGAAAATAACCCGAGCCGCAGCAGTTTAAGTCCCAGACTGGACAGATAGGAGGGGACGTCGTGAGAAACGCTTGGCGCAGTTTTGTAATATATAAAGGGGGACGAGTTATCTTGATCTCGATGTATGAAAAGAATTACCACTTCTGTTTCCACATTCTAGCAGTTTATCTTATTCTCAACTCTTTACAATGGCCACTCCAACTGAAACACCTGGCTTTGTTCCCGTCTCAAACTGGCCCACCCTCGAGGAGCTCGCTGCTGGGTATAGCGAACACTTGATGCCCCAATCTTCCATGCTCCATGGCAAAAGGTTCCAGCACTTTTTTGACAACGGCTTTAAAATTTCCCATCACTTTGTCGATGGGGAAACCCTTGACTGGAAGGTGCTCGAAGGGGGAGACCAAACCGGGTTGTCTGGGAATGCCCAGTACAAGGCTTACGAAGTGCGGTCGGACATTTTTTTCGTGGATTTCTACAAGCCCGATTATAATGAACAGGTCAGCCTGGTTCTTGACGTCATCACGGGCCAAGCAGAAGCTATGTATACTTATAGTACTAGCAGTATAAAATTCGCACTGTTTTTTTTACTATTTTTATTTATAACTAGCTTAATAAATTAGTTAGAAATATAAAGAAAATACTATTTTATAAGCTTTTTTCTTAAAAGCTCAAAATTAATTCTTTAGAAATTTACTAATTAAATAGCCCGTTTTAGAAAATCTACAATGTGCACTTTTAGCTGTATAGTATAAGTGGGACACTCGCTTGTTTAGAACATTCGCTTATTATATACGTTAATACATAATAGTTAGAGTAAATTAAAGTAATTAAATTATATTAATAGCTAAAGAGCTAGTGTTTTAATAATAGCCAGTTCTTTAGGTTTATATACTATATAGTATAAAGTCTAATTATTTATATTATAAGGGTAATTATAATAATTATAAAAGTAATTATAATAATTATAAGAGTGATTATAGTAATTATTTTATAGTTTATAATAATTACTTATAATTAATAAAGAATTTATAAAGGCTATATAATACTAAGTATTTATTATTATATAGATTATAATATAATATCTCTTTTCTATTAGTCCTTATTTCTAAAGCTTATAAATTAACTATCTTAAGTTTCTCTTTAGTTTATTTAACCTTCTTCTATAATTATTTTTCTATAATACTAATAGTATATTAAAGATAAAATCATAATCCGCTATATACTATTACTATCTTTATAAACTTATTAAAAAAATAGGCTCTAAAGTTATTAAATACTTAAATTACACTTAGTAAAAGCTAAAATATAAAATACTTAAAGGCATTTCCTATTATTCTAAGTGCATTTATTATAAGTATTCTTATAATAGTTTAAAAAAGTCGATCTTTATATATAAATACCTGTCTTTATCTTATTTAACTCTTATTTATACTAACTAAGCAGCTTCCTATTTAATAGCTAAGAAACATTATTTAGAGTTTAAAGAAGAGTAAGTAGAAAAAGAGTTAATAGAATTATAATAGTAAATAAATAAGCATTTATCTTATTTAATACAGCTTTATTATTAATAAAAATAGCTTTAAGAGAAGGGCATAGAAATAGTATATTAGGATCTTCATTCTTTAAATAAGCTAGATAAAGCAGAGCGCTAAAAGGCTAATATAGTTATTAAAGTCTAGGCTTATAGTAATATAAATATAATTAATTAGTCTACTATATTCAATTTTAATACTATTTCTTTATCTTCTAGCATTATATATAGAATATCTTTAGTAAATACTATATATAAATAAGGTTTTTTAGTAATTATTATAACATTTTGCTTTTAAAATAGTCTTTTTACTTTATAAAGTATATTATTTTTTTATTAATTTTTTTTATATTATAGATTTCTTTAATATAGTACTTCTTTAAGTCTTTTACTATTAGTTTATAACTTTATCTATTATTAATTAGAATAGTATTTTCTATTAATTCTAGTAATAAGATATAAAAAACTAAGTAATATTATATTTTTAAGTCCAGTCTATAGTTATTTTCTAAGATTTTTTCTAGGACTTTATAAAGTCTGATATATTTATAGTTAAGTCTTTTACTTAGTCTATTTATTAATAGGTTTTTTATTACTAATAGGACTATATCTCCTTTTAAAAAGGATAGTCCCTTTAGCCTTTTTTAATTATAGTATTTTTTTATTTATCTTTATATAAACTTAAGTTCAGTTTTTATTTCTTTATAAAGATTTTTTAGTTAGTCTAATATTAGGATTACTTTTAAGTTAATAATTCTATTATACTATTATTAGTATATATTTAATATAAATCTAAAATTAGTATAATATAGTATAAGCTTAGTACTTTTATTAATTATAGTATTATAACTTAGTTATATTATAAGTAACTTTTCTATTTAATTATTTTATTTATAGTTAATATAATATTATAAGTATTACTTAAGTACTTAGTTTATATATTCTATTTATCTATTAACCTATAGTTAGAATACTATTATAAGTTAGTAGTTTAATCCTAGTTAAGCTATTAAGGCTTATTAAAACTTAGATATAAATAGAAGTCCTCTATTACTTAGGATTTCTATTAGTAAACTGTGTATACTAATAATATTCTATAAGAATAAGTAAGTAAACTATTCAGTATCTATTAATTCTTAATATAATATAAAATAAGAAAATTTTATAAATCTATTTATAATAATAAGAATGCTATTATAGAAGGTACTGCTTATAAAATCCTCTAATAGGAATAGTTTTATAATAAAATCTATTATAATAGAGTTTTATAATTACGTAATAATTAATAAGGGTTATAATTCTTTATATAGTTTATAGTATTATGCCTTAGTTTTATTATATAGTTTATAGGATTTAATAATATTTATAATTATTCTTTTTATACTAAGAAATATATATACTATTTTAACTTATTTAATAGTCTTATTAATTCCTAAGTATTTATATAAAGAGTAGTTATAAATATCTTATATTAGATATTCTTATAATTCTAAAAGGACTTATAGCCTTTATAGTCTGAGTTATAATTTAAGAATTAAGTAAAATGCCCTTATTACTCTATCTATTTTATATATCTAATTATATTCCTTTATCTATTTATAAAGTGTTTCTTAATATACTATTATTATAATTTAAGCTATTTTATTAAATTCATTAGCCTATTTAAGTTTTTTTTATATTTTATTAAGTTTATAGTTTTAATAATTAATTATTTTCTAATATTCTTTTATATATTATTAAATAAGATCTAATAAGCATTAATTATATTATCTTATATAAGTAATATATACTTTTATAAAGTTATTATAGAAATACTAATAGAGTTTCTTAGCTAAGGTCTAAGGATTCTTATAGTAATTACTCTAGTAAAAGTAAGCAATTACTTAAAGTCCTTAGGATCTAGTTAAGGCTACTTTTCCCTCTTACTATAGTAATTTTCTTAGGGCTAAGTATTTATTATATATTTATTATTTAAAGCTTTATTTAGGTTTCTATAGTCATTTTAATAAGTCTTTTAATAATTATAACTTACTTATAGCTATAATATATTTCTATTTAAGATATCCTTTAGGAGTATAAGCTAATATTTATTTATTAGCTTTTAGTATATTAACTTTAAAGTTAGGTTATTAACTTATTATATTAGCTTATCTATTTTCTAAGCCTTTCTTATAAATAATAATATAATCGAATTCTAATAAGTATTCTATATAGTAAAGTTATCTTCTATTAAGCTTTTATATAATTATAAAGTATAATATATTTTTATAATTTATATATATAATAACTTAGTATTCACTTTTTAAAAGATAGTATTAGAATTCTTTAAAAGAGTTAACTATTATTAAGAATTCTTTATTATAAATAGAGTAATTAAGTTTAGCTCCTTTTAATATATTGTGTTGGGCAGGGGGACAAGAGGGACACCACCACCCGAAGTGACGGATGCCGTAGGGTAGGCGGGATGCGTAGCGGAGCGAGGATGGACAAGACTCGCAAAACAAAACAGACAAAAAGAAGGCCAGAGCTGCAATCGAGCAGCTGGCTAAGAAATGAATCAGATATTCCAATTGATCAAATAAATCTCATCATAATGACATCAAAAACCATTCAATAACTCAAAAATAAAGGTGGGCAAGAACATGATTGATTGCTATCTGTGTCCGAGTTGTCTCTGCCTTTTATCTCAGACCAACTCCCGTTATCCTTATCGATAGCTTTATCAAGACCGGCACTCAAATTGGTCGGCCAATTAAAATGTCCAGGCCATTCTAGCTAGTGGGCCCTCAGCCCCGACACAGTCCTCCCCACGCGGTCGGTGCTTTGTCCCCACAAGCCTAGAGACCGCGGACAACAAAGAGAAGAAGAGCCCTAGTAGACAAAGGAAATAATAAGAAAAGAAAGACAATGTACATGAGTCCAACATCCAAGCGTAGTTGATCAACCAGAATCCAGCTTGCATTTATTCCTCCGAGATTGTGGTGTTTGCGAGAGAGGGTCCGAAGGGAACCTGAGCACCAAGGTCGTGTCGAGGGCGGTAGGCAAAGTCGCAGAGGTGGCCGCAACAAGAACTCTTTGGTGAAATCAACCACGGGGTGTACGAGGAGACCGGGAAGTGTTCGATCGAGTGGTATCCCTCGGCGAATTGGATGATCGAGACACGTTAGTGAGTCCAGCAGGCGCGGAGGCAGACGGCGGCAGTGATCCTCGGGCAGGTCTCAGAGGCAAAGTGCGAGTCAATTCGCGTGCAGCAGCGCGATCAGCCCGAGAGGGCCCGGCGGGAGGAGGAGGAGCCAATCTCGACCTCAAGGTATCCGTAATAGCGTCCCATTGAGACAGGGAAATCAGACCATCCGGGACGAAGGTAGCAAAGCTTCCCGTTCGATCAATCGCATGCGTCCATCGGCGAGGGGCTGGGAGTAAATGGAGAGACCCAGCAGCACGTACAGTCATGATGTAGGCAGGGGTGTTGACATCGTTCTTCTTCGCAGTTTCCGCAGCTTCTTTGGCCATCGGTTTGGTAACATGGACTCCTTTGATTCCGTCTATGAGTGCTCGGTCGGGAACAGCCTTGGTGCGATTGTTGGCGCGAATGATTCGACTATCGGCCTTCTTCTTTGGCGATGCCCGTTTCGCAGCAACGTCCTTGCCGGTCTTCTTCCGCTTCTTGTCGACGGCCCCTTCGTTCGAGTCGTCAGAGTTGCCATAGTCATCGCCGGCCGCTGGAGCAGGGGTTGTACGAGGCAGAACCATCCGATCAAATGAATCCGTGACACCTAAGCCGGGTTCGGAAGCGAATAGCGGAATTGGAGGAGTTCTGGGGCGTCGGGATTTCAAGGTCACCGCTGGCTCCAGGTCCTGCACCAATTGGTCGATAAGTTCCTGGTTGGCGTTGAGAGTGCGTAGAGCGGTCACATAGGATTCGGGCAGGTCAGGGGTCTTGACAATTTGGCTTGGTTCAGGAAGGGTGACGGACTCCCTGAACGTCATGGTGTCAGTAGGTGTGATCATCAATCGAGAGTCCTTAGTCCAGTTCCCAGCAGCAGGAAAGTCAGTCCACCTGATTAGTTGGTAGCCGCCTAGTTTGGTAAGGATGACAGCAGGTCCTTTGGGAAGCAAACCGTAGACAGGGTGGTGAGAGAAGGGCATGGAAGACACTGCCCTGCTGTGCCCATGTTCAGTAACAGTGACTTTTCTGAACCCAAGTTCATCGCGAATGGCCATCAGGAACCAGGTCTTGACCCGCTCCCAGCTGACAGAGAGAGTGACTTTGGACGGCTTAGGCGATTGATCAAACGGACCGACGAGCCAATCTCTTTGTGGGAGGGCGTATTCTCCTTCTACCGGTCGCTTCCCAGTGCCCAGAGTCACCGAAGATGGATTCGCGTGTAGATGGACCCTAAGTCTCGTGGCTCCGGTCATACTTCGCAGGTTTAGAAACGCAAGGTAAACAGCCAGGTATCCGCATTCGAAACCACCTGGTTGATCAGCCACGGGAGTGCAGAAGATGTCGAAGTCGTAGGGATAACCCATTTCAGTCAAGACGAGGCGCCAGGCGCAAGCAAATGCTTTCTGGCGGTTGAGCAAGGTGCGGCCTCCAAGGGTGTCATAGTAGAAGACTTGACCAGAGCGTCGGTCGAAGATGTACGACGCCCAGTGGAAGTCCTTGTAGTTGACTAGGCCAACCACAAAACGCCGGTCGAAGATATCCTGCTTGACAGTGTGGCGGCCGGAGTCGTGGTGAGAGTTCAGCGTGCATTTGGTAATAAGGTCCTTGGGGAGCAGGCACTTGTATGTTCGATCAACTGGATCCATCGTCTTCTTGGGTAGATTTGTCACAACCACAGGAGCACCATCCAGAAGCAGGGTCGGAAACACCGCAACAACATCCTCCAGTCCGTACGTGATCATAGTCAGGAAGTCTCCGAGTCCTTCCTCACCGGCCCAGGCGTCATCCCACAGCTTCTCATGAAGGTCCCAGAGGCGAAGAGTGTGCTCCTTCCAAGACACTCCAAAGGGCATTGCGTCGTCCTTGTATGAGGGTCGCACTGGCACAGCCTTTGCGAACTCGAAGTCTTTGTAGTCGCTGTGCACATCGATTGTCCTTTCCTTGCCAGACTCAGGCCATTCCGTACGAGGGTGTAACAGGGCCGGTTGATCAACCACAATCTCCTTCAGCTGCTTGGCTAGGGACGCTTCTGAAGCGTGGTAGAACGATCCCTTTCCATGGTTGATGACAGCGATTTCCCTGCTTCGGGCGGAATGAGCCTTTGGCGGGAAGTAGGTTTGTTCGTCGTCGATGGGGCCGCTCATGGTGAAGGCGCCCGGCAGGAGGAAGAGTGGAGGATTCGTTCGGAGGAAGGCTAGGCCGAAAGGAGGTCGTTCGGTAGCAAATTGTTCGATCAAATGAATTGCAAAGTCGTTTGGCAACCTGATGTCGCGATGATGGCGAGATGAAGGAAATAGAGGGTTGTGGTTGAAGAGGGGGGGGTTTTTGCTGCAGTTGGCGGCGAGGTTTCGGGGATAGGATTTTCGAGACTGGGCAGCGTAGGCTTGCGAGCGTTGGTAAGGCAGGCGGAAACGAAGGCAGGTGACTGGTTCAGAGAAGTAAAGAGATCAGGGAGCAGAAGGTTGTGGCGATGAGGTTCTCGCAGCAGGAGGCGGAGAGAGGTTGGAGGTGAAAGCTCAGCTGAGAAGAAAGGGGGTTTCTGAGAGCGTTGTCCAGGCTAGTTGAAGAGCGGCGTTTGATCAAGTGAATGCGCTGAACAGTTGTAGTTAAAGCGCAACGAGTTCTGGGAACAGCAGCTGTTGCGAGAAGAGAGGTTGAGTTGTGCTGAAGAGAAAGAGAAGAGAGAGAGAAACGGCTTTTGAAGTCTTAGGCAGCGGGAGGTTGTTTGTTTTCCCTGCTGGCTGTGATTCACCCTACACGCGTTAATCTCGGCACACGCATTTCCCTCACCTCAAAACACTTCTTTTCTCTCTCTTTCCTTTCCCTCCTTTTTCTTCCTCTTCACACTTCATCAACATCACTTGATCAACTCGTTTAGCGATGGCTTCTTCCAACTTCCACCTTTCCGACGTCACCAAGGTCCGCCGAGGAGCCCTTCCTGACATACGCATCCATGCAGCTAGTCGGTTGGAAAGCGATGAATTCTCTCTTCACGCCAGTTCGACTTGGAACAGCCGCCACAAGACTTTGTTGACCGAAAAGGAGCGAAAGGAGGCTCGCTTCGTATCAGTAAGTATTCCCCCATGCCTGAGACCATTTGATCTAACGGTTCTGTAGTTCGAGAAGCACTTCACCATCTGGATTTGCTCGCGCATGGCCCTCGACCGTGGCGGTCTCCCTCTCTTCGTCGAGTTCGCCCCCAAGGGAGAGTTGCCCGACGTCAACTCCGCCAAGAGGCACATCCGAGCCTGGATTCGCGAGGACGAGACGGCCGATGCGGTCTTGAAATACTCGACAAAATACATCTCTGACCGGCCCCTTCAGTCGGTGTACATTCCTGCCGACTTGGGCCACCCCCATGGGTATTTCGTCAAGGAACTGCTCCGCCGACCCGAGCATAAGAAGGCTTTGATTGTCGCCTTCTTTGGATACCAAAATCCGCTGCTGTGCAGGTGCTGTATTCGATCAAGCACCTCGAATTACTCCATGACCAAGGAGTATTACATGTGGCCATTTCACGCTTGCCGATCCATCCCAGGGTTCATGGATGGGAAATGTGCGAATTGCATCTGGAATGCCAATTCCCAGTGCGAGTGGTCTTTTCTTGGCGGGTACTTGGCTTCTGAACCTGGTTTTGGCACCTCTCTTGACCTCTTGTCTGGCATGAAGTGTCCCATCGATCCCGACGATCAGGCAGTGAGTGTTCTCAACCATGCGAGCTGCCCTCGCATTTCCAACGAATTCCCTTTGGCTTGGGAGGATGAGTCCCTTCGCGATGAAGCCATCCGGAATGCTGAGAAGCGCGCCGCCTGGGACGAGTCTATGGGCTTTTTCGAGGCTTGAGTCTTCAGTTTTTGGTCCATTGGTGGTGGTTTGGGGTTAGATCGGTTGATCAACCCGGTTCAGCTTGTCTCCTGTATACTAGACTCCTTCGTTTGGCAGCTTTGATGCTTGACTTGCTGCAGTAGCGTGGGATAAATGGGATCCCACCAGTTGGCTCTTTTGCGATTGACTTTTCTCTCGCGTGAGGTGTGCTTGTCCTTTCATGGTACTATGTCCAACTCGCCATCCCGGGCGGGTGTAGCTTTCGTAGCTTTTCCTTTGTCTTGTAGCTCCAGAGTCGTTTGATCAACTGGTTTGCATGTTTTGTGTGTTGATCCTGATGCCTGTTTGGTCTCAAGTCCAATTTTCGAGCTGCAAATTTGCGAGGCCTTCGACTGGCCGGGACGTTGGTGGGTGGTGGTTGTTTGTCTTTTCTTGCTTCTCGTACCACACCCCTCCCCAAAACAACAACAGGTACAAACTTTGGACTTGTTGTTGTTTCCCACTCCCTTGTCTTGCCTAGAGAGATTCAAACTGGTCTCTCCAGGCTTGATCTCTGTATGGGAGTTGGATCTCCAGTTTTCTTTCCTCCCCAGCACCGGTGATGGTCGGTTGAGAGGGAACCTCGGGGCTTGTTTTCAATCCATCCTTCTCTCCTGGGCTCGTTTCCTCATCCTGTTTCATTTGATCAACTGATCTGGCTTGAGGATTGCTGTAGAAAAGGCGCTCCCAGCGAGAGGGGGCTGAAGAATCATCATCCGGGCTCCACCAGCCGTCTTTGTCTTGTCGAAACACTTTGAGGTGTTCACCGTGGCAAGTAACGCTAAGTGGCAGTCCATCCAGGGTTTCCAGGTGGTACCAGCCTTTGTCTGAGGCTGTTTTGATCCTGTACGGCCCCTGCCATCTGGGCTTGAACTTGGCCGCTGTAGAAAGGTCGGTTTTTCTGGGGTTATCATATCGCAACACCAAGTCGCCAACCTTCAGCGGGGTTTTTCTCAAAGCGCGGGGAAATCCTTGATCTATCCTCGCTGCTTTCCTCTCTCTGAACTCAGCGACCCTTCGCCTTGCGATCTCCACGTCCTCATCCAGGAAAGAAAGGGCGCGGATTCTGGCTGCAAACATTTGATCAGATGTTTTCACATCATCCCAAGGGATCATCCTCCATGTAGGCGCATCCCCTTCCAGTGGGAGACCTGGTTCATACCCGTACAGCAAGTACGCGGGAGTGTAGCCATGGGATGCCCTTGGCGACACCCTATCTGCGAACAGAATGGCTGGGAGGTTGACCGACCAATTCCCAGTCCTCAGAGCATCTGTCTTCTTGATGTAAGACGTAATACTACTGTGGCCTGATTCGATCAACCCGTTTGCCTTGGCATTGTACGCGGAGATGTACACAGTCCGCACACCCAGGTCTCTTAGGATGTCCATAAGGCCTTGTTGACATTCTGACCCATTATCAACGACTGCTATGATAGGTATCCCGTAGCGAGAAAAGATCTTTCTCAAGAATGAGCGCATGTGAGAGGCTTTGAGTGACTTCAGGGCTTCGGCTTCAATCCATCCAGTGAGGTCACATCTGGCTTCCAGTAGGTACTTCTTGCCTCGAGACTCCTTGAGATGTTGAGCGTCTATGTGAATCTTCATCATAGGATAGCCAGGTCTGGTAGGTACTACAGGTTCCCTGGCCCGTTGTGCATCATGGATTTGGCAAGTCTCGCAGGCCAGGATGGCTGCGTTCACATCCTTGTAGAGGTTTGGCCAGTAGTATCTCTCTTTCAGGAGTCCTACGGTTTTCTCTCGGCCTCGATGCCCATGGTCTTTGTGGCATGATTTGATCAAATGCTTCTGCATGTCTTTGTCCCCAACAACCAGCTTGGGGTCGCGGTTTGGGTGGGTTGCCCGCAACCACAGGGTTCCTTTGTGGAGGAAGAACCTTTTTGCTTTGAGGCGAAGACATGCATACGCCTTGTCTGACATGTCTTGAGGGCGTTGCCAAGTCTGTAGGAACCTCCCCAGGACCCTTAACTCGCCAGTGTATTCGTCTTTTAGTAATTCTGGTGGCAGTTGAGGTTCTTGCCGGGTTTCCACTGGGTTGACCATGATGGCGTTCAATTGTCGGTCAATGAAGGCCTCGACATCCCCTTCAGCTTCTTGGTCCAGTTGATCAGATGGGCCTGGTGGTTTTCTAGATAGCCCATCAGCCACTGTGTTCTTGATCCCAGGTACGTGTCGGACCGTGAAGTCAAAGAGTAGCAAGTAACTGATCCATCTGTTAACCAGCGCTCCTGGGATGTCTGTCCCTTTCCCATTGAGCTGATGGACCAATACTTGGGCGTCTGTTTCCAATGTGAAGTGAATTCCGTATAAATGCATGCGCAACCGTTTGATCGAAAGCAGAACGCCTCGGCATTCTCTTTTTGTAGCATCGTAGTTGCGTTCGCTCTGAGTCCATGTGCCGGATTCGAATCTCACTGGATGGCGTTTGCCATCCACCACTTGCATGAGAACACAACCCCAACCTAACAGACTGGCATCAGCCATAAGAATGACCTCCCCATGACCGGGAGACAGGTTTAGGGTAACCAAGATGGGCGCTGATAATAATTTATCCTTTAGTGTTTGCATGGCCTTGGCCTGTGAATCACCCCAGTTAAATTCAGCGTCCTTCTTTAGCAAACTTGTCAATGGCTTCGCAATGGTTGCGTATCCAGCGACCCATATCCTGTAGTAGCCAGTGACTCCCAGGAATGCTCTGACTTCTGTATCAGAGTCGCAGCAAGTCCACTCAGTGATTTTGATGACTTTGGCCTCTTCCGGCGATCTCCCATGAGTGCCGCAAAGATACCCAACCACTAGAGCAGTTCGTCTGCAAAACTGTGATTTTGGCACAGAAACAGTGCATCCAGCCAGTTCAATGTTCAACAGAGTCTGATCCAGGTTGATCAAATGCTCCTTGACATACCGTCTGACTCCTGGGCTGGCTTCTTCATTATTGTAGGTTGTGGTAGGTCCCTTCACCACTATGTCGTCGAGGAAAGCCGTGCAGATGTCCGGTATCAAGTCAAACAAGATGCGAGTGATGATCCTTGTAAATTGGGCCACCGAGTTGGTCGCTCCTTGCGGCAGCGTGCACATTCTTAGCAGGCCCAACGGTGTCATGAAAGTGGTCAAATCCCTGCTTTCTTTGGCCAGACTGACTTGGTCATATCCTGAGAAGAAGTCCAAGAGAGACAACATCTGACACATTGCCACATCCGCTGAGAACTCCTCAGTACCAGGAGGGCTCAAGCTGTCGCGAATAGTGACACGGTTTATCCTAGTAGCTGAATTGATCAACCGGATTCCACCGTCCTTTTTCGCTACAAGCATGAAGGGGTTCCTGTAGGAGCCATGGCCTTCCTCCAGGATGCCTCTTCTGAGTCTCTGACGAAGTAGGTCAATAACCTTTTGGCGTAGTCCCAAAGGGATGGGAATGCTGCCTGCTTGCCAAGCCTTGTGAGGGACGACCTTGATAACTTGTGGTGGAGCGACCGCTGGGTCAACTCTTCCACAGTCTTCAAAGTCCCAGGCCAGCGCAGCCTCCCTATTGTACAAGATGGTGGCAAATATGTCTTGTTCTTCCTTGGACAAGGTTTCATTCGTTTGATCAACCATTTCCGCTAGCCGTTCCTTTGTCAACCGACTTCCTTTCTCCAGGGTGGAGAATTTGGGTGTGAGGAAGTCGGAATACTTGCCTCCCTTTTTCATCCGGGAAGCAATCTCCGCCATCTTCTTCGATTTCCAGTGAGGATCGCCCTCTGGCACCGAACCGTCAGACGGCAGGTCATCAATTGGGTGGATCTTGACGCCTTTTCGTTTGAAGAGAGTGTTTACCCTGATATGCTGAGTATCTTCATCAGGGGGACGATTTCTCTTTGATCTCTTTTTCTTGGCAGGGCGTCTTAGTCGTTCCAATTCTTCTCGCGCGTTGGCGATAGCATCAGCATACTGGTTAGCTACGCCAATAGCGAGGATTCGGATGACTTCAGTAAAGTCCTCTTGGGAAAGCATCCAGCTTTTCTCAAGGACATCGTCATCCTCTAATGGAAAGTCATCCAGCTCGTGGACCATCAGAGGATTGATCATGAGCGGCATTAATACTCCGCACCTCGCCTCCCCAGGCGTGGTGCGTCGTATTTAACTGCTCCTGCAGCAGGCGTAATCAAGCGAACATTGCCTAGATTAAGGCGGATCATGAGTCGCTCTTGATCGATCAAATGATCGAATGTAAGTCTGCTGGATCTGATGAACGGCATCCCTAGGATAAACGGAACTGTGACCATTGAAGAGGGTGCTACATACAGCCGGATGGGCATGCATGCATTCCCAAGGTACAGAGTTGTGGCCGCTTCTCCTACCATCGAGATCTTCCCTCCAGAATAGGAAGTCGTAGAGGCGCTGACCGGCTTGACATTAAGGCCACAGTGTCGAGCCCATTCATGGGAAATGAGGTTCCCTTCTGAGCCTGAATCCACTAATGCCTCTATTGCGATGCCCTTAGGAACTTCCAGCCGGACAATTAGTCGCGGGGTGTCTTGCGAGTGCGACATCTTAGGCGAGTCAGACATGCCCACAGAGTTGATTGCCAAACTCGGAGTCGATTGATCAACTGAACTCTCCTCTAGTTTCATGTAATCTTGAGAGTTGTCGACGAAATGGACTTTTCCTTCGTCATCTTCTCCCAAGTAATGTCCTAGATGGAAGTGCTTAAAGGCGGGGTCGTCCAAGTTAGGAGAATGATATTCGTCGGACAACTTGACCGCGGCAATAGCGAATTCAATGTGATCCTCGGATGGGTTCTCATCATCCTTGCGCAATGATGCCAGGGCTGCTTGGTAGTAAGAGTGGTCATCCATCTGATCAATTGGTTCTGATGTTACTGCAGCCGTAGGCGCTTTTCTCTTAGGCATAAACAGCTTAGTCGGCTGTTCAGGGTTGACAAACTCTGTCCCGTCGACTTGTTCCACTGCCATAGCATGATTGTCTAGGCAAGCTCGGCCCAATCTAGCATCCACAAGCTCGAGGATGGTGCTGTATGGCAGGGAGATCTTGACCCCTCTGACCGCATTGAGCAGAGTAGCAGCGGCCCTGTGGCGTTGATCTTGAGCCGAGTACGGGTTGTCTATCCCGAATTGCTCCCTGAATTTCATTTGATCAGCCAATTTCCGGCGGCTGAGGATCGTTTCTGGGATCACATCCTCTTCTTCCGTTGGACCCGTAGAGGTTTGTGGCAACTCTACTTGCCCTGTCTCGCCTCTCCGTCTTTTATTGTCGTGGACATTGACTGACACTTCTCGCTCATCGTCGCTTTCTTCTATTATCCCGCGAGTATCCTCTTCTGGGCTGAAGTGGACCTTTTTGGGGGCAGGGGCGACTTGCACTTGGTGGACTGAGAGGTACTCCTCCAACTGCTCGCTCTCCTCCCCTAAGTAGTTTGAAATGAAGATCGGGTTGGCCCTTATAGCAGGTTCCATCAGGGTAACGGAGGAAGTGGATGTCACATTCATTTGATCAACTGATCTAATGATGTATGAACACAGCTTGTCGAATATTTCCTGCTCATATCGCGAAGGAGTCCAGTCATATGAGGGTTTGACTGAGCTCTTGATGTCCACTACCCAGGTCGCATGGAGGGGATCATTGGTGTAAGTCAGGGCGATAACCACCAGTCGTCGAACGCACGATTCCCTTTGGAAGGCTGCTACTAAGCGCGGCGGCAGATACTGCCCATTGCCTACTCCCAGTCGGCAGAAGCCTGCTTTGGAATCGTATTCCACATACCCTCTCTTGAAGTCATATACCAAGTGTTCGCACTGGTCAGGGTAGTGACCTGGGACCTGACAATACCAACATCCTTTAGTCCTGTTGAACGACGAGGTGGCGTTAACCATGAGTGAGGATTCATCATCCGATTGATCAAATGGATCCACCAGGACTTGGTTGGCTGCGATGTTCCTCATGGCCTCATTGCGCCTTTTTCGGTGTTCCTGTTGGCGCTGGATTGTCGTCACCAAGTCTTGGTTGGTTTTCTCCATCAGGGCCAAGCGAACCTGCAACGACTCGAAGCTGTTTGTTAAGTCGTTGATAGGGTCGTTGTGGGTGGTTGCTGGAGGCGGCGGAACAGTTGTGCTGGTGGATACTTGCACCCCGTAAGGTGGGACGTGAGCCGGTGGCAACGGGTATTGGAAGGTTGCCGGTTTGAAGGGAGTCACGGCTGACTGTGGTTTCATTTGATCAAATGGATGGCTAAGGCCAGATCGTTCCCTAATAGCGATGTCCGTGTCTAGGCAAGAAATGATGTGCTGATGAAGAGTCTTGTATTCCATTCGTCCGAGCTCCGTTGGACTTTTGTTGCTTCTTGTGCATACTGACTGCATAAGTCTTGTGGGCAGGATGTGGCAAAGGGCCTGAGACTGGTAGGAAGTCTTGGAATCCTTTGGATCAACTGTAGCCACCAGGAAAGAGTGATGGTACATCAATTGTCGGATGGAGCTCGGATCAGCAGATTCGGGGATCTGGGTAGCATTCATCCGACTAAGGGTCGTCTCCGGGGTTTCTTTGGAGTCAAGATCCCAGCCTTTGAACATGTTTGTGAGGTTCTTCTTTGCTGTTGCCCATTCGAACCGTTGGACCGCTGATTGGACCAAGGCCTTCACATCATCATCCGTGTAGAAGCAGACGAAGTGTGACGGCCATTGTTCCTCAGGCAATCTGTCATTTTTGGCTGTGATTTCAAAAGCCTCCACGTAGGCTGAGACATTTGATCCATTGAACTTATGTCTTAGCCCTCGCGCAGTGGAGCGCGTTTGGGCTAGAACAGTCGTGGTGATGCGGTTAAGTTCCGCTTCCGAGATGTTCGCCGAGGGTGCCATTGTCGTTGACTTGTTGGTTGAAGATGCCGAAGTCGTGAGGGAAGTCATCTCCACAGGGTGCGACCGAGGTCGAGCTCGCCGCCACCCTTTTCGGCCCCTTCTGGACCGAGTCTTACAACTCGGTGAAGGGTACGGTCGTGAAAGCAATTGATCAAGCAGATGGGAAAGTTGAGAAGTGAAAGCGCGTCCTAGGGATTGGATATCTTCAAGATTGCTCATCTTCATCCTCCGCTGCAGTCGTGAGGATTGGGAGAGTCTTATGTAGATCCATCTAAGGGAGACGGCCAAGGCGATCAACAGGTCCCTCGTTACTAACCACACAATCAATAGCATTACGAGCCAAGTCGGAATGTTGGTTGGTGGGGGTGATTCAGTCGGTTGGGCTTTCTTACCATCAACGCCTCTCGAGCGGATAGCTGAAGGGGAATTGCCGGTAACCGTCTGATCAATTGATTGCGAGGGTCTGGACTCAGCCTGGGTCTCAACCTTATTGCCTGTGGCAGCTTTTCGCTTCGCTTTCACATTTGCTTTGACCATAAGTGGTGTCGCAGGTGTCTCATTAGTGCTAAACATAACGCCTCGCGGCGTCAACAGTGAATCCATCATAAATTAGTACAATAAAATAGGGGAAAAAGGGGTTTTTTGTTCTGCCTTTGGCGAAATCAATTGATCAGCCAAAGACACCGTGTGCTTCTTGGTTGGAGGCACCGGGCAAGGTTGTTTTTCAGGGTCAATTGGATATCCCGTATCCTCTTGATCCCCGCGTCCTCGCTTGCTCGCACCACCTCCCTTCTGCACCCAACTTGGGTCTTCGCGACAGCTTGGAAGTGTCGCTGCTTGTTCGATTGATCTACTGATCGATGGGATCAATTGATCAATTGAACCAGCAGCTTGTCGCCCCACCGTGACCTCCAAAATGTGTTGGGCAGGGGGACAAGAGGGACACCACCACCCGAAGTGACGGATGCCGTAGGGTAGGCGGGATGCGTAGCGGAGCGAGGATGGACAAGACTCGCAAAACAAAACAGACAAAAAGAAGGCCAGAGCTGCAATCGAGCAGCTGGCTAAGAAATGAATCAGATATTCCAATTGATCAAATAAATCTCATCATAATGACATCAAAAACCATTCAATAACTCAAAAATAAAGGTGGGCAAGAACATGATTGATTGCTATCTGTGTCCGAGTTGTCTCTGCCTTTTATCTCAGACCAACTCCCGTTATCCTTATCGATAGCTTTATCAAGACCGGCACTCAAATTGGTCGGCCAATTAAAATGTCCAGGCCATTCTAGCTAGTGGGCCCTCAGCCCCGACACAATATATAAGTAGAATGCAATTAAGTATAGGTTTCTTTTATTATTCTATTATTTAATCTAAGCTCTTAAGGCAAAGTTAGAAGTATTAATTTCTAATTCAATTAGTTATCTTAAGTTAAAGGTTATTAAAATAGGTTTACTAAGGATAGCTCATTTTAAATTATTAAAGGCTTTTTAAGCCTTAATATTCTATCTAAAGTTTACATTCTTCTTTATAAGTTTTATTAAGGGTTTTATAATTTTACTAAATCTATAAATAAACCTTCTATAATAATTAGTAAATCCTAAGAAGCTTTATACTTCTTTAATACTTTTATTTAATCTTAGCTAATCCTTAATAGCTTTAATTTTCTTTTTATTTATTTAGATCTTATTTAATTAAATAGTATATCTAAAAAAGTCTACTTCTTATATATAGAACTTGCTTTTTATTAGTTCTATAAGTAACTTTACATCTTATAGTTTCTATAAGATTATATATATATATTTTTTATACTCTTCTTTTATCTTTAAGAAGATTAAAATATTATTAAAATAATATATAATGAAAATATTAAAGTATTCCTTTAGAATATTAATAATTATTTATTAGAATATTATTAATATATTTATAAATTTAAAAAGTATTATTAAATATTTAAATAGTCTAAATTTAATTCTAAATATAGTCTTCTATTTATCTCTAAGCTTTATATAAACTAAACTATAAGCATTTTTTAGATTAAGTACTATAAACCACTTTTTACTATAAAAACAGTCTTTTAATTTAATAATTAAGAGTAATAATATTCAGTCCTTTAGTATAATATCATTTAGCTATTAATAGTCTATAACTAATTAGAGTTTCTTATTCTTTTTAAAATAAATATAACTAAGTATCTTATAAAGGATTTTAAGATTTTAATATATCCCTTTTTTAATATATCTTTAAAGTATTCTTTTAGTATTTATAACTATATATTATTAAAGTTATAGAATTTAAAGAACTTAAGTAAGGTTCTATCTTTTAATACTATTTTATAATTCTATTTACTATATTTAAATAGACCTATTTCTAACTCTTTAATAAATAGTTTTTTATAAATATAGTAAGTAGTTAGTATATTCTTTAGTCTTTTATTTACTTTTAGTTATTTCTTTATTTTAATAAAGTCTTTATTAAGCTTTATTAATTAGCTTTATATAAAGGCAATAGTATAGTATATCTTACTATTTTAAGCTTTATAGTATTTATATTTTATACCTTAAGATAAGAAAGTTTCTATTATTTCTTTTATTAATACTTTATTAGTACTATTATTAATTAAAGTTTAAGATCTTATATTATTATCTAAATTTAATTCTTAAGAAAAGTAATTATTAATATTAATAAAGTTTACTTAGCCAGTCCTCTAGTTTATTATTAAGTTAACTTATTTTAACTATAAATATCTTAAGACTAAAGTATAGTTTATAATAAGTATTATATTAAATAAGATTCCTTTATTTTATCCTTTTATAAAAACCTTAAGATAATTAAGCTCTTTAGTTATTCTTCTATTATTATAATTAAAAGAAGATCCTTTAAGATTCTATACTTTATATAAATTCACTTTATCCTTTTATAAGAGTTTTAATATATTTATTGTTATAAAGTAAATATAATTAAATTCTATATTACTATTTATTAAAGTAAGTAGCCAGTTTCTTTTAATTTATACTTATATTTCTAAGTATTAGTATATTATTTATATACTTTTAATTATATATAGAGCTTTTATTTTAAAGGGTTCTACTTTCTTTAGCTTTATACCTATTTATTACTCTATTATAAATAGTATTAAGAGTTTTTTATATTCTCTATTATTTTATTTTATAAAAGTTAAAATATCTATCTTTAATTATACTTATATTATATATTAACCTTATTATATATATATATTTAATACTTAGGTTATTAATAGTCTATAAGTTTTATATTAGGCCTTTAGTAATTAATAAAGTAATTTATATTATATTCTATTAGTTAAATAATACTAAGGTATTTATACTATTTCTATATATAATAATCTTCTATATCTTCCTTCTTATATAGAATTATAATAAGTTATTTATTTATTTAAATTAAGAAGTAGTCTTATTATAGCTTATCTTTAAAGTATATAATACACTTATAGTATATATATAATGCTTATAAGATTTCATTATATTTTCAGTATATTTAATATATATAAGGTTTATTTCCTTATAATTTTCATTCTTTTAGGTTTTATAAGTTCATTTTACTCTATTAGTATAAAGCTTAAATATAGATATTTGCCTCTTCTATAGGATCTTATTATTTTTTAGCGAATTATTTAATTTAAATGTCTTTTATTATATATACTAATACGTTTTATTCTTTTAAAGTAATACTTTAGAGTTTATTATCTAACTCTAAGTATTCTTCTATTAGTATAAAGATATTCTTATTCTTAATATTATACCTAGTCTCTTTAGCTTAGTATATATTTTATCTTATATTAATCTATAGTTTAAAAGTAGGTTATTATATAATATAATTATATATTATATTACTATTTATTATAGTAAGTTATTCTTTATTAGTCTATTAATAGTTAGGCTATTAATTAAGAATATTAAATTTATTAAAATTCTCTATTTATATTAATAGTTCTTTAAGTTATTAGACTATAGTAATAATATATATTTTATTATTAGATTAGAGTGTAATAGCTAAGTAGTCTAGAACTTAGCCTATAGGAATAGGTTTCTATTTCTTAGCTATTACTTTTTAAGTCCTTTCTTTCTATTCCTTTTTCTTTTTTACTTTATAATAATACACTACTTTTTATTTTATTTATAGCTATTACTCACATACTTCTAAGTCATCTTTTTCCCTTTCTATTTACTAATTCTATTTACTAAGTTTTCTTTTATATTTATCTTCTTATAATTACTTATTCTTAAGTCTAGTTCTTTTAATTAGTCTTCTCTAAAGGATAACTTTATATTTTAATTTATCTATCTAATCTTATATATTTATTATATTATAGTTATACCTATTAAAGCTATTATTAAATCCACTTTAAATTATATTAATAGACTAGATAAAGAAGTCATCTCCTTTTTTAACTGAATTAATACTATAAATAAGTATAATAATAAGCTTAAATGGTTTCTTTTCCTTCCTTAGTTTCTTATAGTTATATAAAAAGTATTCTAACTTATTATAGTTATAGTAATTAAATATCTTCTTTCCTTATTAAGATTGCTATTATATTACTTTAAATTCTATAAGTCTTATTATAATACTATAAGAAGTGTTAGAAGTTCGTAATTTCCTCTAGTTAGTATAGTTCTTCCTTTTCTAACTATTATTATTATTATTACTAATATTTCGTTTTTTTATTTATTATTTAAATAGCTAATTATTAATTATAATAGCGAGTTTAGTATACTAAGCAAAGTCTATAAGTAGATCTATATTCTTAATAAGTTTATCCTTAATATTATTTTTTAAGTTCTAATAAAACTTATTAATAAGGTTTTTATTTAACTAATTAAGTTTTATTATAATATATTAGAACTCTAAAAAGTATTTAAATACTACTTTTATCTATTTAAATTTTCTAATAGTATTAAGTATATTATATTTTTTATTCTATTTACTATAATTATTAATTAGTAATTATTTATATTTATTAAAACTATTAAATATTATAGTTATTTTAAGCTTTTACTAACTTAAGGCTTAGGTTATAAAGTCTTTTAGAATTAACTTATAATTCTAAGCTACTTTATCTTTTAGTCTTCTTATAGTATATTATACTTTAAATAGATTACTTATAAATAGTAATAAGTAATATATATAGTAAGACTTAAGGCTAGTAAGGTATTCTTATAACTTCTTAGGGTTTTTATTAAACTTTAATAGCTATTCAGACTTAATAATTTCTCTAATATTATAAATATATACTATTATAATAAGCTATTCATATTCTATAAGTTAAGCTACTTATTATTCCTAGTTATTCTTAGTTTAAACTAATTTAATAATAAGTTTAATAATCTTCTATTTTATAACTATAATAATCATATCTATAGTAAGAT
This sequence comes from Dactylonectria alcacerensis, assembly GCA_029931735.1. NCBI lineage: Eukaryota > Fungi > Ascomycota > Sordariomycetes > Hypocreales > Nectriaceae > Dactylonectria > Dactylonectria alcacerensis. The sequence goes on along the minus strand of JAPMUZ010000003.1, from coordinate 5,375,468 downwards.
TGCTTAGTAAGGCCTAGAGTTATATATATAACTATTTAAAGCGCTCTTTATTCTAATACTACTCTTCTTTTCATATAGTATTAGTATGCATTCCTAGAGCTAAGAGCTTAGTAAGTTTTATAAAGAGTTATTCATTCTCTATATAAAGCTCCTTAAGTTCCTTTTTATACTTATTATTAAAAGTATTTATATATTTATTACTATCTCTATCCTTAGGGAGTACTAGGGCCTTACCTTTAGATAAAAGCATACTATTAGAAGGTATAGTAAGTACTATTATAATTCATTAAATATTACTTAGTATATAAAGTAACTATTTAAATAAGAGCTATTAATATATAATGATTATATTCTTAGGCTAGGCTATATAAAGTATAAAATAGCTTAGAAAGGGTTTTTAAAGAATAAACTAAAGTCTATATTAGTAAAACGGTTAGGTTATACTTATTAAATAGTAATCATAGTATTATATTAAATAATAGTCAATATATAATAATATATAGTAATTAGAGTAAATTAAAATAACTAAGTTATATTAATAATTAAGGAGCTAGTATTCTAATAATAGCCAATTCTTTAAGTTTATATACTATATAGTATAAAGTCTGATTACCTATATTATAAGAATAATTATAATAATTATAAAAGTGATTATAGTAATTATAAGAGTGATTATAGTAATCGTTTTATAGTTTGTAGTAATTACTTATAATTAGTAAGGAATTTGTAAAGGCCATGTAACACTAGGCGTTTATTATTGTATAAGTTATAACACTTAGCTCTAGTGCGCATTATATAGCTCTTTTAAATAATAATAGTAGCTGCTTATTCTATGCTTCTATTTTATGCCTAAGTATTAAGCGCTAAAGGCTTAGTAAGTATTCTATAATTCCTTAGTAATTCTATAACTTATAACATATATAATAAGCTTATATAATAAACAAGCTTATGTAATAAAAATACTAACTTATAAAATTAAAACTTTAATAAAAATATAATAAACTATTTAATTAATTAAAACTAATTACTATTCTTATTTACAGAAGTCTTAATTATAGCCTAATAGGTCTTTATATTATAACTAGCCTTTTTATAAGTTTTATAGTACCTTTTCCTTAGTATTACTAACCTCCCTTAACCACTACTTTTTAACGATTTAGCTACTACTTATATATTAATATTTCTCTAATCTATCTCACTCCTTCTCTTATTTATAATTATCTTCCTTCCTTAATATAAGCGGGTTCTTTTTACTTTATACTACTTACTAAGGGTCTTATTTACTTATTAAAGGATCTGGTTTTCAGACTTTAATAATACTATTTAATACATTATTGCCTTTATTCCCTTAGAAAATAACTTAAGTGCTTTAAGGATAGATACTAAAGAGCTGCTCTAATGCCTTCTTACTTATCTTTTAAAGTATTCAGACTGCGAACTAGCTTTAAGCACTATCTTTAGGGTCTTTAAGACCTAAGGGTTAGAGAGGCTGACCTCCTCTATAGCCAGTGTTAGAGTCTGTAGCTATATATTAAGCTTTAATATAATATTTTCTAGGTCTAAAGGAGTAAGTCTAGCCTCTTAAAAACCCCCTTTAATATTACTTACTATTATAGTAGCTTAGTAAGTAGTATAAAAGGCTAGGAAGAACTCAGTCTTAGAAATATAGGTTATAAAGCATTTAATTAACTGCTTAATTTCTTAATTATAGGCTTTTTTAAATAGCTTAAAGCACTTAATATTAAGAGGCTAAAGTAAATAAGATGAATAAAGCAGTATATAAAGCGTAATAATATCATTTTATTTATAATATCTTTTAAAGTTAATAAAGTAGTAACTTTTATACTTATTAAGAATTAGAAGATAATAGTGATTAGTTAATTAATTCTTTATATAATAATTAAAGTGCTTAAGCTACTTAAAACTTATTTTATTATTAGTCTAGCTATTTAGAGTTATTATAATAGCCTAATTACTTAGAAAGTTGCTTTCCTAGTACTAGCTAGTAAAGTAATATTAGCTTATAGCTATAATAAATAGCTGGATTGCTTAGCCTTCTATATTAATTGCCTGAATAACTGTAACCCATTCCCGGTTTTTAAGCTAAACTGATTTTAGGTTTTTATATCTATTTATACTTATAATAACTATTCTACTTATAATTATACTTATTATAAAGCCAGTCTTATTAAAGTTATAGATATTAACTAAGTTAATACTATATTTTATAATTATATTCTCTATAAGCCTAAACTAATTATAAATAATAGTTAGATCTTTATATTTAGCTTTTTAATAGTTATATTTATAAAAAAAAATGCATTTTAAACTCTTAGTATTACTTAATAAAGTTAAAAGCCTAGTACTTATTAATAAATAATGCATTATGGTTAGTAAGCAGTTAGTTAGCTATTTCTTTAATACTATGCAGTTATAGAGGGAATCCTCATAAATCTAGATTAAGAATAAACTGAATAATGATCTACTCCTCTAGATCGGACAGCTTATGCAATTTAGGGATCTAATCGCATCTAGATTGAATCCCCTTCTGCTAGCACTATAATAGTATACGGCCAACTTTGTAGATCTCTATAGCGCGTTAGAGCTTTAATTTCGGGTTATTTTAAAGGGCCTAAAGCATAAGAAGGATTCTACTCTTAATATTAGGGTTAGATATATTTTATAGTTAAAAATTAATTAATTAAATAGAGAAGATATAGGTTAAGGGATTTTTATTATATAAGCTTGTTTATTATATAAGCTTGTTATATATGTTAAGTATATATTTATAATCTTATTATTACATTCAATTGCCTTAACTTTAATAGAGTATTAGACCTCTAGTATCTTAAGAAAATAGGTAATTACTAAGTATAGTATAGGTATTAACTAATTATTTATATAGTAGTCCTATAAGTAATTAGTAGCTCTATTTATAAAGATCTAGACTGATATATAATTAGTATAGCCTTAGGTTATTAGATAGAAATTAAGAATAATATAATTACCTAGCCTTACTCTAGCTATTGCTTTTTATAGAGCCTGTCTAATCATTTAGCAAGCCTTCGCTATACTATAGGCATTATAGTTAACAGTTATAATCCTTTATAGTCCCTTAAGCTCTTCTATCTTCAGTCTAACGCCCCTTAAGGCGCTTATTAAGCACTTAAGGGCATTAGGGCCTAAATAACCTAGCCATTAGTACTATATAATAGTATCTCTTTAGAAAGGTCATCTATAAGTCTATAATATATGCCTTTATCTCTTTTAGGGTTAATTAGAGAAGAGTGTTACTAAGCTATTAGTAAGTGCTTATTAAGTATTTAATATAATTAGTTAGCTCTCCTTCCTTTTAAGGACTTACTATCTCTTCTGCTTATTAATAGCTCTAAAGAAGGTTCTATCTAATCTCCTAAGATAATTATTTCTTAGTCTTATATTTTACTAAATGCCTTACTTTTTTAACTTTAAGAAGGATATAAGGTTAGTAGTAAGAGCTATATATAGTATAATATTAAGAACTATAAGCTTCTTTAATAAACTATTAATAGCTATTAAAATAATAGTTCCTTTACTATATCTATTAATTAATACTTATTATATACTTAACTAAAAGAAGTCTCTTAGAGGAGCTGCTTATAGGTTCTTTATTCTTATTATATTATAGAAGATATCTAGTGTTACTCCTAAGTCTAGGAGGATAGAATCTTATAGTAAATAGTATTCGCTAGCTATTAGAACAGCATTCATATTACAGGACCCTACTAATCTAAGTTATGCAGACCCTTTTAGTTTAATCTTTTTAATTTAATTAGCTAGGTTATCTTCATTCCTTTCGATCTATTACTTAATACAGTTAGTAATATGCTTAATAAGTAGAAATCCTTATAGTATCCTCTTTAGAAAGGTATAGTAATATTATATAAGTAAGTAGAAGAAGTAATATACTAAGTACTTAGATTCCTTATTATTTCTAATACTTTAATAAAAACGCTTCTTACCTCCGCCCTTTTACTAAGCATTCTCTAAGTAACCCTTATCTTATTCTTTTTAGCTGCCTTTATTATAAAAAGCACTTAGTATAATTCTTACTTTCTTTAAAGGCTCTAGCTAGTTATTAATCGCTTTATAAATATCCACTATAACTAGCCTAATAGTAAGAGTACTAGCTCTAACCTAAAGGGTCTGGGTTATACTATAAGCATTAATCTATAACTCTATTAATATAGATTATAAGATACTAATTAAGTTATTAAGCTATTAATTAGGCTTTATTGCTTTTTAGAGTTTAATATCCTAGGCTTTATTAATAGCATTCTTCTAATATATAAACTAATTACTAGTTACTTAATAGATTATGATCTTATTTAAGTATAATTCAGCCAGTATCTTATAGTATACTTAGTAAGCCTTTTGCTTATATTTATCTTTAGTAAAGGAGAACTTATTATAGAATGACTAAATCTACTTAGTAAAGGACTTCTTATTTAAGCAGTAGTACTAAAAGTAGGTTTTATTAATTATATTTATAATTTAATCTTTAATAGTCTTTATCTTCTTAACTATTTATAAATATAGCTTATTATAGTATTTATAGTTAGTCTATAGTGCATTATATATTTAAAGACTCTTCTTTATTAGTTTATTAATATCTTAGGCTTGGATAGCTATATTATTCCCTTCTTAAAAGGTCGGGTCATTATTATCCATTTAGACTATAATTATATTAGCACTTTAGGTAAAGGTTAATAGAGTATTAATAAGCGTTCTATAACTATTCAATATATATTTCTTATAGAACTTCTTAATATCTAGAGGAGTCAGTACTATAAGTATAAGCTCTGGCTTATTAATCTTCATAGGGTTAAGGAAGTCCTAAAGGTCCTCTCTCTTAGCCTTTATCTTAAGTGTTTTAAACTAAGTAATCTAATCATCTTCTATAATAAGCCTAATAATTAAATTAGTTATTATTATTCTTAGTAAGTATTCTATAAGTGCTTATATATAATCTATGCTCAGTTAGGTATTTAATTAAGTAGTAATATAGTATATAAGACTCTTAATTATTAAAAAGCTTATATAGTACTTAGATAACTTAATTATATGTATATTATCTATATATATCTAGGAGGTCTCCTAGCTATAACTGCGTATATATTCTAATTACTATTAAAAGTGGGGGCTTAAAGTATCTGTATTAATAAGCAGTCTTAACCCTAGAGGTCATTATATAACCGCCCGATCAGGTGCTTTATATATGATCTAATCTAACAAAAGGATACGTATTAATTAATCACTATTACAATTAACTAACTAGCTATACAAGGTCTTCTACTGTTGAATTAGAGACCTATAGTCTAGAATAGTTACTGTATTAGGATATAAGTAAGGCGACTTTACACTTTTGCCACAGCTAGCTATTCAACATCTACAAGGCTAGAGCAAAGCTCTAGCCTATAACAATACCAGTCACTTATATTTTATACCTTAAATTGCAATTTTTAAAAAATTCTTAAAAATCTGAACTATACTTAAAATATCCAAAACTTAATATATAGGCTAATTATATAATAACTTATATAAAAATTTTTTATAAAATTTTACTTATTTTTTTTAATAAAGTTATTAAGAAAAAACCTATTCATACTATGTACCTTTTTAATTTTATATATAATAAGCTAATTAAAAATTTAAGAAAATTACTATACTATTTTCTTTTTCTTTTAATATCTAAAAATGATTTTTTTATATTTTTAATAATTATATAGCCTGTTTTAAAAATCTGATATTATTACTTTTAGCTGTATAATATGAGTGTCTAGCAAGCTTGTTTAACCAGCATGCTTATTATATACATTATTATTTATTTTAAAATTAAATCTAAAAACTTATATTATTTATTTTAATAATTATTAAAAAAGTTTATATAATTTATAAAAAAGATTAATATTAAAAATAATTAACGTACTTAATAAGTGAGTGAGCTAAACAAGCGAGTGAGCTATGAATACTGTGCACTAAAAAGAGCTAAACTTTAAAAATTTAAAACTAGCTATTTAATTATTAAAAATGAAATAAAAATAATTTTAATTATTTAATTAAAAAGAAAACTATATAATAATTTTTTTAAATTTTTAAAAAAATTCCTTTATATAGAAATAGCTAGGTATACAGTGCGAATAAGCATTTTTAATATAGCTTATTAAGTAATTTTTTAAAAAAGCTAAGAAAATTAATATTGATTTTTTAATATATAATAGAGCTATTTCTATAATATTAGCTATTTTACTCTTAGTTTAAACTTTAGAGAATATTTTAAAGATATTTTCATTTAAGGTATAAATGCTAGGAAATTTCAAAGTGGCCCACTCACTTGTTTAACTTACTCACTTATTAAGTACGTTATATAAAACTTATTAATTAATTTTTAAATATAAAAAAAATTCTTTTTTAATATACTTTAGTTTAATATTTTTAATTTTATAAAGTATTTAATTTTTATATTTTATTATCTTAAATCCTTTTATTAAACTGTATTACTGTGTTATTACTAGTCATGTGTTTAATAACTTAAACAGTCCAATCCCAGTCCTATTCTACTCCCGGATTTCTAACCTTAATATTATTAATAGCATTATACATAATGTATATAATAAGCAAGCAGTGCAGATAAGCGAGTAGTGCACTTTTCTTAACTATTAATATAAGAACTAAAATAAAAATACAATACAATATTAAATTAATTAAAACTAATCTCTATATTCTTCTTTAGATATCTTAATAATGACCTAATAAGTCCTTATATTATGATTAGTCTTTCCGTAAGTTCTATAGCGCCTTTCCTTCAGTCACGCTAGCCCTCCTTTACTATTACTTTTCGATGATTCAGCCTATATTTACGTATTAATATCTATCTGATTAATTACTTCCCTTCCCTCCTCTATAGTCATCTTCCCTCTATTCTATAAGCAGGTTCTTTTCGCTTTATACTACTTACTAAAGGTCTTATTAGTCTATCGAAGGATCTAGTTCTTAGACTTTAATAATGCTATCTAATGTATTATTACCTTTATTCCCTTAGAAAATGACTTAAGTGCTTTAAGAATAGATACTAAGGAGCTGCTTTAATGCCTTTAGATTCATCTTTTAAGGTATTCAGACTGCGAGCTGGCTTTAAGTATAGTCTTTAGGGTCTTTAAGACCTAAGGGTTAGGGAGGCTGACCTCCTCCTTAGCTAGTGTTAGAGTCTATAGCTATATATTAAGCTTTAATATAATATTTTCTAAATCTAAAAGAGTAAGTCTAGCCCTTTAAAAACCCCTTTTAATATTGCTTGCTATTATAGCAGCTTAGTAAGCAGTATAAAAGGCTAGGAAGAACTCAGTCTTTAAAATATGAGTTATAGAGCATCTGATTAATTACTTAATTTCTTAATTATAGGCTTTTTTAAGCGGCCTAAAGTACTTAATATTAAAAGGCTGAAGTAAATAAGATAAATAAGGCAGTATATAAAGCATAATAATATAATTCTCTTTATAATATTTCTTAAAGTTAACTAAGTAATGACTTTTATGCTTATTAAGGATCAGAAGATAATAGTAACTGATTAATTAAGCCTTTATATACTAGTTAAAGTGCTTAAGCTACTTAAGGCCTGTCTTATTATCAGTCTAGCCATTTTAAGTCATTATAATAGCCTAATTGCTTAAGAGGTTGCTTTTCTAATACTAGCTAGTAAAGTGATATTAGTCTATAATTATAATAAATAACTAGATCGCCTAGCCTTCTGCATTAATTACCTAAATAACTATAACCTATTCCTAATTTCTAAGCTAGACTGATTTCAGGTTTCTATGCCTATCTATACTTATAATAACTATTCTGCTTATAATTATACCTATTATAAAGCCAGTCTTATTAAAGTTATAAATATTAGTAGGATTAATACTATATTTTACAATTATATTCTTTATAAACTAGAACTAATTATAAATAATACTTAGATCTTTATATTTAGCCTTCTAATAATTATATTTATAAAAAAAACGCGTTTTAAGCTTATAGTATTACCTAATAAAGTTTAAAGCCTAGTGCTTACTAATAGGTAATGCATTATAATTAGCGAGCAGTCAATTGGCCATTTCTTTAATACTACGCAGTCGCAAGAGAAATCCTCGCGAATCTAGATCGAAGATGAACTGAATAATGATCTACTCCTCTAGATCGGATAGTCTCCGCGAGTTAGGGATAGTATCGCGTCGAGATTGAATGCCCTTTTGCTAGTGACGTAGTATCTGCTCTTTAACTCTATAGATGCTAGCAGCCTGCCGGATACTTAGCTTTGGGTCATTTTGAAGGGCTTGAAGGGTAAGAAGGGTATTTGCCTCAATATTTAATTATGGCATGCTTAGTAGTGAAGATTTAATTAATGAAGTGAAAAGTTAGGTATAGGAAGGAAAAGTGCGCCGCTCGCTTGTCTGCGCCGCTCGCTTATCATATACGTTAGGCTAAACCGGTCTGTCCATTCCTTATAGCAGTCGCCAACCCGCCTGAAACCTCCAGTATCTTAGTGGCCAGTTTGCATGTATCATAGAGAGCACTTTAAGCAATCGGCCTCGTACAGCCAAAAAGTCTAAGAGTAAGCCCCCGGCATTCTCAGCTACTTCCGACATCAACCCTGGGCTGACCTTGATTGTATCATAGACGGCTGCATTCGCTGCAAACACCGCGTCAGTTATCCTTCCACACCCCTACTAACGTCAATGCTCACGGCGGTGAAGAAGTTGAAATGCGATGAAAGCGCGCCAAGCTGTCAGCGCTGTGTCAAATCTGGGGTTGACTGTCCTGGATACATCAAGCCTTTCAGATGGTCGACGAAATACGAGAAGTGCTCATATCCATCTTCAGCAATTGGTGAATATTGTGGGGGTAAGGATGGTTGGTTTGAGCAGCAAGCCCAAACTCTGTCCAGCATTATCTCCCAGCATTCGCCACTTGAGCAAGGAGTGGTCGAGTCTCCCTATGCTCCATCGGGTTGCCTGCAAGCTAGCTATTCTGTGGCTTCCATGACACCAGCATTCCTTTCAACACCGCCGTTGTCTCTCCAAGAAACATCTGCCGAGTCGAGCGACAAGCATCAAGCTGGTTGGGACGTCTTCACGACATGGCCGCTCCCGCCCAACCTTGACCCCGTTGATCTTGACAAGTTACCTATTCTGCCTGAGGGTGGACAATCGCGAAAGGAAAATATGATCGATACCACACTCGAGGACGGTACAGCTGATTTACCTTCCGCTGGCAATTGGCACAACTCTCTTTCTCTCTATGTTCCTGTCGAGCAGTCGTCACTCCTTCTGGATCATTACTTCTCGCTAGTCTGTCCCATCAGCTCATCCTTCGATTCAATCCACAACCCCTTCCGCTCAAACGTGTCTGGCATGATGGCAACTTCGCGTCTGCTTTTCAACTGTGTCATGAGCATGTCTGCGGCACATCTCTACCAGCATGAACATAGCTCCACCATTCCTTTGAGCTTCCAGACTGAGGCGATCTCGGAAATATCCGATGAGCTCGTCAAAGTAAATTCTATGACGTCAACCGACTTTGGCAGTCAAGCCGATGGGCCGCACCCCACTATCTCGCAATCAACCTACTTCGTCAAAGATGAATTGTTATTGGGAATTATCCTCCTTGGTATAACTTCAGTACGTTGCCTCACATAGCTAGAGTAACTCAGCGCGACTGACATCTATCTTTCCAGAGCTGGCACGACCCTTCATCGCTCGGTTTATGCCACCTTTACGGGTCCCGGCAGCTTTTCCGGTCGTGGTTGACGATGAACGGTTTTGATTCACTCGATAATACGCAGTCTCTAACTCAGATACAGAATTTTCTAGTGTCGTCGATGGTTTACTGGGAAGTCATGGTCTCTTTTCTTATTGACCAGCAGACTGGATCACTGGCCTATCTTGAGCCCTTTTGTGATCCTAACCTTCCTTTGTTTTCCCATCTTTGCCCCTTGACTGGAGTGGGGACACCCATATTTATTCGCCTCGCAAAGGTTGGCACGATTGTCAGAAGGAGACGGTGCCTACGGGACCTTCGGCTTCTCCAAGATGATGAGGGTCGTCCGTCAATGCTATACAGTCAGCTCCTCGATGAAACCCGCGTGTTGGAACAAGCCATTCTCAGAAGTCGCCTCCCATCCATCTCTTTCATCAAGGAGACGGATGATCTCCGTGCCCCGCCAGCCCACCTGCATAGACTTGCCCAGTGCTACCGACTCTCCTCTCTTCTTGAACTATACCATAACTTTCCAGAAATTGCGGAAGACCGGATGGAGCTTGATCCAGCAGTGGGCGTGTCTTACGACGGGCTGGACAGACAGGCACAGCTCGTCCTGGGGATTGCTATTGAAATCTTGAGCATTCTTGAGATGATACCGGAAGACTCGCGCACTACTGCGACGCAGACACTTGTGTTTCTGATTGCCGGTGGCGCACTGGGACAATTCAAAACAAGTGATCTATTGCCAACGCAACGGACCTGGAACCAGGTTGCGGCACGATGGAGACGATTTGTGCAACAGAGGCTTTCGAGGACTTTTGCCGCCATCGGTCTACGTACAATTCAGCGAGTTATGACTCTTCTTGTTGAGGTATGGTCACGCATGGACTCGGAGACAACACCTGGGAGTGATCCTAGTTGTAGGGATAGCTCATTTCTTGGTCAGGTACACTGGATAGATGTCATGGCTGAGAAAAAGCTGGAGACAATATTAGGATAGATTGAGCACTCCGACCTGGGTTTGACTAGAGGAATAGTAGAGAATCGGCCACTGTAAAGATATTAGGAGTACACATGGCCAAATACTTGTAGGAATGCGTCTCCACCAGTGATGTAATTAAGGTTTTGGTATTGTTACCTGTGCAAATAGCAGCAGCGCCGACATGTACTTTTGATTTCTGGCAAGGGCAACTGTACTGCCATAGACCACCTGGAATTGAAACACCAAATCAATAGGGAGACTGGTGAGCATAGATGTGCCACCCATCGCAGCGATCAATTATCGACTTCAACAGCATATCCACACTTGCATTCAAACACCGATTTGGCGAGTTTAAGGAGCGTCTTATGTGACGAACCATCTATTGTCCATCGCCTTCCTTTAATTTGAAAACTTCTACTTTCGCGAACGCCTGTGCTATGTTTTTTCTAGCCTGGCAATACTCCTTATAAAGGCGAAACTGGTGATTTGTAGTTGGATAATGGAGGCTCTTAAGGCAAGAGAGGAGATGATATGCCAAAAGATGCGAGCGGCCCACAACGATGTATTGATATCGTGGGATTTATAGAGGTAACTGCACTACCAGGTTATCCTGGAATTTTTTGCGCACTTTATTAACGGAAGTGGAAAGAAAAGAACTGTTTGTATTAGTTCTTTATAAATTAGTTAGCGAACATTTAGATAAAGGTATAATGTACTTTCTTTTATATACATTTAATAATATAGTCATTTTATAGTAAAACGGCCTTGGCGGACGAGGAAGAAACCACACCCAAATTGGTAGCTAACCCTCCGCGGCTTAGGGGACCGATCGCGACCGCAGCTGTCTCGCCGCCTCTTAGCAGAGGTCGGCCACGGCTGCTCGTAGCACCACCGCGGATAGTGTTAGTGCAGACAGGTCAGTCTCTTCAAGATAGCTAGAAAAGTGTCTAATTAGACACTTTATCTAGTTGGATCACCGCTGCGGATTGTGGCAAGGCTCAAAAGATGAAGGTTGCGGCGGCAGATCCGGGCTTGGGCGGAAGATCGAGGACTTCGCCGGTCGGGCTCGCTGGAAGAGGGCGTTTTCGGCGGAATTAGAAGGGAATAGATAAAGGGCAGGAAATCTGCAATAAAATTGATAGTCATACAGTCTAGAAAACAAAGGTCCGGCTGCTTCCGGTTGCTGGGAGGTCTCATTCCTCTACATCTGTCGAAGCTGATTATGTCTCTTGAATCCCCTTCTTCTAAAAATCCTCTTAAAATCCCCGGGACCTAGGGAGTTGAAGCTTAAAGTAATACTAATTAAAAATAATTAAAGTTTATATAACTTAATATTAAAATATAAGCCTTATTACTTTAACTAACTCTTTAAAATATATTAAGTAATTAAAAAAACTAAACATTAAAAAGTAAAATTATTATATAATAAAATCTTATTTTTTTATTAATTTTAGACTTATAATTTAAATTATGTAAAATTAAAATAAACTTATTAAATTAAATATGCATCACATCTCGAACCCTCTAATTGGCTTGAATGACCGGTTGGGACCACAATAGGTCCCCTGTCGGTAGACTTACGGGTGGAATGTTGCGGTATTTTCTCACCCAGCGTTGTCGGAAAGACACTGACCCATCGCTCCCTCATGCTCAGACCTGCAACAATTCGAGAATATCCATACTTCGAACTTCCCGACGCTTGATTGAGCTGAGGTGGCTTTCCGGCGGGTTCCTAAATCGCGTCGTCTACCATGCTATAAGGTCGTTGCCGATCGTGGCCACATTCATCTGTCGGCAATCATTAGCTGTGAAATTCTTCTACGCCCTGTGGGTTTCTTCACCTGAACTTGGCTTAACTAGACTTAAGATTGTTATCCTGTGCATGAATTAGTCTGCTGAGTGGATCATGAGTGTTACTAAGTCTAACAGCTAATAACGACCTGCATGACCTACAATAAGGATTTAGGCAGCAGCCTTGGGGGCGAAGCGACCTTTTTCTGGCTCAAGAAAAACCCGAAACGGGCTTTGCTATTCTGTTTAATTTCTCTCAAGCCGAAGACATTGGCTCGAGTTACACATTGCTGTTGTTCTCTGGTCAAATGGAGAACAGATCCGCACTATCCATTTAACCCTTAATCTGCTCTTTTGAACCCACTACCTCCGATGGACAACCCCACAGATCAATATCACTACACATCCCTACCTGGACAAGGATGGTTTCGGCTGCTCATCATCGAGTCAGCAGAGGCCTCGCAGGTCATTTCATGCCGGCTCGAGCATCATGAAATCAGCAGCTGTGCATCGTATGAAGCTATTTCATACACTTGGGGCGACGAGAAGTCGACGAAGTCCATGCATGTCAATGGCAAACGGTTCCATCTCCGGCCAAATCTATTCTCTGCCTTACAAGCCATGCGTAATGCCAAAACCCCACGGACCATTTGGGTTGATGCCATCAGCATCAACCAAAACGACATTTCCGAAAGAAACGACCAAGTCCGGCAGATGAACGACATTTACTCCAAGGCCGAGGTCGTCAACGTCTGGCTTGGAGAGTCAACGGAGAGCTCAGAAATAGGGATTGACTTCCTGCAAACGTTTCATACACTTGTGTGTCAAAAGCGCAAAGAACGTATGCCAGTTGTTGGGTCTACACTCGAGCCTGGCGTCAAGCATGCAGCCTATCCTCACTGCATCGAGGAATATAATGAAATCTACGGACCCATCCTGTCCAATGATTCTATTGTCCCCGGCTTAGACCACGCAGTTGCTCTTCTGTCCAGGCCATGGTGGAAACGGATGTGGACCTTGCAAGAGAGCGTCCTCTGTCCAAGTGTATTATGCTGGTGTGGCACAAAAACATTTCCGATTCATTATCTTTATGACTTATCATACTTCATATACTTCTCCGTCAACTTCAATTGCTGGAAAGGTTCTCCAATCGACCCTGAAGTTTCCCTCAGGGCAGTTTGGAGAGGTGCAGATCTCAGCCAGCGCCTGAAGAACAGAAAAGGCATCCGAGTAGCTTTGGCCCTCGATTCGACTTGGAATCGAGCCGCATCGGATCCGAAAGATAAGGTGATTGGGCTTTTGGGTTTGGTAGGTCGGCGAACTGACCTGGAACCCGTTTATTCATGGCCAGTCGAAAAGGTCTACAGAGTGGCAATGCGAGCGGCGTTGGTCGAAGATGGAGATCTTGACTGCCTTGGACTAATATCAGAAAACGTAGAATCGAGGAATGAGAAGCTCAACTCCTGGGTCCCGGATTTTGAGGCTCATAGTGAACCATTCTCCGACTCGATAACCTCGTTAACGAAACCCATCTTTTCACCACGACCCTACGACGCGTCTCTTCGTGACTCCTTTTCGTCTTCTATTAGCACAGAAAATGACGATTCGACACTGGTGTTGAAGGGTCTGGTTGTGGATTCAGTTCAAGAAGTTGGCGAGAAAGCGCCAGGGTGGAGAGGTCAGGACGGCAGCAAGTGGGTTGACACCATGCGCTCCGTGTTGGAGAGATGGCGTTCTCTCTTGCCTGCCGGAAGATATTATCAAACTGGTGAGGAGTATCATCAATCTTTTTGGAGGACGGTCCTCGTGGATCTCAAACAAGGCGAGCACCCGAAGCCACCCAGTGCCATCGGGCCGCAAAGACTGGATGATCAAGACAAACAGGAATTGATTCGGCTCGACACAACTGAAGGTCTTGAAAATCTGCTGAACACCTGGGCAAGTTGCATTCAAATTGAATATCGGCAGCTACGACTTATTGAGCAATTTAGCAGGCGATTCTTTGTCACCACTACTGGCTACATTGGCCTGGGACCGAGTGAACTTGAGCCCTACGACGCTATTTGTGTTATTCTTGGTGGATGTGTTGCGTATGCTCTTAGGAAGAATGGAGATGCCTGGCGCTATATTGGAGAATGGTAAGTTTGGCACTTGAATTTATCGGATTTGCTCTAACATCTCAGTTACGTTCATGGGATTATGGACGGAGAAGCTATCCAAGGCATGGCTGTTGAGTCATTTAGGGAGTTGAAAATTGTGTAATAATAGTTGGATAGAAGCAGATGGATAGTGGCCCTTAACACTACTGTGCGGTGTGGCATTGCGTATGCGTCCATAGGGCCTTGATCAGAGCCTATTTATTTCAACAACGCAGCTAACTTCCTCAAATAAGAGATACGCAAGTCCCCCGGTGTTCCTCGGAAGTAGGTCTTGTACGGGGAAGTGGTGAAGTGGTTCTTACAGGGAGACTATTCGGTTATTTATTAGAGCTTGGCGGCAAGTGAGGCCTCAGATCTCAACAGCGCGGCCGCGATTAGTGCGGTAAGGTCACATCCCGCACCACAAGACACCGGGTAACACGACTAATAGTGAATGAGGTGGAGTCATCCTGAAGCATCGTCCTCAGCGCGATTGCCGATCAAGACTACGACCAATCTCATATCACGACGAAGCACACAGGTTTGGATATAGTCCCGATCTCTACTCTGTTGGGTGCATCGCGGCGCTTCCCATCGAATGTGCGGCAGCGACTGCTTTGCTCGATGGGTGTCACGATGAGCAGCATGGCTTCTCGCGGCACCCGAGCGACACAAACTCGTACAACTGGGCCCGGATGGGAAAACGCAACACCGTCATCGTCTCGCTTGCTGCCACCACAGCATCGAGTCTGCTTTCCTCCCTTCCTCAAATCAGAATTGGGCTCCTGGTGAGAATTGGGGGCCGCATCGCCAGACCTGAGGAGGGTATGGACATCCGACTTGGCAATGTCATCGTCAGCCAACCCGACGGAGCCACTGGCGGGGTGGTTCAATTTGACCTTGCGAAGGCGACGTCCATTAACACGCGCTAACGCAAAGACTTTCTGCATATGCCTCCACCGGGTTTCCTGCATGCGCTGTCGAATCTGCGGTCGGAGCATCACATTGCTGAATCTAATCTCCCGGGCTTACTCCAAAAGAGGTGGAATGCGAACCCCCCAAATGGCGAAATTGACTAAGCCATTTTTGGGGATTTGTTCCTCAAGGATTCGAAAACGACCGGCTTTTAAAGGCAACCCACGTTCATGTCGGAGCCCGAGATTGTCGTGGCTGCGATCTGAATGAGGAAGTCCATCGCGATTCGAGGGACTCGATCGATCCCAACATTTACTACGGCATCGTCGCGTCTGGCAACACGCTGGTGAAGAATGTGGCTACTCGGGATAAGATCATGGAACATGTTGGAGAGGGATCCTGACTTATGATGGGTTTCACATCGTGGGCGAAGATCCATTCAGAAGCCACGAGCCCATCAAGCATCCCTCCGTGTTACAAATGAGACGCTTCAAGACACTGAATGGCCACAGTAACCGAATAACCTCCTTGTCAGTGCGCCAGACTGGACATCAGTTAGCATCCAGCTCCACGGATGGTACCGCACAGCTCTGGGATATCTCTGCAGCTTCTTCATGTAAGATCCGAGAGGCAGAGTCAGCTTCACCCGAGAGCCTTGTCCATACTCAACAACAAACTAACGGTCTGTCCGCTTTTTTTATGGCGACACAAATTAGATAGTTTATCTTGACTTCTCTCTGGGTGGACAGATGCTAGTATCGTATTTGATTGATGGCAAAACCAAGATCTGGAATGTCACGACCGCCTCCTGCGTCATGACCTGCGAGTCCAGCAAGGTCACTGGCCCTGCGTTCGAACTCTGGGCCTCGCCCAGTACCTCACGGGTGACCTTCGCCCGAAATGCCGGATGAGAATGGCAGAGTATGAATCTGGGATCCAGCTACGGACAAACAGATCCAGCTGCTTGATACAATCGGTGTCGCAAATGTTGGTTTTTCCCCCGATGGCAAGTATGTGATATGAGGCTCGTTCGCGGAGCTCTGCATCGGTAATATCGCTACAAAGGGCCCCATACAGCTGCCTAAACGCATTGGTTTGGGTGCAGAGGTGTTTATCTTTTTAGATGATTCGAAGTTCTTTGCAACGTCTGGATATCGTGGAGTTGTCGGCGTAGGGGACAAGAACTCGGGACACTGTGTCCAGAAATTTGATGGGTCTAAGGATAAACAGCCGCTGGCATTCTCTCCGGACTCCCAATGGCCGTTGACAAACCAAAACCGCCCATACCGCTGGTACATGAGAAGGATATCCACCAACCGGCCCATCCGCACCGAGCTTTGCACTAGGTAGTCCAGGGTTTCACCAAGTCCTTCGTCGTCAAATGAGAAAACCGGTTTTCAGCGGGTCACCAAGTTTAGCATCTTGAACAGAGGCGAGCTCGATGAATTCAAACATACAACTCACGTTGGATGGGGTGTGAGTTTGACAAGCAATGGGTTATGAGAGGCAATGAGCACTTGCTTTGGATTCTAGCTGAGTACCGGAAGTTAGCGGTGGATGCTTTGGGCTCGAGGTTTGCACTTAGCTACCCAAGGGGCCGCATAGTGATAATGCTGTTGGATAGCTTAGGTAACTAATATAATGACCTCATAACGTATGTATGTAATATATAAGTTCTGCTCTAGCCCCCACCCCTTAAGGTCAAGGAGGTCTAGCTTTTCCTAGCTTCCTAATACAGTCTCGCCTAGCGAGGGCTCAGCAAGCCTTCTTCAATTTGGTCCCGAAAGACCACCTAATCCCACGTGACCGCCCTGCGCCTAGGTGTTCCAACATTGTCCAATTCAACAATAATAGCCAGGTGTCACAATTGAATACTGAGGCAGCTAAACATTAGGAAAGTTAGGTAAGGACATGGCACGCTGCAGGATGCTTCGTCCGGCGTGGGAGCCGTAGTCATATGACAGAGCACCGGACATGCCAGTTGTGTAGCGTTCGTCTTGGTTTCATTCCACCTCATTGCTGGGAGCGCCAAAGTTTTGCGACGTAAGGAGCTCGGAGCGAGGGATAATAGCCCGGAGATTTGGATGCTTGCTGGGTGTGATCAAGCGACCGGACATGACATCCTCAACCTTGTAGTAGCTGATTAAGTGGTGAGGGATGCCCTAGTATGTGATACTGATGGTCTTCTTAACGAGGCCATTCGGCTTGAAAGGATACAATTTAATGAGGGAATTTATCAAGGCGCGGTCGGCATCTTTGCCGGGGGCGCTGGGGCTCATTCCAGCATAGGGCATACCGTTGGTCGGACGTGAGCTGTCAGTTTTTGAAATGCCAGACTGTTGTGCTTTCTTGCTCTTATTGAGGACCCGTTTCCCTTTCCCTCGAGGGAAAGGCTTCTCAAGCTCGCGGTAGATGAGGAAGTTTCCTAGGATGCGACTGGGACTCCACGAGACACTGTCAGTCCAGCGCTTGACCCCTGAGGCATGCTCATCGTAGATGAAAACATTGCCAGTCTTGATGAGGTCCTGTCGCTCGCATTCTTCAGGCCGGCGGGGGACATGGTCCAGCTGCTGTGATAGGCAGGCCTCGAAGAGGATGAGGGCATCAATCGTCGAGCTGATATGACCTTCGAAAGTCGGATTTAGAGGGTTTGGCGGGCTATCTCCCGTCGTAAAGCCGCTTGTAGGGCTGTTGTCCATTGCTTCCGAAGCATTCTGGATGAGCGTCTGGATAAGGACAGACGGTATAGAGGACGTCGTCGTGCTGTAAGAACCCCCAAAGGCTTGGATCGCATCGTCCTTGTAAGCGGGTACGGCTCGATTATCAAGCAGATAGACCGACTGTAAAGTTGGTGAGGCCGTCATTTCATTCTTTGTCGCAGTGGGGGAGGTGGTTGGGGAGGAGGGATTGGCGCAGCTCGAGGTCAGCGTCGCGAAAGGTGAGACAGAAAATGCGCTAGGCTGTGCGGTATCTGCCACTGCCGCAAGGTCTGGGGCATTCATTTTGCCTAAACAACGGGCAGTGGCTGTAGAGCGCTGCGTCTAAGAAGATTCTTCATCACTTAAGACAAGAGGGGCGGCATCAGGGGATGGAGTTGGAGGAAGCGAGGAGAGATTTGTTCGACTTTATCATGCCCGGCAGCAGCTTTTCTATACGCCTCTTGGAGGTAGCCCAGAGACTCTGTGCCGCTTTCATCGAGAACCGATATTGCGTGGAAATCTAGGAGACGTGCCAATGTACGTATAGACTCGGGGATCTCGACATCTGATACAGGAAACCGATATTGAATCTGTTCAATGACAGCAGCATAAGGGCTAATGTAAAATTCTCCAATAGGGTTCGACCCAATAACATGGCCGTAAATGGTGTTGGTTGTGGCGTCGACAACAATCGAGCCAGAGTCGCCCCTTTTCAATCCTAGGAAGCCTTTGGATCAGCTAATACGGAGGGCCAAGAAACGGATTCGTAGTGGACTTACTGTTTTTCTCAGACAAAATCACAGTCCACATAGTCGATGGCGTTATCCCATTGATTCCGCCCAACAGCGAAGTCCCCGGTTGGAGCATCCCTCTCTGAGGTATTGATTCGCTAGTGATTATAAAAACCGGCGTCTCCTGAGTTGGTTGGGATTCAGCCACTTTCGATAGAAATATGGGACTCGCTGAGACGCTGGGATAAACGAATGCATTAGGGCGCCAGTCTTTCTGGTCCAACAATTTGATTAGAGCCCAGTCCAGGTCCAAATCACTAGATCCGTCGAGCTCAACAGGTGTAGGGAACAACACGGGCATCTCTTTGACCTCCCTCGTTTGGCGGCTAGTTTGTGTTTGATTGCCATAGGAGGTATCCGCAATGGAGGAGCGGCTGTCGATTGGATCTAGCTCACCCTCGTCGTCTTCTGCGAGACTATCATACTCGACATCATCGATGACGTAGGAATTATCTTCTAGCAATACATCAGCAGGATCGGTAACAGAGCCATACAGAGGCTCTTCATTGCAGGCATAAAGCTCCTCGGCATCGTCCGCGGAAGTACCGGCGCTAGAATGGTCGACCGGACAGTAGTCGGACATTTCTCCGAAATGAATTTTCTTCCTCGACTCGAAGAGTCTGAATGCGTGCATTGTAGCGACGGCATAGAACTCCGAGTTTATTTTGATCACACAAGCCAGGGTGGAGAAGCTAGGTTCACTACCGAGAAGCTCGACGACGGAGCCGCACAGGGTCAATCCAGGCGCCATGTTGGGACAAGTCTCTGAACGCTGTGGCGGCATGTTCAGTTGAGAATGTATGCGGACGGATTCTTGACCTCAGTATAGAGTCCTAGGTCTACGTTGACGCCAGAAGTACAAGTTGAAAAATGGACTGTGAGCCTCGCTGATGGCCGACGCCTGGCTCCCACTCCATGGATATTTCCGAGCTGGCCGACGAAGACAGTATTGGTACTTGAGTTCCTTGCTCGTCAAGAGGCCTTTCGGGTCCTCGAATTCGCCGCAGCGGCAGAAAACAAGGATCGACGGATGGGAATCCCTAGATGAGGTTCCGCACAATTTAAGTGTATAATCGATGTATTGGAGGTTCTCCCTTAGCCAAGGATGCTCCTTGGCGTTGTGCCCAAATATTTTGACCACTTCTCGATATCTCTCGTCGAACGCAGCATTAATGACTGCGCTACTGTGAGGATAAACGAATGTTGTCGGCTTGCAGCCACGAATTTGGACTGCCCCCCGAAAGGTCATCTTGAAGTTCTCGCGAATACTTCATGAGATGCCGTGGAGATGCCGTCCCTCACTGAGCGGCAAAATGGCAGAGCCTGAACTGGAGCCAGTGCAATGGCTATTGCTCAAAGTAGTCTCAAAGTCGCCCCCCGTAACTTTCAAGGAGGATGGTGGGCTTGGGCTCGGTGTCGGGGTGCCAACTCCCGAATGCTGAGGAGCATAGAGGCGAACGTTTGATGTTTCACCGTTTTCCCCATGTCCACCCTGACTTAGCTTGTGTGTTGCCCGGAACAGTATTGTAACCCTCACAGTCCGCAGCAACAGGACTTGGCGACTCGTAGATCACATACGCATGCGATTCAGCACAGCCAGAGGTCGTTTTGGTCGGCGGGCGTATGTCGGCCTGAGAGTTTTTGCGAGTCAAAAACAACGCTGAGGCGCGCCCAAATATGGCAGATCGCGGAATCTGTCCCCGGAAGGATTCAGGAGAAGACAGTACATGGAACGTTTTGTCAAAAGGATTCTCGTTTTGTCGCTGAGATGGCCTGGTTGTAATTTATTAGGATCAACCTGGTATGTAAAGGAGTCACGATTTGTGAAATAACGTACTTTTCTGTTGGCGCCGAGCCTGGAAGAACGTCCACCAGGGCGATATCACTCCGAGACATTGTTCATTGAATGCGATGCTAGAGCAGGACTCAGTGACTAGTCTGTATGATTCTTGAGTATGCCCAAGCCGCTGAGTCGTGTTTAATCAGGTAAACCCCGCAGGCCTGAAGAGGGGGCTAGGCTTGCATCAGGTGGTGGCAGTGCGGTGAAATAAGGGCCATATTCGGCGAGGGTCTAACCGACCATGCCAACAGCTCCAGATTCAAAGCATACTTCAACCACTATTGTTCCGTTGTCTGCCCAGCCTCTTCAGGGGATGCTGTGATCGAGCTCGACGGTCCGGCGCTTAGGAGCCACGCCGAAGTTCTCAGTTGTGTCGAAATCATCATCCAGGACCTAAAAATCCCATTCAACGAATTCGTGGCCAATGCAGTTGATTCAAAGTCTACATAAGCCAGTCCAGGGGAGAAGGAACACGTAGCTAGAGTGGCAGCCAAAACTGCTCTCGCCATCAACTGTACGCTCAGAGATTATTATTGGGATAACTTCATAGATGGCGGTTCTTACCAAGTCAAGCGGGAAGAGGATGACCCTTTCCTGTATTTCATCGAGAATGCTTTCAAGTTGGGTTCACAACAAATGCAAGCACCTGAACAGCAGCGGCAGCGCGCAGAAACGGTGAAGCGCAAGACATTCCTTAAGGCTTGGAAGCTCACCAAGAGATACGGCATCAAGATTAGGGCCACAGATAATCTGCTGGAACATCTTATGTTGGACCCCAAAACAATGGCGCTTAAAGTCTTCCATCAAGTATCGTTTCTGAGGGCACATCTGGCAAAGAGCAAACAGGAGCCACTAAATCTCAATTTTGACGAAAGCTTACGAAGGCGAAGCACTCCGTAAGATAGCTGACCGTCCTTTACTGACTCTTTGATAGAGGGACACTGCCGCCGAGGCTTCTCCTTGAACTTTACTGACATTCCATGATGTCTTGTTTTCAGTGACTAGCGTACGCGACAAAAAGTCGCGTGCAGCCCTGGAGACTATGATTAAAAAGCATGACTTTGATGCGGAGGGGAGATGGATTGAATTCGTTCGGGCTACTCCTGGTGATATGACGTTCGACTACTGGGGCGACCGTCTATCGACCCTCAACGATGTTGTGAAACAACCACCGCCAGCGAACACTGTAGTCACCCGCTTTGAGAGGCATACATCAGAGAGGAATGCGCTGACTGTAGCCATTGCGGGCCTCTTCTTGTTCGTACTCTTTGGATTGCTATCTTTGTCGTTGGGTTACGTCAACTGATTTTGGGTTGGCTGGCGTATAGGTGCCCTTCAGCTCAAACTTCATAAATTACGAGAACCCTAAAAGTTTTAAGTTGCATTTGGAAAATTACAAATGTTCCTATTAAGTATTTTACCTCACTAGTTATATGTTTGCTTTAAGTTTAGGAGGTGTTAGTTTTTATGAGTGTGGGCTCTGTCTTTTGGGTCTAGGGTAGGATGGAGGCCTGGGAATGTATGGTGGAGTGAATTAAGACGTCATAGTGAGCAATGTCAGTCGCAGTCTGTAATAGTAGAATAGGCGACTTAATGTAGTCAAGTGAGTTAATAG
The DNA here is from genome assembly GCA_029931735.1 of Dactylonectria alcacerensis. NCBI lineage: Eukaryota > Fungi > Ascomycota > Sordariomycetes > Hypocreales > Nectriaceae > Dactylonectria > Dactylonectria alcacerensis. Next base: position 5,352,911 of record JAPMUZ010000003.1, on the reverse strand, counting down.
CTGGCGAGTTATGTCTCTATGAAAGTGCTAAATGAATGTGCTTATCTACTATGTGGTTTGTGATGGATCGTAAGGTGGGTAGGATCGTAGGCGCGATCCTTGACGTTGCCATCCATTTGTGATAGGGGAAAAAAAGTGGATATGCCATGGTTCTGCCGGTTGTGACCGCCTCGTCCCAACTCGGGTCGTGACAAAGGTTGTCGTAGTGGCGACCTTTTCTACTCACTCATGGGAAAAAAACAGATGACGCTCACAGACACCTCCAACGCTTCCATCGTCTTCTTCGCCGCCTCTGATTTGCAAAAATCCTCGCTGGCTAAATAAGGGACTATTCCGCTGCCTCGATGGACCATGCGACAATCCCGAAACCATATCAGTACCAGCCGTTGAAGAATGTGGGCCTGAGCCGACTAATCCATTTACATCCTGGGGAAACCAATGATCCACTCGAGCTTTCCATCGTTCCGACAGACCTTAAGACAGATTATGAGGCACTTTCTTGGTGCTGGGGGGACGAGCACGCAACAGAGACTGTCCTTGTTAAGGATGCCGCCGTGCTACAATCTTCCGTCAAAGTTAAACCGACGATTCGGAAAGCCCTCGCCGCACTTCGCGACCAAGTCGCAATCAGGCATTTGTGGATAGATACCATATGCATCAATCAACAAGATTCCGACGAGAAATCAGCTCAGGTCACCAAAATGGCGACCATCTTCAGTTGTGCCAAGTGTGTTGTTATTTGGCTCGAGCTGCCCTCTCCACAACATACAATGAGCCTTGTCAGAAACTCGGCTACTATTCAAGACTTGAAAGAAATCATGAAAAGACGATATCAGACGTCAGCAAACCAAGGAACTAGGAGTCACTTGCGAGACCTTCTTGTTTGTAAATGGTTCGGGCGGCGCTGGATCATTCAAGAAGTCGCGCTAGCCCAACGAGCCATCCTCGTCGCTGCCGATGGTTTAGGGCGCGCTCATTCCGCAGAATGGGCTGATATGTGTCGTGTAATACGGCTCCTCCATGAATACCACGAAGACTTGGTTGCTGATAAACCAACATCGGATTACGATCCTGACATAGGATTGACTACTGAGGCGTTCTATCAGTCCAATGCCCACAACCTAGTCCGACTGATTGATGGCGAATTCGTGGAGGGCGCGCACCGGCAAACGAGATCAGTGGTGGGTCTTCACCCCCTGGAAGACCTTCTTACTATGTGCACAAGCTTTAGATGTCAGGAGGGGCAGGATACGGTCTATGCGCTTCAGCAATTTGCCAAGCCGTCTTCGAGGATCGACGTAGATTACAAGAAGACTACGTTAGAGGTGTACAAAGACATGATTACCGGTGCAATTGAAGCCTCTGGTGGTAGCATCGATATCATCCTGCGATACTGGGCGTTATGGAAGATGGATATCTCCTGGATTAGGTTTCGACGTTCGACCAACCACTCGACTATAGATGACCAGCATCGCGAGATCCGGCAGAGGGATTTGACTGGAACTGCAGAGGCACCACTTTTTAGGGCCTCGGGTTCATCCCGTGTGCCCTGCCTGACCACGCTCTTTCGCGGGGCCACGAGCCTCATCTTGGATGCCTTCACACTGGACTCAATAGCATCCACCCTATGCGCTAACCCAGACGCCATCTCGAATGGATGGCCCAAGTTCGCAGGATGGATGGATACAACGCAGGACCCACCGGATCACTTCTGGAAGACTCTGGTTGCCGGCCTAGACGAAAATGGAAGCACTGTTTCCACTCCGTACAAGCGCCTCTGTCGCTGCGCGTTCTTCAAAGGGTCGCACTTTCGACTCTTCTCTAACACCACTGACGGCGTGGTTTTGGAACTAAAAAGGGTCTTCAGCGAGGACTCCAACTCACGTCTTACCCCAGGCGAACGCTGGGAGCGATTCAACTTTGCGGTTCGACACCCTGATCAGCAGATCAAGATTGTAAGACGTCTCGAGGAGATTTGCCAAACGGGGGCTCTGGATCTCTCATTCATACAGGTTGACAAGGGCGGCAAACCTGAGGTCCAGTTTTCCGATGCCATCATCAAGCTCATTCGGGGAATACTCCGGCAGATAGACCAAAACGCAATGGCTGAGGTGGCCAGATACCGACGACTTGTGCTTTCGACGGTGATAGGCAGACAACTGTTCAAATCATCGGGCCTGTCGCTATTCGGACTGGCTCCCAGAGAGGCATGCGCGGGAGACAGGTATGTCCCGCTCATTTTTGATTTCAACCCAGACGCAGCTGACAACCTTCTTAGGATTTGCATTATACGGGGTTGTAGCGTGCCTGTTGCTATCAGGGAGATGTCCGGTTACTATAAGATTATTGGCGAGTGCTTTGTTCACGGGATGATGGATGGTGAAGCAATGGACCTTGGGAGAGCGTGGCAGCAAATCCGGATAGAATAGATATAAGCAACCTTGCTGAAATGGAATCGGCGAATAGGCTACGAATTGGATTTTGTATGGTTGCTGCGCGGACTAATTCAGGGGCTGGAGGCAATGCTGCTACTGAGATGTATTACGTGTAAAAAGATAATCTGAATCTTTCCCTGAGGACGTTTTATAAGCCAAAAAAAAAAAAAAATTACATACTGAATAATATAATATAAGACCTGAATTTAAAAAGGCATTTTATCTTATATTATTTTCATATTTAATTGCGTGTTTTCACTTTTCAATATGACGAAATTTAATGCAATTTAAATACTAAGTTTATTTACAAATGTCATTTTATAATAATTATAAAAACAAGTAAGTGGGATCCAGAGTTGATAAAATAAAACCCTATCTACTTACAGAATAGCGTAAGATATCAAAACTGGCGCACCTTTTCCTATCCTTTTACATTCCGTTTACCATGCGATCTTAGCCAAGAACGAGCCTGGGCACTGCCTCACAATAACCTTCCTGATCTCATCCACGCATAAAATACCAAGGCCCAGGGGGATCGGGATGAACCAGAACTCAATAGGCACGGAAGCGGTTCCGAAAAGCCTCTGAATCCCCGGTACCTCTGTAACAAAGATGGCAATGACCAAGCTGATAATCATGCTGAGAACTAGCCAAGGGTTCCGCTTCTCCTTCGTAAGCGGATTAGACTGAAAAATACTCAGCCTTCGGTTCCGCACAGCAAGAATATTTCCCCACTGCAAGAAAACGAGCGTGACGAAATAAACACACTGTCCGGTGTTGTTAAACTGCACGAGCTCATCCTGGGTGTAGCCGTGATATCCCTCAGCATACCCTTCGAAAAGCAAGAACAGTTCGCTTACGGGCATCTTGGCATACTTCCACATGTAGAGAAAGAACATCGCATGGGCGGTGATTGTCTCCATGAAGCCCGTAAAGAGGTACGCTTGTGTATAGATTTTGGCGTTGATCAGATGATCGTGCTTGTGGTTGCGAGGAGGCAGCGATAATAGGTCAAACTCTTCCTTCTCCATAATGAGAGAAAGACTGAGGAATAGATCGGTGAAGACGCAAATGATAATCATCAGGAATGCGCTCAGTGGAAGGGGTACGCCAAAGAAAACGTTGAGGATGACGGGCCAAATTTCAGACCAACTGCCAGCTGGGAGGAGGTAGGAGATGACTTTTTGGAGATTCTGGAAAACAAGACGACCGAGGCGAATAGCGTCAATGATGGAGTCGAAACGATCGAGAAGGACCAGGTCTGCCGCCTCGATGGCAACGTCGCTGCCCGTGACGATGGCGACTCCAACGTCGGCGGCGCGCAGTGCGGGAGCATCGTTAACTCCATCACCAGTAACAGCTACGACGTTATCGCGGGCGCGCAGCTCAGTTACGATTCGCAACTTTTGCTCTGGAGTCGTTCGTGCAAAGACGACTTCTTCGTAGGCGCAAACGATGTCCCAGTCTTCTTGGGTCAGACGACTGAGATTTGAGCCTTCCATGAGCAGGCTTCGCTTAATCAATGGAGCCCGTTCCCTCTTTGACTTGGGTTTTTCGCTGTTCCCAATACCAGCTTGGAGACTGTCGATCGTGTCTGGATCGCCGCTCCCGGTGAAGATGCCTGTGTTGCGAGCAATCGCCGCAGCAGTCAGCGCGTAATCACCTGTGACCATGAAAAAGCGAGTTCCAGCGCGGCGACATTGCTCAACAGTAGCAGGAATCTCAGGACGATGCGGGTCAATGATACCAAGCATGCCAACGATGGTGAGATCTTGAATGGCGGAGTGAGAAACTTCGTCACTGAATGCGTTGGTTCCAGCGACGCCGCGAGGAGTGATGAGCTTCTCGCACAGGACAATGACTCTCTCGGCCCGGCGAGAAGCTTCGTCTTGGATGTGCTGGAACTTGCGACGGGCTTCGTCGTCAAGAGGTTGGGCCGAATTGGACTCATAGGACCAGTACCGAGTGCAGCCAGGGAGAAGAATGTCCGGAGCACCCTTGATGATGGCGCGGTATCTTCCACTCTCATCATCCGACTGGAAGAGTGCCAGCATCCACTTGTTTTTAGAATTGAAAGGGACTTCAAAGACGCGGGGAGTCGCCTTCTTCAGGCTATCTCCCGAAGTACCAGATGCAGCAAACCGAAAGACAGCACTGTCGGTAGCATTGCCCTGGATTGCTCGCTCGTGGATGGGAAGATGGATCGTGGTCGGGTCAAACGATGCGTCGTTGCACAGGATGGACGCTCGCTGCATCGCTGCCGCGGCCTGGTTCGGCTCACTTCCCTCATGTAGATGATGGAAGTCGTCAGCAGAGTCGAGTTTTTGATCGACGAACGCGACAGAGTTAACATACATCTGGTTCTGTGTGAGAGTGCCAGTCTTGTCCGAGCAGATGACATTCACACAGCCCAGTGTCTCAACAGTAGACAGTCCCTTCGGCAGTACGTTGACGGCCTTCATCCGACGGGCAATCATCATGAGTGTCAACGCGACAGCAACAGGCATACCCTCGGGAATGAAAGCCACGACGCAAGCCATGACGTTGACAAGCATGGCGGGGACACTCATGAAGCCAGGATGGTCGACGCGCAGCCAGCCGGCCCATGTTACTAAGATGAGCAAGGCAAGGAAGATGGTCATGCATACGATGATTTTGACAAAGCGGGTGATCTCTCGCTGAATGAGGGCAGCAGAGTCTTTGACACCAGCGGTCGAGCTTGCGATACGGCCCATGACGCTTCGGCCACCAGTAAGAACGATCACACCGACACCATTGCCATTCATGACAGTAGTACCCATCAAGGCGATATTGCGACTCTCGAGGAAGTTTCGGTCGGTCGGGTCGACGGCGCCTTCAATCTCGTCCGACTCGCCGGTAAGAACAGATCGATCGAAGCGGATGTCACCAGAGTGGCTGATGAGGCGGAGATCAGCTGGGACTTTATCGCCAACTTGGAGATGAACGACATCGCCGGCCACGAGGCTGATGGTGGGCAAGCTCTTGAGGTCCCCATCACGCTTGACCAGGGCATAAGAGGGCAGCAGGTCGAGGATGGCATTCATGGTCTTTGCGGTAGACCAGTCCTGGAAGGCGGAGAAGCCAGCTTGGAGGAAGATGACAATGAGGATAAGGACAGCAAGAGACAGATTCTGCGCGGAAGGGGGGTTGCTCAGGGGCTGCCAGCAGAGGAAGAAGATGATGGCGCCGACCCAAAGAACGGAACAGAAGCCACCAAAGATGTACTTGAGCGTTCTCTTGATATAGTTGGTCTTGGGATGCGGCAGTGAGTTGTTGCCATCTCGCCCAAGGCGAACGGCAGCGGCATTCTCTGAGAGACCTACTACAGGGCTGACGTTGAGCTGTTGGCAGAGTTGCTCAACCTGTAGCTCGTGGTATTGAAGCTTGGCGAAGTAGTCTTCGTCATCTTTGTTCTTGAGGCCTTTTGCGTCCTTGGCGTCTTCGAGCGTGTCGTCGTTCTGTTTTGCCTCGGTCACCTGGATGGACAGGGTACGGTATTCGATCTGGACGCCTGAGTACGGCGAAGTAGTCTGGATGCGGTTGCGAGAGCTGGAACGCGAGCGGGAGCGATGGCGAGATAACGACCGGGTGCGAGAGCGTCCATGGGATGCGTCCGGGTCGTTGGATGCGCCATCCCTGCCGAGACCGTCCTGGAAGGTGATACGAAGATTATTCGCAGCTTCCAGATCGGCCTCCTTGGGCTGGATGTCGGGGTCAGGCATCTTGGTTGTTGTTGCGGCGGTGTGTCTGATGCAAGGTTGTAGAGGTGAGGGTGGTGGCTGGAAGGAAGTGAAGATGCAAGGAGGGGTGCTGCAGAGACAAGATCGGCAATTGTCAGAGTGAGAAAGGTTTGAGTATGAACTTGCACTGGTACATAGGTAACTCGTGGTTTCTTCTGCCTTTCCTCGTTGCTATCCAGGAGGCCTCCTGGCCCTCAAATACCGATGCAATGCAACGCCAAGGAAAATACCTCATAGATTTGTTGGCCATGGCTTGCAGCGCAATGAAATACGGTGTAGTGTCTACCCGTGCTATACAGAACGGTACGAGCCACCCAGCAGCAAGAGATTGTGTGGGTGATGTCCCGACCTGGTAGCCTAGGGAGCCTTAACAACTCCATGCTCGGTCATAATGCAGGGGCTCAAGCCTTCGTGTTCGCTAGCTGGCGCTTGCACGCGGAAATGATGAATGACCCATAGCTAACTGGATGGGGGTGCCTGCGTTTCTGTCATTACGCACTCCGCCCCCCTTGTGCTGAGAACTTGGTGGTTGGCTCGGGATGCCAAATTTGGAGAGGTACTCGATACCCGAGAGGGGTCCCCACGTGCTTGATTTCCACAGGAGCTTCGACTAGGGGTAATTGTGTCACAATGGCAATGTGCGGGGGGTGTCATCGGCTTTGAGAAATTTTCTGACCCGTCCTTGATGAGGGTTGACGCCTCTGACGAAGACGGACAAGCTCGCCCACTGGTGCGACTATTTTGGTGGGGAGGCGATGGAACTTTTCAGGTACCTTGCCATGTGTTAGAAGTTGTCCGGCTGGCAGGAGACAAGGGCAAAAAAAAGATAGGAAACTGGAAAAGAAGCCGTCTCGTTCGTTTCGCCTCGTCGTGCCTACGTCACGTCAGGAATTTCACGTAGGATTAAGGTGCCTGGTTTCAAGATCTGGACGTGGGTGTAGCCGTCTTGGCATTGGCCATAGCGTCTGCGGCCAAGCTGCCAGATTCGGCAGTGGCAGTGCTCGGCGCCATTGAGCTCCTTGATTGGACGAGCCCGTCGTCTTAACTCGAGCCGGCCATCACCCCGCAACGTCGTCAAGGGGCGTCCAATCGTCAATTTCCATTACCATTTCACCCTCATCTCTGGCCAAAATCCCTCATACAGACACCAGACTGGTAGGCGAGGGAGGATGCGCGAGAAATCATGATTTGCGAACAGAAATGAGCGGGTTCTTAGGAACCGGCTGGTTGCCTAGCTGCTCTCGGGTCAAGCTATACGTTGCCTCCCCCCCCCGGAGGTCTGGACTCGTCGATGAAGTCAAGAATCCGCCAGTCTGTCCCGCCGGAAAGCCTAGGTTGATGGAGTGGAAGTTGTCATTTCACGCCAGAGTACTTGGTGATGAAAGCCTTACCATCGGATTTTCACCAATGCCAATAGTTTTATTCCCTCGGGTACAAAAACAACTCCCTTCCCCGCTTCACTCGCCATACTGCGAAGGGTTAGTCGCAATCTGCCATCAAGCCCCCAAAGTACAGCGTGCCCCATTTTTAGCGAACACCGTGTTATAGGTTGGTTGTCGACGGCCATCATCCCGTCGTGGTGGTTGCTCGATGCTCGCATGGTGGTTGCAGAGAATTGTGGGGAAAGGTACACTTGAAAGTTGCCCGACTAGACCAAGTCGTCAGTCCAGAACGCCAGTAACGCCAGCATTCTTCTCGCAATCTGGTGACAGCATACCACAGAGGACAGGTGCGAGCGCGCCGCTCAAGCCATGGGTCGATGCACGCTGGGTGGAATACGTGCCCACAGGGCAATAATCGCAGCAAAACGCCATCAACAAATTCTTCCGTGCAAATAGGACATTCAGATTGGTGGCTGCATCTTGGCTCTGACTCTCTCCGAGTTGGCTTTTTTGAGTCTCGTGTGAAGACCTCTCTTGGAAACTGTATCCCGCCATCGCACGGCCGATGTCCAGACATCATATTTTCCGTCTTGAATGTAGTCGAACCCCCTAAACGGCTCGGCCGGGCACGATAGACGACTAATGGAATATGATGCACAGTGTTCCGGCCTAGGCCGCCAGTGGTGTTGACAGTGGTGGTGGCATTCGTGGAATTATGGCTTCTGTCCTGAAGAATTCCAAGGGGTGAACCTGGTCTAGCGATGCATATGAGGCCGCCGATAATAAGTGCAAAAATAATTACCAGAACGATAGATACCGTCATTCGTGTCCTGTCGGGAGTTGACAACGTCTCGTGGCTGTCAGCCATATTTTTGTGACGGGCTCGAAGTTATTCGGGACACAAAAGACGCCGGAGACAGGATTATAAGCGTCTCGCAGATTGGAAAAGTAAGTCATGGCATGGCTCCAATGACCTATGTTTGGCATGTAGCGATGACAAGTCGAGAAGTCACTGTAACATTGTTATGCCGTTGCCCGGCAGCCATGTTTGCCTATTGCCTGCATCTCAAAATGCTTTACACCAACTCTCATGTGTCATCACAGCCAGGGTACTGCTTTGTAGCAGAGATTAGTTTTGGTTACTCACCCAAAAGATTCATTGAATGAGTGATTTCTCATCTTTTGTACGGTACACGATGGCCATCAGCAGCGCCTCGCATTACCACGTCACTTCGGGCTGCAAACCAGCAGGACACGTACGAAGATAAGTATTCAGTACAATCCACAATGTGTCTCTCTCCAGTCGATCAATGTCTTGATCCCGCCCTGCGTCTCGGGCCCCGGCAAGCCATGCGACAACATGATCCAACCAGACAATAAAGCGGATGTATATTTACTGATGGTTATGCGGAGACAAAAAGACTGGGCTGGACCTTTGTGATATTTCACAACCGACCACGCGATCAATTACGTAGGGTGAAAGTGTGAGACATCAAAAGTTCCCGCGCTGGCTCCGCCCGTCCCTAGCATTTTGCACGTGGTTGCCGAGGTATCCTGGTGTGCGAGGGATTTAGAAGCACAGGAGACAAGCCTTCAAATTTCTTTGTGTTGTTGGTGCGGAAGCGTTGTATCGTCTTAACTGACTTACAGCAAAGAATAAAGATTTCTCGTTTACGCAAGAACTCTCCCCACTCCCGGTTAAGAGAATGTTTTGGTGGGTCTGATGGAGGCCCTCCCGGCAGGGTGTGCGCTGGAAAAGACCAAAGTTCAGGGTTAAATCGCCTTTAGCGGCGCAGCTAGCGTGGCGTCTGACCTTTTGCACCCGTTCCCTGATCGGAGTAGCTATGAAAAGTAGCTCCTGTCGGTGATGGAAGGATGGAGCAAACTGAGGCTTTTTTCTGAACCAATGGCCTTTGTGTAACCCAGAGGTCGTCTGACCTTCTTCCGCCGCCATGTATCCCGCTGCCTTGAGCTTGAGGCTTCAGATAAGGGTAATCTCGAGCTGGCATTCGCCCTCGAGGTCCACACACACCTTCTCCCTTTTTCGAGATTTTCCTTCTGAACGCTGGTGCAGTCGCTTGTCACAACTCACTTGACTCCTGACGCTGAATGGGCCTGGTCGTACATGATGTCCATGGTAAATTACGTGGGTCTGTTCCCACAGACACAAGAAAGAGAAAGATAATCATACGCATCTCTTTTAGTATACAATGGCTCCAATACCTGATACATTCTTCTGCCGCGCAGAGAATATTGTGCGTACGATCCCCCAGAATTGACAGGGTTGAGGCCTCATTCGCCTCTACTAGAAATAGACAATTTCACATCTGTCACATCCTCTGCATCTTGTTTTGCAATTGAGCTCTGTTACTGACTTATCACACCTCACGCTGCACACTACTCTACATGGAGTCAACGCAGCGAACTATCACCGCAGTTCGACAATCTGCGTGAGTAACATCGCCTAGCCAATTACTAGCCTTTCAGGCTACCGCTCGTTGGATCATTTATAGAGAAGCACCCAACACAACCACATGTGGACAATGTATGCTTCGCCAAACCCGCGTGAGTCTTGAGTATCAGGACCTTCTGCTTTCTAGGTCGGTTTTCTATGACTTGTCTACATTAGTCCCGCCGTTGGTCCCGTCGTAGGGGTGTCTAACTATTCCACCCTTTGGTGCGTGGAAAACTAACGCTGCTTTCCGAGCCAAGTTAAGGACAGCTACAACGGATTGGACACCTGTTGCAGCTGATGTGTCGTTATAGGTGCTTTCTTCACTTCCAGTCCCTGAAGGGGCTGATATAGAGTTTGGAAGCCCTATCGTAGGCCGCGACGGTGATGCCTGTGGAATGATGTCTCTGGGTGCAGGGGTTAATGCGGAGTAGAAAGGATAATTGTAGGTCGTGTGATGACACGCAGAAGCTGCAGGTGCTGGGATTGTTGCTTGGTCAATTCTCCGACAACTGTTTGCATATTGTCAGTACCATCCCGGGATGCGCGGCCGTGGAATGTGGGGAGGGGGGGTTCAAAATATACTCTTCAGAGCAGAATAGGAACATATGGTCGTGGGGGATGAACTCCTTCTCACAGGTCAAACTAGCATCCAGGTGCTTGCTTAGTGAAATGCCCATGAGACTGAAGGGTAGTTGCGACGAGGACGCTTAGTTGTGAACTCAGACGTACCAAAAGTGCGGAAAGATTTCTCCATCTTCTTCCATCAAAATTGACAACTCTTGCTCATGCTCAGTTCGACACCGAGGAATCTTGGAACGATTATATCGACGAGTCATAGGGATTCCTACAGTGAGAGCGTTGAGATGGCTATGGCTATGCTGGTCACGAGTGTGATACATTGTTTGGACAGAGAAGAGAAGGTGGAAATGATGGCGCTACAACACTGGACGAACGATCCAGGAACTCTTTATTTCAAGAGCGTGTGCGCGGCTAGAATCGATCACCTTGGCCAACCCGGTTCGGTGGGGATACAGGGCTTGTTCATCATCGCCTTTATTCCATCTTGAAGTCACTATGACCTTGAAAGGCACATCCATGGTCCCGCTCCATTCTCATTAGAAAAGTTGAGGGGTTTACCCCCGCAACATGTGACAATTTTATCAACGTGTCGGCCAATAATCTCCTCCCGGTCAACGCGTTAGCCGGCCTCCACACGGGGAGATCGACGTGGACGAGAGTCTATACTGCGGAAGAACGAAACAAGCATTTCTCGGCTCGCGCTTGGAAAGCCAAGCCAGTCCGCCAAGACGGCCCTAGCCCTGTGGCACCTGTAGGCCCTTGCCAACAGTTCGGGTGAGAGGGTGCGTTCTTTATTGGCACCCCACCCAGCGTGAGTAGAAGTCTCCTTGACTCGCTTTCCTCCCCATCTGGACAATCGGCTGTGGCGTCAAGAGGCCGCCAATGATGACTGAGGCAGTCCCTCTCCAATCTTCACCTCCCTGCTATGGGGTCAACAGACCATGCTCTATGCTGATGGCTGGGGGCTGAGGCAAGCATTCTGGTCTCCAGTGTCCATGCATCACGAAATCCACTTTCACCGTGGTTAGCAAAGACCCCACTTATAGGCGGAGATGACGGAAATTCCCAGGAAGCCATACCTCCTCATCTCTGTGCTGGAAATTCAGTTAGCACGGTACAATACAAAAGGTCGTGGGTTACCAATTCAGCTTAGCAATAGGGGGTTCTCGTGAACAGCACAAATCCCTCACTGATTGCTCCATGCAAGTGCCATAGTGAGAAGGATGAAGGGCTAATTACAAGGAGCCTTTTGCCGACACCATTATGCATGATATGATACCCAGTCCTCTGCCACCACGGCCACGGATTCTTGCTCTTTGAGAACCCGCGTATCCTTAACCGTACTCTATAGAGGCACAGCTACTCGCTTGTCTACTCTTTGTCTCCGTCTTCGTCATATTGATGCATGTGAGTCATCTGCTCCTTGCTCTATGGGTGCAGAGTATTTTGTTAAAGAAATTGTCAGACAGTACGGGTCTTCGGTCCATTGATGTCAGATCAGTTGATTCTCTGTTATCCTTGTTGCTGTCCTCCCTCGAATTCTCTCTGCCCCTGAGATATCGCCTGTATCCACATGCAATCTCGGGACCCCTAACTCACACGTGACCACTCACACATACCTCCTGTTCAACAGAAATAGTAGTAGCGTTAATGATTATTACATTTATTATCTGGGTTATAGTAGGTATAACTATCCGTAGTTATAAAGGATCTGAAGCTACTATTCAGGCCATTACCTATACTATCACTATTCTCATTACCTCTTACCTATATGCAATTGGATTAGCTATTCCGATAGTCATTATAATTGCCAGCAAAGCCGCGGCAGAACGGGGTATCATCTTGAAGTCCGCGGACGCTATTGAAGTCGCCCATAAGACTTCGCACATCGTATTTGACAAGACGGGACTTTGACTCGAGGAAAGCTCTCCGTTGTTGGAAACGAGCGCGTCGACGAGAACAAGCTTCCACTTCTTCTGGGTCTGGTTGAAAACAGTCGACACCCGGTTTCGGTTTCTGTAGCTGCCCGCCTCAAGAACATCGGAATCATGACTTCGACTGTTCCTGAGCCGAAGAGTTGGACTGATAAAGGTGTCAAAACCACCCTGGGCAGACAGAAACTTCGAGCTGGCAACTCTCGCTGGCTGAATTTGTCAGACCATGAACTCGTCCAGCCGATGCTTGTTCAAGGCTGCACTGTGTTCTGCTTTACAATCGACAATAAGCTGAAGGCGGTCTATGGACTTAAGGACGAACTTCGACCTAATGCTGCGAAAACGGTTGAAACCTTGCAGAAGCGTGGTATCTCAGTACATGTAGTTTCTGGCGACGATGGCGGAGCAGTTCGGACCTTGGCATCCAAGCTTAGCATTCCTGGTAACAATGTGCGCTCTAGAAGCTCGCCTGCCGACAAGAAGGATTACATACAGACTCTCCTCGGTCCTGCCACAGATCGCAAGAAGCCAGTTGTCGTTTTTTATGGCGACGGCACGAACGATGCCGTTGCTCTCACACAGGCTACTATCGGCGTCCATATGAACGAAGGCACAGATATCGCGCAATCCGCTGCAGATATTGTTCTTACGCGTCCTTCCCTGGCTAGTATTCTAACTATGATGAACGCGAGTCGGAAATCCGTTAACCGCATCAAGTTCAACTTTGGGAAGAGTTTCATGTACAACATCTTCGCAGTTCTTCTTGTTACCAGTGCCTTTATCAACGCGAGGATTCCTCCAGAGTTTGCCGGACTGGGAGAGTTAGTGAGCGTGTTGCCAGTCATTGCTGTCGCAGTGCTTCTGCGCTGGTCGAAGATCTAGACTCAGAGCGCCACCATTGCACGAGTGACGACGACTGAAGTTCCACAAACTCTCCTTGATGTCCGACTGGAATCGTTATCGCCAAAGACGAGATGCAACAGCTGCCATCGTGGTCGAATTTTGAATCGCATCGCAGAATGCTGCAGTCCTGTCACTATCGATCGTTCCTTGGCTTGCTTCAGTATCAGAGAAGGCTCCTTTTTGGCAGTCTTGACACCAACCGTACCGTTCTACACGTGTCCTATCGCATAGGACGTACTCTTAAACAGCCACGACTCCTCGATAGATTGAGTTACAAGAGGGGATTCTGCGAAGGGGCTTATAGTTTCTCATCTTAGCTTCATTCTCATTAGTGAATAAGTTTTTATATAGCTATTTATAGCTACCTTTTATAGTTAGTTTAGAATCTCTAGTAAAATTTCTAGCTAAGATCTAGATAGTAAATATTATACTTATATATAGGCGAAGCTTTTGCTATATCCGCTTATTATCCCCATCTCTCAAGTTCGCTTGACGCTCATTTCTCACGTCCTTGAAGCAGAAATCTCAGTGTCAAACAAGGTTCTGGATGCTCTTGCAATCGAGACTCAAAGCCTTTACCCTGCTGCACTGATCAAGGCAGCACAGTGTTTAAGACAATCGGGGAATTGCATTTAAAGTGACAAATCGCTTGCTTGTCGCCATAGCGCTGTTATAGGACCTCGTCCGGGAATCGAATCTCACGTTCCCGTTGTGGAGTGCTTGGCCCTGACCCGTCGATACGGTTTGCTGGCGTAGCTCGAAGCGGACCGGCGCCCATAATGACGATAGGACCACGGGGCGGACCAGCAGCTCTCGAGTCGACCTCGCCCTTGCCGAGCCCAGCGAGGCATCTCCCAATCAGCGGAATCCTTCGTCGACGTTCCACCGCGCGTAGGTCATCGCTCAAGCTTTCACTGACCACACGGCTCAATGTCCTTGGTGCGAGGTATCCTAATTTTCCTAGCGGGATGCTAAGTCCGTGAACGACCTAATGCGCTGTTAATAAGCAAGGCCTCGTGTGGAGATGCTGTGCATTGCACTCACGATGCTGCAGGTAGCAAGGAACCAGACTATGATGCGTATCATCTCTCCCAGGTTCTCCACATCGCCACGAGGGGTATTTTCTTCGTCGCTGAGGTGCTCTTGAATAAATTCCAGGCTAATAAACAAGTAAAAGATGGCTGAGACGCCGATGGGACCAAAGAAGCCAACGAAAACAGCCTGTTTGGCCTGCTCGATCTGAGGAATCCACTTGTGCATAGCAAACACCCACGGCAGCCTTCTCAAGAGGAGAACTAGGAGACCAAGAATGACGAGCCGCCATATGGAGATGATCGAGTTCTCATTAAAGAGTTCCCAAGGGATGAATGCGCCGTACCACAAGAAGATAGTCACGTTGAGGAGCATGTCAATCGTCGGCTGCAAGGAATCATCCATGGTCTCCAAACGGAACCAGTCATCCCACGTAAACGTGTTGCCCGCGATGAAGCAAGCGAGGACGTCGTCAGTCCCGATCAATCCGCAGGTACCTAAAACAAATAATGCGAGAGAGATTGCAAAGACGAGGAAGCTCTCGCGGTCGACGTAGTTGCGCTCCTCGGCCCAATGAAGCAGTTCTTTGCCAATCCACCCTACAAAAGCGCCGTACAAGACGCTCAGAAGGATGGTATATCCCCAGGTGAAGGCGAACCAAAGGCCCATGGCATCGCCCGCGCCGCCGGACGTAGCCCCCGAGCCGACATACTTGATGAGGTACAGGGCGAAGAAGAGAAACGGATAGCCGAGGCCGTCGTTGGCGCCCGACTCGGCAACGATGAGGTTCTGAAGATCCTTGGGGATGTTGTGGTCCGCAAACTTGCCCTTGACTATAACGGCCGAAAGCACAGGATCCGTGGGCGTCACGCACGCACCCACTGCGAGCGCATGCAGAAAACTAGGTCGTCCGGCGAGGCCCCAGACGAGGACACTCGTAGCCATCCACATGCATGTCATCCCGGGGCCGACGAGCAGGCAGATGGGCTTCCATTCTTTGAGGAGGTACTTGCTAGGAAGTTGTACGCCCGCGAGGACGAGCTGAACGCCCAGCACTAGTCGGGAGAAGTTGAGTGTAATTGCATTGAGGCCATCTCGACAGTCCGTCTCCGAGGTTCCGTGGCGATAACACTGGGCATAGTCGTCTGGGCGAATGAAGTTGGCGCCGTTTGGTCCAAATGCGACGCCTGCCAAGAGCGCAATAACTATATTTCTCAGAAATGTTAGTGATCCTCAACGCTGTTCAGCCAACATGGGCGGGCCAAGAACGACGCACGAGCCTCGGAGAGATAATAGTTCTCTTTCAGCAGATACGAAACTAGGCCAAACAGAGAGACGAAGCCTCCTAAAAGTGCCACGACGATGTTGAAGTTTGTCAGTTGAAGCGGAATTGCCCATATGTCGTGCGTCATCTTGACAGGCAACTGCAGCGCCAAGGCAGTTTGAGGTGCATCCCGATGGGAAAATGGCTCAGAGCCTTGGGAGTTAATGAAGATTTGACGGATCATCTGACGTAATTTGCCCCTTGCGTTGCTCCGGCACTTGTCGACTGAAGAGGACTAGCGGCGGGGCGAGTGTTGTTATCGATAATGCGCTCAAAAAGAGATGTGTAGGCTATGGGAAATAGAGCTCAACCCTGGGAGTAAATCAGAACAGATTTATTTTCCTGAATGTCTCTGAATCTTTATCCAAATAAATGAACCCTTTCTGATCCTGAGAAATATCTTATTTTACAAGCACATGACCCCATCAGCTGAGGGCTACCTTTCCTCGTGGACAGAGTATTTGTCTTGTGACTAACGCTGTTGGCCTAGCCCGCACCGGCAGTTAATTGGGGCCCAAAATCGACCATCCCCTAACCTTCGTATCTTAGGTAAGGGGTGCCCCGACTAACAAAAACCCGAATGATTCAGTAAAGGAGTCATCGTTTGTCTATTTCCATCGCCCTTAGCTCCTGTCATATGCTTATCCGACTGTTGGCTCTCCTGGCGTTTGTATTTCTGTGGGGCTTAGCCACGGGAGCATGGCGCTTCGGAGCCTCAGAGCCGGCACGTACTTTTCTCGTGAGAACGCTCTTCAGATTGGAAATCTTATGCGACTGCCGTCTGACCATCTTCGTCTGCGTTTTGTTGCTCGCGGGCGTCGGTGTTGTCTTTGGCTTGATCCTCGTCTTCAGCCTGCTTATGGTCGTGTTCTGGTACTTTTTTCAGCGTAGTCCCAGTCCTCTACTATAATAGTGTGTTGCTCACCATCAGACCCTTCAGGGCTTCAATCCTGCTTGGGTCCATCCTACCCGGGCTCATCCTCAGGATCTCCCTCTCCTTGATGCATTTGTTCGCGCTCAAGCTGGGGGCCTTGGGGGCCTTCTTTCAAGTTTATTGCGGCTTCTTGCCGCACCTTGCTTGCTTGTCGATAAACGAGGTGCCATTGCCATTCAATCAATAGCTCAACATATTGAGGTAAAAAATTTTTGTTTTATTCCGCTCTACGTCTCCAGCAGAGTTTAAGTAATGTTTTGCCATCCGCCCCTCCTGTGTAAGTATTGTTGTAAAAATGCTTAAACTCACGATGATTTAGTGAAGTGAGATTGACATCAAACTTAGTCCCTTGAGCAATAGAGTTTTACTTGATTCATGTTACCCTATTAAGAGTAGAGATTATTATTAAATCTTAACTGCAGATTTAATTAAGTAATATAAATAAAAAATTCTTAAGATAATATAGCTGTTATAAGTAAAGTTTATACTAAATTAACAGTTATTTTAATTAGCCAACAAACCGCTAGTGAGATGGCCCATGATGGCATGTGACATACAGGGGCAGTGGGGGGGGTTAAAGGATTGGGCATCAAGTCCCTCCTTCAAGGAACAATTCAGTCTTTGCCTAGAGGAATCACGCTCATATTATTCAATTCGCATTTTTTATGTGTCGGTAGCAAAGAGGGACGTGCATTGGTTCTTGAAGACGCACAATACAACGGTTAAATTTGCATTCCACTCAGTCACAACTGATCTATACACAGCTGATCCATACAGAAGACGCGTCCACAATCTGCTAAGGGTGACGATGACAACATTCAACTCTCTAAAGAGCTTACTTAAACCAACCTCTCATCAATAGCCAAGACAATTAGCCTGTGAGATTGCCGGTCCTTTTCCTCCAAAGGACCCTCACCTACTTGGGCTAGGGGAAAAGATACGCTCCCAGACTGATTCATTAATATTCATTCTGTCAATCAGGTTGGAAGTGCTCACCCAATATCACGTAACATGCGCAAATCAATGCCCCCTTCAAATCACTTGTCCGCAGGCTTGAACTCTGCTCACTGAGGATCAATAAGTTTACCAAGAGAACAGCACCCACAAGGGTGGCCATTTCAAAAGGATCAAATGTCAATTCCAAGTCTTTTTGCAGTGCCCATCCTGCCATAATTGTCAATGGGCTGACGCAGAGTGCAATTTGGATAGATGAGCCAACCGCAACGGCAATGGCCACGAGTGAGAGAGCTACTTTAGCATAAAGGGTGTACAGGGACTCAGAGCGGGGATTCGACGCAATTAAGAACATACACACACCCAATCAGATGCCTCACAGAATAAGAGCTCGTGACAGGAGCTCGGCCTGCTCGGGGCAACCCGAACTTCCCGAAGACCCACACTCACCAGTCCACTAGGTCCACCATCAGCTTGGGGTATTACAAGGAGAAGCCTCTAAGTTAGGTGCGGTGCCCACTTCAACGCTTTCGCAAGCTGACGTCGGCCGCCAGAACGAGTCGCTGGCTATACCCTATGGATCGGGCTTTAGATCGCCATGAGGGCCTGGATCGCAGTAAGACGGATGAACATGACAGGAAAGGAGGGTACGGCCAAGGTAGTTGGAGCGGCCCTGTAGTTAGGTTGTAGTTACCTCAGGTAAAGCTTCCCCCCCAACTACCAGTACTGTGCCACAGTGCAAGTAAGTAGCCAGGGCATGTCTTGTCCTGCAATTGCCTCCAGCGCCGAATGCTTCAGCCTCCCTTTGACAACATCCCGCCGCAGCCCCTTTCGGTACTTACCTTCAACCACCGATTGTGGCATACTATCAGCCCGTGAACCTGAAAGCGTATAACACCTGAGCCATGTCGGCAGATGCAGCATCCGCCCCGCAGAGGTATTCTCGGGTCATGGCATGCGCCATTTGCCAGCATCGCAAGATAAAGTGCGACCGGAAAGAGCCATGCTCCAATTGCGTCAAGGTATATCACTGCCACTCCGTCGCAAAACGCCGTGCTCCGGCACCGCGTCCTGTGCGACTTCATTCCCGCGATGGCATCAAACGGATAACCGTCTCACATTTGGTGTCGCCAGGCCAATGTTCCCTGTACGCCCGGTGTTCCAACGCCGCCACGTCGACGCCGGCGCCCGAATCAAGACCTTCGAGAACGCCTGGCCCGTTGTGAGGGGCTGCTTTTGCAATGCGCGGGTACGGATGAACAAGCAGCAACGCATTCCGCAAAGGCACATTTTCCCCTAACACCCTCTACAAACGGTGCTCCCGAGCCGGAACCCCCGGTTTCCCGACCCTCGAGTGACGGCTCCCCTCAGTCACCCAGACCTGCCGGCATGATGGTCCAAGATGAGAGCGGGCTCCGGTTCATGGATTCTCACATCTGGACCAGCATATACGACGAGGTGGGTGTGTGTGTCGGCCTGTTTTGTCTCCTAGCCTCGTGACGCCTTGCTGACACCGAGTGTTTGTAGCTGCAAGGCATGCGGGACATTGTTGAAACGGAGGACGGCGGAGCTGTCGGTGCCACCAGCTGCGAGGACGCTATCCATGACAGCGGTGTGGACTTGCTGCTCTCTGGGGATGACCCGACAATTCGTGCCGAGTACCTGCAGCCTGATCCGGTTCATGTGTTTCGTCTTTGGCAGTTGTTCCTAGACAGAGTCAATCCTCTCGGCAAGGTAATTCATGTACCGACCGTCCAACCATACGTCATGGAAGCAGCAGCCAAGATAAGCAACGTAAGTCTGCCGCAACAGGCCCTCCTCTTCTCCATATACGCCATCGCGATTACATCAGTTTCGGACGATGAATGTGTGGCAATGTTTAATATGTCTCGGGATACGGCCGTGCATAGATTTGCTCTTGGCGCAAAACTATCACTGATCAGGTTCAATTTTCTCAAAAATTACGACATGGCTGTTCTGCAAGCTTTGATACTCTTCCTGGTAAGCCGGTTTTCGCTTCTCGTTGATACCTCTATTTGACGGTAGTCCGATTCAATCCGTCGACTGTATGTGCGGCTGACCCTACGGACCAGTGGTCACTTCAAGGCCGGCACGATCGATACAGGGCCTGGATCATTAGCGGTGTCATGGTGCGAATCGCACAGAAGGCCGGGTACCACCGCGATGGCGAAATGGCGAATTTCTCAACCTCAAGCCCTTTGAAACCGAGATGCGGAGGAGAATATGGTGGCAGATTGTTGTGCTGGACTCGACTCTTGCTATGGCATCTGGCTTGAGCCCATCTCTACTACCTATGAATTGGGACACCAAGGAGCCCCTGAACTTGAACGACGCAGATCTATTCCCAAATTCTACAGAGCCGCTATATCAACGCCAAGGACCGACGGAAATGGCATTCTGCCTCATTCTGCATCGGGTCTACAAACTTTCAATAGCAGCAACCAGCCCTGCAGGAGAGATGCCATCTTTGGGGGAACCCATCTCGCGGCAGGCCTCGGGCGGCAAGAGCGTTGCTGACGGAGTCCAGACGACTCTTGCAAAGGCCTCCGGCGCAGCAGCTGAACTGGATCGTGCCGTCCGGGAACTTGAAGAGAAATACGTGGACCCCAAGGCGGGCAATGCTCACGTCGCCGCTCTAGGCCTTCGGCCGATGCTTATAAAGAAGCTAGACGGGATGGCTCCGTGCCCCGAGCGGCCAGGGTCGGGTTTGGAGACCTCCAGTGCCGAGGAAAATGTTTTCAGGACCCTAGTCGCCAGTCTCGAGCACGGATGTGAGGCCTACGAACAGATGGCAGCGTGCAAATTCGAGTGGTCTATGAAGTTGCACTTCCGGCTAGACATGTTTGCAGCTTTCACTGGACAACTCCACCATCGACCGACGGGGCCACTGTCTGATCGCGGCTGGAAAGTTGTCGAGAAAATATACCACCAACACCCTGAACTTTTCGATATGACCCAGAAGCAGAACATCGCTCAAGCTCATTACGCCTTGAGATCTTGGAACACTCGCGAGACAGCCATCACTCAAGCAGGCCAGAGAATTGAGAAACCACCTTTTATCGATCAATTGCAGGAGGCACTTTTAGCCCTCGATTGTCAGGCTAGCTGGCAGTCGTCATGGGTTCCACCATCAACGTTGATGCAGGAATTATCACCATTGGACCATCTTGTGGAGGGATCGGGGCCGTCTGAACCCAATTGGGCCTCGTGGGGGGATTCTTTGGCGGATAGCGGCGGCCAACTTCCGCAGACCAGCTTTGCGAGTTACCTCGGAGGGGATATGAACTCGAGAAACAACTAACATAGCTGGGCTAACTTGAATCCGATATAGGACTTGGCGTCGGTTCTATAGGCAATATGGGCTTGCAACATCGCCTTGTAAGGCATAAGTAGCCTGTCTTCGAACCTTAGTCAGAAAACAAGAGCTTCCATAATTATGACTTCCTTTTCAACCTGCGAGCAAATGGGACAAGAACGGTTATATAGATGAAAATGGAACTCACTGGGTGAAAGATTTTTTCTCTGAGAACTCCTCAAATCAGGACTATTATAGGTGAGAAACCCGAACACACACATTTAGATGGAGCGACGACTTGGAGCGACGACTTGGAAATTAAGGATATCAAGAGATCCGGCACAACATAGACGATATGCGTTAATACTAAACATGTTTTCGCAGGTGAGGAGGCTATACCGCCCTACGTGAGGAGCATGAAAAAAGGCCAGCGTTCTAACCCAAGACTCATCGTATTAGGACTTGATAAAAGCTAACTATTATAACCAAAGCCGGGATTCCTAACATTAGAAGCTACCTTACATGCTTGATAGGGAGAGTATCCGACTTTATCAAAGAATGGGCCACAAGCTGATCGAGTTCACCGATCAAGGGCCTGGCTGCGACACTTCCCAAACACGTTAGACGGATTTCACATTTTCACATTCTTCAATCGATACTCACCATATGCCAATAAACTCCCCGTTGCTTCAGCAACTCCTCGTGACTTCCTTGCTCCACAATCCTACCCTCTCCGAGCACAAAGATGATGTCGGCATTCTGTACGGTCGCAAGGCGGTGGGCGATGACGAGCATCGTTCGGCCTCTGCCGGCTCTCTCAATCGCCCCTTGTACAAGCTTTTCCGAATCCGAATCGAGAGAGCTCGTGGCCTCGTCGAGAAGGAGGACATCAGGATTGCGGATCAGTGCACGCGCGATAGCAACGCGCTGCTTCTGGCCACCCGAGAGCAAGACACCGTTGCTACCGACGACGGTAGCGTAGCCATTTGGGAGCGAGGCGATGAACTCGTGGATAGAAGCGTCGCGACAAGCCTGGTGAAGTTGGTCATCGGTGGTGGTCTCTGGATGAACCCCGAGGAGGACGTTTTCCTTGACTGTGCCTGTGCGGTACGGAGGAGTTAGTCTCGTCTATTGGATCGTAGTTGATGCAGCGGACTGGGGGGCTATTCTCACCTTGAAACAGGGCCGATTCCTGAGCAACGAGAGCCAAGCTCTTGCGGTATTCGTAAACATTCAGGTCCTTAATATTCTTTCCGTTCACGAGAATTGTCCCTTCTTGGACATCATAGAACCTTTCGAGCAACGATATAATGCTACTCTTTCCGCATCCAGAGGCGCCAACAAGAGCGGCGAATTGCCCCTTCTCAATGGTGACGTTAAGACCTTTGAACACGGGTAAGTCTCGAGTAGGATACTTAAAATGCACGTCCTGAAGCTGAATTCTCACACCGCTAGCTGTGTCAGGTATGCGTTCCGTGTCCTGGATATTGTCCACAAGACACGTCTCCTCCGCGTTTCTGATTCGGTTGGCTGCCGCGTTTGCTCGGGCAGCATTCGGCCCAAATCCAAGGCATTGGCCCGCGCCCTCTGCGCCGTGGATGACAGACATAAAACATATCAGGAAGTTGAGCACACTTAGTTCGCGTCTCGCTAACAGATTGCCGCCGTACCAAAAGATGAAAGCTTGGCAGGCAAGGCTAACGCTATCTGAGAATGCAAAGATCAAGCTTACCCACCAAGCCTTTTTGGCGGCTGCGCTGATATGAGTTTGCAGGAGTATTTGGTACCTAGTGCAGATCACGTCCTCGAGTGTCAGAGACGTGACAGTTCGAAAGGCTCCAATAGATTCTGCTGCGAACTTTGAGCTCTCGGCGAAAACGGCAGCATTCATCTCGTTGAATTGCATCTCGTACTTGAGTCGCCAGAAGCCAGAGATGAAACCAATGGGCATGGTTGCACAGAGAGCGACAAGTGCTAGCTTCCAGCTAAACGCGAATGAGATGGCGATAGATCCCACGAGATTGAAGGCCCTACGTCCTAGTCTGTCAGCGTCATCTCTCGACCCACTGAGTCTTTAGTTTGGCAGATCTCTCATCAAGCGTGTTACCGAAATGTAACGATATTTCTCACTTACCCAAAGAAAACCATAGCCATATTAATACTTAAGAGTTCCTGAAGATGCTTGGGGTCGACTGCGACCCGCGATACAAGGGTACCTTGTGAGTTTTCCTCGAGGTCGAAGTATGGTATCTGCTGAAAGAGGATGGCTCGGAAGTATTGGGTCCCGTACGTGGTCGATATGTACTAGAAATCTGGTCAGTCTTGACTTTACTTTGAAATTATGGCAAAATATTACGTCGACTTACATAGGCAAGATGTGTCGTAATGAATCCCATGAAGAAGAATGATATACCCACTCCAATGGCCAAAACCACCCACATTAGCGACCAGAAGTTTCCATTGTCGATAAGTTGCTGCCCCTCTCCCTGGAAGACTACAACTGCTTTTGCGAAGAGATAGGCCTGCAGAGGTGTGGAAGCTGTCATGTGGCCTATCAGTCCCGATCTAAGTTGCGGCGAGAGAGTTGTACTTTACCTGAACCACACATGGTAAAGAGCACAGCGAGAACGCAAAGTAGCCATTGGCTCCTTTGTTCGCGGAGGAGTCTCATAAAGCTTTGAAGTAGGCCTTTCTTCTTTTCAACTGGCTTTCCAATGCCGATCTCTGTGCCGGGCACGGCCACGCTCGTTTCTCGGCTGCGGGTACTGCGGAAATCTTCTTCAGTATCATCGTCGCTGCTCTCAGTAGACTCGCCAAGTGAGAGTTGTTGTGCGTGCACAAGGCCGTAATATACCCCTTCAGGATTCTCCAGGAGGCCTTCGTGAGTACCGGCCTCAACGACACGTCCCTGTTGTAGGACGATGATTCTGTCGGCCTTCTTGATAGTGGACAGGCGGTGGGCAATAACAACGGTTGTTCGATTTCGCGAGACTTTATCCAGGGCAGCCTGAACGATCCGCTCGCTTCGGACGTCAATGGAGCTGGTGGCTTCATCGAGGATGAGAATCTTGGGCTGCTTGATGATGCTTCGGGCGATGGCTAGTCGCTGTCGCTGTCCTCCTGAGAGCTTTCCGCCGCCGTCGCCGACGTGAGTATCATAGGCCTTGAAATCGTCAGCATGATTAAGCAGATGTGATACGGGCACATACATCTGGAAGACGGTCAATGAACTCGTCTGCAAAGGCTTCCTTGCACGCCTCCTTGACTAGCTGTCTCTTCCTCCCTTCAGATTCCGATTCCCAAGGAGAACCAACTAGACCATGTGCGACGTTTTGGTAGATGGTGCCATTAAACAAGAATGGTTCCTGCTGAACCAGCCCGATTTGCGACCGCCACCACTTAGGATCAATATCGTCCAGAGAGTGGGACGAAGCAAAAATGGAGCCCTTGAGTTTAACGACTTGGCCTGCTCCCACCGGAGGCAGTTCTAAGGCACCGTCGCCATCGTCCTTATCGGGTTTTCCATCTGCTTCCGTGGCTCTTTTGGCGGATTTCACTTTCTTTCTGGCCTTTTGTCTCTTCTCTTCGTCCATGACCTGCTCAATGGCATGTTGGTCCTGGAGGGTATACCATTTCTGGACGAGGCCGACGATGGTGCTCTTTCCTGAGCCCGACGGTCCCACAATTGCAGTCAGCTTTCCGGCTTCGAGTGTTAAGTTAAGGTCGTCGAGCACCTTGGTGCATGGCCTGTTAGGATATGCGAAAGTGACGTTTTTGAAGACGATATCTCTCGCAGCGCATATATCAGGCGTCTTGAGAGATCCCGTGCGTGGGCGGGGGGCGTCGATGACTGTAAAGAATTCACAGCCAGCAACAGTGGCCTTGCCGATGTCAAGAAGCGGTGCCGATACTTTCTCGAGCGAAATGACAGTAAGCAAGAACGACATAATGACGCTGTGGAAGAGTAAGCAATCTCTCCGACAAGAAATAATACAGACGATGCCAGTCACGTACATGAGAACCGTGCCAAGGTTATCGATCCTACCTTCTGTATAAGACTTAATGCCATACCAGAAGGCGAGGCCAAATGCAGAATACATAGCGAACCACTGTTGGCGTGAGAAGAGAATATCCCATCACAACAGGGGCATATGCTTACACTGAGACCGAACTGGAGAGCCACGAAAGGAGACGTTGACTTCCCCGTCAATTTTGCTTTCTCCATCCAGGCGCAGTACCGACTGGCCATGTACTCTTGCGCGCCACAAGCGGCAACCATACGGATGCTGCTGAAAGTCTCGCTCGCAACAGCGGCTGCCTTTGCTTCTGCCTGTAACCGCTAGTTAATTCGCATTCCCAACCAAGAATATCTATGGCTCACCTTGGTACTAGCTGTGTAGCCCTTCATTATGAATGGGACAATGATTCCGACTGCCAACGCCATAAAGAGAATGGTGGAGGCGGTGACCAAAGTCAAAGCCCAGCTGTATGTGAAAGCCACGACGATTGAACAAATTACGGTGGCTGAGTACTCAATAAAGGTACCCATCTTCTCCGATATACCCATCTGCAGAGTGTCCGCCGTCGTGGTGATGGTTGCGGTGGCGGTCCCTGAGGGCATCGAGTCTAGGGTATGGATTGTCTGACTGAAGAGGCTTTGTAGATAATGTAATCGGATAGCACCCGACAATCGAATTCCAATCATTCTGAAGCAGACCTTGTCAACTGTAAGCATTCGTTTGTAGACATACGGCTCGACATGGTAACCTTATTGATGTAACTGAGGGTAAAACGACCCAGGAAGAGGATAAAAATATATAGCCTAAGACCAAGTGTTAACAATGAGGAACAAAACCAGCATACTGAGGTTTCTGACGATAGCTTGTTTAGGTTGTCCTTAAACTCAGCCTCTGTCATAGTAGAGTTAGGTGAGAAGTAGGAATTGAAGTCGCCCACCAGCCTCCCTAGGCCCATTGTCAGTACATGGACACAGTCGAGTGAGAAATATGCCTACCAAAGACAATGTTCATAAGAGGAAGAGTCTTTAGGCGGTGTTAGCTTGTGAATAAGAGGCTGAAAGATGGCTATAGCAGTTAGGAATGGAGCCGGGCCTTACAATGCCTGCGCCGATGGAGGCAAACACGGCAGCGATATAGGCGAAAATGTCCCACTTCGTAGCGTAAGAGAAGATGCGCTGAGAACGAGTTGTGAGTACGTTGCGGGTGGCATGGCGGAAAAGTGCCAACGAACGATGTAGTCAATGAATCCTGGCTCTCTCTCCGGCCTGGATTTGGCGTTGTTTGCCGCCCCGTCGCCCCTCGTCAAGGATACGAGTTGAATCTCAGAACTTCCATCCTCCACTGGTATCCTAGTATTCTCAACGGCTTTGCTTGCATCCATAATGCTGATTCAGTGTGATAGAAGAGCTTTCCCTTGGTGGGAGTTGCGCGTTTGAAGATTGAGATATGAGAGAGACCGAAGAAGAAAAGACATGCTCTCTATGGTAGGAGATTCCAAGAATTTCGGGACCGGAGGCACGGTTAAGAAGAGATCTTCTGGCAGGCATAGGGAGGAGAAGGAGGCCACGTAAGCCATCGTATATTTTTGGCACTCAGTCAACCATATGTTGGGTCAAATAGGGTACGCACGCGTTGCATCAGCACGTTAGTTGTTGGGGTGGTCCGGAGACTTATAGGCTCGGGCCGCCCGGAGCAGCCCGAAAACCCGCAAATACACATGTCATATCGCCACCGGACCCCCCGACCCGGCCGGGAGAAAGTTCCCAAAAACGCCTTGTTGTAAGTCCAAGCTGCCAAACAAACCAACTGTGAAAAATATCGGCCACGAGGTTCATTGGCATGGGAAGCTTTCGCAGGTGGTTTACCTGACCAAGCCACGGCATTTTAGCTAAATTTTCACGAATCGTGTGGATAGATTCTTGCTGCAACACGCTGCGACCGCAACCGACAATTCTGGCTAACACATGCTCAGGCACCCGTAAGCTACATAGCACTTATTTCTGCATGCACAAGCTAGGCCGACAGAAGCGGACACCCACACTCACTCACAGACACACACCACCCTCCATCCCCTTCCGGCCTTCCCCAGACAGCAAGTTCCGGAGAGCTACTTGCAGTAGTTTGTCATAGAGATTCTTAGAAATGAGACCCTTAAGTATATTGTTGGTATATAACTGAAATATATGCCGGTCCTAATTGCAATTGCTACAAGTAACTATGCCACTGCTCCTCCACTAAAAAAAGCAAAGTATGTTCAGGAGAACAGCGAAAGGCCCGTAAAGTAGATCTTCCGAAGAGTTTTAAAATATTTGAGATTTAATACCAATTTATTGAATGCAATACTTTTCTCACGTGGGAGAACTTCGTGTTCTTAGCCACCGTACTTCATTACAGATCTCAATTCATCAATGAGATGGCAAGACGCGAATTTAGCAACAGCCTCTATCATTTATGGTTTTAAAGAAACTCGATAATCACAATAACATCAGTTCCAGAATTTTCCGGCAAATTTACACTATTCATCAATGCTCTACACAATAGTTTCTTTTAGGAAGGTAATTTGCTTCTTCGTGTGTCTAGCATCGCACTGTAGAAATAAGCAGTCCTCTAGGGTAGGACAACCAGCGCCGTTCTCATGTCGACAGACTGTTAACCCAAGACCACGGGGAGGATTGATTGGGCTGTCTCATGGCGTAGTATAAAAATCGACCGTAAAGGCATAGAAGCTATCCTCATGGCGGTGGGCTAGGTATATGAATCATCTAGACGGATTGCGCTGCCCAGAGGGTTATCTGCGTCAGGCTGCAGCGGAATTGTGATTATTAGAAGGCGCTGTCGAAGGAGCCCAATTTATGGATTAAATTTATAGTGTACGGTTTTCTAAACAACATAACTAAGGCGGCAGAGTAAAACATTTAGTTAAGTTAATATATATATTATGTGACGGGAGCGTCTGGAGTGCTGGACCCAGGGTGGGTTCGATATGTAACTAGGGCGCACGGGGCAGGCCACAGGGACTATCAACGCGTCTACGCATCTACGCGCCTGCCCGCTTTCTCTCTTTCCTCTCCATCATAGTATTCTCGCAATATAGTGGTATTACCTTTTGAGTTGATCTCATCTAGCTTATGATAAAAACTATATAAATTACTAAATAAGAGTGCCCTTAAAATCAGGCATTAAAAGCTTTTATCTTTAGCTTTAGGGAAGTATATCTATTTTATATAGCTAAGGCTACAACCCAGCTAGCAGAACACTTACTTAATCGAACAAAAGACTATTACCAGATTACAGATGAGGTCATCAGCTATCTCTACATAACCTGATATCTAGCTATCTAATTCAATAGCCAAAGCCCTGGTCTAACAGTTATTCAAGTTGCAATGCTAACGGCCGGATTATCAGCCAGATCAGCAGCCGGACCAGCAGCCGCCACGGGCCTGGCTGATCAAACAGATCAGGACCTCGAATTCCTAGTTGTATCAGACGCAACCTTTGCAGACGACACGAAGACCCGGAAATCGTCCTAAGGGATGATAATAATCCTATTCAGCGGACCTATCAGCTGGAAAGCCGGGAAACAGGATACAGTCACAACCTCGTCCACAGAAGCCGAGCCCCTTACCTTCACACACACAGCTAAGGAAGCCCTAGCTATCTAACAGTTATTCTAACAGCTAGACCTTCAGCTAAGCCAGGAGCTAGTTATTTAGTGTAATAACTAATAGACGATCCGGCTTATCACCTCGTAGATGCCGTAGATTCGAAAAGCCCTATAGCATGTTAATATCCACAGCTATTAGGCCCAGCAGTCCTATCTTCATAGATTATTTCAAGTCAAATATATAAAAACAGCAGAGATACTAGCAGACAGTCTAACTAAGCCCCTACCTAGTCAGAAATTTAAACTCTTCATCAGATAGCTAGGACTTATTAATATCAGAAGCCTAATCGAGGTACAGATAAAGACAGATGACGAGGGTTAGCAGAGCCCAATTTCCTTCTATCAATGTTTTCTCTCAATTTCCTATACCTATTTTCCTAGACTATATAACAACCGTCCTTCCCACAAGGGCCATTTTCCTGTATTTCCTATCTATTCAGGTTAAATCCCCATTTAACCTGAAGGGGTATGTCACATCTATCAACTGTTGAGACTGCGGCCTGGTCACAAAGGCCCGGATCTCTAGCAAGCTGGTTTTGAATACCCGGATCCAAGGGATCTGGTCTTAAGAAAACCTTATCATAGCCCATATGATGATGAGGGCACCTTATATATAGAGCCGCTGCGAGCCCGTTGTTAGATAGAAATCAAGAGCTTCTATCCACATCACAATGCACCCTTCCTATCCAATACAAGACGGGGCTCGGTCGGCTGAGGGGTGTTTCACCTCCTTCCTGCCGTCCGGGACCACTTGAGCCCACCTCGTGCAGCCACGCCAATGGTTTTTCCTCGGTCCCCTTACAAAAACTGGTTGATATTGCGGCTTCACTACCGCGCCTGAACATCCTGCTGATGGGTAATAAGCTTGACAAGGAGCGCCTCTGAGCCGATGCCATGCTGGATAGGGGTTTTGCCTGCACCTTACGGGAATTGTTGCCCACAGGTGGCATGTGGATAGTAGACTCTAGCTCAACACGTCCTGTGACCCAGTGGGGAGCCAGCCCAGACGAAAATATACATACATACATACATACAGATGTACGAGGCGATTGACGATCAAATCGATCGATTTCCAACCTTGCCTCTGGGCCAGTCATGGACTCATAGGCATTGGCTTTAGTCTTGTCTCATTTGAGCACCCAGCTTCCGGACTAGTGAGAAATGGCAAGATCATCTGTCGAACTCTGTGAGGAGAAACTGAAGCTGTAGAAATTGTCGAAGCTGTTGATTTCTAACTAATCTGTTGAGAAAGTAACGTCTTTAAACACATTACATAACAGCTAGAAAAGAAGGAAATGCGTTCTCTTGGAGCAGGCAGCAGCAGCTACCTAACATGAGAATCATGTCTGCCTAGAAGGATCAAGACTGCCTAGAACCATGACCCGTTCGACTCATCACTCATCTGAGAAGTATAGTTCCAAGCGTGCCAAACAAAATTCCGGGTTCACGTCACTACACCTCCCCCCTTATCCCGAAGCAAGAGAAATTCGAGTCTTGCTCTCGCCCATCTTCAGAGTCCAAGTGCTTCTCCATTGCTCCCGTCCTCCCACCTCCACTTTAATATCTTTCTTTGGGTTGTACACTGAGACAAATTCTCCGGTCTCCAGAGCCGGACTTCTCTCCCACTCATCGCCGCCAACGGGTTCAATATCGACTCTCATCGCGAGTAAAGCCACTATGATCATAATCTCAGTCGCGGCAAACTGCCTAGCAGGGCAGAGATGAGGTGGTGCGCCCCATGCTACGAAACTGCTGGGATCTCTTGCTTTGCGGTCGCCGCCTTCTTGTGGCATGAATCGATAAGGATCGAACGCGCCTGCCGTGGGACCCCATACACTTGTGTTGGTGTGAATTGGATTTCCGGGCATCTGGAGGTAGTGTCCAGCCTTTAGCATATATTGGCCATCCAACAGTGTATCAGACATGACCTTGCGAATCATGGCGAAGATGTGCCTCGTTCTCTGTGTCTCTTGTAACACGGACAGCAACAGAGTGCATTTGGTCTTGAGTGCCGCGACATCGAGCACAAAGCCTTCTTCTTTCGTTCCACTGACCGCCTCGCGAGAAATCTCATCTCGAAGTTCTTGTAGGGCACCGGGGCGAGAGAAAAGTTCGTAGATGGTCCAGTACATCGTGGGAGCAGTGTTCGCATAGATTGCGGTACCGAAAGTGGCTTCTTGCTTACATACGTCCTCTTCACACACACCACCTTCGCGCAACACACGCAGTCGTTCGCAAACGACCAACGAAGCGTCTTCCGGAATTACCTTGTAGTACTCTCGAAAGGCATCAAACACAATTTCTCGAGCTGCGTAGCCCTTGCGTGTAATATCTGTTTTCGTCATGTGAGCTGCTATGTGTGTTTCCCATGTCCTAATTGCAGTTAGCCTACCCAAATAATTTGAAACCCATCATTGACCAATTGCGGGCTTACCAGAACGCCGCTTCCACCTTCGGATTGCGGAATGGATGCTCCTGGCCATAGACACCGCAGCTGCTCGCCTGCATCACTATATGTCTCGTCCATTGCAGCAACGAGATCTTCGTAGAGCTTCCAGAAGAGGTTGACTGAACCAGAGCATCCACATCAATGAGTGCGCGCCGGCCCATTCTCATATTCTGCTCATCCAGATGAGGACCCGGAGCGAGACTCGTCCTCATGGCATGGCTAAACTTGTCAACCAACTCCCCGCCAAATAGCTCGTAGGTTTCGTCAGTTACATCGCCCAACAATTTTGTGGCAGTTTGCATGAACGGGCGAAATGAGAGCGTCTTGGAAGCCTTCTGCACTAGCGGTATTAGACGCTGTGTATTGGAGATGTAGAGCTTTGCGTTGAATATGTTAATGGTGTAAATCTCTGCTCTTGTTTGCTTGCTGGAATATTGCGTTAGCTTCCCGAAAATCGCAACATGAAGCTATCTGGGCGATAGGTTGAGGTACCTAGTCGTGTTGAAGTATGAGACGCCGTACCGCACCATACCAAGAAGATGCCCAATCAACGGCACACGGGATACTATTCGCGGCGGCTCACGAGGATCATCGAAGAGACTTAGCGACCATTCTAGGGCATACGCCAGGACAACTACACCCAGCAGGGCGTAGGCGATCTCGCGGAGCATGGTGGCTTGACAGAAACTGATGTTGTCAATTGAAGAATTGGGCGAAGATTACGACGTGAGATTTCTTTGCTCAAATCAACTCCGCCAGAAAAACTGAGGCACCAGCGCGATTTCCCACTATTTGGGAGAAGCGAACAAAGAAGCAGAGATATAGCACTGACCTCTCATTGGACAACGGAGGTTCGGGGGGGGGGGTCAAGGTTTCAGTAGCGCCGGGGTTGGTGTTGAAGTCCTGCTGGCCCACGGATGCCGCGTGCCGAGCCGGCCCCTACCCCCACTGTTTGGCCGGGTTGGAGTGGCACTGGGGGAGGCGGTGAGCCATATGGGCCAGTTAGATGGGACGGCAGAGGAACAGGAGAGTTCGGGACGGCCTGGGAATGTAATTGTGGTTGCGGGGTCGCCGAAGAGATGCCTGTGAGCCAGCAAGCCCGCTAAGCCTACGCCAAGGAGAAGAGGCTTGTGCTGGTTCCCTGAGTGGTTCCCTAAATAGCTAGTATATGCGCAGTCGCACGCTGGTCCTTGCTGTGCCTTGAGGAACGAAGAGACGAAAGGTTCTTCCTTCCGTGCCCTCTCTATGCTCGGACCGCTTATCGCCCTTATAAGGGGCTACTATGATTAGTAGTGTTCTAACCGCTATTCCGCGGTCATCAAGCGGCAGCCGCTGCCACTTGATGACCGGTCTGCAGCTAAATAGCGCTGACCTAGGGTAACTTGGGTAACTTGAGGTAAAAAGGGGAAACGGGGAAGAAGGAAAAAAGGAAAGGGAAGAAGGGAAAAGAAAAAGAGAGAGAAGAGAGAGAAGAGAGAGAAAGGGAAGTTTTCTTCCTTTTCTTTCTTTTTCTCTCTTTCCTCTTCCTTTTAAGTTTTCCCTTTCTTTCTTTTCTTCCTTTCTTTTCTTTTCCTTTCTTCTTTCTTTCTTTCCTTACCTTTCTTGCCATGCTTTTATACAAACCATGAGTGAACGGTCTCCGATGGTGCATCCGTCATTAATTCCTGCGAGCGCACTCGGGCTGGCCCAAATCAAGAGCCACCTAGAGAAAAGACTACAGGAGACCCACCGCACTTATCTCTAGGTATATCTTGTGTTCGACTACTTAGAGAAAGAAGACTTTAAAAAGACACAAAAGGGGATTGAGTCCATTATTGCAACACTTCTGAGGAGTATCAATGAGGCATAGGGCAAATTCTTAATAAGACTAAAGAAGATCCGATGGTTCGGAAGCCTTGAGTATTATCTTGGCAGCGAGCCGGCCACTTACCCTCTCGGAAATGAACGTTTCCATAAAAATAGACTACATATCACAGTCTATTCACGACCTCGACCCAGCTGATGCGCGCCACTGGACCTGGACCGTCTTGAAATCCCACGCTCGCAACAGGGCAGGCACGGTGACTCTTCGGTCCTCGGACCCGCGCGACGTCTCTCAGATTGACTTCAACTACTTTCACGATGCGGCAGCCGCCGCCAAAGACGTACAGGCCCTTGTCGAAGGTATGAAGCTGTCACGCTGGATGTTCCAAGGTGGTTTTTCGCTTGCTGGCGGCTTCGAGGAGGTGTGGCCAGGACCGGAAGTCCTCGAGGCTAGCCTGGCTGATTTTGTGTGAAGAATGAGAACTGGAGCCATCATGCCAGCTGCTCCTGCCCTATTGGGGAGGATGGTGACCCGATGGCAGTTCTAGACTCTAAGCTTAGAGTGAGGGGAACGGAGGGTTTGCGGGTGATAGATGCGTCCGTTTTCCCCCGGATTCTAGGTTTAGATATCGTGGTGCCAGTCTACATAGTTAGTGAGAAGGCGGCAGAAGATATCCTCGGGCCCTAGATGAAGGCGTGGTAATGAATGATGCTATGTATAGCAACGAAATTGGATGTCTCTTTCTCAACAATGTTGAATTTTCGGCGTACGGACCTATCGCGGAGGGGTGAACCTAGTAAAGCATGAAGCACTGTTTTAGGTATCTTGATGATAGGCCATAATCAGTTGGTCTATGTTTATTACATGCTATGGCAGCTATGCCAATGAGGGATTGAGAGCTTAATGCTACGTGTGGCTCGGCAGGCTGAAAGGCATCATGTGAGAACATAAGACTCTAGGAAGGATCTACGTTCGGAACATATCCTTTGCCTTGATTTTGAAGGACGAAAAGGTTGATTTGAGAATTTGTCATTGTGGCTTGTGATACGAAATAATGTAACTATTCGTATCCATAGACTGCTTAGCAAACCCCGCCGACTTATCTATGCATGCATTGGTTAGACATCGGCCGCTACAACGTTGTGCTCACGCATATGCCGGGTATAGGAAAATGCGGCAGCAGTCGGCACTAATTGTCAGGCAAGCCTCCCATATGTCAAGCTTGCCCTCATAGTAGGTATCGGCAGCGCTATTCCCTTCGGCCCTAGCGGCAAGGAGATCATTCTCGGTAACGTCATCATTAGCAATAGCGTCATCCAGAATAATCTTGGACGACAGTTGTTTTGCGGCTTTCCTGCGCAAAGACTCGCTGCTATACTCTTTAGGGATGCTAAAAGCTGGCGCAATTGAAAGGGTTTCGTGCCCATAAGCTGCTAAGCAGCCGCGGACTCACTCCCCGGCCAAGGCCAACCAATACAGCCACGGGTCAGAATAGAACAGGACAACACAGGAAGCCAAGAATAGGTAGTGGGAAAGGTACTGAACTCACGGGTAACCAAGAATCGATATTGGAAGGCAAGACTGGAATATTACGTCAAATGGAAAGGCTACCCTCCTTCACAGAGGCCTCAACGAGACGTAGTACCTGGTAGTGAGGCATTGCTCTATGACTTCCATAACGATCTATTTTAACGCGGCGCCGCTTGAATCATCGGCAAAGCTAGCGGCGGGACGGGCCAAGGCGGAAGAGGAATTAAGGTTTTACCGTCCGACTTGATGTTATGGAAATGCACCGCAAAGGAGCTCCTCCCTCATCGACGGTTGTATATGTTTACTGGTGGACTACAGTACCACCAACGGAAAGTTTGCAGATCATATGTAGTTGGATCATCCTACCACCTCAAAAATCCAATACGCACTATCTCCACAGAGAGCAGGCAAGGTGTCAATCGTTATAGAAATATCTCAGTAGAGGCAATGGTTGTCACTTCACCTGCAACTTGCATGTGATGAAAAGGCTACTCACGGAGACAGCCGTCTCCGCGAGCATAACGTGGCCCCACTAGCAGCAGAACCAGACTGTGTGACAGTAGAGGTTTGCCCTTAGAATTGAGCGATGCAAACATTAGGTAAGTGGGGCTTTCTGGAGAACCCAGATGAGGAGTATATTTTTGCTGCATGAAGCCGGTTGCACTGACAATCCTGGTCCCAGGCAGCCCGGTAGTTGAGAACGAGTTGTCAACACCAAGATGCTGATTGAACCAATCCTCAATATTCAGATAATTTCCATGGTAGGCACTTGCTTCGGCAAGTGTCGTTGCAAAGCCGTATGAGTGACAGCTTGCTGACCAAATCGTGCATATGGAAAGTTCCGTGCATCCAGCTCACACTTATTATAACAAATCTTTTGGTTGTTCTGGCCGAGCAACTCATGCGGGGCCATACAAAATGGGGGTGCGGACCAGGGCGTCTTCCCACAAAACGACCTGATTGGTTAGAAATTCCTGCGGTCTGGAACCTCCATCTCGTAAAATTATATAAGAACATTCATAGCTTTATTTCCAACTGTCCAAGGCTTGATTTCTAGACGCTTTCCCCAAAGTATGCAAGGTTAATACTGGGATGCGTAAGCCTGCATCACATGCTACTACCGTCCAGAGCCACGACCCAAGAGGGGCTTCGATATACAAGGATCGGCGCCAACATGTGAAATTGCCCGTACAGTGCTGTCATTCCGAAAACTAGCCGCAAGAGCTAAGGCCAACCTTCATTGACGATACCTCCTGGAAGTTGACGCTTTTGCTTTGGTGCAGATGGCTTGCGTGTCTCTGCTACCTCTCCATCAGGTGGGAAGCCCACTGATGCTTCTGCGGGAGGCCTACTCTCAGGGCTATTCATGGCTTAGCGTCGCGCGTCTGCATCAGCCTCCAGTACGACCCCCCCATGCGAATTCTCACATCTGTTACCGTTGATTGAATTTGAGATGCGCCTCTAATTTTTCCTTCAAGCTTTCCTGCGAATGTTTATTCATGACGAGTTACTGACGTCGATCGGCGAAGGTAAGAGCCTTCTGACAAATTGTGCTACTGACTATATAATCGTCACGTCTGGCGACGAATGCCGCCCCCTATCTCATATGTGACTAGACAAAACCAACCCATTGGACCTGTCTTCTTGCTAGAATATTATACTACGTTTCAAAATGAAGCTATTTTTCTGGCTTTTTGTCACTCTTTCCGCGGTCTCAGCCGCTTCTCCAGCTGTAGATGAGTCTACTTCATCATACAACGTCGCACGGCAAGACAGATGCACAGCCGCTGAAGTCGACAGACTGCTCTTTGAAGTCGATATGGACACCTTTAGCCGCGCTCGGGACGCCCGGAATCCTTCCTGCTTAGACTGGTCATCTAATGAATGCTCCTGGTCTCCTGATATGCCTGCTGGTTTCAACTTCATACCAAGCTGCAGACGCCACGATTTCGGGTATCAGAACGTGGGGGCGCAAGGGAGGCTTACTGAAGCCAGGAGGTTGCGTATTGACGATGTCTTCAAGATGGATCTGTATAACGAATGTGGCAAGTACCGTGGCTTTGGCGAGCTGGTGAGACGAATGTTTTGCATGGGCATCGCAGACATTTATTATGCTGCAGTAAGACTATGCGGGGATGGAAATTGCTTAGATTTCGTATGAGATAGTTATCTAAGGGATTATGGAGGCATTGCTTCTAAGGGTCGGACAGTTGTCGCCTGTCTAGTATCTGTGGCCACTCAATATTTCATCCTTATTGATCCTGGGAGGAGAAGGGAGAAGAGTCAACCCTGTCCTGGTGGGAACATCAAATGACAACCGCTTGACGACGAAAGTTAATGCAAAGCCACAAGCAAGTGCATTTCTGTAGGAAAAGTTAGATCAATGAAGCCGTAAGAATGGGTTCAGTAACCTCACCAAGTTTTAAATATTTACAATCTCTAATTATTGAGATCCTACGAATTGCCGCTTACCCTTAGATTTAATTTCCAGCTCACTTTCCCGTGTCCTATTAGTGTAGAAAATTTCCCCGTACAAAATTAATTACTATCTGCCAGACGACCAAAGAAGAGTAATGGCGTAGGAACATAGGGGCCAAACTACGCTGACCGACTCAGAGGAATCCATGAACTAATTTTCACATGATATCCGGCTTCCGGGGCATGAAATCCCATCAACGTAAGCTTTGATAGCTTCAACTTAAATGCCATCGAAACTTCGAAGAAGCCGATCAAGGGGTTTCTTAACGGGTCGGATCAAGCCAGTGAACTCGCCAAGAGCAAGGGCAGGCAAAGCCGCTGCATGTGAAAAGCAGGCGTGATCGGGTCTCACCTGCATGCTGTGCCACCATTCAACATCCTCAGATGCTGCCAACAGCTCACTAGGTGTATTATAATGAAGGGACTTGTCACTTTATGGATGCATCCCCGGGCTAGACACTGAAGCTTTCCGGAGATGCCGACCACAACAGCGTCATTGAATTTCATGACGTCCAGGAGTCTCGGGTTCACTCATACGTAATGCCGTGATGTCTGAGTCCTATAAGATCTTCGACAGCTTCTTTTAAACGAATATGAAAATTAAACATACTGGCTCGCTATCTTACAGTTCTACATTTAGTGCTCTTCCCTTTCGGCTCGTCATCAAGACAGAGCAACTTCAAGACCATGTACCGGCCACAAGGCCATCAGCTGCCTCCAGATGTCGAAGGGCGTTTGTGAGCTTTACAATATATTAGCCGAATGCGCATGGAGTATGCTCTTATCGGCATCTATAAAGATATACGAAGAACAAGGTCCTATAGCAGCTGGAAAATGTTAGAAGTGGAAGATATGATCTAGAAATATCGTAAGCATAAGGCTCGCTGGTCCACCAGAAAGAATCTGCAGACTAATATTCGATTACCCAGTAGGAGCAAACACTGCGTTACAAACCGCGGTAGGCCTGCAAAATGCATTGAATGGGATGGTAAATAATGGACATAATGTAGTACAGGGGTAGTAATTCTGCCCTTCATCTTCGTTAGGGATAGAGCTAATGCGCCATTCGTAGATATTCTGAATGATGGTTAATCCTGAGTTGAGAGCGACTTGGAGCCATTACGGTCCCTGGAATTCTCTTATGCCAGTGCGAAGCATCTTAGTCACTCTTGTGAAATGTGGAAGCGGATCGGAATGGCTCTTGTGGCTGGCCTTGCCGTGCTGGTTCCGATGATTGTTATGACCAAAGGATTTTATCGAAGTGTCAATGCCGCCATAATTACAGTGGTCATTGCGATAGTGATTTCGCTCTTTTTGTTGCTTACCTCCGGTTCTTTATATCAGGAGCTTTTCGGTGTGGTGGCGACGTATGCCGCCGTTTTGGTAGTATTTATTGGAGTTTCCACCCCCTGAATGATATTTGGTACTCTCGGGATCTGCTGTCGCGGTTTCGTCGAGGAAAACAAGCGGCTTCTCAGAGAGGAACAAATACCTAGAAATAAAAATAAGGCTAGGCTGGTTTTCAATCCAACCAACAGGCAGTGTGCGCCTATGGCCGATATGGGATTAGACAGTGATGATAACAGTGGTTTGAGAGAGACTAACCGTCGCTGCCCTGGAGAAATCGGAGAGTCATGTCCAAGTAACTCACTCAGTTCTTCTCTTTGCAACACGACAAAGCCTCCGACGGTCGAGTTAATTGGTCGGAAGCCAACATTGTGTTTTAGCTGCAAGCTTCGAGCCGCGCATTGAAACTGATTTTGACACCCACCAGGTTTGTACTGGCCCTTCCGCCATCGAATCAACCTTCTGTGGATACGGGATTGCAAGCAAGGACAGGCATGTAGGCAGATTCAGTCAGTTTGCATTATTGGGCCTGCGGTGCGGTGAATTGTATGTGAACCGCTGCCGTGTTTGTGAACGGATTGTGACTCATCATTGCCCTACTACGGCAGACCATGGGGTCCGGCTCTGGACTGGCGTTGGCAACCAATAATGTAGAGTGAATGTGCATGAATGGTCTTGGCAATCAGACTCTTCATGCTTGCCTCGACTTGAGAGCACCGAAGCAAGGCTCGCCTTGTTAAACATAGTCTCCTTGTATGTTTCCCCTGCACTCTCTTTACTCCCTCATTAGCTTGTCTAAAGAATTTCTCCGTTTCTTCAAGCCTGTCCTGCCTCGCGGAGAATGAACCCATCAGAGAGACGCAGAACAGGGTCGATGGATAGTCTGCGCCTATGGCCCTCTCCCTCCCAATTCACCTTTCCCTCGAAAAACTTTTGGCATGAGCTGTTAGTGCGTTGGTATAATCGGGGGCCTGTTATAAACCTAGCACCTAAAATACTACGTCACCCCTTGCACTTTAGAGCGGTAGTATAAGAGATATAATCAGCCGAAGGCTAAGAGTCTGTAAGTTAAGCAATTGTTTATAATTATTATATTATTTATATATTAAAGCAATACTTTATAATACGTCTTCTTATTATAATCAAAATTACTTAGAATTGTATAAAACTGTGGTCTATCTTCAAGGGAAAGGGTCGAAGTTCTGCCCAAAATAACCGGTCAAGAATGTCATGGGCAAAAAGATGATCATCATATTGTCAACTGCTTCAGCGCTTCATTCTGGTAGGCTGTAATCGTGTTAAAGATCAGATCAGTCATCCCATCTACCGCCTTGGTGATTTGCCCCAAGTTATCGTTAATGAGCACACAATGATCCAGCACGTCGCCGAGGTACATGTATGTCAATGGTGTGACGATGACGCCTTTGGTCGGGTCACGCAGGTCTTGGGGCGTCTGCTGCCTGGGCGATGCCACCGACTTGTGGTCGCGCATGGCGTTGATGATGTTCACAATGGGTTGGATGAAGCTGCGCATCTTGCTGATCTCGGACGCGATGATGTACAAATTCTTGGACTGGTGGAGATCAGGCCGGGTGAGCACGTCTATCTTGATATCACCTATGACGTCCGAGTAGGCTGCTTGCACGGGGATGGCCATGTCGATGATAACGTCGATGATGGCTTGGCTGATCGTGGAGGCGTCGCAAGATTGCCGGAGAATCGTAGACGGCGAATTGAGTCGAGTGAGGATGGGGACTTCGATGCCGTCTGCGGAATTCTCGAATAAGGCGATGACAATGTTGTCAGAGATGAGGAAGATTGAGACCTGTTCGGCGATAACGGCTAAGCTTTCTGGATGCGAGGGCCGAGTGCTTCTCCATGAATTCTGTTCGTGAAGAGTTTGAGCTGGCATGATAGTTATGCAGTGTTTCGCAGCGGATCCTTCCCCGTCGTCCCGGTGATATCAGCTTGTTGCGAACCCCTATAGGCACCACTGCTGGACGTCGTGGTGTCCCCGGTTTCCACGGTCGTATCTGGGTGGGAAGACTTAGCCTTCGTTGTAACTACCCCCGTCAGCCTTCTCAAGAGCCCCGTTGTACTCTTATCGCTGATTGAACCCTCCGGCTCATTCTTTGGGTCGACAATATGGACAAGTTTCTGCAATGTGAGGATACGCGCGTATTGCGGTGTCGCAGCCTTCCAGCGTACGAAAGCCCCGTGTCGGATCGTGAGATGCGACGGTGGGGTGGGTATGTTCGTGGCTCGTCCGAGGGGTCTGGCTTGTTGGGTGGAGTCCCAGCGGAGATTTATAGGCGTTCGACATTGTAAGTCTATTGTGCTTCAGACATACGGAGGATATCAAGACAGGGTCATCGCGCGGGGGTGAAATTGTAATGTCATATATCCCATCTAAAATCTCAACCAGTCGTCGCGTCTCAAGATCGTGGCAATGATGGGTCGGTGCTGGGGCAGTGCTGGGGTAGTGCTGGGGTAGTGCTGGGGTAGCCCCACTGTTTATCAGCCAATCAATACCCTAGAGCATAGTATAGCTTAGCATGAGAAACTTAGCCTGCATAGGAAATAAGTGGACCATGGACCTACGCCAGCTAACCCCCCTAAAGGTTCAGGTCATCGAAATGCACGTGCTGGGGCAGTGCTGTGGTAGCGTGGTCACCACCATGTTTTTGATCGAGCTTGATCCCTCTTCAAACCTCTCGTCACCCATTCCGCTGGAATTCCGCTGGAGGGAATGTTGGCCTAATTTGGAAATCCTTCTATTTGATGCCATATCAATATTCAATACAACCGGCGCTGTATTACCACCTCCCCGCGGATCGGCCGCTGCAGAACGTATCCCAGGCACACTGGATGCGATTTCTCTTCCCTCTTCCTTTGCCCAAGTCTCGGGCTATTCCACAGTCGCCAAATGAGCCTCCTTGACAAACCACAAACCACCCAACCAACGATTTGTCGCTTCGATCTATCTTCTACTACATATCACTTGACGAGATTTCATCCTCATCCGGCACTCTATAAACCTGGAAGACTGCACGCCCTTGCTTAAACTGGTTACAGGGCACACAAGATGTCAGACGGCGAAGATATCGTGTCCAACGCTGGACGCGACGCCCAACTTCCTGACCTGGATGATCATCGTCAGGCTATCGCAGTTCCGCACCCTCGTCGAAGCACCTCGAGTAGCTCCAATGGCACACGACTTCTCGACATAGATCGGGTCAAGGGTTCTACCGCTCGTTCCGGCGGCCCCGAAGGAGGAGAAGTGGGCGACGATACCCCTCAAGTCCGCCCAGGCGGGAATGCCAGCCAACGTGCTACGATTGCTTCATCTAAGAGACGTCCCGCTTCTTCAAAATACTCTGCGGAAACGCGTCGCCGGGAACAGTCGACATCTGAGCCCGCGGATATTGAGGAACGAGATGGTGGAACGTGGGGCAATGAGGAGGGACCTGTCCACACTACATCCCTCGGAAGCGACCGCTGGCGCCGTGACCGATCTCGCGTTGCCGATCGCAATGCAGCTAGTCTGGCAACTAACAGATCTGCGGAAGGTGATGTTTGCTGTCCTGTCCAGAAGCAGCATCAAAGAGACAGACTCCACATCGACTTTGACTATTTGGAGACCTTGATGACTTTGGGAAAGCCTGAGCAGGCTGCTCGTAATGTCTTCTCCAGCTTCCAGTCTAGATCTACCCCTCAACACGGCCTTCCTGTGGCGACTGCGGATGGAGACTTCATCAATATCCGGTTTGAGGAGGCAACTCGAGCAAACCAGGAAGAAGATGTAGCCCAGAGACTCGCTGATGCACGTCAGTTTCGCACGGATCCTAACCGATTCAGCTTCTTTTCCTCCACCTTGGGATCCACGATCCACGCCGCTGAACTCAGTGACCTCGTTTCCCCTGGCAAAGATGTTAGGAGCCTTTTCAGTTTTCCCAAAGGAGAGCTCGGTGGAGTCTGGTGGCTCAACATGGACAATCCAACCGGAGAAGAAGTTCGAACCATCTGCATGGCTTTCGGTATCCACCCTTTGACCATTGAGGATATACGCAGCCAGGAGAGCCACGAGAAGATCGAACTATTCCCGTCTTACTATTTTGCCTGCTTCAGGTCCTTCAAGCATATGGGGAAACCTGATAGGGTCAACTATACACCCTTCAATTTGTACGTCGTGGTGTTTCGTGAGGGCACAATCAGTTTCAGCTTCGTACCCAACACCCACGCCTCACAGGTTCAGTCGCGAATTTCAACGCTGAAGGAACACGTTTTGCTGAGCAGTGACTGGATCTGCTATGCGTTGATGTAAGCTTTCTTCTCAGACATGGTCTTCTTTCTGTGTGACACGGGGCTTAATAGTTTATAGTGATGATATTGTGGATTCCTTCGCTCCTCCGATCGACCGAATCGGACGCGAAACTGGCACGATAGAAGACCAGGTATTCAATGCCCGATCGAATGACGTCCAGGAATTTAGTCGCAAAATCGGCACGGCAAGGAAGAATATCATGTCCCTCATGCGTCTGCTGGGTGGCAAAGCAGATGTCCTGCGCGCCTTCACCAAACGATGCAACGAAGACTACAACGTTACGCCCCAGATGGATATAGGACTTTTTCTAAGCGACGTCCAAGACCATGTTGTGACCATGATAAATAATCTGAGTCACTTTGAAAAGATCCTTGCACATTCACACAGCAACTACCTGAATCAACTGTCCATCGACAACATTGGCCAAGGAAATCGGGCCAACGAGTTTCTGAGACTTGTCACCGTCGTTACTACGGTCGTCCTAGCTATGACCGTCATCAGCGGTCTCTTCGGAATGAACGTGCAGGTTCCTTGGCAAGATCTCAACAATGTATATGCCTTTCTGGGCATTGTTAGCGCCGTTACTCTATTCGCGCTCATTTGTCTCCTGGCCGCGAGGGGCAGGAGATTTATATAGAGGATGTTACTATTAGACGGTGCGGTTGGG
Source organism: Dactylonectria alcacerensis (assembly GCA_029931735.1). Lineage (NCBI taxonomy): Eukaryota > Fungi > Ascomycota > Sordariomycetes > Hypocreales > Nectriaceae > Dactylonectria > Dactylonectria alcacerensis. The sequence goes on along the minus strand of JAPMUZ010000003.1, from coordinate 5,309,620 downwards.
ATCCACTGGCCGGCTCTCTGGACTGAATAAGAAGCCAAACAGAGTCATAGGCTGTAATATTCTGTAAGAGTAGAGACTTAGACTAACTAAAAACTATTGGCAACAGATGGAGAATAGGGTTTTGTGACTGCTTCAACATCGAAGTTCTAGCGTAAAGTGGCTGGAGCTTCTTTACGATTGAACTGTTTCAGACACATGGCTGTTTGACCCATTCTTTGTTTCATCGCGGACGGGATATATCTAGCGCGAAAGACCAATGTTAGGAGCCCACAGATGATGTATCCTTGTAGAATCAAGACTGTTCCCACAATAGCTATCCCATCGGCACGTAAATGGCCAAGCCTGCGATAAGAATATTTGGTCATAAATGTCGTGACCAAAAACAGGGCTCCTACGGCCGTGAATCTCGTCAATTCCTCGACCCGGTAACCTGCGATTGCGTGGTGGAAAACTAGGTCCATCAGTCTTTCTGTCGCTTCGGTCATGTAGCTCAAATTGTCGTCGATAACCAAGCAACGACCTGTGGCGCCCGCAAGGTGTAATGATGCCAGCGGTGTAATAATCACGCCTTTGACGGGATGGCGCAGGCACTCCGTCATTTTCCCCCTTGCTGTCACAGACCGGTGGTAGCACATAGCATGAATCGTATTCGCGATCGGCTTGATGATATTGCGCAACTTGGCAGTTTCACTCCAGATGGAATAGATATCTTCGGTCTGTTCAAAGCTTGGCCGCCCAAGCACATCCATTTCAATGCTACTGATGATGTCCCAGTGCGCAGTTTGTACGAGGATGGCCATGTCGATGATGATATTGATGATTGCTTGACCGAGCATAGAAGCGTCGCAAGACTGTCGGAGGATCGTGGAGGAGTTGAGCATCTTGAGTATAAGGTCATCGACATCGGCGGCGGAGTTCTTGAAGAGGGTGATGATCGTATTATCGGAGGTGATGATGAGAGAGACCGGTTCTAGGACGATAGAGGACTTTCTAAATGCGAGCCGGCTCTTCTCGGTAGGGTTGGTTGAGGCGCGAACTACTCTCAGCATCGTGAGAGTGATGAATGCATGGTCGTCGTGCCTATTCGCAAAGAGTCATCAGCATATAGACAAGTCCGATACGATACCTGCTCACCAGTCAACCCCAGACGGGAGTTGTGAGCTCAAGATATCCCCGGTCTGTAGGCTGCGAAGCTGTTTGTGCTTTCCAAGAGCCTCCATAACATTCCAGCTCGGTCGATGAACGCCGATCCATCGGCATTTGGACCAGCTAGGTTGTGGTACCCTCAGGAACTGGATGATGCTATCATCGTCCAGCTTGCGTTCGGCAATATTAACGTCCGAGAAGTCAACCACGGTTATCTGGCAATGGGCATGAAGGCACTCGCCGGCCGGCTTCGGTGTGTCAACGTCGGACTCGGGCCTTTGTTGCATTCTCGATTCGTGTTGGAGTGGTTGGAGCCTGTGGTAGAGGGAGTCGTTCCTAAATTCATATGCCACTGGTGCGTTTTCGCCCAGGAGAAAACTCTGTTGGATCTTGCGAGGGGGTGATGGTGTGCGAACAAAGGGTCTGGGACACATTCTCTCGTTCTTCCGTTCATTCGGACATCTGCTAACGATCGAGACGGCTTCGCTGGCACCAGGAGTCCAGACCGTTGGTACGGGGACAAGGCGGAGATTGTAGCTGCATTGCAAGTCACCTTTCTCGAGCCGAGGACGGTCTACAGATTGTTGCTTCATCCGGGCACTAGGCAAATGCTTGGGGCAGTGCTTGTGGCAGTGCTTGGTGGCGCCAGAAGGGGAAATTGGTCGCTCATTTCCGCGACGGAGCAGATTCAGATCATCATTGGTCCCCTTGCTACCCAGACTCATGTTGTATCACCTCGAATGGAATTACCTTCATATCTACCTGACAGCGCAGCTTGTTGAGCGGTATGCACAGAGAAACTTTATCGCTGGGCTAACGGTTGGGTTGTCAGGCGAGATACACGCATCAAGTACCTTTCTGTATACTCAACCTGCAAATTAATATTAGGAGACGAACTGAATACATGTCGAGGCCCTGTCTTGTCCGTATTTGTCTCGCCGAAGGGGGCTGTGCCCGGCTCATAATGTTTGTTTTACATGCACTTCTGCTTCGTGGTAGCCCACTCCAGCGTAACTATTGAATTGGGTCCGATAAGAGTTTTTTCTCCCAGGAAAATAGCTCATTTTGTCCCCACGAATGTTGATATAAGTGCTCCTTGGCCTGCTACTGACAGCTCTCATCATTTCACCCACAGTCAACGCTGACTTCCTCTAAACTCTTTGTCTCACAATCATTAGTTATCTGCCAGCTCTGTTGAACTGGCCATTTGCAACTCTGGCGACTTCAACTTCACAATCGAGCGCAGTCCTGGCGGCAGCAACTGCATCGTTGGGGCCTACCCGATTCCGACCACCATAGGAATCAAGGCCACTACATGCGTATTCCGAGGCCCAAGAAGGGTGAATAAGTTTCAATTGACCGACAACTATCCCATGACCTCATTCTAGGTAATGCCGAGGGCACACCTCCACGAATTTTCATTGTCTTGCTGATATCCTTTCAGGCGTTCTCTTGTGCATTGCCATCGACTCGCCGTTTGGTCATACGTCCAAACTCCGGATATGAAAGTTGTGCAAAATGGGCAACATGTCCTTCCTGCCTCATCCGCTTGAGGCCCGCTGGGCATCGACCCGCCGCAAAGCCGCCTCCGTCCCCACGAGTCCGTGTCCCCGCCCTCTCGACCGACCGTTATACGGAGCGGCTCCGACAATGACCTGGCAAGCCTTGCCCGAATCCGCCAGAGACACTTCTCATGATGCTATACTGCGTGCATTCGCTTGTATGCCTGTGGTACTAGCCTTGAACTACCTCCAAACCGGGCTGAGTGGTATTTCCGACGTCGAGGCCGCTGCACGCCGCCGTGTCAAAGGTCCGAACGTGCTCTCGTCCCAGAAGCCACCCTCGTGGTTCATGCTTCTACTGTCGGTGATCCCTAACCCGTTTAACATCCTCCTGGTCTTCTTGGCTATCATCAATGTTGCCATACCTCCCCCGAATTGGGTAAGCGACAGTGGACTCAGAAAAGGCGAGGTCAAGGGTGGCTAACATTATTTGAACAGAAAGGCTTTGGCGTTTTGACGGTCATGGTGTTGATTTCGTGTGCTGTCCGATTTTGGCAAGAATACCGCAGTGGAATGGCAGTGTTCCGGCTCCAGGCATCTATCACCACTAGCTTCAAAGTCCGTCGTCAAGCCACAGGCCCCGAAGCACTTGACAAAGCTCCCACGGCAACAGAAGCGGATGTACCAGGAAGAGATCTTGTACCTGGGGATGTCCTACTCTTGTCTCCAGGCGCAGTCGTGCCAGCCGATTGCCTCATTTTGGAATCATCCTTTCTACGGATCAGTCAATCCAGCTGGACGGGCGAGAGCGAGCCTGCAACTAAAATGGCCGTCTCGGACGGCGAAAAGAATGATACTGCCCTCTTCGACCTGCCTAATATTGCGTTCATGGGCACTAACGTTATTTCAGGGAATGGAACAGGTCTTGTGCTTCGGACTGGCGATGGTGAGTTCCCTCTTTCTAGCAACTGCAGTTTTCTCACACGCCACTAGACGTGCTCATCGCAAGCATGGCAAAGGAATTGGAGAAGCGACGCGAGGTCAATGCCTTCCAGAAAGGAATCCGTAACGTAACCTGGATGTTGATAGGGTTCATGGCGGTGATGGTCCCAGTGGTAAGTCGCCGCGAGCTCCCCGTTGGAACGTGACCGCTTACCCTTTGGTAGGTTCTGTGCATCTCAGGGAAAACGACTGGGGATTGGGGGAATGCATCACTGTTCAGCATTAGCGTGGCCGTCGGTCTGGTGCCCGAGATGCTACCAGCCATTGTAAATGCAAACCTGGCTCGCGGCGCATTCCAGCTCTCGAAGAAAAGGGCCATTGTCAAACGCCTCGACTCAGTGCAAAACCTAGGCGCCATGTCCGTCCTATGCAGTGACAAGGTATTTCACCCTTCATCCCATTCAAAACATCAATTGACTTGGGACCTTGCAAAGACAGGAACTCTTACCAAGGATGAAATCTCGGTGCATCGGTACATGGATGGCTCTGGAGAAGATGCCCTCGACGTCCTGAAACTTGCAACCATCGACGCTTCAATACAAGGGGGCGGCGGCAACAATATGGATGCCGCAATCCTCAATTTCCGCCTGTCGGACGGGATGCCTGTCCATGCGGCAGAGTACCAGAAGGTTGTGGCCATTCCATTCAACTTTGAGCGCCGCCGATCAGCCTGCATTGTCCGCGGCGTGACCGGCGCAAACATCCTGATCTGCAAGGGTGCGTTCGATGAGGTTCTTGCTCTCTGCTCGACGGTGCGTGCAGGTGGTAAGACTGTCCAGCTCGATGAGAGATCACGCCAGGCCTTGGAGCAGCGCGTCTACAAATTGAACGCCGAAGGATACCGAGTGCTTCTAGTGGCCGTGAAGCCACTCGCCAGGATCGACCTAGACGACGAGGATCGCCTGGAGGGTCTAGAATCGCACATGATCCTCGAAGGAATGGTTAGCTTTGTTGACCCACCGAAGGATGATGCAGCACAGTCGATTGCGCAACTCAAGGCATTGGGTGTAGAAGTCAAGATTCTCACCGGCGACACTTTGGCTGTCGCTCTCAATGTGTGCAGATCGCTTGAGTTGCTGGGCCAGGATGAAGCGGCCGAGGGTGAGGTGCAGTCGATCACAGGCCCGGACTTGGCACAGCTCGGAGACACTGATGAGTTCGACCAAGTCGTCAAGAGCTGCAAAGTATTCGCGAAATTAACGCCGAACCAGAAAGGCATGGTTGTGGCTAGTTTACGAAAGGCCGGTCATTGTGTCGGGATGTTGGGCGATGGAATCAATGATTGTATCGCTCTCCGGGCATCAGATGTCGGAATCTCTGTCGATTCAGGAGCCGGTGTCGCAAAGGACTGTGCTGACCTGGTCTTGACCGAGAAAGGGCTGGCCATTATCGTCGACAGTGTCACTGTTGGTCGCATCACTCATGGCAACACCATCAAGTATATCAAGGTAAGGAGGGCCTCACGTTACGCTCTAGAATGTTGGGTGGGGACAAAGAGCCTTACTAACACGGCTGTAGATGGTTGCATCATCAAACTTTGGCAACGTTTTCAGCATCCTCGCTGCGAGTGCTTGGCTTCCTTTCACGCCCGTACGCAACTGTCTATCACTTTGGAATTAATCATAAGCTCACGGTCTTTCCAGATGACCAGCCTGCAGATTCTCGCCCAGAATCTTCTCTATGATATCAGCCAGATCGCAATTCCATGGGATCGAGTTGACACTGAGTATCTACAGCAGCCTAGAAGGTGGAGGTCATTTGGTGAGTCTTTGGCGTCCCAACGACTCGGTTTCGCACTCAAGCGGGCTCAGCAGTTATCTAACTGTCCGAAATATAGATCTCCTTCGATTTGTCATTATTCTCGGCCCCACTAGTTCAACCATTGACATCTGCACCTTTTTACTCGGCCGCTACTTCTATGGAGTGCAGACAGCCAACGACAAAGAGTCTGTCAAGTTGTTCCAGACACACTGGTTCCTCCAAGGGTTAGTTTTGCCCATCCACTTCCATTTTGTTATTCTTATCTACTTCCCCCGACCACAGTTGTAAGTTCAACCAATTGTCTAACTATTCAAAATAGACTTCTTACGCAGACTCTGATTGTACATCTTCTGCGGACGGCCAAGATCCCGTTCCTACAGAGCCGGGCTGCACCTGTTCTTGTTATCTCAACCGTATCTATCATGATTATTGGCTTCATCCTCCCCTGGATTCCAGCATTCCGACCGGCGTTTTCATTCGTCCAACCGGCGCCGTCGTTTGTCGGCTTCCTAGCTGTCGAATTGCTGGTTTACTCCCTCGAGGTACAACTCATCAAGATGGTGTACATCCGAATCTTTGGCTCTTGGTTGTGATGGGGAGTAGGGAATATGAAACGGGCAAGTTGTTGCCCTTTCTCGACCAATCAGACAGTGGTGAGACGTCTGAAACATTCGACAACATGAGTGGGAACCATTCTCATCAGTCCTCGATCTCTCTTTGCATATTTCCTTAAGTTCTTTCTTTTATTTCCTTTGTCAACGACTGGTACATCATAGGGCACTTCAACATGTTCCCATCGGCAGGTTAACCCAACAATGCCATAGCTTCAACAGCAGTGGCGAACACCTATTGGTTGCTGTCAAGGTTAGCATTTGTGACTTAAATTTGTTTTTGTTTTTTTGTTTTTGTTTTTTGTATATACCGTCATGACTACTATCCTCCCGGATGGTCCTCTTGTTCATAGAGTATACTAGAATTAGGTTGTCAGTTCGCACTTGTTGTATGCGATTCTCCGCCACCTAAGATCCTCCTTCCCGACAAGAGCAAAGTAGAAAACAATTTGGAGGTGGTTCTGTAGAGACCATGTAGTGTGGTGTCGCCTTCTTCACAATCATGCAGGCAGATATGGGGGTTAGCGCGGTCACAGGTGTGGGCTGGTACCTACAAGCATGGCTACAGCAATCCTCATCATCACGAGCATGCACTATCAACCCCAGCCGTCCCCCTTTCCGGCTACCCGCATCCGGCTGAGGTGCGGCCACGCTGCTTCCGGGTCTGTCGAAGATGTCCTAGCGAACTGGTCCTTCGCGCGGGGTCAACGAGGCGGAGTCCCAGCCAACTGCATTTCCGTCATGTAGTGTCATATTAGGATTGGCACAACTGAGGCGCCACCAAACTCGGAGGCTTTCCCGAACGGCATCCCGCCTGTCCAAATTCATGACTTGCCGTCCCTCCTTAACAGTGCCAAGACGGGATCTAGGTTCCCCAGACTCAGCCAGCCGTGTCTTCGGTACCTGGATTGTGTTAATGGAGGCACCTTGGACAGTTGGTGATGGGCCTTTGAGGCAGTGCTAATGGAGGCAAGCCTCCACGAGACTCTAGGGCGTTGTGACTCGGGAGAATAAATCGCTCATCATATCTTGGGGAAATGATGCCCGCACAGTAAACTCTATTGATTGCTCCCCCACGCGGCTCCTCTAGTCGGAGTCCTAGAATTGCTATGGCATCGAATCATCCTTCAGCTATGTGATCCCGTGGCCTCCCCCGCCACTGTGACCGCCACACCGTTCTTGCTTCCGGGTAATGGGCGTGATTCGATATCCCTGGCGCTGTCAAACTGTGTTCATCGAACCAACACTTATGAAGTGACATTGCTCAAGACTATACTCTAAGAGTCCAAGGCAGTCTGCTAGTAACCCCGTTCCTTCAGTGATGCAGAAAAACATGTCGACGAACAAAATGGATGGCAAGGATGTACAAAAGCGGGGGTGACTTGGCGGAGTGATGCGCAGTGACTGCTACAACAATCCTAAATCCTAGTACCACGCCAGTTCATTTCGCCCAAATATTTTTCTTCGCATTGTATGAAGACTCTTACATCTTTCACCTACATGGGGAAAGCGAATCTCGCCACCACATGTACTTGACAGACGCAATCATTTCCAGGCCACATGGGAAGCCATCCACAGGGTGCCTTACCCGGCGCCTTGTCGAAGAAAGCCGAAACGGCCTCTATCAAGGAGAGACTAAGTCGCATATTCTCCAGCAGGGGCGTCACGAAGTCGACACCTCCGCAGAACGACGTCGCTGCGGTCACCGGCGCCCAGAGCGACATGAAATCGGTTGTTGCTAGTGGCTCGAGCGGTACAAACAACCTCGCGTCACCCCCTTCCGCCGTTGCGAAGCCAGCACACCATCCCCGAAAAGCCTCAGTGACGGACAACAGCCTGAAGAAGCCACCTTTGTCTTCGAAACAGGCCAACCTCGAGGGCGGCAAGGACACGCCAATGCGACGGTTTGTCGTGCGGCCAGAGCTGCAGGGCGGCCATGAGCACCATCTCGAGTCGAACCGCCGCAAACAGAGGTCGGCTGGTATGTGGAGGAATCTGCTAAGCACGATGCAAGAGCAGGCGACTGAGAACAATATGTTGCTTGGGTTGGCCCCGGACAACCCAATTGAACAGGAGAAGGAACAACTTGCGGTTGAGAAGATAGGAGGACCCAGCAAGTCGGCGACCTTGGTGGAAAAATACGGCAAGTGCCAGGAAGTGATTGGACGTGGCAGCTTCGGCATCGTGCGCATCTCTCACAAGAGGATGGAGAATGGGGCAGGCGAGGAGTTGTACGCAGTCAAGGAGTTCCGGCGGCGGCCGGAGGAAACGGAAATTAGGCACAGCAAGCGGCTAACTGCTGAGTTCTGGATCTCGAGGGAGTTGCGCCACCCAAATGTGATACGTACGCTCGACCTGCTCAAGGACGCGCAGGGCGTCTACTTCGAAGTGATGGAATTCTGCGCAGGTGGCGACTTGTACAAGTTGGTGAGCTCGGCAGGTAGGCTGGAGGAACAAGAGGCGGACTGCTTCTTCAAGCAGATGATGCGCGGCCTGGAATATATACACGAGATGGGAGTGGCACACCGCGACCTCAAGCCTGAGAACTTGCTGCTTACCAGCCACGGTGGGCTTAAGATCAGCGACTTCGGCAACAGCGAGTGCATCCGCATGGCCTGGGAAAACGACGTCCACATGGTGTCCGGGCTTTGCGGTTCAGGGCCATATATCGCCCCCGAGGGGTTCATCAACAAGGAGTTCGATGGCCGCGCAGTCGACATCTGGGCTTGTGGCGTCATCTACATGGCCATGCGCACTGGTAGCCACCTGTGGCATGTAGCAAAAAAGGACGAAGATAAGTTTTACACACGATACCTTGAGGACCGCCGTCGAGAGGAGGGTTTTGGCCCTATTGAGTCTTTGCGCCAAGTAAGTTTGCTTTTGTGTTTTTATGTACCCTGTTTGCGGTCCGATTCTAGCTGTGGTTCATACCTCATTCAGGCGCACCGCCGAAATATCATATACTGCATCTTAGATCCCAATTCATCCCGCCGGATCACGGCATCACAAGTCTTGAGGTCTGAATGGGGTCGAGAAATTGCACTTTGCGAAGCCGGCCAGGGCCCGGGAACCTAGCGCAACCGACACGCGCCTCCTTGGTCTGGTGTGAGATGCAAGCGGCCTGGTCTTTGGTCTTTTACTCACCCATATCAACTGCAAATACATGAGACTGTCCTGTGCTGCGAAGCCAGAGCCACTAACGCCCCTAACGCCCCTGCGACAGAAATAGGAGATGCAGCGCTAAGGCGTCGTTGACTTACTGCACGATGCCGGGATTGTCTGGGTAGATGCTAAACTGGATAATATCCTGATCGATGGGAGTGACGAATGGGTTGTCGACTTTGGCGGCGGGAGTATAGTGGGATGGGTGTCTACGGAGTTGGCTGGGACTCTGGAGGGCGATCTGTACGCTCTTGACAAGATGGTGGAATTAATCAATGCTTCTTATAGCTACTGGTGGCAAGCAGCGAGCTTAGCAGAGCTTCTCACTGCAAGCAGCGGATCGGTAGTATTTGAGCTATCGTGAGAATACAGCTGAGAGCTGGTTTGGTGTCCATCAACACTAGCTACAATAACCTAAGATAACCTGTGAGTTGACCTCTGAGCTGACCTGTAGTGTTGGCTAGGGCGCTTGGGAAAAGTAATGATCATTTCATTCTGGTGCCGCCTCAAACAAAGGTGAGAGACGACAAGACAATGATCAAGCAGGGACCTACCAGCCGTCCTTTCATCCTCATCCAAGAAGCTTACTCAACCTACCTAAAACTGGACTGGGCTAGATCTCCTTTACATACCCCACCTCAACAACCCTCTCCATCGCCAACCTCAGGTTCGCAATCTTCGCGCGCGTATTATCTCTAAACCAAAGAAACGTCCACAACACGATCTTTCGTAGAATACCCGTCCCCGTCCTGATCCGCATCTGCCCCTTCCCCACAATATATAGCACCTTCTGCGCATATGCGCGATCCAGCCTCGCCAGCTCCGCCGCAACCTTCTCATCCCTGAGCTCCGGCGGGCCCTCCGCATCCCCCGTGGACTGAGACGCCGTGGCGGTCTCTTGCTCGCTCGCGGACACGGTCTTGGCAGCGGCCTGGCGCACGACGAACTTGCGCACCTTCTCGTAGATCAGCACACCCAAGTCCGGGCTGACGACCTCGTCCATGAAGCCGTGGCGGACAACGAGGCGGTAGCAGCCAGGGATGCTCGTAAAGCGGGAGATGTGGTAGCGCTCTTCGTCGGGGACGGATGGAGTCTCGACGGGGTGGAGGTGGAAGAACACGCAGACACAGGGGAGGGCGCCCAGTTTGGAGGCGAAGTGGGTGAAGACGCTCGGGGTAAGAACGCCGGTCTTGTCGAAGAAGATGCCGAAGCCACTGACAGAAGAGAGTATGTCGCCGCCCCAACGAGGTGTCAGCGCCAAATTACCCTCCTTATCCTTCATAACTAGAGTGCTGGGCTGGAAACGGTCCTCCGCTTCAGCACGCCACTGGTTCTCCTTGCCAAACCTCCACAGCAAGAACATACCCGCCATGAGTGCCGAAATAAGCAGCGTGAACCACGCGCCGTCAGGCACCTTGTTGAGGGCCGAAGTGAGATACAAACCGTCAAGGGTAGCAAAGACTAGGGCCGGCAAGAACACGACCCATATCGGAAGTCGCCAGACGAGGATCGCAACTAGCGTGACCATGAGGGTGTCGAAGAACGTGACAAATATGACGCATACGCCGTACGCATGGCCCAAGCTAGTAGTGTTGTTATACACCGCTGTGACGAGGATGGTGCCCAGCATGAGCAGCCAGTTGAGGAAGGGAACGTAGACCTGGCCATGGAACTTCTCGGAGGTGTGGACCACCTTCATCTGGGGACAATACGAAAGCTTCATGATTTGACTGGACAGCTGAGAGGTCGTCAGCATGCTATTCAATTCGACTGCGAATGCCAAACTAGGCTTACCTGGAACGTTGCTGTAATGATGGCCTGCGAAGCAACAATGGCGGCCAAGACAGCAAGAATTAAGCTCGGATAGAGCATTCCGGGAGGGACTGTGTTGAAGAAGGGGTTGGAGTACTTCTCTGGCATGACGGCAATGTGCGCAGCCTGTCCGCTATAAGCAAGCAGCAGGCACGGGTATGTCCACAAGAGCCAGCTCAATTGCACCGCGCGCATGCTGAATGCGCCCAGATCGGCGAAGAGAGCCTCAACACCAGTGAAAGCGAGCAGAACGCCGCCCAGCATCTTCCATCCCTCGGTCTTGTGTTCAATGAAGAATCGGATGGCAAAGGCGGGGTTAAAGGCTTTAAGGACAGTCCAGTCGTACTTGACCAGATTATAAATGCCAAATGATCCATTAAAGCCGAGCCAGATGATAACAATGGGTGCAAAAAACGAGGCAAGCTTGGTCGTCCCTAGGGGTTGGATGAGGAAAAGTACAACGAGAATGCCACAGGTGGTGCCGACAATCGTCGATGTGTTGATATCGGGCTTAACGACCGCCAGACCTTGGATCGCACCAAGTACTGACTGGGCGGGGGTGAGAACACCGTCAGCTATGACCATGGAGACGGCCAAAACTCCAATGGTTTTCAAGAAACCACGAGTGAACATGCTGTTCTCTATAATGGTACGGATGCTGCGAGTAGTAGGGCGGACATCTTGGGTGTCGTGGCGCTGCATCCGAATTGTGGCTGCTTCACGAGGGTCTCTGTCGGTGATGTTTGCCTTAGAGATTGTTAGTTAAGATTGGTTCATACTAGGTAGGAAGACGTACGTATCGGGTGAGGAGAGAGTAGCAGCTAAATGTACCACCCTCGCCCTCGTTGTCGGCGCGAAGGATGATGAAGACATATTTGGCGGTAACCATGAGAGTTAGGGACCAGATGATGAGCGATAGGACTTGGATGATGTCGTTCTTTGGCGGAGGGCTCGAGAATGTCGACGAGAACACATAGAGAGGGCTAACGGATGTGAGTATGACCTGGGTGTCACAGGATATGGGCCAACGGTCGAGGCACGCACCTTGTTCCAATGTCGCCGTAGATGACGCCAATAGACTGATACGCTAGCCTGCAGGGTAGAAGTCAGAGAACCTAGTAGCACAGCAATGGTATCAGTACAGACCAGAGCAGCGTCTTGCCCCCGAAGACCTGCTTCTTCCTTCCATCGTCCTGACGCCAGTCGTCGCCCTCCTCAATATCCGCCTTGGATTCGTGGGTGCGAGAGCGCGAGATGCTACGGCGATGGATGGTACCGCGGGACAGGTTGCGGCCATAGTAGATGCCACCAGCAATGCCGGTGCTGGGGCCTATATCAGGTCGCTGCCATGCTGATTGCTCGTCCAAAGTAGAACCGGACCTGATCTTTTCGAGGTTGTCTTCGATCTTGATCTGAGTGGTGGCCATGCCTGGCGGGGGAAGGGTGGGAGAAAAGGGGGGGCAAGGGCACCGGCACAAACCTGGTCGCGGTGAGAGAGAAGCTTCTAACTTAAAGTTCTGAGACTGACGAAAGAAAGAGGCGGAACCAGGGGGAGATCAGCAGGAGAGGGAGGTATCAGAGTGAAGGCCATGGGCAGCTGGAAAGGTGGCCGAGGATGGGCACTCTTCATATCCCAGAGCTGGACGACGGGGTGGCGATGCCCCACCTACCGCAAAGAGAAGGGAGACGAGAAATGGCCAGTTAGGTGCGGGATAGAGGGAATTAAGCAGCGGAAGTTGCCTTAGTCTAAAGCTTGTCTGGAATAGGCCCCAGCAGGCTTCAAGAGCTAGCCCCAAGTGCGGCAAGTTTGCATGAGTACGGTGTGGTGGAGACCTACCATAGACTCGGTGACGGAAATATGAATGTCATAAGGGCAGTTATCATCAAATTTGCATCGTCTGAAGGGGGAAGCGCTACAGGTAGTCATTAGCTGTGATGCCATCAGCTACCATCTCGACCGTTCTAGGCCGCCTCCCGCTCCGGGCAAGGGCAGCTCGAGGCAGAGGGCTGCAGGTGCTAAGTGAGGGAGGTAATGCAAGGAAGAGTCCAGTGGGAGGGGGGGGTGGGTGGCTGACGGAGGAGAGAAGAGAAGACTAGATAAGGGTGTCACGAGCTAAAGAGTTGCGGGCGTCGGGATGTAGTCAGCGGTGAAGGTAGAGATGGTGACAGATGGCCGTTGGTCAGAAGCAGAAAGAGGTGGGGGTGAATTACGATGCAGTGCCGCCGAAATTGATTAGCGGGGTGCCACATCTTGTTTGTGCAGGGTCCGCGGAAACAGAGAGGGGACAACAGAGAGGGAACAACAGTCTCGACATAAGCGTGGGGGAACAATGGTCTCGACACAGGCGTGGGGGAACAACGAGAGAATGAAAAGTGGGCAATTGTCCTGAATTGAATTGAATCTTTCCTGCCTCGATCTTGCAGCCATAGGGGACTCAGTCTGGAGCCCCGGGTGGCACCTCATGAGGCTGTTCTATTCTCTTCGCAAACAGCCCATCGGAGGAGCGGAGCTTTGACTCGTCGGCAATATTCAAAGGGGTTAGAGGCTGTATTTTGTGCTCTATTATTTGAAGATGTATTTTAAGCCAGGATTAAGCCAGGATAACACACCGAGGTCACTGTAGTGACATCGGGCTCGTACCTCGGCGCTTCCCATTTCTCAATCGAAACACTACGGGCCGCTTGATTTCCCTCGATGACCTCGAAATTATGTCGTTATCCGAGAACCCCATTTCGCTCAACCCATCAAGCTCGTCTGCTTCTTCTTGGACAACAAGCGGAGCCTCCGCCTCAAAGACGGCCTGTATATCACCGTGGGGAGAGAAACCAGTAAATTGCCACCGCAAGGACGATTTCGATCCCCTCGTGGTTGTATGAGCCCAAATGCGCCGGCGTTCGTAGATGGTGATGAGCAACAAGGTCGGTGCATTCAGCACCCGGACCATAGCGACGTGTATGGTGTGGAATGTTCGCGGCGAAACGAGGAACTTGAGAGGGAGAAGGATGATAAGAGCCAGCAAGTTGAAAGGCGGAGGATATGCAAAAATGGCATCACTCTTTACGCCCTCGAATGTCTGGACAGCACGTCGAAATTGAATTTCTGCAGTTTCAGCTGCCACGATCCTGGAGAATGTGTTGGTGAGCAGTGCAACCAGGATCGTCAGGAATAGAGTGTTGCCCAGGAAGGCAAAGGCGACCATAAGGGCCGGGCCGAGGATGACGTGGAACTGGACCGATTCCTCGATGCCCGTTCCATCTAGACCAAACCAGATCCAAAGAAGCCACTTTATTACCGTATACCATTTCGGACCGGTTGTGCTACCGTCGTTCATCACCAACCACTGCAACGCCAGGAAGAAACCAGTGACACACCAAACGGCGAGGAACGTCAGTACCATGAAGTCTTTCATCATGGCATGCAGCGAGATGAAAACGATGTTATCAGGCATAAGATTGAAGGCGATTCGAGTAAGCAAAACTGGCGCCGCAACGCACAACACGTGAAGGGCGATCCCGTCATAGATATGGCCAACGGAAATATCATAAATCCGGGCGCAGATGTAGACGCCAAAGATCAGTGTAAAGGTGATGTCCAAGAAGGACCAGAGATTCTGGGAATGAACTGCCCAACCGTGCTCGATGATGGCGGCAAATTCATTGAGAACCCAACCGGCCGTATAGACAACGAATACGGCTTCAAAGAGGCTGAGGTTGCTGCTGTTGCGGTGGGCCATGGCGACGACATATAGGGCCACCAAGATGACGAACTGAACCAGCTCGATAATGTTCCGAGAACGAGGCACGATGAGACGATAATGGTTGAGCAGAGGCGCCTTGCGGGGATCGTATAGCGAGACAGGATGGTGCTTGTAGTGATCGGGCAGAATATCGACAAACGATAGCGGCGTATAGACAACTTGTCCCAGATATACAGCATTGACAACCTTCTGGCACGCCTGTGAGCCGATAAAGTTCTTACTTTCCGAGAGAATGGCCAGCTCAAGAGTCATGAGCTTCCTCTCGAAGCCGCCGCGCTCCTGGACCGGCCACTGTCGGTAACGCCCAGATCGCGCGACTTCTTCGGGTGCGCCAGAGAATGGGTCGAACCCTTCTACAAGAATCTTGGACAGGAGGAGCAGGCCCATTGGACCGGGGTTATCTTCGTGAAACCGGCGTAGGATACGCGTCGCCACCAACTCGCACAGCGTCGCCCTGGCGATATTAACAGTCTGGTGGACGATAGCGGACTGCTCGCGGAGAAACTGCACACGGTTGGCCAAAAGACAGTACACTATTGCATGTTAGCTATTACATTTAGCTTATATACGAGCTCTCGCCCTTGCCTGGAGACGGGTCAGTCGGTGGAGGAAGAATAGCCCACCTGTCGAGATGTCATCCGCATCATAAAGCCGATCTACCAAAGGACGGATGACAAACTTGTTCATCCGGGGCCCGGTTAGTTGGTCCAATGTGTAAGGATCATCTGTAATGAGGCTCATGGTTAGATCCTGTCGAGACTTCCTCTAGAAGGTGGCTCACCGATGCTTGCGATAACGAGCTTCCTGACACTGCAGAGGATCAATCAGCACGCTATTCCGGGAACACGGTTGCGTCTCTGCGTTCCCGCACGCCACAGACTGCGCTAAAATCTCCCTACATACCGATGGATTGTGGTGAAAACAGGAGGCGGCTGCTGGGAGTGCTCATCGCTAAGCCAGCGCTCCGTCTCGACGCTTTCGTCGGCTTCGAAGAACTCGGACTGGACCCGGCTATCATGGCCGCCGGGCCAGATGTAAGTTTCGTCTTCAATCTCAGTCATCTCTCGTCATGAGCATTAAGATTCTCGAACTGCTCCAGCGGCTCAGCACAGGAGCGAGGCAAGAGTACGGCAATAGCACAGCTCAAATGACCGCAAGGCGATAAGGCGCGACGGGAATGACCCCATGCTAGGGAGTCGATCAGAGTCAACGCCACACAGAAGGTCATTAGCTGCGCGATTTTGACCAAGTTACCCAATGGCATCTCCACCGTTAGAGAATGTCACGAGCCCAGCTCAGATGGTCTGAAGTGTACGGAGTCAAGGCCGAGAGAGCTTGAAGCCCTCACCAATCAAGTCGTAGGTTGGTGCTGCCCGGAAATACCCCACTATAACTCCAACGTCTTCTCCCCTTCGTCTCTCAACGCTGGATGTGAAACGACGCTGTGCAGGCGCTAACCGGGCCACCCATCCATCAGCGCCCGCAGTTGATATAATGACATAAGGTCCTTGGGGCCTCTACCCTGTTGTGCAACGGGAGATCTACTACACAAAGCCCGAATTCTACCATCGCAAACTTTTGTGTTAGGTAATTCATTCCATTCATTTGTGTTGGATTGGTGCAACAAAAGCGCCACCAACTTATGATGGACGCCATTACGCCCGCTAGGCGCGGAAAACTGCCAGCCGACACAGCGACCATCTGACCGTGTGCTTTCTTTCATGACGATGAACATGTTTCTGGGGATGCCCATTGCAAGCAACAGACTGTTGATTGTTCGTTGACTGAGGACATGATCCATTCTCTCAACAGAGGTGCATAGAAATCGCCTCATACACCGATAACCGAACTCATCTACTTATCTGTGTGCACATTGTCTGCTTTGGTAGCCGCGACAGTCGAACACCGAAGGTTCCCCATCGACCCTACTGTACCAGGAGGCCTCCCTTTGACCCTACGAGGCACCAACCCCATGCACACCGCATCCAAGAAATTTTGGCATCAGCGCCATAAGCCTAGTGGCCAGACGCGGTCCCTGGCCGCCTGCGGGGTATTCGGCAAATCAGCACCTTGGCTTCATGTACAAGAATGTCTCGACAGAGCCTCATTACGCTGGAGGCTACCTCAAGCTCAGATATTAGAGACTTTGCAGTTGGGTACAGGGAGTTACCGTTTCTGTTATTTTTGCCCATTCCCTCGCAACTGCTCCCTGACGAGGCTAAAATAGCCAGGATTGTACTACGGATTAGATATGAGGGAATTTCTGTCGCTGGGTACGAAATTTACTCAGGGTCATCGAGCAACCGCACCAGTTTGGATTTCTCACACCTTCCCTCTCCCTCACTGGCAAGTTTCTCTACTTAGGAGGTACCAAGCTTGCCGAGGTTGAGACGGCCGGTACGTGTATCCAGGTAGGTGGCATTACTGGCGCCGCACAACCTTGCATTTGTACAGTAGCAATCGTCGTAGCAGGCATATGGGCGACGATACTTGAGGAGTACAGTACGAAGCGACACCAGCAGTTCTGTTTAGGCCCTCTTTATGCAAGCATAGGTAGATTCAGGATGGCTCACACCCTGCAACCCCAGATAGCACAGCCCTTTGCCTGGCGCAAAAATAAGCTCGGGGTCCTTTTGCCTACGAGGGAGGGGGATGAAACCCTTCGACCGGCGAGATATCCCTCATTGGTTGGCTCCTCACCACGTGCTCAGCCCGTAGACGAGATTCTTACACACTCGAAATTGACTCCCTCACCCATAAACATGCCATTGTTGTTAATGGGCGAGGCGGATCCCTTTCTAACCACCAAAGGAACTAACCACACTAAGAAAGTCCCCGAAGCAGGTCTTGTTCGTAGCGCGATCAAGTCCCGTCTTGTCCAAAGCTTGGCACCTGTGCTCGCAGGGTAATGTAACGTCATGACAGCCCTGTGTGAGTGCCATAAGTCCCGTTTTGGCAAAAGCCTAGCACCCGTTCTCCACAGCGTAATATAACCCTGCGTGTGCGAGGGCCACCTCTCCGGGGACTCGTCATACTACTACGGATACGTGGGGCCTTTGCACAGCACCGCCCCTCTTCTTCAAAGCTTCAAAGCTTGGCACCCGTGCTCACCTTGTAATGTGACCCGACATGTGCCAAGGGGCATCTCTCATAGCACTGGGTCGGTATCATCTTGGGTAATTGATGCAGGGAAGATGGCGAAAACTCGATATATACTACACTTGCATGGCCTGGCCGTTTCTGCCCATTCCTGTCTTTAGTTTGTAGCCATGAATTTTGCGACGAAAATCCCTCGCACATATCCGTAGGCGACCGCCCCCGTCATTCCATAGTCCCCCATGAAATTGTCTCGGTCTAGACCAGAGTCTGTCACAAGCTAGGTGCAGCTTCCCCGCGGCTTGCGGGCGCAACGACCTAATCAAAACATCGTAGGGGGCCGCTTGCCCGTACCAATCCCAATGACGGCCAGGTCGGATTACCTGATGGAAAATGTCGACAAAAGAACTGTCCAATTGGTGCTACTGTGGCTTCGTGCGGCAGGAACATGAATCCTGACCTCAACATATAGCTTGACGAGTGCTCAAAATTCACAAATAATTTGAGATATTGAGTACTCGTTAAACCCAGTGAAAAGGAACACTATAAAATTTGCTCAACTATTCTTTCAAACTACGGGTCAGACTAGCGACCGCAAGAAACTTTAGGTCGCAGTGCGCCACACCTGTTTCATGGAGGTTTCTTATGCTGTGCATCATCTGCTTGAAGAAGCAGTCAACACTGGATGTTATTTCAGAAGGGACCACCGAATCTGTTGTATCAATCAAAGCCCCTCGGACTGTAAAACGCTTAGAAGCTATATCCTCTCGGACTCAACTTGGTCTGCCGGCCCTAGCATGACTAGTTACCTTCTCACATCTGCCTCGTCCTTTGCATCTCAAAGTAGCTTCTTTCAACTCCCCGATGACCTTATCGCTATCGAAGAATCGGACGTAGCGAAGATTCGGGCAACACTTTTCATCAAGTCGGTCACTACTATGTAAACGCCATGTCGACCCACGGGACATGCGCCGCCGTCATAACCTTCTGTATATCCAGCATCCGCACACTGGACGGGATGAACTTCATCACTTGGATTAGGCTTGTCAGCATTTTGAGCGCAAGTAAAATTGAGCATTGAGGCCTGGGAAACGGACCTCTATGCTGACCTGCTTGCGGTCTTCATCGTCACTGTCGCAGTCGGCCACCAAGATCGCCCAGCTTCTGCGCCTCAGAAGGGCCTTGGTAGTCCGACTATAAGATCTTCAAACAGCCGTCCTCCCTTGAGGCTGTGTCGGCTGTTTTGACCATGGTCTCTGCGTATGCTGCTACCACCGTCTTCTTCGCAATTGCTGCCGGCATGAAAGAGCCTGAGTACTACACTCGATTGTTGTTGATTTGCCATAGCATCATCACGGTCACGCACCTCCGCATCGGCATGGTGGGTTATTCCTTCTGTGGCTCTGATGTCACCGCTCCTGCCCTAGGGCCTGCCGGCCCGCTTTCGGCATCCTCACATCCACCATCATCCTATCCCACGCAGGTTTACAATCCCTTGTCCCTCAATACAACTGATGATTGTCCGAATTTTAAAGGTCCTTGCCAAGTTCATCTTTATCCGCCTCCTACGAGGTACGACTACTAGGTCCGCTGTCCGCTCCATCAGTGGCGAGTTGCTGCTATCGTCTAGCACGCCCAAAAAAACTTTCGATGAGGCAGCTAACACAGCCTCGCTAGCGAGCAAGCCTACTATATCCTCCAAGTTAATGCCAGGCGGTGAATTGACATGTCATGTCCGCATGCAAGACGCCTGTATCAAACTGACCACATCGCTGAAGGTGGAAGAGAACCCATAATCAATGGTACATTGATCGGCGATCAAATATGATAAGGGTTACGTGCATCCTTAAAGAGAAACATTATGATACTAATATCAGTGACATTATTAGCAAATGCCAATCATTGAATATAATAAGGGCCACAGCTTGTTGACGCATTCTAAGCTTACATCTATAGATAGAATGTCATCATTATAATGTTTCTATATATAGAACGTAAGATTCATCATCACTGAATTCATGCCTCTGGGGCCCAACTCGTGATGCTCACTTGAGCCACTGTCAGCGTGATCTTCGCCCAAATCACAAAACTGCTGGAAACCCCGAGTCCTGCTTTTGGTTTAACCATTGCTTTGTCAATCGAAATTAACATTCAACTTATCTATCATGGCAACTCCAACAAGGATTTTGGAGCTAGCAGATATCATTGCCACCAAAACCAGAACAGTCAGCGACTACCTGCAGTCGCATAACCTCTCCACTCCATCCTTCGATGCAAATGCCCCCTTGACAGGACCAATCCCAGAATCGGAGACTACCATTATAGAAGCGCAATACCAAGTTGTCGCATGTACAGAGGAGCTGAATGAACTGATGAAAGGGCCAAAAGAGGCCCTTTGGGGCCGTTTTGTAAGTCCTCGGCCGCTTGATATTTGTGGCGATTGTCGATATTGATCATCTCATCCAGTATTCGTCTCTGGCGGATATGTTAGAGATCCAGTTCGTCCAGCGATTCGGCATTGCCAGGCTGGTTCCCCTTAATGGGGCCATGCCATATGAAGAGATTGCCAAAGCCACAGGACTTGACATTGTTGATGTCAGGCGAGTGTTGAAACGGGCGATGCTTAATCATTTCTTTCAGGAAAAGGATGGCAAAGTGGCTCACACGTGGACATCACGGATTTTGCATGAGAACAAACCGGTGGCCGACATTGCTGAACTATTCACAGAAGAAATATGGCCAAGTTTCGCAAAGGTGCGCTGTCTCTAGACAAGGGGGATTTCTCATGAGCTGAACACTTCCGTTAGACAGTCGAGGCGCTGGACCAATTCAAGGGGCGGCGACACGTGCCAGAGGAGACTGTAGGCTTGAATTGTGAGACATGGTGAGAGTGTTATGCTAAAGGCGGTCTAGGGATTTAGCATCGCCAACAACACTTCCAAAGGGATGTACTCCTATCTAGCCGAGAATCCAGCTCGTATGGAACGTTTTGCCAGAGCTATGGGCGGGTTTGCAGCAACAGAAGACTTTGGCCTGGCCCTGAAAGGCTTCGACTGGACCAAGGTATCGACGGTGGTTGATGTTGGGGGTGCATGGGGCCCGGCCTCTATAGAGCTGGTAAGAGCATTTCCTCACTTGAAATGCACAGTACAGGACTTCGAGGACGTGATTACCGAAGGACCATCAAAAGTACCGGCCGAGTTCCGTGAACGCATCTCGTTTGAAGCGCACGATATGTTCAACCCGCAGAAAACTGCAAGCGCAGACGTGTACTTCTTCAGAGCCGTCTTTCACAATTGGAGCGACGTACGTTGCATCGAGATATTACGAGCACATATAGGAGCACTCAAGCCGGGCGCTCATATCCTCATCAACGACAAGGTTTCAGCGACACCGGATGTGAGCCCACCTTGGGCTGAGAAAAATTCTCGGTTTGTTTGACCCATACTCTATACTATGACTGGAGTGAATCTCTAATTTGGATGACAGCACCATGGATTTGACTATGCTAACCCTCTTTGGCTCGAGAGAAAGAACGTACAAGGATTGGGTTGACATAATCAGGGAGGCAAGCCCGAGGTTCTATGTCAAATTCGTGGGCCCCCCCCAGCGACATGATTGACGTCGTTTGGAGATGAACGTATCTGGCGGCAGTAGTTGGGCTGTATAGCTTCGAAGACAGGTTTCTCTGCTTGATGGAGTTAATGAATCGGAAGTCGATCCTATACGACGCAGTCTTGTGACGTTTGTATTTACGAAGTGACCCTAAACTATAAAAACAGCAAGATTCGCCTTTAAAGGCCAGTTCTAAAGAATCTAATACACTATTAATGGGCATGTAACCTTCCTAGCGAGGGTAATCGGGTTACTCCGAAACGTCTACAGTTTCTTCAAAGCCCGTTCACTCATCTCCTTAATCTCCTCTCTTGCCGATTGTGACAACGCCACTTCGTCCCACAAACCGATGCCAAAGCTCGAGCACTTCCTCCGGAGGCTCCCATTTGGCTCTACTTCCAATATTAGCCTTCCAAGACCTTCCCGTGACATACTCAACCTCTCGAATTCCCCCAGCCACAGGCGTCGCCTCCCACTCCACCTCACCGCGGAGTACAATCCCGGAGGGGCCTTGAGCGTCCGACATGCCCATGACAAATTCTAGCTCCCGCAGTTCGGGCATGCAGCATGCAGCTCGTGACATGGCGAGCACCAGACGGCCGAATCGCTCCGGGTCCAGCTCCCGACGCCAGTTGTTGAAGGGCGAAGAACCGTTCCTTCGTGCCACATCGTTCCGGTCGAACGGGTCTCGCACCCGGGAGTCATCGCTGGAGTAGCCGGCAGCATCGGCGTCGGGTTCCACCCTAGGACTGGTTGGCCACCATGGATAGTCGTCGTCTGACTCTGACTCTGACTCTGGAGTCCCTGTGTAGTAGTAAGTGCCGTCGGCAGCGATGATGCTGGCGTTGACTGTAAAAAATTGCAAAACGGGCCAGTGTGGGGGAGCATTTGGATCCGGGGAATCATTAGGCCAGAAAAGTTCCGGGGAGATGATGAAAGGGCCGGAGAGAGAGAACTCAGTGATAGGTAGTGACTGCGAAATAACATGCAGGGCCGCACTGAGAGAATCCTTTGAAGGTTGTTGAGGGTCGCAGAGGTCGCCTGGAGTGAAATTGTGATTCCGAGGTTCACATGTGTCCCAGTTGAGATGAAGCGCTCTTAGTGAGGAGAAGTCTGCGTTGCCCATCAAAGAGATATGTCGTGTAAGCGCTGAAGTCCGCAGTTAGCAGTGGCGGGATAGCACCCAGATGATGGAATAAGCTCACCGCGGTAATGTTCTCTTCGCATATCTTCCCACCTCAGATCTGGCTCTAGCGTGTCGATGTTTATGAATTCCAAACTCGGAAGGGCCGCTATAATCCGGAAAGCTGCGTCGGGATGCAGTGGTCTGAGTATTCCTCTGATGCTTAGCGATTCAACAATCCCAACTTCGGGGAGAAGCGAACGTGGCTCGGTGAAGTCGAGGAAGTGGCCACTCATACGGTAGAGGCCGATTCCCCTGCGTTGTAAGCCACTGCTGTCAAGCGACGATTCTGCGCTCATGTCTAGATGTATCCGTCTACTAACACTACCTGCAGTGCCATTCTCTTCGACCTGCCACGCATGAAGCGTGCGGAAGATGGCGTGAACCGCCCGTGAGAAGACAGCCACGTTTTCCGTGTGCTCATGCGGTCGCTCAAGCTTCCAGCACCGTGCAGAGCTGTACTCTGGCAGCACGATATTGTAGGTAATGACAGACACAGTACGTCGCCGCTGAATGTGGCGAAAGGCCGTCTCAAAGCGAGAGAAGTCGTTGCTGCGCACCCTGACTGCAGAGAAGGTGTTCATCTCGACGGCATCCTGCCATACGCGGGAGATGGATGCATACTGGGCGATGGATGGTGGCTTCAACCAAGGCTTGCGGTTTCTTTCCTCATCTTCCAAGAGACAAGAGACAATGAGCGAAATGAGGGCGAAGGGAAGCTTGTCCATTGAAGCGTTGTGTCAAATGAATCTATCTTCCGAGTGGTAGAAAGAGTTGATAAAAACAAAAATTAGTCATGCGGGGTTGGCTCTCAGGCTTCACTAGTATTTACATGTGTAGGTAGCGTGACGTGAGTCGAGTCATCAGCCGCACTGGTTTTGATAAAGTCTAGGTCTTATTAGGCCTAGGCTGGCTGCCTGAGCTAGCGCCAGATTCTTCAACTATTCATTCCAGACTCTTCAAGATCTTAGGCATCAAAGCTTTTCCGATGTTAGGTGTTTGCAAGTCCGGGTGCGGCTCCGACAATCTTGATGTTGAAGCATATCGACATTGGCTGCACGCATTTGACGACTGCGTTCCAGCGACTATCACACTTGTTCAGAAATCCCAAGCACTTTATGGACTCTTTTTATTCGCAGTGAACGGGCAGCATTATCTCTGTCAGTCAGGCTCGCCTGTGTCTGGCGGTTTGTCTCCATCCTCGAAGGTCGTTATGCATGTCTCCTTTCCAGGCCATTTTCTCAAGAAATATCAAAGTTTCAAACTAGCACCTTACTCAAAACCGCTTCGACATACCTCTACTCGTTCTGCTTCTGTGACTAGTTTTTTTACCTAACCCTTTCACGACAAAATAGTCCAGGGCTTGTTTGCTACAACTAGTTTGTAGATGGGCTTTTCATCTATAACTGAAGCTAATCTTCATTTAATGAAGTGTTGTGGCTGGCGTCTCATTGCCTCCATGTCCAGGGACCTCTATCCAATACTTCGCCGTCTCCTCTCGTGCTGTCGTTAAACAACGGCATTGCTTGCAGCCGTAGCAGTCAACAACCTCCAGTCGGCAATAGCACCCGATCAATCCTTAGGTAACGACGCAGCATGCCGCGGATATTATATCTCGCGGTCTCCGAAATGGTACTTCGAACTGACTCTTCCTTGTGAGCCATGCCATTATCAAACCAGTAATCACCCTGGTCATCTTGATTTCCATCAAACTCGCCGTCTGCGATCCTTGAGCTAGCGATGCAGCGAGCAACTATGTATCATTATGTTGCTATGAACTTTCCATGCCATTTTGTACTTACAGACCTCTATTAGGATGGCTGCGCGAGGCAGGTCTCGTCATATGACAACTAGACGGCACGGTTAACAATTGAAGCATCATCAAAAGATGAGTGGATCAGTGTTCTACACGACAATTGACACGATTGTCTTCTATTTTTTTATTTTTTTTGAATAGTCGTACGTTTCTTATAGGCGTGATTTGAAAATTTTAACAAAACTGCAATATCCTATCATTTGCGAATACAAAAATCCGAGTCTTGGCCATAATCGAGGGTTTTAGCATGTCGCTGTGGCAAAGACTATGCTATTTAGGACGACATTGTACCTTAGGACTGTGGATAGTTGGGGATATCCACTACTCCATTAGCAACATAATTGTAACACGATCCAGAGCAACCAATGTTTCCACCGTTGGTGATGAGGAGCTTTTGCTTTCCTTGAGCAGCACTGTTCGCGGGGGTGTTAATAATGCGAAGTTCCCGTGAGTAGGCTGACCACTGTCCAACGTTGACTGGCTTCCAGCCGCTAGGGTCAACCGCATCGGTGTTAACGAACACTTCCTCGCGGCTGTTTCCATTGGCGATAAAAATTCCCTTGCCGTTATTGCCTGGCTCGGGGGTCCAGATGACAAAGGGGCTACCATTCGGGTTCAGTTGGCCATCAGACGGGATGATTGGCTGGGAAGCAACTGGGCCAAAGGTAAGAGGAGAGTTGGAGACTTTGTAATATACGGGACAGCCGCCAGCGATCGGGCCGCCACAGTATTCAAAAGTCATGACGTACTTCTTCGAGACCGAGCTGTAAGCGACGGTCGCCATGCCAGGACGCACCCCCGAGTCTGCCTCTGCAACATCATCAACCTCCGAACTCCAGTTACGTAGGTCCGTGGTAGTTTTGTGGGAAAGCTTTTGGTTGTGGTTAGGGTCAACCTGGGTGGAATAGTGACAGACCAGTTTCCCCTCATACATGTGGAGAAATGGCTCCCAAACTGCTTGTTGGCCCCTATCGATGACTTCGCGTCCTGGGCCGTAAACAATGTGACTGACAAACTGCCAGTCTTGACCCTTATTAGTGCTAGCGTATAGATCGATATACGCCTCTTCGAGGTCTCGAGGGGTCGAGACTCCAGCAAGTAGAATTGTCCCCTTAGGGTAGCCACCCAGGGGCTCTGGAAGGGCATAGAGGAAAGGTTGGTACCAGTTGCCCCAACCATTGACCTGATCGTCAACCCTGGAGAAATATTTGAATGACGCACCACCGTCGGTTGACTTCCAAATAGGAAAGTACGTCAGAGTAGCATCGGGATCATAATCTTCCCAAGAAAGTAGGATGGAATTATCCGGGAGCTGCAAAGTGCGGCCGTAAAGGGTGCGCCAGCTGGTGGCATTCTTGAGAGGATAGAAGACACCATTGTCGTTGAAGTTGGTCCACGGTTTCGGTGTGACGGCCCTCGTCGTGGCTGGAGAGGCCAACGCCGTAACTGCCAGGGCAGCAATGGTGAGAACCCGCATGATGTTGTACATCGTGGTAAGGAGGAATTGATGCCGAATAGCGACACGAATCTGAATAGAGACAGTGTTCAGGTTTGCAAACGATATGAGCAGAGTGATGTAAGTCTGAATGAGATGGGTGTGGCTCTAGAATGAGCGACCGGAATGTGATTTTATATTCCAACATTCACCTGTTAACCCTGTGATACACGAGACCTCGGTTTGTAGTAACGAGGAAACTGAATGTTCCTTCTTCCCCGCGGGGAATGTGATTACCGGGGACTCTACCCCAGACCTTGTTCGTTTGCGGGGTAGACGAGTTGGAGAAGCGAGGAACAGGGCAGAAAGTTGAAAAGACATGGTGGCACATGTAGATCTCGACATAGAGAGCCGGCGTTGGAGCCAATCACGACGTGCAATTACCGATCCTTGGTCTTTTCGCCAAAGCCATTGGGTTACACTCGTTCGACGACTTACCTAGATCGTTCCCCGCCGTTAATAACCCCTCCAACGAGGAACTAACTTAGTCTCCTTAGACTTTACGGAGCAAATCACCCCTACGGAAATATCAGCCTCTGAGTGGCCAAAATACCGCAGGGGCTCAGATCATGAGGGGTAATTTCAACTGAGCGCATCCCCATGATGCTCTGTTTTTCCCACTCCAGCCGACTTCGAACTTGGTGGCGCGCTTGGCAAGACAATACATATTGACAATACGTAGCAGCTTTCGCGAAGAAAACTGTGCTTTTTGACTTCGTGGTAGCAGCAGCTCGCCCATGATGGAGCCGACAGCGGACTTACTACGTAGTAGTAGCAGCTTCCGCATGTTGCCGAACGAAATCTACCAACGCTAGGATACGAGAAGTTCATCTCGCCTATTAAGCTCCTGCGAGAATGCTGCTGTACCAGCGCCGGGAGCTCGGAAGGTGCGGGGCGGCAAGACTAGGGTCTTGGTAAAGCGCCCCAATGACAGGTGGTCCACACTGATCTTCCAGGTGTTTTCCCGACTATTCCTTGGCCATTTCTGCAAGAGAGACGCAAATGTTCCGAGAAGAAGTGGAATCGGGATTATGGAGACTATGAAACCGAGAAGACATTGCGGGACTAGACTCTATAGAGCCAGCCGAACTGACAGTACCGGTTCCTTCAGGCTCCCAGTGGCCGAAATCAGACAGAGAACAAAGCGCCATACCTGGACATATGGTGTAAGACCTTATTCGAGACCAAAGAGAGCTTTTGTTTTTTTAGTTTGCCGTTGGCATTGAGAATGAGGAAGGAGGGGGCCGGAGGCATCCTAGATCAAGGCAATCATGACATTTAAGATCAACACCAGACTAAACAGTTAATCGCTAGATTAAATGTAGCCACGCTTTGTTCAACAGAATGCATAGAAATATATTCAAATCCAACTGAAGCGTTGCATGTAGTTAGGTGCTCTACTCTTGACGCACCCCGTCCCTATTGAAAAATACTTTCTGTCCTGTCCTCAGACTGTCTTGAAGGGCGGTTGCGATTTTCAGGCTAGTCAATGACGACCGTAAGGGTACAGGCATAGGCTTATTATCCAAGATTGCGTCCACCCAGTCGATAGCTTCGCTTACAAAGGCGGAAGCATAGCGGTCGTACCACCCTGGGTGAGCGGGTGTCTTGATAAACCCATCCTTGTCGCAAATCTCGATGGCATTTACTCTCGGAATCAAATTGATAGAGAGCTTCCCTGCTGTTCCAAATATTTCCGTTGCGTTATCGTATCCATGGGCAGTAGTCCTGGAGTTGTAGAAGAACGCCATCTTGCCGTCCCAGTATTCGCAGATGCCAACCGCGTTGTCTGTATCACCGTACTCGTCTAGCTCAGAATGGATCGCAGTAACGCCGGATGCGGAGACTGATTTTGGCTGCGATCCTTCTCCAAAAAAGTAAAGAGAAAGGTCAATATCATGGATGATGCTGTCGATAAAGACGCCACCAGAATCCTTGAGGTATTGTTTGAAGAAGGGGCTCGTATCTAACGGCTCACATCCCTGGGATCTGATAACCACAGGCCTTCCGATGGCGTTCTGTTGGATCTGCTCATATGCTTCCTTATAGTTCTCGTCGAATCTTCGGACGAAGCCGACCATTAGCTTTGCGCGGGGATTTGCTTCAGTCTTCTTCACCAGTGACTCGAGCTATTCTCAATGTTAGTCTAAGTGCATAAGCTTGATCCTCAAA
The DNA here is from genome assembly GCA_029931735.1 of Dactylonectria alcacerensis. Classification (NCBI taxonomy): domain Eukaryota; kingdom Fungi; phylum Ascomycota; class Sordariomycetes; order Hypocreales; family Nectriaceae; genus Dactylonectria; species Dactylonectria alcacerensis. Next base: position 5,281,489 of record JAPMUZ010000003.1, on the reverse strand, counting down.
CCAGTAACTAACCTCATTTAAGGTTTTGCAAACCGGCTTTTCGCAAAGAACATGGATCCCCTTGTCTAAAGCTGCAATCGTTTGTTCCGCATGCAAGTGTGTCGCGGATGAGATAATGATGGCATCCAACCCTGGGATCTCGATCATCTCATCAAAGGTTGGCACCACAGTAACTGCATGCGGGACTAAATGTTCTCGACCCCAGACAAGGTCCGCCTCTGCGGGCGAACAAGCACCGATCAGGGTTGCACGAGGCACTTTATGAAGCACATTTATGGCGTGACGCCGCCCCATGCGGCCAATTCCGACGACGCCAACTCTCAGCTTCTTGACAGGGGACATCTGAAAAGAGTGACCATTCTGAACTGTGCTTTGCTGTTCATGTGGCATCGTGGCTCGACGTAGAGTTGGCTTTTCTGAAGATTGTGGAGGTGAAGAAGAAGAAAAAAAAGCATGTAGTTTGAGGGCGATAGGTCGATGCGAGTGATGAAGTGCAAGAACCAAGTTTGATCTAGGGGGGACCTGGGAGGATGCGAGTATGGATATTAAATGACCGAGGTGCGTACCGGAGTCGATCAAATCGGGATGCAGATTCCGGGCCAAGTGAAGACGGGTGAGCACAGAACCGCTGATATCTTGCATCGGCGATACTTCTTCCAGAGATCAATCTAGTGCCATTACCTGGGAGCCTATGCTGTTGATTAAATTCCACCCATTGTTGATCGTCGGGATTTGCGTAGGTTAAAACTTGAAAAATGTGGGTGGGCCTTTGGATCGGATTGAGGTTTCCGTCCACTCGCTCCACCAGGACGATTGTGGCAAACCGAGAGCCTGACAGAAGTAATAGCACCTGAAATGGTGCTCAGTTGGGGCATGGCCTGAATTTCTTTCGCTTCATGTAGCATACCTCATTTTTTGACTAAAAGGCAGTAGGCGAGCATTGGTGAACCTGGAGCAACATACGCATGGACATGGTTGTCGAGATAATGTCAAACAATTTAGGGAAAATGACGATTATGAAGCAAAACGCTGCCATACCACCTGCTGAACTTTGACTACTGAGATGAACCACCAGTTATGGCGGGTCAATAGCCTTGAGGTACGTTTAACAAGGTCATGCTCCCAGAATGTCGACACTTTGGAGACATCCACGCAACTGAACTGCGCATTTTCGTTGAATAGTTGAACTGGTGATGTTCATTGATAATGTACTGAAGCACCACCATCAACTATCAAATTCTGCCCTGATATGTACTGAGCCATGTCACTCATAAGAAACACCACAGGCTTCGCAATGTCCTCAGGTATACCCAGCCGCCCAAGCGGAACCCTTCCTTCCATGGCCCCCCGTTTAGATCCGGCAAGATCAGCCTTGTTCATGCCTGTCTCGATTGTTCCAGGGCTCACAGCATTGAAACGGATCCCATACTTGCCCAATGCTACCGCACAGCTAACTGTCATGCCCAGGATAGCAGCCTTCGTTGCTGAGTAGTGGGCTAACCGACTGGATCCCTGAGTCGCGGTGATGGAAGCAATAGAGACAACCGCACCTCCTGTGCCCTGTGCGATCATTTGTTTGACAATATCCTGGGTTATGGAAAATGGTCCACTGAAGTTGACCTTCATGTGCTTATCAAGCTGACGTTTTGAAACGTCTGTGAAGTCCTCGAACTGGCAAATTCCGGCGTTGTGTACGATGGCGTTGATCTCTCCGAATGTTGATACGGCGGCGTCAACAATTCTGGAGTCTCTAATCAGCATGTCCTATCTTATACGCTTCCTATTCTGTGTGTTATTGAGGGCCCTGCGAACTTTTTACCGGCTTCAGGATCTGTAACATCCACAGCAATCTCGGCTGTATTCACCGTTTGCTCAGCTCCTCGGATGGCAGCAATCTCAGTTTTAAGCGTCTGGATGTCTTTCTCTGACTGCGCATCTCCAATGTGATGAAGGACGAGCTTCGCGCCATGACGAGCACTTTCGATCGCAATCGCGCGTCCTATGCCTGTGCTGCAGCCGGTGATTCTATTTCAGGTGACTTAGTTTATGATCCTTGATGTGTGGGCAAGAACGTACATAATAACCGTCCCTTTGAGTAGTACCGCCATGGTCATAGTACCATACGAGATTCAAAATAGCTCTTGGCTTGGGCGTTCTCTTTGCATCGTCTCAGACGGGCAATCTAGTCTTAGATAGACTATCGCTCTAAAGTAGGCGGATTCCATAAGCCGGAGGTCCCCCCACCACTGAGCCCAATATCTACAAAGCATGCGGATTCCCTATGTCAGGCTAATGCAACATCGGACACATTATCCGGTCGGAAACCTGCATGCTAGTTTACGTGTCAAGGTTCACGACTTCCGACCGTGGTGATGTCATATTTCCCAAAGTGAATGCCCTATTAGTAATAATGGACTCCTCCACTTCTGATAAAGGCCATTCTACGGTTCATCTGCATCTTCTGTGCGAATCACTCCTAACAACACTCTCACCTCACCGTATTTCAACCCCTTCCGAAAAGTGTTCTCGCTCCAAAATGGCGCACGCTCTAATTTTCGGAGCTTCTGGTATTTCTGGTTGGTCTCTTCTCAACCAGACGAGGGTTTATCCTTCCGCAACCACGTTCACTCGCATTACGGGCACCACAAATCGACCCCTCACGCTCGAGCAGGCACACATTCCTTTGGATGACCGCATCAGACTCATTTCAGGCATCAACTTGACAAAGACGGTGGAGGAAGTTGCTCTACAGCTCAAGGAGAAGATCCCCGACATTGACACAGTGTCACACGTCTTCTTTACTGGTAAGCACTGAATCACAAGGACTCCCTTCACAGATAACTGACATGTATATAGCATACATACAGGAGAGCGACTTTGAAACATTGAAGACCACCAACACAAACCTCTTGGATGTGGCTGTGCGTGCTGTCGAGCAGGTCTCACCAAAGCTCCAGGTCGTGATTCTTCAGACTGGCGGAAAAGGGTACACCCGCCGGATCGTGTTGACACAATTTTCAGTGCTGACATCTTATTACCAGATACGGACTCGAATTCCCCAAGGAAGTCGGCATTCATCCACCACTAGCTGAGAATTGCCCCCGTATTCCGGAGCCATGGGCAAGCAAGATCTTCTATTATACTCAGTACGACCTATTGAAAGAGCTGTCAAAGGGAAAGCAATGGACCTTTTCTGAAGTCCGGCCTGATGGAATTGTGGGCTTTGCTCCTGGCTCAAACGCTATGAATATGGCACAAGGTATTGCTATCTATCTAAGCATGTACCGAGAAGTGAAGGGAGCGGGGATGACTGTTCCCTTCCCTGGGTACGAGCATGGATACCGTGCAACCCACTCAGATACGTTTCAGGATATTTTGTCCAAGTTGGAAATCTTCGCTGCTCTCCATCCTGATACATGTGGAGACGGCGGTGTTTTCAACGCCGCCGACGGTCAGACGGTTACGTGGGCTCAGGTTTGGCCAAGGCTGTGCGAGCATTTTGGGCTTGTTGGAGGGGGGCCAGATGCTGCCTCGACTCCAATGCTGGAGTTCGTGAAGGAACATAAGGGCGTGTGGATTGACATCGCCAAGAAGTATGGGCTCAATGCTAGACTCATCGATGAGCAAGGCTGGGAGCATGTCCACTTCATGTTGGTGCAGTTTGATTTTGACAGGCAGTACGATCTGTCACGATCTCGAGAGGTGGGCTTCGCTGAGGAAATTGACACTGCCCAGGGTTATATCACCGCATGGGAGCGGATGCGAGCCGCGAAGCTATTGCCTCCAGTGTAGATAAAAGCTTAGTCGACGTCATCAATCAACCACAAAGAAGTGGATCATCAAACCTCGCTTTAGTGATCATAAAGAAAGGCCAAGAATAGCGTCCACTATAAAACTGAGTAGATTTGCTTGTCTAATCAAGGGTCTCATATTTGCTACAGGGTCAGTGTCCAGGTTTCAATACATAAGACCGTTCATTCTTCACGAGCTTGAAAGGAGAATCGTGCTTTGTGCTTACCAACCGTCGGTTGTACCTGTATGATCTAAAGCGGCTACATAATTTTTGGGTTAGGAGCAATGTTCAACGGTCAGACCGTGTTACCCGGAAGATGAAAGTCGAGTTGAAAGAAAGGAGACGATGGAAAAGCACACTAATACAGCCCTCCTACAAAATGCTCTAGAGCAGCCATACAGTCCATTTTTCTTATTTATCTTGAAATATTTTCTGGCGAGTGTATGAGCGATGTACCAGAAAGCACTTGAAGTGGGTCAGCCTGGCGTCGGGACTTGAAACCCGATACCGCGATCGTAATCGGAAGTCAGGCACTCTCCTTAACCACCACCACTTTTTATCTTCCGGATTCACGACCCCTGACAAATATCTCGTACAATTATAAAGTATCCCTTTTCACTTTGACATAGTAAGTATAGATGGTCAAGGTCAGGACGGCAAGGTCAATCACCCACACCATGCCCAGCGTACTCCCTACACAAAGCGAGGCACAAGTCTTGTTTGGGCCGAAAGACTTGCGATTGGTATGTAGACTACGTTTCGAACGAGTGCCCTAAGCAGTGCAGAAGGTCCACGATGCTTACTTAAACAATTGACAGATTTCTCGCCCCATCAGTCTCCCGGGCAAAGATGAGGTTCAAGTAGCAATGAGAGCTACCACCCTCTGCGGCTCGGATCTGCATTACTTCGCTCACTTCCGCAATGGAGACATTCAGATCAAGGAACCCCTTTCGCAAGGTCACGAAAGTGCCGGTGTCATTGTGGCGGTTGGTCCCCAGGCCGAGAGCCAGTATGGCCTCAAGGTTGGTGACAGAGTGGCTCTGGAGGTCGGGGTGCCCTGCGATGAGTGTGAAGAATGTCAAGATGGAGCCTATAATGTCTGCGAGAAGATGAGGTTCCGCAGCAGCGCGACGGCATTCCCTCATTTCCAGGGTACGCTTCAAGAGCGCGTTAACCACCCAGCCAAATGGGTACATAAGTAAGCTGCACACTTTCAGATGCCAAGATCTCTCACTTAATGCAATACCATTCTTAGGCTTCCAGACTCTATTACCTACGCACAAGGCGCTCTTTTGGAACCTCTCGCAGTCGCCGTGCACTCTGTTCGTAAAGCTGCCTCAAAGGCTGGTTCAAGCTGCTTGATCATCGGCGCGGGTGCAGTTGGCCTGCTCTGTGCTGCTGCTGCTAAGGCAGATGGATACAATCACGTCGTTATGGCCGATATCGCTCATAACAGGCTCAGCTTTGCGAAAGACAACGGTTTTGCTGACGCGATATTACCACTCGAGCCTAAGAAGTCTCAGAACCTCGAAGAGGCTTTAGTCATTGCCAAAGCAGATGCGGCTAACCTCACCGCTCTGAACCCTATTGGCAAGTTTCACAGAACTTTCGAGTGCACAGGTGTTGAGTCGTGCGTCCGAGTTGCGATTCATGTAAGAAATCTTGTTATTTCTAAGCCAGGCAATGAAAAATGCTAATGTCATAACTAGGCAACCCGTGGAGGAGGCAAAGTCCTGCTCGTTGGTATGGGGACTCCGATTCAAACCCTCCCCCTCTCAGCGGCGGCCCTACGAGAGGTCGATTTAGTTGGTGTCTGGAGATATGCCAACTGTTATCCTCGCGCACTCGAAATTGTCAAAAATTGTGCACGGGACAAGAGCATACCAGATGTGCGGAAGCTTATCACCCACACATTCAACGGTCTCGCTTCGGTCCCTGACGCCTTTGCCATGGCTGCGAGAACCGGCGACGACAAAGGGGCGCTGGTCGTAAAGGTTGTGGTAGAGATGCCTGAATAGTTTCTATAATGATAATCATTCAATAATGATAACTGGCTCTCTGGTGGAAGTTAAGCTCTCCGTCTCTTTGATCCAGATCCTGTCGTTGCCGACGAGCCACGCCGCTTGGGTCCTGTCGTAGCAGCCACCAATCTCGCTTGCCATGATCTCTTGACTTTGAGAAGAACATCAAGAGTCCGGTTGGCATTTGGGAAGATATTTCCAAGCTCCGCCAGCGCGTGACTACAAGTTCCCAAATGAAAGGGCAAATCGCGATGGCTTTCATCATTGTTCTCAGCAATGGTGGCATAAACAAGGATCAATGCGGCAGTGAAGGCTATATACACCATCTGGACATTTGACCGGCTTAACGTATACTGACTCTCAAAAATCCGAAGCAGCTTTGCAATCTCGATGGCGGAGCTGATACACATTTCACGAGCGTGGAGGTGACCGGGTCCAACCGGTGGCTCAGGTTGGATATAATGCTTTGCGACAAAAGGTCGATGTAAGTTGATGACAAAAAGGGCGTATTGCATACTACAACTCAGTAGTTAGGGTTCTGATGTCAATGCTGTGGGATGAAAGCGTACTGAAGCATGAGAGCTTGGGGGAGATAAAGTCCAGGGGACTCGAGCTCGGTGTGAACTTGAAGTTGAGGAGGCAGCTTGGATTTCCAGTCCAGAAGACGAAGATTTGTCTGATGAGCCAATGCCTGTAGGTCCGTGTTTGAAGCATCGGCTCGAAAATATCTTTCTGAGTTAGCGAGAAAATGACAAGAGAAACTGTCGACATACAGGTAATGTCCTAGAACGGCCATGATCTCGTAAAGATCAATCCATTTCTCGGTGAGTAGTTCTTGGTGGTCTGGCAACCTGACATCATGGAATGCAGCCTTCACGGGTGCGTAAGCTAGCCAGAAACCGTTGGTTGAATGATCGCCATCGGACAGCGGCTTCTCAACGGTGACGGCGTCAAAGCTGTTGTCAAAAGGCCGACCAAGGTACAGTCCCCACATGCTATTACCATGTTAGTCTAAACCGCAGAGCAGATGGGAAACTGCTTTCTTACCGGTCCGTAATGAAGCAAGCCCAAAACGTCACTCTTCTCGCATGTGCCTCTAACCGGGTCATTTTCCCATTGGCAACAAAAGAAGCCGTACTCAGGTGGAGGCCAAGATCGAACGCAAGTCTTAGTGACATGCCTACAAGGAGAGGTCCAAGTTAGGTTATGGCTTCTAAGTAGAATCAGGACTGTCACTCACCACTAAACAGCCAGCCACGAGAGTCGCGTGTCTGTGCTGCCTCATAGCAACTCAGGATAGCCAGAGCTTGAACTGTCGCAATTTTCGGCTGATCCAACTCGAATTCCAGGAGGGCTTTTGACCGGCTTGCGAAGAACTCCCCTAAAGGCGTAGGATAATCTGGGTGCTTCGCTGTTTCTAGTCCAGCGCCAACGGCACACCTGAGATCAAGTTAGTTGTGATGAACGCGGGGTAGAAGAGCACGAGATCCGAACATTGCATTAGCTAAGGCATCAGAGTATAAAACTCTCTCGGAGCCAAGTTGCTGGTATTCTGCCCTTGCATGCTCGAACGCTATCCTGTCAACAACATGGAGACTTGGGTCATGCCAGGCAAAGTAGAGGTTAATGAGATGTTGAACCAAGTCATCCTCGACAACCTGACCAATTCCCAGGGCATCTAGGCGAGCTTGGGCCCGAGCAACTGGTTTTGTGAGGCTTTTTAGTTCCTTTGGAGTTGCCCCACTGCTCACAAGACTGAGGTTTGAAGTTGCGCCATAAAAGCGAATATCTCCAGACTCGGTCGTGCTGAGAGTACCTAGTCGAGAAGAAAACTCATTTGTGACCTCGGAGTGTACTTCATCATCCGTACTCTCGTCTTCAATGACCGCCAGGCTGTCTATATTTTGAGGAGGAAGAATCTCGTTCAAACCGAATGGCGGGGTGGATACTCTGATGGGCGGCTGTCCATCCATCTGCGGCATGGAGGAAACGTCCCACACCCATTCAGCATCGATCGACCCATAAAAAGGAAGAAGACTTGCCAAGCTAGGCTCAAGAGGGGGATTGGTAATGTCATTCTCTCGACTCATTCTATCATGATCAAAACTTGCTCCCTCGTGGCGATCAGACCGGTGGTCGCCCGGCGTAATGGCCTGTACTTGTCGAGGGGCTTCGCTCGGCGGTGTCGGATGAGACCGGTTGAGTTTGGGTACAAACTGCGTGACGTCTTCCGAACTGATATCTTCCTTCGCTCGACTGGGCGGCGACGTCGATTTATCGGGGGCATACGCGCCGACGAGCTCATCGATGGTTTCTTTACAATCGTCGGGACATGGAGGGACCTCCAAATCATGGGTGCTTATGAACAATTCAAGTTGTTGAACACGTTTCGCGAAGGCGTCTACCGCTTTTCGAACTGAAACTCTAAGAAAGGTCAGGGTCAAAGATTGAGCAACTGGACCTGGCAGACATACTTTCTCCTGTCGACTCTTCCACCATACACGCACTGTCGGTCCTTAGTAAAGCAGTGACGGCATATCGGCGTCTTGCCGTCACACTAATGTCCAAGTTAGCTTCTCAGTCAGTCGGACGGTAGATGCTGTTGATACAAACCTTGATCTTTGCCTCTCTGCAAGCTCGGCATGCTGATGTAACATGACGACGATTTGATGAAGCTTGCTTCTCGGCGTCTGGCATCCTGGCTGGGGGTCGATGCTGCCTGAAGGCGGTGTCCTGCTTCGATAAGCACCTTGCCGGGGAGAAATTGAACATCCCTGGTAGAAATCGTCCGTTCTCGGGACAAATCTGGGGAAAGGATCAAGCGTCATGGTTCGTCAGCAGCCAGACCTGAGTAATCCGGAATCCAGATTCCGATGAGCATAACAGCTAAGCCCTTTTAGCCATAGTCTCCCATACCCACAAACCTGACTCGTTCTAGACTGCAGGAGTGCTCCAATAGAACGCAAGATTAGTCAATGGGGCTCGGAAATGCTGCGTATTGAAGGATCTCATCAACTTCTCCTCCTCCAAATGTGTACCTCCCGCCTTACCCCTTAGTCCTGAACCCTTAATGAAGAGAGCGTTAGTGTCACGGTCAAGAACGAGATTTCAATGCGGCACGGAAGATCGTTCATCCGAATTATCCTTGGTAATTAAAATACTACGTCACCCCATGCACATTGGAGCGGCGATGGGGTGCATAGAGTAGCCTTAGCCGAAGGCTGTGTGTCCGTAGACCGGGAAGCTATTACTACTACTATATTATCTACGTACTAATCTATTGCTATAGCTATTATTAGTATTATATAATATATACGGATTCCGTATAAGCACTTATTATTTCTAAAGCTCCTAATCCTTTATCTTTATCTTTATACTATCTAAAGAAGACCTATAGACTAGGTAATTATGATTAAATAGTGTATCTAATATTAGACCCTTAAGTGTTTTTATATAAGAGATAGCTATATAGCTTAAACTAATCTAAAAGTCTTAATAAGATAGATCTATAACTATTATATCTTTAGTAATACTTTATAACTTATATATAGTAATTATATAGTATATAATTAGAGGAAACTGAATATAAGTATAGAGAGTAGCTTTAATAAAGAAGTCTCTCTTTATTAAGAGAATTAGAATAATCTTCTTATTATTAATAATAGTTAGGAATACTAATCCACTATATTTATTAAACTCTATTATAATAATATAAGGAGGGTCTTAAATAGGGTCAGCTCTAAGTACCCAGCTAATATTATAAACTATACTATAAGCACTATTATAAAGGCTAACTAGCTACTAAAGGTTAGATATTAGCATTAGATAGGAGCTAATGCATATAGGGATCTGCTTTATAAGGTTGCCTGCCTTATTATTAAGTATAGTAGCTGCACTAAGGCTGACATTCTTAGCCATAATCTAGATGACTAGCTGGCTAAGGCGGTTAAGGTAATAGTAGTTATATTCATTCACTCTATCTTTAGTAGTATATACTTATAAGGCATTAATAAACCTTATAACCTCTTAATTATCTAGTTTTGCTTATATATAGTTAGAAAGGAGCTTCTAAAACTCTATAAATAGTTAAAGTAGCTATAATTCCTTAAGAGCTAGGCAGAATGCCTCCTGATCATTGCTATACTATTATTAAATAACTTTTAAGAAGACTGATTTATTAAATCGCCTATATGCATTTCTGCTTTTAATCTTTACTCTCTAAACCTCTTTATTATAATAAAGCGGCTTCTATAGTATAAGGAAAAGCTAAAAGAAGTTACTAACTAATAGAATGTTTAAATTACTAAAGAACTCTTTATTCTTATTTAGAAATGCCTCTTAAAGATAATTATTAATCTAAGATAACTAATGCAGTCCTAGTATACTCTTCTTATTAATAATCAGATACTTAATATCTTTAAGCTTTTTCTAGAGCTAGGCCTTATTAATAGCTAAGAAAGGCTTAAAGTCCTTATTAATTAGTAAGTATAATAAGGAATGCAAGGTAGTGCTTAAAATCTAATTTCTTATAATACTTATAAGTATAGTATACTAAATAGGCATCCCTCTCTTACTTATTATAGCTTAAAAGTATATAAAGAGTAGGTTAATAAAGTATAACTTACTAATACTGCCTCCTCTATCTATATAGAGTAATAACTAGAAAGGAACCCCTATTAAGAAATGACCTATTATTATATTATATACTAAGTGCTAATCTTAATTTAGAGAATTATAAGCTTTTAAAGGCTAATTATTTATATTAAGATTAAGAGTATTTTCTACTTTATATTACTTTTAGTAATTACTATTAAGAATACTATTATTAATATACTACTTAATATAAAGAGTCTAATTATAATTAATATTAATATCTTAATAGCTAAAGATATTAATATCTTCTTCTTTTAGTAAGCAGTTAGATAGTATATAGGCGAGTTTATACTAATCCTCCTTTATAATAAGCTCCTTATAAGCCTTAAGCTTAAACTTATTATTATTTACTATTAATTTATCTATATCTAGCTTTTTATAATAATTATTTATATAAGTATTATAAAGCTATCTATAGTATATATACTTAGTTATAAAAGAATTAAACTACTAACTACTTATAATAAATAACTCTTCTAAAAAGTAATATAAATAAACTATTATTAATTTAATATAATAAAAGTTATTAAATTAGAAAGAAGCCTTTATAGACTTATATTAAAAGAAGTAAGCTAAGACCCTTTGCTTTATATTAATAGTAAGTTTCCTCTATATCTTAAGATTATATAATTATAAGTACTTAAAGTAAGTTATATCCTTATACTAGTTATTTCACTCTAGATATTTTCTATAATTACTAATAGTCTTATTAATATCTTTATTAATATAATATAAATATATATATTGCTCTAATGGATAGTAATTAATAAAGATAACTATCCATATGCTTTCTTATAGAAGGATATTAAGTAAAAAGTAGGAAATCTCTTGCGCTAAGTAATCCCTCTTAGTAATTAGCTTATTCATAAGGCAAGAGGAGAAGGATAATAAGGGCTAGAAGTATACTATATATAGTAAGACCTAATCTATAAGTTTATAATAAAGCTTAGTCTTCTTCTTAGATTTACTATAATACTTTATAATATATATAATAACTGCTTATAAGCTAGTGTAAGGAGATATATTGATATTGGCTAGCTAGCTTAGGATAATAGTAGGATTAAAGTGATTTATAAAGCTATCATTTTACACTACTTTAAAAATATAATATAACCTTCCTTCCTTTCTAATAACTATAGCTAGCTCCTATAAGGCATAAGGGAAGTTAAAATAACACTCCCTCTTTAGATTAACTATATTAACTGCCTCAATATCTACAGCAGTACCCTCTATATCCTTTATAATATTACTAGTTCTCTTCCTTATATATAAGCAGTATATAGTATTATATTTATAATACTAGTAATAGTTAATAATTTATAAGAGCTATAAGAATATTATCTTTATACTTAGAGGATCTATATTTAGCAGATTACCCTTACTTTAAGGCATAGTCTTACTTAGCTTAGGGTTAATAATAATAATATAGAATCCCTATATATATATAAAAATATTATGAATAGCTTTATCCTCTATATTAGCTCTAAAATAATTTTCTATTTAGTACAGACTGTAATTATATAAGCTCTTATGCTTTTACTATTTATAATAATCCTAGTAATTTATAATACTAAATTTCTTACTTAGCATAATATCCTAAAAGAGGCAGTATTAATAGTAAAAGTAAAAAGCAGTAATATAAGGGTTTTACTATAATAAGCAGTATAATAAAGCCATCCTCTCCAGCTTAATAGCAGCTAGTTAATCATTATATTAGAGTATATGCTAATAAAGACTCTATTAATATAAATCTACTAGGCTAAACATAATAAATGCACTAAGATAACTAAGGTTATAAGCATAGGCCTTAAGGTCCTGCTTCTTTTTATTCTAAAATAAATGCATACTATAAATAGATACTACATACTTTATAATTAAGTTAATTAGCACTTATACCTCAGAGTCCTCACTATATTTAAGCACTTAAATAAGTTACTCTTATATTAGTAATTACTATCTTCTATTATATTACTTTATAAAGAATCTAAATTATAAATATACTTATAATTATATTAGTATATTAAAAGTAATAAAGCAAAAGGTCAAGTAGTATATAAAATGCTTATTATATTAGCGCATTATATACTTAATATAATCCTTATAATTAATAAAGCATAATCAGGGTTTAATAAAGTTAGCTCTACTATTAAGAAAGAGGCAGAAAAATGCTAAAAAGAGTAAGGCATAAGAGTAATTAAACTTATTAATAAGTATATATTATATATTCAGGAACTATAGCTCGTATTATGCTTATGCCTAGAAGCTTATAAAAAGCCTTAAATTAGCGCCTAATTCTCTAAAGAGAATAGACTATAGAGTATCAAGCTCTGTATCCTTAGCTAATAGGTCTAGCACTATAGCCTCGTCTTCTAGGTCTGGTTCTGCCTCCTGATCCCCCTCAGGCCTAATATTAGCAGCCTTTACCTAGCTCTAAAGAATAATATACAGGATATTACTATCCTAAGGTAATTAGCTTAGCCACTCTTTATTTATAATAATATATTAATAGCTAGGATAATAGTACTAGAAGTAGTCAAGCTATATTATAATAGGCTAGCAGTATATACAGAACTAGTAAGTGAATTATTAGTTAAGCAATGCATAGGATAATATATTATTAAAATAGAGTAATATAATATTCAATTCTTATAGTAAAAGCAAGAGCTGATTATATACTAAGCTAATCTTATAAAGAAAGTAGATTATATACTCTTAATACTTATACTACTGCTCTTATATAAGCATAATATTTATATAAATATAAATATAAGTAATTAAAGACTCTTTAATAAGTATAAGTTAGAGTAACTAGGCTAATATAAGGCTAAAGTTAAGCTAATTATCTACTAAAAAGAAATACAGCTTATTAAAATAGCATTTCTTATCCTTTTAATAATAATGCATATAAATACTATTATAATCAATCTTTATCTAAAACCAACTCTCTTAACATTAACTATAAAACTATATTTAATTATTATCTAATTCTATCCAGAACTTACAAAGGATTACTTTATTATAATTAGTTAAAACATAAGCTTTAAAGTCTCTATTCTATATTAAGTTTTATATATAAAATACTACTAATTCTTTAAGTAGAATCATTATAAGGCTCTAATACTATTATAATAGCCTTAATAATTAAGTTTACTTTTAAGACTATCTTAGCCACCTTCCTATACTAAGGGCAGGACTATAGTAACCATGCCTTAGCTATACAAAAAGCTATAGTAAGCAATAGTAAAGAGGGCTTCTATCTATAGAATTATTATTATTATTCTTATTTTCATTCCCTAGATTAGAATTACATTCTACCCCTAATTATTTAAAGTACCTCTATAGTCAAGTAAATAAAAAAAGTAAGTTAAAATAGTCCTTAGTATTAATATTAGATTTAGAGAACTATCTTCTATTATTACTATCCTTAGTTATCCTACCCTTATCTTAAAACTAACTTAGTTATAGTTAATCTTAATTCTAATCTACGCTCTATAATTAGCTTAAATAATTTACTAAGACTATAGCATAAGGATACCTTCTTTAGGATCCTTAAACCTATTAAAGACACTAAGTTAAGATATTATAAGAGTTAGTAATATAATCTTCCCTGCATAGCATTATAAACAATAGTCACACTAGATAGCAGCCAGCTTAGCCCTCGCCCCAGCCTTAGAAGGATTATCTTATAAGTCCTTCCTAGCCCTATAGAACCTAGTAACTAAGTAAGAGTAATCCAAACCAGTTAGGCTACTTCAGACAGTAGATAGGTCAGAATATAAGGCAATTAAATAAGCTATTAGCTATATAAGAAGTAAAAGAACTAGAGTATAAAAACGCTATATGCTTTATTAGATTAATAGAATTAGAGTTCTTAATACTATATATAACTAGCTAATTAACTCTCTAAATAAACTCTTAGTTATATAAAATTACTATAGCTTTAGTAATAATATAAGCTAGGTTCTGGATCTCTTATTAGGAAGCGATAAGCCAGTATTACTATTAGTTCTCTTTAAAGTACATCTCTTAGCTAAGGCTAGGTTCCTTAGCATTAAGGTTATATCTCTAGATTTAGAATACTTCATTTAGTTAGTATTAATCTTATATAATAAGAAGATAGAACTAATATAAGAATCGTTCTTATTATAATAATTAAAGCAGTTCTTCATATTCCTAGCAGATTTCCTTTTACTAATAAAGTCACCTGCCAGTCTCTCCTCACTACAGCAAGCACAGATAATAGAAATTATATTCATTATAAAGCTCTTAGGAAGTAGATTTAGGACCCATTGCCTAATAAAAAGGGAATACGTAAAAGCATTAAAGCGGACGAAATAACTATCTTTAGCTAAGTATAATGTAAATAAATCATCTTCTATATAAACAAATCATCTTCTAAGTAAACAAATAGTAACATAGTGCAGAGGGCCTGGACCCACTTCTCTAGAGCTATTAGCCAGTTATCGAACGATTTACTAATAGCAATATAAATTTTAGGCCAATCAGAGCCTGGGAAACTTATTACCCTTATCTGCACTAAACCCTCATTATTCTAGAAACTTATGGATTAATGTAGAGTCAGCCTTCGGCTGAATCACTCCTCACCTAGGTCTACAATTACTATACAAATAATCACAATCAATATCCAGAATTATTTTGACTAATAAGTGCATACGTAGCATGATCACTCCTCAGCTATTGCCAACTTTTTATCAATTGAAGGTCCCTTTCTTATATATTATTTGAAGGAATAGCTCCATGCCTGATTTATTGCTGACGTAAACTTCGACCTACTTACCCTAGACCCGCCGCCCGAATGTAGAACCCGACCGTTACAGTCAATGTCCTATGGTACTGCAGCCGATTGCGGGCTTAGTGGTAAAGCGCACGCTCCTGGAAAGTATACTGTTACTCACCGCGATACGAGGCTCTCAATCTGAACATCGTCCCAAGTACTGGGTCGGAGTCGACCAGCGAAAAGGAAACTGTGTCTTCAGCATCAAGGCGATCCAGACCTGATGCTGAGCTTTGAGTGACGTCACCTTTGCTTTTGGTTATGTCTACTACATCGACCGAAGCCTCTATTAATACCTTGACGGTATACCAGCTCCTGATCACGACCGCTACCGTGGATGCGAGAGTGTTGCTAGATTCACTATGGAACAACAAGACTTCCGTCAGAGTTGGCCGCCTACAGGATGCAGAACCACAGCTGCTAGACGGTGTGTTTCTATACCGTATAGACTGGAAAATTATTCCAACCCAGGGATTTTGGATTCCATTTTCCGGCAACTACCATTGATCAGCAATTAACTTCAAAGATTGAACTACATCTCATATTATAAGTGGAAGTCTGTGGTATTGCTGTCGCCCTCATTCACGCCGGTTCTCAACTGCTGAGTCATACCAACGCGCGATGCGAAGGCCGTCACTACGCCGCCAGCTCGTCAGATACTACAGGCAGTGTTCTTGTTCTTCTAGGTGACAAGATGCAATTTCGGAGATGCCGATTAAGACTTGATGTCAACAATTTTGAAAAGGGGGCTGTCCTCATGCACCAGCTATGATCCTCCATTAGCTGGGCACGTTGCGGATGCCAACTCCCGACATTTCTCTCTGTCACCCGACTCTGGCGACATGACTCGAATTTCTATCGAAGGCAGGTGCCAGGGGTGTGTTTTACTCTGTATTTACTTTTTTAGGTAAATATCTGCTACTGTTCTTCTCCACATATACTTATTCTGCCCCAGGTTTCCCCAGATGAGGCTTGAACCTTGTTCTCGGAAACCCCGGATTTTAAGGGAGGCAAACCCACTACGTATTTACCGGGATTTTTCGGATTGTAGTTTCCGTATAAACAAACAGAGTCTAGAACTTTTGATGCCATGGGCGAAAGAATATTGTTATATAGTCACAGATCTTTCTGTTTCAAGACAAATTCTCATCTTTGCTTTTTCCTACTATCTCTTTCAATCTAGTCTCTTCAATATCTTTACCTCAGACGGCGACCGGAAATGTTTGTCGACAACTTCGAAGGCACCGCCCTCATGGCGATGATCACCTTTGCCTCAGGGGCCGGGTTCGCGCTGTTTGGCTACGACCAAGGCGTGTTTGGTGCCCTGCTCGGCAACGATGACTTCATCAAGACGTTCGATGATCCTGATCCAACACTTCAGGGCCAGATCACTGCCACTTACGACCTTGGCTGCTTCTTTGGAGCTATATTTGCTATGTGGTGGGGTGACAGAGTTGGCCGCAAGCTTACCATTGCCTGGGGGTGTGCTATTTTGGTCGTGGGCGCCATCATGCAGACTGCCGCCTACCACGTTCCTGTCATGATTATTGGACGATTCATTGCTGGTCTCGGGAATGGAATGAACACTGCCGCGATTCCTGTATGGCAGTCAGAAACAGCCAAAGCCCGTTACCGCGGACGGTTTATGGTCCTCCAATTGGGCCTCAACCAAGTCGGCAATGTCATGGCCCAATGGCTCAACTATGGCATGTCTTTCATCGCAACCAATCCCGTCTCGTGGAGATTTCCCCTGGCTTTCCAATGCTTCTTCGCTGGCCTGACTGTCATGTTTCTGCCCTGGCTCCCTGACTCGCCACGATGGCTCGCCATGAAGGGGCGTAACGAGGAGGCTTACGCTGTCTTAAAGAGACTGAACGGACCCAACACGCCAAACGAGCGCACCAATGAGATGTTTGATCTGATTCTGGAGAACCTCCGACATGAAGCAGAGGCACCAAAGTTCGCGTTCAAGTCTCTTTTCAAGAATGACAGCCTTCAAACAACCCGACGCATGCTCCTCGGCGCCGGCACTCAATTTATGCAACAATTCGGAGGCATCAACATCGTCAACTACTATTTGCCCGTGGTTTTCGCATCGCTCGGTGTTAGTCGAAACCTCTCTCTCATCCTTGGCGCCTGTAATGCCATGAATCTCATGATTTCGACATGTGTCGGAGCCCTTTACATCGAGTCCTTTGGAAGAAAGAAGATGATGCTTTGGGGTGCGGCAGCGCAGGCTTTCTGCTTTGCCCTGGTGTCAGCTGGCCTGGGTGTTAACACTAAACAGTGGCAACCTGTCGCTGTTGCATTCATTTTTGGGTACTATACCACCTTTGGCCTTTCCTGGATTGCTGTGCCCTGGTTGTACCCAGCTGAGGTCAATACTCAACGGATGCGCATTGCTGGAGCCGGAGTTGCAACAGCCACGAATTGGATTTGCAACTATGTCGTGGTATTGGTAACCCCGGTTGGCATTAGCAATATTGGATGGAAGTACTATTTGATCTATGCGGTGCTGAACGCAGTTTTCGTCGTTATCGTCAAGGTATTCTACGTGGAAACAGCGAAGTTGACCTTGGAGGAGATTGACGAACTTTTTGAGAAAGATGCTACTTTGCATGGGGTTGTCGCTCGAGAGGAGGGAGACGAAAAGGACCCACAGGTTATGCATGTTGCGAACAGCGGGGAGAGGATCTAGAATCCCCCCCACTTCTTTATGCTGTTATGAGAAATCCTCATGCGGTACAATCGGTGGCGGCAGAAAATCAGTCGGGTGTTCTATTATATCTTAGTGTAGAAAGACTTTCCTCAATTCCGATAACTCTAACTTCTTGTCCAGGCTGATAAAAGCGCCACAGGCCGTACCAGTTATTGTCTTACAATTTGAACACTGGAGTCACCATGTGTTTGAATTGCCCCCTCCCTACGTGTAGTGCTGGCCTATCGACCCGACTTCCTCATTACAGATATGTCTCTATGGGAAGTTATCAATTGATCTCTTGCTATTGTTCTATCCAGGATTCATATGGGGATTTTTCTCTTTTAATGCATAAACTGAATTTATTACGGTACATAATTCTTTATGACGAAAGTGACCTTTGCGGCCAAGCTAATACGTCTGCCCAGTAAGCACCAACATGCAAGCCTATAGACTGGATCAAGCTCGACCCAGAATACCCAAAAACCCAAAATTGCCGGTATCGATGGAGGATTGCAGCATAGTAGGCCAATACAACGAGCGCTTCTGGTCGGTGCTGATATAGACTGTCGACGTATTCGTCCGGAATTACCAGAGGCCATGCCATAGTTGCATGCACCGCCAGATCAAATCGGGAAGGCTCCATTGCAATCATATCAAGCACCCACTGAACCCATTTCAAGGCATTGAGACACGCCTTGACAGATGAGGGCGCAAGATCCGAGGACTCAAGGAACGTCTTCAAGTCAGCTGTCTCCAGCCCTGGAGTCCGATCTTCAGCATAGTCAGTCCAGTCGATGATGTAGAGTAGAGGTTTCAATTCTGATTGAAGGATAGAGTCCCAGTAAACACTCGTAACAGCTCTGACGCCACGATGTAGGCGTATGTAATTGACAAAAGTGCCGACGAACTCGCCGAGGGCTAAGTGGTGGTCAGACAGGGTGTTCCGCAGTACATGGACGCCCAAGAGGGTTGCAAAGAGAAACGTGGGCATGTAATTGCTCTCAGTTATCTCCTCCCGGACTTGGTTGAACATGCTCAGGGCACGAGTCTGCAGTTCAGTAGCCTGATTCTGGTAGACGTGTGCTCTAGTCGCGTCTTGCGTAGCGAGATGCAATGCTGAGAGGGCGAGTAGCTGATCTAGAAGGTAGGGCGCTGTGACGGCGTTGTCTATGGCAGCATCGATGATGGGTAGAATGATACCACGGAGTGCCATGTAGTCAGCCATGTTGACCTCGGCATGGTGAAGTAAAGTCATATGAATGACTGTAAATGTTGCTCCTGAGCCAGAAATACTGGGATCCAGCTCAATATTCCTCAGTCCAACCGAAAGCTGTCCGCCTTCTCCGGTACTGCTGCTCACGCTCGGTCCCGGGCTGACGCCTGGGGTTCCAGTTGCGACCATGACGGGCCCGGCGGAGACACCGGTACTAGCGGAGGAGGAGGAACCGGCATTGGCGGAGGAGATACTAGCAGCGACTCCCGTGCTCTGTGCCAAGTATGAGCACACACGCTCAGTGACGACGCAATTGCCGCACTGCGGATGGCGTTCATCGCATTTGATTCGTCGTGCCTTGCACACGGTGCAACCGCGCCTTGATTTTCGGTGCGATCGACGGGACTTGAGAGGTCCCGATTCTGAGGGTGTCATTTCGTTCCGGGGGTAGAACCAAACGAATACGTCGTACTGCGGAAAAGATTGGAATTGAGGACAGAGGGGAACGAGGCGGTCTTGCTCACTAAAGGGAGTAATACTCAACAAAAAGAATGTTCCTTTGTCGGACACCAGCAGTGGGGCATGCTCCGGAAGAGCAGTTGCCCCGTATTGATTCGCTTGTTCGATGGGGCCATGTTGAATACGTATACCCGTATTTCGTATTCTGGAAGCTAACCAAGTTTATTGTACCCATAATGCTGCCCCACCATTGTTACGAACAATTGTCCTGGGGTTCGATGCGAATGAATGAGATGGATCGTTTACCCCAGGTCATGTATGCATGGGCGCAATCAAGACTCCATATATAATTACCTGCACTAATCTCTTCTATTCAACGAGTACTTTCGATTTACTTCGTGTCGTAACCCTTTTTCAACTTCCAGCTACCCAGCAACCCAGTCACCAACACCTTACAGACATCGCCAACCCTTCCCTACGACCCAAGATGCCCGAGCTAAAGCCCTATAGAGGCGACTATTATCTCTGGAAATACATCCCTTCAACACCAGCTGCGGCAATTTTCACGGCTCTGTTCGCTCTGGGAACCGTCTACATAGCATGGCGCATGTTTAGGAGCCGCGCATGGTTCTGCACATCCTTCATCATTGGTGGCCTTCGTTAGTCTCCTCCTCTCTCAACACGCTTGTCTGTCACATCCATTTCTAATAAAGATTACATAGTCGAGGTTGTCGGCTACGCGTCTCGGGCGACTGCCAGAGATAAGACCGAGCAGCTGATGCCTTTTGTCATCCAAAGCACCTTCATCCTTATCGCACCAGCCCTCTTCGCCGCGTCAGTGTACATGATTTTGGCCCGCGTGATCCGGAGCATCGGCGCTGAATCACTATCCATTGTTCCCATCCGATGGCTCACCAAAATCTTCGTTTGCGGCGACATTGTGTCCTTTGCTGTTCAAGCTAGTGGCGCGGGAATTATGGTTACGGCTGATTCAATGAAGACGGGAGAGAACATCATTCTTGGCGGGCTTTTCATCCAAATCATCGTCTTTGGGTTATTCGCTTTGACAGCGATCATGTTTGAAGTAAGGCTCCGGCGACAAGGTTCGACAGTGTCGCTTGACGGACAGTCCGGTTGGAAGAGTACAATGCTGATGCTCTATGTGGTGAGCGCCTTTATTATGATACGGTCCATTTTCCGAGTGATTGAGTACATCATGGGGAACGATGGTTATCCGTTACGTAACGAGTGGACTTTGTACGTTTTTGATGCATGCTTGATGTTCGGGGTTGTGGTGGCGTTTGGTTGGAGATTCCCCGGTGGCTTAGGTCCCAAGAAGACGGGTGACATTGAGATGGAACCAAGACGTGGAAGACGGGAGAGGTACTCACGGGAGTGAATCTCTTGATGTTAAAGGGGGCGAAAAAGTATGATCATTTCGCAGTCATGCAAGTTCTCATGGTGATTAAAAGCCTCTCATACAACGGAATAGAAGCAGATATGACTTGGTCTGGTGCCAAGAACTTGAATGAACCAGACTAATTGGCACCTCTTCTATTTGACTTGTGGCAACGAAATAGTATGCGCATCTTAAGATGCAATTTACTGATTGCCTTATAAACTAATACTCACCGTCACCCTATGCTCAAAGATCAACTGGACAAGCTTCGCTCTTTCAATACATCAAAAAGATCCATCACTACCTTGTCATGTATTTTCTCCGGGCGGGCCTTATCTGTCAAGTATTGGCCTTCGATTCTTCGCGCGAGTTGGATCGAGTGGCGCGTACTAGAATTGGTGGCAGCCCATATGCTTTTGTAGATTCCCTGGAGAGGGTACACAGCAACTCCCATAGCAGCTTTGCATTCCATCCACATCAGATTATGCATTAAAACAAGACGAAACTGACACACAATAATAGGAGAAGGGATAACGTACCTGTGAAGAGTTTACTGGAAAGGCCAATAACGCCTTTTCCCGCACCTTTTATGATACCAAATGGACCCTGCTTCCTGCCTCCTTGATATGGCAAGATGAAAAGCCCTCCAACTCCGTCTAACAAGCCGTAGACGACAGCCTTGGCACCAACCACGGCTCCAGACTTCCAGTCGTGAATCTCTCCGTAATCTCGAACATCTTCACCGTATAAAAGCGGCACACTTCGAAATCCCTCAGTAAAGGCAAACGGGACAATGACCAAGCCACTAGCGTAGTGCTTCAAGAAGGTACCCATGCTAGCAACAGTCGCAGTAGTCGTAGCTGTAGGACTAATGCATCCTCTGGTGTTGCGTTTACTTTTCGGGGTTTTGTCAGTTTCGACCTCTGTCGATGCAAGTGCTGCATTCAGCTGGGCGGTGGATTGTATCACGGTCAAGTCCCCGGGCTGGACATGTCTGTGCCCTCTATATGCCTGTACAGGCCTAGTGATAATATCCGTGGCCGCTTTGATCAAGTCAGCACTCACACCCATGGCAGCGGACACTGTGCCCGTGATGGGATCCCACCGACGGGTCTCGATGATGATCCGACGGCTTTCATGCCTATCAACAGTTAGCATTGGGCTGTCAGTCCTGGGAATTAAGCCGGCTTACAACCGGAGGCGCCGAAATTCGAGTTTCAAGTGTCTAGAAAGAATCTCAGCCGCAATCTTCGATAACCTAATCCGAGTCCCCCTTCGTTCATAGACCCATGCAGCGGGGTCGCCCCTGAGGACTTCACATTCAATATCGTTCGACGGAAGGTTGGCGTGAAAAGATGAAACGGCTGCCTTCACGCCGGATTCAGTTTTCATCTTGGCCTCGATTCCTTGGGCCGCCTTGGTAGCCTCTGGGGTCAGACAGAATTCGATGGCTCTAACAAGACTCTCAACCGTTAGTGACTTTTGAGGGATAGGATCCGGGCCGGCTCCGGCGGTAGCAACCATATCACCCCAGAACGGCTGGCTATTCGAGTCAGTCAATTGCCAGTTAATTCCCAGTGGTAGATAATTGTAAAACTTGAAGGCTGGGAGGACTGACTCTCCAAAAAATGGAATGATGATGGTTGGCCGTCCATTGAGAAGCCCACAGGCCGTTGTACCTGCGCCGCCGTGGTGGACAACAGCTGCCACATGCTGGAACAGCCATTCATGCGGGCAGTCACCAAGAAACATGACCTTTTCCGACTGGGGGCCGTCTAGTTTGCTCCAACCCCTCGAGATAAGTGCTCGTGTTCC
The DNA here is from genome assembly GCA_029931735.1 of Dactylonectria alcacerensis. Classification (NCBI taxonomy): domain Eukaryota; kingdom Fungi; phylum Ascomycota; class Sordariomycetes; order Hypocreales; family Nectriaceae; genus Dactylonectria; species Dactylonectria alcacerensis. The sequence goes on along the minus strand of JAPMUZ010000003.1, from coordinate 5,258,640 downwards.
AGTTATGTCAACAGCTTCGAGTATGATGGCGGACATTTGCTCCGGATCTTCAATGACAATACTTCCAAATCCAATGTATATAGGTGGTGGACCACTTTTCAAGAATTCGTCCAGGTCTGGCGGAGGCGTATAGCTGGGTGGGTCCCGGAAGAAGAAACCGCAGACATCTTGCTGTGATTAGAAACGACGAGGCTTCTAAGCTGACCATGTGAACTTACCTATATGGGATCCCCAATCCGCTGGTTTCGGTACTAGTGCAGGAGACCAACAGTAGGTGAAGGGGATTTTGAGTGTTTCTGCAAGGCGCGGCCCTTCCGAAAAGGCTACCGGCTCCAAATCAATGCTCTCCCTGAAGAGATTGATGATGTCCCCGAGTCTAGGATCGAGAATGTCAATCAATCGTCCTAGAATTGTTCAACTTTGGACAACATACCCTTGCCATGTTAAGAACTCGACCACCGCGTATGAGATATAGTTGGCCGTCAGAGGTTCAGTTCTAGAGCCTTTACCAACCTTGATGTTTGCCAATGGGTGTGGAAAAGCCCTGGTGCTAGTCCACGGCATAGTAAACATCAGATGCACGGGTATCCCAAGAGCTTGTGCGCAATGCAGATGAGCGAAGCTTGGAGGGTTGGCAATGATTGCATCGGCAACAAACGGGGCTGATGATGCCGAGTCAGGTTCAATGCAAGATTTCCAAAAGCCCCTCAGCATTTCTGATATCATTTTACGCTTCTTCTGGATATCGCCATCTCGCAGGCTCCTCATACTCGGAATAAGTCCAGGATTGCGCACCATATATGCCATAAGTTCGGCCGGGTCGCCACCGATAGGGAAAAACTCGAGTTCAGCTGCACGCACAAATGAGTCAAAGACATCGTGCGTGGCGAGTCGTACTCGATGTCCATGTCTTTGAAGCTCGGTGCCAAGTGCCACAAATGGCTGGACATCACCACGGCTCCCAACGACCTGAATGACAATGTTGAGTTTTATTGGGAACGGGAATGAGTTCAGATCTGTATTTTGGGTGCTGTTGTATTCGTAGGGTGGTATGGAACCTTCTTGTTGGGAGTTCCGCGTCGGGATGTCCTTGAGATTTGGTAGAAAAAGCGAGAGAGACTTCACCACGCGCGAATCGAGGTCGATGTCGAGGCGTCCATCGTCTGTTCAAAGTTCCACGTTAATAAACGTAGTCAAAAGGAAGTGATGGGTTGATGGTGTATGATTTCTTCAAGTCTTCACCTTTGACTGCGGGGTGCTTTGTGAGCAAATCTCTCGAGACCACCGAGTTGGAGGCAGTTCGTGGCTCGTCCAACTTGATGCTAGGATCGTTATGGTCCGTCATGTCTATGGTTGCGATTCAAAATCGATCCGAAGAGTTCATGCGCCAATCTCAAGCAATCGTCGGATCAAAATGGCTGTTCTAACTTGGGTAGGCGCTAGAGCTACTCCGTGGTGATTCTTTTTCTACACTTAGTCGAAAATGACGGTCTCTTATTCTCCGAGGCACCGTAATTGATGCGTGGATCGGGATACCAACTGTCCTTAGCTTGTTAAAGTTATTTCCGAATTCCGCCTCCCCAGGCTAACTTTGTTTATGGGTGCGATCATCTTCGAAAACGTGCTCAGACAAATACGACGTATTCACGTATTCGCCAATCAATGCATCGCCCCCTGGCTCGGCTACCAGCCCTACCATGGCTATAATGACCAACTCACTTGGTGCCGAGTCTCAATGGAAACAGGCCGAACGTGAATCCGAGCATTTGTACGATCCACAGAGCAAGGATCCTGAGCGGATAGCCACCCTGAATTGGGCAACGGTTTCTGTCTTGGCTTTTTGGGCCCCTTGTACATAGTTCTCTGGCCATTGGCTACCGGGCACGGCCCAACTGCCTTTGGTCCCATCTCGCCGTATCATCAAGCAATGAGGCCTAGAAGAAAAAATGAGAGGCAATGGTGATACGCAGTGTAAATAGAGAAGTGGTTGCGCCGCTTTTGAGCCTCGCAGGATGTTGTTCTCGCCCTTGGGTAGTCGTAGCTGTGTCAGAAGTAGAAGAACGCGTGAATGACGATACCGACTGCGTGATGTAGGACGGGTATTCATTGCCGAATATTCATAGATACCGGTAACATCGATGCTACTTTGCGGAGAGTATAGGTTGATATCGGAAATGTTACAGGGACGCTGGTTGCACGAACCCGGAAGTGGATCAATACAAAACAGTAAAAGGAATACAAAGAGAGAGAAAACCACAATAATAACGACAGCAAAATTAGATACATGTAATGCTAAGAAATATAATGCCCTTCAATTTTGCCTACTCTAGTTACAACCAATGCAAACGAAGCTCCAATGACCATGTGTCGATCCGTCGTTAAGAACTCCAACACTATGCCTATGACAACCGACCGATATTTTAATCGACATTGGTATATCTACCACCACCTGCTACCATAGGGTAGGTGTCAGAACTCCCCCCAAAGTTTACACCGCTCTCCAAAATCTTATGTTCGACAAGAACGTTGCTTGGGTGGTACACAGAGAAGAGTACCGCGACAGCAACCATCAGTAGTGCATCCAAAACGTAAACGTAGACTTCCTTCTTTATCAAGCTGCCATCATTTCCTTGTGCATACTCTACCATCCGGAATAAGGAGCGTACCATGATAAGGAAGCTGGCAAGGTAGAGCACCAATATGAACCCCTTCCATGGACTGCTAGTGGCCTGAGACCTTGGTGTTGGACGCTGCAAGACTCTAACGTGAAATACGGCCGTGACAATAATGAAAAAGCCGAAAAATATGAGCTGGATCGCAAGACCAAGTAGGATGACATTGTTGCCAAGTTTCATGGACGAATCGGAGTTAGCTGATGCGAGTATGCCGCCACCTAGATAGGTGTTAGATGATTCAGAGATTCCCAACATCAACGATAAACGTCTCGCTCTTGGATAAGAAATGATTTTTCCATACCTCCACTTTGTCCAAATATGGATAGAATGTCTCCCAGGAGGAAAAACTTTGTGAGCCATCTCACTCGTATTAAAGAATACTCCTGTCCCTCAAGGACTCGAATGAGGCGACCCAAAACCATGTAAATGGAGGCGGCAAACAATGCTGGACCGAGAAGAATGAGCATACTCTGCATGATGTACGGAATCAGACTCCAGTCGGGGGTTTGTCTAGCGGAGTAGGCACGCGCGCCGTATCCAACGGTTTCAACTTCAATCGAGACCAACGTCAGCGAAATGCAAGCAATAAGGGGAAATCGAGGGTTTTCCAGAGGTCTTACACAGGCATCCTATGAAAAAAGGAATAAAAGCCCAAGTTCTTGTCTTGAAAATAAGTTGGAGATGGCGGATCGAGACAGCACCAAACGAGAGGGCGAAAATAACCGCCCCAGCAAAAGAAGGGTCATAGTGATAAAGTTTGAACCCGGAATCATCGCTGGCATCCGAAGCTGAAGTCATAGTAGATTTTATCTCCGGTTGATGAAAAAGTATCGAATTTAGTTTTGGAAAAGACTGGATGGAAACGAATAGATGTGCTGGGTTTGATGTGTGCAAGGTAACTGAAGACTAATGATTTATATCAGATCTCGATGTTGCACCGAGAATTCGGAGCCACATTTAAAGGCTTGGCCCCTTTGAAATTGTTCGATCCATTCCACTGTCTCATCTTGCTGGCAAAGTTAGTTAGATACAGGGCATAGCTGTGTCGCTCGCATTCACGTATCGGCTGCGGCAGAGCGACGTTGCCTAAGAACCAGTTACATATCCATCACACTGACTTAATTTGAAGATAAATTTATGCGCAGAATCATGACCCTAATCTTGACGTCGGAATGGTATTGGTTCACTTCGCAATTTCATGTGTGGCTGAGCGTTGACAAACCCAAGGTTTTGGTGCAACTGTCCCTTGCCTCATCCTAGTTCTGAGGTAGTCAATAAGCGCGTGTGAGTCCTACCAAGCATCTATTTGCGAATCTGCAGGACCAACAACTGCTCGTGTATTGTTACTACGCTTCTGCGCTAATTGGTGCGTTAACTTGGAAAACGTGGCTACGAATACGTGGATACGTGGATACGTTGATACGTCGATACGTTAATATGGCGTGTGCATCCAGTAGGGATTTGATCCACCCAGTTTAGTTCCACCCTTGACCATTCCCCGAGCGCACGTAGGCTGCGTTTTGGTGTGTATCGATGCGCATTCACCTTCCTAGTCAGGTTCTTACGATGGCTCCCACGGCGTCACATTCGGCCCGTTCTTCTACCCCGGATCCCCATATTCCATTAGCGGCCGAGCATGTCGGCTCGTGATCTCGGTTCGCGTCCATTAGTTCGATAGTTCTGACGAGAATCAGTCAATCAGCAGTTAAATAGCACTCCAACGGCCAAAAATATTGAATGAAAGAGTATCTTCCATTGTGCCAACTCAAACTTGTTCATCCTCCTTGTCCACCATGCGTTTTCGCGATACTTGGGCCCTCGTGGCAACCTCGGTACTGTTACAGCCAAACTGGGTTACTGCATCGTCACCACCATCTGCACTTTGTATGTCCTCATTAGCAAATTGTCTATGCGTAACAATACCTGACTGATCTTGATGTAGCCTGGAAAGAGGCCTCTAAAAAGGCTAGCCGCTTTGTGTCTCAGCTCGACACGTCCGAAACGATCGGCCTCGTCTCGGGTGGCTACCTTAGCAAAGGCCCGGCTTGCGTGGGGGCAATTGGAGCTATTGAACGTCTTGGTTTCGAGGGCATATGCTTTGCAGACGGGCCAAGTGGCTATGCTCGCTCCGATGGAGTCAGTGTGTTCCCATCTGGAATCACCGTAGCAGCCACCTGGGATCGACAACTTATGTACCAGCGTGCCGTCGCTCTGGGAGCCGAGTTCAGGGCCAAGGGAGCTCACGTCCATCTAGGGTTTGTCTTTTCTCGTTGCTTGTTGTATTGGGAAATCAAGACTAACCAATACACAGACCTTCGTCGGGACCTATGGGCCGCCACGCTCAGGGTGGGCGAAACTGGGAAAGCTTTGGTCCGGATCCATACTTAGCGGGGATTGCTATGGCTGCATCAGTATCTGGAATCCAGTCCGTCGGTGTCCAAGCGTGCTCTAAGCACTTCATCGGAAACGAGCAAGAAACCCAGCGAACTACTAGCACCTTGGATGACGGGACCACCATAGAAGCCATCTCCTCCAACATCGACGATCGCACTCTCCACGAGCTCTATCTATGGCCCTTTGCAAATGCCGTCAAGGCCGGGACAGCAACCATCATGTGCTCTTATAATCGCGTCAACGGAAACTACTCTTGCGCCAACCCAGAGCTGCTATCAATTCTCAAAGACGAGCTGGCGTTTCCAGGATATGTCGTGTCAGACTGGTACGCAACGCACGAAACAACGAGCTTTGCGAATGCCGGGCTTGATGTCGAAATGCCGGGAAATGTCAGCTCACTAGCAGTGCCTGCTTATTTTGGTGACTTGCTCCTCGAGGCCGTCAACAATGGCACCGTGTCGAAAGCCCGCCTAGTCAACATGGCCGAAAGACTCCTCACTCCATACTTTGCTTTGCGCCAAGACAAGAACTTTCCTTCTTTGGACCCCGCCAACGGACCCGCCATGTTGACCTATCAATACGGCCATGGCTCTCCCCTTGCGGCTTACTACCCAGAAGTTCCTGCCCGTGATGTTCGCCGAGATCACGCCAAACTCATCCGCAAAGTAGGCGCTGCGGGGACGGTTCTGCTCAAGAATTTGAACGGAGTTTTGCCTCTGAAAAGGCAGAAACAGTTCGGAATATTCGGAAACGACGCTTCGTACCCGGCTATTGGGTCGGTGTACCTTGATATTGGCGAGCATCCAGAGGGCTTTGAGATGGGCACTCTCGACATTGGTGGTGGATCAGGTACTGTTCGGCATACGAATCTTGTGGCCCCTCTGGATGCTATCCAGAAAAAAGTCGATGCTCTCGGTGGTCGATTACAGGTATTACTCGACAACAATGACATAGCAGATGGTCTTTTCCGAACCATTTATCCGACACCCGAAGTCTGCTTCGTATTTATCAAAGCATACGCTACCGAAGGCTCCGACAGGCAGTCAATTGAGCTTGCCTGGAATGCAACAGCAGTAGTGGAAAAGACAGCGGCCATGTGCCCAAGCACCATTGTCATAGTACACGGACCTGGCGTTGTTGCGATGCCATGGGCGGACAACGAGAATGTAACAGCCATCTTATCATCACATTACCCCGGAGAGCAGTCGGGCAATTCCATCGTTGATGTTTTGTGGGGTGCCGTTGAGCCTTCTGGCCGCCTCCCATACTCGATCCCGAAAAAGCAGTCAGACTATGGGCCGCCTCTTGTCAACCTTACAGAGCCAGTGACTGGTTCCGATGCGTGGCATGCGGATTTCGATGAGGGGCAGATGATCGATTACCGGCACTTCGAAGCTGAGGGTATCGAACCGCTATACGAGTTCGGTTTCGGACTATCTTACACAAAGTTCAAGATGGGTAGCGATCTTGAAATAAATGTCAAGTCTCGGCTATCTAGCCTCGCAGACGAATCCAAGGGCATTGCTCCTGGAGGATTAAAAGACCTTTGGGCAACTGTGGCAGTTGTGACGGTGGAGGTGAGCAACGTGGGAAGCCTCGCAGGCTCTACCGTGCCTCAACTATATGTCTCTTTCCCTAAAAGCACAACTCCCAAGCAAACACCTCTGAAGGTGCTTAGGGGCTTTGAAAAAGTTCATCTAAATCGTGGAGAAGTTAAGAAGGTATCGTTTGAGCTGGCGAGAAGGGATGTAAGCTTTTGGGATGCAACTAAAAAGAGGTGGACAATTCCAAAAGGAGCTTTTACATTTCGGGCTGGGTTTAGCTCCAAGCTCCTCAAGGCTGAAGCTACGGTCGCCATTTTGAAGTAATGTCTTACTCTTGAGCCTACCAAGACTGAGCCCTTCACTTCTCCGTGGGGGGTTCTCTCGGCTAATTTTTCATGAACGATCGGGGCGGGACACATGAATGCACAAAAAGGACTCATAGATTCAGAGAAGCTATAATATGAGAAAACAAATTGAAAGATTAACATCAACCCCCAGGGTTAAAATGCGGATGTTGTTGTTGGAGTTGTTCGTCTTCGGCATCTCTAGGGACTCGACGGAGAAACGACTAGAGGAAGATCAACGCGCAAAATGGAAGACAGTAAATGACAGTTGGAACTCTGACGCACTGTCTGGCGGTCATTTCCCACATGTAAACTCGAGGCTCGGCTCGAAACCGACTGGTTCCTGAGTGCTAGATGAGGGGTGTTTGAGCGGCGTTTCAGAGATCAGCCCTTTGGTTCCCGACTTTTATTACCCTGTTTCGACTTCGGGACTATCCCGAATCTTCTCCCCCCCTGTTTGATGTGATTAGTATATCAGAAGTACCCGATTTGGAAAGCGCTTAACCTGTCAAAGTAAATCATTCGCTTGGCGCCTGGGGAAAGGAGTCGCACTAGCCCCTGATTGTGATAGCATAATCACAACAGTACAATGAAGCAAGCCCCGTTCGCTCTCACTTTGAAGCACATCTGTGGCCGCCAAGCAATTCGTCAGGGATATGCACGGCAGGCAGGCAATCATCTGATCTTGGAGGGGCAATGACTGGTGCAACTGCCAAGTCTCAGCTTGAGATTCCATGGAAGCACCATCCCAAAATGGAAAGAGGGTTAAGTGACCAGCCAGGGTTCAATTTGCAGATAAAAGCCTGGAGTTTTCTCATTCTTTTGCAAAAAAAAATACACTTGGCATTACTATTCCATTCATTCATTTCCATTATCTGAGTTGACCTCAGATTACCTACCTTCCTTTATTCTCACAACTGGATTTATTCAAAATGTTCCGCCGTCTCGTCTTGACACTTCTCTTATCAGCGTGGCTGGTTGAGAGTTCCATCTTAGCTGGATTCAACGGTGCACCAGAGCAGGCCAGCAGGCTCGTTGCTAGGAAGAATCGGCAAAGCTGCTTGAAAAGTAATTTGATTCAGTCAGCCAGTGACTTGACAGGACAGGAGCCGGGAACCGAGGGCATCAAGGATGGGCAATCAGCGTCGGCAACGTGAGTTATCAGCATCACACTTTCATGACTCTCCTGAAAATCATTCTGACTTGAGTTCATCACAGAGACGCAAACAACTTTATCAACTTCTGCGAGGGCCAGCAAATCACAAATGGCGTCCAAATTCGGTCCGGGTCGTGCAATGGCATACCTATGGGTCGAATTCCTGCAGCCTCCAACATGATCTCGGCCATGATCACGAACCCCAAGCCGGGCGATGCTCTTACAGCCAGTACCACATTCAACATCCAAGTGCAGACGTCTCATCTGCGCGCGGGCACCTTTGTCAACCCCACCACCAATTACTACACTGCACCGCAAGATCTCGACGGCAATGGAGACATCATCGGTCACTGCCACGTTACCATCCAGGATATTGGTTCCCTACAGTCGACATCGCCGCCAGATCCTTCTCGGTTTGCCTTCTTCAAGGGCATCGACGACGACGGCAATGGGCAAGGTTTGCTCCAGGCCGTTGTCGATGGTGGGCTCCCTGCAGGCGTGTACCGCGTATGCACTATGATTGCTGCGGCAAATCATCAACCTGTTACAATGCCTGTTGCCCAGCGAGGCGCACAGGATGACTGTACCAAGTTCGAGGTTGTGGCGAACCAGAACGGTGGTGGTGATAATCAGAACGCTAGCAACAATCAGGGCGGTGCCGATAACCAGAATGGCCCTGGCAATCAGAACGGCACTAATAATTCCATTCCCAATAACCAGACGAACCAGGGAGTGAATGGAGGTCAAGGGAGAGGTTCCAAGGGGCGCGGTTCCAAGGGGCGCGGTAGGGGTTTCAGGCCGGGCCAGCGAGGACAGCGGGGTCCCTTTCGAAGACTCTAGAGACACAATAAAACGTTTATCCGAGCTGCAGGGGGGCAAGGAGACCGTCAATTAGGCATCTGTCGTTAAAATCTCTTTCAACGTCTATGATTTGCGGGGAAGTGTTGCAATATGACTTAAGTAGATCCCAGAAACGGAAATTCCGATTATCCATCCCATAATGGGGATCAGACATGAAGCGTAGCACGATACGACCCGAGTCTAGCATCGCTGCCACTTCCCCTACACTGTCCAGAAGTTTAGTTTCTATCTAGCGTGGTACCTCGCGTAGCCCTGTCATATTCGGAGTCCGGATGGACGATGCAGGGGTCATTACGGCAGTTTCAGGTAAGATACAGGTGTCGGCATTTCGGCACTCGGCTGTGACGCACCATTGGGCTACACTCCAGAATAGGCAATTCTAAATACCACAACTCAATAACGATTTTTCAAAGCAAGCATGCAACTACTACTTCCCTAGTTATTGAATGTCTTTAGTCAGTGTACAAAATCGACATGATCATAACTCACAAGCAACCCTCGCCGACGTAAGCCGATATAAATCAACTCAAAGTCCAGACAATCTTTGCTAGCTGTTGTGTTGTAGTACCGTAAAAATCCCTGCCTTCAACACTAGTCCCATACTTGCCATCTGGTTCTAACCCAACCCAAATTTAAGTCGTAGGCGAACCGGTCAAAGTCCCCGGCGAGCTCCCCGAAACGGTCGCTACTGCGACCAAGAATCACCTTTTGTGTGTAAGCGTGAATGATGCCAATGCCGTACTTCCGTTTAGCCTCGGACGGACGACACCACTGGTTGGGTCTACTGGCACAATTGCGCAAATCTTTTTTCCTGAAGAGAAGGAAATCCCTCTCCATCCGAGTCCTCTGGTCATCTTAATTAAACATTATTTAGACATTACGTGGATACCTGCTGCAATACTTTACTTCCAAGTAATCTGACCTCATTGAAGCCATGGCTTGTGGTGAAAATCTTTTTAATCTAACCTGTGTGAGAACAACAAAGAGAATGAAACCAAGAATACTATGTTTCCCTTCTTTGGGCATCTCTCTCCCTGTATCTAGACTCCATCAGAGTAGCGATTTCCCATTCAGTTCCCGAGTTGCGCTTGGTGCAGAGTCATGATGTATTGGCTACCCTAGACAGAGGTTGAGTGAGCCACGCCTCTGGGCACCATAGTAACACTGATTGAAGCAACCTGACTTTGAAGGGTATATGGGACCGTTGATCAATCCCCTGAAGAATCTTTCATGCTCTTATGTCACTGAACAATACAAGTTGACTAATCTCACCGGGTTGGACGGAGGGAGCAGCCCGGGCGGCATTGACCTCGGCGCCGAGGTCGGACCCACAAGCTCGGCGATTAGGGTCGGTGTCCGGCTCGGTGACCGTAGCGCAAAGAGATCCAATGTGTTCAACAGACTATTTTGGACGATGTTTTGGAAACCGCACCTGTGAAAAACCTTTAAATACTCCTTGGCTCGGTCATCTCAATTTTTTACTTCTAATTCCGTGCTGCATCATAGCATTGTTAGCAATCCTAGACGCATAAAGCATGTCTTTTGCATCCAACTTTCTCTTGGCAAGACGTCAACTTGCACACTCGTTCTGTCAGACTACACACCACCATCCAACATCGAAGAGATTTCTATCCACGACAATGGAATACGCCAGCAAAGATACATGGTCGGCCAACCAATACTCCAAATTCATCAATGAGCGAACCCGGCCTGCTGTCGAGTTGCTCAATCGTGTGTCCGTCCATAACCCCAAGACTGTGGTTGACCTGGGCTGCGGGCCTGGCAACTCGACGGCTGTATTAGCAGAGAGATACCCGCACGCGAACGTGTCTGGCATTGACTCATCTGCGGATATGATCCAGAAAGCCAAGTCCACGTTGCCTGGCGTGTCCTTTGAGGTTGAAGACCTACAATCCTTCAAGCCTGATGAACCGATTGATGTGCTCTTTTCCAATGCTGTGTTCCAATGGTTACCCAGTGGACGCCGCATCCAAATAATCACTCAGCTGCTAGAGCATCTTTCAGTTGGGGGCACTCTCGCGTTTCAGATCCCATTCAACATGTCAGAGCCATCCCATGTCACCATGCGGGAAACGGCTTTTGCCCCTGGCACGCCATGGGTGGACACACTGAGACAGGTCAACCCTGTACGAGAAGAGTTCCCTACTCCCAATGACCTCTATGATGGATTGAAGGCCCACTGCTCCGAGCTGGATATCTGGACGACGACATACATTCACGTCATGGAAAACCACGAGGCCATCATTGAATGGGTCAAGGGGACGGGTCTACGCCCATTCATCGACCCGCTATCTGAGGCTGAGAGAAAAGGCTTCGTTGAGTACTATCTGCAAAGACTCAGAGAGGTATACCCAGTGCAGAAAGACGGCAAAGTTCTTCTGCCTTACCCTCGGCTGTTTGTCGTCGCCACAAAGGGGTAGTCGGGATACGGCGCGCCCATGTGAGCTACTAGGACCATGGTAGTTTTAACGTACAATTGTTTACAGGAGGAATCCTCGATAATTGTGAGAAGACGCGGTGATGACCGCCAATCCGTATAGTGTTGGAAAGTGAGGACAGATTTGCTGGATTGCGTGCAACCTCTCAAAGACACAAAGGCTTCTGACCTGATTAACACGATAGACGGGCAACAGTGCACATATCACCGACCTCTGACTTAATCAATATATTTACGACCGCGCATGTTTAATAGCTTCGGGGTATGGCTTTTGCAACCTTCCTCGACCGACTCCAAGGGTCTGAGCTCGCCCGGGCGCTTTGTCAAGCCATTTGTGCCATTAGTGTCCGTGTCACACGGCAACTAACTTATAATCCTATCCCAGTCTTGAGTCTATATATTTAACTCTCTTACGGTTCCAAGACTACATCCCCTTGCCAGCCTGGCGCGCCTGCAATTTCCTCTGCCAGCCAACGCGCTCGAAGCACCTCTACATCGAGGAGGGCCCTGACGCCAGGGTGCGGGATCGTCTGTTCGTCATTTGCCTCGTTGTGGAGCGGTCGTTGCATTACGCCTAGCGCCTCGACGGCGCAAGTCGTTTCGAAGGCTCTTCCCTCTTCCCACATGACCTCCTACAATGCAGCCAACTCAGGGTGCCCCTGCCGTTGAGAGTCACCTCGTCATTGTTGTTAATTGTGACCCCTACCACTTGATTGACGGCATGAGGGTAGTCTACCAACGTGTGTGCTATATTGTTGGAAAGGTTAATAAAGCGTTGGGCTAAAGTCGTCCCCATGTAACCGATGTTGGAAGTTCACATAAGCCCGGATAAACCTAACTTGAGCATTCATAGTATTGACAGGTTTGAAATCAATATGTGGAAGGTCATGTTTGAAGATTTCAGCCCACAGAAGATATACCAAGGTAAATGCTCTGATTTATCCCATTCCAATGCTGATGGAAAGATCTTCTACAACCGTCCATCACAAAAACCTCGTTTCCCTCAGTTGTAGGTGCTACCAGATCTCGTCACGAAACCTCTACTATGGCAATTTTTCGTGTATAAACAAGTCACAGTGAGGAGTGGACGAACACAAACGTGGCCGATTTCAGTGCAATCATTTCAACTTTCTTACCACTTCTTTCTCCATACCCCCGTCGCTAACTTTTCTATTATCTCTCTTTTGATTCAATGGGCACCCAAAGGCCCAGAACTTGTGGACAAGACACAGGTGGCGCTTGGACTTACGTCCTAGTATCCAATATCTCTTGCCACATTCTGCTGGCCGGCCCATTTGTGCATGTTGACCTGAGCCATGATTTCTTCATACGAAGACTCCAGATTGGCAGACTCCCGATAGGTAGACCCCCAGATGTATTCCTTCCCCTTGAAATATCTCCATTTTGCGGAATCGTACGTTCCAATGCAACTTGGGACGCACGCGTATACGAAAACGGCATCGCATTCCCAAAATGCGTCTTTGTGGCGAGCGATCCTGTCAATAGTTTACCCCAAAAATGGATCTAGCGTCCCTGTCCCGGCCCGTCCCAATATCCACACTTCGCACGAGAGAGGCCAAGTTTATATCCCGAAGCGTGGTGGCGTGCAAGTACCCCATACCGCAGGGGGCTGGCTAGTCCCATTCGCCATTCTTGTAGTGGGATACTCCATCTCAACTGAGGCATAGAACAGTCTAGACGGTGGAGTGCATGGCTGCAGCAGATGTGTGCTACAGGCGGCAGCGCGTGACTGCCTGTGCGGCAACATTGTTATGGAACTGGTCGTGTTCTATGCGTCATGTCCCTCCTTGGCCGCCGATAATGCGCAAGTCGCTTGTACTCGTCTAACCCTTTAACTGTCACAAGTTTCCGCCTCTTTACCTCTACCTAACCCCGCACGAGCACCTCCAAGGTTAAGTACATGGAGAGACTTTGGGCATCCGCAAGATCAACACCCCCTTTTCGTCCTGGTTATGAAGACTTGACAATGGCTGAGACTATGTGCAACGGTCAAAGGGATAGCCTGAAGACTACTGTAGGGCTGCTCCACCAAGGCGGATAAACGACGCTACTGTGTGGCCTCGCTTCGGCCCATGTAGCCGCTATTGAGGAGCGATCTGCGGCTGCCCCGCTCCGATCAAGTCCTTCCTGCGACGACCACGAAGAGTTTAGGTCGGATCATCTGCACACACCGCCACCCCTTGCGTTCAGCGTTCTTTGTGAGTCTCGACACGGTGCGCAAGGGGAATCATATCAAACATTCAACTGGCGAACACTCTCTGCAGCCATTGCCATGCTCGGCTATAATAAGCCAGATCGCTAACCTCTCGAGGGGCGAGGCTATGGTGTTAAGAATTTTAATAATTACCTAGGTAAGTTAGCTAATTCGTCTAGTTACTTCCTAAGACGGCTGAATCGCAGGTTGAGTATTCGTCTTCTGTTAAATAGCTAGGATCAGTCCACAAAATGCTCTCGAGCGAGGCCGGGATACCCTCGCCTAGACTGATTTCAGCTCTGAAGCATGCCATTCTATGCAACGGAGGCTGTGAAAGTTCAATAGTCTACATAGTAATGGCACAGCACACGCTTCTAACCCAGAGTTCCCAGGTGCTAGCCCACTACTGGCACCTTTCCGTCTGGAATCAAACTTGTTTATTCTCCTCAGCCAGCCACTTTATCTTCGGCTTCAGCCAAGGTTGGACGGTCTAACGCGGTCGTCTTTTCAGCCAGCCACAACTCGTGTATCTTAACCTAGGTCGGATGTTCTAGGAGATATGCATACTTAGTTACCGACTATGGAGTTCACAGAGAGCTAGGACAGTTTTGCATTAAAAATCCAGGGGAATATGACCAGTTACAGTTCCCGTAGTTAGAAACTGATTACTTCCAACTCATATTTACAAGACAAGTTATGATAGAGATTGTAGCCTCTTGCTGAATCCTGGTCTACGAAGTCGGCCGCAGTGTGCCCGCAAGAAAGAAACCTCCTTGGTAAAGACCTGCCTGCGTGACTGAGAACGGACCCGCGCTCGACCAATTGACTGGCAAGGTGAGATTAGACACCAAACTAGTGATTTCCGGTGCATCGTTCTGATTAGCCGAGTCGAACGAGCTCTGCGCCCATTGCAAGCCTCCCTGCGCTACTCCAGCCAGCGCGCCAACCATGAGCAAATCTGCCCCATCGGTCAGGGCTGCGCCGATAGTGACCGTAGCAGCGCCAATAGCCTCGAAAACATCTTGGGCGACAGACATGCCCTCGGACTCGACAATGCTGTGGTTGTTGTTGGATGGCTGTGTTTCCGTGTAGGTGAGAGATTGGTTAGACGCATCGAAGCTCAGCGTCAACCAGCTTTGCGACGTGTTGAATGCCGTCACATCTCCTAAAACGGTATCAGCGACCACCGTCGACGTTTTGGCAAACGTCGTGACAATGGAGCTCTGGACCGAGATCTGCAGATCTATCAGGAAAGGCACACGTGGTATCACGGCATCAGAAGCATCAGGTGGCTCAGAAGCCGATGAATCAAGCCCAAAAATCCACTTCAAGACACCCACTGTGTCATTTGCTGCATTATTAAATCCCGATTCGAATGAATCCGTATCCGAACCCGAGTCTCCCGGCACGTTGACCGTATCCTGCTGCATGGGAATTCGTACACCAGCAGCCATGGTTATGCTCAATTGGCTGGTATCAATGTTCAACGACTGCATAGGAATGGCGAATTGATCGCTTGCCGCCGGAGCCAGGAAATTGGTAAGAAACATTGCTGGGGAGAGCATAAAGGCTGCCTGACATTCGGCTGGAATGAATGAGGGATCGATTTGCGCAGCGGAGCCAGGAGTCGTATTCCCTGCCGTATTGTATGTAAGACCGAGATAACTGTTGGCAACACTGCTACCAGAGACGTAGGTATAGGCTACGACAGATGGTTTGCAGAACGCCCATTGCGCATCGGAAGCTGTGCTCGGATCCAAATCGACACTGGCAAAGATATGGTTGAACTGCGAAAGATTGTCGCCCAACCATGTGCTCAGGGCCTGCTTGATGAAGGCGTCGTGCAACGCATTGGACAATGGTTGACCGTTAACGTCCATCAGCGATGCCACCGAAGTTGGCGGATTTTTGCTGTCAACGACCAAGTTTTGACCCGTGGAACTGCCATCGACAAATGTCAAAACAAGCTGGACTTGGGCGGCCAGTGATTGATAATTGAACTGTGTGACTATTTGGCCGTTTTTGGTGGCAGTTCCAGAGATGCTTGTGAGCGGAATGTTGAACATGAGGATGTTATCAGAACCTCCTGTAGTGATCTGCCATGTTCCGAACGCGGCTTGCACCGCCAATGAGTCAGTCGACACTTGCATGCTTGGGGGTGAGCCGCCTTGATTCTGAATGGCGGCGTTCACAAAGGGGATCGTGACCAGGGCAACGACATCCCAGCCATTCAGGTTCATGTTGGCCATTTTTTATATGTCTGAATGAATATAGACTGGATAAGCGAAGTTTCAATGATATGAAAAAGCGAGTAACAACTTGTTGTTTTGTTTGCTTGTCAGGCGTGTCGATGTCAAGGACGTGAGCAACTCCTGGTAACATCTATATTAATACTAAACATCATCTCATGTAGAGAGGCTGCTTATTCTTACCGCTATGCGAAGACTACATATCCGCGGGTCGAGACCACTGCCCACATGGCATGAGCGGATTGGAGTCGTTGGGTGGCGAGATGTTCGCGATGATTCACAACCACTAGTCTCTCCGATACCCCTGCAACATCATCAACGTCGCCAAACCAAGCTAAAAGGTATTTTCATGAGTCGTCAGGCTTCTGTAACCCCAAGTCCGCTAGTTATTCGTTTGAAGGTGATATCAGGTTATCACGTGCTAAGATAGGCGCTTAGCTTACTAGATTGGGATGTGGGCTAGTCACACTTGCACGTCCTGACCACACTGAAGTTCTAGACCATAGACACCTGCATATCCTGACCACACTGGAGTTCTAGACCATAGATGCCTGCATGTCTCAACCGTCGTCAAGTTCTAGGCTATAGACTCATACGATTGTCTGAGCCACAACTGAGTTCTGGACCATAGGCCCATCCGCATGTATTGGCCGCGGGCATGTTCTAGGCAATGGCACTTTCGTATGCGGTATGGTTCTCTAGGAAGCGGCAGTCCGAGCGCGAGATGTACCCGCCAAGCCGGCGACGTCCTTAGTAGGCGGTCCGAATAACTTTACGTTTTCTCACATTCGAGGTGGCCTGCCCGGTACGTCTGAAGAGCCATAAGCCAAGGAGCCCATCCAGCAAGTAGGTCTTTGAACTGGACAAACCAAAGTATAAAGTGGCGGGAGTCTGCTTGCATTGAAGCCAAGCGAAAACCAGCAACATTCTAAATATCGTTTCTAACACCAACTCAAACATCTCCGCTACCAATCATGCCTTCTATCAGCACAAATGGATGGGACTTGGTCTATGCGACCAGTTACACAAACATCAATGCCCAAATTGCAGCACAGTGGCAGAGTTTGATTACAAACGCTCCATCGCTTTCCAAGATCACTGCCGCTCTTCCGAACAACAAAGCCACCCTCAGTCTGACCATGTCCCCATGGCAGCTGACCCAAGGTGGGAGTGGCAGCATTGCCAGTCTAGTACTACCCATTGAGACGGGAAGTTTCGATGGTATCGATGGTACCTATGATCTTGCCGGCCAAAGCATCACCATTACACTGTCTCTCCAATGGGTTCCACAGCCGAATCAGATTCAGTTCTCCATCACTAACAACGTTTCGACAATTGAAGCCGATCTCAACGGCAACACGAAGGTGACGAGCAACATCATACAGGCATTTGCGTCTGATAATGTGCAGCTCTCGACGTCAGCTACCATCACGGTTATCACCCCGGGGGTATGCTGGAAGATTACCGATCAAGCATCGAAATTGTCATTTTATGTTTATGTCACCAGCGCCGATAACTCTCAGTCGCTCTTGGAGGTCTATCAGTACGTTGTACACAGTCTGGTCGTCCAGCCTCGTACCCCCGCCACACCAGTGACGGTCATCACTGCTGGTAACATCACGGATGAGATCGATGGCCCCATCTTGATGGAGTTGATAGACCAAAACATCGAAGAGAACATCAAGGAGTTCAACTTCGTCTTTGCCGCCGTCGATGTTGTGTCTTCATTGGCCAAGAATGACGCCTGGGCCTGGCTGCAGCCAACATACAACGGATACGCCGTGGTCGAACCGCTGTCAACCCCGACCAACGATAACTGCGTCTTTGCCATCTTGTCTATGGTGAACAACAACAGCAATATCAACCCAGTGTTGCAGGTGGACCCCGGTGCTATTGCACCGAAATGCACCAGCAGTCTACTCATCTCTCCCACCATGTTTCTCCAAAATATGCTTGCCGCTGGCGTTGCTAGCGTTTTTACGGGAGCTGACAGAAGCAATTTCGCCATCGATGAGAGCAATTTGTCCATCACCAATACGAGTACAGTTACATGGGCCGAGCTTCAACTCGACAGCGACACCAAAGCCACGCTTACCATCGACCCGAATAACTTCGCAATGTCCGTGGAAAATGATCGTATCACGATACAATTTTCCAATCTGAACTATCCCCTCAAGGAGTTGGGCGTAACGGTTGGTTCAACGGACATTATTTTCACTGGGCAGTTTATGCTCGGCCTAAAGACCGGCTCTAACGGCAACAAAACACTTTGGTTTGACCCTGCGAAGGATCAGCCAAACATCACCGATGTTACCTCAGTCATGAACCCCACATATTATGAAGTCGAGAAAATCATGGGCTATATCAACATTGGCCTGTCTGTGATTGGCATCGGCGCCGCCTGGGGAGCTGGAATCGC
Source organism: Dactylonectria alcacerensis (assembly GCA_029931735.1). NCBI lineage: Eukaryota > Fungi > Ascomycota > Sordariomycetes > Hypocreales > Nectriaceae > Dactylonectria > Dactylonectria alcacerensis. Next base: position 5,240,325 of record JAPMUZ010000003.1, on the reverse strand, counting down.
AAGCAAAGCAGCATCCAAGACAGCCGAAGAGGCAGGAGTAATGGAAGCTGGCGCTGGTGCAGAGGAAGTCCAGCAAACTTTCAAGAAAATCCTATCGGATCCGGAGACTAGGCAGAACTTTGTTGACCAGGCTGGTGAGGGTGGTCTCGAGATGCTCAACAACACCGTTGTCAACATAAAGAAAGCCAACATCTGGGGCTCCGTGGCTAAGTGGAGCGGCACTTTGGCAGGGCTTACAGGCGCTGCATCCGGGGAGTTGCAATCTCTTGCCAGCACACTAGAGGAGGGATCCAATAACAAATGGGAGCACACGCCGGCATTTAGCAATTTTGCTGATCTGGCCATCGCCCGATACTCCTTTGGTGGATTGACCGATTTGAATGTCGAGACAGCTGGGCTGGCGGAATCGTTGCAGATCGGCTTCACTACACAGTCGTAAGTGATGGACTTGTATCTAGAATGTGTCGCGTGCTGGCTGCCAGCGATGGAGCAGCGGTTACTTCGTAGTCGATTGAGAACATATTTCTTGGGTATTCAATCCTACTAGACTACATTCTAGCGCTACTATCATTTGATATTCTTGGTGGTGGCTATTGTCTGTTGTGCATCCATCCGACGAGCTTATGATTGTTGAGCTTCAACCCCACGCGAGTGATGTCCTTCCCACTTCTGACCATAGTTGGGGTTGACCAGGGCTGTTTGTATGTCTGATCCCATGTCAGGCCTAGTCTCCATTCCGCTCCACGTTGTGCCTGCCATGTCATTCTTTGCTGGGGGGCCATGGCCACCATAATATTGTTGGCTACCGGTAAAGTTGTGTTGCATCGCGGCGCTCTGGTCTTGTGCATTGAACTGGGACTGTCGATGGCGGAGGAACATCCAAAACAGCCCGCATATTGCTACTGCTAGTATCGCCAGTCCGCCTATAACGCCGCCAACGATTGCACCCACAGGCACCGGCTTGGAATCTGAAGAAGATGTTGCAGTCGAAGTCGAAGTCGAAGTCACAGAAATGGTGGAAGTTGAGGAAGATGTCGAAGAAGAGGCAGACGATGAGGATAAGGAATCGGCCAAGGAAGACGAAGACGACGATAATGCTGTCCCAGTGCTCGCTGTTGTCGATGCAGACGTAGTATCGCTGAGAGGTGAGTTGCTGACCTCAAAGTGGGTGGATGACGAGTTGGTACAGCAACTCAACGTGTCATCTAAGCAACAATATTGTGTTGGAGTGCATTGCTCGACGTAGTCAGCAACCCACAAAGCTGTGATAAAAATCAGTATGCCGACTCAATTTGAGTAGTTCAGCTTCTCTGAAGTTTCAGGCGAGTAGATAGTACTTACTGCTCGGGCACATGTTAACGCATCCGTCCCATTCCGGATTATCGCAGGTGCTCGTGCCAAGACGGCCATCAGCAGTAAGACATAGGCCATTGTCCATGCATGTCTCCTCCAGGTAGCAACATATTGACCAGTCCGAAAGTGTCCCGCATTCAGACCAATTGCTCGATAATGAAAACCCGAATGAATCAAAGCACACCGCCTCTGCAAGGTCGAGGAAGATAGATATCATTAACCAAATCCTCAACGAAGTCTTTGGTTGGAAGAACATCATTTTCTCTAAATCTCGTGAGATATAAGGGGCGAGTATGCAAAGAACAACAATGCGAAGCACGAGCTAATAGAGAACCAGGTTTGAAGGACCTGACCGTTGGTGCCGAGGAGAAGAAAGAGAAGAGAAGAGAAAGGCCGCCATCGGACGGACAAAACAAATATGGCACGCGGGGAAATGCGCATTTCGGCCACTTTCTTGTGGCTTCGGTCACAGGGTGATCCTCCTGCAAGCCTTTACAGCCATGTCTGACTTGTCATCAAGACCTGCAAGCATCCATTACAAGGTGCAGCTGGTTAAAGGTCTGACGACCTTTGTCCATTCAACAATCGCCAGGTTCAGTCAACTGCAAGTGTGGGCATCGTACGTTTATCTTGACTTCTCTTTGATTCTACTTGCTGCCTTATGGCACATTGCCTATTTTGCCCATCTAGGCATGCGGCTGAATCCTGTGGCTTGAGTCCTGTGGTCTCGACGGCCTTGGCATTGCTACACAGCGAAGTTCTAGCGGAGAGCCCACAATCTTGGTTCAATGAATATCGGTGGAAGCCGCCACCGACGTAAGCTGACTCTTTTGAATGGCTGCCAAGCGGCCAGACACGAAAAGTCATTCGCGGAGATGACGCAAAGAGACGCCTTTTGAGAAAATGTCTCATAACACATTGTGGATTCACCTTTAAGCCCAATTGCACATTGATTTCATGAAAGTCAGCCTTAGACACATCTGGCAATGGTCTACATATGTACAAATCAGTGACGTAGGGTGTAAACTAAAAAGTGTATTGCTCATACATGTTCTGTTCTGTCCAGTCATACAGGTGTTTCCTAGAAGTGGAGCGAAAGTATACCATCTGCTATACTCGTTGGCTCAGCAGACCGCGGCTTCTGTTGCACACGCAACCCCCATCACACACAATCCTTAGATGATGTATTACTGTGACCATCATCATCATCGCCCACCACAACTGTGGTCTCGACCGTCTTCGTGATGCCATGTGGGCCAGCATATGTAGCTAGATGTATTTCTGATCCAGCGCTACCTTGACGGGGTCGCTCGTCCTTTCCTAGTTTGCTCAGCATCGTGTTGCCCAACCCCGACTTCGCCTGACTGCCGCTGACGACAACACGGGATGTGACATAATTGGTTGGGTTGGATTTGTGACTGCTACTGGCATACCAGCCGTCCCCACGCTCAGCCGCGCCGCTCCTGACAACCTTGGATATCAGGTTGGCCATTAAGAGTTCGATATATAGCTTGATAATGTAGGCGAGAGGGGCGAATTGGACATATCTATACGCATAAGTTCAAGTCAGCTATGTCCGCACATATATATCAAGCACGGAAGTGCCATGGGGCGGAGGCTCACAGGTAAGGATTTGGTAGGCTCAGGAAGCCTAAGAGAAGGATATCCATAGACGTAGAAATAGCTACCATTCCAGTATTGAAGTGAAAGAGCTTCCAATACTTGGTCAACCCGTCGGCAATCAGACGGAAGCGTACTAGATATAAAAAGTACAGGTTGAGCCCTAGGTCGATTGCAAGGAAGAATGACTTTTCCGCCTTTTCGAATATCATGTTGACATGAACCTGAGAAGGTGTAGCTGACTCCAGGTGCGCAACGGTCCAAATGTAGAAAACGGCCGCGTTGACGAACCCGATTGGAATGACGAGACCCCATTTCAGCCTCTTCGCCCTCTGTCTATTAGTCATGATCAGAGCGACACGGTTGGCAATGATTTGAGGTAAGAGTTGCGTCTGAATAGCCCATAATGCCACTGTACATTTGTCAGTTCAAGACATGCTCACAAGACTGTCGTCGAATGCAATTACCAGTGAGTAAATAGAATCCGAGGCTGGAGGTTCTAGTCAGCATTGAAACTAATTATCGCCATTATTGGAGAATGACCTACCTTCCAGGGATGACTCCATTCAGGTACAGATATGTGACGAGTGCGAAGACAAAATTTGTCCATGCCTCAGCCCAAATCATGTATAGATAGGCGTGACGGAGACTCCGCGTGCGTTTCCATATTCCTCGTGTCTGCTGCACAGCCTTCGCAAAAGCGAAAATGAAGAAACCCAAAAAGAGTCCATAATATATAGAAGCAAGATCCATAATGCCGGTAAGCTCTCGGGGGCCGGGCCTCGGAGGGACAATGGAAACGTCTTGGACTGAGCAGAAAGGCAAGGCCCGGGGTTACAAAGCCGTTACACAGACACTGACTCGTCACTTTATATAAACGATCGGGCTGCATTAGGGAAGTAACGTGTCATATGATCAGGAGGCGATCGACAAATCGATCTTCGTTGGTGGGGGTACGTGCATAGCTTGTCCATGCAATGAATTGTATTAGGTGTCGAGAGCGGTGGTGCTACGCCTACTCTTGTGATATAGATGACCACCGCTAAGAGAGTTGGCGTCAACTCTCATGTCCTTTTAATGCAGGATCGGCTCTCGGACTGACAGGGAAGGATCTTGGGGCTGGAGAGATGTGATACCATGACTTGATCGACTGGCAAGGCTAGGCATGTCCTGTTTTTGTACGACAGGGGCTCTGGAAAAGATCTAGCCCTCTCCTCTGTGAAACACGCAGCCAATTGCAACACATAAATCCTAGGCGAAACGTACCCAATTTTCGGGATTAGCCCGACCCGGGGATCGGACGCCTAGGCTAAAGTCTCTTTCAGGTCTCGCTCAAATATGAGTAAGTTTCGTGTGCCTTGACACGGACCCAAGGCGTTGGCTTCCGGGTAAGTGCCTAGACTGCAATAGATTGTGATCTACGGCCGGCACTTGTTTTAGCAGGTTGACAGGTTACATTGATAAGTGGTAGTGTCACCCTATTCGGTGCGGATCATGATTGACACTAGGTAAAGCCGACTGGTTCCCCGCATTGCAAGGGATACTCGTTGAATCCTAGTACTCTACGCCTGGGGAAAGTGGAATACGAGTCAGTGTTCTTAGCGCCGTCCTCTTAGTCCCACTCTAGCCGCTTCGACCCATCAACTAATCTTGATAAGGCTGCTGAAGAACGTTTTAGTATTGTGATTATCCATGGTGACAACTGTGATTGAAATGGTGAGTGTACCCTAGTTTTATAGTAACAAACTACTGAACGCTAAGTGAGGGGGAGTCGGAAAATCGCCCGTCGTCATACCCAAGCGAACCATACGCTTGATGCTAAATTATCTCAGCGGCTAGCACATGACACCTGAGCTCAACGTAACATGTGCATCGACAGCAACATCCCTAAAGCTAGACGGGCAGTAAAAGTGTACAAGGTGCCAAAGATGTTCTCTAACCACCCCTGTTGAACTTGACTTCCATCCGCCCCATGAAGAGCTAAGATACGGCATAGTCAGTCAACCCATATCATTCACAGTGAGGGAATTTGATACGAAATAATTGTCTTAGGTGGGGATATGGACACGTACTAGCGAGAGGAGACGAAATGACTTTATGCCTCATTGCTTTAACGAGGCACGCATGCACTGCTTGATCCGTGCTCAAGCTAATGCTTGGCTCCTCCACGGACCATTTGCCCCCGATTCCTCGAGTCCTTGTTCTCGGATGCTGGCGTTTCAAGTTTGAAGTTGCCAGCTCCAACGCCGTTGTCCCAAAACGACGCCTGCGCTCCGCATCTGCTCCCACTGAAATGAGGTGCTCAAGCGATTGGACCGCCCTAAGATCTACGGCATAGACGACAGCAGTGATTCTAATGTAGTCCTCACATTTAAGAGCAAGGCCTGCGTCTAAGAGCTGCTTGAGATACAGCTTTCCGTTTCTTGTTGAATCAATGATCTCTGAGCCACATCGTATGGCATGGTCCGTTCTAGCTGGTTGTTGGTCCCTTCGGCCGTATCCATGCCTGAGAATGGTCTCCAGTACGAGTGGTAAATCATCGTCCCAACCCATAGCCACGTAGAGGGCGTTGTAACTGTGATGATTTAGCTGCTTGAGAATCCAAGGCAGAATCCAAAGTTCTAACTCTGGCGACAGTGTCTGTCTGCGTGCGATAGGCTTATGTTGAGTAATGCTAGACTCGCCCCTGCCTCTGCAAGCGCCACTACGACGTGCAGGTTTCCTTTGAACGCGGCGTGGCGGGTATAGGTTTTGTCTTGCTCGGACAATGTCTCGTCCAGGTCAATAACGTAGCCGAGTACTAGTTTCACCATTTCCACAGTTCCGTAGGAGCAGATTGTCCTCATAAATAATACTCGATCGACTCGCGATGTAAATTTGATCCACGCTCTTTGCGTATCAACGTCCAGTTCAGGTACGGCTTCAAACCGTGGACGGGGATCAGATGAGATCTCGGCAGGTGTACGCATAGCGCAAAACTCGACCTCAAGTTTTCGTCTGAACGAGTGATTTGATCGAGCGAGGGAGGATATTAACCATAAATCCTTTGGTTCGAAATCTTGAAGTATGTCGAGCTCAGTGAACTGATGTAAGATTTGTGTGAGGTACTGATGCCCTTGAGACATTTGGAACATAAGCAGGAGTGAGGACTGGCCATTGTTGTCAGAGATGGAAAGGTTAGCACCACGTTGTATTAAGAGGCTAGCTAATGGTTGCATTCTTGTGAAAGCTGAGGGGTCTTCCAGCATGAATTGACAGCACTGCATGAGCGCGGTCCTAAGCACATGGTCAGCATTCAATTTTAAGCTATGCACCAGGTTGAACTACCCGTTGTTTCGGTTGACAAGATCAACATCAATGACGCCAGTGGATTGTAGTAGTGTTTGACATAGTTCAAGCATGTTTGGGACCCCTATGCCGTGTCTAACCACAATTTCCTAGTTCTTCATTAGACTCTTTGTCCATCGCCCTGTAATCTTAGAATCTAGGTTGCTCACGTGTAGAAGAGAGTTTTCGGTAGGAGTCAGGATATCTGTCGGACGAGCCTGCCCTGACGCGAACATTTGCCGAATCGCTGTAGCATCTCCAGCGTTAAGGTGCCGGCGCGAGTCAGCATTGTGGTTATAACTGTATGTTTGAAGCGTAAATTTGACGTCCCCCGAGAGGGAATCCTGGTGCAAGGTCAGACGAAGAGCTGAACTAGACCAAAACGTAAAGGGATACAGACACACATTCAAGCACCTGCTTTTCTGCTCTCGCAACCCTTGGCCCTTTTTGACAGTGTGTAAGACTTGATACGTTTTCCAGAAACAAAATCAAGAGGGACGTAAAAGGAAAACATTCTGCATTTTATCTCGTAAGCGACTGAGCCCGTTTCGTTTTGATGGTCTTCCCTTGGAAACACGGCGGCGACGTTCACAAGCTTTGGGTCGGATTCTGCTTTGCCTGGTATTGTCAAGAATAGTGATTCATTCCGCTCCACCGCAGAGCGAGTAGCTTCTATGGCGTGTCTCTCTTCCAATGTTGACCATGACAGGCCATCGAGCCTCTCAGCAACAACTTGGCGGAGTTCCTACACCATGAAGTTCTCTTCGTTTCGGTCTAGTATGACCAGGAGATGGCCAACTTTAATCATAGTCTCATGTCGACCATGTTTCGTTCCCAATTGCAAGTGGACGCTTCTGATTCGTTTCCTAGAGCCGGAGCAGTTAGAGCAGAGGAGACTTCACGGGTCAACGTGACGGACTCTTGTAGGACGTTTAGCATGAATATGAACGAGCGTTGGTGATTCAACAGCATTTTCTCGATTCGTTCTATTCTTGACTATATTTCACCATGCGGAGCCGTTCCCTAACCATTTTCGAAGTTCGTGAAGGTGTGTTGAAGTGGTCTTGGAGTTTATCGAGCGTCACGAGAAGAGTTTTGAGATCGTCTCTGGTGGCGATGGCATGCTCATCCCAGGAAGCTGCGAGTCTAGCGATGTCGTCAAGACAATCTCCTCCAGGCGTACTTAAGGCTTGTATTTCATCCAGCACGCCCTTTATACGCTGCATCATTTGATACAGTTGCTTATTGTCGCTAGGGGCGTTGGAGAGTTGTGTTTGAAGCCGGTATAAGGCGCTGAGACTTTTGACCACAAGCTCAGTAACGCTACCTAGGCTTGCAGCAAAAGCAAAAGCCTCCATGTTTGGTGATAAAGGAACAGAGACAGAGATTAGCCTTTGGGTTGATAGAATGCCCTTGGGCCATTCGAAACCTGGGTAACTGGAAGTAATGAAGATCCGGATGGAAATGTGTAGCGAGTAGATTGCGACTGGACTTGTAATGTCTTCACAATCAATGGCACGCTTGAGTACAAGTGTCAAAACCGGGTTCTTCTCTAAAAAAAAATTCAAGTAGAAGGTGTGGCCCACACAAAAAAAGAGAAGGTGGTGATTGGGAATCAGATGACACTTGATTCGAAGACCAATTTCTTGCTTTAGAGGGAAAAGCAGCCTATGTATGCTTTAGCATAACCTTCCAGCCATCACTACGTCATCCCTCTGCACTTTTGCAGGCAACTTCGTTTAAACAAGGCAAATATGGCAAACTGCATTAGTGCATCTCCCAACAGGCCGCGAGACTTTCCATAAGTGCCTTGGGAATTGATGAGTAAGTGCCTACCTGCATTAGGCAAACAGTGAGGCGGACAGTGAGGCGGACAGTGAGGCGGACACCAAACCAGGCTCTGTGATTCATATTTTGTGTATCAGTACCCCATCTCTACAACCGCCACCTGATTGAGATTCATGGCTAGTCATTGCTGAAATGAAACTGCGCACACTGTAGTCATGGCGATAATGAGTTATTCTGTCGCATTGCCAGCTACACTAAAAGGGAATGCGCACTCCGCTAGAACGTAGTGCAAATACTATAGATATACTGAATGTGACATACTCCTTGCTCTCGTTTTCCATTACGACGCTTACAACTTTTACTCTCATCATCTTTTTTTCAGGCGATTTTCCAAGAATCTCCAGCGAAACCGTGTTCTTCCAGAATCTGACGCGGCACCAAGCTCAGAGTCTGGAGACATACCGAAATACATCACTGCATCAGACAACGCGGAAATCCGTCGAGATCAATGGGTCGCCAGACTGACAGAACACGTCTTTTATCATTGGCATAAGCGCGATCACAACGTTTTAACCATCAATAATGACCTCGACTACCACTTCAGAGGCAACACTATAATCGAGGATCAAATCATCGCCTACGAGAACCCCTCTCATAGTCCCATTCCCTTCCGTGTTCTTATCTTCGATGAAGGAGACGTTGTTAACTTCGGCGATAGGGGCTTTATCAACTGGCATTTTCTTGGCGACTATAGTCGCCATGGTGTCTCTTCCGTGTCGTTTGACGCGTCCAATGAGAAGCGAAGAGCGGAAGGATTGTACTGTTTGTATTGCGAATACTGAATATCGCGAAGAGTCTCTAATGCACCATTTTACATCACCATTGTTGAGAACGCCCCTTTACCACTCCCTTACTTCTGTTCTCTATCTTTCTGCCGCTGTCGTCAATAGAGCTTGGTCCGAGGAATGATTCCATTCAGGTACACATATGTGAGCTGGGCTACAAATTTACCAATGCCTCTGCTCAGATGGCATAATTATAGACATGAATGTCAAAGACTCCTTGTGCGTCTTTATAGCACCCAGTTCCCGCCCACCTTACTTATCCATGTTGCCAGCCATGCTACAAAGGTCTTTGACTACAAGGCAACCGTACTAAGGCGGCAATGATGTAATTAAGCCACTGCGCCAGCAGCTCACCCTTGAAGGAGCGTGAAACCAGTTATATATAACTAATTCACAAGTAAGAAGCACTTTGATTATGTATTAATAAACATACAGAACATCCAAATAACTGAAAATTGAAAGAACACCATTCCGTAGCAACCCAACACTTTTACCCAAATTCCAATGTCGATACGAAGTTTCCATCCCTATCTTCAAGAAGGAGGATGCGACTTCACTATGCTCCAGTCTCTTATGCGAGCTCGCTTCTGACTGTAGCAGAAATTGCAGGTGTGTTCAGATCCAGTCGTGGCACGGATTCAGCCGGGAGCTCCGGCTTAAGGACAGAAGGCGCGGGGTCTTCGGTGGTAGAAACCGCGCCACGTACTCTGTTCCGTTTCCAGAGAAAGAATGAAATAGCCATGATGACCAGAAGAACACCACCGCTGACACCCCCGCCAATCCCAGCTTTGGCAGCAATCGACAGCCCACCATTTTCTGAGTTGTTGGCAGGAGTGCCAGTGCCGGAGATCCTGCTTTGCCCAGTGGCCGTGGCTGTGTGTGAGGACGAAGTTATGTCCGTCGATTGGTGGATGAGCTGGAACAAAGGTGCGTTGAGGATCATAGTGCTGATGACGGTGACCGAGTCTTCGCCTGACCCTGTTACGATGGCGGCCGTTGGTAGTTCGAGATATCTGAAGCTGTTACTCTTGCCTGAGGAACAAAATACTGCTGGGAACGATCCTGTAGTGGCAATACTGTAGCATGTGTGTGCGTGATCGGCATCCCAGTCGAATTTACATGTGTAACCACTGGTTGCATGTGAGTCAGTCCCGAGCCTCGAAAATAGGGAACAACGTACGTTGGACAACATCCGATACCGGTCTCGCTCTCTAACAGAGGGAACTGGAACGTGAATCCAGACACATCGGCGGTTCCTGTGGCAGAGCATCTTATCTCATACCCTGCGGGGCACGAGATACCTGGCGAGTAGTAGCCCCAGCCACGCAGTTCCTTGTTCGTCTGCGTCACAGAGCTTGTACGATCTGGCCAGCACTCTGCGTTGTCCTGGACGCCTTGCGTGTTGAGGTCATTGTCGCTACAGGTCTTTCCACTGCACTAAGTGTTCCAAGATACCAAGGCTAGCTGTCGACAAGAACCAAACCAACGCGTATCTATCTTTTGTAGAGCCGTAAGTGATGTGGTCAATTTAAGGCACGTCAATGGGTGATGGGACTCTCGTCCGCTTCAATTCTGTTCCCCGTCTCGTTCCATAGAATAATGGTCAAATAGCTAGCGCATTAAACTACCTGATCACACAGCCGAGGGTCCAAGAGGATGGGCGGAGAATTTTTCAGTTTTAACCATATTCATAGAGTGGATCGATAGTGTCTTTCAAATCCGGAATGTGGGTGGCAGACAGGGGTTCTCATAGGAATAGGTCCCCTCTTCATGTGGAGATGGTGCCATGTCTTCAAGGCTATCGATCGAGACTAACCGATTGTTTTCATTGTTCATTCTGATGCGCGTCGTTCGATGTCGGTGAGTTGAGGGCGCAGGAAGTTCAGCCAGCGCAACCTTCATGCCGTTCGCTAAGACAAACAGTAGGCTACCAGTGTGTTGAATCTTCATACTAAGCTTGGCCATGAGATAAGATTGGCTCAAACTCCTTGCTATTTGAGAGGCCAGAGACATCCGAGATTGATGCAAGTCCACGTCGGTCGGACCTCTATTTTGATCCGATGTGACGTATCCAATAATACGCTATTTGTAGTCACTGTGGCTGGACTATTGACAGCTGAACCACACCTCTTTTGTCCGCCCACCAGGTGCATTCCAGCTAGTCTCATTAACATAAGTAATCCCTCTTGTTCATTTCTGGCCAAGTCCCTCCTACCAAAGCCATTGTAGATTGGTGGCGTTCGATAGTGGCGTTGTTGACAGGTGCAGTAGCCGAAGCGAGCCACCCAGTCGTAAAGATGAATGCTGAGGACAAGCGAGCGAGGCCATCATATTAATTGATCTCATGTCACCTTTTTTTTTTTTTTCAGAATACTCAAGGCAAATTATCCTGGCCTTCAACGACAAAATGAAGCTTCCGATGCTTGTTTTCATGCTGGCCGCTGCAGTATCGGCATTTTCTAACCCGACCTGCAAGAATCCAACGGCACTGTGCAAGTATGTGTCTCCGCAGCACGCTGGAAGATGCTCTGGTCTCATCGGTATGATTCCCATAGGATTTTGCACCCTGGAAACACATGCAAAATTGAAGGCGAATTACTGATTCCTAGCCAATAGACGCCAAGAAGATGAAAGTCGCAACTTGTCAAGCTGTAGCGCCGACCATCACTTCGACCCGCACGATTCAACCCACTGCTTTTGTGACGAGAACCATTTATCCACAGGAGTTTACCAAGAAAATCGAGAAGACGATCACAAAAGCTGGGCAGCCGTAAGTAGCCAGTACAACATACATCGAACCATCTAATGATCAACTTAGTATCACGCAACCAACACTTAAACTAACGGCTACATTGACACGGGTCGTCAAGACTACGGTTATTGACACTACAGTCTGCACGACAACCTCAACGGCTGTAACGACGGAGTTTGAAACAACATGGACAACCAGCACTGTGTAAGTAAACTCTACCGGGCTACACTTACCATCTTCATTAATATCCATCTTCCTTAGGACTGAGCTCAGTACTTCCACTGTGAGCTGGGAAAAGCCGTATTGTGGCGTTCGTAAAAAGAAGCGATGCGTCGATTTGCGCGATATCAAGAAGCGCAACGATCGTCGTGCACCCCTGCCTGAAGAGTGCTGTACGTTACCCCGTCCCAAATAATCGGATCTTTTGTAGTACTGACTTGTTTTGTTCAGCTTGTTTCCTCACATCAACCCAGCCTTACCGATCAACACAAACAGCAACCATCACGATCAAGAATTCTCCCTGCACCGAGACTGCCTACGTGGAGAAGAACCAGACTCCGACCCTCACCAGGACTATCACATTCACCAAATATTCTGGCGGAAGAACCCTGTGTGCACCTGAGGCTACCGAGACCATCACCAAGATCCTCACTCGAACGATTCACAGTTTGACGACTATATTTGACACATCGATCACCACATCGACGCAACACGACACAACTACAATTACAGACACTACAGCCACCACTGAAATCGTGATTGAAACCGCCGACCCTTGCGATGACGTCTCTGAAGACGCTGGATACATGTATCGGATGAATCAGCTAGCCAATTCTGTGGTTGGCGAGACAAGCAATGGTCTGACTGTGAACGAGTGTTGCAGGAGCTGCTATGGCACTCCGAGCTGCGCCTTCTTCAGGCACAGGGTTGAGCCTGAGCTTGAATGCACCAATTATTTTATCAGCGATGATGCGACAGACCTTTATTGTCAGGACTTAACAGACGAATGCCCTGTGGGATTTGTAGTGTATGCAAAACAGGGACCGACTGCTGACCCTGATTTCGATTATTGGTGGGGCCCCTGCCTCGGCTTGTAAGTCATTCCATTCTTTCATCTTGATCAGGGTAAACAACTTGAAGAATTGGACAACATCAGATCTCACCCTTATCGCATACACTTGCTAACACCTTGACAGTGCGGCACAACAACGATAAAGTCGCTATTTTGGCCGTCTACCTTTGACTAGGATATCAATCATGACAAACATTCTTCAATTATAAGATGCACGTCCATACAATGTTCTCGATTCAAATGATTTGGCATTGTGTTGTCTTTGTGTACGTCTAGAATCAAGTCTGGAGTGGCCACAAACGTGAATGCCCCTCTGGCCTCAACTATACAGGCCTAGGATTTCTCCAACTACGCTCTTGTAGATACCATTAGGGTCAAACTTCTCCCTCACGACCTTAAACCGTGCCAGATTCTACAAAAGTTAGTCACTGCGCTATTCTTCAAGGTGTAGCACATACATCTGGGTCTAAGTTCTTGACTGATCGCTTGAACACATCGCGAGTGTTTTTGGTCCAATGAGGCCGGCAAGGGAACTCATCCACCAGCGTGTTGGCAAGGTTGATGTCTGCTCTGTTAGCCTTTACTCTTCTCATCCTTTGACATCATTGACTCACAAAATTGTTCATTGTATCGCTTGTGATCGCCAACTGTCGGCCGATACGAAGGGAAGTCAAACATGATGGCGCCCTTGCTCCAGTCCTGGCCATCTGCGGTGTCGTATGTTGACTGGCCGAGGAAATCGAAGTGCGGCTTGCTGAATTTGATATTGATGCCACTCCTGTAGGTCGAAGTCATGAAGATCAGTTTCTTTGCCTCGGCATCGAAAAGCGCGCGGACTCTCTTGAGCATCTCGTTTGCTCGCGTCACGGGGAATGCCAGCTCCAGAGTGTATCCTCGAAGGTTGTAGTCCCATTCCGGCTTTTGATCAGGGTACAGCCCTCCAATTAGAACGTCATAGTTGTATCCGTACACTGGCCACTCCGTTATTTCTTCGTTGGTGGACTTGTCGTGAAAGTTGGGCTTCTCCCACAGGCCAAAGAAGATCTCTTCTGCGAGCCAGTTCGAAGATGGAAGATACTTTCCGCTGTCGAGAAGGGTACGTGCTGCAATTGCCTCGATTTCAGTGATGGAGAAGGTAGACTGGAATCCCTCTTGGTCACTCTCATCTACTGCAACAGAGTCATAGTATCGCCAGTGAAACTTGCGTTTATACGGCCACCACTTGGGTCGTATTAGCATCGGTGCTTCCAGACAAGGGTTTGAAAACTTACCCAAAGGTTCGCTGTAAGATATGGAGATATCATTCCATAGATGTCTCCATTAAGGACGTCGCTTTCGCTCAATCTATATGGAATTAGAGACCACATGAATGAATCAGCTAAGGTAACTCACGTTTTCTGCATAGCCCACACCTTTGTCTCTTTGAACACCTGCATCTTGATCCTGGCGATGATTCCAAGAAGTCCAAGAGAGGTTGAAGCAGCCAGCCAATCGTCACTCGAGTCATCACGCTCAACGTGTCGAATGTTCCCCTTGCCGTCAATGATGTCCATAGCAAGGACCCCACCGACAACAACTGCGTCCTCTCTGAGCGAGGTTCGATGTGCTCCCATGGCGATGCTTCCTCCTAGACTGATGTTCCAATTGACCAGGCCTGTTCCGATGTTGGCACCATTTTCGTGAAGGTACTCGGCCAACTGGAAGAAGGTGACGCCTCCCTCAACCATTACCGTTCCTGCATCGAGGTCCAAGTCCCAAATCTTGTTCACATTCTCGGTGCGAATGATGACGGTCTCCTCGTCGGAGCATTGGGTATCATACCACATGTGCCCTTTCGCTCCAGCGCGTACCTGGAGACCCTTGCTGGCTGAGCTCTTGACGAGACTTACAATCTCATCAACGCTCGTTGGATCATACACGGCAGTAACATTATAGCAGGAGGGATGCCCTTCTCCATCGAAGGTATTGTACTCAAAGGAGGAGGATACGCCACACAAGGTGGCAATAGCCAGAAGAGAGCTCAATCGATGCATGATTTCATTGACTGAGGACAATTGCCTGTGACGTCTTTTGGTCTCGGTCTGAGTGAGCGAATTTATACACTTGGTATGTCTTCTTCAAAGTCAATTAATGTCAACCGCGTGACCTATCATGCACACCGCAGCCGAGGCTGTGACAGTCTATCGAGTCCCCGTAGGTACACAAAAGCAATGGCCATAGGGATACGTGACATGTGATATGTAGAGCTGATCTTTGCTGACATTCCGGCAGTTGTCCCTCGTATGGACGTGGTGGGTGAAGTCATTGGTTTGTGTCCCATTAAGTCTGTCATCAAGTCTAAACATCCTTGTCAATCACGGACTTGGCTTCCAAATTGTGAGCTTAAAGCGATGTCTAGTAATATGCAAAGTGCGGGGATGGCAAGGATCTTTTGGCCTCGATTACCGTCTAGGCAATAGAGTGTTAACCGACGTACAGACATGGAATGAATGCGGGGAAGCGTACCGCTTCTGGTCACGGATATCGTCCATCCGCTCTAACCAGACACAGGTTTTTCTGACCTTCTAAAACCGGGCGAGGAGAGGTATTTTCTCTCCAAACCCATTCTCTTGCAAGAGGAAGCCAATGATCACGATTCCAGGAACGGCACGAGGGTGTCACATTCAATCCCGGTCAACAGCGATCGCCACTGGATCTAGCGATGTTTATCGACTCATTAACTTGCGTAAACTTGATGAGAACTCTCCTAGAACACAAGTGATATATTGAGAACTTTCCTCCAGCAAAAACACATACATAAATAGTCAGGCATACATCGAGCAAGACCCTATCAAAGCTCCCCATTCATGACGTGTGACTAAAAGTGTGAGTGTGGCCAGAGAGTATGCCACCCGTAACCAGGAAGAAAAGGAGATTAGGAATAAAAACAAGCATGTATCAAGCGTTTTGCCTCCAGATATCAATGTGGATGTTTAACTAATTCTTAAAATTGCTGCACTATGAAGGGTTTGGGTTTTGTGATGGCCAGTTCCTAAAGCGTCATGCCAAACGCGACGTCCGCCCCTGGGCCCGTGGTTCAGTATACTCTCTATCAGAAGTCCTAATGTATCGCACCATGATCCAATAAACTCATCCAGGCCCGCACCCACTGCCAAGATTGAGCACCTGTTGAAGTCAACTCTCCTTTCAACCTCAAACTTTTGCGATTTGGACGGTCAACCCTGTTCGTGGGTGGCGGTGGGTGGGTTACAAAGTCGCCCATGATGCGTACCAAGGGCAGCTCATTGAGAAATAAACTTCCATCTACATCCACATTGCCATTTGGGGAGGGGTCTCACTCACCCAGCTCTCTTTGAATGAGATGCTGGTAGAGCAGCTCAGGACTTTCCCAGGTTTGATAGGTACCAAATGATTTGTGTGCGGCACAGCTGCTCTAAAGGTATTTGCTAACTGGAATAAGTACCAGTTCAGATCCCTTGCAGCCCCACCAGCATTTGCGCACCCACAGAGATTGCAGGGGCCTGAGTCAAGAATTGTTGTGATGACCCTACCCTACACCCATGATAGAACACAGCCATTTACCATCTATCTCATGTCTCTGCTACATTTAGATATATTGCAAGTAGCTGGGAACGGAAGAAACAATGATATACGTTGTTTTTCGCGTAAAAATCGCGTGAAAACGCGTCTTCATTCAGCGATCGGTGGAGAAGAAACTCCGGAGAATTTGTAGGGAAAAGAACATCCATCATTGAATTGGTCTCCTTCTTTTGCTGATCTAAGTTGACCATATCGTTTTGAATAATCCCCGTGTTTCCTAATTGCGCCGAAAATAGACTGGCTATTATGACACTGCACCTGCACCTGCACCGCATGGGATCATACCTTTCAATCCATCAGTCAACAGGCCATTCAACTTGTTTATTCCTTGGGCACATACGGAGCACAGTCCGTGACATCACACACTAACCCGTAACAGTGATAAGCTGACAGTAACCTGGCGATGCAGCCGGAATAGTGATCGGACCGAGAGCGTTGCCCAATCGTTGGCCTGTCTGAGTTGATTGCCTTAATTAAAGCAACATTCGCCATGCACAAACACAGTTTAGCACCAGCGGATGGAACGGAAAGTGGATACCAAATATTCCTGTAACCCAGTTTATGACCTTGCTGAAGGATTCAGTCCCCTGCAAATGGCGAAGATCGAGTAAGGCTGAGTCCTGAAATGAAACCTCGAGCAGGGTGCGATGCATGATTACCAGGGTTAATTGTGGGCAGGCTTGATGGGCTATATGAATATTTAACGCATATTCATCATGTGTCATCAAAGTGTTGATCCTCGAATCTCTGGGTTGATGACGCAAAAGCTACGAAACTCACATCTCATTCATTCATTTCGCGTTTTCAAGCACGTTATGGGACCATGGCGTTTGAGCTGCGGATGCTGAACAAGCAGTGGACGAGTCTATTATCACTACACTCTGACGACCCAGACGAGCCAGCGACAAAGCCGCCCAACGGATCCAAGTACTCATCAGGATGGAAGTTTGGCCTCATCACCGGTGCCGTTAGCTGCATTGTTGTATTCGCTCTCAATCTCGGCGTCACCATCTGGTCTGCGACTCTGCCCACTGGAGGCCCGCAAGAGGGGGGCAGCCGGAGAGTTCTCAAGGATGGATCATGCTCGGATATCCGCAATGTCAACGTGGCCTTGCATCTGGTCATCAACGTCCTCAGTTCCATTCTCCTGGCCGCAAGCAACTATGGCATGCAGTGTCTTTCCGCGCCGACCCGCGCTGACGTCGACAAGGCACACTCTAGAGGAAAGTGGTTGGATATTGGCATACCCAGCATTCGCAACTTGGTCGACATTCCGAGAAAGAGAGCTATTCTCTGGGGTCTGCTAGTACTTTCATCGGTGCCACTGCATCTCTTGTAGGTCAACCACTCTCTATTCCCGCAACGTGGCTCCTGATAAAACCTGATTCTCAGTTACAACTCTGTCATTTTTTCCTCTCTAACAGCTGTTGACTACATCGTTTTGGGGGTCAATGCCACAGACTCCAGTTCGAATTCGACCTTTTCTTTGACTTTCCGCGAATTGAACGAGACGAAGGACTGGTACAGCGACATGAGCACTTACTATTATGGGCGCCCAGACGTGATTGACGCGGTTGAAGATGTCTGGGGTCTTGCTAGATCCGGTGACCTTGAGAATCTCACCACTTCTCAATGCATCAGTGCATACGCTACAGCGTTCCAGACATCTCGTCAACATGTCATACTGGTCACAGACCCTAGCGAGAATTCAGAGTGGCAAGGGATTCCAAGCCTCAAAGATTTTCTTATTTTCGGGTCTGACACAGGTGTAACTGCATACGATTGGATATGCCATGACAAATTAATCAACAACTTCGATAATACTAACTGTCGAACCTTTCTGCCGGCCATCAAGAAGGAGCCGGATGATTGGACACCGTTTGACAGAAGAGTGCAGTATTGCCTCAGCAAGAGAGTGGAACAGCACTGCCGACTCAATTTCAGCCCATACCTATCCGCCATTGTTATTGTATCGAATGCGCTCAAAGCCGCCGTACTCTTGTACACAGCTTTGCGACCGCCAGAGGAGCCACTTTTTGTTCTTGGAGACGCTATTCAGTCCTTTTTGTCGTCACCGGATGAGCACTCGGTCGATAGCTGTCTTGCCTCAGCGAGTGATGTTAGGCAGAAAGGGAAGCGTGATTGGACTGGGCCTCGTGAGTGGTCTCCGGTCAAGAAGAGGTGGATAGCAGCCATTACTCTACGCCGGTGGATTATGAGCATCTTGATGTAAGATCTCCCATCCTTTCGGCTTTCGTTTCGACACCGTTGGTCTTGATCCGATGCGCCTAAGAAGACTCGACACGATGGTGCGAAAGTTGCGACTGACTCTGTTCAATTAGTTTCTCAGTCGCTCTCAGCGTCACATTATACCTTCTCATCTATGGCATTACAAAAATGACAGGCTCCAAAAGCTTCAAGACTCTCTGGGACCTCGGCTTCGGAGCGGTGACGGAGGTGGCTCTGATAGAGTTCCGATACGCGACGTTTGAGAACAACAACTCTAGGATCATACTCAGCATCCTCATTGCCAACATACCGCAATTTGTCTTCTCTGGCCTTTACTTTCAGTACAATTCCTTGTTCACGGGCATGCTCGCAGCCAAGGAATGGAGCGACTTTGGTCGCAAACGAAAGGCGTTGCGGGTTTCGTCAGATCCCAGAGGCGATCAGCGGTCACGCTATTTCCTGCAGCTGCCATACCGTTGGAGCGTTCCATTAGTGCTCATGTCAATTCTTATACACTGGATGCTATCTCAGAGCATCTTTGTTGTTGCCGTTGACAAAGGAACCGGCTCGGATGAGACCTTTGGAACAGTGAGTGACACAACGCTGTACTCTACATGTGGTTACTCGCCGATCGCGATTATGGCCGTCGTCATTACATCGTCGGCATTGTTTTTGGCTGTTGGTCTCACGGGGCTCCGTCGTCTCCCAACTGCAATGCCGGTAGTAGGAAGCTGCAGCCTCGCAATAGCAGCAGCCTGCCACACCTCCGACAATTCTCCACGGGGAGAGGAGGCATTTGTTCCTTTGAGATGGGGCGCTACTTTGCATAGTCATGGCGAGGAGCCAGGTGAGGATAATTTGGGACATTGCGGGTTCTCGAGCGAGTATGTTGAAGAACCCAGGGCTGGCGTTGAGTATTCTTAGAAGGAAGATTTGTGGCTTGGGTCTGGTGACTGGAAAATGGGATAATGAGGAAAAGCGTTGTTGCTGTCATCTAAAATTCAGCAGTCATCCATAGTCGGTCGTCGCATCTTAACCCGAGGACCTGGAGATGTCTTGCTGTTCGTAATCATGAGTCTAGATGCAAATAGTTCGGCCTCATCGCGGTCGGGAATGCAGCAAGGTGATAGGGCCGCATGCCGCATCTCATCATGACACTGTTTCAACACACCAGACGAAGCGAGTCATCAGACCACAGCCCAAATCTAGACCTAAAAAGCTAGACCAACCTAGACCAACCCCGCGGCAAAATTACCCCGAGCTGAGAGAAACTAGCAGCGGGTTCTGCGCCAAGCCATGTCGGGCCTGAAGCCTGGCCTCATCTACCAGCCTCTCGGTACTAAAGGACAGAAGGAGGCTCTCGGGGCAACGGCCAATCAGATGGTTATTATGCCGTCACTTTAGAGGTAAGAATTCTGGTACTCTGATATTGTGTAGCAAAAGCTTTGACCAGCCGAGTCATTCAAGAGTCTCATTCAGACCCACTTGTGTTGTCGTAGCCGAGCCTGTGTGTGCATGAACCGCTGGGATGGGTTTACCTTGTCCGATTTCTCTTTGACAAGGAAGAGTCCTCTCTTCCTCCGCTGCCGAATGACACCGAGGCTGTCTCTCCACGCTTATCAAGTGGAGAGTTACAATCCCCCGGATTCAAGTCAACTGGTATGATACCAATCATGCAAAGACCCATTAGACAGTTTCCCCCCGGATAGCAAGCACACACATGATCAAACTTTCGGCCCAAACTTGCCGGTTTGGTGCAACCACGCCCGTTGAGGCATAGACGATAGTTAGTCGGTCTCGCTTCACACCTGGCGAAGGCCCATGACTCCAGTCGTCTGGACAAATCAGCAACTGGCGTACTCGTATCCCGATACGCGGAATTATTCCTATCCGGGTATCTTCTCCGTGAAATGCGGGGGGTTGGGGTCAAGTCATGGCTAGACTGGGGAGGATCGGCATCGGTGTGCCTCGATCTCTCTTCTTACTAGAGCGGCTATGGGCGCATCACAAGTAGATGGCGACTAATTTGCACCCAGTAGCGCTGCAATCAGATGTCTGATCCTTAGCCGAACGTGGATACGGTAGTGAGATGTCTAAGCTTTAGGTTTGTGCCATCATATGCGTAGTCATCGGTTTTTTTTTATTTAGTATATATCATGATTGCGACTCCCAGACTTCAAAGAAATCATCATCGGCAGCTAGGAGCAGACCACAGTCGCCACCATGATTAATCCCAGGACCTACCAGGTATGCCAATCGCATTTCAAACAACTTACTGCCTGCTAACAGTTGCGCAGTTTCTCGTTGGCGTTTTCGCCTCGCTCGGATCCTTCAACTATGGGTACGACATGCACAATCATCGAAAGCCATTGCGCGACTGACATTGGAGTAGATATGATCTGGGTGTCATTGGAGGCAGCGTTGCCTCGTCTTCCTTTATAAATTCATTCCATCCGAACCCCAACGAAGTGTGCGTAATTCCCTGCTAGCCCGCAGAAAACATCCCATTGCTAACTGGCATCGGCTCACAGCGGCGCTGTCGTGTCTCTCTTCACGGGCGGTGGCTTCTTCGGAGCCTTCTTTGCTGGTCCCATGGGTGACTGGCTCGGCAGACGAATTGCCATCATGATTGGTGCCATCATCTTCTGCCTGGGTGGTGCCTTGCAAGCAGCAGGCCAAAACCTTTCCTTCTTCTACGCTGGCCGAGCTGTCGGTGGCGTTGGTGTTGGTATTCTCGTCATGATCGTGCCCATGTACCAGGCCGAAATCGCACACCCCTCTATTCGAGGCAGAGTCACTGGCCTACAGCAACTCATGCTCGGTATTGGTGCCGTCTTCGCAAGTGAGTCGTTTGTGACATGCACATAATCAAAATCCAGGTGACTGACATCTATCTAGCTTGGACTGTTTACGGAACGAACAAAAACTACGATTCGAGCGAACAATGGCGCATCCCTCTCGGTCTCCAGATTGTCCCCGCCGGAATCCTCGCCCTCATGATTCTCCTCTTCCCCGAGTCGCCACGATGGTTGATTGATCACGGCAAGGAGCAGGAGGGACTCAAGACCCTGGCGAAGCTTCACGCCAATGGCAACGAGAGCGATGCCTGGGTTCAGGCCGAATACTTCCAGATTCAGTCCGCTATTGCTCAGGAGCACGAACTCGAGGCTAAGGGATACCGCGATCTGTTCACCGACCGTTCCAGCTTCCGCCGACTCTTCCTCGTCACAGCCCTGCAGGCTTCCGTCCAAATGACCGGTGTCTCTGCCATCCAATACTTCACCCCGGATATCTATGCCACCATCAACATCGGAACCACCGAGTCCTTGAAGTACCAAGCCATCAGCAACGTCCTGTCTGTTCTTGCTCAGCTCTGCACCGTTCTGTTCATTGATAAGCTGGGTCGCCGCTGGCCTCTGATTATTGGCAACTGCGTCAACGGTCTCTGCTTCGTCATTGTTACCGCTGCCATTGCCAGCTTCCCGAAATCCAGCACCTCGGTCCAGAACTCGCTTGGTTGGCTCTTTATCGTCACCAACTGGATTTACCAAATCAGTTTCTCATTCACCTGCGGCTCCCTGTCTTGGATTATTCCCGCCGAGGTGTTCGACACCAAGACCCGATCCAAGGGTATCTCCATCGGTGTGATGGTTTCCTTTGCCTTCAACACCATGATTGGTCAGATCACCGCCCCTGCTATCAAGAACATCGGCTGGAGGTACTTCCTGTTGTTTGTTGTGTGTAACTTTACAAACGCCATCTTCTTCTGGATGTTCATGCCTGAGACGAAGAAGCTGCCGCTGGAGGAGATGAACGCTCTATTCTCGGGCACTTCTTGGTGGGTGCCTGGCACTTCGCAGAAGCACGTCAGTGACCTGGATGCGAGAGTCGAGGAGGCCAAGACACAGAAGGAGAGCATGGTTGAGGTTGAGCACCACTAGATTAAATTTCCGTCTACATATCCATTTGCGAGTCGCATACCTTGAAGCCACATGTGTTGGTACATTAGTATTAGGACTTTGTGCGAGGATTAGTTCACATTGGATGACTGCGAAATAAAGAATCGTTGAACAAAGAAAAGCAACTGATGATTGAGTGCTTGAGCCCATCGGGCATGTGACTAAGAGTGTCGAGATGTGTGATTCCCAGGTCTCAAAATAATTCAAGTCAAGATGGGATCTTGTGTCGAAATCAGTTTGACTCATTCCTGACCACCATTGTCCCAACCTTGGGCCACGACAGCTTCTGGTTTCGCATCAGGCAAGGAGGCTCCATGAACAAAGTTGTACAGCCAGACCTGGAAATCGTTTTCGAAGGGATAGTCGCCAGAGTTGAGACGCCAGTTATAGGTACCTGCGAAGTGCCCATTGATAACTTCCTGAGCTTTGGCCTTCACAGCAGCAAATGTTTGTGTAGTGTTAGCGCCGGGCGTTTCAGAAGCGAATCCCCATGCCAACTGCCGCTGCTCGCTGAGGCCAGGTATGGCTTGTAGAAAGACACTTGGATCAGTTCCTTCGCCGCCAGAGTAGTTTTGCATGTTGACATAATCGCAAGACTTCGCCATACTAGCGTTGAGGTTAGTGGGCCATGCCGGGCAGATGGAAACAGTGAGTTTGGGAGCACTCAGTTTGTAGCTGAGTTCGTCAAAGCTCCCACGAACAGTACTGAGAATACTGGATAGGAGGTTTGATGTCAAATTGCCCCCCTCGACATCGACATCCAAACCGTTAATTCGAGCAGAGACCTCACCAGGCCCATCAAGCGCAGGGAGCGTTCGGTTGTAGTAAGTTTCGATGAAGTTGGACACAGAGTTGGCGTACTGTTGAACGTCGTGAGAGTTGCTGATAATGCCGTAGTCACCCCCGCCTTTGCAGGAACCATAGAATTGCTCCAAGATGATTTTGATGCTGGGGTTCTTGGAGCGGGCGGCTCGAATCGCCCACTCGAAGCGTCCGCTAAGAGAGGTTTTGCCATCATCTCCCGTGCTCAACATGAGCGAGTGGTCGATCGCATTGACAAAAAAAGGGCTGATGAAGAGAACATCAACTGCGTCGAAGCGGATTTCGTTCCACGAGCTTGGAATGTTGTCCCAGGAATCACCTTGTATTCCTGGTTCCGGCAGGTAAATGTGTGCACCCACGAACTTCGATGGCCAAGGGCTGGTGGCCATGGTGTGATTCAGGAATGAGAGCTCTGATTGAGTTTGAAGTATTTTGTATGGGGAGGATGAATGAGGATGATGTGTGGCACGAAGAGACCATGGCAGCTGGCGCAGTCAATAAATATGTATCGGAAGCAGATTTTCTGATCTGACTTAAGACCTTTCTCATGCATGCTCAGCCAGCCCAGTGAGTCTTGGAATGCCATAGAGACTCGACATTCCAACTGGCGATTGACTGCATATATTCTAGACTGGTCTACGTCTCAGAGAACCCAAATCTTAAACACCCTTACCTATGTATCACCTTGATGCACCGGGCGACCAAAGTGATGGCGTTCACTAGACATCCAATCCTAGCAAGCAATCGCTACCAAGACCCCACGCAGCTGTGACAATCATATTATAGATAACCGGCTGAAGCCTGACATGTGCTACAAGTTTGCCCGTAAATAGTTCATCACGGGCTGAACAGTTTAACACTAAAAAGCCGGGTGGCTGACTGGACCCCGCATCCGGAAACTGTACCGGCAGCATTTTAGGCTTTGTCTCTGTTATCTAGATCATGAATGCGAATGGTGGAACTTTCGGGAAAGTTCGCATTTCAGTCAAAGTTGGCCGGCATGGAAAAAGACTCATGGCAGACTAATGCTACACATGGTGGCTGGCTGGACCTCAGCATCTGTCCAGCATCACATATCAAAGCTTGTTTCTGTGATATAGCCGTGATCGGCCGAACAAAACAATTGATATGCCAGGAAGGATGGCGAATTGAACTAAAATCATCTGACACGGAAAATGGTTCGAGTGGGAGGAAACCATGAATGATGTGTTGTGGCTGGTTTAGGCTCGCCTAGAAGTTCGTATGTGTTGGCTCTTGTTCACGACGCTGTCTGTCCAGCAGCCGCTCAAGACAAGGCCTTAAATCGCAGCCTCATGGGCAGAATTCGTCAGCTTTCGCAGACGCTCTATCAACAGTGGTAGCCTGTGGCCATTGCCATGTCCAGCCCGGTACCCCACGTTGTTCACGCCACTATTCCCGACTCTAGTCGCGTCGCTATGCTACCCGACGCTGAGTTTATTTTTGGCGTCTTTAACCATTGCGGAGTCATTGTTTGTTATTGGTTCCCTTCTACAATTGGCTGTGATGTTGTCACCTTCTCTCCCCTACTTCGCCTGTCAAGCTAAAAAGGCCATACGAGTGTCTTCTCATATCTAGGAGCTTCCCGCCCCCTGTGGCTCGCCATCGATTCGGGAACAAAACTGAAGATTAACCCTTTTTGGCGGCCGGGTGATTTGTCCGCAATAGGTCAACCGTCTCACATGGTCTCAACATTCGGCTGCACCCAGCTCTCTGCGTCTTCACCGCTGTCTGGTTTAGCAGCATAGCTCGAGAGTCAAGCGCCAGCATCATGCACTGATAATCGAATATGTGGAATAGCATGTGTGCCTTTGCTAGGTTGCCGAACACCCTGGACTAGGTACGGGCGAGATGGCCGCTTTCTCCCTTAGCTTTATATGCACAATACATGGCATGTCATCCTCTTGCTGAACAGATGCGAGGTGTTTGCTTCTTTCAGATTTCATGGCTCCATCTCACCGACTTTTCGCTATCACGCCTCACGGGTTAGTGCATAAAAGCGACAGGCATCAAGGTTGCAGAGCGGGGCTCGTCCAATGAAGAGACCTTCCGCAATGTGATAGCTTCATTTATGCATATTTGATATGATAGAATCGGTTAAGTCGATACCCTGTGCCGCGCTGGTAGGGAGGCGTTGAACAAAGAGACGCGAATATGTTGAATTTCTTGACGCGGCTCTCATCGCCATTGGATTGAGGGAGGATCGACTGTGCATGGATGTTATCTACTTAACATATAAAAGTGGGCCACAATGGCGTCTGAACCCATGTAGTTATTCATAAATCCCAGGACATGATACGATGGCGAGTGGCCGAAGAGGGGTTGGCCAGAGAAGATAAGCGCCAACTTCACCTTTCGGGAAATTCCATCTTCCTTGCCTCTCACTACCACCCAGAACCAACACAACACATGCCTGAAGAAACCACCTGGAAGCAGTCTCTGAACCTGCCGCACGATGCAGTCGAGGAGCTGCAAGACTTACTGGCAGTGCATCCTTTGCAGGCCGATGTGTGTGACCAGCCTTGGCTGAGAAGTGTGCGCTAATTATTGACCAAGTCGCTTAGGACCTTGCGTACGACGATGATGGGGCCTCCATAATGTCGTGAGCCCTCCAAATCGCTTTCAAATCGCCTGTTTTTAACCATTTCTCAAGGGGGGTATCTGACGATTGGGTGGAAGGTTTGAATGCGAACGTCATGAACTACAAGTACGTCATGCGCTGCTTGATCATGATGCTTGGAATAATTCTAACAGTGGCTCGTGCACTTGACTTAGATACGAAGTCCGTACCTCTACTTGATAGACCATCCGGCATGGTGGATGCTTACATCAACATAGAACGGTCGTCGTTATCATGCGTTCCATGAAGGTGCCTACCTGGTGGTACTTGCCCCACAGAGTCTGTGATCGACACGGAGATTAAGTGAGGCTAACTGGATTTCCAATAGCCCAACGATGACGAAGAACAAGAGAGAATGGATCTAGGGCATCATATCTATCGTCTAATACTCGGTGGAAAGTTGCATCTTGCTCCAATTACCAACCCCCAACGTATTCTAGACTTGGGTACCGGTACTGGGATCTGGGCAATCGACATGGCAGAGTAAGACCCTGATATGCTTGTTACCGTCTTGTCGTTTGCCGCAACAGAACTATTTCTGAACATTTGAGTTCTAGCGAATTTCCAGATGCAGAAGTGCTTGGGACTGATCTAAGTCCGATCCAACCTCAATGGTACAAGGAGTTTCATGCTACCCCGTCTTCTGGAACCTGCTCACTAATGACATGCAGGACTCCAGTCAATTGCAAATTCGAGGTGGATGATTTTGAATCGGAATGGGTGTACCATAAACCCTTCGATTTCATACACGCCCGAGAATTAGGCGGATGTATCACCAGCAATGAGTGGCTGTTTCACCAAGCGTTCCAGCACCTAGCCCCAGGAGGTTATCTCGAGATGCAGGCTGTCTACCCATGCTTCGTTTCTGATGATGACACTGCTGAGAAGGCCACGCATGCCCAGTCCTGGATGGAGACTCTTTGTGAAGGGTCAAAGAGGTTCGGGAAGCCGCTTGACGGTGCGCTTGAATGGGAGGACAAGATGAGAAGCGTAGGATTTGTTGATGTCCGACGAGAGGTGTATAAAGTAAGAGATCTCGAGTCTATAAATGAACTAAAATCCGTTGAGTGCTAACAGTGAGCCAGCTACCCATTGGAGAGTGGCCCAAGGACCCAAAGCTCAAGGAGATTGGCAGGTTTCAGAGTGTCCAAGAGAGTCGGCTCATCGAGTCCTACACACCTGCATTGTTTTCTCGAGTGCTCGGCTGGAATGCAGCCGAAATCCAGGTGTTTATTGCCAAGGTGAAGGAGGACCTGAGGGATCCTTCAATCCACATCTACCTGCCGGTCTATTTTGTTTGGGCAAGGAAGCCTTGATCAATGTTTCATACAGTTTCGGAGATACAAGAAGATTCAAGTAAATTATTGAATGTGTAGTTCCCGGTGCGGTAGAGATGATTAAGTTGGGAATCTATCCCGTCAATGGATAAGATATCGAATAGCCGAAACACGACTCCAAAACAGACATTGAGAACTTTCCTACCTTCCTTGAACCGAGCGCGGAAAACAGGATCAGAAGATTCAAGGAGGTTGAGCAGGTTATCGGGATTGATCTCCAGCCCGTACAGCTTTTATTAGCTCGTGGATATGCATTGTATCCTCGAGTGCTAGGCCGCTCAGGTATGTCGAGAACTTTGCATCATTTCTCAGCCCAGCCTCTAAGATCTTCTTGGTCAATCTGGCAAGCTCAGGTGCATGGCTTGCAAGGCCGACCCTATTGCTTTGTGGTGTATCATCCCAGGCAGACCACCAGCGATGTAGTGCGCGTAGTACCCTCGACAAGGAAGACTGCATAGGCACTGTGGTCCGGAGATTGAAGATGATAGGTTGTAAAGCTGCATACATGTTAGTTGTGAAAGAAATATTTGTTTGGGTTTCAGAGGAATACCCCAAATCATGATGTTTAAATGATCCACGCTTAGCCTGCCCCGGTTCCCTCGAAGCCAATGGTCCCAGTTGTCGTCGAAGAGGTTGGTAACCAGTTGCTGTACACTGGGCCGATGCTGTGTCGTAGTTGTCTTGTGCCACTCCTTGCTGAAGTCTGTCTCCGTCGCGGCATTCCATAGCTTCTCGTCGCAAGGGAGGTCACCTATCATCTCGGATAGAATCATCGAAGGTGGCTGGTTGCAAAATAGTGTAGGTAGTGCATCGGTTAGAAACGTCCAGATGGCAAGCCTGACAAGAAGCTCTTCTCGTATGAACAATCCCCACGAAGGCATGGTAGAATCTCGATGCTTGACACCCAGAATTCCTAGGGATCTGAGAGCCGCGACAAGCGTTGGGTGTCGCTTCGCGAACATCCTCCGTCGGATTCCGGTGTCATTGACGCTTTTCTGAATCACCTCGACCAATAGAGCCGCTTGACAGACTTCAATGGTATCATCGTTTAGTATGGGTTCAATGCCGTCAGCGGGTGAACAAAGGGCGTCTAGACGATCAAAGATGTAGGCTTCCGCAGTCTGGTAAAACGCCTTTGCAAAAACAGGATCTGTTTCTACGCTATCTTCAGCGCGGGAAAATGCCGCGCCTGATAAGGCAACAGCCAAAAGCAGAGGCAAGGATGCCTTTTCGAGGTCGAATGTGGGCCAATGCAGGATCGGCCATTGAGAATGCCAACGAACAAAGAACAGGTCCACGAGGTTCAGAAAATTTTCGACAGATAGGATAGCCGTATAATTGGTGACAGAAAAGCTTAGTCCTTGGCCAATTGATGGGTGTGTTGTGCAGACTTCCCTCAAGTCTGTCGTCAACTGATTGAGTCGGAACTCCAGGTTGCTAGTCGGGTGTTGATTCGGAAGTAATGCCGAATTTCGGTATCTCGAGTCGTCTAGGAGCAGATCGCTTAGGGGGTCATCGAAACCCCAAAAGGGAATATCCAAGGTAGGCGCTCCAAGATCTTGGTCACTGTGAGGTGCGTATTGTTCCAGATGATGGCGCATCTTGCGGTTGCACCATGGCTCCTTGGCACCAAGGAAGCCTGTTGCATATTGTAATTTAGGATCAGTAATCTCGAGGAAGAGTGAGGTGTGGTCAAAATGGTTTCCGTCTGGAGAAGCTGAAGAAGTGCTGCTGCTGCTACTCTCAACCCCAACCCCAACCCCTGTACAAGGCAGTCCATGGCGGAGACAACGCAAGCAAGGCCTTTGCGGGCCGCATGCAAGCTTCTGTGTGAAGCAACGGCCGCAAGCGTGTGGCTTCCTCCCGCGCTTTGCCTTCTGCAGCGGTTCATGACGAGTTCTGGTGGCACATGACTGGGCATGTCGGCGAGCGACGTCGCTCCTAGCGAATGCTTTGCCGCAGAACTGGCATGGATGCTGTGAGCCGCTGTGAGTAGCTTCGTGCCGACGCATGTGACATTTGCGTGCAAAGAGGCGCCCGCAAAGGGCACAGGCGGCAAGGGGAAGGGCTGAACCCATGATCGCTTCTTGGGTGCCTGGTCGGGTGGTTCAAAATGACGCAGAGGGAGTAATGGACAAGACAAGATTCGACGACACGTGTGGGATTTCTCCGATATCTGCCAAAGGGGCATGGAAGACATGTGAGGAACAGGATGTGGGCTTTTCCCGACTCACGAGAGTTCGAGATCTTTTCCTCAAGTGATGACCAATCTAACGAGGCCATGTGGGCTCTTCAATTCATGTGGGCTTTTTCCAGTTCATGTGGGTTTTTTCCGGCTCATGAGAGCTCCACTGCTTTTCCCGGGTCATTACATCTGGTAGTTAATACGAAACAAATGCGAGAAATCCAATGAGTTCATGTGGGCTTTTCCCGACTCATGATAACTCCACACGGTCGTCTTGACTGGTAACTTCCCACCACTTGGCGAGCGATAGAAGGGAATCTGATTTATCATGTGGGTTTATACCGAGATATTGGGGGGCGGTAGCGTGAAGCCGGATGCCCGAGGCCAGCGCGACCGGCTTAAGCTGAGTGTCACGAAGTGGTTTTTGAGCCACTGACTGTGTGGCATCTAACCACTTCATATGCCAGCAGCCGCTCTGCGCAAAATTTCCTTCTCCAAAGGCGTGCTATCATCACGGCATAATGAGCCGCTATTTGCGCGTATCAGGTATGTAGGTCCTTGGAAAAGTGCTCATATGCTTCTGAACCTTGCCAAGGCACCATGACTGACTGTCACCACAGGCCCACGAGCTTCCCAATTGTCACCTTGGACTCCGGCGCGCCCCAAAATAGCATTCGCAAGACTTCCCTTGATCATCACCCAGAAATCTCTTGTCTCTTTCGGCGATCATGCAAGAAGCCGTGGCCCCAACCACAACCGAGCGCTGTCTACAGAGACCAAACCCTCAAGCCTGGTTGAGTACGCCTTGTATGATTACGCCCGACCCCAAATCACAAAGCCATCTTATTCTAACTGATCCAGAACCTCGTTTGACCAAATTGCCAGCTGGGCACGCAACGGATCTCTATGGCCACTGAGTTTCGGGTTGGCATGCTGTGCCGTCGAGATGATGCACACCTCAACGCCTCGATATGATCAAGACCGCTTGGGCATCATATTCCGAGCATCTCCGCGGCAGGCGGACGTAATGATAGTAGCTGGGACGGTGACTAATAAAATGGCACCTGCCCTTCGGCAGTGCTACGATCAGATGCCCGAGCCAAGATGGGTCATTAGTATGGGGAGCTGCGCGAATGGCGGTGGCTACTATCATTATAGTTACAGCGTTGTCAGGGGAGTGGATCGTATCGTTCCTGTGGATGTGTACATACCAGGCTGTCCTCCTACACCCGAAGCTCTATTGTACGGCATTTTCACACTCCAGAAAAAGATTCGTCGAGCACGAACATCGAGAATGTGGTATCGTAAGTAGGAAGTAGGAAAACTTGGTATATAGCAACATGCAAACTGATATCGGTCTGTAAGCTGGCTATTCTTGCATCTGAATAACTTGACACAAAAAACCACATCCCCTAAAAATAATTGAGAGTCATAGTGGGCATTTGGATTGGAGTCTTCCGTGATTAAATTGCTAATATCCACCAAAAGATAACTAGCGGTAAGCCCGATGGGTCGTCGAGGCGTCGGACCTGTCTAGGTCTCCCCACATTGTGACCCCACATTGTCCTGTGAGCGGAACCTGTGATCCCACATTGTTCAGTGGGCGGAACCTGTAACCCCTCAAAAGGTTTTTCTATAGAATACCATATTACATGGCGCTATACAGCTTTGCAAGTCCAACAATCATTATCTCTCGCTGGCGACAAGGTAAAATGGCTGAAAATACTGACAGATACCCCCGATTCGAAGATCTTCCACTGAGACAAGGGGATCCTCCATTCTCTTCATGGGGTCTCTGGGGGGTCGATGACCACGTTGGGACAATAGTACGCATGCCGCGCCTTCTTCCCCTTTGCTTATTTCACGACCTTTTTTATGGATAATTCTCCTAGAAGAAATTTCTAACAGTTGATCTAGAACCATCTTACACCAGAGGTAGTAAGAGAGGCTGCTAAGGAGATTATAAGTGGGAAGCGATTCAGCTTGAAGTACGCGAGGGTCTATACCCATTGGACGATGACACAACTTACTCCATATTCCGAAGCTTACATGCATATGATAGTTGGCCACTGAATACACCGACGACTCCCGGCTTTCAACGGTCCAGTCCTGGTGAACTGTTCAAGCACGAGCTATGCCGCTTGAACCCCCAGGTACTAGTTTTCGATGATAAAGTGAGTACTGTCCCGATACCCTTGGCCTATCAGCGTAATTTATATGAACTAACACTCAGCGCCTTTGCGAGAGGGTAGGTCTCCTTTAACACCCAAGTCAGCACCCAGATCGACGGGCTTCGCCACTTCGCCTACCAAGACTCGAGGCTTTTCTACAATGGACATAATGAGCAATCTATATTGGCTCCTGGTTCCACTGTTCTAGGTACACATCATTGGCATAGCAAGGGTGGACTTGTAGGGCGTGGAGTTTTAATCGACTTTTGGTCTTATGCTCAACGTCACAAAGACAAAGATTACAACCCTTGCGCCACTCCTTCCCAAGGTATCTCATTTGACGACATCATGGCCTGTTTCCACGAACAACAGCAACTATCCACCACTGACTTGGTCCTCCACAAAGGCGATATGATCCTCTTTCGCATGGGCTATACAAAGCAGTATGAGCGACTGACCCCTGAAGAAGAAAGAGACTTGAGCACGAGATCTATCCCTGAAACATGCGGAATATCGCAAGATGAACGGATGTTGAAGTTCCTGTGGGACCATCGGGTTTCACTTGTAGGTTCTGATACTCCAGCCTGGGAGAAACTACCGCCGGTATCCGGAGCATCGTTCTTATATCATGAGGTTTTGATTGCGGGATGGGGTTGTCCAGTTGGCGAGTTGCTAGTGTTGGATGAGTTAGCTGAGGCCTGCTTGGAAAACAGGAAGTGGACTTTTTTCCTCTCATCAGCGCCTCTAAATGTGCCAGGTGGAGTTGCGAGCCCTGCGAATATAATAGCGATTCTGTAGGTAGGGTTAGATTCGGCAGGGTTGCATAGTAATGCAGAAAGTATATTTGGACATTCAACATCGTTCGAACACAAAAACTTGATAGTCTCATTCAAGCGATGAGTGTAAGAGACGGCCAACTACGTCGTCACTGCCTATGGCTGAGGACAATGTTAGCAATCATATGTCATAAGATTAGATGGAAAGAATCACCCTACGAATAGACAGTATGGAACAGAAGACACATCTAAGCCTGCTTGGTTCAGTGCATCCAGTCACAGTGCAAATATGACATATGGAAGGGATTACAGCCGGGATTGATGTTGATAGTAACGTAGGTCCTATCCCAAGAATATCAGAATTCATCACTTTCTCAATGGAGCATTCTATTGTTTCTCGCATTCAGTTTGGAAAGTTATAAGGCAGTTCTACTGAAAGCGAAAGAGCAAAGAGACAATGATTAATATATATCTTCACTAATATTTCTGCGCTTAGTCCTCGTCCGGCATTTGAACATTGATTCACATCTATGCTGCCACCCAATAATACTTCTGACAGGTTCCACACTCATATTACTATTTAAAATACTTACGCTAAATCTGCCCTCGAGACGCAGCTCGAAGCAAGCAGCTCACTGCCCCAAATGCGTATCAATAGTCTAACAATCTCTGCCGAGCCTTTTATAACTGAATGGATAGAATCAAGAAATAAACTGGTAGATGCACCATATATGGGCATTTCAACAGCTGGCTGCGTCGACCCGTCGTCTATTGCGTCTCAGGACTGGTTAATTAGAGTTCGTCCTACGAGGTCAGCTGATCAGCCTCGTGTGA
Organism: Dactylonectria alcacerensis; assembly: GCA_029931735.1. NCBI lineage: Eukaryota > Fungi > Ascomycota > Sordariomycetes > Hypocreales > Nectriaceae > Dactylonectria > Dactylonectria alcacerensis. The sequence continues at coordinate 5,207,017 of JAPMUZ010000003.1, read as the reverse complement.
GACTAACCAACCCCGCGTCTCCTAACAATATTTTCTTCTAACCTTGCGTCCATTTTCATTTCCCCCTACTCCCCGGTGCCCTGGGAAATTCTTCACTGGAAGCTGGCACAGTTTGACGAAGGTCGAAGGAGAATACCGTGTCAAAGCTGACTGTCTCCGCTCAGTCGAGGCATTCGCTTTAGCATCCAGTTCTCGGTTCTAGCTAGCATCGCCCATGGCCACCGCCAATGCCAACGACAAGTGGCGCAAATGCGCATTTTGCGACCGGCAATTCACCAAAGTCGAACACCTCAACCGTCATCAACGGTCACGTATGTTGTTTCTCCCCTGCTCACTCTGAGTTGACGCCGATGCGTTCCAGACACGGGGGAAAGGCCGTTCAAATGTCCCAAGTGTGATCAGCGGTATGCACGGAGGTATGTGTACATAGACAGTCCCCACTATTGAAGGTTCTGCCCAACATGGCTCATGGACGAATTACCTGCAGTGACGTTCTGGCGAGACACATACAGAATCACCCGAGGAGGGTGTATCGGAGCAAGGGTACCAAGCAAATCCCCAGTCCAAATGCTAACCAGCAGTTCACCTCCATTTCAGCGGACGATACCCAACCAGAGGGTGATTTGCTAGAAGCAAGAGGCTCAGCGTCTCCAGCGGGCCTTAATCTGGACAGCGATGCTAGAGTACCTGCCCGCTCTTCATCAAGCAGCAGTCCTCCAGTGGATCTGACTAGTCAATACATGTTGACCTCGAACGCTGGTCGGCCTGTCCAGCAATGGCCTCAACCTCCAATAGAGTCGGTAAATGTTATGAGCGAACTGTTGTTCGACCCCCTATGGATGCAAGAGCCGAATGAGCACCACCCCCCGGGAACCGAGAACCACCTAGCCATCGACTCTTCTCTGTACACAAACATTCCTCCACTCCTGGATCAGCCGATAGGTGACTCATGGCCATTTTCTGCCACGCTCTACGCTGGTTGCGACCTCAGCCATATCAGTATGGATGTTGCCTGCATCGGAGCCAACGCATCACTTGGAAGTTCCGCTGAGCTTCTAGAGAGGCAACCCAGTCCATTCATATCGGAACCCCCATTGTTAGAGGTCCCAATGATAAACGAGAACATGCCAAAAGCAATGTCCCTTCCCTGTGTCTCACCCGCACCGCCGGATTCGTTACATCGCGTCCAGCAGCTGTGGTCTGGTAGAGGGTCGTCACAGCCAGCGCTTCTTATTCAAACGTTGTGGAACGATATCGCAGAACACAAAGCGGATAACATCCTTTCGGACCCTGGAGCGCATGTTAATTTGCCGAAAACCTCTCCCTCAGACCTCAGACCCGAAAACGATATGAGTGACAAAATCACAAAACCTTGTCGGGAGAGGCTCTTCGCCTTTTGCAACCAGACTCAACGCAGTCCAGAAAAAATTGGCGCAGCAAACGTGCTGCCCCCTTCTGAGCCTCAACCAAGTGAGGCTTCCTCTGATCCGCTGACCAGCATGAACCACATAGATATATACTTCCCATCAGTGGAAATACTCGACCTTAGTCTGAAGTTTTACTTCCGACACGTCCAGCTGTCGTTACCCTTCGTGCACCAGCCCACTTTTAATGTCTCAGATACACCATGCCTGCTCCTGTTGCCAATGATATTAATCGGTTATTCGATCCTTGATCCCCGTGGCTCAGTGGCCTTTGTTTCACGATTCCGTACGGTATGTCCCCCAGGTGGCCGCGGCAAGTAGCGAGCAATTTTATTAACCACAAAATGGGTCTGCTAGCGCCTCATTGAGTTATGTCGAGTGGACTTAGCTTACAAAGCTCGTGGGAAATCCGGCTCGCCATCGGCATTGATCCGCTCGCTAGGATCTTCAATTCTAGTTTTGTACCTCAACTTAGACCAGGTAAGTTGCATTCCTCAAGGCATCAGCACCTTACTAAGCAAGCTATAACCATAGAGACAGAACCGCGAAGAGGAGGCCGCCCTCATGCTATGTGCCCAGACGTTACACGTAAGATATATGCTATTTTGAAGGAACACTCTACTAACTATCTCGTTAGATTGCTGAAAAGCATGGATTATACGAGACATTTAAATGCCAGGACCTTATCGCCGGTCTTCTTGCCAAATTTTCTGATGGAGAGCGTGGTTGGAAGGTGTGGGCAAGGGTCGAGTCTGTCAAAAGGTTAATGTGACTATTCCGCTTTAGACTTCCTGCTAATGCTCACCGTCCACCCCAGGCTTATATTATCCTTGATGCGTATGGACGCAGCTTATTCCCGCTTGATGGGTACGACTGGAGTCATCGATCCTAACCAGGTCAATGTTGTTGTTCCAACCATCAGTGATCTCTTCGACTCGCCCAGTGCGGATAAATTCGTCGAGAATGCGAAGATGACAGATGTGACTATGTCTGTTATTCACATGCGACACCTTGCGAAACGCCCAAGTGGGAGCGAAATGATCAACAAATTCCTCTTGAGGGTTATTTTGGACAACACTCACATACTGATATCCAATGCCCAAGTCAAGATCTTCTCGGCTGCAGATCATACCGTCTTACAATCCACCGCTTTTGTACCAGTCAACCTTTACAACCAGTCTGCAGAAGCTAAGAACATAAGCAGACAGCTTGTTGCTATATCAAAGGATTGCAGAGAGATGTTTCGACCACCTACTGGACAACTTTGCTCATTGACATGGAATTATCTCTGCATCGTCATTACCGCTCCTATCGAACAGATAGAGCTAGCACTCGGTCGCCGCGGCCACCAAAGTGCGCTCAAAGCCCGTGGTGCTATCAAAGTGTGGTCCAAAACACCGGCTGCCCGACGAGCCGTTTTACACGCGGCCCAAATATTCTACATTCTCAGTAACGGCACCCACTTGCCGTTACCTTCGGTGGACAAGACGTTGCTCCGAGTCGAATCCATGGTATTCACAGCAGCGTTGGTAGTTGGCCTGTACTTTCTAACGGACGAAACATCAACTCCTTCATCCCCAATGGCTGATAAGAGCATTCCAATCAACAAGTTGGAACTCTTGCAGGAGATTGATTGGGCAATGATCGATGATGAAGGCCTCACAGAGCAGCAGTCTGACTGGACGATGACTCTCGAGAGTGCTGAACAATCCCCTTCTAGTCAATGTACAGCAACCCAAGCTAGGCAGTTCATTCGTACCGGCTTGTTCTTGCTCACGTTTGATTCCGATTCTCAAATTCAAGGCGCCAACACGGCTAGAAGAGTTTTCCAGGAGTACGCCTATCTTCTCGACCAGCTGGGCGGGCATGATGGGTCTGACAGCAGCATTGCGAACCTGGCGAGGTCAATTAGTAATGTTCTAGAACCCTGAAAGATAAATTGGAATCAACATTCTTCACCCCTAGCTATTGCATGCAGACAGCTGCCTATGTGTGATGAGATGTATATGTGATTTAAATACTTAAAAAGGTGCAACCGCCCTGCACCGACTTGTGGACAACTTCCATCTAACCATAATAGTTTTTATACTTAGCCTTACGGATATCCGGTCGATTTATAACCCATGCGTGACGTACTCTCCACGATATCCGGGTTTGCAAAGGATATCTAAGATGTGTAAGGCGTTAGCTGAATTGATTTACGCTACTAGAGCATTAAATGGAATCTTTTAGAACATTACATATACCCCAACCCGCCGCGAAGCTGGAAGGACGAGTTTATCTATATCTAGACATTGTTAGCCTTAGAGATGTTCTAGCTCCTGACCAGTCTCTTCTTCAAAGTGTTGTTAGGGATTATAAGACAAGGATCGAATAAGGGTCATTTTTAGGCAAATGGCAATCAATTGAATGATAAAACAGCTAAATTGAGCCTGTGGTCTTATACACGCCTCAGAGAAGTGACTGATGCATCTGTCAGCTTCAGAAAATCAGCCGCTCATCAGACGGGACTCTTGGGAGGATCCCTGCGTTCTCCAGCACTTTGTAGGTCTGGAGCCAGGCCTCGATAGTGTCGTCGTGACGGCTCCAACCAAATTTCCTCGCCTTATTAACTGACAAGAGCGTGGACCATGCTCGACCCATGCCCCAGTTCAGGTGTCCCCAAGCAGCCCAGCCAAAGACTTCCTGTTTTCCGCCGTATTTCTCCACAATCCGACTCCATGCCTCCCCTTTGTCCTTTGACCACTCTACGAGATTAATTTCCGTGATGAGAGTATTTGAATTCCCCTTCACCTTCTCAAATGATGGCTCGACTGTCTGCACAAACGAGGGTTAGTTGTGACATGTTATCCGATGAAAAAGCCAAGAGTTATCTTACCTCTAGTCCGAAATAACCAGCAAGTTTCGGCCAGAAGTTTTTCCAGATGAATACATCGCCATTCGCGTGGTTGAATGCTTCGTCGGCACAGTGTTCGTGTGTGGACACGAAAACGGCCAGATCAGCGATACTCGGAGCATAGGATTTGTCGTCGACACCATTCCAGATGTACTCATTCCCTGGAAACTTGGGTGTTTGCTTTATCTCCTTGCAGATTAAGAAGTAGACAGCAAGAGTTAGGGCTTCAGTCATCCCGTTCGCTGTTGAATGGTAAACACCTGGTATAATGAGGAGACAAGCATGGTGCCTTCAACTTACCATGAGGAGTGAAGCCAATGATTCCAGTTGGGCGAACAACGTTCCATGACCAGGCATTTCTCCGTTTCTGGACTGCCTGTAAATAGTCCTCCTGATCATAGTAGAAGTTATCACCATTGTCCTGGTAGCGGGGTGCGGACTCCTCTGCTGGAGCTTTCAATTTGCCCAGATGAGCACCATAGTACTGTGATGTCGTTAACTACGCTGAATCAGAATAAAATTTGATGGAGAACCATTATTACCTTTCCACCGGTGTAAATACACACACGTTGCAGTCGAGGACAAACTGCATCAATGACATCCATGAATTTTCTGAACAAGGGAATGTTCTTTTCAGGAAGGCCCTTGAAATCATCCGAGTGAGCGTACGATGTATAGAATACATGAGTAACATTCTGGCAAATGGCTTTTAACTTGTCGATATTCTGGTCGACGGGGTGCATAAAATCGACGGGAACAAAGTCGATGCGAGGGTCAGCCCAATAATTGGGTAGTTGGCGGCGAGACGACACGACGATTTGCGACCTGTGGAACGGCGTCAGCTTCCGTCAATAAGTTCTGTTGCTTGTCCGTAATTACCATTCAGAATCGGGCTTGCGAATCAAGTGCTCCACAATCGCATGACCGCTGATGCCGTTGGCACCGCTAACAAAGGCAACGCGGGGGCGGGTTGAGACTTGAGAACTCATGTTTGCTACTGACGATATAAAGCGGGGAAGTCGAAATAGATGCTGGGGCGTGAGGGTGTGATAGCGATAGGGGTCATGGTCATTGCCGCACGTAGGGATCTTATATTAACTGTACCTTGGTTTTTCTTTTAGCCCGCTCTAAGGTATTTCTCGGCACTTACCCTAACTAGGCATGTAGTGTGGGGCTAGGTTAGACACCATTTCGTGGGGGAGTAAGTGTGGCATTTTGTGGGGAGTGAGTGTGGCAGTTTGTGGGGAGTTATGTACGTCTTTGAAGCATCGCATTTTGTAGGGTATGGCATCTTGCACGGCGCCTCCTTTGCAGTCCGACTCTAACAACCATTCTAAAGCCTTTAAACATCTATATACTAGGGTGTAAAATATCTATATGCATCTAGTCGTAAGTAGCCTCCCACATTCACTCTCGTTAATGAATGTCAGGACATACAAAAGCCAAAATCCAGACTCTTCCTTTCCTAGAGACATCGGAGTCAATCGATGAAATAAAACACAATCTTCAAACGGCATCAAACCACTTCTATTATGATGCAGAAAACTGTCTTGGTCCTTGGTGCAACTGGCACTCAAGGTCAGTTCACCTTCAACTCCTTCCTTTGCACTCCTATTACTGACAGCGCTAGGCGGATCCGTGGCCAACCTCCTTGTTCAGTATCCGGAACTCTACCAAGTCCGATGCCTTACTCGAAACCCAGGTTCAGAAAAGGCAAAGGCGTTGGCTTCGAAAGGAGCTAAGCTTGTTAAAGCAGACCTTACTGTTCCATCGACCTTGACAGAAGCATTTAGGGGCGTTTGGGGCGTCTTTGCTGTTACCGACTTCTATGATACTGTGAGTGCAACGCGAGATCCTCTCTGTGCCTTGTCCTGTGGCCTTGGGCTAATACCGTGCTTTCTAGACTGTTCTCGAGGACCCAATGAGCGAAGAGAAGCAAGGGCATCATATCGTAGAGGCGGCCGTGGCTGCTGGAGTGGAGTGCTTCTTGTGGAGCACACTCCCTAGTTCTCGAGAGATATCTGGTGGCAAGTTCGTAACTCGGCTCTATGAAGGTATGATGCCACTTTTTTTATTTTTTATAAAAGAACCGAACTAAGCCTGATGTAGGGAAACAATCTGTCGATGCGATAATTCGGAAAGCTGGCCTTAGAGGATGTTTTATCCGAACCGGGAATTTCTATGAGAATATGATTATGCGCAAGTATGCCACGTATTCTCAAGACGACGATGTCATTACGATCACACGCCCGATCATCGGGCCGGAAGCTGAACGTTAGTTCATTCCCTTCTGCTCTATTACAAAGTGATGGGTGCTAATCAGATGACAGTTACCTCTCTCTATGTTGAGAAGGATCTCTCTGGTGTGTGCAAGGCGCTATTTGATCAGTGGGATACCAGATCCAGCAGCCTCGATGGCAAATATTTTCTGGCCAGTGGCGCACGCGAAACGATGTCGCAGATAAATGCCACTATCGAAAGAGGTAACTTTCCCTGGCGCGTGCTGAACTGCCATCTGCTGACTCCGCCACTAGTGTCAGGAAAGAAAGTCGTATATAAAGTGAAGCCAACATGTGGAATTCCGGATCGCGACATTATGCTGCAGTTGTATGATAACGTCGGCATGTATCCTGGCCTAGAGATTCCTACTCCGGAAGTATTGGAGCTAGGTGTGACACTTCACACTGCAGAAGATTACATCAGAGAGAAACTCCTTCCGTACTTAGGTCTTGACGCGCAGAATTAGGTGCCGGAATGCGATACGAAGTAGGGGTCAAAATTTGATCATTTTGTCTCAGGCATGTCTTTTATGCAACTAGAGAGAATCAATTCCTTTACATGACTTTGCTTGCGATGTCCCTGCCTAGTTAGTGGCGGTGGTAATATGGATGAAGCATTTGGATTTCCTGGCGGTATGAAATTTTAAACCCAAGGTACAAGCACGGCTGTAGTCCACGATTTGAATCATTCCCCCGCACATGTGTGGAATATACCTCCACCCCAAGCCCACTGGCCGTGGTTCCTCATAAATTTTGAAGTATCCGACTATTGCTTCTAAGTTATTCAATCTAGCATTTTACTAAACAATAGGGCTTCTCAACCAATATTGTGCAAGCCAAAGTTGTTCTAAGCATCTAGCAATGGCATTACATGTTGTATACTTGCTCTATCCACCGTGTTTATCTGATCTCCGCCTTGGACTAGCAATAGGAAAGTGATAGCAAAGAGTCACAGCTTCGACTTTCTCTCTTTAATCGCTCACTGTAACCACTCCACTATCCCCTCAAGCAACCTACTGTACGGTGCGGGGTTACTGCGAGTGGTGCATGTAAGATACTCAAAGCTTACTTAGGCACGCGCCGTGCAAGAGACGGCTTGAAATATAAGTTTTGCTGGGCTAAAAGAGTATTTCCTAGCAGTGAACTCTAAGCCCACAGCTGATTGTTAGGGGCTGTCATAGGTTCTACACGATGCGGGTCATAAATAGGGGGTCAGAGACACCGGAATCAGGAAGGTACAAATGAAAAAGGCGCCCTCTAATAATTAAAGCCTCCACTCGTTCTTTATTCTTCGAACCAGTTCCCAGCAGTGAGATCTGTAATACGAAAATTCACATTAGCTTCACTCGAGGCTTACAATATGCATCGCTGGGCGTAGATTACTGCGCCTTTAAGCTTCTTGGGATCTTGCGATGGTCTCCAGATGGCGATCCTGGTTAAAGGGCTAACGTTGAATGACCCATTCGATGGGACGCGGTTAGAGGAAATAGCCAAATAGCAGATTCCACTAGAAATTATTCCAGTCTATAATACTCATCCAATCTTCAACATTGTTGGGCTGCTTCGATTGCGTCTCAACACCTGTAAACAAATCACACCACTCCAGCGAATTTTCAGAGACAACGACGCCCTTTCCCTGCAGAAACTGTGTGATGTATCCGTACTCCTCGTAAAGGTCCTTGAAAACAGTGTGCACCGACTCCATGCCAAGCCAGTACTCAGCTAAAGCGCTGGCGGATCGCAAAAGCCGAGAAAGCCGAGCCAGAGCATCAATGGCTACGGGATGCATTCCGGTGACGATAGTGGCGCGTATCTCGGTCACTATCTGAATACCTGCTGCCATGATGGCATTGACCGCAGTAAAGGGGCATTGTTTCAGACCATCATTTACTCTGAGTTGCTCAAACAGACTCACGATGGTCTGGGCTGCTATAGAGCACACCGACTTGCTGCCGGGCTCATCGGAGTTGTTGCGGTGGAGGTAAAGCAGTAAAAGATTATAATGAATGCCCAGCTGACAAGTTCTCGGGTCGTTATCTGTGTCAGAAAAGACGCCAGATCGAACTGACCATAGCCCGAGCTTTGCATCGATTGCTTGGACGTTGAACTGCTGGGTCTGAGATGGGGCATTCGCCATAATGATATCGATTCCGATATAGGCCAGTTCCACCATTTCCTTGAGAAACTTGAGGTGCGCAATGTTGTAGAGCGATGTTTCAGCACTGATACTGTCTGAAGGTGGCGTGTCGACGTCGAGAGTAATCGGGAGCTGATCGATTTCTTCGAGGCGAATGGAATTTGGCCGACCGGTGTCTAATGATGAGAAAACGTCGCAGACAAAGGCTGACCACCAAGACAGCTTAAAACACAAGCTGTGCTGAAATAAAAGAGTAGTTCCACGGCGGTGGGCGCCAAGCCCACAACCGATTCTTGAGGCAATCCCCGCCCAGTAGTATGGGCCACCCGTCACTGTATCACCATCACCTGTATACCAAGTGAATAAGATAGCTGCTTGCATGAGATGAATGCGATCAGTCTCATGGCGAATGTGAAATAGCATACTAGCCCTACGAAAGAGTATGCTTTTAAGCCAGTGCCGATTGTTGGCTACGATGGGGTGAGAGCACGCGTGGGCCCCAGCCATCAGGACGGCTTGGTATAGGAGAAGTGGAGGGCTTTTCCCTGACTCTGTACCAATGAAGTCATCTTTGGAGAGGAATGGTAAGAAAGGGTGAATGTGTTCGAAGTATGCAGCCACTAGGGCATCTCGGATTTCTGGTTCGGGGACAAATGAAACGTCCGACAGAAGGTTCTGGGTTGATGTGATGCCAAATACATCGACATTCGGCGTCCAGGCCTTGTCTTGGCGAATGGGAGGGTAAGGGTAATGGAGAGGCTTTATTCCTTCTTCTTGTTTGCAGGGGGTGCCAGGATGGAGCAGAGACTCTATTGGGTCTATATCAGATGTCGTTGAGTTGGAAGGTTGACCGAGCTCAGACGGGCTAGATACCCGATGAAGATCTACCAAATGGCTAATGTTCGAAGCAGCAGTCCCGACATAGGCTATGCGGAGCTTGTCTAAGGAGTCAAACACTGCCCAGGTATCGTTGGTAATTCCATGCTTGAGAAAAAGCGCCAGTCCAGTACGTGCGAGTTTCTCCTGCTCAGAGCTACTGGATGTCCCATGACCGTTTTGGAGCGATATAGGGTCTGCCATTGGAGTCTCTTCAGCGCCGCTCCCACCGTGAAGCTGGACATGCGACTGGCTTGGCGCATCAGGTCGAGGAGTTCGAGTTGTATGTTTCGAGGACCGCCTGGCTTTGGTTGTGAATCTGCATCTGGGTCAGCTTTGCCTAGAAGATGCTCTTTGAAGCAGCTTTCATACCTACACTCGGTGCCGCTCCGATGACAAGCTGAGCAAGTACTGCTAGATTGGAAGGCAACATGGCATCTAACTTTCCGTCGTCTACAGATGTCGCAAGCAGTATATTGCTTGCGTCTTGGATAATTATCCATTGATGATGCAGAGTGGCAGGGGTATAGGTGACCGACTGGTTCAGTAATAGGATAGCCTTGAACAGCTTATGGCTTGGTTCTCACGAAACCAGGGAGTAGAGAGAGGGAGTCGGTGAGAACGCGGGTGGGCCTCGAGGATACGAACGCATCAGAACTTGGTTTCTTGACAATTTCTAAACTTTTTCATATCAACCTTCCCAGTCAAATGGGTCAGCAGGATCGGCTGCAAAGGCCCCATCCCACGACCGGGGGTTTACAGACACCTGGATCGAGGCTGGTTCGGGCCATGGAGTAACTTAACTAAGTCTAGGTGCTACATACTGCCGACTGTGACCGCCTTCCACTAACGATCCTCCCACAAATACAGGGTACCCCACACCCCACATAATACCAAACCCAGCTAGTCACCCCACAAAATGCCCCACATTTCCCCTGATTCTGGAACCCCAGCTTTGTACTGAGCCTGTCCATGAAAGATATAATGATCACGATGTACGAAATTACTACACACCCAGATTTGCCGCATCACCATCCTATCGCCTCTCACCACTTATCTTTTTATCGAATCTCTATGACCAGAAGATTGGTACTCTATCATGTTCAAAAACATTCTGCCGCCGCACGGCTCGCTCTATGCGCACAGAAAATGTCTGATTATCTGCATAGTTGTTGCGATGGCCAACATGCAATATGGGCTTGATAGCTCAGCAGTGGGTGCCCTGCAAGCAATGCCTGGATTTCTGAAAGTATTCGGTTATGAGGATCCTACCAGCGTGATGGGCTACGGGATTGATGTAAGTTTGACTTGCCCTCCTTGTTTCACCGGCAGTCGTACGGCACTCTAAGACTACGGCACTAATTTCCTTCATCTTCAGAGTACCGTTCAGCAGCTCATCACCTCTCTACTTACACTCGGATCATTCGTGTCCTCTCTGGTAGCGGGCGTGTTTTCTTCGTATTTAGGTCGTCGTCATGCTCTTTGGCTGGCATGCATCCTGAACGCTGCTGCCTGCATTATTCAAATACTGAGCACTTCCCCCAATCCCCTATACATAGGGCGACTCTTGCTAGGTTTTGCAAATGGGTTCTTTGTAACTCACTCAAACGTATACACTGCCGAGGTAGCACCAGCACACCTTCGGGGTCTCACCGTTTCGCTCTTTGCCTATTGGGTAAACGTTGGCTCTATCCTTGGCACAGTTATTGACTACTACATGAAGGACAGGATGGATAAGCTGTCGTATCGGATTCCACTTGCATCCTTATTTATTGTTCCTACCTTTCTTTTCATTGCTCTCTTCTTCGTTCCTGAAAGCCCACGGTGGCTTTTACACCATGGAAAGGAGCCACAGGCTCGAAAGGCCCTGGAAAGATTAAGAGGAGCTGATTTAGACCCGGCCGAGATTGAGGCTGAGTGGGTCGAAATGTTACAAGGTGTTGAACAAGAGATGCGAATCTCAAAAAGCCTCGGGTTCTTGGATATGTTTCGAGGTTGGTTGGACACAAAATCCGAGCGTTTATGATGCTTTCAAATATACGTCTGCTAATTCAGGGCATTTAGGGACCGACCTCCGGCGTACTCTCCTCTGCTTTGCCCTAATTGCCTGTCAGGCCGCATCGGGCATCTGGTTTCTCATTGGATACAACACTTACTTTTACGTTGTTACGGGGGTGTCAAAGCCATTCCAGTATTCAATCATGAACACATGCCTGGGTTTTATCGGAGTCAATATTGGCATGTTCGCAATCCGAAAACTAAGTGGCCGTCGTCAAATCCTTCTTATAGGTGCTCTAGGATGCGGCTTGAGTCAACTAGCTGCCGCGATTGCTGCGACTGTTAACCCGGCATCATCAGACACTCTGGTGGCCTTCACTGCGCTTTTCATGTTCTTCTATAACGGGTGTATTGCAACCACAAGCTACGTTGTCGCCACAGAATTGGTCAGCTCACGGTTGAGGGCATGGACTGTAGGCTCAGCCACTTCAGTCGGATCTTTGCTTGCCTGGTTGACAAACTTCTGCACACCGCACTTTATCAACCCGGAAGATCTCAATTGGGTATGTAGAGGACTCTGACTTTCTGATGCTGCTTCTCTTCGAGTGACTCTTATTCGTTCTCTTTCTGACATGCTCTGTCTAGGGTGCAAAATATGGCTACATATGGGCAGGCTCCAACTTGCTCGTTCTTATATTTGTCTACTTCTGCGTTCCGGAGTTGAAAGATCGCACACTGGAGGAGGTCAATGAGCTTTTCGCAGCCAGAGTATCCGCCCGTGAATTTACTGGATATAAATGCGCTACTCACGAGGAGATTGTTCGCAATGTCAAGGAGCAGAAAACGGGCGCCAGAGAGGTAATCGAAATCGAAGACGTTCGCCTAGGCGGCAGGTAATTTGCCTTGAAACTGGGAATTTCACTATTCTAGGCAGACTAGCTAGATTCTTATCTCATGTGGCGTAGTGCCGAATTGACTTGAATAGGTTGATAGTGCCTTAGACAACCAAGGTGGCCTGTCAGCTTATCAGCTTCGGCCACAGTATGTGAAGAAGCTAGCAATATCGGCATTATCAATCAAGAAATAAGTATGATATTCCAAGAGACCATTTCATTCCGTTGAGCTTTATATGAGACGTAATATTGTTCTACAGATAGTCAGACGGTAGCAATTAAATAGCCATGGGATTGGAAGAGACAGCTGGTCTTGACCAGGTACAGGTGTTGTACAAAGGCTTGGGAACTGCATGAGAGTTGTGGGAATGGATTGCCGTCCAAGGGTGCGTTCAATTTAGCCTAGAGAGCGGGCTGATCCATTGCGTATGTGGAATAATACATCGACCACTCCAAGGGCGATACAATCCTTGACTATCGCGAGGGTGACCATGCGATAGTCAAAGGCATTGAAAAGACTTTAGAAGGAACCCAACTACTCCATGCTTTTGATGAGGAATTAGAAAAGAGCACCTCCAGCAATTACGCCAGGTAATGGCTGAAGGGTCCAAGATTGCGGTTGTCTGGCCCAGCAGCAAGGACGATGGCGTTGCGAGCTACATAATGGAGGTCCTCATATTCATTGGCTTAGTTCACAAGGAGAATGCGGAATTTGGGTACCTGTTTTGCTGGTATCTTAACAGGGCCACAATCAGGTTGGTTCAAACCTAAACCGCAGGAGGTGATCCCAGGCGGGTTGAGTGGCATCAAACAGGCCGTAGAGAACCTCAAGGCAGGTCGGGCCAAGGCTATCAAGCACGTCTTGTAAGGTCCAGTATGATTGATGCAGTAACAAATGGATCATGTTTTTGATGTAGCACATCTTCTCTTTAGTTTAGGGTAGAGATTCCAAAGCCATCTTTACTCTCGAGTTTGTCTGTCTATTCGTGCTAGCATAGACATTCTCACCAGTCTCCAATCTGACACTGAATTAACGGTTTTGGAGTAGATTTGTCTATAATTACTTCTCATCTATTTCGCTAATCGACTTCCTCTTTAGAAGATTTATTGATATACTCTATTTTGCTGGCCGGAAGTCGCTTCTCTGGGACAAAGTCCAAAACAATTCCTCTCTTTATAATGGGAGAAGCAAGCAGCCTGAATATCAACAAATCGCCCCCCAAATATGGTCCCAGGTAATCCATGGCCTTGTACAGCCCGTTGTGCCAGGATGTGGTGCGTGTATACAGATTCGACAGCCGCATGCTGCTCTTGGCCATCCATTCCGTCTGGTTCTTGTACTCTGCAAATGCCTTGTCCAGTGTCTGAGTCTTGGGAGCCAAGTCGTCTGCGAGTAGCTTGCGGAGGATATTGGTCAGTGAAACTACTCCCTGCCAGCCTTGGTTGAGTCCGAGTCCCGCATTTGGTGTCATCTTGTGCACCGAGTCGCCTAGTAGGACGATGCGGTCCCAGTGCCAAGAATTGACATAGCCCTCTTCGAGATTGAGCAACCGAAACCATTTTCTAGCGGCCCAAAGGTCACTGAACTTTTTGTCTTCTGTGATGGGAAAGTCCATGAAAGATGTAGCATACGACATGGCGTCTTCGTCAGTATATCGTGTGGGTTTGCTGACGGGCGTCGGAAGCCGTTTGTAGGCGAGGACCCAGCCCTGGTCCTTCAGCATGAATACTTGTATGTTCTTCTTGTCAAAGCGAGTTTCCCACAAGCGTCCAGCCTCCATATCAGGTAGTGCATCAATGCTTACAACCATCATTTGATACTCTGCCGCCATGGGTGACTCGCTGTCGGTGACCTTGACGGACGCTTTTAGCATCAAGTCGCGCATGATTCTCCGCACGCTGCTGTGTACACCATCGCAACCTACGACAATGGATCCTTCCTCGAATGTTCCGTCGGAGCAATGGACCGTGACGCCGCATGAATGAGTGTCGATGGAGACGACCTTTTTCCTGAGAAGGATTGGAGAATCTTGCTCTGGGAATCGGCTATACAGTAACTCGAGGAGCTTCTGTCGACGGAAGAGCATCCAAGGATGGCCATGGCTATTGCAAGTCAGATGGAATCTTCTTGATGGGCAATAAATGCCTCACTTTCTCTCGATATCTCGATACAATTCGTTGTGGGTGATCTCGGAACCGTCAGGCCAATGGTTGTACTTGTCATACACAGGTAGATATGACTCGCGGGCCTCTTCTAGCAAACCAAGTTGATCGAGAATCCGGACGCACTGAGGCCAAAGAGCGAGGCCCAACCCTGTCTCTTCCACGACAGAATCGCGTCCTTCGAGCAGGACATAGTCAATACCGGCGAGCGTCAGACAGTGTGCCAGACAAAGACCAACTGGACCGCCGCCAACGATGACAACGCGGAATTTGCCCTCAGATGTGGACATGATGGCCTAGAAATGACAGTAAGAATGTACCAAAGACTCAAAGAGAAGCTGAAACGGGTCCTGTGATGAGAAACGGAGCTTTTTAAGTCTTACGCTTATCAACCCCTTGTGGGCCTCAGGCATCCGTCTGACAGATACCAAAGTCCTCCTGTCAGCATCAAAGCCTCGAAAAGGACAACGCACCGGTAATCATGGCCGCAACCGGAAAACAAGGGAGCACTAAAATCTTAGCTCATCTAGGTAGTTCTAGACCATTATAACCCATGCTCCGGTATCTTCCTGTCCAGTCAGTGCCGAAATTGGTCCCCGCTGTTACCCGCACGCTATGTCGGCGGCTAATAGTTGGAATGACTCGGTGGCATTCCTGCGTTGGTTTGGTCAACGATCCAATGCCACAAGCCGCTATGGGCAGAGGCGGCGTGAAGCATTTGGGGATCCAAACCCTATTGTCTTCCGTGACCTTCACGCCTAGCCCTGTCGTGCAACACCTCTGTTGTGGAAACGATGGTGATGCCGGTATCAACAGGCGGAGGATAGACGGATGTCCCCGAGCAAGTCCTCATATCTTGGAATGCGCCCCGTGTGACTTCCTTGATGCTGAAACCAAACCGTGCATCCTGCATTATCTTGACCTGTTGGTCCCGGGTCTGACCACAATCTCGCCTCATCATCATCACGCACTTTTCTCGCCGACTCAAACTCGTCCCCAGACTCCAACTCAATGGCGTCCGTCTGCTTGCGACTGAGTTGCCTTCGACTTCACACCAAAGGACGACCCTTTCGTGATATCGCCCGGGGAGTTGCCAGAGTAGCCTCCGACGCGCGAGCTGAAGAGGGCGGGGATGAATCGCACAAAGAAGGGCTTCAGAGAACTCGCAGATGCACAAATGACGCATCCAGTGAGCTCTGCGTACATCCAGCTCAACTCGTACGCAAGGCCCCAGGTGTAGTTCGTGCTATTGAACAGTTTGACTGTGAGGATACAGTTGTAAATGGCGACAATAATGACGCTTTTGTTGTCTTAGTATAAGCCTGCCACCAGTGTCGATTTTTGGATAGAATGACTTACAAAACTGCCAGTTGCAAACAGGAGAAGAAGGGAAATCTTCTGTCGCCTTGGAATCTGCAGCGGTATAACAATACGCAACGGTAAGAGCAAGATGACAAGATCCATAACGACGTTGGCAACAGATGCAGCCAAGAAGAACCCAAACTTGTCCACACATTTCCCTGTCGCCTGTGCAGCGAGGTCCTACGACGCGGATATCGGCTGGCAACCAAAGATGCTGATGAAGGCGCAGATAATAGCGTATAGCACGAAGCACACGACGAGAGTATTGACCAGGATGCGGTAGTTTCGTTCGGGACACAGGCGAAGATAGAAGAAGAGCAGCGAGATCTTGGCTAGGTCGGAGGAGAGCATGTAGAAGATGTTGGCTGATATCGTCCACTAAAGAGCTGATTAGAAGCTGACGTGTACAAATGGGAGTAGCTCTAACGTCACTTGAGTAAGATTTCGTATTGGGCAGTAGTGACTTGCTAAAAATTGGCCGCGCAACCACCGTATTGAATCACTATCGCTCTGGTCAATAAGTGCCGAATCACAGGCTAGTTGACTTGAAAACTTACTACCCACTGTACAGCCATAGAAGACCCAACAGCAAACTACTAATACACCAGATAAATCTACCATTGTCAGTCAAGTCTAGCCCAACTCAACATGTAGAGAATGCTAACAGTCATCCATGCTGAGTGATCTGTTGGTCAGATGCACTCGAGTGCACATTCGTAAGGCGTAAATCAGCGTGGCCAAGGTGGACAATGCAGCACCAACTCCCTTCTGCGTTGTTGCCATCTTTCCTGCATCCCATCTGCTTTGGACATTAGGCGGCTCCATCATGTAGCCGGAGCTCGACATTGTGTGCGTCTTCAAAGAGAGAGCTGGTAAACTTGATAATTCCTCAATATGGTGGAACGTCCATGTGGCTGCCTACCCTGTTTTCAATCGTTTTCAGCCTGGATCAAGTGACGGTCGCTTATTCTGGTCTGGTTTGTCGATACAACGTTGGCCTTGGGATCTCCAACTCGACATCCTGTTCTGCAGCCTCCGGGGACTAGGTTAAACGTCCTTTTTGATCTACCGTCACCATCAACCTCGCCCGGTTTCAAGCGAGGATCCTGCATCCATTCACAAGAGCAACATGTGCGCTCAAAACTAGATAAGTGACAGGTAACTATGATATGCTCCACCACAATAAAGTCGTGACCTTGGCATGCAGATCGTCGCGCGGGTAGCGCTGCGGGCCTCGCCGACTTGCCGACCTTGAGAAGACATCAACGAATGGCAGAGAACAGCAAAATTGTCGTTGCTGTCTGCTTTAGTCCTCTCAAATCCCGGATGGACTAAATACACTTGTTGCATTCGCAATATCCTGGTCATCACGACCAAAGCTCCCAGGTAACAAGGATTTACTGACAAACGAGCCTCATTTGGAGCTGATGTCAAAGCATCTGCCCTGCGTGAGATAGGTCCACTTTGACACGGAAACAATACGACCGTAAATGCAAGAATGGTGGCAACGCAAATCTTTGACAAGGGAGCCGCTCTGCCAAGCATCCCCTGCATCAACTCGAATCCTCTATGAAGAAATACCATTGTCGATTGTCAGGTGATTTTGGGATCGGGTAAAAGCGCCAGATTGTGATACACATGCTGCATCTAGATTCTTGGATTAAAGAGTTGAGGGCCAAAGGAAAGGAGAGTTCATATCAGCTTTCAAAACCAGACCTCGACATCCTTTGTGGGTCGGGATAATTACTTGCTTTTCCAGTTGGTGGCCTTGATGCAAGTTGTTCAACATCTCTACACAAACAGCTGCCGGCATGACTCCACAGTGTGACGTGGAACTGTTAACAAATTAACTCGCAAGGGTATCATCCATTGTCGCACCTCTTTCGATTGGTCTTATTTTGATGACGCTTGGGAGGTTTGAGGCTTGGGCTGATCTCGATCGCAGACGACAAAAGACCCTACTCCGCGGCTTCGAAATTGCCAACCGTTACAAATCTGCCAAAAGATGTGGAAAGTGATGCATGATGCAGATCAACGACTATTTTCAGCTGGAAACCAAGTACCGCCTCGCATGATACCCCTGTTGAGCAGTTAGAACATGATTCATTGTGCAGCTGACATGAAGAAGTCATGACACGAATGAGCCAGGGTGTAGCGGGGAATGCAGCCGCCCCTGAATGCGGATAATCCTTGCTTGTCCGCATATAACTCGATGACCCCGTGAATGGTTATTGTCTTCTCCCTGAGCCAACGCCTACTAGGTATCAAGTCCTTCTTACCGTCTCAGCCAAGCACAACGTCTGCCGGGTTTCGCCATCCAATTGGTAGTCGATACCAAGGTAACGATCGTTCACCCATTGACGATTCTCCCCACTGACCCAGCATATAAACACAGGCGAGGCCCTTGGAGTTTCATGACACTGCTTCTCAACACCTATACTTGACACTGTGGGCAAAATGGCAAACCCTTATCCTTTCAAAGACAAGGTCATCGCTGTCACGGGTGCAAGTCGGGGAACCGGTTTGGCCCTGACCAAGTACCTCCTTGTGAGAGGAGCCAAGGTGTCCATGGCAGCAACATCAAAGAACAATCTGAACAATGCTGTTGCCGAGATTGAGAAAGACATCCCGGACGTCAAAGGCCGCGTGTTGAGCTTCCCAGTCGATGTAACCAACCCCGAGGATGTACAAGATTGGATTGAGGCAACTTGTGCGCAATGGGGCGAACTTGACGGAGCTGCCAACGTTGCAGGTTAGTGAATCAATTAAGGCATCATCAACGGCTGGGTACTCTGACAATATCATAGCCAAGATGAACAAGAGCATTCATTCAATTGAGGATCTAAACCTTGAAGAGTTGAAGCAGATGCTCGATGTCAATGTGATTGGCACTTTAAACAGTATCAAATACGAAATGAAGCACATGAAGCCAGGCGGAAGCATTGCCAACTGCGGTAGTCAGCAGGTTAAGTACGCATCTGGCAACATGGGTGCATACGCTGCGTCAAAGAATGCAGTTCGAGGACTCAGTCAAGTTGCTGCCTACGAAGAAGGTTCCAAGTACCCCTGAAATCCGATTAGAGTCAATTTGCTGTGTCCGTATGCACTCGCCCGTCCAGATGATGCCCGCTATTTTGCATACTAACCAGGCATTAGCGGATGTATCGACACAGACATGATTCGGCAGCCGCTTCACCTTCCCAACGGCCAAGGCACTTGGACTATGACCGAGGACGACAATCTCACCTCGATTATCAAGCGCTACTCCAAGCCGGAAGAAGTGGCTGCGACTATTGCTTTCTTACTCGGAGACGAGAGCAAGTTTGTAACAAAACAGGAATGGTATGTGGATGGGGGATGGATGGAGGCAAATTATGTTGCATAATCTACTCGATGCTCTTCTAGCGGTGATGTACATGCAAATTAGCGAGGGTACAAGACGACAACGACACAGTAAGGGATTTATCGTCATCGCGTGACACCATAAAGACATGATAAAAAGTATCGACGGTGGGCGATTACCATAGCCTCCACAGAAATTTTTCTAGGCAAGATAGCTAGCTCGAGTGCGCTCAACAACAATAACTTGAACCAAGTATCAGTAGACGCCCTCTTCACCGAGGGAGACATAATTGCCTGTAGTCACTGTGGAAGACGAAAAAGGGCCAATTCATCTTGGATTGAAGTTGAACCTGTTAAGGTTCTATGTTTCTGCCCATCGGCCTGTGCGACTGACTTTTAAATTGGATTCCTGACCTGGATAACACCGGGCGCTGCGAGAGTTTGCCCAACAACAGCATCGGCTGAAGCAAAATTCTTGCCAGTAGTGAGGGCAGCGTGACTAAAACCTGCCATGATATTCTCCGTGTAAGGGAAGGTGGCTTCCAATGTGATCGTATCCCCATGCCAGCGAACATTCTTCGCTTTAACACTGATGGGTAGCTGCTGGCCGGTAGTGTAGGTAATGTATAAGTTGCCAGAGCTGCCATAGTACTTCTTCGCAGGCTTGTAGCCCTTCAGGTTCGCCTTAAATTTGAGTGTCTGATCCTTGGGCGCAACCTTGGCAACAGGACCTCCGTTGACCAGAAGTGGAGGGAAGATTGGGATATGAATATTCTTGATATTGTTTGAGCATGATCCAGGCACAACAAACAGCTGGAGAGCAGACCAGGCAAACGCAGCCGGGACAGTTGTCAGAAATGGTGACTCAGAGGGAATCTCACCAAGGTGAATGCGCTAGAAGCCATTTTGCTCGCCCTCTTGGCCAATAACAGAAGAAACAAGACGGACAATCTCGGGTTGTCCTTCTGAAGCGAAGACTACGTTGGCATCCTGGAGAGCTCCAAGTACGACTGCCGTGAAGGTTTCAGCAAGGAATATGGCGTCATCGAGTTTGTTCACGGGGAACTTGTAGCGGCAGGGCGACGGAGCAAATTTTCCGGCTGACTTGAGAGTTGCGAGAGCTCCAATGGCATGCTGTTCTTCTTGCTGTAGGTAGTGTCAGTCGCATGAACCGTTGATAATCGTTAGTGGGAATAAACGTACAGCTAAGATGGTCTTGATAATTAGTTCGGACGCTCTGCGCTCATTTGCTGGGACCTCATATCCTTTCACGCCTTGAGTGATGTTGTGGAGCAGAGAGCTAAAGAATGCCGTCTCGAAGAGTTCGTTGAAGGCAATGAGTTGAAAAGCAGTTGTGGAGCCGGAGCCGAGAGTCTTGGGCAGAGGACTTCTAGGCAACTTCCCGCCGGCTTGAAGGGCGATCTGCCTCTCTTGGGAGTCGCTTGGGTTAGGGAAGCCGTCTCCTTTGGGGATTCCGAAGGATCGGGGGATAAGACCGCCGAGGGCAGAGCCGAAGAGGCCAACTGAAGCAATAAGAGTAGACACGAGCATATTCGAAATTTTTATGTGAGTTGGTTGGAATGTACAGCTACTGAGAGACATCAGCGAGGCCATTGAGCAACTGCTTGGTGTTATAAATGAGAGCTGCGTGTTCCATAGGTTTCGGAAAACGGCGAATTGAGTTCAGTAAAGACAACCTTTTCAGTACCTCCTAGCGCATGGTGACGACATGCATGCTGACATGCATGCAAAGTGGCTGCTAACTCGATGCTATGGAGGTCGAAAATTCCCTTTCGTCAAACCCTGTGGATGCCGTGGAGTTGTCTAAGTAATTCGATAGCCTGAAAATAGAATTCGATAGCTGGGAGTTGGAATCGTCATAGATTTGGGACAAGAGTGGCACACTCGCCATTGAGGAGGGATCTTTGGATCTTTAGAGATGAATGTGAGGTAAGAGGCCGAGACCAGGGTCTAAAAACACAATTACTCAGCTTGTATTTACCTAGCGGCTGAAATGAAGCTTGCTTTTTACATGGCGATTCCATGCAACGCTGAATATTGTTCCCTGATGGTCCAGCCCCTTGCAGCCGTCGTATCCGAGTGTTCCGGTCGACACTTTAGATAATTAGTTGTATACTATTTGCGGCTAGGTTGGCTGTTCCTCTGCAACCTGCTGGTAAGCTTCCTTCCAGAAGCTGCGGTTGCATCTCACCCGGGAGCTGAGCTTTCCGTAAGGCTAGAGCCAAGCCAAAATCACGGAGTAAAGTTAGCGTCATCATGTGGCCAGGATTTCCAGCTGAATTTTAATATGGCGTGCTGAAGCCCTGGATGATGTTAGAATGTCGCTATAAATACGAGGATTCTACTCAGCTGCTAGACTAGGTAATGTAATCAAATTAATTATCGAGGCCGCAAAGACAAGCTCTGTAGCGGTTTCAAAACTTAATCTAGCGAACATTGGGTATTATGGAATAACCCGTTTGAGCATCCAGTCGATCGCAATGCTTAGATTGTTGAGGAAAAATATAAGGTGGCTTGAACTTTCTTTCCTGCCACCAACCGAAAAATTGCCGCCTCATGACGCCGACGGGAGGCTTGAGCGTATCTGGATTCCCGGTTGGCTCATCAAGACGCGGTGGTAGGTGTGCGGAAGGTACATACCTAGATGAGACATGCATGTGGTACCTCCATTCCTCAGGTCGAATATTTTCAACACTTAGCGATTCCATGTAGGGACGGATCCGTCTGCTATGCAAATCGAGCAGCTGCTTGGCGTACTTGGAAACATGGTCGAGTCTATTGTTGTGTACGAGGCAGAGATAATATTCGTTTCTCTATCATCAACATCTATGGTTGGTGATGTTGGTCTCCTCAGCTCTGCCAAGACCATGACGAATGCCAAGTTGGTAGCAGCTTGGGACCGACTGCTATTGGAATTGGAGCAGCAGAATCCCCACCCGTGGGGCTTAAACCCTTTTCTTTACGATGGTAGTCGCACTCGATGTTGCTAGGCCATACGGAGTTAGACTAGATGGTGAGATAATGGCTCGTTTCTCAACAGCCCTTTGCCGAAGTAACATACGTATCCGTACTCTACTCCAGGCACTCGATAAAACCTTAACATACCTTGGCCTAGATTGCCGCAACCTCATCATTTTAACTCTGTACAACCCCGCTGGCACTACTGGCAATGAAGTCTCCGATTCCTGACTACCTCAACCTGGTGCTGGAGAAGGCGCGGTCGAATGAGGATGGGGCGCCGGCTGGATACATCGACACACTAGCCAGGGCGGACACGTCCAAGATGGCCGTGGCCCTTGCCATGGTGGATGGCAACCTGTACTCGGCTGGAGACGACCGACACGAGTTCTCGATCCAGTCCATCTCGAAGGCCTTCGTCTACGCACTGGCGATCGAAGACGCAGGGTTGGCTCGAGTATTGGAGAAGATCGGCGTAGAGCCATCGGGTGATGCCTTCAACCGCCTATCACTCGAGCGCGGCAGCAACCGGCCCATGAACCCCATGATCAACGCCGGAGCTATCACTGCACACTCGCTCGTGGTAGGCCCCGATGCCACGATGGAGCAGAGGACAGACCGCATCCTGAAGACGTTGTCTAGACTGGCAGGCCGGCAGTTGCATGTGGACGAAGAGGTCTACGAGGCTGAGCTCAAAGACGCTAACCGCAACATGGGCATCGGCTACATGCTCAAAGCAGCTGGCATCATGACTTGCGACCCGCAGGAGGCCGTCAAGGGCTACATCCGCCAGTGCGCTATTAATGTTAACGTACGCGATCTGGCTATGATGGCGGCAACTCTTTGCAACGCCGGCGTGCACCCAGTCACAGGCGAGAAGCTCATGCCTCAGACGAGCGTCCGCCAAGTGCTATCCGTCATGACCACATGCGGCATGTATGACGCTGCCGGAGACTGGGTTTCAAACGTCGGTATTCCTGCCAAGAGCGGCGTAGCTGGCGGCATCATCGGTGCTTTGCCCGGCCAGGTTGGCATCGCTGCCTTCTCTCCCAAGCTCGACGAGCGCGGCAACAGCGTACGAGGAGTGGCTATATGCGAGCAGTTGTCGCGAGACATGGGCCTGCACATGATGGACGCCAGCCAGATCTCCAGGGCCACTGTGCGTACATCGGTGGCAACCATTGTCGCGGGCGAGAGCGAGCCTCACCCCAACTGCCAGCGAGAAGTCGTCATCTTCAGCCTGCGAGGCGCCGTCCGCTTTGCAGGCTCGGAGCGTCTTACTCGGGCTGTTGCTCGCGAACTTGGTCAGCCAAACCCGGACGACCCGGGTTCCGGAGCCTACGAGAAAGCCTGTGCCATCGTCTTTTCCTTCCGTGAGGCCTATTCCCTCAATGCCATCGCACGGCGAATCATCCATGAGGACATTCGTCGGCTGCTCGTGGAAGAGAGGAGCGTCGTCGTCATCGACCCCTTGGGCGTTCTGCAAATGGATGTCGTCCAGGGACATCATCTTGAGGGCAAGGCGCGGCATCCACACGTTGTCAAGACCGAAACTGAAGCGCGGGACTACATCGGAGGCATTGGGTGTAAAGCCGTATTTAAGACGGACAATTGGTGATGGAGATGCTTCGAGTCAAATGGATTAGGTAGTTATATGCATCATGGTCTTTATGCTCGTTTTCATCAGTAGGTACCTTAATTACCTACCTACCGTAGCTTCTTAGGTAGTTATCCACAAAACTCAGGTAACTTGCATCCTAGCCAAACTTTAGGCAACCATACATCCAAAGGTGGATTGAATACAATATTACGGTGGTAAAGATAAATGGTTGTCATTCAAGATGAAAAAAAAAAGTACTCTTACTGCATCAGTCCGTGAACAGGGAGAGAGTGCACGATGTGACGGTCGGGTTTAACCCCTAGGGGTATAGGGTAGGTATGAGGCGCTAGGCTCTCGTCTCCGCCCATGCGCGTACGGACACCCGCTCCGTCAGGTTTCGTCGGCGGAGGCTTGACTCTCTGGTCGTACTCTCTTGATGGAAGAGTCGCCTCTTCTTACAGACCGTCCTGATTGCCTCAAAATGATGTTGTCGCTGGGTGTTGATAAAGCTGGTCCAGGGACGAACCCACTTAGGATAGTATTTACCCTCAGCCTTCGTAAATCCCGTCGATGACTTGGATTTGTCGGCGAGCCCCAGTTTCTCGTAGAGGTAGAAGTGGCAGTTGTGTATATATTCTCCCAGTGTCGTTTTCTGGTTCTTGCGTCGCTCTGCCTCCTCTCGTGCCTTTGGATAGACGAGGACTGGATCAACCGTCCGCACTTTCCACGCGATAAGCTGGCCACAGAGGGCCATTTGAGTTTTACTGTGAGCCTGTGACAGGCCGTCTGCGTCTGGCATGGGTCTTGGCAAGAAATATATCACTGGCACCATCCATAGTCCCTCAATGTTTTGTTCATCTATCTGAATCGATTTTTTGAGTCCTCAGATGGAGAATGAAGACCACCGTCCTTAAATGAGTCAACAGCTAGGTAGTTAATGGACCTCTACGGCTTTAATTTCCTTTCACAGTTTGAGAACATATTCCGTTCGGGACAGCTACCAAGCGCTCCCGCCACCTTCCTGACTACCTAGACGCAAATGAAGGCCTCCGGCTGGGTGTGATCACCCCCGATATAATGCTGAACCTGAGGATACATGCAAATGTTTCGCTTTAACAAGATACCTTGATCATTAGATCCAATTGCTTCCAAGGTATCAGGTGCAATTCCCTTCTCAACCCAATCCATCATAGTCGATATCAAGTAAATCAACTGTGGAGATGGTCCGCGCGTCTGGCTATGCGCGGCACCTGGTGCCAAATAAAGGCGATAGTAGTCTTGAGCTTGCGGGTCCCTTTCTAGGACTCGATCATAATAGTCAGTGCTGCCATTGACAGGGATGGCTTCGTCTACCAGGCCGTGCCAATTGATCATCTTGCCACCAGCTCTCCGCAATCCGGAGAGATCTGGGTTGGCAGTACCAATCACAGATTCGAATTCGCTGACCGAGGCTTGAAAGAGCTGGTCCCACTTCTCATGCGTTATCGTGCGCATATCCAGCTCTGGGTCTTTCGCAACCCAATATCTGGCCCAAACGTTGGACATGGAAAAAGGCGATGCTGTGCAAGTACCCTCAGGGCCACAGTGAGTGTTGATGGCTCCAGAGTATGGCTTCGAAATTTCAGTATCAAGGCCGTAGCCATACCATTGGAATTCACCAGTTGCGCTCCGAGGACCATTCCAGGCTGCTGCCACCACCTCGGCTGCTTCGAATGAAAACACTGACTCGACGCCATCGCAGTCGAAAGTCTTGCCGACAACGACGTGTGGATCAAAGTGACAAAGTCCGGGCTTTGAGATAATGCCGTCTTCTGCGCCGTCCAGACCATCGCAAGCCTCAATTGCGGCGACCCGGAAAGCTTGAACTTCACAAGCTTGAGGGTAAGTTTTGAGTTGGTCCATGATAAAAGCTGGGTAATTACCAGACCACAGAAACTGGGCCCAATTGATGGCCGGCATTACTCCCATGATGCCATCGAAATCCTCTGGGTATCGCTGCGCGAGCATGTGGCCATGTCTCCCGCCACCCGATGAGCCAAAAAAGTAGGAGTACCTGGGCGGCGATTTGTAGTAGGCCTCAACTACCGCCTTTCCGACCAGAGCCATATCGTGAAGGGAAGTGTAGGCAAAGTCAACTAGAAGAGGCCAGTCGAGATTTCCAGGACTAGAAAGAGCCCAGTTGGAGGAATACGAAAGTGTGTCGGCAAGAGACATACGATGCCCTCCATCTGTCGTAGTGACAGCAAAGCCTTCAAGCAAGCCAGGCACCATGGAGATTTGCATGATTGGTTCCCCCCCTGCAATGAAGCCACCTCCGCCATTCGCTAGAAGCCTGCCATTCCAATCGTCCACAAGAGGAAGAAATGTCATGACATTGATGATGTCGTTCCAGCCAGGATGTGTGTAGGTGACTGTGATATTGCAGAAATTGAGACTTTCAAAAGCGATCGTCGGGGAACACTGTCGAAGCCTGGGAGTGATATGTGTAATTTTGCTGTGGTGCTGCACTGACCGAAAGGACCTGCAGGCCCCTAATTTCTGGGAGCACAACCATCGCCGGATTGCAAGTGGGGTCTACCACAAACCCACTGAAGGCGGATAGGGCAGAACCCATTGGGTCCAAGATCCAGTTGGCCATTGTAGCAGGATGAGGGGCGTCGTCGTCGCCAAACAATGTCAGGGACAAGGAAGGACACAGGGATCGAAGTGGCAATATGGTGTGGAGAAGGCAGACTGGGATATTAGGTGACAGGAGGCTGGTAGGTATGATGCTGTGACCTCCATTGATCAGTGCCGTCCTATTTTGTTTGCGAATACAGACGGCTTTTATTCTCTTCTACGGAATATTGATAAACCTATTGTGCCGGAGATTTAGTGGCTGTTTTCCATTACGTAGACAGTAGCCCAGGCGTCACATGGGACGGTCAGAGGCTCGGTTCAACATCTAGGGGAATGACTCCACTTGGTGCTTGATAGCATCAACAATTTGCGCCGATTACGAAGTCACGGGTATAGACTTGGCACCTACTACGTAGGGTAGCTGGAACCACGCCTGTAGTGCTCTGTACGTATACCACGTATGTACTCCATAAGTGGCGTGAAGTCGTCGCTACGCTAAGCACTGTGCTCGGCGCGGCAAAAAGCTCAGCAACTCTGATGTGTACGATATTTCGGGAACCAACATGACACCGAGAGCCCGGGGCGGTGTAGTGAATTCCCCGTCGTCCATTCACTAATGCGGTCTAGATTTAGTCGCGGGGGAGAACCTGGGAAATTTCCCCTTTATTACGGAGTATGCACAGTTAAGCGGGTCTATGACAATATAGTCAGTTCTAGTGATTTATTATTATAAAGCATATATTGCTATATAATAAGCTGATAGATCTAATACAGTCAATTTAATCAGGCTGATAGGGATCAATATGATGCGGAGCTAAGGAATGATGATTGTATTGATTTAGAATAGCCCTAGCCTCCACATTTTTTGAAACGAGTTTTCTAGTCATCTAACTAAGGCTAGGATATCGGTATATTAGAGGTTTATGCAAATTTAGGTCTTATGCCGCCACATGAGAAGTCAATCCAATATAAGCTTAATTAAAAAGGTGCTTCACTTTTATTAAAGTGTTGGATTCACCAGCTGCGCCATTTTTGTTACGGCTTGGTTCACCGAACAGCGATAGAGGCTCTATAGTGCAGTAATGTGCCCGGATGATCGCCACCACAGCGATTATTGACCAATCTTTTGCCCCCTGGTACAGCGGTCTAGCACAACCGTTACAATTTTGGGCAAAAGTTTAAGGCACACCGCTTATTATTACAACTTGAAATTATCCAATGTATAACCCAACATAAAGCTAAAAAGAGAGCTAAGAAGTTAGTATATTATAGATACATACATCAAGGACCAAGGAGTGGGGTGATCAAGAGTGGGGGTGACCAGGAGTGGGGGTGATCAGGAGTTCCCAGCCGAGTCCTCATCGGTCCTGAACGCTGACAAGGCGACGTTTAGATCGACCAGGGTGCTTGGCTTTAATGATGTTGCGGCGAACGCAACCTGCCTTGGCGCGTTTTTCGATAGACTAGCTAGATCTTGGTGGTAATATACGAGAGGCTGGGCTCTTTAATATGGACTGACTGAGTCAGGAAAGTTGGAGCCGAATAAATAGTGGAGGGTCCAACCGCAAGGGGTTAGGGACTGAAATATCCAACACCGCTTGGAATTTATTACAAACTAAAACCAATCCTCTAAAGAGAGCGTGCAACAGCCAGGGATTAAGTCCGTTATATCCGAATATTGCATGATGATTAGATTCAGTTTTATATTAGAAGAATCCAGCGCAAGTCTATATAATCTTGCAGCTGCCCCTTGTATCATCTTTTCCTCGATACTCAAGTCTACTTCTCCATATGTGGTTCCACCAGAAACCAATTCAGAAAACCTTGTTCTTAAAATGCTCCTTTACGACAACATACACGCTCCCAACCCCTTGGTTGTGCGAATCTTCATTTTCGAGCGTGGTGGCCTAGAGCTCGATATTCAGGCTGTCGACATTCTCAACCTTGAGAATCGTCGGCTTGCCTACCGTACCAACGTCAATTCGCGCGGCGAAATACCAGCCCTCCGCCTAGACGACGGTACTATAATCACAGAAATCACTGCAATCTGTGGTTACCTCGACGAAATTGCCGAGGGAGGCAATTCGCTTTTCGGTACGACCCCGACCGAGCGCGCGGTCACTCGCATGTGGTTGCGGAGAATGGACATCGAGATCGCCCAGCCTTTGATCAATTGGTATCGCAACGGCGAGGACACAATCGACTTCTATCGAGGCAACCGTACTCCTGCTCCCCAAGCTAGGGTTATTCAAAAAGTGCAAATCAACCAGGCGTTAAACATGCTTGATGATGAGCTTGAAGGGAAGGTGTACCTTTGTGGTAGCAGATTTTCAGCGGCGGATATTCTGCTTTATGGCATTGTTAAGCCAATGCTCGCAATGGCTCCTTGGGTGAATGTTCCAGGACGTTTGAACGTAGCTGCTTGGTTTAAGCGGATGGATGATCGTGATGGTTGTCAGAAGGGACTTGCTGGGTTTAAGGAACATGTATCTACACTCTAAGCATGTTGAAATGAGCATATTGTATTGATTGAAGAGGAAAACTAGCGCTAACCAGCGGAATGACCGACCTACAAGAGAAAATACAACTCCAATAGAACATCATGCCGGGGTTTTTTTTAATGATGAGGAGGGTATTAGGCGTCTCAAGAGTTTTTTTTTTAGTTTTTTTTTTGGCTGCAGGTAAAGGATTATATGTGGATGGAACAAGATTCTTCGAGTTAATCAATTACTGATTGGACAAAATACACTCTCCAAGTCAAACCAGACTGCCCCCAATCAATGTCTCCGCCGTTGAAACAAGAGCATAACACGACGGCTTCCCTTGGGGCCCACGATTCGAGACTAGATACTGCGCCTTCCCCAATCTGAATACCATCGCTCGGCTACATGAAATCGCGGATGTTTATTACTAAACCGTAGCCCATAAACCGGTATTCCCCGCGTAGTTCCTCCACGTCCCATACGGGACGCAAGATTTCCCAGGATCCTCAACCGCACGCTTCTCAAGTGACTGACGGCGTTTTCGTTGCTCACTAAGTTGCGAGAGATCGTCGTCCATAGGTCTCTGGTCGTACTCTCTTGATAGAAGAGCCGACTCTCCCCACGACCCTCCTGGTCACCTCAAAATAGTGTTGTCGCAGGGCGTTCGTGAAGTTGTTCCAAGGACGAAGCCACTTAGGGTAGATTTACCGTCTTCGCCTACTACGCAGGTCGTTCGTGTCGCTGACGAATATTGTGTCCCCCGTAAGGGTCTGCCAGCTGAATCCTGCCGTGTTCCTCATCTTGCATTGATACCTCAGGTAGAATAATTGATTCCAGACTCTTACGCTCATAGCGTGTTGTAGGTGATTCTGCCCCCGATGCTGTCTTGTTGACATTTGTTCCGTTTTTGACTGAGCTCCCGGGCCATCGACGCAAAGAGGCTAGGGCTGGCCGACCCGACAAGAAATCTTTTCCAAGCCATAACTCTACCAATGGTAACAGCATCGGAATGCATGCGGCGATTATAGAGCTATTCGCCTCGATGCTACGGACATCTAATATTTAGTAGCAACGCGCTCGGATGCATGAGGAGTTCTTACCTTAACCAGATGGTGAAGTGTGTTAGAGCATCCGCAGAAGAGTATTAGTATATATGCTCTTTTACATTTAGAACAGCCCGCGACTCACAAGTCATATCCGCTCTGTGTTGGATATTCGGAACTTGTAGACTTTTAAAAATGGTAGCTACACCAGCACTGAAGAATATTAGTCGTGACTCGGTGCGCAGCTTGCCCGAAAGGGACCAACCAAATCCCAAACCCAAGGGCAACACTCAGAGCTACCTTCTTTCTCCAGTATATCGGGAGTGACCATAGCATTGCCGCGGGGTATAAAGCAAGGTAGAAGTCCACAATAGCCGAGAAAACTATCAAGCACCAATTAGCCGTTCGACATTTCTCTAAAAGCTTATAATAGGGTGCTTACTACCAGTAATAATCCCCACAATAACAATACTCCTCTCATGGCGGCACCTGCCCTCGACATGTACGGTCCTCGTCATTGATAGCGGGGTGCGATGCGGGAAGTAGACCCCGCCGGCGGCTACTGTAAGAAGCAAGTTAGAAATTACTAACCCCCATAGCAGCCGTATATGCGTAGTCGATGGAGAGAGGATCTTCTGAAGTAGGCTAGCGACGACGAATTTTGGTATAACGTTGGTTGCGCGACCCGCAGCGAATCCGATTGCTAAACGGAAAAGCGTTGGCTCAATCTCCGTGATGGAAAGCTCAGCTGAGTGATGGCCGAGTCCAGCTGAGATAGATGCCGTGATGAACCCCACAGAAATGAACGCCAAGGCCTAATATGTTTTCCGTAGTCAGTTTAGGTGTTATGGACGTCTGCTAGGACGGTGGGGCAACAGTTGCGGGAGGGCGGGGGCTCCGTAATGTGATCAGGAAAAGAAATCGGGACGGACAAGAGAGAGGAGAACGATGTAATCGTCGATAGTCAACCGGCCTAGCTTCCTATGCCTTGAGAAAATCCTGCCTGCGACCAACAGAGAGGATAGCGTGGTGAAAGTGTACATGACAGCCATGATGAGAACCATGCTGTTCACGGGGTGTCTGGCGGAACCTCATGCCTCCATGGCGTCGGAACCTATACTATTTGAACCGTCACAGGTAACCAGAAATAAACTGTCCACTCACGCAGGTGCCCAGATGCTTCGAACTGCCTTGGTAACCCCATCCCTAGCTGTGCGAGACATGACAGCTCAACGGCCATTACCCCTTCTGGATTGACCCGACTAGCGACATCAAACATACCGATCTTCACTTAAGCTGCCCTCACTTCAGGCATTAGTCCTGCCACATCCACAAAGCTCACCCGACACGGCAACCCGACACGCGTCTCCATTGCCATGAGCGACTGTGAATCAACCGGCGCCAATCAGGGCTTTCTCCTGCACGACAACTCCCCCGCATCGCCGTGGTCTGAGGCTCCGCCAATTGGAAATGCCCGGCTCGGAGCCACGATCCATGGGCGAACTTCGACCGAGCTGATCCAGCTCCAAAGTCATGGATCTCGTCTGAGTATGTTGATTCTAACTCTGCTATGTCGCTCCAGTCTGCTACCTATTGTTTGCAGCAATCCCTGCGGCCGCCCAGGAGCAGATGGCCAAAATGTTAGGCCCAGATTCCATTGTCATCCAGAGCAGATCTTCACACTTGCCCTTCCTGTCGACTGTTTAGGACGTAGTAGATAGAGTTAAAAAAAAGCAGCCAAGGCAGGCCGGATGAAGGTAGAATAGAGAAGATTAAGGGAGGCGCTTGACTCATGCACCATACTTCCTACGAAGGAAGGCCTGAAATGCGAGGTATTAATATTTCTGGCTCCTGGTTATCAGCCTTAATTTATCGACTTTATAGTGCAATGCCGGTTTATGCGCCATATTATATCGTCAAACGGATACGAATTAATAAGAGTGGTAGTCCCCTAAAGGTTTAATCCCTCTATACTGCATGGCAGGGGGAGTGAGTAAGTTGGTATTTAACTTTGCAATGTATCTCACTTTGTATCATTGCTAAAGATTTTCTTTTTGGTTATGATAAATAGCATACGGCACATTTGACCAGGCTGATGGGGATCAATACGTTGTGGAGCCTAAAGATGATGATTGTATCAACCAAGGACCCCTCCGGCCCCCTCTTTTCTCGAGAGAGGTTTTCTAATCATCTGACTAAGGCTAGGATATCTGTGTATCAGAGGTTTATGCAAATTCGGGTCCTATGCCGCTACACGAGGGTCAATCCAACAGGTTGTATATCGAAATTGAGAGGAACTTTCCGAGGACCCTGTAGTAGGTATGGGGGATGATGATAACTGCAGGAGGCTAAGAGTAGTGCACTGTCTCAGTTCAATCAATTGGGGAACGGTATGGCGAACTAGTGCACGAATGAGGACCCAGCATGTTCCGCTCAGAAACCAAGCTACTACCCGTTGGCTCATGTGAGCCTCCAGCCCAGGGCTATTTAGCTAACCAAACAAGCTAGGCTGGCAACGAAATTGTAAGACAGCCACAAAATGTGAGCCAACGGGTACTTGAGTCTGTGTCAATACTAACAGCGAAGGCTTCCTGGCCTGCGGATACACAGCCTTCAGCTAAGGCTACCCCATGCACCCCATCGCCACTCTAATGTACATGGGGTGACGTAGTATTTTAAATACTCCGATGAAATGCAATTTTGATGACGGGATCCTTCCGACCTTCACGCGAAGACACTATGCTGCTTGCGTCGCAACACTGCCACTCGCTTGGCTCACCCTGGTCGGATTTTTAGCCTAGCAGCCCGAGAACGAATCTACCCTCTTCATCCGTTTACTGCGACCAGGAACGACGGTTGACAAGTCACCGACTGGAAGCACCAAGGGAAAATCCACGGACAGCAGAATGAGAGACAAGAAAATATACCAGCCCAAAATCGACACCGCCAGGAAGAACCCTGCCCCAACACGCTGAAATGTCAGGGCTAAAGGGCTACCGTTGGAGAGGGCAAAGAACCAAGCGGTCAAGCAACCAACTAAAACCGCCCATGTGATTAGGTTCCCGGATTTTAACATGGGCATCGTAGGGAATCACTTACAAGCGGGACTGAGGAGCACAAAGGTGCTGAAGAAGACGACATTGGTGCGGATACTCGCGATAGCGAAGATTACGCACACGAGCGTCATGGTCATCAGCAGAAAGCCAAACGTGGCGAAGAAGGCCGGCTCCTGGAGGCCTTGGAGTGGATCGCTTGTTCCGTTGGCAGAGTACAGGCCGTATGCGCCGTTTCCAGGCACGATAGTGGCGCCAAGTGTAGACCAGAAGCCTCCAAAGATGGAGAAGATGGTGGCAGGAAATGTGTTGCCTTTTGTCGTTAACATGACTTGAACTGCGTGGGAACGTGTCTGTTGTCTTACCCAATATCCATTCACCAATTGCACCGAGAATCAGCAATACACCACCCAAGTAAAAGTATGAGCCCCTGGCAAGCACCTAAGCATCAGTCAAAGTCACTCGTCGCAGTCCAGATTGATCACTCACACGTTGGCAGCGGCAGCAAATCCACCGGAGCCCAGCCATCCAAACATGACCATGGAGAGCGGCGTAGCACATAGTAGGAGACCTCCCAGCGCTGGTAAATGTGTATTAGCCATTATGGCGGCAGATGCGTGCGTGTGACCTGAGCCACGTACCTATGGGCGTCGGGTTACCGAATGTTTGTCGAAGCTGGCCTTTGACATGGCTCTTTGGGGCGAGATAAAGCTGCTCAAAGAGCTGAGGCGAGATAGGAATGCTGCCTGTGGTTTGGATCTTGTAGAGGATCTCGCGGGTTGCCTCCTCTGTGTCGGACATTTTGAGAGGGTTGACGGGGTTGATGGGGTTGATGGGGTTGATGGGGTTGATGGGGTTGATGAGAGCAACAAGGGCTTGAATTGACGGGGTAATTGATGGTTTACAAGATGGAATATCGGGCTATGTCCTATGCTCTACAACTCGAGGTACTACGCTATTTAATACTGAATACGGAGTGCAACACGGGAATCTGTTACAATCCGCATCTGCACAGACGGCAATTTTCGCGTCCTGCCAAGCCCTGGAAAGCCTATCGCCGACATGAGGATCGACTCGTTCGGAAACCTTCCTTACCAGTGCTGCATTCAAACTCCTTTCCGCGGCCAATCTTGGCAGGGAAGCTGTAACTTGCTGACGAGGCCGCGTCTGGGGAACGGCAATCGGGTATATCGGCTGGCGGCATCGTATCCGGGGTTGAGGAGAATCTGGAGATGATCTGTGCTGCTTCACCCTACTCTGTTCTGGCTGGACAGAAGGCCATTTTGCATGTTGCCGCTTCAGCTGAATTGTGATGTTAGGTCGCCTGGACTAGTTAGCACGTCTAAATTCTACTAAAGCTCGACGTTTACGCAATTGAGCGTCTATAGAAATCATGTAGTTGGCATAACTTAGCTACCTATGTTCCTAATCTATAACCATGGCAGAAGAGTGTATGAGCAGACAACTGTCCTCGGCATCTTCCCTCGGGTGGCGTCCCCGGTAAAGTTTCTTGGTAGAGGGGGTCGGCAGATTTGGTGCGTAGCGATAGCTACGCAACGATCGTCTCTATTTTTACCCGTGAAACAGCTCCTTGAAACTTACCAGGAAACCTTAACCCTAGACTGGATTCCACCCCAGCTATTTACCGACACGCGGCACTCCGTAACCTTCGCGGGACATTCCCGAGCCTCGAGCCCGGAGCCACGACCTTGCCAGCATACATGTCCTCCGCAACTCTTTTGAGCAGATGGGGGATACAATCTTCCCAGACCAACATCTGGATCCTGTGCGTGGCGGATAATAACGCGGGCACCAATAGGTTTGATACAGATCGACAAGGAGACCCCTCAGAACTGAAAGGAAACTCGATGATAGTTTCACATATGCCTTACGATGAAAAGTTGGGATCTTGAAGAAATTTATTCGATACGCCTCCACCTCCCTGAAGCCAACATCGTATTGAAAGCAATCGTACTAGAATACGTTATTCTACCAGCTTCTTCACGCAGCCCGGCTCAAAGTCTCCAATTCCTTGGCGATAACATCCCAAACACGTTGCTGCGACTAAGCCCCTTCCTCACTCGTCACCTAGTCCTGCACGTTGCTCCTGATTTTTCCATGTTCGAGTTTTTTCTCACAATCGCAGGGGCCTGCACAATAACGGCGTCAACTCACTCGGCAATCTCGCACGAATCCATCAAGCACTTTGAGGGTTCG
The DNA here is from genome assembly GCA_029931735.1 of Dactylonectria alcacerensis. Lineage (NCBI taxonomy): Eukaryota > Fungi > Ascomycota > Sordariomycetes > Hypocreales > Nectriaceae > Dactylonectria > Dactylonectria alcacerensis. Next base: position 5,171,653 of record JAPMUZ010000003.1, on the reverse strand, counting down.
ACGTCGATATCAACTCGTATAATAATGAATGATCGGTTAAGTAACTGTATAGGTTGATCATAGGTACAAGACGTAACGCAACGAGATCAAAAGAAGGACAAGATCAATGCCTTGAGTGCCTTTTGGGACGAAAGGTCTTTTAAGCTCTGGGATTCTCTACCCAAAAATCGACCGCTCATCCCTGCAAACATACCCCTGTCAAATTACCCGATTAGTCATCCCCGGCGCCCCTCCGGCGGCCAATGCATGGGCACCTAGGTGCCCGAACAAAGTCGCGCACCCAGTGCCCAAATTAGTCAGCGATCCTCGCCCCTATTGGCCGCCTGCCCAGACCAGCGCGTTCGACGTGACCCGCCTAGCTTTTCCTAGCTTCCTAATACGGTCTAACCTAGCGAGGGCTCGGCGAGCCTTCCCCGATTCGGTCACGAATGACCACCTAGTCCCACGTGACCACCCTGCGCCTAGGTGTTCCAACATGGTCCAATTCAACAGCATTTTAGCAGTGAAAAAACTGAAGATGAAGGAAAAAGAGAAAGGGATTTAGTAAATTTAATATGTATGTACTTTTCATGCTTTTTCTGAGGTTGTGGCTTACTTTAGCACCTTGGCGAGACATGGCTTTTGAAATGGACTTCCGTAGAGGCTCGTGAAATCTTACCTAGCGTTGTGTTTCTCCTGACGTCATAGACTTGGAGCAAAAACACTACCTAACAGTTACCTAGACTACCATACCTAAATGTAAGGTTAAGATGCGAAATTAGGGACGAGAAAAAATTACATTGCTCTCCCCGCAAACACCAAACCTCGAATGAAAGGTCCCTGCTTGGCTGCCCAGAAATCATGTCCAACCGCTTCGTTGCCAGTGCAGCTACATGGTCACTCGTCTTGACTACGTTTGCATCTGCATTTCAACACCCAATTCAACCCCTCGACCATTCACAAAGCTATCAATTCGATCCGCTCCTCCATCTTCCAGGAATATCGCCCTACTTCGATGCTGTAGGATTCGGGTTTGCACATGCTGCGCCGGAAGGGTGCAACGTAACTGCCGCCTCCTACTTGATACGGCACGCCGCAATATACGCGAACGATGCCGAGTACGAAGAGTACATCCAGCCGTTCCTCTTCAAACTTGAGAGGCATCGGGGATCCTTCTCAGGTCCCCTCGAATTTTTAAACAGATGGTATTCTCCAATCGAGGAAGACCGCCTCGAGGATGTGACCCCTTCTGGAAAAGAGGATGCTGAGCAGGTTGGGCATCATCTGGTCAAGCGTTATCAGCACCTGGCATCATCAGTGAAGCGGGTCATAGCAGACACCAAAGCAAGGACCTATGATACTGCCAAAGCCTTTCTACACGCATTTCCTGCCGACGGCGATATCGAAATCGCTCGCTTTGACAAGAATGACCTGAATAATGGCACTCGTGCCCTTCTCCCTCACAAGGCTTGCTCCAAATTCTCCAAGGCTCCTGGAACAAAGCAACAGCATGACTTCTTGAATGTCTACGGCAAGCAAGTCTCGCGTCGTCTGAGCCCATACACTCCCGATGATTACGAATTGGATCCCAAAGATGTTTTTGCACTTCAATCACTCTGTGGCTACGAGTCCGCCATTAAGGGCAAGCGGTCGTCCATATGCGCCTTATTCTCCGATGCAGAATGGCTCTCCTACGAATATGCGTGGGACATGAAATACGCCTACATGGTTGGGCCGTTGAATCCTCTCTCCATGTACCTCGGGTTTCCCTGGTTGAACTCACAATCTCAGCTATTCGAGACCATTAATAATGGCTCCGATATGAATCACGATACAGAAACAGGGTGGCCTGCCGAGCAGCGCCTGTTCTTCTATTTCACACACCGCGAAGTGCCGCCATTCGTTGCAACAGCACTAGGAATCTTCAATTCTTCTTCGCAAGAGGGATACGACGAATTTCCGACTTCACACGTCAATCATGTACGCGCATGGAAGATGTCTGATTTGATTCCCTTCCTGGGACACGTGGGCATGGAAAAGATGACATGCGAGAGGCAGGTCGGCCATGATGGCACAATCGAGAAAGAGGAATTTATAAGGTTTATTGCCAATACTGCACCACGGCCATTGCCACTGTGTCAGAATGGTCCCGGTGCTAGCTGTCCGTTTGAGACTTTTAAAAAGATTGTTAGTGCTGGGATGGAAAGGTATGGAGACTTTGATGGCGTTTGTGAAAATGCGGAAGAGGGCGATCTGTGAGGAGAGAGAATTGAAAAGGTCCTATATTCCTACGCACGGCTCAAATGACATATCTGAATCCTGGGCGTCCATGTCCCTGAGCTGACCCCATAGTCTCCTTTTCGCCTTGCTCTCCTGCGTCAGCGGTTTCTCTCTCAACTCGTTCAAGTTTCCTATTTTCCCACTTATGCAGGTAGCGTAGCAAGAGTGCTAGCAGAGCGACTACTACGCAGATTATTGCGTTAGCACTCCCCCCCGGTCTGTACTGGGGACCATCGCCAGCAGGGTACATGTAAGATCCGTATATCGTTGCTGTATTGCCAATCATGTTGCAAATAGCAATGGCGGCTGATCGTTTGACAAGTGGCCGAGGGAAGGAATTTGCTACCCAAGAGACAATGATTTGGTCTGAAGAGGATGTAAGCAAATGCCGACTAGTGATAAGGACAATGGAGGATATGAAAATGCGTGACCATAGTGCATCCACTTACATGAAGACACGGCGCCCATCGGCATAAGAAACATAGCGAAGAAGCGGGCTCCAATGACTGTCGTGCCTGCTGCAATAGCGTTGCCGACAGCTGCAACAAGTATGAGACAAATGATATGTAGAGATCTGTCATTTGTCCTAGCCGAGCTCAGGGTAACACATATTGAGAGAAGGAAGGTTGCGAACTGTCATCAGTTGGTTGTCAGAAATCCCATGCAATGGCCTATCACCAATGTTGATGGAAGAGCCACTTACCCAAGCCGGAGCTGTAAGCCACAGCGTGACAATTCTGCCGTAACCAAGTGTTCCCACAATAGTCGGGAAGAAGTATTGAAACGTCTGGGAGAGCAAGCTCACGTGCTGCAGTAGTAGGAAGACGTACAAGCGGTAGTCGCGGACTGCCAGCTTGACGCCATCCCATATAGAAATTTCGCGATATGCATCAGGCTCATTGATGTCCTCAGCCAGCCTCCACGCGGTGAAAGCGCTCTCTTCCTCGGTTAGCCATTTAGTAGTGTGAGGGTAATTGGGAAGAACAAAGGCGGCGAAAATAGAGAAGGCTATGGCGATCACGCCTTCCTGAAGGATTTTTGTTTGTCAGTCTAATATTACATGCATGCTGTAACAGAGCCAGTAGGTTTGGAGTTGAGAACACTCACGATGATAAACAGCCATCTCCACCCACTGATATCTCGGGCCCCTTCAAGCGATCCCAGAATTGCTGCACCTAGCAATCCACCAAACATATTTGCCAATGCGTTCCCTGCATAGAGCCAGGCAATTCTGCGAGTGAGCTCAGCGCGCGTGTACCACGAACTCATAAGGAAAACAGCCCCGGGGAAGAATGGAGCCTCCACGAAGCCGAGGAAGAAACGAATGACGACGAGGTGCGTGAAAGAGTCCGCGGCAGCATTGCAAGTTGAGACAACGCCCCATAGGCAACATGAGGCGCTGAGATAGAGAGAAGGCCGCATACGGGTCAATAGCAAGTTGGACGGGAGTTGCATGAGGAGATAACCGACGAAGAAGATGGAGGTGGCTAGGTTGAAGTCGGTGCCTGACATTTTGAGGTCTTCTTCAAGAGAGCCCTGGCGTGCCTGAGCGAGGTTGGAGCGATCGAGGAAATTGAGGAGGTACATGATGATGAGCGTGGGCATAAGGCGCGTGTCGACCTTCCTGAGGAGTTTCTTTTCAAAGTCACTTCGCCATTCTGGGTCCTGGCTATTGAAGCGCTCCGTCCAGGCACTGAGGTTGGAATTGTGGTCGGGTTGAGAGGGTGCGGCAATCCCACCCACGCTCTTAGCCTCTTCCAGTTCGACGGACGCTTTCCCAGTCTCCATGATATAACTGATTGCTTGTGTAAAAACGCGACCCTAGCAAAGAAATGACGACTCAGCTGACGTTGACAAGAAGTTTGGAAAAGATGTATGGAGAGGGTCTGTTGAAACCGTGGAAATAGATCGGAGACGGGGGCTTGGCTATTTATTCCTGCGAGGGGTACGTGGGATGGACCGCCGAGGGTAACATCTTCCGGCTCGCATTCACCCGAGTTGATGAATCATGCGGTCACATATGAAAGAGAAAAGTAGCAGTGAACCAACCATGGCCTTGAACGTAACTGCCGGGGACTGATAGAAGGGGTAGGATCGGCACACACGATGCGAGTCTTCCCCGCAATCATTACTGCGCTTTTGTGGGACTAGGGAGAGGATGCGAGTGGCGAACGTTCCGTTTCACCTACATGTTTGGGTGAATCGAATCTCGACAAGACGGATCCTCTCGGGCTCAAAACTCTTGGGGCAGTGTGGATTTTGAATTTTAGTATGATCCGCCTGTATTTACTCTTGAGCGGCTTTGTCGGTACGTTGTCGGAGGAAAAGCCCGACGTTGTATGTCGGTGACGTTACATTGTCCTTTGAGCTCCACTGTCCCCTCACTCTCCCTCCCAAATCTTGTCTGGCTTAGTTGTACCCTTCATAAAATGCCTCTAAACAGAGTAGATTGCAGGTTGTATTGATGATGAAGAGATCTTCTATGGATGAGGCTGTTTGATCTAGACGAGTTGCTAGGACAAGGGCAAAAAACAACGCAATTGAAGAGAGCTTCGTTCATAATCCGAGGCTAGAACCCGCATCGCAGCAAGTGGCTTTGGTCAGCGGCAGACGTGGTGGCAGCGGAAGGGATCATCCTGCGAAATAATGGGTTTTCTATAAGAGCATAGGAGGATGAATTGAGGCTACAGAATCTTTAATTGTATGGGCCTGAGAAGCTTGGTACAAATAGATCATCCCACTCGAAAAAGTAGTTGGCTTGGGCATGCTGCTAGAAAATTGTCGTATCGACGAAGAATCCCTTTCCACTCTGCACTGTCCATAGTCAAGAATCGATGCCCGCTCCCCTCTTCCGGCCCACGACAGAGGATAAAACACTCATGACCAGCTCGGCCCTGATGGACAAAGCCTCCGTAGGCAATAGCCTTGAGTGAGGTAGGTCCTCCAGGCCCGAACGCCCACTTGGCGACGGCATCAAATGGATCTAGCAACCTAACAGAAAGTTTGCGCTGCATAATTACTTGCGATCTCTTCTGCTCCAAAGCTGCCAAAGCAATCGGGTCCAGAGGCTTTGGAGGTATTTGAGGCGCTATTATCTGGGTTTTAGGCGACGTAGAGAGCCGAGCTTCCTCGTCTATGCCGAGGGTGGTGAACTTTCGATCATCGGTCTTTGGCGGCCGAATGTAAAGAATTTTCAGCGATAGCACAATATCAGAGCAATCAAAAAGGCGCTTCTATCGGTAAAACAGCGTGATCACCCGGCATTCATTACTGGACAGGGGCAAAATGAAAATCAAACCTACCACCTTTTCCGGCAGACATGTTATGGCAAGGCATTCGAGACCGTGGCCCGCGACGAGATTATGCATAGAATCCCTGCCAACCTCACCAGAAAAGCTTTGCTCATCCAGCAAGGCGTCTTCCTCTCCGTGGAGAAACCTCATAGGTATGTCGGCATGCTCGTCTTAATACGCTACTCTCTTTAGAGAATCTCGGTGTCCAGAAATATACTTCCGGGGCGGCACAGCCTCGATCGGTCTCTTAACGCATAGATAGAAACTTTTAAGCCTTGGGAAGATATCCAGAACGTCAAGTATAGCGATAAGCTCTAAAGGGTTATGCCAGGATTTGTTGTCCTCTATCTCCAGCTTCTTCAACCGGAAGGTAAGGCCGAGCATTGCAGCACTTTTGACGAAAGCTAGCCATTTTAGGCACGATCAGTGTGTCAAAGACTTGAGCTGGATAAAGCTAATCTTGTTGATTAAGCCCGGTCCGATACGGTCCGATACGCATGTGTGAGAGTAAAAGTGCACTCAATGCGGCGAGGAGAGGCGTCGGCTACTGGGACCCGAGTTGAGCTCCAGATGTAGGCAGAGAAGCAAGTGCGATTCTTCTCGTCGAGGTCGTCGTGGGTCGTGCACGATCTACTTCAAAGTCGTGCGTGTATGAAACGGCGATAGAGCCCCAGAGGTTTGCAACAACAGCGCTTCGAATTACCGTAGAAAATAAAGACACAGGTTTCAGATCAGCTTGACGCAACCACGGGACTTAGAATCAGTCAAATTCTGCAACCCGTCCCACGCCCCGCAGCTTAATATTCAAAGCCCAGCTAACCTGGACTTCAACTGAATCTCTACACATCGCGGCAGCTATTAACTATAGCTTCCCCAGGTCCGTCATATCAAGCGTACATAAAATCCCCTTCAAAGGAACGATGACCGCTGTTGCCGCCGCCGTCACTGTCACGCGGAGTCTTCAGCTGCCCACAGCCATTTCCCCCAGCTTGAATGGGACGTTGAGGTAAGAACGGCCCGCAGCCATTGCCACCTTTACCAGGGCTGACACAACGACGAGGGTACTCGACACCCTTGCATCCATTGCCACCGCTGTCTTCAGAAGGCATTTTGGCTAGAGAGCTACGATGCAGTTAGCAAATGAGATACTCGGAAGAAGCCAATTAATTTGCTGGCGGACAAGGGCAATGCCAAAGTGTATTGTACCGTCGAGAAATTGGCAACACACCTTGAAATTGATTGTGCTTTGATGACAGTCTTAAGTGTGGCGTAGAGCTTGCGATAAATAATAAGGAAGGGGGATGTGGAGTGTGTTGCTGATGATAGCGGGGTTGACGTGCCCTTAAATGACTAGATAATTTGGCTAGGTATCTGCCAAAGTTCCATCCTCTCGTTTCTTCATATCCTCTCATCTTTCCTTCTTCCCCTCACCCGTCGAGAATCTACTGCTCCTGGAAAATTTTCGGTATATACTTCATGCAGCCATCTGATGAGCTGGCTTCCTTCTTTCAAGCCAGTTAGCCAGTGAGGCCCATCCGCTGGATATGAGGTTCACTAAAAGTGCAATGGAATGCAATCGTGATTTGCCACATTGGTGTCGATCAAATGTATGGGTTGCGTGGCTGCTTATGGCTTATCATCGGCGGACTCCAGAGCATACAACGGGAGGTGCCAAGGCCAAAAGTGAGGCTTTCCAATAGCGCGGAGAGGGCCATGGGAAGCCTCACTTTTGGGATCGCGGGGAGCCCAGTGGGATTCGACTGGGACCACGGAGCTCCTTATCCTTGTGTAACAGCCAAGGCAGCATTCTTGTACCACCCCAGTTCCTCCATCCTATCAACACCTCTGATTGATGTATCATTGTTTTCTCGCCATCTCAGTGGCCCACGATGTGGGTCGGATGCATATGCTGCCTTAGCTGTTGTAATGAGATGTGCAATTTATTGCAGCTCTCTGCAAGCCTCCGAACGCCCGACTTGTGAGGTCTGCATGTGTTAGTGGTCGAGCTGGACCCTTGTGACCTTTCTACAAGGTTTGGCCGCATCCTTCGTGGCTTCCATTCGTCGCCGTGCTCTACACTCGCTTTGCTAGAGGGCTTGACCTGTGATTCAATGAGCATTGGAAGAGAGGTTTGAAAGTGCCTTGTATGTCGTTATAATAGAGATACTTAATGTTGAGCGCGCCTCAATAGCGAGCCCCACCTACGAGCTTCCGCCAATGAATGGAGCGTCTGCTCCTTAACACTAGCCCCTGTTGGTGTGTGTGTGTGAGTGAATTCAGTGAATTCAAGGAAGGGAAGGACCACAACGAAACCCATACCTGCGAGGGGTTCCATTTGGTGTGATGGTGTAACTGATCCTTTGCAGCTTGATACCTCGCTTTTGTACGAAGCTGGCCTTCGTTCCCATCATTACCTATGCTCTGGAACCGCAAGCGAATAGGCCACTCTGACGGTTGCTAATCCGAGCATATTCTCCTCTGATGCTGAATTGGCTGTTCACTCCATCAAGGGCGACTTACATATTCCTCTCATGATGTGGGATGAGCTGGCGTGGCGGAGAGGATTGGGGGCGTCGGTTGTGGTGGATGATTGCTGCAGGCGGCGATAGCAACATGAGGCGCATTGTTAGGCAGATTTCTTTCAGACAGGTCAAATCAAACCAAGAAGACCGCCGCAGCCCGGTTAGCCCAACCTGTTCGAGTGTTTCTGCACATGGTAGCGAAGGGTTAAGTTTGTACAGATGGGAGCCTTCGTTTCGTGTGATAATAAAGTCAACCCCCATCCGGCTCCGCGTATTTAAACGTTGACCCCCGCGCATTGTATCATTGTATGTCTCAAGTATTCATTCCTGGTGTCTATTAAATGATCCTAGCTGATCACACCCAATAGCATCATCATCATCATCATCATCATCATCCTGGCTATTCAAAAAATATCTCAACAGCCAAACGCAACCATGTCGGGCGCATGGATCACTCTTTCATTCGTCTGGGACTTTGCCGACGTCCAGGCGACTCTGAATGTGATCATCAGCATCCTAGGGACCATTGGCATCTGGACTTTCTCCCGACTTTGGTATCAGCGCAACAGCACCAAGGTTATCGGCCGCGAGAACACGTCGCTGTCGTCGCTGTTCACCGTGACGAGTCTCGGGGAGTTTTGGGACATCCTATGCCTTCTCAAACATCATCTCCTTCAGGCGCAGTTCATACCCCTCCTGTTTCAGGGGACGGTGGTGATTATCGTGACGGTTATCACGATTCTCGCCGGCCCAATAGCTCGCTTTGCTCTTCGCTCAGTCGAGGTTGTCGGCCTCCACCCTGTGGAAGGGCTCCTCGCCTACGTCCCTGAAGTCGGACCCATCGGCGGCATGGTATCAGGCAACGTCCTGTGGAACACTACAATGACGCGGCTCGATGCGGCCGGGTTTCCCCACGACATGCTGCTGGACTATCTGCCGTCCAACGACATCACTTGGGTCTATGAGCAGAGCGAATGGAACTCTACTTGGTCCGTCGACTGCGAGAGGACCAACCAAACGCAACTTGACATCACGGCTGACGGTAACTACACTGTTTCCGACCCCATCCGACACTTCCCTGCACTGGGGGCCACATACGACTCCAACATGTTCAACCGTACAGAGTACAGGCATGCCAGCGATTTTTGCGGCTGGACAATCACCGAAGACAACGGGAGCGTGTCGATGAAGGATGTCTACTTCTTTGTCTTGGTCGAGTCGAACCCATCGATCCATGACCGCATGTACCGGAATAAAGATGAGATGCATCTACGTTTGGTCGTGCTGCATGTTCACAACGCCGCACTGGTGGCTCAAGACGCACAGTTTGGCGGCCGTGGCAGCTGGCGTGTCAATGGAACAATCCCAAAAGCTAGCTACACGAGCATCGAATGTCATATCCAGCATCGAGTCCCCATCTCCGACCCAGACGCCAACGTATATATCGCCTGGCCGTGGACCAACGAAACAGACTCGATTGTCCGGGCATACGCAGACTACAACCGTGCCGGCATCATGCGGCAGAGCGACTCGAGTGAGCTCGTCTCGCCACTCCCACCGGAACACGTCTTGCGCTTCTACCAGGCCTACATGGTTTCGTGGTCGGTTCAGAATGCGCTGCCCATCCAGCAGACGCTCAGCGTCGGCCTCGACGCGACGCAACTGTCAACGGCATTTCTCGTCGTCGCCATCTTCATCGCCATCTGCATCGTGGCCACGCTGGTCCGCTACGCACTCTTCCGCCGCCGCCACAGCGCCGACATTGAGGCCTCACAGGTCCCCGATGCCAAGCTTGACTGGATGCTCCATGCTTTCAAGAACTCAAAGCACGTCAACGAGATTGACTTGGCCTTTCCCGACCGCGACCTCTTCAAGGCGGCCGCTTACGAGACTGTCAGAGCCCCCCCAGTCGCAGCTCCAGTCGCAGCTCCAGTCGCCGCTGTTCGAGGGCTGGCTCGGGTGTATTCGAATAGGCCGTCCGATGAGAAATTGACGAATGGCAGCGAGTCTAAGGTAGACGAGCCCTTGGTCTTATCGGAGACGGATGTTTCAGAGAGTCACGATAATCAAGCAACGAAGGAACAAAGACCGGCTCGAGATGTAATTAGTCCCGCCACTTCTCCTGAGGATGATGCTATATGTATTAAAAGAGATGAGGAGGCCGACGTATCCAAGGCTAGGGAGGGACACAGCGAAGACTGATAGCTTGACTTCACTGTACTTCACTCTCTTTAGCAATTTCCAAATGCAAATAGGTTTATATTTATTTGAAGAATATTAGATAAGGACCTTCTAATATAATTTGGCAATCATGAAGTCGACGCATGGTGCTGCGAATGCCATGAATAAAACCGAAGCTAAGTACTGGTCATGAAACCCTACACCAAACACATCGGCCGAATCCCAATCCGCCTCGATCCATCCCTGTCCGTATCAGCCTCCAAATCCAACGCTGCAAGCGCCTCCCCATGCATAATTCCATGCACGTACGCATGGCCAACATACTCATAATATCCGGGCCTCGCCTCGACGTCCCTCAGAATCACCGGCACCTTGGAACCCAATAGCACGCAAATGTGGTCGCCCTCTCGCATATCAGCCGGTCCAGAGCCTAAGTTCCCCCTAGCCGTGATAAAGAAGCGCCTGTTTAGCGCATGCTTCACGAGAGCGTTGTAAAAGTCCCGTGCTTCGTCTATAGGTGCAATCTTTTGTTGGTCGGCTGCGTCCGTGGGTGGGTTTGATAGGTTAATGAGGATGTCGTTGCCGCCTTTGAATCGTTGAAAGAATGCTTCGTAGGCATCAGGTGCCGGGTATCGATCTCCTTCCGTGGCGTCCCAGATGAGGGTTCGCCAGAAGCATTCTTGGCGGTGATTTCCTGACTTGCGGGGGAAGTGCTCAGCGTCAGTCTCTTCGAGTAGTTTGGAATAGTCTTGGATGACTTTGGATGCTGAGGATTGCCGCTCGTCCTTTCCTGATGTCCACGTCTCTGCCAGCACCAGTGGCTTATCGTATATAAACCCAGTGACAGTGAGTTGATTCGGTGGATCATCTTCCACAAGCCGGCAAAGGACGGTACCGATACCCATGTTATGCCAGCTATTTCCATCCGCGCTGTAGAAACCCATCGGACATCCCCCGTTGAACAACTCGCCATCTATCTCGGTTGAGAGATCCGGTACCCATGAAGGAAGCGCGAGTTGGCGTGGCTTTCGCTGCAGTATAAGCATCATCAAGGAGTTGTTAGCGCGTATGCTCTCCTTGACCAGGTTCCCAAAGACTTGCTCTACCGGTTCTTTGTAGTCCGGGATGATGCTGAGACGAGGTACGAGGCCTAGGAGAGCAAACAATTTGTCACGAGGATCTGTGGCGCTGTAAGATCTCGTCAAGTGAAGATAATTCAGCAGTCTTCCCCAGTTATCCCCGCGCTCTTGTCTCGCATCTGGAGCAACTTTCAACGTCGCCTTGTCGAGAATCCATTTCGTTCCCTCACCCAGCCGATTCACCCTTTCAAAGAAAGGATGGCCTTTCATATTCTCTATGCCGAGAGCAGCTTCCATGAAGGCATCCCACGGCAACCAGGACTCGCCACAGCCAACCCAGACAGGATGCTCCCTCGAAGCAGCCACCTCTTGAATCACCCAGACGCGTCGCCACCAGGGTCTTTCAAGGAGCTTCTGCACGGCAACCCACTCGGGCGGATCCTGCGGGTTGGTGTGGTCGCCAAAGGAAGAGCCGTGGAGCATGAGCAGTAGATGCATCGGCGCATAGGTGTTCTCTTCCTCGCTCCTGATACTGAGGTTTAGTTTCTCGGTTGTGCTTGGCTCCGAGTGCCGCCTTGGTCTTGACGCCGAGGTGCTGCTTTCACCCTCCGAGGGCTTGGCTAGATGACAAGTTGTGCTTTCTTGAGAGGCCATGCTAAAGGGGGATGTGGTTATGATGGGTCTGTCGAACATCATGATTGCGTGAGCCTGTTTTTGTGCGCCGCTGCCCTGATCTTCGTTCTTCACTCCTTGTGCAGGGAGAGGTTGTTGTGCCATGTCTTTCTCCTCTGTAACAGCCTGGCTTGAAGCTTCGCCCTCAGGCGTTCCTGACAAACGCATGCTTTCCACATCCCTCGCAAGGTCTCTTTCCTTTCGGAATCGTTCAACAGTTTTGGTCATCTGCATATCATAGTTCTTTGCAAGCAGCCTTATCATCTCCATCGCCACTGCACTGTCGTCGGCTTCTTCGCCAAGCCACACAGATACTTGGCCCGCGATGGCATAGATATGCCACATTAGCCGGACCTGGAAATTGCGCTCATCAATGTCCTCCTGGTTGATGCAGATGGCGTCGATCCACAGCAGGCGGTGAACTTCTTGATGGCGGATGGGGACATTCTCGCGCAGACTTGTCGGATATCGCAGATGCTGCAATGCGGCGAAAAGGTTTCCTGTGACTTGAAAGGGTTTGCCGTCTATCAATATCTTGCGTTTGTTCAGTGGTGATCCCCAGGTGTACGAGAGGGCTTCATAGGGAGGAGCGGAAGCCAGCGGAACGGTCAAGAGTTCGCAGCTGATGTCGTCGTCATTCGCGGACATTTCGAGTTTGACGAGGCGAATCTCGCCTTTATCCCGGTCAAGGGGTTTGTAGGTGTATCTTTCTTCCATGATGGGTAGGCCTGTCGATGAGATAATGATTCGGTTGAAAATTGTTATCAGGGCCAAGGGCAGTGCGCCTTTATAGTACTTTCTAGGCGACAGACGAGGCGCACACATGTGATGTGGCACAGCCCGAGAGGGGTGGCATCGCTCGTCGTTTATTGGAGGCATTTCGCTCGTGGCTGTCGATAGTTGACGCCCATCACCGAACACGCCTATCGTTGAGCTTTGAGACTTGGCTAGATATGCAGCAACTACCGCGGTCATGTGGAAAGCGTCTCAGTCTTGGTCGTTCAGAAAAAAAATTAAGCCTGTTTCCATGTTCTCGCTTCAGCTCCATCTGGAGACAGATGCCTCCTCGAGATGCCTACACCTGTCGTCGCTCGAGCCCTAGAGCGGTGCTAGGTCTCAACAGGACGAGAATGCTAAATAGCTTACTAGAGGTAATGAAGGGTTTGAATTATATCGCATTCGGAATCATGGAAATTTTAAATCACACCCCCGTAGGAATACTCAGCGATTCGGACCAAGAGGCCTATTAAAGGAATGATTTTGCAGCTTCAGACAGCTAATGCGCCAATCTCACGTCCTCTTAGTTACAGCGCTGTTACCACAAGCGACAATGCCATAGCCTTAGGTTCTCAGCGCTGTAGGCACTATACGACAGGGCGATTAGGCTAATCACCACCCTCTATCACATAGCGTTCAGCGTGGCGTTTTAGTGCAGATGGCATGGTGTCAGTAGACCTGCACGGCCTTCATATGACGATTTTATGTCGCTCTTGTTTTCTTGTCTAAATCTCCAACCAGTATCCAGACTCAACCTCTCAATCATCCATCATCAGATGATTTCCCCTGCATTCACTCCATCTATTGACCGTATCCCGATAAAAAAAATCCCATTAGTAAACTCCGAAGCCGATGCCAGTCCGTCCCCCATCGCGAGTCACAAAACGCCGTTACATGTGAACCCATTCCCACCCAAAACGACTGCGTCTATATCTTGGAAGCGTCGAATCCCGTCTGCCATGCTGTGCAGTACCTATCCATGTCCTTAGGCGCGGTAGGCAGACCAATTACCAGCTTCTCATAGTTGTGTTGGTGCTGAAGATAATTATTGACGTTGGATGTTCTTGGAAGTTGGTCGAGATTTTCCTTGGTAAGGGGTGTGCGAGCCGCCAATGCGGCTGAGGTTTGAGCGTTCACTTCACTGGAGCGTCAATGTTAGAAAGCTTCATTCAACTCTAGACGGGATACAGAATTGATCAGCGCACTTTGAAGGAACCATGTCTAAGCCGAAGCAGGAGGAGAATTGATGCGAAAGAAATGATGATTGTCTATTATGAATTGGCTGCAAAGAAACAGCAGTTGTATAAAGTATCCTATTCTGACACTGGCTTTATATCTCTCCAAGAAGAGGCAATCCAACCGCCTGGGGCAGCGCCTGAGGCTGTAGGCGGGAATCTGATTTGCATCTGACCCTGATTCTCTGAGCAGGTGTCTTTCCCTTTCACGCCCTTATGTAGGATCGCTCGCCCTTGATGAGTGGACAGCTTATTCAGTAGTCCTTATGTAGGAACAGAACCAGGCATGCTGGGTGTAAGCATTCGCAGGAGTTCGTAACCTGTGTAAGAGGTGTTATCACAGCCGTTATTCGCGTATTCAGCTAGCCCTATGAGGCCAAGCATGCAGAGCAAATACAGGGCTTCGCAAGGGACATGCCCTGAGAGCCAAGCGGAATCTCACCAGGACTGCAGAAGATCCTGGAAATTTGTCCAGTGACAGATCAGAGCCCCTGGTCCCAGGTCCTGAATGCGAACTGTCCCTGGCGCACTTCATCCGACGTCATACAACCCCCCACCTCTGACAGCCCCATGTTTCTATTTTTAAATGATGATTTTTGTTGGGGATTTTCTGTACTGGGCTAATGGATTTGAGCCTCATTATACGGGGTCTCCAGCACTCCCCGCATTCCGGCATCTCGATTGAGCCGTCCGGATGAGACGTCTTCGTCATGGCGGGGATGAGAGGCTTTTCTTTACAAATAATACCCATGAAGCCACGGATGAACGCAGCGATTAAAGAGTGCCAGTAATATGATGCTTTCATTAATTATAAGATTTTGCCTCAAATCGTACTGCGATACATAATTCACCAGACACCCCCTCTCGAGTCTTGTCGCACCCTCTTAGCCGTATGGAGATTCCTTCCACCCGCCCAGTCGCATCCCGTTTCCAACTCCGCATGTTGCCTCGCTGATGGAAATTCCCCCCTAGAGAGCCGTCTCTTGCAAGCGCTTGCCTGGTGTGTTGCGAGGTTATCCTTCCGACTGAACTCTTTTTCGCAGTCCGGACAGGGAATCTTCTCGGACTCGTGTTGGTTCTTAATGTGTTTATTAAGGTTGGCCTTCCTTCCAGTCTGTTTCCCCTTAGGACGATAACTGCAATGCGGGCAATGCATACCGTCCATTTCCACGGGTGGGGAGTAGAAGTCTGGACGTGTTCCAACTGTCATAATACTCAGCGCAGCGCCACATGATCTGGACTGTCGGCCACGACCAGGCTGGGATAGAGAGTCGGCGCCCCCAGGTCTAACCATGGTGTAAGAGTCATCAGAGAGCCCAGAGTCGCCTGAACCTTGTCGATATTGGCTAGTCATAAATTCCCAACTTGAAGAAGAGGCCCCTGGTTGAAAGC
This sequence comes from Dactylonectria alcacerensis, assembly GCA_029931735.1. Classification (NCBI taxonomy): domain Eukaryota; kingdom Fungi; phylum Ascomycota; class Sordariomycetes; order Hypocreales; family Nectriaceae; genus Dactylonectria; species Dactylonectria alcacerensis. Next base: position 5,156,243 of record JAPMUZ010000003.1, on the reverse strand, counting down.
CAGAATTCAGGGTATGCATTGCAAAGCTGGCGTGGTTACTGGTGGGAATGCTATCAGTGGTATGCATTCCACATTGGGCACTTCGTGAAGAGCGCTGGATGCCAGGTTGAGGAGAGAGTTCCTGCACAAACGTCCATGATTGGCGATGCTGCTCTGATCGATACTCTGAGAGAGGCTGATGGGCCTTGGCTGAGGGGAACGGGAAATGAGAAGTCGGCGTCTCGTGGGGAACCTGTCGAGAGAAAGTGGGATTGGCCTCTTGGAGCGCATCCCAGCTGGGGATTCTTGCTTCCATGGACAAGTCTTCAGTTGGCGACTCCGTCATGTCTCCCATGTCCGCAAACATCGGGGCGGTGCAGTCCGTTGAGAGGTTTGAGAGTTCCGAGAATCCCGAGTCTGACCGGTGACTGCTCGAACCGGCTCCGCTACGATGCCCTGAGTTCGGAAGCTCTGAATCTGGAAGCTCTGCGATGACACTGGCTCCAGAGACCTCGCATAAAACTGATGACACAGCATCCATCTCACAACAAGGTTCGACGGTCGAACCGGGCACGGCTGGCTGACGTGCTGGTTCTGGAGAACCAATAACAGACTGTTTCCGAGGTGTACTGGAAGGTCTGGACGTGAGAGTCATGGCTGACAAGACGCTTTGTCGACGACCTGTCGACGAAACTGGACTGATGGTATGCTCAAGCCCCCGCGAGGAGCATCTTGAGGCTGGACGACTGCGCGTGAAAAACCCCGTAATGTTGGTGAGCTTACGCATGGTCTTGGCCTTCATCGTCGAGTTTTTCTCGTGGCAAGGAGTATTGTTGTCTTCTTCGCCGCCGCAGAAGCCGTCATTATGGCTCTGGTCTGCGAAACAGTCGTCTTTGTTGCAGCAGTTGCAATACACTTTATCGCCCGAAAAGTGAGGGCAGCCGGGAACATGGCGCATCAAAGTTTGGGCGTCAGCAAAGTTCTCCTTGCAATGTCCAAATGGACACGCCCAGTTGTTCCGGCTATGGTGGAGTTTGCCGTCAAAGACGAGCAGGTTCAGCGCCATGGCTGCGACGACCTTCGCCTTTTCGTAATTGTCGATTAAGGGGTAGATTTTGTTGATACTGTGGTGGTGATGGTGAGACACTGGCTTGGACGTGGCGCTGACGATTACTTACGAGCAACCGGTTTGGAGGATGGCAGTCTCAGCACCAGGCTGAGGCGTTTGCCCGCGACATGATTGTGCCGAGGGGCTCATCTCGTCTGAAGGATACCAGAGTGATTCGTCCAGGAACTCAGTTCCATCATGAATCGTAGGCGAAACTTCCATGTTTGCTTACAGTTGTTAGTCGAGAGATTCGTAGATAAACGACAGAGACACTGGTAACGAAGCTGTGACTGAGAGCAGCCAGCGGGAAGCCTGCGGGGACTTCCAGTTTAAGACGCGTCAGGATGGCATCGGAATCCGCCGTCAGCGGCTCAAAGTTATGCAGGTACTATGCGGGCGTCTCCTTGCTCAACAACCGTCTTGGCTGTCACTTCGAGCATTGCGTTCGCTCGAAATATCCCACTAAGGCCTCACCGCATCAAGGACGCGTCTCCCTGATTCCTAATCCGTGTGACACCATCTCTCCCTGCGTGAGAACTAATCCTGCATTCTGCAGGACACGGGACTCGTTCAGGGAGAATTAAGGAATCAAGATACGGCGTCTCATTGCTCCATTTTGGTCGTTCGGACGCCTTAAAAAGAAAGCCCCCTTTGAAACACCGTTGGATCCGATTGGGCGTGGCACGGAGAACGAGGCAAACATGCCCCACTCTCAGTCACTGGCCGATGGGATGGATTCCGACTGAGCGAGTCATTATAGCTCAAGATGACACCTCAGCGCGTACTCAGGATGTAAAGAATGTCAAGGGCGAAGGGAGGGGTTCCTGCGTGGGGATGACGCTCCCTCTGTCCCTGAGAGCCAAAGTGAGGCGAGTCGAGTCGGCACGTGATCGTGATGTTACCAAGTCGGCATGATATCTTAATAGGAACAGGCTTTGGTGACTCAACCCGGATAGCGGCGAGCGGGGTAAAAAATTGCGAACATTGTGCAGAAGAGTAGCAAGCTTTAAAAACTTCATCGTTCTCACTACCAAGTGTCGTTGTGGGCTCCAAGGGATTATATACTTGAACAATGAGGAATGCAGATCAAGTCCTCAACACAGCCCCCTCATTCGGAAGCAAGCTCCTTCGTGGCTGTGCCCCTGAGCAGTCGAAACTTGTATTTTATTCGCTATCAAGCATAATGAGATCAGGCTCAGGGAGGGGTTGGCGGCACACTGCCCCGTCTTGCGCTGCAGACATGACCCAGTCAGGCTCGTCCAGGCCAATCAAGTCAGGCAAAAAGGCTGGGCTGTGCTAGAGCTGAGCATGCACACCGAGGACCATCACATGGTTCCATGGCCTAGCAGGTCCTCTGACTTGTGTGACTGGAAGATAATAGCATTTCGTTATGTCGGTATTGCAATTACCCTACTTATTGTGATGAATGACACAGCATGGCGCTCACGGCAAGGTGGTGGAACAATACTGTGCCAGTATTGCCCCCAATTCATGTGGTCATCTTATAGCATTTGCATGTGTTATCTCGGGTGTCTGTCTAGAACACCTACCCCCATTGCCTTCTTCGCTACGTATTCAACCGCCATGCTCACTCCTGTCCTAGTAATCGCCATCAACAATAGGAAATAAAGCGCGCTATGACCATGTTGACTACTACCATTGCTGTCAGTATTGCAGGTATTGTTGTTATTATTCATGATGTTCATATTGCCACCGCAGTTGTTGCCGTCTGGCGGGTGTTGTTGCAACACTCTCTTGCTAGATACGCAACACACTCAAGCTTCGCGGTGCTTCACCTCTTGCTGCACCTTTACGTTTCGCAGCGCTTTAACTTTATGTACCAATGCTAAATGAGCCACTGACACTGGTCTTTGCTGTTTTCTATGAAGGAGCCCACTATCCTCCCACCTACCACAGCACAAGTCATATTGTCCACGGCTAACATAACGGCTTGACATCAAACGACACAACTTTCACCATGACGCCCGCCACCAGCCATCACTTACAGACCTTTAACCCAATTCCAGAATCCGCTGGTGCCTTCCCGTGTTTCTGTCGGCTTCCTAGGGAACCCCGCACCCTAGTATGGGAACAAGTTCTCAGCTTCGAGCGTCTGCTTGTGGTCGATCTACATAACAAAGACGAAGGCACTGACGATTCCAAGGACTATAGATGGCATCAGAGAAGAGCTGAGAACATAGTTGAGAATGCATCCTCGTATTCCATCTTCTGGGTGGCACCCCAGCCGATAAGCAAGCTCTTCCGCGTCAACACTGAGTCACGACATATAGCACTACGCAATTCGAACGGCATCCAACCGATCTCAGGTCTATTCAAGCAGACTTGGAGTGAATGTATGTTGGACTCCGTGATCCACGACGGGGTATCTATAACTGGCTGCAGTTGCTTGAAAAGTGGCAGGTGCGATACCACGACTACGAGGTTGACTACCGCTTTATGGTTACCAGCGAACACAACGGCCCGAGAATAACCGGGAGGCGCGAAGCTATTACAAGAATTCAAGAAGAAGACGAGTATTGGAGGGAGCATGCCCAGAAAAAACCTCACCGTCTCCTGAAACCAGAGACTCCTGAGACATTGGAGAAAGCGCCTCAGCCAGCCATAGGGTTTTGGCTGTTCCCGATGACGGCCCTAGGACCAATTCCAGAGCTTAGGGAAGAACAGCGAAGATGGGCGAGTCACAGGCTTATATATGTCTCAGTACAAGCCTGAGCTCTGCTTGTTTCATCTTCCATAGTTTTATATGACAAGAGGCGGAGCTTGCTGGGACTAGCACATGTCACAGGTTCAAAAGCGTGAAAAGAAATCGCATTATATTTAAGATCAAGATTGTAACGTTCCTGACATCATACCCGAGAAGAAGCGCGGTTCAACTCCTGTACCTCTATTACCAAGTCATCTCGGTTATGTGTGCCAGCCACATTTTTACTTCCAACCACGGGAGAATCGTTCGTTTCGATGGGTATGATGATAGCTTGGTGTGTTTCTGACAATTGTGTAGAGGCCGGGCTACTCGACATGCCACGCTCGAGATCCGCCATTGCATGGTTCGAACTCGACTCGTCACCATCCTTATCCTCATTCGTGGCGACGGTGGTGAGTCTGATTATATTGATTGGCCTGCTGATTTGATGGCTCTTACCATGAGAGCTGAGGAATGACTTGGGAAGGATACGGCGAAAGACTGGACGAAGTAGAGGAAAGCAAGCTGAAACGATTTGGTTAGTGGGCTTTGAGCGAAAAAGAGTCAAGTCATGGGTAGGTAGATAGATACCAGAGACAATAGCAATGTTGAGCTCAACTGATCCCCACATGAAGTTTAGAGCAACGTCATGCGACATTTCCGTGGTGTTGACGTCGTATTGAACGGATTCAATAATGACGAAGACCGATGCGAGGCACACGCTGTCGTCGTTAGCATTTTGCGCGTGGGGTCAACGAGACGGGATCGTAAACGCACATGGAACCGATGACGAAGAGACCAATGACGGCGAGCTTCTGCCCGAGAGGCAAATAAAGTCTGCTCAGCTCGATAATTGGCAAAATCAGGATGATGACATCCATAACAAAGTGTGTCAGGACGGTGCCAAAGAAAAACTGCGCGTCGTTGATTTCACAGCGTGCATTCTTGATAGACTTGTCCCAGTACGCCTGAACGGGGACGCAGTGAAAGATGACCATGAAGGTGCGCAGGATGATCCAAATGAGGCATATCACAAACATCATCTGAATGGGGATTCGGATAGAGGAGAGCTTGAATAGACGCCAGTAGAGGCACAGTATCGCAAACTTGGACGAGGCGATCGAAAAGGCATAGCAGAACTGGCTACAGTACATGAGTAGTCTCGAATGCAGCAGCAAGTTATCTTTTTGCGCTTGGCTCAAGGACTGGTCGACGTATTGTCCAAGGCCCCAGTCAATGGTCCCTGGGTGGCAGTTAATATTTACAGAACCCGTGGCAGGTGTGGCAGGAATTGGTGTCTACATATTAGCAGGATGGTGTTGTAGCCGCTTGCGAAGATCTTGAGCCATTTGTCATCTGTCAGCTCCAACTTCTTTTTCGTTTGACGCTCTGCTGGTTATGAGCGGGCGAAACTCACGAATGCTGACACGCAAAAGTAATCATCAAACCACCAAGCCATTTTGGTCATGCGTCGCGCAACGGCCCTAAGGACCAGCGCCGGAAGGGCCGCAGCCCAGGTTATGGATACAGCGGCATAGACATTCGGTTGGAGCCCAGTCATGGTGGAGACTGCGAGCTCGCGAGGTTGTCGTCATCAGGAGGGGGGAAGGGGGGAAAGAGAGGATACAGAGGATTGATAAATCAAATCCTGTGGAATTGTCACAGCGGGAAAAGCGAGAAAAGAAGGCAAGGAAGAGGAGTACGAGCGGGGCGAAGCTGCGGGGGTGGGGGATTGATCGGCATTTTGAACATGGGGGAGGGGATGCTGGTCAGCTTGAGCTTAGTTTTAAGTGGCGGATGCACGAGGAGGTCACATTGCCAGCGTCAGCTCGCGGGGAGGGGGCGAATCCGAGGAACTGGATAAAGGGAAGATTCTAGGCTTCCCGAATGCTTGCAGATATTCAGCCCTGGATTGATGTGACGCTATGAGTCGTGTTGCCCGATGAGATAGTGTTTGAATGGGCTCTCACATCGTGATGTGACGATAGTAGATACTGGGAGTTTGCCATGGATGAACTTGAGCTAAGAAATGAATTTATTTGTGAGCTGACAAGGGCATCTCTCCCTACGCGCTGAGACTGTCCCATGGGCGGTGAAGCCAAAGCATTGGCACAGGGCTCATATCACTGAGCTGAATGGGGCCAGCCTCGACGACCAATCCCAGAGGCCATCTCAATATTCCCAGGGTCATAATCCCACATTACAACCAACCCTTGCATGCCCTGTCTTTCGTTATCTGTACAGGGCAAAGAGGTGTTGAATACTGAGCAGCCTCCGACAAGGGCCCCCCTTGACAATTCAATGCCGTGTCACCACACGCCTTCTTATCTCCAGCCTTGGAAATGCGTCATTTGTGCCGCCGTCGCTTCAAAGCCGGGCGACGAGCCGGCGCAGATCAGCGCCTTAGTAGACTAGGCCCTTGGTCCTCGGTTGAAATAGTGGTTGAAATGAATGATGTGGCAGCCAAGAAAGCATCAACAACGGCCGCCTCTTTTTCAGCCACCCGGGCGGCCGGTTCGCTGGCAATAGTCCGGTCCAATCATCATGACGTATCACCAGGCAGCTGTTTTTCTTCCTCTGCTGTTGGCTCAGTCTTTATCTCAGCTGTATGCAAAGGCGATCATTGTCAGCGCCAGCATTGAAGGTGTGAGACTCGGATGCCATTTTTGCTCTCGAAATGGTTGCTGACGAACTACCAGGTGCGTTGTTCTTCGCTTCGGCTGCGTTCCGGTTGGCAGCAATTCACAGGAGGAGATGGTGCTTCAACTAATGACAATTAATCCCCCGCCCGACCGAGAGCATATCCAAAGGGAAAATTAAGACGAGGAACAACCAATGATGAATTGTTATTAGCGAACGACATCTAGAGCTTGTTATCTAAATTAATCCAAATCAATAGAAATGGTTTGCGTCTAAGGACAGTCTACCAATTGGGTGGCTATTGACCGTTTTGTAGAACGGCTTCCGAAACTTTCCCAATGACGAATTAGGTTGCAATATTAAAACCCAAATACTCAGTCATTTACTCCTGAACATTGGGCTTCGAAGGAAGGTGGAGCCGATCCCCGCAAGTTATGTTGGTCTGGTTGACGTAATGCACGAGAGCTTCGTTATGAACAGCAGACCCTCACCGCAGTCGCTTTCTACTCTCCATGATATTATTCCTGCGCGGGACTGTCGGAAAATTTGTCGTTTTCGAATGCTTCGTCTGGTAGATTGACAAGATGGAGACATGGAGATTTGTTTTGTGCAGAGTTACAGAGGCGTTACAAGAAACTCCAGGCTGGCGATGGTGTCTTACCCTATACCCAATCGACCACTGCGACGCCAAGGGTTACCAATGATGCGTAGACGATCAATTTTGGCGAACGAATGGAAAACAGTGCTTTCTATGTAGCTATTGGCCCACCTGAGTCTGTGTCACAAAGTGATTCTTGTACTTGTCTAGAAGGTAAAAAATAATCTCGTCACGGGAAAGAACATTTTTACTATATGATGCAATGTTCTTTAAATTGGTATAGGGTCGTGGGGACTTGTAAGTCGCCTAGATCATCAATTCCTATCATAGGTACTATTAATGTAACTGGATAGCGATTTGATTTTGTTCTTTCGATACATGACGCTTCGCACTAGTTTGTGCTGTGTTTGGGATAGAACGAACCACGACTCACGCGTTGATTTCGGCTTCTCTATCCATCGTGGGCACTCGCCAGAGTATTTTATGGGGAAATCGATGTTTCCGTCACGAATTGGGGATTGGCAAGTTCCGAGGACGCCGACACAACTTGATTGAGGCGCGTCAACTAGTGCTTAATCCTAAATACAGCTATCCCACGAAGACGAGAGAAGAGGCATGCAACTTTGAAGCGCGATGGAGAGAACAGATGCATCCTAAGCGAGCATACGCCACGGCGGCCCACCATGCGGGTCTCATCAATATCTAATCGCCAAAGCGAGATTGACTACTATGAGCCTTATCGATAGTCACGTAAGAAACATTGCCGATTCACACCGATCCCGGCCACCAGCGGTATGGAGGTGGATCGAGAAACTGACCCACTGCTGTAGGGCAGGCCTATGCCTGGAATGAGGCTAGAAGCAGTTTCACAACGCCATCTCACAGCGTATGGCTTTCTTCATTAACTTAGCTGGCAGCCCTCTATTGATATACTGGCATTTTCCGTCTCAAAACAAGGAATTACCCCTTAGAACCTATAAGACTATAAGCCAATAATTTTACCCTCCCTTCACTTGACAACTTGGTGGAAATGGAAAGTGTCTGGGAGCATTGTAAGGAACGTGTGGCGTTGGCGCCGTCGCTTTAGGCTCGATGTATGATGGAAAGGGCTTGGCGGGACGAAAACGAAAGGGATATCATTCCAGACAGTCAGGCTTAATTCACCACATTAGTGGACGAGAGCAACGCGCTATGACGGAAATAGCAAATAGCCTCAACGCCATGACACACTAATCGCTACGTTTCCAGCGATTATTAATCTCGAAAGTCCGAAAGGGATGTAGTGGTGGCCCTTTACGCCATGCTTAATGGTTGGTCGGTTGCTACAAAACCATCGTCAAAGTAGAGGCATGTTTTATCTATACTGTGCTGCTTTGTTTCATGTCCAACTGATCAATTTCACGTGTCTAGCCCTTCAAAGACGACTTCGAGATATAGGAATCTTCTATTTCACTCGGCGGCTATGGCTTTCCCTGCCCCAGGACCAGTACCAGTTCTTGTACGGCCCTCCGCTCCAATCATACACTCCGGCACTCTAACATATCACATCAGGTCACAGAATGGGTCATCCTAGGCATAGCCGCCTTGAGTATTTCGGCTCGTCTCCACCTTCGACTGTTGATACAGAAGCGACGATTATTGACCAGCGATTGGCTCATTTGTGGTGCTTGGATCATGGCAGCTGCCAATGCCTCCTTTGATATCGCGCTCGCGCAATTGGGTGCTCTGGAGCCTGGAGTTATGACGACACTACGAGGATTCAACGGCAGTCCTGAAGATGCAGAGTTAAGCCTCAAGGTATGGCAACTGGGAGATGCGATGCCAAGATCGGTCGCTTACAGTCAAGAGGACACAACTAACGGATTCACAATTCTTAGCTATACTGGATTAGCTACTTTCCATACTTTGCGACTTTTTACCTATCCAAAGGCTCCCTTTTATCAGTATACATGCGTTTTTTTACCGAATCCATGGTAAAGCGGCAGATCTTCGTTCGAGCGACGATCGTTTACACTGTTTGCTGCTACGTGGCTACTCTGCTGTTGCAGTTGTGCATATGCAGGCCCATTGAGCATAACTGGTGCTATCTACCCCAAGTCAAACATAAGGCCAGTGCGATGGGGATGAGGCTTATGCTCACATTTCTGTTTAGGATAGAGGATCCTGCTGCGGATTGCGAGGGCGAGAAAATGATTCGGGTGTTTGAGGGCGCCTGGGCTATGCACTTTTCCTCGGACATGCTCGGTGAGTGAAACGACAAAATGTGATATCTCGTTCAGAAAAGTTGAGATGCTAACAAGAGTAGTCTTCATCCTCCCATGGTTTATCTTGCCCGATCTCAAATTGGAAAAGGCCATGAAGATAGGCGTAATATGTACCTTCGCTCTTGGCATGATTGACATCATCTTTTCCTTGGTTCGCTTCATTACGATCCAACTCTCAGTCAGAAATGACACACTCTCTCTTAGTCTAAACGGTACGTTTCATTCTCAAAAATCCAAGTAAAATGTATTTTGATATCTGACCTTATTTTTATAGAATTATGGAGCGCTCTTGATAGCAATATTGGTGTTCTAGTAGCAAGCTTGCCAGGTCTGCGACCATATTTTAGAAGAAACAAAGCAAAGTCTTCGTCGTGTGAACCAACGACGGCCTCAACTAACTGCTAGAAAGTAGAAAAGGCATTAATTGAACCTATTTCTTATTGAGGCGGTTCATGTCCCTGGCGTGCTTATACACCAACACCTTTGCCTCGTCGTCATCAAGGTAGATGGTGAACCCGTCGTCGTGGTTTCGTCCATAAGAGTAGCCCGAATAGCCATACTGCCAGTACATGCCTGGCATCTTCTTCTGCACGTGGATCCGCTGCCACTCTCCGATAACCTCGAGTCTGGTTTCGTTCTTGACGGTGCCGAGATACTCGAGGCGTTTCTCGGGTGTAAGCCAGCCGTACTCCTCGTGAACAACTGGCTTCTTGGCCTTTACGCCCGACGCAGCGTGGTCTTTGATCCACTGGTTGGCCCACGGAACCGTCTTGCTCCACCAATCGGGGTACGAATGGAACGTGCCGAAATCAATGTCGGGCAAGCTGAGTTCGTGGTCAAAGTCACCGCCGTCGGCGCCGTTATACGCCCAGTCGTCTGAGTCGCGGTTGAAGCCGCCCTCGCCACCCCAAGTGACGAGATGGTTCGGGTCGAGGCTCTTGACGTAGGCGCTCATCTCCTTGATCCAGTCAGAAAGCAGTTCCGGGTCGCAGTTGCTCTCGCTTCGTGGGAGGTTGCGGACGCCGTCGGCGCCGCAGCGAGGCTCGTTGGCCAGCTCCCAGGCCATGATGGCTGACGAGGACTTGTAGCGGGTGACCATGGCCTTGACGTAGCGCTTGAAGGCCTTCTTGATCTTGGGGAGTCGGTAGAACTAGTGAGTTGGTTAGTATATGTGAATTGTCAGGCACAAAAGGTAGAACGTACGTCGTCGTGGTACTTGCCGCCCAGATTGACAGTGTAGACATCCATGCCTCCATAATCAGCCCAATTGTTGGTCAGGGCAACAATCAACTTGATTCCAGTTTTCGATGCCGCATCAACTACTTTGTCGAAACCCGAGAGGTCAATCGTGGACTTGCCATCCTTCCAGGTCTGGAAAACAACACCAGTCTCGCCGGCACCCTCTCCTCCATAGTTGGGAAGACCATTGGGATCAGTGGTGGCATTTCGGTCATTAAAACCCCATGTTCGGAAGACGTTTAGTCCTGCCTTTTTAGCTGCCTTGAGACCCTTCTCCACATCATCTTGAGTCTAATGCACAGTCAGCCTCATATCGAAGTTGCGACTCATCAATGACGCACGGTTTGGAATGGAAGATAATAGGCATTGGAGCCAGCGAAATAAAAGTCGTTTCCGTTCAATTGGAACTTTTGACCCTTGACTGTAACAAAGCTTTTAGGCTTTGCCTGCTGGGGATATGCCTCCGCTCCTAAAAGGAGGACGGAGAGACAGACGAGTGAACGAAGACTCAGCTGCATCTTGTCAGACAAATGATACACAAATCATGTGATGCCGTGTGCAAGCGGACTCGTGTTCTTTACGACCCCATCTTCTCGGTTGTCTTTATAGACTTCTCACGACAGTCGCAATTTCCGGGTCTCATTCAAAGTTGTGCCAAGGGTTCCCCAGCCCGGCGTTCCTGTTCCCAAAGCGGATGCGGATCATCATCTCCCGTCGTCACGTATTAACGATCGGTCCACCAGTTGGGCGAGTGACATCGATGACACGGGCCGCGGACCGACGCTACCGAGATCATCCCATGCCTTAGTCCGATGCGGGGTGAAATACCGAGCCTACAATCTGTTTATTGGGTGCGTTTAACGCCAAGGTGCCCCGCGAGTGGTTGGGGTAGAATCCCGAAACAGGCGACGGAACCTGTTCGATCCTTGATCAACAAGCTTTCAACATCATCATCTGAGCAGTCAGGCCAAGACGCAGCAACGTGCTTAGCCTATTTCGCGTCGTCGGGCTCACAACCTACTCTAGATGACATTTGGTTACCCCTCCTGGGCCGACAAAGTTTCCCAGCATCAGGCCCCTCGTTCCAATAGCCGAGACCCCAGCTCTAACCGCTCAGGTCCTGGTCCTCCAACATCATCTGGAGTAGCGGTCCGAGTCCCAAAATCGCTGCGGAGAGTGTCTCCGTTGTTCTGGCTTCGCAGGTAGACCAGGGCGACTAGGTTTCAGGAGCTGTGGAAATGAATATAATTCTCATCATTCTGTCATTTGCTTGGCGTTATACCGCCCAGATATGGAATACGAGTTGGTAGTGCCTTATCCTCATCTCTGAGCATCAAAATGACACCAAAATCCTTCCTCACAGCTCTGGCGGGGGTCTTCTTGCAAACGTCCTCTGTTTTGGGTGCATCGGCTCCTAAATATCTGATCACATTGTCAGTCCACATCCAGAAACCGTTAAATCTAGCTGACTCGTAATAGTGGTGATTCGTATTCCCAAACATGGTTCGATATACACGGTGAAGCACCATCTGCAGCAAACCCAATTGGCAATCCGCCATTTCCAGGATGGACAGCATCTGGTGGTGTGAACTGGGTTGGAAGCTTAGCAGCAGAATTCAACAGCTCCCTTACCTTGTCGTACAACTTTGCATATGGCGGTGCGACCGTTGATTCCGACATTGTGCCACCATATGCGGACACGGTTATTTCGATGGAGGGTCAAGTCGACATTTTCCTCGACTTCATTCACAACCAGTCAGACAACGTACCCTGGACCACCTCCAATGCCTTGGTGGGTGTTTGGATGGGTGTTAACGATGTGGGAAACTCTTTCTATCTGGAAAACGTAGACGATATCGTGACAAGGACAGTGGCGAGGTATTTCGAATTGCTTCAAAAGGTCTACAACGCTGGCATTCGGAAGTTCGTTCTGCTTAGTGTTCCTCGTAAGTACCCCGAGTTTGGCAGTAAAACCATAAATTGTTGACTAATTGTTTCATTAGCAACCAACTTGACGCCATTGATGTTGCAGCAAGATGCTGACTCGAGCGCTCGTCTTGTGTCATCAATCAAGCTCTACAACAATCTGTTGTATGCTGGGTTCAAGGCCTTCCAAAAGCGCAATCGCCACATCACAGGTAAAATTGTCGACACGTCACTCGCATTCAATAAAGCGATCAATAATCCCACGAAATACGGGGCGCCGAATGCAACGTGTTACAACGAGGATGGCTTATCATGCGTATGTATCTCCACTCAGCACAAGGCAACAAACAGCTAACAAGATTTCAGTTATGGTTCAATGATTATCATCCGGGCATTACTATCGAAAGGCTTGTAGCAAGCGACGTGGCGGCAGAAGTCAACAGCCGAAAGTTTGCTTGGTAGCTGATGAGAGGCGACTACGGCTACCGGTCGCTCAATTTAGTTGACTTGACGTCGGCAGTGTTCGAAACTGTACATATCTAACTATTCACCTTGGTACGGAAAATACCAAACACGTATTCAGAAATGGGATAGATGAGGGAAGATCGAAAATCTACTACGTTTGCTTGGTGTCACACATGGAGTATCGCTTGCGTATGCGGAACATAGTGAGCCCGCTTGAAGAATAAGTCCCAGTTGATATTTAGGAAAAAATGGCAAAAATATTTTGCCAGCCTATGGTTAAACAAAGATTCGCTAGTATCGGCTCGACGTTTCACCGATATCCGTTCAGAACCGGCAGCCTCGTTCAAGGCCATCATGTGACCGACATCCAGCCTCGTCAGATTCAGGCAGCGATGCCGCCCATTTCGTCTTCTTAGTCCCTCAACAATCGTAGTAGCGAACTGCCCAAAGCTGTCTCAACGCGACCACCACTCGAGCTTGACCTATGGCGTTGTCGGTATGTTTTGCATTTCTACGACGACTTTTTTAACACACCTATTATAAGAATTTCGCCGTGCTAACAGCGCCATGTTAGATGGTACTCGACGGCAATCTATGATCGTCTACAGACCACGAACAATCCCCACAACCCTCGCGACCGTAAAGCCCTTTGCGCCCAAACCCGAGATTCGTTCTAGTAGGATCGAATTCCGAAAGCCATGGAATCAGAAGTCGTCAATCTCTCGACGGGTCCTAGCGACACTTCGAGCACATCGCTTCAAGAAACGATCACACGCACAATTCGAGAAGCCCCTCAAGGCGCGAACCTGAAAGATATCTTCGTTCAAGATGTCTGGTCTATATTGGAGTCCGAGTACGAGACGATGGTACACAAGCTGGTCGAATTCTGCAAATCCAAGCTACACCAGAGTGCCGTGGCCTGCAATATTACTGGCAGAGCTAAATCCTGCGATTCCATCGAGAAATCCTTTGACCGTCGTGAGACAGCCCGGATGAAGAAACTCGGCGCGAAATATGAGAACCTTCGAGATGTTCTAGACGACATTCACGATCTTGCGGGGATTCGAATTGTTGTAGACTTCCGGTCAGATGTTGACGCCGTTTCAGCCTTCATCAAGCAAACATTTCAGCAGCTCAAAGAACCTAATGTCTTCTCCGCCGACCGCAAAGTCGGTGAAATCTGGCAACCATTGTTTGGGGCCTACAAGACATGCAATCATCGCGTGGCAGCAAGAATGGAAACTCATGACACCCTGTCTCGATACTGTGGCGTCATGTTTGAAATTCAGCTCACTGATATCTCGGAGAGCCTTTACAACCGATTCGCGCATTCGTTGTTGTATAAAAAGTCTTCTGGTCGCCTCCATCGCCAGGATGAGATCGTGATAGACATGTCCCACGGCATATCTCTTCTGTATTCACTTTGTCTGATGTACATGCAAAACAGACTGGAGGGCTCAGCCCGCGGTGGTGACGACAACGACAAGCTACTTGGTGCTGTGAAGTTGGCTGAGGCTGAGGGAAACTTGGACATTTTGGTTGAGACTGTTCCCAAAACAACCGGGTCTGACATTGGCTGTAGCACTGGCTCAAGCGGGACAAAATCCGGCTTGAAGAGACGTGCGTCCTTTCGGGAAGCCATTCCTATTGCAACGCTTAAGAGGGCACTTCGACGCGCAGAAGAGGGCTCTTCATCTACTGATGAGCTCTGGCAGCTGATCAGCAACAAGTTTGACGCCACTGAGTGTAAAGATGACCAGGAGAGTGTCGACGCGGACGCCTGGATACGATATCAACACTACAATGCTGACAGACTCAAGATTGAACGGCTGTCAGGAGATTTGTTGCCAATGGATCAATGTTACATCAATCTTGCCATAGTGGAACAGCAAGGACAAGTCAAACAGGACTCAAAAAACGCAGACACTCCGTCCCCCTTTTCCATCTTGAACCGTCAGAGAGTTGCGGTACAGAAAGAGACGGCCCAGATCGAACTGTCAACACTATTCAATGAACGACGTCAACACGATAATCGCATGGCTCATCCACGACGGATACTAATTCGGGGACGGGCAGGAGTTGGCAAGACAACACTGTGCAAAAAGATGGTTCATGACTTCACGCATGGCAAGCAGACGGTTCTTTATGGCGCATGGACAAAACTCTTCGACCGCTTGCTCTGGGTGCCTCTGCGAAACCTGAAAAGAAGATCAGCTCCGGGATACAACCACGAAGACATGTTCTACCATGAATACTTCTCTGGGAAGGGATACGACAAGGGCCGCCGACTCGCCGCCGGACTATGGCGAACGTTGGATAATACCAAGAGCGAACGAACTCTATTCATCCTTGATGGCTTGGATGAAGTGACCGAGCTAATGAACAGAGAGAGCGAGATGTTCGATTTCCTTCAAGACCTACTGCATCAACCAAACGCCATCATTACATCTCGTCCAAACGCTATACTTCCTGCCAGCGTCCGAAATGTCGATCTTGAATTGGAAACTATTGGATTCTATCCAGCTCAAGTTGAAGCCTATCTCAAGGCTGATCCCAAAATGAATTCACGATTCAGTGAAGTGCAGCAATTCCTTCGACATCATTGGCTCTTACAAGGACTCGTGCGGATACCAATCCAACTGGATGCCCTTTGTTACACCTGGGAAGACTTTGACCATGGAACCACGCCGGACACGATGACCGACATCTACAAGACGATTGAGGAACGATTGTGGAAGAAAGACATCTTGCGTCTGGAGAAAAAACACGACGGAGAGGCGATTTCGCGATTCCACATGAAGACGATAGATGTCGAAGACTTTGTCAAGAGTGAAACATACCTCCTTGAGGGTCTTGGTTTCACGGGCCTACACAACAACTTGGTTGAGTTTACGTCCGAGCATCTACGAACTACATTTCGCCATTTCAAAGCCCCGGGTATCCTACTTGACAAGACACTCTCACGCCTCTCTTTTCTGCGGACTTCAAATGCCGCATCAGAATGGGCCAACGTCAATTACCACTTCTTGCACCTGACCTTCCAAGAGTACTTTGCTGCCCAATACTTTGTGCAGCAGTGGACATCCGGGGAGAAACTCGCAATTCTAAAGCTTGGCACCCGACAAGGGAGAACCATTGTCAAAAAGACTACCACCGAGGAATTCTTACAAAGTGAGAAGTACAATGCGCGATACGATGTTTTTTGGCGTTTCGTCGCTGGCTTGCTTGGTGGTGCCAACTATGACGAGGATCACTTGTGTCGCTTCTTCCAAACGATCGAGCGCCAACCTCGCGACCTATTTGGCCCAGTACATCAACGGCTCATCATGCATTGCCTGTACGAAGCTGGTCATCCAGAAGAAACCTCTAAGTGGGTAGGACTGCGGCAGAGCCTAGAGGCTCAGTTGAAGGATTGGCTATTGTTCGAATGCAAGTTTGGACGCGTAACTCGAAGGGAACGTCATTTTCCATATTACCCACGACTGTCAGCCCAGATGGAATTCCCTGACTTGATTGTGGAAGCTGTTCTACGAGAGGAGACCGAGAGCATACAGCTACAAGTTCTACAGTCACTAGTCAAAAGGCCAAGTATTTCTCAAGCCGTCGTCAATTGTGTTGTTTTTTGGTCGACAGGCACGATTCTAGTACAGCCAAAACAAAAGACGGTCGAGACGTTCCGCAATCACTTGGCGCCACCAGAGGAAGTGACTCATGCCTTGGTGGCCTTATCCCAACATTCAAAAAATGAGATTCGGTCTTTTGCGGTAACTGTTTTACTCCAGCAGTCGCCTTTACCAGGGGAGACTGTTCAGGCTATTATGGCCTTATGCAAAGATCCAGAGACTACGTATCGAAATTATGCAGTAGCTGTCTTACGAGTTCAGCCAAGACTATCAGTGGAGGCTCTTCAAACTCTCATGGCCGCAGACGCATGGGATTCAGAGCCAAGCGGAATCCCAGTTGTGCGCATGAATTTAGAGCAGAATATCCAGGGTCTTGTGACTATGTTACAAGACGCAGATGTTGAAAATCGGCTATTTGCGGCCGAAATCCTACGTAGCTACCCAAACCCACCAGAGTCCGTTCTGAAGCCTCTGATAGCTTCACTGCAGGATACAGATGGTCGCGTTCGAGGTGCTGCTGCAGAAGCCTTAGAAGTTCAGTCTAATCTGCTAGAAGAGTCTGTTCTAGCCCTCATTGCCCTCTTACAGAGTCCAGGGAGTGACATACGGTCTTCTGTCTCGGCGACCTTGTGCAGGCAATCAACCCTCTCCGAGGGTGCTATTCTGGCTCTCGTGGCCTTGTTGAACGATTCAGAGAGCGACTGTCAATCATTTGTCGCAAGGGTCTTAGGTACTCGGCCAACTCTGCCAGATGATGCTATCCAAGCTCTAATAGCATCCTTACAACATCCAGACGGCCAGACTCGTTTATTGGCAGCGCAAGCCCTAGGCCGACGGTCAAATCTATCAGAGAATGCTCTTCAGACTCTAGTAACATCATTATCAAAGCATCCAAATGCTCACACCCGATTATCAGCGGCATATGCACTCAGCTTTCAAGACCTGTCAGAGAATGTTAGTCAGGTTCTGGTAGCATCCTTGTTACATGATCCAGATAATGACACTCGATCAAGTGCAGCACTTGCATTAGGACAACAATCGGACCTCCCAGAGGATGCTATGCACGCGCTGATAACATCTCTGTTACATGATCCAGAAGCGAGCACTCGGTTAAGTGCAGCACTTGCATTGGGAAAACAATCGGACCTACCAGAGCATGTTGTGCAGGCTCTGGTAACATCTCTGTCACATGATCCAGAAGAGGGCACTCGGTCACGTGCAGCACTTGCATTGGGAAAACAATCGGACCTACCAGAGCATGTTGTGCAGGCTCTGGTAACATCTCTGTTACATGATCCAGAAGCGAGCACTCGGTCAAGTGCAGCACTTGCATTGGGAAAACAATCAGACCTCCCAGAGGATGCTATGCACGCGCTGATAACATCTCTGTCACATGATCCAGAAGAGGGCACTCGGTCACGTGCATCACTTGCATTAGGACAACAATCGGACCTACCAGAGCATGTTGTGCAGGCTCTGGTAACATCTCTGTTACATTATCTACACAATGGCACTTGGAAATATGCAGCATATGCATTGGGAAGACGGTCAGGCCTCCCAGAGGATGCTACGCAGGCTCTGACAGCATTTTTATCGGGGGATGCTGATGATGAGGCCAAAAAGTTCGTGGAAACGGTCTTACGCATACAGCCAGATCTGTCGAAGGATGTTATTCAGTGTTGGATAAAATCTTTATTAACAGATGCTAATAGTTGCATGAGGTTATCAGCAGCAAATATCTTGACCGAACAGTCAAGACAATCGGAACATGTTCTTCGGGCTTACGTGTCCTCAATTCAGGATGCGGATATCGGCGTCCAGGACTCTTCAACATTTGCCCTACGTCATCTTTCGACCTTGTCGTCCGAGAGGTTCACTTCTTTTCTTCTATTGATGGACAATTCTTCGTTTCAAGCCGTTTATGGTATGTGGTTGCGAAGAAGCTTCTCAAACCACCTGGTATGGTACGGGACTGGGAAAGATTGCAGGATTGTCGTGCCAGAAACAGAGTGGGAACTTCCTTTCGATCGGCTGAAGAGCGCAGTGGAAGAAGCGCGAAACACATTGAAGGTTCCAGGTGGCATCTTCTCATAGGCATTCCGGCGAAGTAGCTCGTCCAATTTAGAGGTTCAGGTCAAGTGGAGCGAGTCGTTATGTCTTCTAGTTGGTTATTCAGCTGCGTAAGATCCTGTAGCGATGACCCATGGTGCAAAAGCCGCCTGCGATGACACCGCGCAATTTATCATCGAAACCTTCACGAATGCGGCTCTAGAGTGGGGTAACAAATCCATTGTTTTCAAATCCCCGCCCTGCCCCCGCCATATTCTCGGTGAAGCCCACTCATTGAATGCAAGATTTCATAAATATCCGATACTGTCATAAATCATCTTGATACCCTCGCTTCCTGGTCGGTCCCCTCATTCCTTAGTCATATTGGTCGGGCCGACCTGCTCCGTCTAAGTTTGAGACCATCTCGAGGCTAGAGACGCATTGTTGCCTGAGTACTTAGTGAATCAGGCCGCTTAACCCCACTCGGTCTCGAGGTTTTCGGTTCACAAGACGCGTTTCGATCAACGCATCTGTCCTAAACTTGTCTCGACAAACCGATCGAAGCGCTCTAGGGAAAACGGCTACGGAATGCTTCAACACCAAGCATCGATTTCGGCAACATGAATGAACCTCAGAACAAAGATGTGGTCAAGGAGCTGCATGACGATCTCTTGACAAGAGACAGCGGACGACGTGCGTCAAGGCCGGTATGGCGGATGGTGTCATGTTAAAGCATCCTCTAGACGCGTCATTGGGCAACATCTACAAGCTCATTCCCGAATGGAACCTCCGCGACATCACAGAGCCCGGTTCTGATTTCCTCCTCCATCTTCTCAAACATCGTGCCACCAAGACTCTCTCCCAACAGTACCATGCCGGTGTCAATGGTGGTCCAGGAGACTATGAACACATTGACACCATGATGCGGACTAGGAATCTCCGCCATGTTCAGACTTTCAAGGATTGCTACACCTTTTTCATGGCCGACGAGAATTACGGCGCGTCGTTTGAACTCAAGTCTCACCGCGAGGAGAGTTTGGCCGCATTCGCTCCCGCCATTGCATCCCGCGAATGCGTCCCTCAATCGACCGGCGAGTTGATCTTGCATCGGCAAATCAATCTCCTACAGATCCTCAACATCGTTATTGAGGATATCCTGGAAGCAGGATCGAAAACTAGGAATCAACAGGAACGTTTAAAGAAGCCCGACAAGCCAGCAGTCGAGGCCATGTCGAATCTGTCCATCCAAGCTTCTAACCGCAAGCTGGCTCTTCCGGACATCATCGCAGCCGCTCAAAGCCAGAGGGATGCATTTCAAGAATACTTGAGCTTATTCTCTACTGAGCCTGTTGTTTTTGCTCACACTGTCAACGTTTGCTTCTTCACCCGCCCTGAACTTATCCCCGATGAGAAAGGCAGGCGATTACCTGTCCACACCGATCGACACATTAGCGCTGCTGTATTTGATGCAGTGCACGCGGCGGTCAAGAGCGCAGCTATTTGGACCTATATTTGCCGTCTTTTCGAACTTCTTGAAACAACAGCCTCCAACAAGGCTCACCGAGCCGTGGTCCTCCAAGAGATTTCCAACATCTGTCAGCTCGAGTACACCCGCGCGCAATCCTTCTTCAAGCGCCACATCCAATCAGGAGCCGGTGACAAGTGGTTCAAGCGAGCCTCTAATGGATACGACAAGGCCGGCAATGCGCGGGTCACTATGAAAGGCAACCCAGAAGAACTCACCAGAAAGGATGCCCAGTTGCACTACGCGCTCCGTCTATGCCAGCCCGAGACTACTTCGTCAAAGGCCGTTGACTGGATGACAAAGCTGAGTGACCTATACAAGGCCCATCCCCTGGAGCGGGAGAAGCTTCAGGACAGAGAAGTCGACTCGCTGTCTGATTTGGCTGTCATCATCGGCTTCATCCAGGACGCTACTCCAGTCATCTCAATGCCATCTGCTTCTCGCAAGAAAGGCCAGGCGTTTGTGTCTAGGTCGCAAGACCTCGAAGCCGAGCTGAACCAGCTCAAAACTCAAATCGACCTTCGCGACTTTGCGGTTCCCATAGACAACCTCCTGGAACCAGGAATGACCGAGAGTACTCTCAAGGCAATAGATGAATTCGTTGTTGAGAAAGCCGGCACTAAGTTGGGATTCCTCTACGATGACTTGGTGGAGGAATGCTTGGCCCACCTTCAGAGCCTATTTGAGCAAGCCAGTTCCAAGACTGAGAAAAGTGCTCAGGCCGATTGGCTGCAGGCGGTGTCGTCATCATCTCAGCCACTGGAGGCTCGAGTGGAACAACGCAAGGCCAAGGAAAAGACTCGTCCGTCGCATTCCTCTGCCCTCGAAATAACGCCTCAAGCAGAGACGTCTCAACCCGAGCCCGCTGCCTCATCACAGACCTTCAAGGTCACCGCGTCGACCGCCCAAGTTTTCTCAACACTCTTCGACAAGTCCAAGTCGCGAGGCTCAGTCGCTTGGTCAGCCTTCGAGGCGGCCATGGCAGAGCTCAAGTTCTCCGTCATGCCCAAGTTTGGCTCCGTGTACACGTTCTTGCCCCCTGATTCGATGGCAGTGAAGAAGTCTTTTACGATTCACCGACCGCATCAGTCCAGAATTGAGGGCTACATGGTTCTTATTTTTGCGCGCCGGTTGAAGAGAGTGTATGGATGGGGTGAGCGCACTTTTGTCGCTGAGTAGCAGTCAAGGTGGAGTGATGAGGACTCTGCCAGACTGGCAACTTAATTTCATTAATTGTACGGAGGGTAATGATCAGAATGAACGCCAAAGAAAAGTTGATTTGATTCAGTGGGAAAACATGGATGTTTATGTCGCGGGGTCAAGAATGAACGGTTTCACGACATTATGAGAATGAGAATGCGACTGTCCACGATGAGGCCAATGAAGAACCAATAACAGATCCCACAGTTTCACGTGAGCTGATAATAACCAGGCGGTGACGTCAGATCTGACATGATGTGTGGTACAATATCTCTCAGCTCGGCCTTCAAAGGAACAACTCAACCGACACACATCACTAGACATTCACGATGCCCTCGTACGCTGTCTCTCGTTTGCCCAGATTCCATCTCCTGTGTATGGAGGACCATTTCATCGACGCTTTTGAAGAAGCTCGCCGATCTCAACTGCCCTCCCCGATACGCGTTCAAATCCACAACTGCGCTCTGTCCCAGATTCCATCATCTGTCCAGTTCGATACTATCGTCTCGCCAGCCAACTCGTACGGTCGTCTCGATGGAGCTTTTGATGATGCTATTTCCCGTACCTTGTCTCCCGTCGACGACTATTTAGCCCTTACCCGCACCGTTCAAAAGCAGCTTTATGAGGAGCACCGCGGCTTTGCGCCTCCGGGGACATGCACGCTCGTCCATATTCCCAATGAATTCCACTCTCGGTCTCGCAATATCTGGGGAACCAAGCGTATCGCCATTTGTCCCACCATGCGTGTGCCTGACAATGTTCAGTGGGATCGCGAGGTTGTGTACGAGTGCGTCTGGAGCCTGCTATGCGCCGTCGATAAGCACAACCGTCTTCTAGATCTGGGTCATCCTAGAGAGCAGGCCTTCAAGATCAACAACATCCTCATGACCCCGATTGCCACAGGTGTAGGCCGTGTAAGCCCGAAGAGGTGGGCCGAGCAGGTCGTGCTAGCTTTGAAACATTTTGTCGAGGCCTTGGATAACCCAGATAAATGGAGTGCTCTGGAATGGCACGATTTTATGAAGCATGCTGATGAAGTGAAGCTTACGTGGAAGAACTAGTACTTGGGATTTGCTGAGTCTTTCGCAGAATGTCGAAGTTTATTCGTTTGTCTAGTTTCTGCACTTAGGACAACAGTGACGCGAACACTTTGATGGCGGTATTGCCAGAAAGCTGTCGCCTAACCTGCGAAAGACTTCAAACTGGCTGTTTGGCTACGCACTTGTTAAAATAAAAACGCTCCTCGTATATCATTCCAATCAACAGTAACAACACACACATCATAACCAAAATCGTGTCAGACGCGGGGTTCGACCGGGGTGCAATTAGGCAAGGACTAGCACATAGCCCACATGATGCTAAAGCACGCTTTTCTTATTCCCGGGGCCCCGGAATCGTGATGATCTTGCCCCATTTGTGATCCAGACGAGGACTCTTGTAGGGTTTTTCGGGGGTTACATCAAATGGAGACCCGTCATCGAACCACTTAGATCGACTCGGACCGATAACATGATTCGCGCGCGTGTGAAGGAGAGGGGAATGTGATTTCTAGGAACCTGCCACTATATCTAAATAAATGCTACACTACGCTCGCTGGGTCTGCTCTCTAGGATTCTGACAACTTGGGCACACCACATTATCCTCTTCCCTTACCAGCGCTGCCCAAGATGAAAATCCCCCATGTCCTTGCCACGGCATTATCAGTGTGCCCGTCCGTTCTGGCTATTCCACACGGAGATTCACCATCTAGTCAAACTCCTCGGTTTCACAACTCAGCTGCTCATGCGGCCGCAGACCCTCACGTCATTTACGACTCCAGCAGCGGTCTGTACTATGCGTACTCCACTGAAGGCGCCGACACGGGAAGTTCATTCGCCATCTACAGCAGCCCTGATCTTTCAACATGGCACAAGCACCCAGGCGGCGTGCTGAAAGCTTGCTACGATGATCTCATGCAAACCATAGAAGGTGGACAGGCATGTTGGGCCCGCGATTGGCTTTGGGCGCCGGAGACATATTACAACGACAAGACGGGATGGTACTTTTTCTTCTTCGCGGGGCGTCTACGCGAGGATATGGCGAAGGATTATTTCCGATACTCCGAATTTGAAGAGCCGTCGAAGCTTGGAGTAGCAGTATCTCGCTCTCCGACAGGGCCCTTCAAAGAGATTGAGTCGAAACCGATTGATTACTATCCGTTTGATCCCGACTATCACGACGTCAATCTCATTATGGACGAGAAGCAAATGCTACCACCGCAAAGTCTCAGCAAGGGAAAGACGGCACCCAAGGGCACATATATCCCCACTATTGACCCAAACATATTTTTCGACAACGATGGCCGCATCTATCTGTACACGTCCCGAAATGCCTACCGCAACTGGAACTGGGATGATACTTTGGGCAAGTACATTGAGGAATCCAACATCATTGTCGTCGAGCTAGCGCGGGATTGGTGGGATGATCCAACGGCCTCCACCATGCCGGAAATTGTAGCCTCTCAGATCAATATCCACTCCGAGGATGCACCAAGTCTGCCTGCTAATATTACATCCTACAACGGCACCGGTGAGATTGGTCACCCGCCGCGCAAAGATGGCTGGACGACAGTCATCTCGTACGGCGACGATCCTCAGGAGTGGGAAAACTTTCACGTCAACGACTATCAGACGTACAACGGCACGAAGAAAGACCGTCGCTGGTCTGAAGGAAGCACAGTCATCACTCGGATAGACAAGAAAAGCCGGAAACCTGTGTACCTTCTTACGTACAGCGCCAACAACTACGAAGCATCCAACTACGGCGTTGGTTTTGCCACTGCCGCATCTCCGTTCGGTCCCTTTTACAAGTCATCACGTAACCCGGTACTCTCTCAAGCTCCCGATGCGGAAATACCGATTTATTCTACTGGGCATGGCAGCATCGTGGCCTCTCCTCCTCGCAAAAGGAAAGTTGGTACGCAGGATGTCACGCGCCAGACCCCTGCAGGATCAGAACTCTTCTATGTCCATCACGCTCGCAACTCTACGACAAGTAGCCGGTCCATCTACAGTACTCGCATGACACTCGACACTTCGAGTACTTACGTGGGCTCTGACGATGCTATCAGCATGCACTTGACTCCACTGGACCAGCCGCTGCCAAAGGGCACATATCCGATTCGGATGGAAGCCAGTTGTTCCAAGAGCCAGCGGGCAGGACAGCGCTTCGTCGTCAGTGTCACTTCAAAGAAGATTGGATGGTTTGATCTTCTCGAGGGTTCCAACAGAATTGTTGCTCTGCCTGGAGCCAAGCAGGCAACGTCCATTGCTGAGAATGGTGACAAGGCTGGTTCGTTTGTACTCAAATTTGGTGATGGCATTGTCAAAGAATTGGCGTACCAACGATTGAGTGTGGATGGCACCTGGTCAACTGTTGTCCGCGATCGAGTCAAATGCAGGTAGTCGCATGAGTCGGGGTAACTTGGATGTGTCGGTATCACACTTAGGTTGCCTAAAATGGTTCACAACTTCCAGGTTATGCTACAACCAGTGATCTAATTCCAATTCCTGTGGTCCCATCACCAACCTGTGCACTGGGCTGTAAATGGACCATGCGACGCTCTGTTCAGGAAACCCAGACACGCCGAGAGTACCCGGACCTTCTCGAGCTGTGACCATCTTGACGACCCTGTTACCCCGGGCATAAAAATGCTGCACTTATCTTATTAGTTGATAGAAATCCAATAAATTAACAAGGTGCACAAGATTTGGGCCTGCAGGTTCCTAGGCCATGAGCAAGGCTAGGAAAATTGCTGTGCCACTAGCGACGGTTTAGCAAGTTATTGCATCTCTTGTCGCACTCAGACACCCTACCCTGTACCCAAATCTCCTTCATTACGGCTTAGAAATTGGCCTCTTCTTATTTGTAGCAACATGCCTTGTAGCCATGTTGGATAACACAGGTGAGATCTTTGCCATAAACGATGATGACTTTATCGTCTTTCCCATATGCCGAATTGATATTCAACATTGGATATGCAGGGGCCCTCATGAACCGCCCGACTATACCCCAAGTAGCTTACAGGGCTGATGAAAAATCGCGCATGATTGGCGCCCTTTGCACCATGGTTCCAGCGACATGCCGACCTTCATCCTGCATGGAATGGAAGTCAAGGCGTTCTGGAACGGACCAATTCGCACAGGGGGCGCCAATACGAGGCACACCAAATCCTTCGAGCGCCAGACGCACGCCAAACAGCTTCCAGCTAGCTGTAAGGCCTAATGCAAGATCAAGGGGATGGTCTTCGCCAGCGCCCTG
This sequence comes from Dactylonectria alcacerensis, assembly GCA_029931735.1. Lineage (NCBI taxonomy): Eukaryota > Fungi > Ascomycota > Sordariomycetes > Hypocreales > Nectriaceae > Dactylonectria > Dactylonectria alcacerensis. The sequence goes on along the minus strand of JAPMUZ010000003.1, from coordinate 5,130,624 downwards.
GAATTTGCGCTGGAGCCTGCCCATAGTAGTTTTCTATGATTCAGAATGCTCAAGTAGTGAGTCAAACGATTGGAACTGTCCTGCTTTGCGCAAAGACCAAGCTGCTTTTGCTATGGAGTCAGAATAGCGCGCAAAAGAAAAGGGGCAGTACTCCGGGCTGAGGAGCAGTTCAGCTCTATACTTACAGTGCATGAGCGTGATTCCAAAGGGTTCATTACGTGGAAGCAAGACGTGAAGGATGAAGTGTCGCAGGTGACAGCAGAATGAAGGAGGCAATATGCTGAAGCTGGGTGGTACATCAGTCGGCAGCCTCCAACAATGTAATCCAAGCCTGTAGCCACATTCAAATGACATGTGTCAGTTCCAAGATAAAACAATTGAAGAAAGAGAATTTGAGGTTAAGACTATTCTTTACTAACCACCTGTCTACCAAACCCGACCATCACCATCCTTTTCTATCAAGCACCAAGTCCGGCCATCATTGCAATACGTTGCCTTTCGCCCTCATCATCAGCATCTCGTTTCGGACCTCTCGGATATCGTCGTCGCATTGTCGGCCGGTAGAGCTTTGCGCATTCTGCGGGGGTCGACATCATGTGGAGTAAAGCTGCGTGATAGTCATCGATAGAACATTCGTTGACAGAAGTAGTCACCGACCGGGAAGCATGGTGTCCATCATTGCGTTCGCCCAGGATTTGACTTTCTTCAGCTTCAGCTGTTGTAGCTGGCGTATTGGGCGTTTCGGTGGGCGACTTGCGTATCCGCGAGTACGGGGCTGGTATTATTGAAAGCATTCCAATTTTCGGTTTCTTTGCGCCCGGACTTGCGGCTTGCTGCTCAAGCCATTTGTAAACTCTTTCCTCTAGCTCTCCGCATGTGCTCTGGGGTGAATGAAGAGAATCATCGTCTTCCAATATGATGCCCTGATTATCCATTGATCTCAATCCATTAATGATGTTGGGGAAGAGGGAACCCCGGTTTGTCAGTTCATAGGCGGAACTGGCTGGTGAGCTGAGGAAATCAGCTTGGCCTGACGATCCAGAGCTTGCCGAGGAATGCTGTTCGGTGGCGCTCTGAGGTGGCCGTTCACCCAAGTCGAATAGCTGTAGGTCAACATGGATGTCGTCGAGGAGGGTGAAAATATCCGACATGATTTGGTCAGAGGACGCAACGTCTGATCCGCGAGGAATATATGCCATGAGGACTAATGTAAACGACTTCTGCCGTAGTTGAAGTCTTGAAAAGATCAACTGGGCAGACTAGTTGACTCCAAGCACTTGACTCCAAGGCCTTGCCTTTATACCATCTTGTAGTTGTTCGCCCAGCCTGGGCTCTCCATGTTTACGGATCTAGTCTATCTGCCCATAGCTCAATGTTTCAAGAATTTGCTCTTAGCATCCCGGCCTTCATTATCGAGGCGGATGGCAGGTTGTTTCATGTCCTCGCTCAGGCCGCTCAACGCACACTAGCCAAGCGCACGTCGCCCTGTTTTATAGGCAACTTTTGACTTAGAGCACCTCTCATTTAAGCGGAGAGCAGCACCGCGTGCGCTAGTCCACTCGCAACGTGTCAATGCGTCATGGCTTCCATCAAACATCCTACCTATAGGTACTGGAGCGTGCACTAATGGCCAACAAGGCGAAATCAGCAAGTATATCGCTCACTCTTGCTTGGCTACAGCCAAAGAGAAGATACATTGACCCATCCCTCTTACCGATTTCCCAGTGCAGAATTGCGGTTTGATGGGAACACTTCGCGTATGCGTGGTCCTACAGCTGAATTCCATATGTATTAGAAATGGGCAGTTGCGTCATTTACAACCCCTAGGAGAGTGGTATGGACGAAGCGCTGGTGCTCTATGCTGAAGGTCGAGTGCCGGCTCTATACAAGCTTTCGGCCCGTATCTCGGAAGCATCATTCGATTGTATGCGGACTCGGGTGACTTACAAAGTCTGAAATTTTTGACCTACAAGCTGCAGACGTAAGGTTTGAACTCGGCGAACTTGTCATGCAGCGATGGGACTGTGTTGGATGCTTCCGATAAAACTATCGTATTTCTTCATGTCTGTGGTTAGGCTTGGGAAAGAGGCCAACCGCCTAAGAAATGACTATAGAATCTGGAACAGGACACAGATTTCAATATCATCCGTTAGAACACGACCCCCCTGGGCGTTTTAAGCGAACGTGCCAGAGCGCGTCAATTTACTCAATAGGGCGATAAACAAGACACCTAAAATCCGGGGGGGCTCTCATGTCGCGTGCGCAGACGAAACTTTGTCGGACCGACAAGATGGACGAGTCGAAACCAACTCCCGGAGGAAAGCGAGCTGCCAAGATGGGCCCGTGCTTGGGGGAATGAAAGGCTACGGGTTCAGCTCCGTTTAAACATCTTGGGGTTCTAGCCAGTTTATTTCGCTCTTGGCGAGGCCGGGAATCGAATGTCATGTCGGACCGACGAGAATCTGCTACAGGCAAAATTTGAGTCTTGGCGGAGATTAGCTGGGTTCTTTAGGCAAGATTCTAGAAGCCTTCCCCGAATGGTGCAGCACGTGCCCCCAGTTTCACTGTCGGTCCGACGAGAAGTCTCGGGTTGGCCCTTGGAACAGGCTAGTCTCTTACCCCTTGGACAAACCGCTGGAGCTGGGGTTGAAGAACGTGGAGAGATCGTGGAGAAGAGCCTCTCTGTCCGTGTGGAATTTGTATAAGAAACCCCGGATTCCCCAGACTGTCTCGAGTTTACTCAAACCCAACCAGCGCATCCTCCTCGGTGTTTCTCCATTCTCTCTACCTGCTTGCTCGAGAGTTCCAATCCCATCATTTCTGGCACAGCTGCCTCCCTTCTCTCAATTTGTTTGCACCAACGGGCCCCGAAGCCGACGCAATCACCATGTCGTCTTCCCCCAAGATCTCCCCGACCCAGGTCGAGGATGTAGTTCCAGACAGCAAGGGCTGGGATGTCAACAAAACTGATGCCCGCGAGGCTACCGACCTCGAACACAGCCTTACTATTCGCGACAGTATCCGTTTGTACCCCAAGGCCATTGGCTTCTCCCTCCTTTTCTCGACCGCAATTATCATGGAAGGATACGACCTGTCCCTCCTCGGAAGCTTCTACGGTTATGACGCGTAAGTTAGCTCCAAACTTGGTTGGGTCTTGTCGCATTGACCAATTGCTTACCCTCTGCGCGCAACAGCTTCAAGCAGAAGTTCGGCAACGAGGCCGACTCGGACGGCAACCCTATCATCTCTGCAGATTGGCAGACCTACATCCAAGTCGGCGGCATGTGCGGCCAGATCATCGGTCTTTACATCAACGGCTGGGTCTCGGACAACTTTGGCTATAAGCGAACCATGATGGCCACGCAGATCCTCATGATTTGCCTTCTGTTTTTCCCCTTCTTCGCTCCCAACCTCTCGGTTCTCCTGGCCGGCAACATCCTCCTCGGCATCCCGTGGGGCGTCTTCCAGACTCTCACTCTCGCCTACTCTTCCGATATCGCACCTGTCATTCTTCGCCCTTACCTGACGTCCTATGTCAACCTCTGCTGGGTTATTGGTCAGCTCATCGCTGCTGGTGTCCTCCGAGGCTTCAGTTCCATGGGCGGTGATATGTCCTACCGCATTCCATTTGCTCTTCAGTGGGTTTGGCCTCCCCTGATCATGATTGGCACCCTGTTTGCCCCCGAGTCTCCTTGGTGGCTAGTCCGTAAGGGACGATTCGATGACGCTCGGCGATCAATCCTCAAGCTTGTGTCGCAGTGTGATATCCCATTCAACCCGGACGCCCAGGTGGCTCTCATCAAGGCTACCAACGACATGGAGATGGAGAATTCCGCTGGAATGAACTACTGGCACTGCTTTATGCGCAGTGACTTGCGAAGGACAGAGATTGCTTCCATCAGCTATACCGCCCAGGCGCTCTGCGGTAGCGTTCTCATGGGTTACTCGGTTCAATTCTATCTCGAGGCTGGCCTTTCCCCTGAGAGGGCCCTGGACTTCAATGTTCTCCAGTACTCTGTCGGTGCTATTGGAGTTGTCCTCTCTTGGTTCTGGATGGCACGTTTCGGTCGCCGCACCATCTACCTTTTCGGCATGGGCTCACTCTTCTTGATCCTCCTCGCCGTTGGTGCTTTGGGATTTGTCAATCGTTCTAATTCAGGCGCCAGCTGGGCCATCGGCAGCCTTCTGGTTTTCTATACTTTCATGTATGACATGGCTATCGGCCCAATCTGCTACACCATCGTTGCAGAGATTCCTTCCACCCGTCTCAAGGCTAAGACTATCGTTTTGGCTCGCAACTTCAACAACATGGCTGGTCTAATCAACAACGCGCTGATGCCTCGCATGCTTGGACGCAACTCTTGGAATTGGGGCGCGAAAACCGGTCTGTTCTGGGCTGGTTGGTGTCTCCTCATTTTCATCTGGGCTTTCTTCCGTCTCCCTGAGCCCAAGGACCGTACCTATGGCGAACTCGATCTTCTTTTTGAGCACAAGGTCAGCGCTCGCAAGTTTGCTAGCACGCAGGTTGATCAGTTCGCTGGGACCGGCGACGAAGCGGTCAAGGTGGATAACTAAGTACCGGGGAATTCTGGGTTGCACATATGTCTTCAGCAACCATCAGACAGGAGCGATTAGGAGCACAAGTTTTTGAACTGCCACTCGACTGCCGGGAATGACGCTGAAGTGTTTGAGGTCCCACGGATATCTTTGGAGACAGTGAAGTGTATAATTAATTAGTAAATTCAGACTTTGCGTGAGAGAAAGGTCGTGCATAAGCTGCGATTTCGCTTCCTAGAATGTGATGTCCCAACTGAATATTGCAATGATAATTCCTGAAGCACTTCGACCCTGAAGAAGTGAAGCCACAAGTATGAAGGACTACCTTTGTGGAACAAATCGTGGCTTTTGTCTGTGGCTGATACCTCGGTGGCACAAAACCGGAAGTCTGCGTCTGTTTCAGGGCTCTACCGGACAGTACCGCAAACCTTGAGGCATTGCTTTAGAAGCTCCATTACGACGTGACTACTAGTGTAGCTGTTTGTAGCGGTGACGAGGACCCATGAGTCTTTTAGGATCGTGGTGGTGGTGTTGGTCATTGTTACAAACTTTGATGTCGATGAATAGAAATGGGTTTGGTAATGAGGAAGATGCCTTCTGCAAAGTAGGAACTTATCTTCCAAGAGAGTGTTCATTCTTCGCCATTTATACCTGCAGCCTGCTAGATAACTCTTGCCAAATTTGCTCACGGAATGAGATCGGCTCTTGCTAAGTGGGCTCGGCATTCGACCTCTTTCTGAGAGCAAACCAACCAATCACATAGATCTCGGACGTTCAGAAATCCCTGTTTACCAGGGCTTACATCCGACAGATAGACTGTCCACCCGAGTTCACTGCAATTTTAGCTCAACAGAGCTGGGTGCTCCCATCCTCACTGGCATGAATTAGGCACGACTCACCAGTTACTGTATACCCGAGCCATCGACATTGAATTTCATGCAGAAATGATAGGAAGCACTTGACATGACCATATTATTCGAATTTAACCAAATCACCTCGCAAGCCTCGTCCATCTCTTTATATCCCCGTCTGTTTTGCTCCTTCGTGTTTTATATAGGGTAAGTACTACTTAGAAGCCTCATAAGCGACCCGAACTTCGCGTCACTAGGCTAGGCGATTACTAGGTTGGAGACTTATCTTTGCTTAATCAGAAGCGCTTCCCTGTATATGTGTCATTTGACATCGTTTCCGTTATGTCACTATTCACTTGTATAGACTAGCTGAGTTAGAATGATAAGTCTGATCGATCTCTCACAGACCATTGCTCTTGCATGTAAAAACTCCTCCCACGCCCCCAGCTTCGAATTGGTCAATGATGCCCTGCACGCTCACGTATGTGCCCAATGTGAGATACAGGAAGCCAGTAAGGATGATGATGACATTCAGCACAACAGACACAGCATCAATGATGGGCTGTCTCTTCCTTCCAACCTTTAGGTCGGCATTTCGCATGCGAAAGTAAGCTAGACCCCAAAAGATGAAGCCGAACCAGCAGTTGAACAGAGATGACATGACAGATAAAACTGGATTCATATTAGCGGGATACCTTACCGAGCATGAGGTTCAAGACTTACGCGATGAAAAGAAGGGAATGACTTCGGCAATGATGAACGAAGCGACCCAGCTGATGAGCAAGACGAAACCCCACCAGAACCAACCCTTGAATGTGTGTTCGGTGACGTGGCGTGAGTCGTTGAACATGCGGAAGAAGACAAATCTGCCCGTGACGGAAGCATAGAGGCATCCGACAAATATGATGGTTGGCACCATGAATGAGTACGATACTTTCTTGTAGGTGTCTGTCAAAATTCCAAAGGCGGGGGCGACCATGTACTGATTGCCAGTGTAAGCGTAGATGACGGAGCCGACGACGCTGAAAGTGACGATTTCAGCGATCGTGCAAGCCCACAATGCTTTTGGGAAGTCACTAAAGAAAATTAGTCCCTGTGCATGTATATGTTGTTTTATTCTTGGCGTGAACTTACCGAGGGTCACGCATCTCGGCAATGAAACTAGGAATCGTGGTCTGACCAATAAAGGTGTAACTCATGTTCATGAAGGCCGACATTCCTGACACAAGCGTCGTAGTTTTGGGTGTCCAGATGGAAATAATGGGCTCGCCAAGGTCAGGATAGCCAGCAGGTTTTCCTTGAGCACCAGCAAATGCCGTAGCTAGAAACACCGAGATGAATGTGAAAAACGCGGATCCAAAGCCTAGTTTGGAGAGCATGTTGAAAGTGCGTGGCAGTGAGCCCAACCAGCTCAGGATAGTGACGACAATGGCAAATGTAACGGTTCGACATGCGTGAATCGTGTCTGCCTCTGTCATAGTGTTCATGTACATGGAGCCGACGAGGACATGAAGCGCCTGGATGAAGGTGTTGTTGACGACAAACATGATAGCCGTCCACCACCAGGCCCACCTCTTATTCCACCACAGCATCTGGCCGACATCGCAGACATCCCGGACCTCGGGGTGGCGCAAGCAAAACTCCCACAGCACCAGACTCGTATACAGCACGAGACCTGCGACAACTGCGGTAAGAATCAGGCCAGGGACGAGGCCGAGCAAGCTGTAGGACCAAGGAAAGCTCATGATAGAGAGCACGATGTACTCGCTGAACAGCAAGCCGGCCGTCTTTTGCCATGAGCATGTGCGGTACTGGATGCCATTGCCCTGCTCTGAGGCGAGCTGCTTGTCCACGATGTTAACAGCGGCTTGGTCGCCGTCACTGAGATCTGCGAGCAGATGCTCCGCGACGGGCTCGATTCGAGGCCCAATGACGACTTTGTTGCCTCCGAAGGCGGATGCAAGCCAAGGAGACCGTCTAGGCAGCCCGGAGACTTCGGGGTCGTACCCTGAGTCGGGCGTTTTGAGATCTGATGCCATGGTAAAGTACGGCAATGGTAGGACAGAAAATGATGTGAAGACAGGCCGCCAACGTCACAGCAGGCTGGGGATTGACATTTATATGAACATCACCCGTATGAAACCTTGGTCCAGCAACTCCACCGAAAGATGGAGTAGCCCTAACCACCTCAGTCAGGGTATCCTCTTTGCAACCCCCCTTGCGGTTACACTACTCGGGGAGAGCAAAGGCATCACCGACGGTCCGCTACGAGACCTTGCGTTTTGATGAATCATGTGCGCGATCAACCGATACCTAACACACACATGGTTCTGAGCACGTCAACGGGATCGAATGGTTCGAGAGAAACTAGCAGGATGGAGCATGGTGGGCTGAATCTCACTTTGCTGGGATGGCCCGCAAAACTTGGCTACACTTGGCCACCTTGGCTTGCTTCTTGGCCACATTGGCTGCTTCTTGGCCACGCGGATGGGGGCTTGTTTGTCGATCGCCGAGACTAAGGTGCCGCTTATGGTGTGATCCATGGATCTTCTGTTGGAGCCGGTCGTTGATAATGGCAATGATGTCAGAGATGGGATTTTTACTACGCAATTGTTCATTAACGGTTCAACAATAGCAGCTTCGAGGTTCTTGCTGGAGAGATGATAAAAACGCTACATACTCTTTCCTCAAATAATAGACTGCTACGGCATTAATCTTGTCAATGTATGCTGAACGAGTGCAACGTAGTACGCTGTGGCGAAGGTGGGTCGATCGCAGGCACCAGAATTGATGCTGCAAGGTTTGGAAAACGCAATCGGTACTTGCGGTGACGCCATAAGTCACCATCGTAACGGCACCAATGGCTAAAAGGAATTGCCGTTCAATGACACGCGTTCCAGCTGTCGAAGATGAGCCCGACTAAGCTAATTCGTCAATAAGCTTGATTGTTTCGTAATAAGCTTATTTGCCGTCTTTATATTCGCCGACAGGACTCGAGGATCTCCTGAGGCGTTCTCCACGCGACGCTTCGTCTAACTCCGTCACATTGACGAGAGAACGCCACAAATCCTTCGCTGTGATATGTATCTGCTTCTTATTACTGTAAGCGTGGGGGTGGGATTGAACTGCCTCATACGGCTACTTCATTACACTCCATTGCCTCGCGAGTCTCATGTCTTTCGGCGTGACCGCGATATTGTGCTGCGAGATGGATCCTGCACCAGGGCTTCAGTGGGGCATGCTTTGCTTTGTCAATTAGCGTTCTAGGTTTGACGATGTCACAGTGCAGTCCACACCAATTGAGTTTACGAGACACGGCGGCAGTTTTATTGAAGCCTAGGGCTGAAAAAGGGCAAAGATTCCGGCCCTAATTCAGAAAGGAGACATAAGCTGACTAGTACGAGCAGTTTGAGGAGGGATTATGAAGAATAAGCTACATTTGACAAGCGAACACAATAAGCTATGGAAATGAGATCATCTATACACCAGCTTACATGATAGTAGGCAACATTTGGTCGAACAACTCATCACCATCCGGGTACAAAAGAGGATCAGACTCAACCATGGCCTGCTCGGCACTCTGGGGGGGATATATCAACGTTTGGTTGATGTACGTCTTTGCCTTCTTGGCCGCGCCACCCGTGACCTTGACCTCCCTCTCCCAGCCCCTGGTGATGACAGCACCCCAAGCCCCGAGGTCGAGACAGCAGCCATATGCGGGCTGGGAGTAGAGCACTGTTGGCTCGTCAAGCAAGTCTGCCGCGGCGTTGTGCCCGGAAACACGGCCGAGTAGCATGGCGTGCTGGCAGGACATGGTCGCATGGTGGCCCTTTGTATCGAGGAGAACGTGGGCGGCGTCTCCAGTGGCGAATACATGTTTGCTGGATGGTATGCGGAGATCTTGGTCGACATGCAAGCGGGAGAGATGGTCTTTTGTGCTGGGTATCTGTTGCGTTAGGGACGTTGCCCTCACTCCAGCGGTCCAGATGGCCGTCATGGCTTCGATGCGTTCCCCAGAGGCAAGAGATACTCCTTCAACATCAATACTAGCCACAGCTGATCCGAGTTTCACTTCAACTCCGAGGTCTTTCAAGGCTTGCAAGATAACAGGTCGAGGGCCTGGTCCAAGTTCAGGGCCAACCTCTTCAGCGTTTTCCACAACAATGACACGCAGATTGGTGTTCTTTCTAAGGCGTCCCGGCAGTTCGGCGGCGAGCTCGATACCAGTGAAGCCGCCGCCGCAAACGACGACAGTATCGCGCGCTGGGCTGGGAGAAAGCGATGCGAGACGCTCGAGGTGAGATTCCAGCTTGGTAGCAGAACCGAGCGAATCAATGTCGAAGCCATATTGCTGGAGACCCGTGACTTTTTCGGGTCGGACGACAGCACTCCCAGCCGCCAGTACAAGGCGACTATAGCTGATGGTGGATTTTATTCCAGAGGGGGAACGAGCATCGACAGTGTGCTCGTCCAAGTGGATGCTCTCAACGATGCCCTGGATGAACTTGATGCCGGAATCTTCAAACAGAGAGGCGAGGGGATGAGCCAAATTGGATGGATTGGCCTCATAGAGTCTTGGTCGGACGACGAGTGATGGCTCTGGGGCAATGACGACGACTTCAATGTCGTTCTCTCTATGCTTAAGATTGATGAGGCGCTTGGCAGAGAGGGCGCTCCACAGGCCAGCGAAACCAGCCCCGATGACGACAATATTTTTCTTTGCGACAGTCATTTTGATAGGGATTGTGGTTTTGGGTTTGAGTGTTGGTGCGATGGACGATAAGATGGTAGATGCGGTTGAGGAGAGGGATGCTGAACTTGAGATGATGAGGACGACTGGTCATGACTATTTATTTCATTATGGGCTTCGGGAGTACCAGATGAGCACAAAGCATTATTCATCTTCGACGCAAATCTGCAAATTTCTACCTGACATGATGCGGCAACACGGTCTTCAGAAATGAATAGCCCATGAGCAACTTACTGTAGAATCGGATACCCGCATAGTGACACTGAATGTAGCGTGCGGGTATCCGTTTCTGCGGGCCTAAATCTTCCGAATACCCGCAGCGAGTCCATGCCCTGTAAAGACCCTGGAGTCCGAGATGAGAGCCCTGGCAGTTCCGACAGGCCAACCTGACATCACCACCTGCAACAGCGGATTGATCAGCGGATCTGGAGGCTACCCATTGATAGCTTCAGGTAATACCCAAGAAGCAATTTTAGATACTTGACGTACCAACACGTGTAGCTATCACCTGTCTATGCGGAGTAACCCGCACCGTCGCTATTCCCGCAAAACGCCGCTGTCTCGGCTCTAACAGACCCGCACCCAAATTAGATCCTTCATCTCAGCGAGTAACCGCATCCTCCACTCAACCAGTTCCCAATCATCATCATCATCATCCTCGCCATACCCGCTTCTATCCGCATCCTCATGGACTTATCTGACAACCAAGTCTCATCCAAGGGCAAAGCCGTTACACGCTCTTCTCTCGCTTGTCTACCCTGCCGTTCTCGACACCGCAAATGCGACGGCATTCAACCCCGCTGCACCCGCTGCGCCGAGTCGGCAATCCAATGTCACTATGCCAAGTCGCGGCGAGGCGGGCTCGATCGTGCGGCTCTTGCGGAGCGACGAAGACGGCTTGGCTTAGGTGATGATGGCTCACCGACTTTGGACCTGGATGATGGTTTATCGTCCACTGTCATCCCACCGCGGGCTTCAAGTCTGGAAGAACTTGCTCAGCCTGTGACTCAGCAAGGGCTCTGCGATGGCGGGTTTTCTCGCGGCTCTTTTGGCCCCGTCTCATCCACAGCTACATCTGCTACTTTCGACCCCATTGGCATCGAGCACGATGATCTCATCAACTCATACTACAACAACTTTCACAAATTCCACCCGTTGGTTGTACCCAGAGCTCATCTATCGAGGCTCCTCCAGGACACAACTAGACAACCCAGCTTAACACCACTCATTGCCGTTTTGCGTCTCATCGGTCGCCTCTATAATGCCCAAGAATGGCCAATCCCGCTCCAAGACTCTGTCGAGGCCTCCTTCTCTGAAGCATCTCAAGCAAATCCTTTCATAGTGCAATGCCGGCTATTGTACTCCATAGCTCTCTTCTGGTACGGTCATACCGCAGATTCGCAACGAGAAATGGATATAGCTGTTCGCCTCGCTCTCGACCTTGGAATGTTCCGGTATGAATTCGCAACAGACCACGGAGGCGGAGATGCAGTGTTGACGGAGTCCTGGAGACGGACTTGGTGGATGCTATATGTGGTCGATGGTTACTACGCGGGCACGTTGGGTATTATGAAGCCTGCGTTGCTGGATGTTGATGCTACTGTGGAACTTCCCTGCGAGGAGCTCGAGTTCGAATCAGGTGTGAGTACCCAATCGCGCATTCTCCCATCCCATCCCTGTTTCGTTGCCCTGCCATCAATGTGGTTTATCTCATGCTGATCGTGGACAGGAAATACCCGAACCTAAAACGCTGCACGACTTTGACTCTCGAGAGTTTGCTTCCGACGATGTTTCATTCTCATCCTTTGCCTATCTCATCGGCTCAGTACGGTGCGTCGTCTTAGCAATGGCGACAGCACCCGAAATAGCAGCCAAGGAAGCATCCACCCAAGTCATTCAGGCTGCTGACTCTATTGTCGACGGATGGCTACTTTTACTTCCGAAAGGACGCAAGCAAGTTTTGGCCAAGAGTGGCGAGATTGATGAGCTCATGTTCCAAGCGCACATGGTTATTCACGTGTAAGCAGTTTGCTTCCTTCAATCAGCATGAAGTGCTAATATTGGCCCGCTTAGGTCAATCATCAACTTGCACAGACCCTTGTCGGACCTCAAGTTCAATCAGATAGAGGAGGTGTCAAGCTGCGCCAGAGACCCTCCTACGGCTACGCCTGGGCCAGAGCTCATTAATGTGCACACAGTGAGGGTTCTGCGATCTGTAGAAGCACAGATTCGCCTCCTCGCTCTGCCAGTTCGGCCATTCAGCCACACCCCCTTCGTTACCTGTATGGTCAACGAGGGTACACTCGCGCTACTCTCAGCTTGCAACTTTCTACTCAAAGGGAAGGAGTTGGCTGTGGCAAGGGACCAAATCCGCATGACCGTCGGTTGCCTCAAGACCTTAGGGGAGATTTGGCCAAGGACGGCAAGAAACCTACAGGAAATACAAACTATTGCTCGGCATGTGCTTGGACTAGAACCCAAAGGTGCTGCCAGCGCCACTCCCGAGTCCTCCGAAGTGCCTAGTCTTTCGGGTGGCGAAGCCCAAATGACTTCTGGCTCTGAGACAGGAGCGTCGAGCATTGATTTGTTTCCCGCTACAGATGCCGTAGATAGTGTTTACGGGTGGTGCAAATTTGGTGAGCTGGATGTAGATCTTTCACGGTGGATGAATGAGTCATGATCTGAGTTGGGAAAGAACGGTGATTTGTAAGAATGCAATAGAATAAACCTTTGCTGAGTTTATTCTATGCATAGAGAGTCTCCGCAGAGAACTAACAGCTGGCAATTTACTCAAACATTCATTCTCCGAACTAGAAACGAGACGGGGTACTCCTCAATTGGCTGATTTGGGGCTATGAATGCATGTAATGACTAACACCAAGTCGAACTCAGACTCTCGTACCAATCGAACGGTCATTCAAATAAGAACAAGCGTTCAAATTGCCAGTGGCTGCGGAATTTCTGCATCTGAAATTCACCAGCCCTCGTCAAGCACAGTCAGAGCTTCGTAGCCACCCTTCTTAACCACGTTAGTGTCGATGACGACAATAACCATGAACTTGCAAGGATCTTCATTGCTATTGTTATCCGCGACAGTGTGGTGGCACCCAGGCAACTCCCTAAACGTTTGGCCGGTTTTGTACACCTTGGCCGGGTTATCGTTCATACCACTGAGCATCTCGCCCTCTTGAATGATGGCGACGACGTGAGCTCCTCCGTGACGGTGCGGTGGAGTCCAGCCACCGGGCGGGAGAATGACTTGGAGGCCGATTATGGACTTCCCAGGCGAGTTGGTAAGCTCGTAATCGAACACGATCTCGATGGCTTCTCTCGGGCGAGTGCTAGAGGGCACGTCAGCAGTAAGGCCTGGGATTTTTTAGAGGATGCGAGAAGAGCACTCCACGTACCTGGCATGAACGACGCGAGACTGCATCATTGGTGTATCAATACGTAGACAGCTAGACTGAGAGAATATATTCATTCAAAAGAAAAAAACATCCAAGGTAGTTGCAATGATGAATCGCATTCAACAATAATCATGCTCAAGAGCTCATATTTATATGCACGGGCATGATTTTGCCTGGCGTTTTGTCAACACATGCGGGTCAGTGTTGGCAAACCCTGAAAGCTGGAGATGTGGGCTTTACTCATTCCTTTCATTCATGTTCGAGCGAATTATGGATACTCGGGTATTTCAACCCGAAGATCTCAGGGATTCATGTCCATATTGAGATACCCATTCGGGTCGGGCAAGAGGATGACAATCTGTTAGCGGCCCCACACCGGGTCGTCCGAGATGCTGGACCCGAATGGCCCGAGTGCCAAGCCCGAATATGACGTCGTCTAGGGTCACAGTGTTGGTTGGACCCTCGCTATGTTCCGGACCAGTTGTGATAAGTATCGCAGGTCGCAGGCCGTGCTGGATCAGTCAATAATTTGTAACGAAAACTGCAAGTACAAATATCCCCAAGGCCGCCACGGTCTGTTGAGTTGAGAAGAAGTAATTACTCTCATCAAGGCCTGCACACAACTAAAATTCAACCGGCACCAAGAGCAACTCCCCCATATCAACAACATGAAGGCTATTCAAATCACAGGAGAGAAGGATTCCCCTAAAACCGGCCTCACTGAAACCCTGTCCAAGCCGATCCCCGAAGGCCACGACATCCTCATCAAAGTCTTTGCCGCAGGAATAACCGCCGACGAAATCACATGGCCGGAGCTATACGCCACTTCCAGCAATGTCCCCGGACATGACATTTCTGGTGTCATTGAAGCATTCGGGCCGTCGTACAACGGGCCTTTGTCTATCGGCGATGGCGTATTTGCAATGCTCAGAGCCGATGCTAGCCAAGGGGGTCAAGCTGAGTTTGTCACTGCGACCCCTGATGAAGTCGCCCTGAAGCCCACGTCCGTTTCCCACGCAGAGGCGGCAGCTCTACCTATCCCGATTTTGACCGCCTGGGAGGCCATCTTTACGCACGCAAAAGTAAAGAAAGGGGCCAAGGTTCTCGTCACTGGTGCTTCCGGTGCAGTTGGCATCATGCTTGTTCAGCTTGCAAGCCGGATGTTGGAGGCAGAGATCATCGGGCTTGCATCGCCAAAGAATCATGCCCGCCTGAAGGACCTTGGAGCCAGTCATGTCATCGACTACAATTCATCATACTGGCCAGAGATGGTTAAAGGTGTGGACGCAGTCTTCGGCACTGTTGGAGGAGCTATCCTGGACGCAGCGTGGAACACGGTTAAGGACGACGGAGTCATCGTCACAGTGGCTGATCCGCCTCCGCCGTGGGCATTCGGCAGAGGAAAGCCTCGACAGCTTCAGGGCCATCCAAATGTATCATGGATTTATTTTGTGGTTACTGCTAGTGGCGAGCACTTGGCGCGAGTCACAAATCTCTTGGATGAAAAGATTATCGAGCCTCTTGCGGTCAAGACGTTTCCCGTCGACGCGGCGGTGGAAGCTTGGGCATACGCAGGTCAACGAGGGAGGGATGGCAAGGCCGTCATAGAGTTTGTTTTTCAAGATTCAGATTCGCAATGATTAGGGTTCATTCAGGTACATTCTACTTTTTGACCCTATTCCCTGTACATTTCAAATGGCATCAGAGATCACATCAGCCAGCATAAAATCTAGAGAACCACCTGTTGGTGCATTTCCAGACTCCGGCACAAGTGAATCGGTGAATACTCTCTGTTCCACTTGTGGTATCGTTCTAATTGACTCCACTGTCAACTCTCCATGTGCATCCCGGTTCTCAAACACAGCCTTGGCCATGAGTGATATCTCACTTGACCATTTTGTCGCCTGCGGCCATATACTTTTGAAGGCCTTGAGGATCCCCAGAAACATCCTTACGCGGTCTCTAGCATGAGTGTAATCAGATCCCCGCAGTAAGTACTCGCATCCAGACATATGCGTCGCCATAGCCATAGATCCCATGCACATTACAAAGGGACTGTGGGTTATGGGCGATGTGGAAACTGTCAATAAGTCGATAAACGTCTTGGCTGCATGTATCGCTTTGTGGGTGTGTCTATTGTGGTGGTTCTCATCGGGAGATATGACCTCAGCAGGCAATGGCGGCGCATACTTGGAGCATAGAAGTTCCATGGTGCTGTAGTGAAGCATAGATCTTGGCCTATGTAGATGCGTGGCCGCGCTGCATATAGTTAGCAATGCTGTGAGCAATACACTAGTGCGAGGTTTGACGTACGTGTTGATCACCATATGCGCCCGAAACAATATCTCATCAACTATACCATCGGGACGAACTGGGTCGCGTTTGCTCTGTGGGAGATGCAAGTACCAGCTCATAATGTTTGCCTCGGCATTCTTGACAAGCGACAAAGCTGATCCGCCAGCGATATCTCCAGCTCCAAGTACCGTGCCCAGTATTCGGACGGCATCAATAAGATACGTATATGAGGAGAATGATACTTCGACGTCTTCGAAACCACGATTGTCGTAGTCACTTAGCGTTTTGGGTGGAAGAATTACCTGCGCTAGCATTAGAATTTGTTGTTTCGAGTCGCTCCTCATACATTGAACTCACAGAGTCGGTGTAATTATCCTCCTCGTTTGGAAGTTCGACCTCCACACCCTGGGTCCAAAGCGAAAATGTCGGCCAGTGTCGAATGCCAGCAAATAGGCCATCAACAACATAAAGCTCCCACCAAGTCCTTCTCCAGCTCTCCTCTAATACTGGGTCTCCTTGACCATGCTTGGAGGCAAAGGTTCGACTATCTAGTCGGATGTGCAACGCGATTACTTTTGCCTGTTGCAGGACTGAAGTCGCCCGCTCACTCTCGCCACTCCACTCTAAGACAAGTGCAAACAGCATAAGAGCTTGGACTGTGAAACCGTCTGATGGTAATTCCTTTTGAACAGCTCGGTCGACATCTTGTCTGAAAGTCTCATATCGACCGTCATGGATGTACATGGAACCGATCAGTGTTATGATAGAAATTAGGTTCGTCAACGAGGCGGCATCTCGATCAAGCTGGCAGATAAGATGAGGCTTTGGTAGGACAAATGGGTGTCCTTTGAAGAAATAGGTATAGAACCCATCCATAGCTGCACTTGTGACAGCAATGTTGAACCCTGGAACATTCTGCCGGAAGGGTTCCACGGTGATTGGGAAAGAGAAATCTGCATCATGGGTCTCTCCGAGCGTCGGAGAGTAATCTGTAAACAAATTCTCCCCCATGGTTTCTTCTCCGCTCGCCGAACCCATAATCATGGCTTCCTTCTGATTCATCTGCTTCCGACGGCTCCGTCGGATGTTGGTATAGATGCACTTCTTGTTGAGTGAGCGACATCGCGAGCAAGTAGGTAGAGCAGCGTCACATCGCAAGTGTTGTGCGCGACAGATGGTGCACGCAATTGACACTCGAGCCTTTGAGCTCCTTGCATCTCGATGATTTCCTGTGTCGACGCTCGAATTTCCGTGGCGAATCTCTGTTTGGGCTTGATTTGGCTCCGTGGCTCCATCTCCATTTTCCACAACCTCAGCATCGCTTGTCACCACCATGGTGTCAGCACTTTCCATAACAGGGTTCGTGGTTACCGCGTATTGTGAATAGAAGATGAATGATTCAGTGCGGCGCGTAAGCAATACTAAGAATAGTTGGTTGTGGATGGTTGTTACCCTCGTCGGCTAGTATTCCAGTCCTAAGCAGGAAACTTGGATCTGGATGAAAAAGTCCCAGCAAATTTAATGGGGAAAATTTCAAGTCCTATCGAAAATGAGCATGAACACGCTGAATTATAACTTCGATGTTAGTACTGGGGAAATCCGGCGATCTGAGGAGCGTAGCATGGAGATGGAGAAAAGCGGTCAACTTAAGCTAATCCTATTTTGGCTTTCTGCCGTAGCATTCTCCAACAGATTTCATGTTTCCGAAATTCAGTATAGGGTAGGTTAGTTTGCGACGAGCAGTAGTCAGCTCCAGCCTGCAGGTGATGTGCTTAAACCACGTTGACGCAATCCATATGCCGCCGAAAGGGCTGCTTGTTGGTCGCGATTCATCGCACATATTTTTATTCCTCAATTTTATAGTCCAGGCAAACAGCCTTGTTCTTTAAAATGACAGTAAAAAGTAACTAGAATTCCTCATGTGGGACCAGCTTTCACAAATATCCCAGATAAAGTCGTTTTTGCCCTCGGTATTGGCTTCGTTTTACAGTAAAGAAGCAATATGTATTATCCTGTTCGACTTTTGAATAGTTAGGGAGAAGTGCTGAGGGCAGGGGCACATTCGGTTTTGAGAGTCGGATCATTGATCACATTATACTTCTGTAGCAATCGATAGTACATTGACAGCCGAGCATGATCGCGGGCCAGATACTGCACAATCTCCTTGTCAAGCTTATACCAAACTACAAGGTCCAATACTCGGCTGCGTCCACAGAACATCGTTTATAGCAAACTGGGAAAAGAAGTCACCCAAGGAGACCTGCCCACCACAATCGCTCCCTTCAGCCGACGAGAAGAAAGGCGGGTCAACTTGACTGACGTTTTGTCGTGACTGCTCATCGGGCCAAGGCTGGGCAAACTTGTTCGTGACCCGAAGAGTGGCATTGGGATCGTTGTTCGACGTCGAGGATGCGGCAGCGGTCGAGGAATCGCCTGACATGCTGTAATGAGGAGGCGAGTCTAGGATTTTCCAGAAGCTCGCAGTGTTGAATGTAACTGTAGAGCTTTCCGTTCCATTTTCAGCGGCTGAATAGGAGTTCGCGGAGGACCTTCAGCTGTCATTATGTTAACCAAGAACCTAGCAAGGCAGCATACATAGAACGCACCTTTTGGCGAATGTGTGGCTAGTGGAAAGAGAGGGGTTCCAAGAACTTTTCACAAAGATGAAGACCTTTCCTTGCATTCCTAGCAATGTGCTGGTCCTGAGCAAACTGGAAAAGCCAAGGAATGATGGCTGTGGCGGCGACTTGGTGCCCCATCAATGGGTCATTGACTTCTAACTGCATTTCCTCGAATGCCTACAGAAGCCGGATCACCCAGCCCGTGTGAAACAAAGCTTGGTCTATAACCTGTTGCAGAAAAAGCTTAGGCTGAGATTTGCGATCTCGATCACGCAGAGCCACCAAGTGGATGAAGGGATGGTTAAGAACCGCTAGTGCCGCATGAGACGATAGCTGCATTATAGTCCAAGGTGTCCAGTACTCTCGATAGCTATGGAGTTCTGATGGTAAACGATGCTTAGCGAGTATGTTCTCAAAGCGGTGAGGCGGACCAAGCTCTATTTCGAACTCCTGGAGTTTAATCATAAGCTGCGAGTAGGTTGAGTTAGAGGACCATGGAATCTCGGTTTTCTCCAGCCGAATTGCACTCAAGTATGCAATGATATCTCCCCAAATTGAAATGATTTTTAAGCTGGACGCGATAATCCCTAACTCTATGCCGTCTATATCGACCAAGTCACCCTCGTCACCCTGACCAGGCACTAGGGCAGGCAGAGGAGGGCTGGGAGGGAGTGGGGGCACGTTGTCGAATCGATCCAAGACCGTTATTGTAGGAGAGAAGGCTTTCTCCAACGTGAAGGAGCTCCAGTAACATCGAGAGCCAGTGTCGTCGTTTGAAGCTCTCGAGGAGCTTCGCCTGCTTAGCATTCGAAGAGACTCTAGTTTCGTAGCAGCTCCAATGGACATCCACGCTCGGCTCTGCTTGTTTACTTCTGCGGTCAGATCGGACAAAACAAAAGAATGAGACTGAAAGGGCTTACCCATGATATCACCCAGTGCCAGCAGGCATAAGGCCTGTGTTACTTCCGTGGTTGCCACTCCTTCCGCAGCCAAGTTCATCACTGTCTCCTGAGAGGAAGTTGTGTAGAAGCCGATTGCCTGCGACTCTCTCTCATTGTAGAAGTAGTTTTCGGAGTAATGAAGACAGAGTGTCAGGAAACTCCAGCGAAGGAATTGAGGGAAGCGTGGAACTCGTGAGCGTAGGTCTTTTGGGTTCAAGAGTGGTAGTGGTTGGAAGTATATTTTGGTTTGATAGATGCCCGCCATATAGTCCAAGACGTCTGCTGGGGGTTCCGAATTGGAAGGGGACCTGAGGTGGTCAGTACTCAAACATGCGTAAGTAGGAGATATCGGACACGTACCAGATATCCGCATAGAACGGTGGACTAATAGAGGAATTCAAAGGCTGGGAGAGGATGCCGACATCGCTCATTGAGGAACTGGGTCTGCGTTTGGAGAGCTTGGAGGACTTTCCGATGATGGACTTTCCAGGCGAGCTGGTGAGCTCGTAATCAAACATGACCTCGATGGCTTCTCTCGGGCGACTGCTAGAGGGTGCGTCAGTGGTAAGGCCGGGGATTTTGGAGAATGCAAGAAGAGCACTCTACGCACCTAGCATGAACGATGGGAGACTGCAATATCGGCAAAAGAATACTCAGATAGCTAGATTGAAAGGTAAATTAATTCGAGAGAGAAATAGAACAAGTCTCAGGTAGTTGGAAGAATGATAGACGTTCAGTAATAATCATGCTTGAGAGTTCATATTTATATGCACTGACACGTTCTTGCCTGGGCGTAGTGTCGAGGTGGCAAACCTTAGCATTTGGTACGTAGGCCTTTACTCAAAAGCTTGACTCATATTTCGAGCGAATTATGACAACTCATATACCTCAACCCGAAGGTCCCAGGGATTCATGTCCACATTGAGATAGCCGTTCGAGTCGGGCAAGATAATGATGATCCGTTAGTGGCCCCATACCGGGTCGTCCGAGATGCTGGACCCGAATGGCCCGAATGCCAAGCCCGAATATGACTTCTTGATGCTGCCTATCATCGAGGATCCCGCCACTGAGTCGTTAGTTGGCGACTCGTTCGATATAGCCGTCTACCTGCAGAAGACGTATCCGAACTCGGGCGCAGGTGACCTTTTCCCGCCCCAGACGCTCAACTACGACTTCATGCTCAGTCTAGGCTGCTTATACCGCTATCGGAGTGTTCTAAGAGTGCATTTCTCGAGTACGCCAAGTTCAACGTCACCATCGACGCGGCCTTTACCGCATATATGCAGCTGACGGTCTAGGGCTTTCCGTTCAATCCAGCCAGTGCTTAGGCCAATAAGGCGGAATTCGTGCAGCGCGCTAGCATTACGTGCTAGGACTTTGCCTTAGTTGGCGAGGCGCCGGAGAAGGTTAAGCAATCGTTCCGGAACATGCTGGGCGGCCTGGGTGAGCTGTTCTTGAGGGATACCAGCGGGCCGATTATACTCGGAGCAAGGGTTAGCTGCGCCGACTTCATCGTCGCTGCGTGGTTGCGGATGATGCGCGCAAGTCTACCGGACAGTGAATGGGACGAGGTGGCAAGTTGGCATGAGGGTCTTTTCGGGCGGTTGCATGATGCGTTGGAGGTGTATGCCGAGACGAAATAGGGTCTTGTTCGTTCCCAGGCTTGCGGTGCAAAATTCGTCCATTACTTCAGCGTCTAAATACTCATCAAGACGCCTCAGGAGTTGTGCCCTTTCCCTGACTTCCTCGGCTAATCCAGGTTTGGGCATGTCCCATCTATCTTGATACTCGCTCGGTTCAAAAGATTTGTCTGCCACTTGTCCCAAAACGGCTTATGGGTAGAATCCACGGCCCTATAAATTAATGTCAGCATCATAATCTTGGTCGCACTCAGGCTCCAAGGCAAGGATCGAAAGTTTGGGGTTGAGCAGGAGAAAATGGCAACCTACTTCTTATAGCCCTCCATCATATCAAACGAGGCGCGGGATCGCCTAACTAGCGAATCCAACACGGCACGAACATATTTATTCCATTCTGACTGTAGGGAAACGTCTATGTCTCCATTGCGGTTCGTTGCATACCACGTGTCGAAGTCGCCGAGATGTTCGTAAATCGCTTCGTACGTGGCGCAGAACGCCTTCCATACATTCTTGTTGTTCAGGTACGAAAAGGTCATCCCTGTTGGAGTAAATAGTTAGAAAACGAATAGGGGCCTCTGGCAAACGGTTGGGTCTATCAAGGAGGAGAGGAGACGCTTACCAAGTTCTTTGACCGACTGAAGTTGTTCGTCGTTGCCCATCGACTTGTACTTGGTCTCGCTTGTTGGTTGTTTGCCCGAGAACATCTGGAATTTGTCAGCGAGGCGGTGAGAATGAAAGGTGTGCAGTTCCCTGACAGTGCCTTTCTTCATGTTTGGCCGCGCTAAATAAAAAGTCAGGCGGTCCAGATGACTCTCGTTGCCCAGCTCAGCCAATAACAGATGAATAAAGCTATCCTCCTCCTGATCTAGTTCCCACGGGTAGTGTGACTCTTCCCTGAGAATCCATTTACTTACCCACTTGCAAGTAACCTTGCCTTTGGGACTTGTCGGAGCGGGAGTGTGGCCCTTGAATGTGCTCGTGGTCATCCAACTGGAGAAAAAGTCGCCCAGTACCTGGCCCTCAAAGACGTGCTTGGCTACACGCAGAAATAGCTGTTAGCAGGTGTCGTACTTGATGGAGAGTGAGGGGATTCAAGGTGGGTACTTTGGTATTTCGCTCGAACTGTAGTCCCGCTCGCCAAGTTGACGTATCGGCCGTCGTCAAATCCGTCACCTCCCAGTTGGAGCAGTCGGCCGACGCGTTGCCCCAGTATCGGCTGATATCCTCCCACTTG
Source organism: Dactylonectria alcacerensis (assembly GCA_029931735.1). Taxonomy (NCBI): domain Eukaryota; kingdom Fungi; phylum Ascomycota; class Sordariomycetes; order Hypocreales; family Nectriaceae; genus Dactylonectria; species Dactylonectria alcacerensis. The sequence continues at coordinate 5,108,328 of JAPMUZ010000003.1, read as the reverse complement.
TTGTTGTTGATGTTCTCCCACGGCAAACTTGGGTCTGCCGGAAAGGCGGGATAGCGATATGGCTCGTTAACCCAGTACCGCGCTCCGCAGACACTGACATATTTGTTTGACATGGTTGCTGAGCCAGGCCCACGCTCATGCAACTCGTGGTAGGTGTCACTGTCGGGGTCCTCGTCAATGTCGAGTTCCTCCAAGTTGCCCATGTCTCTCCTCGAAGCGACTCCTCCGCTTCCTGGCCAGCTCCCATCGTCACCATCGCAAGTCTCGCACGCCTCAATGTCGGCGTAGCCATGCACCTCGTCCATGGAGACGCAGCCGCAGCAGTTCCCCGGAGCTTCTCCATCGAAGCATGTGGCACAGGATGGCTGGTCACAGCAATCGGCCTTCAACCGTTTGTTCACATATGCATCGGTTTCGTAGCCCAATGCGTCTTTGAGTTTTGCACTTCCCCCGAGGGCCAGTCCCATCCAGCAAGACGTTTGCCGGCCCTCTTGGTGAGAGTATCTGCATCAATATAGCATACATCTCCACTGCTGGGCGATTGCTATAAAAGGTTAGTGATTCTCGGTAAACTGAAGCAACATGAAGGAAATACATGCTATGTCGTAAGCGAGGTTAGCTTCGCCGTCGTAACCCCCCATCCAACGCTGTCTCTATTAATGTTTTAATTATTGGATTGATCTTGTTCGTTTGCCAACGTGAGTGGACTTACGCATTCTCAACAGTTTGGTAAACGCGTGTTCTGGTTTGGTCAGATGTTGATCGTCATGGCTTGTAGTGCATTTGCTTACGAAATATCGTAACTTTGTACAAGGCCCGCTGTCTGAAAAGAATTTGAAACGTGCCATGGTGTTGTGCACTATGGACATCTGTAGTATCGTATTGTTAGTCTGGCATTCTTCACACGTCTTGCAAAGCACTTACTTCCGGAAGGTCAATTGTCTTTATGCCGCTAGAATCATCGTCGTCGAGGAAGCTAACTAGGGCGGTCCCAACTCCAATTCCCGACAATACTAACTCTCAGTGCGGAGAATATTACCTAGTCTCCGCGGGAGATGAATGTTCCACGCTCATAACGAACTCTGGCATCACTCTAGATGATTTGTGAGCTTCCTCTACCCAGTTCCCGTGCATCATAGCTCATACTTCCACACTGGCAGTCTCTTCTTAAACCCTCAGGTCTGGGCAAACTGCACCAACCTCTGGCTAGACTATTATTATTGCGTGCAGCCATTTGAGGAAATCACAACATATCCAGGATATGGCGGCTCGAGCATGCGTCCAACTCTTGTCAAGACGCCTACCACCCAGGAGGTGCCGTACGTCGATCTCCTAGCGGGATATTCGTCGTCTGAATCAGTCATCCCCCTTGCCAACAACACGCGTGTAGACTGTTACTCGTAGGGACACAAAAATTCTAAAGGATGGGAGTTTCTACTAACTCTGTTTGCAGATATATTTGGTTTGCTGGATTTATATACGATGACGCCGCAGATTGCTGGCTGTTGGCCATCACCTTTGGAGTTGAACCCGAAGTACGTCTCCTATGTAGGGATGGTTGAGTTTTGGCTATATCTCCATCTCCATTACGCGCCTCTATACGCATATCTCCAAGCTAACAATCCAAGGATTTCGTACTTTGGAACCCATCCATCGCCAAAGATGATCAGTTTTTGAACGAGCTTTGTGGTTGTGTTGATGGATTGGAAACCACTGCCGCGGCGAGCGGGACGGCAACAGCAACCACCAGCCTTGACTTTGCGTATTCCTGTACGCTGGCAACGAGTTCTTCGTACTGTATTCGCCTATCGGAACCCACAGAAGGTTAGTGTTGACTCTTGACTCTTGGGCCCGTTTGAATCCGCCTAATCGGCCACACCGTTAACGCACAGCTCGATAGCATCAGATACTGTTGAAATCGTCACTCCCCCCAGCCCTCGTGCGGCCGGAGAAATAGCCAACTGCACCTGGTGGTATACGCCGAGCGATTACGATACATGCAAAAACATACTGAAGGCTTGGTACTTTACCTTTGACGAGTTCTATGTCATGAACCCGTCTGTCGGTCAAGATTGCTCGAAAATGTCACTCGGCACATATTACTGCCTTTCTATCTACGCCAACGGTGTACCTGCCGGCATCTCGGGCTTTGCATCTTCTGTCACTACTACAGGCATCACTGCTACTAAGACCACCAATGGCTGCGTGTCAAGCACGTCGACGACTGCGACAGCTATCTCCACGCCGAGCCCGGTTCAGTCTGGCATGACTGAATCCTGCAAAAGCTTTTACAAGGTTGTATCAGGTGATGGCTGCTATGACCTTGCACAATCTCTTGGCATCGCTCTATCTGACTTATATTCTTGGAATCCTGCTGTCAACTCGGATTGCTCCGGCCTGCAGGCGAACGTGTATGTTTGTGTGGGTATTTAAGAGCATCATGGCTGAAAGGAAGAAGAGAGATCTGGCCATTGATGGAGACGTGGAAAGTTCAGCCCTACTGACTGCAACCTTGCTCCCCGGGGTTTCAAATTGCACATAGGTGGACCCTTGTCAAGCGCCGCCTTGGTCTGTCCCTCCCGCAACCCGTTCATTAATTAGTGCAAATTGTCACTGGCCATGTTGATTAACCGCTAACTTAGTCGGTCCCTGTATTTTCCAGCGGTCACTAAAGCACAAGCATTAAGCACGCTGATTGAGTGATGCAACCCACAGACCTTCACCTCTTCATTCCATCCATCATCACCTTCAGTTCATCACACCTACGAAGCACACACCCCATGACTTCCACACCCACAGAGCAACCAGGGTCTCTTGTGCGTCTCCCTGCTGAGTTTTTGAATGCCATTCTGTCCCATCTGCCCAACCGCGATCTGAAGTGTCTACGGTTAGCATGCCGCTTCCTCCGGGACAGGGCGCACCTCCGCATCGACCGCGTCTTCATATCGGCCAACTCACGAAATGTTGAAGTTTTCCGTGCCATTGCCGATCACGAGACATTCCGCATGGGTGTCACTGAGGTCATCTGGGACGACGCTCGCCTCAAGAGCTGGGAACCAGAGGATCCTGAACTCGATGACGACTGGGATGACGATTCGGGCGGATACCCGGAGTGGTTTGAGAGGCAATGCGAGGCCAACGCCGAAGAGATGAGAGGCCGTGCGCTTTGTGAGGGGGACCCCATCGGCGATGCTGCAAGAGAGAAGCAGCTTGAGGAACAGCTGCCCTACAAGGCATCGTGGGACTACTACCAGAAGTTGATGCAACAGCAGGACGAAGTGTTGGCGTCTGGCGCCGATATCGACGCCTTTCGGTATGGGTTGGAGCGCTTTCACTCGCTCACAAGAGTCACAATTACACCCGCAACACATGGTTTCCTGTTTTCGCCGCTATATCAGACGCCCATGATTCGGAGCTTCCCCTACGGCTTCAACTACCTGATTCCACGCACCTGGCCTACTATAGAACATGACGAACCGGAGGCACATCTCTGGAATAGCGAAGGACCCGGCAATGAGGCCATGAAGAACCAGTGGCGAGGATTTCGCGTCGTCACGCGCATACTAGCACAGGAGCAGCAGCACAACGTTTCGGAATTCGTCGTCAATGTTCACCGTCTCAACACGGGGGTGAACTGTCACATCTTTGACCAACCGAACGAAGAGTACAACAATTTAGTCAAACTGCTTCAACGCCCTGGTTTTCGCCACCTCCATCTCTCACTTATGGTTGGCGGGCTAGAGGATCAGGGTTGGTCCTCCTATCGCAACGGTTACCTGCAACTTGCACTAGCTGAGGCAAAAGACCTGCAACATATGAGCCTACACACAAATGTCAGACGCGACCCAGGTGGCCGCCGTATAGACCGGGCAAGTGGCGGATCTATTGAGCATTTCGTCCCGCTGCGCACTATTTTCCCTATCGACAAGTGGCCGCGGCTTCAACATTTGGGTCTCTCGGGCTTCATGGTAATGCAGTCCGACGTCATGTCCCTGCTCTCCGAGCTGCCATCGACAGTGCGGTCAGTCGATCTAAGCTTCCTCAAGTTCTTGGATACCGGTGGCCATTACAGAGGTCTACTTTGCGAGATGCGCGACACGTTGGACTGGCGTCATCGACCTGCCAAGGAGAGGCCCAGCATCACCCTCCGTATTGATTTGTTCGTTCGGAGGCCTGGCAAGTCCATATGGCTGAGTCGAGCAGCTGAAGAGTTCATCTACGGCAATGGTCCAAATCCGTTTGGGCGAGAGAACGACAAGACTCCGCATAGGGTCCGGAAAGCGGCAGGGATTGAAATAGATGAATTTAATCCTGCCTATCAACGACCCAATGATGGAAGATAGACAATAAGTTAGTGTACCGGTACATGCTTTAAATCACAGAACCATATGGATCATTGGCACGTTGCGATCCTTGCATCACCGTGGCGGTCCATCTAACCAAAGTATGTCATGTAGTTTCCACTAGTAAAGAAAGTTACGTCCTTAGACCTATTGTAACAAGAATCCAAGGCACTATGGACTTATTATAATTACCAGTTAACCGCAACAGCCTAATAGACCGCTAAGGCAAAAGATCAAGCAGTAAACGCAGTAGCCGCATTGGCAAAGAGAACCTTGAAAGCTCTCATTTTCAGGTTTAGCTAGATTTCGGAAATTCAATTCTGCTTCCTGGAAACTGATATAAGTGGAACGTACCTTCAATACTTCTGAAGCAGCAAGACACCTTGTGTTGTAGACTTTCAGAAGCTCGGCGAAGGCTGGAACAAGAGGCTCCCCGGTGGCCTCAACCATGCGGAGAGTATCTTCACCCCCCATTTAGAAGTTGATGTCGAGCCACTCATGATTAGTTCTAGTGGTCGCTATTCCGAAGGCGAGGGGAACATACGTTGCACTTGGCCAGCTCCCAGCAATCGAATGGAGGTTCAAACTCGACCACTGCCGATTCGTTAGCACACGGCGTTGGTCGACTGGTTGCTCATGGTCAAACCTTCGTATCCAGCACCCCAAAGTACCTGTTTGGTAGGTTCAATTCGCTCTGAGGACCGGTGGTTGAGGCATTACGACGCGATCCCACTTCATGATACCGATGGAAAGCTTTTCCGGCAACGTAATTTGCCTCCACGGGACGGGAACTGCATTGGTATCGTATCGAGCCTGCTTGTTCGTTATTAAAAGCTGAGTGAAGAGCCGGACGTCGTCCATCGAGTGGCAGACGGGGCCTGCAAAGTCCCTGGTTGACATTTGCCCAGTCATGGTGCCCTCCCAGAGGTTTTTGGGAACACACATCGCTGTAGGTCGAATTCCATATAGACCATTGAAAGCGGCTGGAGCACGGATAGAGCCACCGATGTCAGTCGATGGTGCAATGGGACATCCCTTCATGGCAATCAATGCGCCATCTCCTCCAGAACTGCCTCCCGCACCCAGGCGTCTGTTGTATGGGTTGAGGGTGCCGCCCCAGAGGTTGCTGACGGTCTCCAGGATGAACCCAGTCTGGGTCATGGTGGTTCTGCAGAAGAAGACGGCGCCTGCATCGCGGATGATTCGAACAACGCCAGAGTCGTGGTCTGACACTACCGGTACAGCTTTGTTGATGACGTAGCCTCGCGTCGTAATACGGCCTTTGACGCTGTAAGTATCCTTGAGAGTACCTCGTTAGCCTAATGGAGAATGACAAAATTGACTTGATGATTTGCTCTGTACCTTGAGAGCAACTGGGATGCCATGTAGAGGGCCCAATGGCTCACCGACCTTATCGAGAATTTCATCGAGGCTTCTTGCATGCTCAAGAGCTTCTTCGTAGAACCAGTCGGTCAATTAAAACACCTGCGTCGTTGTCAGCACATGCGTTTGGTAGCTTACAAGCTGATGAGAAATGGCAGCCCGTGTGGCGATGCCTCTAGAACCTCTGTCGCCTTTAATGCATGGGATCGGATGTGTCGTGTAAGCTCTGTAACCGTGAGGTCGGTAATCTCGATCTGCCTCTGGCTCAAGATACCGCATATGAGAGGTACGCGAGTAACATCAGACAACGCACCATACGACTTTGCGTCAATCTTCCACTTTGCAGGAAGAGATTGTAGCAACTCAGCCTGTGCCGATTTCGATATGCTCTGCCAATCTGTAGCCATGTTCCTGCGTCTTGAAGGGCCTCGTCCTGGCAAACCAGAATCCGTACAAGGGTCAATGAGAGACTAGGAACCCAGGTACAGCCAAAACATGGTGCCATATTTCTTGAAAAGAACCCTCTTTTTATTTTAGTCATGACCTCTAAAGTAACCCGAAGTTTCTGCTACGTAAACATACCGCTACAGCTTGTCATGTGCACCCTTTTACGAGAGGGGTTTATTCCATGTTCATGTTCAGATCCCGGTTTGGTAGCAGCCCGTTTGGGTGGATTTTGTCCGCGTTGCCTTCAAAGGTAAGTCCGCATCACCACTCACTCACACGCCGGCGCCGGACCGGACCGGGACGCGGGGTCAGTTTAAACTCCATTTTCCGTCTCCACCCGAACCCGGACCCGGACCAGGGACTCTTTCGAACTCCGTCACTAGACCAGTACTCCACAGGTGGGTTCGATACTATAGAACTTTACGATAGCTTCTAGACAGACACTGCGTGATATTGGAGACTGAAACAGAGACGCGTTTCCGCCGTGTCTAGGTGCGATATCTGTCAGAGTCGAACAATCGGCAATCTTGTGCAATGGAGCTAAGAATTGATACATTGCTCAGAGCAGATCATATCCTTAAGGACTGGATTTAGATGGTCGAGTCGGAGAAACGACTAATCTTGGTGTATGAGTATATGATGGGTCTCATGGGTGTGAATGATCTTCAATCATGGAGCATGGGTCAGATGGTAAGTGTGATAGTGGTAATGTAAATGGTTATCAATATGAATCAAAGTAAACTACATTTTCCTAGTCATTTAGACTTCTCGCATCATCCTACTCACAGCTTGGAGACTAAATCAACTGTCAGGGTACCAGTTTTCGCGATCAAGTACTCCTCGATAGCAACGTGTTTGCCAGCTTCCTTGCCATATCCTGATTCTTTGATTCCTCCAAATGGAGACTCAGCTCCAGACGAGTTGCCCATGTTCATTCTAATCATGCCTGCCTCGAGGTTCTCGAGCAGCCTCCAAGTTCGGTCCGTGTTTTCAGTGAAGAAGTAAGACGCGAGACCCATGGATGTATCATTTGCAGCCTTGACAACCTCCTCTTCCGTCTCAAATTTGTACAAGCCCAGAAGCGGCCCAAAAATCTCTTCATTTGTCGTCAACATGGATGAGGTCATATCAGAGATAATAGTGGGCTCAAAGAAGTATCCGCCACAGGTCGCAGGCCGAGTTCCGCCGCATAACACTTTGCCTCCCTTGGAAACAGCATCGGAAATGTGCTTCTCCAACTTCTCGATGCCACGAGGGGTAGTGAGCGCGCTCATAGTGCTAGAAGGCTCAGCACCGTGCCCAACGAGGAGTTTTTGTGTAGCCTCAAGCATCATCTTTGCGAACTTATCGTAGACGCCGCTCTGAACATAGACTCGATTGGCATGAGTACAAGCTTGCCCAGCGGTAAGTCACTTGAGGATCATCAAAGCTGCTACAGCCTATTCAAGGTCTCCGTCATCGAAAACGATAAAGGGGCAATTACCACCCAGCTCAAGGGTGACCTTCTTAAGGCCTTCGGTGCAATATCTAGCAATAAGCTTGCCGACTGCAGTGCTGCCCGTGAAGGTCACTTTACGTGCGAGAGGGTGTTTGCAGAGACTCTCGCTAACAGCTGGCGTGTTGTCGTTATCCGTCGTGATGACATTGAAACACCAGGTGGGACGCCAGCGTGCAGGGCAAGGTCAGCAAGCGCCAGTGTGCTGAGAGGAGTCTCCGGGACGGCTTCACGATTATACTACATCCCGCTGCGAGAGCGGCTGCGACTTTGCGAATGATCATGGCGACTGGGAAGCTCCATGGAACGAGTGCAACGCACAGTCCGATGGGCTGTTTGATGACGAAAGTACGTCGCTCAGAGACGGATGGGATAACAATTGATCTCCTGATCCTCTCCGCTTCCCCAGCAAACCACCAAGCAAAGCCAAGGGCATTGTCAACCTCTCCACGGGCCTCTGTGAGCAGCTTGCCCTTTTCGTAGGTAACGAGCTTGGCAATGTCCTCGCGAGCATTGGTGATAAGCTCGTGCCACTTGATGAGTTTGGCTCGCACGCGGGGGTTGAGATGACGGTACTCGAGGAACGCTTCCTGGGACGTCTTGACGAATGCCTCAACATCGGGGGCTTTGTTGGTGGGACAAGTGGCGAAAGGCTTTCCGGTACCTGGGTCTATGATTATTCTGTCAGAGAATGTGTCATCTGGGTTCTCGACCTTGCAGAAGCTCTCACCTTCGACCTCAAAGCTTTCGCTAGACTGGGACTGGACCCATTCGCCGTTCAAGAGTGAACTATCGTGCATGAGGGACGGCTGGTCCAGCTAGAAGCGGTCAATTGTTGGGTCAACCCTATCAACTACCGAGGTTGGTCTCACCTGAAAGGGCAATTGGCTTAGCATAATTGCTTCTTGGGGATTGATTGAAGGAAAATTGCGATGACAGACGTTCCCTATGTGATGGCCACGAATCTCGTTCCGTTGACGAGTTATAATAACTGAAAATCGATGCACAAATTGCGCCATACTATTCACTAGCTCCAATAACTTATCATTTATCCAATTCCATCCGGGGTCGTTCCAAACTCCGGCTTGTTGTAGCCGGCCGTTCCGGCTCTTTGAGCTCTTGGCGATCTATCGGCTTCGGTCTCTCACTTGTTATCATTACTCAATCCAAACTCAGACCCGCAGCCGGCTTTCCGTTGGAAGCCCAATCTCCGACCCCGCAGCGGAGGTTGACAATAGGGCGCGAATCCGGGCGCCGCGTGGAGGGATTGTGGATGTCATTTGATAGCGTGTCACTTAACCATACCTTTGGAGGCAACTCCTGGGCTTACGGTCGCACCTCTAAAGGTATAGTCGCGTTAAAATTTTCCAAATTCCGGCTTGTCATGAGTGGTGAGAAATTCTACTTCCTGACCATGCCTTTGGAGGCTGGTGGCTCTAAAGCCCCGTGACCTGCTCAATGCGGGGGGATCTCGGCACTGAACCATCATTTCTGATGATTTTCGCGACTACACGTTCTGGGGGTCTCGATGCCGGTTCCGGGATTCTGAGAGGTATAAGATAACTAGGTCTAATTTCTCTTCTCTTCAATCTTCTTGCTTCATCAATCCACTCATCATCTTCACGCACGCTTGTTGCCGCTCTTTAGTAGAGACGCCAGATTTCACTGGGTGAACAATTGCATTCCAAAATCATGGCGCTTTCCATTCACCCTTTCGACCCTCTTCAGCCCGATGAGATCTCTAGGGTGAGTTTCCACCAAGGCACTTGGCCCGATGGATTCAGTTTCACCACTAACAACTGTTGTCTAGGCTGCTGAAATCGTCCGCCCGCATTTCGCTGGGCGGGACATTAACTTTCGCGTCATCACCTTGCGGGAGCCACCCAAGAATGAGATGATCCTCTTCCTCGAGAAGGAGCATCGGAACCAACCAACGGGCCAGGCTCCCACACGTTGCGCGCGTGTCGAAGTCGTCCTAGAGAGCAAGACTGGCAACCATGAACTTTTCGAGCTGCTTGTCGATCTCGACAACAACCACGTGAAGGCTAAGCAGCACCACAAGGGCAAGCACTCTTATATCGACTCTGCATACATGAAGAAGGTCGAAGAGGCCTGCCTGGCGGATAACCGAGTGCAGGAGGAAATCCGCAGTCTCAACCTTCCTACCGGTGCCACGGTTGTTGTTGAGCCATGGGCCTATGCTACAGATGGAATGAACGATATGACCCAGCGCGTCACCATGGTAAGTCAGTTCCGCCTCGGTCCATTCTTTCAGAGTTAACGCATCGATAGTGCTGGTTCTATCTTCGTCTGCTGGAGAACCCTGATGCAAACTACTACGCCTACCCGCTAGACGTCTGCGCCGAGGTCTCTGAGCAATTGTCAGTCACCAAGGTCTATAGTCTGCCTACTACGCCACATGAGCGAATCCACAACGAGTCTCGTCCCTTCGATCGACGACGGATTCATGCCACGGCATCAAGCGAATACCACCCCGATCTGCGACCGAACCCCAGAACCACGACCAAGCCTTACCAGGTAGTTCAGCCTGAAGGCCCATCCTTCAAGATCCGTGGAAACCACATGAACTGGGAGAAGTGGAGCTTCCGAGTTGGTTTCAACTACCGCGAAGGCATGACTCTCCACGATATCTGCTACGACGGACGGAGCCTCTTCTACCGCTTGTCTCTTGCCGAGATGTTCGTGCCCTATGGTGACCCGCGTGCTCCCTATCCCCGCAAGGCGGCGTTCGACCTGGGTAACGATGGAGCCGGAATCAATGCCAACAATCTGCAATTGGGGTGCGACTGTCTAGGAACCATCAAGTACTTTGACGGCTACCATAACACCAGTTCTGGGGAGCCTATGAAGATGCCCAACGTGATTTGCTGCCACGAGCAAGACGATGGCATCTTGTGGAAGCACACGAATTTCCGAACCGGTAACGCCGTTGTCACACGATCTCGCATCCTCGTGCTGCAGACAATCATTACGGTTAGTAACTACGAGTATATCTTTGCCTTCCACTTCTGCCAGGATGCCTCTATCTTCTACGAGGTTCGCGCCACTGGTATATTGTCCACTGTGCCCACGGAGATTGGCCTCAAGGACAAGGTGCCCTATGGCACTGTCGTTGCCCCCGGTGTCTTGGCTCCTTACCACCAGCATCTCTTCAGTCTCCGCATCGATCCTGCTATTGACGGACACGCCAACTCATTGGCAGTCGAAGAATCCAAGCCCCTACCTTTCGGTGACCCATCTGTTCACAACCCGTTCGGCGTCGGTTATGTGACCGAGCAGAAGATCGTCGAGCAGGAGGGTGGGTTCGATCTTGACTTTAACAAGGCCCGTGTCTTCAAGTTCATCAACGAGAACAAAATCAACCCCATCACGAATACGCCCGTGGGGTTTAAACTCATTCCCGCATATAGCCAGATGCTTCTTTCTCACCCGGATTCTTTCCACGCCAAGCGGTCTGAATTCGGCAAGCATGCTGTTTGGGTGACTCGATACGAGGATGATGACCACTTTCCCTCTGGCCGACACACCATGCAATCTTCTGGTGGTGATGGTATTGCCTCAGCTGTTACAAAGCGCAATTCCACTGGTACTCCACAGTCCGTGAGGAACGGTGACATTGTCATCTGGCACACTTTTGGCTCAACCCATAACCCTCGAATTGAAGACTGGCCGGTCATGCCCAACGAGAAGATGATGGTCGGTCTCAAGCCCGTGAACTTCTTCTCTGGTAATCCAGGCTTGGACGTGGCGGTGTCGACACAGGACAAAAACAAGAGTGTGTTGTACAGGGAAGAGGAGAAGCCTGGTCACTGTTGCCACTCCAGGCTGTAGCTTGGGGGGTGATAGAATTGGTGTAGGGTTGAAAACGATTATGAACACGCAGATTTAAGGACTTCGATGTAGGATGTTGGAGGAATCTAGTTTGGCATTAAGATTAGAAAAGCTGTCAGTCCGAGCTAACCCTATTACGGATTATCTACCATTCCATTTTCGAGACGTTGCATGTGCGACCTAGCAGAACACTGGCTCACTGGTTTGAGGTTTCTTTCATATGGTGTAGGGTAGTTTGCGAGGAGCACCTTCATCGTCTAGTTCACTAACTTCAGTCAATATTTTAATGAATTTTTAGTCAACACATACACTAAAAATTGCTAGATCTCCTATTTTTTTTTCTGGGGTTGCCGAGATCAAAACTAAAGTTGTCGAAAAACCCACACCTCGCCAATTAACAAAGCGTAAGTCAACGACCGCTCAGACTTCATTTTACAATTATTTGCGTTGTTTATTAGTCTCCGTCTGTCAAGTGATACCTCAGTCTATAGTAAGAGGCATATAGAGGCAACCGCCAAGAAACCGAGTTGTAGTGATCTCACAACGCCAACCTCATTTGATAACGCGCCGAATCCACCTCCTTGAATCCCATCTCAGCCACGAGTTTCTCTCCATACTGTTTAGGGAATGGCCCACTTGCGACCCACTTCTTCCCAGGATACTTGGCCATGATTTCTTTGAGCAATGCCTTCGCTTCGCCCTTGCCCCTCCATTCCGGCTCGACAAATAGAGTCAATAGCTCAACTGCTGCGTCCGGTTTTGCATCATCCGGATCAGCGATGCAACAATACGCGTGACCTTGGGTAAATGCCCGTCCTTTAGTTGGCGGCGCATTGAAGCCCCACGCTGGCCAAGGCAAATCATCCGCCGCATGCAGTTTAACGAGTTGTTCCACCTCTGCCATTTCACACTCTCCCAGGGTTGATGCGGAACTAGAGTTGTCGGCTTCTGGAGAGGTTCCCTCCCAAGTGCAAAGCTCCTGTGATGCGAAGAATCCTACGCTCTTGTAGAGATTCAGAGCAGCCGTGTTTTTCTGGGCACATTCCAACTCGAGGAGTGTTGTCCCTCTCTTTTTCTCAGCTTCGATGAGAGCGTTCATGGCCTTAATCCCAAGCCCTTGTCGGCGGAAAGAGGGGACAACACCCATGGGAGCAATTCGCACCTCTGTGGGCTTATCCTCTCGTGTGGAAATGAATGCAAACGCGACCGGAGTCTCCAAATCAGAAGGCAAGTAGTAAATATGGCTGAGTTCTAGAGACGTGAAGTTTCTTTTGAACCACACGCCGATTTCCTCTGCCGAGTAGTTGACTTCACCCCATATGCCATTCGAGAAAGAGCGGTTCACGAGTTCGGCAATCTCTGCCAATGACAAGTCCGAAGCAGGCTTGGATTCCATAGTAAGCAACGATGATGATTTTTGAACGAACGGTGCGGGTTGTTGATAAGAAATTGCATCAAGCGACGGAAGGACGTTGCTGGTCGTGGGACAAAATATACCTATATAATCGCTCAATCCGAAGGATTCTCAAATGATACCATACCTATCATTTAGTATTAGTAATCACGGTACTTTTTCAGAATAGGAAGGTCATTCTACGCTTACTATCCCCGCATCACTGGCTCACTGATCATGTCGGCATTTGCGCTGGCCCTTGTTGAACCAATACCAATTATTTCTGGCCTCATGTGTAGCCATAGAACGACAAAGAGAGTCAGATGTGTATGACCAAAATGAGATTGCCAAGAGTTCAGTGTTAGCCGCTTGATCAATATGAAGAGGGACATGAGAGTAAGATCGTTTCATGAGATAAGGGACATATAGCCCTGTACTGATATCAGGCCACTCTTAACACTAGCCATCTCATGGCATTAGGCACCAACATGCAGCTGTCAGCAGAGCGATTTGGACAGCCAATACTACCACCACAAGGATGCGATGCAGAGCGGGGTCATGGCGATCACTTGGAAAAGCGGTCAACACCGGTGCATCGTTATGCCGCGGTTGAAACCCTATTTTAATCATGACCTTCTTTAGCTGAGCCTCTGATATCGAATAGGCGCCTCTTGGCACCGGCGAGGTTCTTCGTCAATCGAGAATTTGTGTCAGATGTATTAGGCAGTCTACGAGGCGACGGAATCGTCTTTGACCGTTCGAACTTGCTTCAGTTAGTGATCTTGAAGCATGCAACTTCAATCCAATACGTAGATGTCCAAGGCCTAACACCCAGGCGATGGATGCCTAGAATATATATATTTAGGGCTTGCATAAACTATCTGATGCATCAACATAGATGGACGTCAGCTGTATGAAGACATCAACTTTGTCACGTTCTATCAAAGGTGGTGTGCGCTGGTGATAACTTAATCAGTATGTATTTAATCGACTAGAAGGTGAACTATCTTTGACTCGCAGGCATACTGGATCTTATGCCGGAGTCCTTAGTTGTTCGACAATTGAAGCAACCATCTGACGATCCCCTTCACGAGTCGATGTGCCGAAAACTCTGCTGATTATTAGTATCAAACCGATATTACTGACCTAGAAGAAGTCTGCAATCTTTCTTCTGAAACTAACACGGGGTACCAATTGTGGGAAGTGGTAGGTAAGAGATCCACTGGGAGGATTTAGTGCCGCCTGAGAGTGATCGACGATGTATGTATCAGCCCTATAGTGTATTGTATCTACTCGTACTCGCATGTGACCACGAGCTCACTAAGGATTATGACTGCGATGCACGAGAAAAACACATTGCATGTTAGGATTATCTCATCTAAACAAGTCTGTCATCGCCAAGGTGACACACAGCCCTTTAGGACCTCCGCTCAAGTAGAAGACTAGCATGAAATTTAGAACGTATTTAATAAATTCCTCGGTTGTTGGACCCTCCGATCTTTCCTCTTGGGCACATATCATGTGCTGGAAGTCTAGAGTCTAATGTCGAGGGACGTTGATGAAGTCCCGACTGTGGGTAGTACAATTGAGCGTGCATGGCTTTAGCACGCTCTTGGAAAAAGTAATCGCCTGATGGTCACCCAGGGATCGTGGCCCTGGTTAACTTGAAGCATACAGAGAGAACCGCGAAATTATTTGTCCTGACCGGTAATCATCGTTGTTTGTTTGACGTTGTCATTGGTCGCTCAGGCATCTAGTCACTTGTCCATCCAGTCGACCCCAGACATTGAGCTTGTTAGAACAGGACACCATATCATTTATATTGGCCTAAGAGAGATCACTACAATAAAAGTGATCTGATAACTGCTTAGATTGTCCGGTTAAAGTAGAAGTTGGGTCCTATCCAGGTCAAGTTGTGGCGGTCTTATTCACTTGATATTACTTGACTGGGATGCAGTTACTAAACATTACTAGTCTTAACGGCTGTTGTGTTAATCCTGTATTCCTTACTTCTCCTAAAGTTGCTAAGAGTTTAAATAACATGTCCCTTGACCTGTTTGATCTTAGCGAGGTTGATGTCCCGCCACATGAAGACAGCACCAAAGCCGATAGCCCAGAGAGCAGTAGCGGCAATCAACATCATCTTTTGGGCATCGGCATAAGCATGCTGAATAGCGATACGACCGGCTGAGCCCACAGGGTATAACAGCTGAGTGGTAATATCGCCGTAGATCATGGGCAGGTTGGGTAGGTCTTCAGTGGGAAGATACTCGGCAAGCTTCTTGGGGAAGACTTCCTGCCAAATAGCAGCAGCCACTGTAAGACCAACGGCACCACCGATTTCAGCGAACATGGCCTCGACTGCGAGCAGGACAGCAACCTGCTGATGCGAGGCGGCAGCCATAACAGCGATCTGGTCACACATGATGATGGTACCGGCAGAAAAGCCGAGGAAGATCAAACACATGACGAGGTAACCGACGTTGTCATCGGCTTGGAGGAAGTTGATCATGAGACCCAGGCCGAGGACTTGCAATGGTACACCAAACCAGGCGCCGATGAACTTGAAACGACCGGTTCGACGAATGAGCCAGCCCACAGCAATCGCCCAAAGGGGACTCCCAACGTTATAAGCGTTGAAGACGTAGCTAGCGTTCGTAACGCTCAGGTTCTGGACAACCATTAAGAATGAGGTGAAGTAGATGGCCCAGATGTAGTAGCTCATGAAGACGATTGATGAGAGAATGCAAGCCCCGAGCACCGTGCGGTCCAGGAGGATGGAATAGGGTACAAAAGTAACAGGTGCGAACCACTTCTCCCAGAGGACGAAGAGCACAAGGAGAACGAAGCCAAAGACGATCAAGCAAATGATGAGGGGAGCTCGCCATCCTTGCTCCTGCAAAGAGTAGATGTTGAATGGCAGAAGGAAAAGCGCCATGCCGGCAGAGGCCAGCAACAGGCCGACGGCATCGAATTCCCGTGCATAGTAGAAGATGGACTGCAAGAGAGTTCGTTCGCTGTCGCGTTTGGGGACAAGTCCCTGCTTCTTTGCCTTGTTGAAGTTGTACATGAAGAGGCCAAAGAGCGGCAGGGCAATGAATGGGACGATGATGGAAAAGGTTCCAAAAGCCCAGCGCCAGCCTGGCCCCGCGAGGAAGGCTTCTGAAATTGGCCCGGAAAGCCAGACAGTGATGATGTTGGGCGAAGAGGCAAAAGCGACCATTAGTGATCGACTGCGCAGCGAGGTTGTATCGGCGATGAAGATGTTGATAGTGTAGAGCATGGCATTCTGGCCCACGGTGTAAAAGACTTGTGCAGCGGCATATTGCTCGACCGTCTTGCACGCAGCCATCATGATGAGGCCGATGGTGGCCAAGAAGATGGAGAGAAGATATCCTTGAGGCCGGCCAAAGACGTCGAGGATCTTGGCAAGGGTGAGCTTGAAGACACCACCAATGATGCTGCTGATGACGGTGACGGTAGGCGTGAGCGAATGTTCGGCAAAGGAGGACGTGACGAAGAGCGTCAAGGTAGCCAGGGCACTTTGCTGCATCAACATGACGAAATAGATGACCCAGATCATAGCGTAGGCGATCATCAGGGAGGTACTTGTCCACACCGAAGTGACAGCCTCCATGTTCTGGACACCAGCCTGGGCATTTGGATCGACCGCTTCTTCGCCATCGGAGCTAGAGGCTGCTTCAAGGATATGGTCTCTGTCGTTGACGACGATGTCGGCGTTCTTGTCGGCGACAGAGCCAGTAGCCGGTACGGAGGGTATAGCGTCGGGCTCTTCGAGCTTGCCCATGGTGAGTTGTCGACTCGGCGAGGGTTCGAGATCAAGGAGAGAACGGTCGAGCAATACAAACGACCAGCGAATGCGTTTGGATACGAGGAGAGAAGAGACAAAGCTACTGGACAGAGAGAGGATAAAGGCGAAGAAATACTGGCACTCGATGCAAAAGAGACGTTGAGAACGGGTCAAAGTCTCAAAAGACAGTGTTCGTGCAGGGAAGAGAATAGGATCCACTGGCATCCGTACACCCTCGTGCCTCGTTCGCCTATAAGACATAGTGATTTGCCGGAAACGTGCTCAAACCCATTGTGCCCACTCCTAGGTGAGCTTGTTCCAGTTGCCATGATGAGCCTGGCGTGCCATACAAGCATAACGACCAACAGAGCGGAGTATCTTGCGCATCTAGCCCCATCTTCCCTGTTTGCTACACTGGCCGAAGGGATGATCCGAAGTGGACCGTCCCGAGACCCATTTTGTTGGATCCTACAAGGGAAAAGAGGTCCTTTTTTGCATGCCGAGATGCTCTAGTCATCCGTCTATGCACGATGATCCATGCAGAATCGCGTGGGGGGCGTGGCATTTGCGCCGTCCCATCGAGTTAGCACCAACTCGTGGACAAGGTGAGCAAGGACTTGGGCTCTAACGAAGCCACAAGAAACCATGGGACCAAGAGATACTCCATGCGGGCTTATGGATTACGAATAGAAAGAGACAGAGTCGAACAGAGTGGTATCACCGGAACTGTGCCGCTGCCTCATACCCCTGTCTCGGACATGGTGGTGATGCTGCATATTCCATCACATATTTGAGCGAGTATGAGGCAGTTTATTTTTTGTTGGCGCTACTGATGCCAACCCAGCCAAAAACCCACGCGCGGTCATAATATCCCGATTTGGAAATGCTTCATCTGATGCATGCACATGTATAACTCCAAAGCCATTGCTTATCATTAGCCATGCTATTAGAGACCAGGCGTTCCAACTGTCCCATAGTAGAGATTTTGAGTTCCCGTGTCTGTCACACCTTTGTTAACCGCGGCAATGGCGGCTCCTACGAGTTACGGCAAGCGCCTCATCCCTCAAATCCTGGACGACTTGGCTTCTGCCGAGCCAGAGCGCATCATATACTCGCTGGCCACGTCCTCGGATATTTCTCAAGAGTTTCGCCACGTCTCTGCGCGCGCGTTTGTCAAAGCGGTTGACAAGACCGCTTGGCTGCTCCACAGCCAGATTCGCGAGAGCCAGGCCATTCAGGCTGTTGGCTACATCGGCCCACGTAAGTTGTAGACGGAAAAGGACGAGGAAACAAGAGAAATGAGGTGCTGGATGCGTATATTTTTTTGGGCTAATTAATTCCTTGCGCTCAGATGATCTTCGGCACATTTTGTTGACGTACGCATGTGTCAAGGCTGGCTGCACGGTACGTCGCAATTTTTTCCACAAATTGGCAGGCAAGATGCCGGTTTCAGTTGGCTAATATTGTTGGGTCTCTTTTCTATGCGTAGGCCCTGTTTCTCTCTCCCAAGAATAGCACAGAGGGGGCTTTGGCAGTCCTCGAGGCAGCGAAATGCAATGTCTGGGTAAAGCCCCGTGGCGTCTCGTATCCGTTGGTGGAAGACTTTCTTCAGCACCGTGACATGCAAGTCCTTGATCTCCCCGAACTCGACGAACTACTTGATGCCGAAGAGGCGAAGCAATATCCCTATACCAAGACCTTCGAAGAGGCCATTGAAGACCCATTTTGTCTCTTGCATACCTCTGGCTCGACGGGGTTGCCGAAACCGATATCATGGACCAACGGTCTAATCGGCACAATGGATGCTGTGCGTCTTCTTCCTCCAACCGAAGGAGACGGTGGCATGAGTCCGTGGACTACCGGTTGGGACGATGGCGATCGGATATACTCGTCCTTTCCAATGAGCCATGTATGTATAATATCTATGGCCTTGTTGAAGCGTTTCTAACTACTGATCTTGACAGGGAGCTGGTATCATTATGGACATTCTTCTACCTGCACTCTTCCGTCTACACTGCATCATGGGGCCCTCAGGTGTTATTCCCAATCTGAACCTCATCGAGTCGATTGCAGAGCATGCGAAGATTGACATATGGAGTATGATACCATCGCTGGTGGACGAACTTGGAGAAGCACCCGATGTCTTGCCCAAGTTCAAATCCTCAAAATTTATCTGCGCGTCAGGCGGTAAGTCTATTCCTTCGCTGATGTATCAGTGACCAAGTTCTTCATCTCCGACCAATCACTGACGACTTTTGCGTTTAAGGCCCTGTCAATCCACTCTGCGCCTCCAAAGTAAACGACACGATTCGAGTCCTCAACTTGACGGGCACTACAGAGGGTTTGTTCATCGGAAACCTGTGGGTGGACAGAGAAGATTGGCATTACTTTGCGTTCCATCCCTTCTCCGGCTTCGAATTTAAAGAGGTGGAACCAGATACATACGAACACTGGGTCCATCGCAACGAGCATGCGCCTCTGTTCCAGGGAATATTCTTTACGTTCCCAGACCAAAAGTCAATCAACCTTAAGGACCTTTATGTCAAACATCCAACTAAACCGAACCTTTGGGCCTACAAAGGAAGAAACGACGATATTGTTGTCCTCTCCAACGGCTACAAGATATCGCCGCTGGAGACTGAAGCCTTGGTCACGACCCATCCCGCGGTTGAAGGCTGTCTGATGGTAAGCATGCCCCACGAATCCAAACTTGCTAGGCTTAGGAAGAGCAAACTGGTAACGCAACCCATCACTAATGCAACAACCACGACAGATTGGATCAGGGAAACCTCAGGCTGGCCTCCTCATCGAGCTCAAAGACCCGACTTCCAGGAACAACGAAGTCTTTGACAGCATATGGGCTACAGTTGAGAGAGCTAATGCGCTATCTCTGCATAAGAACCAACTTCACAGGGATTATGTCGCTGTTGCAGAAGCGGACAAGCCCTTTATCCGCACCGACAAGAGAACTGTCAAGCGACGTGCCACTCTGGCACTGTATGAGGACTTCATCGAGCAGTTTTATAGTTCTCGGCTAGAGGATGAAGACACACAGTTTCTCACGATTGACACAAGTTCGGTAGAGTCAATAACGCGGGCCATGCGCCACATCTTGGGTTCACTGTTGCCCGCCCTGAAAAAGGCTTCACCGGATGACGACATGTTTAGTCTTGGACTTGATTCCTTGCTCGTCTTTCGGGTCGTCAAATCCATCCGAGCTGCTACGGGTTTGAAGGACAAGCTCTCGCCTCGACATGTCTATGCGAGCCCTACCCTTGCCAAGTTTGCCGCCACTGTTGCGCGATTGGTGGCTGAAGGAAAGAAAGCGATAACCAATGGATCGTTATTAGAAGAGTCTGTCGACCCGGTTGTCGCTAAGATGAGGAAGATGATGGGTCAGCACAGAGCTCGGCTGACGGACAAAGTGAATCCGTTTGACTTGATGAACCCAAACATTTACGTGGGCATGAAGTTTTACTTCCCCCTGCGTGAAGGAGTCCGATTTGATCAGGTCTTTACGAGGCTACAGGAGGGTCTTCGCCGCACGATGCAGTTGATCCCAGAGCTGGGGGGCAAGGTGATGCCTTGTTCGGAACACGAGATGGGTTACAAAAAGGGCGATCTTCGAATTACTCTTCCTCCGCTTCCATCAACAGCCACCCCGAATGAGAACTCTACCGAATATTCTTCTGGTCCGAGGCAGCTGCATTACAAGGACCTATCTGACACCCTTTCTTCTTTCAACGAGTTGCAAGAGGCCGGGTTTGTGTCTTCGGCATTCAAAGACGAAGTTGTGCTTGAATGTCCTTGGTTTCCAGAACTTCCTGCCGATGTCTTTATCGCCCAAGCCAACTTCATCAAAGGTGGTTGCATCCTGGCCATCAACGTTCACCACGCAGGATTCGACGGTATCGGCGTCATTACTGCTCTGAGAGTTTGGGCCGAATGCTGCAAATATGTTCAAGGAGACTCATCCATGACGTGCGGCTGGCTGGAGCCTGAAAGCCTGAACCGAAACTTGTTGCATGTGCTTTATGAGCTGGAAGGCTACGCCAAGCCGGCTCATGAGGTAGATCCTAATGTTTGGGGGTTCTTGGGATTTCCTGATCCAGCTGAACTCCAGAACGGAAACAGCACTGTCAAGACCAAGACTCATTCACGGAATTCAACCCTCCCTCCAACACCTCTCTTTCCACGCAAGTTTGCCTGGCCACCCGTTGCTCCTGCAGACGGCCGCCAGATGACATCTACTACATTTCTGATCCCATCCGAGAACGTCGAGAAGCTAAAGCTGAAGGTGCTTGCCGATCCAGAAGCAAAGGGAGTCGTCACATCCATCAGCGATATTGTCCAAGCTTTTTTCTGGCGTGCAGCTATCAAGGCGCGATATCGCGTTGCAAAGGAACTTCGAGGAGAGACCTTCGGGCCTGATGACTTATCCATCGTCGAGATGCCCATCGACGCCCGACCGTACTTTTCTTCCTTGCTTCCCTCGTCTTACATGGGAAGTTGTCTCGTAACGAACCGGCCTACAATGCCCGTTGAGGAACTATGCGCGCCAGAGACAAGTCTCGGCCGTATCGCATACATCTTCCGTGAGGCAGCTACGCGCATTTCGACTTCGCTTGTCCACGATTCATTTACGCTTTTGCAGTCGATTCCCGACTACACAATGCTCACTAACGCGTGCATGGGTCTGGCAGGCATGCATGCGATGATGAACAATATGATACTGTTTCAAACGGATGAGATATCTTTCGGCGGCGAGTTCTTCGCTAACGAGGGAGTCCCCGACACTATGAGAGTGCAGATGGATCGATTTAACACTGCATTTCGGCTGTTGATTATCCACCCAATGCGCAAAGACGGTGGCGTAGAGTTGCTGCTGGGCACACTTCCTGAGGAGTTTGACATGCTCATGGCGGACAAAGAGTTCACCGAGTTTGCCAAGTTTATGGGATAATTACAGGGATTCAAATGGCATTTTATTCTAAGTCGGGTGGCGAGAATAGACACTAAGAAAGAGGAGAAAATATATCGAGATGGCTATCAGGGTTCATGGTTGATGATTGACTAGTCAGATAAGCCACAGTTACGACTTCTGGTCATATTGAGAGCTTCATCCACTGCAATGAGAAAAATTCGCAATGGTCATTCAGATTCATTTTTTTAGCAGCTATTACGGTACATAGCCGCTACTCTTACACGTACCCCGGTGCTTCTCGGCAGAGTTAGCTACGAATCTGTCCTAATGCCAGGACAATGCCACACCGAAACAAAATAACTCATTCTATCAAAAGCAAGGGCAGGACAATTTGATTAAGGTTACTACCGGAGACTGTCGGCTGTGATAAGACTCTCCTTTGACCCTCATTGGGAAACGCCGGGTGCACGAGCATTGCAGCGTTTGTCATCTCTCGAATTGGGTCGATTGACGAGTTGCCAATCGAGACCCTTGGATCAAGCACGAGACTAGTAGCCGATGAGCCAAGACTAGATTCCTTGTCAGCACCTCTGCAAAGTCTTCCCGAAGGCCGAAAATGCGTGGGGGGACACAATCTTACCCGCGTCTAAGTGCTCAAGTCGTAAGACCGCGAAGCTTCCGCTAGAACAACGGCCTCATACACGAGCAACCAGGGACTTTGGGGCATGCAAGTAGGTCAGTACGCCGTACTAAGCTGACTGTCACATGCGAGTTTGAGTGAGTATGCAACTGGTACAGAATACGCAGACCCATTCACCGGCATTAGTCCATCTATACAAGCGGACATCCCCTCCACAACGGGCTGGCTTCGATCACCACACGAACAACCGGCACCATGGAACCCTGCTACCCGTTTTTAAACATCCGCGATTGACTAATAATTGGCGAAATAATTACCTCAGCTGAAATGGTAGTCGTCAGCGAGGCTTGTTTGCCGGAGAGCGGGCATTCCGTCTTTCAGCTCGTCTCGGCGCGTCTTGTGATTCCAAAGACCCATGTAATTGGCGATTGATGAGAAGGTTTTTAAGTCTATCCTATTGGTTCATTGTCTTGCATGGTTGTCGGGCTGTGAGCTGTGGAGACTATGCAACCGTATATGCAAATAGCACAACATGTAGCTTTAGAGTTGTTACGATCAAGAGTGGAAGCAGCAGAGGAGCCCGGCCACGTTGCAGCTCCATTCGTATGGGTACTATTACACCGGTCATATGGTACCATCATAACGGCAAACAACTCAAACCCCGCAAAGTTGGGCCGTCAAGAGTGGATACTACAAATGGTTCATCCGTTCACCTGGGTACACTCTGCACTCTACTATGCATATACTCTATTGCGGAGCATTCCGCAGTGGGCAGATGAGCAGATTCTCGGCCCGGCCCTGAACGGGACCTAATATTAGGGATAGGATCTAACTAGTCCACACATAGAATAGAGCTTTGCAATGCTGGTGGCGCTGGTTTGCGCAAGTTAATTAGACCAGTGGGGGGCTAATGCAGGGATGTAGCATCATGCTTGCCAGGGAAACCTACCATCCTAGGATACTCTCAAGTATGAACCCTTGTTGCATCGATGACGAATCATTGTTAGGTTTACTGTAATTTCTTTTACCTGCCTTGTGAGCCTGGGCTGGCGAGCAATGACGAGGTACGAGACGCTCCCAAGAACCCACCATCATCATATCAGTTCAATTTTGTGCCCAAACAAGAACTGTGCTTCGGATACCTGCTGACGCCGGCAGAAGACTCCATCATCCCTCGTCAACACCAAGTCTTACTAGAGTCTAGATAGATCCAGTATTACAGGGGCCTACGAAGATATCTAGGAACTAGGCGCATCCCCCAAGCCTTCCCGCCTCATTCTGGATGCACTTGCAGGAGGGATTTTGAGGTGGCGGAGCATAACGTCAGATTATCTAGGTACCATGTACATTGTCTGTTTATTCGAATATTTGCAAGTGTCCAGCGATTGACGGCAGTTAATAGGTCTACTGAATGCTCCATTCCCGTTTGCCTCAAGTCCTGGATTTTTCGGCCACACCACATAATAAGCTCAACCTGGTTGTCCTTGAGCCTTCTTTACTGCATCCGCCCATCTCACTCCCCGATTGCCCACAATGGAAGTCCTCTCTCAAGTCCGTCCACAATTCAGCAATCCTTCTATCAAACCTGGCTCGCATAACGGCACTCCCTCATTCGCCTCTAATGAGAAGCTGGGCGCGGCAATCGAGATAACTGAGACATCCTCCAAGATCCTGGCCATCATTTTCGAGTATGCCCTCAACAAATTCGATGATGCGGCCGAGCGACTTGCTCTAGGAATGCCTAAATTTCTATCCGTCATTGACAAATTCGTCATCGAGGAGAAGCAGGTTCAACTATGTCTACCTGCATTCCCGTTCAAGTCAGCCAATAAGGTGTACAAAACTTTTGGTATCCTACCGGATAAAGCCGAAGAGTTGGCATTGGCACGCCTGAATACCATGTGCGCGCGTATCGGAGATGTCTATGCGCCAGGAGCCAAACTCACCATCATCTCAGACGGTCTCGTTTACAATGGTTTGTGTATATCTTCTCCTTGCTTCGAGCGCTGTTGTTAATGCATGTCGGTTTCACGACAGACCTGTTGAGCATACCAGATCGTCACACGTGGGCATATGGAGAAGCATTGCGTGCAATGGCTAAAGAGAAGGGGTGCACTCACATTAGGTTTTCCAGGCTCAAAGATCTCATCCAATTCCCGCTGCCAGAACAGCTTGGAGAAATCACATATGTTGCTAATGCGACAAACTTCCGTCGGTTTTTGATGAACAAATACGGCAAAGATGACATTGACATCGATCACGAAATTGCCACAAGTCCAGATACTCTCATGACCTACCGAGGGTATCGGAGGTTCCTGGAGTCTGACTTGCAGTACATCTTCCCGACTGGCAAGGATACAGCAAACGGTGGCCAGGTTAGAACGAGCAACGGCTACAAGAGGGATGTCAAGTACCTCGCCAAGGAGATGTTGATTCGAGGATACGTACGTTTCATGCAATGTCTTGAAAGAGTCCAATGTTTGCCAGTCTACTGTGGCTAATCACTTCTCAAACAGGCTTTTGCTGAGGCGGTTAAAGCCGCCTTTCCAGACCACCTGCGTCTGTCCATCCATCAGTCTACCGGCGAGCACAAGGTCTCCATGTGTCTGCTCAACACCAAGACCGGTTTCACGACCCCTTGGCATTGTAGTGTTGCCCTGATGGCAGACGGTGAATGGCTAAGCGCGCCGATGGGCGAATTCAAGAAGGATCCGAAGTTTGAAATTGTCTACGAGGATGACCGACCAAGTTATTTCAAGGAAAAGACGGTCGAGCCCCTGGAACCACCCAAAACCGAACAGACGAAAGGGGTTGCGTCTTGGCTGTACTCTTGGTTTTAAAACTACTGAAATGTCCTGTCTAGTTGTATAAAATGAAATTGTGTGGTAATTGAGGCTTCAAGTGGACCGAGTCCCTGACCTGAAGTGCACGATAAAACCGGCGGTGGAACGACGATTGCAATGGAATGAACGCAGAGAATAAAATGACCGCCGCATGTAAGCTTGCCAAAGCAAAATATGCACAACTAGACCCATAATGTACACAGAGACCAAGACTCAACGACGATACTGGATGCGTGCTGACTCTGATAAGGGCAGCGTAAAGAGCTCCCTTAATCCCGAGTTTAGCTGATAAGAAATGCAGCCATGTTCTGGGCTTATGCCTCAACTGCCTGGTCATGAACCCATGCCGACAAACTTGCTCACTTTGCTGACCCCACATAGCATATCGTCGCTTGGCTGTTGATAAAAACGCACGCTAGGGTGAGCAAGTTTGCTCAGGTATTGCGGTATTATCGCGGATCCTTGTCTGCCTTGGATGCGGTAGATTCTTACCCTAGTTCATCCCCTCCTCACTACCCGCTAGCATAATAGAGGGCGGTAAGGGAATAAAGTCGACTATAGCAAGGCAAGTTGGTTCTCTGGCTTGACTAGTGGCGCTTCTCCCCGTGGCTCTGCTCTATTACCGATCGACATGCAGGCCTTGTCTCAATTGCTTCGCTCGCTGTTCAAGGCGGCGCACTATCCTACAGTAGAAACTGATGAGATTTTCCCTTTGCATTTCCTCGATAATCTTCACACCGGACGCGTCATTGTATTAAGTGAGACTCTGAGATTTGATCAAGTCCTGGACGCCGAGAAGCTACGTGATGGCCTCACTAAGCTGCTCCAGGAAGGTGATTGGAGGAAACTGGGAGGCCGACTTCGATCACGGGTAAGAGTTCAACAAGACTTTTCTAGCAACATTTTCACTAATTATTTTAACACAATAGCCTAATGGATACATCGAAGTCCACGTGCCAAAGGATTTCACTGAGGAACGCCCAGCAATTCATTTCAGCACAGAAGTCTTCAATATCTCCATTGCGGAACATGACCTCGGAAGTAAACTCCCCCAGGCGACCGACGGTCCTTCTCTACAACCAGGCCCAACCAGTTTCGGTCATTTTAACGCAAGGCCAGACGGGCCGGTGACTCTTCAAGACTACCTGTGTAGTGACCGACCCATACTCGGTCTACATGTTACTTCATTCATGGACGCAAGTATTGTTACTATTGTCTGGCCACATGCAGTTGCTGGCGCATTGGGTTTCAAGGAACTCCTCTCAGCATGGTCAAGGGCACTCCAAGACAAGAGTGACATTCCGCCGCTTCTCGGAGCTCGCAAGGATGTCCTAGATGGCGCAGGAACTACCACTGACGTTCAATCACAATACTCTCTCGCATCTAATGAGATCAAAGGCTGGGGTTTTGTTAAGTTTGCTTCTCGACTGCTATGGAATGTGTTTTGGCGCCCAAAAGTCGAATCTCGTGCTCTATGCTTGCCCCGTCGCTTCTTGTCGCAGCTCAGACTTAAATCGCTGAAGGAGCTTGAAGACATACACGGAACAGAGAACGGTCCGTTTCTCAGTGAAGGAGACGTTCTGACGGCTTGGGCAGCTCGATTTGTTGCCCGGTCGCGAGGGAGGACGTGTCCAGGCCTGCTTTTTAACCCTCTTGACATTACGAGTCGACTCAATCTCGATTGGGAGGCCGAAGGAGTATACGTGCAAAACCTAGTTGGTGCCATGTATACCACGGTTGATGCCGACACTTTGTTGAAGAAGCCACTGGGAGAGCTAGCACATGCGATTCGCCTCAGCATCCAACAACAAGCTACAGATGAGCAGATCAGGGCCCAACTGCGGATATTTAGAAGCCTTGGCCACGAGAAGAGCGAGCCTCTATATGGAGATCCAGATTCTCAGCTGGTAGCCTTCTCCAACTGGACCAAGTTTGATTTATTCAATGCTGTCGACTTCGGCCCGGCGGTCTCCAAGGCTTCGTCTCCCATCAGATCTGGCGCACCGCTTGGGAAACCAACATACATGCACTGTGCTTCCTTGGGCGAGAATAGATTTCAAAGAGACTGTTTCGCAATTACAGGGAAAGACTTGGACGACAACTACTGGGTTTCTGCATTTCTTTATCCAGAAGACTGGGAAGGGTTGAACGATTACATGCAGCAGACGTGGGAGGACCTTAAGTAACATTGAGATTACCACAGACTTCTAAATACCCGCTTCAACTTGATTCCATGTATATGTGCACGTCTTAATATTTCATGTTTGGTCCAGAGCCCCATTGAACCGCGATCGGTTCATGATTACCAGAAAACTTCTGGCCTGCAAACCATAGTTCAAAGTTCAAGTCCGCCGGCCCAACAATGACTCGAACCTCAAAGTCACAAATGTAATAATTGGTGCCTCTTGAGAAGCAGTGGCCTCTCTTGTGTTTGAGTACCATTTGAGTCTGGTGTACTCCAGTGAGGTTGCTTCTCACGTCGCACAGCTTCATCGCCCCAGCTGCAGTTTGCATTAGTATGTTACACGCCATTCACAGGGCTTGTCGGCTCACGCACCTTGCTTCATGCTTCGTGGGAGGAAATTGGCTTCATTTTGAGAAGTGACAATCTCAGCGCTCCATGACCTCGTTGCGTCTCCTTCTGAGAGTCTAATCTTGAACTCCTTTTTCAACGGAATATCTGGATTAATGACATCCCCCTAATGTGACTTTAGTAATCACGTCAACTAGTGACTAAATAATTGGAACCTACCTTTGAGATGAGCCATTGTATCTGGTTCATGGCCCACTTCGTATTGGGCTCAAACGGATCATCGCTGAGGTCCTCGCCAAAGTGATGAGCTGCGGAATACAGTTGCTTGACAACAACACCGTAACTTGTTCTGGCAATGCGTGATGTCAATACCGACGTGTTTCCTGTGACCCATTTCTGCTGCTGGTCAAATAGTAGGCCGCGAGCGACTACCAGCTGAGGGTCTCTGCACGGTACAACGGCGACATTCATGGCGTTGGGATGAGGGTTGGTAGAGAACCTGCCCTGTATCGCCTCCTTGACGTAGATAGAGCTTCCTAGCCCTCCGGAAAGAATCATGTATCTCTGTCATCTTGATTAACTTGATTCAGTTACTCAGAGGGGGATGCACGAACCACTTGCTCTTGAGGTCTGTTTTGCCTGACCCATTCCAGCTGCTCGTCGATGCGGGTAAAGATACCCTGAATTTGGACGTCAAAAAGCGCCTGGATCTCCTCTCTGCCCACGAATTAGCCTTCAATGCCAATCAGTTGCTGTACTTCACTGACCTTGAAAACATCATGGCTCCATTCTGCACCCCAAGACCCGGGTGGCTGAAATTGTGAGAGACACCCTCCATCTGGATCCTAAACACCGACGACTGCATCCATACGCGCTGGCCAAATTTGTGCTTGAGGCTGAGAAAAGCGCTTCTTGACATTCTCGCAGCAATATCAAACGGCAGCTGAGACTGCGTTTCGGGGAACGCTGCCAATCGCTGCTGCACCAGCCTCATGAATGCCCTGTCGATCAAGGAACCGCCCACGCCGAGGCCGCTGACTGCCGTGACTTGGGACATTTGCGGGACTTCGCTATTTGAACATGTTATTCGCATCAGAGACAAGTCCGTCGTACCACCTCCTGCGTCAATCGTCAGGAACAACGTGCCCTGGTCAAACGTGAACGGGCTGGTCTTGAGCGTCGCCACGGCAGCAGCTTCAGCTTCGGTCAGGTCGACCTGAGCAGAGTGCCGGAAGCCACCTGAGCCAAATCCGGCGTTACGGATACACCCCTTGAAGTCGTTGATGATGTCCATATTTTCCCACGTCGTCGGCACGCTGAAAAGAAAAGTCACAGCCTTGTCTTTCCAAGGCTGCCCACCCATTTCCGTCTCAATCGTCTCTTTGATGTGGCTGTAAATCTCCTTGAGATAGTCTGTAACAAATCTTTGGGCTTCTTGAATGCTCTTGGGTGCATTTGCAAGGCCTAGATGCTGTACAGCTGCCAAGGTTTCGGCATCGAGGAACACCTTAAAGCACTCGCGGCGAATATGGCCCGGTATCATATCATCGTCGGCACATAGGAAGCCCCATGACGAGACTACAGAGTTATTGGGCTTATAGACCAATGTGCTTGGAACTTTGCGTTCACTCTGGCCTCCATCGCCAGGCCAGTTGTTGATGACTTGAGGCGGAGTTCTTGGGGTCATCCAGGCGACGCCTTTGACTGTCAGTTCACGATTTTCCCTGGACAATGGAAATTAATTACCTGTAAAGGTGGTCCCCAGGTCAACCGACACCAGAATATCGGGTTGTGACGCCATTTGGGAAACAATTTGACTTGGCTGTAGAGGAGTGGTCAGAATCTTGTGGTGCGATCATCCATGAAATGGGCAATATGTGCGGGTTGGGATTGGGAACCTCATAATGGCCGCCCTCGAGCCTCCAACTTGAAGTCACTTCTCAGCCTGACTCTGAATCATCTCCCTGCGTATGCCAAGCATGGGTGGCGTGTGATAGTTGGAGGGGCTGGAAACAGGCGACCAACCAAATCGTGGCCAAGTCAAACTATTCCGCCTTGGCTGCCTTGGCTGAATGCATGTCTAGCATTTAAGAGTGGTCTAGAATCTAAATGTCACATCCGGGCTGTGTAATGCGAAAACTGAACGCATGTCTTGCCGACTAAGCCTAAAATTTCATGAATGCAGATCAGCTGAAGCGCCGGCCAGCCACAAAGACGCCATGGTTTGCAAGCGACGCCCTTGAGGCTTTTGGGGGAAATGATCGGAAGACGGCGTCTAGCCACGGCTTGTTGACCCGTTTTGAGGCTCTGCTCTTCCAGCTGCGTCTCGGAAGCACAGCCCATGGATTGGGATCGAGATGGCGCTCATAGAGTATATGGTCCTTCACCACCCACCTCCATCATCAGTTGCGGCACACCAGCTCAGCATAAACTGCATCTCTCATAACATTTGTAACAGTTCTGTGTTCAGTGGCATATTCAGTGGCTGGAATCATGAGCCCCCGGCTACAAAATTCGGTCATCAAACCGAGAGATGATAGTAGTGTCACGACAAAGACGGGAACCATAGTAACATCAGCCTCTAGTACGGTTTCCATCACGTCTACCACCTCAGGAAGTGAGGCCACAAACACTGCAAGCCCGAAGGATGATCAAGGTTCGTGGATTGCATTTCAGTTTACTTCTCTTGTTTACTGTCCACTTGCAGTAATGATAACACCCGCAAACCACAGGATCAAACACCACTCAGACCGGCTCAACAGCTACTGAATCAGCAGCCACTCAAGCGACCTCTGCATCAAGTCTTCCACCCCCGTCTAATGGTCTCTCAGGCGGCGCTATTGCCGGAGTCGCGATCGGCTGCCTTTTGCTCGGTCTCGCCTTAGGTGCTTTGGCTGTCTTCATCTTCTGTCGTCGCCGTGGCAAGAAGCGCAGACATCATCATCGCCCTCGCGGCGAGTTTCTCGCCGAAAAGGAAAGTGTACTGCCCCATGATAGCTCGCCAACGTCTATCAATCTCGATCACTTCCTCCTTGACACAACACCTGACAAGGAGATCGTGTCCGAATTGAGGGCGCTCGGCGATCTCGTGAGCATGCATGTCGACAACAACTACCATCATCAGCCAGTTCAGACTGATCCTTCGGCTCTAGCAGCAAGCATTTCGAAGCTGGGCTTTCACGCAGCTTCTGCCAACACCATCGCATCTCTCTGTTGCAACCCGCAGACGCGGGCGGTTGGTCTCCGGCACTTCATCTCGCACGTCATCTTTACAAGCATCGACTTCAGCGCGCGAAGCCCTCTCTCGATGTTGCCGGCACCCGTCGCTGCGTTTCTTGCGTCTATTCCTATGACTGAAGACTCCACTGGTAAACCTTCCTCAATCCTGACTAAAATTACTATGCTAACATAAAATGATCGTACAGAAACGAGTCTTGCATTCTCCAAGTGGCGAGCACTCTCTGCTTTTCTGCTCCACCCCAACCGAACCGAACGAACGCCCCTCATCCCCTCGGAGGCGGCTACTATACCTCAGGCGCAGGGACTAACGTCTGCTCTCAACACAGTCCTGAGCATCTTTGTCTCGCATCGCGAGTCGCAGGTCGAGCATCTTCAAGCTGTCATCCTGGAGTTTGCCAACTTCGGGTATGTGTTGCTCTCGCAGCCCAGCGACTTCCGCTTCGTCTACAAGGCTAGTTCGCAGGATGGCGGTGACAGGGCTATTGTTGTCTGCGCTGGGCTGGAGAAATTGAGTCGTCGGGATGGTGGATCAGTGGTTTCGTCGGCTCTTGTAAGGGCACCAGAAGTTGTTCGTGTCTAGATTCACGGGTTTAAGTCATCACCATTTTTAAGCCGCACGGAAGTAGCCTATTACGTGCAGTTCTATCAATCTCTAGTAATCATGACTCGCAATATTTCCTACTGCCAGCAGAAATGATGCTCGACGGTTTCAGCACTGTGATCGGACAGACGACAAGCTAAACATGCTGATCCTTCAGCCTGTTTTTTTCATGTCCGCCAAAAAGCGGCAGCTAAAGTCTCCCTCTAGCCGTTAGTCTACGGCTAGTACGCTATCTCAGTTAGACCAAATTACATTGGACAATAGGAACGCCTCTATTTGCCGCGTGAGCCTAGCCGAACGGAAAACTCCGCAAAGGGTGGCTGAAAGATGATGGAGCCCTATGCATCTCCTGCAACTCCGCTTCGTCGTTCACTTGGCTAGCGAGCTACTGAAAGCTTCTCGCCATGACAACGCAAGATGCAAAGGGGGATTAACACTAACCAACGGCGTGGCGCTCAATAGCTCATTCAGCTTGATGAAGCTGAGAACACTATGATAAATGTCGAGAGCTCCAGCCTCCACGGTCTCAGCCTTTTTTGATCTATCACACACTAGTTCAGCGTGAATGCTACATCGGCAGGCCTAGCTTGAATTCAAGGGATAAGGTGACCAATTGGAAGTGATTTATTAATTTATGCACTGGTCGTGCCAAGGGCTCTAACTCTTTTTCCGTATTAAAGCTCATCTTTGGCATCATGTGCCGCATTCCTTGACCAAGCCCTACTTCGGAAATAGACCAAAGCAGTCATCGAAGAAAGCCCTCATAGGCTTGGAGGAGAGGTGAAGCACTGAAGCCTTATGCAGGCCATCAAGCTGTAAAGAAGTCTGTCTTTGCTGATCACATCGGGTGAGGAGTGAGGCATTCCCAGCTGAACGCGAGTAAGACATTTCCAGGGTGAATGGATCAAGACACTCCCAGCCGAGTTGTCTCCCTCTTGTCCTAAATCAGCCCATTCGGAAGTCCTTCGACCTAGTTGGCTTGGATCATTGCGTCGTCCCTGCACCAAAATTCCCGCGGGAATATGTCAAGGGAAACGTTGTTGGATGAGGCTCAAGCCAAGTCTCGAATCTACGCGTCATCTACCCCTCTTTAGGCTTGAACTCAAGCATGCGCATCGACTCGCCTGGTCTCTGTGTAAGCTTGGTTCCTCTCCAACATCATGGATCCCCTCACGGGTCTGCGTATGACCTACTACCTCGTCCTCTTTGGCATCGACGTCGCCCAAGTCCCCTCCACCGTCCGCCATAGCCTCGAACTTGTACGTACCTGCTACCAAGATGCTCAGCATCTCATCGAACTGCGAACTACCTACTTGTCGCTCCTCGAAAAGCGACCGATCGTGCTCGAACGCGTAAATAGCATCATCGCCGCTGCGACAGCGGGCCTAGCAGAAGTATGCGCTATTGTCGAGAAATGTCGCCCGGAGGCGCACAACGGCAAGACGGGTTTTCGCAATAGGCTTGAGTGGATATTTGTCGACGAAAAGGAGTTTCGCGCTCAAGAAACCATGATCAGTCGTCATCATGCCTCTGTCCTGGCTGAGATGAACTTCCTCCGCCAGATTGCTCTTCTCGCTCCCGTGGTAGATGAGAAGAGCGATGGTGGAGAGAAGAAGAAGGAAACTCGACTTTTTGACAATGTTGCCTTGTTTGGAGACTTACTTGGAGGCACATCAAGTAAGAGAGCCCGCAACTTGCTGTCGTCGTTGTATAGATACTCACGTTTGCAGGTGGCAACCCACCAGGTCTCTCAGCTCAAATGGACTCGCTGTCGATTAACCCAAGCGTCGATGCGACCCGTGATGTGCGCCCGCAGTCTACAGTTCATCCCCCTCCACCATATTCGCTCCGATCTTGCGCACCTGCAAACCCATCGATAACCACTTCTGCACATCCGGCCAACCAACCCACGACTACACAACCGTCGATCGCATTCAAGGCTCCATCCCATAGTAGAAACACGTCTTTCAGCTCGCATGATCTACGAGGCCTTTCCTTAATGTTTGGGGATAGGACCGATCCTACAGTTTCGGGGATGGCACCAGCATCTAGTGCTGCAATAGATCTATACGCTCCGCCCCCTTCCAGTGCGGATATCCAGACAGCACATAATAACTTCGTCCGGCCTCACATCCAGCACGCAAATTCTGAACCTCCAATGGCCAACACGGAACCAACACATGGCATGCACTCCTACACATCCCATGTTCAGCCAGAACCATCTTGGCAGAACCCTGCGGATGTTGGACGCCAGTATAGGGCTTCCAGTACACCCACGATATGGCAGCAACATGCCGAAACCGCCGGTCAGGGACAGCCTCAGTCAATACGGTTGGACAACACGGGACCACGATGGACACAAAATGAGCCCGGCAGGTCATCTTCGGGGGGGAATCAAGCGCCAAACGATTACTTGCAACCGCAGTTGAATCAGCTCGGATTCTTTCCAGGATCAAGTTCAGTTTCTGTGCCCACGCAGATCACCCTTTCCCATTCTCCAACCCCCTCCTCCATGGGGATGGCGAACCACACACCATCCCCCTTCCCGGGCCAGAGGCCAAGCTGGGCACAAGTCTCAGTCCCAGCACCCCACTCGATTTATAATGAAGCAAATCTTTCTCCTGCAACAGCTTCCCCAACCCCTCAACCTCAAGGAAACAACGCCGGTATGCCAGCATACATGGTCTCTCCTCCAACTGTGTGCGGGGATCTTACACCTATATCATACGTTAATAGCTCCAGGAGCATAACACCTCGTCCTTTTCAGGAAAGCGAGCCCTGTTTCAGCACAATTCCTCCAGAAATGATCTACAAGCAAGGGGCTAGAAACATCATCCCAAGTCCTTCGGGGCAGTACAATACACAGCATAACACAACATCCAACTCAGCTCACTACCTTCCCCAAAGAAAACCCGCTCCTACTCAACTACAACAACCAGTATACGGAGGAGTCGGCGTCCCACCTATCCAGTACAAGGCCTGGGCACCACCATCAACCTCAGAGGCATCATTTTCAGGCGGGAGTTTCAACATTCAGGAACTCCCTGGAGATACTGTGCAGGTGCAGCACAGTAAACCCAACTCCCACCTTGGAGCAAATATCAACCTCGCCTATTCAATGAATATGCAGCCACAGGAGCTTCCTGCTTATCACTTACCGCCAGATCCAGCCGAGTTACCCGGTGGGCCACTGGATGCAGGCGTCAACAATAGACCACGATATTAATAGCTGACGCTTGATTTAAATCAACGGAGCAATGAGTTGATTCATGTCAAAATGACATGACATGGGCTTATTTAAAGGCTGTGGGAATTTTTCCCCGTCGGTATCAATGGGTTTGCTTGGTGACAGAGCGGGGGGATTCATACCCTAGTTGCGAATGCTTTGTATACAACAGAGGCGGGGTTTTGTCAAAGCGTTATGCAAACTCTTCATGAGAATTTTAGAACAATATTATTCAGCATTAAATCAATCTAGGCGTAGATATGGCGTGATACAAGTCTCTATCATTAAGTCTGCCGTTCTCAAATTTGTGGTGGCGGGGGATCACAATATCCTAAAATGGGTGAGGTTGTAGTGTAGGGTAGCTCCATTCTCAAGTGCACCCAACATTCGACATAAACAACCCCAGCCTGCCGTGACGGAATCGTGTGCATCTATCCTCCTTCAAGAAGAAATCGCGCAATTCTAGGTACTAAGAAATTAATTCTGTCATGAATGATGGTGGTGTACCCACGACATGTTCTGATAAAGTCGTCGAGGCTTGGCATTTGACACGTATAATTCAAAACCTTCAACACTAGTTGCTGTTGAAAGCAACCCGAGCGATCAAAAACTAGAATAAAAAGGAGAAAGAAATCCGAAATAAATATCTAGACATGACCGGCTGAAATAATCAGGCACCGTGTATTGCAAATATTCCACCAGCATCTGCGGAGAAACCTAGAAACCTAGAAAGCATCGGCGTCTTTGTCAAACAAACTCATTCTGTTTCAAGCTCCACTTCCCGTTTCCTTCCATATATGGAGCAGCTACTCCAATGTTAACACGTGGTCTACTACTTGGCTAGGCAAGGTAAGGAACTTACACCGGGGTGTATGCATGAACTGCCGGGTTTACGAGATCCTTTCGAACTTTTGCGAGCAGAACCGTGACTTCTTCCTTAGACCAGCCGTGGATTCTTGTGAAGGGAGCCATGGAGAGAGCCTCCAAAGCATCTTCCCAGTTGACTTTATTCCACGCACCGATTTCCTTATGTTTCTTATCCTTTGGCCAGGGGTTTATCGGCCACTTGAAACAATTCAGGCTCACATCGACGAATCCGACGTTAGTCATGGCGATCTTGAGGTTCTCGAAACTCTCGCAAGGTCGGCCGACCATGACAGAAGCTTGGTTGAGGAGCGTGCACCATTTGAGAAGATCATGATCTTCTGTAAGAGTGCCATCATCCGATGTTAGCATGACATCTATCTCTTGGACCTCGACGAAACCGCCGGGTACCAGGTTGCTATGTATATCAGCTGGGCTGGCAATATATGTGGTATGCCATTGCTTACTCGTATATATTCTGAAGATAATCGTTCCAGTTCTTGACGCTAAAGTTCATTGCTCTGCTGTGAATGTAGTCAAATGGCGCCGAGTAGGTCCACTCCTCATCGATGTCGTCTATAATGAAGCGGACATTTGGAGGGACACTAATTAGGGGTTAGTTTGTGATAGTAACAGGTGTCTGAGTCATATCGTACAAATCAGGTTGAATAGGCGAAAGATCA
This sequence comes from Dactylonectria alcacerensis, assembly GCA_029931735.1. Classification (NCBI taxonomy): domain Eukaryota; kingdom Fungi; phylum Ascomycota; class Sordariomycetes; order Hypocreales; family Nectriaceae; genus Dactylonectria; species Dactylonectria alcacerensis. The sequence continues at coordinate 5,072,050 of JAPMUZ010000003.1, read as the reverse complement.
ATCCCGGTGACCTTGAAATTCTGTCAGCCACAAAGGTTTCCCAAAACAATTGGACTTGCCGAGAGGAGGGTCGTGGATGTGCTACCTCGGCCTCTGGATGCTCATCAGCAAAGTCCACCACCCAGATTCCCGTGCCACAACCCAGATCAAGAACTCGTTTCACTCCAGAGTTTGGCTTATTTGGCGGCGCTAAGCCGAGACCATCGCCAAGTGTAAGAAGCCATTGATGATGCTGGAAGTCTGTTCAGAGTCAGCGCAATACCGCATCTAATTCTGCCACACAATTTTACCCACCTAGCCGCTCGTTTTCGACGTCATCGTTGGGAAGATTGTACTCTGTTGGTACTTGATAAGAAAGAGTTGACCAGAAAAGGTTGGATGCATACTCACTTCCATCCTTGTATCGATGATAGGTTCTTCCATTCTCACGACGGTAGTTGAGGATCGAGCTGGATATACTCTCTGTTGACGAGGCTGCGTCCTAAGGATGATCCAGTCAGAGGCATGTATTTGAGGGGCAACAGAAGCACTCATACATTGCCAAGCGAGGAGTCCTTGGGTTGAGTGTTAGCTTTTGATGAGGAAGTATAAGCAAGGCTACAAACGTTGTCATCTGGTTCCACCACCGGATCCGCTGCAAGCGCTGGCGCGTCTTCTGGACACATTATTGTCTATGCGTAATTGATGCGACGATGTTTATCGACTGAGGAATAATTGCGCACCGAAAGGTGATATTACCCCTCATTGAAAGAGATCAGTAACTTTTATAACCGCGTACCCCCTGTTCATGAACCTGGGTGTGAGCCAATAGCAGCGCCTCGGAACTGCATGAGCCCATGCGAACCAACACATGTACAGGATTGTGCGGGCATATGGTGGGATCATTTTCTCACCGCTTGAGGGGAAGACTGAAATACATGGAGGAAACCTCGGATAGTGTCGAACATCATCATCTATGGTGGCAGTTGCTGAGCTGCCTGCTTGGCACATTGATGCTAGTCGACGCTACTTCCCGCTCACTAATGTATGAAATACTTCTAGCACCAAATCAGCTCTAACTGTAGTGCTAAAACTAAGAATGAACCAGGGCTAGAAGGGATGAAGTGGTGGAGACTGCGTCGGTCGATGGGGCCAATGACGAAACTCGGAGTGAGCAGCGGAGATGAGGAAAAAATAGGTGCTGCTTTGCATGAAGCATCCTACGAATCCATTTAAGGATTCGGATGCTTGTATTGATCAGTTTGCTACGGAAAAAATTGAAAGAGGACTGGCCACTATCTCGTATGTTAGTAACAGGGATAGATGCATAAGAAAGAAAGTATAACTGAATGAGACGGCGATTCTGTCATCCACAAGCCCTTATAAGACCTGTTTATGACAACCCTCAGCCATATATCCTGCCTCTAATGCTCGCAGAAACTCCATTCGTGTCGTGCCATACGCGAATCAGCTTCTTTCTTGATGACCGTCCTTTCCTCCATGAGCTCCTTGCGAATTTCTTTCGCAACTTGCTCATTAATGGGAAAGTCGACGTTCTTCTGGACCATCTGTCGTATCTCAGACGGAAGTGCACTCAGGGCATTCACCTCCCCCGTCTTCTCCATCCACCAATCTTGTTGCTGAGGTGGAACATTGGCCGTCGAGATGATCGGAACCTGAGGGTCCACCAGGAACAAGGCTAGGATCTTGCGGTGGCCCGGCCGCGTCTTATCGACCAGCTCAAACGGGCTCACGCGATGCTGGTACACGTTGGGGAAAAAAAGCGCGCGACTTTGCCTTGTGAGAACGCTGCCAATGGTTTGAAGTTTCTCTCGCCACGCCTTGATGTCGAAGATGCGCTCGATTGGCTCGAACTCGCCTTGTTCGTGATTGAAGTCCGAGGTGAGATTTTCTCGGTCTGCTGCGGTGCGGAAGGAGAGGTAAGAGTCGGTGATGTTCTCACTGTCGTAGTAGTACAAGGCGGTGGCGGTGATGTGCTCGTTGTATTGACCTTCGACGTGCCACGAGCCTCCATCGTAGCTTGGCTTGTCCGGCGTCAGGTGAATATTAGCTAGCTTCACAATGACTTGTATACGCTTAGCGTCATTGAAGAAGCCGCTTTCTTTCACGTCGTCGACGGACAGCGTAACGAGGTCATCCACATTAGTCTTGGGTTCAGGAAATATGAGCTCGTGTGTCTGCTCGAACCACTCTTCGTCGAGCCTCTCATCCTCAACATAGTTATCACGAGCATTGGCATCATCGGGGTGTGGCCGGCCAGGTCTTCTGAAGGGCCCACACCATCCCTCGCAAACGCCTGGGGTGCTGCATTTGTATTTGATTCCATCGAGACTCTCGACGCGCATAATATCAAAGTCCCCGAGAGGAGACTGATGAACGATATCCCAAGCGGGAAGAGACCGTTCGATGAATTTCTCAATGACTTGATACAAGTCGGCGTGCCGGACGGGATGCAAGTTGTTAATGTAGCTGTCGATGCGCGGTTTGTCGCCAGTGAGGTCGACGTCGCAAGGAAGCCATTGAAAGCGGTCGGAGATGGCCCGGTTCCCAGAGTAATTCCTGTACATGCTACCCGGAGGGCGCAAGTCCGGCCTCTCAGGCTTGGGAATGATCAAACCCGAGCCGCAATAGTTGAGAGCATCATGCAGAGGAATGCGTTTGTCTGGGACGATGCGGGATAGTCCATAGACTAACGGCCAGAGAGACGGGTGAACTAGATCGAGAACCTTTCCGTCACTTCCAGGATGCCAGTCCTGAAGAGATTCGGGCACATTCTCCAAAGGTGCAACTGCTGTGATCAAGGCGTTCCTCAAGCCTTCGTCAAGAAGAGAGTCGGACTTGATCACGCAAGCTCCATAGTCCATGACGGGAATGAGACCCGTGTCGTCATAGATTTCGGCCTTCTTGACAAGTTCAGTCAGAATCTTAAGTAATGTTAGCAAGGCAAGAGAAAAATCCGAAATGTCAACTTCGCGTCAACTCACAGCATCAGCCATCGTCTCGCTAAAGCCGCCTCGCCGTTCGCGATCGGGATCAGGCATTTCGAGCATCTCTCGTTTCCACTTGAGAGAAATCTCCGGATCCAAGACCTTCCTCCACCAGTCTTTCTTGTTGGTGATGCTCTCGACGAATCCAAGCGCCCATACTTCGCGATGTGTCAAGGTCGGCGCCTGCCAGTCCTGTTCGAGTCCGAAGAGAAACGGGGCCCGTTCGCCATATCTTCTGACCTTGTGGGTCACAGGAAGACCATATCCTGGTACCATAAGACGCCCTTCTTTGACCTGAATGAGCCGTGATCAGCATTGGTTCTGCATCATTCCAAGTCTCATTTGAGCATTAGGAGGGCAGTGGCTCAAGACTCACCGGAGGACCGTCAATCTTCCGCTCTTGCAGCTGTCGGTCAATTAGATAAATTCCCGACCCCAGGGCGTCAGAACCAAACAGCCCCTTTGCCCTTTTCTTCACATCGTCGTGAGTGGGTATAGGGTCCTCCGAATCACGGATCCAATCACTCAGCTGCTTAACTTGCGTAAAATCAAGCTCCTTGACGATTGTCCCGGGGGAGTCGGGGCCGAAAGAAAGAATGGATGAAGTCATGTTAATAAGGTGATATCTTTCATGTGTAAAGAGAACAGAAAATCGAGCAGGAAAGAAGGTCTTTTATAACCGCGTCCGACTAGACCCCACCACGTTGGTTGACAATAGGCAACACAGCAGGGGTCGAGGTTTACTGTGGGGTCCCATTGAACCAACTCAATATCCGGCACGTGATTCAATCGCCGATTTTATCAGTAACGCTGCCTTGCGTTCTGGCAAAATTCACCGACACCTTTAGCACCTTGAGTTTGCTCTGAATCGCCTTTATTTTTTCCATTTGAAGAGACTCTTGATTCCATGTGCAGTTTCCAAAAAGAGTTGCTACGTGGTCTATAGTGAGTGTAAACAGCGGCAGGCTCCATTCAGTTCATAGTCACTTAGCCCTCTGAAGCACCAGCCAAGGTGCCGCTGCCAGTGGCACAGGCCTCCAGCCATTGTTGTCTTCTATCTCAACATCAGCTCCTTTCCCGAGTAGCAGCATGGCAATCATCTGCCACTGCTTGTTCACTGCCCACCACAGCGGTGTCCGGCCCAATACGTCCCTCGAGTTGACATCAATACCTTTAGTCAATAGTAGTAGCTTCGCAGTAGCATCCCACCCAAACTCGGCGGCCCATGATAGCGGTGTACGGCCATCTACGTCCCTCCAATTGACATCGACGCTTTCGACAGAGAGCAGAAGTTTCGTGACAGCCTCATTTCCAGTCTTAGCTGCTAAAGATAGAGGTGTACAACCCTGTCTGTCCCTTGAATTGACATCGACATCGTAAGGAGATCGGGCCACAACTCTCGTCGGCCATCTTTGAAGAAGTATTCTCGCACTGACTCGTGAATGAACTGGACTGTTTTAGTCTCAGTAGTTTCTGTGAGTCCTTTTGATGAACTTGTCACAAATTTTTCCATGTCGTCCCTGGTGACTTCCTTTGGATCCCATTCGCACAAGTCATCGGGGCTCAGTCCGCAAACAACCGCGAAGTAGTATTCTTCCAGTCTCAGCGGACGTTGTGCGAAAAGGATCCACTAGTTGCAAAGTCGTAAGTCGTGTAGGTTCCCCTGGTCTCTTGACAGTATATATTTGAATAGGTCACTGAGTTTTTCCGGTATCTCGTCAAGGCGCTTCTTGATAACGAAAATGCGGCCCCCCCTGTATTCTTTGTTGAGCAAGCTGACCACAAGAACAACACACATGAAGACTCCGCGTGCCTTTACCTGCATCTTGGCTTTTATTTCATCGGCAGTTTTGCCTTTGCCAGTTTTGAGTTTGCTGTTTATGTAGGTGGTGATGTCTCTTTTGTGGCCTTCATCGTGCTCCAGAACAAGTTCTTGGCCGTACTCGATCTCGTTGTGCGGATAATAGCGACTTGAGAAGCATATGTTCAGTCGGATTTGATTCAACACAGCGCAATCTCCAAGCCGCTCGAAGTGTTCATCCATTTGTTCGACTTCATCCATGTTACATTCATCAAGAGCATCAATGAATAACGTCACCTGCTGCTCGTCAAGCCGTGAAATTACTCTCCATAAGAAGTCCTGGGGGAGTTCCACGCCCTAGAAAGCGTTCTCTTCCGCCTTCACGATGGCATGAAGAGCATCGACCTCGTCTTTGTTTTCCGGCTTGTCGAGAACAACGAGAAGCTTTGGCAGGGCCCTGAAGAGCTAGAACAAAAGAGAGCGGTACATTCCGGTTGTCGATCGTTCCAAGCTACCACCTCTTGCGTTAAAGAAGAACGAGATTACTATGCTTTGATTGTGTTTGGTGGCCTCTTTATAGGCAAAGCTCATGATCGTCGACTTTCCAGCACCGAGCTTCCCTCTGATCCACAAAAAGCCGTGGTTCTCGACAGCTTTCCAACTACGACATAAATAACTGCTGCATTTCTCCACTAGATTTTCTGTGCACATGTGTACGTCCACTGCTCTCAATTTCCGTTTGAATTCTTGAAACAATCGTTTGTCTTTTCTTTGAAGTTGACTCTGTCATCGCCCACGTCTTACCCGCGCGGTTACAGACTGTATCCACAATCCTTGTATTAAGTATGTGTCGTACAAGTTACCACAAGAATTACGTGTATAACAACCTCTGATTGCTCAAATTCGAAGGTCATGTAGAATTATTCGTGAGGAGGCCAACATCGCGCTTGAACTCATTCAACCACTCGGCATTGTCGGCCGGCGTTTGATTCCATGGATCATCACTAGCCGAAGAAAGAAAACGTCAGTTACTCACACATCCTCAAAGCTTTACCAGATGATAGGCGAAGAGAACCAAATGAGCTAATTGTCTCCTATAGAGTCGAAATAAGGACTTACTCGTCATACCAAATCCAGCGCGCCTGATACTGTAGCTCTTCATCGGTAGGAACGTGGCTATTGGGATTATTTGGCGACATGGTAGTGGCGACAAAGCGAGAGAGCCCTGCAGCCAGACGCCGGTAGCTGTTGTGGTCGTTAAGAAGAAATGGCATTTTGTTGGGAGTCTCGCTGCCGCCAAATGAGTGTCCAGGACTGATGAAGTTGGCGGTGAACGGTGAAGTCAACTGTTCAGGCGATGGACCTGAAGAACGTATTTTCCCCTGTTCCGAAGGTTCCAGGGCCGAAAATGGTGGATTATACCCCACTGGTGGAGATAAATTCCCTGTTCTAGGCAGTGTATTCGCGTTCCCTTGAAGTAATTCGGGTTGAGTTTCGATACTCAGCGGATCTAAGTCCAGAGTAATTAGATTCCGTTCAGCCGTTTCTGTTTGGGGCAGATTATCATTCCCTGCGCCAAGAGCAGATACTTGCTCTCCTCGTTGTCGTAAAGGCTCGAGCCATTGGTTCGAGCCCCAAACAAGCCTCAATACGAAGTCGATGAAGTGCTTAGACGGGTTGGGCGAGAAGGCTTCAATCGCGGCTACAATGTTTGATGCCTCCTGCTGCAACTCGTAGTCTGACAGCAACAAGCCTAAAGCGCTGTGCATTGCAACGAATCGACACAACTCAAGTTCCAGTTCGCAATTGTCAAAGATAGCTCCTTTGCTATTGATCTTGAGTTGACTCATTCTCGATTTCGTGACTTGCTGCATGGGGCGCAGCCGAGCTTCCTTGGACACTTCGGAACACATGAAGACGTCTCGCAACCAAGACGGCGCCGATGAAGCGGGACAACTTGACATGACATCCGCGCCGAAGATAATGCAACAACTCTCGTACTGAAGATCGTGGTCTGAAGGGAGGTGGCCGTTTGTATCGAGGTGGTCTCGCATGTAATACTCCAGTTCCAGCTTGATGAGCTCATATGCGCTGGTCGGTGTATCAGCCGGTTCCTCCATCATAGAGATAGGGAACGGGGAATTTTGTTCGTAGTGGATGAGATCTTGGAAAACGGTCAGCGGATGTCATGGGAATTCTTCTTTCGATCCTGAAGACTTACAGGGTGGTATGGCGTTGTCAATATTCTGAACCACCTGGGCGTCGAATCCCCAATCGCCCTTCCAGTCTGCCATTGTGCTTCCAGTTTTGAAGTGCTCAGCTAGATGCTCAGTTCGACTGGCCCAGGAAGGCAGTAACATGGAGCAAAAGCCACAACGCGACCGTATTTCTTGGCCGGCGACCTTCCACTCATCCATCGGCCACTTCATGAACTTCGAGTCATGTACCAGCTTCAAGTGCTGTTGAAGGTGGTCTTTGCGATAAAATGTTCGCTCTTCAAGAACGCGGTCCAGGCAGACGGTGTGGTTATGACCAGCCAAATGTGACTGGTCAGGGTCGGCCTTTCCACAATAGACGCACACTATTCCACCACTGTCTGGATTAAGGGCGGTAGATCCTTTAGGTGAGCAAATCCATTCCTCCAGCGAGAGATGCAGCGACTTTTCATGTCGCTGCCAGTCGTACTTGTGCTTGAACGTCTCGATGCAGAACGTGCATTGATACATGTGGCAAGGTCGGAGTAAACTTGATCGGCTACTCATCCGCTGTTTGCCTACATGCCGCCGGACACCTCCTCGCTTTCTCCTTCGATTTGCGTTTCGTGCGCCAAACGAGACGAAAGAGTTGTGGGAATATGCTGAGCTCTGGGAACCAGATCCAGCACTTGAATGGGACAAGTCTGCACTGCTGGCAGATGAACCACGACCAGAAGATCTCCCGGATCTGCTGTGGTGATATATGTCGGATGGGGAACCAGTAGAAGCAGCCACAGCACGGCAAATGTCAGAGACCTCGGCGGCTTCGTGCTCAGGTGGTGAGCTTTTCCATCGCTCTAGAGGATTCATCTGATCTGACAGCATAGGCGTCGCAGCTCGTGGAGGGATATCCAAAGCTGTAGAGTTCTTTGAAGTTGTCTCTGCCCCTCCTCGAGCAACCGATGATGACGAAGATAGGGCAAGCTTTGAGCGCCGCCTTGCGTTGGCAAGCCAGTTGACAACTTGCTGTTTGGTGAGGCCAGTTTTGCTTTGAAGTATCTCAACATCTTGAGCCGTGGCGTAGGGGTGCCGCTCGTGGGCGGCGAACCAATGCCTCAATATTCGCACAGATCCCGAGTTGAAGCGGTTAGCAACCTTCACTACTACTCCAGTTGCAGCACTGTGAAGTTGCTCCATACAAACGGCATCCACTGCGGGCTGACTCGGATCTCCGACGGAATGATAACTTGTACCTGCCACGGCGTCTCTAGCGTCATTAGCCACAGCCTGCTGAGGTATCCATGAAGAGGAGCCATCATGGTCAAGGTATTGTGGGAGATCCCAGTCCTGCATAATTCCAACATCTGGGGGACTCTGGGGGATCAAGTGACTCGCTGCGATGCCGGGATTGACGTCATCAGTGTTGTCGAAGCTCAGAGGTTGTTCCGTCATGATTAGTGGCCGTATTGTTACAAACGGATAGATAAGAGGCGAGCGTCGTCGACTTGAGACCGATAATCGGAGGCGAGTAAGGAATGCATGTGGTAAGTCGAAGGATCGGCTCATCAGAAGTTTGATTATTCATCATGTGATCGAGTGAGGGGCTGTCGCTTAAAAATGTGAGAAGTCTCCACACCACCATTCTTAGTTCTGCAGTTCTCTTAAGGACAGAATATTTAGTGCATATCTCATGATTGAGAACTACTGAGAAAAGCCTCCCTGATATTTCTTACCTCCCCCATAGAAGTTTCGCAGCATCTTATTTAACCACCGGGTGGTCTATCCCCAGAGACCTAAACGATAATTGGAGGAATACAAGTGGACAATATGAAAGACGTCAACCGAAATTCTCATGAGAATCGGACCTCCTCGAAATATTCGATTTGTTTGGTTGTGGAGGTGCCTCTTTCTGAGTGTATTCTGAAGCTTGAAAATCGAAATCTTCAGACAAACCATTGTTACCGGATTTGTTGCATCAGATAGGAAGGGTGCATTGTGATGTGAATAGAAGCTCTTGATTTCTATCTAACTGAGGGCTCGCGGCAGACCTATTTGTAGGTTGCTCTCATAGCTATGGTAAGGTTCTCGTTAGACCGGATCCCAAGGGATCCGGGTCTTTGAGACCGGCTTGTTAGGAAGCCGGGTCTTCGAGACCGGCTTGCTAGAAAGCCGGGTCTTTGAGACCGGTTTGCTAGAGATCCGAGCCTTTGAGACTGGTCTTCAGTCTTCAATAGTTGATAGATGTGACAGGATTTCACCTCAACATAAGTGCGGATCTAGAGCACCACAGATTTTCTAACAAGTAAATATCAATGAGATAATTATTAATAAAAGTGAAGGCGGGTCCTAGGTGGTTCCTCAAATAAATCCACGTTTTTCTTACGTTTCTTAACTGTGTTATGTAAACTTGAAGGCGGTTCAGGATGAGTAACTCCAGGTCACCTTCAGCGTTGACTCCTCCAAAGCTCCGTGTCAGAATTCAAAGCTGCATACAGATACCCGGAGAGGCAGGGTGATCAACTCAACACACCGATTATGATAAAGCTTGGAGTTGAGGAGCACTAGGCGGACTTTGACTAAGTAATTTTATAGATCTTAACTAGCTACTACGTAATGAAAGGATCAGACAGGTCTCTCCGAACCGGAGGGATGAAGATTAGGCTAGCGCGCCCCTTCCCGCCCAATATCACCTCCGCGCGGAGATCACACTCGTGGGGAAGGGAGGATGCGAAATGTGAGGAGCCAATGATTGAGCTTGATGCGATCAGAACCATTTTCACATCTTATCTGATCATCTGATAATCGCCCGTCCAACCTGTGGGATGGATTCGGTCGATTAACCCACGAATCATCGGCGACTACTAACCACCCTCTAAACATTCCCACGACCTCAGTTGACTTGCCACTCTGGCCATTCAAACGTGTCTACCAGGTCGTTCTGTGTATGTTTGGCTCTTGCGGACTCCGTCCATGTCGCGACTGCTGATGCCCGCTTCGATGATAGCAGCGATAGAATGAGTTTGATTGTTTTCATGTGTCCTACAAACCTGCTTAGTCGTCTTCATTTTCTCAAACGCCAGTCCTCGTAACCGGTAACGTTTTCCTTTGCGTAAGTTCTTGATTCGTCAACGTTTGAGCCGGCTGCAATGCCTCAAATGACAGCCCTAGTAATCGGAAACATTTCCCTTTGTGTGATTTCTCAACCTCCCATGTCTCTGCGAGGGACTTTTGTTGTTCAAATATACCATCCAACTAATGAAGGGGACGTTTAACTAGAAGGCTTTGACATGCATCTTGGGCCTGGCCGATGAGCCGATCTTCCACTATCAAGTTTGGAGGATGACATGCCCGACGAGCCGACCTTGTACCTAATGGGCCTTACTCGCAGTAGGGGGATTGTGGCTCAAGGCTATATCCGTCATGGGGTTACTTGCATCGTCACTCCGGATTATCGTATTTGATTATCTTATCTGATCATCTTCTTAGACAATAGTCAACTATATTGGCGTCATGATTTCATAGTACGAGAAGATCCTTGTTTTTGCTGCTCTTGTCTATTTTCTCGGACGCAACCTAGAAATAGTTAGTATGATCTTTTCGTTCAAGGAAAGATGACGCCCAATCCCTGATACCCACTTGAGATATCGTACAGTTAGGGCAATCGGTCTTTCTGAGGTCAAACCATTAGACAATATCAATCAATTAGAGCATTTACGTAATACCGGTAAAGAAAGGAATGATAACTTGACACTGCCTGCCAGACACTCAGCGTAAAATTCCGAAATGGGCCTCTTCTGACAGGCTTTGAGACATTATAACGCCAGTTGATGTAGCACCGGTGATTTATTGGACGTAATATACGTGAATCTATGCACCAGGTTTAACTCGGAGTCTCTTCCAACATTGGCTATTCATTGTGGCCCAACCCACGCCCTAAGACAGAACCCTGTTTGATTGCTGTGACTCGCGCTGTTCCTCAATAGGTCTTGATTCAGGTTATAAGAACCGCGGATGTCCCTGGTGTGTTGATTGCTTTGTTACCCATTTTTATCACAAGCACCTCAGAAAGCATCAAACATAAACGACTACCTCAACATGCACTTCCTCGCTACCGTCAGCCTTTTCCTTGCGGCTATTGCTCAGGCCGCCGCAGCGCCCCAGGCAGAGCCTGTTGAAATCGAAGCTGGAGCCCAGCCTGCTTGTTGCGCGGTAAGTCCATCTCCTCTCCATATATCAGCAGTGAAGACTGATCATCCTATAGGTGGATTGCTGGAACGATCCTCAATGCTAGATATGGATAGTGGGGACTCTGTGACTCGAGGGGAAGAATCTCACCTTGAGATAGCCCCAAGAGTCACGTGTCACAGCCAGGGAGGAAACTGGCCATTGAGTCCTTCGACTCAACATGTTGTTTAGGTCTTTACATTCTTCTACTTCTCTGAGGTCTCTATGAAATACAGTCTTTTCCGCCATTTTTTCCCTCAATTTTATGCCTTAGTCTTGTGATGCTGGAAATCCCACGCTGATGATGATCTCTCTGGCGTGAGTCATGTAACTGAGCACAGTACTCCCATATCCCTTTCATGCGTCTACACACTCCTATTGCTGCCATCCCCAAAGGAGATGACTCTATAGCTACTGCACGCGTGTGCGAGCACCTCGTGCAATGGTGCGTAACGAGGACTATTTCCTTTCGTCCATAATACCCTGCATTGTGAAACTATGCGCCTATGTCGAGAGAACAGGGCGGCTCCATTATGCCGAGCAGTTGCGGCTCCGTTCGATACCGGAGCCGCTCTGATTTAAGCAATCAATATGATTGATCTTATAGTATTGGGGGTGATCATGCAGTAAGCATCGAAGCACCAATCGATATGTGGTGCGGATCCGCGGCGACAGGTCAAGGAGACGCTATCAATACCAGGGGTTGGATGCGGGGTAGAGATGAGTTTACCCCAGAACATCCGCATCCTGACATCTGGAGACACTCATCGTCGTTGGGATAGTGAAGTATAAAAGGGGAAAAATATCCGTCTAGAATATCCCTCCTAGCCAATGACATACAACTGCAGCTCATTGTATATCATTCATTTTCAAGATCTCTCTTTCAACATTCCACCATGGCTCAAACTCCTAAGAAGTATGGCATGGTCCTTTATGAAGGCTTCCAGCTCCTGGATGTTACAGGACCTCTCGACGTCCTAAACCTTCTTTCAACCCATGCTGATGGCATCTCCCTATCTCTCATCGCGGAGAGCCTTCAACCTCAGTCGACATCCCCTAAACCTTTTCCAGAAAATATGGGAATGCCACCATTCGCAACTTCTCAGGTTCTCACGCCTACTCATACATTTGAGACTGCTCCACAACTCGATGTGCTTATTATTCCGGGTGGAATGGGCTGCTTTGACCCAAATGATGCCGGCAAGCCCAACTTGAGAATTCTCAACCCGATCGTCCAATTTATTCTCAAGCAATATCCTGGACTTCAGTATCTTCTTACTGTCTGCACTGGCTCTGGTATCACATCTTTGACCGGCTTACTTGATGGTAAGAAGGCAACGGGATTTAAAGGAGCCTGGAAGGTTATTCCACCATGGCGCCCTCAGGTCAATTGGGTTCCGAGCGCTCGATGGACGGTGGATGGGAATATTTGGACTTCTTCCGGAGTGTCCTCTGGAATTGATCTTATGTTTGGTTTTGTCGAAGATATTCATGGTGGGAAAATCGCGCAAGACATCGCTCTCTGGATGGAGTATGAGAGACATCTTGACCCAACCGTTGACCCTTTCGGTATCAAAGTAGAATAGTAAGTGTACAGTCCTTTTTAACTTGGATAGATCAACGTGTTAATGAAGGAAAGACGTCATGTCAAGAGCGACATCATGACTGTGGTTCTGTCACAGTGTACGCTGCACAAATGAAAAGAAAATCCAGGCTTTTTGCCATTGTTCCAGCAACTCGCCCTTGAAGAAGCAGAGAGCCAGTCAAGGAGTTAGCACAACCCAGAGTCGCAGCTCTCGGGAAAGCGACAAAGGAGCCATATCCTGCATCAACGTTCATCCTCACACTTGAGTGGAAAATCACAACTTTCCAACTGTTGAGTTCCTCGTTCAGGCCTATCACTTCCTCTGCCCGCCCTCTTCTTTTCCCAACAAGCCACCGAGGTTTACTGCCCCTCTTTCTTTTAGCCGCTACTAGCTCGTTCTCTCAAGTCGTTTAGTGTATTACTACCCAACACTTGTTTTCCTCAGCTTCATCCTTGGGCCGTGACCCTCGTTCCCATGGCCTCCGCAGAGCTCTTCTTGTAACTCTAAGCACATTCTTCGACTCATTAACGGCATAAAAGTTCTCTGGAATGTCAAGATTTTCACTCGAAAACTCATCTTCTCATGGTGGCCAAGGAATGCGATTGGGGATCCTTGATGATTCCTGAATGACCAGCAATTATACCACTTGATCCTGTCGGTAGGTTCTAGTTGCCGTCCAACTAGAACCCAAATTTGAAACCTGTAGGATCACGCCTTGCCTGTCATTGACATAAAAGGCGTGAGAGATGACTTGCCCAGAATAGAAATTTGGTGGGGCCTTGCTGGGATTTTCTCGTAGCAGCTAGCTCCGCCTCACAACTTCGACATGGGTTTGATGGTCGTTGAAGAATCCAAATTGTCACAACTTCGTCGGGTGATAAGACAGGAGAATAAATTAACGTCTCGGTTTCTCTTTCTGCGTCGTCAAATCTATTCATCCAGGATGCATCTGCTTTAATCCTGATCTATAAGATTTCATTATCGCAATCATCATTTCGTCTCTTCACTAATACCAACTACCAAGTCATGGCCTTCACTGTTCGCCTAGCCACCTTGGCTGAGGCACAGAAAATTGCAAAGTTAGGCGCCGATGTCTTCACTATCACCTTCGGTCATTCTGTCCCACCTCACAAACTGCAGGCATATATCGAGGAGAGGTACACGCCCCCTGCAGTAACTACGCTTCTCGAAGACCCCGAGAAACGCACGTACGTTGCAACTAACGAGGATTGCCGCATCCTTGGCTTCGCAACCATGGCGTACGAAACGAACAAAGCCTGCATTGAGGATGTCCAAAGTACGATTGAACTCCAACGGGTCTATGTGGATACCGCCGTCCTCGGAAAGGGACTTGGCTTCAGGTTGGCAAGGACCATTGAGAAACAGGCTAAGGAGGAGGGATTTCAAAACATATGGCTGAGTGTCTGGGAAGAACATGGCAGCGGTCATAAAGTGTATCAGAAGTGGGGTTACAATCAAGTGGGCTACGATGACTTTACTGTTGGAACGTTGTGCAGAGAGATCATATTATGATGAAAGCGGTTCAAAGGTAGAGTCATCACATTACCACATCCGTATACAACGGGTGTTTAGGCGGAGCACAAGCGAGCACTCATTATCCACTCAACAAACGGTCACTTGTTACATCCGCTTGGCGTTTCAGTAATTTGTACTCCGCAGTCAGACCATGGAGGAAGCGATGAATGCAGAGGTCTCAGACTTCCGCGTCTCGACGAACGCATGTGGCATAGCAACCCAAAACAGCAAACCATGAGCGGCAAAGTTCCGCGCAGTGCTTTACCGAAATTCAATTCAAGAGAAACAAGGAATGCAGCCAATCAAGATTTAAATCACATCGCCGGATCCGATTCTCACGCCACAGTGACTTTGTGGATGCAATATCTCCACATATCCTAGGAGGCAGGGGAACTTTAAGTGCTGAACTCTGCATAAACCCATTATTTATCGCGTCCTGGCCCTTACAATATCCTTCATTTAACTGACTCGAATCACGTCACTCAAAATGTCATCGATGACTTTAGCCGAAGCGATTGCGTCCAAGGGAGCCCTCCCCACCTCCGAAGTGACGGCTGCCCTAGAGGCTCACTCGCAAGATTTGAGAGCCGTGAACCAAAAGATCCACGACAATCCAGAGCTGTGCTACAAAGAATTCATCGCCCATAACACTATCACTTCGTTTCTAGAACACCATGGCTTTGTCGTGACTCGTCAAGCATACGGGCTCGACACCTCTTTTGAGGCCGAATATGGGACTGGTGGACGACTAGTGATATTCTGCGCAGAATATGACGCGCTACCGAATATTGGCCATGCATGTGGCCATAATCTCATCGCCACGTCCTCCCTCGCTGCATTCGTCGCGTTGGCTGAGATTATCAAGAAGCTGGGCATCAAGGGACGAATTCGAATTCTTGGAACCCCCGCTGAAGAAGGCGGCGCTGGGAAAGTCAAGCTCCTAGAAGCCGGTGCCTTCAAAGGCGATGTTGCGGCCGCTATTATGATGCATCCCACTGCCCATCATCACTTACCCGCTGGCTTCACAGCTTTGGCCGGCGTCAAGTTCATCGCGAGCCTCAAGCTCAAGGTTGAGTTCCACGGACGTCCAGCACATGCCGGAGGAGAGCCATGGAAGGGCCTGAACGCCCTGGATGCTGCCGTGGCGGCCTATACCAGCATATCAATGTTGAGACAGCAGTTGCGCCCTGATGAACGTATCCACGGCGTCATTGAAGATGGCGGAACAGTGCCAAACGTAATTCCGGAGTACTCCAGAGTGAACTACTACATACGCAGTCCGACGGTGAAACGCGGTGAAGAACTACTCGCTCGAGTGAAGGCCTGCTTTGAGGCAGCAGCGTCAGCAACGGGCTGTTCGCTGAACTACATCCAGTTGAGTGATTCTTGACAGATTCCCGAAACCCATTCTAACCGCTATCAGTGCCCCTACTTACATGGATCTTCGCATCAACGACACTTTGAGTCGAGAATTCACCCAAGCCATGAATACTCTAGGGCGCGGCAAGGTCATCCCGAGAAGCGAGGAGCCCTTTACCTTCTCAACCGACATGGGCAACGTTTCCTACGCTGTGCCAACATTTCACGGAGCGTTCGGCATCCCAGCTCCCAAGGACGCCATGCCTCACCAGCCACGGTTCGCCGAAGCTGCAGGGACGGATGATGCACACAGCGTTGCGATTTGTTGCGCAAAGGGGATGGCATTGCTGGGTTGGAAGGTGCTCGTCGATGATGAAGTTGCGAAAGGAGCGGTAAGGGATTTCGAGGAGAAGGAGACGGATGATTGAGGCAGATTCGATGTCCAGTTCTATTGTGGTACAACAAGTGAGAACGTTATTTGAAGTATTAGATGAAGCAGATATTAGTTGCAACAATACACCATGCTGAGAACTACAGCCCTCGACATATGTAACGGTTAGATGGCCCATCGTATTTTCTATCCCGTCACTAAGCTCGGCACTTTGGAAATATGAATAGCCATCAGCTCAGCACTACAACTATTTGCCATCGTATTTTCCGTACCGGAGTTGATCTTGTTGACACGCTTCGGAATGCTCGGGGGTCTGTCTGTGCGATTACCCCGGCCTCCATAACCGCTGCTAACGAAAGCTCCGACTCAGTCGGCCTAGTCTCGTACCGACGACCAATCGGATGCCAGCATTTATGAAGAGCCTCCGATCTCCATCAGCAAAACGCCTTACCGAGCTCCGATGTGTTTTCAATTTCAGTCAATTGATGCGAATGAAATCTCATCAGCCTTTGGGTTTGCGTAAGCTTACGGTACTTTGCCAGTTTGATAGGGGGCTGAGTTTCGGATTAGCTTCGTTGTAGCCGAATCATCATCAAAGGAGCAATCCAAATACGCTCGTCATAAATGAAATCGCCTTCTGCTGTCGGCACATAAAGCGCGAGACTCCCTCCGAGTGGTAACAGACCTCCAAATCTATATCTTCGATATCTCCATTTCTCAACCAAACCCGTGTCCCAACAAGTCCCCTCCTCAAGTCGGTAAAGCAGGAATTCAGTTCACCCTCGATCCAAAATGGCGAACGTCAACTATTACAAATACGACCCGTCACTTGCTGCAGCCATCATATTCATTATTGGATTCACGATATCATCACTCATGCACGCCTATCAGATCGTCAAAACCAGGACATGGTTCTTTATTCCCTTCCTAATCGGTTCTTTGTGTACGTATTCAACGCGAGTGATGACATTCGCGTCGTCGTGCTAGATAATAGCAACGGTACAACTAACAGGCGTCCTGACTCTAGTTGAGACACTGGGCTTTGTTGGACGAGCGATCGGTGCGCACCAGACGCCGGACTGGACCTTCGCTCCATACGTCATGCAAAGTCTGCTTCTTCTCCTCGGGCCAACCTGTTATGCTGCTTCCATCTACATGGTTTTGGGCAGACTTATCCGTCTCTTGAACGCCGAGGAATACTCCTTGATTAGGTCGAGTTGGCTGACCAAATTCTTCCTATTGGGAGATGTGCTCTCCATTGCGCTGCAAGGTATCGGTACGTATTGGATATGGACGTACCACAGGATTACGTGGCAACTTACTCGTTTCCAGGTGGAGGAAAGCTGGTCAATGCCGAAACAGAGGACGAAAAGTCCAAGGGAGAGAACATCATCATTGGCGGCCTTGTCGTTCAAATTCTCTTTTTCAGCCTCTTCATGGTCGTCACATGCCTCTTCCACTTCAAGGTGAACAAGAAACCAACCTTGAGGATGTCGACCATGGACAGTTCATGGCGAAGGCTCCTTTCTGTGCTCTACATTACCAGCATCCTCATCCTGATCCGATCGATTTTCCGCTTGATCGAGTACGCCATGGGACATGACTCTGAGCTGCAGTCTAAAGAGGTCTACATCTATGTCCTGGACGCTCTGCCGATGTTGGTCGCGAGCGTCTTGTGCAACGTTTTCCATCCGTCCAGGTATCTCGTTTCTGGCAAGCAGATTAATGATGCTGCAGATTCGGAGATGCAATTGACCGATCACGATTCGGCTTATCGAGGATAATCGTGGACTAAACGGGTTACAGCCGCGGCTGATAAGGATTGATAAGGACTGATAGGGCGGCATGGAGTTACAGAGGGTTGGCCAAGGGCATGTTACCAGGGTAAGGCTATCCGCTTCTTCAACGGCGAGTTGCTGGCAAAGGATATTTTACATAGAAAGGAGCTACTTTATCGTCATTAAACAAGCATGGTTACTGTTTAACTCTATCCTCGAGTGTATTTCACCATGACGTAGCTTTCCGTACCTACCGAGCCTTCTGAGAGTTTCTTACAGTTGAGACTAGATTGGCCATGGTCTGCGGGTCTAGGTAATTAAGCCCATGCCCAGCAGTCAATCAAAGCCTCTCAAGCATCAAAACACCCCTGTATTCTCGTACTGCAACCGTCTCAGCCACTGGTGCGTGCGTTGGCTCAGCCACGGCCGTTGTCGTCATTGCCTTGAGACAATTCAGTTCCACTGATGACCTCCGTTTCATGTCGCTACAAAATCACACAAAGGGGATTCATCAAGCTAACACGCCTCATCTGCCTTGCCTCTCAACCTCAAGGCCTCAGGATCGATCAATGGCTCTCATCGAGAGCGGAGTCGACCAGCCATCAACCGCCGGAGCTCCCGGACTTTCACCTACCTGCTCCCCGGACACCACGGATGAAGGACCACGATTGCGAAGGCGGCATCACAAGTCCAGAGCAGGATGTATCCCATGCAAACGCCGCAGGGTTAAGGTATAGCGTTTGGTCCGGTTATTTTACCTACGGAAATGCTTACATTCCCATGTCAAGTGTGACGAGAACCACCCAATATGTGATGGCTGCGTCAGGAGGGGGATCCCGTGCGATTACGTCAAGACGAAGTGTTTCAAACGGCCTCTAAGAATACTCCCACGCCAAGATCAATTGCATGATGAAGATTCCACCTCACCGTCAACGACAGCTACACCAGATGCCTCCATCTTCCCCAGCGGCATCGTGCCATCTCAACACCTCTTCTCCTCCGGTGATCTCACATCAACAGAGCGTCTGCTTAAGCTCCGCCTGTTTCATCACTACCTACAAATGACGGCCAAATCGACAGAGGTTCAAGTTCGATGGTCGTTCTGGATCACGGAAGTGGCCGTTGAATCACCTCATGCCATGGACGCTCTTCTCGGCCTGTCCGCCTGCCATCTTAGACGCCGCACAAAATACGACAAGACTCTGGATGAAGCTTCCCATCGGTACATGGATCGCGCGATACGTAGTCAGAGAAATCATATCCAGCTAGGATTAGACGAGAGCAACGCTAATAGCGTTGCTGCGGCGTGCGCCTTGATATCTTTTTACTCGAGCATCAACAACACCGAGCTGGCACCTGAAGGTGTGTTCCAGGTGCCTCTCCATTGGTTCAGCTCTCTACAGATGGGCATCCAGGTACTTTTCCAGGCACAACACTTTATCCATGACTCAAAATTCAGGAAACATTTCCGAGGACTCGTCTTTTTACGAGATAGCATGGCCCATGATATACCCAACGAGTTCCAATTCCTACTCGAGTATCCCGGTTCTGGGGATGGCGTGGATGAGGCCTCATTTTCTGCTTACCGCGAAGCTCTGGCTGTTCTTTCATGCATCTCTTCCGATATGAAGCATGCAACGCCTCTCCTTTTCTTCACCGTAGCGCCCTCGCAGTTTGTGGATCTTGTAGCAGCTAAAGATCCCAGGGCATTGGCCATTATGGGGTATTTTTTCATGATTGTCAAAAAATGTCGGCAGTTTTGGTGGATAGACGGAGTTCCTGAGCAGGAGTTTGCTGCCATTATGGCCATGTTGCCAAGTCATTGGTGGCCAGTCATGAGTTGGGCCATGGATGAATTCGAGATTCGCACTAGGATAAACTAAACTAAAGGATAGGCGCAGTTGAGCTGAAAATACTGCAACTGAAATCACACAGCAACTAAAAGCATGCAGCGAACTCCTTCCGCAGACACTCAGACACTCAGACACTCATGGTCTGGAACTTCTTGGTCACCTCTCTCACCCCACCTCTCTTGCCCAGACAAATGATATAAGGAAACGTCATCAGTTTGCCCGGGACACCACCCTCCTCGCCTCCAAGAAACTCGCCCGGGAGACCCTCGACAACCCTAGTGTGTTTCCACGCCACGCTCACGTCGACATCTTCGAACCCAGCCTCCTTCATGAGGCCGGCTATCCACTCTCGCCCAATGCCGTGGTGTTCGACGCTCTTCATCTTGGCCTCGGGATGGAACCGTCTAGCCTCGGGCCCAAAGTTCTCAAAGTCGGTCAGTGCCACCATGCCACCTGGCTTCAAGCAGCCAAGCATCGTCTTCAGAACCGAGGCGACATCTGGGATGTGGTGAAGGACCAAGTGTGAGATGATGAGGTCATATTTGAGTCTCGGGCCGTCGGGGTTGGCCTCGTCGGCGGGTGGCATTCGTTTGTCCTCTGGATCTTCGAGAAGGATCGCGAGGGGAGTGATGTTCTCGGGTAATGGCGTGAGTCTCTTGTTCAACTTGTACGACAGGACTTCAATCATGCCCTCAGCAGCATCGACGGCTACCACTCGGTTCACAGCCGGGGCGACCTGCAAGCTGAGGAGTCCGGTTCCGCAGCCAATCTCCAGGACATCCAGCCGATTGGAAGAGCCGCCGGGCGCGGCTCGAGCTGACAGCGCTGGAACAGCCCTCTGGATGGCTTTCCATGCTTCCAGGCTCATGGCGAGAACAAAGGGATTGTCATCCCAAGCTTTAGCCTCAGCATTAAAGCGGTCAACACTCCAAAGTCTACCAGTGGCATTGAAATGTGAAAAATCTGGCTCTACATCATCCCCGGTATCTAAGCGTCTCATTTCCTCATCAAAGCCCTCAGAATCGAAGAATGGGCTGGCATCGAGACATTCGATACCCTCTGCTGGTGGATCTGTCGGGAGGGGAAGGGGGGGGAGGGATGCAAAGAGTTTATTTATGTCCAAGGCAAAGGAAGACATGATGGAATGCCTGGTTGCTGATGGACTTGCTGGCAGAAGGGAAACTCGTTGTCAACGTTAAATTCATCTTTAGGGATGTCGGACAAGCGCCAGCCTTTTCAAGTGAGGAGAAGTGTGGCGTTTTCATCCCTTGCATATCCCTTGCATACGAAAGAAGTGGCTGAGGGAATCTCATTGTGGCTTGATTGTTCGATGAGTCCAGTCGATTCCGTCTACTCAGAATGATGAGGATTGATTCAGCATCCCGTTGTGATGGCGGCGTTGGAGACATACTACCGCCTCTGTTTATGCTTAAAATTTACTAGAAGATTAGCTGTATATACCTCCCTAGCATCCCCGGCAGTTCGAATGCTTGTGGGGCTGACATCATGCAAATAGCAGCTGCTGAGATACTTAAATCTGCTAACAAATACTCCAATTTGTGCCATTACCTGGGACAATGCTATGTATTCGCCAACGCGGAGAGGTTGTCAATCGCCCACAAGCATTGAATTCTCTAGGACACCTCACAGTCTCGCTTCCCATGGGTCCGCTTCTGGCCCCCGAGTCATGCTCTAGTTTCAGGATTGCCAAGGCTCGTCATTTCGCTTGTCTTGATGATGATTTGCGGATGTTTGCCGTCAGATTCCCGGTCACTTGGTCGCTGCCTGTATTGAACCCACCTCTGTTTCATTTAGAGATAGAAACTCGCTCTCGGGTCGCTTATTTTAACTGCTGTGCAGGGGGTCATGAAAGCAGATTACCTGCAAAGATACGGTCAGTGGCACGCTGCAAGCACTTGCAGACAATACGTGACCCTTCGCCCGCAGTAAGCCCTTGATAAACCCGTGATAAACCCGCGATAAACCCATTATAAGCCCGCTATAAACCCGCTATAAACCCGCTACCCTAGACAACGGACCACAACTTAGAAACATAAAGCACGTAGCAATAGTTTTGACACCTACAAACGGACATATCCCCATTGACCAAATAATTCTCTACTCTTTTAACTAGGATCTTTCATGCCAGGATTTGATTGTAGCGATGTTCGTGAATCGCTGGCATTGTAATGTTTCTGTTCTAGTCAATTCCCAACCATTGACATGGTTGACCATTATAAACCGCGGATGGCCAAAGCAGTTGCACTCTCCGATAAAGTATATGAAACGAGTCACGCTCAGTCCATAGGTCGAATCCAGTGTCATCAACAGCGATGTATGAGTGCTAGCTAAATTTTGCGACCCCGACCATCGGTGATTCCTAGACTCCCGGAGACTCAGAATAAGTCTAGCTTGCGATCCGCATTAATAGAAGCGTCAACAAATCCATGAGATCAAGGCTATCCGAAACCTGCAAGACAGGCTAAAAGAGCGGTCGTGCACATGAGCTAGCAGACCCTACTCTTGGACACCAACCAAGACTGCTTCATTGTAACATGTCGACTCAAATCGAAGACTGCTGCTCAAAGTAGAACCTGACGCCGTGTCGATTTAAGATGGCAGTTTTTGCACTCGAGGTACCTCGAAGCATGCCTATTTTTAGTCCCATATTGGCTGGTTTGATGAACCTTCCGCGTTATCTTAGCACAGCTTGTGGACACTTTTCTCTCTACACCGCCCTCCGGTAACTACTTGTGATCGTGACTATACAAGAAAAGGCATCGTTGTATGAGGCATGGATGGAACTTGAAATATGTAAATTTTAGTAGCATGGTATTGGGACTGCCTGAAGTATTCGAAATTGTCCTTGAACTTGCCGATGAGATCTAGCCACATTCTATCCTCGCGATGGAGGATTCGAACCATCCGAGACCCCGAGCAAGCACTTTGAGCTGTTTGAGGGGACACTTGCGATTACTCCGGTATAGGCGGAGATATATCAAACCATGACTTGTCTACATAGAGCACCACCCTGATAGATCAATTACAATCGCTCGTGTTGCAAAACCCCCACAGCCCCCGGAAAAATGATTCCACCAAGCCAGCGCTCGGCCAGTCAGCCGAACAATGTAACGTCCCTGCCCCCCCCCCTGAAACTATGGCCTGCGTTTCTGCGGCGCAGCGACTTCGCTCTCCCCGCTCCAGTCTCCCGTTTGCTGGAATTACGACGGGATTTCTGCATCATGGTCATTCTAGATCTCTTTGGGAAACTGCTTAAAGAATGGGACTTTTGAGAAAGTTACGTCCCCACGGGAGTCCTCGAGGATGTGAGGCGGTGTTTGTCTAAGACGACGCCCTGGATGTCACATTTATCACGTGAGTTGAATGACAGGCATGCACTCCATAGGGCTCATGGCAAATGAGCTTCTTTTCAGGGACAGTAGAGGCATCTGCTGGAGAAAGCGGTAAACTTATGGCAAGTTTTGGGTCAAAATATTCATGTCTGATATTGTTTCATAGTTTAGAATTCCACTGCATGTCACTCACTCTGCGGTACTCGTCTTCTCAAGGAGTATTCCCCGCGTCAGCAAGTCGCAGCCGATGTAAAAGGAAGGCATCTAAAATTAGAGGGATGCAGAATGATTAGTGGAAACATGTGACCCTTGAACCTCCCAATCGGCCTCCTACCTTATTCCCAAAGCATGCGTCTCCGAGATTCCCGATCGGGCTGACCCTAGTCAATATCAGGGGTCCTGTAAGACAGGCAGCCCGGATAGGCCGAAGCATGAGACTCTTGGTCTCGTATGGATGAATTCTACAGCAGTCGACTCCTTGTTCACACACACCGCTGTTACAAACGGAGCCCGAGTTCCGAGACGAAAGGGTCTGAGTTATTTGGGAGGCTTGGGAGGATACTCAGCCTAGTGCCTCTCATACCACGTGTTGTCAGTGCGGTCCTCACTCGTATCGTTTGAAACAGAGCCAATGCTGCTAAGGCTACGCTAGCAACTAAGCTTAGTTTTATGGTGCATCCACAATTCCGACTGTTCGTTTTTCCACCAAGCAATATCTCGACGGGAGCACGGGCCTAGGTCCTCATTGCTATCGAATCGCAAGAGTTAGGCTTTTCCATGAGCCCACAGCCGTCCGTGTTTGCCTCAGTGTGGATGCTGAGATGATTCTCGTATCGATGCCTGACTGAAACCTCTATGCTTAGCAGAGGGTGCGGACCGACTGTGGATGTAAGGTGCTACACAGGTCTGGCTAGGAGATTAAACGACTATAAGTAGACAGCCTATACGCTCCCAACTTCCTAACCACTAACCCAAAGACAACAGCCTCTTCATCAATCACCACAGAAGCCTTTACTATTACTTCAAATCCTTCAATATGCACTTCCACCAAGTCGTCGCTACCCTGGCTTTGGCCACTGCTGCCTCTGCCCAGAGCCTGAACATCCCAGCCCGCAATGGCAACATTATTTCTTTGAAGGAGGCTATGCCGATTTCGGGTGTCCAAGACATGGGCAACAAGGAGTACGACAGAGGCCGCCCTTGCGACAACGACAAGGACAACGGCAGCAAGGACGCCGTCTTCATCCTCGAGGACGGTGCTACTCTCAGCAACGTCATCATCGGTGTCAACCAGCTTGAGGGCGTTCACTGCAAGGGCAAATGCACTCTCCGAAACGTGTGGTTCAGAGATGTGTGCGAAGGTAAGGACTGAGATCTATATTCGCTGTCCACACCTGATCAAACTAACCTCTCACAGATGCCATTTCTGCTTTGGGTAACGGCAACGTCCTGATTGAGGGCGGCGGTGCCCAGGAAGCTAAGGACAAAGTCGTCCAGCATAACGGCAGGGGCACGGTCACTATCCGAAACTTCACCGTCGTCAACGCCGGTAAGCTCTACCGCGGCTGCGGTGATTGCACCAACAACGGTGGTCCTCGCAACGTTGTCATCGAGAACGTCAAGGCGAAGGGCGTTTCCAACCTAGTCGGTATCAACTCTAACTACGGTGATACCGCAAACATCTCTGGCAGCTGCGGCTCCGGCGTCAAGAAAGTCTGCCAGGAATTCAAGGGTGTTAAGAAGGGCGATGGCAAGAGTGAGGAGGTCAGCACCACCGCCAACTGTAAGGGACAGAAGACCCTCCCCTCCTGCTAAATGTCAGGCCGCGGCACGCATAGAGACCGATCTTTCTAGTCTTTATGTCTTCTTTTACTTCTTTACCTTTGCAAGAGGGTATACTTCACTGTATCTAGAATTCACTGCATAGCACGGCTCTTGAGCTGTCTCAAAAACCAACTGTATTTATCCACTCTCTGTCCTGCTTGAAACCGATCCACCTACAACGGGCGCTCAACGCCTGCCATCTTCCGTAGTATAGTGGTCAGTATGCAAGCTTGTCACGCTTGAGACCCGGGTTCAATTCCCGGCGGGAGAGATCCGGCCGCATGTGTTACACATGTTATTGAATATTTTTTTTAGTATGTGGAGAAGGCAAAAGAGTCTAAGCCCGGCTTCTGGGGCCGACTCCTAGTGCCTCTATCTGGATTCAAATTTTCTACCTTCAAAGAGGCAGAAAAGCTTGATATTTAGCAATTGTGGAAGCATTAAGCACATACAAAACTAGAAATGTAGAATAAAGTATGTATTCTTTTGACTTTAGGGCATCAACTCGTTCGCCTTGTGGCCCCTCGCTGGAGTGGACAGTAACTTATATAGGGACTGATGCGCTTATATAAACGAGCGCGAACAGACTGCTTACTTGCATGCCTATTCTAGGTTCGGAGAGAATGAACATATTGCAATTGCCCGAACCTCGGCCGTCTTCTTCGCGATTTATTAGCCGATACTAATGTTTTGAATGAGAGTGGCGCATCTCATGCAATGCTCTAACGGTACGATCATCTTCACCACTAAGACACAGTCGCATAGAGGTTGAATCATTGAAAAGAAACATAAAATTTGAAAGAAATGTATCTATTAATATCCCGAACTGTTTTTCGCATTGTTTTAGCACAAATTCAATTGGCCCCTTCCTCGCCCTGCAACGCGGTGCAGTAAAGTGGAATCGTCCGGCAATGGTCGGATATATCCGCAGGTGGGACATCAGCACATCAGGCAGTTTTCATGACACAACTAGTTTGTTTCCAACACGCTAGATGCAACAACGTTCCATTTTTACTAATAGACACTCGCTTCTGGAAGTTATTTCATCATCTTTATTCGGTACTATAGGGACGTGCTTAAATGAAAGAGGGCCTGACCCTAGTGGGGCGGATGTTGTGGACCTGAGAAGAGCTTGCTACGCGGTGGCAAGTTGAGTTTGACGGGACGCGTCTGATCCTTTTGGCTCATGAACACGTGTTTCTTCATATCGACACTGAGGAGATGACGATGATCGAAAAGTACAGTCGCAAGTCTCCGGGTGTCGATCCGGAGACGATAATGGCACAGTCCAGCATGAAACCCGACCCCTATGACGAAACAGAACGCAGCATCGAAGAGGGCGAGGCCCAGTTTCACCGCCTGGGATGGAAGCGACTGGCCCTCATCCTAATCGTCGAAGCCATCGCCCTTGGTAGTCTGAGCCTGCCGTCGGCCTTTGCCATCTTGGGCATGGTCCCGGGTGTGCTCATGTGCGTCTTTCTAGGTCTCGCAGCTATGCAGGCCAGCTACACTATTGGGGCTGTCAAGCTCAAGTTTCCCCATGCGAGACACTATGTTGAGATAGGCCGTCTCATGATGGGCAGCTTTGGGTATCACCTGTTCAGCGTTGCCTTTGTCATCCAGCTGGTCTTGGTGGTAGGGTCGCATTGTCTCACAGGAAAGATTGCATTCAGAACCATTACAGAAAGCGACGTTTGCTCTATCATCATTGGAGTGGTATCAATGGTTATTTTGATGCTCCTGGCAATCCCACCGTCCTTCTCAGAAATCGCCATCCTGGGATACATAGACTTTGCCTCTATCATAATTGCCATTGGCCTAACTATGATTGCAACCGGCATTCAATCGTCTAACCAACCAGGTGGTTTATCAGCCGTTCCTTGGTCCGCGTGGCCAAAAGATAACATCACATTCAAAGAGGCGTTTTCAGCCGTCACAAACATCGTTTTCGCGTATGCTTTTGCCATCGCTCAGCCTTCCTTTATGGACGAACTACACACTCCATCGGACTTCAAAAAGTCGATCCAGACGATTGCCGTCGTTGAGATTGCCATCTACACATTGACTGGCTCTATCATATACGCATTCGTTGGGCAAGACGTACAGTCCCCAGCACTCCTCTCTGCTGGTCCACTTCTAGCACGAATCGGTTTCGGGATCGCATTTCCTGTCATCTTCATTTCAGGCTCCATCAACACGACTGTCGTCTGCAGGTATATCCACGGACAAATGTACCACAATTCAACGACCCGTTATGTCAATACGAAGAAGGGTTGGGTGACATGGCTCGTCCTTGTCGGTCTCGTGTCGGTCCTTGCATGGGTTGTGTCAGAGGCGGTTCCGATCTTCTCTGACCTATTATCCATCATCTCTGCCCTATTCGTTTCCGGTTTCTCATACTACATCCCACCGATTATGTGGTTTGTGCTTCTGAAAGAGGGAAATTGGTACGACAAGAAAAACCTCCTTGCTAGCATTAGCAACGCCATCGTTTTCGTCATAGGAATGGTGGTTTTCTCATGCGGTACCTATGCAAGTATAGCAGGGCTGGTAAGTTTCTCTGCTGATGATTCGTTTTGATGTGTTCTTCATCCAAAGCTAATATTCTTCTAGGTCACCAAATTCCGTGGCGGCGCAGTTGGCACTCCATTCACCTGTGCTGCAAATTAGGGGGTTGGAAGTCCTCCTGAGAATAGTTTCTTATAATGTATTTCTAGAAAACCCATGTACAGTAAGTAGAGTGACAACCTAGAAGGTTTCACTTCCCTTTAGTCATAACAGTATATAAGGGAGTTAAGAATGGGGTATTCTTTAGCTATTTTTTTTTTTTTGGCTAATTTCTTAGAAGCGATACAATCAGGATATATATGGAATCCCGTGGGGGTCTCTTATACTGACTACTGAAATAGCTGTCTGCTTCATCAATGGCGAGTCGCTGCTGCCACGAAGTAAAAAAAAAATTTTTTCTTCGTTTTGCAGCAAATAGTCACATAAGTGAGCTTTA
Organism: Dactylonectria alcacerensis; assembly: GCA_029931735.1. Taxonomy (NCBI): domain Eukaryota; kingdom Fungi; phylum Ascomycota; class Sordariomycetes; order Hypocreales; family Nectriaceae; genus Dactylonectria; species Dactylonectria alcacerensis. The sequence goes on along the minus strand of JAPMUZ010000003.1, from coordinate 5,044,159 downwards.
TGAACTTCAGCATGGATATGGGAGTAGCCCCGCTTCTTGAGTTATTTCTACTAAAGGCCCTATATCCGTGGCGGAGCTTCGGGTACATCCAGCATCCAGCGTAGTTGGTACACGGGCACCCAGGCGCCAATATAGGCCTCACACCTGGGTGCCCAATAACAGTCAGCACCGTACCGGTACTTAAGTTGCAACGACTCAAAACAGCGTAGCGCTAGAATGCTGCTACGTAGAGGTCACGCAGATACGCTTAAGATATTGTCCGTTCCATCACAAAAATGGCCTTCAGCGTCTTCGATTTATTATTTTATTTTATAAAAGACCTTGTGACGTTGAAACATGCAACCGGGCATAACCTGTCACACTCGTTACCTGGACTGGACCTGACCAGTTGTGAGAAGAGCCAGCTGTTTCACTCAGAACAATTGGGTCATAGAAACCCCATTTGTTTGCAGCCACTACATCACGTTACTTGTGGTACGATTGACTCCAGCACTGCGTTTCCATTATTTATTGCCGTTGCAGTTGAACTTTGCTGCGAATATCAGCAGCATCATTGGATGTTAGTGCCACTGTACCACTTGTACCTACGATAAGGTGAATAACGGATTAGTCATAATGCGGGGTCTGCAGCGCTGATACACCAATGAGATTGAACGATTTGGACGAGGTGCGCCTGTCTGTTTGGTCACCTGGATGCCCATGATGTACGAAGTTGAACTGAACCGACCTGCAGTGAGAGATGGCCTAGTCTATCGAACCTTTGGCTTCGACCACTACGATAAATAACCTGACATCTTTGATCCTTTTGCGTCTGGGCAGCCCGCCGTGGGCCTTGATTAGGCGCACCTTGCCAAGCGGGTAGGAGTACGGACTATGGATCCCTTCACAAGTCTTAGCATTGCCACATCGGTAATCACGATCGTCGACCTCGCTGCCAAGCTCATTGTCACCGGTCGGGAGACCCATAAGTCCGGCTCTACACTAGAAAATGAGCAGGCGAAGTGTCTTTCCATGGATTTGAGGCAGTTGATCACAACCCTCCACTCCACCATGAAGATCGCCCCTTCGGCGGAGACCTTACGGGACGAAGAACAGGTGTGCGAGTCGTTGCAACGCGAGAGTTTAAAGCCACGGCTACTAACCCTGCCAAGTAGAAACTTATAAACCTTGGCGATGAGACGGCGGCAGTTGCCGACGAGCTCGCGCTGGTCCTGGAATATGTGGAGCAATGCGGAGGCAAACGACAGACGCTTAAAAGCGTGCGACAAGCCCTGAGAGCCACGGCAATGAGAAAGAACGTGTCAGATATCATGAACAAGCTTGATTCGTTCAAGAATGAGCTGGTATTGAGGCTGGTGGTCTCTCTCAAGCTCAACACCGAGTTCCATGCCGCACAGAGCGACGAGCGATACCGGACATTGGAAACGGAGACAAGAAGGATTGCCGACGCTCTCCTGAATAACAGCAACTTCTTTACTACTGGGATCGGGAAAATCTTACGCGAGAGCGAGAATGAAAGCCGGCGAGCCCAGATCCGACATGAGGAGACTATCGCTGCCATGACGACACTTAGAGGGACCCTCGGCACGGGGCCATTCGACCTGCACGAGGACGGGCTCCAGGACTTGGATAAAATACAAGAAGTCATCCTAAATTTCTTGTGGTTCAGGTTTATGCGCGATCGAGAGATGGAAGTGGCAGATGCATACGGGTCAACGTTTCAGTGGGCCTTCAGTCCTGATATGTCTGGCTTCGAGGAATGGAACCGATTATCCACCTGGCTTCGCGAAGGAACCGGTTGCTACTGGGTCAATGGCAAAGCCGGCTCAGGAAAATCTACCTGCCTCAAATTCCTTGTCAGTTCGTCTCGGACAACTGATCTTCTAGCCGCGTGGGCGGACGGCCGACCAATACGCTGCGCTTCCTTCTTCTTCTGGGCCTCGGGAGGCATTGCCCTTCAACGGTCCCAAGAGGGACTGTTGCGCTCGATCCTCTACGAGATTTTGAGTCAGCATCCCGAACTGATCCCAGTGGTCTTTCCAGTTCTTTCCCGGAAGTTTGCTCGCCAATCACTCGTGTCGCATGAGCCATCTCTAGTCGAACTAAAAGAGGCCTTCAAACTGCTGGCTAGCCAGACGGTTTCGCCTGGAATGATGTGCCTTTTTGTCGATGGAGTGGATGAATGCGCCGGCGATCATCTCCAGCTCGTTGACTTTTTGCGGTCCACAGCTTCTCCAAATGTCAAGATTGTAATGTCGAGTCGGCCGACACCTACGTGCGAGCAGGCATTTAACGGCTGCGTTTCTGTCAAGCTACAACTGCTTACCCGAGGGGACATGGAAACATACATTCGAGGAAACCTAGCTTCTTATTCCGGCATTGCCGCATTGTCGCCTAGCAATGCGCATCTCATTATCGCAACCGTAGTGGACAAATCCTGTGGCGTTTTCCTCTGGGTTTCTCTCGTTTGCAAGGCGATGAGAATGGGACTCGCAAACTTTTCACGCATTGATGAGCTTTTGAAACTTGTGGATGGACTTCCCACAGACCTCGACAAGCTCTACTCCACGATGTTCAAAGACCTGGACCCAAGATACAGAAATCGGCTATTCGCGCTCCTTCGAATAATGTACCACGCCAGCAAGAGCTCGCAAGCAGAGAAGATGACCCTTGTCAGGCTCGCATATGCCATGGATGACAACCCCGACGCTGTCATTGACGCCAAGATAGAACCCATAGGGGACAATGACATTAGACTTTGTCGTCAGATGCGAGGCTTCGTTCAAGGCCACAGTTGTGGTCTATTAGAGATTCAGGCGACTCAAACACATCCGGTCGATGGAGCCCTGGACATTTCTCCGACAGACGAGGTGGGATTCCTTCATAAATCAGTCGTTGCCTTCCTCGAGAAAGAAGACATCTGGACTCAAATTCACAGTCAAACATCTACGGACACGCTCCACCCAGGCATATCCCTGCTCTGCGCCTTGATCCGGGAAATTAAAACCAGCAGGCAGGACCCCCAAAGCGATTATCAGCATCGCGACATCCTGACAAAGGCGCGATGTGTGCTCCACGAGTGTGCCTGGGCAGAAGCTTTGACCGGGAACTCGGAGGCGCTTATCATGGAAGAGCTTGAGGAGATCATGCATTCGCACTGGCAAGCGAACGTCCACTGGCGATTACGGCACGGCCGAAGTTCCATCCATTGGTTCACTGATGTTGGCGGTTATTACTCATCGAGCAAACCTCCGTTTGATTACATGCTTTTTCTAGCTGCTCGGCATGGTCTAGTGCAATATGTGAAGGATGTTTTAGATCGAGCCGCGGAACAACGCGCCAATCCCGAAGAGCTCAGCGCGGCAGAGGTTGATGCCTCCCAGATTGTGCTCGAGGGCTTGTTCTACGCGAATGATCCACGCTTCGATGTCCAGTCCTGGCAGTACGGCCTGAATATCCTTGATCTTTGCATTGAGCACGGTGCAGGTCTCCGTCGCCGTGAGTCCGTATTCCTGCGTGCCTTGCCACGCAGCCCGTCTGCCTGGCATCGTGCCTTGAACTGGGAACCTACGGATGCACATGAATGGCAAGTTTGGCTGGTGGTGTTGCAAAAGATGCTTGAAGCGGACGTGTTCCCTGACTTAGTGTACACGAGCTGGGTCAATGCGTATTGGGGCGAGTTTGAAAGGAGGCTCAATGAGGTACATCCGGACTACGACACGGTTCGTATCTGTCAGAAACCATTGGCCGTAATTAGGGACAGATACGCAGTGGCTTCTGACTTGGCTACATCCCGCTCTTCCTCGCGAAGGATAAGGTTGCTCTATGAAAAGATGCGGCGCAACTTTCTTGAAAAACGCTGCGAGGATAGGGAATGGGCCGAGGTGTTGCTACAAGAAGAATGGAAAGTGGTCCAGGATACTGAATTGGCGGCCACCATCGTTCGAGCCCATCGACTTTCTATCGCCGAGAAGTGGTACAGATAACAAAAGATGCGCTGTTATTCTCCAGGCTAACGGGAAATGCCAGACCTGGGCATACTGGCATCTCAAGTGGACCCTTCAGGCAATGTCCTCTGGACTTTATATTCAACGATGCTCAATGTTGTCCACTTTGCGGCAGTACCCTCGAATTTGGCTCTGCCCGGGATACTAGGTACGCAGGTCCGCATTGTTGACCTGTTCTCATTTTGCATTCCCTGCTCTCCTTCCTCAGAGTGCGCAACAGGTCCGTCGTTTGGTCTAAGTGTATGGGCATGTTGACTGCCAAGCCTGGGGTTTGGAATTTAGGCACATTGACGGCAAACTAATGGTCAAGGGACAATTTCTTTTCTCTCTGTTTTTTTTTTTTTTTGATCTAGAGAACGGCAAGTGAAAGGATCGATATTGATGTCTAGTGTGTTACACTCAATATTCTGGGTTGTAAAAGGGCGTAATTTGCACTGTCCAGGTATCACGTGAAGCGAGCACCACCAATCTGAGTGGGCGGCTGAAACTTTTCAACATCATTCGTATTCGAAAAACAAAATCATCGCTGGCAAGAACGACTTGACGTGGGGGTCTTTGCAAATCCTGTCCCTGCAGAACAAGGTTGGAAAGCTACTTTTTCGACAAAGAAATTTGCCTTCAATGTGGCGGTGCGAGTCTAAATCGTGTAATGATGTAGGATTGAACAACCCTACCTGCGATGATAGGTCTGCAAAGAATTTATCCAGTTCGGAGAGTCATCCGATGTTCTAAGCGTATCCACAAGGCTATGTAGCATTGTCCCCCAATAGAGACCTTTCGCCGACAACGGACTCGTTTTTTAAGTCAGATCGGCAGTGGGGGCTTCCTAAGTAAGGAGTTGCTTCATCTCATTTTCTCTTGGCCAACTTCGGTTGCCGCAAGGAGATGTATTTCTTGCGTTGCAATCACAAGACTGGCAAAGCACCTGACACACATCCCAAGGAATTGGGCGACTCTGGCCTGCTAATGTCAAAGTTGACAAGGAACGAAAGCAATTTTGATCCGGTTTCTCTATAGGATGAGGGACTTGAGAGATTTGAGGCATTTTTATGCTTAATTGTCCCTAAACTAAAGTGGAATTTTCAGGGATCGGCATGAACGGTGTTTGATGACCCTGGACATTCTCCATCTGATAACCCACTAGCTTCGGTAGAGTCGGGTGCAAGAGGCCCGAATCGAAGTCGAGGTGCCTGCCGGGCTGACTTGACCGCATTCGCTTATTGATCAAGATGCTGCTTTAGTCGGGTCGGAGTAGTGACGACAAATTTTCTCTAGTATTCGGCGCACCGGTCAGAAGCTGGTGATTGCCTTGACCCCATGAGGTACTGTATCTGATAGACTCGAGAGAACGATCTTCTTACTGGAGTGCTATCTGTATCTTAGTACCGGTATGATCTTTGTAGGCCAAATGGCGGGATGATGTCAGCTCACAGATCGAGACATGATCTGATGCATAACTCAGAACCACGTGGCATTCTTGCAGGATGGTGCTGGAAATGGAGAGATGAGCAGCGGCGAGGTTCCGTCTCATATAGTCTAATTAGATACCCTTTCTGACATCCTGGGTTGGAATATCATTGCCTCATTTGATCCCGAGAGTGGGCTGTGACGTTTATCAATCCCATCTAATCTAGATTACATATACTGCATGCCCCCAGCTCTTCATCCCGGATTCATTCGGTTCTCGACTAGGCTTGTCTCACAATCTCATTGTCTTCAACTTGACGGCAAAATGAAGTTCACTCTTGTCGGCTCAGCCCTTTTGGGCTTGGCTTCAACTGTGGTGGCTGGAAAGACTACCACCAGAAAGATCAGCTACGACTACATCGTTGCTGGCGCTGGTGCCTCTGGCCTGGTCGTCACCGAGCGCCTTGCCTCAGCCGGCCACAGCGTTCTTCTCGTCGAGCGAGGTGGTCGTTCGTTCTACAGCACCGGTAACCGTGACGACCTCATGGCGTGGAACAACACCATCACCATGTATGATGTGCCCGGCATGGCTTACTTCACCGATACGTCGCCTACTATCCAGTGGTGCCGGGACATTGGTGCATCGGGAGGCTGTCTTCTTGGTGGCTCGACTATGTTGAATGCCATGATGTACGTCAAGCCCCGCGCCGCCGATTTCGAGGGTTGGCCCAAGGGTTGGCGGTGGGAGGATGGCTTGTCCGATGCCGCTGAGAGTCTCTACGAGCGTCTTCCTGGCACCATTCTTTCCTCATCAGATGGAAAGCGTTACGATGACACTGCCTACGAGCTTATGTCAGAGTTCTTGGAGAGCAACGGCTGGGACGAGGTCGATGCACTCAACGATGTCGAGTCTAAGGACACCGTCTACACTCACCCTCCGTGGTTGGTAAGTCGTTGATACCTTGATTAGAAGGTGTGGTGGACGGTATTGACGATGAGTAGATCAGCAATGGCTTGAGAGGTGGCCCAGTCCGCGACATCCTCCCCGATGCCGAGGCTCTCTCTAACTTCAACCTCGAACTCAACGCTATGGTCCTCCGCGTGGTCCGTAACGGCCCCATCGCTACCGGCGTCGAGGTCCAGCATGAAGATGGCTCTCGCGAGATCATTAAGCTGAACAAGGGCGGTTCCGTGGTTCTGTCCGCCGGCACCCACTCGACTCCCCGAGTCCTCTTCAACTCTGGTATTGGACCTACAGCGCAGCTCAAGATTGTCCAGTCCGGCTCCACCAACATTACCCTTCCTCCCAAGTCCCAGTGGCTCAACCTCCCTGTTGGACAGTACCTCAAGGACCACCCCATTATTGTCGTCCCGTTCCAAATCAGGGAGGCCATTGAGACTCTACATCGAGCTGCTTGGCTGGAGCCCTCCCAGGAGAACGTCGACCTGTTCGCTCAGGGAAGTGGTCTCCTCGCTCAGTCTGGGCAGCGCCTCAACTTCTGGAAGCCTATCGAGTGCAGTGATGGCATCACTCGCTACATCCAAGGCACAGTCAATGCCCCTCCTGGGTCCAACAACACCGTCGAGGCCAAGGTCTATCTTACTCACGGCTTGACCTCCACCGGAACCCTGGAGATCACCTCTGAGGGCAGGACTATCATCACCAAGACGCCGCTTATCAACACTGCTGGCGACCGAGAGGCTGTTACGACCTTCCTCGACGAGATTCTTAGCTACGCTAGGAAGCCCGATAGTGTCTTGACTGTTCCTGAGAACCTGACTTCTACCTCACTTCTCGAGGTTTTCTACAGTGGCAACCACCACCTCGGCTCTGCGAACATGGGTGCCAAGAACGACGGAAAGAGTGTGGTTAGCCCCGATGCGCGCGTCTGGGGTACCAAGAACATCTTCGTTGCGGATGGCAGCATGCACCCTGAGGTTCCCACTGGCAACACGCAGGCCTCCATCATGGTCGCCGCCGTGCATGCTGCAAAAAAGATCCTCAAGGTTTCTAAAAGATTTTAAGGGAACTTGGGAGTGGAATGACAATGCTGGAGGTCGATTGTAGTATATAAAGCGACCATGTCGTCACTCAAACCCGGCTGTTCATATGAGAAGGGACCGAGAGCGGTTATCATGTAAAATTAGGTCCGATGATTTATGTCGGCCCCTGGTATCTAATTACAACATTTTTGGGACATTTGAGAGCAGACAAGGACTGTACTCCATATTAAAAGACGCCAATTCACCTAATATTACCAATGGGTCTGAGTGAGGCTACTCTCCGTACCGTGTAATTCTAACAAGAGTTGATCGCAATGTGAACTGCTTGATGGTCACCTAGTTTGGGAATCCAGGGGGATCCGTGAGAATCCAGCACCTCGAACTCTTCCACTGCCATCCAGCATCACTCCGACTAGACACGCAATGATCCACAGTCTTCTTTTGGTTACCCTTGCATCCCCAGTCATCCCAGACGATGCAACTGCACCAGCCGCCCCAGTTCTGGCCATCTTTAAACCAGCAGTTGGCCGTGTTGATGCTCTTTGTACCCTTGGGTTGTCGAAAGTCGTGGCAATCGCCTTCGACGCCGCCGCGGAAGCGTGTCATGTATCCCGTCAAGGGGTTCTTGTATGCGTCATTCAAGAACCAAAAGGCCATTTCTCCCGCGTAGTTGGTGCATATGTTGTCTTTGTAAAAGTTTATTTGCGTGGCTTTGTGCGCTTCATAATTGGCTTCGACTCCTGACAGGAGTTGAGCTACGACCAAGATGGCCGTGGGGATCGTAGGGAGCTGCATTCTGATACGTTAAACTAAGATGGTTAGTAGAATGACTTGGTCTGCGAGACTTGTTACACACCTTGATTTACTATTTAAAGTAGTATGTGTTTGTGGTTGATGATGCGCTTTACCAAACTGGAGGGCAATGCGATTTATATAAGAATGAGTCTGGTTTGAGGTAGGGCTGATGCTCTGAGAGTTCGAGTCAAACTACAGGCACAGCGTGAGTTGAGGCAGGCGGCTAGCACCTGCTGACAGAATGCTTCGTTTGGCTGCAAAAACATTCTTCAGCTGGGCTAACTGTGGATCTGTCATGGTGGCGAAGCTATACGGACGGGGCATCAGTTGGTCAGTGTGAGCCTGTTGGCATTACGTGAGATAAGCATCGTATTGCCTCCTCCACAGTTTGGTCCCCGATCTCGCGCATGCGATATAAATATGATGAAACAAAGAAAATGCGCTATTGGATTAGCCAATGATACGATGTGCACAGCTTGATTCCAATCTTCTTTGTCATCGGGGTCCATTCTTGCCGTATGCTTCATGTAAGTTACCAGGGACGCTTGTCCATTCTATGTTGCCACAGGCTAAGTGATTTTCCCAGTTGAGAGCGAACACGAGCTTAGAATACTGCGAGAAAGACTGGGCACCAAGTCAATTCTGCGGGTTTTGCTATGATCGCGTAAAAACCTGCGCCCTGCAAATCGAGCAGCTTAGAAAGCGGGCGAAGCGACTAACTAGGCTTAAGGATTGTTATGACCCGGGCATGCGCCGTGGTGACGTTGCATGACCCTGATGGCCTTATTACTTACATAGACCTTGTTGCCGTTCTTGGCAACCTAGCTCTTTTTTTTTCCTAAGACAGAGGGCTCAAGTACGAGTCAGACGTGACAACCCACCGACTCTTCCCATCAAGAGAGATGTCTACTTGACCACCCGTGTTGGCCGCATTGATCGCTCCCTTCAGCTTTGTGTTGGGCAGGGTCAACACGAGTGAGCTAATTTCGCTGCATGCATAATCACCGGTGGCATCCATGTCAGTCATGTACACCTTGCTTCTGGAAACGACGGGGGTCAATATTAACTTGAAAGACTTCGGTCGTAGAACAGCTTTGACTTTGGCTACTAGGAACCGCCATTTAACAGTAGTCAAAATGCTTGTCCAAACAGGAAAAGTCGACGTTGACTTCACAAATGAAACAGGTCTGGTCCCGATGTGGTCAGGCGCTCCATATGGACATGCCATGTTCATGATGATACTACATGATGCATCGGATGTCGAGGCTGACGCAAGCCTTCTAAAAAGCGAAATGTGGGTATCAGGGTCAGCCACCCAAACACATGCTGAGGTATTCAAGATGCTTCTTGAAACAGGAAGTGTTTTTTTGGACGTGAATGATGACTTAGTCTTGACACTGTTATCCTGGGCCCTTAAAAGAGGGCATGGCGAACTGGCCGAGCTGCTGGAGTTGCTTCTTGTTTATAGATTAGTTGAATATGGGAACACCTGGTGCGATGTTGTCTTAGACTGAGATACTGAGACTGGCTACTAGTCTGACTAACTGGTCCAAGACTAGGAACCTGGAAAGTTTATTAAGTGCCTGTTAATATATCACAGCTTCACCACATGACTAGCCAAGCCCAGCTCTTTAATGATGATATCCGCTGCCTTTTCTCCAACCACAAGTGCAGTGTTGTTCGTATTCGCGCCGACATTCTCCGGCGGAATGCTCAGATCAGCGATCTTCAAACCCTTAGTCCCGTAGACGTTGAGACTGCCGTCGACGACACCAAAGTCCTCCCTCGGAGCCATCTTTGCGGTGCCAATAGAGTGCCACGTTGTGTTGAGGTTCTCTCGAATCCATTTCTCAATCGCCTTGTCGTCCTCGGTAGAATAGACGATATCTTTAACTCCAGACAGCGCTGCCTCAGTCTCGATACATGCCGCGGGAGAGTCTGGTGAGAAAGCAGGATGTCCTAGGCTCAGCTCTCCCCGATACATCTTGGTGCGTCTCATGATCTCGCGCTGCTTTTTATAGGCCCACACCTGCTTCTTGAGGTCAATGTCGTGCTGATCGGTCAAGAAGCCGACATCGAAATCGAGGGTGTCACCACATTCGGGACCGGTGATGTGCATGTGTCCTCTTGAGTATGGATAACCAGTGTAGTTTCCGGTTGTAACATATTGGCCTGCCGGTACGGTAGTAGGATCTCCGAGGAAGCTAATAATTTACCTGTGTTAGCAATGCTCTTGAGAAAGTACCCGCAAGTGGAATAGGCCTTCTACTTACCATGACACTAGTCCCATGAGCATCAAAGGTCTATCTGGAACAGACTTGAAGTCTTTGTCCCAAGCAGCCTGGAATTCAGGTCCCAGCTCAGCTATTTCTGAGTCGGTTGGGCGGAGTTTTGCTGAGATGTCGATACCGTTCCATCCCAAGAGTTTGTGGTTCTCCTGCATCATCTTTTCGGCATCTGAGCGGCCGCTAAGAACACCGTCAAGTGTCTCGTCCGGTTGCAGATTCGTTCGATATGGGTACAACACCAAGTTATGATCTTGGTAGTCTCGGCCAACACCGGGCAGGTCAACAACCACTGGGACTCCAGCTCGCTTGAGGATCGCAGGATCACCCAATCCAGACCGCTCGAGAATTGGCGGTGTACCGCACGCTCCAGATGAGACTACCACTAGCTTTCTTGCCTTGATTGTTTGCTTGGGCTGCTTGGCAAGGCCAGTTGCGGGCTGGAATGTGGGAGTCGGGATGCACTCGACGCCAACAGCCCTCTTGTTGTCGTCAAATAGGATGCGAACAACAGATGACTCAACTAGTACGTGCAGGTTCGGATGCTTTCCATCGCGAAGCACAGGGTGGAGATACCTGTGCGCTGTGTCCTGGCGTTTTCCGTCTGGTGACACGTATCGTTTCCACCGCTGGAACCCATTGATTGACTTGAGGTTCTGGAGGTCTGGGATCTCGGGCCAGCCTATTTCCCCAGCTGCTTTGATGAAATCACTCTCGGGGTTGACGGCGCGAAGAGTTCCGTCTGACACATGGATCGGGCCATCACGGCCATGAATGTTGTCTGGATCCTCTCCGTGATACGTCTCGAGCTTGGAAGCGTGAGCGTTTGTACAGAAATTGGAAATTTCACCGACATTCTGCTTACTTTCTTCAGAAATGGGAGCATTTCGTCCGCAGACCAACCGGGAGTTTTCCAAGAGTCAAAGTCGGAGCGTTGGGCTCGGGTGTACATCATGAAATTGATGGATGAACCACCACCCAGCGTGCCTCCAGACGGAACGATGGCTTCACGATCTCCTAGTTGAGCTGCCTTGTTGCCCTTGTAAAAGATGGCTGTGGTGCTAGTCGGTGCCAGGTGGCTTAAGAAAAGAGCCGGATTGGTAACGGTGGGGACATTGTAGTTGTCTTGTCCTTGCTCGATAACCAGGATAGACAGCGAGGGATCCGCCTCAGCCAGCCGCCCAGCTACGATGCATCCGGCGGTACCACCTAGGGAAGAGGGGAATATGTGAGCAAATTTGACGGGGACATGGTCGTGAAGAGCATTTCACCTCCAACGATGATAACATCCACCTCACGGGCAGCATCCGCGAGAGTCGTGGAAAGGCCCATTTTGAAGTTTGGGAACAAGGAACGCGTGAAATAGAGTGAAGATGCGGAGAACACAGAAAGCGAAGGGATATAGGGCTGGATCTGGGTATCTGATGCAATGGACTCTCCAAACACAAGGGCATCGAATCGTGGTATTTATCATGCCACGCAACCCCTCTCTTGACCGTGACACAGCGGCTTCAGCCGCTGGGGCCGAAATTGCCGAATTGGCCTGATTCGTTGCCGAATAGTTTCAGGGCGCTGTGACGGGGCAGTGTTGATCTTGCCCACTTCCATGGTCATCTGTGAAACAACCTGAGGCAAAGCCGTGTCACCACATCGTTCCCGCGAATAAGACGCTTCGTCAATCTAGGTCGGCTTCCCTTAATCCGATTCCACGCTCGGATTCGGAAGCTAGGGCTGAATAGTGGCAGATCGCTTTCCGCCCTGATGTTCCCCCTCAAACTGCCTCGTATGCCTGCAGCGTGTCGGCCAGTTAGTCTAGCAACTAAAGGGCCACGCGAGTAAACTCTCCGCAACCCCGCATTCCTCCCGAGGCAAACCTCCACTTCAACTCGCGAATCAACAGTCGCTGTGCCACCAGACTGCCGATATTGGGCGGAGCAATGCGGGGGTTAGCTTGAGGATAGCCACTAGTAAGGGATTTTGTGAATCATACGGTGATGTAGACAAATATGACACAGCATATCTCGTAGTACAGGGCCCATCAAGGTGGATTTGCTTCAGGTGGGCAAAAAGAGGAACCCACATTCATTCATCAACCCTGCACAACGGGTGGTGGATTCTTAATAACTGGCAAAAAATGTGATTCCGCCCGGGCTCGAACCGGGGACCTTCTCGGTGTTAACGAGATGCCATAACCAGCTAGACCACGGAACCGTTGCTTGTTATGGAAGGCTGTTATTGGAAATTAGATGCGTCGCGTCCTGATTCGAGTCCTCGTTCTGGGCTACCATGGTCGCTATTCTACTCGCTCTTCTCCTAAATACTCTGTTCCTTCTATTGGCTTTATATAGACGTGCCCCAAGTTCCAGCTTGCTATTGGAATGCGTAAGCTAGTTTGGCTTGTCGAACGGAGAAATGAAACTAGCGGGGTGATTGGCAAGTGTAAGCGCAAACGCCACTCAGGGAATCGATCGTTGCACTATTCAGTGTCTCATTTATAGCGCCACAGGTAAGTATAAGCGCAACCGGAGCTCGCTCGGTTTTATTCAATCGAAGTTACCTACCCGATAGCGGTGGTTGACACACGGCGCACACGACGATGAAGGAATTGATGAATCCCTTTAATAAATCAACTGGTCCCCAACACCTGAGCAACACAGCGTAAATTTTGTATTCTCTCTTGTATACTTGACAATTGCAAATTTAGCCATCTCTTCCAAAATGACAGCCAACCTCCAGTCTGCGGCCAACAATCTCCAATTCAACCAAGTCACTCTGTTTCGATTAGACGTGGAGGCAGAATTCATTGACGTCACAAAAAAGAAGCTGGAGCTAGTGCGATATCCTCGAGAACAAGATGATTTTGCACAAGATGATTGGTCCCAAGGAGCGAAAGTCAGTCGTGTCAAGGAGCTGGTAGAGTATTGGCGAGATGAGTATGACTGGAACGCTCAACAAGTCTGTCTTCGAAAAACTACCACGATAACCAAAAGGCTAATACCAGATCAGAAACACCTGAATGAGATATTCAATCACTATGTCGTCAAACTTGACGTTCCCGGTTACGGTCCGCTAGTGCTACATTTTACGCACGCAAAATCCTCGAATCCAAACGCGATTCCGATGCTCTTTTCTCACGGTTGGCCTGGATCTTTTGTCGAGGCCTCCAAGGTGGTTAAAGAGCTAAGCAACCCGAAGGACATGAGCAAGACCTCTTTTCATCTTGTCGCGCCATCTATCCCCGGCTTCGGCTTTTCACCCGCCCCCGAGAAGTCCGGCGTCGGTCCAACTATCGTCGCTCGTGCCTATAAGATTCTGATGACAGAGATCTTGGGATACCCCTGGTTTGTGACTCAAGGAGGCGACTTCGGATCCTTCATCACACGGTCCATTGCGATACAATTTCCGGAAGTTGTTCGAGCCCAGCATCTCAACATGTTTCCTGTCCCGCCCCCTACCCTGTGGAGCGCTCCTTTGGCGTATCTTCGCTGGTGCCTTTCTGGGCTCCTTTACTCGGACTTTGAGCGTGAGGCGCTCCGAGTGCGGCAAAATTTCGAAACTGATCAAAGCGGCTATTTGGAACAACAAAAGACTCGTCCGCAGACGCTAGGTTTTGCCCTCGGTGACTCTCCTGTAGGCCTCCTCGCCTGGTTTGTCGAAAAGTTTCACGATTGGGTGGATGTGGATGAGGCATTCACCAACGACGACATCATCACATTGGTCATGATGCATTGGATCCAGGGAGCTACGCCTGGATTGCGATTCTACCGGGAAGCTTTCGGCAAAGGATTGCGCGACGCCGAAACGACATTCGAGACATATGTCAGCGTTCCGACAGGCGTCAGTATGTATGTTAAAGAGCAGCTGCATGTGAGTTACCTTCCAACTCGATCGTATGAATTTAATTTCGCTAATACATACCAGTGTCCGAGGGACTGGGCTAGTCAAGCTGCGAATATCCAGTTCTGGAGAGAGTATGAGCGTGGCGGGCACTTTTCTTCACTAGAGCGTGATGGCGCTTTCATTCAAGACATGCGGAGCTTCTTTTCTTCTGATGCAGTAGTAAAGTCTATTCGAAAAGTAGCAGCGAAGTCTTAGGTAGTGAAATCAAGCTATTGTCGTGGCAAAGACCCCATCAAAGCAGCTTGCAAGCGACCTTAACTCGACAACTCATCTTCTAGCATCGCATGAGCTAAGAATTTGCCACGATTTGATATGACAGTCTAGAGGCGAGAATAAGGTTCTGTAATATTGTAGGCAATCTATCGGTAATAGTCGATCTTGCACCGAAAAAGGCACGGCGTACCGCTTTCCATGTCATGAGATGTTGACGGATAGAGCAGGGTTACGCGCCTTGAAGCTCCTACTGTAGATCCTTACAAATACTTCCCCCAAAAAAGTGTAGCACTGTCTCTCATCCGCTGATCTTTCCACCCAAGGTGAAGAGTTTAGTATCCGGGCTACTGTAAGCGCAAGCGGTGCTCACCTTGGCCTGAAATGGACTCCACTTTAAGCCACTGGGCTAAGACGGCCGTATTTTTATGATGGCTTCTAGATGAGGCAAACGTAGCCCCCTTCCCCAGATTCTCCGCAATTCCACCAACTTGGAAACCTTTAAGCTGGGGAAGACGCGTGCGCAGTGTCTTGACGTGAAGGTATTTAACAACTGACGTTGTTGCCGATTATTCTGATGCAACCAAACATCACTGATTATCACACCTGATTCACATCTGACATCTCGCTCAACGTTCAACCATGGCCATCCTCAGACTCGGGCGAGGCAAAAGCCTCCAGTTCGGCGTGACAGCCTGCTGTCTTATTGCCTTCTTGTTATTCGGTTACGACCAAGGAGTCTTTGGTGGCATTCTCCAAAACGAATCTTGGCTCAACCAATTTGATCACCCGAATGACACCAAGACCGGCATCATCGTGTCCTGTTACAATCTGGGGTGTCTGGTGGGCTGCGTCAGTAAGTGATACGGAGGGTAAACTCGAAGTAGAAGACGAGGCTAATTTCACTGTTTCCACAGTCAATTTTGTCGTTGGAGACACGCTCGGGCGCCGCAGAACCATCTGGCTCGCGATGGGCTTTGTTGTTATTGGAGCCGTTTTGCAGACAACCGCCTACAGCGTACCCCATCTGGTCATTGGTAGAGTTGTTACAGGCTTCGGTACCGGCATCAAGACCTCGACGGTACCAATGTAAGTTGTTTCGAAACTTGCCCATTGCAAATGCCATGCTAAGAAACCCAGGTACCAGTCAGAGCTCTGCGATCAGAAATCTCGCGGCCGCCTTGTTTCCAGCGAAGTACTCTTCGTTGGAGTCGGAATCGTCTTTGCATACTGGTTCGACTTTGGCATGTCCTTTGTCGGCGGCGAAGTCGCCTGGAGGCTCCCGATTGCGTTCCAGATTATCTTTGCGCTTGTCGTTGTGGTCCTCGTCTTCAGCTTGCCTGAATCCCCGCGATGGCTCCTCACCAAAGGCCGCGATCAAGAAGCTGTCCAGGTTCTTTGCGACGTGTACGAAAAGGAACCTTCCGACAGCTTCATCGTTGAGGAAATCGCATCTATCAAGCAAGCCATTGACCTCGAGCACTCATCCAACAACGACAGCTCGTTCCTCAGCGTATTCAAGAACGACGAGGTTAAGACCGGATATCGCGTCCTCCTCGCCTGGGGTGTTCAGTTCATGAACCAAGCAGGAGGCATCAACCTCGTTGTGTACTATGCACCATCGGTCCTCGTCCAAAATGTTGGTCTCTCGGCTCGAATGGCACAGATTCTTGGTGGCTGTATTAACATGATGTTCATGTTCGGATCCATCTTACCTTCTTTCGCACTCGATCGGATGGGCCGTCGCAAAACAATGATGTGGGGTTGTGCAGGACTGAGCATTTGTATGTTGATGATCTCGGCTCTCCTATCACGCGTTGGTCATGCAAATGGCCACGCATGTGCTTCCGCCTCGGTTACCTTTTTCTTCCTTTATATGCTCATTTTCGGCATGAGTGTCAACTGCGTGCCATGGGTATATGTCCCGGAAATCCTCCCGCTTCAGGCTCGCACTCGAGGAACCGCAATTGGTATCAGCTCGAACTGGCTATGGAACTTCACCGTCGTTATGATTACTCCTGTGATCATCAATCGCTTGAAATGGATCGCCTATATCATCTTCTTTATCACAAACCTCCTCTTCGTGCCAATCTTTTACCTCTATTATCCAGAAACGAGCAATCTGAAACTCGAGGACATTGACCACATCTTTACTCAAGGAAGGAATCCAGTCGCTGTTGCTCGGGATATCGCCAAGGACATGAAGCAGGGGGTAGTTGACCAAAGCAGCAACCCCAGCTCTGTGCTTGGAGCTGGAAATGATACAGAGAAGGGGCAAGACATTGCCATGGAAAGAGTTTAATATTGTCATCTTGGTCGCGGGCCGGATTCGCAAGAGAGGGCTCTACTGAGAAAGAGATCGGTTACGATAGTTCGCTTCTACACGAGCACTAGGCTGATATCATTTGATGGTGGCCTCAGTAGCGTTGATCCGTGGGGGATGTTTGCCGTTAACATATCAGTTGTTATGACAGGCGTCTATAAATCAGAACGAAATTATGGAGTATTCTCCATTTGAAATTTCCCCTCTTTATACCAAGTTGGACCTAGTGTTGCATTAATCAAGTTGGGCAGTGCGTGGGCGCCGCTTGAGGTGGCTCTCGATAACTTTAGCAGTGGCTGATTCATGCTCCCAGGCCGAGCTCAATTATGAGCTTGCTGTGACTAGATACATCTCGCAGCAAAACCTAGAGCTTACACTAAGCCTTTCCTCTCACTATAAGACTATAGGAGCTGTGAGGTAGCAGTGTTTTGATAATACTAGCTACTATTGTGCACATCCTCTTTGCTTCCAGATTTAGTTAAAATCTACCACATTAGCTTTATTGTAAGGCATTTGCCCTGGCGGTGCATTTTGTATTACCCCTCGACTTCAACTAACCCAAGCCCCATAAATTTCGTAGTTCTTGAGATCTGTCAGACGTCTTCCAACCTGTTTCCTTTTCGATCCGAGCCAATTGTTTGAGCAATGCAATTTTCTCGGGGGCATATTCATCTGCACAACCATGAAATCCTGATCCTTGCTGGGAGGCTGAGGACGGCGTAGTTGCGAATGCTCGGCCAGCGATGTAGAGTGGTTGCAAATGATTGACCCAATTGGCGCTGTGTCTCAATGTTAGAGGCTATCAGAAGACAGTGGTAATGTTCAACTTACTGGGAGATGTTCCATGTTGAAATCCCACCAATCTCTCTGGCATGCCAAAGTGGATCGGACTTGGAACAGGTGTACTGTCAGCAAGCTGCTCTCTTGTGGGGTGATTTGGGCATCTGAATCTCTGCAACGATGATGCACTGGGTGGTAACACCACTGGTTGGAGTATGTGTGGAAAGAATGTGTACTCACTAGCCCTAATTCCGCCGAAGTGGAGTGGGAAACAAGGCCCGTCTGAAGCAGCAAGATAGCACAAGCATGGTAAAAAGTATTCCCACAAACTGAAGAGCGTCTATTAGTACGGTGTATCTCCATGCAGAGGGACAGAGACTCACTGGCGGCTGATCTTGTGAATGTGGTTATTGGAAATGGACCAGAAACTCCGGAATGAGCTCTCAGCAATGGCTGCACTTCTGTTGGTCGGTTGTCCCGCCACTGCTGGATGTAATCCCACAATGAGTCTGCGATTTTAGTCCGTCGAGAGCCCAAAGTTCCCAATGATGTGTTCGAAGCCAACATATTAACAGTTTTTGCGAAGACAAGAATCGCAAGATTGCAGTAGTCATCAATGTCTCCTGTGGCAGCAACGGATAGCACTGAATCATTTTTGACCCAGCATTCGGTGGGAATTAGAGTTGTCTCTCCGATAATAAAGGCGGCCCAGATATCTTGAAACATCAGCGCAGGAAACCTCACATTCTCAGGGCGACGAGTACCTATTCGTGCGAAAGCCCAAAAGCATGCCTTGACAATGCCTGTACTCGACCCATGCCAACCCCGGCTCTTCAATAGTCCAGCACAACCCTAGAGAACTCAGTACAACTCAATTCATAAGTACATTAGAGGCACCATACCTTAAGATGCCGCCTCCACTCGGAAACGCTTGAGGCCATCATCTCGTACACACAGAGTAATGTGCAAGCTGCTAAGACAGACGTGTCTGCTTCAGCTGGGTCTTGTTGAATGAGATTCTGGATTGTGTACTGGTACAATTCCAAGGTTTTCTTCTGTGGATGTCCCTTTAGTGTGTCGAGCTGCCGTGATGAGAGAGCCAACGCAGCGGCAGCAAAGGCGTTAGACTTCATCATGAGGTGGATGCTCTTGACGGTGAAATGCATTTCAGAATCAGTCGTCTCACACCATGTGCCTGTTTCTCTTAGATAAGTTGCCATGATATACGCCTGCTCACTCTTGCTAATCGGCAACACCAGTTCTGGCAACGGCGACGCGTTGCGGGATATTCCTTGTCCGAGTGAAAACGGCGGTAGATTAGATGGAGAATCAAGCTCTGTGTATGTCTGCTGGCTACCAATAATAGTGCATGGGGATGGCTCTTGGTAGTTTGGGCTTGCATCTAAAAAATGAAAGCCCTCGGCGAACACGACATGAGCGAGATTAACACTCCTGGGGGTGGGAATGGGTGCCGCGTGGGAAGCATAGTCAGCCGGTGTGTTGTCGTCCACAAAGGGCAATTCCTCCTCTGACTCGGGCGGAGGTGAAGGTGAGTGTGGACTCGAATCCCTATAGTATTGACGAATGGTCTCTGTGTCATCGATGATCTGAGAATCCTAGTCAATGCATGTACAGACGTCAAGTCGATTAACCAGGGTGCTGGAGCCGACTCACACGACATCCCACGGTTACTGATGCCACATTGGGCTCGTTCGCCGTTCTCTCATTCTCTATTGCGAGAAGCAAGGTAGAGTCCTCCGAGGAAAGATGAAGCGCTCGGGACGGATGAAAGGAGACTTTGATCCCCCATCGGCATTCATCCCCACAGGCGTCACAGTTTTGACATCTGGGGCGGGTTTCGTCGCCTAGGATAGACAGCGTGTCAGCGGTTCCTCTTGCCACATTCGCTTTGCTTGTCTCATTCGACTGCTCACATTTGCGTCGCCGATTTCGACAGGGAAGACTAGGTTGTTCTTGGTGAGCATGCTGCCATACGGATGAGAGGAAAGCTCACCATCCAGAACGGGTTCTAGTTCTGGTTGCCCGTCTTGTGCGCTCGCTTGAAGGCGTCAAGGGCATTATGGACCTGTTAACCATCATTCAACATATCCATGTCCGTATTTGGTGGAGATTCTCAGATGCGACAGGATTGTCTTGTTACAAGCCAAAGGATGAAGGAGGATCTTAAGAATCTGGCGGTACGAAAGTGTAACCGCAACCGCATTTGTCATCGCGTTCCTAGCGTGGAAAGCATCGCAAGCCTCATAAAGGATGGCAAGTCTAAGCGGCGGCTACGCTAACTCTTCGCCACCACACAATGTCCGCATGATGGGGAAGATGAACACCAATCACCATGTTGCGGGGCAGCTTGTATACTCAGTTGTACAAGTCAAGACAACACCATGAGATGCCCAAGTCCAAAGCTATATAACTATACGTCTTCTCGGGGTTATGTCTGTCACTCAACTTAATCTCAGAGTGTCTTCTGTGACTAAGCGCTATTCATCATTTCTACGACCAAAATGAATCGATCCAAAGAAGTCATCATCATTGGAGGGGGGATATCTGGGCTGGGCATGGCTATCCAGCTCAAGCGTCTCCTTGGCCACGAAAACTTCACCATCTACGAGCAATCCGACAATCTTGGTGGTACCTGGTGGCACAACAAATATCCTGGATGCGCATGCGATATCCCCAGTCACTTCTACTCGTACAGCTTTGCCCTGAAGCCGGATTGGACGACGACTTACCCGGGGCGAGATGAGCTGCACAAGTACTTCATCTCCGTCGCTGAAAAGTTCAACATTCTGCCGCATTGCCGATTTAATGCTACCTGCCTCAGCTTGGAGTGGGATTCGGCCACTTCAATGTGGACCTGCATCTTTCAAGACACGGTAACAGGCAAGCAATTTACTCGCTTGGCTCCTGTTGTGGTCAGCGCCATCGGAACTCTTGATCGGCCCTATATCCCCAAGATTGACGGCATCGACAACTTCTCAGGGGAGTCTTTCCACAGTGCTCGTTGGGACTACTCCGTCGATCTCAAGAACAAGAACGTCGTCGTTCTCGGCAATGGCGCATCCGCGACCCAGTTTGTACCAGAGCTAGTCAAATCATCCGGGCCACGAGGCAAGGTTACACAACTGGTCAAGAGCGCGCACTGGTGGACAAAACGCGTAAGCCCCTTCCTTTAATCGCTTCATTAATCAAGTCAAGAGCTAAATTCGGGACAGGGAAACCCAAAGTACTCCGAATCGTGGAAGTTTCTCATGAAATACGTCCCCTTCTCGGCGAGGTTCTATCGCGTCCTTCTCGCGTGGCAGTTGGAGAGCGTTTTCTTTTCATTCCTGATGAACCAGTCTGGGGCACAGAAGAGACAAAAGATTCGCGACGCCACGTATGAATACATTGAAAACGACGCTCCGGTCCAGTACCGAGAGATCCTGCGTCCTGATTATGAACCTGGTTGCAAGCGGCGGGTCAACACTGCGACATACCTTGAATGCCTGCATGCTCCCAACATGTACCTATCCAAGGAGCGAGCAATCAGGATCGAAGACAACCGGGTCGTCACAGATGCTGGGTCGCAACACGATGCGGATGTTATCATCTACGCAACTGGGTTCGCTACTCAGAAGTGGCTGTATCCAATTCAAATCAGGGGTGTCGGTGGCAAAGACTTGCATGAAGCCTGGGACCAGGCCGGGGGTGCTGAGGCGTACAAAGGCACAGTCGTGACTAACTTTCCAAACTTCTTCATCTTGTACGGACCCAATGCCGCAACCGGCCAACACTCAGTCATCTTCCATTCCGAGTGTCAGATCAACTACTCCTGTCGCCTACTACGTCCAGTGCTAAAGCGGTCACGCCCCGCTGACTTCATCATGGTCAAACCAGAATCTCAGAAACGCGACTTATCCTGGGTACACGGCAAGTTGGGAAGCCTCGTGTTTAACAGTGGCTGTCAGAGTTGGTGGATGGACCCCGTAACACGCAAGAACACCTTCATCTACCCTGACCCTATGTACAAGTACTGGCTTCGCACTATTTTCCCTGTATGGTCGGACTTTGAATTTGGTCGACGAGAGAGTGGAATATCACTGGTGAGGACTTTCGTCAGCACCATTACCAGCCTTGTAACTGTAGTGGGAGCTTTGGTAGCGGTTGCGTTCTACAAGGAATTTCGACTATAGAAAAGGTAGCTTATGGTGATAGTCAGTTTTTTATTTGAAAGTTATGTCATTATGTAGAATTTAACCGACCAATTTGTCCTATGGGGGCATGTCTTTATTTATGATCGATGGCTTTTCGGCTCGTTGCTTACTGACGACAAGGTCTAGGGTAGCGTTTTGGTTGAGGAGTTGACATATGCCGGCAATAAGGCGGAGATGAACATGCGGATAATGAACCAGCGGATAATGCACATCGGTATTACTTGATACTGAACTCTGCTAGAAAATATCCTCTCTGGCAGCCTCGGATCAGTTCCGGACGATCGTGACAGGGGGGGAAGCACGAGCGAGTCATGGCCCAATTATGACGCCTTTGACTAATCAATGCTGAAGCGTCTTAGCACCTTTTGTTATCCATAACGCGGAAAACAGATAACCGGCGGGTCCGGGTGGAAAACAACGCAGAGGCCCACGTGTGTTCGCATTGCACATTCCACTCCCCCTCCTTGTGCTAAAACCTCACCCGTCAAGCTGATTTATACTTGGAATACTCAAACTTCTGATACAATTGTCTGTCAAGCCGCTTAATTCACGATACTGAGTCACCATGGCCACTCCAATTAATAAAATTACCACTAAGCTCAGTGATGGCAATGAAATTCCCGTGGTAGGCTTCATCCCTCGGAGATCTGGTCAAGAAGAACTGAGAATGTGCTACTGGCTATGCTATAGAAACTAATTGATATACATTAGCTTGCTTATGGGTTGGGAACTGCCAATTATAAGAACGACCCAAACGCTGCTGTCGACAACGACTTGATTGAGCTCACCAAACAAGCTATCCTTGGTGGTTATCATCACCTCGACGGAGCAGAAGGTCTGTGAGATTCGGAGCTGCTGATATATTGTCTCATTAACGGTCATCTAGTGTACGGCAACGAGGCAGAAATCGGCGCCGCAATCAAGGCATCTGGTGTTCCCCGAGACCAACTGTTTATCACGACCAAAATCAACGCAAACAATAAAAAGAGTGCTCTAGATGCCTTTGACATTTCTCTCAAAAAGCTCGGACTTGACTACGTGGATCTTTACCTCCTGCATGGACCTTGGTTTGCTGATACCGAGGAGGAGCTGCAAGAAAGATGGGCTCAACTGGAGCAGATCAAGAAGTCCGGACGCGCAAAGTCCATTGGTGTTTCCAACTTTCTCCAGGAGCACATTGAGACATTGCTCAAGACTGCCAAGGTCCCTCCGGCTGTGAACCAGATTGAATATCACCCATACCTCCAGCACGGAGATCTCGTTCCCTTCCTGAAGAAGCACAACATTGCTATCGAATCCTATAGCGCTCTGACTCCTATCACTAATGCTAAAGGAGGGCCGATTGATGCATATTGGACACAGCTGGCGGAAAAGTACGGAGTGAGTGAATCCGAAATTGGTTTGCGATGGATCCTCGACCAGGGCGTAATCGCTATTACCACGAGCTCTAAGGCGTCTAGGCTCGAGGGCTATCTTTCTAAACTTCCTACGTTTAAGTTGACGGGGGAGGAGATTGCTGAGATTTCGAGGATTGGCGCACAGAAGCATGTTCGCATCTGGTGGAATGAGAAGTTTGACGCGAATGATCGACGATAGATGATGAGAGATGATGACGCTGTTGTGCCTGGGCTGTGCACCTAGCTGCATACTGATGGAACTGTATATTCTAGTTGAAATACGAATCGGATTTATCACACAGCACTGCTTTCGAAGTGACGTTGTGATGGTGGCGTGCATTGACGTGGTGGTGGCTTGGAGATACAGCGCAACATTAACGGAAGTTGAACGGCCGCCCGACTGTAGAGGAATAGACCATTGGCTTTTTAATCTCATTATAGCGTTTGCATGATTGTTTGATAAAAGATCTGACGTGCATGTTGCCGAAGATCTGATAATCGCTAGTGCTGACGCTTCGCAGCCGCCATGTCTCGGGATAAAAATAGCATCAACTTCCAATGACATTCTAGCTGTCCACTAATACATTACAATTTCAATCGCTGGCTACATTATAAACAAGTTTCTCTCCACTGACTTTGTCTTCACTCATCAATTGCAGTCCCTCGAGCACACCCTTCAGGCCCCCAGGCTGAACGCTAGGCTTGTGCACCTTGACCTTGCTCTCACCCACCAGCTTGATGGCCAAGTCCCAGAAAGTAATGGCGAATTCCTTATCTTCGGGCTTCGCGGGGTAGGGAGTCTTGCCGAAGAGGAATTCCTCGCCAACGACGGTGTAGGCTAGTGTCGATCGGTCATTGACGTTGGCTCGCTCGATGCTGATGGGCAGCAAAGCGCTGTACTCGCCGCCCTCAGTAGAAAGGGCTTCGTCGGAGAACTTGGCGCTGGCCTCGAGAGAAATGGTGTCGAAGACGTATTTGAGGTTGTTGTTGGTGTATTTGCGAATCTCGGCCGCGGCGTCTGCGGAACGATAGTCGAAGACCTTGTCGGCGCCGAGGGACTTGACAAGATCAAAGTTGTGAGGGGAACAGGTTGTGATAACCTCGTATCCGGAGAGCTTGGCAAACTGAATGGCCAGAGTTCCAGTAGCGGTCGATCCGCCGTAAATCAGGATGGGAACTGACTCCTTGATCGGCTCTGTAGGAAGGTTCAGCTTCAGGCTCTGGTACAGGCCCTGACCGACTGTGGAGATTCCAACGCCGAGCGTTGACGCTTCCTGAAAGCTCAGGCTGTCAGGAATGAGCACCTGGAGATCGCCCTTGACGACGATGTACTCAGCAAAGGCTCCGTCCTCATGCTGAACGGCGTTTCCACCATGGGCGAAACCACAGACGCGATCACCTTTCTTGAAGGGCTTCTTCACGTCCTTGCCAACCGCCTCGACGGTGCCGGCGTAGTCGCATCCGACCAAGGCGCCTTCGGGGGCCAACCACTTGATGTGCTTCCAGTCTGTGGGGTTGAGGGCGACGTTGACGGTCTTGACGAGGATATAATCGTCGCGTAGAGCGGGGATAGGTCGGTCGGTGACCAACTCCGCCTTTTGGGGAGAGGTGACGACGATTGCTTTCTGTGTGGCCATGATGAGAGCTGAATGGTGGGGTATAATGTGATGTTGGGTATCTTGAATTGTTTTTGCTAGATCATAGTCGTCTTTCTAGGTGCTGTCACTAATGTTATATAAACTTACGATTTGAGCTGCGACACTTGGCGTTGACTTCTCCGTGGAGCCCGCGATGACAAATATCTCCGTCGGCCCAGTTTCAGGCTTCACTATTCTGCAATTTTTTTAACGTCTGGTAGGCTCAAACGGGACGCGATGGGATCAGCCAAGGCCCACTTTGTGTTATCGTACCAACGATCCACAAATACCTCGGCTTCAGTCTCAGGGCAGTGGATCTAAATACCTCATCTAGACTGATGAATAGCGGTCAAGGACTGTCCAAGCTTGTTTGTAGTAACCCGCACTAAACTGGACGGGCGAAGCTAATTAGGATTTGTAAGCGTCCCTGGTGGGATGAAAACCTCACATTTCACCGTGACGCGGGGCCTATGATGTAATCAACAATTATTCAGCCACATAGTGACGGCCTTTTCAAAGCAATGGGATGATTGAGTAGAGAGTTGATTATGTGTATTATCTATGGCAAGTTCAGCGCTGCATTGTCTCAGGATATGTCCTTGGAAACACTGATCCTTAAGTCCGAAGATCCCGGCCTGGTAGGTTGCAACTCATTTGTGTCTTGAACCTACCCTTCAGCAATGATACACCAACCCTCTGACGTGAGAGACGCAATGTACCGAGACAATACCGAGAAACAGAGTACCAGACAGGTTCCTCATTGATCTTCTACAGCTCATACCGGAACTCCCTGTTCTCCAGGTCTGTGAGATCCAGGAACTCGTGGTTGTCCTCCACGTTGGCTTGACCACCTTGTACCGCCTTCTCAGCTTCCCGCTGCTTATTTCGTCGTTCAAAGACCCATCTCATGAGAAGTAGATCAAGAGTGCACAAGAAGTAGATGATGCAGATAGAGATCTTTGCTGGGAGATATCTCGGGGCATCGCGTGCCTGGAACGTGTGCGGCGAGATGATGTTGCCAATCGTATACGCGATAGTTCCAATACAGGCAACAGTGATCTTCTTTGTGGAACCGGCGACGTTGGAGCTTTGGAGTCCGAGAATCGTGGTCCAGCCGATTGGAATTCCACCACTGGTGTAATATCCGATCAGCGCGGGGACCTTCTCTGTAGTTGCCATCAAGATGGCGCCAATGACAGCGGGAATGTGTCCAAGAACACAAAAGTAGAGTCGCTGTCTCGTCTTCATCGCGGCATACGTCAGACCAATCAAGGCGACAATTTCCCAAGCCCCTAGAGGCGTTACTAGCAGCAGAGACTCCTCGCCCGTGTAGCCCATGCCCTTGACCAGGATGTTGCCGAAGCTGGTCGCGATGGAGTTGGGAATGTTGGCGGCAAAGATCCAGAAAGCGTACAGCCAGGTCATGGGATCGATCAGTGCCTCTTTGACCTGACTCCATTTGAACGTCTGAGATCCGATGCCCTGCTCGTTGCCGCGGATTCGAGCCAGGTGTTGACCCTTTTGTTCCTTAGTCAAGAAACTGGCGACGGCTGGAGAATCTGGCATGATAAACCAGAATGCTATTCCGGTGAGGGTTGTGAGAAGTCCCAGGAACAAGAAGATGACTTGCCATCCGCGAAGAGCGGCATCTGGGTCGCCGCCAACGTGTTTGGCAACTCCATAAGCAAAGTATCCTCCAAACATTTGCGCCATTCCGCAGACGGAGAACCAGATACCCACACGGAAGGCCTGTTCTTCTTTGGTGTACCACTGCGACGTAAATAAAACCCAGGCCGGAACAATCGCGGCTTCTAGAACGCCAAGGAAGAAGCGGCAAGCCAAGAGGCCAGAGTAGTTTGTGCATGCAGCCATGCAGGCAAGGGTCGTGCCCCATAGCGTGACATTGACGGAGACATATTTAGCGAGCGGGAACATCTGCAGCAGCCGGATTGTCGGAAACTCGAAGGCTAGCTGGCCGAAGAAGAAGATGGACGCGACCCAGTTGAACTGATTGCCCACTAGGCCGGTGGACTGGATGATGCCGGTGACGCTCGCGTATGAGATGGCTGTCTTGTCGATATACTGCAGAAAGTAGACGATGCAGATCAGAGGCATGATGTGGAAGTCGATGTGGCGAAGGAGCCGCTTGTTGGCTTGGTCATCGAGAGGTTGGCTGATGCCGCCTGTTTCGTTGAGTAGGTCAAGAGCCGCATCTGCGCCAGTGATGTGGACATTCTTTTTGAGATCAACTACTGGTGATGTTTCGGTAGGCTGATCTTTCTCTGAATTTGTGGCAGATGTTGATTCCTCGACTCCCTTGGGTGCTGGCTCAATGGATTCTTTTCCAGTGATTTCGGCCATGGTGAAGGTGTGTCACATCGGCCGAGACCCCAGGGACAGACAAGAATGCTGGGTTTTCAATCTGACGTCCTATCATCCTCTGCTTTATATTCCACTCAATTGCATCTTGCTACACTCAACACCTTGTCAGCGTCGCATTTCATATTTTCATACGAACGGTTCCCGCCGACGTGGAGTCACAATCAGAGGATGTTCGTTTCAGCTTCCTTAACTGGTAACAAGAATCCACAATAACCACTGCATCGGATGAGAAAATCCCAAAGTCGACCCTTGCAATGAGCACGTCATCACGGGCCAAATGGTGCGAATGGGGGCGCTGGAGCTTTGTTTGCTGCGAGAACCACATTTTATGCTACAAAAAAGGATTGCAAATCCCGCAGCCGCGAAGTCGTGATTTTCCTAATGGAGAAGGTCCGACGCGATATGGCAGGCATCAATTATACCCGAATGTTGGATTCTCGTCTAAGTGGGATTATTTACTCAAGACATGATAAATAAAATAGTTCATAAATTCTAAGAGAGAGTAAAGAGATTATATTATATATATGTATACTCAAGCCTTGAGTGAATTGAAATCCGCTTTGGCAGCTAGAAGGGCAAGTAGTAGACCTAGAAAGATAAGAAGAAACTCAAGTACATGCATATAAGCAGATGAAGATGTGTTAAGGTTGTATAATTTATAGAAAACTCCGAGAGCTGACGATGAAAGCACAAAAAAATGATAAAGGCACTTATAGTATAGCTACTAAGGAATACTATAGGGAATCTTGCTTCTTTAATAAGATGAGCTATTAAGATATCTTAAGGAATAGGATTGTGCATAATCTTAGAACTATATGAGCTTTAAAAATCATCTTTTAAAGCCAAGTGGCAGATTTATTACATTATGCCCCTCGTTCGAGAGGGTATATATTTTAGGAGCCATTGGTGTTGTCTTTCTTCGTCAATTCAATGGAAGGCATTTTAGATTCGTGCGTGTTGATTCTTGAGATATGTTAAACAGCGAGTTTGGAAGTGAACATAAGAGCAAGGGAATCTCTGGAAGTAATGCTTGAAGAGAGCTAGAGTTCAGTTGGGCGCCACTTAAACCTTGGCATTCTTTCAATCTCGAGATCCTTGGAATTTCAGAATGAATCAAGGTTTCATATATTGAACGAGACGTGTCTTACAACATCAGCTCTCGGACCGGGGTGTCAGAAATTTCGGTTTCCGCTAAAATTGGTCTCGGCCTCTTCGGCGGTTTGGGCTACCATAGAGCGGCCTATTCCCCGGTTGTCATCATATGTCATCTGCATTGTGAGAATTGGAAATATGGGCCTGTAACGCGAATTTTCAGGAAAGCGTCGGAATCCGCCGTCAAATTCGCTTTGGAAGCATACTGAATCCACCCCACGTTGTGCCTACAAGGGTTCATTGACACTGATCAAGAAGCGCGTCCAATCAGTGGTGCGCTTGTAATGGGGATGCATTTTTATCAGTATAACCAGCTCAAGTCATAACAGGCACCTTAACGACAAGACCCTTCCGTTGGGCGGATATCAGCAGTTAGACAAGCCAAGTAGTTTACTAATTCTGCTAGGCTAAAGAAAGGAGGGTTACTAGTGAGGCGGGTAAGGTAGAACTTGATATTCGTAAAACTCGGAAACAAAGCAGCCTCAGGGATGATAGTATCCACCTAGGCATGATGCACCTAACAAACCACTCTTGTGGATCAGCTCACAAGATCATATGCGATTGGCTGTCTCACCCTTGCTGGAGCGGACAGCCAACTCAGTAGTGATGTTGCATTGACTGCTCCATGACCCGCCCTGTACTAGTAGCTTCAATCCAGTGCGGAACACAATCTGAAGAGTATTGGACTTGGAACTTACCTGATTAGGCGCTGTGCCTGCTGTCGACAGGAGGATGAATTTGGAGTCTGCCTACAAAAGGCGTGGCTGACCCAGTCAGTATCAAAGCGAGTACTTAGCACCTTCCAATGCCCCAATAAGAACCTCCAAATACTTCAAAATACTTTAAAATGTCTTATTTATTTCTCGGAATTGTTATCATCTGCATGATTCTTGGCATGAAAATCTCAGATGCTTTCCAAGCCCTACGTTCCCAGCTTCGCAAAGTACCAGGACCATGGTATGCTCCCCTGACGTCCTTTCACCTGCGATACCTCTTTCCACAGGAGAAATATGGAAGCTGGTGGAAAATAGTCATGGAAAGTACGGTCCAATTGTTCGTCTGGGCCCAAGGCATATTTGGGTCTCTGACAAAGAGTCTCTGAAGCAAGTCTTGTCAACCGTCGATTTGCCAAAAGTAGCCATGTATGCCGAGATCTCTCGGGACAGAAACAGCCCTGGCCTTTTTGGCGAGATGTGAGTGCACTGCAACATACACGAAGTTCTCAAAGGAGAGTAGAGATGAATTGCAGCTCACATGCGAATTTTCAGAAGGTTCAATCCCCATATGCGTCTGAAGCGATTCTTGTCACCGGCCTTCACCGTGGGTTATATAGATAACCTAGAGATCGTCTTTCGGGGTGTTATGAGGGACCTTCTTCAACAGTACAAAAGGCGTCTGACGGAGTGTTCAATGGCTGGGCTGGCGATTGAGACAGATTTGATGGACGATCTCCATAAGGCAGCTCTAGACATGTGAGTGCAGAGCAGATTGCTAACAGGTGAATTTTGCTGCTAATTTTGCTTTTTGTAGAATGGGCGAGAGTTCCTTCAGCAGAGGATTCGGACAGGTGAACCCGAAGAGTTCATCTAGTGACACACATATGGACGAGATGTGGAAATCCATTCCGAGGGCCATTTTCGACGGCCTAGCTAACAGATACAAAGTAAGAAAAACAAGTGTTCTCGAGCGTTGTAAGTACTTAGCTAACACTCACAAGTATGTATACGTCAAGAGATTCCTGCGAAGAGTCGGGTTTGACGTCAATTTTGACTGGCCCAAGCAAATGACTATGGTATGGTGGTCTTCGGAGTGAATCCCGATCCCACTGCCCTCGCAACGCTGACTCACGAAGGCCATCGATTCAATTGTGAGACAACGCAAGGAGAGCAAGGAAGACTCTTCCTCGGATCTTCTGCAATATCTCATTGAGAATGGCAAGAGGCCGGACACGGAAGAGGCGATGAGCTCGCGTGATATATTAGACCAGATGTCCGAGATCCTGTTAGCCGGCTCCGAAACCACTTCCGGAACCATCGCATGCCTATTCTTGGAACTGGCTCGCGATCCCCGCGTGCGCTATAAGCTCCTAGCATCGCTCCCGGCCATGAGTCATCATAACCTTGAGCATATTGTAGTGAGCAAAACTGTCCGGGACAGTCCAGACTACAAGTACCTTGAGGCGTGCATCAAGGAAAATCTCCGGTTGCATCCCATTGCGTCTGAGATGGGCCGTCGGACTGGTGATCAATGGATCAACCTGATGGGATACGATCTGCCTCCCCATACTGTAGTTTCGGCTTCGTACCGAGATCTACATCGGAACGAACAGCATTGGCCTTACGCAATGAGCTTCATCCCGGAGAGGTGGCTGCCAGATGATCAAAGGGGCGATGTCCCAGCTGCCGAGTGTGTCCATCTACCCATGCCTTTGATGATGTAAAGCTAACATTGTTTTGAAGTACGACTGCATACTTTCCTTTTTCTGCCGGCAGACACTCTTGTATCGGAATCAAGTGAGTGATCCTATATCTGAAACGCGATGTTAGTACTGATTTATACCTCTATCCAAGCTTCGCTTGGGCTGAAATGAGAATGGTCGCAGCCAACCTTCTTTCCAGATATGATATTGTTGAGGTTCCGGGGCAGAAGGTTGACTTTCGTCAGTTCATCACTATGCAATTTGATACGGGCCACTGGAGGGTGGTTCTAAAGCCACGACAGTAGGCAATATGACTTCCATCGGATCGAATTGGATCAGAGAAGACTCTATGTGCACAAGTATGGCTTCAGCCGTCGGTTTATGTAGCTAGGGTTACGTAGCTAGTCTTGTCTGCGGTTAGTGGTTCAACGTAATTCTCGGAGCGGATCAGTCCCTAACATGTAGGGGGCGTATGATTGGGAGTAGGATCGGTGCCCTATTTTAACCGCCAGCTGAACTTTGTAGCATCCGAGCACCGAATAGGCAGACTAAGACGAAGATGCAACGACAGCATCAGTTCTTGCAGGTTGTGGGGTGCCATTTTTAGGCAATTTGAGCACTTATTCTCTTCTAATTGCAGTCTATCTATCCACAGATGAACCTGTTGGAAAAATACATAATATCTTTGATGCCAAAATGTCCAACCAGGCGGGAATTGGACAGAGTCAACCAAAGGCCAACAGGGAATCCAGATTAGTGTATAATTAAGGAATATACCCTCTTTTGATAGTAGGGTATGATGCATTTAACCTCCAATCTCCATGAAACACAGGTACGTGAGTGAAACAGTGACGACGGTTAATTTCACAGCGTCATCATCCAATTCAGTCTTCTCCCTCTTTGTCAACACACGCACCCGAGCTGTTGACGCATATATGTTAATTCGGTATCAAATAGAGTGAATATTAGTGTCGATCTTCCTGTCTTGTCAACCAATTAATTTTTTTAGTTGCGATGATTATATCGCAAGTCACAAAGACTTACACTACTTACAGACTGGCAGTGTATGTAGGATTTGTTCAAAACACCTACTCCTTTTGCAACTTGAACGAGAAGTAAGGGAGACCCAGTCATTGGATGAGCTACAAATATTGTATTGAAGAGTATCAAGTAGATGTGCCCGCAACTTCGTCATCGCACAGGTCGACATATGGACTTGCCCTTTTCAAGGGCCAGCCAACCCTGAGACAACCACCATGGTGATCTTTATTATAGTTTGCTGGTTGTAGCTGTTCTCGGAATCCCAAATTTGGATATGTCCTCGCTCGTTTTCCCGTCTATCGCAAGCTCGGCCAGGACCCGACCAAAGGCGGGGGCAAACTTGAAGGCATGGCCGCCCCCAAGCCCCACGATGATGTCCTTATGTTTCTCCAAGGGGCTTATGATGAATTGGCGATCAGGGGTGATGGCGTACTGGCAAGTGACTGTGCGCAAGGACTGTCCCTTTCTGGGTATGATGCCTTCCATAAACGACGTCAGCTCCTCCAGCAAGTCGGCCGAATGAACGAAGGTGCGCTGCTCAGGTGCCATGAAATTGTTCGAAATGTCTCGGCCCGCCTTAATTGTCGGCTCTCCGTAGTTAGGAAAGCCATAGAACCACTTATCCCCGGCCCAGATCCAAACAGGGAACTTGGTTGGCTCGAAAGTGGCCGTATCGTTTGGCTTGAAGTATGTGACTTGCTCTTGCATGACGGTGAGCGGAATTTCAGCATCAAGTGGCGCAAGGAGCTTGTTGATCCAAGCATCGGCTGCCAAGATCACCTTGCCAGCGTGGAATGAACCGTTGGGCGTCTCAACGATGACACCATTGGCATCGGGTGTGACTCGTTCAACTCGTGCTCTCTCCTTCAAGACAGCTCCGTGTGCTCGCGCTTGGTATTGCATTGCTGTGACGGAATGGGACGCATGGACGATGCCCGAGTCAGCCGTGTACACGGTATCCACGTTCACAGGGATATTAAACTGCGGCCAGCGTCGTTTAACCTCTTCAGAACTCAGAAGCTCGTACGGAAGCCCATTGGCCTCGAGGCTCTTGGTGAAGTCGCTTGCGGGATTTGGCCCATCCTGAGGGAAGAAGACAACACCTCCCGTTATCGTGAGCATCTGGAGGCCGCTTTTCTGTTCGAGTTCCGGCCAATCCCTGTATGCGGCTTGGGCAAGCGCCACGTATTCTGGGGCACCGTACGAGGTTCTCACGATGCGGGAAGTGTCGTGAGAAGCGCCATGTACGTGTCCAAAGTCGAATTGTTCGAATCCGATAACTGTCGCCCCCTTCAGTGCTGCCTGGTATGCCGCGGCACTTCCAAGAGCGCCAAGGCCGACGACTGCTACATCAAAATGTCCCATCATGTTTGAATTAAGGAGTTTAATTTGAGAATAGAATAACAATGAGATGCGTCAATGGCTGGCGGCCTCATGTTTCACAAACTATATGCATACCGTGGTGGTGGAGGCACCATCCATCTCCAACAATGCAACGGATTCTTTGCCGATGATTCGCATTATCGCGTATTTCCATTTGCAGGAAGTCTCTCCAAACACTGCCAGCTGACTTTTGATTTGTTATCGATAAGTCAACGTTCGGATATTCCGTTCCCACTCACCGGGGCGGAGATCCCGTCCTCTCCCCGCTGGAGCGGAGAGTTTCCGTCCTGGCCCGCTCACAATCCTCCTCATTGTCCATTTGATGCCGCCTCTCAAATGGTTGATGCAGGCATCCTGTGCCACATACCTTTCAGTTTCTAAAATCAGCCACAGTTATTAGAAGCTTCATGATCTCTGAGATAACCCTTGACGCTGGAAGTGACCCTCAATACCCATGACAGGTAGTTTACTAAGAAAAACCAATGTTCTTTCAGTAAATATGAACCAGTGTATCCGTTTGATATTAGTAGGATGTAGCAGGGATATGTATAAGTAATTGCACCTTAATGCAGTAGAAACTTTAGTTGTTCTGAGTTACGGTTGCCTTGGGTTTGGGTTTGGGCCCTCACACTGCTATTCTTACTATCGGTGGTTTTTACTTTATTTTGACTGTTTAACCTTTGGCCCCTGTCAAATTGTGTGTTGCTAAGGACAGTAACCTCAGTATCTCTAAATAAAGGTATCTCTTTAAGCTCAAGTCCGTGGTGAAGTGTAGCTCTGAGCTGTGTTATTTCCACATCGAAACGTCTTCATGAATATGTCAAATTCCCCTTGAGCGACTGCACCAATGAGTTAAATGTTCTTGAAATAACTCCATCAAAGTCTAGCTTTCACCTCATCAGGCCGCAGTTCGCGTCTCTTCGGCCCTCCTCGACTCCCATCTCCTTCAAAAGCATTCCCGTTGCCTTTAAACTCTTGTCTAAATCTCCATTTGTCTGCGAGGTGTGTAGGGAGCAAGCCCTTTAACCCAAGTGACACATACTCTCCTAGCACTGGTAAGAACTTGAAAGCACTAGGCACTGTTAGCTTCACTTCGTAAGTAGCATCTCAGCCCTCAACTACTGATAGTCTTTGATGAGCGTCTGATTCACTTACTGCCCGCTTCCCCCGCCTGCGACAAAGAGGTTCTTATAATTAGGGTGGTAGTCCATGATAAAATCACCACTGGGTGTGTCTGTATACCAGCATAGTGCCACTCGCTTGAACGGGCGGTTGGCTAACTCTGGCAAGATCTCAGCAAGTCCCTTCCTAAGCCTCTCCTCTCCATCCTTGGGCACAAAATTGGCCCGCTCGCGAGGTGCTTTGAGCGGAGGGCTTGAAACGTCTGCGTTGAGAAGGGCCTTTTCTTCAGTCAATGGTGACCGAGTATAGCCCCAACCATGGATTGCCATCTTGAGAAGCCGCGTTTCTTTATGAGGTGGAAAATTGAACCAGCCGGTGGAAAAGTTGATGCAAATGGGGAGATCCTTCAATCGCTCCATCTCATCCTCAGCCAGCTCCATGTACCCGACGACCTGGGCTGTAGATAATGCGGAATTATAGAAAGGCGCAAGACTCGACGCCCATGCGCCGGCTGCTAGAATGAAGTGATCGCCTTCGATTTGGGTTGCAGCAAGTGTCCGAACCACATGGATCTGCCCGTCCGAGTTTGCCTCAAACCCTACGGCGGTCCCGGCTCTGCCACTAATGAATGATACGCCGAGCTCGATACAATCATCGCGAAGCAAGCTAATTGCCTTGTGGGCATCTGCCCACCCCGCTTGAGCGTTGGTGTAACCAAAGAATCCAGGAGTCGCCAGGGGGCCACTCAGAGTTGGGTACATTCGCTTCGCCTCTCGAACATCATCTAGCCGTTTCCATGGAAGGCCTCGCTCATCCAAGGAAGCAGTGCATTTCTCGATGTACGAACGTCCAAAGGGCCGATCCGAGCTGGAAGTGAGAATGAACGGGGAGGGAAAGAAGATATTCTGATACTTGGGCAGCTTAGACCATTTTTGATAGGCGTCGTACGCCATGCGCAAATAAGCGTCGTCGCCATAATCGAATCGGATAACCCGTGAAATGTCAACACTAGAGCCGTCAGGGATCTGCGAGTGTTGTGTTGGTCAGTTCATTATATCTGGAATCATTTCCAATGTGTATCGGGATTCATGTGCATAGCATACTGGTGGCATGTGCCTGTCAATCACAGTGACATTCTCATAACCCTCAGAGGCTAACTGGTAGGCAGTAGTCAGTCCAAACACTCCAGCGCCCACAATGACGACTCTGTCGGAGTTTTTCATCATCATTCCCGTCGAGATGTCAGGGGAAAGTGGTTATCGGAGGCTGTTTATGGCGCAAAACTCCCCTCTAAGGATAAAAGGCCTAGTCCATGATGGAAGCCTAACAATAGTCTCAATTTCTTCCCTCTTCTTATTATAGTTACTCGATCTATGCAAACTTCCTTCAAGGTATGCATAATTTTCTTAGTATTTGATAGAAAATATCCACTAATTACCATCATAGACATCAATCCCGAGGCGTCCTTCCGGTCGTAGAGGTGAGACGGAGATCCCGGTCAAGATTCCGCTCACGTGGTTGACGCCACCGGGATCTTCGGGATCTTTCCGGCCAGTCCAAGTTTGGCCAAGTGAAGAGAGGATATGTCCAGATTAAGGTGTAGACAGTATATCCGTGTCATTTTCATGATCCATTAATTCATCCCGACTCAAGATATGCAAGGATATGGATGCCATTCTTGCCATCTCAACAGAACTCAAGGGCTCCGAGATGTCCAACCAGTATTCCTTCGGATGTAATTCGTTCCCGCCATGTCTGATAACTCATCGTTATGAAGCTAGATGGACCTAGAGATGGCAGTGGAATTGCGGGGAACCTTATCTTCTTCTTCCCCGCACTTATCTATGACACCGAAGTCAAGTGACAGCTTCGATATCACGCCCCATCCACCTGACTCACCTGCTTGTTGTATCTGTGCCTCCTCTTCGCTAGACAACGCCAGAGTACTATGAATCCACGGAGATCAAGACAATACCGACGCGTCGCTCAGGCTTGCGAAAACTGCCGGTATGCGTTATCCCAGCTGATCCACAAATGACCCGCCGTTCTCACATCGGTGCAAAGACGAAAGAAGATACGTTGTCTCGGCCAAAGGCCAAAATGTTCAGCTTGCACGAGAATCGGCCAGCAGTGTTGCTACTCCGATGATGACTACAGCAACGACCAGATTGCTAATGAAGTCGAAAGCCGTGTTGTAAGTACAAGCCTGTGTGTAGGCCTGAATCTTGACTGACACAATCAGGCTGGTCGACTTCGGCAGCTGGAACAGAAGCTAGACAGGATAATCGGCAGCACTGAGTACGTCTAGCAAACCCGCTGCCCGCTTCTTTGTGTCCCTTGGTCGTTTTGAAGTCTTATGCGACATAGCAAACCTCAATCGACGGATCAAGTCACCCCTGTTTCGGCGTTTGGCACGGGACCGAGTATATCAGCCTCATCGCCTACAGAGCTGACGAGTCCCCTTGCATCGTGAGCCACACTTTTTATATAAGATCCATCACGAAGCTGACTTTCAAGAACACAATTGCCCGCTGAAATCATTACACAGGCACTTAATGTTTATTTTGAGCATATCCATCGTCAGCCGTTGTGGTTGTTCGACCCATCCAGCTCTCCGACACCGGACAATAATGAGGAGCTCATCTGTGCCATTTTGGGCCTGAGTCTCACTTATAGTCCCACGACTTTTACCAGCGTCGACCTGCGGGGCCCTGACTTCTACGCAGACAACTCCCGAAGGCTAATCATGCTCAAAATAGCTGATGGCAACGTGAAGATCCAAACCCTCCAAGCTTTATGCCTATTGGCTTTCTTCAACGTTATTTGTAAGCCCTCAATCTCTCCCGGAAAAAAATAACCGATATTACACTAACACCGAGGTATTCGGAAAGCTGGCGATCTCCCCTTGGCTGGTCTCAATTTAAGCATGGCTAAGAATCTAGTGCAGTATTCAATGCTCCAACATCACTTTGCACAAGAGTCTCCGTCACCAGAAGAACATTCAAAGTTATTCTGGAGTATCTCCTTCCTGGATAATTTCTACGGCCCCCCAATATTAGTCCCCACTGTCACTGACGACATCGCCACCCCGCGTCTCTCATCAGTTGAGGCAACTTATAGCTCAATACCTGGCCCACCACTTCCTCATGATACTCATACCTCTACTTCCGAGGATGGCCTCCGTAATGTCTGGGCTCATACGGTCAGAATATGCACGTTATGGGGTGACGTGAGGAAATACATCTCAAGGTGTGTTGAAGGTATTGCGAAGGCACCGTGGCAACCAAACTCGGACTATGTCACACTCTCC
This sequence comes from Dactylonectria alcacerensis, assembly GCA_029931735.1. NCBI lineage: Eukaryota > Fungi > Ascomycota > Sordariomycetes > Hypocreales > Nectriaceae > Dactylonectria > Dactylonectria alcacerensis. Next base: position 5,006,391 of record JAPMUZ010000003.1, on the reverse strand, counting down.
TCACGCTTACTAGAACTTGAAATCTCGTTTCCCAGTTCATTAAGCTACAATACTGTCAAGTACCCGGGTCGTCCTAGTCAAGAAGTTAAAGAAGATCGGGCATACTGGCTTCCGTGGGTTAGGTTACAGGTGACTTATCACGCCATTCACTGTGTACTCAACCACCCGTTTATGTACTCTTTCAAAGCTTCGAAACAGAAACTCGGATCAAACACTTTCTGGAGGACTTCATCGGAAACAGCGCTCAGACATTGCACCTGGATCTCCAGACACATCAGAATGGCTAGAGAAAAGGGTCTCGAGCTGACCGACCCATTTTTTGCCCAGGCGGCAGCTATTGCTGGTAGCATGCACTTGTACTGGATACAAGCTGATGATTCTGCGTTGCGGACATCTTCATCGACCAATTTGAATATCTGCACGACACTTATCACAGAAATGAGTCTACACTGGCCAGTCTGTCGATCAATTGCAAGCCACTAGACCCACCGCTTCCATGTCTTATCACTAATACTAGACTGCAGGGGAATAATCTGCAAGAACTCATTGACCTCGTTACTCCAACGAACCAAGGAGCCGCTTCCAAGGCTCCCACGATCGTAGCCACAACGTCTCTGATGTGGCTGCTTCTGGATGTAGCCGCGCCGCAGTTCCCCGGCTACGTTGCGGACAGATCGGGTAGTAAAACGGCTGGAGGGGTTGGACTTGACATTGGTGAATTTACCAGTGTGGATGAATCAGATATGAACACGCACGCATCGGATATGCGGGAATCAACAGTGCACTATGCTTCGCCTCCCGAGTGGCTTTCTCCGAGGCCAGGTGACCGTGTTTCAATGGATGAGGCACAAATTCCCGTCCTTGCTGGGGAGACAGAAGAGTTTGGCAATTCTTTTCACCAAATGTTATCTAGCCGGGAAGATGGTACGACCAGCCTTGATTTATCATGGGGTCCTTGGGAGCAAATAATGCGCATAGGAGACGGCTCTGCTTCTGGGATGAACTGGTGGGAGTCTGGCAACCTCTAAATGGCGTGCTTTGGAGATAGTATTGGAAGATGGACCAGACACTGGGCACATCTTACCAAACAGTGGCTCGTCAGCCGTAGCGGAAGCCCAGCCATTGGGGGTGGTAATTGAGGGATAAAGATGCGAATGAAATAAAGATACTATCTCGATTTTTATCACATGTATAGCCTTGAGTTGGCTTGGTGCATGTAATGTTTGCTGCAATGTAGGTAATTGCAACCAGCTTCCTTTACACCGTTAGTATGAAGCCCTCTTTTTATAGTAGTGCTCAGATGTAAGAATTGGGAAGTCAACATGGGAACATCTATGACAGCATGGAGCAGGTACAATCATAATGGGACATAGTGTATCACAGCGGAGAGCAGTTTAAATCCTGAGTATATATTCCACGTCCTGAATTTCCAGACCCTATAGATCTTGACCATGGCTCATTGCAGAACACCCTCAGGAGGCATTTCGTCCGCGAGGCTCATAGGGAAGAACGGCTGACACTAAAGCCAACACGACAAACAGAGCTGCTGAAACGTACAGCGGCGTCACAGTCGCCGTATTAGCCTCCACGGCGATGAATGCAGAGATTAACCCCATCACCCTGTTCAGGGCCACTGCAATGCCATTTCCCGTGGCCCGCTGGGGCGACGGGAAGACTTCAGCCGTGTACGCATAGAGTGTTCCATAGTATAAGTTGATGCAGACAGCTACCCTTTGCATTAGTGCAGTCCCGGACGATGATGCTTCAACTTACAAATGCAGCAGCTCAAAGCGAGGTTTTGGGCTGGTGTTTTAATAACTGTATAGCTGAAGAAGAAAATGGCAGTGATCATGGCGCCGATGCTCATCGTGTATCGGCGTCCAAGGAAGTTTATCTCGGCAAGACCGGCAGCGACAAGGGGGCCAAATATGGAACAAACATTGGTAATAGTGTAGTCGCGCCATGTCTCTGTAAACGAAGGGACATAACCTGGAACTCGGGTGCTAATCAGTGAGCTGCGAAGTTGTTTGCATGGTTAGCCTTTTCCTTTCTTATCACGGCATTCGGGGGTTAAGTACTCACGGGAGATACAGGAAGAACAACGGGTATCCAAGTCCAATCAAAGTCCAAGAAAGCCATATCAATACGGTTGACAGTCCCAGCTTTCTGGTAGCGAAAAGACCCTTTGACTGGCTTACAAACGCTCTACCAATGCGAAGCGGCATCGACTTGTATGAACCCTTTTCAATGCGGTGGTCCTCGACCGACCCGCAAGCTTGGAGTTGTTCAGCCGACAGGGCGCAAGGCCGGTTGTGTTTCTGAGCGAGATGATGAAGCAGAGACACGAGCTTCTCGTCCTGGCCGGTGCTAACCAGGTACTTGGGTGTCTCTGGAAGTCGGACAACGAAGATACGCAGAATTGACATGACAAGAAATAAAGAGCCACCGGTGAACATGATGAGTCGCCATGCCTTGTTGTTCTGCCACGTGCATCTCTCGTCGGCACCATCACATGTCCAATCACTACGGGCTGTATGGTGCGTTGAAATTGTTAGCAATCGCTTCAGGAGATGTAGAAAGATTGCAGGACTTCTTACAGTAAAAACCCCAAGCGATGAAGCCAGCAGATGCTTGTCCAACACCCCACCAACCTGCCAAAGCCGTGATGACCCATTGTTGCTTAGCTGGTGTAAACTCCAGCATAATTGTGGGATCAAGGACCAAATTTCCACCGGCCCCGAAGCCGAGGAAAGCGACGAAGATGCAATAGGCAACCCAGTTCGGCACGGCGCCAGCAGCGATGGTAGCAATGGAGGCTATAAACAGCGTCGTGTTGAAAGCAATGCGGCGGCCGATCATGTCGGCACTAAAACCCCAGAATAGAGCTCCAACTAGAAGGCCAGCGTATAGAGCCATCGTCGCCGCGGTAGGATAGCGGCCGCTTCCAATTTCAAGATAGGCTTGCGACGCTGCGACACTCTGCAGAAACGCCGCGAGTGAGTCGACAGCAAAGCCGAAACCAGTCAGACATGACAACTTTAGATGGAAGCTTGTCCAGCCAATCTCGTTCAAGGCCTCACAGGGAAATGTTAGACAACTCGTAAACTATCATGCTTGATGTGAATTAATACCTCATTGACAAGACGCGTCTTGGCCGTGAGCACTGGGTCCAAAGCATCACCGAGGACGTCCTGGGTGGTTCTGTGAGATGCAGGACGAAGAGAATAATTGTCGCCGCCCATGGTCGGCTTCTCCTCGCTGGTACCGCCTGCAAGACCGAGGTTGATGGCAGTGTCTTTGGGCGTCATGTTTACCAAGTACGTCAGAGACTGTGAGGTGAGTGGAACTAGATGGAAGAATTCGAATGGCATGCGATGCCTTTTAACTGCTAACCGGCTTCCTTTGACTTGATCCCAAGCAACGACAACCACCCATGCTCCTCTCCAGCTTGACTCAATCAGTACCAGCGAAGATGCGTCTAAGTCGAGACCAAGTGGGTCTTCCAAAGACCAAAATGCGGGGTACATGATGCTCGTGGCTGATACCAAAGATATGGACCATGATTGTCAGCGGATTGTAATCTCGGGATCTCCCCGTGTTTCCAGGCTTAGCCAAATGACTTCGGCTCATCCAATGATAGACCATTCGATTAGAGGTCTAAACAAAGCCAGGTGTCCATGGGATCTCTCTTGGATTAGTTGGCGAGGTACACGGCTATGAAATTGGCCATCCAGTCGCTACTACATCTTCTCAAATCTAATGCTGCCCCTGTCGTATCCGAAACAGAGACAAGCAACTGCGGCCGTTCTCAGTGGGCAATAGACGGAGTCCAGTCACGAACATGGGACTCCAAAAACAGCAATAGCAAAGAAACGTAATATGTTGTAATACGGAAGCTCTGTGTTATGATGCACGCGAAATCGGGGTTTGGCCAAGTAGCACCGTCATCGCGTGTTCAGAATGTATGATCATGATAGCCAAATATTGGGCCCAGAGGCACCAAGTTAAATGATAAACCCTCTTTCGTCAGAGCGTCTTAGTGAATTGCAAATCACCTCCATTGCCTTAGCTCTCATTGTCACTCAAATTATAGGCTCTGTAGTGTTATCTCAATATGAATGCGCCTTGGGTACTAGGACTAGGGTCGGAACAAATCCGATGCATGATTTAAACCACCAAGGCGCCACCACCTGACCGCGGAAGCGGGAATGGCTAGCATCCCATTCCCCTTCATTGGGTTAGATAGCCACGAATTAGTGGAACTATGCTGAGGATTCAAGCCAGTGGTCTTTCTCGATCCGAATAGCAAGGATACCGCTTAACTCTAGTCGTGGGGCTGACACGAGGACTTCATCGGATTCTTTCGGATTCTCCCCGGCGCCCACATTCACTGATTCACATGGCCTTCATCTTCGAGGATGTTTTCCGAGATGATACATGTAGGTCAATGTGTTCAATAGCTAATCCTTGTGCGACTCGCGGGCATGTCGATCGAGCCCCGTTCACATGACTACAACCGTCGCAGGCCACGGATTCGATCCGATCCAGGCGTCAGTTCTTTCTCCACAACGCTCACATCACGTTAAAAGACTTATCTTGGGTACGGTATGAGTACGGTATTCTACATCACCACAATCATAGGTGACTTTATACTGGACACTTGTTTAGCAGCTCTCGTCTTACTCTGTGTCTCAGACTCTCACTACCATGCCGCCCTTTACTGTCGACCCCTTCGGTGCTCTAGTTGTTGTCGGGCTCGCTTTACTCGCGAGATTCCTTTGGTATGCCTACTCGGTACAAAAGACTCGCTCGCCAGGTGCGAGCAAACTAGCCAGTACTGTTCGAGCCCTGCCGGCGACCTGGTACAGGTCTGAGGAGATTTACCAACTTGAAAGACGGGCCATCTTTGCTAAGAAATGGATTCTCGTCACACATCAGCTCAGATTCACCGACAATGGCAAATGGATCAGGTTCAAAGAAGCTGGTTTCCAATTCTTTCTTGTCAGAAATAATGAGGGGAAGATCAATGGGTTCCACAATATTTGTCGACATCGAGCCTTTCCCATCGTTACGAAGGAAGAGGGGAAATCAAGTGTTCTGTCATGCAAGTACCATGGTTGGTCTTACGGCTTGAACGGACAGCTTGCCAAGGCACCTGGATATACCGACATGAAGGAATTCGATAGGACTCAGAATGGCCTGTTTCCTATTCATGTGCATCTCGATGCGAACGGTTTTATCTGGGTCAACTTAGATGCTTCGAACAAGCCTGAGCCTTTTTCCGATGAGTTTCACAACATCGATCAGATGTCAAGACACAAGGTATTCGATTTCAAGGACTATCACTTTGACCATACTTGGGAAATGAGCGGCGATTACAACTGGAAGACGTTGGCCGACAACTACAACGAATGCTACCACTGCAAGACGGCCCACCCTGATGCTGGATCTGTTGCCGATCTGCAAGCGTACAAGGTTGAGACACGAGGTGGAAACATCGAGCATTTTGCCAACACCTCGGAGAAACAAGCCGATGAAGGGTTGACCATCGTTAGCAACTATTACTTTCCCAACGCATGTATGACTGTATCGTAAGTCTCCCTTTTGCCCAAAGCCGAAACCAATGCGTTGGTGTCTAACAAACGCAGACCACACTTCTTTTACATGATGCGGTGCGTGCCGACTTCACCCTTCCACTCCTCGATGGAATACGAGGTCTATCGGCACAAGGACGCCAGCGATGAGGACTTCAAGAAAATTGACTCCATGTTCAAACGCATTTTGGGGGAAGACAAATGGCTTTGCAACAATGCGCAGGAGAACTTGAATTCGGGCGTCTTTGTCAACGGAGAGATGCACCCAAGAATGGAGCAAGGGCCTCTGTATTTCCAGAGCCGCGTGCGGGAGCTTCTCAAACGCCACAAGAAGCTGGAGGAAGCTGCCCTACGGGAGATAAATCCCGCTCAGCGGGCTTCGCCAAATGGGGCTTCTGCGACGGAGAAGGACTTGGGTCTATGCTCAGGTCTAGCATGTAGCAATCAAGGGAGCGCCCTAGAGTGGTGAGCTAGGTCTTCTGCTAGGGGTTTGTTAGACCATTAAACATCAACCGGCCGCCAAAGAGGCAAAGAGACAGCTAATTTATTTGATCAAGTGTAGCAGAGAACTGAATTATGATGTGTCAGGGAGGCTGGGCTTATCGAGAAACTCCCAGCGGCTATGAGTGAGGGCTTGGTTGACAGCGGGAAGGAGTGTACCAGTGGTCACGAAATTGGCATGGATATAAATTGAGTGGACCAGTACTGTAGTCCGGACTTGAATTGGAGATGAAGATATCTGATTGTGAAAGCGGAGCATTGCCCCGGGCTTGACTGGATCGCCGCAACTCTAGAGCAGATACTCTTCTGTTACCACGGACAGATCCGAGTCAAAAAGGCGAGTAGGCATTTATTCACAAGTTGACTAGTGAATCAGTCCTGTCAAGATTCTTGAGGAATGTTATGTTGATAGTAATTGTATTTAAGGTCTAAGTATATCGTATCCCATGTTTCTATTCAGCCTCGTCCACCATATTAATATTACGCATTATGCCCATGCTTGTCGGAATTTCTTGACTCGACCATGAGAGGAAGCGCTTAAGGGAGAGCAGCAGGGGCGTAGGACTGGTCGGGCTTGACAACCTTGCCACCAGCGAGCTGCTTGTCGGTGTAGGAGGGGTAGATGATCTGCTTCTTGCTGCTGACGACGGAGACAGTGGTGAAACCCTTGTCGGCGCCGAACTGGCCGCTCCAGCCAGAGGTGATGGTGAAGGTGCCGCACTTGGAGGGGCCGCCCTTGGCCTGCGAGGCCTTCTTGCCCTTGACAACGTACTTGCAAGGGGTGGCGGTACCAGAGCCGGTGTAGATCTTGAAGTTCCAGGTGCAGGTGGTGTCAGCCTTGTCGCAGACGCGGTTGAGGCTCTGGATGGTCCACTGGGGAGTGGCAGCCATCATGGAGACGGTGTCGGCGGGGGCGGCCATGACGCCAGAGGCGGCAGAGAGGATGGCGACGAGGGCGGTAGAGAACCGCATTTTGGCGGCTTGGGTTTGGAGAGTTGAGATGATGGTTTTGAGGTAGAAGAGTGGAAGTTGGATTGAAGTTGTAGAGATGAGAGAGAAGATGTTGATTGTTGATGGAGAAGATTGATCTTTCAACGGTCGCAAGAGTCTTGTTATATAGTGGTCAGATGAGATACTACGTAGTAGTTCGCATTCACTACGTAGTAGTTGGGTAGTAGACTGATAGACCGAAGATCCCATGTCATCCGGAACTCGGCTTCGTATTTCGAAATCACCTCGTTCGGAAAGTCTCAACTCTCAAAGGCTTGCCTCAGCCCACGGACTAATCAACTTAGCCGTCGCCATCCCCGTGCGTAGTAGCCGGTGGCATTCCTCCCGGCCACACTAGGGTCCAACCTAGCCCGAGTCTATCGAATTCCATAATATCCGGGTAACTGTGAAGACCCCATGCGTACTAGCAGTAGCACGATCTACCGCAAGCTGACTGTAAAAGACGGGCATTCCTAGCACCAAGCCGAGAGACATTTGTCTGGGTATTTTTAGCCACCCCCTCGGAATTCCAGTCCGGGCCTGAGCGTTCTTCCATCTCATGCTTGACCTTTTCATTAACTTAATTAGGCACAGCTGGGCTGTTGCCGAACCAATCAGAACACGAGATATTTTTGGCTCTCCCTCTCGCATGACGTTGTGCGGGTACTTCCACCCAGGATGGTTAAAGCCATTGACTTTGGGCCGATGGAATACGAGGTGACCTGCTCAACTGGCTGGAACTATTGCACCTCGTATTCTTCACCGCTCGGTGATCTCCATCCCGTGATCAATTGGGGTAGGAGAGTCGCTCATCAACCAGAAGATCGAGATCAATCTCTTCTGCTTTTACTATGCTCAACTTCAAACAGGAGGCTGGGAGATGGCTGCCCCTTCATCTTAATACGACCAGCTACGTATGCGGTGAGGGTATCATTGGACTTTACGAATACCATCACTCACAGGATGATCCTCATTCCTCGAGCCACGAGTCATAGCCGATCCTCTCATTGCTCATCAATGACTCGAGCCGCCACGAGAACGCCCGGAAGATCATCATAGGGCCATCTCTGTTAGCAAGGGCTTGATACTTTCGCCATCGCTTCGAAACCGAAGGACCGTTCGTGGCTTTCGAGGATCGAATGCGGTAAAAACGAGGTAGAGTTAAACTCAACCTCAATCGCCGAGACACCATAATCGTATCGAAGCAGCTATCTAATAAGCGGCGTTTTGTATCCCAGTCATTACCAGCCTCCCATGTTGTTGCAACCTAACCTACATTTGTTCATATGAGTGCTCTCTAGACTATGCCTCAACAGGGATCTAAAACTCGGTACGCGTAGGGCTCTTCAAATTTCCGTTGCTAGCCCGTATCGATTCGTCGGGTCCAGCCATGCTGGGAAGAAAGAAGACAGCTGAAAATCATCCAGCGTATTTACTGCTATTGATGTAGGGTAGCCGTATGAATGCGTTTTGCGTAGCACCACCTTTCAACCCACCTGTGCGAAAATACTGTTTTACGAGCATTTCTACACTTTAGTTAGACATAAATTGTGCTAGAACTAAAACGTTCAGAATTTACATATCTCCAAAGCCGCCCCATTCATTAAAAGAAGCCCAACGATAGCATAATGTCCTTTCTCCATCGCATATGACAGTGGCGTCCGATCATATTTATCCAACGCATCAACCTCGGCTCCGTGTGCTAAGAAGAGCTTAGATATCGCCTCATGTCGTCTCTGGGCAGCATATGACAGTGCGGTTCGGCCAACCCATTCCGTAGTCGATCTCCATTCCATGGCTGGAAGAGCTTGAATATAGACTCGACTGGGTTTTCAATGACACCTAGCGATCGCTCATGATACAGATCCATCCACTAGGGATTAGGCTCCATGAACCAGCAACAGGTCAACCATGGCCTCATTTCCCTTCCTGATGGCCCACCCAAGCCGCTTGCCATAGTCGACCTGGCGCACACCGCCTGCAACATTTGCGGTCAGAAATTCGACGTCACAGACGTAAGTAGATTGGGCACTGATCAAAACTGAACTCACCATAACCATCCACTGGGCAACTGACGACAACATCTCCGAGTCGAATATCTTTGCGTGGATCTTCGGGATCCCGGGATCCAGGAGCACCGCCAGCTACGCCAACCAAGAGCCCGAATCGTATCTTCTCAAATGTCCGAAGCATATTGCTTGCGACGTGGGTTTCGGCAGTTTCGCCCTTGATTCCAAACCCAGGGTAAGTGATGGCGATGTTGTGGCCGTCGACGTCACCTAAGATGTAGTTGTTGGCATCACCACGAGTGGAATCGAGACGTTTGTGCTCATGGTCAAGGAGAAGTCTTGCGGCGTCGATTTCGCAGGGAAGCATGGCCATCCAGCCAACGGTGTAGTCATTGTAGGTTAATTGTCTGATGACTGGTCAGTGGACAAAATAATTCATTGATGAGGCAGAATAACTGACGCTGGCGTTTCCTCCATTTAGTCTTTCTTTTGGTTGAGGTCTAAGCCAGACTAAATCTATCGAGAGTTCAGGTGTGTGTTCAAAAGAAAGAAGAACGAACCGCAGGATCAAACCGATTCGACGTTGGCCACCAGCCAGCCCTGCAGATATTAAGCACCAGTCCGCCTTGCAGGTATTAGGCATCAACAATCTTGCAGCTAATGCAAGCCAAAAGATGAATCGCTATTAATGATCACTTTTCACGAATTGGAGTCGTAGAGAGATCGCTAGTTGTTAAGAGAGAACAGACCAAATAATCTAGGACTAAGACCGACAACTAACAGACTTAAAAAAAAAGAAGAGACCGGTCGTTGATCGTTACCAAACTTATAGTGCAAAATTCCCAATTTGGGTAGCGTCTAAACTAAAGACTCCTCCTCCTCTCTCCTATCTAGTATAGGTTGGTTGAAGGCGGAGTGGTATGCGATCTTGGACTAACGGAAACAGTCGACAATGCCGTAAGTGGCTGTAGAAGGCTGGAAGCAAGTCAGACACTCGCAATTCCGTTCCGAACGCCTCGTCTTACCCTCCCACACGTGATACTTGACCCGCGTATTAGCAAACAACACAACTCTTGGCACGGAATCGACCCTAGACTATCCGTAGAGTGCGACCTCGATGTCTCGACCTAGGGCCTATTGACCCGCTATCGATAACAACGGGCGTGTTGAGCCTGCTGGGGGTGTGCTGGACTGTCGGCACAGGGCTGAAAACGCTTTACGATGACATCGGGTCGGTTGGCGAGACTGTGGCCGGCATTGCCAGCGATGTGGACGCCCTAACCAGAGTACTCACCACAATGAGGGCTACTTTCGATAATGTATCCAGGCCAACTACCGGGCATGTCGGCACGCACTGGGATAACATTGATTGCAGCCTCAAAGACGGCAAAAAGGCCCTCGAAGGGCTTCGTGATGTTGTTCAAGAGGCCAGTCGAGATACGTCGGTACTGAGCGGAACAAGAAAGCACATGCGGCTCAAGTCGGCTGAGCTAAAGATAGGGCTGTTCCGGGAGCAGATTCGATCTTTCCGAGAGACTCTGCAACTATCTATGCAAGCACTCATCTTGTAGGTCTTCGGCTGACGAATCTTGCTCCTCAGCTGCTGATCGATCCGCACAGGTGGAACCAGACTTCCCTCCAGGACGCAAATGATCGCATCATCCCAAGCCTCGATGGCATGCAGCACGAGATTCGCCAACTTGGTCTAAGGTTAAATGAACACATCATCCTGCTGCAGACGAGACCGATCGATGCTGGCCTCGAAGATGAGATATCCAGACCCACCGAAATCAGGGCCATAACGAATATGAGAAACTGCATGCATTCTGCCGCCACCGTGGTATCATCCGCCACAACTATCCTGGGCGGTGAACTAGACGACGAGACAGCGTCCTTCTGCGGCTCCGATTGGGGCGATATTTTCCCATCTCAGACAAGCGAGCCGACTATCGCGTGGCTCTCGTCTAGTGCACTCACATCAGAGCGACCCAACAGCGAATTCGCACTCCAGCGTGCCGAAACATTTGACTCGGAACCGGACCTAGATCTTGACCTCGCGCTCGGCCTCTACAAGAAAGCTCAAGCAAAGTTTCAGTCCGACGATTATGAAGGCGCCGAACCGTTACTGCGCAACTGCCTGTCCCGGCTACCCTTCACATCGGACCAGGGCCAGAAGCGTCCCCAAAACCCGGATGTTCTGCCAGCGGGAGAGGTGTTAGGTCTCCTATGCAAGATATGCCTGGGTCGTGGAAAATGTGGAGAAGCAGCGTCAGCCATGGAAGATAAGATGGCCCTCGAACCACATAGGCCGGATGGCATAGACGAGGCGGCCCTGGAGGACTTGTCGACTCTCGTAATGATTCTATACTCAAAACAGGACTACGTTAAGGGCTTTATATACGGTCGCAAGCTCCTTCGCGGATACCGGAAGCTCGGTGCCGGCTATGAAGAGGGGGTGGAGCGCAATCTGACCCAGCTGGTGGAGATATGTAAGGCCAGCGGAAATGCTAATGAGGAAGAGGCCTACTCTATCATGTTGGAGGCCATTCGGGAGAAAAAAGCCGCCATGGCAGCGGATGCGCCCATCCCCGAAGAAATATGTAACAACGACGGTCCAGTCGCAGTTCCGAGAGAGAGTTCTGATCCAGCCGAGCTACCGACAGAGACTGAGACGCTGACACCATCGCCAGGCGGTTCCCCGGCCACCTGGATGCCAGCGTCATATTGGTTTCCGGGACTTACAGAGACAGTTACCACAGAGGGCTCCATAGAGAACCAAGTCCAACCAGCCCTGACAAACCACGCCCCGGGTATTGCCCCGCATTCGTCCCAAGACATAACCCTGCCTCAAGCCAATCCGATCGCCTTAGCGAGTCATCCCCTTGCTTTAGTTACTACTCCCCGGAGCGAACCATCAGCCGAAGATCTTCTGCTACAGAGTGGCTATTTTCGTGACGGCATGCCCAGGAACTCTAAATCGCTAATCAGGAGACAGCTAGTTATGGTTGGCGATCCCGAGTGTGGGAAGAGTCTCATGATTCAGTAAGCCCCCTCCCCTGGTCCAGCATCGCGCATGTCGCCCGTTGCGGACATGAAAGCCGTATAAAAGACGGCATGAGATTGTTAACTAACAGGTGGAACCTAGCCAACATGTGCACGGATTCCAACATGACACGGTATGACCCATTGACGCCCGCAAACTCTCGATTCTCTACTAAAACCAGATACACCTTAGCCTTGGATGAAACCAACCATCTTCGAAATGTGCTGCGGTTTTGTGACAATCGCAAACCAAACGGTTCAGCTTGTTATGCAGGACACAGGGGGACAGGAAGAACTTGACCGCTTGCGTCCCCAGCAGTATCCAGATACTGATGTTGCGGTCATGGTGTTCGAGAAGGCAAGGCCAGATTCATTGGATAATGTCCAAGACAAGGTTAGATACTATCCCTTCCTTGAGGCACTTTGAGACACAGGGGTTGTCCTTGATAGGGTTGGTAATGGATGACCCTTACTGATCCCGACTACATTAGTGGATAGCCGAAATTAGACACTTTTTACCTGATGTACCGCTCATCATTGTTGGCAATAAGAAAGACCTGGAGCATGACCCTAAAATCATCGCCGAGTTGGGTAAGACCAGCCAACATCCTGTCACCTACGCGGAGGTATGTCCCAGAGAACAAACCGGCCCCAATGATGAAAAACGCAGACCTTAACCGAATGAATAACCTCCAGGGCGCCATCGTGGCATCCAAGCTAGGCGCTGTCAAGTATCTAGAATGCTCAGCAAAGACCGGAGAGGGGTTGAAAGAGGTGTTCGAGTTTGCGGCACTCTACGCCCTCTTAAGGATGGCCTAAACGAAACCCTAAAACGTCTTCAAAAGGCTCTTTAGTCGCAAGACGTAGGGTGCAAGGCTGCAGCTCTTATAACTAATACATTATACTTAATTTCGTTATATTTCCTCTCAAATTAATGTTGGCCCGTCCGGGGATGGTAGAGGAGAAGAGGGCCAGAATGAGATGGATCAGGATTCTGGAGTACCTGGATACGGGCAAGGTGTTCCCTGGTCGGGAGCGCCGGTGCCGAGAGGACTGAGTCCAAGGACTGCTAAGGCTGAGTGTGCACCAGGTCATAAATATAGGTCGGTAGAATGTCGTACGTAAACTTCTCATTCTGCGAAAAAGTACTCCGCGAGATAGCAATCGAGGCGTACACGTTTTGTATGCATCAGGGTAAGGCCACTTCGGCTAAATATTACGGTGAATGAAAGGGTCATGGCCGTGGCGTAAGAAGCGGTTCAGTCAGTCTTTAAGACCACGGACGAAGTTTGCGAAGACGGGGGCCCATCGTGGCGAGTTATGGACCAAAGGGCTGCTGGTGTCTTAATGGCAGTCTAATCTCTATCCTCTTCCTCTTTCCGGTTCCTTTTTCCTATCCTTATACTACTGCCTTACTGTTTTTTTCGCCAGTAGTTTCCCCACGAGATATTGCTAGCTCGTATGACCTGTGACTGGCATTCTACCTACTAAAACTCTAATCCTTGGTATTAATCGGTATGGGCGCCTCGGAACAGAATGCACAGGATACTTTGAGGAAATTTTAAGAACCACTTATTGCAATATCAAAATACAACACCGGTCGCGAGTGCTGTGTCACCACTGAGCCGAGAGGTTCAAGGAGACCCGAAAGGCGACTACGCACAATGATGAGATTACGCTGAGAATGTCACGCAGGGAAAGCAGACAACTTTGAGATGAATGATACAGATCAAGGCTGATGTTATCATAATATCTGTTCGTGTTCAATGCTCTTGGCCATGCATCTAAAGTGGCTTGCTTGTCGATACTCGAACAGTCGTCTCGTTCTTCACCATAATTCCACCGAAACTTGATGGAGTAAAGTCATCCGACGCACCATCTGTAGCCGGTCCAGTGACAGTAGATGTATTTCCCCGATATCGATCGGTCGTGTGCCTCTCAAAGTCGCCTTGCTCCAACTCTGAGTCGGCGAGCTGATGCGTCGAGCTGTTTTCGTCTTCGGCTTGCTTAGGGAGAGTGGAAAGCCGAATGGATTTTTTGTTTTGGCTGCGACCATAGCTTTGGCCGTAGCTATTGGAGCCTGAGCCGATGGTAGACGCGGGGTTGTTGCAGGTGAAAAGATAGATGCAGGCTGGTCTAACAGTGGGGAGGCAGGCTGCATTTCAGTAAGCAGGTGAAACATGTTAATCGAGTCTGTTAACGCAAACATACCAGATACCGTAACAAGGTTCACTTCTACAGTGGCCCAGATGACGATGGTGCAGAGACCCCAGGTCATGTCTTCCGAGGTAGCATCATATTGGGTCGAAGCGACGATAATGACCATGGCGGCGGCGCAGATACTGCACCAGTTAGGAAATATAACAGTTGGGGATATCGGAGCCACCTACAAGATACCAAACATGAACATGAGCATGATACCAAACTTTTGCAGTGCAGGAAGCTGCAGCTTGCGGATTTGCATGATTGGCAGGATAAGGATAGCAATGTCGATAAAGACATGAACCAAGATGGTGCCGAAAAAGAACTTTGTGTCTTCAATATCGCATCGGCCGGTCTTCAAGGCTTCCGAGTCCCAAAATGCATGAACGGGGGTGCAGTGAAAAATGCCCATAATAGTGCGGACGATGATCCAGATGACCGAGCAGGTGAGCAGGATTTGAATCGGCAGTTTGATGTTGGTGACGCGAAACATGCGCCAGTAGAAGCTGAGAATAGATGCCTTGCCGAAGAATAGCGCTGATGCGTAAATCAGCTCGGCGACGTAGAGTAGCAGTTTGGTCTGGTATAGTGCTTCGTCCTTGGAGAGACTCGTAACATCGTCGATGTGTAACCCCAAGCCCCTGCTGATCCAGATTGGGATAATAACGACCCAAGCCAATGCCATGGCCTAGGTGAGAGTCAGCAAGTCATCATGAGTCCTGCAGCGTCAACTTACATAGCAGCTCAGCGCAAGCCAGTCATCCCACCAAATATGCACCCGAGTTAACCGTCGGCTCGCAAAACGAAGAATGATGAAGATGGTCGCTGCAACAAAGGTGATGAACTCGACAGCCCAAAGGTCTGGCTGCTTCGACTCCACCGCGGAGGTACCCATTATTCTTCTAATGCCTCAAGTATGGATTTGCGGATTGAAAAAGAAAGTTGCATCAAACAGATAAGCGAGTGTTCCCCCAGGCAGGGGGCCATCATGCTGATGATATATGAGAGAGGAAGATCTCCCATGCATATGATCTGCATGCATCATTGTATCTCAGCGAGCTAGAGAGGGCTCACAAGTCAGGCTGATAGGGAGTATTGTCAGAAAATGGCATCATTCATGCTGATCGAAACGCGTCCTATTAGACTAGAGGATGGTAGACATCCTGCCTAGTAAGCCCTACAAGCCTAACAAAAGCGGGTGGCTTTCCCGCTTCGTTTCAACAAACCCCAAGTCGTCAAAGTCGCACGTCGCAGGCGGCCGACTTTCTCACCGGCAGTCTCCTCTGCCGATCAGTGGGGATTATCGGTTTTATTTTACTACCCCTGGCGCTATCGTGAGACGCTAAAGACGTGGTGATGCCCACATCGAGGATGATCAGCATCCACTGGCGTCAAATCTGGGGAAGAAATCTTGTCCGGTCGATATTAAATGTCACTCTGAGGGTCGTGAGATTAGGTTCATGAGTCGTAGACATGGCGGCTAGTGTATCAAATGAAGGTCATCTTCCCGAGGTGAACTTTTGACCTCCTACATCGGGGCTGAGATGAGATATGCATAATCTTTAGCAACGACTCTTTTTGCGCTATCAAGTACGCGTTCAGACTCATGGCACTAGTTCAACGTGTTTCAGCACTCATTTGCACACTGCAGGTCCCTCCCCCATGTGCTGGCTGAGGTCCGTTCGGTACGCCCACATGCCGAACTCATCTGCAATGCTTCACGGCGAGTCATTTGAAGCTCTAGCAGGATTTTGCCCGGGCCGTTCTTGCCTGATAAAACAGTCCCGACCATTTGATCCAATGGAACGCATGACAATTGAAGAGAAAGAAATGCCCAGATCGTCGGCCAATCCACATATAAATTCCGCATGACCAGAAGAAGATGTTTGTGATGCCTTGTTGAAGGCTCCCCTTGTTAAGTGGCCCAACCTGGCCTCGCACACACGCACCGGAACAACCAAAAGACGGAATTTTCCCATCACAACATGCTGATTTATCACAGGCTCGCAAGTTGGGCCAGCCACCTTTCCAGATCAGCCATGATGTTCTCCCCCAACGTTTCATCGATAGCGCAGTCCGGCCAGTTAGCGTTAACACACATCCCCTGGCCAGCGACGCTGACTGGGGCAAACTCGATAGCGGCAGCAGGGATCTCGGCGCTCAGGCTAAACTGCGCTCGGTCGATCGACCAGCTCTGGCCATCGTCAGACTTGCTGTCGCCGCCGGTCGGCGACGGTGTCGTGGTGTTGCTCAGCCCTGTTGACGTGTTGCCGTCCAGCACACCGATGTTGGTCACCAGCCACGTGAATTGGCGTGTCTTTTTCGCCATACTGCTCATCGTCTTCTGCCAGTCCGTGACGTACTTGAACAACCCGACCAGGTCGTTTCGCAGCCCGGCTTCCAGCTTGTCCACTATCTCCTGCCGATTCTGTGCCGACACGGCCCAGAGCTCGCGTTGGGGGTCGGCGGACAGATCTCTTCCCTCGCCGGCATCGGCCGGCAGCTTGGAACGGATTCGCGCCACTAGCTCGGTGTCGTATCTATGGAGGCACTGGGTAACATAGTTCCCCACTGCTCTGTCGGACCGAACCCACGGAGCGTCTGGCGGGGCCGGAGGCAGATTCCGGCGGTGGTCCATGATGGTAGAACTTTGAAAGGCCGGGGCGACCGTACTGTCAAGGCGCGATGAGACGGCAATAAGTGCTAATCCGTTTAGCAGGCCGGTGATGGTAGTCTTGTTCTGTCGGCAGCGGGCTAGGATCGCAACGAGAGATGCGGTATCCATGAAAAAGGTCCGGTACTGGGTTTTTATACGGAGAGGTGCGAATCGGGCACCAGGCTGCCCAGGATACGTCCCGATTAAGAAACTGCGGCCGAGTTTCCTCCCAAAATGCCTTGACGAGGACCTTAAGATCTACTGGAAGACTCTTTAAGCTCTCGATGGGTTTGGGAAGCAAGGGGGGGGCTTCAGGTAGTGTAAGGATGTCGCCATCCAAGCCCGTTCGCTCGTATGTTCCATTTTCAGCATTGAGCATCTCGAGAAAGTCTTCGTGGAACACCTTGGCACCTGCACCGTCGAATTGAGGGTGATTCCAAGTGAGTAGGACCTCCATGATAGGAGCATTCCCTTGCCGAAATATGGTCATCTTCCACCCCGGCTACTTCATAGAAACGTCTTAGAAACAGTCATCGAGCTGAGCGCGAAAGGTTTCCTGCACTGTTTGTTCAAAGTCGTCGTGCTCTCGGAGATGATGCCATTTTATATGATGCGTCAAGTCGAGACTCTGCAGCTGGATCCACGAGGGAGTCTTGGAAGTGGCATCCATCATGCCGACTTGTAGCATCGGATGTCGCATAATGATGTCCACGACAGCGATCTTGACTGCCTCCTCCAGTTGGGCCCGCGACTCTGCCGGTGCAAGACGTGGCGGGATCGTATAGCGACAAGAGAGACAGGTGCCACGGTACTGGTCTATTAAATACATGGCCAGTTGGTACGTTTCGCTAGATACGTGGTCGTTGGTTAGATGCCGCGAGATGCCATGCCAGTATGCGACAAGGGGGTACTTACTTGATTCCGAATTTGCGTAGCACCGTCGTCTCCGTGCCATGGTTTGATCTCCGTACCATGGTTCGTTGCTGACGTGGCGTATCAAGAAGAGACGGAGCTAGTAAATACTCGATTGCTGCCAGAAGACGCGTGTAATAGATATCGTCGTGATAGCCTCGATTCGAACTTGGCGACAGATGCGGTGGCTTGATTGACTACCTGCGTAATCGAGGATGGGATATTGTTATATGTTGGAAGAACGGAGGGGGACGGAAACTGAACCTCAGATGACTATCCTTTTCAATACCCTGGCAAGCGTTGACAGCCCAAGGCACGTGCAAGTTATCTACGCGCCGGAGATCTCACCAAGTATGTAGTACCTGCCCGTCGACCTCTTGTCGCTGTTTTTCCCTCGCTGCTTGTGCCTCCTAAAACGGCGACACATTCCACTTAAAACGGCGGCCCCAGCAGCGCTTTCTCTATTTAATAAGTAAAGTCAAATAACGATTTTAGTTATTATATAAGTGGTGTCACGACCCATGTCAAGACCTGCGGCTGACCAGCCGGTCAGGCCCGGCAGAACCCCCAAAACGGTCACATACCAACCCACCTAGGCCGGGCAGGACCGACCATCAGTCTTAACGATCCAAAAGATCCTCAGTGCCTTTAGATAACTTAGTATATTAACCCAAGGACTGGCTGTCGCTATGATACCAGCTCCTCATATATAAATTACAACTTGGTTACCCCAATCTACTCTGACTGCCAAGAATCGGCACTAATCTTAATGAATTCTAATACCAAGCAACTTAGCTCATTGAAACGTTCCCTGCTACATAAGACTCTAGTTCCCGGTTCGTGACTTCTCAAGCCTTCCTGTAAACATGAGACCTCGGTTGGAAATACTGATCAATTTAAAGACGTGAATAAGCGTCACGCACGTAGACTTATGACTCGTAACACGATCTCGCGACCTCCACGCTGGGTGATCTTTCCGGCCATGAAACGGTCCAACTCACCAAAACCACCCATGGTGAAACCTCTTCAGGGCGATTCGATGGAAGAGACAGAATGAATCAGCTAGGAGAATGGGTGGGTTGGCTTGTTCATCTTGAAGCACAAGTCGTTCGCAGTCAGAAGTAGATTTTATTACCCGGTTGCATCACGTCCGTCCTCCCCAACTCTGTCTTGACCAAGCGGCCTTTTTATTGTCTCTGGAAGATGCTTGCATCTTCTTTCTAGTGCGGCTTTTATCTTGACCATGTTTCAGTAGGCTAGTAGGCACTGTCTCGCTCTCCGTCCATGGGGGAGCGAGTGCGAGAGCCCCAGCCCACTAATTATTTTGTTTTGGTGAATTTTGTATGTACAACCTCGCTGCAGTATGCAAGTTTCCACTAAGTATGGCCTGGTGTATAATGTTTAAGAATACCAGGAAATAATACGTTACCTATATGCATCTGTAGAAAACGACAAAGCCCTCCACCACGAGACTGCACAAGACTACACTGCCCCTGTGTAACCAGTAGACCCCGTATTTGCACTGCCCTCAAGGTAAATGTGCAGCACCTAAACTATTGATTTCCGGGCTTGTACTGGCCTGGTTGTTGGATGGTCTAGGCCAGTCTATGTGGGGTAGCCGAAATCAGATCGGTCAGTGGCTTGCCATCCCAAAAGACAAAATACTGGGCTCAGCAACCTGAATGCAAGTAAAATAGTTTGGACCTGATGAGAGATAACGGAGGCCGATAACGTCTTGAAAGACTGCCTTCTCTCGACATGCGGTCAGCTAAACATCTTGACTCTGCGCATGGTTGCACGAAATGCTAGGGATAAACAGAGTCACGAGTGGTAGAAGAGGCCGTAGTTTATTTTCCATTCCTTCCATCTAGCTAGCTATGCATAAAATGTGGCTCAATCTCTGGCGTCATAGTTTATGACTGGTCTCCATGGGGCGTGGCGTTCAAGGTCAATATTGGTTGGTTGCAGTTTTGCATTCCAAGACATTCTCAACTCTCAGATGAGGGGAACTTTCGTACTCCTCACACGTTTGCTTCCCAGCGTCGTAGTATTGGATGAAGCGTAAGCCAAGATAACAGTCAGAAGTGAGGAGCTCAGCTCAGCTACCTCTAGTCAATCATAAGTGTCCATGAGACTGATTGCGAATCTGGTGCACGAAGAAGTCGGGATAGAGTCAATAAGCAGCGATTTAGTGCCAAGAGCGGCGTCCTAACTAGTTAATGTCTTGTCAGCCCTACACTTGGGCCTGCGTCTGCATCCAGCAAATGGGGACGCTGAACAAGATTCATAAGGTCTCACACACGACTCACCAGGTCGGCCCCGACATTCAACTGAGCTGCCAAAAGAGAGAAGCCAAGAAACCGGTCTCAAAGCCAGCATAGCTAGCAATGAACTCAGTCGACGCAGAATAGCACAAGCGCCTAATCGAGACACATTGTGGCTGGCTGAGGCTGCAGGTGGATACCTCAAGTGAGAACGCTATTGTCTTGCGCAATTTGTTTATTACCCAGCCCGTGCCGAAGAATCCTTTGTCTTTTCATCTACTCCATTTGGCCGATTTTCCGTTCCCTTGACCTTCCTTGGATCATTCGTCGCACATCACCACAATGGCTGACCTTGTGCCGCACATAGGTTTATGGAGGGATTACTCCCAAGAGGGAGTCCACCAATCGACGCTGACTCTCACGACGACTTGGGGCGGCTACCTCACCTCGGCCACGGCTCTGCTAGTGTCGCTGGCGATATCTTGCATCTGGACCATATTAGCCTACACCCTTCACCAGTTTCGTGTCAACCCGAAGAAACAGTTCGATCCGATCCATCACCAGATACAAATCATCTTGCGAAACAGCGTCACCCCTGGCTCGGCCATCTCCGATTCCTTCTGGGTGTCCCAGGCTTGGGCCGGGACGAAGACGGCAGCAGGGCCTCGCGTCTTGTTCATCATCATCTTGGCTTTGCTATGCATGATCATCTCTCCCATTGTCGGTACATTCGTCTCCGGAGTGGCAAGTCTCAGAGAGACGGATGTAACAGTCCTTTCAAGATCCAATACCTGCGGCGGGTGGGAGTTCAACTTGACCGCTATACAAGATGAGCAGAACAGGAATCCCGAGACCCTGCGTGTTCTGGTCAGCGACTCAATGGATGCTCGACTCTACGCAAAGTGGTTCTACTCAGCTGTCGCGCCCTTGTCAGTTCCCAGCTCGAGATTCCCTGTCAAGAACCTTTCATACACAGCCAAGGAAGTTCCATGCCCCTTTGAAGGAGATAATCGGTGTATCTCGAATGACTCGTCGTCGAATGTTGCCATGACTTGGGATACGGGCATGTTGGATTCGCATTTCGACTTTGGAATGAATGCGCCACCCCACGATCGCATTGGCATTCGAAAGGTGCTCACTTGCTCACCTGTTGATGTGAGCGACTACGTCGACATCACCGATTCACGCGGCGTGACGCATGTGAATCTTACGAGGTTGGTCAATAGTCCTTATGCCATCAACATCTCGAACCTTGATCAAGGGCTAGATCAGGGCTACGCTACTGGGTAGGTCTCTAGCATTGACTCGCCATAGACTTCGTTTTTTTTCGATAACTAACCTAGTAATACAGCGGTGCACGGTTTTCTGGGGCCACAAAGCAGCAAACATGGGCGGCAGCACCATTTGACCGCGACGATGTCGACCTGACCATATGTTACATCATCCAGAACTCAGTCAACTACCCTCAACCCGTGTACGATCCCATGTTCCTCGCCAATGGCTCGATGGTCAGGGTACACGATGAAGGCAGGGAATACTTTGGCACCAATCCATTGAACCTAATGGCGTGCTACGAGCAGGCGCAATTCTGCACTGAAAAAAGCGGCAAATGCACCAATCTCACGCATCCTGCAGCTGCGTGGTTCGAGAGTCAGACTATGGGCTTCAACACGCGTCAACAGACGGTGCTGAATCGCACTGCAATACTTCTAGGCCTCGCCAGTGTGGGAGAGTATGGAACAGTGAGCCTGGGAGCGTCAGGTGAGGCCAGGAATGAACAGTCTAGAAACGAAAGCTAACGAGATAACATAGGTCTTCTAGCGAGAGAATTGACGTACAACAACGTGGTGTCTGCGTCACTTCCAGCGGACCAGTGGAAGAAAGAGGTGACACTGTGGTTCGAGACCGGTCTCTCCTTGCTGCAGGCCCATTTCCTACGATTCCAGGGCAGGATTGACCTGAGCAGTCCGGAACTGTACGGCGATTTCTTGATTTACGAGCCAATCGCGGAAATGCCTGGCGGCCGTCTTCGAGACGCGGCAGAATATGCATGCCAGAACCAAAAGTTTACCACCACTGGCCGGTATCAAAACTTTCGCTTCTTCGAGCTCATGCTCATCATCACGATATCTTTCTGCCTCATTGTGAGCAGCATGCTGTTGGAGCCGGCGCTGACTTTAATCCGACGGCGTTGGTCGACAAAAACAGGACAGTCGCGTCAGTTGGCACGAGACACGGATGGTAAATTCTGGTTGCTCCGGTTTGCGCTCGAGAGCGTTGGAGTTGGGCCGTGGAGACGAGGAGGCAAGGCTCAGAAATCTCATGTTCTGATCGTTGATCGATCAGTGTTAATGCATCATGGGGGAAAATGAGGGATCAGGGATGTTTTGAGGGAAGTCTTTTCATGCTCCTAGACGAATCATGTCGAAAGGAATTTAAGTCTCAGCGGCAAGTAATTGATTACCAACTCGCAAAGTGAATGCCTTGAATGAATGGCGATTAATGGATTCGTCATTGTTGGCTAAAGGCCATGCTCATCAGAGTGACGCATCACTGCTTGCCATCCCATGTCCGGACTTTTGTTACTGCGTGTACCGATAACAAGGTGTGTTCATGATGCAACGCCTAGCCAGATGAATGAAGTGTTGACGCTGCTTTCTCGGGACACTGACTCGATCTGATCAAGAATCCGCTTTTGAATCTTTCATACCAATAGGGTAATGATCCGCCACATTTAGCTTCATACTCAGTTCAAAACAGCACTCTGACCTTGTCTCTTATGGTTAGCTTCAATCACACTCTGCTCCACAACTCATGGGCATTAGCCGAGAACGATGAGCCAGGGTATATCTAAGGCATGACCATTGCCCAGACGCGGAAGCTACGCGTCTCGGAACCCTTTTGCCAATGACTTGCTGCCCCTTCAAAATCCACAATCTTTCTCGCCATTAACACCTGCCCCCCCTCGGAGCAATCGGCCCGGGAGCGAACATCTCCGTGGGCATTGAGCATGACGGCCGACCATGCCGGGATCTTGGACGCCGCGACGCCGCAGTCGCCGGCCGCGTCAGCCGTAAAGCGCGGCAGCTCGGCCGCGGAAAATCGTCGGTCCAAACGGGCCAAGTATGCCCCGGTTGCATGGTATGCCATCATCATCCATCACCGACTGGGAGGGTTGGAGTCGTGAGCAGAGTACTGACTGTGTGCGTAGCAACGAGTGTAAGAAGAAGAAGTTAAAGTGTATTAAAGACGACAACGACGAAGTTTGCCGCAGATGTCTCACGAGTGAGGTCAACTGCGTCTTCACCGCGAGTACTCAGTTGCCACAGGCACAGTCACAGCCGCATCCAAAACAGCAGCAGCAACAGCCTACTCGAGGAACCAATCATGATGTCTCAACCGACAAGAGAGAAGATGGCGATCGGTAAGTTAACATTTCTATCACTTTCGTGTATCTATCGCACGAATGGCTAACGTGAGACTAGACGGCAAGACAGCAAGTTGAGCGACGAGGTTGCCAGGCTCCGTGAACAGGTTGCCTCTTTAACAGCATCTCTCCGTGAAATCAACAACAGAACCGCTCACATGAACTCGCGTTCGCCCGCTCTCACCACCCAGCAGAACCCCAGCCCGGTATACATGAGCGAGTCCAACTCTCGCCCAGCGGAACCACAACAGCCTCAGTTCGTCGGCCCAACCAGGTCGACCTTTAGTCTACGCATCGCCGAGACTTCTCTGACTCGCATGGGCATCCAGACTGGAGAAACGCCCGAGAGCAGATCAGCTTCACCGGCACCGTCGGAAGAGCGCTCTCCACGGGCCGCAGAGAACCAGGCGGAACCGTCTCAGCCGGAAACAGACTGCCTGTTGAACTTTGAGCTTGATGAGATCCAACGCCTACTCTACGTCTATGAGGAAGAGGTCGAGTCCGTGTATCCCTTCACCAACATCAAAGAGGTGGCGATGCGCGTTCCTGATGTTCTTGACTATGTTCGGAACATCGGAAACACGCCTCAGGATCCGGAAAATCCGCTAGACCCCCACACGCAGATCGAGCTCAAGGATGTCCAGATCGTCAAAGTCGCCTTGGCTACATCGATTGTCATGGAAGCCAAAGGACCCAATACCTTGAGTCGGAAGCTCATTGCGTCAGTCGAGTCGGTCGTGTGCCGAGTATCGGGCGAGGCCAAAATCGACCTAAAAGAAGTGCAAATCATGACCATATTAGTCAGTCCCAACACCCCTGATGACCTGAGCTGTTACTAACGCTAGAACAGAGTATTTACTTCTTCCACTGTGGCGAGGAGCTCCTCGCCTGGCGAGCCATTGGCATATCTAGTCGCGAAGTCCTCGAAATAGGCCTACATCGACGAGCAATTCTCCTAGAAAACTTCAAGGAACACAAGGAGCGAGACCTAGCCGTGCGGACCTTTTGGTGTGTCTATGTTCTTGACCGACGCTGGAGCTTCGGAACAAGTCTTTCCTTTGCTCTGATCGACAAAGACATCGATCCAGAATTACCAGAACCTGTGAGTTGCATCCAGCCAATGTTGTTGTTGCGTCATTTCTAACCTTGAATAAAGGGCGACGACTATCCCTATCTTCGATGTATGGTGTCTTATGGCAGACTCTGTTCCAAAGTCTGGGAAGCCCTGCCGCCCTTCGAACTGCCGTCTCAGTTCATCCCCAAGGACTCAGTCGCCTTTTTGGACTTCCTGACTCAAAACTGGCTCAACTCGATCCCAGCAGAGCTTCAGCTCCGGCATCCTCGTCTCGGTCTCGCGCCTCGAAATCAACCCCGAGTGCTGCATCGCTTGCGAATGCTTCTATATCTCCGCGGCAACCACATGCGTACGCTGATCCACCGCCATCACCTACTGAGTACTTCCAGCATCAAGGCAGATATGCAGGGGGCACGACTAGTCCTCGACATTGCGCAGGATACCATCGAGGTCTTAGTCCACCTGAACGACACGAGCGATATTTACGCAAGACAGCAGAACGCTTTTAACTACTTTCTGCTCAGCGCGCTAGCCGCTATTCTCCTCGCAGTGTGTCATGCGCCGAACGTCTTTGCTGAGCCATGTCGAGAGAGCTTTCTGAAAGCTGTGCAACTGGTCAAAAGCTTTGCCCGTGACGGGCATGCAAGCAGAAGGCTCTGGAAGACCATCCGTGGTCTGCTGCCTGGTTTCAAAGTATTCGGCCTACAAGGCGACTCGGACAAGACGGAAGCGCCCCAGGCCTTGACAGACGGCGACACGAGTTTGGAGCTGCCAGTCGCCGATCAGACGACCAAAAAGGTTGTTGAAAAGGGAGATACCTCAACGAGATTCGGAGACATGTGGGAAACTCCAGATCTCAACGCCCACATCGATCCAACGGTACCAGATATGCTCAGGATGGGTGGAGACTTGATAAGCCTTTTTGATGCGTTTGGGCAGACAAATCCGAATCACGAAGGGACGCCTGTCATGCCACTAGGCTTTTCGGGTTTGGATGAGCAAGGTATGCTTCTCGGGGATCCGGAGGAAATATCTCGACGTTTTCAAGGGTTGATATAGGATCTACTGTAGCCAGGATGATGGAGCAAGTCAGTTTGGAGACCTCACTTAGTGGTTGGGATACGGAAATGGCGCTTGTTCTGTACTATCACTAAGCACCATGTATGATCACTTTCTTAAGCTTCTTGATGACATTCATCATGTTACATAATGGTATAATTCCTTTCCGCCGAATTCCCCCGTGCATGAACCTGACCCGGGGTACTGTTTAAGGTTGGAAACTCAGCCACGAGTGTGTAACACGACTGATGCGTCGGACATTCGAGCACTCGACGCAAGTTTTAAAAGAGACAACCGTTACTTGGTTACTTGGGAATAAAAATGCTGACTATACCATAGGAGGCACATAATTCAACAGACGCTGCCTTCTGGAATGGGAACCCCCGTAACAACCATTGCACCAACCATTGGCACTTCAAACTTGGTCTTCGCAAAGCCCAAGTAATACACGACACCAAACACCAGCCAACCCGCGATGACTACAATAGAATAGTTCATGTTTTGAGGCGTGACCGGCATGGCGCTGGGGAAGGTGCTGAAGATGATGACCACGACGATCCACACCATGCTTACGACGTTCAAAACAGGCCCAAGGACAGGTCCCAGCTTGAAAGGGCCGTATTCTGATGGAGAAAGTGTCTTACGGCCAAAGACAAGCATGTAGATGATGGGGATGATGTAGCTCGCGTACATGCCAATAATGGCCATGGATAGAATAGCGTTGAAGGCTGTTGTGTTTCCCAAGTAGATGAAGCCGAGAAGCATTTGAAGTACCGTGATCAGTACTACAGATCGCACTGGGATCTGCTGCTCTTTATTGACTTTGCTCAAGTATCGGTCATAGGGTGTAGCTCGATCTCGTGCAAAAGCCCACAGAGTTCTTGATGTCGAAGTAACACCAGCAACCGTAGCAGCCGTCGCAGTGCCGGTGATGATCAGGGACATGATTGTCGTGCCGGCGTTGTTTTTGGTCACATCCGAAAATATTTGCATAAACGGAAATCCAGTCTTTGTCTCGAGTAGGGCTCCGAGGGAGCTGGTCGAAAAGAGCAGCATGGTGCCATACGTCAGGCCCATGAGTCCATTGGCAGCAACGCTGCCGATCATGGCAATGGGGACGTTTCGGCTGGCGTCTGGCATCTCCTCGGCGAGATGACAAGCGGCATCGTAACTGTCACTCTATGTTAGACTGCTGCATATCTTGAAGTTCGGATGAGTTTCTTACCCGAGGAAAGGGTACACGGCGCTCAAGAGCCCGACCAGCCACGATATTCCGTCGTTATCCCAGCCGCTCGAGTTGACGAACTCGGTAAAGACAAAGGATGCCGTATTTTTCTCGGCCATGACCCCGAGGGTGATGAGGATTGCGACAAAACCGCCGATGTGGAGGACACCTGTACAGTGTTAGTGCACAACACAAAGGCAACATATACACCTTGGACTCGTACCGGACAAGAGATTCGCGGTGGGTAGTAGCTTGGATCCCCAGATATTCATAACCATGGCGTATACCAGAATCGCCCAGTAGAACAACATGCCCTGCCATCTCGCCGGGATATAGGAGTCGTCGTTGAGGATGATCAGGGCTTGTAGCTGCAGACCGGCGGCGAATGCTGCAGATGAGGTCAAGACGGTCTGGCCACCAACTGAGATCCAACCAGTCATGAAGGAAGCAGCGGACCTCGAAGAAGCTGGGGAGAGAGCTGCAACCCAATGGTACTGTCCTGGAAGAACAAGACATGTTAGGGGCTTGCAACAGAGGATTGGGGACAGATCCTGGATAGAATAGTCTTACCGCCTGCTGTTGGATAGATAGAAGCAATCTCCGCCAACGAAGTCGCAATACAAAGGGTACATATAACAGAAATCAAGCTTCAACAAGCGTCAGCTACATCACAAGTAACACTCCACGACGAACACATACAGGTTATAGAACAGACACGGAGCACCACCACTCAACAATGCCGTAGCAACAACACTGGACAAAGCCTCCCAAGTGCCCATCAAGCAGATGCATAGCGCACCCAGCGTCAGCAGCGAGTACTGCCGGTTGAGTTCCTGCGTATGCCCCAGCTGTGCAAGACGCGCATCGTCGGCGTTGGTGAGCTTGGAGGAGTCGATGTCGACTTTGGTCGACTGCGAATAGTTGTTTTTCGTATCGTAATCCATTTTAAGTATTAATCACAGAGCCTGCTCTACAAACTTCTTTCATTCCGTGACACGCCTCGATTCATATATACTCTTCCTCTCGTTGGTCCCCTCCCATTCCGATACCCTTCTCGTCTGTGCGCGCTACACTACACGTGTGGTCGTCACTTCAGATTGCCTTATCTGCAGCATCTTCCTCCAATGACGTCCGCGCACCTAATCAGGAGCCAAGAAGATCGTTGGCGTTGAGAGGCACCTTATCATGGAGTACGGGGGTCTTATCCAGAGTTCCTGCGGGGCGTTACACCTGCTCCGGAACTCGGAAGCGCCAGGGTTACGGGTGTTCCGATACACATAAACATACAGAGTCTGGTGTTTCGTGAAGCAGGTGTTTATTGCATGCTATAATTGGTGGTCATTGTCGGTCAAATATCGGTCTTGGTGGACTCGACGCAATCTTCAACGTGAAAATCACCTGTCCGGTGAAGTCATGGTCTTGTTCCCAACGATGGCATGTTTGAAAGCATTTGAACACTGTCCAGTAAACGAAATTAATTCCAGCAGTTCTAAACAGAGAACCAGCAGGGCTTTCCGTCATGTATGTCCTAGGTTCCGCCTCAACGTGCTTAGTATGCATACTCGCAACTTTTGATTGGAAGAGACTCACCTTGCTGACCCGGAGGCCTTGCCGCGCACGTAAATGCGTTCCTAAAAACGAGACAGCTGTAGCCCTGGCCCGAGCATGATACTGCTTCGAAACTAGAGTCATGGCATCTCTACGGATAGCATCATGAGACTCCCGTCGTAGCATTGACAAGGCGTGCAATCGCCTGCCCCGTTAGGACGCGGTGGCAAAAAAAACGAAGAAAGTACTGCGCCTTGATTATACATGTAGAATGGATGAGATTTCAGGCAGATAGCGAGGTTCCGATGTCTTCTTTGACTCATCTGACATCGACTCGGAATGGTAGCGCTGGCGCGTTTATCGCATCCCCGGCTACCGATATTGATATGGGACTAGTGCTGTCGCGTTTATCACCATCCCTGGTCGAGATGAAAGCTATGCTGTGCTGCGTTAGGCGATGGCTACGCCGCAAAGTTTCCTACTCTGAACGCCGACTGACAAACGGGGCAGGAATCTGTATAAACGCGGCGATGGTTGCCACCTTTGTAGAGTGCTTTGGACTACACCACTTGCCTCGCGTAGTTTTTATCATCGTCATCCATTTGCGGGCAATTTTCTGCATCTAGCGAGTAATGAACATGTTGAGATAATGTCTCAATTGCGGCATAACCTGACAGTGCCTCCATTTGAGTTCGTCGTCCATCGGATGCTCGGGGCTCTTGATATTGCAGCCGTTGAAGTGGCCTTGTGAGCGTCAAGACCCATACCGTTGTGCAGGATGGTCATCCCTCTTCGCCGAAACCGCAGTTGATCTGAACACATTGCGACTCACTTGTCCTACGCATAATGCTGGACGGGAACTTCAGCAGGCGCTCGGATTATTTTATGACTACTTGATTAGATCCAGATCCACTACTGCCGCGTCCATCATGTCGTTCTCAACCCAATATGATGAGTGCATACGAGTGACAGCAGAGGCCGCAAACATGTGCAATAGCAACTCTCTAAGAGGAGAGATCTGTCAAGTAATCTGCCGACGACTCATTCTTCCAAACCATTTACAGTTTGATCTTCCCCTCGGCTGCTTTATAATCTTCATCCGCCTCGGCCACTGCGGAATATCACTTCGGAAATACCGGATCCGCGGACAATCTCTACCGAATCAGCTCGCCGGCCACTACCAAGATATCGGAACAAAAGCCTCGGAATCGGAAATGATCCAGCTTCCCCAGCCTCCACCAAGATAACTAAAACAACCCCCTCACTTTCGATTGGACAGACAAAGTGCGGGGCAGATCTCGGAATAGAGGAGGGGAAGTAAATCGGCAAATCTTACTCGATTTCATCGTCGATTTGTAGCACAGCTGTAGCTTATCCATGCGGAACGGGTGCAACATGACGAAACCCATAGCCGGGTTCCGGCAAGTGGTGGGTGAATTGCCGTGGAGCTAGATCAAGTATATACTTGGAGTGGATGCGCATTGAAGCTGCAGCGGCAAAACGACGATAAGACGCTGCTTGAATCGCTGTCCGCATCACGACTTCACATATCCCCCTTGTCGAGACCCCCGTGTATTCCCCACACGGTCCCTTTAGAATCACTTACGTCGAATCAATGGCTTCCATTACAGTAAAGGGCGCAGAAGGCCGTGAGATCTCAGGTATGTCGAAGCTCCCTCCCATGCCCCTCAGCTGCAGCCACCTAACGATCCAAAACCTCAGTATCGACCGGCCTCTTCATTGACAACCAGTTCGTGCCCGCCACGGGAAACAACACAATCGACCTCGAGAACCCGTCGACCCGCGGGCATCTCGCCACCATCTCAGCCGCGACGGCCGAAGACGTCGAGAAAGCGATCCAGTCGTCCAAGAAGGCATACACAACATGGAAGACCGAGTCCCCCAGCACGAGGCGCGAGCTGATCAACAAGCTCGCTGATCTCGTCGAACGCGATGCCACAGAGTTTGCGTCGCTTGAGGCTGTCGACGGTGGCATCTTGTACCGCGACTCAATAGGCTTGCATGTCCCGCAGGCCGTCGACACGCTACGGTATTTCGCGGGCTGGGCTGACAAGGTTGATGGCGTTTCCATGTCTATCCCGCAGGGACTGGCGTATACACGACGTGAGCCTATCGGAGTCTGCGCAGCTGTTGTGCCCTGGAATGCACCATTGTACGATCCTCTCGTCTCCTCCATCTGCAAACCAACGCTAACAAGACAACACCAGGATGATTACCATCTGGAAACTTGCCCCTTCCATTGCAGCAGGCAACACCTTGATCATCAAGACACCAGAAATGTGTCCTCTCTACGCTCAGAAGCTCGGCGCTCTCATCGCCGAGGCCGGCTTCCCTCCCGGCGTCATCAACATCCTCTGCGGCATCGGCGCTGTCGCCGGCCAGGCCCTCGCCGAGCACAATGAGATTAAGAAGCTTTCATTTACCGGAAGCCCCGGCGTCGGCCGATCGATTCTCGCCACGTCGGCTCGGACGAACCTGAAGCAAGTTACCCTCGAGCTAGGCGGCAAGGGCCCGTCTGTCGTCTTCGACGATGCCGACTGGGAGAACGCCCTGCTCTGGACAACTTTGGGTATTACCGTGAACAACGGCCAGATCTGCGCAGCAGGCAGCCGCATCTACGTCCAAGACACCATCTACGACAAGTTCGTCGAAGAGTTTAGCAAGCGCAGCCGCGACGCCGTCCACGGCGATCCCCTGCTCTCAGAAACCACAAAGGGCCCCGTTATGAACGCGGGCCAGCTCGATAAGATGCTGGCCTTTGTCGAAAAGGGCAAAAAGGGAGGCGCGAAGCTGCTCCACGGCGGCGAGAGGCTCGGCAAGGAAGGCCACTTCTTTGCCAACACGGCCTTTGCCGACGTATCCCAGGACGCAGAGATTATGCAAGAGGAGATTTTTGGGCCGTTTGCGAGCATCGCGCCGTTCAAGACTGAGGAGGAGGTCATTGCTAAGGCGAACGGTACATCATACGGCCTTGCGGCTGCTGTGTTTACGAATGACCTCAACAAGGCGTTCCGCGTGTCAGAGGGTATCGAGTCTGGCCAAGTTACCATTAACACTTGGGGCACTGTTAACGCAAACACTCCCTTTGGTGGAGTCAAAGAGAGTGGGTTTGGCCGAGATAATGGAAAGGAGGCGCTTGACGAGTGGACGACTGTCAAGATTGTCAAGTGGAATATTTTGGCAAGCAAGTTGTAAGGGAAGGGATAGCTATTCAAATGTCAACATTCAGCGTGTTTGTAATATTTCAATCAAGCAATTTAAAGATCAAGGCTTTGGAAAGCGAAAAGGCATTAACCTAGTGACCTAAGTGCTTATGACCGCATGGTGATCTTACCATCACCAGCACTATCCTCCGTCTCCCGTTCGCAAACATACCTGTCATCAAAATTATAACAGAACTGGATATTATCTCCAGGTTTTTCTCAGCTCTCTCGTCCAGTCTGTCAATCAATTTTTCCTATGTATTCTTCTCATTTGAAGAGATTCTTCATCTGAAACATTTTATGGGGGGGGGGGGGCCTGATAGTCTAGGGTAGCCGCAACGGGACGGATGGTCGACAATACTAAGCTGCGAAGTGAAAGTTCTTGCAGAAACATACAGCATTTGCCTTCTTCGTTGTATCAACGTTACAATCAATGTTAAAAATGAAATGATTCATGCTCGCCTCTTTTATCCTTCCCGCGCGCGAGGTCTTACTCTCGATTGAAAACACATCACGTGACGGTGTGCGACAACTAGAATTTCGTCTCTTCAGAATTTTCTTTAATGCTACACAATCGAGATGTCGGGGGCATTGCGGACCAGCAGCCTCCTAACAGTGATTATAACGACATCAGTAACCCCATCTGCACCGTCCACAGAATTGGTCTCGTCGATATTAAAGTCCTTCAGCCGCCACTGCCCCGACTTGGCCGAATGTAGCGTTATCGTCGTGTTCGATAGTTATGATCACATCGTCGCGTCAGCTCGCCTCAAAAAGGGCCAGGTCACGCCTGAACAAGCCAGAGATTTTAATCTCTACAAGGAAAATGTGAAGCAGCTGGTATTGGACCAACACTATAGCGATAATCAGGCCGTTGTTCTGACACAGGGCGATGGAGGTGCCGAGTTTGGCAGCCCGTTCAAATCCGAGAATTCTGTGCCCTTCACGACGACGCAAACGCAGGACAAGAAGGTGACGTTTATAGAGCCCTCACGACGTCTCGGCTTCGGCCTGGCCGTTCGATCAGCGCTGCGAATGGCTGAAACCCCTTACGTCTGGATCCAGCAACACGACTGGGCGCTGGTATCCGACTTTCCCATCCACCCGCTGCTGCAGATTATGCGAGCGTCCGAGTCAGTCCCAGACGCGCCTATAAAGTACGTCTGCCTGCCTGCGGTGCGCATGCTCTCGTACGCGACATCTCCCGACGTCGTCGAATTTCCGGCGCTGAGGGCGTTGACGGCCTCGCTCAAGGGCGACTTTAGTCCCCCGGGAGACAGAGACGTCAAGATTCCGCTGACGCCGCTCTTCTTTTGGCATGACAAGCCGCACGTCGCTTCCGTGGCGCACTATTTGACGCGCGTCTTTCCTACGCGGCTGGCTATGCTGAGGGGGGACTTTGTCGAGGACAAGATTGGGCAGCGCGCCAGGGGCCAAATGAAGGAGGGAGAGGTGAGTTTATGCTTTGCTTCTTTCGATTCCTTCTTTATCTGGCTGGGACTCCCTGTTGGGCCTAATCCACAGAACGATGTCGAGCATGCTCTGACAAAACACCGCAGTGGGCAAAGTGGGCGACTTGGTTATACTACCCCGAAGAGGGAAAACAGCTGTGTCTGCGACATTTGCAAGGACGGACCTGGCGAGGTACCGAAGGCGCAGCAGACAATGCGGCCATGTGGCGACAAAAAAACGGCGTCAAGGAACCGCATGTCGTCAAGGAGTTGCTTATCGTCGATGCAGACGACCGAGACAGCGTGGCTGGAGAAGATGATACCCAAAAATGAGACCAGTTCCAGCTGTTTTCACCAAGGCGGCGGTGCTTCCTGCTGCGCCATTTCACCGCTGAGCATCCAGTTCATCTGACCCATGTTGCCCAAGTCAAAGTCGGCATCCGTCATCTGACATCAACTATTAGCCATCAACGCTTTCGCCATGCGAACTTCTGCACATACCATAAAGTCCCAGCCCTCAATCAGCTCTGGCGGCGCGTCCAGCGGCATCTCGGGCATCGCAAACGTGGCTTCCTGCGGCTGATCTAAGGCCGCTTTTTCTTCGAGGATCGCCAACGCAGAGTCAACAGCTTCTTCAGCCGCCTCGACCAGGAGCTTCGGGGCCTCGCTCCCCGAAAGACCCTGCATGAGCGCCTGGACGTCGCCGTAGATCATACAGGCGATGAGGTATCCCTTCATGTTGGTCTCGCCGGCCTCGAGACACCGCAGGCACCAGAGTTTGGTTTCTTCCAGGACCGGAAGAAGGGCTGGCCGGAGGCGGACGGGGCCAAGGGACGCTTCTTCTTTCAGCTGGGCTCTGATGTCCGCTGAGATGAGAAGGCAGGCTTGGATGGCGATGACGCGGAAAAAGGTCGAGCCACACGCGGTCAGCCGTGCAAAGTCGTCTTCTACCTGGGAGGGCGTGTCGTTGGAAGCCGAGGCCGGGTAGACTGCGCACCAAATGCGCAGAGAGGCATCGATTACGACCTTTCTGGAGAATGCATACGTCGCCTCGCGCAGTGATGCTTCGAAAAAAGGGATGTGGATGGACGAGAGGTAGCGCCGCATGATGAAGTCCACCACGCGCAGCGAAAACGGCGAAGGTGAGCGTTCACTGCTCGATTGGCATTCCTTGAGAGTTTGACACAGGGTTTTGTACGAAGCTCGTAGCTCTGCGTCTAGTTGCAGGGTTTTCGTATAGGTGCCTTTGGTGCTCATGTCGTTGAGAAACTTGGCCACTGATAAACGCACCGGAAATGTCTTGCGAAGAGCTCGCGCGATGGACGACTGTGTAAACGTGTTGTCTGGCTTTGGTATCGGATCCTCGGCTAGGAGTTGGTCGTCGTCTAAGTTGCTAGGCGGCTCGGTACTAAAGTCGCCGAGACTGAACAACGGAGGTCCTCCGGAACTCATACTTGACTGCACAATAATCTCAAGAATCGTGTTCCACAACCTCCGGCGCATCTCAACCGTGAATGTCGTTCTATTAGGCAGACAAGTCGGATCCTTGTGCAGCCCCATGTACATGGCCATGCGCAGCAGAGCGCCTGTCGAGACCCAGACCAAGTCCCTCCCCACGGAAGTAGCCTCGCGAGCGAGCATAAGCAGTATGTTGATCTGCATCGACTGCATACTCAGCAACGACTTGAACTCGGGCGCCGAGATCCACGTATGCGCCTCGTACACCCACTGGATAGCTGACGTGCGCAGTGAAAAGTGCTCGTCGTATACAGGCGCCCCAATAGCAAAGACAAGCTTCAGCAGGACGAGAAACGTCTTGTCCGGCTCTGCATCCGACGCCCAGAGCGCCTCGTAGTCGCGCATAAAGGTCGGGATGTGCAGCACCCGGTAGAAGGTCTCCATGGTCCGCAGATAGCAATCGACGAGCTTGTCGGCGACGTCACGCGAGGGCAGGTCTCGTGTTGGGGGTGAAGGCCAGGGCGATACACGGCGGGACTTGATGAACTTGGCGAGCGACTTGCATTTATGTAGGCCGATGACGGCGCGCGATGCGTCTTGGATGTATGGCTCGACGGCTGGAAACATGTCCAAGAACTGAAGATTGTTAGCATTCACTTTAAGACACAAGTAAACAAGACTCACCATAGTAGCCCCGTTGATCCAGTGACTCTGGCCAAACATGCGCGTCTTGTGCACGATGCTCCGTCTAAAGACCTGCGCCTCACCAAACAGAGTGCTCCGATGGATGTGAAACGTCCCTGCGAGTCGATACGACGCCGTCTCGAAGCTGGAATCAGAATCTTCTGTAGGAGCAGGCGCCTGGGGAGGCTGTATCGTAGCCTTGGACAGCTGCTCCTCCAGCTGCCGAATGCGATTCCTCATATGCTCAACATCCTGAGACAGACACGCATCCGCTGGCGACGATGCGCTGGTCGAGCTTGGCCCTGATGAAACGACGACATGGCTTGAGGCTGACGAAGCGCTGGAAGCCGTATCGACGGGTGCGATGCGTCGAGGTTGCTGCAGCGACCCGATTTTGGAGGCTCTGCTGGCATCGCGAGAGGGCTGAGACGAAAGTTGAGGTGGGGGGGTCTCGTAGATGCATTGCTCGTTCTTGGAGCGCACGCAGTTGCTGCAGGGTGTTTCGCGATTGCACCGGATCTTGCGCTTTCTACAGAGAGCGCAGGAGCTGATTTATTCCATCATGTTAGCAGATATTCTTCTTTTACAATGGGATGGCATCGTACATGGCGGGTCGCCTTCTCCTCCGCTCGGGGGTTTCGGAGTCGTGCATGCCGCAGTAGATGGAGGCCCTTAAGGTGCCACGAATAATCGGATAGAGTATACAAGTATCTCCGACGGAGTTTGCAGGAATGAATCGGGAAACAAAGAAGAGCAAGTGAGATGGATTGCTGAGACGGAGGGAAGATGATGGAGGATTGTTCTTCGGAGTCGGCTTTTGCATTATTGGTCTCTATGGTCAGCCATTTACCGAATGAAGCTGACTTGTGATTGGTGGATGCTTCTCCGAGTCGGTCATCTTGGACCATGTCCGACCGACATCGCTTTGACGAGACGGGAGAAAAGAAACAAATTGGATAGAATTGATATATAAAATGAACCAAAATTTTCGTATTTATTTTCGAATCGAATCATCTCACCACGCCGAATTGCATCCTCAAAGGTCGAGTTCAAAAGTTGTCTATTCCTCTGTCTCACCCACAGCTCAACACCAACCGGCCATCACCATGTCCACTAGCAAAGAACACCAAGATACTCCTATCGACTCAAAACCCACTGACCCCGAAGACCTCACCGAAGAAAAACCCCCCGGACCAGCCCCCGACGGCGGACTCCAAGCATGGACCGTCGCAGCCGGAACCGCCTTCATCACCTTTTCCGCCCTCGGCTTCGCCAACTCCTTTGGCGTCTTCCAGCAGTACTACATGGCTCACCAGCTGCGCGGCGAGTCGGCGGATAAGATTGCCTGGATCGGATCGACGACGGCGTTTATACAGTTTGCCGCTGGGGCGGTTGGTGGGCCGTTGTTTGATCGGTATGGGGCGTGGGTACGTCAAGATGAGTTTCTTAATACGAGCTGAGCTAACACAGTGTAGATTATCAGACCAGCTGCTGTCGTATACCTCTTCTCCATGATGATGCTCAGCATATGCAAGCAGTACTGGCACTTTATGCTCACCCAGGGCATCCTCCAGGGCACAGCCATGGGCCTGATGACGTTTCCAGCACTGGCCGCCCTCTCGCAATACTTCGACAAGAAACGAGCTGCAGCACTGGGAATAGGCATCTCAGGGTCCTCTATCGGCGGCATCGTCTTCCCCATTGCCTTATCCAAGATGCTCAACGAGTCATCACTAAGTTTCGGCTGGAGCGTGCGCATCGTATGCTTCATCATGCTGCCCTTCCTCATCTTCTCCTGCATCGCCATCAAAGCGCGTCTACCACCTAAACAGACCAAGTTCTTCGCCGCCGACGCCTTTCGACAGCTCAAGTTCATGCTTCTCGTCCTAGCCATGTTCTTCCTCATTCTCGGCATGTTCACGCCGCTGTTCTTCGTCCCGACGTACGCCGTCTCGCGCGGCATGAACGAGGCGCTCGCCTCGTACCTGCTGGCCATCATTAACGGCGCATCGACGTTTGGCCGCGTGATTCCAGGCATTCTTGCCGACAAGTACGGCCCGTTCAACATGCTTGCCGTTGCGGGATTGAGCAATGGGGTTACCATCATGTGCATGAACAAGGCTGAGAGCACTGCGGCGCTGGTCGTATACTCGGTCGTCTTTGGATTCACGTCGGGCATGATTATCTCCGGAGGCGCTGCTGCGTTTGCGACGTGCCCAAAGGATATCCACGACCTGGGATCGTATATGGGCATGGGTATGGCTGTGAGCGCGGTTGCGGCGTTGATAGGGCCTCCGATTAACGGGGTGCTGATCGATACGTATGGAGGGTTCCTCCAAGTCTCCATCTTCAGCGGCGTCATGTGTTTGGTCGGAGGCGTCGTTGCAGTTTCGAGTAAACTGACGTCGCATCAAGGCATCATGTCGAGGATGTAATGGCGGCTGCTCTGGGAGATGTGCTACTGAGAATAATCCCCCCTCTTGCGTTTGGGTCGACCTTTTTGTTAGATATAAGTCGGCCCTATCATTCCAAAAATCGGATTAGCTGCTTCATTTCCAGCAGATAGAAATGACCATCGTGTTTGAAGTTATTATTATAGAGAGGACTTTAATACTAGAGTAGAGATAAGACAAATTCGCCAACTACACCTTTTCCAAACCATGTCGTCCCGCGACACCTCTTAGCCCAACTCCCAGGTCGCAATTCTATCATCGCTCTCGTCAACAACATCAAGATCCTCGACAGCCATCTACTGTGAAATGACACTGTCCTCATCGTTATTCTCATAATCATCCTCGTCATCATCGCTGTCCTTGGAGGCATCATACGCCGTCCGCCACACGACCTTGCCAGAGGCCGGATCCATTATCACAGCATAGTGCGTCTCGTCATTATTGATATCCTCCGTCTCCAGAAACAGCTTGACATCGTTGAGCTCGACCACTTCATCCTGTCGCTCATGTATTTCCTGGCGCTCTTGCACACGCTCCTTCCATAGAGAGTCAAGGCAGTCTTTTCTGTCGAGGGAGTAGCCGATGATTTGCTCTAACCCAACTACAGCGTATGAAGCTGAATCGTCTGTGTCTGTATCATTTGAATTTGCAGCGTCTGAATACGCAACGTCTGAATATTCAATGTCCAGATTAGCATCCCCAGATTCGGTTCCAGTCGCATCTGGCGTTGACTCCCGCTCCCGCTCAGTCTCGTCGCTTGCATCGTGGTTATACGCCGTCAAAAAAGTATCAGATTGTCGAATCGAGGCACTGCGATTATCCTTTTCGACAATATACACCTTCTTTGGCGTGCAGAATATCAAATATGCTGCTGTCGATCGGGAGATTGACTGGTTAGACAACATGGCCTGCACGTAGTCGTCCTTGACCTCCTCGACGTATTTCTCATCCTGCGTCCCTGCTTGCTTCTCATCATGAGCCGGCTTCAAGAGACAATCTCGCAACACACTGCATATAGACTGCCGCCGGCCGAGAACCACCATGGCCTGTTGCCACCGAAACGACGCCCTTTTCCGCCACGAGCCTCGTTCGTGATGCGGCCGAAAGTTGAGACTCATGCTCAGGCCCTTCCTCACACCCGTCAGAACGCCGACGTAGCCGAGATACGTGACGCTCGTGGCCACGACAGGGCCGCCGGGGAAGCGCACAAAGTCGAGTTCCACGATGATCTGCCGCAGCTCATCCATGCCCCAGTCCAATGTGCGGAAGTGAAGCATGCGGGTTGGTGCATCTTGCGAGCAGGAGGGAGAGGCGTCTGGGTCAAGCGTACGAACGCCGCCGCTGGTGCATCCGAGTAGTAGGTCCAGGAGGACGTTGTAGGCGACGAGGATATGCATCGGAACACCACTCGCTTTGGCGATGCCAGCCAACTCGGCCGACTCTTCCTCCATGTAGACCCGTCGAAAAGCCACGCGAGCTACGGCACCAAGACATTTTCCCACCTTTTTGCCCACGAAAGCGCGTAGCAAGTCATGGAACAGCCCCGTCAGATCGCAGTCGTCGAGTCGGCTCTGGAACTCGGCCACGATGTGAGCATAGCGCAGCTCAGGCGGCTGTGACAGGTCGATGGCGAATTTCGGGATTGGCACGGTCTTTGACATATTGAGCAAACTACTCGGAGCGCTTCATCTAAATCGCGCTCGTCACCCAGCGCGACGGAGAGGGGGTTTTTGTCGCTCGCGAGGGCGTAAGCCTGCTGCCTGTTGGTGTTTTTGTTCAACGAGAGACATGATGACTCATCGTAGGACTCGATAGAAAATGCACTTCGTATTATCTAGCTGATGGTGCATGATAGGTCAGCTTCTGCAGCAGTGTCTGAGTACGCCGTTGGACGATTCAGGCAGCAGTTGATGCTGCGCCATGAACGCGGCCATGTTGGGAGATATGGCTGTATCAACAGATGAATATGTAAAAAGAGGTAGGTAGATAACAAAGACTCAGGGAGTGGAGGAGTGGTTGGGAGAGTTCACAAGAGCATGACTAGGGTGGAATGGGCCGCAACAAGTCATGAGCGTACCATTATTAAATTGGCGCACACAAACCAAGACGCACCAAATATTTGACACGACTGCACTTGGACAACACAGAGAACAGCTGATGACTCAAACCTACCCTACAGAGTCTAGACAACACCATTTTGGAGAGACTTTACGGGGCGACTTGCTGCAGCGACAAGCCGAAGCGACGAATGAAAAGACTGCCGAAGCAAGGGACAACTCACACTGCTCACCGCTTACTCCGTCAGCTGAGAATCATCTGGACCTCCTGGTACCTGCATCAAACCATTCAGTTCAGATGCAGCCCAACGCGATCTTCAGGAACGCGCGGATGAAGCTGGGTCCAAGGTGCATGTCCCCGATGCATGGCTACGGGGCAGTCTTGCATATCGCCGCTTACCCGTGAGACATGTTCATCTCGCAGTGTTTTTTTTTCTCTTGTTTTTTTTTTCTCCTCCTCCCTTGCATAGCTCGGTTCTGTTTTCCAATTACGCCCTCATCCCTCAGACGACGATCATACTCTCATCGTCAGTCCAGCGCCAACGCCTTTGCGTACTACGTAGCATAACCATAATACTAAATTACGAGGTCTAACAATAAAACCTCGGCGGCTTGTTCGTGAAGCCACCCGTCCGACGTTGTTCTCGACAGGGCGGTTTCAGAAGGGGATAGGAGATGACAGGGCCTGAGCACACCCTGCCTCGCCACTACTCCCCTCCCTTGCCTGTCTCCCTAATTTACCCCAGCTGGCTTCTATTTACCGAAACATGGGCAGCTTTCTTATCGTAGCGGCCGTATCTATTTTCAGTAGTTCTGGCTCTGGGGTGCCCGGGGCTAGAATCGTCGTGGAACCTGGCGCCTCCCGGTCTCTCTCTAATCACGCTTGACGCTGTCAGTGACAGATTGCCCACGTTTTTTGGCTTGTTGATTGTGTCGGATTGTCCCAGCTACTACTGCCGGAGTGTGACACGGCTTATTCTTTCTCGCCGCGGCATCGTGCAGAGATGGTGTGAGACCAGCTCGAGTTTAAAACCCCTCGGCACAACTGCATGAAAAAAAAAACACCAGTTCGGTGGAAGCATCCGTCCGTTAACTTTGACACTAGACACGTCGTTTTTGGAACGGAACACGCCCACGCTACCAACGACTGGACGAAGATGCATATTCCGTCGGGGACAAGCGGCCCAACCAAGTAGTCAACCTAACAAACCCAATGACCAAACCCAACCATCATTCTCGTTCCTTGTGGAGATTGCCGTGTTGCCAATGCAGCCCATCAAGGCGGGCATGGATCGTCACCCGGAACATGCGATACGAAGCAACCAAGCGGAACCGACAGCGGGCAAAAACACACGAAAGCCCTAAAAAAGTAAAAGAAAGTGTACACTAGCAACCTACCCAACCCCCCTGTTCCCCCCTTCGTTCCCTTTGTTCGCCGACGTGCCGAGCAGCCGGACTGGACGAGGTGCCGACGACAAGGCGACGGCCCACACCATATGATCAGGTACGAGTCGGCCTGAGCGTCCAGGTACGAGATGACTAGGGCGGAAGCGTGCTAGGCTGCATCGTAGCGCCCAGCAACTTGTGGAGAAGATGAGATCATCATCAGCTCGGTAGTGCTAGGTTTTACCTCAGAGCGAGACAGATGGGCCTCGTATCGCCGGGGGTTACCTCTCAACCCACTTGTTACGAAGAGGGGCCGTGATGTCAATGACTTTTCGCTGGTTCGTTCGGTTAGACGCCTCGACGCAGGTACTAGTCTTTGGGAGGGGGGGGGAAGCGAGGGGTTTTGGTGCGAGACGGGATAATGATAAATAGATGGTGGTGTTACCCTTCAAGACAACCATTAATACACGACTAATTCAACTCACTCGCTCACTCACTCTCCAACCTCACCTCTCTCTCAACTCCTCAACCCACTTCCAACTTTCGTTTAAACAACACCACAACACAACCATCAAAATGGGTTTCAGCACTCGAGTTGCCCTTGTGGGCTCCGTCCTGGCCGCCGCTGCCAACGCCTCTCCCAACTACTACGGTGCTCCCGCCAACACCACCGGTGGAGTTGTCTACACCACCGAGGTCGTCACCTCGCTGACCACCTACTGCCCTGCCGCCACCACCCTCACCTACGGCGACAAGACCTACACCGTCACCGAGGCCACCACCCTGACCATCACCGACTGCCCTTGCACCGTCAGCAAGCCCGTCTACACTAAGACCTATGCTCCCCCTGCTTCCTCCTCTGCTGCCTCTACCTGCCCTGAGGAGTGCTACGATGCCTACAACAAGTGCCGCACTGGTCCCGATGCTAACATGGCCACCTGCGCTGCTGAGTATGCCTCGTGCCTGGGCT
The DNA here is from genome assembly GCA_029931735.1 of Dactylonectria alcacerensis. Taxonomy (NCBI): domain Eukaryota; kingdom Fungi; phylum Ascomycota; class Sordariomycetes; order Hypocreales; family Nectriaceae; genus Dactylonectria; species Dactylonectria alcacerensis. The sequence goes on along the minus strand of JAPMUZ010000003.1, from coordinate 4,964,204 downwards.
TCAACCCCTTCGGTGATGACGGCTCTCTGGTCACTCCCACTGCCTGCTCTTCCAAGACTGCCTACACTCAGCCTCCCGTTTACACCACCGAGGTTGTCACTGCCATCACCACCTACTGCCCCGAGGCCACCACTCTGACCTACAACAACATTACCTACCCCGTCACTGAGCCCACCACCCTCACCATCTCCAACTGCCCCTGCACCATCAGCAAGCCTCTGACCACCTACCCCGTGCCCACCCACTCTGCCCCTGCCTCTACCTGCCCCGAGGAGTGTGCTACTGCCTACAACAACTGCCGTGGTGCTGCCAACGCCAACATGGCTACCTGCGCTGCTGAGTACGCCGGATGCCTTGGTTACAGCCCCTTCGGCCCTGACGGCTCCCTCATCACCCCCACTGCCTGCTCTGCTGCTCCCACCGGTGGTAAGACCACTTACCCCGTTGGCACTGCTACTCAGTCCGTCCCCGCTGTCACCACCACCCCCGCCGTCGTTCCCGGCAGCGGTGCTGAGCGTGTCGCCCCCGCGGGTCTCCTTCTCGCTCTCGGTGCTATCGCTCTGTTCTAAGAGCTGGATTTTCTACTACTCTTCTGTGCTATGGTATATCTTAATGAGGAAGGAATGAGCTTGACTGGAGTTGAGCCAGCGGGCGAGGTTGATATCTCAACGGCCCTACTTTTAGGATGATAGACGCTCAGGGATTACATTCTTCTTTAATATGCCACACTCGGCATGTATATCTTCAAACATTAAAGGCCAAAGAATCAGCCTGCTTACCTGTAAATAAATCAATCCCTACCTTTAAACTTGATCGTTAATGTGTCTGTGATGGTCACCTCGCGGGTTTTATCTAACAGTAATTGCAATTCCTCACTCCCATTTAAGGCATCAACTCGTATCATCTTAAGTCATCGAGAATTCTGCTATTTCACAGTTAAGGTTATTCGGAGCTCTAATTGCGACTCAGCTCCCCCATACTGGCAAGTGTGATATCATGGCCAGTGATTGTCTTATCAAGTGAATGTTCATGGCTCGGATCTGTTGACATTGTGTCCAGTCTCACTTGCATCGTCGTCGCCAGGGAATGAATACATTCCTAAATCCAAACGATCGTGACCGGTCGCTATTAACACATAATCCCCACATGTAATGGATCGGAAAGTAGATGATAGTGCTACCTGGGGCCTTAACCTCACTAAGAGCAGTTCTTACTTTGCTGTCCTCACTAAGATCGGCGAAAGTAGCTTGTGGTGCAAAATGCAAGCTTTCCAGCATCATGAACCCGTACCCTACCCCATTGATTGCGGGAACGCCACAGGAGGCTCTTGCCCAGGAGCCTATGGTAGCTCAAGCGTGTTAACTACATTGATGCGGTTCTAACCATTGTGGTTTGGTTCCTGATGCAGATCATCATGAGTCAATCCACAGCTTCTGACAAGTCCAGTCAACGGGGATCGTCCGTAACGCGACCGATTTCCAATCTTTTCCCCTAAAACCACACTCTCATTTCTTCTTGCATATGACCCAAATAATGGTGATAGTAGATACTTCCTGCGAAACTTTGGATATTGATCGAGAAGACATCGGTCTGTATAACCTCACTGGTAATTGATATGAGTCCTCGGTGATGGAACAGCCATGAACGAGATGTCAGCAGCATCAGCACCCTCCATCTTCTACAACCATGCATTTGCGAAGCTTGTCGCATTTATCAGGCATGTGGCAGGTGTTACTGCGCCTTGATATGTCTTTTTATCTCAGCCCCGTCAACGTGATCATGTCTGCTGTTGGCCTGACTAGTCTAGTTGTCGGCATCGGAGAGCCACTCATGCAAGAAGAGATTGAGATCCAAACGCCGCTCATCAACTTCAGAGACGTTTTTCCCCCATATGACTATCATGGACATCTGTACGTTGAGAGATTAACTATAAGCCGTCGAATTTGAAGCGATTTATTTACTTTTTCTTGAAAGCGATCGGAATAGAAACGTCAAGAACCCGAACATGCGTGATGGAGTCTTTACGGCTGGCAGCAGTTGTTTCTCTATCGACCTCATCACGTCTTCTCGCCTCTGTGTCAAGACACCCAGGAATCTGGCCTTCAAAGTATTGATAAAGGCCACATGGGCTTCTGTATAGTATTTCCTACACTCGTGGATATGGGAATGTTGGAAAAGGTCGAATGTTGTCTTCCTTCACTCGGCGTGCAACAGAATCAGCCCCGCAGCGACTCAACTTTGCAACATGGTGGACACTGAGATGTACAGCAGTGTCGGGAGCGATGAAAGTGATGCAATACCTTTTAAATAAATACGACTATCTACCAGAACGCATTTAAGTGCAAGATCATGGTACTGCGACTATGATGCTCTTGCATTGGTAGTCTCTGGGCCGAAAGAAGATGGCTCGGGTGGCATTGCGACAATCGTCTTCTGCGGTGTTCGAGTCCACAACCGCGCATGAGGACAGGCCCTGCTCTCGTATCATGGATCAGGTGTACACAAGATAGTCATATTGTAATAAGCTTTCCAGAAATCGACTTGAATGTTTGAATGCCTATGGGTCATGATTCCGTGGCGTAGTAGCGATGACATTTTGTCTCAGCTGTCGACAGTCGGACTCGAAGAGGAGGGGAGGAGAAATGAGTCTAACAAGCCGAAATGGTTGTTCCTTCACTGAAGCTGGTATTTTCTAGGGGGTGCCATTAGCACACCTACTCGCTATCAATGGCCCGCCCCATCAACCATGACTTGAACTGCCCCGCTGCCATTCATTCCATCTCCTCCACCTTCATGCTTGATACCTATCAAAGCAACAGTCGAATCAAGAACCATCTCTTTAATCCTCCGCCATAATGCTGCCTCGTCGTAGAAACAGCTTGCACTCGGTTAAGAGACCGCGCCTGGGCGAGCGAACCATGCTCGCCTGTATCGGGTGCAAGCAGAAGAAGCTCAAGGTACGACTCAATAACCCTATTTGTTCATGGCGGTTGCTGATGGCTATGCAGTGTGATGGCCAAAGCCCCAAGTGCCAAAACTGCTCAAGGAGCGGACGCGGTACGTCTTCATGCTACGGATGAAGAATGAAGCAGCTTATCGTCTGTCAGAATGTCTCGTCGAAGACCCTGCCACAGGGTTATACCGGCCTCGGGATTACATGCAATCCCTTGAAGCCCGCGTCGCATATCTCGAAGGCCTGCTTCAAAAGACACGACCAGATGTTGCATTGGACCATCTCGTCGAATCCGAGCAGGAACGACAAGCGACAGAAGCACAGCCATCGACATCCGCAGCCCCAGATGAAGCCCACGTTGAAGCCGATGATCCAGCCGACCAGTTGTCCGCCGATGTCGCTCTCCTCTGTCTTAGCGCAGCAGGCAAAGAACCTCACTACTTTGGCCCCTCATCGGCCGTTTCGTTCTCGCGCATCGTCAGCGCGGCTATGAAGCTGCCGCGAAAGGTCGGTGGTTCGCAGAACAGCGTCCTCATGGCCGAGAATGCCGCCTTTAGCTCTGCTCGGCTGTTCCCGATTAGTTTTCCCTCGCCTGCCCTCGGGTCGACGCTGTCGCAGGCCTATTTTAATAATCTGCATCCGCAGTATCCGTTTCTGCATCGTCCGACGTTTGAGTTTTGGGAGAATGAGTGCATGAAGGCGGATGCGGCTGGTAACCTCTATGCCGCTGGCGATATTGCTATGTTCTTTGTCTGGATGGTCAGTCTCTCGACAACCATTGCCTGCTGGTTCCCACTGACAGCTCTTTCAGGTATATGCTACTGCGTCGCTTGCACTTGGACCGGCTCATTACGGCACAGCAGAGTCGTATTATTACATGGCCCTTGAACACCAGCCCGCTGTCCTCGAACTCGACAGCATCGAGTCGATCCAAAGTCTTCTTTCATGTGCCGTGTACTCCATCCGGTCGCCTACGGGGGGCAGTCTCTGGTAAGTCGCTTTAAAACCCGAAACCGTCCGTCTCTAATACTCTGTAGGAGAATCTCTGGAGTCGCCATCCGATACTGCGTCGAGTTGGGCTATCACCGGAGCGTCAATCGGTACCGCAAGCAGTCCAATCCATTGGTGGCGGAAATGTCAAAGCGATGCTTTTGGGTTGCCTACGATATTGACCGCGTTGCTTCCTTCATACTGGGTCGTCCGGTCGGCATACCCGATGACTGTATAGATGCAGAGGTATGTTTCGTATACGATGAATCACAAACTTGGCTAACAATGGTTCGAGATGCCTCTGGATATCGACGATGAAAACATCAACACTCTCGGTCTACTCCAAGACCCGCGCTCTTCCAACAGTGAACCACCAACCCACATGACGGGAGCCATCCACATCATCAAGCTGCGTCGCCTCTGGTCCAAGATCGGCAACAGCATCTACCCAACCATAACCAACACGTCCATAGGCCAAGACGTAGCTCAGAAGCCCCTCATCGACAAGCTCGCGCAGGAGCTGGAGGAGTGGCACGCCGATATCCCTCTGCCACCGGATATTTCCGACACGGATCCCCTTTCTGTTTTTGCGTCGCGAGAGTGGTTTAGGCTTGCTTATGATCATTCGATCTTGATTCTATATCGGTACTGGATTACCCATGTGCCGCCAGCTGGAGAGGAACATGGCGTCGAAGAAGCCCTGGAGATTTGCTACCACAGGGCCCGCGACTTGTGTCTGCTGTACCGACGGCTGTTCCAGAGCCAGTCTATACAGTTCACCTGGGGTTCTCTACACATCCTCTTCCTCGGCGGCCTGACCTATCTATACTGTATCTGGAAATCCCCCCGTCTGAGGCAATCCGCGCGCAAAATGGAAGTCATCAACACCTGCATGGCATGCAACACGGCTCTCGTCATCATCGCCGAGCGGTGGAGCAACGCCGGCGCCTACCGCGACATCTTCGAGCTGCTCTCAGAACGGACCATCAGCTTGATCTGCGGCGACGAGGGTAAGGCCGCCGAGGTGAGCATGCCGACGCTGAACCAGGGCGTGGCGAATCCTGAGCCGGCGCCTCTGGAGGATTGGATCGTCGGGTTGGATAATAGCGGGTTTCCTATGGATTCGGAATGGCTGGTGCAGGAATTGCTGCAGGGGATGAGAAATATTCAGCCTGGGGAGCAAGGGTTTGATGTTGAACAGCCTCCTATGAATATGCAATGACGCGGGTTCAGATCACTGTTGTAAATGTAGCTCACGAAATATGGAATGTAGTATTAATCTAACACCTAAGCAAGCTCTTACAACCGAACATCCCATCCAGATCCAATCGCGCATTGCTCCAAGCTATGCGTCTGCGCCCTGAGATACAAAGCATCGGCGCTCAGTAGAGAGCATCCAAGAGCTGTCTCGAATCCTGCTTGGTCAGGCCTCATTTTCTGCTTCTCAACACTCTGCTCTTTTGACCCCGCCTGGAGGTTTGACTGGAAAATTCCCGCTGCAGAAAAGGGGAGAAAGTCTTCATATGTGATGGGTTCAGCTTTCAAGAAACCCTCAGATACCAGTGACTCTAGAGTTGCGTTGGCAGACAGAGTGTCCGGTCTGGGCTTGGCTGTGAGTTGGTAGGTGCAATACACCAAATCTTGTTTCCGAAGCTCATCCCAGTCATCTGGGTATGCTTGAAAGACATCAGCCAGGATCTCGTCCATTGTGGCAGATTCATCTGTGGTAGAGATGGCACGGTACTTGTCCATGGCGGCTACCAACAGCTGGTCATACAACTTCCGCCCTTTTTTCGTCACAGCAGCTCCACGCTCCTCGATCTCTCCAAACCTAGCCCTATGCGTACCCTCGACAAGTGAGCCCTCGACGTTTCTAAACTTGATTCGCTCTTCAAGCGCCAGGAAACTCGTTTGGCGCAGAAGAATGGGACACTTTCTCGCCGGAGGCCCTTCAATCCTGTCCTTGACTTGCAGCCCTTCTGCGCCCATTCGTTTTTGACTGGCGGTGATGTCCAGCGTCCTTGGGGTGAGGTGGTTGATGTGGGAGCTCTTGAATGACGCAATATCTGCGAGGATGGGATGCTCCGAAACGAGCGTTTTGTACTCAGACTCAGAGGCCGATGCGACTGGTCTCCAGCTGAATGTTTTCATAGCTTCGGTGACAAAAATTTCAGCTTCTTGGTGCGAGAGGCGATTATCGTTGTGTTCTGCAACGTCGAGGAGCTCAAGAAGTTTTGGACTAAAGATTTCTCGTCGATCTATAAGAGTAGTCGCCAGTTTTCGAGCTTCCTCGTCCTGAAGCAGCTCAGGCCGGAGAAGCGTAGTGAAAACACGAAATGGGTTCTTCGCCAGCGCAGCTGTTTCGACGGGTCGAAAACAAGTCGCATGCATTGGCAAACCGGCGACTGAGAGGTCGTAATAGCCGACGGGCTTCAATCCAATGACGGAAAAGAGCCGACGAACAGTTCTGAGCTCGTACGGCGTTCCCAGTCTGATTGCCCCGTGCCGCTCAAGATCAAGACGCTCTGATGCAGCATAGCTAGCGCTTTCAGATGGACTGAGTGACTGGGAGCGGCCGGTTAAAACGCCTTCGTTGACGGTGCGAACGATGCGGACCAAGTCCCCATACAAGGGGACCTCGTTCCGGTACATGGTCGACATGGCGACTGTAAAGGCATTGCGAATGTCATTGGGATCCGCGTACGGGCTGGTCATCAGTTGACCCGGCGTGGCCGTAAGTTCAGAAGTGAGACTTGTAAAGGACATGTTGATAGAAGACAAGGTGTGGTGTTTAGTGGTGATCAAACAGAGTAGTCAGTGATACGCGGGTGAGTATAGAAATAGAGACCATTTAAATTGACAGTGAATGTTCGAACTGTATTAATGAGATTTCTTTCATGAGATGCCTGCAACTGCATCTCGTACGGCATTACACTGCTCAAGCATCACGGCATCTCATGCTCCAGTCGCGGAACCAGCCGAGTCATTAGCAAATAAATCGACGGTCGGGGTGCATCAAGCAACGGGACTGAAGCTGACCACTCTCGGGGGTTACCGAGTCGCCACAGGATGCTACTCTTTATACCCGGCCATCGCGGGGTTGAAGATACAGAACGCTTCACATATCGACCACCAGTCTAAAGAATCACGAGGACAAACAATTGCATACTCAATCCAAAATGTCATCAACCGTTACAGTCGCTGAAACCGTGTCCAAGCCCACTTCGAGCTTGAACACCGCCCCCACTGCCGATGGAGGCGTGAGGAGAGTGCACAGAATCCCTTCGTTTCCCACCAAGGAAGCGACGAGGAAATGGCAGCTGGAGCAAATGGCGGGCGCGTTCCGTGTCTTTGCAAAGCTCGGATATGCGGACGGAGGTAGCGGACATATTAGCTTAAGAGGTGAGTACTGCAAGGGTTGTCTAGGACCAGGCCCAAGTGCTAACTAAGAGCATCACAGACCCTGTCAAACCAGACACCTTCTGGATCAACCCGTATGGCATTCACTTTGGCCTCTTGACCGTCTCGGACATGGTTCACATTGACGAAGACGGAAACCGCATTGGAGGCGCCGACAAGCCCGTCAACACGGCCGGCTTCATCATCCACGCCGCCATCCATAAGCGTCGACCTGACATCAACGCTGCCTGCCACCTGCACAGCCCATACGGCCGCGCGTGGTCGACCTTCGGCAAGCCCATCGAGATGCTGAACCAGGATAGTTGCATGTTCTTCGACGACTTGGCCGTATATGCGAACTTTGGCGGCGTCGTCTTCGCCAAGGAAGAGGGCGGACGTATTGCTGATGCACTTGGTGCGCACAAGAAGAATGTCATCTTGCAGAACCACGGCATTCTCACGTCCGGAGGCACGATTGGTGAGGCTGCGGCCTTCTTCATTGCCTTAGAGCGTGCGTGCCAGACTCAGTTGCTAGTCGAGGCCGCTGTTGCGCCGAATGGGTCTAGCTTGAAGAGGACATACGTGAGTGATCAGGAGGCCAAGTACACCAAGCAAGGGACTGGTACTCCAGAAGTTATGTACATGCAGTTTGAGCCGGAGTATCAGCATATTCTCAAGGTGTCTGGAGGCGATTTTCTCCTGTAGCTAGTTTTGTATAGTGAGCATGGATTAGTGGACTTTCCTTCCATAATTAATTATCTGTCATTTTCATCCTAGCTTTGAAAGACAATTGGCTATAGAAAAAAGAACAAAAGCACTAAGCTGTTGGTTTACATTTACAACACGAATTGACATGAGAATGAAAGCAACCCCACTGGTAATGTTCAACTCATTGTAATAATGGACTTCCAATCTACTTGTTACTCCTCCTTCCAAGATAAAGGATTCATTCTTAAAAGCCCAGAGTAGAACCACGTACCCATGGTGTATATATCGTACACGGGCAGCTCAATCGCTCGCTGGATAGCATCTCCATATGGCGGCATATTGGTACACTCCAAGACGACCACTCCTACTTCAGGATACTTCAACACCAGAGCTCTAGCCTGATCCACCAGCTCTTTCTTGAGAACGCAGGCATCATAGTCTTCACCCCGGGCACAGATGCCCCTTAGGTGGCCATCGTCGGGGAGACCCCATATCCTTACTCCCTCTGGATCGATACCAAGCTCACGCAGATGTGCGTTGTTCAATCTTCTAGCATCATACGTAAACACCCCGACGGCTTTTTCAGCAGGGAGGATGGCTCTGAGACTGGGAATTTGGACGAGAGCAGACGTTGCTATGGGGATGGGTAGACGAGCTGCTAGCCTAGAGATGTGTCAATTACTTGCGTCTTGCCCAGTCAAGCACTTTGTGCCGAGCTCATACCTTTTCTGGGCCATGGCAAGAAATCCGCAGCTCGTAATAATACCAATCGCGCCGCGCTCTGCGAGTTTCAACCCAGCAGCCACAAAACGGTCGATGAAAGCATCGTCGTATGCGGTGTCGGTGACTATCTGGGACTCAGTGGTACCAGTGACTTTTTCTCGGATGAGGGGAAACGGCCATGTCTTTTCGTTGAATGGATCCCCTGGTGGCCTGAAGATGTCGACTTCCACGGCGAGGAATCCCAGTGGAGGCAAGGGTGTTGTCTGATCTGCCATGGTGTGGTGTTGAGTAACGAACGTTTGATATTGTTAGTCAACGCTTACAAGGGTCAGTCAATCTTCTCTTCGTCTGCTATTTCTCAAGTAAATTAGTTACGGCGAGCCAAAGCTCCCCAAGTCTATCGAATCGCACCCCGCTATCTCTAGCTCGGGAGTTGTCCATGGCTCCAAGCGATCAGTGGAGCCATTCCAACCAATCACGGGAGAAGCCGACTCTTACGTCTCAACATCACGAAGCAACTCTGCGTCATCCTGGGGGGTCGGAGGAATCCGTCCCCCTTCAACGGGCGCAGCCGTTGCGTCTAATCTGGCAGGGGAAAGCGAGAGTCATGGATGATCGCTGCTTACAGGGGAAAGGCCTGTTTCGCCGCGTGGTGGATATTGACATCTGAGTCTGCAGCTAGAATGTGCAATATCACGCATATGGCTGAATAAAACACAGCCAGCAATACTCAGATTCGACCTCGTTCTAGTCTCTGTCCGGTTATCCGTTTCTATCTTTTCAATCATCACGCCACAACCATGTCTCCCAGCCGCCTCGAAGATAGCGCAAAGAAGCCACGCGTGGTATGTCTCGGCACCCCCAAGTTCGCGGGCACCGAGTATCTCGAGGCCTTTGGCAAACAGTTCGACTACGAGGTCCTAGATGCCTCTAACCGCGCCGAGACGCAGCAGAAGCTGCCTGAGCTCATCAAGCGCGGTGGTCCCGTTGATGCTTTCATCATCCGCATGGGGACGCCTCCGTATGAGCCTTTTGACGAGGACCTGCTCAGGTCTCTCGCACCGGGCTGCCATATTATCACATCGGCTTCGGCTGGATTCAACGAGTTTGATGTTGAGTGGATGAGCCGGAGCGGCATTATTTTCTGCAACTCTGTCGATGCGGTCGCTGAGGCCACGGCTGATATGGCCATGTTCTTGATATTGGCTGTGCTAAGAAATGCGTTCACTGCGGAACGAAGTGCCAGGGCTGGGAAATGGCGAGGTCAGCCGGGAGTTCTTAGCCCAGCTAGAGACCCTACCAATTTGACACTCGGTATCGTTGGTCTGGGCTCCATTGGAAAGGTCAGTCATGCAACTCTAATCATGAACAGACGCTTTGGCAAAGAAGCAATACTCATACAGCCACGTCGCAGTACCTTGCAAAGAAAGCTGCCGCCTTCAATATGAAGGTCAAATACTATAACCGGCATCAACTTCCCGAAGAGGAAGAGAAGACGTACAACGCCACATACTGCTCTACTCTAGAGGAGCTACTTTCCGCCTCAGACGTTGTATCACTGAATTGCCCTTTAAATGCAAACACCACCAATCTCATCAGTACCGCCCAATTCGAGGCAATGAAGGATGGAACTTTCCTCGTCAACACCGCAAGAGGCGCTGTGATCGACGAGGCCGCGCTAAAGGTTGCACTTCAGTCTGGGAAGATCGCTCGAGCAGGACTTGACGTACTTTGCGACGAGCCCAACGTGGACCCCTGGTTCTTTGAGCAGGAGAATGTTATCGTGCAGCCGCATCTTGGCGGTTTGACTGATGTAGCGTTCCAAAAGGCGGAGCGCGAGTGCTTTGAGAATATCAGGGCCTATTTTGAGACGGGCAAGGCTAATAGCCCCGTCAACCTGGATAAGATTAAGAAGTAACAAAACATGGAAGACGGAATGTACATAGACGGAGCAGTCAAATGTTGAAGTTTGGAAACATGAAGAAACATAATGTTATTTCTAGTACCTCTCTCAAGATTAAGCGATGCTCGGCTTTCATGCACGCATTGGGGGTGATGGAGTTCCTCATGCAGTCGATGTGTCCGTGAGTTCAACTGTCACGATAAAGCGCCTTGAAATAACCAATCCCGCACTATTCAATTCATCATCTAAAGTTACATATCTGAATTATTTGGTACTGCTACCGACCTTGTGAAGGTCGCCAATAGACCACGTGAGAAACGGGATCGCATTTTATCACCGCATTTAGCATCGAACAGTGGCTTAATCACATCTGGGACAAATTCCATCCGGAAGATACATGCACGATCAATGGTGATTGGTAAATGTAGATGCATTGAAGTACGGAAGCCCCCATGTGTTGTCTTTATTTAAGCGGGCCATTGAGATTGACTCATCCCAGTTTATTCGACTGTGGTTGGAATGTGGCGATTGCTCTCGCTGTTGTAGAGCAACACGTGATGAGACGTCGATCCGACGGCTGAAAGAAAGAATTCGCATTCAAATAAATCCCATACCTCGTCACCTACGAATGTAATGATGGAACTAAATAGGAAATGGGCACCTGTGGCTCGCCTCAGATGCTATCATTCCCCTTCACTTTGGCAACGTCTTCCTGATCGATGCTGCCACTAGGGATAGATCAGTCTCAACTCACTCTAGCATAGTAGGAACTTAGAACTCACTCTTCTGGGTCAACCTCTCGTGCTGTAATGGTATGGCGATACTTCTTGGCTGTGCTGCGAATCTGCCACCAGGGGCCCTCAAAGAGGGCGTCGAGATGCTCCACAGGCAAGCCTGCAGTTTCGGGCACAGCTAAAAAGACGTAGATAAGAGAGATGAAGCACCAGGAACCATAGAAGATGAAAGCTCCCCAGTTATCCATGCTCTCGAGAATATTCGGGGTCGCTCGGTTGAGGCCAAAGTAGAACAGCCAGTGGAAGGCCTGGCTCAAGGCAGAACCGAAGGATCGAATGCTGTTGGGCCACAATTCGGCGCCAAAGACGTATGGCAAGACCAGTAGGCCTAAATACTGTCAGCTTCAATGACTCACTTTATGTGTGCCCGTGGCTCTGCTGCAACTTACCGACTGCGTAGCCGAATCCGTGGATAAAAATGGCTGCCACCGCGGCTTGTGAAGCTGCGTCCGATACCGGGCCGGCTTGCTTGTACTTTACGTAGACTCCAATGTAGATATCTGAAATCATCTGGATGGTGATTCCGGTAAAGAGCGACTTGCGACGGCCCAGGGCATCGATGAAGAAGAAGGACGCAATCAGGGTGTAAAAGAACTTGGCCATGGAGTACATGCTGGACAAGAAGAGAGACCGATCGGTTTCTCCTCCGAGACCCATGAGAGACAGGATGGGGACGAGGTAGCTTGTCACGGAGTTGGCGCCAGATAGCTGAGCCAGGGCATAAGAGACGAGAGATTGCTGGACGCGGCGGAGGTTTGCGGGCACCATGAAGGTCTCTCTGAGCACAGACTTGAGACCTCCGTTGGCTCCATATTTGGAATGCTCGCCCTCGATTTGTAGTCGAATATCTGAGAGCTCGCTAGCGACGCGAGGGTGGTCCCGAGGCAGGCCGCGGAGGGCCTCTAGATTTTGCGTGGCTTCTTCTTCACGACCAACGAGCATTAGCCATCGGGGCGATTCGTAGACGAAGAAACTGGCGACGATCATGAGGGCACAGACGATCGTCGGCGTAAAGAAGACGATCTGGTACTGCAGGTTCGAGGCGGCGACATGAAGGTAGCAAGCGTAGACAGTGAGCGTGCTGACAGTCAGACTGAGCAACATGACAACGCTAAACCAGACGGTCAACAGGCCTCGGATCTCGGTAGGCGCGATTTCGACAATAGACATGGGTCCAGTCACAGTCAAGGGGCCGATACCGAGACCAGAGATGAAGCGGGCGGTGTAGAGGGCGCCGAGATGGCCGTTGGACAAGGTGGCGATGATCTGGCCGACGATCCAGACGGCAAAGTAGAGGCGGAGCGACCACAGACGACCGATGCGGTCGTTGATGAAGAAGGAGATGCCAGAGCCGACACCGGCGGTGAGGTAGACGAAGGAGATGAAGTTGGTCACCTCCTTGGGGTTTGTGGCCGAGGCGATGCCAAATCTCGAGGAGAATCCTGGGAGGGAGGGGACGACGGAGCTTGAGCCTTGATCCCAGGCTACAATTAAATGTTAACACTCCTACTGTGTCATCTAACTCATGGATGACTTACTGATGCACATGCCGGACATGGCATACACCGCTGTGGTCAGCAGCAGTCGGCGGTTGAAGATAACTTCGCGAGGAGACTCCCGTATGCTTTTGACATACTTGGCGAGCGTCGAGTCGCTGAACAATTGGGTGAAACCCATGATGGCGAGTTATCGATGGGAATAGACAGAAGAGGGTATCCAAAGGGCCTTGATGGAAAAGGATCTGGTTGCTTTGAGAAGCACTGGATGGTTGCCCTTGCTCTTTTTCTTGGTGTGATACTGGGAACCCGGGATGAATATATTCACATCCAGACCAAGGCTGACCGCTCTCTACGTATCATTGGACACGCGACCCGGCAACTGTATCATCGCGTGGCAAGACAAGCATAGTCGTTTTCTCGCCCTCGTGCGCAAGAGTTATCTGGGGAAGCGAAATCCGTTCGCTATCGCTCTCCACAAATTTTGCAACCCTGACCCCTTCATCCTACGTGATGGATTCCTCCGAGTCTAGTGTGGAGCTAGGATGAATGGTCATCGGTACAATCCGAGTCGTTGCTAGATGAGTCCTTCTAGCACCGTTTTTGCTCTAGCTTGAACCGCTTGTCATTCTTCGCATCCTTCCGGTTGATGAGTTGGGTGGTACGGTAATTATGCGGACAGTAGGCGGGGCTGGCAGATAACTTAGAAGACGCAATTACTGGTGACGGCCGAGTCCACATCTGCTTTCATTCTTTAGTTGCTTATTACTCGCAAGTGTTCTAATTGCACCGACCCAAACGTAGCCACATTGTATCATCAATCCCACCATGTCTATTCGTCCCAGTAAAAACGACCCAATTGTCATTGTCGGCGCCGGCATCTTTGGCCTCAGCACCGCCCTCCACCTCGCCCGACGCGGCTATCGCGATGTAACCGTCTTTGATCGCCAGGACTATGATGCCGGCTTGTATTCTTACCACAAAGGCTGCGATGCCGCATCAGCAGGTATTTTCTTCGATTCAGCCACCTGTAACAAGGCTAACTGATTATAGATTTGAACAAAATCATCCGCTCAGCATACGGCGCGCAGACAGAATACCAAGAACTGTCGTTCGAGGCTATTGAGCACTGGCATGCTTGGAACAAAGAGCTGTCCGATGGCAATGTGCCGCCGGGTATGAGCTCTGCCGACAAAGTCTTTTACAACTCAGGCGCAATATCCCTCAACTCCGGCGACATCTTGCCTCCCTTTGAGAAAGCCACCATCGAAGCCATGTCGAAGCTCGGTCATGGAGGCACGCAACTCCTCACCACGGATCCAAAACAGGCCGCGGCAGCACGAGAACTCGGCTTCAACGTCGATCAGTTCAACGCACAGACCCGTGGCAAGCCAACCGTGGGCGTTCTCGATACCAGCGGCGGCTTTGCAGTGGCTGACAAGGCATGCCGCCTCGCACTTCACAAGGCTCGAGGCTATGGAGCAAAGTTTGTCTTTGGATCAACTGCCGGTGCGTTTGACTCGCTCGTCTACGCAGGCAAGGAAGTTGTCGGGATTCGCACCAAAGACCGAAGAATCCATCCCGCCATCCTGACCATTATGGCGTGTGGAGCTTATACACCCGTTTTGGTCCCACAACTCGATGGACTCGCCGAAGCCACCGCCGGGTCCGTTGCTGTATTCAAGATTCCCAAGAATTCGAGTCTCTTCGAACGGCTGTCTGCAGACAACTTCCCCATCTGGATGTTCAACATGCGCAGCGGCCAAGACGGCGGCCTGTACGGCTTCCCCGTCGACGCCGATGGGTACTTCAAGATCGGATACCGAGGCACAAAGTACACAAACCCGCAAGTCCAGCCCGACGGCAAGGAGCGCAGCGTCCCGGTTACTCGGTATACAAAGGGCGACACGATTACGCAGATCCCCACAAAGGCCATGAACACCATTGCGTCGTTCTTGGCAGACTACCTCCCCGAGATACTAGAGCAAGGCCTCGACGTCGCGTTTACGAGAGTGTGCTGGTACACGGACACCTTTGACAACCACTTCGTGATAGACCGAGTGCCGCAGCAGCCGGGTTTGATGGTTGCCACGGGAGGCAGTGGGCACGCGTTCAAGTATTTGCCTAACATTGGGAACTGGGTGACTGACATTATCGAAGGCGTTGGCTCAGAACGCCCGGCCGTAAAGGCGTGGAGATGGAGACAGCAAGAGGATACCAAGCCCGTCAATGTGTTGATGGAGGGTAAGAAGGGTGCAAGGGCTCTACAAAATGTGACTCTGAAGAGTCAGATTAACGGGAAAAGCACCAAGAGGAGTTCATTGCTGTAGTGAGTCATGGGCGAGATGCGCAAAAAGGAAGCAGGTCGCCCTATGCCCATTTGCCGATATGCCAAAGTCTTGGTAGTTAAAGCTTTGCATATTGGTGCGAATGCCTTTGTCTTCTACCAAAAGATTGTAAAAGCTTTTCTGTAACAGTTGTATCCCATGCTAGCCTTCTCTTCGAATATTAATGAGCGTCGCGTTGCTATTATCCTGCTGTCCTTATCCTCGTCCTAGATGGGTAATAAGCTGTGTCTCATGTCTCATTGCATACTTAAGTTTTTATCCAAGGGGATGGTAAATAAGACCAATTGAAAGTGATCTCAGGAACAAAATCTTCGTACAGGCAAGGCATGTTGGCTTATTACGAATCCGAAGCTGGGAAAATGCGCCTTCACAACATCAATTAATTAATTTTTGGATAAGTTCACGGTTAGGGTTAAGATAGACCTAATATTTGCGAAGTCAAGGCCTTTTGATCAATTATCAACAGACTCTACTACAGATCCATATGCTCTGAAATTCGATTATACCCCTTCACCTAATTCTCAGGAGGGTAGACGACAATCCTGTCGATATCCGCTCCTTTGTAGTCGACCCCGTTGCTCAGACCGCCAATCGTGATCTTGTTCTTACCCTTCTTCAGAGGCAGCAACAGCGGGCTGGAAAGGATGATGCCCTTGTGCGTATCCCTCTGGTACAGCGTGTGGACCTTCTCCGTGTCGCCATTGACCACGACGCTGCTGATGCGGCGCAGTTGCCAGGTTCCTCCGATTCTGTCTGGTGTGCCGCCGGCTACGATTCATGTCAGTACGAATTTCTACAGTGGAAAGGATGTGTGAACTTACGTTGGTCTCCGAAGCCCATATCATCGATGTCTTTTCCAGGTTGTTAGCCAAATGAGTCAAGTAGCGCGGCTGGGGCCAACTCTTACTCTGGTGATAAAAGGAGACCCATTGATCTTTGCCTTGACCAGTGACCTCGAATGTGAGTGTGCTGTCATTTCCATAAATGCCAGTGGCAATGACGCCGTTGGTTCCAAAGGTCTATCAATTTGTTAGTTTAGTTTGCGAAGTCCTTGTACACGTAAACGCACAGCCTCTTGGAGGTAAACATCTCCCTTGGTCGTTGCACTCTTCGAGTTGTAGGTTTTGCCACTGATGGCCTTCCAGACGCCGGTTTTTCTACCCAGAGTGATCAGTTTTCAATGTGCTTGTGAACCGTCAACAAATTTCCTTACACGTTGAGGTCATAGATGTCGTGCCAGACAACCTCAATGCTCTTCTTATTCTCGTCAATTTCCAAGGGCAGCCAGACGTTTCGGCTCTCCCACAGCGATACGCTATCCCACTGTGCATTGTCAGTAAGATTCAAGAAGTCTGAGCTTAGCTGAGACGCACCTGGTCTCCCATGTAGAGATAAGTCGTCTTCTTTGTGCCCTTGATTCTCCACGAAAATCCAGACTGGGTGCTGAATGTACGGGTGTAGGACGGGGAGACGAAAAAGGGCTGCGACCAGGGACCGCTCAGAGAGTCGGCGCGGAATGCGACAACGTCTGGTGATGCCGATTAGCTTTCTCATGGTGTATTCCATGTCAATCCAGTCGTTTACTCACTGTTAGGTCGGTATCCGGTCTTGTGGCTCATCAGGGCAAAGTAGCTCTTGTCGGTTTGCAGAATTGTGGGAGCTTCGAGATCAAATTTGTTGAATCGGAAAACGGCCTCCTCAACATCAGTGATGTTGTCGTTGAAGCGACTGAGGTACACATCACGTCCTTGCTTACTATCTCCATTAGAGTACAGGGCGTAGGACTTGCCGCTCTTGTAGTCAGTGAAGGCTCCAAAGTCTTGAGACCAGTTTCCAAGCGGCGCGATGGCATTTTGGAAGGTATATGGACCAGCAATGTCGTCTGAAGTCGCAAATCCTTGCTTGAGTTGGGTGTATTTGGAGTCGTCTGCGTGCCACCACATCTAAGAAACGTCAGCATTGGTCAAATACTAGGTAGGCATACATGGAACATACGTGGTACTTTCCCGTTTCCTCGCTGTAGATGACTTTAGGTCGCTGGATGACGTTGGATTTGGAGATCCATGGATGTCCATCCACCGGTTCTTCTGCGCATGAGCTCGGTTCAAACAAACATTGAGGCAGAAAACCTACCCAGCGCTATTCCATGAGACGTCCACGTTGCGAGGTCATCGGAGCTGTACACCGAGATGCCGCCGCCCTCAACCTGGCCTTCGGTCTTGTACTCGCCAAACCAGTAAAACTTGCCCGACTCTTGGTCCACGCAGAGGCCACCGGCGTGGGCGTTGAAGAGGTTACCCTCTGTGTCGTGCCATCTCGCGCCTGGAACAATCCACTTTGCAGACGCGCAAGTAGCCAGCGCTACGAGCGTCGAGAGTCGAAGAGCGACCATTTTCGAATTCTTGGGCGAATGGAGATGGCGCTGAGATGCCGAAAGGTGGGTTTCGAGGTGAGCACTCTAGCTTGAAGCTGATCATCCCGGTTTTATATGAATTCTTTTATTAATACCTTATTTCATATTATTGCGTGTTGATCCATGGCAAAGTCGGTGTCTGGTCATCTGTCCCGAGCTCGGGTGACAATAACGCGAGCTGTTCCTGGTTGGTTCTTCTTCCGCACCTACTGCAACGTCGCAACGACGGCAAATTAAGCATCGTGAGGCTAGGACGGCATGGATCTACAACTTTAACCGGTAAACTCTGGAGTTAATTCGTGGTTCTGTTCGACGATCCCCCTGTCGAGGACGGGACATTAACCTCATCCAGATCTCCCTTCCGTACCCCGCACTTATACGCATCATTCCATTCCCTGGGGGACTGATGCCATGCTGGGAAGCGAGATGCTCAACGAGGTATGATCACTAAAGGCCTCGGGAAATTGTTTTTGCAGGGTCCATAAACTAACCGAACTAGTGTTTTCCATTTCTCCACGAATTGAATGGGTCTTGGCTCACTAATGTGCGCGAGGCGAGTTAAGCTAACATGTCTAGGTGGCTTTACGCCTACCCTAGAGCATGTTTTACCCCGCTCAGGAAATCTTCAACGATGGATGTACTTGAGGCTTGAGCGATATTTATAGTCTCCTGTTAGAATGAGAAACTGTTTCAATAGAAAGAGAGACCTTTCTGGGTCGCGGTACTTCTATTCTCGCAATTTGGTGGCTGTCGATGCGATTTCTTTTGCTCATGAGTTGTTGGCGTTGCAAGTTGCTGAAACCTGCTAACAGTTACTACGTGAGATCCCAATCCCACTGATCAACAATCCTGACAGAAGCTAAAGAATTCTTTGGACGATCCAATATCCTTCATGAAATCTCACAAGTGGAACAAACGCATCCCCCCATTTATGCAGAGTTGCGCTCGTTGGCAATGAAGCCATCGAGAGTCCAACTTGCTCATTCAGAACGTGGACCAAGGATCCTTCTGGCCCTGCTTCGACCGCTGCAAAAGATGGGAAACTAACCCGTGTTGGTCGTCGGTGTTGGTCGTCCAGGAAATGCTTCTGCCGAAACACCCGATCTTTTTCCACTCCAGCTCCCCAACATGACTTCTCGTCCCGATGCTAAGCGTCTCTCATCTGCTGAGAATATGACTCGTCAAACCGATGCCAAATGCACTGTCAACGCCTTATCACACCGGGCCAACTCTGGGCTTCAACCCTCCTATCGCGGAGGCTCATTTGATAGGTCGGCCCGAGACAAGAATGGGCGTGCTATCTGTCCCAGGGAACTTTAACTGACTTGGGCGACGACCGCATCCATTCGGAATGGGGCAAGTCTTCAGCCGTCCTACCCACAAAGCGCACTTGTGACTCCTCCGCCCCCACTACTGCGTTCTAGTTCAACTCTGAGGGGTGATGTGGCGGGCCGGATCGAGTCTTGGGCGAGATAGTTGGGCTGATAACGATCAGCCACTGGGATGCCGGCCGTTAGGCCATTACGAACACTCTCTGGATGCGGAGAGAGCAACTTGGCCTATATTACCATCCAGACGCGAAGTGATTCTCGACTAGACAATCACCATCAGATAACAGAATCAACCCAGTTTGACAGAGAATCACAAAGCCAACACACAAACAATCACTCCTCCATCTAAGAAATGTGGCGCTATCTCGGTCTCGGATCCTCCAACGACGTAAACAGCGCTAAGGATCCTCCATCTCGAGGTCTACCAGCATCCTGGTACAGATCACCAGAGTTGTTCCAGCTGGAAAGACGCGCAATCTTCTCTCGCAAATGGATTCTCGTGACCCATTCGCTGCGGTTCAAAGAGACGGGCGACTTTCTCTCCTTCACATACGCCGACTTCCCATTCTTCCTTGTTCGCGATCGGGAGGGCGCCATCAACGGCTTCCACAACGCGTGCCGCCACCGCGCGTACCCCATTGTCGAGTCTAGCTGTGGCCAGGCCAAGATATTAAGCTGCAAATACCATGGCTGGTCCTATGGCTTCCGGGGGAACCTGGCCAAGGCGCCTCGCTTCGACACGGTCAAGGACTTTGACAAGACCCAGCACGGGCTGCTACCAGTTAACGTGCACATCGACAAGGCTGGCTTCATTTGGGTGAACCTGCAGGCTGGGGAACCGGACGTGAAGTGGGAGGACGACTTTGGAGGCATGGAAGACAAGCCGAGGATGAAGCAGTTCGACTTCTCGGGCGGCTACTCGTTTGACCATGTTTGGGAGATGGATCTCAATGCGAACTGGAAGTCGGTCATGGAGAACTACAACGAGTGTTATCATTGCCCAACTTCACACCCTCTGATTGCCGGAGTGTCAGACTTGAGCAAGTATCGAGTCGAGCCGAGCGGAGGTTGTTTGGAGCATGAGATTATTAATAAGAAGCCACAAACTGAGGATGACGAGTTTCGTCGATCCATCACATTTGCGTTCCCCTGCACATCAATTACTATAACGTAAGTTCTAGCTATCTCCTCTTCATCGCATTCTTCCATCCGCTCAATCCCCCCCGAAACAAGACTAACCATGGCCAACGCTCAGTAAGAACTTTTTCTACATTCAACGCATGATCCCCATGGGCGCAACGAAGACGAAGATTGAAAACGAGATTTATCGCCACAAGATAGCAACAGATGAAGAATTCGCCGCCATCAACGCCTTTTACAAACAGGTCCTGGAGGAGGACAAGCATCTATGCGATGAGGCACAACGGAACCTAAACTCGGGCGTATTTGTAAACGGGGAGCTACACCCAGAAAAAGAAAAGGTTCGTGTCATACGACCTTGTCCTAGCCATGGACACATCCCACTCTTGCTCAAGCTAACACAACCAAAACACAGGGTCCAATCCACTTTCAGAACGCTGTTAGACAGATGGTCATGGACCACCGGAAGAAGGAAGTGCAACAGGGCGGACGGGAAATCTGGCCTGCTACGCCAAAGGTGGTGGGAGAGATGAAAACGGGCAAATTGAGCGAGGAGGAGATGTTTTGCTCTGAACTGGAAGCTTCGAGCTGCCGAGCGAGAGAGGAGTTGGCGTGGTGAGGTGAGATTGGTGCAGTGCCGGGGAGAGGTTGTAGAAAAGTGCACGTATGTGGCCAACAGAGCTGTGAGTATGGTACAAGGTAGCCAGGCTAAAATTGATATCAGACCTTGAGAAATTTCGGCATCAATACAGCAGTGTCTTTGCCCTAATCTTCGATTCTGTTATCATAACAGAGTCTTCCCAACTCAAACGCTCAACGAGACGCCACTCATCTTGTGAGCAACGGCCGATTACGCATCCTTGTGATGATTTATGAAATTATGGGGTAAATATCCATTCATCTACTTTCACTTCACTTTCTGTTTTAAACGTAGATCGATTTATTCATTGATATCATAAACATCATAATTCAGTCTCCTCGTTGAAATAGTCAACGAGAGTCTATTAGTCATCAGCCTCATCGTACTGATTAATCAACCGCTGCGGCACCAGGCCACGCAAGACAACAACACCAGAGTGCACAATCCCCCATCGGACCTTGGTCAAGGAATCTGCCATGATCCAGACGAGTCCGTTGGTACGGCGCCGCTCCCAGGCCAACGTAGATTCGCTGCGGTTCATCCCCTCGGACATGCTGGTCAGAAGAGACTGCATCTCGGCTTTGGGGTCCCAGACCATCTCGTCGTCTTCGTTGTACGCGTCGTCGTCATCATCCTCTGACGCAGCGTTGGTCATGCGAGAAGATGTTCTGCGACCGCGGTTTGGACGGGCATGGTGGAAAGCCCAGCAGGTCAATGTGACCAGGTAGAGGCACCAAGGGACATGGAACAAGTTCATAGCCTCAGAGTCGATCAATGTTCTCATCGTATCTCGCAACATCCGCGCAGCATGCCAGGCCGCAGTCACAGCAGATTGATTTGGCTGCGATGGCTGCTCACTTTTTGGAGCAGGTGCAGAATCTTTTCCATCAGAGCTTGACGCTTCTCGACTCGACGCCTTCGCCGAGTTGGTAGTGGCAGCCCACCGTTTCACGATCTGAGCAGATCGAAGGTAGTCTCTTTGCTGCACCGGCCGACCAAGGATATGGCGAGCTCCCGCGTAGATTTGCACGTCCAGGAAATCCAGGTTAAGTAGGACTTGTGCGGAATGATAGACCGCGTTGTAAGCAGCTGCGAAAGCAAGAAACTCACCGCGCTGAGTCTCTTCTTCAGTGGCCGAATCCTCGCGCCCAGTCTGTTGGCCTTGTGATCCCCTTTGGAATCTAGACGTGACAGCCGCACAGTACCAATCAAAGTCAACTTTCCACAGATCATATGCGGTGCTGATCATCTTGCGCCAGGAACCATCGCTACCTCCCTCGGACACGACTCCAAGGGACGTCTGGTCACGGCGTTGCATGTCCCATGCAATGGACATTAGCCCGTGTAGGATAAGCATCCTAGACAAGGCACCCAGACCCGTGGGACGTGGCATTTTTGAGGACAAGTAAGACTTGAGGGTGGGCAGATATTGCGTTCTGTGATCTGCAGACAGGGTAGACCGCCAGGCAGAAACCCAGGATGTAGGGTCCCGGGCTTCCCATATGCTTTGGCTGCAAGGGAGTTCAAGCCGTAATTCAAAAGAGGACATGCAGAGACTCTGACAGAAAAGGACTGCATGCTGAGTGTCCCACATGAAGCAGAGAAGCGCAAGTCTGATAACCTGGTTAGCGAAGTTCCAAAGATGTGAAGAACCGAGTTGTTACGAACCTCTTCTTAGACTCAGCCTCGGCCCACCGTCTCCAAATACGGTCCAGGCCTTCAATATTGTCTTCCCCAGAACCCTGAGGTGGGCCAACGGGTCTGATAGACTGGCAATCCGATCGTCGAATCAAGTTGATGAGCAGGCCATGGAACAAGTGGCTCATGTCATGCTGCTTCTGGCCAGCCCTCGACTTGCCAAAGCACTCGACCAGCAAGATGGTCTGCAGCGTCCACAGCTCAGGTCTAGGAGAGAACCCGGTGTGCGCGAAAATGCTTGGACGAATAACGTCGTGGATGCACACCGCAACCTGGTGCGCATCTTTTGTTGAATATGTTGCGCCGAGTAGTAAAACGGATAGGAGGAGGAGAGGTTCGTCTTCATGCACGTTGAACGTGGCCAGGTGGATCAACGGGTATGCCGTATTGAATTTAGTAAAATAAAGCCCAAGGTATGACTGCAAAGAGTCAACCGAGAGTAGTGGATGGTCCCAGATAGAATGTCTTTGATCTGGCAGTGAGGGATTTGCCCTGTCGATAATTTTCAAAAGCCGTTCCCGAATAACTTCGGTCAGTATTGGCAGTGGAAGTGGCTTCCTAAGTGTAGAAAGTGGCCTCTCAAACTCGATAGGAATGGCATGAGCGCCACCAGTTCGATTGTTTTGAGTGCCAGCTGAGCCATCTGCCAGTCTTCTCCTCGGGCCTCGTTCAGGAAAGACCTCTGCTGAGACAGGTCGCGCGGGATGATGCGTCATCCGTTGCGCTGGTTGGGGGTTGTTGATGTCCATGAAAGGCTGCTCTTGGTTCCTCGGTTCGCGAGGATCTGTATCCATGGTCTCTGTCCAAAGCTGAGATGTTCCCATAGACTCTGGAGTAATGGCCAGGCCAGCTTGCATATTCACACCCTGAAAGTCTTGGGCAAAGAATTCCGGAGAGTGCGCGGGTTCGCTGCCGCCAAACGCAACCGGGGACTTCTCGATGTTGAATAGCCAGTTATAGTCCAGGGCAGTCGTATATGGCATATTAAACGAGCTAGCTGTGTCGGGCTGGAAGATCCGATCGTACTGCAGCTGCTCCGGGCTGCCGAAGGGGTCCTCTATGGTCCTGGATTGGAGCAGCTCGGTCCAAGACTGGTTGTATAGTAGCGTGGAGTCTTGCTGCCGGGACGAAGCAGCAACCCCTGGGAAGGACAGGGAGTCGATGGGTTCTCCGGGGCCAGTTGCGATATTAACGTGGCCTGATCGAATGTCAAGCACTATAGGGTCACTTTCGTTAATGCTTTGTATGGCTGGCTGTGAGAATGCCGGATCAACGTATTCATCAAACTCTGTGGACTCAGGCTCAGGCGATGGCTCCTGCTGAGCCTGAGGCTGAACACGACTAGTTGAGGACTTCCTCTGGCTGGTAGCGTATGTACAGGGACGTTTTTCCACGACAGAGCCGTCAGGTGCTTTCCAGGATCTCTTCCTGGTGTCGAGAACGCCGTGGCCTGGGCCTCCTGCTTCGAGATCCTTTTGGCGGTGACGGTCCATATGCCGTTCTAGCAAAGCATCAGAGTCAGCATGGATCACAGGATGCTACATAATTATGACATGATATCCCGTGAACGTACTCAACAGGTCAGGCCGCTTGAAGTGGGCGCGGCAGAGAGTGCAAGTTGACCCGCCAGACGTGTGATTCAGGGCATGGCGGTGCAGGTGCTCTGCACGGGTGAAGCGTTTGGAGCAGCCCGGATGGGTACAGGCAAATGACTTCTCACCGACTGTGATCATGCTGGGGTCCTTGGTCTGATCTGGCGCTGCAGCAGTGTCTGGTTTCCAGGAGTCGTTCATTCTATCCACTTCTGTTCCGAGGAGTCAAAGCTTCCCAGTAAAATTGAAAAAAGGTACTTGGTTATTATTTTTTTGCCTCTGCTTAACGATAGAGGTGAAGAATGGGGTAGAGGGATGTGAATGATGCTTGTGCTGTGCTGATCGAGGGTGGAGGGATGGGGTGGAGGCGCATTTTCATTCTAATGGCGGGCAACACACAAGCGATTGACTCGTATCACACGAAGTGGAGATAGATATGGAGAGACTTGAATAGGATGAATTGATAAGGCCGGTATCAGTGCTTTATGTATCAGTCCGGCAAAAGCAAGGATTTGCTGGTACAACTGTGACAACTGACGTGTGCGGAGTACCAACGAGCCAAGTTAGCAAGGGAAATAATACCCGGACGCTACTTCGTACCTTTGGTACAGGCTAATATTGAATCCCCAAACTGGGTGCCATATAAACGATTTGTTCACATATTGCCGTAACTCAATTATTTTTTCATATGTTTCATTAAGCGACAAACAATGCTGCTGACTTACACAACTTGCAGCTCTGCAACATCAAGAGAGATCTGAATTCGGTCCCTATCAGATAAGAATGTTCAGAGGGGCAAGTACTTTCTTATCTCCCCCCATTCTTGCCCCTCACTCATCCCCACTCTTGGTCTCCCCAGATAAGTCCGATCTAACCAGTCCCGGCAGGCTTCTGCAGAAGAGTGGATTGTCCATCGCTAGGCCGGTTCATGTGGTGTGGAAACTGACTCTCGAAAGTGGGGGAGTCTGCTGAGAGTGGACAGGGAGCTCTACAGGGGCCTACAGGGACGGTACTTGTCTCACGGCAGAGGTCATTACTCTGTAATCAGGATCGTTATCTGGGCCGTCATTGGGAGAGTTGGAGCGATAGATGCCATGCAGGAAGCATTGGCTCTCCAAGACACGAGATCAGAGCGAACTACGGAGCACGCGGGGAATGGGATCGGATCTGCACCACCCGTACCACGGCTTTGGCCGCTTCATCACTTCCACTCCCGACTCAACAGACACAATGCCGCATTTGGCCTGGAGCCTACCTGTAGGAAAACGCAATACATAACATTATCTTCAGCAGCCCCGACAAATGGAGGGACGGGTTATAGCCACTGAGTGACAGCGCTACCTGCTAAGAAAACACATCAACATCATAAACTGTCGTCACTAGTGAAACCTACATCAACGGCTCGCCAAACTGAGACGAGCGTCTGACAATTCTTTGTCCATACCATCCATCCACCCTGTACTCCTGGTTGAGGCATCAATTCAATCATGGCGGCCACAGCAAACTTCACAGTGCAACAAAAGATACAAAGAGACGCAGCGAGCAAACTAGATGTACGTTGTGCCCAATTGCACCACCGCTTGTAACTTTGTTCAATCAAGTGATTCTCCTCAACTCTTGACCCTTACTCATCGCTCTTCAGGTCATCATCGTCGGCGCTGGCCTCGGTGGTCTGGGGGCTGCCATCTCCATCCTGCTCGCCGGCCACGATGTGACAGTCCTCGAGGCTGCACCAAGCATCGGTGAAGTTGGCGCTGGCATCCAGGTCCTCCCGAATGCTGCGCGGGTGCTCTTTTCGTGGGGCATGAAGGACAGCCTCGAAAAGTATGCCACCAAGCCCCAGAAGTGCAACTTCATCGGCTGGAAAGGCAACTTTCTCTCTGATATGGACTATCATGGATATGCGGCCGCTGCTGGAGGGTATCCGTTTTGGGATTTCCACCGCGCCAATCTTCACAAGTGTCTGCTGGATCGAGCTGCTGAGCTCGGTGCAAAGCTGATCACCAATGCCAAAGTCGATACATATACCGTATCGGCAGACGGCGCTTCAACGACCGTGTTTTTGGCCGACGGACGCTCCATGACCACCGATCTCCTCGTCGGAGCAGATGGAATCAACTCAAAGCTGCGAGAAGAATTCCTCGGCAAGTCAGACCCTCCAGAGCTGACAGGAGATCTGGCGTACCGACTCCTCCTTAACACGTCCGAGATGCTCAAGGACCCTGAGCTAAGGCCGTTTATCGAGGACCCTCAAGTCAACTACTGGGTCGGGCCGGAGAAGCACTGCGTCAACTACGTGCTCAAGGGTGGCGAGCTGTTCAACATGGTGCTTCTTGTCCCGGACGACATTCCGCTGGAGGAGGGCAACACGCTGATGGGAAATATTGACGAGATGCGCGCTCACTTTGATGGCTGGGACCCGCGTATCGGAAAGATGTTGGCAATGTGCGATTCAGTTCTCAAATGGCGTCTGTGTATCCGACCAGGCCTCGAGCCAACTTGGTCTCACCCGTCAGGTTCCTTCACCTTGCTCGGCGATGCTGTCCACGCAACACTGCCCTATCTCGCCAGCGGAGCGGGAATGGCGCTGGAAGACGGCGGTGTGCTTGGACTCTGCTTGGCCCGGTTGACAGACAAGTCACCAGCATCGAAGCAAAAGGCGTTGGACGTGTACGAGGCTTGCCGACGAGAGAGGACCGAGAATGTCGTACGAAGGGGCACATACAACCAGTGGATCTACCACCTCGCAGACGGCCCGGAGCAAATCGACCGAGACGAGAAGTTCAGGCTATACGGAGAAAAGGACGAGCAATGGCTCAGCGGAGAATCACCCGTTCTGCCCGAGTCGCAGGAGACGGGCGAGGATCCGTTCCCGTGGAGGTATCACGGCGTCGGGCGATGGCTGTTGACGTATGACATGGAGAGGGATATTGACGCGAAATGGGGAAAGACAACGCGTCCAGCTTCGAATCTTGCCCCTGCTCGAGCAAGCTTATAGATGACATAGGTGTATTGAACTGAGAACCACGACTGTGTTAATGGTTACGTATGTGCTGTGTCGTGAGCGTTGCAGATGATCTAATGTTTCAAGTCCGACACTCGCCATCCGTCTTGAACCCTTGTGGAGATGAACCTGTAACTAAGTATAGCCAAGCTTTGGCTTTTTCTCCATATCGCAATGCTTGGTATCGCGTGGGTTTCGCGTGCGTGTAGCGAGTTCGGATGATGAACTGCTAATGTAGTGTCGTGGGGTTGATACCCTGGACAGTAGAATCATCCTCGGAGACATTATTGAAACTCTACTTTTTTCACATCATTGTATCAGCCAAATTCTACCGGCCCCGAGACCATTCAGAACGAAAAATATGATCTCCCTCTTTCTCTTGAACAATAAAATAGTCGTTACGTAGGACGGGCCACGCGTCCCAGGGACCCATCCTGGTCTACTCCACCAACCACCAAACCAATAGCATCATGGACAAGAACCATTCCGGGCCCAACGACAAACGCCGTGCAAAAGAAAAAAAATCACCTGAGAGCTGCCCAGAAGACTATCAGCTCCTGCCGTGGGAACCGGCCTCATTAAATCGGCTTCGCGGCTCGCCAGAGTTGCGTGGTCACAGAGAGTCGAGGCACTATCGGAACCCACAGTGATGACGCGTTTTGGCGGGCTAACACGTTGTTGAGATGGGCCGTGGCGGCTCGCAAAGTGGACATGACAAGGGGCGTCTCTGGTTGCTATTTGCTGCTTCGTCATGTCACATCTCCCGTTTTTGCTTGGCTTTCCCAATTCTCGGGGCCGCGCAATTCGAGACATCTTGACAAGCGGGACATGTTCCCTGCTGGTCGGAAGTCGCTGGATGCCCGTTGCAAGACGCTGCGTCATTCTGCCGAGGGCCCGAGACGTGTATTCGTCCCATCATGTACTCCGTAGTAAAGAGATAATATTCGTCGTCGTCCTGTACCTTTTTTCTTTTGTTGTTGCCGCGGCTTTTCACTCTTTCAACCGCAAGCGCCCTCATAGGAGTTTTTTTTTGGGATGATTTCCTTTTGTCATTCGGCCTGGGTGCCTAGGCTTATTACGTTGAGCCTCTTTGCCAACGCTCTACTTATCTACTACTACCTTTTTCTCACACCAGAGCAACCGGCATCCACTACCTCATCCTTGTCCGCCTTTCCCTCGTTACCGATACTTCCTTCAACAAACTATCGAGAGATTGTGACCCCCGAGGATCAGTCTTTTTGGCCGTACCGGGTTTACAAGACCTCACATTTTACCCCACCACACTTTTCCATTACGACAAATGGAGGGGCTGTCGCCGATGGATACATCTTTATTACGCCCGAAGCTCGCGGAGGAAATGGACCGAATCAGAGCCTGCCGCTTATCATGACACAAGACGGCGACCTTGTATACTGCTGGGATCAAGTTGGCCTCAGAGACTTTCAGGTCCAGTCCATCAAGGGTAAGCCGTATCTGACGAGTTGGCAAGGTATTCCAAAGGTTGGCCATGGGTATGGAGAATGGGTCACCATGGACGATGGTTACATCAGGTCAAGCACACATCTGGATATTCAGGTCAACACTAGAAAGGAGCACATAAACCCGACTAGCTTTATGGACTTTCACGAACACGAGGTTACGCCTGAAGGAACCGTCCTAGTGACCGCTTACAACACCACGACATACGATCTTTCGAGCGTTGGGGGGCCGGTCAACGGCTGGGTGGTGGACAGCCTGCTCTTCGAGATCGATATCGAAACCAGCGAGGTCGTGTACAGCTGGAGCGCCTTAGACCACATTAATATCTCCAAATCAAAACTCTCAGTGCCCTCCAACCTCGGTGACGGCACCGAGGGTCGGCCGTACGATTTTTTCCACCTCAACTCGATCCAGCCCGTGGGCGAAGACCAGCTCTTGATCAGTAGCCGGCACTACTGCGCCTGCTTCATGATATCTCGGAGCACAGGCGATGTCATCTGGGAACTGAATGGTAGCGGCGAGGGGGGAGACTTTGGGCCGTTGCCGCCGGAGGGCCAGTTCCGGTATCAACACCACGCACGCGCGCACGATGTCACCAGCAGTGGCTTCAGACTCAGCCTATTCGATAATCATAACAGAAACGGAGACTCAGGCGCAGTCACGAGCAGGAGCATTATGCTAGACATCAAGCTTCCTCCTAGCCAGGACTCGCCGCCTCGGATCCTACACACTCTCGAACCCCACAAGAGTCTCTACGCCAACAGCCAAGGCAGCTATCAAGCCGATCTAAGTAATGGAAATGGACTATTGGGCTATGGTCAGATCCCTGTTATCACCGAGTACGGTCCATCCGGCGACAGCAACGATATCCGCTGGGAAGCACGATTCGGAAACGACAACACGGTCGACAGCTACCGAGCTTTCAAGTCCGACTGGAAAGGAACCCCGAAAGAGTGGCCGCCGTCACTCGTGTACGAAAGGAACGGTACCGATATGAAGGCGTACGTTAGCTGGAATGGTGCGACAGAGGTCCAGCAATGGAATTTGTACGAGGAAGAAGTAGGCGTGGGGCTTACGGCTATTGGACAAGCTATTGCTCATGGCTTCGAGACAGCCATCGAAATACCCGCTACATTATTTGCAAGGCCACGCTGCATAATTGCTGTGGCCGTTCAGGATGACCGTGAGCTACTGTACTCGAACACAGCTTGTTATGAATAGGGCGTGGGAGTGGTTTAAGAGTAGACAACGGCGTCAAGGACAGGAAACTTAGAAGCGCATACATGAAATGATTTCTTTAGTAGTAAAACAAATTTGCGGTTTCAAATCCGTCAGCGATTTCGTTTGTCTCCCGTATCGCCCCGAAACATTAAAGCACTAGGATCACCAGTCAAAAGTGTCTTTTTGAGTAAACGTGTCTATTCATCAAAGTACTCGAGAAAGCCTTGTCGTTTTTCCAAGGCAACCACTCTAATCTAACTTCCTAGACAGCAGCTTGTTCCCATGTTCATAGACGGGATGCTCCTGCGATGCGAATCATTCCTGGCTTCATCATATGTGTCTTTCAGGCGGACTCTGCCTTCTTCTCTTCATAAAAGGGATAATCATTGTAGCCCTTCTCAGGAGGGCTGGCACCGTAAAAGGTCGCCCGGTCGTACTTGTTGAGCGGCCAGCCGTTCTTGATGCGCTCAGGGAGGTCGGGGTTGGCGATGAAGTTGCGACCGAGGGCCACAAAGTCGGCCTCTTCGCTGTTGACCTTGAGCGCGGCGTTTTCCGGGTTGAAGTTGCCGGTGGCGAGGAATTGGATGCCCACGGGTCTTAGGATGTCGCGGAATAGGTTCAGAGTGTTCTTTGTGGGTTGCTTTGAAGAGCCCTCGAGCGAGGCCATTTTCTGCTCCTCATCAAGGACTTCGTCAAAACGGGGTTCCACCCTGCGAAAAAATTAGCCGGTTTATTCTTGTAGAATGAAGGTTGGATTTCGACTTACATGTGGACGTAGGCGGGTCGGTTAGCCGCAGCCAAGCTGGCGATACGATTGCAGAGATAGGACCAGTGGGCATTGGGGTTGCTATCCCTTGTGTCCTGGAAATAGTTGAATGGGGAAAGACGAATGCCGACCTTTTCGGCGCCAATAGCTTCAGTGACGGCGTCAATGACTTCTAGAACGAAACGGCATCGGTTTTCAAGAGTACCGCCGTACTCGTCCTTGCGGGTGTTGATGTTGTCGTGGAGGAATTGCTCCAGCAGATACCCGTTTGCTCCTACAAGATTTGTCAGAGATTGATTCTCGTAGAGGCCGTTGAGGCTTGATAGGAGGATGGGCTTTTCTTACCGTGAATTTCAACACCGTCGAATCCAGCGATATCGACCGCCCTCTTGGACGCAGCAGCCCACTCAGCCGTCAATTCGTGAATCTCCTCGACAGTCATCGCACGAGGAGGACCGTCCTTGCACTCAGTGCCATCAAGGTACGTTCCATTCATGGGAATAGTGCCCGACGAGATGCTTGCCTCGCCTCCACGCATACCGGTAGAAGTAGCTCGGCCAGTGTGCCACAGCTGAACAAAGATGAAGCCGCCCTTAGCGTGGACGGCGTCCGTTACCTTGCGCCATCCCCGCAGCTGGGACTCGGTGAAGACTCCAGCGACGCCGGGATAGGCGCTAGCATTCATGCAAATGTCGGTGGCTTCAGTGATTTGAAGACCGCCCGCGCTGGCACGGTCGCCGTAGTACTTGACAACGCGAGGACCAGGGACATGAATGCCGCGAGACTCCAGCTCACTTCGCATGCGTGTACAGGGGGCCTTTGAAGAGGGTTAGCGGACAGTTGTATAGATGTGACTTTGATGTAGGCTCTGGAGAGTCTTATCTAGGTTCGCCCGGCCTGTCTCGACGTACCTGTACAATACGGTGCTTGAGCGTCAGACTACCAAGCTTCATAGGCACAAACAAGGCAGTGTCCTTGAGCGCGGCAATCGCCGGCGGGGGTGTGATGGCTACAGGCATGATGGTTTTCGGTGAGTGGTGAGGCTAGAGCAAATGATTGCAGATAGTGTAGAATGCTGGTGACCTCGGACAAGAAAGACAAAGGGTTTTGAAGGCTCGGGTTGAATCTCAGAATCGAGATGCTTGATCGAGATGCCGTCTAGTCAATCTGGGGACGCCTTTTCATCCAATGGCATGTGTGTATTTAGTCCTCTCAGCTGTGGGACATTTTGGTCTTGAGTACCCCCATTCTTGCAAAGTGGGAAACTGTTTGAAGTGGGAAGTGGACGGATGATCGCGAGAGTGGGGGGACAGGCCAGGTTGGACTATCTCACCCTTGGAGTTCCACTCTCGATAAGCTACCGACACTAGGAAGTGCTGTGTTGATTCATAACAATCCCCGTCCGGGCTTCCATATCAGGAAGTGGATTTAGCCTCGTCCGGGAGATCATCCCGGGAGAAGCAATCAGTGGAACGAGCGAGGAACACGGGGTACGATTCACGGGGTAGCAATGTGATTATGTAGCGTCACAACCTAACTCTTAGTTGGTGTGGTCCTTGATTCAGCTATGGGCAGGGTCCTTGATTCAGTCAAGGGTAGGTCGAATGCTAATTCACTGGTGTTGAATGAGGGGGGCATGGGCTTTTGCAGAATCGCTTCGGCTCATAAACAGTATCTGACATGTTAGATTAAAGAACTGGTGGAAAAGCTACCGTGCGTCTGGTGTCGAATGTGCTCATGCATCTTTGTCGATGGGGCGGGTTTTGACGCCCAGCTATGGCTGTAGAGCCAACAGCCACTTACTCGCGAAACGACAGCTTGGTAAATGTGGCGTTCGTATGGATGGTAAGGGCAAGGTTCCAATAGGCTATTCATTTGCCTTCTGCTCGACACTCGTAAGCTGCTGCAATGGTTGTTTGGTGCACGCATGTGCAAGTGCCGCTTAGTCAAGCTTTGAATGTTGGAACTTCTAGTCCAAGCTTTATGAAAGTTCAAACATCAAGATCAGTGCGGAATTGTTCATGTATAAATCGTTGTTATTACTAAACGGCACTGGGAGAATGCAATCTTCCACATCTCAGCTTAAATGCCAATTCCAATCAAACTCTGCAACTGCGTCGACGCCACGATGCTCACTACAGAGAAGCATGACCATGGGTCTCGAAAGGAAGCCCCAAACAGAAAACACCGGCCAGAATCCACAGCGCCGCGCTGGCGTAGATGGGCACAACGGTATATCCCGAGTAGGTGGAAATAAACGAGGCCACAAGACCTCCGAAACGGAGCAGTGTTGCAGCGATACCTGTGCCGGTACCACGGACGGGTCCGGGGAAAGACTCTGGCGTGAAGGCAAACATGACAGCGTACTCTGCAAAAGAATTAGTCAACTGTGAACCGCAAGAACAGAATAATCGGAACGTACCGAAGTTGCCTAGGATACCAGTGGCGCACTGGAATCCGATATCCGCCGCCTGTGTCTTGGCCACGGTGTATACGAACAAGAAAACACCAGTGAGAACGGCCGAGATGGCCATCATCCACCTGCGACCGAAACGCGTCTCGACGAGGAAACCTGCGGCCACAGGACCAGCAACACCAACGGCGGAGACGATGCAGTAAATCATGTAGCTGTAGTCGAAGCCCGTGTTGGCCCGGTAGGTCTTCTTGGTTTCGAGATACGAGGTGATGAAGGCAAAGTAGAGAGGATATGCGATGCCGATAGTGAGCCAGATCAACATGGTCACCGAGGTATGCTGAGCCATCTTGCGGCCGGCAAACAGCCTCCTGTAGCTGCTGGCGTTGTAATCCTTGAAGCTCTCCTTGAGGATCTGGACGTACGACATGCCGGACTTGGTGTCGACGGGGGTGAGCTCTTCGGTGACGGCCTTGCTGTTGTTTCCTGCGGCCGCGTTACACTGTCTGTCGATGGACTGCAGCATGTCGAGCGTGAGCGTCGTCTCCTTGCCGTTGTAGCGGGCAATGTAGTTGACAGCTTCCACCGCCTCGGCGTCACGGCCCTTGGAGATGAGGTAGCGAGGAGATTCGGGGATCTTGAACAAGAGAATGCGGATGAGACCAAAGGCGATGGCAATGCCTCCGAGAGTGATCATGAGATAGCGCCTAGAATACGTTAGATATTGGATCAACCGGCAGATAATAATAAGGGTGAGACAATGACTCACCATCCCATGTTGGTGCTCGCCGGGCAAGGTGCATCATCGGCGGAGCAGGCAAAGTTGGCAAGGAAGACCCAAGACAACAGAGCAACGATGACCTGTCCCAAGTTCCACCAACCAGACAGACTGACGAGCAGCCACTGGTGAGTCTGCGGCACAAACTCCAAGAAGATGATACTATCGACGGGCACATTTCCGCCCGCAGCAGTTCCAATGACAGCCCAGAGCGAGCAAAATGCGACAAAGTTCTGCGTACCGGCGACGGCACAGGCAAAGATGCCGCCGTACAGGATGGTAGCGTTGAAGGCGGGCTTGCGGCCGATGAGATCGGCGGTCGTGCCCCAGAAAGAGGCGCCGACGATGAGGCCGACGTAGTAGGCGACGGAGCTGAAGCTCAGGCGGGTGACGTCGTCGAACTCGTTGAAGATGGGGGGTCGCACGGCCGTGATGCCCTGGGACCAGAAGTTGTCGACGATCCAGCCGAAGCCGTTGACGACGAAGAGGATCCATTGGAACCTGGATGGGGACAGATTTGTTAAGATTTGATCTCCAGTCTGTTGTTGATAGGCCACGGTAAACCCAAGGGAACAACTTACTTGCCCATGCCAATCTCACCCAGATGCTGGGAGACCAGCTCAGACTTCAGACGGTAGCTGTCACTGACGGCATTGCCATAAAACTCTCGAACCTCGGCATCATCAATAACGACGATCTCGCCCTGGTTGATAGAGTTGGAAGTCATGACAGGGCCCAACTGTGTGGCCTTGCCAGAGTTTCCCTTCTCACTATCGCTCGACATGATGAAGACGTGTGGAATGGGAGTTTTCTGAAGAGAAGGGAAAGATGTGACTTGTCACTCGAGGCTTGGTGTTTCTGAGAAGCGGGTTTTTGTCTGGGGGGACTGCGGTTGCATTTATTCATATACCCTTCCCTTCTAGATCCCTGCCGGAATCCGGGGATGTGACGTGTAGCTGGAACGATTGCGACTGGTACGACTGGGGGACTAGGGGTTTAGCAATCGAGGCTGATAGGTAGGGCATGCATGGCCATGGCTATGACTTGACCGAAGCGTATCGCGCATCCATGCGTCTGGGCTGACACCTGCGGTCGGTAGGCTCACCTTAACACGCCATGGTGGTTATCGAGAGTATCTGGACGCGTATCGTACTGGCCCCAGTGTCAGTATCGCTATCGGTGTGGTATCAAGGGCCAAGATGCAGCTATCTCGGCGCGACCAGGGATCAACTTGTTAGAGTTGAAACTGCCCCACCCCCACTTCTGAGGCATTGACCAATAACAGGGAGTACATTTGGCCAGCAGGCATTGATTGAACGAGTCAGTGCCTGGAGGAACGTAAACACTGCGGTTAGCTTCCGTGTCGAGTTGCGGTCGAGGGCATCCATGATTGCTTCCAGGGCTATCGCGGAAGAGGCAAGGTCCGGGGCATCCGGGAGGCAAGCCGTAATCTGGGGTCGAACCAGGGTTGAGGAGGCCTAGGAAGGGAAGCAATACCCTGGGACTGAAGATTGCGGATACAAATGCCTACTGCGTATAGCATGAAGGGCTACGTACATACAAGATCCTGGAGTGGGCAGGGGCTCGACTCCCACTCTGACTGCGAGAACTGCTCAGGGTCCACGGTAATGCTACGCAGTAGAGTTCAGCTAACACCACTTACGGCCACCAGAGTATCAACGCAGACGCATCATAGACTTTGGGTGTTGGTTGTGCCGCAGCTCACCCTGGACCCTTGGCCCGGGGCTTGATACCGGAAGCAACGCCACATTGTAGCATGTTGGAACCAACAACGACGCTCTGGTTTTATGCGGCGTTTCTAGAAGTGTTCTGCGCCGCTGCATGGCGTTTGCATGGGAGGGTATTGCGTTGCCAGCCAGCAACAAGTACCGGGACTGTCGAAGGCTAGGGGGATGATGACATGGGGGCTGGCATTCTGTACCCAATATAGGGTCGACTTTGCAGACGAAAAACTCTGTGAAAGTGCAGCAATCTCCGCATGTTACATTCTTCGGGCTCAAGCTGCACCGCTCATATAAAAAGTTGCACATACGCGGTGAAAACAAGATTGTATGCAACAGTTTATCCTATACAGAGCAGCCAGCCCAAACCTATAGACCGCGTCGCATAAGCCTCAAACCCCATCCCATTCCCAAGCCTATAACCATCAGTTGGCTTTGAGAAAGCCGCCAAAGTAGCCGTCCAACCATGTCGCCGCCGCCTCTCCCGAGCTCGAGTCAGAAGTGCTCCATCGCTTCACGGCGCCGACGTAGCCATCTGGCCGCACCGTGACAATCGCGGCTTCGCTGGCATCGAGAGCCCCGAGCCATTTGTCGGTGCATTTCCGGCCCTGCGTGTCTAGATTCGGCACGTCGTCGAGGTAGACGGTCCAGCCGCTCTTAGCTAGGAACGGCGGGAGGGATGCGATCTCGAACTCCTTCTTTTCGGCGGATGCTAGATACGGTTTTAGTGATGTGGTGTTGTAGAAACCAAGTCGGGTACTTACAGATTAGGGAATATGTGATGAGTTCGCTGACGGCTGTGTATCGCTCTGGTCGGACATATGTGTCATCAGATCGCCTCGGCCGCGGCTTGTCCTTGTAAGACTTTGCTGCCGCAGCTGAGAGGCGAGAGACGATAGATGATTCTGATGTCAAGCCGTTGTTGAGGCCAGCAAGGAACGACGTCTCAGCAGCTCCCATAGCAGTGCCCAAAATAACGTAAACACGGAACTGACCCAGCATCGGGATATCGAGCTGAATATCAACAGGGCTTGCGTCCATGAACCTGGTGACTTTTGCAGGAGGCAGGTTGCATCCCGGCTTGGCCGCACCCTTCAAGTCGCCCTCGTACGCCAGGTTCAGCTTGTTCAGACCATACTCGACACCGATGCCAGAGATGAAGCGCGTGTTTTGGCGAAAGTTCTCAGCGAGTCGAGCTGCGTCTCCAGCGGCAATCTCATTGGCGTGCTCAAAGTCAAAGTTGATGAGATCGTGTGCAATCTTTTTGCGTTCCTCCTCGTAGCTCTCCAGAAGCACATCGTCCAGACCCAGGCCTCGCGAAGTCAGGTTGAGCTTCCAGCCGAGATTCCACGAGTCGTGCATGCTCGTATTCATGCCCTGCGCCGCCTTGGGGCTATGCGTATGGCTCGCATCTCCTGCGATGAAGGCTCTCCTCTGAGGATCTGAGAAGCGAGCCGCCACGCGCTGGGCGACTTGGTAGTTGCCAAACCACTCGACGGAGCGCCACTCGACCTTGTAAGGGGCCAGGATCAGGCGAGCCTGCTGCTTGACGTACTCCTCGCCGAGGTCCTTGGAGGTAACGGACGTCTTCATCTCGATGTAGAAGCGCGTCATGTTGCGCTCGCGCGGGATGATGAGAATCGAGCCGTGCTCCTCGGAGAAGACGACCGTCTTGCTCCACAGGTCGGGGAAATCAGTCTCAATCTCGCCGTCCAGGACGCCCCAGACCGAGTTGTGTGGCGTGCCCTGCGCATAGGTATCAGGGATGGCCTTGCGTACCAGCGACCTTGCTCCATCGCAGCCGACGAGGTAGTCGGCGAGCACAGTCTTGTCTCCATGATCCTTGACGTCGCAGCTAATCTCCAGAGCCCCTTGCGGGTTCGCGCTCTGATAGCTGTATGTCTTGAAGCTGTGGCTGCGCTTCACCTCGAAGCCGCTCTTGCGAAGGTCGTCGACAAAGACGCCCTCGACCATGCCCTGGTGGCAGAGCAGGATGTAGGGTTGAAGAACGTCGACAATAGAAGGAGGGTAATGGACCTCACGGCCCAATCTACGAAGACTCTTGTCTCCTGAGCTCTGCCACATGCAGATATCATGGACCTTGACGCCTGTGCGGAACAGCTCATCGCCGACGCGTAGCATCTGGAACGTCTCAATCGTCTTGGGCTGGATGCCGTCAGCCCGACCGACGGCAGTCTGGTCAGGTCTCTCATCGAGTACCTCGACATTGAGGCCGAATCTGGCAACCAAAGCGCTAAGATGGATACGCGTGAGAACTATAGTTCGATGGTGTTTGCAGGGGTCATATAAGGAAGCAACTCACCCCAGCATCAGGCCGGCAGGCCCAGCTCCGACGACGCAGACGTCTGACTTGTCTACTAAGTGCTGCCCGTTGACTCCATTGGCGGTACCGTTTACCGGTGTCGCTGCCATGGTGAATTATTATCGCACCGTCAATGCGGAGTGTGTGTGGATGATTATGTCTCGAAACGTATTCCCAAATACGCAGTCGCTGGGGTGCCCAATGAAGTGTCCGTTGGAGTATCAAATAATGATCGCTGGATTATCAAATAGTGTCCGCTTTTAGTCTACCACCAGCAGATCGGAGCGGGCAGTCTTGTAGCCCTTTATTGCCTTGACTATGTCGACGATGGTATCCCGTGTCGAGCTGGAGAGCATGCCGAACGGAGACTGTCTGGGCCGCTCTGCAAAGCCTATGAGCTGACTCGGCCAGCTCCGCGAGCGTCCTTGGTAAGCCAATGATCCCGTCTACTGAAAGATGGTACGCCATAGATGGGGTTCGAGATAGTGACGGGCTAGGTACTCCTCCCATTGCTTCCCCCACTTTGGCAGCCATCTCGTCCTCTCCCCCACTCCTGAAGAGCTGAGCTACCTACTTTGGGCAAAGCCTCATAATTCTGGCCTTTGAACAGTCATAGCCAATCGCTCTCGATAACCCATTTCCACTCATGTGGACGGGGATATGTCGGAAACGCCGGCTTGTTCGTCACGATAAACCCTGCCTCGCCCGTTTCCCCGCCTTGCTTATCCGAGCTATCAGTTGCCCTAGTGAGGAGTCGAGGGAAATACAGGGCCGACTTCGCTTCAGGAGGATAGGGAATGACGAGATGTATCAGATTGGAATGGCCTGTTGATGAATGGTTCGAGAAATAATCTACCGCCTCATCGTAACATCTGCATCGACTAGAAGCCATCGCCATGACTGTCGTCAACGGACACGCGAAACAGCCCTGGCAGGACGTCGTTGCCAAAAAGAGAGCGGAACAGGCAGCGCGATTGGCCCCTTTCATTGCAGCTTCAGGATTGGACAAGGGTTCGAGCGATGACAAGATATCGAGTAGCGAGAATGACGAGGGCCAGGATGTCACAGCCATCTCTAGTGCTAGCCAACTGGTTGATTTGATTGACCGTGGCGATGTGACATCTGTCGCCGTTACGAAAGCCTACATCAAGAGGTTTGTTCCTATCAGCTCTCTGTCTACTCATAATGTTTGAACGCAAACTTACAGTCCGCTTTCAATGATAGGGCTGTAGAAGCACATAAGCAGGTATGTCAATCAGCACTTGCATCACTTCCAATGACCACATTACTTACTGAAGTACAATTTAGACAAACTGGTAAGCCACTCTTTGCCATGCTGAGAGTCATACACGATCTTGCATACAGATGGTCAAGGTTGTTGCCTTGACTTGTTAACGCGGTCATTTAATTTAGCCTCACAGAGATTGCATTCGATGAAGCGCTCAAACAGGCCGCACACCTCGATGCAAACCTAGCAGAAGGTAAAAAGCTTCTGCTTCCTCTGCACGGTATCCCTATCACGTTAAAGGACCAGTTCAACGTCAAGGGCTATGATTCCACTATCGGCTATGTGGGTAGGTCATTCGCGCCCGCATCGGACGACGCGGCAATCGTCAAGATGCTGCGATCACTTGGCGCAATAGTCCTTGCGAAATCGAATCTGCCTCAGAGCATCATGGTGAGATTTTAAATTTAGACCGCATCTGCTATAGAAAACTGGGTGATTGACACAACAACAGTGGTGTGAGACTGACAATCCCCTCTGGGGCTTGACAACCAACCCCGTGCACAAGGATTACACTCCTGGTGGTTCAACTGGCGGAGAGTCAGCTCTTCTGGCTTCCAACGCCAGCATGTTGGGCTGGGGGACAGACATTGGAGGAAGCATCCGTATTCCATCCCATATGATGGGTCTCTACGGATTGAAGCCAAGTGTATGTACTATCATCTCGCTGGCAATGCATGCCATAGAGTCGCTAATTGCAATCACAGAGCGCTCGATTACCATATCAAGGAGTCCCAGTCTCGACCGACGGCCAAGAACATGTCCCCTCAGCCGTCGGTCCATTAGCTCGCAGCCTCGACACGATCCATCTAGCCGTGTCATCCCTCATCCGGGCAAAGCCCTGGGAATTTGACGCTCGCTGCGTTCCCGTATCTTGGAGAGAGGGCGTCTACAGGGACACGCTGAGCCGCGGACTGACTATCGGCGTTTTGTTCGACGATGCAGTCGTCCGAGCACACCCACCCCTCATTCGCGTTCTGAAGTCCGCTGTTGAGGTTCTGCGCAATGCGGGACATGACATTGTGGAGTGGAACGCTGACCTACATGAAGATTGCATCAGGACCATGGTACGGCAGTTCTGCATCGGATAAAACAAAAGCTAATCATACTTCCAGGATCAATACTACACAGCTGACGGTTGCGAGGACATCCGAAACGACGTCACAGCCGGAGGCGAGCCCTTCATTCCTCACGTAGAGCGGCTCGTGAACCGTGGAAAGGCCATATCTGTCTACGAGTACTGGCAGCTCAACAAGAAGAAGATGGCGCTACAACAGGCCTACCTGGAGAAATGGGACTCGATCTGCTCTCCAAGAACCGGCCAGAAGGTAGATATCATTCTAATGCCGCCAATGCCTCACAGCTCAGTGCCCCATGGCAGCTGCCGCTGGGTTGGTTACACCAAGGTGTGGAATTTCCTCGATTATCCCGCCCTGGTGATACCCGGAGGAAAGGTGTGCAAGGGGGACGTCGCAGAGGCGTGGGATTTTGAGCCGTATGGTGTAGAAGATGAATGGAACCGGAAGCTATGGAAGGATCATGGCGAGCAGATGGCGTCTCTTGGTTTGCCCGTCGGGTTGCAGATTATCGGTCGCAAGCTTGAGGAGGAAAAGGTGCTTGCTGCTGGAAAAGTCCTGGACGATCTACTTAAAGAAGTCGCCGGTAGAACATAGAGAATATTTTTACGAGAATGCGAAATCCATTCCTGCCAAGGCACCGGACAGTCCCATCATTTGCTGGGGCCCTTATTTCCTCTAAATCCAGTGAATTGCTATCGTAAGTAGATAAAGATTAAAACTTGGACATGTTATTTGATCACATCGCAGATTCGTTGTTTGGATCCTTGATTAATCCAGGGTAGGAACCCGGGGAAGATGAAATTTCCACATCACGTTGCATGCAGGTCAACGAAATCGAAAGAGTTCATGAATTTCAGTCCATTATTTATCAACGCTACTTAAGTCTCAATTTACTTTGTCTGCGTCTTCTTCCACTCATCATACTTCTTCATGACCTCCTCCTTGCTCGCCGGCATAAGCGCTCCCTCAGGAACGGGGTTCTTGCTCTTGAAGTGGTCGGCCATCTGTTTCGCGTTAGCATTCCCCGTCATCTCAAAAAACAGTAGATAATTAAAGCTTACCTCGGCCATGGTAACCCACTCGACTCCTTCGTGCTTGTTGATGTGCTCGATGATGCGCTCGTGCATCAACAGCACGTGAGGTCGTCCAGACACGTCCGGATGGATTGTCATAGGGAAAATGAACTCGTCTGCGGTTTTGATTTAGTCTGGGTTGCTATCAAGGCAGACAAAATAGATGTACGAACCATATTCCCTATAAAAGTAGTCAAAGTGATCCTTCCAGATATCCTCAACGTCTCTGGGCAAAGGTCAGTACCAGTCAAGTTGTTGATGATGTCTGGACTTACCTTGGGTTCACCCAGCCGTGTGAGTTGGCCGAGTTCTTGATAAACATCATCGGGGGCAAATCGTCGATGTACCACGACCCAGGAATCTCCACCAACCCGGTCTCTCGTCCCTTGACCAAGGGTTTCATCCACTCCTCAGCCTTCTTGCTGTAATCAATCTTGGTCCAGGAGTCTCCGGTACGCAGCCAGTACGCCTGGCAGTCATGATGAGACATGGAGTGGTCGTACTCGATGCCGTAGCTCAGCATCAGCTCAGTGCCTTCGGCGCTGGTCTCCCACCACGGAGCCACGCTTCCACGAGGTGGCTTTCCGCAGAATTCGGTCAGCATTTTCCACGTTTTGTCGAGGACGTCGCGCTGCTGCTCAAGTGTCATGTCCACGGGGTTTTCGTGGCTGTAACCGTGCAGACCAATCTCATGGCCCGCGTCGCGCACCATGGCGCATTCTTCGGGGAAAGTCTCTAAAGAGTGGCCTGGGATGAACCATGATGCCTTGATGTTGTATTTCTCAAAGAGTTTCAGGAGACGGCGAGTGCCAATAGTTCCAGCCCACAGGCCTGTAGGCAACGCGCAACATGTCAGCATATGGTCATTCAAGAGACTTTAGATTCTCCGTTCAAAACACTGTAGGTAACGGGTGGGGAAGTCCCCAGATCCGTGGTTGGGCTCTAGGGTAAACTTACCTCTGCTGATATCGCTTGTGCTGTCCTCGCCCCCGTATGAACCGAGCCAGCCGGCAACCGCATCAATATCCACACCGTAGCTGTCGAAGAAACACGCGATGTGAGTACTAGAACAGCAGCAGCATTCGATTGTGGCTAAGGCTTACCAAACGAGAACCTTCTTCTTGCCCATCTTGCTTGCTTAAAGAACCGTTTGGGCTTAGTGCAGTAGATGAAGCACGATAAACCACTAGGAGAGTGTGGAGATTTTGGTTGGTAATGACGCGGTAATGTGTGGTGGATGTAGGGTACAGGATGGCTTGGGAGTGGGAGTGACCAGGGACCAGTCTGTGATCCGGGTCTTATATGCTAGATGTGAAACCAGTCCATTCACTTATCGTTGATAAAGTGCACTTGGAGGAATGAGGGGAAGATACGGCCGTCTTTCATCGCTTCAGTCTAGGTTTCAAATCACGTTGACGGTTCAGCAGATCTTCCAGAAAATCCACCAAAATGTGCTCGAGATAATGACATGGCACATGGTATAACACAGTTACTACCAGATTTAATGATAGTATTTTCATCCCGTAGCGATCAATTCACTGCCGTCTGTTCCCGTACAGGTCTTTCGCCATACTGCAATTCCGTTCAATTACTCCGCTCAGTGGCTACTGCTTATCGACGACCAGCTTCGGGTTCCGAATGTCGATAGCAGCGCTCAATTGAGTTAGTGCATGTAGTGCTAACGCTACAGTGCATTATCCCACTCTTGAAACAACGCCCTTTAGCCTCCCACTCTTCAGAAGGATCATGACCGCTGTAACTACTTTTGATGTGTCTCCCACTTCTGCACCTTATCACATGAAGGTGTGTACCCGCTGCATCTACCGTATGTTGTATTGGATTGATCGGATTTGGCTTCTTGCAGCACCTAAGTGGACAGTTAGTGGAAGAAACAGGCTTGCGAGACGGTTCAAAAGTATGTCATGGCGTCGCTGAGAATTCCGTCCATGCATCCAACAGTCCCCCACTCTCTGTATGGCGGTACAGTATGGACTGATCTTCAACTCACAGCATCACTCCCTCCCACTCTCACAGCGTCTTCCTGGACTACCCCACCTTCCACTCTTCACATCCACTCCACAATTAGGACGAAGCATCACGAGGCAATGAGCTTCATTGAGGAGACCCCCGCACGCTGGGCATACCTCCCTCTGCTGGAGCGGGCAGATCGGAAAACAGATCGCGTCCCATCCTTGTTGGCCCACCTCGCGGTTGAGGGGTGATAAGCCACGCCGGCAGTATCCACCTGTTGAGAGGAGCCATGGCAGCTCTGAGTAGAAGTGAGATAGCTGGGTAGACATCTAGTATCACCTCCGAGAACCTTTGGCCATTTTCACCCATCACCACTTTCCTGCCATTTGTTCACCACCCTGGTTAAGCAGCAAGCATCATCTGTACAGTACACGGTTAGGCTCTGCTAGCACACAACTGCCTATTCTCCAATTGCATTATTCAACCACCCACCAATGTCTCCGGTATGTTTGCCCTGTGCTCTGATTGCTGGTCGCCTCGTTTGGGTAAAGGCAATACCCAAGTACTATGGAGGCTTATTCGTCTC
The DNA here is from genome assembly GCA_029931735.1 of Dactylonectria alcacerensis. Lineage (NCBI taxonomy): Eukaryota > Fungi > Ascomycota > Sordariomycetes > Hypocreales > Nectriaceae > Dactylonectria > Dactylonectria alcacerensis. The sequence goes on along the minus strand of JAPMUZ010000003.1, from coordinate 4,920,356 downwards.
TTAGTTTGACCTCAAGGGCCGTGTGGCCATTGTCACTGGTGGTGCTGGAGGTTGCGGATTTGCCTTCACCGAGGGCCTTGCCGAAGCTGGTGCAGATGTCGCCATCTTCGACATGACGCATCCCCCATCTTCAGACATGGAGGCGCTTGCGTCCAAGTTTAGCGTCCAGGTTCGCTCATACATTGTCGACGTCACGTCAATGTCAAGTCTCAAAGATGGGTTTGCTGCGGTCAAGACTGACTTCAACGATAAACTCGACATTCTCGTGGCGTGTGCGGGCGTTAACAAGAATGTCGAGTTCCTCGACACTAACGAAGAGGATTTTGAGAGGCTGTTTAACGTCAACTGCAAGGGTGTCTACTTCTCTGCCAAGCTTGCGGCCGAGGCCATGATTGCTAACGGCACCAAGTGTGGTAGCATCATCCTAGTAGCTAGCATTGCATCTTGGATCGCAGTGCGATCACAGCGATCCTCAGCTTATTGCGGAACAAAAGGAGCTGTGCGTGCCATGGTCGCACCCATCGCGGCCGAGTTGAACGCACATGGAATCCGTGTCAATTCCATCAGTCCTGGTTATGTCAAGACAAACATGACCGCTGCCTTTCCCCATCTTCTTGAAGGATGGAAGGATGAGATTATGAACCACCGCGTTGCCGAGCCCGATGACATTAAGGGAGCCTGTGTCTTTTTGGCCAGTGATGCTAGCAAGTACGTTGAGAAAGCCCTCGGAGAAGTGAATAAAACGTTAACATGTTGCTAGGTACTGCACTGGTAGTGACATCCTGGTTGATGGGGGTGTCACAAAGTGGTGATTGCAGAATACATTAAATAATAAACTATATTATGCACGCAGACTCATATGATGACCGTGAGATGTCAATATTCTGAGACTTTTGCATGGACAAAATAAAATCGACGTCCCTGCCCCTTTGCTGATGCCTTAACAATTATCTTTTGGTTTTAGCATTTTATGTCAAAAGTAGGGAATGCAGCTATCCACAGTTTGGCATTCTTTGTAAGGCTCACGGAATCTCAAGGCAATGCGTCAGATAGTAGAGGTAGCAGACGTCAATTCTCCTGGCATAATTACCCATCAGGTTAAGCCCACCTCTACCCCCACCTTCGTCCCATCACCTAAGGATTGACAGGAATATTCACTGGACGCTAATTACACAGTCTAGTCTCATAAAATCTCATTGATACAATTTATTTGAACATTCTTTACATAACTCGAGTAGTTGTGATGTATATCCTACGCCACTGGGGTCTGAGCCTGAGCCGTCATCTTCTCAAGGCCCTGCTTGTAGAGCTGAGCTCGGCCATATGACTCGGCATAAGCCGCGGAAACGGCCTCTTCCACCGTCACGGCGCCAAACTTGGCAGGGGTGTCTTCAGACTTGCAGGTTGGGATGCACTCAACGAGGTAGTCTGGGTTTCCAGAGACAAACACGGGGATGGAGTAGCGCTCCTTGCCTGACTTGTTGATGACGCGGTGGATGTTGCTCTTGTACTTTTCGTTGGTCCATCGGGCCATCAGGTTGCCCAAGTTGACGACATATGCGCCCTCGGTGGGAGCGACCTGTTGTTTCATGAGCATATTAAACACTACAATGAGTGGAGATGGCGTAGACATACATCAATCCAAACCGAGTTCTTCTTGTCCCAGACCTGGAGACCATCAACAGTATCCTGAAGAAGCATCGTGATGGCACCAAAGTCGGTGTGGGCGCCGATGCCTCGAGTGAGCTTGTCATCGCCGTCCTTAGGCTGACTCGGGTAGTGTAGGAGTCGCATCGTGGCGACAGCGCCGTCCATAAACTTGGAAAAGTACGTCTCCTCCAAGTCCAGAGACAAAGCCAGCACTCTCATCAAGTCAGACGCCAGCCTCAGTGTTGAGGTATAGTAGTTCATGGAGCCACTGCGGAAACTCTCCAGGTCGCTACCGAGGCCCTCAGGCCACTGGTTAGGCCCACTGTTAAGCTTCTTGTTGATGAAGTATGGATGAGTCTCGGGGATCTCGGCGCCAATGTAGAATCCCTCCTTGAGCTCGGGCTTAGTTCCCTCCTCGAGGATCTGGGACCTAAGCATCTCATAACCGCGGTTCCAGGTATTGTTCTCTTTGGCAACCTTCTGCTTCTCCTCCAAAGGCATTGCGAAGAATTTCTTGGCACCGTCCATGACGGCCTTTTGCTCGCTTAGGGGAACAGAGTGTCCAACGATCTGGAAGAAGCCATTGTAGAGGCAGCTTGAACGGACTTGGTCCACAACCTTTTGCTTTTCAGCAGGGTCTTCCGAGTAGAAGCCTACAAGTTGCACGTGTTAGATACTAGTTTTGCTTGTGGTACCATCACAGATATAAGCGGTTGGGTGTGGATGGATGCGACGAACCCGAAAAGTCAATGATGGGGATCTCCAGCTTGGACATGATGAACTGTGATTGGTCTTGACGAGGCAAGTGGTGATTGGATGTGTCTGTTGCTTTAGGCTAGTAGTCTCTGTTGCTGGTGATGGCAATTGCAAGGTTGAGTATGGCGTCAAAAGGCCGAATGTTATACTCTCCTCTGGTGAGTGGAATGGATTCCGGGGAAGCCTCCTCCCACTCATCGTTACATCCCCCCGGCCATGTCAAGTGACGAGTCAATTAGCGTCCGCAACGCCTGCAACATGGGCTTGACTCGGTCATGATCCAAAAGTGGGGTATGACAATGGCTGAAGAGCCGGAGCGGAGATAAGGTGGGAAGTGGCCATTAGCTTCCCGAAGGCCACCGAATGCCTCAGCATGAGCCGGAAGATAACGATAAGCGAGACGCTGGCCATTCTCGCCTGTCGAGGAGGTGGCTGTTTCGGCCCATTCCGACCCCCACGATAAGAACGGACGGTCTTGATGACAGTAATTACGTGCGCGACTTACATTCGGCCATCACGCGCTGATTAATAATGAATGGTTATACAATAGAGAAGCTATACTCAGCCAAGGCCGTTGCTAGGCGTTAATACCTCTTGCCCCTGGTCAGAATTAGCAACTTGGCGCAGCTAGGGACTCCTGGCTCGCTGGGTGCGTTCGAAGAGAGTTTGCCCATGCGTCGAGGGTGGGATTGTTTGGTCCAAAACCAGATTTACCGCCTACTCCGTAAGCTGTGCAAAGACTGAAGGACCAACCAGCCGCGTCTGTGAGTCGGTCAATTGCGGAACTGAATTGTGCACCAAACAATATCAACGAGATACTGCATCAGATTGCCTTGACTTTGTTTGCTACGCAATGAGTAGAGTGACTCGAACCGGGATGAAGAAGGTAGTAAAGGATGACAGGCTGGGACATGCTTGAGTTTGTGGCCTAAGATGTCAAGGCTGAACTTGCGCCTTATGGCCGAGATTATGGCAGCAAGCAACATTATTTCGACGTGTCAGAACGATAAACACAAAGGCTCCAAAGGCTCAACCGCATTTGGCTTGTGACGAGCCGTTATAGCATCAAAAATGGCAGTCTTTTAATGCTGGAAGTTGTTTCTCGTACTTCATACATGCAGTATAATATTGCTTCTCCTAGTTTATTTATGACTAGAAAATCGAACTTGTTGTATCAAATCATTCAACTGATGGTGAAAGTCTATAATGTACAATATCAGTCTAGGAGGGTTATGGCATTGCAAGTGTCTTTGAGTGTAGGGTCTACTTGGCCTGAGGTGGAGGGTCGGTTTTTTACTTTTGGAAGCATGGAGAGTACATGATTTCCAGAGCTGAAGCCAAGCCGCGTCGAAAAACTGGCATTCGAATTTGAAATAGTCGGAAATAAGTGGAGTTGATTCTTCTTCTATGACCTCTCGGAGCCCGGGTTATCATCCGGAGTCTTGCAACCCCCAGTCCTCTACAGGTCACCAGCCCATTCCTCCTCTTGATCCTCTACATATTCTTCGACATAATCGCTCAACCTTTCCTTCAGGTCCTCCACTTCAATCTCGCCGTTCCATGCGTCAATCTCTTCTCTACCAGGCCTACGGGGAGGAAGTGGGACGTCCTTTACTACTTGGATGACGCCATTCTTGCCAATTCCATCCTGGAATTCGACCTTGACAATTCCATTCAACACAATCGAGGTCCAGCCCTTCCAATTGTACACATCCACTCCCAGGCTCTTCTTCTCCAAGAGTGGGTGAAGCTCAAGATGGAAGTGGCCGGAATCATCCAGCAGCGTCTCAAATGACTTTCCTTCCTCGTCTCCGTAGTAGACCTCATCACTGTACAGTGTGATATTTGGCACTATTTGATACTTCAGAAGGGCTAGGAGATATTTCTTGCCCTGCTCGGTATTGAAAAGGAACGCGTTGGCTCGCGGGCCTAGGCGCTCCCATGCTCCGTTCGAGGGGGCAAACACGGTGGTGCCAATCGTCTTGATGCTGTGCAAGTACTTGGCAAAGTCTGTCTTTTCATATGCGAGGAGAAGGGTGGAGAATTGACCCGGGAAGAGGTTGATCTCTCGGCCGATCCAGGGTGGTGGAACAAGGATCTTGTCGACGGCGTGGATGACACCATTCTTAGCTTTCTGCGAGGAGGTTAGAGACAATAGGACATCCAATGACAGATTGCAAGCATACGATATTCACAGCGACAACTTTGCTATACACGTTCACCCGCAAGCCTGAGAGTCCAACGCTGGTTCGAAGGCGCTGAGGCTTTCCACCTAGCTGCTCCTCCTTCAGAGCTGTCGGGACGGTATGCGTGGTAAGAATTCTACCCGCAGGATATTCTCCCAAACCCACGTGGTAGTTGAGTAGGTCCTCGACGAATTCGTCCGATGGCTTCTTGTGATCTTCGGGGATATGTTCGAAGGCCTTATCGATGGGCACAAACAGAGTGTAGGAAGCGTCGGAGTCGTTAAGCAGCTTCGTCACGTTTGCGTGATGCTTGACAAGCTTGTAGAATTCTTTCGTGTAATTGCTCTTGTGAAGGAGCTCGTAGATGGTATAGTTCGATTGATCGTGCTCGAGGAGGTCGACATCGTAATCAAGGGCGGATCCGCGATTATCTTCGCCGGAGTCATGCGCAAATATGCCGCCAAACTCTTTGCGAGCTGTCTCCTCGGCTGTCTTGACCGTTTCCTCTATTCCGGATGAAAGGAAATCGATCGCTTCGTTCAAGGAGGTGGTGATCTTCGACCGAGCGTCTTCGAGCAACGATTCTCCGTGTTGGACTTGATCCTTGAAGAGCTCGGGCGCATCCTTCAGGATGGCGATTGCCGATACCGCGGCGACGGACGCCAAAGATACGGCGAACTTCATGTTTTCGGATAGGCTGCGGCGGCCTCGTAGACGCAGAAATGTGTCAAAGGAGACGTACGAGCTCGATGATAGATGGCCTGTGGCTTGTCGGAACGTTGATCAGCTCACGTTCAAATCGCCAAAGGATAACGGCGATTGATTCCAAGAGGTCAAAGTCGTACGTCCGCTTTCGGGTGTCTCAGCGTTAAATATCAGCCTACCCGTCAGCATACAAAAGACAAGTACCAGGGGCGAAGACCAATGGAAATGCCAGTCTACAGGCCAAAAACGTCATCCAAGTCGTCATCTACAGTTGGAGCTGTCATCATCCGGAGGCGTCGGAACTACCCCGCATCGTGTTGCTCGGGTTTGTCGGTCACCGAAAAGAGGCTTGGCAAGCCAGAGAGCCAAGCTTGTTAGTGAATTATGCGTTGACGCCATAGAAATGGTTAACTATTGCACGACCAAGCTCTGTATTGCCATCAACTTGGGTGAGTGGCGTAACGGTATCGTAAATGGCGAGACCAGACACGCGAGTCACCAATCGCCCCCAAGGCAGGGCATCAAGTTACGCGTCCAAGATGTCATTAACGGCTGATGCAGAGCCATTCAGACGGAGGAATACAACCCCGCGGCTAACCAGATTCGACCACTGTCTCAGATCTTCAATTCTATCACAGATTACCTGAAAAGCTAAATGTTCATGAGGCAAACTTCAGCCTTGTACAAAGCTGAGTAATTTCTTACCCAATAAATGGTCTATTCGAGGCTAATTTCAGCCCAGTTAGGCAATGCTAGCTAAGACGATGTCTGAGACTCATGAAACCGCAAATCTGTCTCTGGCTTTTCTCAAACAGAGAGCTAATGTCCTCAATAACTCTGGTACGCCTGGTCATCACGAAATTTGTACATTTCAGCGGCCTCATGCATCCACACTCCGGTGCTCGCCTACTGCTTCCTATGAAGGAGCCACGGGGCCGAACCTTCGTTGCTGGTGTTAGATGAAGTGTCTCCTTAACATTCGACAGTGTAATTTAGTAGCTGTTCAATTATCTATCTGAAACCCATGATTAAATCAGATCACGTTTCTATGTCGTCAGGATAGGAAGGGGCTACGTCCTCAACACTATTAGGGCTTGGTACGAATTGTCACCTCTGTATTGATAAGGGACAAGAATTCATGGGCTCACTGTATAGTAAAATAGCAGAACTTGGTAAAGCACGGCTATTTCCCTAGTGTATGATAGTATACCCTAGCTGCTGACATTCTTCTGTGAAAAAGTACGGAGTAAGCACCAAGTGTTCGTCATATGCAGCAAAAGGGTAAGATATTATTCACCAGGACGCGAAAGTGCATCCACGCTTTCCTGCATTCCTCGTGAACAGAACATGTAGACTATAGTGCGGCTGACCACGTATCCCTCTTTTCATATCCCAAGATTTGGGAACCTCCGTTATACCAGTGGACGCCTTCATGGCATCCTCTGCTCCCAAGATCCCCGAGGCCGAACGGCATGATGCGCCAGACACAGTCGCCAAAAAGGCCAAGGCGTTGGCCGTACAGATACAGGCGAGTAAACGCTTTATCGTTTTTACTGGCGCGGGCATCTCTACTTCTGCCGGTATGCCTCAATTCCAAGTTGACGATTTTTTACCTATAACTATAAAGGCATCCCCGACTTTCGAGGCCCTGAAGGCGTCTGGACATTGCGTGCACAGGGAAGAGAGCGCACTGGAAAGGGTGTGAACACGTTGCGGGCCATTCCAACAACTACTCACATGGCGTTGCTTGAGCTGCAGAACCGTGGCATTTTGACCTACTTGGTTAGTCAGAACTGCGACGGCTTACACAGAAGGAGTGGGATATTACCTGTAAGTACAGTCCGTGGTGATGGCTAGAAACCTAGGCTTCTCATCAACTGTAATCACAGGAAAATTTATCCGAGCTTCACGGAAATAACAATCGCGAATACTGCGGAGAGTGTGGGAAAGAGTACATTCGTGGTAGGTAATTACTCCGTCAATATGATACTAGTCTGGGCCTCATGATTAGCAGACTTTAGAGCCGTCGCTTCTTACGACAAAACCGTTCATGACCACCGGACGGGACGAAAGTGTGCGCTATGTGATGGACCTCTTCTCGATAGCATCATCAACTTCGGAGAACCTTTGCCCGGGCTACCCCTCCAGCGAGCCTTCGATCATGCAGCAGAAGCCGACCTTTGCCTTGTTCTCGGATCTTCGCTCACTGTGACACCTGCTAATGAGATCCCCGAGGTTGTCGGACAGAGACGAGGCGCCAAGTTGGTTATTTGTAACCTTCAGAAAACCCCACTCGATGAACTCTCCGACTTACGTATTCATTGCAATACCGACGACTTGATGACACAGGTGATGGAGCACCTCAAGTTACCAATTCCGCAGTTCATCCTCCACCGCCGTCTCTCACTTCAACTGAGATCTCAGAGCGATAGTCGACACGAGTTGACAGTGGGTGGAGTTGACGTGGACGGCACTCCAGTTACATTCCTGCAATCAGTCAAGCTCAAGAACAACAGAAGAACCGTTCGCTCAGAGCCATTTTCAGTTCAATTTCGAGGAGATCTAGTTCCCGGCCTGGACTTCAAGCTCGAATTGGAATTCATGGGGCATTACGAGGAACCAAACTTGAGACTTGTGCATCAATACAATTGTGAGCAGGATATGGAGGTTTTGTACCATCTCGAATACAATCCCTATGGTAGAGAGTGGAATGCTACACGAGATACTGCATCGGGCGCTTCCAATCGAAGTTAGATGGGAAATGAATGGTCTTAGCGCATAATTCTAGCTTGTTCTTGTATCTCGATACGAGCATGTACTTCCTTAGTGAAATTGCGAAGTAGGGAAGATAAGGCGTGGAATATCGGGGACTTTGTCTAACTTGTCGGAAGGAAAAACTTTTCTTTACTATACTACTTCGTACTGGGGAAAGATGTAGTTAGCCTTAGGTGGTGATAAAAGTCGAGCTTGAAAAGCTTCATAACGTGAACCATTACTCTCATTTTCGAAGCGACAACTGAGAATAAGACCCCAATTGCTGGCTTGACGTGTTTCAATGGTGCTCATTCCCATCCAGACAACCTGCAATGCCGCTTCTCTCACACCGCCTTCTCCGATCATATCGCAAACTTCCTGCTATCGGCGTATACCCTCTGCAACTGTCATCCTATATCTAGTCATTGGGATTTCGCCGAATTTGACATCCCGGCTAAAACGGCCTGCCTCATACAGTAAATGATCAGCCTAAAGGACCGACCGCGAACATCCTTACCGTACCGAGACGGCACCGGGTCTAAGGAAGCATCACCATCTCCCGTGATATCAGGAAAACGTTTAATGGCCGAGAAGAGGGCCAAGGGAAGTCATGCGGGGGTAAGTCGTGGGGTTGGCACATGGACACAATGCGTCGCATCTGGGGATGGATAATGATAACACAATTGGTGCGGGTCGGAAAATTAAACAGGCTAAATAGACCAGGGACTCGTTATTGGAGGCCATTCGGAAGCCACATGGCCCACTGCCACCGTCTCATCACTTCTCAGGTGAAGGATTAGGACCGATGAATCCTTGACACAGAGGCAATGACCTGACAAATGCCGAAATACGACAACCGTGCAGGTCTGAGCACTGGACGATCCCCATTTTAGCCTAAGTCTCACACACCTCCGGCCACATGTATGTTGATCCAACCAGGGTTGATGTTAGGTCGTAGCCTAGAACTGCCTTGCGGCCAACTCCGCGAGAGATGGCCCGAAAGCCGATTTGAACGACTCCACTGGCTTTGATAGAGGATCAATGCATGCAACCTCTCGATACTGACTCATGGCAAGGATGCAATTGGAACAGCTTACTCCATGTAGTATTAGCATTTAGCCTATAATGGTGAATCCGGGGATATTTGTTCTTCGATATAATGACGACGCGGTACCAAGCTTTTGTTGCATGCCCGTCAAAGCAGACAATATTCCTTGACATCGCATCTTCCCCAGAAAAACACCCGTGATTTCAACCCACCGTCGTATCGAATATGGGCGCCATCGCCAACGCAGGCGGCTACGATGCCGCCCTGCAAAGACGCCAAGCCCTGATGGGCGCCAGCGGCGCTAGAGCTCTCGTCAAGAACTTCAAGGTGTTTCGGATCGCTGCTTTTGCTTGCATTGGAGGCGTTCTCTACGGATACAATCAGGGAATGTTCTCGGGAATTTTAGCCATGCCGTCTTTCGGAAAGCGTACGACTCCTTCGGTTCCAACCAGCTCCGAATACTGTCTAACTATTGCCAGATATGGATGGGTATATTGACAAGCCAACCCTCAAAGGCTGGCTCACTTCAATTCTTGAGCTGGGCGCCTGGCTTGGAGCAATCTTATCTGGATTCGTCGCTGAGGTCTGCTCCCGTAAATATGGCGTCTTGATTGCAACTGGTGTCTTCATCCTTGGCGTCATTGTTCAAATTACGTCTATCACAGCCGGTCACCAAGCCATTCTCGCAGGCCGATTCATCACGTACATAATCTCCCTGCGAACCTTTTTTATCTTCAACTAATTTGTTCGTAGTGGAATGGGAGTTGGTAGTCTCTCCATGATTGTCCCTCTTTACAACTCGGAATGCGCTCCTCCGTATGTCTTCGACCAGCTAATGAAGGCTCAACAATGCCATTCACTAACTAATTCACAGTGAGGTTCGAGGTGCTTTAGTGGCACTCCAACAACTCGCAATCACGTTCGGCATCATGATCAGTTTCTGGATTGACTAGTATGTGCCTTCCAAGTCACACATCAACCTAGCTGACCCAAATAGTGGATCCAATTATATCGGAGGCACCAAAGTTGAGACTCAGTCCGACGCCGCCTGGCTTGTCCCAATTTGTCTCCAGATTGGACCTGCCGCCATTCTTTTCATTGGAATGATATGGATGCCATTTTCCCCTCGTTGGCTGCTCCACCACGGTCGAGAATCTGAAGCCCGCGACGTTCTCTCCAACCTCCGTGACCTTCCCCCAGATCATGAACTCATCGAGCTCGAGTTTCTCGAGATCAAGGCGCAGTCTTTGTTCGAGAAAAGGAGCCTTGCTGAAAGGTTCCCCCACTTGCAAGAGCAAACTGCGTGGAACACCTTCAAGCTCCAGTTCATTGCCATCATGGCTCTCTTTCAGTCACGTGATATGTTTAAACGCGTAATTGTCGGTACTGTGACGATGTTTTTCCAGCAATGGACTGGAATTAATGCTGTGAGGCTTCCATTTGAATGAATCCGTGTGGTTGAGACGAGCTAACATCCATCAGGTTCTTTACTATGCTCCCCAAATCTTCGGTCAACTAGGCTTGAGTGCGACTACGACTAGTCTTCTGGCAACCGGCGTGGTGGGAATTGTCATGTTCATTGCGACGATCCCTGCTGTCCTCTGGATAGATCGACTTGGTCGAAAGCCCGTCCTCACGGTGGGTGCTATCGGTATGGGCACTTGTCACATCATTATCGCCATCATTCTTGCGAAAAATATTGGTAATTTCCACGAACAACCTGCCGCAGGCTGGGCAGCGGTATGCATGGTCTGGCTCTTTGTGGTTCACTTTGGCTGTAAGCAATACCGTTAACGACTCTTCCGTCGATTCTCGACACACCCATAGGCTGATTTCACATAGATTCCTGGGGACCATGTGCCTGGATCATCATCGCCGAGGTCTGGCCTCTTAGCACCCGGCCATATGGTGTGGCTCTCGCTGCATCTAGCAACTGGATGTAAGTTAATATGCAATGCAACTTGAGTTGAATGAGGCTGACAGTTGATATAGGAATAACTTTATGTATGTCGTTTTTGGTTCAGCTTCACGTATTACGTCTAACCCCGAATCAGCGTTGGCCAAGTTACACCAGACATGCTTACCAGCATGACCTACGGCACATATATTCTATTTGGAGCACTGACATACCTTGGTGCTGCCTTTGTTTGGTTCTATGTCCCTGAAACCAAGCGTCTCTCCCTCGAAGAAATGGTAAGTGCTCTTCTCATGGTCTCTGCTCGTACATTTACTCACGCTTCTACAAATAGGATCTCATTTTCGGCTCCGAGGGCGTCGCACAAGCTGATGCAGAGAGAATGGAGGAAATCAATCGTGAAATCGGTCTCCACCAGATACTACACCGTGGCCTGGATGACGGCGAGGCCGTGGATGATATCGAGAAGGAACACAAGGTTTAAGCACGCCAGGCTTACGGTACGATCATAACCTCAGTTTGTACTTGACTTCTAGCATACCCTAGCCTTCAGTCTATCACACAGATATTTGGACATCAAACTGACCTTTTATCGCTTCAATGTGAACACTTCCATTCTTCAATTTCTATAGCTCTATTCAATTACGCTATTTCATGGTCAAAATTCTAAACAACGTCGTTTGCCGCCAGCAAGCCAAATGGAGAGTATTAGTATGAAGCAGAAACCTATGGTGGCTTTCTTATAGACAAGAATACTCCAAGTCCATCCTACGGAGAGTTCCATCACTTAGTGAAGCCGCAATCTCTTTTAGCTCCGAGACCATCTCTGCTCGCAATAAATTTCTACATCCGATTGAGTTCCGCTACACATAGCGCAATACTTGGCAGCCCTTATCTCGCCACTGAACTCCATAATTCCGGTCGAAATTCGGGAACTACGACATCTTGCCGATGACTCATAAATATGGACAAGGTGCATGCATTCACTTCCTGTTTGCGTTAACGTCATGCTTCTAATTGATCAAATCGTCAAATCTTTGTCGAACAAGAGGGTTTCACTCGGTTTCGCGATATACACACCCCAGACGATACTTACTTGACATCTACCGATCTTCAAGTAACCGCGCACTACCGCCATGGCAACTCTATGCATATTAGGTTGTGGTACGCCTTACTACTCTATCCCGGTCCGTCGTTCAGTGCTAATTATAGCTCCCAGGCAATCAGGGTACCGCAATCCTGAAGGCTTTGATTAGAAACCAGCAAGAGGAAGAACCACTACCCTTTTCCCGATACATCGCATGTGTCCGAAGTGAGAAATCCAAACGAGCTCTGGAACAGCAATTCTCCCAGAATCTGGACGTCCTGGATGTTTACCAGGGAAACAACGTCAAAGCGATTCTGGAATCTATTATTATCATCCTAGCCGTGGACCCAGCGGACATCGCCTCTGTTCTTACCCAGCCTGGTTTTGCGGACGCTCTCGATAAGAGACTCTTGATCAGCGTTGCCGCCGGTTGGACCAGGCAAAAGCTGGAAACATCTCTGTACGGAAGTGAGACAAATGAAAGCAATTGCACTTCCCGAGGTTGGGTCATCCGCACAATGCCTAATATCGCGGCAGGCGTATCTCAGTCACTCACAACTATCGAGATTTCCGAGCCTGCTCTGATACCAGACCACCTCCTCCAGATGACAACTAACATCTTCGAGACTGTCGGAAAAGTCGTTCAAATCCCCCCGCGACTTGTCAATGCCACAACCGCCGTTGCGGGTTCCACGCCGGCATTTTTTGCCGTGATTTGCGATGCGTTGATCGATGCTGCTGTCGCGGTTGGTGTCCCTCGAGAAATGGCGCAGACCATGATTTACCAGTCGATGCAAGGGACTGCCACGATGCTTCAAAGTGGCATCCACCCGGGTGTCCTAAGAGACCAAGGGACTTCGCCGGAAGGATGTACAATTGCGGGATTGATGGTATTGGAAGAAGGTGCCGTTCGCGGGCATATTGGGCGGGCTTTGAGAGAATCTGTGACGGTTGCTCGCCTTATGGAGAGTACAACTCATGTGAACGATACACGGAAGTAACGCAACTCAGATAAGTAGAGCTTTGGATATTTAATTGCATTTACTTTGCGACGGTGCATCCTTTTGGACCTTGCTAAGGCGTCTAATGGGCCACAAAATGCCGTAATTGCTCACTCTACATGACCTTTCGGTGAACTCTTCACATCCTTCTTCTGGTGAGACTTCCTCCGTTGAGAAAGCATGTGTCCATACAGGATATAGAAGGCTAGAGACAAGGTGAGCAACGAGCGAGTTAGGACCTGCTGTGGAAATACACGTACCTGGAACATAGATGGCGAGTCCAAACCAGAGGAGATACTGGTAGAGCGGGTTACGAGCTTGCGAGGGCGTAATGACTTTGTACACAAGCCACGCTTCGGAAAAAATGCCGATCGGATAAAGAACAAGGAACATGTTGTACCTTTGCTATTTGTTAGTTCTTCTCTTTTCCAGAACATCGTGAGTTCCATACCTCAGCCACAAGAGGGCATCTGGCACATATCCGAGCCCCCTCTCAAAGGCAAAGTACGTATACCTCACCACATCGGCCGCGTTCCAGGTAACCAGCATGTTGGCGTAAGCCCATTCCCTAGCAGCGACATCGGGATAGTTTCTAGTGATGGCCCAGACTATGGTGTTGCGTCCAGCCACCTGTAGTGCCGTCGTAGCTGGCGAGGCCCGAACCAGCCCGGTGGCAGCGTGAATAATCTCGATGGTAGAGCACGTCTCAGTCCATCGCGCCAGTTCATTGAGCTCGTTCCAGACGGTAGCGTTGCCGGCACTGGACCACAGCTGGATGGCGCGGATGAGGACAACGGCTCGGAGCGTTGCGGACGCTATATTGTATACGACGAGGTATATAGCCGCCAAAGGAGACGCCGCTGGTTTTGTGCGCGCCATTTTGTCTTGTTGGATCTTTTGGAGAGCTGCTGTTGAAGAAATCTGTCAAAACTTGGGAGTAGCGCGTGTCACGATGGAGAAGATGAAAGGGTGGGTCATGTCTCCACGTACGGAGTATCGATTCAAGTAAAAGGTCCGCGGCTTGGTATGAGATGACATCAGGAAATCCTCGGTTGCTTACTTACACTAGACCTAATTCGTCTCATCCCGAATTCCCATGTGAATGCCGAGAAAGGTAACAAAAATATGGAAATGTTGACTGATCAGAGAGACTTGCTCACACCAGTACAAATTCCCGCAGAATGATTGCTTTCTCCAAGGCATCTGAAAAGCCCCCCCGTCCACGAATAATCTAAGAATTGCCCTTCCAACAAGTAAATAACCATGAGTAAATTTCTCAATGCCCTTCACAAGACATACGGCACCTTGGAAACAGTTTGGGTGCGAGGTGATTCACCGAAAATAGACCGGCTAGTAAGTTGATATCGCCCAAGAGCCACAAATATGAGGCGAACCAGAAACAGATTTATGAAGGACTCCGCGACGCTGCTTTGTGGTTCCTGCCATCGTGGTTCTCCAAAAAGCGACTTTGCAATCCCTCCGAGAAAGAACGAATCGTTGTATAGAGTCAGACAAGCCAGATAATCAGGCGTACAGCCAACATTGGTTAACTGCCAAGACGTAGAAGAGGTCGCTTACCAGCTGGTGGAAAATACCTCTCTTCTTAAAATATAGAGTGCTCAACATGTTTTTATTACATTAACAGCAATTCCAGACACAATCAACTCGTCGTCATTGATACCAAATCGGGGCTGTTTGCTAAAGGCCGTAAACTGGCGCTTGCGTCGAAGGAATGCTATCCACACACCAGATAAACGGTCTCTTGTTGTCTTACCTTTTCCGTTCGAACGACCGACTACACGCCAATGTGTGACTTTCTCATCACCTGATCCATTTTAGTCCAAGATGGATCAAGTACCTGCCAGACAAGAATGCTTCTTCTACAAACAAATTTCACTTGACTCGCACAAGCAACATCTTAGAGAGCCAACTTGCTAACGCGCACATGAGTGAACGGCTGTCTTTTGTTCCATCTAAGTCATGGCACTTGAGCACCGCTAGCAACACAGTTGCTTAGAGCCTTGATCGAGCAAGTACAAGGCCAACCACCTCACAATGAAGGAAACGAGCATGAAATATCTAGACAGAGTAATATTATACCATACTCACGCGGGTAAATTTGCATTTACATCTACACTAAGCGAGTGACAACTCAGTCCTTGCCAATTTCCACAATCCAACACCCTTTATTAACAACGGCCCTGCTATACTCTTCCCAAACATCCCACTAGCAAAATATCTCCACACAGGATAGCGAAAACGCCAAAGCAACTTTCACCTTTGTAGCCCATCATCGAAAGAAACAGATTTCACAGCGCTCCCTTTAGATGCCGATGGGCTGCTGCGGCTGGACGTTGCTAGACACGTTGGTCTTGGAGTCGCCTTTCTCGTCGGACTGGTGGCCGCTTGACGCCTCGACTTCGAGGGCGCCGGCACGACGCTTGCGGCGGATTCGATCGTCGACGTATCTGATGACGGCCAAGATAAGGCCGAACACGAGAACTCCGATGCCGATGCTGAAGCCGCGGCGGTAGAGAGGTGCGTCGTCGGCTCGGAAAATCTGTGCACCGTAGATACCGGCGATGTTCGCTCCCATAATAACCCTATTGCGACTGTGTGAGCGGGAATCTCAGTAAGAGATGATGGGAAGTTAACTTACATGGCCATGGCAAGCGCACGTTCCTCGGAGTCGTCGCATGTCAGCGACATCCAAGCAATGTTGAGAGGATGAGAAAATGTTCCAAAGGTCTGCGTCCAGACAACTCCAAAGTATCGCACTCCGCGGAGGTCGAGCTCAGTGAAGCCGCGGTTGAAGATGTAACCGAGGAAATGCATGCTCAATCCAGCAATGACAGTGGGACCACGCTTGTTGCTAAAAAGATGAGAGCCTCGGTCAGCGCTATCCATTTGGATTGTGTATTGCTCAGAGTTAACTTACTATCGATCCGAAACCCAGCTAAAGGCATACGAGGTGGGAATCTGGAGGAAGAGACCGACGGAGGCCATGGCGTTACTCTTGAGGGCGCCGAAACCGAAGCTGCGGACGATGGAAGGAGAGTAGGTGTCAAAGGCGCGCTGAGGTCCGTTGTTGCAGAGGGTGATGAGGAAGTGAGTCCAGAGACGCCAGTTGGAGAACTAAAACAGTCAATGGTTAGCAAAGAACAACTGGAGCAAGGAATATGCAGACTTACAGCCTTCTTGAAGGCGGGTCGGCCAATGCGCTTCTTCTTCTTGCCCTTCATGGGGTCGTCGAGGAGGACACGGGTCTGCAGAATGTGTAGCTCCCTCTCGGTGAAACGAGACCAGCCAGGGAGGAAGGTGCTGCGAGGGTTCTTGAAAGAATCGGGAAGACAGAATCCGAGGACGAAGCCGCTGGCAATGGTAAAGGTACCCATGATGACGAACAGCCAGAACCAGCCGGGATGTCCACCAACGCCACGCATGTGGAGGATACCATAGGCGAGCAGCTTCGAGGAAGCCTGGCCGAACTGGTTGCCAAAGTAGAAGAACATGACGCGCTTGGCCGTCTCCTTACGGGTGTACCAAGTCGACAGCGTCCAGAGACCGCCTGGGATGAAACCAGACTCAGTGATGCCCAGCAGGAAGCGAGTGGTGATGAAGGCGCCGTAGCTGTTCTGCCAGGCCTGGAAGGTGCTGACAGTGCCGAAGAGGAAGAGCTGGAGGGTGAGCCACTTGCCGGGGCCGACACGGTAGAGGATCATGTTGGAGGGGATCTCAGTGAGCACGATGCCGAGGGACAGCATCTGCTGGCCGACGTTGAATTGATCCTGGTTGATGCCGACATCCTCCATGAAGTTGTCGGTGATGGCATTGGCAATGTTTCCTCGATCGAGCTCTGCGACACAACAGATTAGACAGAGGCCAAAAGGAATAAAAGGGTGTTGATGCGACTCACGTAGGCAGAAGAAACCGAGGGTCAGAAGGGGCATGATGATAAAGTCAAGCCTTGAGCGCGCCGGACGGTTAGCTCACGGACGACACGCATTGAGCAGGGACCAAACACTGTCGGAAACTTACTTGCGCTTGACCTTGAGCTCCTCTTCCCTGGTCCAGTCGACGTGCAGGGTGAGGGCCTCCTCATCCTCTCGCGGAGGAGCGAATTGGGTCGGGTCGGCCGACTTGGAGTCTAGCTTCGTCATGATTGCTATGGCGAGCAGAAGGTTTTGGGGGGAGGGTTGAAACTCTGATGGTGGTTCTTGTCTGGGAAAACAGAAATATCGGGGAGAGCTTCGATCACTTAAGGACTTTTTGCGAATAGCTGCCAAGACCACGCGGTGACTTGCTGCCAAGGCATGCGGACGGTGCTGCCAAGACGTCTAAAGCGATAGTAAGACGCCTCAAGCCATGGCGAAAGCACCCTTGGGGGCCATGGGCAAAGACGTGCCAGGCCTTGAAAGCAGAGGATATGCGTTCGTTCATTGAGTGTGCCAGGCCCATGAGCAAAAGACATGCCCCCAGTGGGTGTGCCAGTGGTCTTCGTCAGTGGCCTCGCCAAGACGCACCATGGGGTTGGCGGTATCTGCGATTCCTGGTCTAGATTTACCAAGCCCATATGGTGACATGGTGTGAGGCGAGCACGCCATCCCACGATGGGTGTCGAAACAGGCGTGATAGGGCCAACCTGGGCGGACCGTCTCTGTTAGCGCAAGATTAAGCCAAGAGCCAAGAGCAGCCAAGACACTCTCCCTCCTCTCGCCATCAGCGCCTCCGATTTGTTAACCGTGGGGGGATAGAGAAGCTGGAAACGCTTTTTTAAAGGGAAAAATGGCTCACTTCCAATTGGAATCGCGCCTTTGCGCCTTCTCCCCGCTTGTCGTACTCCCCGAGATCGTTGGACTCCCCGTCATGGTGGCGGAAGATGCGTCGTCGCTGGCGAGGGTCCGAAGAGTTCTCACAAGACAGTCACGCACCCCCAGTCTCTTCACCTTGGCATGGCGTTTTGATGGCTGAAAAAGGACTATCGCTAAGAGACAAAAGGTCACATGCCATGTCCATATCCCTCGTCGTCCCCGCGCTGAGGCTGGTACAGTCAGGCTATCTCGTTTTACGTGATCTTCGCGGGGGCACTCGACAAAAAAAATAAAAGCTGAACTTAAGCTTAACGACAGACTTCTCTTTAGCCCCAAGGGAACTCCGCTCCAGGCTTTATTTAGTGGGGTCCAGACCACCCAAAAAGTAAGGAGCGAACTGGGAAGGGGGGAGGAGCCCTGGGAAAGAGGAGACGAGGTGACGAAGAGACGAGGGAGCAGACGTGGTGATGGAGCCGACATGGACTCGGGCGTGGGGCCACGTCACTAGCGCCGGATTCGTCGGCGTATTCACGAGTTCCGGACGATGACGACATGTCCAGCACGATGAGGCAAGAGAGGGAACATCAAGGGGACCTGGTTGAGGAGAGATTAGGTGAGAGATTGGGTGATGGATGGGGAGATAGAGACATGGAGAGACGAGGAGAGACGACATGGCTTCGAACAGTCTCCCCCAATCCCAGCTCTCCTGCGCCATAACCCTAGACAGGAAGAGGAGTCACATCAGAATCCCCCTTCTTCTCCCCCCCAGTTCGTCCAAATGTTGTGCGACTTCCGGTCCCAAGACGCCATTCGAAAGCGGGGCTATTGGAGGAAAATAGCCTGCAGAATCCACTGCCGACTCGCCCCATTTCTGCCGTCCTTCTGTCCGGCATGTCCCGTTTCTTCACAGGGATTCATTGCCATTCCCCCCTTGGCTGTTGGCTCGGCTGCTTCTGGCCTAGCTTGGCTTGCCCCTCCTTGTCAGAAAAAAAAACGATCAACTCCCCGTCTTCAGACCTCCCAAGATTCCAACCAGTTTGTTAGCTCGTTTCTAACCTACCGTATGTACTGTCCATGGCGTCTCTAGCTCGGCCCTACTCCACTGCTAGCTGTGCTTGAGCTGCTCATGTCTCGTCGTTTCTTTTTCCTCGTCGAGTTGGTCTGCGCGTGGCACCAAATCACATCTTGTCCAGCCAGCCTCTGGAGGTCAGCTTCCAAGTTCTCGTGTCCTTGGCGTTCGCAGGAGGGGGTGGGGATGGCATGAGGCATTGCGCGTTTGCTTTTTTCTTTTCTTTTTTTCCCTGCATCCATATCCATGCGTCTTATGTTCCTCGTGGTCCCCGCCCCCCTAACTAGGCCCTGATCCATGGGCCCAGACCCCATTCGTTTACCGCGAGATGCTGCCTGCGAAGCCTGCGAAGCCTGCGATGGAGTCGCGTGACAGGGATCTTGGCTCACGCCTTCGGGTCGTCGCCGTTGATGCCCAGCAAGCACTACCTCCGGCTTGGCCTAGACGCTCATTTCGACCCAGCCGACAGGTCACTTCATGTGGGGGGTCGCTCGTGGGCTCGAGGGTCAGCTGCAACATGGCTCTCGGGAAGACCTCGATTCGCCCAATCCAGACAACTCGATGAGGCTGAAAAGGTCCAGACAGGCAGTATCAGGTCCGCACTGACACTCCAAGGGAGTTTGAGGAAATTATCACGGCTATTGCGTCTAGATTCGTGGGGGTATAGCAATGCCGGGCGGATCATGCGACAGCCCGCATGCTGTTGCGGCCCTGGCAGCTTGCTCACTGGCCGCCATCTTGCCCGGTTTTCTTTCTCTCCATGAATGCCATCACGATGCTGCAGCCACAAGAGGCAACCCATTTACCCCCCTGGCCAACTGGACCGAGTACATATGGCTCACAAAAGAGGCAAATTGCGCCATACAATTGAGTGTGCCTAGTCAATGTCTAGTCTCAGCGATATGATCGAGTGCGTCAGCGATGTGATCAAAGTGCGGCTGAGCTGCAGCATCTGGACCGCAGTAGCCTCGTAGATCCTCATCGTGTCCTCCGTCCCGTCGATCAGCTTGCATGTCTTCCGCAGGGCGGGCCTTTGTGCTTCCAGTCCAGGCCGTCCAAGTCGGCTATTCAAGTCGCGGACCAGTCGAGACTAAGCTATTGCAACTCGTCACATTTCGTGACAACTGCCAAGCCCTCCCATCGAATCATCTAAGCTCAAACCCATCTTCTTGTTGCCTTTTCATTTTGCATCCACTCGAGGAAGTGATTTCCTTGTCATCTCCCGTCTTTCATCAAGCTACCTCGCAAAGCCTGACAAGAGCTTCTCTTCACAGCTTTGCTTCCCCAATTGTCTGTCGGAAGGAATTCTCCAAGTATGGATGAATTGTTAATCACTGAAAGCTCGAATAGGAACAATCGCATTGACGGACCCTCCCTGAGACAATACCACAAGCCGAGCCAAATCATCGTCAACTCGTTTCAACACAGATCCGCATCAGTTGCCACCATGCACCACCCTGGAGATGCATGAAGTGGTTTACTTCTCGGCCCACACGTGTTGCGCGCAATGTCAGAAGCGAAGCACGTCGAAGGAGTACATGGCTTGCCGGATGACGGTCTCGACGGGCAGAGATCTGCATTCTGTGGAATCTTAGCCAAGGTCGAATCACATCTAACCGAGCTGCGCGTTGGGTGTACCAAGAAACAAGCCAACTCAGTGTTCCAATATCGAAGACGTAGTCCACAATGGTGACATCGTTTGGGACATCAATGAACCATCTCTACCGGAACCAATACATCTGCTTCAACCTCGACTTCATCAAGTCTTGGTCATCAAAGGAGATCCAACACACTATCGGTATGTGTGCGTCATAGGTACGTTGATTCACTCATCATTTCTTTCCGGAGACTAGAAGTCCGCCACTAGCTTCCGAGTTCACTTGTTTGAATATTTGCCAAAAACACATCCATACTTCCCTGCTTCTTGGTCACTGTTTCTACCTAGTTCCCGGTGCTTTCCATACGTCGAGTCAACTAAACTACTCCAGTGCTACAACACCGAGATTAGTCTAACACACCAGCTTCATGGGATATCTACTTTCCTTATCGTCACTAAGATCGGTTTCTTCAAAGCCGCAACCCCGAAGTTTCGTTGACAACTCTTCATGCCACCTTCATTCACCTAATTTCGGAGATCAAGAACTGCGATACTTAATTCCAGATCAACATCGACACGCAGTCCATCAAGGGTTTCAATGATCAACAATGGTCCAACTGAAAGGCAGTGGCCTAGTCGTATGAACGTGGAATAGAATAGGGCAGTCGTGTGTAGCCAATACCGGCCCCATGAGCACTCGCCTTCATTGCATACGCTGAAACCCTGGAGAAGGACCACGGTTCACTTCAGCAACGCAAGAAAACGCTAGCAGCTAAACATATATGTTGCATTGCTTTCACACCTTGCAGCTCTCAACCTGCTCCAAGCCTTGGATTAAACCGATCCCGTTCCGCCCTAGCTCAGATCACAGAATCCAGTTTTGCACATCTCCGGCGAGAAAGCTCACCATCGCCAGATCTAACGAAACGAGCCAAACACATGCACACATGCACACCAAAGTTTTGGATTCTCTGCCCAGTCTTCAACTAGTCTCGGGAAACTTATGGCACCGTTGATCAAGTCAAGGGTCAAACGCATGTCCAAAGCAAGCAAGGTGTTTCTCATCCAGCACAATACATTGTTCAACAATTTGGACACGTCCATTCCTTGACGAGGCGCAATTCAGGGCGTATTGATTCGTTTCAAGATATACCAAGACCTACCCGATACTCTAGTGTCCTGCCAATGTTTGTCTCCATCTCTAACTGCTCGCCATTGACTACTTTGAAGACTTGCATGGAACTCTGTGTCGAAAGATCCTTCATTTAATAAAGCCATCTTCTGACCGCAGGCCCAGCTGTCTCATCCGATGCACAAGATCTCAAACGACCCCAAAAGCGAGTCGTGTTCTACGAACTAGATTCTCCTGTGACTCGGATGTGGCAAAGAGCCTACGCGGCGAACTTGAACAAACCGCCATCCTGGAGTAACTACTGCTACTGAGTTGGCTGTCCACTCCATAAAGGACGAGTTGCTGTTATCACGAAGTCAAAAAACACAGTTTTCTTCACATTTTAAGCATTTCAAGACCCAATGCTTTCACGCTTGCCTAAGATCAAGCCTTTCCAGCTCCATCCTGGAGAAACTTGGGCTCGCATCTTCCTCGCCGTTGGAATCCCAAATCCCCAGTTCTACAAGCTTTGTTGAGGCAAAAATGATTTGACCTCTCGTATTATGCTGATCGGATCACTTGCTCCGACTGCAGATCCACAAGCGTGCCAGCACAAGTGCACATAGGACTCGAATTCGCCGAGGACTACAGTGGTCGGCTTGTGCTCTCGTCTTTCGGTGCACAGCTACCACGAATCTTGGAGTACCAGTCCGGAGGTAATGCCCGGGCCTGAATTAACTGAATCCTCTTCTATATGAATACTTCCCCGCTGCATTGCTATCGTCCTTGCCCCAGACCCAACTCTGTCCATCAGAGGCACATAAGTCTTGGCAGTAGTGACAATAACATTAGTCAGTTCGTTTCAAAAGACCAAGGCGATGAAAAAACGCCAGGGGCAAACACGCTACATGCAAACATGACATCCCAGATATTTGCAGATCAATGTGACCCATCCGCTGTTGCAGGCGTGTAGCAGCCCTTCCTCTGTCCTGCAAAGTCGGCGTTTCAGCCACATCGCCCCGTCATCCGCTCGGCTCTCGGCGCGGTATAAATAGTATGGAATCGTTCCGTCTGGCTCGAGGTCCGTTTCAGGGTGGCAGCCTAGTGGTGGATTTCGCATCACGAAGCGTTTCAGTGCGACAAAGCGAGTCGGGTAGTTCGGCGTCAGAGCGCCGATCACGGGTAGTGGCCCCGATGACAGCAGACGGGACAGATCATAAAAGGCCAGATTATGAAAGATGGCATAAAAGGCCCGACATACAGCAAGTATAACGTATTACAGTCATGGCCGATGCAGTGCCGAACACCATTGTGGTGTCCAGGTTTTGTGAGCTAATGGGGGAACTGAGAGTAGAATGGTGAAGTGTGGACACAGGGCTTAATGTCGTATATAAAATTGATGCATGTATTTTCGCTCTGAAGATAACATCAGGATTCGAGATGTTGTCTCCTCTCTTAGCCAGGGGACACTTGTACGCCCGCGCAGCTGACGTAGTGGAGAACATAGTTGATGAACCAAAAGCCGGTGTTCATGTGGTACGAGTTGCACACGATTTGGCAGCCTCGATTCCGGACATAGCTGTATTTCTGTGGAATCTAGATATCGTTCACATCGCGCAAAAATGCGAGACCATCAGAGCTTCGCTTCTCGCTTCTACCACGTTATACAATGTACGTAGGTGCATATTCATCTCGTCCCATTCGCAACATCACGGCTACCCTATAGACATACCATGGGATGAAACGCCAAGCCAGAACGCGCGGACAGCCAGGGTGTCAGAAATTAAGCTTATTGTTGATCCCACCACGCTATATGGACATCTTCATGTTGGGATGGAGATAGGGAACAGATAATGAGAAGCGGCTTGCAATATGAGACGGGAACGGTGGCACGCCGTGCTTCGGTTTCTGCGCCAGTCTTGGCCTGGCACGTTCGCCGAGTACGAAAGGACTCAGATCAGGGCCTCTCTGCCAAGACACGTGGGCTGTGTGCTGAGTACGTATCAGCTTGTCTTTAGCCCGAGGCTTATTAAGGACGGTTGAAGGCTTGTTCAAGATGGTTTATTACATCGCTTCTTGGCGTTGTGGATGGTAGGGAGTAGGTTGAGAGAGAAATGTTTTGGCACCAGGGAGAGCTCAAGGTGCCAAGAGAAGACAAGCCTCCTGAGACATGACCTGATGCAGCCACGTGCGGTCGGTCGAGTGGCAGCCGTCTGGCTTTGTGGCTTAGATGCATCAGCTTGGCTTGGCTGGGAATGCATCTAGGCTCGAGACGCCAAGTAGATGAAAATTAGCTACCGGTCCAGAATTGAGCAGAGTATGGCGACGCGACAGGGGAAGCATTGAAATGAGGCTAGATATTGATTGACTCTGTAGGGAGTAGCGCTGGAGAAAATTCCGGGGTCATTCCACACTTCCACACCACATCGTCCAGTTTCAGTTTGGCGCGCATGCCGCAGGATCGGATGTCAGACGCCAAGTTTGTTGGTTCGTTCCTCGTGGGATTCGAAGTGAGATCGATTCCGATAGCCCGGGTGTCCAATCAATCAAAGGTTCAGATGACGACGGATAGATGGCCGCTTTTGAAACCAGAGGAAATTGCGATGCACATGAAAGACAAGTCTCAGCGGCACACTACAAGTGGGATGCTGGTATTGAACAGACGGGGCGAGTGGAGATGAAAAGTGGGAAGATGGGTCTTACCAACTATTCTCGCCATAGTCGCCGACCATCTAATCAACTTGGAGAGAGAATGTAATAAAGTCGATAACTGGTTTGCACAAAACGGGTGCTGCACCCGTTCGCTAAGGGGAAATGGCAAGCAGGGATGATGGATTGGGGTCTATTCATTCCGCCAGTGCGCGAAGAGTTGGATTCTGATTTGGGGCAGATGGTGTCCCGATTCGCGAGGGGATGAGGGGGTGTGTCTGTATGGACCTTACAAACAAGTGGTTTTCAGCAGGGAATAGGAAGCAACAACATGATATCATCAGTCCGGTAAGAGATTCTTCGGCAGACGGAACACAATATTCGGAAACACGGATGCACGGGGAGTTGAAGCGACGGCGATGAGAAGGTGAATAAAAGAACAGAGAACCAAATGACAAACGATAAACCGGGAAAGCTGAAGCAGCCCCTGGAGATGCTCGCTCTTGTCTCAAAATTAAGCCCATGCAAACCCATGAATGGCCAAAACTTGGCTTTTGGGGCGGCGTCCGACGCGCGGCGGGTGGACCTGAGATGGAGCATCTTTCAGGGACAAGGACGCTTCCACCAGCCACTCGCTCTGGTGCGAGTGCTCCAGACCCCCACCTTTTGATAGACGGTGATCAACAGGAGGCTGTAACGTTATGCATGAGCCGGATGGTCGCTGAGCGGCAACAGAAGCAGCAGCTGGAATCAAGGCCGCCTTGGACGTGACGACTGCGACTTTTCGAGCTGAAGCAAAAAAACCCTGAAGCGAGGATTCAAGTGTGGTTTGAGCAAGACATTCGACAGTTTCTATCGTTGCTTTTTCTTGGCCCTCGTCGTTATGGAGGCGTCTCCCTCGAACCGTCTCCTACAAATTCCAGCCACCGAGCCACTCACGGCCGTTTGGCATGTCACTGGCACAACCTGGCCACGCTTCTATCAACCTGAGACGGGCACAACAAATTATTCCGGGTCCATCTCCCGCACCAGGCGCGACAAGTAGGTTTTGGTGGGTGGGCTCTCTCTATTTTTTTAGTGGTTCCATGTCATGAGTTTTCTAGGCGCGCTTTGGGGTTCTTACTGGAGATGGCAGGCGTGTCGATCTTGTCGCAGTTGAGGCGTCGAGTGGCAAGCGAATTGGAGTCGGTATCCATTGATTGACAACCGCTGTGACGCGGTGCTCCAGTATTGTGACGTATTGTTCCTCTCGCAACATGTGAAGGTTTGGTGAGGGACATTAAATCCAGCTGAAGAACAATCCAGCACCCTGCTAAAATTAGGATGGCAACGGATGCCGCGTCAACTTCGAGTAATGATGAACATTGAATACCGGCTGCCGAGTCGACTGCCCTGACATTTTCACGTGGGGGTTCAGGAACGCACTGGATGACCCTTCAACATCCGGGCATGTTCCTAGCAGCGTCTCTCACTGGCCCGACACCCTCCGTCGAGAATCGGTAGCAGCATAATTAAGAATAATCAAGAGGCGACAGGTATGGATTTCGAGACATCCTGCTGCTCTCGGCTCAGGGAGAGTGTGACCCAGACGCGGGCCGTGTCGGCTGGGTTTGAGCCTTGGAGGTCAAGTGGGAACACAATAAGCCTTGGGGGAATAAACGTGGAGAAAGCTTGTTTTTTTTTTGTCTTGCTCTTCTTAGACCCGTCGCTTCACACAGATGGAGCATGGGGGTGGTGGAGCAAGGGGGGGAAGGGAATGAAGAGGGGGTGTGTGTTAGGGGGAGGGATCACAAAGCCGTGTACCTGTCGACTGATGAGTGACTGACGTGATTGCTTGATTGATCGGTTCATGACTGGTTGCAAACTTGGTGAGAAGATGGTGTTGGGACATGTTTTGCGTGCTATTTATGGCCAACAGCTGTGGTATTTTGCGTTTGGTGGCTGGCGTTTGGCCGTTGATTCTGTTGGTGGTCGTTCCAGGGCGCTGGCCACTGGAGCTTAGGCCCTACCCCAGCGTCATGAAGGCGCTACACACCAGAACTCTGGCGCTTGCGGCACCTGTAATTCAACGGTACTCTCGCTCCGACTTGAGCGACTTGAGTACCCCATGGTTGGCTAGTCTACTCCCGGCCTGAGTTCCCTTTCCTGGGTTCTATTTCCTGGATATCATTTATCGGGTATTATTCAGGTCAGTAATTAATTAGGGAATTACCTTTGCACCCGGCTGATTCTGGCGTGCTCTACGGTAGTTGTGGTCGGAAGCGGCATGTCATCAAAACTACGTAGTAGTGACTGACTCGTCATTGTGGCAGTCCTGCATCTACTACAGAAACACCCTCCGTCAAACTGCGGCGTGCGTCTTTGTGCCTACCGACTGAGTTACGGTACGCCTCTGCATCTACTGTACATAGTGGACAGTTTGCTTGCATCTCGATGACGGGACCCATCAAACCCCATCCCCTTCCCTGTTATCCCTTGCCGGGTTCTGGGTTTTGGTATTGCGATATTCACCTTGCACAGCTCGGTACTCGGTAGCGGCTACTCCAGTACGACCTCTGTCCACCTCTGTCCACCTGTCCACCATCGATCGCTAAAAGACTAGAGAGCACACTATTTCACCACCATTGCTTGGTCGACACCCCCCTAGCATCTGTTTCCCTCCCTATCCCCTTCTCCGCCCCTTCTTTATCCCTTCCGCAACCCTTTTCTTTCTTCGAGTATTCATGTTCACTGTTCACGCACCTGTTTTCGTTGTTCCCTTTTGGTCGTTGTCTAGCCCATACCCTGCCTCGACTCGACAATCACTGTCCTTCTCTCTCACTCTTCAATCTCTTGTACTCCATCTCGAAGGGAGCTTTCATCTGTCCATCTCGTCCTCACTCACTCTTCCATCTCTCGCTACATCCAACTACGGAAGGAACCACCTTATGCTCACTTACCGTGTAAAAAGCCGCTCGTCTGGTACGACCGCGCCAGTCGCTCCTGCCTCCGCGTTTGTCTCGGCACCATCGATCTAGCATCCTGGCCGACCAACGTCATTTGATCAAAAGCAATCACCAACAAAGGGACGATTCTACAACATCACAACATCTCGGCATCGCCACCAATTCACTATCGTTTACTTTCTCCCTTTTCGTCCCGGGTATTCGTGCCGACCTCAACATCTAGAGACTGGGACTGGACTCCCATAATACCGTGTCTCGCATCCCATTTTCTGGCATCTAATTCCCTGGGCAACCATCCTCTCACATCACAACCAGACATCATGATCAAATCACCCAGCGTCTTGGCCGTCGTTGGCCGCCTGCTCCCCGCCACCTTCGCCCTTCTCGTCGTTGTTGCCCTTATCCTCGAGAGTGTCGGCCCAAAAGATGATCCGTACCGGTGTCGGGCCCTCATGAAGAGTGGTAGCTGGATCAACGAACCTGACCACCATGGCGACCGCAAGCCCTTTACTAACTGGCAACCGGACGGCTGCATGCTGCGCACCTACAAAAAGGACGACATTCACACCTGTTTCGGTGACCGCAGCTTGGTCTTTTCCGGCGACTCAACTACGAGACAGGTCTTTTGGGCCGTTGCCAGTCTGGTAAGTATCCCTGGCTTTGCGTGGCGGTTCTAACAATACTGCCTTACAACACTATTGTGATATTTACAACCCAATTACGCCTGGTCCTTCGTTGCTTTGGGAGATCACCTTGCTAATCACAGTACCTCTACCACAGCTGGACCCCGAAAAGGCCGACCAAGGCCGCGCCCATGCTGGATCTCACCAAGACTACGATATCGACTTTGACGGCATCCGCATGAAGCAGATCTGGAACCCGTACCTCGAGACTGGAGATCTCAACCCCAACCTCACACACGAGCTTCAACTCTTTTCCGACGAGAAGCACCACCCCGTCTCCATTGACGAGCAAAAAGGCCCCGGTCTTATCATGCTCGGCGCTGGTAGCTGGTTTGTCCTCAGAATGATGACGCATGAGTCCCTTACCAGCTTCCAAACTGCCTTTGATAACGTCACCGACCTCTTGCATCTTCAGGACCTGCCCACCTTTGGCACATCGCCCATGGATCCCACCGACGGCGTTGGAAACGAAATCTTTGTTGCACCTGTCGCTCACCCCTTTTACAACGACCTCCCCTCCTACCGAACAGGTCCCAACGGCATTCACAAAGTCGAGGTCGACGCTATCAACGAGTACCTCGTCGATATGGAAGCCAAGCACAACATCCGCTTGCTAGAATCTTTCCCTGAGCTATCTCACGGCCAGCCCGACGCCATCGAGGACCGAACTGAGACCGGTTTCCACGTCGTCGATGCTGTCGCGGAGGCCAAGGCCCAGATCCTTCTCAACCTGCGCTGCAACGCTAAACTCGACCAGCTCCAAGGCTACCCCTATAACAAGACCTGCTGCACCGACTATGGTTCTCCGACTTTCATCCAGACCATCATCGTGGCAGTGGCCGTTCTCTACGTCCTCACTTGCGTCATCCTCGATCTTATGGACGTTGTCAGCGGCGCCGAGTCCACTCGCAGCCCGGTACTCACCCTCAAGGTCGGCATCTTTGCCGCAGCCCTGCTTTTCTGCTACCTTGCCGATCGCACTCAGCTCTTCGCCAAGGGAAACAAGGAGCTTGTCAACAAAGAGTTCGCCATCCTCATCGTTCTCTTTTCCATTCTCGCCCTCGCTACCATCCGCAAGACAAAGTCTCGCCCGTCGCGCACTCCCGCTGCCCCCGTCACCGCCGCCCCCGTCAAGGAAGATGCTGGCATCCTTTCGCGCGACCAGACCGAGGAGTGGAAGGGATGGATGCAGGCCGTTATTCTCATCTACCACTGGACTGGCGCCTCCGCCCATCTCGGAATCTACATGTTTGTGCGATTACTTGTTGCTTCTTACCTCTTCCAGACCGGATATGGCCATACCATCTATTTCCTTGCCAAAAAGGACTATTCGTTCCGCCGCGTCGCCGCCGTCATGTTGCGGCTCAACATTCTCAGCTGTATTCTTCCCTACGTCATGAACACCGACTACATGTTCTACTACTTCGCCCCGCTTGTCAGCTACTGGTTCTTCGTCGTTTACTTTACCATGCTCATCGGTTCCAAGTACAATGACAACACCACGGCAGTCCTGACAAAGATTGTCATCGCCCTCATTCTCAACTATGGTATCAGGGAGTGGACCCCCGTCACCAGCTGGGTCTTTACCATCATGGAGAACGTCTTCCGCATCAAATGGAGCCTCCACGAGTGGGAGTTCCGCGTCGGCCTCGATGGGTTCGTTGTGTTTGTTGGCATGATCGCAGGACTTGTCCACCAACGCGTCCAGCGCGACAGCTCCTGGCTGACTAGCTACAAGACGGCCCTTGTGCCCGCATTCATTGCATTGGTTGGTTACGCGGCTGCCGACTACCACTTCGACATCAAGCAAGATTACAACACGTTCCATCCCTACATGTCCTTCATTCCAATCTTGGCTTTCATTGCTGTGCGAAACGCCTTCTCCCCCCTTCGCAACTACTACTCCGCCGCGTCAGCATGGTTAGGCCGCTGCTCTCTTGAGACCTTTATCCTCCAGTACCACATCTACCTCGCAGGCGACACCAGGGGTCTCATTCTCCTAGACATGTTCCGGGGCGGCGATGGTAGCCTTCTCGGCGACCGGTGGAGGGATCTGGTCATTGTTGCGCCAATCTTCATTTGGCTCAGCCATTCCGTCGCCGAGGCCTCTGGTGTCATCGTCAAGCTGATGACTGAGAAGCCCCGTGAGGCAGACTACGACAAGGAAGAGGAGGAGTGGAAGTTGAACGAGCAGTGGGATCGCGGTCTTTTTCAACATTTCAGACCTAACCGCATCGTTCGAGCCGTCAAGTCTGTGGGATCCGATTTACGGATCGGGGTGATAGTCATGGCTGGGGCCATGTGGCTCGTCAACTTAGTAAGTCGTCTCTCAACATCACCTCTTCATACAACTGCTAACCATTCCTCTAGTTTTATTAAAACACACCTTTTCTTTGTCCATATTTGAAAGCATGATCTACTTCACAGGTCGTCCATTACCTTAGAACGGCGCACGGCGGGCAAGGATGCTCGTTTTTAGAACATTTTACTCGACATTAAAAGCTTGACGAGTCTAGAACTGTACACTATTTTACGAAGCTTTTCATGGAAGACATGAAAGTATACAGACGCAATTTATGCCAACATTGCGCACTATCAATTTTATTCAATCAATAATCTTCAAAGACATGTTGGTGATATCAGTGCAAGATGAATGCTCAGGACGCCGTGCCTCATAATGAATGCATAATGAGAATCGTGGTAGCCGCTATGATCTAATCTGAATCTCGCCATTTGAAGCCGCTGGTGAAATATTGGTGTCCGAGACCGATCCACGGCGTGTGGCTATCTGTTTGCGCAGATTCTTCATGGTCGAAGAGAAAGCCAGCGCGTGTTGGCCAGCCTTGTCCGCTATGACTTTCATCTGGAACACATTAGTTTATCTTTAAAAAGTTAGAGAAAGACTCGGAAGGGGAGG
Source organism: Dactylonectria alcacerensis (assembly GCA_029931735.1). Taxonomy (NCBI): domain Eukaryota; kingdom Fungi; phylum Ascomycota; class Sordariomycetes; order Hypocreales; family Nectriaceae; genus Dactylonectria; species Dactylonectria alcacerensis. The sequence continues at coordinate 4,889,472 of JAPMUZ010000003.1, read as the reverse complement.
TGTCTCAGTTGTTTGGTCTATTAGAGTTGCTCTGATTAAACACCTGGCCATCATGTATGATGGGGCTGTTTCCCAACATGGTGAGTGACCAACACACAGATTTCCGTATCTAGCCCCAAGCATTCAATAGTAGACAATTTGTTTCCCGTTATTCGTGCTCATCTTCAGACATTCACGAGAGCAGTCTCATCTCTCGTCAAACCCGCCCACCCCCAACACGCCTCCCATAGCGCTCTCGCCTTGACCTCATCCCCAACCACCCTCGCCGGCTCCGTCTTTTTCAGACCAACATAGTACCCTCTCGCATCCCTATAGCCGTCACCAACGCTTAACTCGGCTAGATCTCTAGCCGAGTCGGCCGACCGGCGCATCTCGCTCGTAAATGGGCGCAGTAGCGGTAGTATTGCGTTGGCGATGGCCATGACAATCCGCAAGGCGGGTTTCTGCGCCGCGTGGGCCCGCGAGTCGACGAGGCCGCCTGGGTCCATGGCTGTGACGGTGATGCCGGATAGGGCTGGGTCCTGGTGAGTTGTCAGTTGTCAGTTGGCTGCATAGGTTGCAGTTGATCGTTGTGTTTGCCATACCTTTTGCAACCTAGCGCCTAGGTCTTGCATGAACATGACATTGGCCAGCTTCGTCGTCGCATAGCGCTGAAACCCGCGGTCATGTTCATTCCCGGGTTCATCGGCGCTCGGCTTGACGAGTATATTAATATCGTCCGGGAACGCGGCGCCGAGCTTGGAGATGGGCACCGGCTTCTCGGGGTAGTGGTTCGCGGAGCCGAGCATGACCACGCGTCCCGTGCTCGCCATGGCCCCAAGCAACTTGAGCACCAGCAGGAAGTGCGCGAGGTGTCCGACCTGAAACGTGCGCTCGAAGCCGTCGGGGGCTGTGAGTTGGCCGTGTAGTGACCAGGTGAAGGCGTTGCATACGATGGCTGCGAGGGGAGGTAGTTGTTTCTTCGCGATACGGTCAGCGATGCTCTCAGCGAAGGACCGCACGTTGGCGAGCGAGGTGAGGTCGAGTGGCTCGATAAAGGCGCGGGATGTGTTGTGGGAGGCGATGGTGCGGGCTAGGGCGGCCGTGTTGGGGTCGGACGAGGGAGACGGGTTGCGGACGGCGGCGATGATGGTGTAGGTTGGATAGGACGAGAGGATGTGTTCGATAAAGGGCATGCCCAAGGAGCCGTTGGCGCCGGTTATGAGAACTGTTCCGGCCATGGTGAAGCGATATGGCTTAGAGTTTCGAATATGCTCTGAGGAAGCAGGCTGAACACCAATGCCTGTTCAACAACGTCTCGTCCTGGCCTCATCATTTATAACCCCTTGACAGAATCACACGCTTCATAATACCGGAACCTCCTCTTCTTCCTTTTGCCTTTCATTGGATCTGTGTACGAGCCAGCCTGGTACACGGAGGACCCGGAGCCTCGCGGAGTCCCGCGGAGTTCCAGTCCCACCAACTGCGCGGAGTTCCATGCTCACGGACACCGGTACTACGGTTAAATATGTGACAAGATACTTCGGGTTCGCGACTGACATGGCCTTGAATGTCCTATAGGTCAAAGTCGCAACGGCATAGGCCATAGACAGTGTATTGCTTAGACGTTCATGTCCGCTGATGGCGTCCACTCAAATGCCGCAACAAAGCCATCATCGTCCAGCAACCCAGCCGCACGGCTCTGTCTTATCCGTTTCACCTGCCCGCGCGCCCGGCGGTCTAGCTGGTCGGCGATGGCGAGCAGGCTACAGTACTCGTGTGCCGTCTTCAGCTGCCGCTGGCCAAAGAGCTCGCGGTTCCGGTCGATCAGATCCAGGTCCGCCTGGACGAGCGCGTGGTCGGGGAACTCAATGGTGTTGACCATGAGGACGATGAGGCAGGATGAGGCGCCGCATTGTTGGAGCCTGTGGGTGGTTAGGTTGATGCGTGTACTGACGTCCAGGTTAGGGAGAGGCTCACCAAAAGGAATACTCCGTCTGTTTGCATAGACTAGATAATCGAAGACATAGTCGACAGTACTCGACGCACTCTGCCCAACCGCTCGGTAGGGGTGCCAAGTTGGCGCGAACCACCTCGCCATCGACCGCATCCTCATCATCCCCAATCTCAATCACCGCTGGCGACAGGTAACATGTGACCCTATTTAGCCAGTGGTCGTCAAACAGAAAAACAGAGTGGATGCGGAACAGGCACTCAAGGTGACGATAGTACATGTTCATCATGGTCTGCACAAACGCCAGCGTCAGCTGCCCCAGCGTATCTGCCTGCTGCAATTCCTGCGGGATCTTCCTGTGCCAGTCGTACAGCATGGCGGCGATGCGGGTTGTCGTGGTCAGTCGCTGCTGCGGGGTGAGGGTCTGTGATCGGCGGCTGTACAGCACGTCGTGGGCTTTTCCCTCGATGTAGGCGAGCTGTACACGGGCGCGTAGGTAGTTAAAACGAATGTTGAGTTGAGGTAGCTGCAGAATTCCCAGCCCATCCTCGGGATCGTCGGGGGCGTCGACATCCGTCTCGCTGTCGAGTTGCGTGTATGGGGCCTTGTCCCGGAGAGACAGATCCTGCAAGGTCAGCAACTCGTTTGTCGACGGGATATGCGGTGCTTACTCTGTCTAGTATGTAAGCAATCCAAAAGACTCGACATCTGTGCAACGCCGTCGCGGGCGAGAGCCCCATCAGGCCTTGCTTCAGCGGCAGCTGCATGCTCTGCACCAGGCGAGTGACGCTCCCTACCAACCCAATAGCCAGCTGAGGATCTGCGCCTCCCTGAAATACCATGACCAGGCCCAAGAGCACCTGAGCCCCTAACAGGTCCTCACGCCGGGCCATCAGGTCTGATATCGCCGACTGGACGTTGCGCACGCAGCAGCCCAGCCGCGGGTCGTCCATGGGCATATCGTCGAGGACGCGAAAGGTAATAGCCAACACTACATTTATGGCAGCCCAGTGAACCACGGGCCGCGTAGAAGTGCATGAATACCAGTCAAGCAGCATGCGCATAAAGGCGTGCTCCTCGAACAGCGGCGTGAGGTGGTTGAAGTTCTGAAAATAGTTGTCCACAACGGGCAAGACTTCCGACAAGGGCGGGAACTCCAGCTGCCCTGATGACGTCGGCATGTCTCCCGCTGTTTGCTGGAGAGAGAGCCCAAGGAAGTTTGGGTGGGTTGCTTGGATGGCGTCCCACATGTTCAACGTTGCCAGGCCCGGCGTCTCCAGACTGCTGCCACTTTGCGGAGCATCTACCGGGATCGACGCAGCCACGCTCGCCTGTGTAGATGCAAGTTGTGCCAAGTGAGATTCGATGTTAGCAAGACGAGCCTCCATAGCGTCTACACGATCTGGTCTGCGAAACCCACGTTAGTCCCGCCATGATATTGAGTATGAGAGTGTCGTGGCCAACGAAAGCTCATGTACTTACTGCGGCGACGCCGTCACGGCACTCCTGGCTTCGCTATGACTCCGCGCAACAGCTCTCCTCCTCGCCGTCTCCACCGCCGTGATTCTGCACTCAACCCCATAGACGTTGCAGTTGGAGCACGTTGGCTTGACGCCGTCGCACTTGATCTTTCTCGACACGCAAAAGTCGCAGGCTGGACAAGTTAGCAGGGTCAAGCACAGATAAGTGAATGGACGTTATTTTACCTTTGCGCCTTCGCGCATGTGCGGCGACTTCCATTGTTATATGGAGGAGAGGATTGATGAATCCATGGCTTTCAAGCTGGATGAGGTTGCGGGCGTGCCATCATGAGAGCGAGGGTTAGTCATCACACTCCGCACCACGGGTATTGAGCCGGTGTTGGAAATAGCATTTGAAGTCAACATTTACAGTGGTAATCTACAAAATCTCGTCAATAAATTGATCATATGGATAGCCAATCATCTTCAATAAAGAACGAAAAAAAATATGACATAAGTTCAGCGATCGCACATGTAAGTAAGACGCTGGTCCAGCGCGATTGCTAACTAAGCAGAGGCGTCGCCTGGCCCATGCCACTTCCATTCAGGCTAATCAACACCAAGACGATCCATGAAATCAATCTCCAACTGTGCACTTAAATCACGTGAGATGCATCAAGATTTGAAGATTCTATGAAAAGAAACCCATCCCCCCGTTCCAGCCCAGCAGCGAAAAAAAGATGAGAGATCTGACCGCCCATTGGATCCGCCGCATGCAACAACACACCCTCAACCAAGCAAACCCGAATCACGATCGGCGTTTAACTCGGTTGGGAAATGAAGCTCGGACAAAGCCCGCTCCCAGATGCACACCCTCAATGCCGATAGGAACGCGTAGTGGTGGCTAGGGAAGTTTATCTGAGATTTCCAGATAACCCTTTTTTTTCCTTATCTGCTTCTTCAGCGCCCACGGGACCCGGTCTTAGCATTTCTCCGGGAGGTGGGATGTGGGAGGATGAAGGGGCCGCCAAATGACTCGACTACCTCCCTCACCCGATAGCATTTCTACGTGAGCCTCCAAAATACGTGAAACCAAGTTACGCGGCTCGGTTGAGGATTGCGATTCGGGGCATACCGGCAGGGTAGAGACAGGGGGTGGCAGCGGGTCCAGAATCTTGTTGATCTGGGCTGCCTCTCTCTCACCCTCCTTCAATTCCAATTCCTCCCCCCCCCCCGTTCAGCTCTCACCGCCCTCGGCAATGGCCTACCAAGAGCCCCGCAAAGTGCCGGTGGGTGGTTCGGTTTTTGTCCCCAATGGCTTTAGATACCCCTCTCTGGTCGGAAGGATGATGGGATGCGATTCAGTGCACATGTCACCAGCTGTGATTCCGCGACTCGGACGTCAATTGCGATTCAATGAACTTGGAGGGTTCATGTTCAATTGAGAAATGACATGTGAAAGGCATGTCTTGGAGCTGCGACCATTGATATTACTGGCTGAAGCTAGGTAATCACAACACACACCACTCACACACACACACTGGATGGCGATGATCCCTTGCTTCATTCGGCCTAACCTCGCACACCTCCCCTCCTGTCCATCAGGCACACGTTTCGGCAGAAAATCCGAGAGGCCCAGACCGCCTTGAGCTTCGCCTTTTGGAACGTGTTCTTCCCTGAGACAGCGTTGACTCGGATGGTGCCTAGCCGCCTCGCCTGCAGAGTGACCTGCCGAAAACAGAGGTCTCTACTCAGGCAATCAAGGTCGATTAGATAGAGAGAGGGGAACACAAAGTGACGAGCGAATTTCACATGCTTTTGCAGTTGAGCTTCCTCAGCCAATGAGGGACACACGCTTTATCAATCTGTGCTCAATTGGGGTTATCAGGATTTAAGGTCGGCCACGGCATTTTCGGGGCCAGCTCAACAAATGTCAATGTCCACAGGCGTTTGGATGGCAGATGGCGGTGGGCAAACCACTGGGTTGCGTTGCAGAGAAAACATGGGCATTGTAGATTTCTAGGTCTCTTCTATACCTCTCTCTCTATTCTAGTTCTATCTTGTCGTCTCTATCAGAGTTTCGTCTAAATCTTTTTCTTCTCTCCGGGGTGCGTGTAGGGGACTTTTCTTCCCGCTAATTTGGCCCCTTTATTTGGCCCAGCGCATGGCGCCCGGGCGAGCGGGGTCGAGCTCAACATACTTGAGCGTACCGAAGACGGTCCAGAGCTGGCCGAGGAAGTTGCGGTCGTCGCGGACGTAGTGCTGGCCAATGACGGGCATGACGGCCTCGGTGGCCTCATCAGCCTTGTAAAAGGGAATGCGACTGTTGAGGGGTGTGGTTAGCGGGCGTGGGGTTGCGTTTTTTGTTGGGGGGACAGGGGGACCATGTGCAGGCTGTGCAGAATATGCAGGATACGCAGGAATGGGAGAGGGACGACTTACGGGAACAGGTGGTGGATGACGTGCTTCTCGATGATGCCGTGGAAGAGGTGCTTGCCGATGAAGCCAAAGTCTCGGTCGACGGTGGCCAGTGCACCCTTGACGTAGGTCCAGCCCTCGGGGGTGTAGTGAGGGACCTCGGAGTGGTGGTGGTGGAGGTAAGTAATGGCGACTAAAAGGAATCAAGGTCAGCAGGCTGTGGTCAATAGCAATGAACGACTGAAGACATACCCAACCAGTGGTGAACCCAGATGTAGGGAACGCCGTAGAGCAGGAAAGTGTTCCAGGCACCAATCTTCTGGGCGACAAAGTAGAGAACAGTGCCCATGATGGCCAGGCCGACGTCGGAAAGGAAGATGAAGATGGCCTCGCTGGGGCGGAAGACGGCGCTGGTGGGCTCAAAGTGGGAGACGCGCAGCCACTTGCTCCAGCCCTCGGTCTTGCGCTGCTGGGAGCCCTTGCCGGCGGTAGCGTTGAAGAGCAGGTAGATCTGCCATCCGAAGAGCTGGTGTCCGAGCAGGCGAAGGGCCTGGAAGACGGGGGTATCCTCGAAGAGCTCCTCAAGGCCGATGCCGGCGAACCAGGCCTGGCGGGACGACTTGGGGGCGGTGGCGGGGACGAAGGCCATATCCTTCTCCATGTGGCCGTGGTACAGATGGTGACGGTGGTGGGAGAACTTCCAGGAGAAGAACGGCACGAGGAGGAAGCTGTGGAGGGCCCAGCCGGTAACGTTGTTGACCTTGTTGTGGAGGGAGAAGGCGCCGTGGCCGCACTCGTGGCCGAGGATCCAGATGCCGGTGCAGATGAGGCCCTGGACGAAGCCGTAGACCATCCAGGCCGAGGTGCGGACAACGGGGTCCTGGATGCCGGGGATGTAGGTCAGGGCGGCCCAAACGAGGGCGGAGACCATGGCGAGGTCACGGAAGACATAGTAGTACGAGGTGATGAGCGAAGGCTGGAAGCAGTGCGCGGGGATGGCGTCCTTGATGCTCTTGATGTCGGGGAAGCTGGGCTCTGTGAGGGTGAGCTGGAGGGGCAAGGTTAGCAACGAGGGGTTCTTGAGAAGCACCAGGAGAGAAACAAACTCACCTGAGGCTTCTCGACCACCATGGTGGCGGTGGTCGAGTAGGTGCGCTGTCGGACCGCCATGATGGAGAGCCGAAGCAGGTAGAAGAAAGGTGACGAGGTTGGGGTGTGTTTTGTGGAAGAGATGAGAGGTCAAGAGTCCAGCCGTCTACAACTTCCTAAAGACCAAAAGACCAATGGCTCAAAATGACACTGGCCAAAAGAGCTTTGTGGAAAGAAGAAAGAAGGAAAGGGAAAGAGGAAAACAGATTGGAAAATTCCTGGACCTTTCTCTGGGGGAGACAGATTTAACTTGGGGGGGTACGGAGTACTTTTTTTTTAGGTGGTAGCTTGGTACTAGCTAGTAGGGTTCCCTGGGCGTCCTAATTGAGCTTTAGCACGAAACAGAAGCTCCGCCCTGAAGAGTGTGTGTGTGTCCCAACAGCAATAGCAAGAAAAAAAAGAAAGAGAAAATAGGGGTCCAAGCCCCTCCCTGTCTCCCTTGGTCCCTTGCCCCCCCGTTCCCTGAAGCATGAAGGGACCCTCAGGGCCAATGGGACGCCAGCCGTTTGGCCACGCAGGCGGTGGGCAAAGAAAACAGAAGGGGTCTCCACTATGCGGGAAATGCTGAGAATTGCGAGAGGCAAAGGAAGAGAGAGTGATCAATTCACGAATGGGATACCTGCATGAATACAGAGACGAAGCATTGGGTTAGCAGTAGAATAGGTTGGGGCATAAGCAGCTACAAACCCGAAAGCGAGCACACAGTAAAAGATTACCGCAGGGCAGGGGTGCTGCCAAGGGGACACAGGGCACAATTCCAGCCAACGACACGCCGCCGAAATCTTGGAGCCGCTGGAACTCCCGAGAAAGAGGAGCTGGAGAGAGAGGAGCAAAAGACGGGGGAAGAAGAGCCAGATGCGGTGGAGCTGGGGGACCGCTCTTTTTTTTTTTTGGTTGAGGAGGCTTGCTTTCAATCCCTGTCTTCGCCGCCTCTTTCTCACTGCTCACATGTTCAGCCAGCCTGTGGGATGTGACAGCGCGCGCATACGAAAAACGCGTACAGCGAATAAATGGTGTCCAGGTACGAATAGTTGTCTAGACTACAAAGAGGCGCCCTCAGCACAGCTGAACCAAAGGCCTGGATCGTTTTCTGTCCTGCGTGTCTCGCACGCTGCATGAATAGAGAGGATGATCTAGCGTCCAGAGGGGGGGCTGGAACGGAGGGAGGGGTGCTGCTTTTTCGCTCTCTCGGTCTCTCTCTCTTTGTCTTTGCCTCCTCTCTCCACCGACTCGCAGCAGCTCGTCTCACACCGCTCGCTCTCGAACAAAGGACACCAAAAGATGCAATGCAATGCGTCCCCATTTTTGCGGGCAGGTAGGAATGGGTTCGACAGAATAAATGTTCGATTCCCCTGCTCCCGCGTATCGCGTCTGTCTATACGGGTACGGCTATGAGAATAATCAGGGTTTGTTATTCCTGCGTAAGAAACCGTACCCTGTCGGATCCGCGACGAAGAGGCCGCCAAGGTGTTGATTTCGTGCGTGACTTTTTTTGTTGGTGCTGGCTTCTCATGCAGCTGTCCGGATGGGTGGTGGTCTGTCGGAGGATTCCTCTGCCAATGGGGTGATTTTCTCTTCCTCTTGATTCTCTTTAATCACTTCATCGTGACCTTTTTTATTCCGTCGACGTTTCATCCAGCTCACATCGTATTCGCTCGACATGTGGTTCTTCACATGCTTTCTCCCAGTGATTGGCTTTCCTTCCATGCACTCGACACGTGGCTTTCCTGCTTGGCGTGCCATTCACACCCAGACACCCAATTGGTTCAATTGCACGGCATTCCAATTGCATAACAGTTCAGGCACTTGATTTGCATAAGATTGACAGTTGGTTAAATTTTTGAACATGTTCGTATTACTAATAAAGTCCATCTCTAATGCACACACACACACACAAACTCCAGTTGTTCGTTCGATTATCCCATTTCATGTTAATTATCTGCGTCTACATAGTAACATGCATGGTGTGTCCGCTGTTACTCCATCCCCCGTCAAGGGTGACCTCGATCTATATGCTACGTACAAGTAGTAGTTGGTTCGATTGCGAATGATGATGCCGATGTGGTTGGTTGTTGTTGGTCTATTGTGTTGCAGCGCCGCCAATAAGGATTCCAGTAAGAGTCAAAAAAGATTGAAAGAAAATATAACAGTAAAAAAACACAGCTCGTTCACCGCCGGGCCCGCCTTTCCCTTTGTACATTTATCGTGACAGTCATTAAAAGGGGCTTAGTAGAATAGGAAGGAGCAGACGAAGATGAGGATCGTGTACAGGGTGGTGAAGGTGTACTCGAGCTCGAACCAGGCCGCCTGGCCGCCAAAGGCGATCTTCTTGCTCTGGCGGGTGGGATGGGCGACGCGCGTCTTGGGGTCGCGGTCGAGAAGCTCCTCGCGGTCGGGCATCGTGGGGGGGTCGATGGCGTAGGCCACGGGCGTCCACATGGAGCTGCACAGGAAGAGGAACGTCAGGGGCGGCCAGAAGGCGTGCGTGAGAAGGCTGATGAGCATGTCGCGGAGGCCGTTGTCGATCTCGCGCCAGACGGAGCGGTAGGTGGTGACGACGAGACCACAGAGGGTCAGGTAGACGAAGGCCAGGTGGAAAAAAGCCATATAGTTGAAGAGGATACCAAACAGGCGGCGGACCATGTTCTTGCGCAGCTTGGCGTCTCGCTCGTTGAGGGCAGATCCAAGAGAACCGGTGGGCTTGAAGGCCTGGGTCTGGCCACCCAACCACGTAGGCAGCATAAACGAGCGAACAATGCAGAGAGCAATGTAGGGCGACATCCAGAACTGGTTGCGGGAACTGCGCTGACCGGTGTGGTATCCAGCGGGCATAAACAGAATAAACTCGCAGATACGGTTGCTCATGACGGACGCGAAGCTGCCCCAGATGAGCCAGCGGAGCTGCTCCTCGGTGGCGTAGGCGACCAGCGGCTTGCCCATGATGAGGATGACGGGGATGGCGAAGAGCGAGACGGCGAACAGGATGGCGTACAGGTTGAGCGACGCGTACAGGAAACCCGAGAAGCGTTGCGCAAACTTCATCTCCTTGATCTGGTCACCCCAGAGGCAGAAGTTGAGCTTGAAGGAGGTATCGACGGTACCAATGGCCCAACGCGTGCGCTGCTTCAAGTGGCTGCCGTAGTCCTCGGGGACGGTACCAAACTGCAGCGGCTCGTGGACGTAAGCGGTTTTCCAGCCCTTTCCGAGCATCAGCGTAGAAGTAGCGACATCTTCGGCCAGCGAGCCAAGCGGGAAGTTGCCAATCTGGTCCAGGGCTTCACGACGCACAACATAGCCGGATCCGGTGCACCAGGCGACACCGACGGCGTCCTTGATGGGCTCGACGACGTGGACGAAGAAATCGAGACTCTGCGAGAGGGGATCCGAGGGGGGGGTATTGTAGAAGAGCTGGGGCGGGCAGGCGAGAGCCATCTTGGGGTCGACAAGCAGATGAGGGAGGACAGCACGAAGCCAATCTCTCTCGGGAATCTAGAAATCCAGTTAGAAAATTATTGCAGAGGGTAAGATATATGGGGAAATTACCATATCAGCGTCCAGCGCGGCCATGAACTGGCCAGCTCCGCCGGGAAGCAAGTGCATCTGATCGAGGCCGTTGTTGAGATTACCAGCCTTGAAGTGATGAGGCACACCAGGAACCTTGAGACGCGCAATGTAGTGAATGTTGGGATACTGGTGAGAGAGCGTTTGGAGAGCGGCTTCGAGACCGGCAGACTTGCCATCGTCGAGAATGACAACGCGGAAGCGGTCCATGGGGTAGTCCAGGTCACAAGCGGCGCGAACAGTATCCATGACCAGGTCGTCCTCTTCTCCACAGCAGGTGATGAAGACATCGACGCTGGGACAGTCGTTGCCCGTCAATCTCAACTTGGGACGCTGGCGCTTCTTCATAGACCACATTGTCCAGCCATTGTGCATCAGCGGGGGAATAGCCGTGGCCAACTCAATGGCCAGGAAGACCCAAGCAGTAGCATATACAGCGTGCTGAGCGTTCTGAGCCCAGATGATACAAGCGATTCGCAGTGTCAGATAACCAATATACATGGCCGTGTTGATAATAGTCAGAAACGGCACGAGCGTGTACAGATACCGACGCCAGCCCTTCCAGATCTCGGCGTCGTCGCGGTTATGCAGCTGCTGGATGGCATCGCGGTTGACATAGTCCTTGGAGGCATTGGTCCCCGGGGACGCGCCGCCAGGCAGCAGAGCGGCGAGGCTGAGATGGCTCTGGTTCTGCTTGGTGGAATCGTGGTCAGCGAGTGTCGTCGTGTCGGACGGGGCGAACTGTGACGGAGCAAACGAGGCTCGCGTCGGGGCGAACACGGGCGGGGGTGTAGCGAAGATGGTAGAAGCACTGGGAGTCGCAACGCAAGTGGGAGGTGTAGCGGGTGTAGTTACCATTAGGCTCGAGGGTCGCCAGTCTACCGATGACGAGTTGGGATGCCGGTGCGGCGTCTCGTTGCCGCTCCGGAGAGACGGCGTCCCGGAGCGAGAACCTCCGGGCGTGTCGGCAAAGTACTGCGGGTTGGGGCTTCCGCCGGCCGAGAGAGGCCATTCCGGAGCAGCGGCGTACTCTTCAATGTGAGCAGGCGTTGGTCTTGTTGGCCGCTGTGCCGTCTGGTTCTGGAACTGCTCGTACCGCTGCTGGTACTGCTGATCTTCAGCCGTCGTCCGGCTGTGCTGCTGTCGCTCATCAAACCCGGGATGCTGCTCGTAGGCTTGATCGTACGGCTGGTACGCGGGCGACTGCTGCTGCGGGTAGTGCTGTTCTTGGAAGTACTGCTGCGGGTGCTGGTGTTGCGGGTGCTGCTGATACGGATGTTGTCCCTGCTGCTGTTGTTGTTGCTGCTGCTGGTTCTGATTGTATTGCTGAACATCAATCTCGACCATCTCCCTGTACTCCCGATCCCGATCCCCGTCTCCGTACCCTTGATACCCGTTCATCCTGGCGGCTTCGTCGCCCTGCCGCAGCGGACGTGCCTATTTGTGTGCGAGGGGGAATGATGCGAGGGATACTTGCAAGCAAACAATAAACAAACAAGGGCGGTCTTCTCTAGACTTGGCGCGCGTGTTTTTGTCTTGTTCCGGATTTTAACGAACGACGGAACTCAGATGGACCCTGCGGAGCTGTATGTGCGGTCTGTATGTGGGTGTACGCAATTGGAGTGTGATGAATAGCGAATGTTCAAAGATGCAGGGTCTGATATTATGGCTTCTTGTTGTTGGCGTTGGTGTGTGTGAGCGAATGGTGGTGTGAACGACTGTATGAGGCAACCTTGTGTCACCTCTCGCGGGTAAAAAGATGTATGCCCGTGTGGATGGTTTAAAAATACCAAGCCTGCGGTTCGACAGGTCGACAAGGGAAAAAAGAGGGAAGAAAAGAAAGAGGGAAGACGGGAGAGGAGGGTTTGAAGGGGGAGGTGGAAAAATAGAACCGCTCCAAGCCCAAAGAAGGACCCAGCCAACACGAGGGATGATGGGATTAGGGATGGCATGAGATGGGGAACGGGACGGGGTCGAAACGCCGGCCCAACTGGGGGCTTGTTCTCTGCTCTGCTATGGATGGCATGGATCCATCCCCATCACATCCTCCACTTTGAGCTGTAAGGTACCTACGTATCATCCACTTCTGTCTGCATCATCCACTCTTCACAGTACCCCCTCCCCCCCCCTCTCGCCCCTTTGGACCAACCGGCCTCCCTATGGATGTCTCCAGCTCGGAGCGCGCGGAACCTCTTGCAAAGTACCCTACGTAGGTCACCACAAAAAAAAAACACACACAGCACATAAAATACGGCCGATCAAACAGAAGAGAAATGGACGGGGCGCAAAATGAGGGGGGCCAATCCAGCTGAGGGAACCGCCGGGCGGAACCTCTTCTCCCCCCGTCGTGCGCTGTTTCCGGCCTGAACAAGAATATGATTATCCCAAGCTGAGTGGTGATTTGCAGTGAGAGCAATAGTACGATTTTGATATGATTCGGCACCTTTGGCTTGCGGTAGTGGGTAGCAATCGTCGATCCGGTTGCGGTGGGCTGGCCGTTGGTCTTCAGGTCAGACTTGTTTTTTCCAATCCGTCTATCCAAGCCATCATCTCAGTAAATTGCCCCCTTCTTCGGCGAGGCAAGGTTGGCGAACTGTGAGAAAAGGCACCTGTAATTACTGCGCCTCGTCTTGAACAATGCCTTCTTCCCAGGTTCCAGGGCATCAAACGGGCTTCAGAATGCTTACTGGGAGGCGACAGTACACGAGCGCAACAGGGCCCTGCCCCTCTGACGCCCGTACGGACATGCCCTACAATTGCCTCTTTGCCCCCTCCCTCTCCCCTCTCCCCTCCCTGCTCCATTCAGCATTCCCCTCTCTGTCACTCCCTCTCTCATCACTGAGCCTGCTGCTGCTGCCTTCTCGTATCGCGGAGATCGACCAGGCAAGGCGCTACCGGCCCCGCCGGGCGGAAAGCAAAAGAATACGATGTTCCTGCAGGGGTTGCCCCGGCAGCTCAGGGGCTTGACGGTCTACTGTGGGCTCTCTCCCCTAAAATCCTGGCAACGGCGCTTTCTCAGCTGGTGATGGCAGAGGAACGGGGCCTGCCTAGCTCCAGCCCAGCGCGTCTTTGTCCGCTCCATTGGATCTCTGTTATCTGAGCTTCTTTTCTATCTCCTCTCTCTTTTTTTTCTTAATGCCTGGGAAACTCTAGACCAGTGGGGCTCGGTTGCATCGGCATTGGGAGGGGTGGCTGAAAGGTAGGGTAGGGTAGGGGGGCCACCAACACCACCCTGTTCTTGTTTTTTGCCCGCACCTACGGCTAGACAAGCTTTGGACGAGCTGGGACAAGCCTTTCAGTCGAGCTTGGATAAGCCTTTGGACGAGCTTGGACAAGCCTTAGACTTTGCCAGGGAGGGGTCCTTGCTCTGCTTGCTGTCTTTGGTGCTGTTATGTTATGCCCCTGGACGCTCTTAACCCTACGGGGAGCACTCGTGTGAGATTTCGTGTGGGTGGAGCGGGACGCAAACGATGCGTCTGACATCAGAGTCATGGCACCTGGGAGGGGGGGGCTCTGCTTTTGACCCATCATCATCATTCAGCAGCTCTCGTGAGTTCCCGTCTGGTCCCCCCCTTGCTTATCATTGGCTGTTGTTCGTCGTTGCTCTGCCATAAACCAGCCCTTTGTTGTTGACGTTCTGTCCCGTCATCAGCTCTTGTAGCTCAAGCCCTGGTCCAGCAGCGAACGCCGTCAGACGATTTAAATTCTCAGTGCATTCGCCGATTTCCCCTGTTGCCCTGAGCTGAACCCCACCAGCTGGGGACCAAGCAAATGTGGTGTTCGCCGGAGGGTACGAAGGTACTTTGATACGTAGCGACCACACACTCGCATAATAAGGGTTGGCGTTTTTGCCGCCCGAGCGTTTCCAGGGGGAGGCGACGAAAAGAGAGAGAGGCTTGCCTCGTTAAAAGTGGATGCCAGCCCGTAACAAGATCCAGCGGGAACGGAAGCGCTGAAGAGTGACGCTCGCTGCCATAATGACAGTGAGACAGGGGGGAGGGGGTGTGGGAGAATACGGACAGAAGAGAAGAAGACGCAGAAGGGAAATACTCACTGACCTCTTCTTCATCCGTCAATTCAATTCATACCTAGCCCCCGTTGTCGTCTCATGTCCAGCTGCATTGGTTCCAACTGAATCTGAGTTGCCGCAAGCAAAACCCTTGCATCTCCATCCCATCCTATCTCCATCCCATCTCCATCCCGTCCCACCTCACCATCGTCTCGTCTCGACCCGTGGCGCTATCGCCATTTTCGATTGTCTCTTTTTTTGGCATCCATCCATCCATCCATCCCTCCACTCTCAAGCGCAAGATCCCAAACCGTTTCCCTCTCACTCAGGTTCTCCATCTTTTTTTCCCTCTCTCTCTTCCTCCTCTCTCCTCTTCCCCTTCCCATTCCCCTTTTGATACAAACGCCCGCCTCATCCACCCCCTTGCCGCCTCTCGCTCGCTCGTTTTTTTTAGTCTGATTTGCCAGTGCTGCTAAAATACAAACACGTATTTGCCGCCCGCTGCTACGCGCCTTGAGCCCGCTGCCTATCTACCAGATCGTCTCCTGCTTTTTGCTCGATTAACTGTACCTGCTTTTTGGTTTTTTTGGGCTGGTCGCTGGGATTCGCAACCCTCACACTCGTTTTTCATTGTTTTGTTTTTCGTCCGGGAACGGCAAAGCATAGGGACAGTACCAGACGAAAAGATACACCAGGCGAATCGATTCACGCCGAGACTTCTCTCCAATCTTCCCTCGATTTTCTACCCGACGAAGCAAACATGGGCATCCGATTCGTCGTTAACTTCGTCCTCTTGGCCCTGCCCATCGGCATCACCTTGGGCATCCTGCTGGCCCTCGAGAAGCACCAGGCCGCCAGTGGAAAGTCGCCCTTCTTCCAGGACAACTCGTGGAAGACTGTCACAAGCTGCGAAAAGGCAGAGGGTATCGTGCCGCCTACCAAGGGCCAGGAGTACACATGTAAGTTGGAACCGAGCCTTGTTTTCTTTTCAGGTCACACACATGCAATGCTCCGGTCGCGTCTACCACTTCAAGCCTTATTCAGCCCAAAGCCTTGTCCCATCGCAGCCTTGTTTGCCTGTCGTGCCTCCACCTGGGCTTGATTGACAGGACCTTCGTCGCACAAGGCGGTTGGTGTATCACCGTTACACCATCTTCGTTGTGTCGCCACGGCTGGCCTGTCTTGCTCGATGGCGATGGCGTTGTCGTCGTCGTCCAGGGGACTCTGCTTACATACTGGCTGACTGACTGAACTGTCTTGCTTGTTCATCCATCCGGCCGCATTTGCATTGCTCGTCTGACCGGCTATCCCCTTCTCGTTCCTCTTCCCCTGCCCTTCCCGTCCCTTCCCATCCCATGTTTATTCGCCCACCCACTCATGTACGATACACGCGAGACACATGCATCCTAACCCCCATCCCGTCACATCTCTCATCACCCGCCCCTTGCGCCCTCGCGCGTAGCTTGCCCAACGCAACATAGCACAACTTGCTGACAACGCATCTTGCAGTGAACCCCAACCAGTGGGGATGGGATGGCCAAAACGGTAGCCTATGCATGGACGTAAGTGACAAAGTATCTCCTTGTGTTAATTCATCTATCCATTTGTTCATTTTTCCGGTTTCTCATACATAACCGGCCTTACCCTTCCTCTTGGTCTCCCTTTTCAACCGCCCCCTCCCTTACGTCCCCGCCTTTCCGGCTCTTGGCCCGTCTCCACTGAGGCTTGACGATCGCCCTGTCCGCCTTGCTGGCATCATCATGTCACTTCATGCCAGCTACCGAACTCTACACCCGAAGGGCCCGCGGTCCACCTGGCCAAATCGCTCCATGCTAACATGCCACCGCAACACAGGTCATCTGGTTTAACAACAAGACATATGGCAAGGACAAGGGACTTGGACCCGAATGGTCGGTGACATGGCAGTACCCCCAAGGCGATCCCTCGGCCCCCGTCCACGCCTACCCCAACATGAAGGTTGAGGGCGAGGTCTTCCCGAAGAAAGTCGAGGATATTAAGAACATTACCATTGATTTCGAGTGGACCTATGGCGTCGGCAAGAAAGCGGTCAAGAAGAACGACTGGGACGCGCTCGAGGCCGTGACCCTCAACGCCAACGTTGCCATGGATATGTTCTTGGACAGCGACAAGGACAACGCCAAGGACAGTGAAAAGGCTTCCCACGAAGTCATGGTGTGGTTTGCGGCCATCGGAACCGCTACTCAACCTCTCGGCCTCACTAAAGATGCGCAGGCCATTGCGTCGGCTAAGAACATGACCATCGACGGCGTGAAATTGTACGTCTCTCGTCCCCGCCCTGTTTGACTCCAAACTAATCCAATGCAGTGGCTTGTGGTATGACTCCAACCAAAACGATCAATTCGTCATCACATGGATGCCCTTTGAGGACGTCGACAGCTTCACCGGAAACCTGTACCCTCTCGTGGAAGAGGTCATGAAGATGGGCGCCAGCAGCAATTCCGAGTACTCCAAATTCCCGTCCTCGTCTGACTACATTGGATACATGAGTTGGGGAACTGAAGCGTACTACTCGGAAAAGAACGTCACCTTCAACGTCGCGAAGCTGTCAATAGATATCGACAGAGAGTAAGACAGTGTAAAAGAGTAATAATGTATGAAACACCACTATAGACGAATTAGAATAATGACGATCAATCGATACACCCTTTCCGCACAAGTCTGTATGCCTCGCTGCTGTCAAATGTCATTGTTCATCCCATCTCACTTCATCTCATCTCTCAAGTTCCACCAAACGTCAGATCCCACTCAAAATACGTCACTCGTCGCTTACGACCCAACCTTCAGCGCCAGAACATCTAAAACCCATGCTTTTTAGGGACGGAAACCTTCGGACGGAAGCGACCTAAAAACCTACCGGTGGCCTGCCAGCCCGCCCCGGGATCAGGACCGGGCTAGCGGGAGCCGCAAAAAATTTTGCACGAAGAAGGCTATTTTATTTTTAATTTTTTGCTTTTCTGCTCATATTTACGCTAAATTCAGGTTCCGTCCGAGAGAGTGGATTTGACAGTGGGAAAATCTTGGATTTTCGGCCGGATCCATCGTCTCCTCCAACACGAGGTTTCCAATTGACCCCCCTCTCTCGCCTCCCCCTCTCCTGAAAATGCGTGGGGCAAGTATTGTGGACATCACGAGGGCATAATTTCCCGAGAACCGTCTTTTTGTCTTGGGAAGAAATGCTTCGCCTTCTTGGCAAAGCACGATTGGTACGAGGGAATACGACGGTCCTGTGTCACCAGGACAAAGAAAAGTGGAGGGGGCGAGGTAAACTACAAGTGAGACGATCAGGTTCGTTCGTATCTGCGGCAACGATAAAGGAACATCAAGCATCTGACATGCATGACGATACTTGGCACGCGAGTACAGGTACTTGTTCCGCAGTGAGACAAGACGCGCAACACCGCGGCACCGAAACAAGGCCGTCAAGTTCCTTGGCCTGGCCAGTGAGCTTTTTTGGTGTGAAACTCGGTCCACTTCCAGCCTCCCTTCCCTTGCCCGTCCGCTTTGGAGAGATTCCCCCGGACATTTCGAGTGGAAGCGCCGACGGATGCCAGGGCTTGCGAATAGATAAGGAGTTTGAAGACCTGACGTCACTGCTGCAAGCGAGGAGATGACGTGAATGCCGATGGAGATGGCGATAAGAGAAGCGCCAGCTAGGGGAGGGTTGACCCCGAGATTGCAACCTAACAAGCCACTGTTTGAGATACCTTTGATTGCTCCAGCGCATTGGAAATGGGTCCGTTCCAAAGGGCGAAGAGACACCAGCTCAGCCTGCCAGAACGATCCAGGCCAGTCCAAGACTTCAATTCACGAGTGACATGATACTTTGGTGTCTCGCTTTGCGGGTTCGGGGTGTAAATGCACCCCGCACCGCTCGGTTGGTGACATTGAAGTCATACATCGGCACCTTATCCACCCCACCTTGAAGTCGAGGCCCGGATTGCGAGATACTACGTAGCACTTGCTTGTGTAACCTGCTAATCTCGATGGTTGTTGATATGCTTGTCTGGCTTTTCTGCCTCGTGGCAGCCACCAGTGGAGGCGCCCACAGCCTACTTTGGTAGGCAATACTAGCAGCGTGGAAGGGCAACATTTCCCCCACAATCCGTAAGGGCAAAACAGTGATATGATGGATCCATCCCAACACCCAATGGACCATACCAGGCCAGAAACATTTCTTTCTTCTCCAGGAACCGAGCACCCCATAGTTGCAGAGTGGAAACGTGGCCCAAGGTTACAGTGTAAACTACAAGGTGCCGAGATATTGTGTCTAGGGTAGTTGGCTTGCCAGAACCACGATTCGAGGCTAATCGCCGAGTAGAGACATAATAAAAGGCGTGTGAATTTGAGATGAAAAGAAACTGATATATGGTTGCAGCTCGGACTGTCAGTAGAATATGTGATTGAAAGCCTGGAGGACTCTTGTTCTCCTTATCGTCGAGATAATGCATTGCCATTACAGAAGTCTTTCCAAGTTGGCCAGTTCACACCAAACAGTTACTAGACGCAAGACAGATTCAACGACGAGAACATCACGCTACGCATGCGACATTTGATTGGCTCATGCAGGAGATTGATATGATTCAGATCCCCTGATCTAAGAAATATGGATACTATTAGATGATAATGGGCTTGGTGCGAGCGGGAGGAAAGAAAGGAGAGCTCGATTACGAAGCGAAACACAGGCTTGTCTCACTGACGAGTTCCTATGCAGTGCCCATTCTAGAGAGTCAAGCTCCGCTACAACAAAGCTCGTGCACGTGTTCGCCATGCTCTTGTCCTACGTCCCGTTTCTTGGCTTCACTGTGTCTGTTAGCTTTATCTCGTCCTCTTGGCTGCATCTTGTCTGTTTGCTTGGCCTTGGTATCTTGGCCTCTTGGCTTCACCCTTGCTCAGCCCTATAACGAGGTTACACTCGTGCGGCTTGAAGTCTTGACCTGGTTCTGCTGCCGCCCAGGACCAAGAAGACCTTGCATAGCACAGGCCTCTCGGCGTGGTGTTTCCCCAATCCGCCAAACCTCGCTTGTGGAGGATGCGAGTGCGAAAAAGGGTGCCAAGGCCGCCTGGTCATCAACATCCAGAACCTCCCAGTTTGGGGCATGAACAGGTGTGCAAGTGGGTGATGTTGCTTCAAGTTCAGTTTCGATGAAAGACATCATATCGTCAATAGCGGGTCGGATCTTTGCTCCGCTGTCATAGGTAGTGAGCTTCAAGTACCACACACTGGCTCACAGTCTAGTGCTAGACTGTAGCGACAACAAAAAGATTGGTCCGTGGTTCTCATTTGAAACCAAATGTTCATTGTATATCTGATCTGCTGCTTTACTTGACACTTGCTGTAGCCTGTTTGGACTTGGTATCATGGTTGAGGCATGTCGCGCCCGCTTGCTCACTGAACGGTGTTACCACGAGGAACGCATCGCCGAATTTCCAGTCTAACACCAATACATCAGTAGCCTTGCACACGCGAAACTCCTTAGGGGATGCCCATAGAGACAAGAAAGTGATTGAATCTAAATATGTATGGTGTTGATTGACTTATCTTAACCCCATTTTCCTGGTCCCTATCCTCGTACATATCCTAACTCCGTTTGCTATGCCATCTTAATACAGTTCGAATCTAAAACGCCAACCATTGAACCAAACACCTCGCTATGATGTAAACAGCCGTTAGATTCGCCCTCCAACGCGTATCATTGATGCAGTTTCCGAACTTGCTCCTCCATCAGCTTTCGGTGAACCTCCGTCACCGGGTTTTCCATCCCATTGACAATTTTGTTCACCTGACTTAGTAGATGCGGCCCTGGATTGCACTCGTGATGGTCAACGAAGGGCTTCTCGCCCACCTTGCCTATATCGTGGATAATCAGGCTCGTCGTCTTTCGATATAGGCCTATGATGCTGATCTCCACATCTTCGGGGTGTGGAAGCGGCCACAGATTGGCTCGGGCGAGGCAAAACGTCATGGAACCGAGGATCATGGATTCGCATCGGTGGTGACCCATCCATACGGCATGGCGGCACCACCTGGGCTTTTCGTCCACAACGATGAGGTTTTCTATCATGTCTTGGAAGACGTCGAGAAGGGACTGGATCGTAGTGAAGCGAATGTCATCGATTCTCTCTAGTCTTTGGTTAGCTTTGACTATCGGCCCCGATAGATTATCTCGTCATTGTACATACCAATAATCTGTGGTGGCATGCCAAGGTCTTGAAACTTAGGATCGTTGGCGCCAATGGGTCCATCAGACTCCATCAACATCTTATGAGCGACTCTTTCAAACAATTCCCGATGACCAAACTCCCATGACACCCAGAGTGCCTTTGACAGGGATGCCTTGGAGTTTCGAACATCGTCCTCGACAAAATCCATCCATGAATGGATCCAGGGCCCCAGAATTCGGGTGCTGTCGTAATAGTTGGTCAACGTTGTGAGATCGTATAGCTCGTCTATGGACAGTTTTTTTGGTATTCGATGGAGATGTCCGTGGGAAATGTACATGAACAACGCAAGCGGACCAGCCTTGTCTGCGGGGAGTTTGACGATCCACTCGTTCTTGCTATTCAATGTATTTGGCCTCGACTCTGCAAAGTTGCCAAATAGCATGCGCTCGAATACTGGAGAGACTCGGGCTAAAGTGCGAGAACAGACAGTGAACATGATCTGACCCGAGTCCTCTCGAGGACCAACTTGAAGCTTGACGTCGCCATGAGGGTCGAACTCGATGGATTGCGTCGTCATGGCGGTAGTTTCTCGTACATGCGTTATTGGCGACATTGGAGCTGTCACAAGGGACATAATTTCGCCTGTCGTCGCTTCGATATTCCCTCATCGTAATGTTATATTACTGTTCAATCCTCAGGATGCTTCCGGATGCTCTGGAAGAGAATGGCAGTGACCCGCTTCGCCCTAATAATAGCACAGCCAAGACAGACGGTTTGATGAGGGAGCTTGGACGTGGCTGAGGTCGTCGAGTCACCCAAGCCACTTCTCTCAGCGATGGGTCCAGTTTAGAAGATATTTTCGCTAAAACCGATTGGATGATTTGAATTGTAAGCGAGCCAACCCAGGGCCACATGTCACGGCTTTTCTCCGTACGAGAAAACCATCCAGCACGGGCAGATTCTGATTAAAATATCAACGCACTTGAATTTAAAGCCCACGCTATAATTAGTGCTATTATTAGAGACAACCCAGCCCTGTGGCACTTTGCCCATGTCATTGGGCGACTTCGGTTGGATCAAAGGAGGATGAAGCCAATGCTCTTCAACCCTTGACGCACTTGTGGCGGATCGGGAGCTTCATGCGACGTTTATCTACGACCGTCCGATTTCAATGCCCCATTTCTTGGCAATAGGGCAAGGTGGATTAGCCAAGTCGGTCTCCATTCACACCACTCAAATGTTGGGACACTGGCCGGGACACGGAACTCTCGGGTTCCGGGTTGAATATTAAGTCCGCCTTCCGTCTGCCGATTTATGTCACACAGAAGGCTTTTTGGCAATTCTCTAGCATAGGCATGGAAAAACGAGAACCACTTGTTATCACGCCATGCTTGGCATAGTTTCGGTTCTTATGAAGGCATCAAGCTGAATGACAGTTTTCCTTGCATGGGAGCTTCGTATTGCTACCCGTGCCTAATTTGGGCAACCCTGCTATAATGAGATCGGATGAGCCTACAAAAGGCCATACGACAAATGATTGTATCTGAAGACGGGAATATCAAAATACCCGTGCAAATTAGAAATGATTTAAACATTTCGTGACCCTTGCGCCCCCCAACCTATTTCCCGTAATCAACAATCAAGGTATACCGCTGCGGGATAGTTAATCAACGTGAATCGTCCATTTGACTGAGGGGAACGTTGGTCCACTTACCATTTGCGTACAGAGAGTAAGAATCAGCATTGTATAAACACGAGACAGGATCCAAGGCGGTGCTGTTCTCATAGCCATATGCGTAGTCCTGTGTCGAAACTTCTTCCTCATACACAGCTCTCGCATGTGTCATCTCGTGGATCGTCGTGGTAGCATGATCCTGCTTGTGGCACTTCTGAGGCAGTGGCGGGAGGGTGTCGTAAAAGAGGGGACACATGGTGACGTAGCCGTTGACCCAAATCGTATAAGCAATGAGGGGGCCTTCGCTCTCGCAGTATCCCCAATTGTCTTTGCACTGGATTTTGGTTTCGCCGCTGTCAGTGGTAGAGCACTCTTCGGCCACGGCCAAAAGTCGGCCGGAGACGAGCTTGCGAGCGTGCGTTTCGTTTGACTTGAAGTACTCAACGAATCTCGCGGAGTGCACATTGGCAGCATCGGCAGCGGCAGCACGAGCGAGAGGCTCGCAGTTCCGAATGCCGTTGAGGGTTGCCTCTCGCTGCTCGGCAGTGCAGCCCTCCTCTTGAAAAATGGTTCTCTTGGACCATTTCTCCTTCAGCTCTGCGGTTGAAGACTCGTCAATGCTAACCTTGATAGCCTCGGACTTAAAGGTCAAAGTCTTTGTTTTGGTTGATTGACTTGAAACAGCAGGGAAAGTTCCCTCGGCGAAGATGGAGTATGTTCCTGGTTCCAGATCGTACGCAACGGCTAAGTCAATTACTCGTGTGACTGACGATTTGGCAGGGATTGACTCGAAATGCTCGAGCTGCAGAGCTTCATAGTGCAGACTCAGCTCAATGCCCAAGAACGGGACTTCGACCCCTAAATCTGGGGTTCAGTTTGGGTCATACGATTCTCTAAAGGATATGCTCACCGTCTTCGTTGATTACAGTGACTTTCTTCACTGGTCCTGAGTCTAGGATCGTGCCCAGTCTGAGGAGGCTTAAATCGGTGACCCCAGTGTTTGTAATTGTGGCTTGGATCTCAGTTGCCTTTCCGGATGATGCGGGAGCCAAAGATACTGCCAGGTCGCCAGATGCTTGGCGCTGCTGAAACAAGTGAGCCTCTACAGCTGCCGCCAGACAGACCAGCGAGGTCCAAGCACGATAGAGGAGCATGATTTGAATGGTTGAAATGGCAATAGACTACAGTGCTGGGGAGGTAGAACCTTCGCAAAGGATGAATGGCTATTTCTATATGAAAGATAGACCGCTCAGTAGTGTGAGATTTAATTAAATACGAGCCTGCATGAACAAGTGGTGCAGCCCCCTGAATCGATGTGACTCTGGAGACCAGGGTCATTGCACGGTCACCAGCACTTCAAAAAAGGTTTATAGATTGCGCGGTATGAGGATGGAAAGCGAAGCTATTGATATTCAGATAAGCTTAATTATTTGCTTATTTGGAAGAGGAACACAGCGCCACAAGTTCTTTTCCAGGTCAGGGTTAGAAAAAGTCATGGGCGATTAAAAGTGAAGGCCGCACTATTAATCAAGTCTTGGCTGGGCCCATGTGACAAAATACGAGTTTAGCGGATGCACTACCTGATTGGGCAGCTTTGTACGTGAATATGCTCGTATTAACGGTGATATACGCAAGTGGAAAAAGAGCGACATCAAATCCTTGCCGCCCCTCCGTTGTGCAGTAAGTGTACAACCTATAGAATTTACTAGGCTGAAGGACGAATGAAGCGACGACAGCGACAACAATGATAACGAGGTGCATACTGATCGGCAAATTTGCGACATCCATAAAGTCAACACTGACTTCTACCAATTTGAACAAACCGCACCGAACAAGGGTTTATGGACCCAATCGTCTTCCCTAGAAACGAAAGGAAACAAAAGAAGAGAATGCATCATCAGAGCACAGTCTCTTGGCTGACTTGGTCTATGACTGCCACTACTGGATCCCGCCTTATTAGCCTTTCATCGAAATTATTATAAAGCTTGTTTTCATATGCATGCGTTCGGTAGTTGGGAGATCTGTGGAACTATTGGGCTTAGAAAATGCTAAAAACTGTGAAAAAGCAGTAATTTTTGTCTTTGTGCTGTTGATACGCCTCTGAGGAGCGGTTAGCTACTAGTAATAGAAACTTGAATGTACGTACAGATGATTCCACTGTGTTATAGAGGCTTGGACGAGTTATATGGTATCAGATGGCGTAATGCCAAAGTAAATACAAGTGTTGATGCGTGTGGCCGTAATACACTTGACGTAAGACCTTCTGCTGCGTCGAAATCCTGTCGACAACGACCGGAAAAGACCTCTTCAATACATTTCTCTGCAGGGCAAAAACCTCTACGATTCACCACTCGGCTTTTGCTTTGATGAGCTGCTTTCGTATTTGACCACATGCTGATTGCTCTCTAAAGTATCAATTTGCTTTGACAACCTCACGTGTGTGGCGTTTAGCGCATGAGTTGTACAGCCTGTATCACCAAAAAGGACAATCAGGCTCTCAGCTGCATCTTTTTATGCAAGCGGTAGCAATCGATTGGCTCTGAAGTGCCAAGAGCGAAAACCCCGCATCTTGCTGCCTGTCCTCGGCCTGATCAGGCTGCGCAATGCTATTCCGTCTGACCCTCGGTTTAAACTCGACATGTTGCGAACTTTTGCCATCACAGCGACCATCTACACCGTTAATATTGTCTATAATCATCCGTAAACCAGGCCTAGGGCCAGCGATACGATCCGCCGTTAGCCCTGACACCAACTCCAATCAAGATGGACGCGGATCCGCTCAACGCAAATGTCCAAGGTGGCACCTCGGAGGGTTCACCGCCTAGTGCACCAGTGGTGAGCGAAGATGGAAGGATCGAAGAGCCAAACAAGGATGCTAACAGTTGCCCTAGAATCTTCGGAGTCGCGCGCCGTTCGACGTCCTATATCCCGATTCCGAAAGAGACGACCAGCCAATCGAAGTCGAGTACGCTCCATCGTTCCCTGGCAATAACTATTTCATGCAAGAATGCTGAAGATAAATTGCAGCATCGTCGCCGTCCACGGTCTCGGCGCGAATGTCGACTGGTCATGGACCTGGCGAGACAAATGTCGACCATCCTCGACAGTGAACTGGTTGAAAGACCCACACATGCTCCCCAACGTGGTCCCTAACTCGAGGATCATGGTTTACAACTACGACTCGAGATGGCACGCTGATGCCCCAAGGACTAGACTCCAAATCTGTGGAGAGGAATTTGTTCGCAATCTACACACCTTTCGTGAAGGGCAGCGGGACCGTCCTGTAGTTTTCATCGGACATAGTCTTGGAGGGCTTGTCATCCAGCACGTAAGTCTTGAAACGTTATTCGCTGTGGCCTTCCTAATACCCGTCGTTCTGGGTGTGAATAGGCTCTATTATTTGCAGACCGCGAAGAAGAATTCCGATATCTCCCGAGACGCACCTATGGCTTTGTGGCTCTTGGCTCACCCTTCAGAGGCACCAAAATGCAGGGGTTAGTCAAGTTTGCCGCAAAATCGATGTCACTGGCTGGTTCCCACCACGGCCTCCTGGGGGCTTTAAATTACAACAATGTGCATTTGAGGGATAAATTGCAGGAATTCTGCCGTCTTCGAGATTCGATTTCTTTCCCCACGTGTTGTTTCTTCGAGGCCTACGAAACCAACTATGGATCACGGTTCGGATTGCGGGGACTGATTAAGGGAATGGTGCGTACTAGGAAAGAAGACTGACCCAGAGTCTGACGCGAATTCAGGCTGTCCCAGAGGAATCCGCATGCATCACTGGATGGGATCGCGCCCAACTTCAGACCGACCATACGAAGCTCAATAAATTCTCTGGCCCTCGCGACCGGTCTTTCTTGAGCGTCTCTGCCAAAGTCTCGGCCATGTGTAGTACACCGAAAAGTATGGTCGAACGTCAAACGAAGAATGTGGTTGAGCATCAGACAGAGCGTGAGTATTTGACTTTCTGCTATTGTATACCCAGAAACTGAATGCTGTCAGTAGCGAAAGGCCATTGGATGGTCCCGTTTGAGCGAAATGAAGCCTTTGTTGGAAGAGAAGACGTCTTGCAATTACTACTTGATAGGATTCCTCCGAGCGCCAACCAAGACATGTGTCAGAGAACCGCTATCGAAGGCCTGGGCGGTGTCGGTAAGACTCAACTCGCTCTCGAGGCCGCCTTTCGTCTACGCCGCACACACCCATCTTGCTCTGTTTTCTGGGTGCCTGCCATCGATGCGTCAACCTTCGAGAAAGCTTATCGTGGCATTGGTCGACTTTTGGGAGTGAGTGGCATTGACGAGAGTCAGGCGGACATCAAAGCTCTCGTTAATGCCGCTCTCAGCCAAGTCGAAGCAGGCCAATGGCTCCTGGTCATCGACAATGCTGACGATCCAAGTCTCATGTTTGGACCGACGGGTTTATCGACGTGTTTTCCCTCAAGCATGAACGGATCGATACTGCTCACGACAAGAACACGTGAGGTCGCCGTGCGTTTGGACATACCTGGCGCAGGCATTCTCAGGACGACTAAGATGAGTCGAGAAGAAGCAACGAAGATGATCGCAGAGAGATTGACAGAAAACCAGATGCAAGATACGGCGAGCATCACGGACCTTCTTGACTTCTTGGACGACCTTCCCCTGGCCATCAAACAGGCGTCAACGTTCATGTGCGCAACGGGAATGACGACGGCGAGGTATTTGGAACATTGTCGATCAAGTGACACGACATCAGTGAATTTACTGAGCCAAGACTTTGAGGACCGCGGCCGATATGACACCATCAAGAACCCAGTGGCAACGACTTGGCTCATCTCGTTCGAGCACATTTCAAGAGATAGTCCCCAAGCGGGAGAGTACCTTCGTTTCATGTGTTTTCTTGCCGAGAAGGATATTCCAATATCTTTACTCCCACTGGCCCGTGATGAGATTGAGGCAGCGAAAGCCATTGGGGTCTTGGATGCCTACGGCTTCATCACGAGGCGAAAAGATGGGATGTCAATTGATATACATCGACTAGTACGATTGGCAATGCGGAATTGGCTTCTAAAGGAAGGACAGGCACAGCAAGAGTATGTGCATGTCATCCAGAGAGTGGAGGAGCTGTTTCCAAATCCAGAGCATGAGAACCGAGAGGTATGGATGAAGTACATAGCGCAAGCACAGAGTGCGTTGGAGAGTGAGGTAGAATGTGGCACTGACAAAGCGATGGTTTCGCTTCTTTGCAAAGTTGGAAAAGGATTGACAAGGCTGGGTAGTGATCAGCACGCAGTGCCGCTGTTTCAGAGGTCATTGGAAATGAGCAAAAAAGCGTATGGCAAGGAGCATCCATCAACACTTAGGGTCATGAACAACCTAGCATCGACTCTTGAACAGCAGGGGGAATATGAAGAGGCAGAAAAGATGCATAGGAAGACGCTAGAACTGAGGGAGCAGGTACTTGGCAAGGAGCATCCGGATACACTTACCAGCATGAACAACCTAGCATCGGCTCTTCTAAAACAAGGGAAATATGAAGATGCAGAAAAGATCCAAAGGAAGAAGCTAGAACTGATGGAGCAGGTACTCGGCAAGGAGCATCCGGATACACTTACCAGCATGAACAACCTAGCAAGAGTGCTTGCTGATCTCGGCCAGGTTCAGGAGGCAGAAAAACTATATCGACGGACCACAAAACTGCTGGAGAAGGTGCTTGGGATGAAGCATCCGCATACACTTACCAGCAAGAGAAATCTGGCAGGTCTGCTTGCTCAGATAAGCCATGAGTAAGAGGGAATGGAGATGGTCAATGAGCTGTAGACCCTTCGTAGAATGATAAACACATTGCAGCATTGTTCGAGATCAACTTAATAAGAACCGACAGACAGATGACTGCGCTTCGATTGTTTGAAGGGCGTTCTACTGTTCTAAATAAAAGTGTCGAGTCTAGTTCGTTTTCATATATCTGAGAATGTTTTCATCTTACTTCCCATCGCACTTGTAGTCTAGCTGATATCTGTTTGTTGGTGTGGAGTGAGTTGGAAACGCGGAGTCTAGCGATCTTGGGAATGCCAAGGAGCGAAGTGGACTTTGATGGCCTGTCGAGGTCATGGTGCAGCAATTGATAAGGTTGCGTTTTGATTAGTTGGGTCCGTTTAGGAAAGTTTTCCGGCTGCCGTCGAGTCGTGTTATTCTTCAGCCAGAGAGTGCTTGGTGTTGATCGCCGTATTTTCATTCAATCAAATGGCAAGTCGCATTGTTTCCTTAAATGTCACTCCTAGCCTCCTCGAAGATCCTCCCGATATACGAGACAAAGGAAAAACAATCGTGGAATCTGCGCTTTGGTAGTCGTCGGCAGTCGCCTGCTCGACCAAACTTCACGGATTCCATGGATTCGCATTTAAGATGCAGTCATCTCCACCGTGGCAACACCGCTTTGGCTTCGCCACTATATCCTATATAAAAATGCTTGAGAACGGCGAAGAGACTTCAAGGAAGCTCTGGAAACTTTCCTTGATCAGTGAGTTGGTGAATTGAGGACGATGATGGCGCAACCAGTTCTCAAGGAGCTAACCGGCTCGCGGCGGACACGCAACAAAACCTCGAGGATAACCTTGAAAAACTGGACTAGAAGCAACTTGAAGTGCTTGGATGTCAACGTCCCACAGTCTTTCCATTATGGTTCGTCGAGTGTGGCTTCGTCATCGCCGTCGTAGGATCGCTAGCTATGAACGAATACACCATCAGCGGCTTCAAAATTGCCCTCCCTGCCTTGGCTAAAACTTATCAGCACGAACACGTCTAGCCGCTGTGCTAAAAATCATAACTGCCGCCCTGTTCCTCTCCTTTGCCCGCCGATCGGAGCGGTACGGCGGCCGCGTCGACTTCCTCACCGGCTACATCTGGCTGATGCTCTGGTCTCTCGCGTGCGGCTTCTGCAGCGACATAACGGTGTTGATTGTTTCTCGCGCGATGTAGGGTTTCGGGGCCTCGGCGTTTCTGCCTGCGTCGCTGGCTGTCATGGGGCATGTATACCGTCCAGGACTGCGGAAGAACCTTGTCTACAGCACCTATGGGGGAGGTATGGGTGCATTGGGTTCTTTGGTGTTGCGATGGGTGCTGTGGCTGCTGTGGCTGCTGAGTATCTTGGATGGATGTGGTATTTTTGGATGGGCGCCATCATGGAGCTTATGCTTACAGCTACGGGTTTCCTCTCGATCCCATCGAAACTCGGAGACAGGAATGCGGATGCTCGCATGGACTGGTGGGGACTCTGTACCATTGTGACGGGACTGGCCCTGGTTGTCTTCGCCCGACAGATGGAGGTCATGCACCTTCAGGTTGGCGTACCCTGTACATTTACATCGCCGCTATCTTTGGAGCCCTCTTTCTTGGTGCTGACGTACATGTGGAACGATGGGTCTCAGTATAGCCACTTCTGCCAGCTGAGCTCTTCCGGCCCGAGTGAATGAAGCGACTGGTTGCCGCTCTTTTCCTCTCGAACGAGACATTCGGAATCTACATGTTCTACCTGAGCTCCTAAGGAGGGGACACCTACCCTACAGACTAGAGAATCCCCTCGACTGACCCATAATTCTGGTATTGAATCGGTTCCCAAAGTGTAACCCTTGCAGACTGCCGCGTGGTTCGCGCCACTCGCAGGAGGGGCCTCATCTTGGTGCTGACGGGTGGATTCGTGCTGCATATCATGTCCGGCCGAATCCTACTAATCATCTCCGGGTTCGGCTTCTTAGCCTCTGTGTTGCTATTCGCGTCCATCCCAGAGGATGTCCCCTCGAGAACATTTCTATTCTAGGCATACATCTTTACCGCCATGGTGTGTGCGACCACTGGCTTCGATATCGCCTTTAATATTAGTAGCATTTTCATTACAACGGCACTGCCTCGACGACTACAAGCTGTCGCTGGAGCCCTGTGTAGCATCATGCTGTATCTCAGCATGGCGTTTTGGCTGGGTGTGGCTGAACTGGCAGTCACTGCTACGATTGACGCTCGTGGGAAAGAAAACGTGAGCCAGCGCGAGCAATACCAGATCGGGTTCTGGACAGGTGTTGCCCTGGCTGGGGCAGCGCTGTGTTTGTTTGTTTCGATCAATCTGGGCCAGGTGTCGGCACCATTGACGGCAGTTGAACAGGCGGAAATAAAACGACGTGAGGATAATTCAGACCAGTCGAGCCAGAACTTGGGGATAAAGGCTTGATGTGGTAGAACCCGGCTGGAAGAACTGTCATGCCATGTGAGGTTTAAGTCTTGAGAAGTATTAATATGGATACATCCAAGATTACAGATTAGATGAAACCGAGATTAGATGGGACAACGGTTGGAACAAGAGTGATGGGCTCGATAATAATGATAAAGAGGCGTCGTCTAGCTGTGATTAGAGGGTGCCACAATCCCCGATTGCGACACTATTAAACCGTTACGCTGAAAATGCAAGCCATCTCGTGTTAAACTACAGGCATTGGGCCTCCTTTTAGTGCCGACTTGACTCCTCGGTCTCCCACTGTTTTACAGCAGCTGATAATGCGCTAATGGCTTGCGCTTGGCGACTTTCGAACAGGCCGTTGAAGACTGGGTAGAGGGCGACGGTGCTGTTGGCATGATCGTGGGCAAACTCGACGATACACTTGGGACCTTTTGATTGCTTGGATGCCTTGACGGCTTCGCGCAGCATGTCGCCTCCGAGGCCGCGACGACGATATCGCAGACGAGTAGTCCAGGCGCGGATAGAGGCTTTGGGGGTTTGAGTGGCCTTTGCGCGGGTGTTGCGCTTGGGAAGCAAGAGGAAGACTGAGGCGATGATCTCGGCGCCGTAACGAGCTCCAAGCACCAGGGTCTCAGCATCGTCTTGATCATCTAGCCAAGAAGTCCAATTGGTCTCTTCCGCGACGCGAATATACGCGCTCGCAGCGTACCGAATGACGCTGAGATAAACGAGCACAATGCCGCAGAAAGTAATGGTCATAGCGATAAAGTCGTTCCCCACGGCGTCCATGGCGACGTAGGCGATAGCTAGTACACCGACGAGGATAGAGACGCTCAGCGGGTGGAAGATGACGTCGCGCGAGGCGACCTGGCGCTGTTGGGCGACGCTGTCGATGACGAGCTTGAGGGCGTCGGCCTTGTCGCGAGGGGTGGTGAGAACTTCATATGTGAGGGCGCGGTCGTCTTCGGCTGACATTGTGATGGGTGGTGGTGGCTGTAGCTGGGTTGATGAAGTGGAAGACATGATGGGAGGCGAGAGTAGGTAGAGATGAGCACGAGATGTGCTTGGAATGAGGAATTGACGTGTGGATGAGTGTGGTGATGTAGTTTGGATGAGTGTACTGTGATGATGCAGTGTGACGCAGAACTGGGTACAGCCGGAGCAAGAAGAAAAGGAAAAAGAAAGAAAAACGGGCTTCGACTAGAAAACTGCAGATCAGCTCGCAAATACGCTTAAGGAAGAAGGTTGTGAGGGAGACAAATAAAACCACCAAAAACCCAAGATGAACACCCTTTCAATGGTCTAGTTTACGGTCTCCTCCGTCGTCCCACCCATGATCCCTTCAGAATCGGCACAATATTGCCGTGCACAGCGTACGCATGCGACCAACGAGAGCAACGCCATGGTCAACGCCCTCCCAGGCAAACTGGTGATGGGCTTTCGGTGTCCCGAAGAGGCAACGATGCAAAACCCAGCTACCCAAGCCTTTAGTTCGCTACGCGTTTGTAAACCTCCGTTTCTCCACTTTTCTCCATCTCCCTTCGGTGATTGTATTCAGTTTCGTCGCCACCACCACCCCTTCAGGGCCTTGCTTCAGTGGGCTTTCCTCAGTAACAGAGCCTCAATCAGCCTGTTCATAGTGACAAGGCACTAATAATGCTCGTGCCGTCTCTGCCGAAGCAGCGGGTCTGCGGCTATCTCGATGCCAAGGGCCAGCCAAGAGCCTTGGCGCGCGAGAACACGGGGTGGCATGCGCTTCGCTGATTGGTCGACCCTTCAACTAGAGGCAACTTGTCTCGTGCCAGATTTGCTATACCGAGAAACGGGGGGCTTTTTCAATCGACGACTGCTTTTTGCCCTGTCTGTGAGAAGAACTATTGACGAGCGTTCGGATCATCGGCTTGTGAGGTTTTTTCTCTTGTTCGCCCAGAACGCGTAGGGTGGGGGGGAAGGCAGAGACGGGGTCGAGTGCTTGCGTACTGTATCCGTGTAAGTGGCATCCCACCCCCATGTTGGACGGACGCCTCATCAGCTCGGTCGATGTTCCCATTCAGAAATCCCACGCCATCGCAGACAAGGGTAGGAGGAGGGACCCCGTTCATGTCAGGCAAAGCATTTTGGTCTTGCTAGTGAGATCCTGCCAGTCTAGAATATTCATATAATAAACCCGTCGCTCCGTTTGGGTTTCGAGTCTTGTCTTCCTTGCCCCAGCAGTCAGAGTCTCACACTCACTCCTCCTCCCCTTCCTTTCTCTTCTTTCTTCAGTACCAGATATATCCGGTACCTCGCTCACCCCTAACCATGTCGGAGCAAACCAGCGCCCCCGTCGCCAAGACGTCCGGCGGCAACAATGCCTTCCACAACTTCCACAACGACTTCACCCACATCGCCGACCCCAACGAGCGCCGCCGCCTGGCCCTGGCCGAGATCGACAAGGCGCCCTTTGGCTGGTACCACGTGCGGGCCTGCGTCGTCGCCGGCGTGGGCTTCTTCACTGACTCGTACGACATCTTCTGCGTGTCCATGCTGACCATCATGCTCGGCATCGTCTACTACCCGGGCGTCGGATCCATGCCCACCCAGGCTGACTCGGCCGTCAAGCTGTCCACCTCGGCCGGTACCGTCATTGGTCAACTGGGTTTCGGTATGTTGGCTGATATCGTCGGCCGAAAGCGCATGTACGGCATGGAGTTGTTGGTCATCATCTTTGCGACCCTCGCCCAGGCCCTCACTAGCAACTCTCCCTCTATCCACATCGTCGGTGTCATCATCTTCTGGCGTGTCATCATGGGCATCGGTATTGGAGGAGACTACCCTTTGTCTTCCATTATTACCTCTGAGTATGTTCTCCTTGTCATTGACCATCGCCAACCATAACATGGTGTAGGTGCTAACTACCCCCCACAGGTTCGCTACCACCAAGTGGCGTGGCGCCATGATGGCTGCCGTCTTTGCCATGCAAGGCATTGGTCAGCTCGTCGCCGCTCTCGTCATGATGTTCCTGACCCTGGGTTTCAAGTCCCAGCTTGAGGGTGCCGCCAGTGTCGGCGAGTGCACCGGACACTGCCAGGTTGCTGTCGACAAGATGTGGCGTACTCTCATCGGCTTCGGTGCCGTTCCCGCCTGCATTGCTCTCTACTGTAAGCGGATAATTACCCCTGTCCCTCAAAAATACCCGAACCTCTTGGCATTCTTGGCATCTTCAATTGCTCGCGTGACTCTTTGCTAACATCATCACAGACCGTCTGACCATCCCCGAGACCCCCCGCTACACCTTCGACATCGCCCGCGACGTCGAGAAGGCCGATGACGATGCCAAGGCCTACATGAAGGGCCAGGCCTCTGGTAACACTGATGAGGTCGCCCGTGCCGAGGCTCAGCGCGCCGCCCAGGAGACCCTCGAGGTCCCCAAGGCCAGCTGGGCCGACTTCTGCCGCCACTACGCCAAGCTCAAGAACTTCAAGCTCCTCCTCGGAACCGCTGGCTCATGGTTTTGTCTCGATGTGGCCTTCTATGGTCTCTCTTTGAACAACGGTACAATTCTCAAGGTCATTGGCTACTCTACCAAGGATGCCACCAACGTCTTCCAGTTCCTCCACAACACTGCCGTCGGCAACATCATCATCGTCCTCGCTGGCGCTGTCCCCGGATACTGGGTTTCCGTCGCTACCATTGATACCCTCGGCCGCAAGCCCATCCAGCTGGGTGGTTTCTGCATCCTGACCATTCTCTTCATCGTCATGGGTTTCGCTTACAACCACATTTCCTCCAACGGCCTCCTTGCCATCTACGTCCTTGCCCAGTTCTTCTTCAACTTCGGTATGCCCCCAACTACTTAACTCTTTGATAAGCCCTTTCTAACTTGACCAGGCCCCAATACCACCACCTTCATTGTCCCCGGTGAAGTCTTCCCCACCCGATACCGTTCCACCTCGCACGGTATCTCTGCTGCCTCTGGCAAGATCGGTTCCATCATCGGTCAGGGTGCCATTGCTACTCTCCGCACGAAGGGTGCTACTGAGGACAACGCCGCTCCGTGGATGGACCACGTTCTTGAGATCTACGCCCTCTTCATGCTTCTCGGCTGCCTGACCACCCTCCTTATCCCCGAGACTGCCCGCAAGACCCTTGAGGAGCTCAGCGGCGAGGAGGACTACGCCACCAGCTCCACCCGCTCCGTCGCCACTGACGAGGAGCATGCTGAGAAGTAAACTGTAACAGAGAAGACTCCGCACAAGAGGTTCCTTTCTGATGCCTCGACAACTTAAACCCAATGTATAAAAGGGAGAATCTATTCTGTTACATCTTGTCTTGCTTCACATCATACCCATATCAGAATGCAAGTTCGCTTTATATAGTACAATACATATTAATTACGTCTATCCCGCACCTCTTGGTTGTTGAGCACTTTGGTGACAATTTGGAAGGCAGAGGATTGGATCCATGTCGGCAACAAATAGCGTTGAAAGAGACTCAAGTTGTGGGTCAATAGGACTTGATGTAGGTAGCCACCGCCAAGGCCATTCTATTCTACAAATAATCTTCTCAGCAACATTGTATTGATTCTCAATACTCCATCAGCCTCGTAGTCTCCCTACATCGCTCAGGGTTTGGTACTCTTGTACATGTTCAGATCTCGGTCCTACTGTCCGAATTTCTAGCCCTTTACTTATGCGTAATCAATCTATAATTTTCCTGCTATCTATATGGCAGTCTTCCGCTTATCTGGTGGCTATGGACTACTTTCATGAAACTATAGTCTAATTAGTGTCCAAGATTATTGAGACAGTATTCACTGATAGCTTACCTCCTTCGGGCTCAGCTGCAATAAATCAGCGATAGTAGATATTCTGATCGGGGACCGTGGCACTGATGCCGCCATTCTCAACGATGTCTCCGTCGCCGCCTTCTCGCGAGTGGCTGAGTCACCCTCACAGGCACCATCATGTCAGAAGGAACTTGTTTAGACTCTTGCAACCCATAATTTACCCTGTCGCCGACTATCAAGACCTTGACTTGTAAATTCGGTGACTGTTTCGACACCTCCGCAAACAAGTGTTGGAATGCAGTGAGCCAAGAGAAGCCAGCGGGTGGCAACAAGCTGTAGTTGAGTGTTGATAGATCGATCACGACATAGACCTGAGAACGTGCTTGGATAAGCGCAGATCCTAGTAGTTGAAGCCAATCATCCTCTGTCGTGGCCCTGTGAAATCTGGCGCTTTGCAAAGACATTGCCTTCTCGGTCATTGAGTCCTGTTCCAATCTCAAAGCTTGCAGAATGAGGTGCTTGAAGATGTCGACAATAGAAACTTCTCCATCGTTTGAGTCAGTCCCTGGGCCACGAAGCGCCCAGAGAACTGGGATATTCTTCGACTGAAGCTGTTGAATCATATTGACCGAGAAACGCCTCATAGCGAAGCGGGCGCTGAAACCTCCCCTGATGACGGCCATATTTGACTCGGAGCCGGACGACCAAGCATGTAACTTGGGCGACTGCCAGAATTTGTTTGTAGACTCGAAAGCCCGACTATGTTGCCCTCGTAGCTGTAGCGACTGGTTGTACCGGTAGGCTTCTAAAGGGTCTCCAAGCTTGCTGACTGAGATGTGGGACATGATTTGTGAGAACTGCAGGTCTGAAAGTCGTTGGTTAGTATCTAACAACGAGCTTGAATGCAATGCATGGAAAGAATCTAGCTTGGCGACAATTTCGGTGAGTTTGAAGTTCATCTCGCGAATCTCCACGCGGTTACCCGAGGTGGCAAGTAGATCGATTTCGCGAGAATTTGCATCGATATCTTCTAGAAGGTCCTTGTATCTCAACTCCACAGGACGAGTGATACTATGGAGAATATGCCGGAAAGTACCTTCGCGACACCAATCGTGGGCTCGAATAAAGAATCGCAAGAGATTTGCGTACAAGTTCCCAACGGCCCGCCGCATTCGTTTGGTAGGGTAGAGGACGGCGGCGAGCTCGACTCTAGGCAATGTATCTGCGATCTGCGAGAGAGCTTTCGATACGAGGCAGACGGTAGCCTCGTGGTTTTGAGCAGCCTGGAAACTATAAACGATAGGGGTCTTTAGAAGATTTCTGGGCCCCGAGACTTACTACTAGTACAAGCTTCATCGCTCCCCAGGCAAGAGCTACGTATTCAGGATGATGCTGCACTAAAACATCCATGATGTTACCGTAATGGTGCATTCTAGAAATGGCGCGTTGAAGCCATTTCCTTGCGCGGGGAAATGCTTTCTCGTCAGAGTATTTCGCAAACGATTCGCGAGCTAGGGCTTGGATGTCTTGGATGTTCGTGGCACTTATCGCCAGCTCAATCTTCTTGGCATCTTCTGTTAAGTCTGCAGCAAACTTGGCCGCACCTTCCTGAAAGGCCTGCTGCACTATCGGAAAAGCATAGCTTCTATTGATATCAGAATAATACACTGGAGAGACGGCCAAGCACTATGACCTTTGATGGCTTGGGATACTCAGTGCTCGCTCAACTTACTTGACGGGGTCAGGATCAATGTCGGCAGCGTACCAGGTACTGAGGCAACCTGACAGAGAGGGATCCATGAGGTGACCGACAACTTAGGAGCTGGTGCATGTGCAAAAGTTTGACTACTACTTAGGACCTGCTGCAAAGTTTGGGGTTTGTTGCGATAATGATATAATGCGCTTGATATCAGTATAGGCTACTGCCAGTCTGGCATTTCACAAACACTGCCACCGGATCATGCAGCCTTACTTCAGCCTCGGAGCCTCAGGCAGATATGCATCGGTATCTGCCGCATGTATGCATGTCTTAGGTGTGGCTCGGTGAGATTTTCCACTCAAAAGAACGTACCCCGTTTCGACGGGAACAGCAGTCTCGTCAGCGTTTATTGAGGTCTTGATCGAGAATGCGCTGAACGTCGTCAAACTACCTCTGTACCATCTACGGTTTATTTCCAAAGCCAATCCTGGCGCACGCGACCATTCCCGAAAACAACTCCCCATCAGCGGCTGCGGGGGCGCCCTCGCGGCAAATCGGGCTGGGTGACTGGGCTCCAGAGTCGTTTAGTGAATCCAACGGATTATTCCCAGGGGAAGGCGAGTTTTCGATCGATTCCTTCCAACTTATATGGGACCCCGACGTCAGTCCCAATGGTATTGGGAACAGTGAAGTAGTTTGGGACGACGAAACAGAGAACGAAGAGGGAGAATCAATAGAAGTGCGTGACGATCGTGACGTCGAGGAGAACGACGACGACGATAACGACAACGACGATAAAGACGACGACAACGAGGAGAACGAGGAGAACGAGGAGAACGAGGAGAACAAGGAGATTGAGGAGGACGAGGACGACGACGAAGACGAAAACAACGAAGGTCACGAAAACGCTACAGGCAGCAATAAAGATCGAGACGATAATAAAGAAAGCGACGAAGGCGACGATTATAATAACGGAAAGGCCGAAAAGGCTGACGACGAACAGCAGGGGTCTCTACAGAATGAGATTAGTTGGTTATACCTACGACATCACACAATCTCACGGGATCAGACGCAGGCTAGCTCATCTGAGAGAGACAAACTGGTAGTGCTGCAGTCAAATCCTAGCGATTGGGACACAACCAACACATTAGCGACAGAGAGTGTGTACCGTGTGCCCTACGATGCCCTCCCGGATTATACAACACATATCCAGTTCTTTGGACAACAAATCATGAAAATCTTCATGATGGAGATGGAGGATCAGGAAGCTTTGTCGAAAGATGCCACAAAATATGCCTCAGTGCTGCCTGTATCCACCAAACAAAACATCATCGAGCCTCAAGGTGGCATAGATCAGTCAAACGCTATTCTGATTTCCCAACTAGAGGAGGAGATCCAAAAACTCAGAAGCTTGCAGAACTCTCTCAAATCTACTAGCTGGCACGTCTTCCATCAGATCAAGGGCGAGGAATCAAGTTACCTTGTCGAGCCTTCATGGATGTTGGGTCAGAATGGTCAGCTTAGGCTTAGAGGGAACTCACCCGTCGCCGACAAAGCTGGATATCTTCGAAATAGACCAGATGTAGCCTTTGTGGTCTACAAGTACTATGAGCACTGCTTTCAGTCGAGGGCCATAGCGAGAGCGAGAGCCGAAGGCTCCATGTTACCTGATCCAATACCAGCAGGGGAATCAATTCAGCTGCTATCTCAGCAGATGATCTCTGCAATGGATGCATTTACCAGCACTCAGGCAACATTCACAGACGCCTTTCCAAAATGGCAATCGAAGGAATTAATCCCCTCTCCGTTTCTTTTCTGGTATCAGTACCGCTCAACTGAGTGTCTGGAGGCAGTACCTGAACCCCACAGAAGTCAAATGCGACTGCTCACAGGGTGGATTGATCAAAATTACAATCAGATCTACGAAGAAGCCGAGAACCAATTTCGCCGTGGGCGCGTCTCTCCCTCCACAATGCCCTTCTTCGTGCGACCCGGAGAAGTCCTAGTATCGACGGCAAACAACTCGATTCAAGGCCATATTGCTAAATCCTGGACAAGTAACGCGCCTTTTTCATCCCAGGTCCAAAGTCGTCGGGGGATGCACCCCCAAAAATTATCCGAACATGGGAGGTTGGAGCATGGTCTTATGGATATGACGGGCGTTTCTACCGCCAGAATACTAATCTCTGCATCAAACTCGAATTCTATGAAGACAACCAGGACGTTGATATTGCAAAGCTTGGAGTCCTCCCTTTGCGATTCGGGAGCAGTGAGTTCCGCAACAAGCTCGACCGACGTGGGCGAATGATGTGGGCATGTCGGCACAGAAAATTCATCGCATATAAAGACGAAGCTGATAATGACTTGTCCGCGGTAAGCTTACACATTGGGCTTTGATGCTTTTGCGCTCTGACATTTTGTAGGAAGGCGAGAGATACATGACGGATTTCAATACCTATAAGAAGCTGCACTCAGACTCAAATAATTTCAAGTCCGCGTACCCGTCCTTAGGTGTCCATGATCCGAACGAAATAGGTACTGAAGCTATGGTATCCGACGTTCCGCCAGAAGCTCCCCAACTATACGTCTTTCCCCGTACACTCGTTGGGTACAATCTCCGACAGAAAAAGTGGCGTGAGTGATCTACTGGTGTGATTCAGATAGTTGGCGCAGTGCTTTGACTAACGCGTTCGGAAAGGAGACCTCAAGGTTGACTTGATCCAAGATATCTCTTGGAATAAGCAGGCCTTCCAGCACCTTGTCATCGACGAAGAAACAAAGGACCTCGTCGAAGCCCTCGTCACTAGCAAAATCGAAATCGAACAGAGCACAGATGTGATTCAAGGAAAAGGCAATGGGCTTATTGTCCTCTTGCACGGAAGCCCCGGGACTGGGAAGACCTTCACAGCTGAGGGTGTTGCAGAATTTGCTGAGAAGCCTCTATTCCGTGTAACATGCGGAGATATTGGTACCAAACCGGAAGATGTTGAGAAGTACCTTGAGTCGGCCCTTCACCTGGGGAAGATCTGGGGATGTGTGGTTTTGCTGGACGAGGCGGATGTTTTCTTGGAGCAACGCACTCTGAACGATCTCGAGCGCAATGCCTTAGTGTCTGTATTTCTGCGCGTGCTGGAGTACTACGAGGGCATCCTGATCCTGACATCGAACCGAGTCGGCACGTTCGATGAAGCCTTCAAGTCTCGCATCCAGCTATCTCTCCACTACGACACTTTGAACAAGTCCCAGCGCCGGAAGATTTGGACAAACTTCTTCAGCCTGTTGGACGCCTCGGAGACAGAGAACTCCAAGATCGAACCGATTGACGAAAAGAAGCGCAAACGTGACGACTCAAAGAGCATCGACTTTGACGATCTTAACCGTCACCTTGCCGACCTAGCTGAGCACGAGATGAACGGACGACAAATCCGCAACGCTACCACAACGGCCCGGCAGCTGGCAAAGTTCAAGCGTGAGAGCATGGCTTACAAACACTTGGATCATGTTATCAAGACGTCGAGGAAGTTTGACAAGTATTTGGAAAAGGTGCGGGACAATTTTACGGATGAACAGGTGGCAAGAGGTGATGGGATCCGATGAGCGAAGGGTGCGATGCTTTTTTGTTTATTATTTGGACGAATTTTCAGTCTTTACCTCCTGATTCATGATCTTTGATGAGGGACGGGGAAAATGGAAATAGGATAAATTGAAGTACAAACGGTCACTGACCGAAACTCACACTCAGCCAATGTGTTAGGCAGGGCCGAAGCCTGATAGCCGTGGCCTGAAGGTGGCCTCAAAGGCTTCAAGCCTTGGAATCGGGGTTATAACTAACCGCTATTAATTACTTGTCTTTGTGCACCATTAGAGGCAAAATTTGTCAAGCCATGGCGATCATATCAGCGATCGTGGCTCAACGCGTTGCTTCTTGTTTCATCTCTGCATGAGTAAGCTAATCATGCAGGTTGGATATTGCTGCGTGTTTGATTCCACATCAAGGCTTCCTTCTCGGGCACTCAACGTCAGAACGCCGAAGCCATGCATACTCAACATCTCTGTCAATTAGTAAGCATAGCTACACTGCAAATCTCAAAACTTGGATGTGCATACTATTGAAAGCTAGCCGCAGCAGGAAGCGTAAGAATTTTTTCGTTATGATTGATCTGACTAGCTAGAAAAGGGGAGACGCCGTTGTCAGCTTTGTGATTAGCGAGGTCGGCTGTTGCCTTACAAATTAGGTGTAAATCGGGACGGTAGATAAACCCGGCCCATACGGTTGGGTCCACACCAACACATACGTAGTCGCAATTGCTAATCAGACAACCACCTCGGCACAATCAAAGAACTTTCCCCTTGTCCCCTACGTGTATAAGCGACGACTCGGCCCGTTTCCTTCTCATTGAGCAGAAAATGACCCAGCGAAATGAACCGACTGATCTGTCGGCCACCGAGGGCCTCGCTTCGTTGCTCTCAGCGGCATCCTACCTGTTGCCTGAAACATTTACTCCGCAGCCGACCCGAATTGATGACGAAAGACCACTTTTCGATGATATAAACATCGATAACATCCCGATTTTTGGGTTGAGCGAAGAGCAGACGGTCTCAGAAACTGTTCCTGGCTCACCCACAAGGCATCGCTCAGCACACCAAGATCATGCACTAAATACGGCTGGCCCAGCGAAGCGGAAACGTGGCAGGCCACGAAAGAGCGATGGCGGCCCATCAAGCCAAAGCCCTGAGGAGGTGCGTGCTGGATAGCTTCGCGTCTTCCGCCCCGTCACTAGAATCTCTTGACTCGAGGCTTATCCCGGATGTAGCGACGAAGGGAGCAGATCCGGCGAGCGCAGAAGGCCTTTCGTTCCCGCCAAGAAGCAAACTTGGCGAATAGTGAGGCCCGAGTTCGAGAGCTTGAAGCAGCGATCGGGGATATGAGCTCAATGGTTGTTTCTTTTGCACAGGACTTGGCTCAAAGCGGCTTGCTCAGGCAGAACTCCAGCCTCAAGTCTCGACTTTGTAATGTACTGGAGAGGTCTCAGAATATCGCTGAGAGAAGTGCTTCAACGATCAATGAGGACCGCCTCGGTATTTCCGCAGATCAGACGTCGGCACCTTTGCGTCCTATAAGGCAAGGGGTACGAAGGCACAGCCGGGAAATCTCACCCTACTACTCGGACCCGGCGCATATGGCACGATTTCCAACGACACCACCCCTCCGCATCAATTTTGATCTCAGTGGTTTCCTAATGCCTGTAAGCTCCGGTTCTCCACTGCTCTTTGACAGTCCTCACATTTCCGCAATTGAGATTCCCCTTTTTACTCGCCAACTCGGGCGAGCATGCGCCTATCATGCTTACTTTTCGTTGCGCAATCCGTCACTACAAGTCAATGACCTCCGAGGCAAGTTTCGGTTCTTGCTCAGTATGCTGAGCCGTGAACGCCTTACCTCCTACTTTGAAGCTGCGGTGCAAGCCGAGGTTCATCCAAGCCTAATGGACGAATGGAACGGAGTACCGTTTTTGAGTGTAGGCGGGGCGGGAACTCATTATCTTTTACGATCGTCGTCGTCGTCATCGTCGAACACTACTCCTAGTACAGCCAGAACATCAACAACAACGACCAATCATACCCAGGTCCAGAGTCCGGATGGAGAGCATCCTGTATTTGCAGCACCGTACCAAAGCCAAGGCAGAACGAATTCACGTTGGTTTGACATTCGAGATCTCGAAGGATTTCTCCAGGAAAAACATGTGTATCTGACGAATTCGGACCCGAAGGTTCAGCGTCGTCCCTCTAGGCGAAACGCAATAAACGCCTCTAAACTCATAAGAAGTAAGTTG
This sequence comes from Dactylonectria alcacerensis, assembly GCA_029931735.1. Classification (NCBI taxonomy): domain Eukaryota; kingdom Fungi; phylum Ascomycota; class Sordariomycetes; order Hypocreales; family Nectriaceae; genus Dactylonectria; species Dactylonectria alcacerensis. Next base: position 4,846,551 of record JAPMUZ010000003.1, on the reverse strand, counting down.
AACTAGATCCTTTAGTATAATAAACTTTACTAAGACTCTTTTAGCATTGGTCGGGACCTGCATCTGTCTTGGTCGCTCGCCTGGATGGCGGCCGGTTGACGTGGAGCAGGCCCTTCATACTGCTGCCTGGGGCACTGGGGAGACATGATCGCCAAGCTTAACGAGAACGAAGTTGGCTATTCTATACCATTCTAGTAATGGCTCGGAAAATGGTCTGTGTTGTGCCAGATCATGTCGAGATATGGGACTGCGTTGGAGGACAAGCATCGGTTAGCCGCTCTCACAGAAACAATTAATAGATACTATTGTTACTTAGTAAATACACGGTCAAAGTTGCTTAGTTGCCATTCCCGCCTGGCAACCTCCTGCGAGAATAAAGAGATTCCAACGCTTGTATCGGGCTCTCATTCTATCAATAAGTTCCACCACGTTATCAGCTCGATCAAGCTCTTCCGCAAAGCCCTTGATATAGCTCTCTGTGCTCTCGAGCATGCCGGCGGCTACGGATTCATCTGGCGTCGAGATAGGAGTGAATGTGTGTCCTGGAACTATGACTTTCGGCTGCAAAGCAGCAATTTGCGACAGAGCCGAGATCCACTTGTCACGTTTTTCCCGTGTGCTTGCCTCGCCTAACCATTGATGGCAATCCTCATTGTAGACGATATCGCCTGCGATAACGAGGCGCAACTCAGGAACGTAAATAAACGAGTTGGCGTGAGTGTCGCCATGGGGAACGTCAAACACTTGGACCAAGTGACCATCCAACTCCAGCTCGTTATTTGGGGGAAGAGTCTGGAATACGGCCTTCGACGTTGGTAAACCAGTCCCGTCGGCGGCAGGAGGGAAGGTCTTCTCCCATAGGCCATGGTAGATGTCTGGCGAGTGCTGTTGTGCGATTCCTTCAACGACCTTGTGCGTGGCAACAGCCGTGACGGAAGGGAAGTGCTCTTGTAAGATAGGAAATCCGAGAAAATGGTCTCCGTGAGCGTGAGAGGGCAGAAAATAGCGGAGGGTGCAGCCCGCCGGTAACTCAGACTTGACCCATCTCGCTAGCTCAACTGTAGCATTGATGCTTGCTGGACAATCTACCAGAAGCGCAGCCTTCTGAGTGTAGACCAAGGTGCATGAGAGCGGAGACCAGAGGCCCGCATCATCTGATGAAGGGTCAGGAGACGCAGCGGCGGTTGGGATGGGTTTACAGGTGTAGATGGAAAATTGGATTGCCATATTGACAGCTCATTTGCGATTGGTGATGCGTGATAGTGTGGGAATGCTAATTCTGGTTATGGGAAAATGGTTCTTTTTAAGGATGATACGTGATTACCTCGTGCGAGAGTTAGCGCGCAAGACTGCTCGGTCTGTAAGCGTGCATCGTCACTCCTCCAATAAATGTGGACTTTTAGGTGTTAAGCTTACCAACCAGTGGCTTGCCCCGACAAGACTACCAAGGTTCAATGGTGAGATTATTAATCTTATTACCGAGCCGAGTTACAGAACCCTACAATCGAAATATGATTATTATTGCGGCCTCGGTTTCTTTTGCTCCCCTACTATTCCTACAATTACAGATTAAAAATCCAACTCGGCGCATTTCTGCTGTACAGTTATCTCCGAGGTTATCGAGGGGATAGGCCCACGCATGCATGTTCGATTCCAAATATACACTGAAAGTAAAGGGCATATTATCTAATTGTTCCGTGAATCCTGGTAGAAAGAGAATCCCCCTGTCAATGTTTGCGAAGTATTTAAACCGCTTGGTAGGATCCTTTTCTAGGCCCTGGTTGTCATTCACATCTCAGTTATCAACCCTTTCTCACATATTCATCTCACTATGACTTCATCGATCAAAAGCGTTGCGATTATCGGAGCAGGCGGAAACGTCGGCAAGTCGACCATCAAAGCTCTCTTGGCCGAGGACTTTGTGATCACAGGGTTAACCCGAGACTCATCCAAAGCTGTGCTGCCGCAGGAGGTGAGGCACATTAAGACGGACTACTCGAGAGAATCGCTTCTTTCGGCTCTAAATAGCCAAGACGCCGTGATCAGCACTGTTGGCAGCGTCGTTCCCGGAGAAGCGTTGGCTTTCCAGAAAACTATCATCGATGTAGCCATAGCGGCTGGCGTGAAGGTCTTCATTCCCTCTGAGTACGGCATCGACACCTCGGATCCTACGGCGGCAACCTACATCCCTTTTCTGAAGGACAAGATCGAGAGCCTCAATTATCTCAAAGCCAACCAGGACAAGATCTCGTGGACTGCGATCATCACTGGAGGAATGTTTGACTGGGGTTTGAACATTCCTGGATTTGGTGGTTGGAACGTTCAGGCGCGCACCGCTACGATTTTTGATGGCGGGGATATCCCTTTTGAAGCTACGAACCTGGACCAAGTTGGCAAGGCCATAGCAAAAAGCTTGAAGAATCACAATCTCACAAAGAACCAGTACGTCTACGTGAATAGTTTTACGGTGACGCAGAACGAGGTTCTTAAGGCCCTTGAAGCAGCTACGGGGGATAGCTTCGAGGTATCGCATGGAACAGTCGATGACCTGTGGCAAGACGGTGCTACGCAGGTGAAGGACGGACAGCCTTTCGGTGTACTCTCCATGGTTGCGGGTTCTGTCTATGGCAAAGGAGGGCTGGCTAATTTCTCTGTCACGAAGGGGTTGTGGAATGAGAAGTTGGGTCTGCGTCAGGAGAACCTTGACGAATTCTTGGAGGGCTATGTTTCAAAGGCCTAATCAAGAGACATATCTGTATTTAAGGTTAGATATGTTCATACAATTCGGGTCCTAGACCTTGACCATCATTCGAGTTTGGACGGCTTCCTGACGCTGCGAGGAGCCTCAGTCAGTGTGCTCCCTTCCACTGGCGTGTGTTACCGACCGAAAAGTTGCCTTGCCGCATACGTCAGATTTGGATAACACCAACCCAATTTTATAGCGCTTGATACTGCTATTGACACACCTGTTCGGGCCTGAAGGCACGGTGTTGGCAGTTCAGACCGACTTGGGGACGGCTATTGCATTCCTAATGTTCTTGGATCAGTGAGAGGCCATAGCATTCGGTCCTCGACCAGACCCTGTCGATTCGATGAAGGGCCTAGACAGTGGCTTTATGGGCGATCGGAATTAGATTCTTACGGTAGCTCGTCAGCCTGGATGGAACGACGATACCATCGGACCATTGGGAGGGCCCAGTTCCGAATGGGTCGACAGGGAACTTTACCCAACGTGGTCAGGACTGGGTGCAGAGTGGTGAAAAGATGATGTACCACGGCTTGAAGCAAGGCTTTGGTGGAGTTATCGCGATGCAATTGAGAAACATCAACGTGGATAAAGCTCAACAGCCAGTATCAAAAGAAAACACGGCCAGCACACTTTGGCAACCCTAGGACGGGAATAAAGACGCTCATGTGCATGTTGGGGCGTTAGATTGATGCCTAGCAATCAGTTTGTGCTGACTTGGTATTACTAGAAGTTGTTGCAATTACAAGGAAAATAACTAAACTGGTTCTCTACACTCTGGGCCGAGACTCGAAGAAGGTGGAAAGACATGCCCAAATATAAAATAACCCATCGTCCAGTTCATTTCTTGTTTCCTCCTCCAAGAAGACCACCGACATAGCTGCCAGCTCCCTTGACGCCATCAGTCGACTTTGCAGCGACATTCTTTCCACCATCGACGAAAGCGCTCGCGGTATCGTTGGCCACATTGGCCCCCGGAAGCTGTGAAGGCGCGTAGCCGCCCTTGTCGTCCTTGCCCTGGCGCTCAGCTCGGTTGACGCCCTCCTTAGAGGCGAGATCGCCGGCCGGTTGTAGAAGGCCGCCTTGTCCGACTTGGCCCGCGACGAGGTTGTGGACGCCGTCTTGGAGGGTATCGACTTGCTCGACGCCAGTTACCTTCGACTTGTTGAGAGTGTCTGCTTCGTGTTAGCTTGGGGTTAGCGCAAAGGGAGCAGTGCCGTAAACCGGCTTGAGAGACCGACCCTTGGTGGCGTAGCTAGCTTTGTTGTCTTTGGAGAACCATCGCAGGTAAGTGTCCTCTAGCCAGGGCACCCACTTCTCGTATTGCTCGTTGTAGGTTTTCTTTGTCCACTCCATGATGATGTTGATTTGTGATGCGTGCTGTAGGTTGTTCGGCTTGTGCAAGACGGACGTCAACGTAACAGACGGCAGTAGGCATTTATAGACGGCATGGGCATACGACGCAAGCCACACTCATGATTTCATCAGAGGGAAGGCCTCAAGCGAATACGTCATCCTTGGATCTTGATAGGGTGCACTTCAACGACGGGTTATGCCAGATGACAGGCTCAAGTGGCTTAACCAAGGACGCAGCGTGATGCCATGTCAGTATTTCCACCCTGTGGCGCGTGTCGACACCCCTGTCAAAACCGGTTCTGAACGCAGATCGCTGATGCAAACGTCATTTCCTGGGAAGTGGGTGTGGTCGCATCGCTCTCCACAGCCACATGCAGGATTTCTGAAACAATCCTTGCAACTGGATTTAACGGTTTGGTTTAATGATGCGTTCTTTATCTTGCCTAGCATTTCGTTGTTGCACGTGGCAGGGATGCTTGGGACGAGGTGATCTACGATATCGTGGCATTTTGCGCGCCGTGCCTCGGCGATCAGTTGTAAATCAGTGAATTGATCGCTATTAATCCAGAACACTAGAAGCTACAGCTGAATATCGCTAGGCTAGAGTTACGATGAACCTTTCCCTCAATTCATTTGCTTCTGTTCCATTCACTAAGGCTGGACCAAATTCGCAGTCGCAATTCTCATCCGCTTGCCCAACAGCCACATTGGAATCGTAAGTAACGAGAATATTCCCATCACCATGCCGAAAATACCAAAAGGCTCAGCCGCTCCGCGGTCGTGGATCCAGCCACTGATGAAGAATGTCCAAGCGAAAGCGATGATGGCTCGCAGGATGGTGACCACGACGAAGCAATCGCTAGCGAGGTGCATGTAGCAGTCGATCAACTATGGCGGACTCTTGATTAGCGTTCCATTCATCGACGGGTAGAATATTGGACGACTCACGTAGTTGAATCCCACTGAGGGAACTTGCATCAAGCCCATAGAAATCATGGCGAACCCGACTTGCAGACCAACCCAGGCATTCTTGGACGGATTCTCAGCGCAGAAACCAAAAACAAAGAAGCCGCATGTCGCAATAGCCAGTGTTGGGAACATAGTTGGCAATCGACTCTCAGGCTCGGCAGCACCATGTTCGCGCTTCGCAGATCGCTTCAACCTCGAGTCCGCAACCAAATACGTGTACAGGGCACCCAGGAGCGACCCGATGACACCTCCGACATTGATCAAGCCGACGTTGGCGCCCCAAAGATACGGAGGTGCGGCAACCAGCTGAGGCCCAATGGTAGAAACGGTAACGATGCCGCCGACGAGTCCTCCGTAGTGCAGAGTCACCAGCCAGGTTCCAGGAAGCAAGGCAGTGCGCCAAGGCCGGATGAAATTTTGAAGCACGTCTCCGCGTGGGCTGATGAAACCAAGCGATCGGATGTACGTATATGGCTGGTAGGTCTCGGCTGATCGGCTCGTTTCGATCTGAGTGTCGCCTGGCTTTTCGTCGTCCAGGATCTCACTGGTGGCAAAAGCGGCTACGACTTCTCTGACAAAGAGAGTTTCGGGGACCAAGAAAAGAACGCCCAGGAAGCAGGCTCCAGATAATGCGACGCCGACCCAGAAGATGTACTGCCACCCCAGACTTGATCCGATGTAGCCGCCAGCAATGCCGCCGATGATTGGACCACCGGCAAGAAAGACTGTGTAAATTGCCTTCGAGATGTCAGTAAACGATTTATACGCTGAAATCGCGTTCGAGATCATCAGGACACACCATTGCTCGGCCACGCTCGTGCATGAAGAAGATCTCTCCAACCAAAGTAGGAGCCACGGTTTCCGACGCGCCAGCACCAATAGCCTGGAAAACTCGGCCGGCGAAGAGCGAGTCATACGATGTCGCCAGTCCACACCAGACAGTGCAAAGCGTCATGAGAAGTGTAGCGAGGAGGAGAACTGGTCGTCGGCCGATGATGTTGGACAAGGGAACCCAGAGGATGTTGGAGGCTCCGAGGAACAAGGTGCTGACCTATTTGCCAAACCCAGGTTAGCCTTTTGTGAATCTTCCCACGATATGAACCGAGGTAAGAAATGCAAGATGACTTGCCGAAATAAAGTATGTAAGCTCGGAGTACGGTCGAGTCGGCGGAACAATGCCATGGTATAGAAGCTGGAGCATCGGCGCAATGCTGGCGCTGACGAAGTTTCCCGTAAAGGCATACAGAGAAGCAATTAAGAGGAGCGTGATCCTGCGCCATGTCGGCCAGTTGAGAGGATCTGCTGGATCGTCTGAAGGCCGAGGCACTTTGATGAATTCGTCTGGTTCCGAGCTCCCTTCATGTTCACCTAGGACTGTCAGTCACAGATTCCTAACAGCATAGCCCTCAAGCCTGTATCACTAGCTCGAGGCGACAGGATGAAAGGAAGGTTAGGCTTACGAATGAGGAAAGCTGTGCCGGGTGGTTTCGCCTCCAGGACCTCAGCCTTGCTGAGAGAGAAAGCAAATTTCCACGCAGACATGATGGCGATGTGTGGTGACTCTCGTCCAGTCGCTTGTTGAGGTTGAATTGTCAATCAACGCATGGCAGCAAGGTCAAGACAACGAGGATTTTATGATATCCTCTCGGTAATTGCTCATCCTTGCCAAGACAGGCAGGACAGCTTGTGTGCCAGGTTAAAAGAGGTTGGCACGGTGAATACGAGCCTCTCATTGGCTTCGAGCAAGGCCAAGCTCCCCCCACCGGAACGGAAGCATCGGAGGGGCGGGGGGAGCTGAATCTGGGGCACTGGGGAAACCCCATGCATTATTGTATAATTGCACAGATGCGGTTACACCAACCCCACGATTCCGGGCGGCGTGCTTATCTTTTGTGCTTGAATGGCCCAAAGGGGTTTGGGATTCCTGGGTTTGAGCTTAAAGTAGGGCACGCTGGCAAGGGTGGCAGTTGTGTCGGCAATTCCTTGCCGTTGCTACTGAGCTGATAAAGATGATGGAGAGCTTGTGATCTTGCAGCTATGGTTTCTGAAGAAGCCTTCGGTAAAGTCTGGCCATTCAGCATTGTTGTTGAACACCTCGGTTATGAATGATGACCGAGAACTCCAGTTGGTGGCTGAGCACACTCGCCTATGGGAATTGCCCCAACATCGATGGCGGAGTACTCTTTCCGTAACAATCGAGACATCAGGTTTCACATCATTCTATCTTGGACCATCGAGCGGCAATAATGCCAGGCCATCCCTCGTGGTCCCATTATGATGAGCCTGTCGTGACGTGCCCGGGTTTGATAGATGCTGCCTGAGGCATGTGAAATGCGGAGACTACCGCCTCCATTCAAAAGGGAGGGTATGACATTAAGCTATATGGCAGCTACCTGCTTCTAGCTAAGTTCGATCCTTTCATCCAGTCCTGCCTCCTTGTTATCATATTTGGCTACCAGTGAGCGAGGAGGCCAGTGAGGCACATGCAGCTCTCTGAGGGGGGCGGCCCCACCCCCGCGTGGTGGAGGTTAGTGCCCACCGGGCCATAACAACCCTTGTGATGGTCGTTTAGAACAACGTTGAAATAGGCACTCGGTTAACGGAAATGGCGACTAAGAAACTCAGATTGAAATTACCATGTCTCGCATGACATGACTCGGCCGTTAGGAAGAGCCCTGACAGCCCTACCCTGTACCGTCTAGCATCGCCGCCGTGATAAAGTGCTTCCAACGACCAGTCTTGCAATTACGGACATAGTTGATGATAGACCAAGGATCTTATCGTTGAAGCTTCAAAGAAGCCGGACGCACTCACAAGTTCGTTGGCTCTGGGTGCGATATCGCGGTAATGATGCTGGTGATGTACCTTACCTAGTGGGATTAAATCTGGCAATATTGTTCTAGTTATCGAGGCTCTACTTTTTTAAAGCCAGACATGCTGGCTACCGGGTCTTGCTTTTAAAATACTAGACCTTTATCACGCTTACGAAACAGGTATAACAGTTAAAAAATAAATGAATGCCTTATTTGAGTTGGCTTGTTGGTATTCTCCTGTGTCTCTTTGGGATCCTCGCCTCGAGATGGGCCGAGACCCAGGTTGCTTGGTCACCGCTAATCCTGTTGTGGCTTGAGTCCCCACTGAAGTTTCGAAAACGACAGACCTTCTGACCACTAGCCAATCAAAAACAGACGTCATCGTTGCACGATAAACCCCTTGACAAACCCAGAGTTTGACCATCATCAACCTGCATTTGGCTGGCCCAAGACTCTCGGTGGCTCTCAGCCAAGACCAGACAACACCAAGCATCTCTAGATATCAAGGATATGATAATCAGGTACTGAGTGGCTCCCGATGGCCCCGCGTCACTCCGCCGCCGCGCAGGGAGGCTCTGGCCCAGCCTCGAAGCTGCGACGCGCACATCGCAAGTCGCGCAACGGCTGCCTCGAGTGCAAGCGCAGGCACATCAAGTGCGACGAGAAGAGGCCTAGGTGCAACAACTGCCTTGTGGGCGACCGCACGTGCTCGTTCCCGGCTGCTGTACCCGCATCTCCGGCTTCCCCGGCTTCAGTGGGAGTCGCCACTGAGGCTTCGACGCCGGCTTCGACTCCAGTTCCGAGCCATCCGGGCCCGGTTTCGGCTCCGGCTCCGGTCCCGGCCGTCGTCGTGACCGCCGATTACTCCTCTGTCTTGGGCCCGGCCGAGAACAGCTCTACCTCCGGGCCAAGCACAGTTCGACCTCCTCCGCCTTTACCTCCACCTCAACATCCATCAACATATCCCCGAGATGACATACCTCCTCACCCCCTTGCAACGGTTATGCAGCCCGCGCAGCCATCCATCACAAATCCGTTCGGCCAGCCAGTCTTCACTGCCCAGCATCTCACATTGCTGCACCATGCCAAAACAGCTCCTCTCTTTAACCCCGATATGATCCAGCTGGTTCTCGACATCGCCATGACGTGGGCCATCGATGGACCATATGTCTTAGATCAAGTCCTCGCCCTATCCGCGGACCATTTCATCAAATCTTCGCCGGAACGTGCCCCGGCGTATCATGGCATCGCCAATGAACTTCAGACGCGAGCCTTGATGTTCTTCAACCTCGAGACTCAGAACCAAACCACCGAGGACGCCCACAGAACCCATCTACCCCGCTTCGTCTTCTCTTCTCTTCTCAGCATGCGAATGCTCCACGAGACGTTCTTTCACCACCGCGCTAGCTTCCACATATTCATCGAGAGGTTTCTTGAGTCCGTCCTCCTGCATCAGGGTGTGCGCGCAGTCCTCCGGTCAGGCTTCTCCCCAACCCATGGTTGGGCTTCTGCCGAGCCGCTCTTCGCTAGGTTCCAGGCTGCTGGAGAAGCGGCCACCAAGGGCAACTCCGAGTGCTCTGAACTCAACAAGGCTATTGATGCTTCAGATCTAGGTCCAGCTGCAATATCAGCCTGCAAAAGCGCAGCCGAAAGTCTACAAGCGACTTTCAATATGCACGCCAACCTCCCCGATGACAGCAATACGCACGCAGCTAGCGCTTTCCCTATCATGCTGGAACCTGAATTTATCGACGTATTACGGAAACATCGACCAGAAGCACTACTCGTCATGGCATACTACGGAGCCTTGCTCCATCGATGTCGCCGGTCTTGGGTGGTCGGAGACGCCGGCCAATTCCTGGTTCATCTCATCGCTAATCACCTAGGTAACTTCTGGAAAGACCCAATGCAGTGGCCTTTACAGGTCGTAAGTGATGAAATAGGATGAGGGCTCTGGGGAGAGACCGGAGGGAATATAAATACTATTATCGACGTCGTGAGTGGTTCTTCAGGTGTAGAGTACCGATCTTACAGAGGATACCAGGCCGTCTTTATTTACTTATAATGGAATAATACCATGCACACAACCAATATAAAATCCAGCGAGCTCTATCTAAGATGGAAATTTCTTGTTCTTCCCATCGTTCTGGTCTGAGTGTATTCCCAGATGCATAGAAGAAGGAGCTAAGACAAATGAGACGATGCCTACAAGAGCCTGGCATAGACGCACAAGTTGGCGCAAACCATTCTTTGGTTGTATAGAGCTTCCTTAAACATGGAGCCTATTCATGGCTTGATCCGGCGAGGCTTTTGCGTCTTCAGTATGTAGGCTGTTCTCCAATTCTCGCTGTGAATATGATGCCAAAAATGGGGCTTCCGGTATCCCAAACCCGGGAATCCCGGGTTTTCGAACAGTTCATGCCCGATTGCGTCAATCCCATTTTCACACTTGAGAACGCGTTTCTGGATGATCCCTAAACCATGCAACCATTCGAACAGTGATCCATGTTCCAAATCCCATCCATTAACGTAGTCCATGAACTCCTTATGCTCCACTATAACCTCTTGGCTGAGTCTGAAACTTGTGCGAATGAAGTTTCGCGTACTCTCTCCCTTTGGCACCTGATGATAATGGATTTCGTCCAAGTCCAGATGTTCTCGATTGTCAGTGTCCGAATAATGCCTGAAGCCAACAGCAACCGACTTGAGGTCATGTAGTTCATCTTCTGAGGAGCCTAGGTATGCTAACTTCTGCACAAGTTGTGTAGGTTCTGGTCCAAAAGAAAAGACGGATGCTACCATTAGCACAGCATTGAGAAATGATTTGAGCATGGTGGATGCAGGTTGAACAACCACACTCGCGTAGACTTCTCCTTTGTTGGTGCTTAAGTACCGCGGGAGACTTCTCAAGTCCATGCCCTCGCGTATATACGATATGGAGCCCGTGTTCACTGTCTGCTTAAAAACGTAAACATCGCAGCATGAAAGCTTGTCAAAATCGCCGCCATGAGCGGCCAAAGCCTCAATTAGTTTGAGCGAATCCAAAATGTAGGGTTCGACCTTCAGCCAGCTTGACATGTTTTGGTCTGAAGAGACATCGACTGAAAAGTTCTGTACCGCAACACCCACGGCATTTTCGTAGACATGAAGACCATTACTTGGACCAGCAGGTGTAGGGCGCATACTGTTGGGGTTGGCCCCTTTCTCGAGCAGGAGGTGGCAAAGTTGACTTTGTAATGAGCACCATCCCGTCATTGTAGAATGGGAATGAACTGAATATATGGATTTTCGCACTGCGCAGCAGAGAAGAGCCGAAAGGTCGGGCTCCTCGAAAGAAAACTGCTGGACAACACTTATGAGGTAGTCAAAGAGGCCGCTCATTGTGCAATATTGGTTAAACTCGAGATCGGTAAGGCGACCTGACGGATTCTCCGGAGACACATATCCCACGCAGCCCCGCATGTTTAGAGTGCGGCACGTTTCTACGAGGACTCGCCGTTTGTCATGATACGGTGAGGAGATGTCATTGTCGTCGTGGGGTATAGCTTCGCTGATGATGGATAGTAGACGGCGGATATCGTTAGAAAACCCTGGCAGAAAGATAGGGCTGCTCTCTATGAACCTTGTCGATGCAAATATTTGACAAGAGGCGAGAATCCCCTTGCAGATGCTGTATTGCCGATCGACAAATGATGAAGCATCATGCCCAAGTATTTCTTGGCCTTTGCAAGAATCTCGGAGGAAGTCGTAAGCAGTGCGATGAATAAAGTGTACGGTCCGATTAGGAACTGAGTACGGCATCAGGACCTTGTAGGCATCATCATGAGGCTCTACAATGTATTCGAGGTTTTGAGTTTGTCCCAGCAACACGCTCTTGTAGGGACGAGCAACAATATCCAAAAAGTTGTCTGTGGCGAACTCAGCGCTTGAGGATCCTATATCCAAGAGGCCAGCGCACCTAATCAGAACGCTTTTTTCCATCTTTTGACATCGGCGTAACATTTCCTCCGGTGATATGGTCAGTTTGTCATGCTTCAAGACCTCCGTGGCCATTGGTGTCGACGCAAGCAGCAGTTCCATAATGGTCAGCCCTGTGCTGTAACAACCTTGGAAGTTTTCCATCTCCATGATTAGGCGGAAAATAGTCGCTGATTCTTGGCGATAAATGCGAAGGTCTTCATTCGCCCTGTCCCACATATCTTCGTAGAGAGCCTCGAGGTCTCCAGAGAGGCTGCCGATTCGCAACTCGATTTCCTCAATGCTGTCCCCATAGTCGATACCTCTAGATACACTCTTGATCGCTAGACAAAGCCACAGGAATACACCTTCTGCCTTTGAGACGAGAAACGATAAGAGCTCTTTAACTCTCTCATCCTGGAAGCCCGTGTAATTTTGCAGTGGTATTCTGAGGTTGTCTTGTGCATATACTCGAAGATCTGAGTGTGTGAGATCTTGAATACGAAGGTGGGGATGCGACTGTAGCCTTTTTGATAAGAGAGGCTCTGGTCGGCTTGAGAGGCAAATCTTGACACTGTCGTGTTGACTGAGCTGTTGTATGACCGACAATAACTGCACAACTCCATCGTTAGGGCTGACTTCATCCAACCCATCGAGAAACATGCAGATGGGTCTGTCATATTGACTGATCACAAGATCAATCATCGCTTGAAGTTGGGTTGTAGACCAATCTGTATCGGAATCCTTCATCATTGAAGAGACTCTACTGATGACGAGCTCCTGTGATGAGAGATTGCTGCACAGTAGCTGGTAAAGAATGGTGCACAGCATTCCCTTGATGCTTTGCTGCATCTGGGATCCGGGGCGCCAAAAGAAGTGAGATACAAGGACAGAATTGGGTTGCCACAAGTCCAACAACTTCGCCGTGCGTGGTTCGGAGAGGATGAAGTTGGCCAATGTCGTTTTCCCGGAACCTGGCTTGCCGCTAATCCAATACACTTTTGCGTTTGACCGTAGCCAGTCTGGAAATCTGTCCCATTGTGCCTCAATTTGGTTGGAGCTGATGCTGTCCCAACGAATGTCTGAAATAGAAAGGCTGTTGAAAGAATTGTAGTTCTTTGTAAGAGATAAAAAATCGCTGCCTGAGAAATCTGAAGCCGTTTCGGCGTCAGTTTCCTCCGAGAAAAGCCATTGAAATGTTGTGGGATGGGCATCTTTGACATCGTTCCGTCTCTGGTTCATGCCGGGAAATTTGAGACTTCGAAGAAGCCTCTCGCGCTTTGCTTGCTGGTCTTTGTCAAGTTCAAGCCCCGCCAGCTGAGTGCTGAGATGAGTCGCCGACGTTGTGAAAGCTGCATCAAGGTGCTCCCTCATCGCCGCATCGGATCGCTCAGATTCATTGGTGATGAGTGATTTGATCTTCTCTGCCTCGTTTGATGTGTGATCTCTTATGGACTGACTTTCCCGAGTCACGAGATCATTTGCGGCCCGGTAGCCTGCGCGATATTGTTGGATGAAATACCTTAGCTCTTCATTGTTTGTCTTTTGTTGGAGCTCAATGCTGTCATTCTTATCGCTAACATGTCTTAGGTCAGTACTGACGTGCTCGACACGAAGAAGCAAGCGTGAGAAAACGAACCAGATACGAGCGAGAATGCCACTATGCATTAGCCTCTCAGCGTTTGACAGGTCTTTCTCGAGCCTGTCGAGCCGTCTCTTTCGCCAAGTGGTCTTGGCTGCGACTTTGAGCGTGCTCATTAGATTGCCCTTGGCTGAAGCGCCTAAAATGAACGCAATCTCCTCTCTTAGATCTCTCGAAGCAATCTGGCATCTTTCTGCTATCTTGATCAAATCCAGCTCGTGTTTCTTGGCCTTCGTGCCTGGAATCTCGACCGTCTGGATATGAGTAGAAATGTTGCTGAGGCAGTCAGAATAGTCTGCAAGTGACTCATCGAACGAGCCATCCTGGTAGACACGCTTTGCGATGCCGAGCACCTCACGACTGAAGCTGATGACTTGGAATATGCTGCAGGCCAGACCAAGAGCCTCGAGACCCGACATGGTGACCTGCAGCTGCCCAAAAGATACTGCTGTATCGCGATACTTCGCTGGATGACGGAAGGCGAGACGAGTGCAAGATGATGATTACCGCCGGCAGTACATGTCGTGAAGCATGAACGGGAAAAGATGAAATGATGGAAAATTAGGGGAAAAAGAGAGGGGAGACAGACAGCTTCCGAGAACGTTCAGCTTAGCCTGGTCACGTTGCACAGCCACAGCAGTGTGTTGGCGGTAGGCTGATGGGCGTAATTACGGGAAGGCTATTGGAGGAAACATCATTTGATGAAGGCGCGCTAAACGCGCGCATGTTCTGAATCCCCTCAGAAAAGTCCTCTCTAATATTCAACTGAGAAGAAAATGAACAGATACGCCCGTTGACTGGATGAGGTTTCATTTGTAACATTGCAGAGGGTGGTCACATATTTGATGCAGGGGGGCAAGGTATAGCGATTAAATTACTGAGCGTCAATATGCTCTAACCGATATACCTGCCGTACAGAATGAATTTCTCATCCCCTTTTAACCTCTCCATGTCTTCCTCCCTCAGCGATATAGCAAGGCTAATCTCACCATCCCGCGATTTTGGCATCAGGTACATCAAACACTCGAATGGGTCAAATCGTGGTCGCCTTACTGATTCCGGCTTTCCCAGTTCAAAGTTGAAGTCAAAATCGTAACAGTTGACCTTTGCCCAGGAGCTCAGCATAACGTCTGCCGCTGGGTTCACTGTGGCCGCAAAGTTGAAAGTGGACTTGTCTGGCACGCTGTTGAGATACGTGGCCAGCGCCTGGGTGCGGCGACGGAGTTTTGAAGGATCCAGCTCTGACCGTAACTTCGAAGCAGTGATACCAAGAGGCTCGTCCACGAGCTGCTGAGCTGTGTTCGTATTGTAGGTCATATTTTGCAGTATGCCAGGATACTTTTTTGGGGCGCCTATGCAACACCGCGCATCAACTGCTCGGCAGAATCTTGTCTTATCTATCGGGTCTAGACGAGGGAGGCGTGCCCGTGTAACTGATTGCCAGATGAAGGCACTGAGAGCGTCATCCGTGGAGATGAAGTTTGTAGCGCCATTTACTGATTGTTTGGCGTATGACTTCAAAGCGGACAGTGATTTGCCGCTGAAAGAGAAGTAGGCCCAAGTCGCTTTTGGTGGGGCAGGCGGTGGACTTGGTTTGCTATCCAAAGATGGCACTTGTGGTGGAGGCGGTTGTATGATTTGGTCGGCCAATTCTTCGCTGGGGTTGAAGGGCTCGTCTAGCAGGGGAATGGCAGTCTTGCGATTAAGATTGCCGGTAGTCAGTTCCTCAAATGCGAAAGCTTCACCCCTACATGCCTTTGAGAGAAGTCGGATAACCTCACCCTGGCCTGTCATATCCATGGCGCCGTGTTGACCATTCACTGTCAAAATGAGGCCACCCTCGATGAGGTTTGCCTGTAGGATGACGACAGGCTCTGGATCCGTTGGGTTGTAATCTGGTCCGCTAGGGAGCGTTCTTCGCGGTGCAATGACATTCTCACCAAGCATGGAAATGGGGAATCCCGAAATTCTGAGGCCCTCCATAGTCGGTGCTGAGGGGTCATTTCGTAGGTCCTTGACAATCAGGCGAGGCGTCTTCTCAAACGCCTTGATCTTGAAGACGCCAGTATTGCCCTCGCTTGCATTTTCGTTGATGACCTGCCCAGCCACCCATGGAAAGCTAGCTGATAGTCGGTCTAGGCCTTTTTCTAATGTGCTGATACAGGTAGGATACACTGATGAATCGGGGACTGGGAAGCAGAAGCTGATTTGGGTGTAGATCCTGAGGAAGGGTTGCTGGCCGAGAATATCGAGTTCAACATCTAGCGCATTTCCTGACGTTATTGACTCGGATTTTGTTTCTGATATCATTTCGAACTTAGTATCTTGGAGATATGTGAATTAGATCTTGAATGGGTTGATAAAGGTTAATGTCAAGCCTCGAGATCTCGATCCGGGGGATGGAGAAGCGGGGAAGGCCCGTTGACACGGAGCTCCACTTCGGCCACTAGTCCTGCCGCGTTATGCGTCATTGTGGGGTTCTATCCATATTCCCAATTTTACCAGATGAACCACTTTTCATCGATGCTCAAGTTCCTGGTAATTGCAGAGCCTAGAAGACAAATCGATAGCTTGAGGTGAAGTGATTCGTATATACTTCGTGGGGTTAGTTCACCTGCTTCACCGTGGACTGAGGATGCTACTATGTCACAATTAGTAGCACAAGTCTGACATTGACTGTGCTCTTTGTACTCACCTGCCATTGCTAGGGAGCGAACGAGACAGAAGAATAAGAGGTGAATGGTGGATGCTAGGGCTTGTGATGTAGAAGCTGAGACAGTCTTGTGCCTTGTGACATAAGGCTTCAATTCTGTGAAGACTTGCATGAGAGACCAATTAGTCTAAGGAGTTTAGCCGTCCCAAACGAAACCCGACTGACCGTTCCCGTATTGATTCCAAACTGAAACTCCAAGTTGTAATAAACCGAAAATGTTACACTCGTAACATAGCACACACGGCATAAGGGATCGAGCCCTGATATTGTGTAGTAATTTTGTCCAAATCACGGGAAAGAGAAATGGCTGAGGGTATAAAGCGTGCCGCGGCGTGTTTCCGCTTTCTTCATCGACTCTGGGGTGCTTAATGATGAAGAAGAAAACCCGCAACGGGAAGTGGTGCTCTGCATTCCCAGTGGCCAATCGAATATAAATAAAGACTCCGAAGGTGACCGTACTTGAGCAGCTGAAGGTACATACAAGTACCTCAGCCCTCCAGAGTGAGATAAGACATATACGCATAGGAACCGGCCTTCGCATCTCGAAGAATGCGTCCAAAGAACACGCGCTGAGCTGCCACAACAGCTGTCAGAGTCGTGGCCGCAATTGCATTTCGCTATGGCTCGCGATTGGCGCTGCTCCTTCCACTACAATCGCATCTTTGCAGCCTCATTATTGCGCCAGTTGGCTCGACACTGCAGATAGCTACCGAATGAGTCTTTTTGCGCTTTGAGATAGCTTAATATGACGACCATGGTTCGACTTCGTAGATAGCTGATAACTGAGACGGTCCGTTGACACGGGAACCGGCTGAGCCGGCTACACGGCTCTTTATTTCCTTCCATATTGGAACATGATGTTGGCTAGATACGAGTAATATAGTTCTCCTCTGCATATAGCTAACAGAGTACCAAATGAATCTGTTTTTTGTTTCAAGTTTGGCTCCATACGACTACCGTGGTTCGACTTCGTAGATAGCTGATAACCAAAATGGTCCGTTGGCACGAGAACCGGCTACACGGCTCTTTGCCTCCTTCCGAATTGGGACATGATGTTGGTCCAATGTTTGCACTTTTGGCTTCTCCAGCATCTTAGCCTCAATGGTAATGCCTGTGATGCCGAGGATGCTTTCGAATGCGATTGCTGTGCTGTCCTGGAATCTGAAATAAGGTAAATTTCCATCACGTCTGGCGACTGGTAACTTCAACTCTCCGTCACCCCGTGTCCAGGAACCTTCAAAGGACCACACGCCACTTTTTCATTGCGTTGAACTTGAAGCTACAAGTAAAGAACAATAAAATCAATCTATTATCCTTCTTTTGAACCTCTCCTCGGAGTTCCATCCTTCCGAGCATGGAAAGTGGCCATGAAACAAGAGCCGTTGGCGACGCAAGAGAGTTACCAGACCCAGCCCCGATCACCCATTCGTCCCCAGCACAGGACTGGACGCTCAGCGGCTATCCAGTAGTGGATGGAAAATACCTTGATGGCGCCTCCGGAGCCATCAAGACAGTCGCCATGAACGAGGAATTCATCTCCGGTCCCCCGTCTCTCGATATCTACTGGCACAATCGAATGGTGACTGGCCGCAACGACCAGTTCTTTGGTTTGGGTGTGAGTGGCTTTGTGGACGTGACAGAGTACGTGAGACGCATGGGTAACTTTCTTGCTAAGGGATCTTGCGTTATTATGGCACTCAATGTCACCAAGTTTTCTGTTAATGTAGTTATCGCCACTGAGCTATCAGAGATGAGATGATGGGCAGGCTGAAAGAGTATGGTCTTTGCCCCGCTCATAAAGATTTCAAGGATCCGAATCAGTAGTGGCGATAGACCTAATTGCTATTCTGTAGACTGCGGGTCAAGTCAAGGTTTAAGCTGAAGACATTCTCAGCGTGACAGAGAGGCAACAAGATAGTTAGGGTGAAGGAGGATGTGGATGTTGGACTAATTCAATTATTATCTATTAAATTATATTTCTATTTACTAGAAATAAGCTAATTCATACAGATGTATAGTAACTTAGACTGTTAGTTCAGTAAAGGTATGTAACTTAGGTATATACTTCGCGGGATCAGTTCACTCGCTTCATCGTGGACCAAGGATGCTACTATTGCTACAATTATTGGCATAACTACTGAAAGAGAGTAAAGGTGGTGTAGACAGCTTGAATTAGCACACACGTAGCCGATGACTCACGGATCCGATCATGTGCCGTGTTCGTCTCAGGGTGCTCGAGACTTGTGAGAGCGCGGATATTTCGCGAAAACATCAAATGCTAATCCCCATAACATCTAGTGTGATTACTCCCTGAGAGATAGATAATGTGTCTTGAATATATCAGCTGAAATAGCCAACGCGCATGTTGGCACGGAGTGCCTGAAAGCTGAATGATCTATTATGGCTGAGGTTGCGAGGGTGGGCAAGCGATGATTTCGAACTTAACATTTCGTCTATTTCGCAGTCGGAACAGTATTCGCACTCATGAGTTGGGTTAAACGACAGAGTCTTAGGTTTCCGTTATCTAAGACATTCATATCTTGATCATGAAATTATTGATTATACTGAAAAACAATTCAACATTTTCATGTAAGATCTACAACACCCTCTCAACAGAAATATGCCCCATTTCTCTCAAATTCCTGAGCTGTATTGCCCTGGAATTTCATATAGCCCCAGCTGTCTCTTTCTTCCCACCCTGCATACCATTTTTTGTACACGTAGTCCATTTTCTTCCCTTCTATGAGACTCTCTATACACTTTCTTATCGCTGAAGCGGCATTGACAATGACGCCCTCGGAATAATTGACGAGCGTGGCAAGAAAGCGCCGTCGAGAGGCTGAGTTGGCCCTGACATCAGCCACATGCTCATTTGTGTCTAGAATTCCTCGAGCATAATCAATGAGATCCTGCCTAGTAAGATGATGCAAATTCATTTGCAGAGCCTCTAGCAGTGCGTCATAAATATCTCTGCGAAATCCACTTGCGAAACACATTTTGAGGTTTCCATTACCTTGAGAGCACCACGTCTTAAGACAGACGCAATGCACCTCCGATTTCCGTCTTCAGTGTCCAGATCGCACTCCTTGAGTCCTTCTAGCTCGCACTCGTCAAGCCCGTCAATGAAAATCTCAATTTTATGTTCCTCGTAGATTGTGGATTTGAATAGGAGGTCTTCCAGTGCCCCACGTACTTCGATTTCGTCGAATGATATTTTTTTTGCCCCCAAAGTGAAATGTTGACTTTCTTCCCATTGTTTAGGAAAGAGGTCTGGGATGTACTGGGGGCACTGCGAGAGAATGTAAAAGAGAAGGCACCGGCATAGGCCATGCACTGACTGTTGCAGGCTTGTACCAGGCTTGTAAAAGAAGAATCTAGCCAGGACTAGTGTTTTGGTGTCTGCCCATGAGAGTAACATCTCGCGGGTTTTGTGATGCTGGATGAGAAACTTCATGAAGGTAGACTTGCCGCAACCGCGCCTGCCATTAATGCGAAAGAGCCCGTCGCCTGAAGAAAGCCAACTTCGAAGCATCTTGACATCGTTGTCTCGAGCTTCCACGAACTTATGACCCAGCAAAGAGTCTGAGAAATCATCCTGAGTGGCGTCGGTGAACATCCAATCAAAAGTCATGGAGTTGTATTCCTCGATGCTGTCAAATCTCTCGTTCATCTTTTCAAATCTCAACCCGTCGAGAATAACAGCAATGCGATGCCCGGGCAGAAAGTGGTTTGAAACACTGAGGACATCTTCGGATCGAGGGACAGCATCGTTGTGGAGATAAGACACGCCGGCTGCATCCCGCATTGATTGCAGATGCTATGTGAGAGCGTAAATCTCTGCTCTCTGGGACTTGATTTTCTTATCTAGTCTCTGTTGCGTTGCTGCCTGGTTGAGGTGATTGAGGCTAAATGCAACGGCGATTCGAGACTTTGCCACTCTATCTTCGAGTTTCTCCTTCCTTGTGTGCTTATGGACCTTCTTGACCCTCTCTGGCGTGGAACCGTCGTCAATTGACCAGATGTTATCACGCAGTCTCTGGAGACCATCAAAGATGTCTGCGCATTCGTACGCGAGGTGTTTCAAATTCTCTGTTTCAGTGGTGACTTCACGGCCCACTGCCCTTTTTCGGATGTGACGAGATAAATCTCTCATCTCTTCCAGGATCTCTCCGAGGGTGCCATCTACTTCTGAATGTTTTGAATATAATGGATCAGCATCTCCAAGCCGGGTAAAGACTTGGTCTGTGAAGCTGAGCACCGTCAATAGCCTCTCCGCAAGGACGATGTCGGTGAGGGGATCCTTGATCAAGGTTGTGAGAGATAAATGGTCCTTTGAACTGCTTGGGGGAGCCATGATGGCAGGTATCTAGTACGGTAAATTATTAAATGGAACGAACGGGGCAGAAAATATTTGAAGACTACAAATACCCGATTCTTCGTGCAAATGCCACCACTCTTGGCGAATTTTAGAGGCCACCCCTTCGATGGGCTTGGGGAACTAAGCGATGACTAACTAAAGTTGTGTGCGTGGAAAGAATGTCGCGGTACAAGATGGCACGACTCGCAGCCTTCTCAAAGAGCATTTGGCTTCATGGTGTGGGATGGATATGATTGCTCTCAGTTTCAATTTGTAGTCTGTAGTTCCAGTGCGCATCACAGTGCATCTATGTATTTCGAGCCCAACAGTCAGCCATGCAGTCACTCCGTCGAGCGTGGATCAGCTACTCCTTCAGAAAACTAACGAGCTATCAGTTATTCACTTAACTTATCGATCTATGATCAACTGTAGTAAAGTGATCCTGTGTAGCTTTGCTCCCTATCTTCGCATAAGAGAAGCTGTATGCACCAAATGGCCCCGACACTTTGAGCCACTGTAGCCAATGTGTTTCTTATCGACAATCTAGATGAACCTTTATTCGCCTTTAGGATAAAGAAAAAGGGTCTCCCATTTTCCCTCGCGGACAAGACTTCTCCGCTTCTCGCTCACAATGTTCACTCCTTACAATCAACCCCACCTTCGGACAATAGCTCCGAAGGAGCCAATTTTCTGAGTCATCCATGCGCCATATCCAAGTACTTCAAGGTCCGGGTTATTCGGTAGATCCGCATTGTCATCCCTTCTTACATAGCTACATTTCAAGATCAACTAACAATAGATAATGACAACCCCAAATTTAGGATGGATCGGTAGGTGTCTCTATCGACTGTGCGATGTCTCCCGTTAACACGGCCAGGCCTCGGGTCAATGGGATTGCCCATGGCGAGCAATCTCCAAAGACATCTGACGAAAATCGGTGCTCGAAATCTCCAGTTCTATAATCGGACCATGTCTCGCGGGGAGCCTCTGCAAGGTCTTGGCGGTGTGCCCGCCGCGTCCATCAAACAGATGGTAGCAAGCACCGACATCATCTTTATGTCTCTGAGTGATGACTCGGCGTTGAAATCGACTTTAGACGCTGTTGTCGAGGCCGGAGATGCCCTCTCTGGAAAGCTTGTCGTTGATACGTCCACTGTCCATCCCGACTCCTCAGCCGATGCTCAAAGCAGGCTCGCGGAGAAGGGTGCCAAATTCATCGCATCTCCCGTCTTCGGTGCAAGCCCCGTCGCTGCCGAGGGAAAACTTTTGTGGATAGTGGCGGGCCCTAGCGATGCGGTTCAGTCGATCAGCCCATTTCTGACAGGTGTGATGGGTAGGGGAGTTATCCGCGTAGGTGAAGATGTTCGCCAGTCTAGCATGATGAAGACGGCAGGGTGAGATTTTTCCAAGCTGTCAGAATTACGAAGGCTCATTAACTCGCAGAAATTTCATTACCGCCGGAATGATGGAGCTTGTTGCCGAAGCCCACGTTCTAGCAGAGAAAACTGGCCTCGGCAGTCAAAACCTAGAGGCTCTCATCGAGCAACAATACGGCCCTCTCGCTCTCTCTATGTCTAAGCGCCTCACAACCGGGGCCTACATGCCCGCTCGCGGCGAAAGACCATGGTCCGACCTAAACCTAGCACTCAAGGACGTCAGGCATGGAATCACATGTGCCGACCAAGTAGGTGCGAAGCTGGAGGTTGCTGAAGTGGCATTGAAGCATCTCAAGGAAGCCAGCAAGTTTTCTGAGGCTGAGGGAAGGCCATTAGATTCGTCTTCGATGTACGGTGTGTTGAGGACGCAAGCAGGACTCCCATTTGAGACAGATTATGTGAAGGGGAGAGATGAGAAGAGTAACTGATAAGAGAGCTTCATCTATATTTGAGTGTATTCGAACAGAGATTCGATGATTCGAGTTTCTAATTTGGCTCCCGATAACCTGATAGGTAACCACTTACACCTCACAAAGCTACCTTGCCTCTTGATTCGAATGGAAGCATAAGAACTAGGATTCCCGCGGTGATAAATAATGCCCCACTCGTGTATACCGGAGCAGACGTCTCCAAGTCGGCGAATATTGCGATGAGAGGCTATCATGTTTAGCAAGCATTTTCCAAGTCGAGACTAAACTTGTGTACTCACGGCCATGATTCCAAATATCCGGTTACAAGTTGCAGCCAACGCGTTACCTGTTCCCCGCTGTGGAGTGGGAAACAGCTCAGGCGTGAACCCGTATAGAACAGCATACATGATGTTGCTGAAGAAACTGAATGCACAGTTCCACCCGAGTAGAGAGTTGCTATTGTGCGCTGTTGTTGAACAATAGAGAAACACACCCGTGAAGATGGTACTCAGTGACAATGTGCCTTTGCGCCCAAGTCGTGGAAGCTCAACGAGGTAACCTCCCAGCAATGCTCCCGGAACACCGAGGACTGCAATGATGAGACTGTTGCGATACGTCAAATACGTACTCCCATCTCCAAAGTCAACACCCCTGGTAGCTTGGATGTATGGCAAAAAGGCATTGTAGAGCGGATATCCTAGACCGATGAGAGCCCACACACACATGATGAGTCCCGTGCTAAGACCGAGTGATTTCGTGGAGAACAATGGGCGAATATTGCTGAGGGCCATTGTTTTGAGGCGCCTCTTCAACGCTGAGCTGGCATCGGTCCGAGCAATGTATCCCTCAGGCTCGCAAGCTTTTAAGTCGTCAACCGTAAGGTCACTCGTAGTGCCGTTCCGCTTCGCAACTTTGTGTACGATATTGACAGCCTCTGCATCGCGACCCTTGCTCATGAGATACTTTGGCGACTCGTATATGGTGAAAAAGAAGAAGCGAATGATGAACATGATGAGAGTGAGACCACCAACCGTAGCCACGAAATATCTCCACCCCATGTTCTTGCTCCGCGAGCAGGTTTCGTCTTGCTGGCAGGTGAAGTTGCCCAGCAGTGGCCAAGCTATCAGCGTGGCGATCACTTGCGCGATGGCCCAGTCAACAGACAGAATCGTGAGAAGATACTGATGCGTCGCAGGCAAGAATTCCAAAAAGATGGCCGAGTCTACAGGCAAATTCCCACCAACACCAAAGGACCACAGAGCATTGAAAACCCCAATAGCGGCGAAACTCGGCGACCCAGCTGCGACCAGGCCCCACACGGCAGTGAGGCCAAGTGTTAAGTTGAAGGCGATTTTCCGGCCGAAAATGTCGCATCCAAAGCCCCAGAACATGGCTCCTCCTAGAAGGCCGATGTTTTGGGCCAGTGTGAGGAGTGGGGGCTCGGAAGGGGCGAACTCGTTGGCGATGGGTGTGAAGATGAGGGACGTGACGATGGGCCAGAGGTTGTCGCTGGCCCATCCGAAGCCGATGACGATGAAGAGCTCCCACTGGTATCTTCCCATGCCAACATCTCGGATCTAGGTCATTTTCCCATTAGTAAAAATGCATATAGGTCGAAAATTGTACCTACTGCTCGGTTCAGGATGGTCGCCTTGGCCTCATAGACAGGGTCCAGGATACCCGTGGGGATGATCGACACATCGTCGGCTCGAGGTTCGACGCTGTATCGGCGGTCGCCTTCTATGGTTGGAACATGGTATGCTTGCTCAGGACCTATATCCAAGTCCACATCTTTGTAAACAGGAGTCATTTTACCAAAACATTGCAACTGTGGTCATGGGTTTGTTTTCCATTCACGACCGGCATTCCACATATAAATACGAAATCCAGGATGTCATACAAAAAGCACAGTGACTAATTGGGCAACATGAACGCGGGGGCAAGTCGTCTCGTGAGCACTAACTCCCCTGTTGCGTCGGCACGAGGCGCTATGGTGCCATGTCCTAGTGAGCCATCTTGGAGGCAGATGATTGGATTTTCTCGTCTCTTGGCTGCACCCAGATATGCAGGTCATCTTGAAATGCGCCGGCCATGTATCAACGAAGCGAATTGTACGACTCGGCTCCAGCGGGATTTTGCTGATGCGCGCCAACCCCGCGTTGTTTAGACCTTCTGTGCTGTGTCATTCTAGGGCAATTGCATTCGTCCGAATCTCGAGCCAAAGCGTTCAAGTCTCAAGGTTTGCATGCCCGATGCAACCTACTTTGATGGATCGGTACGCTTTGTAATCCGCGGTTGGTGAATGATTCCATCAAGCGGGTCGTTAGTGCTGGACCTTGGCGCCCCCAGCGTGCTTGTTAGTGGATGTACAGTAAGAACGGAACACTCCATCACACACGCAGCCAAAGGTGTGGATGACCTGGACAATGCAATTGGTACAGTGATTCACTGGCCTATCAACGCCTAAAGCAAATCGCTTTGTTCCATGCCTCAACCCTCGTGATAATTAATTAATCTGATCCCTTAGTTTTATTCGTTCTTGATTTGCAATCTTTGTGGCCTGGCATAAACCGGCAATGCATCTAGAAATAATGTTTGCGGCAAACGTCAAATGAAGCCACTGATGGCTGTCATGACCAGTCCCACGGTTCACCTTAGATCTCGCATTGGAATATCTGATTAGTACTTTATGATACGTCTGCGCACATACCTGAGTCAGTTTACTACGTCAATGTGGCTCAAATCGTGCGGGAAGAATTCCATTGGCTCGTACTAGGATCGATTGCATCTCTTTTCAACGCTCTTATTCTGCTTGGACAGCAAGGTATTTTGAAATGGAGTGGCCAGTGCAATTGAGTTCTCCGTGGCTTAAGTCCTAGGCTACCGTGAACAGAATATGAAAGTGGCGCTGTGATTCAACTGTCGCTAGCGTTGATCAAAGCGTACAATGAAGTTTATTTTGATTACCCTATTCAATTTGCACCATTGACCTTCATTGTCACTTGAACAGAGCGATATGAGTAGTTCAGACACAGCATATTCATTTACTTAGCTAGGATCATTCGATGAAGGAAATATTACCGGGTTAATTACTTCCTGTGTTGAGTGACGTATGTCATCCCACCCCGTCATTCACTCTTCACAAAACCAATAGCCCTATCGTCCCCCAAATTTTAGTTGCATCGACCATCGTGTCTTGAACAAAGCACAGAATTTCGTCACCTACAACCCAGGTCAATTGGCCTTGTTTTGGTGATTTGTCATCTTCATCGTCTTGTTCGAGCCTTTGTGCGACTGATGCCTGCACTGCCTGAGTGACTGCAGGCTGCCGCAGCGACACCCTGGCTCGTCAGCCCAAAACCCATAAATATCAGATTTCCCACACAGCCACAATACAACGCCACCCTCTCCGACTTCATCAACCTCATCCCCCTCAAGAATCACCATCACATTTCCAGAAATTATCGAGTCGAACCACCGAATAGCTCCCAAGTCCCTCTCTGTACTCGCCTTTTCCGAAAGCTCTCAGCTTCCTTGCAGGTGCACAACCTGCTTGCCTTCACAATGGTTAGCCAGTCTCCAGCCTGGAACGCATCTCTCTGCATTCGCAAGCGTGCGAAGAAAGATGACAAATCTGACAATGAATCAAAGAAACCTCAGAGCCCCAGAGCTCAACACCCTAAAAAGCGTGCCAGAATCTCAATCGACGCTGTCCGAAATGAAGCCCCGACTGCTCGTCTCAACGTCTTTGTCTTTGGCAGCGGTGAGAGCGCAGAGCTGGGCCTTGGGCCAAGCGTCTTCAATCGAAAGTCGCCTCTGTGCGCAAAGACGCCTCGGCTGAACCACATCCTCGCCGCCGAAGAGAGCGACATCGTCCAGCTCGCCGTGGGTGGCATGCACTGCGCGGCTCTTACAGGTAACGGCAAGGTCTTGACATGGGGCGTCAATGATTCAAGAGCCCTTGGCCGAGACACGACTTGGGTTGATCCCGACGAAGACGAAGAGGGTATGACTGACCTAAACCCGCTCGAAAGCACGCCCATGGCCGTTGAGAATCTCCAGGACATCGGCGACATTGTCCAGGTCGCTGCTGCTGACAACTCCACCTTTGTTCTCACCGCCACCGGCCAAGTCTACGGCTGGGGCACCTTCAACGGCGACGATGGACCGTTCGGGTTCCTCAAAGAAGCCATGCAGCACCACTCCAAGCCGTCGCACAAAGAAAAGTTCTCCCTCAAGCCCGCGCTCATCCCGGGCCTCAGTGGCATCAAAGAACTTGCGGCTGGAGGCAACCACATTCTGGCGCTCACCCACTCTGGAAACGTCTACTCTTGGGGCGCCGGACACCACGCCGAGCTCGGGCGGCGTGTCATCTCACGCCGGCCGTTTGAGGCCCTGAACCCGCGACTCGTTGCACTACCGCAAAACCAGATTACGAGCATCTTTGCGGGCCACCACCACAGCTTCGCTCTCGACATACAGGGGCGAGTGTATTCGTGGGGGTTGAATAACTTTGGACAGACGGGTCATTCGAGTGACCGTGACAACTACCACATCGCGACTCCGACCATCGTGGAGAGTCTTCAGGGTGTGCAGATACGCCATATGTCGGCTGGCTTTCACCACAGTGTGGCCTGCACCCAGGACGGAAAAGTCTTGACCTGGGGCCGCTGTGACGACGCCCAAATTGGTGTCGATCTCAAAGCCATCCACCCAGACAACCTTCGCTTCGATGCTAGAAACCAACCCCGGATCGTCACGACACCAACGCTTGTCTCAGGCATCGATGGCGTCTTCGTGGCCGCTGGCATCGACAACACCATTGCCGTCACTCGAGACGGCAAGACCCTTTCCTGGGGCTTCTCCGCAAACTACCGAACCGGTCTTCGAACCGAAGACTCTATCCAAGTCCCTACCCTACTGAAGGGCGCTGGGCTGGATGCATCACGCATCGCCTTTGCCGCTTGCGGGGGTCAATTTTCCGTCGTGGCTGGACCAGCAGAGGAGATGAAGGATGAGGTGATGGAAGACTAAAGGGGTTACTCGCATTTGTTATAGAACTTAGTGGTCCGATTTGACTGAAGGCAATTGTTTGGTGAGCATGTACGAAAATGGTCAGGAAAATTCGCGTCTTCGATAGGCGGTGTTGGTGGTTCGTTCATAGATGATTCGCCCTCAGAGGCACAAAATAGATAGAAAGCAGATAGGCGACGGCGGTAGATACCCAGACATTCATGAAATGATAGTGTACTTCTTCTAAAACTGGTCGAAAAATAAAAACGCCTCAAAAACTTTCCTCTATGTCTTTATGTGAAACTCATTATTCGGCAACGGTTCCGTGAGAGCCCAAAGGATGCCCTCTTCCACAACCTTGTCCCATCTCCTGGACGCAGAAATCTTCTCGTCGTACCACCGAAATCCATGCGGAAGACCCATGAACAAGTTGACGTCTGTAGGTACCCTGCACGCCATTAGCCAACCAGCACTCACTCCCCAAAGTAAGTTGACTCACCCAGCTTCAGTCAGCATCTTGGCGTACAAAAGAGCCTCGTCCCGCAACGGATCCAGCCCCACGATGCCGAGCACCGTCGGCGGCATGCCCTTCACCTGCTCTGACGAGGCGTTGCCCGGGTTCAGCTTTGTATCCTTGGCATCTGGGTTCTCGACTTTCAGCAGGTCGGAGAAGAAGCGAAGCTCCGTCACGGAGAGCAACGGTGCCTTTTCGTTTAGCTTATACGAGGATATTGAGTGGTGTTTCATCTTCTGTAGCTGCGGCTCGTAACAGTCCGGGTAAGCGAGGCATGGGATCATCAGCACCTGTCCTGCGATGGGAGGACGGACAGCGGTCTCTCTCGCGATGTGTCTCTGGAGGGTCAGAGATGCAGCAACCCAAGCTCCAGCAGATATTCCACCAAGTATAACCTTTTCAGCATCGCCAGCAAACTTGTCCATGTTATCATGAGCCCACTCAAACGCATCCTCAGCATCATCCCACGGCGTCGGATATGTATACTCAGGCGTATGCCTGTAGTTGACATTAAGCACGACGACCTGCGAACTACACGCCACCCGCGCGCAAATTTCAGCCTCTCCGTCCAGAGTCCCAAACAGGAAGCCGCCGCCTTGCAGGTGAATATAGACGGGGAGCAGCGCGTCGTTGCGAGCGTTGACGGGCCGATAGCTGCGCGCCTCGACAAAGCCTCCGTCGCGGGTTGGGATGAGGTAGTCGTGGGTGTAAACGCGATGGGATAGTTGCTTCATTGCCCTGGCGGACCGGGCTTCTCGCTCTTGGTTCGTTATCCGTCGAAGTTCAGTTGGGGAAAATTCTTCCCCTGTTGATGGTGGTGGTAAGCTTGCTTCCACGGCGAGCCATTCCTCGTCGACCCCTCCATAGTTGGAAAAATCACACATTGCGTTGCATAAATAATAGTTTGTTTGTCTTCTGATGGTAAGTGTCCTCAGAGTAGCCAGGTCATAAGCTTATACCGGTTCTCCGCATACCGATAGTGAGGCAAGCGGGGATTCGACGTCGCGATATCGGCAGCTGATAGTCCAAACGCGAATAGGTTCAGCCAGGCGTAGAAGCAGCCGATGACAGCTTCGTGGACGCTCTTACGGTCGATTTTCGTGGCTTTGAATAAGGTACGTCGTTGATGATTCTGGCAGGTTGGATTTGTCAGATCAAATTCCCGAGGATCATCGGTATGAAGGCGTCGGCTAACCACGGTGGAGTAACTACCCGGTTGGCCCGGGACGCAAGTCTGTAATACCGATGGTGGAGACGGGCCGAGGGAGGCTGAGAAGCCACTTGCCTAGGTAGAATGAATAGAATTGCGACTTAGAAGCTCTGTTATCGACAATATTAGTCTATCTTTAATGAGCGATTGGCACCACACAGTCTGGCAGCCACATTTAACCCACTATCCGGTCATTAGCATCAAAAATCGAGATACGTCCTGACATTGAATCTCGGAGCAAGGCAATGTGGATTCCTGAAAATTCATTATCAATAGCATGTTAGCATAAAACAAACGTTACGTCTCCCCCTCTTCCACAGTTAATCTCATTCTTCCATAATTGGCATTATGGCATGGGTATTATGATATCCTAAGACGAAACTCAAGCGACTTCCTAGTTATGACAGGTGGCCGCTTCTAAGGCCGTCTTCCTCGCCGGGTCAACCTCGACTCAGCCCGCTTCAGCCTTTGCTCATCCCTTTAACTTCAGCGTCTCGGGGTAAACCACTACGTCTCAGTACTGAAATCGACTAGAGGTCGCATGAGCTCCTAAGAGAGGAGAACACAGATCATAGATTGAACTCTTCAACGTCGCACCGTACCTTCAGCTTTCCTGACAAATCAAGCAACTGCAATGCTACTATCATCCTTCTCGCCATGCTCACCCAAGCCGTTCAGATTCCCAGCAACGCTCCAGTTGTCATCCTCTTCCTTAACCGAGGTTATTTCCACGGGAATTCCCGCGCTCATAGCCATTCTCGAGAGCTGAGAAGTAATGCTGCTTACGGTCGTGGACTCGCTGAATTGTCCCTCGAACAACTTGGGCATTCCTGACTGCGTGTTGGAATCATGCCTCTTCCCCCGAGGTAGCTTCTCCTGCAGCGTTGTCAAGGCATCTCGACGGATATGCTCAATGATCTCAGCCATGATCTCGTCGCGTTCTTCGACAGCCTGGGATCCCTGGTATTCATAGATATCTGGGAGTCGCCACTTAGTGTACAGATTTTGGTGCGACGCTCTCACCTCCACCTTGTCCGTGTGGGCGTTGAAATAGTATTGACAGAGCCGGCATGTCCGTTTGCTGCTGCCGATATACTTCCAATTATTCCAGAAATCGCTCGGCAATGTGAGATCGTGGGTGAGTAGGTAGTCGTGGATGAGGATCTCGCAGTGCACAATTGGCTTGAAGTTACGATTAGCGAGTTGCGCCTTAATGGTTCGGTCCAGGTCGAAGTTTTGTAGATCTTCGATATAAGACTTGTATGGTGTCAAGTCTTGTTCAGGCATGATCTGACGGATGACATCTGTAGCTGTGATCTCCGTGGGCCCAGCGACAGGTTTCTGCATCGGAACACTCGACGGTATCGGGACGATCTTGAAGCCTTCAAAGAGAAGAGGCCATCTTTTGAAGGCGCCAATGATGACCTCAGCTGCCTGGCGGTATGAGTGAAAGCGACCGAGGTAGTGGCGTAGCTCGCACCAGGGCTCCGAATTGGACACTTCTCCGTCCCTGGCCCTGTACCGGATGGCTTCATCAAGTTCTGTGTTGGCATTGGCGTGAATGGCTTTGATAAGGCTCTCACAGTCGCTCAGAACTTGTCACGTTAGTGTTCTGAGTTCAACTTTACAAGCCTACCCTTGGACAGCTAAAGCTCACGACTCACATTTAGGCAATGCGTTCTCAGACGACTTGATGTCTCTCGGGAACTCAACTTTCCTCTGGAGTTCCTCCAACTGCCGAACGAGAGAAGACGCTAGAGCGATCAATCAGTCAGTACGAAGTCATATTTCGTCTGAACTCGACACAGGAAGTACTGGCGTACATACTGCAAGTGTCTTGTCTTCTCAAGCAGTCTGCAATGCAGCCAGAAAGCGCCTTGACGAGGTTACTCAAGTAGGCGTCTACCCGAGGTAGATTCCACAGTAGTATGTTCCAAAGAACCTTCTTGAGAAAAGGCTTGCGCTTAAGGTTGTCAGGGTTGTCTCTCACATATTCGAGAAGACCTTGGACAAATTCTTTGGTCTTCTCAAGCTGCTCCTCAGTTCTCTGGTTGGACGCGAAGATGTACTCTGGGCCGTCGGCGTGGTTCACGATGGTGAAGGCTGTGACGGTGTTCCCACCCCGCTCATTGTCACAGACTTGAGCCAACTTGTAAACGAAAGAATGGAAAGCTTGCTCTTGAGTGAGGAGCGAGTCATTCTCATTATTAGCTGCTCGTTCGAAACTGGCCTGTCTCTTGCGACAAGCCTTGATAAGGGCATTTTCTAGGATGATGGGTAAGTACAACTCCCTCTTGCGGGCAGGGTCGACGGGAACGATGACTCGATCAGTGGACTCCATGTTTGTCGGAGAACTATTCAAAGCTGCGTTAGCTAATATTTACTGGACGTCTAGTCCAAGACGATAGGAATTAACAAACTTAGTAGAAGCTTCTGATGATGAACTAACCTGAATGTGCTTGCGAGGGGCAATTGATTGAGAATGAGACGGGCTTTTGGGTGCTCTAGGATGTCCTTTGAAGGTATGCTCAAAAATGAGAAGAAAGGTAGTTGAATCTTTGACTCGTGCTATTGCCAGAAAGTCCATCTGACAGGAATTTTGCGGGGTATTTGTAGACTTCGACCGCATCTTACCTTGGGCAGACAATCAGGCGGAATTAACATACCGACGGACACGAATGAGGGCTGCGCAAACACATTTCTGCCTGACTTGTGGGAGCCCGATCGCTTCGATACCATTCCTAGCGCAAAATCGGACACCAACGTCGCGATGTGCACAAACGAGGAAGCGCAAATACGCGTTCAACTCCCTCTGCTACTATGCGGGAGGCCTACCATTTCAACATCCTAGTCTAAAACGGTTAATCTACAATGCTACCCATTACCTATGCTAGCCAATGTCTACTGAGCCCCTAATGCGGGAGGGAACCATCTTACGGGCTCGAGGTGTGTGGTTGGTCCAGTTCCATGAGTCCGCCTCAATCATTGCCACGGCCACCCCTCCATTAAGTAGATGGCGTTCACAGAGCATTGAAGCATGAACAGCGTGGCGAGGCAAACTGATGTCATTAATAGAACTTCGAAGAAGCATCAAAAGCGGAACTATTGGCTTCAGCATATCATCATGCCAAGAAGCGGCCAAGCTCACGGCGGGTTTGTTGTCCCAGTTTCAAGCCTCTGGCCGAATCAATGAGGAGATGATCACACACAATCTATGAAATTGTGGTTTCCTCCCGCATAACGCAGAAGCGGGGTTCCAGCGGCGTTGGCGAAGCCTGGTTCGTTATTTGGCTCATGGAGTAGTGGAAAGCTCCAGGAATGTGATTGTCGAACAGCGAACGCGTCCCGTTATCGCGCCTTGATTCTAGCATCTTCTTTCTGCTACAAAAAAAAAAGCCTCAGCATCCCATAAGGAATTTAAGGCCCATGTAGACCGTCGGACGTTCGACGAAACGTTTTTTTTACACCATTCAATCCAGCTTCATCACCGGCCTTCTCCTTCTTGATTCTTGCATGCCTTCACTAGGCAAGCGGAGAGACCTCTGAGGGTCAAGACGGGAATTGCGGTAGTGCAAGCGGAAAGTCTTTATCGACGGTAAGCCTTAGCCTCTACGAGACTGTATGAACTCGTTGACACTACAGATTTAACGTCCTTGACATCGTCAGCATTGCGGACTCGTGCTTTAATCGGAATGCCGTCTAAAAGTAACTGGGAATGACAACCGAAGTAGGAATCCCAAGAGCAGCTGAGCAACTACAAAGATAGAAACAACACGCAGCCCAGCCAGAGGTGTCTGACGGGGATCTGTCTGATGTAAGTGATAGCCTCCGCATACACACTAGCAAATGGCGGGCCTAAAATGTGTGGAATAGCCTGTCCGGATCACACATATCGGATCCATCATGCAATCCAGGAAGGTCCACCAAGACAGTGCTTTCCGGCCTGGCGCGCATGATCCTGCCATGGCCCAGGGTGTCGGCGAGGACTCCTGGATGGAGGGATACGACTACGAGGATTCGCTGGCTGGTCTGGATATAGACTGGAATATTCTTGGTGAGGGGCACTACAACGCCTGTTGGTCGCTTGAAGAGCAACCCATGACTCGCACCCTGAATCCGCCCATGCTAGAGGACCACGCATACCAAGAACAGCTATCCAGTCCTGAGCATTACGAATATGACGCCAATCTATCTTCGTACGGACCACCGCCTTGTACGGCCGGGAATGTGCCCCAGAACCTATAGGGTGCTATGGACTCCCCATCCGGACAGGAAACTGGCCCGTCAACATGGACTGAACAAATTATAGATTCGGAGGTCAACGACTATCAAATCATGGGCTTTTCTTATTTTTCTATGAACTCTCCACAACATCGCTTTTCTTCGTACGACTCAGATCTACAGTCCCCTGTTCATAATCCGACGGGGCAAAGAAACACTTCTCACCTTGTCGGCCACTCTGATCGGAAAGGAAAATCCCCTGCTTCCAATTCAGATTCCAAGCCAAAGAAAAAATCGGTCACAAAGTCCACAGCAAAGACGAGGGTACATTCCTCTACAAGACGCCGAAAGGGACCAGTCAAATGCGACTGGGATGGCTGCAATGAGATCTTCCCAAGGCCCACTGAGCTCAAGTCAGTACACTCCTTGTCATTTGATGTGACGCATTGAGAGACTTCTTTCCACCGATCAACTAGACATCTAAGTCAACCAGTAAACTGATGTCTCTTCCCTAGCAAACATTACCGCAAGCATGTTCCTCCGGTTCCTTGTCGAGCGGGCTGCGGGGAGTTTTTCCAATGGAATGATGCCATGCTCCGCCACATCCGCCTCATGCACAAGTCCTTCGCAGACGATCCAATTAACGAGATCCTTGCCGAAGGGGGAGAGTGCCCTTATTCTGACTGCGATGAGACATTCACTCGAGATGATAATCGCAAACGGCACATTGAGACGCAGCATCTTCCGGAAAGGCCGTGAGTGAGCGTTCGGTGTGCCTAGGACGCACAGGGGACTCATATGTAGCGTCAGAGAACTCCGCTCTGCCATCAATTTGGTGACCCGCTGACGGGGTTTATTGTATGCAGTTCCTCTTGCTTCCGCTTTCTCATGTGTTTCGCAGTTTTGTTTCTACTATTCTCTTGGCCTTATGGGTGGGTAAGGACTTAAAGCGCTAACTGTGGGATTGCCGCTGTTCTTCGTATCTGACACATCGCTTGCTCTTCCTCTTTATCAAAAAGCAAGATGGATTTAACTCGACTGTTCATAGGTTTTAAGTGCAAGAGTGGCGTTTTGATACTTCATCTGGATCTAGTTGAAGCTTCTGGAGCTGATGTCCCCCTTATTAGAAGACGGCCATTGCATGAGAAAAGCCTGTAACGTAACAACCCCCTACCATTGAACAAACCCCCCAAAAACACCTTAACCTCAACCATAATCACTAGGTTACTAAAGGTTATATTGCTCTGCAGTCAGAATGGAGCTATGATAGGTTTTAATGTGCTTGAGTTTCGTCTCCGAGTTCTATGGTATCTCCTCTGGTCGTAACATATTCGTATGCATATTGAAGCATTTCAATAAGGGCTACTCGGGCCTAGTGTCGTCGAACCTACTCGTACGTCCTCCTTGGGACCTATGAGCTTCGGTGGCCGTACGGCTCGAACGGAAACGCCACCGAGACGCCAGCCATGGCAATGAACAGCGCTGCGCAAATGTACAAGGGCGCTGGTGTGTTGGTGTCCGCCTCTGTCGCAATAATGGCCGAGAGGATGCCCATGATCCTATTGCAAGCCACCGCGATGCCGTTGCCCGTAGCACGGTGCGCGCTAGGGAGCACCTCGGGCGTGTAGGCGTACAGGGTGCTGTAGTAAATGTTGATGAAAAAGGCGATGAGACAGGTGAATGCCGTGTCCTGCGTCGCAGTCTCAACGGCTGTGTAAGCAAAGAAGAAGGCCATTGTGATCAGAGCACCGATGACCATGGTATACTTGCGGCCAAGCTTGGTGTTGCACATGAAGCCCGCGACAATGGGTCCGGGAATGCCACTGATGTTAGTCAGAGTGTAGTTGCGCCACGTCTCGAACACAGTTCGGTCGAAGACTCTACCATTGTTTGCAAGATACGTGCTAGAGCCAGGTCAACATCTCAATTCTAAATCATTCGGGGATATCGCCAACTTCGCAGGGCAGACCAAATTACTCACGGCAGGAAAACGTAGAATAGAGGGTACGCCAGGCCAATCAGTGTCCACGACAGAAAGATCAGCAGGGTCGAGAGAGTCATGGGCTTGTTGCTGAAGAGGCCGCGCACATGCACCATGGTCTCGGCGATAGAGAAGCGAGACGTGCTGTGCGCAGATCTGATGGTGCCGCACGTCTCGAGCTTCTCCAGAGTCAGGGAGCAAGGACGGTCGTACTTGGTGGCAAGGTACTGGAGCGTCTCAATCAACTCGGCTTCCTTGCCGACGCCCAGGAGATACTTGGGGGTTTCGCGCAGCCTCACGACAGTGATTCGGAGGACAGACATGGCAAAGACGATGGAACCGCCGGTAAACATAACGTATCGCCATCCCCAATTGCCGTCCTTGGTGCACGTCTCGACGTCGGCGCAGTTCCACTTCTCAGGTACCATGAAACCCCAAGCGATGAATCCCGTGACAGCCTGGCCGACTCCCCACCAGCACGCAAGAAGAGTCAGAAGCCACTGCTTGTTGCTAGGGAGGTACTCGAGGAAAACGGCCGTGTCCATGATCAGGTTGCCTCCAGCGCCAAAGCTTAGCAGGGCAACGAAGAAGCCGAGGGAGGGCCAGTCGGGCATGGCGCCGGCGACGATGCAGGCGCCGGAGCAGATGAAGAGGGAGATATTGAAGGCGTGCTTGCGGCCGATGATGTCGGCGCTGAGGCCCCAGAACAGGGCTCCCATCAGCATACCGACGTAGGTTGCAATAGTGAGGCCGTTGGCATATCCCTTTTGGCCAAACTCCTTGAAGGCTTGGCCCGCGATGATGGATTGGAAGAGAGTGATCATGGAATCCACCGCATAGCTGCAAGATTTCAATGTCAGCCAAAGCGACCAGCGGAGGGAAGAATAGCAGAATCCAATTGTCCATACCCAAAACCGTTGAGGAACAGCAATTTGAGATGATAGTTGGTCCATCCAATCTCGTCAATCGCCTGTGATGGTTAGTCCAGTGGCTTTGTCGGCGCTTGACGCTGCTCACATTGTTGACCAGGTGCATCTTGAGGTTAAGCGCTGGATCGAGATCCTGCAGGTCAAGAATATCGCGGCCGCCACCAGTGAAGACGGAGCCGTCAGTGCTGTTGACATCTTCACGGCCAAGGTCGCCCGTCGCCGCAGCATCTCTCTCCGTCTCAGCCATGTCTTTACTCGACTTGCTGTCATTACTCATCTTGCCGTCTCTACTCATCTTGGCATCCAACCTATTTGCAAGATCGAGGTGTGACCTTTGTTGTGCTCGCGTGGGTGAATCTTGGTTTCAAGGAAGCGAATCACGGATGCGAGTCAGAAGGTTAAAGAAGAAACCGCGTTTTATCGTTTATGGTTGCCCAAGCGATGATCCTCACCGATCAGAGCGGAGATGATGCCATGTCGACGGTGGGGACAAAAGATTCTAGCCACTATCTCGTTCCTCCTCGGACTGTCGGCGTGATTAATTACTCGTTTATCTGTGTGTCCTTTTAGACCGTGGTTAGAACCCGAATCAGGAGCCCTCTGAGTGGCTAGGCGAGGAACGTGCCCTGATGTCATCCCGTAACAGGCAGGATTCTTAGCGAAAATGCCCTTGGCAGCGTAACATCCACTAATCCTTTAGAGGCAAATGCGTGTCAAACATGTGAGACAGATGACCACGTGCGCAGTCGGTTCGTTTGAGCCATGTAACGTCGCGTGAGGAGGCAGAATCCAAGACAGTTTATCAGACATAATTAGGAAGCATGGTGGTTCCCTTTTGCTGTGCCATTGACGAATTGCGGTTGTTCCTTGTGGTGGAGTGCATCCAGAACGGGTCGCATGATGCGAATCTTGCACCAGCTACCCGGCACCTCAATGGTGATGCATGCCATGTCTTTAGTCTCCAAGCACGCACACAATAATTTCAACGTGTATGATGGCAGAAGAACACTCAATATTCTAGACGACAGAACGGAGTAAGGGCAGGCCCAAAACATTTATTAATATGAATAATGATTTTGAAATTAAGGAAGAAGCCTTTAATATTTTCAATACAAAAAGTTTTAAATACTTTAAATAAATTTATTAATTTGAATACATTTTTAATCATATTTTAATAATGGTAAGACAAGAGTTAAGTAATAATACTTATAGGCACCAATAAGCGGTTTTGAAACCGACTTCAGACTCAATGTCCAGCGTCCCCGAAGACAAGGATCTCTCGGCGTGATTTCGCCCTCTAGGAGTGGCAATATAGTCTCCAGTTCTTCGAGCCTAATTGCGTACCGTCTCTCTGTCGATCAGGGACGTAAACCCAGCAACCTGTCCAACCGCTCTGGCATAAACGCATACGCACACCAGCCAGTGAAACAAACTGCGCTCCCAAGCACCGCAGTAACAACAGCCACCCACCCAACATCCGAATAAGCGAGCATGACCAACGAAAGAAGGAAGAAGGAGCCAAGCATGCAACCACCCAGACAGAAAGGCAGGAACTTGGCCATGAAGGCCCACCTAGATGTCTTGGTTAATTTCAGGTCTCCTCTCGCTTGTATTCTCTCGTCGCGGCCCGCCACCGTCAGCTGCGCAATCGTGGCCATGGCGAGGCCGAGGGCGAACAGCAGCCAGGCGACACTGAGGAGATCGCGTACCATTTGGTCGGTGAAGCGTTTGGTGGGCGGAGCGTTGGCGCCGAGGATCAGAGTGAAGG
Organism: Dactylonectria alcacerensis; assembly: GCA_029931735.1. Classification (NCBI taxonomy): domain Eukaryota; kingdom Fungi; phylum Ascomycota; class Sordariomycetes; order Hypocreales; family Nectriaceae; genus Dactylonectria; species Dactylonectria alcacerensis. The sequence continues at coordinate 4,808,516 of JAPMUZ010000003.1, read as the reverse complement.
TGATGGAACCGCCGAAGATGGAGAGGCCTTGAACGACGGGGAGCAGTGTGTCGATCCAGGTGATGATAGGGGGCCTAGGTTTAGGGAGAGACTGAGATAAATCACGGATGGTTTCAGCGAGGTTGTCAATGTTGGATTGTATTGGTGGACTGGTATCGACACTTGGTTTGGGAATTGATGTCGACGAGGTAGTGAGGCCAGCAACAGCTGGACAAGCAGCTATGGCTTGCTGTGTCGGTGTAGCCTGGACGTCCATGGCTGTGACCGAAGTTCCGAACGTTGTGTATAAGGGAGGATTTGGGAAGTCTTTGTCACAAGTGACAGGTTTGAAAGTGAGATATGCAAGATTATAGACAGAGTATGTTTTAGAATTTAGATAGGGAGATCGCATTGAAGAGCAAAACTTGTGAGGCAGCCTGGATAAAATGTTCACGTGGCGATCGGCTGTGATGGACTAACAAAGCTTATTAGTGTGGCTTGTGAAGGTGTGGAAGGTGTGGCTATGTGCGGATTGCATCTAAACAACGAATAATATTCACGTGTACAGGTAAGATAGCTCAAGACTCTACATCAGCTAGCGCATCTGGTTAGGCATTCTTCATGTCGTAGCTATCTATTGCAGAAAGGCCTCCCAGGGCATCAGTGACCGCTCATTGATTAGTCGCAGTGTCATATCAGGTTAAATGTAATAAATACGTCATGTACGACGATGAGGGGTTCAAGTTCGACAGGCCCTTTAATTCCGTTGCAGCTCGGCCCATGGCTCGATGCATAAAATTCGAATATCTTCCTCAGCCGCAGCCGCACCCACAATTCTCAGCCCGCCCTTGTTGGAACCTGGCCTAGTAATCTGCTCACAATATCCCCTCGGTGTAACCTCATGATTCCATGTTGGCTTGAGCAGTGGTGGCGCGGTTACTGGTGTGAACGCCCTGGTGCTTGGAGGGGCAGGTGCGGCTGTGCCAGCCACATCTAGATCAAGCTACTAACGGGAAACCATCTAGTTGTCACTGGAATCTGCTTTGTGACTAGCCGACGACGAACCTTAGTTCGGACTCGTCGATACCTCATTTGCTGAAAAATGGGACGGATATGACCTGGCCGTGAGGGATGTGAGCGAAACTGGACCAGGTCATTGTTTCGTCGCTCTCCCGGAACACTCAACTTCTACCTTGCAACAGAATCGGTCCGCGCAATTGAAGTAACCATACACCTGACCAGTCGAGTCTTTTCCCCAATTATGTGTTTGGAGCGCACTAAGTGAGTCATATATAAAGAGGGCGTTTTTATATGTGAAGTAAAACCTATAACGCAGTCACTTGGCATCGATTCCTAATCCCAGGTTGGCAGCCTGGCAGGTCTCAGTAGTGGCATATGAAGCCCAATGCCCCGCCGTATGTGAATCTCGAATTTCATACTAGTCCACCCAGCCACCCAGCCACCCAGCCACACAGCGTTTTGTCCTATTGGCAGTCTGGCACTGGTCTTAGGGCCTAGCAGCCTTGATTCTGGTCTAAGAGCCTGATTCTTTGAGCTATTTACTTGTACAGAGTATTCAAGCTTTTCTTGGAATGAAGAAGCAGAACAAGTCCTTAAACATGCCTGTCTTCAGTCACTACTTCACGCTCGCAATAACAATACGGAGAGAATAAACATCCCCCCCCCCCTCTGACCAACCGGTTAAGCTCACTCACTTGAGCCGAATGCTGCGGGTTGGTTTAGCGGAATGACTGCAGTGGTATTGTACGCCCGCGCTCTTCCGGGAGCTTTAAATCATTGCTTCGAGTGCTGAGTTAGTATGGATGCCGGCAGCTGCCGTCTTGCGTTGACTATAGCGTCAGGACATCGCTCTGCAGACCACGGAGGAGGCTAGGTACGGGGCCTCCCATCAAAAGGTGGAAATACTTGACGGCCTGAGCATCAAACGCTAGAGGTTTCTAGCCTCGAAAGAGGTGAGTTCTATCCGTACGCTCAGGGGGCTCTTCAATAGTCCGACACGAATCATACAGCTGAATGCGGGGATTATAAAGGCTTGCTCGCGCAAGAAGAGCTTTATATCCCCTTCCTCTTCTCCTGCTCTGGTTATTGTGGAGAGACATTGGGAACGTTTAGCTAGCCTGCAGCCTCTAAATCTACCAAGAGTACATCTGTCACCATGGGCGAATCGCTGCTGCGGGATGTCTATGTCTGCATCCCCATCAACGTCTTTTTGGCCTTGTTGGTACTCGGGCTCCGCCTCTACGCTCGCATGCTCAAGAATTCCAGATCTGGTATGACGACCATCTTGCCATCCTAGCTTCGTTATGCTTGCCCCCGACGGATCCACGTCAAGGCATTTCCGCTGACCTAGGAGCATTCGCGTTTAGACAGATGTCAGCACTTGCCTACGATGCCACGGTCTTCTTTGGTACAGCCTACTGGTTGGCGTGGAGCTTCTCTCCGGCGATTGTCGGCGCGTCTCCTCTTCGAGAACTCCCTGACCATCTCCTATGGGGCCGCTACGCCGACAAGTGTCCTGCAACAGCTGCTGCTGCCAATTGCCCTTCTTGATGTCCCTCTCGTCGGGAAATATCGGTGGTTTTACCAAAAAGACGACAGTGAACGCCGTCGTCAGTCGTGGCCTACAATTCCTAGGCAGTGATGAGTAGTGGCTAATATCGGTTCTAGATTTTTATCATCCGTTGTACCAGAAACATTATCGGGCCTCGACTCTTCATTGATAGCGAGGCGCCGTCCTATGCTTCTGGATTCCTCAAGATCATGATTTGCTATGGCGTGGGGATCGCTTTCTCCTTTATACTCCGCTTCTATTTAGCACGAGAGAATCGCCGCAGAGACTGCGATTCTCCAGTTCAGGCTACTCAAGACTCTACTGAGCTTGGTGGAAATGTGGCCGCCATGTTGGACAAGACTGATATAGAAATCACTCAGTTATGATATGTGTAATGTTACTAGACCCGGAATTAACAAATGTTGAAACCGGCGAATTCTTCATCCAGGTAGCGCAATATGCCAGTGAGATCTTCTATCCCCGGACGGATCCCAAGAGACACTGAGGCGACACAATTCAACTGGACATGAGGACAGGACGTCAAGGTTTACATTAGCGAGCCAAGAGTAGGTTTCGTTGGAGGAAGAGGGAGGGGGGGTGAAATGAGTGGCGAGGAGGGGGAGGGGAAGAAGTTCTTTGAAAGCAGCGCGGTGTTGAGAGGTGGCGCTTTGCTGCCACATGTTTGAACAAACAAACAATCATAACAAGGGCAAAAAAAAATAATTCAATAACATGTGTAACACATGTGGCTGGATCTCTCCCGCCGGGAATTGAACCCGGGTCTCAAGCGTGACAAGCTTGCATACTGACCACTATACTACGGAAGATGTCGGACGTTTGGCGCCCGTGTAGGTGGATCAGCTCCTGTTGCAGGGGAGAAAATTATTGTGGTATATATCTCTCATGACGCAATCCTTCGATGGGATCAAAAACTGACATCAAATTCTCAATTACTTTCTATGTAAAAACGGCTCGATAAATACCACATTATCATTATCGCTCTTTCTTAGGAGAAAGTAGAGATCTCAGTATACGCTAAATATCGAATATGTATGCTCCTAAAGGTGAGGGCGCCCCTTGAATATGATGGCCTGACTGTAGTCTCGATATGAGCACCATGCGAACTTAGAAGTCTGCCTCAATTGCACTAGCGGAATCAGGTTAGAGTCCAAATATTACAGAGCTTCTCATCGGGAAAATCACAATCTCTTGTACAATGAGTTTCTGGTGTTTGCTGAAATATGAAAATAGCAGTTGGCGCTGTGCACTTTGAGCAATTGAAACACATCTTCGGCAACGTCCCTTACTACCCGGCAATCATCCAGTCTGCGTCAAGTTCTAAGGTCTATTTATTCTCCCCGTTGGCCGGGTTCCGGGCGCTGCTGGTTTATCTCCAGACATTTGTTATCAATTAGGTGACTTGTGAAATTGTTTTAATGCAAAGACACAGCTAATACTGTTATTATTTACCTATAATTAGTCACCTCCCATGATTAATACGTTCCTATGCTTAGTCTATTCCTGTCGTCAAGTTCATTCCTCATGTATCTCCTCTATGCAACTACTTCTGCGATATTGTTAAAGATCGCCTGATATGAAGCACGTTTCCCACGTGCATTAATATCACACTTTAACACCTTAATTCAGCCCAATGTAACTCTGTCACAAACTGCCAGACTAGACTCAGGCTGAGGCCATGTGGGACGAAGATGCCCCTCCCCCGTGAGCGCTGTTCTCATCAGCTGAGCGGGAGTCGCAATGCCGAGCTGAACACGTCCTTGGAACACAGCTGTCCCGGCTTCTACGGTCAATCATCCAGCGCCATTTTCACTCACCGGTGCGGCCCAGCGCTCGCCCCCAACAGTTGCCCAACGCTGGTACTGCTATATGATTCGCGGAATGACCGTCACAGCTGGGCCTGGAGCCGACCAGGCCGAGAGACATATGCACTCTGTAAGCGCTAGCTAGCTACGCTACCGTTTGCCCGAACAACGTGCAACTGCGGCGGGGAAGCCTCGTTGCTGAGCTAACGGGGTGGGAAGACGCACCATCTCTTCGGAAGATTAAGGCAAAATTGCGTCAACCTAATTAGCGTACGCCCGGCGGGCATCCTTGAGCCTCTTCGGCTTCTTCAGCCGAACGAGCCTGGGAAGCAATGCATCCTTGCCAAGTCTCCGCTTCCCCAGGTTTTTGCGGTGGACCACCGGATGATCTGACCCGGCCCCTGAAGCCGAGCTGGATCGCCAGGGTGGATGGCTACAAAGAGTGGAATGCAGTGATGAGGATTCTTAGCAAGGACGGATTGTTGTTCGGCCATGATAGTAGCACTGGACAATTCACCCCTTGCCCCTCTGCCCGGCGTCATCTTCTCACACGTCCTCAATTCGCCAACATATCATCTCTGTCACTGGCTGACAAGGCTTCCATTGCGCAATACCAGACCGCTCCATGAGTGACGAATGGGTGACCCAAGATCATGTTATTTGCCCGTAAGCAGCAACACGAGAAGGCGGGTAGACTCAAGATGGCTGATAATGATGCAATATTTCTGGGGCTTCTATCACCCTATCATATAGATAGGGAAAATGTACCATCAATGTGGCTTGTGTTAATCAGACCAATCCCCTCGTCGTGAACTTTTTGAGGTGGTGCGTTGTTCTCATTTCTCGTATCGCTGCATATCCCTCAGCTTTCATTCAACGTGCAAGGTAAGACAATACCACTTGGTGATGCAGCTTGAAGGGCCATACGGATTTAAGGTCTTTTTATTGGGTGGCATTAGGTCATAATGCTTTCATGATATGATTAGTATTGTGCTCTTTTGCTGTTGGGTTACTCTGATCTGCACCCTAAGCATGTAAGAAGATAAATATAGCACCGAATTTCCTATCCACTCCACCAATTGTGTGGATGTCGCCATATTGCTCAGCGGTTGCGCCATAGAAGGTCTGATGCTACTGTCGTTTTAGCTACTGTACAAGCATGTCATTGTTGTTCAGACATCCGCGAAAACCAGCCGTTAACTAAGACGGTGACGATCTCATTGAGTAAATTGTCGTAGGCACGAAAGCCGACAGTGCAGATCGTTTCCTAGCTGATTTCAGGAAAACAGCGTCTGACTGATGGGCCTCGAGGATGAGGGGGATGAGGGGGATGAGGGGGATGAATGATGACTGTGGCCGTCGGGCGACATTGAGCCGTTGGTCTTGGCCTAGTTGACATGGTTTGGGAGCCTTGGTAGACACCGTCTTCTGCAATTGGGCCCGGTCGTTTTACTCATTAAAAAACCGTGAAATGATACAATGCATTAGATCGCTTAGACCTTATTTCTTTTGAGACTATGATAGCGCGCCTTAATGCAAGGAGTGGCATTGCCACATCGACGTTGCTCATATCAAAGTAACCTTAGATTTTCTGTTGTAGCTCACCACGCTGCCACGAAATCGGCCCCGTTCCATGGTAAACATGCCATATTAGAGCGTTAGTTCGGCAAGTCTAAAGGACAATACGTTATGAGCATAAGATCGTCACAGTCAAAGTCATGTTGAGAAAACAGGCTTATTCCAAGGTTGCCCTCCTGCATCCAGCCGATCTGACACGCAGTACCCTCCTGCATCAATCCGGTATGACACGTAGTATCCTCCTGCATCAATACGATATGGCTTGCAGTATACGAGTCAATGGCTGAACTTAGCACAGTCAATCCTCGGCAACTTTCGACGGACAAAGTGATCCGAACACAAAGCGTGCAGCTGGTAGTTCGGTAACTTTTGAGGCCTTCACATCTAGTCGCTCGCGTCATCAGGGAATAATCTTGCAAAGGTTCAAAAGGCAAACATACCTGAGGAAAGCTCAGCAACAGCTTTTGTATAAAGAGAGCGTTGTGCTCGTCAGTCTACTGCACTGCCTCAACTTGCAGACTCAACTCAACTCGCAAGACTCGTTTAACTTGCAGACTTGACTCGAAACACTCTTTCCATACCACAAACCATCTGGTCATCCCGCGCAAAATGAAGTGCCTCGCCCTCGTTACGTCCTTCCTTTCCATGACGATGGTACTCGCTGTTCCTGGCGACTACTACGGAAAGGTTACCAAAACGGTGACGGTCACCAAACCGCCGGTGACGGTCACCAAACCGCCGGTCACCATCAAAGAAACAGACACGGTCACCAAAACGATTAAGTATCCCGTCACCAAAACAAAGACGGAAACCATATACAAAACGGTCACAAAGACGGTCAAATACCCGGTCACCAAGACAGAAACCGACACGGTAACAAAAACGATCAAATACCCCGTCACCAAAACCGACACGGTAACCAAGACGATCAAATACCCCGTCACCAAGACGGAAACGGAAACCGACACGGTAACCAAGACGATCAAATACCCCATCACCAAAACAAAGACGGAAACGGTCACCAAAACGGTCACCAAGAAGGGCCACAAGACCGACTACGGCTACCCCCCATACCGTGAGTGAGAACGTATGTAAATCACACACCGCTTTAACTCCTGGTAGCTACTAACACACTAAAGATGCTGGTCCTTGATTCAGGGTAGCCGCTGCGAGTTAAGTTGACAAAACACCTTGAGTGTTTGCTCCAGTGGCAGAAAAAGTGGACTAGTTTTTGGATGCTTCTGGATTTGTGGATTTCACCACTACGCTCCTTTAATCGCGTCAAATCTCGCTTGACCTATAGTTTAGTATGCTCTCGGTGCTTTTCCTTTGATCGAACCACGTCCACTGTCCTTGAAGGGCTTCTGCCAATGGGTTGGAACGCTTATTACTCGATGGCGATCATGTCAAATGTTCTATTCACTACATTCATTCATGTAATTAGAGATAATAGGGTTAAATTGGGGGTATTCCAGCCTCCTCTGGATTAAAATCAAACCACAGTACGGCGGAAGATCGTCAGCCAGCCAGCCTGTGATTCCTTTCAAGCGGTGTGTGATAAAAAATGATAAACGCCGTGCTGAATGAATGACCACGCATTCGATGCGCAGGCAAAATAAGTTGAGCCACAGAGTGGCGAGGAGCCAGGCGCCAAAGGGGGCTAATCATTGGCCAAAACAGAGCTTGTATCTGCTGTTCATTTCATACATTGTGTGTCACCAGTCCCGCTCATCTTTCCATCCGCATATAGCATTCAGTCTTTGCAAATCAGGCATAGTCTCGGGCCAGCTCGAGAAACTCACGGCGACTGAACGGGAAGATACTAACGTAAACGCTTCGTTGCAAATTGTACTTTCTTCTTCTTTTGTCACTCAAGTAAAGACAGCTAAGAATGAAACGCCACCCCCTCACATCAACACTCCAAGTCGTACGAACTTACATCAAACCATGGTATCTAGCGGATCTCTCCAGGAACTCAGGGCTCGCCCCAGATCTCGTCGGCAATCTCCCTAACAAGAGCAAGCTTGGCCTTCTCCTCGGCCAGTCCCAGAGGGTATCCAGTCTCGTGGGTGCTGAAGCCGCACTGAGGGCTCACGCACACGCGCTTGAGGGCCTCCTGCTGGCTCTCACCAGTTCCTTTGGCGATCCATTCGCCGGCGGCGAGAACGCGCTTCTTCGTCTCCTCCTTGTCCTCGAGCTGGGGCAGCTTGGTGCTGATGACGCCGACGACGACGTTCTTGTTCTTGGGGAGATACTGCAGGGGCTCGAAGCCGCCTGCACGTTCAGTGTCGTATTCCAGGTAGAAGGTGTTGACGTTGAGGTTCTTGAAAAGCTTCTCGGCAATGATGTCGTATGAGCCCTCAGCGAAGTGACGGCCGCCGATCTAAGTCATTAGTCGGATACCTCTCAAACGAGGTTTAGAGAACTTACAAAGTTACCACGGCAAAGATGGATTCCAGTGTGCATGTCAGCGGGCACCTTGGAGATTGAATCGTTGTAGAGAGCAATGTAAGCATCAAGAAGGTCATCTACAGTGCCGATATTGTTAGGGTCTGCGGCCCAGCCGTCGCGGAATTTCTGAGAGCAAAAGTCTGACAAATAGGTTAGCTAGGTGTCCATTGTCAGCCAAACTCAAACTCACAGGCCATGTTAGGGTCATCAAATTGAACGTTGCGCAGGCCGGCTTTGTAGAGTTGATCCAACTCAGCCTGGTACACCTTGGCGACATCCTTGTAATACTCGGCATCGTTGGCATAAGCCTCGGGCGAGTACGCCTTACCCTGGGCATATCGCATACAGAACCATGAGGGAGTGATCATCGTGAGCTTGATGGCTGGCCAATCTTCCTTGGGAACGGCGTGCTGTACGAGCTTCAGTTCATGGAGGTTGGAAACGGACTTCTCGGGGTTGTGCGAAAGCTTGCCACCGGCGATGACCGAGTCGCCAGGCATCACATGTCGGTCCTTTTCAATCAGACTGACGACATCGGGGTGGTAAAGACGGAAAAGGCTCCCGTCGGCATCCTTGAGCTGGGTAGTCCCCTCAAATTCATCCCACATCAATCCCCAAAATCGAGTGCGATTGAACTCTCCACTGGTGACGGCCTTGAATCCGAGGTCGCGCTGCAGCTTCACAACCTCAGCGATGGCTTCCTTTTCAACTTCAGGAAGTCCGGCCTCCTCGGGAGAAACGCCCTTCTCACGAATCTGCTCCCGGATATCGAGGAGCCGCTGCGGCCGCAGCAAAGAGCCCATATGCTCGGCTCGGAAGGGAGCAGCAGTTGCAGTGGGTGTCGGCATGGTGAGAATGAATTGAGATTCTCTGAATTGTCTTTACTCTTCGAAGACGGGTAATCACTTAAATAGATCACCAAAAATGTGCTGATGACAAGGAAAGTAGTAAGCAAAGAGGGGTGTGTCGGCGTCACTAGGTTTTACCGATGTATTGGCCGATGATGCGGGGCTTGATGATGAGTAGCGGGGTCTTTGATCAATCTCGTCGGTCAGTGGACATCGACATCTGCCGAGATGTTGCATATGCGGAGAACGTCACGTTTGCGGAGACGTCACGTTTTAGCCAGTTAACTTCGTAGGATAAATGTCCCCGAGGCTAGGTATTAGACAGAAGGCGCTCACGTATGCACCAGCATTGAACATGGAACACTCACATCAATGAATGCGGGGTGGGGAGGTTATACTCATCATCTCGAGTCGAAATTCCGTCCCTACTTTAACGAGGTGGTGAGAATCCAAGAAATTATGCCAAGGCAAGCTTGATAGAGAAAGAGATGAAGTGCCGAACTTTGTGTAGCAGAATCAGATACCGCACTCCTCAGCTAATTGGAAATGAGGGGTGAAGAAAGGTGCATTAGTCCATTGAAGGAAGGAGTAAAACAACGTAAAAACAGGATAGCCACTGTCCATCCATTAATAAGGGCAGTAGTGTTCAAAATCTCCAATATTTAGTATATTGGGATTGTCAACTGTTCCTGGATGGTATGGATACAGGCGGCAATGCAACCTGTGACGGATGAAATGAGAAGCACGCAAGAAAATACATTACCTCACGAATGAATATTATACTATATATTCTCTTCTCTCTCTAATTTTCTTATCTATTGTCAATTCGTACGGAAATGACCCAAGTACGGTATGTCACCAGAGCAAAGAGTTAACGACTCCTCATCAACAGTGTGGCCGATTGTATAGTTGGCTAGCGAAGCAGCACAAACGGAAACCCCGGTTATGCGATTATTCAAGTCCCCTCCATTCACTTCCTTATAGTGCGTACGAACCATCTCTAGCGATCTCCAATCACGCACGAAAATAGTCGCATTTCTCATCAACATGGCCACCATCTACGAAGACGAGGGCTCAGCTCCTCCAGCATGGAGTGTTCTTGAGTTCACCTGCAGTCTCACGGACACCGACTCGACATTGATTGTGACGTGCAATAGCCGTCGCGTCGTCATCAACCTCTTTGCCGATAATTTCTCCTCCACACCAGCCCTGAAGGAAAAGTATGTTTTCTTCTTAGACAACTTTGATTCGGACATCGACGCCGAAGAGGGCTTTTATGACTGGGTTGGGGAGCCGATGCTTCCCATATTTCGTCAACTAGGCTCTTTGGAGCCCATTCCTAGGAGTCTGGACGTGTTTCTTTCACCAGAAACCTACTACTACACCTTGCGAGCCGATGGAGACTCTCTTGTTGCGATTCCACGCCCTGAAACAAAGCCCACGAGTCCTATGTTCGGCATCTCCATCCCTGAAGATACATGTTCATCATGGCCTTCCTTCAAGCCATCCGACATCCGGCTATGTGAAGATGACCGTATTCATGGGCCTCCGAACCCTACACCTGCCAAAGTCATGCTCGGAGACGAGACCATCGCCTTCTTGAAGCTTATGCGCCGCGGTGACAAGGGCTTCCTGCTAAACGAGCTGGGTACCTATAAACAGATCCACAACGCCCATCTCGACGAAAATTTGAGGATCTCGCGACTTCTGGGCACGGTGCGAGATGAACAGGGCAGAGTTGTTGGCCTGCTCTTGACGTATATCGATTGTCGACGCAAGACCTTGGCGTGCGCAGCGAAACCAAGCACGGAGGGCTCATTGAGGCAGAAATGGTCTCGACAAATTGAAAGTTCCATCTGTGAGTTGCACAGCGCTGGGATCGCCTGGGGTGATGCTAAGCCAGATAACGTTCTCATTGACCAGCAAGATGATGCGTGGCTAATCGATTTTGGCGGTTCGTATAGGGCGGGTTGGGTACCCAAGGAACTAGCAGGGACTCGGCAAGGCGATTTAGTAGCGCTCGCGAAGATCAGGGAGTTCTTGAGGGTCTAATATGGGGCAAGTCGTTGTCATGTTCATATGAGAGGGGGGCTACAGCCTAGTGAATCCCGACTGTCTTAGTATTGCAAGATCGATGAGCATCGGATCATGTTGAACCAATCACGTCAGCTTGTGTCATCGCGATCTTTCAGTCACTTTTTTCCAGCCCTCTATCGACTACTTCCGTCCAATAGCAGTTCTTGCGTCAACATATGACCGTGGCCCTCGAAGTACCTACTACACCCTCCAATGCCGTCTCACACGCTGCGGTCCTCGATTTCATGATCCACCAAAGCAATATCAGTAAAGTCCGCTGGATCCAGCACCGGCTCACCCTTGCCGAATGAGTAGATCCCAAACATGACGCCCGTAAAGGCGCCTCCGACAGGCGGAGCAACAGTTAGTTCGGGCGTAGTTATTGCCTGCGAATCCTTACCGCCGTTCCATAAAAGCCACATCTCGTAAAGCACCGGGTTGGCGCGAATTTTGAGCTGGTATTTCGCGGGCTCTTCCGAGGGGGGGTGTAGACCCTACATTTTGAGGTTAGCAGCTCTTCACTCTTCGGCTTTCATCGCGGAACAAACATACCCGTATAGCCTGCTCATTCCTTCCTGGTCTTCGAATAATCACCTCATGTTCCAGCTCGGAATCAGAATCCTTCTGCGTAGCAACCACGCTTATAGTTGCGTAAGAGTAATTGCTCCACCACAAAACAGCGCCGGCCTCGTAGCCACGTCGCGTCGGCGCAAACTCCATCGTTGCGAGAAAGGTCTGGCTGTACGACGTCTGCTTCCGCAAGAGCATGGCCGGGGCCTCGGGGCTAGACAAGTTGTAGCAGTTCCCGTGTAGACGTACGAATCCGGGCCTCTCCGTCAGGCTGTAGGAGGACTTAAGAGGGGTGTCTACACCAGGTTAGATAACGCAATACGTTATAAAATCACCCTTGGAGTTCTTACTCTTTTGGTACCATCCAAGCTCAAGAGACTCTTTAGATAAATCAGCTCGCCAAACCGTAGGACCTTGTTTCTCGGTACGAGTTAAAGACGCCCTGCCCTGAGTTTCCAGGGTGATGTTCTTTCCGCCGTTGAAAATGGGCCAGTCGTCTTGCCAATCAACAGTTACCAGGAACGTCTCACGGCCTATCATTGTCAGTTTCTTGGTAATGAAAGCCATGAGAAATTTCAAATACCAAGTGGAGGCTCCCAGAAAGTATCTTTATCCTTAAACGGCCGCACTCCCAGCAATACAGCCCACCACTGCCCGTCGCCGTCCTCAAACACGTCCGCATGCCCGGTCCTCTGCACCTCCTCTTCAGGCCCGTTATACCAGAGCGGCTTGCCCTGGCCCTCCCATGGACCGTACGGGCCGTCGCGGCTTCGAAGAACCCACTCTTGGTGCCCCGCCTCGGTGCCTCCCTCGGCGGTGAAGAGGTAGTAATATTCGCCGCGCTTAATAATGTGAGATCCCTCAGCGAGACCATGCGGAGACTCCCGGATGGACCGGGGTGCGGTGAGTGTTCTTCCGGTCTTGATGTCGATCTCTGATATGTGGATGGAGAAGTCTTTGAGCTTCGAGTCGGGGTCCCGCCATGCGAGTCTCATTGTTGTGGAGAGGTATACCTTGCCATCGTCATCCCAAAACAGCTAAAATATGTGAGTTCTCCCAGTGTCATACGTTAAACGGAATTTCTTACGTCTTGATCGAATCCAGGGTTGTCGAAATACACCGGGTCAGACCAAGCATTCTCATCCCAAATATTGTCAGTCCAAACATAGAAGCCGCGTGGGAAAATGCGCTCCTACATGACTGAGTCAATTCATCTGCTCCAGAATATCAATCACAACGTCTGGGAAGCTCACATCAACAGTAGGCCTATACCGCTGAAACAGCCCATTTGCAAGATACCAGCGCTTCTCCAATGGTCGATACCTCAACGTACTCGCCCAGCTTCCTGCCCCAGGCTCCACCGTGCGCATCTCAATCTGGCTGCGCCGAGTTAGAGCGTGACCGATGAGCGTCCAGTCGAGCAAATTGGTCGAGGTGTAAATGGCGCATCCCGGAAAGAGCTCAAAGGTTGAGGTACTAAGGAAGAACGTTGTCGGGCTTTTCTCCGTGGCCGGTACAACGCAAACTGTAGGGTCCGGGTTGAAGCCCGTGATGACGGGGTTTCTAAATGTCACGATTGCGTCTTCGGAGGCCATGTTTGCAGGTGAGGAAATGATAACAGATATATTCAAGACCTTGAAATAGAGAGAACATTAACGTATGAGAAGTTGTTTCTTATATCTCAAGCATTCACACGTCTCGGCCGAGTATCAGTTCACCAACAGCGGGGTTAAGTATTTCCATCAATCACATGGCCGCATTGAATAGCCTAAATGCGCACAGAGTTGATCCGGCTCCGTCGTGCTGAGAATATGGAGTAAGAGGTCTGGAGTACAAATAAACGTTTCATCCTCCATGAGAAGTTTGTACCCATTCCCTTTTCGATGGCTTGATTGACATTTGGTTCAATGACGTCGCGACAACATTCCCTTCAACGCAAGCGGCTAATGACTGAAGCCTGACAAAGCCTACCTCGTTTAGCTTAGTCGGACAACGGGAGTTAGGCATGCCGACCCAACCTTTACAAAATGTTTGCAAGCTTCAACAAAACACCTCAAGCTTTTAAAAACAGGCAAGGAAGAAACATGGAACCTCAACTATCTCAGCGTCGTAGTAGGATCAAGTTTGTACAGGTTGTGTTCCCTGATGTAAGCACTAATCGGCACACAGGCGCCGAGTCGCCGACCATATTTGTACATCTTGCGTGTGTCCCGGGCGGATGGCGTGAGGCTGAAATATATATTCGCACTGCTGACATACGAGAACTCGGTACTCGGGGCAATACCTCCGATGATATTGGCGGGCATATGCAGGTTAAGTCGGTACCGGAGGGCTTTGGACTGCCCGAGCGATAAACTCCACGGAGTACCGAGCATGCAAGGTGATGGAAATCGAGCCCACTGATTGGAGCAACGTCCGACCCCTTGCAATCATTGTGACCTCTCATGCGCCGTGGTTAACTCCGTATGTTCAAGGGTCCAATCTCCAGGGCCTTAATCCTACAGTACTATTGCCTAGTGCGAGGTGAACTGTTCGATGCGAAAGTCAATCCCGATTCCAGCTGACAAATTTCATGCACGGATTCTACGGCCTGCCTTAGTTGCTCAAGGACTTGAATTGTGAGTTAAGCCGAGATACGAATCCCTGCGGAAGGTGTGCGATTGCGTCAACATCGGTTTGCTTTGCTCTGCGTATAAGAGTTACCAGCTAGGACACACTGAAGATGATGTTCTACAACAAGTACCGCATTCAGTTACATTTAACTAAACTTCAATATCTCACTTGATTCTCAATAGCCTCAACGATAATACTACAACCATGCGTCTTACACTTGCCACGCTAGTGGCTGGCTTCTTCAGCTCAGTCGCCTTCTCATCGCCCACCTCACACCCCGGTGCGTCCAAGGCCAAGTCACGACAGCTTATCGAGGTCCCCAACGTCTGGATTGAAAACTTTGCCGTGCGTTCCAATGGAGAGCTGCTTCTGAACACCTTCAATGATGGCAAATTGTACTCCTTCAATCCTTACAAATCACCTCCCAAGGCCCGCGAGCTTCTCAAGCTAGAAGGCGTCAACGCCCTGACGGGAATCACAGAAGTCGGCAAGGACGTCTTCGCCATTGCCGGCGCCAATATCGATCAGGCGACCGCGGGCTTCGAGGAGGGCACTCAGAAAGTTGCGCTCGTCGACTTCCGAAAGAGCAGTTATGGCGGCCCTTCAGTTCGTGTAATTCTTGAAGACCAAGATACCGCGTTCCTCAATGGTCTGACAGCGTTACCTCGCCACAAACACATCATTCTGGGCGCAGCCTCTCAAACTGGAGAGGTTTGGCGCATTGATACCAAGACCGGCGCATCCAAAGTTGCGTTCAAAGACGAACTCTTGGGCACTGTTCCGTCTGGGCCGTATCCTCTCGGCGTCAACGGCCTGAAAATCTTCAAGAACTACCTCTACTTCACTAACACCGCTCGCCAATCCTATGGACGAGTCAAGATCGATGATCTCGGAAACAAGAAGGGCCCGGTCCAAGTCATCGCTCAGGCACCGGCTGGCTCTGCCATTTCACCCGATGACTTTTCACTGGACAAATTCGGCAACGCCTATGTTACTTTCCACCCGAACCTGCTATTCAAGATCACCCCGGATGGGAAACAAACCGTCCTTGTCAACGGTACGCTTGCTGGGCCAACCAGTGCGGTCTTTAGCAAGGATGGTCGGAAACTGTATGTTGTTACTGGCGGGCAGGGAGTGGAGGGAGTTACGGGTGGGCAGGTCGTTAAAGTTACCGTGTGAAGGACAAATTGCGTGCTTGAGAACCTAAGTAGCCTGTTTCCATTTGCTGTTTAGTATTTGATGTTGTCGCCAAATGATGATTAGGAGATTAAGGAACTGAATGCAGTTGTTAATTTAGAGTACAATGGTTATCAACTTGTGGTGCCTCTTAGTTATCTCGGCCGAAATGCGTAGACGTACGTGTCTAGGCACTTCTATCAATAGAATAGTTCATTTTCTCCCAGAATGCGTCCTCTCGAGTGTAAGCCAGCTAGCCGTCGGAATGATAAACAAGGACGCCTGCGCTGGCTGCAGGCAAAGCTCAGCTCGAATACACTCCGCCGACAACCCCACCAGAAGGCTTAGCTGTTGTCTCTCAGTTACTGTGTCTTGTGAACGCAACTTTTGAATGGTCAAAGTCAACAACCCGTTCGCTTTGGGCCTTGACTGCATCAAGAGGGGTGGTGTTGTGAACGAGAACTCCTGATCGGCTTTACAAACATTGAGACGACAAGCGGTCTGCCCAGGCGTATTGGTAGACGGCAATGAGGACCCCTGAGGTTTCAGTTGGGTTTGCTTATTCTTTTCTTCCTTGTCCTTCTTTTTGACCTCCTTGTCTTTCTTCTTGGCCTCCTTGCCCTTCTTCTTGACCTCCTTGTCCTTCTTCTTGACCTCCTTGTCCTTCTTCTTGACCTCCTTGGCCTCCTCGAGATTCTGAGTCTTCTTGGTCTTGCTTGGGGCTGCACTCGCTGCTATAGTCGCGGCAGTCTCTGTAGATTCTTTGCGACTTGTCTTTCCTAGCGGCTCTTTTGTTGCAGTCAGCCCCTCCGAGAGTGTCGTTTTGCCCCGCTTCTTCTGGTCCTTGGTGAGGCTTTGCGCTTGGGAGGATGAGTTTCCTCCGGCTAATCCCCCTCGAGTCCCCGTACCCATTGGAACGGAGGCTTTAGACTGAGGTACAGTGTTTGCTATGCCTGCTTTCTTCGCCTTGCCTTGAGTTACCTTGGAGGCACCTTGCCCGGTTCCCAACGGAGCCTCTGTCTTATTTTTCTTGCCAGATGCAGACTGAGGTACTGTGTTTGCCGTATTTACTTCCTTTTCCTTGCCCTTGGCTGAGCCGGAGGTACCTTGCCTGGTACTTGATGCCGCTGTCTTTGTTTTCTCGCCAGATGCCTGCGGCTGAGTTTTCAATTCCTTGACCTGGAGTCCTTCAGATATCGGTGCCAATTCACTAGCAGCTGTCCCCTTCTTTTTCTTTTTCTTTTTCTTTTTCTTCTTGGGAGTTTCGGACTGTGTAGCTGGTAAGTTCCCAGAGTCCACATGCTCGCTCCCGGACTGCTTGCTGACACTCGCCATACTGGTTGAGCTCTCCTCGTGCAATATTGCGCGATACACGGCGTCCTTTTCCGAATGTCTTGGCGTTGATCGCAAGAGTTGTTCAATTTGCTTCACTGGGCCCTTTCTTGATCGCGGTAACCACACCGTCCTCTGTATAGAGACCTTGGCAAATTTATTTATCCAAATGCGTACGTCGTCGACCGGCCATAGCTGGTATCTGAAGTCTTCAGCACCGTGGACCATAGGGTGAACAGCTTCGATTCGGGATACGGCACGGCCCCCGACGATTCCAATTAGGATCGGCAGCTCTACCAGTTGTATATTCGTTCCTCCACCCGGATTGAATCGGTATGGAGGTGGTGGACAGAGGATTGTGACAACGTCGTCGTCGGCAGTGACGTGCCACGCGAAAACGGCCGAGGCACCTCTCATATATTTAGACCGGCCATTTCCTTTAGATACTTGGAGGCAAGGTGGATTATCTCCATGTGCCAGCGGCCCCATGGCAGTTGACAACGTCCGCATATCACGCCTATCAGCCCATGTCTGCGCCTCATAGCGAATATTGCCAGTCCACATGATATTTCTGTTTCGATGCCATGACGAGTGGAACTGTTGAGTAATTTGGCTTGATTGAGTGAATGATAAGAACCGGCCCAGAAATTTTTCGATTAAAGGAGGGTATGGACTATCGGGAAGTGGCCGCGATGGGCCAGATCCGGGGGATGCTGCCAGAGCAGAAGGATCCGCCATGAACCAATTCAAGATTGATGTCGGTGCTATTCAACTTGGGATATGTCGGGCAAAGACGAGAGAAACAAATGATTTACATCTCTCAGACAAATCAATTGACGCCATCACGATAATTATATTTGGCATTGTGCACGACATCGTGACGTCAAATGCATGCGGGGTCGAGCCTCACGATAGATGCAAGTTAGTTGAGATGAGGTGGTTGAGACACTGTGTTGTCAGTTTACCTCGCTAAAGTAGAAAAGCGTCACAGGCGCTGCATCACTCGACAGGTTGTCAGCCAGGATACGAGACTAGCGGGAACAGCATCACCATGACTTAACAACTTGCAATAACCTCTTCGCTGGACGTAAAAAGCGAGCAGTCTCAGCGACGGAACAAGAAGATTATCTAGACATCCAAGCATTTGGCTTATCAACTACCCTATATCCAGGAATATTCCGGGGGGCTCGCTCAGGCCAGGACACAACTCTCTGTCCCGAGTACTCTTAGGCCCAGGTCTTGCTCTCGGGTAAATGAGCCGAGTCTGGGCCCGTTGGCTTGATGCTCATAACAAGTCGCCTCGATCCATTTCAGCCAACAGGTTGAAACCCCAATGAGCCACTCGCCTCTACCGCCCCTCTCTAAGCCTCAGCGCGTCAGCCCACGCAAGTGGCCCTGGCTGAGCAATGAAAAAAAACCACCCAAGCCACTGTGTTTGTGGAGTCGCTTGCAGGGGATACCCGGTCCATCAGCTGGGGAAACGCTGAGTGGTCCCATTCAAGGGACCCATGTTCAGGCAACGATGAGGGGACTCGCTCGGGACTCGGGACGGGTCGAGAGGGAAACCAAGCCCCTGGAGAAAATGAGGCGAGTTATTCACATCAGGCGTGCGTTGCGAAGGGCTGAAAAAGGTTGGTGGTGAGCATCATCAACCAACCCCATGGTCAGCTCCGTTGTACGAATCGTTGATCAGGCAAAGACGATGACGCACACAGGGAAATGAAATAGTTCAAACACCCCCCGTTCCCATAACCCCAATCCAAAACCCTGCAGGGCCACCGACCACAGCCCTGTGGTTTATTGTCTCAGGTGATCGCCCACAACGAAGCCAAGACAAACGCCGGCCCGAGACATCGCCAAACGGCTAGAACTGCTTCTGAATCAACCGTGGTAATTGGGTCTTTGCTGTTCGGCTCCGTAAGGACTGGACGCACTATTATGAGATGGAAAAAAGGCTGCAGTTACCTACCTACCTAAGTTAGGCAGTGTAATTAGGATCCAGCCTGAATCCGAATGCCTGGGTTTGTCACACACTGATGCCTCCAATTATGAAATATTTCCATTTTTGGCCCCCACGATCTTCAACGTCTAACCGCCTCACCACTCTTTCCCCTCAAAACGAGGCTCAAACAGACGAGCGCTTCGAACAGATTTCTCTCATCCTCAACGCCCCAAAATAATACCCAAACTCTTTCTCTCTTTCACCATAAACTCTTTCTTTTGCTGCGTTCTCCGTCAAGTAGCGGTGACGCCCCTCCACCAAAAATGTCGGCCAAGGTCGATGAACCGCCCGGGTACAGCCTCCACGCCCAGTCGGGCATCCAAACCCAGTTCAGCAACATCGTCACATCAGCGGCCAAGCGGTTCGCCGACGTCTCGGGCTCGAAGCTCGAGGACTTTTTGAACCCACCGCTGCGGTCCATCGACGAGCTGACTCGGCGTATCGACTCGCAAAACGGGGACTTTGAGAGCTTTCGCGCCCGTCGCCAAACCATCTTCAGCACCCTGGCCGCTGCCCTGTCGCCCATCGAGACGGCGGGTGAGATCCTCGCAGGGGCCGCTTCTGATACTTTTTCCCCTGCACAGGGCATCTTTGGCGTCGTGGCGTATCTAATCGGCGGCGCTCGCGATGTCTCAGGGATTTACGACGCCATAGTTGAGTTGTTTGAGCTCTTAAAGGTAAGACAGTCACATATTCGCACCCATATTAGATCTCAAGACTCACGTTAAAAAAAAAACCAGGACTTCACAGGTAGACTCGATGTATACATCAAGCACACAATGTCGGCGTCTCTGCGTGAGAAACTCGTCGCCATCCTCACCACGCTGTTCGAGGTGCTCGTGCTGGCCACCAAGCAGATTAAGCGAGGCCGCGTCAAGGCCTACTTCAAGAGCCTTTTCGGCTCCGAGAGCCCCGTGCAACCCGCGCTCGACCAGCTCAAGGCCCTGACGCTCGGCGAGGAGCGGCAGGTTATCGCCGATACGTACGGCGGCGTGTCCGATATCAAGGATACTACGAACCGCGTTGAGGCCATCGTCACCGAGGTCGACCGCAACGTTGCGAGCTTGCGAAAGGAGGCTTCGTTGTTGCGAGCCGAGGCGCGTGAGAGGACTAATGCTGCGCACAAGGACAAGCTCAAGGAGATTCTCGAACCGTCGCCCTTCCCCGAGGACTTTTTCTCCGCTTTCAACAAGTCGCGGGTCGAAGGAACAGGAGACTGGATCCTCGAAGACGAAAGCCTACAGTCCTGGCTCCAAACCGAGACGCCCTACCTCTGGGTATCCGGAGCTGCAGGAACCGGTAAATCCTTCCTAACAACACGACTCATATCATGGGGCCTCGAGAAGCTCTCGCACTTGGGCTACTTTTACTTCCGCGACAACAACCCCGAGACTCGTTCAGTGCTCCAGGCGCTGCGCGACGTGGCCTACCAGCTCAGCGAGGGCGACGCTTTCTACGCCAAGCAGCTGCTGAAGCTGCTGCAGAGCGGCGACGAGATCAAGACGATCCCCAGCGCGTTCCGCAAGCTGCTCGTGCAGCCGTTCCAGGAGGACCTGCGCGACAAGACTATCTTCATCTTTTTTGATGGCATTGACGAGGCTGATCAGGGGGATATTGCTGAGTTGTTGGATCAGTTGTCTGCGGGTGATGACGATGATACGCAGAGGCCGCCGCACTGCAAAGTACAGGTTGCCCTCATCGGAAGGGCTCACTTGACCGAGACGGTATCCTTTGCCCTAGATCCCATGGCCGAAGGAACCGTCGTCACAACGCTTCACGTCACGCCTGACCGCAACGTCCACGACGTCAACTCTTTCATCACGGAAAGCGTACTCCGCTCCCGCGTCCTCAGCCGCCTCAGCGATGAGTTCAAGTACAACATCATTGAGGCCATGGTCTCTCAAGTGGACGGGCTCTTCATCCTAGCCAAGTTCATGCTCGAGGAGATCAACCGGCGGCGGCACCCGCGGTCCATCCTGCAGAGCCTGCAGTCATACCCAAAAGAGATCAACGGCATGCTGACGCGCTCGCTCAAGTCCCTGTCGGCGACCATGGCTGACGACGAAGAGGCTAAGGACCTCAACGAGATGCTCAGCTGGGTCGCCTGTGCCGAGGAGGTGCTCAGCCTGGAGCAGCTCGAGGCCGTCCTCATCCTCAAGTTTGGCGACCCGCCGTTCCGCCTCGAGGAGACGCTGCGCGGCACGTACGCCTGCTTCTTCGAGCTCGAGCGCGAGGATGGCCTGACAACTGACGACCTGATCAAGGAGCACGAGAGGAAGCAGCGCTCCAACGAGGGCTTCGGCTCTGGCAGCCGCTCTAGTTCGGCCAGGCGCCCGAGTTCTAGCGGAGCGAGACGGCCCAGCTCCACGGGCAGCGCGAGTCGCCCGAGCCGCCCGAGTATCTTTGCCAGCTCGGAAGGCCAGCTCGACCTCATGAGAAACCTGTCTCCTAAGGGCCGGCATCGCAGCCCCGTGTCACAGCTGTCGTCAAACCCGAGCCCAATCCGTAGCCCAGGCCGCAGTCCAGTCCGGCCCTACAGTCCCATCACAACCCCCGACCTCTTAGACCCGATGAACGAGATGGAGTTCCGATCTAATAAGTCGAGCACACGCGTCTCTTTTTTCCACACGTCGGTCAAGGAATTCTTTAGCAAAGTAAACTCCACCACCAAATCTGAGACGGGCGGTCCAGCCATTGGATTCGATCCCACAGTGGCCAGGGTTCACATCTTGAAAACCTGTCTCTCCATCTTCACAGACCCCGCCTGGTTTGGCAAGTTCAACCTCGGCGAGGGGCGCCAGGCCATCAAGGACTATGCTGCGTGGTACTGGCAGGAGCATGTTGCCGCCATTGACCCGGCTACGATTCCCGCTGCGAACAAGCACGAACTTGGTACGCAAATATACAAGATGCTTACCGATGACGCCGTCATCCTGTCCTGGAGTATCCTGTACGAGAAGAACAACGAGGGGCTCGAGGTTCTCACCGACGCCAACATCAAAGGTATCCGCAAGTGGATGAAGGACCCCGATGTCGTGTCCGGCCTCAACCCCGAAGCTAAAGAATGGGTCGCAAAGGGCGTCACCGAGTCTCCCGGGATATTCAAGCCTATCGGTGACTTATACGCCAAGGCGTGGCTGTCCAACGAGTTCCACATGTACACTCCGACGCAGTTCTGCTTCAAGATCGTCCACGCCATCGCCTTTATGCAGGAAGGATACTCGTGGTCGCATACCAACAGGCACTGGACCGATGTCCCCGTCATGCAGAGGATCGTCAAGGCGGAGAAATGGGCTCGGATACCTAAGACGGCCCATTACCACCGACGGCTGGGAAGCACGTATCTCGTCAACGGCATGCACAGTGAGGCTCTCATGCACTACGATGAGGCTCTAGCGCTTGACCACAACAGCGTCGAGACCAAGGGCCGCATCGCATATTGTCTGTCAAAGGATGGCCGCTTCCCGGAAGCGGTGCAGCGGGCGCTCGAGTGCGAAGCCATCGAGCTGGAGAGCATAGCCGGAGGGAAACTAGACGCTGACGCGCTCAAGTCTACTAAGTGGCGTCTGTACAAGGACCACATTCTGCTTGCCTACTGCTACAGCGAATTGGGAGACTCTGAAAACGCCTTAAAGTACTTCAAGGCCGCCGTCAAGAGCTCCAAGGAGGCCAACCTAGGTCCCGTGGAAACATTCGACTCAGAAGTTGGATATCTGGAGCTTCTGGCCGTAGAGAACCGTCACGCAGACGTGATGAAGTTCCTCCACGAGCTGTCTAGCGAGGTGACGGACAAAGAAAGCGATAGAACACGACTGGTCGACATTCTCCTGGAAGAGCACAACAAGCCCATCGTCATCGACTGGATCCCCCGAGCCGCAAGCAAAGCAGAAGACGCCGCATTTATGATCGATCAACTCGAGTTTTCCATTGAGCTCGCACGCGAAGTCATCCGCGATCCCCTCAAGGCCATGTACCTGCGTCACTCGCTTGGCACGACGCACGCATACAGCCGCGACATCAAAAAGGCCATTGAACTCTTTGAGGGCGTCGCCTTTATCGAGTATAGGCCGCGCGGCAACGTGCCAACCCGACAGGCGTATGCCCTGGCCTTCCAGAAGCTGGCGTTGCTGTACAAAGAGGAGGTGCTGCACGCCGGGCTCAAGACGCCTGAGGCTCGTGTCTGGATCAAGAAGCTTGAGCGGGTGCAGATCCAGCAGAGCAAGCATCAGAACCAGGACATGCCTCTGAACATGGTGGGATCCGACATTAACGTGGCGGCGATCTACCTGGCCCTGTTCTATCGTCTGCTGGGTCGGAAAGAGGAGGCGGATGGGATGCTACGGAAGCTCATCATCGACAGTCTCAACATTCTTTCCGACGACGACGCGCAGAACGACGAGTACGCGCTTGACAACCTCCTATCCCTACTCATCGCAGCCGACGACATTGAGAACGCCCGCGCCTTGAGCCAATCCATGCGCAAGCTCGATCCCCAAGTCCTGGCCACGTCGCCCATCGACTCGCCAGTCCTGCAGCGCCTCGAACCCAAGCTGCCCGAGATCCAATCGATGCAGCACAGCTGTGCGCAGTGTCTCGACTACATCTCGCCAACACAAGAGTACAGCATGTGCGAGTACTGCATGGAGAGCTACTGCGGCAAGTGCCTGGAGGTGATCAAGCAGGACGGCAACAAGACGACCGATCACAGGTCGGACCTGATATGCCGGAGCGACCACGTGTGGTTTGCAGTGCCGCCGCTGACACGCGTGCTGCATCGCGGAGAGATTCTGCTCGTCGATGGCCGTGTTGCTAGCTTCAATGAGTGGAAGACGGGCTTGCAGAAGAGATGGAATGTTTGAATGTACATAGAAGCTGATGTAAGAGCAAAATGGGAAGAGTCATGATGTGATGAACGAGTGGTGTAACATAGGAGGCTCAGGATAGACCTTCAAGTGTTAGTGCACTATAACCTCGGCACTACCAACGGCCGCGGCACCTATAGCATCAGGGGACCACAGGGCCTACAGCTATACATCCAGAGCCGCAGAGGTGCTTGCCCCAGCGACATCGGAGCCTAAAAACAGAGCCGCACGCCCCAACCGTTATCTGTAAGGTGACGAAATAATATCCATATCCATCTCCCCCACGTTTTTCCACCCCAAAAAGTTGTTTCCAGCTTCCCCAAACCTCTCCACTCCCGAACCATGGCGACAACAGCTGCTGCTGCCCAAGCGGCGCCTGAAAAGAAGAAGGAGACGCCCAGCGCGCTACGGTCTATCATTGCTGGCTCGACCGCCGGCGCTGTCGAAATCGGTATATATGCCTCCATCATGTGTCATAACCTCGGGATATTGTGACTGACGTGAAAGTGTAGCCATCACATATCCCGCCGAATGTACGTCGCTACGAAAGCTCCCTCCCCCGCGAACCGGTCGAATTTTCGAATGATCGCAGACCTCGGAACGTACGTAAACAGATAGCAGGAAAACTGATGGGAGACAACTTCTAGTCGCAAAGACCAGGTCGCAGCTGAACCGCCGACTGGCCGTGGGCGAGAAGCTGCCATGGCCACCGTTCGGCAAGCAGTGGTATGCCGGCTGCACGACGTTGATCATTGGTAACTCGGCCAAGGCTGGTATTCGTACGTTGGCATTCGATCATTGTTGGAGGGTGTAGGAGGTGGACTGACGGGATGTAGGATTCGTCGCCTTTGATCAGTACAAGCACATGCTGGCCGACGCAGATGGCAAGCTGAGCGGACCCCGAACCGTTCTGGCCGGCTTCGGAGCCGGTGTCACCGAGTCGCTGCTCGCCGTGACGCCGACGGAGAGTATCAAGACGACTCTGTAGGGCTACCTCCTCTCCCTTGAGTCCTTGACCACGACAAACGACTAACACACGACCTCAGCATCGATGACCGCAAGCTACCCAAGCCCCGCCTCCGCGGCTTCCTTCACGCCGTGCCCATCATCGCCCGCGAGCGCGGCATCCGGGGCTTCTTCCAAGGCTTCGTGCCGACAACAGCACGGCAGGCAGCCAACAGTGCAACGCGCTTCGGCTCCTACACATTCCTCAAGCAACTCGCCGAGTCGTACACGGCGCCGGGTGAGAAGCTCGGCGCAGTGGGCACCTTTGGCATCGGCGGCCTCGCGGGCATCATCACCGTCTACGTCACGCAGCCGCTCGACACCATCAAGACGCGCATGCAGAGCATCGAGGCACGCACCATGTACGGCAGCACCTTCAAGTGCGCGAGTATGATCTTCAAGCAGGAGGGCATCTTAACCTTCTGGAGCGGTGCGCTGCCGCGCCTGGCTAGGCTGGTGCTCAGCGGCGGCATCGTCTTCACCATGTACGAGAAGAGCATAGAGCTAATGGACCAGCTGGACCCCGAGAAGAAGTACATCTAGGGGGGTTGCATCAAGCGGGTTGCAGCTAGACTAGGGCGTTGCGAGACGGACGATAAAAACGCAGAGACGGCCTTGTGTGGTAGAGCAAGTGCAAAATTCACTTTTGATACAGCTAATATACAATGACGCATACACAACAAATACACGACCCAGACGTCGTATCATGGGTATCATTTGCGCGCCGGCAAACCCCGGCCTCCTTTTGTTTTCCCGTGGCGTCCTCGTATGTATATCTTTTTGTAGTAATTATGTCGTTCGTGTCAGTCTTGATTCGGAATCTTTATCGTGTCGCCCTTCTTCGATTTTCGCCGGTCGATATATCACTGGAATCTGATCATGCCTGAAATCCTCTTTCCAACCCGCTCTAGCCACGACCGGTTCGGGGCCTCGTCGATCTCCCGGACGAGATCTTCAAAATAGGTAGGCTGGCTCTTGGGCTCAAGCATCCGACCGGTAAGCTCAAACTGTTGCACTCGTCAGCATTCCTGCCCCGCCTCGAGTGACCAAGGACTACTCACCCGGTCGCTGTATCGGTTCTGGGCCAGGAACCGCAGCGCCTTGGCCTTGGACAACTCCTCGGCCTCCATCGATGGCGAGTAGTTCTTATACCGCTCGGCGACGGCCTTGCCGAGGACGTCCTGCAGCTGGTGGTCCGGGCGAAGGGCCTGCTGGGGCCATCGGGAGAAGACCTCGTGGTAGAGCTTGTACTGGGAGGAAGAGTTAGCCGGTGGAAATCCAAGCGGTTACTCGAGGCGTACCGATGCCGAGCGCGACATTGTGAATTGGCGTCTGCTGTCGTGCGTGCGTGGGATTGCGCTCGCGGGCAGTATCAACGACGTAATTCACGACCAGCCCATGTGAAGAAATTCCGACAAACAGTGTATATGGACGGTGTGCATCACTGTTGGAACTGTCCTCAAATGCCCGCTGATTGGCCGACAAGCTCCAATGCATTGAAATTCATGCCTTAGGCCACAATCCACTTTGGACCCTTGCTCATTCGATTGCCTCATCACTCAGCGGGCAGTGCTGCGGAGATGTGGAGCTAATGCCCCGGCCAGGCGCCCTCAAAGAGCCCCTGTTCGCTGTACCGCTGACAGGGCGCCTGCAATTCATTACGTTCGTAAGGCCAATCCCAGGGAGGAAGGCCAGAAGGAACAGGAAAGCCCGGAGCATCCATCCAGGCAACCCCCCCGAACTGCGGCGGGCGGGCGACGTAGACTCCTCCCTCCGCATTATCAGTCATCATTCCTATTCCGTCGTCATTGAACTGCCCCCCCTATCAGTGAACACTAGCCCCTACCGTCCCGCTGAGACAAGCCCCTAAAACGTACTGCACACGGCCACATGCTACAGGCTGCAACACCTGACTAAGGCAGCCGCCCGTCCAATTCCATCCCTCCAAACCCGCTCCCTCTCCGATGTTCCCTTGTGTTCCGTCTCCTTGTTCGCCACCGCGGCTTTTGCATTGAACCTGTTTTGTTCCTAACCAGCTTCCCTTTTTTTGCTTATTATTCTATCCGGGTCCATCGCAGCCCGATTTTGTATTTGACTTTTTGTTCATTCCTACCCATTTAACCTCTCTGTCCCCGCGAAAGCTTGCCATTCTCCTGCACCCTTGTTCCGGAGTCACGAGGCGTCTCGGAGGCAGCCTGACACGCAGTCCCGACACCGCCCAAACATCTCGCAACCCGCATCATCTATCGCCGACTCTCCCAGCTTCGACTGCATCTACTTCATCATGGCTGGGCGATACGAACGAGTACGTGCCCGCGCACCTCATGGCGACGACTTCACTAACCGGCATCTCCAGGTTAACGCGCGAGACGAGGACGACGTCAATAGCCCCGTCGACTCTCGAAGCCTCCGTCCCGTCCCCAACTCGCCTCCCCCTTCCTTCCACTCGCGCGCCTCGTCGCCCTCGCGGCAGCGCAATGTTGATCCCGACCTGGCCGACGCATTCGACGACGACGACGATAGCGATGACGAAGTCGACGACCGCCGCCGCCTTGTCCGCCAAAACTCCACCCCGGACACCTCATCATCCGAGAGCGTGAGCACCTATCAACCACCGGCTCGCCCACCGACACAACAACCCCCCGCGCCTTCGGGATCAAGGCCTCGAGTCGTGGGCGGCGGTGTTGGCTCCGACGGAGTGTTTGCCAACCTTTCCGCACGACCCGAACGAGGGGATCCGGAGAAGGAGAAGGATGAACAACCACCTGTATGTGCATTCAGCGACCCTGATGTCCGGAACCACGACTAACCTCTTTTCTAGACGTACGAACAAGCAGCTGCTGATGCTGCTCCCCCTTACTGGGAAACCACAATCCTCGCCCCCGGCATGGGTGGCGGTGATGAAGTCTATGTCGACGGCATGCCTGTCGGATCCTTCTTCTCTTTTGTCTGGAACGGCATGATTTCAACGGCCTTCCAACTCGTCGGCTTCCTCCTCACCTACCTCCTCCACTCGACCCACGCTGCCAAGAACGGATCCCGTGCCGGCCTCGGCATCACCCTCATCCAATTCGGTTTCACCATGAAGGGCGCCTCCGAAGAAGCACCACCTACTATGAACGGACCCGACGGATATGCTGCACCTCCCGACCCCAACTCGCACGACTTCAAGGAGGGCGACGTGACGGATGGCGAATGGGGCAGCGTCAGCGGCGCCGAGTGGCTTGGATACGTTATGATGGTTGTCGGATGGTTCCTTTTGATCAAGAGCGTGGCCGAGTTCCTGCGGGTGCGTCGCCACGAGCAGCTAGTGCTCCAGAGCCCTGATCGAGGCCTTGGCGTTGCCGTGATTGCCGAGGGCGAGAACACGGAGCGGGTGGTGTAACCAATTTTCGGAGCATCGAGCGACACACAAGCAACATCTGCCGTTACTGTACATTAATTGGTCTTTTTTTTTTGCCGAGACATGACGTTGCACTCATGGGCGTTTTGAGGGTTTAAGGGTTGGATTACTGAGGGCTGGACAGGGGGTTTTTATTATATATGTCAGGTGCACGTTCTGTCTCGCCGAGATGGACTTACAGTCAAAACGACAAAAGATTTCCTTATGGTTGCAATTCGTAAACCCGTTCATGGCTTGTCTGCATTGATGTGATGGTTGACGATGGAGAGTTCTTTTTCACAGTCTCTCCGCGAATCCTGTTCAGTGTTTTGTCTCATCCAATTCACGATAGGCGTTAATGTCTCAGCCGCCACCTCCACATGCAGCATGCAGCATTTTAGTACCATTGAATATTCATATCTCCTGAGAGAAATCCCATTCAGAGCCAGCACCAAATATAGAAGCATAGACTACTGAGTTGCGATTGTGGGGTTGCCGACAACCCGGGGCCGCTGATCCGATCAGGCCGATGGACGGCCCCGCATGAGCTAACGTCAAGTCGCGATCATCCATCGTCATTTCCAGCTGCTTCATACAAGAAACCACGAACTGAGGCCAGCGCCTCTGCCAGTTTCATATCCATCGCATCTCATCTCAACGATATCCATATTCCTCTACCGGTCCTTCCGTAACTATCCGAGATACACAGCACTTTCTTGTCGACGTCACCCCGCACACCCCCACTACGCAGGTCGTTTCTCCCATACCATCACCCTTTGGCTTGTCCCCAAACCTGGCGCCACCATTCCGGCTACGATATTTGACCTTGTTCTCTCGTCCACAACGCCTATTTAGATTCTCGCGAGCTAAGGCACAGCTACGAACCGGCCTCGTCATGGCGTGGAGTTGCTCCGGGGCGACCAACGCGGCGCTCGTGGATAATATGTGGAAGAATGGGCTGATAACGGATGCGCGGGTGAAAGAAGCGTTTCTGAAGGTATTTCATCACTGCATCAGATATCTCTCTCAGGGTCTAACATTACTACCCCAGGTCGACCGAGCCCACTACTCGCCGTCGATGCCGTACCAAGACTCGCCTCAGCCGATCGGCCACCACGCCACCATCTCAGCGCCGCACATGCACGCAGCAGCGGTCGAGCACATGCTCTCGTACGTACTCCCCTCGAGCACATCGCCGGCCCCGCGCGTGCTCGACGTCGGCTCCGGCTCCGGATACCTGACGCACGTGCTGGCCGGGCTGGTCGGCGATCGCGGGCTCGTCGTCGGATTGGAGCACATCGACGAGCTGCGCGCGCTGGGCGAGACCAATATGCGAAAGAGCGAGGAGGGAAGAAGGTTTCTAGAAGCTGGAAAGGTGCGTTTTCGGCTTGGTGATGGACGGAAAGGGTGGAACGAGGCAGCGAGGGAGGGTGAGGAGGCGGGAGGTGAGCAGTGGGATGTCATTCACGTTGGTGCGTCGGCGGTGGAAATTCATGATCAGCTGCTCGGACAGATTAAGGCTCCGGGATGGTAAGTCTTGTTTTCAGGGATGGGTGGTGACTGGCCACTGACGAGATATTGTAGCATGTTCATCCCCGTCGACGACGACAGCTCGGGCTACAGCCAGCACGTGTGGCGGATCGAAAAGGATGGCAATGGGGAGATTATTAAGAAGAGACTGTTTGGCGTACGTTATGTGCCTCTTACTGATGCGCCGCGGAGGAGATGATAGGGGGTGATGGGATTGAAACGAGGAGATGACGATAACGAAATGGTGATGAAGGGATTAGTATGACGGGATGAGGATGATGGGATGGGGAGTGGACAGGATGAGGGTGACGGGATGAGGATGAGATAGGGATTACGGGATGGGGAGTGGACAGGATGTCCGGCAGTTTGACTTACAATTATGATACCCGTTACCAACTCGCTGATTAGTTTTACCAACCATCCCACAACTTAGTTTAGGGTCATTCAGAACTCGGGATCTATTCCTGTAACCCTCTCATTTCCCAGATTCCAGCGAATGCACTTAAGGGCAAATATTGTTTAATTTATATATAAGTGAAATTAAGGAAACCCTCCAACATCCTCGTATGTACTCATACACAACCAAAAGTTAGTTTCTTTAATACAACATCTCTCTGTTTCCCAACCCCACACTGGTCTTTACAGCAAGCCGTATCCGAGAACAACACCAGCAACAGCCATCGTAGAGAAAATACCACCAACAAACAGCTGTGAAGCGCCGCTAACAATGCCGTGTTCACATGCCGAGTCGAGGCAAGCCGAAGGCGTGGCGGCCGCGCTGTGCTCGCCGCCGTGACCGGTCTCGTGAGGAGGAGGTTTGACGATTGCTGTAGCGTTGCAGCCGCTGGGTGAACAATGAGCGGTTGAATTGGAGGGCGTCCAGTGGCGGGTCGAATTTGAAGACTGCCAGTGGGCGGTTGAGTTGGACGACTGCAAGTGAATGGTCGGCTTCGCCTTGTACAAGCTATACACCTGCGGCACACCATCTTCCCCTCCCCCACCGCAGAATCCCTCCTCCACGTCGCCATATATACACTCCGCATCGCACTTTATCTCCTCCACGTCGACGTATTCAACTTTGACGCCGCTCTTTGGGTCGTCGCAGAGGCACTCGCCGCCTCCCAGAGCCGCCCACGTCCGGCCTAGGGACTCGCACTCGGTCTGGCACTGCTCCGGGGTCGGACCTGCGATGAATGCACCGGCGATAGCGAAGGCGTCGGGGGAGGTGGATACGCAGCCGATGTAGGAGAAGGGCTGGGCCAGGACGGTTGTCGTGGCCATTAGGCCAGTGAGGAGGACGGAGCGGGACATTTGGATAGGAGAGACTGTGGTGAGATGTGATGGCGGTAAGGACTGGACTGACGAAGCAGAAGGAAGAATCGCGTAGGCCCGGTCAAGGGAGGATGGGCATGCAGCCCTCATTATAAGTCCAGCAATTTCCAAGCCTCTAGTCCAGCTTGACAGATGCCGTGGCTTCTCGAGGCGTGGAAAATATGATCTCCACTGCACCGTGTCTCACGCGTGCGCGAGAGATAAGGCAAGGGTTCCGGGCTTCAGGGACATCAAATCTCAAGAGCCCAGCGTTCCAAGCATCGGCCACTACACCCGGGCCTTTGAAACATGGATGTGTCGGGCTTTGTGAGTGGAGGAATTTGGGGGGGGGGGGTGATTTGATGTCTCAACTAGGTGCCTGGTTTGGAATGTCGAGGTGGGTGTAGACATTCCGCATGTATAGTTGTTCTTCTTGAAGATGACTTGACGGTATCAGTACATTCATTGTGCGTGGATGAGTTCTAATAATGAATCATCCACTTACATGTCATCAAGTATTTGGGATCGAGTATAGATATGCGCCTGGCGACTTGTATTTCGACAGTCCACCAACGCACAGAGTGGAACATTCGTTCAATCGCAACAAATTCATCTGGTCAACAGGATTTGCACCATTCTATTAAATATGCTGGCCGATTTGAATAACCCCCTTTTCTACTTTACGCCATGTCTACCCTATCACAACATCCATCTTGTAGCCGGAATGGCTTGACGGAGGTGGGTTCTATCAGCTGCTCCACCTTGCCAATACGTCATTTGCTTTGACTCAAGCTGTAGAAACACGGCCAATTTCCACAAAGAATCTTGGTACAATGTAAATGGACTCTTGTACATTCCTCGTTAGTGCGGTTGGTAAATATATTTGTGAGTTGACACTGGTGAGCTGCTTCGAAGGACTCCCCTCTACCCGGTTCCTAGTGTTATAACCTCATCCGAAGACCCGTAGGGGAAAGGCAGGGATTAAGAGCAGGAGCGGGTCACAAGGAGAGTCGGGTCACAGGCCAGCGATAGGCAACTCTCAAGCCCGCGTAATCATAGCTTCACGATCGGGACCAGTGCCAATCCACTTGATCTAAGATAGCTAATGTTAGTAATAGGCTACCACAAACAGAACAGAAAGCATACCTTGACTCCGATGAACTTCTCAATAAACTAGAAAGCCTCAATATCAGCACCTCTCTACCTAGCCATGTGAAATATCTCACCTCCACGTAGTTTCTCGCCTTTTGCGGAAGGTCGTACCACGTCCTGCAGCTGGTCGTTGACTTCTGCCAGCCTGGGAACTCCTTATACACAACCTCGGCTCGCTCGAGAGCATCTAGGTCAGCGGGGTATGACGAAAGCTCTTCCCCGTCCAATTTGTATGCGACAGCCACTTTGATGGTCTCGAAAGTATCGAGAACGTCCAGCTAGAGACCGAGGTCAGCCTGAGGCTTGCAGAAGAAACGATGGAAAGAAACTGACCTTTGTTAGGTTGATGGAATCATAGTAGTTCACTGAGTTAGAGTAGCGGACGATAACCAGGTCGAGCCTTCTCACGATTAGCAAGATCCAGGATATCATCAATGTTAAACAACTTACCATCCGCATCGTCTTCTACGGCCAGTTGATGTGCCCTGGGAAATCAGTTAGTCTTCGATGTATAATGATTCCTTCTCGAGTAGTCTGACCCATTCGTGTCCAATCTCTTGGAGCTTCGTGCCAACTCTGTCATCTAGTTAGCCTTTGTTCCTGCTTCTCAGAGTAAGAGTGCCTTACTCTCCGGTATCTTCAGTCTTGAAGGCACCCGCTCCAACTCGTGTGGTGTCTGCCATTTCTGTTAGGAT
Source organism: Dactylonectria alcacerensis (assembly GCA_029931735.1). NCBI lineage: Eukaryota > Fungi > Ascomycota > Sordariomycetes > Hypocreales > Nectriaceae > Dactylonectria > Dactylonectria alcacerensis. Next base: position 4,775,559 of record JAPMUZ010000003.1, on the reverse strand, counting down.
TGCATCTTGCGTTGGAAGCACTTAACTTACAAGCCTTCACAACACCGATCACCTCCGTCAAAGCCCTTGGGTTCAGAGACAGGCCATTAATGATACCTGCGATGGTTGTCGAGCTCGACGTAACGAACTAAGACTGTTGTTAGCGACATAAATCCAGCTTGAATGATGGCAACCTACTGGATATCCTCCATGTGTGATGTCCAACATCAGCGCCTGTATTCCAGGCGGGATGCAACCGGCCCGAGAGAGCCTCAAACCCCTTTTCCATTTGTAGAAGACAAACTTGCACGAACACCGCGCTCGCGGAGAAAAACTGAGCCTGAGATAGAGGGACCTAAAATCCTCGGGAGGCAACGCAACGACATGCATCGTTGATTTGCCTCTCAGGGATCCCAGGGCCAACCATTATACCTTGCTCGTGGGCCTGACACTTGGCACAAGCCTGTCCTCTCGACTGTCAAAGCTCAAGTAGAGGCCAGCTGGTGGTCCGTCTGGCCCAAGGTCGTTGAAACTAAGTCATTGCTCTGAGTTCGACATCTGCGTCACCTGCCGTTGCTTCTGTTCAAATCGGAAAAGGGATTGAGACCACGGGCCCGGTTGCCCAACCCGCCAACTTGTCAGTATCAGAAGAAATTATAGAAAAGAGGGAGATCACTTACGTTTGCTCCTTCAACAAGGATAGACTTGTTATCTTGCTGAGCCTGATACATCAAGGAAGTCGAGTCAACAGTGTACTTAGCCAGGTCGGCCCGATACGTTTCGAATCTCTTAAGCTCATCATCCATATCGTAGACTAAAAGATCTCCGAATCGCTTGCGATAACCTTGCTCGAGCTGACGTAGCTTCCTCTCAAAGAGCTCGGGGTCAAAGATCTCCGCAAGGCGGATTCCGTTTCGCTATATAAGCGTTAGTGCTATTAAGAAATACAAAGGCGAGATACTAACCGCGTGCTTGCATGAATAGGTAGGGCCAATGCCGCGCCTGGTTGTTCCAATCTGGCGCGCTGGAGATTGTCAGCTATAAGTAGGGTTAGAAGAAAAGAGTCTACTACCTCCGAGCTCGACCTCCTCAAGGCCGTCGACAGCCACGTGCAGGTCCAACACAATGTGGCAGCGGTCAGAGACCAGGATCTTGTCCCGTACACCCTTCAATCCTTTGTCCTCCAATTCCTGGAGCTCCTTAAAAAAACTCGGCCTGTACGCAGCATCAGCATCTCGGTGGATGTTGTGCAAGATGTTGTCCGGCTGGTCATGGCGAACGACTCGGAGGGGCGGCTCTCAGCCAGCAGGACGTGGCAGTGGTCGGAAAGGGGGGAATTAATACTGACGCGTAGAAGACCACGTCGGCACCAATCAGGTTCATACTGTTCAATGCATCAGTATCAATACATACTGGGCGTTGGTTAGGAAATTACCACGACGGGTTGATCAAACCAGAGGGGAGCAGGTGAAAGCTAAGGAATGTCAACATCGTTGGCGAATATCGGGTCGTAATGTCTTCTCGTATGCGCATACCTATAGGAGACTCCATTGGCGCTATTATGATTAGCAATTGGATCTGATTGCGCAAGTGCTGGTAAGGTAGGAATAGACTCACAGAATTTTATGCCCGGCGTTGTGTCCACCGGCAGCGCGGGCGCACAGCTGGGCCTTGGGCGCGAGGATATCGGTCAATTTCCCCTTCTGTAGCAATTCGTCAGAGCTCGATCGAATCGAAGTGTCATAGCTAGAGAGGGAGGGAATGTACGCCTTCGTCACCTGGATGATCGCATCGAGTTAGTACACGACTCTTCGCTCTTGTGGCCGATATCAGAGGGAGAATATTGAAAAGACGTACCAAATTGTGACCCCATAACCACAGTGATAGTCATAATAAGAGTTTTGCTGCGAACAAGGGCGCAGTCGTTAGTTGGTGCTGTGGAAAGACCAGAAAGAAACAGGACCCCGCGATATCGCTGGGGGAAGGTGGGGGAAGGTATGGTAGTACGGGATAAGAATGTGTGGCTGCTAAGTTTCTCTGTAAGCTTGGGCAGGAGCACGTGATGACCTGGGGTGTCAGACACTTGACTGACGGCGAGACAGTCGTACGGTCTGATGCAGGGGTCTAATGTAATGGATTGATGATAATGATGTATCCCTTGAATCGGGAAATCGTCAATTAGATCAGCTTGGAAGCCTCTCCTACTGCTATCTCTGTGTGTGATCTGTTCTATCTGAACCCGCTGTCGGGCGAGGCATTTCGGGCTACCTGCCCCGGGGCCCGGCTGTTGCCTGAGGCATCTAGTCGGCCGGGTCATTCCGTCTGACACACTTGAAGAGCATGTGCGATATGCTTTCCGTTAAAAGAAAGACATAAAAACCCCCCCGCGGCAGGGGGGAACGATGTCGATGAGGAAAAGCGGGAGGTAACAGGAGTAAAGGGGAGGCGGCCTCATAAAAGCGTGCTATGAACACAAGGCGCCAGATACAGCAGGGTGTCAATATCTACGAAGCTTCGGTTGCATGCGAGGGCAGTCAGGAGCTTGCACTTGCCTAACTTGGCCAAAGCACCTCTCCTGGCGGCAAAGCTCAGGTTCATAGTGTCGAATAAATATGCACCAGAGTTGGGGGCGACATAAGGCAGGCATCGAGGCTGCCAGGAGCCTGGCTGGCAGCCGGCTAACTTACATCCCCTCTCCTGGCTGCTGGTTGGGGAGGGCCCAATCCTCGCATGGCAAGAGTTGCGTCGCATAAAGACAGCAAATGAGGGGGAAGGATGAGATAGTGCTGCAAGTGGACGGTTATTTAGCATCCAATTGAAGGGGGTGGTTGAGGTAATTAAACCTGAGCATCACTGAGCCCAGGTGAGCAAGAGCGGCGCTGCTAAGTAACTAGGCTAGGACATAGACCTAGGCCGCCCAGTTTTCGTGGAAGACTACCTACCTTACGTAAGTAGTTTGCGCGGTTACTTCCCCAGTTTTCTTCCATTCCATGGGCAACTTACTAACCGTTTCCAAATCGCAGACGGAAGCCGACCCCGACACCGACCCCGACAATCGGAAGGCGAAACCGACGCTCAATCGGAGACTGTAGGTGCAGAATATGAATCACCCGGCGTGAAATGGACTGTCGAGCTGCGCGCAGGATGATGCCATGATAAAACCCAGCACTGCTGCATGACCCCGCTGTGAAGCTCCAAACGGAAGGTGATTATAACCACCTGTTCTGTCGCCGGTAGGAGTTGTAGCAGGAAAACGACCCCTCAACACCAAGAGCATCATCACGCGATATCATCATCGCACTCTGACAACCTCGAAGATTATTTCAGGCAACGCCGCATCTCCCATTATGGCATTCAATAAGGTCTGCCTCGTAGGCGGCAATGGCAACCTCGGCACCGTTCTTCTCGATGGCCTCGTCAACGCAGGCGACTTCACCGTGAGCGTAGCCAAGCGGGCCTCGTCCAAGTCGTCGCCGGCGCACGCATCGACCACGACGCACATCACAATCCCGGACGACATGTCGGTGGCCGGTCTGACGGAAGCTCTCCGCGGGCAAGACGTCGTCATCGCGTCTTTCCCGCTTACCGACGTCAACCAGCACCTCCGGCTCGTCGAGGCCGCATCGCTCGCAGGTGTGAAGCGTTTCGTGCCCGCCGACTTTGGCAGCTGCGACGCTGCCAGCCCCAACGCCCGACGTCTGCTAAAACTATATCGTGACAAGGATCTCGTGCGCCAGAAGTGCGAGGAGTTAGCCGCCGCCAACCCGGACTTCTCATGGACAGCCCTCGTGTGCGGCCACTTCTTTGACTATGGCGTCCATGACGGCCTGCTGCACTTCGACCTCGCGGCTAAGACGGCTGACATCCTCGACGACGGATCGGCCCGGGCTTCGGCCTCGACCCTCCGTCGCGTCGCCGAAGCCACCGTCGCCGCCCTGCGCCGGCCCGAGCCCACGCGCAACCGCACGTTGTACGTCCAAAGCTTCTGCGTCTCGCAGCCCGAGGTGCTGGCCGCCCTGGAGCGGGCGACAGGAGGAGAGGCCTGGACGCGGCGCACTGTCGACTCCAAGACTTTCGTCGAGGATGCGTCGCGTCGCCTCGAAGCTAACTGGACTAAGCATGCCATGGAGGAGATTGTCTTTGTGTTGGGTGCCCTCGAGGCTGACTGGACCAAAGAGGAGGGCTTCGCCATGGAGTTGCTGGGGCTAGAGGACGAGGATCTAGACAAGGTCGTCGCCGAGGTGGTGGCCGGCATGGGCAAGCAGCATTGATGCCGTCACTGATTCAATGTGTGTATCTCACGGGCTCGTATCTGCGATCGTCAGCATCCTGATGGATATTGTGCTCATGGCTGCCACGCGCTCTACGACCACTAGAAGCGATCAGCGAGTCGGGTCATCTAAAAAGCTCCCATGCCAGCTATAGAATATAAAATCTAATCACGCGGTCAACATCGTAATCGAGCTCAGGTAGAAAAGCTTGGCCTGCATCATTCTAGCATTCCAGCTCCCCCATCGCAGTTTATAGTCCAAGGATCGCCGCGGCCGTTCGGGTCATCATTTCCTCCTCCCTTCGCCGCCATCTGCTTCGCTCCGAGAACATTTCCAGCATCAGCGAATCCCGTCGCATGTCATTTCTATTTCTGGCAACATGCCCATGGCGAGTTCCGAAGACCCGAGATTATGATTGCGGGGGTTACATTCCTGTCGGCAGTCGGCCATCATTTTGACGGACTAGGTCCGGAGAAGTACAACCTCAATATGTGGTCATTAGATACTCGCTTACAAGCTGACATGAGTTTATCAGTCTGTCTGGCTCGCAGAAAAAGAAAAAATTGTCCATGTACTATATGACTTTGTCCGTCGTTTCAGGCTTGGCAATTTGCCCGACTAGATATGTGTGGCCAGACGCTACAGCCACTGATGTAATTTATTATGCTTTAATACGAGGCCCGATCATCGCCGCGAATCAGCGTCACATGCGCTGATGCCGGCTTAGCTGATGGTTAGACATGGTTGGGGTAAGGTAGTTTGTTTGCTGTGGTTGCTGCTAGTTGCACAGGTTATGGGGAGAGGGGCGAATGTTGTGATGGAGGAGACATATAGGACGGGACGTCGCCTGTGGGATTGTGGGAGTTGCATTCAACTTGTCGATATCAAATCACTGAATATCACTCGGAACATTACCATGTGGTTTACACGCTTCATCCTCTCCACGCTACTAGCTGCGTGAGTACTCTTCCCTAACTGACAAGTCAACCCAACAAACCTAACAAACCTTGATGTACCAGAAGCCCCCTCTCGTGGGCAAAAGCACCCAAACACCACTGTCCCACCGTGACATCCACCGCCACAGTCTGTTCAACGTGCATCGTCAAAGAATGCCTCGCCATATCCACAATCTCCAACCCTCCTCGCTGCCCGCCTACCATCCCCACCGTCACCACTAAATATCCCTGCTGCTCCTCGACGTGCCCCGAGGGCTGCGCGAGCACGCAGTACGTCTACGCCTCGTGCTACGGCGAGTCGTCGATTACCACCACACCGTGTCCCACCGTGACGTCGGTATTGGGCCACTGCTCCACGTGCGTCATGCCCATGTGTATGGCCATCTCGACGATCAGCTCCGTGTGCGGGTGTCCGGAGGCTGTGCCGACTGTGACGACGAGTTACGCGTGCGGCGGGCGGTGCGTTGGCGGGTGTGCGGGGACTGAGTACGTCTATGAGACTGCTGCGCCGACGTGTTGAGGAAATCTACTGGAACAGAAGATGGCGAGGTTGCGACGGGCGATCAACGGCTTGGATCGACCCGGGGTGTAAGGGAGAATCCATTTTATGTATTTCCTGATACCTTGACGCTTGGTCGGCATGAGCTGGATGTTCAGTGAGTCTTTCTTAGCAGAGTCATCGCCATCGCCGAGTGTTCGCACTTGTAGTTCGAGAACCGGGGTTTCCAGTGTTGTCACATAGCAATGGATGAATGAATTCGATTTGCAACACTCATTCTTAATGGACTTCAACACGCCATGGGCACTTGACCTTCGTTCTCACATCAGCAACAGAGACAGCGTGACATAAGTGGGTCTATTAGAGCTTTGGGAACACGCCTTATGGCACTTACACTGCCTACTTAACATGGCCCTGGACTTTTCATGAACTGAGGACGGGTTATGACGTTGTCCTGTAACCATTCGAGCAAGAAGAGTGGCTTCAGAATTCGGGAGCCTAGTACAGTGCCAGGCCAACAGTCTCCGTACACTCCCACCTTTACACTATAAAACCATTCACCTTGTATTTTTGATAGCCTGTATTTAGGCGCAACTAAACGCAGTAAATTATATACTATTCTTTTTATTTAAGGACTTAATTATGCTAATTTTAGACCTCGTTTTATATCTAAATTAGGGATACCCATATTCTAGTCTGCCTAACTTATTTCAAGAAGTGGCAACTTGGGTTTTAAAAGGCTTGAAATGTGAAAAAAAAACTGTGTTTTTTTTTTACTTTGTGAACGAAGCAATTCGCCCTTGGTGGGTGCGGACAGCAAAGTAGGAAGAAGTGGCAACACGAATGTCCGTAATCCCACCCTTGCTAAAGGCCTTGATGTCGGCAAAGACATCTTCAATCGACGTGATAAGGCCATACCCCAACTTTGTTCCCCACGGCTTGCGTCCACTAAACAAAAGGACTAAGAAAATGGCCAATGATCTTCCCAGAGTAGTCAAATACCGCGCTGCCAGAGTCTCCAGGTCCACAAACCCGCTTCTCCTCAGAATCGCCGCCAACATAGACAAACTCGCTAGGCATCCCCATGTTCATGTGGCTGTCATCTTTGAGTAGACAGTCGATCTTATACTAGCTGTAGTACCCCGTCGTATTCTTGGTTGTCGCACCATCGTCTAGACATTTCCTCCAAAGGGAATAGCCGCTGGAAAGGATGCTCGGTCCTTGAGAAGCGTGTCGAAAGCATAAAGTCTTGGGCCCATCGTTGGCCAGGTGTCCCGGCTTGGCAAATGATTATTGCCTTGTCGAGAAGGAGAGACTTCAATAAGGGCTCAATCAAGTCTGTGATTTGTCCTAGGAGTGCGTCGCTCAAAACTAGATGCGGCAAACACGGTGTCGAGGATGTGACGACCTTGGTCGAAGAATGCCAGTTTATTGGCCTTTTTTTTCTTCCATCTTGTCTCACTTGGGCATCCGCCACGGCTCGGATCTCCAGCGGCTTGTTTGTCATCGCTGCTCTGGACTTCTCAATGGACGCGTTCAGGTACCTGATGGTGAAATGATGCTTGATGCGGGCTGGGCTCTCGACTCCCTTTGGAGCTTCTTTAGATTGCTTGGGGTTGAGCCCTTTCTCATCCGAGTTCCAGAGGTCACTAGACCAGGTGGGGGTGTCTAAGCAGGTGATCGAAAAGCTGTCGATTTTCACTGTGAAGCCATCAAGGCAGGGGCGGATGACGTGATAGTTTGTTAAGGCGAATTTGGTCCACGTTGGTCTGCTCGTTGTCCTGATCTCCACATAGCGACCGAGAGTACCAAGAGAAGGGTTGCGCCGGAGTCTGTTTGCCTTTGTGATGTAGTTGGCAGCGCCTAAGCTGGCGCTGGAGGAAGCGGATCGGATAGGTCATGAGGACGGCTAAGATGCAACCACGTCGAAGTTTGCCTCAGATAATTAACCGCTACCATCGTCCTGGCATGTTTGCCGGCAGGGCTAAGTCATGGAGACTACGGCAAGAATTGATAAGATGAGATAATGTTTGTCCAAGGAGCTCTTTTGGTATCCTAGAGCATTATGCGTGTGTCTAACCTTATGCACTTTTACAATTGGGTTTCACATTGACTCCCTCGTCTCCAACAGCACCTTGAACAACCCGCCTTCCTGGCATCGTAGGTCACCTGGCTGCCCACTTTCTGCCACTCGGCCTTGATCCATGACAACCACGCGATCGCACTTCATCGCCAGATCCAGCCGATGCGCGATCATAATAACAGTGTATCCGGCGAACTCGTCTTGAATGATGTCCCACATCTTCTCGTCAGTGTGAGAGTCGACGCTCGACGAGACTTCGTCGAGGAGCAAGATCCCTCCTTGGGCGCCGGCCTGACTTCGAACCCGTCGTCTGACGACTGCTCTTGCCAGATTGAAGAGCTGCTTTTGCCCTTGGCTCAGTGAAGTGGGTGAAAAGGAGCAATCCAGGTTGACTCGGCTCTGCTCAGCGCCTTCCTCATTTGCCAGGAAGTCGAGGCCGTGTATTTTCAACGTCTCCAAAAGGTCACCATCTGATGCCTCGCGGAATGGATCCATATTGCTGCGCAAGGTTGAGCCCGAGCACGAAGGTAGGAAGATGGGGTCTTGGGAAATGGCGATAATGCGACGACGCACAACATCCCGATGCATTTTTTCGAGGGGGATGGCGTCTACTGTGATGCCTTCGTTTGTCTGCAGAGGGTCGAGAAGACGGAGGAGAAGGAGAACAAGTGATGACTTTCCGCTGTGTGGAGGTTAATCATGGGGTGCTTTGGAGAATTCCGAGGCTTTCTTTCTTACCTCCCTGTTCGCCCTACGATTGCGACGCGTTCGCCGGCGTTGAAGGTGATGCTGACATCTCGAAGAGCCATGGCCTCATCATGGGATGACACCTCGCCCCTATATGATCCATTAGTTAAGGTGCTGGAAAGATACTGTTGCAATTAACTAACCTATACGATGCTGATACCCCCTTGATCTCGATCTGACCTCTCCGCGGCCACTTGCCATCCAGCATGGCGTCAACATCAGGCTGAGACTCAGCCTCAGTCGACGAGCTAAACGTCTTCAACCGAGCGACAGCTCCAATGCTTGTCTCAAGCGTAGTGTACGACTGCACAATCGTCGCCAGCATGTCTCCAAAGTTCATCAGTGTGAGGAGCGTGGCGCCAGTAAAGCCGGAATCGGTGCGCAGTTGCGTGGCGAGCGTGATGATGATGGTGGCAATCAGCATGACGATGAGGCGGAGAACCAGTTGAAGCCACCGTTGGATCATGGCTAGTAGGTACGCGGGCCTTTGGCTGGTATCAAGGAGACTGTTGCTGGTGGCCATGGAGGCGCCAATGTGCCCCAGGGCGCGCAAGGTGACCAGTCCTGAAAGTGTGTCGATAAAATGTGCGCTACGTATTGTTAGCCATTCGCGACCAGTTCACAGGAAGATGATGAGTGCAAACTCACTATAAAGGAGCTTTGCTCTCCAAGTCCAAGAGTCGGAGCTGCCTCGACGTTCGAAGATAGAACAGCTGGATACAGTACACAACGCCGATCAAAAAGGGATAAGCTACAGCCAGCCACGGCGAGGCAATCGCAATGACAGCAGCCATGCCGATCAACGAGAACAATGACAGAGCAAAGTTGAGAAGAGAAAGAGGCAGTTCGCTGTCAATCAGAGTCAAGTCCTGCGCAAAAAGGTTGGTGACTGTTCCCGCGTCGACAACCCCGAAGAAGCGCAATGGGGCGCCGACGACGGTTCGCAACGCCCTCTGGTGCAGTGTCGAGCCGGTCTGCGAGATCATTGATTGTGTGCATAGAAGGACGACAGCCATGAGAGATAGCAAACACGTCATCTGGAGCAGGGCGTAGATGCCAACGTAAAATGCACCCGATTGTGTCGGATTCGGACGCACGGCGTCGGCAGACCAGTACTTGAGCCACACTGTTGGGAAGTTGGATGTGAAGCCAAAACAGCAGCAGGATACGACGAGCATAACGATGACCCAGTTGGCCATGCTGGCAAAGTAGTGGCGATATACTGCAAAGTCTCCCATTTGTCGCGATCCATCTTGTTGGCGCGCTTTGTCGGAACCATCAGTGTGTATCGAGTTCTCCGCCTCGGATGTATAGTCGAGAGCTTCTTCTTTCTCTTGATTGAGGAGAGTCTCATTCTCAACGGCTTTCGTGCTGTTCAGGAGTTGCCCTGCAGCGACGAGTTCCTCGACAGTGCCCTGCGGCGTCAACAGTCCATCCCCGCTGATGGCCAACACGTTGTCAGCAAAAGGCAGATAGCGCTCGTCGTGAGTACAAAGAACTACGGTAGCCTTTCTACGAGCAAGAAGTCCCCGAGGCCCGAGGGTTCTCTGAAAGACCAGAGATGAAGTGGAGGCATCGAGACCGCTCAAGATATCGTCAAGAAGATACAAGTCTGCCTCCAGGTACAGCGCTCGCGCCAGAGCAACACGCTGCTTTTGTCCGCCACTCAGTGAGATCCCACTCCCACCAATATTTGTGCGGTCGCCTTGCGGCAGCTGCTTTAAGTCGGGTGCTAAGCAGGCGGCGTGTAAGACCTGTTGGTAGCGCGTTGCGTCAAACTGGGCATGGCCGACGATGTTAGCTCGGATGGTGTCGTTGAACAGGAACGGCGCCTGGTCACAGTATCCTATCCTCCGGAAGTTTGCCCCGAGAGCAATAGCTCCGGATGAAAACGTCGTCTCGCCAAGGAAGGCTTTGAGAAGGGTTGATTTGCCTGATGCCACGGGGCCGATGACAATGGTGAGAGAGGAGAATGGGATAGTCAAATTGATGTCTTTTAGGACGCTGCCCCCATCAGTCCATCCAAACTGTCCACCGGTCACTTCAAGGGCTGGTCCTCCCTTTGAGTCATTGACTTTCTCGTGTGTAAAGGAGTCCTGCCGAGGTCTTGTGCGGGTGTCTACACGACTCTCCAACTTCATGTACGCGTCGATGCGGCCCAAGCACGCAATGGCCGACATCAGACCCGGAATGTTCTGAAACAGACTGACGAGAGGCGCAGCCAACAGTGTGATAAAGGCCATGGCCGGGAAGATACGCGTAACCTCGAGAGTCCGAGACGTGACGGCAAAGGCCATAAGGGGGCCAATTGTCATGGGCGTATATGAGAGAGTCACGGCAACGACGAGCATCAGCCGCCACTTGGCTCCAATCCTGATTTCATGTTCACGTAGACCCTGGATGAGTTTCTCTATAGCGCCCACCATACCTGAGATTCGCAGTGGCTTCATAGCCGAGATTGTCGTAGCCGTGGCGGTGACTCGCTCCTCGATGGCCTTCATCCAAGCAACTTGGCGACGGCCGGTGATGGATGCGATTCCCGCTGAAGCCAAGATGCAAAGAATGACTACCACGATGGGAGCCGCAAAAGCCGCGCCCAGCTTACGCTCCAGAAGCCAGCAGGCCAGAGCTAGTTCGACGATGTTGGCCCAATACTCGTGAAGCGGCAAGAGACCCATCTTGATGCGCTCGATATCGCTGTTCATTAGCGTGAGCGCTGCCGAGTCTGCGGCGATGGCGGTGGGCAGCGAAATCGTCTTATCATACACGGCGGTGAAGAGAACACCGCGCACCATGCAGGTGAACCTCTCCTGCCAGTAGAAGTAAAGAGCGTTGGAGATGGCCACGCCTGTATACACGATGACGGCGGCACCAATCAGTCCGTAGCCGTGGTTTGGCTCCCCTGGCGACTGGAGGTAGGCGAGGATTGTCTCCATCAAGAATGGCTGGCAAAAGGTGAAGCCAATGACGGCCAGTCGAGGAATCACGGGCAGCAAAAGAGGCGCCGCCAACGTGGTAAACATACGCCGACTCAGCTCCTGGTATGGGGCGTTGATGCTTCGCTGGTTCACTTTGGCCTGCAAGCGGGAGGCGGACATGGTTTGGTCGAGAACATACAAGTCACCTACCGACAGGAGAGATCGGAAACCCGAGAGGAAGAGCCGATCCAGCCATGTATAGGTAGACAAGCTGAAGATACCACTCGTCTCCTCAGGGCTGTGGTGATCATTCCAGTCCTGAGAATGGCGCTTGTGCTGTGCTTCCAGAACAAGGATAACACCTTTGAGAACCATTATGGCGAGGGTCATTTTGGCGCGGGTAGCGCCTTCATGATAAAGATCATGGTTGGCTATAAGCCACAGAGTTCGCGTTCGCACAATATCGAAAAGCAAAGTCAGGAAGAGGAAGCAGGCCAGCAGCACTGAAGGTCTTGGCGCCCGTTTGTGCTCAGCAAAAGACAGAAACAGAATAATGATTGAGACGGCGAATCGCAAAACATCAGAAGGGACTGATAAGTTACCGAAGCTCGACTTATGCTGAGCGGTGAGAACTAGCTGAGCCAGCTGAAGGGCAGCAAACACCACAATAGAAGCCTAGGGTTTCGTGTGAGAATCGCCAATTATCCAAGATGCGAGATCAAAATTCGGACTTACAACTTTGGCCCACAGGAAGGCTGTAGCTTCCGCCAGGCTCGGCCTTTTGAGCAGCCATAAGGAACGACCAAATCCTAGGGCCAGGAAAATACTTGAGGGCAAAATCGAAAAGAAAATGTCTTCAAATCGGAGAGTAAAGTCAAAATTATCCCGACATCCTTGGACTACAGGACCAAACGTGTCGTCGTTACCACACGCCATAGCTCGGGATGATTGATGACAAGGCGCGGATACCTGTCTTGGTCGACGGTACGAAGAGCAATTCGGTAGTCGGTATTGATGAACCGGCTAGAGTCGGCGCCGAACGGCACATAGATCGAAATGGCTGTGCCCGGAGAGTGCGGAATCGCCGTGACCACTCCCGTTCATGACTGGTGTGGTGAGATGTGTAATTCGAACGAGCTGACGTTTGTCTGTTCTACAAAGCTGGCTTAGCCTTGTATTTGCCAAGACGTTCGGGTATGGACAATCCGTGAGTGTAGCCTGGGTTTGATCCTTCGACTCTTCCGCTTAACTCAATAGGGCATGTGGTAAGGTAAGGCTGCGCCCGTTGCGAACGTGAGAGGCTCACGCTTGAGAGAGAGGGAGAAGACTCGGCTTTGTTATCGTGCTAGATAACTACATCGTGCTACGTAAGCTTGTGAACCGGTGAACTGTGTCACCTCTGGGTGTCTACTACGGCCCTGGCAACCTGAACACGAACGACCCCGCGCCTGTTTGTGGGTTATAGTTAGGGGGCCCTTGTCGCCACGCGGATTTTTAACCGCCTGCAATATACAGATCACAGGGTTCTGGAAAAGGAAGGTACATATCGAGGTGCGAGTCAGTCCATCACAGGGATCAAGGGTATCGTGGAGGGAGGGAGGGTTGACTGGGGAAGTGTCTTAGTTGTCTACGTAGTATATCGACCCTTTGGGACTATATTTGACGCCATCAACGGAAACAACTCAACGGATTGGCTGGGAAGCGTTCTACCAAAAGAATTGGAAAGTCTTGGCTACATTAGTCAATCGGCCGAGTTTAATACGATACCACCCTCCCATTTTTCTCCGCAATTCTCCACTGACTAGTCTTTCTTTTCGTTGGTTGTCTCTTCTCTACCTTACATGAACAAGTCTCCCTTGTAGCCCACCCCAGCTTTGCGGCCGCCCAATGTGCCAGCTAGGATAACGCGAGCAGGAGAAGAAAGCGAACTGATACCATGAACTCCGCCGGGCCCGAAATCCAACACTGTATGGGTCGCCGAGGTCTCTATCGCCTTTTCCCAGTCGACGCTCCTACGCACCACCAGCTCCACCAGCTTGTGGAGCACGTTCGCCTCGTCTGCTTCGCTGCCTGTATCTTGCCCGTCCTCTGTGCTGAAGACCGGGATTGTCATGGCGCTCGATTGCAGCAGGATATCCTTGACATCATTCTGGATCATCGAGATGGCCTCGTCAAGTAAATTGGTGTGAAATGGCACGCTCACGTCGAGGAATCTGCTCCCGACGACATCGGCTTTGCTGTCATCATCTGCGTTCCGCTGCATGAGAAGCTGCTTCGCCTTGCGGATCTGCAGGTTCAGCCCGTACAAGTACTTCGGCGGCCCCGAGACAACAAAATGACGCGGCCCGTTGGTCATTGTAATCGCCAAGTGACGACCGCCGTGCTTGAGGTACCGATTCGTCGCGTCGACGCATCTCTGTAGATCCTCCCTCGCAAGACCACGGACGCTGAGCATCGGCGACGGCGCGCGTTCGCCGTGGTCAATCGAATCCTGCACCATGGCTTCTGAAACCGTGGTATTGCATTGTAGAGTGTTCCAGGCTTGCTGTGTGCGGACGCCGATCCAAAACAGCGTTGTGATGGCGGCACGTGTGACTTCTCGCCATGAAAGCCAGTCATCTGCGACAGCCGTTGCCGCGGCCGTGATGATACCCTGCGAGTGTCCTGTCGTTCCAGCGATGCGGCTGCGGAATTGGCCTGGGGTGAGGCCTAGGGTCTTGCAGGTGACTTCATAATGTGCGAGCTGAACGATGCCGATCATGGGCGTGCTGACGGGTGCTGAGGTCGAGTACGTCGAGTCTGGAACCTGGGCCGGATCGTGTAGCCATGCGAGGATGTCGAGACCTTGAGGGAAGAGTTGACTCACGCTGGCGTCCGTGGCCGAGAGATTGGTGAGAAGTATGGCCGCATCATGGATGAGGTCTTTCGTCAAGGAAGAATACGTCGTGATAATTTCGCGGAGTTCTTGAATGCAGTCGCCCCTTAAGCCTTGGCCTCCAAAGACGGTGTATATCGTCGGAGTAACCTTGGTTGTACTACTCGCTCCAAACAGACCGCTCTCCTGTGGACGAATGTCGACGTCGGCGGCGTGTAGAGCCTCGTAGTAAGAGCGTAGCAATTTCGACTTTTGAGAATCCGAAAGAGGAGAAGATGCGACGACGGGATGGATGTTTTTGGTAGCTAATACGGTTTGGTCCACGTAGTCGATCAGGACCCTCAGTGCCTCCCGAGAAGCCTGAGCGTCTTCGCGATCGCCTTGCAGGATCTTTTCCGAGACCTGGTCTGCATATGCTAGCACGAGCTCGAGCGACGACTGTGCATTCTCATCCCCGGCTTCGTCCTTTGAAGTGGCAGAATCTGGAGGGGTTGGTTCAACATATGTTGTGCTTCCTTTGATGTCATGGTGTTGGTTGGAGACCGGGAACAAAAGTTCCTGCTCGCCAGTTGCAAGAGTTGTAAGTGCCAGCAGCTGCGTAGCATTGAGTTTGGTCGTAGGCATAAACGGCCTCGGCTGCGTTAGGTTATCATTGCAAGCCATCGTTTCTGATAAGGTTCGATCGAGCTAAGAATTAGTTGCCGACAGTCGGGTCCCGACTCTTAGAAGGAAGTACATGTGATGCAAACAAAAGAGCATGTATTTTACTACTTATATTGGCGTTATTTGCTCCTTGTACAAGCTAAACTGACGTAAGTTGGAAAATTGTGTGATCATGTAGGGTAGGCTCGTCCGACTTTGTCTCAGTCGGCAAGTAACTCGACGCCTTCACACAGTCTTGGCTTTAAGCCAGGATTCATACACTAGTATTTAGGTCGATGGCGTATTGCGGCCCGCCCACACGGCCTGCGCTGCAAAGAACCCCCCCGGCAATGATCTAGAAGCTCGGCTAAGCAGGCCCGGTCACTCCCGGTCTGCTTGGTACCTTGATGTACCCTGCCATGTACATTACTTGAGAGGGTTGGAGTGGAGCCTTGATATGCTGCTTGGCGAATTCGTAGCTATGAAGTCGCCGACCTGCCTCAAGAGCCCTAGGCTGGAGGGGACAGCTACCAGCTGACGCGGAAAAAAACACGTCAAACAAGGGTTCGCGAATCCTTCAGCTTAGTAGACCAGGTGGATCTGTCCTGCCGCTTATAAGGCCAGAATTGGATGTGGCGATGTTCAGGTGTTCCTGGGTAGGCTTTTGATTGACCTTCCTAAAGAGAGCCCGCCTAGCTGTCAAGCCTGAAATAAGCATGAATTCCTTAGCGTGCGAATCCTTCAGCGCACGAACTTCTCGGATATGGCAGGTGGTTCATTCCTTGGCTACGGGCCAAAGCTCCGCCTTACCAGGTTACAAAACCCACTCGGCTAGGATCTGGTCGGGGTTCGGATGACTTTAGGTTGAAGTATCTCCCCCGTCACCTTACTATTTGGCCCAATTACCCGCGGCCAGATCGACCAGGGAATAGGCGTAACAGGGGCCTCTCGCCCGCGTAGACTACCCGACAGCCGGGCAGCACGCTGGAACTTACTATGTAGTACCACTAGCAAGTGTAAGCCCTATGCTATGGGCCTATGGAGCGACGTCCCACAACCCCGGGCCATCCTTATCGAGACAGTGTGGCAATCAGATGAAGGCGATACTACGTAGACGCGGGAGGTAGTTGCGGAATAGTTTCTCCCGGTGGGAGCCGTCGGCCCCGGCCATGTCTTGTTAGTATTCATTGCGCTAAAGGAATACGATCCTGATGGCAGCAACGCCCGCTGATGACACAGGCATTCGCGTGTTCATTCTGGACGGGATATTTTGAGGCAAGGCTCAGAAAACACCAGCTTCTCCGGACCCACTGGCATCAGCGACCTACTTCACAACTAATACTGTGCCTTACAATGCGAGGAACAAGTTCCTTAGACATCTAAGCCTAGGATTTTACCAATTAATCCGTACTTGCGACTTACTCTACAATTCGTGAATTTTGCAACGACAACAGCGGGAAAGACTAACCGCGAAGCATATGAAGCACTACGAAACATGGTGCCATCCCTACTGCATCCATCCCATCTGGATGGAAGTTCCCATCAAAGTGGAAATGGAAACGGCTTGGAAAAACCACGATACCAACCGATTGGGATTCATGTTAATCTAGCCCAACTATGGGCACATGTCCTCCAAATCCAAGAAAACTCCATCAGTCAAAACGATAATTTTTTCCAGCTCGGCGGCGACTCTCTTGCCGCCATTCGGCTTTCCACTGCGGCGTTAGAAGCTGAATTCACGCTCCCCGTGGAGCAAGTCTTTCTGTACCCTACATTGGCTCGGATGGCACAGCTGCCATATGTACCTACTGAAGTGGCATCCGCAGATGTCGGGCCGTTCTCGCTGATTGCGAGCAAAGTCGACGTCGAACAATGCATCTCGCAAGTGGCAAGCATGTGCGACGTCGAGAGCGAACGCGTTGAGGACATTTACCCGTGTACGCCGTTACAGGAGGGCTTGCTCGCGTTGACGTCCAAGAGTCAGGACGATTACATTCTCCAAAGCGGAATGGAGTTGGCGGCAGCGGTCGACATTGACCGCTTCCAAAAGGCGTGGGGGCAAACTTCCAAAGCCATCCCGATACTGCGAACACGTATCGTCGAGCATGAGACCCTCGGGCTTCTGCAGGTGGTGCTAGACGAAGATATTTTGTGGGTTCACGGACACAATTTCGACACGTACACCAGAGATGATAGAGCTAAGATGGTGGACCTTGGGCGACCTTTGGCTCGGTACGCCTTGATACACGACCAAGAACAGAATGCCGTGTCGTTTGTGTGGACTATTCATCACGCCCTGTATGATCGGGCTGCTCTCCCCCGGATGCAACAAGTCTTTCGCCAATTTTACCACGGGAACGAGGTTAATGACTTGCCTCCTTTCAGAACCTACGTGAACCACCTCATGAGCAAGAGCCAGGCATCTTCACTGGCGTTCTGGGAGTGGGCAACTCTAGAATTCGACTCTGACACATTCCCGACGCTACCAGCTGGGATATCTGAAGGCAAACCAGACGTTTCGGTGCAGCGACGCATCCCACTGCCCAACAATAGCGGCACAAGCACTGTAACCGTAGCTATGATGATCCGCGCAGCCTGGGCGCTTGTGGTCCATCACAACACAGGGGCAGACGACGTCGTCTTTGGCACTACCCTGTCGGGTCGCAACGCCCCTATCCCGGGGATGGACGACATCATGGGACCGACGATAGCGACGGTCCCTGTACGCGTGCGGATTCCTTTGGGGCCCACGGAATCTTCAGCGACGGTTGCTGAGTTCCTCGAGGGCGTGCAAGAGCAGGCGGGCGACATGATGCCCTTTGAACACGCTGGCTTGCAGCACATTGCGCGGATCAACAGCGAGGCGCAACGAGCTTGCAACTTCCAGACCCTCCTGATTGTGCAAAACACCGAGGATGATGTATTGTCGGATGGCTCTGCCACCATTGGCGTCTGGCAGAAGACGCCGCAGATCTTGGAGACTGCGACGTACCCGCTCGCCATTGTCTGCACGCTCGGCAAAGGCCACGTCGAGGTCGTTGCGAGCATAGACTCGAGAGTGCTTGAGAGCTGGAGGGTTGAGAGGATGCTGGCTCAGCTGGCTCACACTATCGAGCAGTTTGCTAGCTCGTCGGCGGATGCAAAGCTGGGTGCTCTTCCTCATCTCATGTCATCTGACCTGGAGACGATATGGAAGTGGAACGAAAATGTCCCACCAGCAATTGAAAGAACACTTAATGAGGTGGTTATGGAGAAGGGCAGAGAGCTACCAGATGCTACGGCCATTGACGCGTGGGATGGCATTATGACATACTCTGAACTCGAAAGAGTCACGACACGTCTTGCTCGCCACCTTGTCACGAAGGGTGTCATCCAGGGCGTCTTAGTGCCGTTGTTCTTTGAGAAGTCTAAGTGGGCGATCGTGGCTATGCTGGCCGTGCTAAAGGCTGGTGGTACGTTCGTGCCGTTGGATGCCACGCATGCGAGAGATCGGAGGGAAAACATTCTCGAGCAGACTGGTGCCAAGATCGTCCTTACATCTGCACAGAATTCTAGCCTTTATCTCGGTTCAGGCAGACATACCATACCAATCAACCAAGAATCCCTCGATAAACTGGACGAATCTGACCTAGACACAATTTCACTACCGCTTATCAGTCCTCAAAGCACCGCCTATGCCATCTTCACGTCCGGCAGTACAGGCACTCCAAAGGGAGTACTCGTCCCTCATCAAGCTATAGTCACAAGTTCAATCCACCATGGCGCTCGGATGGATTTTAATCCAGGCTCGCGAGTACTACAATTCGCAGCCTACGTATTCGACGCCTCTATCGCCGAAATCTTCACGACACTCATATTCGGGGGTACAGTCTGCACGACATCAGACACCGATCTCCGCAACGACCTGACAGGAAGCGTATGCAGAATGCAAGTCAACACGCTCGTAACAACTCCGTCGCTTGCGAGGCTCATTCAGCCCGATGAGGCGCCCTGTGTGACCAAGGTATTGCTTGCTGGCGAGACGCCGCTACAAGAGGACTTTGAGCGTTGGAAACATGTCACCATGTTCCAGGGCTACGGACCTACCGAATGCGCCGTGCTCTGCACAGTGGGCAATGTCGACGAAACTCAGAATGTGTATAACCGAACCCACGATATCGGCAAGGCCACTGGGTCGGCGAGTTGGATCGTCGACGCCGACAACCACAGCAAAGTCCTCCCCATTGGCGCCGTGGGAGAGCTTCTCATCGAAGGACCGATTGTGGCCCGGGGCTATCTCCACGACTCGGTTAAGACTGCAAAGGCATTCATCGAGGACCCTGAGTGGCTACTCGAGGGAAGTAACAGCTGTCCTGGCCGCCACGGTAGGCTGTATAAGACGGGCGACTTGGTTCGGTACGGCGCGGACGGTAGGCTGTTCTACGTCAGCCGTAAGGATACCCAGGTCAAAGTCCGCGGGCAGCGGCTAGAACTTTCTGGAGTCGAGCACCACACTTTGCAGTGCCTCGCTCCTAAAGCGCAGCATGTTGTGGCCGAGGTGTTGGAGACAAACAGGAAAGCGGCCAATTCGGTTCTCGCAGCGTTCCTGGTCCTTGCCCCTGAGGAATACCAAGGGGTTATGGCCAATGACACAACTCAGACCTTTAATGGGATGAGCATGGAGACCTTCGTTCCATCTACTGCCACAGAAGATGAGCTAGCTAGAAGACTCCCGAGTTACATGATCCCCGCGGTATGGTTCGTCATCGATCACCTGCCACTCAACGCCTCCGGCAAGACAGATAGAAAGAGGCTCAGAGCCGCTGGGTCTTCATACTCCAGGTCTAAACTCACCGATGGAAGTACTGGAAGAAACATTGAGAAACGCGCACCGCAGACAGACGCCGAAGTGGCGTTGGTGAAGCTCTGTGCGCAGATCCTTGGCCTCGAGGAAACCCAAATAGGAGTTGACGATAACTTCTTCCGACTGGGCGGCGACTCCATCATGGCGATGAAGCTGGTTGGTGCCGCGAGGAAAATCGGGCTGGTTATTACTGTTGCGCTTATCTTTCAGCATCCGAGGTTGGCTGATCTCGCTGTTTCGACAACCACGGACAAAGGTGTTGATGCCATTCTGGACGGCGTCGCCCCGTTCTCGCTTTTGCCAGATGTTGCAGAGATCGTGGGTCACACTCTGATACGAGAACAGGTAGCCCATGTCTGCGGTGTCGATAGCACGGCTATTATAGACGCCTACCCTTGCACTCCGCTGCAAGAAGGGTTGCTGGCGCTCAGCTCCGTCCAGACGGGCGACTACGTGCTGCAGAGCGTGTTGGAGATGTCGTCGTTCGTAGACGAGCTTCGCATCCGCACCGCATGGGAGAAGACAGTTCAAGCTCTCTCAATTCTGCGGACACGCATTGTACAGCACTTGACGCTCGGGCTAATTCAAGTTGTAGTTGACGAAGGCGTGAAGTGGCAGGCCGCAAATGACCTGGAAGAATACCTCAAGCAGGACAAGCTGCTTCCTATGGACCTTGGAGAGCCACTTGGACGATACGGGATAATTGTCGACAAGAAAACGGGGCAAAGGTTCTTTGCGGTGACGATACATCACGCGCTGTATGACGGCGAGTCGTGGCAGCTGGTTCGCGAGCACTTCTCCAAGATGTACCATGATCAAGTTGTCCCTGAACACCATGCCAACTTCAACCAAGTCGTCAAGACCATCCTCAGCACCGACATCTCAGCAGCAACAGATTTCTGGCGGACCTGCTTCTCCGGTCTCAGCGGAGCAGCCTTCCCCCCTATGCCCACAGGAGAAAAGGACGTCAATGCCGACACAACCATTCACAGCGCCTCCTTTCGGATCGATAGTAGGTCTAGCGTGACGATGGCATCTATTGTGCGAGCGGCGTGGGCATTCGTCGTCCATCAGTACACTGGAAACGACGATATTGTCTTCGGAGCCTTGTTATCTGGCCGAAACATGGCTGTTCCCAACATTGACCGGATCGTTGGCCCCACGATCGCCACGGTCCCTGTTCGCGTGCGTATTCCTTCGAGCGACAGCTCTTCGAAGATTGCGACATTCCTCCAGGACGTACAAGACGCAGCAACCGCCATGATTCCGTTCGAGCAGACTGGTCTTCAGCACATTGCGAAAGTCGGCGTGGAAGCACAGCAGGCCTGTAACTTCCAGACGCTGCTCATCGTGAACACTGCCAAGGGCGATAATCAAGACGGCGAAGGTGGCCTCGGCAAGTGGCTGCAAATGTTCGAGACGCAAGAATTCACGACGTACGCCGTCACCATCAAATGCGAGCTTTCGGCGGCAGACACTGTACAGCTAGAGTGCAGTTTTGATCCGCGAATTATAGACAAGTGGAGGATGCAAAAGATGTTGGACCAGACCAGCTTCGTGATTCAGCAGTTTGCGCAGGCCGCTGGGGACCAAGAGCTTGCTGGCCTAGATCGTCTCATGCCGTCTGACCAAGACCAACTCTGGCAATGGAACGAGGTCGTCCCGCCGCGAATCAACGAGTGCGTCCATGATATCATCCAACGGCAAATAGACTTGCACCCTCAGGCGCCGGCGGTACACTCGTGGGACGGTAACCTGACATATCATGAGCTGGACGGCGTGTCCAAACGCCTTGCCCACCACCTAGTGCATCTCGGCATCCGAGAGGATTCTCTTGTGCTTCTGTGTTTCGAAAAGTCTATGTGGACTATCGTTGCCAAGATGGCAGTCATGCGGGCTGGTGGAGCGTTTGTGTTGGTCGAGCCATCGCTGCCGCAGCATCGACTGCTCAGTATTATTCGTCAGACTGGCTCGCTTCTAGCCCTTGCCTCTGCCAGTACCGAACCTGTCATCTCCCCGTTCGTTACAGAGACTACAGTGTTAGGCAACGAATGGCTTGACCTCGTGTCAGATGAGCCATCAGGAGCACTGCCTCAAGTGTCACCTTCGTCACCAATGTACATCCCCTTCACATCTGGCACTACTGGCGAACCCAAAGGCAGCATCATTCCTCATAGCTCGTACGCATCGACTCTTCGCTACCAGGCTCATCGGCTTACCTGTCCCGATGCTCGTGTATTCGACTTTTGCCCTTATTCCTTCGACGCGTGCATCATGAACAGCATGATGACGCTGGCCGTTGGCGGCTGCATCTGCATCGCCTCCGAGTCTGATCGAAAGGACAACTTGACAGGCGTCATCGCCTCGATGGAAGTCAATTGCATGCATTTCACCCCTTCGGTCGCGCGGCTGGTCGATTTTACCAAGTTGCCACTGTTCAAATCTCTGACTCTTGGAGGAGAGGCTATACGCGCTATTGATATTGATCGTGTTCCTAAACGCATCCGCATCGTCAACAGTTATGGACCGTCCGAGTGCACGCCGACGAGTACCATTAACGACGACCAGAGCCTGAGAGACGAGATCACACGCATCGGAACTGGCGCGGGTACTTGTACATGGGTGGTAGACCCAATGAACCACAACCGCCTTGTGCCCATTGGTGCCGTAGGCGAGCTTCTCGTTGAGGGTCCTACAGTTGGCAGAGGATACCTGGGAAATCCAGAAAAGACGGCGGCGTCCTTCATCGATGCTCCCGAATGGCTTCGAAGAGGGTTAAATAAAACCGTTCCAGGTCGTAGTGGCAAGCTTTACAAGACGGGCGACTTGGTCCGGTATAACGAGAAAGGCGTCCTGACCTACCTCGGCCGCAATGATTCGCAGGTCAAGCTCCGAGGACAGAGACTCGAGCTTGGTGAGATTGAACACCACGCTCTCGCCTGTCTTCCGGGTGCAAAGGAGGTGGTTGCAGAGATTGTCCATGCCGTCGACGACCACTCTGCTGCCGCGCTCGCGGCTTTTGTCGTTATGCACGAGGGCGAGGCCGCGGAAGCACTGAACAGCCAGCCCCAAGATCCGGCTGCTGCTCGTCTCTTCGCAGTCCCTGCATCTGTGGAAGACCAACTCGCCGAACGAGTCCCTAGTTACATGGTACCAACAGTCTGGGTGATTATGCCCGAGTGGCCACTCAATGCCAATGGCAAAGTCGACCGCAAAGCCTTGCAGAAACTCGGATCCTCCTTTTCAAGATCTCAACTGGCGCAGTTGAACCGGAGCGAAGACGACCAGAAACGCGCTCCCACAAGCGAAGTCGAACTCGTCTTATCGCAACTATTCGCGCGCGTGCTCAACATCGACACTGGGTCTGTAGGCATCGACGACAGCTTCCTCCGCATTGGCGGAGATTCCATCACGGCTATGCAGATTTCTGCCGAAGCTAGGGCTCGAGGCTTGAATATCTCAACTGCGGCTATCCTTCGCCACAAGACCATTGCTGCCATTTCGGATGCCTGCACGAACACACAGGTCCCAAGCGTCCGAGGAGAAACTAAAGTCTTAGGCGAGCAGGTTACTGGACAACCATTTAGCTTGAGTCCCATTCAGGAGCTGTTCTTCCGATACCAGCCAAACCCGACAGTCCCATTTGATCAATGCTTCCTACTCGGTCTGCGGCAATCAATCACTCCCGAAGCATTGACGAATGCGTTCAATGTTTTAGTTTCTACACATTCCACCTTGCGCACTAGGTTCCAGCAAGGCGACGGCGGTAAGTGGCAGCAGCGCATCGAGAGTGCTAACAGTGCTTTCCAGATTTACTACAAAGATGGCCTGCAAGACCTGAACGACATCGTCCCGACAATCTCAAACTGTCGTAGCAGCCTCGACATTGCCAAAGGCCCCCTAGTCTCGGCTGTACTTTTCGACGTCCTTGAGGAACAAAGACTGTTCATATCGATCGACCATCTTGTCGTGGACCTGGTGTCTTGGAGAGTGCTCCTAGGCGAACTAGAGGACCTTTTGAGCAAAAATATTACCCCAAGTGCCCATCGCTTGTCTTTTGCTAGTTGGTGTGGGCTCCAGAAGGAATACGCAGCTACTCAACTCAACCCCGACGAGGAACTCCCTTTCACTGTTCAAACACCAATGCACGAGTACTGGGGCGTTGAGAGTCTTTGTGATGGATCCGTGTTAGGCTCGACGACTAGCACTACATTTCGCCTTGACGAGTCATCTTCCACGGTCCTTCTGGGAGACGGCAACGATGCATTCGGTACTCGTGCACCAGAACTCATGTTAGCTGCATTGTTTCACTCATTCGGCAGCGTCTTCGCAGACAGGCCCCTACCGACTGTATTCAACGAGTCTCATGGACGCGAGGTTTGGAGCGACTCCTTAGATCTATCTACCACGGTTGGCTGGTTCACCACATTTTCCCCCGTCCAAGTTCCTTGCGAGCGAAATGCCGAAATCCTCGATCTGGTCCGCCAAACGAAAGACTGTGTTCGCAGTATACCTCAGAACGGCTGGCGATATTTCGCATCACAATTTATAAACGAGCAGACCACCGACAGGTTCATCTCGCAGTTCCCAGTCGAAGTCATGTTCAACTACTCTGGACGTTACCAGCAACTGGAGAGGAAGGATGCATTCTTCCAAAATCTCTCGATGCCGACAGAGACGTTTGGGCCTGTAACGTCGGCGGGATTCAAAAGACAGGCTATCTTGGACGTGCTTGTGTCTGTGGACCAGGACTGTCTGTCTGTGACGTTGCTATACGACGAAGGCATCAAGCACAGTGAAAAGGTAGCAGTATGGGCGACAGAGTTTCGGACTGCCTTGCAACGCCTTGCAACCGACTTGCGCGATCGACAGGCGGAATGGACTCTTTCGGACTTTCCGGGGATTTTTGAATCGTACAGCGACATTGTGGCATTCAAAGACGAAATACTCCCAAGCATTGACGCTGCCTTGCGGCTTGATGATATCGACGACATCTTCCCGTGCACACCGATGCAGGAAGGCATTCTGATCAGCCAAGCCAAAGACTCCAACATGTATCGGACAAAACTCGATCTCGAGCTACTTGAGCTAAATAGCAGTAAACCCATCGACGTGGCTCGACTCCAATGGGCATGGAAACAGGTCGTCCAACGCCATGCCCTCTTGCGCACCGTCCTGGTCACAAACTTCCCCGGCAGCAGCCGCGTGATGCACGTCGTCTTGGCTTCCCCGAGCGTCGAAATCGCCATCAAAACGGATTTTAGCAAGGCTGCGCTCTCAGAGGTACTCGAGAGCGAAGAAATCGGCTATCAAGAGCTGGGGCTTCAGCATTACCTGTCCCTGTATCAGTTGACCAATGGCGAGGTCCATCTCGTGCTCGAGTTCAACCATGTCATTGTCGACGGCCATTCAACTAGTATTCTTATGCATGAGCTCAGAAGCTTCTACAATGGCGGTGAAACGCCTCCTCCAGCACAAACTTACCGCGAGTTTGTCTCGTTTATCGGCGATAAATCGCAGGGTGAAGGGATTGACTACTGGACTAATTTCCTCGTCGATGTCGAACAGTGCCACTTCCCAGAACTCGGCAATCAAGACATAGCACCTCCAGCGTCACGCAAGATGATCACAGTACCAGACATTGATACTGATCGCATGCGGGCGTTCTGCGCGAAGTGGGAGTTGACACCTGCCATCATCATCCAGGTAGCTTGGGCCGCGCTGCTCAAGTCATACACGGGAATCCAACGGCCTTCCTTTGGCGTCATCTGCTCAGGCCGAGACCACCCGATAGACGGCATCGACAGGATATTCGGGCCTCTCATCGGGATGATCACAGCTTTCATCTCTCTTGACGCCAACGAGTCAATCTTGGACGTGCTGAAGACAGCGCAGTTGCAGTATTTGATGGCGCTGCCTCACCAGACTGTACCTCTTTCAGCTGTGCATAGTGCCTTGGGGCTTGGGTCGTCGGCGCTGTTTAACAGCATCTTGTCATTCCAAAAAGGCGAGAGCGATGTTGATGGAGGTAGCGATGAGGGCCTGTCGATGAAGATTGTAGATGGGTTTGATCCCAATGATGTAAGTGTTCCGTTTTACCCAGTGAAGTGTTGAGATGTGGAAATATTAACGAATACTTTTTAGTATGCCATTTCCGTCAGAGTCATTGACACCCCCGCGGAAATCAAGATCTTGATCGATCACTCTGGCATGCTTCAGAGACCCCAGAGTTCTCAACTCGGGATGTGTTTCAGCACTGCCATGAGCTCGATCATGGACAACGTTGAAGGCGCTGTCACACAGTTGAACCTGTTGGATGGTAAAACCCTAAAGAGGCTGTGGACATGGAACCAAGACGTCCCACCACCCATCGAGGCATGTATGCACCACTTGGTTGAGAAGCAGGTTCTAGCAAACCCAGATCGCCGTGCTATCGAGTCTTGGGACGGACAGGTGACCTTTTCGGAACTAGGCTGCCATGCTAATACTCTTGCACACTACTTGACCTCGCTCGGAGTCGGACATGGAGTGATTGTGCCAATATGTTTCGACAAGTCTCTCTGGGTCGTCGTCGCCATGCTTGCTGTCCTCAAAACAGGCGCTGCGTTCGTTCCGCTGGATCCTATACAGGCACCAGAGCGTCGGGAGTTGGTGTTGAAGCAGGTCTATGCGCACATCATCTTGACCTCGGAACGATTTGCGAGAGTATCTTACGGCCAAGGCCGTTCTACATTTGCAGTGACACCTGCTTCCATTCAAAGTCTTTCTGCAAATTATGAAGGTAGAGAACTGACCCCAGTTCAAGTCAACCCTGAATCAACTATGTATTGTCTCTTTACATCCGGCAGCACAGGTGTACCAAAGGGTGTCATTCTCCCACACCGCGCAGTTAGCACGAGTTGTACGCACCATGGCAACCGCATCCGCTTTAACAAAAACACACGAACACTGCAATTCTCCTCATATACCTTTGATGCCTGCATCATGGAGATATTCACCACTTTGCTTTTTGGTGGTTGCGTGTGTATCCCCTCACCGACTAAACGCCTAGATGATATCGCCGGATCGATCCAGGCCATGAGCGTCAATATGTTATTCTCGACCCCGACCGTCGCACGACTAATTAACCCGGACGAAGTCCCCTCTCTACGAACCATCATCATTGGAGGCGAGATGTGTTCCCCCGCTGACTATGCGAGGTGGCACCATCTCGACATGGTTCTGCAAGCCTACGGCCCTACTGAGTGCACCATCTTCTGCGCGCTGCATGACGAGAGCCCGAATGCAGCAAACAAAAATTGCATTGGCCATGCTGTGGGAACGACGAGCTGGCTTGTCGATCCGTGGGACGAGAACAAGCTTGTGCCGATTGGTGCTGTCGGTGAGCTTGTCGTTGAGGGTTCTCAGCTGGCGCGAGGCTATCTGCATGATAAGGTTCGCACGGCGAGTTCGTTTATCAGCAACCCGCCCTGGTTATTGCGCGGTCCTTCTAGCGAGAGTAGTGCAACCGCGATCCCTGGACGCCAGGGCAGGCTTTACAAGACGGGCGACTTGGTGAGATATGTCGGCGACGATGGCAGCATGGTCTATGTCGGCCGGAGAGACGCACAGGTGAAGCTCCACGGTCAGCGGATGGAACTGGCCGAGACTGAGCATCACGTCATGGCTTGCGTCCCAGGGATACTTCAAGTTGCGGCCGAAGTTGCGAGGCTTGGGGGTGAAGGCGCGGGACCGACGCTTGTTGGGTTCCTTGTGTTGAGCGACTCGGGGAAGATTCATGCTTCTCCTGCTGAAGTTGATGGCGGTGTGTTTTCGGTGAGAGGAACTACTCAAGTTCACGTCCTATCTACGTCCATCGAAGATGAATTGGCAAAGAGGTTGCCGAGTTACATGATTCCGACAATCTGGTTCACCATCGACCAGCTTCCCATGGGAAGTTCCGGTAAGACGGACCGCAAGAAACTCAGGGAGATCGTTTCTTCCTTTACCGTTTCCGAGCTTGCTGCGTTGAAACGAGACGGTTCAGGCCGGACAGTGTCCACAGAGTCAGAGAAGCGCATCCAACGACTCTGGGCGCGAGTGTTGAGACTAGACGAGTCCAGCATCGCCCCAGATGACAGCTTCTTCCGCCTCGGTGGCGATTCCGTTATCGCCATGAAACTCGTCAGCGAAGCCAGGAAAGAAGGTACAGCGCTCTCGGTTGCCCAAGTCTTCCAGCACCCGAAGCTATCGCAACTGGCGGAACAGTTGGGTACTAGTTCCGCGGCTGCTGTCACCTCAGCCGAGGTCAAACCGTTCTCTTTGCTGGACGACAGCATTAGCATCGAGGTTTGCAAGAAAAAGGTCGCCCAAGTCTGTGGTGTAGAGGTGCAAAGCATCCAAGACATCTACCCTTGCACTCCACTGCAAGCAGGTCTGATAGCTCTCACATCTAAGCAAACCGGTAGCTACATCCTGCAAAGTGTCATGGAGCTCTCCGCAGACATTGACCTCCAACGCTTCAAGGACGCATGGGAGCAAACAGTGCAATGCAGCTCGATATTGCGCACTAGAATCGTCCAATGCGATGGCGTTGGCCTGGTGCAAGTGGTTTTAGAAAAGAGTGCCATCGAGTGGCAGTACTCAAACAACCTCGAGGTCCACCTTCAGGAGGATAAGCTTGCTTCGATGGGTTTGGGAGAGCCACTCGCCCGCTTCGCACTTGTCGACGACGATTCGACGCAACAAACCCTCTTCAGTTGGTCTGTCCACCATGCATTGTACGACGGAGAGTCGATGCCGCTCGTTCTGTCACTCGTCAGACAATTCTACCAAGGCGCAAGCCCACAACGACAGCCAGATTTTAGTCTTTTCGTCAAATACACCCTGGACCAGAAGAAGAAGGACACCGACACATTCTGGGCGACGACGTTTGACGGAGTGGAGAGTGAAGCATTCCCCTCGCTGCCAAGCACTGCGCACATTGTTGCCGCTTATTCGACACTTGAAAAGTCTTGCTCTTTTGCCGCTTCGACGCCGTTAGACGCTACCATGTCTACCATCATCAGAGCTGCATGGGCATTGACAGTCTACCGCAATACAGGAACGAAGGATATTGTTTTTGGAGCCACTTTGTCCGGCCGCAACGCCCCCGTGGAAGAGATTGAGAGGATGGTCGGTCCAACTATTGCCACTGTCCCGATCGTAGCGCATGTCTCTGCAGAGTCGACAGTTTCCGAGTTGCTGGGCCACTTACAAGACCACGCCACCGCCATGATTCCCTACGAGCAGACTGGTCTGCAGAACATTGCCAAGATCAACGAAAACACCCGTGCCGCTTGTGACTTCCAGACTCTGTTAGTTGTGCAGCCGGCTGCAACAAGCTCGCTTGAGACGGAATTCGGCTCGTGGCGCGAGATGGCCCAGACAAAAGAGTTTACAACGTACGCCATTACGCTGGTCTGCCAGCTTGGAAAGGATGGTGGTGTCGATATCAAATGCAGCTTTGACTCAAATGTCATTGCTGCGTCTCGTGTAAGAAGAATACTCGAGTACCTCGGAAACACCATCCAGCAGTTGACTACAGCGTATCCAGACCAGCCCATTGCTCATTTCCTCGGCCCCGATGTTGCAGATATTGAGCAGCTCTGGTCTTGGAACAGCAGCGTCCCAAAATCTATCGACATCGCCGTGGATGGCTTAGTTTCAGCCCAAGCACGCCTACGACCAGATGCACAAGCCATCTCCGCCCACGATGGAGAGTTCACCTTTGGAGAACTCGAGAACCTCGCAACCAAGGTAGCCTACCGCCTCGTATCTTCCGGTGTGGCACGCGAGTCCTTTGTTCCATTGTACTTTGAGAAATCTTGCTGGACAATCGTGGCTATGCTTGCGGTCCTCAAGGCCGGTGGCGCGTTCGTGCCTCTTGATCCGACCCAGCCGTCTGAGCGCATAGCATCCATCTTGAACCAGGCCGGTGCTCGAGTTATCCTGACGTCGGAAAGTCTTTCTGGAACGGACTTCGGTTCTGGTTTCACAGTTCTTCCTGTCGGTCAAAACTCGTCTGAATATGCTACCGAGATACCCGTCGAATTGCCCGCCGCGAATCCTAGCTCTGCTGCCTATGTCATCTTCACCTCAGGAAGTACCGGCACACCTAAGGGCGTTCTTCTCGAGCATAGAGCCGTCAGCAGCGGATGCCACTACCACGGCACCAAGGTCAGTCTAGGTCACGAGTCCAGGGTTTTGCAATTCGCTTCATATACCTTTGACGCATCAATCTTCGAAATCATTACCACCCTCATCTTTGGTGGCTGCGTTTGCGTTCCCTCAGAGAGACAGCGCTCCGATGACCTGGCTCAGGCCATGGAGTCCATGGCTGTCAATGCCGCACTGCTCACGCCCTCAGTGGCAAGACATATCAACCCGAGCCAAGTGCCGTCGCTAAAGGCCATTTTGTTTGGAGGCGAGGCGTCAACGGCGGAAGACTACTCCAGATGGACGCCCAGCACCAGGTTGTTTAACTTGTATGGCCCAACAGAAGCTGCCGTCATCTGCGCTGCCGCAGAGATCACTGCGGACGTACAGCCCGGCAATATCGGTACAGCAACAGGATGTATAAGCTGGGTCGTCGATCCGCAAGACCCCGAAAGACTACTGCCTATTGGAGCGACGGGCGAGCTTCTCGTTGAGGGACCTATCCTCGCGCGCGGCTACATCAACGGCGATGAAAATACCATCGCCGCATTTATACAGGCCCCGGCATGGTTAGCAAAGGGGTCGGGTCATGTATCTGGCCGCAATACACGGCTCTACAGAACTGGCGACCTCGTCCGCTACGCAGAGGACGGCAGCCTCATCTACATTGGCCGTCGGGATGCCCAAGTCAAGATTCGCGGCATGCGTGTCGAGTTGGCTGAGATTGAGCACCATGCCCTTACCTGCGTGTCAGAGGCGGAAGAGCTTGTTGTTGAAGTCATCAAGCCGACCGGTGACGGAGCTGCCAGCATGCTCTCACTTTTTATTGTCCCTGACAAGAACAATCCCCATGGCTCTACTCTCCTGAATGGCGGTACCGAGTTGGAAAGCGGCAGCTCAACATGCCGCGTCCAACCTCTCCCCGCCGCTCTTGAAAGCGCTTTGGCAGAAAGACTACCCAGCCATATGATCCCAGTGCTCCTGTTCGTGCTGGACCGTGTTCCGTTGAGCATGGCAGGCAAGACAGACAGGAAGAAACTCGTCCAACTCGGCTCGTCTCTATCTACAAGTCAGCTAGTTTCTCTTCGGAGCACCAACACGACACAGAAGCGTGACCTGTCATCAGCCGAAGCGACACTCCAGGAGATCTGGGCGCGGACCCTCAACATCGAAGCATCTACTGTTGGCGTCGACGAAAGCTTCGTTCGTCTTGGCGGCGACTCCATCACAGCCATGCAAGTGTCTTCGTCAGCCAGAGCACAGAAACTGGATATTTCTACATCGGATGTTCTGCAGCACAAGACCATCAGCGCCATCATACAAGCCTGGAACTCCCGGTCTCGCAGCGTCAAAGAAAAATCGCCAGATCTCGAGAAGGCTCTCCAGCGTGCCAAAACGGCTGTTGACAGAGGAGAACCTTTCCCTCTGAGCCCGATACAGCAGCTGTTTTTCCTGCACCAGGCGGATCCCACTGTGCCGTTTGATCAGTGTGTTCTACTTCAGCCGCAAAAAGAGATTGAATTGTCACGTTTAAAGGAAGCACTGGATATTCTCGTTGCTACCCACTCTATTCTTCGCACCAAGT
Source organism: Dactylonectria alcacerensis (assembly GCA_029931735.1). Taxonomy (NCBI): domain Eukaryota; kingdom Fungi; phylum Ascomycota; class Sordariomycetes; order Hypocreales; family Nectriaceae; genus Dactylonectria; species Dactylonectria alcacerensis. The sequence goes on along the minus strand of JAPMUZ010000003.1, from coordinate 4,743,985 downwards.
TCGAGGTTTCAGAATCGGGGGCATGGCAGCAGCGTGTGCCGTCTATCTCTGCCAACACAGCCAACAGTACATTTCATCTCGGCCATGTAAGACGTGACAGCTTCAACGACATATCAGCCGTCATCTCGGAGCACCGAAGGAGTCTGAACATCACAGACGGCCCTCTAATGGCGGCTGCACTGATCGATGTTGCCGAATCTCAGTATCTCTTCCTTAGCATTCACCACTTGGTGGTGGATCTCGTGTCTTGGAGAGTGATACTCGAAGATCTAGAAACCATACTATCTGGAAAAGATCAGCTCTTGGCTCCTCCCGTGCCATTTGAGATTTGGACTTTCTTACAAGCCGACTACGCCGCGAATCAGTTTAACAAAGATCAAGCATTGCCATTCGAGTTAGAGCCACCGCTGCACTCATATTGGTCCTGCCAGAATGATACGTCATCGGGCCTAACAATGAAGCAGAGCTTCACTCTCAACGACGGAATAAGCGCTGCCCTCCTCGGCAGTTCTAACGACGCTCTCGACACGCAGCCGGCGGATCTAATGATTTCTACGCTCCTCTTCGCCTTTGGGCAAGTCTTTTCGGACAGGGCGCTTCCCGCAATCTTCAACGAGAGTCACGGCCGCGAGGTATGGGATAGCAGCATTGACCTCTCGCGGACAGTCGGTTGGTTTACGACACTGTACCCTGTCCAAGTCCGGCCTTCTTCGCCGACTCTGCTCGACTTTGTGCGCCATGTCAAAGACTGCATAAGAATAATCCCCCAATCTAGCTTCTCGTTCTTTACGTCCAAGTTTCGTGACGATGATACTGCTAAAGAGTTTGTGTCTTCGTTCCCTGCAGAGATCATGTTCAACTACGGCGGCAAATATCAGCAACTCGAACGCGACGACGCATTCTTCAGAAACGTGCCCATCCCAGAGGACACTTCCGCTCAACCGACCAGGTTTACACGGCATGCGCTGTTTGACGTGCTCGTAAATGTCACAGGCTCATCAATCGGTGTCACCTTCATCTACGGTGACGCCATGGCGGCGAAGCACGAACGCAAGATTCAGCAGTGGATCCGCGAGTACAAGGCGGCCCTGGAGAATATCGCAACGAGACTCTCCCAGGAGTCGCGCCAGTGGACGCTGACGGACATGCCGGCTGCATTTGACTCGTATGATAGTATTGCCGAGTTCCAGGGTACCGTGATGACAGAACTTGCTATACAGGGTGTGGATGCCATCGAGGATATCTTCCCATGTGCGCCAACGCAGGAGGGTATTCTCATCAGTCAAGCTAAAGACACCGAGAGCTATCGCTCTAGGGTTAACATCAAGGTCTCAGCTCAATCAGGCTGCTTTGTTGATATCCCCAAGCTTCGCGAGGCGTGGGCCGCCGTTGTGCAGCGTCACTCTCTCCTACGTGCCATGATTGTCGACAGCTTTCCCGGCAGCGGACGATCAATGCACATCATTCTCAGAGAGCCAACCATCAACATCGGCTTGTATGAAGCTTCCACCTCAGAGGCAGTGGCGTTGGCTTTAGAGCATGGTACCAACTCCAAGGCATGGCGCCTACAGCATCATCTGACCCTGCACCAAGTCTCTGCCGAGGATGTCTACATCATTCTCGAAATGAACCACGCCATTGCGGACGGCTACTCAATCGGCCTACTCCTTGGCGATCTCCGCGCAGCATATGACGGCGCCTTGCCTCTTACTCCAGCGCCATCGTATCGCGAGTTTGTTAGACACGTCGACCAGCAGCCATACGACGACAGCCTCACGTTCTGGAAGAAGTCCCTTTCTGATGCACAGCCGTGCCACTTCCCACGCCTCAGCGATGAAGCTAAGACGGAACTATGCCGTGAGTCGACCAGAATATCCGTCCCGGACATCAACACAGCGCAGATACGGGCCTTTTGCACACAGCACGAAGTCACCCCTGCCACAGTCATCCAGACCGCGTGGGCCATGGTCTTAAGTAGCTACACCGGCTCTAGGTCCCCCAGCTTTGGTGTCCTATGTTCAGGGAGAGATTTGCCTATCCATGGCGTCGAGGACATTTTCGGTCCCCTAATCGGCATGCTCGTCTGCCACGTCAAGCTTTCTGACAAGACGCAGAGTATTGTCGAGACGGTCAAAGCTGTACAAGAGGGGTATACAACTAGCCTGCCACACCAGAATGTGCCTCTTGCCGCTATTCACAATGCCATGGGGCTAGATGTGGATGATGCGCTGTTTGATAGTGTGATTTCGTTCCAGAAGCCGAGCGGCCAAGCTGGACAGGATGGTCAACAAGAGGAAGTTGAGTTTACAGTTGTAGGCGGTGTCGATCCGTCAGAGGTGAGTTCTCTCTGTCCGTCCTGACAGACATTATACCAGAGTTATATACAGCAGACTTGCTAACATTTCTTGCTCTTCTAGTATGCCATTTCCATCCAAGCAGTCGACAGTACTACAGAGGTGCGCGTCATCATGGACTACCGCATCGCCCTCTCCACGATAAAAGCAGATCAGCTATCCCGCTGCTTCAGTGCTGCCATTGCATCTATAGTCAGGCCCGACGACATCGTTCCCAGACAGATCCAAGACGTAGACCTCCTCGATGACTCGACCAGCGCGCAACTCTGGGAGTGGAACAAAAACCTCCCACCTCCCATCGAGAAATGTGTTCATGAGATTATTGCCCAACAAGCCGATACACAGCCCACAAGACCGGCTGTCTGCGCATGGGACGGCGAACTAACGTATGCTGAACTCGACAACATCAGCACACGTCTCGCATGGCACCTACTAGACCTCGGCGTGCAACCCGGCCTTACGATGATCCCGATTTGTTTCGAAAAGTCCATCTGGGTTATCATCGCGATCCTGGCGGTCCTCAAAGCCGGTGCAGCGTTTGTGCCGCTGGATCCAACGCAGGCTGCCGAGCGACGCGAGAAGCTTCTCGGTGAGATTGATGCTCGATTGGTCCTCACATCGACAGGGTATAGCCAGACTTCGTTCGGCAAGGGCAAGACTGTGTTAGCCGTTGACCAGATGCTGGCCGACAACTTGACTGGGAATGTTCAGCAAGAAAGGGCGCCGACGAATTTCGATCAACAAGCACCGTGTTATGTGCTCTTTACTTCAGGCAGCACTGGCTTGCCCAAGGGTGCCCTGCTCCAGCACGTAGCGGTGTCTACGAGCTGTTTCTACCACGGTACAGAAATAGGCTTCTCCAACGCCTCTAGGGTGTTCCAATTTGCCTCATACACCTTTGACGCATGCATCATGGAGATCTTCACCACCCTCATCTTCGGAGGCTGTATCTGCATCCCGTCAAGTGATGACCGGATGGACGACGTTCCCAGCGCGATCAACTCACTACAAGCGAACCTGATGTTCCTAACACCTACCGTAGCGAATTTGCTCAACCCCGAGGACATCCCATCAATGCAAACTATTATCCTCGGGGGTGAGGCAACCACGACAGACGACTTTACTCGATGGAGACACTTGGGCAGAGTGCTTAATGGGTTCGGACCTACAGAGTGCACCGTATTTTGCCTCATGAATTCCGGTGACGAAGTGTACAAGCATCAAGGCCACATTGGTCGTGCAGTCGGTTCCGCAAGCTGGGTCGCCGACCCCGAGGATCCAGAGCGATTAGTTCCCATCGGCGCAGTAGGGGAACTTCTTATCGAAGGGTACGGCCTAGCAAGGGGATATCTCAATGACCCGGACCGGACGGCAAAATCGTTCATCGAGAACCCTGGATGGCTTGTTCGTGGTGGCCGGTCTGGCCGGCTATATAGAACCGGCGATCTGGTGCGGTACAGCGAGAACGGTAGTGTCATCTATCTCGGACGTGCAGACACACAGGTCAAGGTCCGTGGACAGAGGCTAGAGTTGAAGGAGATTGAGCTTCAAGTCTCTGCCAATCTGCCACATGTGCAACAGGTTGTTGCGGAGGTTATTATTCCAACTGGCGAGGAAGCAAATCCGTTGCTGGCTGCATTTGTTGTTGTCGCTAAGCTCAAAGGAGAGGAAAAAGGGGCCGGCTTTGACCAAATCAAGGTCTTGACTAACCCACCCGAGGTTGAAGAGCTGCTGTCCCAGTGCCTACCCTCGTATATGATCCCATCCGTCTGGTTTCAAGTCACACAGCTTCCCCTTACAGCATCCGGCAAGACGGACCGGAAGAAGCTGCGCGAGATGGGATCCAACTACTCCAAATCGCAGCTCGCCAGCTTACAAAATACGGCCAAGGTACACAAGCGAGCCCCAGAAACCAAATTTGGCCGGCAGATGCTTCAGCTCTGGGCCGGTGTGCTTGGCTTGGAAGCAGAAGAGATTGGGCTGGACGACAACTTCTTCCGCCTCGGCGGTGACTCTGTCGCCACGATGAAGCTGGCTAGCAGCGCCCGCAAAGCTGGTTCAAGGCTGTCTGTAGCACAGGTCTTTCAGAATCCGAAGTTAGAGGATCTTGTCAGTCTACTAGAACCATCGGTTGAGTCCTGGTCGGACCAAAACTTGGAAGAAGCCGAGGAAGTGGCGCCTTTTGCGTTGCTTGAGAAAACGGTTGATGTTGAACGGTGCCGCCAAGACGTTGCCGAGCTCTGCCGCGTTTCGATTGATGTCGTCGAGGATATCTATCCTTGTACGCCCATGCAGGAAGGCCTCGTGGTGCAGACGATCAAAAACCCCGGAGACTATGTCCTCCAGAACGTCATGGAACTCGCAGACCACATCGATCTGACTCGATTCCGCCAGAGCTGGGAGCACACGGTGCGATCAAACCCCATCCTGCGGACCAGAATTATTCAACACGAGACGCACGGCCTATTACAAGTAGTGCTACAGGAAGGGATGCACTGGCGAGAGGCAAGCGACCTCGACGAGTATCTCAGAAAGGACAAGCTCGAGGCCATGGATCTTGGCCGCCCCTTGGCTCGATATGCAATTGCGTCGAGCGAGACAAGTCAAAAGAGGTGGTTCGTTTGGACTATCCAGCACTCTATCTACGACGGTGGGTCTCTGCCTTTGATGAAAGACCAAGTCGAGAGGGCTTACCTTGACGGAACCTCAACCTCTCCATCGCTACCCAAGTTCAATCTCTTTGTCAAGCACATCCTAGAACACAACAAGGACGGTGCAGCGGTCGACTTCTGGAAGACCAACTTCGCCGACTACGACTCACCGGCATTTCCTCCTTTACCCAACGCAGGCCACCCCGTGGTAGCCGATGCCCTCGTCGAACGAGCATGTACCTCGCTGCCGACGAAGTCAAAGAACGGCATCACCGTCGCCACTGCCCTCGGGGCATCTTGGGCCATGGCAGTGAACCGACAAACTGGTGTTGACGATGTCGTCTTCGGCATGACACTCTCAGGACGGAACGTACAAGTCGCCCGAATCGAGGACATCGTCGGACCGACCATTGCTACCATCCCCATGCGGGTTCGCATTCCCTCAGAAGCATCGGTGTCAGAGTACATGGCCAATGTACGAGACCAAGCAGTCTCAGTGATGCCTTACGAACAGACAGGCATGCACCGAATCGCCGCCATCAGCGCCGAAGCCCAGCGAGCGTGCAACTTCCAGACTCTGCTCGTCGTCCAGCCTGCGCAAAGCGGCTACGGTTCGCATGGTACTTCTGAACTGGGAACTTGGCAAAATACTCTTCAGACACGCGAGTTTACAACGTACGCGGTTACTTTAGTCTGCCAGCTCGAACAGGATGGAGGCTTGAGGGTGGGCTGTGCTTTCGACCCTAGGGTTGTTGAGGCGTGGAGAATGGAGAGGATTCTTGATCATTTCGTCGCTATTACACAACAGCTTCTCAAGGCGCAACCTCGGGAGCCGTTGACTGATATTGGGGGTCTTCTACCTTCAGATGATGAGGAGATATGGCGCTGGAATGACAGTGTTCCTGCGGCGGTTGACAGATGCATCCACGACATAATTCACGACCAAGAGTCCCGACAGCCCAAGGCGCTCGCCATCGATGCGTGGGACGGCAAGTTGAGCTACGAGGAGCTAATGGCCAGCTCAATACTTATCGCAACGCACCTCCGGAAGCTAGGAGTCAGCAAAGGCGACATTGTGCCCTTGTCGTTTGAGAGGTCCGAGTGGACCATTGTCGCGATGCTGGCTGTGCTTCAGGCCTCCGCCGTCTTTGCCCCGCTGGACCCGACGCAGGCACATGAGCGTCGAGAACTTGTACTTGAACAAACGGGTGCCAAGTTGATTCTAACTTCGGAGCGATACTCGGACCTTAAGCTCGGAGAAGGACGATCTGTCTTGTCGGTTGGACCTAACCTGCTAGCTTCGTTGCAGCAGGACGAGACTATCGCCACCGATAACATGACGGAAGAAGCCAGCCCAGATTCAGGGGCATATGTTATCTTTACCTCGGGGAGTACCGGTCAGCCCAAGGGAGTGCTCGTGTCGCATGGAGCTATCAGTTCTAGCAGTACACACCATGGAGCACTCATCGGCCTCACAAACAGTTCCCGCTTCCTCCAGTTCGCCGCATACACTTTCGACGCATCCATCACAGAGATCCTTACGACCCTGGCCTTTGGCGGATGCGTATGTGTTCCTTCACAAGATGACTTAATGGGGGATCTCGCGGGAACAATGCAGACGTTTGTAGTTAACGTTGCCCTGCTAACTCCTTCGGTGACTCGCCTGCTCCAACCTAGTAGCGTACCCTCACTCAAGACTCTGCTCTTTGGCGGCGAGGCTGTACTGAATTCTGACATTGAGTGCTGGGCCACTGCCGTTGACAACGTTATTAATCTATACGGTCCCACGGAATGCGCCATCATCTGCTGCGGTGGGCGCATCGAGATCGCACACGCAGAGCAAGACGTGGTCCCTGGACACTTGGGCAAGGCCGTTGGATGTGCGAGCTGGATCGTTGACCCCCAGAACGCAGACCGTCTGATGCCCGTCGGCGCAATAGGCGAGCTTGCCGTCGAGGGACCGATTCTGGCCCAGTGCTATATCGGGGATGCAGACCGTACTGCGGCGTCATTTATCCAAGATCCGGCCTGGTTGGTCCCCAGAAGAGGTGGGAGGGTGTACAAAACTGGAGACCTTGTGCGGTATGGCCCCGATGGCAGCTTGTCATATGTCGGGCGCAAGGACAACCAGGTCAAGATTCGTGGACAACGGCTCGAGCTAGCCGATGTCGAGTTCCATCTTCGAGGATGCATGCCCGACGCAAAACAGCTCGTTGTCGAGGTTATTCCGGCTGGCCACGGTTCGGGCCTTACCCTTGCCGCCTTTGCCGTTGTCACCAACGACACTGGATCAGCCTTTGCCGAAGACTTTGGTATCTGCATCGTTCCCGCGATACCAGAAGTTGAAGACGAACTGTCCAAACGAGTCCCGAGTTACATGATCCCCACGATATGGTTCACGATGGCCAAGCTGCCACTCAACAGCTCTGGCAAGACTGACCGTAGGAAACTACGAGACCTCGGCGCTTCTTGCTCCATAGCAGCCAAACCCCAAGATAAGACGCAAGAAAACAAGAGGGTGCCGTCGACGAAAGACGAACTCTCGCTGCAGAGCGCCTGGGCCCGCGTCCTCAACATTGAATCTTCGACTATTGGTCTGGACGACAGCTTCTTACGGCTCGGAGGCGACTCCATCACCGCCATGCAGGTCTCTTCCGCACTGCGTGCGTTGACACCTCACGTCCCAGTCGCAACGATCCTCAAGTACAAGACTATCAGTCGGATCCTCGGGGCTCTGGAAGCTCAACGTGCCACTGTCGCGGCCGACTCTGTAACCGTTCAGGATGGGACAACAGATGTAGCACCTGGCCAACCCTTCGAACTCAGCCCTATCCAGCAGGTCTTCTTTGGATACCAACTAGATCCCCATGTTCAGTTCGACCAATGCTTCTTTTTGAAAGTAGCTGCTACGGTTAGCCATCAAGAACTGTCCCAGGCGCTTGATGCTATCGTGGCAACTCACTCCATGCTGCGAGCTCGTTTCCGGAAAGAGTCGGATGACAAGTGGCAGCAGTACATTTTACCAGACGTCAAGGGCTCGTACACGCTGCATTCTGAAGAGTGCGAAGACGAGGATGCTGTATCATATACTATTGCCCGCTGTCGCGATTCCCTAAATATTACAGCAGGCCCGCTCTTTGCCGGTATCCTCGTCGACAAGGCCGGTGAACAGAGTTTGTTCCTCGCAGTCCACCATCTTGTCGTCGACTTGGTGTCGTGGAGGATCATACTCCAAGACCTCGAGACTCTTCTAATGGCGAGCAAAAACGGCGTTACAGCTTCTCTACCAGCACCTGCGTTATCATTCCCTGCCTGGTGCAGGCTGCAGAAGACATACGCCGAGACAAACTTCACATCCGAAAAGACGCACTTTGACGAGACTCCGGCACCGATGCTGTCGTACTGGGGAATGGACTCTGCTGACGAGAGGCTTCAAGATACAACTAGCCACAGCTTCACGCTCAGCGTGGAAGCCACATCGGCGCTTTTCGGCAGATGCAACGATGCGTTCAGGACGAGGCCGATGGAGTTGATGATTTCGATCCTTCTGCATGCCTTTGGACAGGCCTTTAGAGATAGGCCCCTACCCGCCGTCTGGAACGAAGGACACGGGCGGGAAGTCTGGGACGACGGCTTGGATCTCTCCAGGACATGCGGTTGGTTCACGACCCTAGCACCAGTGCAGATCCAACAGGGGACTACATTGCAAGATTTCGTCCGCCAGACCAAAGACTACATCCGCAGCATACCGCAGAATGGGTGGTCGTACTTTGTTTCCCAATTCATCAACAAGGGCGCTTCCGACAAGTTCATCTCGAACCTCCCCGCCGAGATTATGTTCAACTACAGCGGCGGCTACGGACAACTCGAACGTGGTGATTCTTTCTTCCAGAATATAGCCACGCCGCCATCACACGCTGAGTCTGCGACAACCTTCAGGCGTCACGCCGTCTTCGATGTCCTGGCTGGTGTCAACCGCGGCCAACTTTCCGTCAACTTTGTCCTACCCAAGAGCGTAGTGTCGCAAGCACACGTCTCAGAGTGGATCGCACAATATCAGGCCAGTCTAGAGGCCCTGGGACACAGAAGCGGGAACGACGACGACAAGATCTCGACTCGCCTGACCTTGACTGACTTCCCAGGAGTGTTTGACTCGTACGAGGCCATTGATGAGTTCCACAGCAATGTGCTCCCAGGTCTTGATATTGCTTCCGTAGACGACATTGAGCACATCTATCCCGCTGCCCCTGCGCAAGAGGGTATTCTTATCAGCCAAGTCAAGGATGCCAAGAGCTACCACTCCCGTCTGCACATCAAGGTCACCTCTCACAACAAGAACTCGCCAATCGACATAGTGAGACTACAGGAAGCATGGCAGACTGTCGTTCAGCAGCACGACCTCCTTCGTGCCGTATTCATCCACCAATTCCCCGGGAACGGCCGCATCATGCAAATCATCCTCGCCAACCCACGCATCAGCATACACGTCAACCATAAAGCCACAGATGCGGACGTGACTCGGTCCATCCGCACGCAAGATCCGCCGCATTATACGTCCTCGGGCCTGCAGCACCATCTCACCATGCACCAGGTGAGTGAAGAGGAAGTGCATTTCGTTCTCGAGATCAACCATGCCATCATCGATGGGTATTCGACGACCATATTGGCAAGGGATTTACAGGCGGCATATCGAAGCGGTGACGGCGGCAGTACATCGCTAGCTCCATCTATGTCGTCGTATGGTGACTTCATCGCGTTTGTAGACGGCCAGTCGCGAGATGAAGGCATCAAGTTCTGGACAGACCACCTCGCGGGGTCCGAGCCATGCCACTTCCCAGACTTGTCAACACCATCGTCATCAGATGGTTCCATCTCCGCTGATGCCAAGAATAAAGGAGATGCAGACGAAGGCACATCCATCCACGTCCCCAACCTCAACACCACACTCATCCGCCAATTCTGCAAAGCCTCAGAAATAACCCCCGCCACCGTCATCCAGCTAGCCTGGGCAATCGTCCTGCGATGGTACACCGGCTCGCTGGACCCGTGCTTTGGCATTCTATGCTCTGGACGCGATCTGCCAATCACCGGCGTCGACGGCATCTTTGGCCCGTTGATTGGCATGTTGACTTGTCGCGTGCAGCTCGACGGTGCAACCGTGGCCGAGGCGTTGGTGACAATGCACGCCAGCTATTTCGAGAGTCTGCCGTATCAGACCGTTTCGTTGGCGACGGTGCAAAATGCGCTGGGGCTTGGGAGTCATGTGCTGTTCAATAGTGTTGTATCATTCCAGAAGACGGGTCGCGCAAGTGAAAAGGAGGTTTGTGGTGGTGGTAATGATGTTGAAGTTTCGTTGGCAGGTGGATATGATCCAACAGAGGTAAGTTGTTGCTATTATTCATCCCGTCATTATCCAGATACGATCCGATCTTGGTTCTAAAGAAAGACAGTACGGCATATCAGTCCGTGCCATCGACAGCCCCGGCGACCTTCAAGTTATCGTCGACTGCCGATGGATCCTCGGCGACACAGAAGCAGCTCAGATTGGACAGTGCTTCAGCACCGCCATAGAGTCCATCATATCCGACAGCCAGTCGCCCATCAAGGACCTTGACGTCTTGAGCACCCAGGCGCGCGACCAGCTATGGCAGTGGAACAGCACTGTCCCAGAAGCATCTGAACTGCGCGTCCACGACCTCATCGAGGATATGGCGCTCAGTTGCCCTGACAGGGTCGCTATCTGCAGCTGGGACGGCGACTTGACGTACCAAGAAATGACTGAACATGCGGGACGACTTGCTAACAGCCTCATCCAAAACGGTCTTGCTCCGGAGAGCGTCGTCCCGTTGTGCTTTGAAAAGTCGAAGTGGACTGCCGTTGCCATGCTCGCGGTGCTGCGAGCTGGGTGTGCTTTTGTCCTTCTCGACCCGTCGCAGCCCGAAGATCGTCTTATCAAGATTATCCGGCAGACCAATGCAACGGCTAGTCTGTCTTCGCGGTCATCATCTCATGTTTTGTCTAAGATGGTGCCGGATGTGGTCGTCGTCGCCGAGGACTCACCGTACCTCAACCACCCGGTCCTTCCGAGGGATCAAGGCAGAGGCCAGCCGTCGTCTCTGATGTATATCATATTCACCTCGGGCACGACAGGAGAACCGAAAGGCACCATGATTAGCCACCGCTCCTTTGCTTCAGCCATCACGCACCAGGCACACCGGGTCGGCTTCTCCCCGACCACCAGAATCCTAGACTTTGCCTCATACAGCTTCGACGTCTCTGTCAATACTCACATGATGGCCCTCACCACGGGCGGTTGTATCTGCGTGCCATCCGAAGAGGACCGCAAGAACAGTCTGACTGAGGCCATCGTACGGTTCGGCGTCGACACCATCGACGTGACCCCCTCGGTGTGTCGTCTGCTCGACCCCAACGACATGCCGCTGGTCCGCACCATGATACTCGGCGGAGAACAGCTTCGGCCTACGGACATTTCACATTGGCCAGCCCGCGTGAGGATCGTGAACTGCTACGGCCCGTCTGAGTGTACCCCGACCAGCACCATCAATGACATCCAAGGTGCTACGACGATTACTGGCATCGGCAAGGGCACGGGAGCGGTCACCTGGATCGTCGACCCAACTAACCACGATGTGCTGGCCCCACTGGGGACAGTAGGTGAGCTGCTTATCGAAGGCCCTATTGTCGGTCAGGGATACCTGGGCGATCCGGTGCGAACGGCAGCGGCATTCATACACGACCCGAAGTTCCTACTCAGGGGTTCAGCCTCGCATCCAGGCCGCCGGGGATATCTCTACAAAACCGGAGATCTCGTGCGGTACCAGAGCGATGGCAGCCTGACCTACATGGGTCGCAAGGATACGCAGGTCAAACTACGCGGACAGCGCGTCGAGCTAGAAGACATCGAGCACCATGCCCTGACTTGTCTATCCGGGGCCAAGGAGGTTGTCGTAGAAGCCATCCGGCCGTCGGGCGAAGGTGGAGGTCAACAACTCCTTGCCGCATTTATTGTCACGGACGGCGAGAAGGTCATCAACACCAAGGAGCCGGTTCATCACGATGGCATCAGTGTCAGCATCCTGTCCGGCACCACAACAGTCGAAGACTCCCTCTCCCAGCGACTTCCTAATTACATGGTCCCGACAGTCTGGTTTGCCATCGACGCAATGCCGCTGACCACATCGGGAAAGATGGATCGTCGAAAGCTGCGCGAGATTGGTTCCTCGTATTCCATGCTGCAGATCAACCAACGCAGCGAGGCCAATGGGGACAGCCGCAATCCGACAACGGAGCTTGAGATTGCTCTACAGGCTCTATGGAGCCAGATCCTGGGCGTCGAACAGAAACATATCGGGCTCAATGATAATTTCTTCCGTCTGGGTGGCGATTCTCTCAGAGCTATGAGCTTGGTGTCTGCGGCGAGAAAGGCCGGCTTAGGATTGTCTGTTGCGCAGATATTCCAGCATCCGAGGCTGGGAGAGCTTGCAACGGAGCTTCCAGTTGTTGAAGGTGCACAGGCTGCAGAGGAAAACGAAGAGGAGTTGCAACCGTTTTCACTACTCTCTACTCATCAAGAAGATTTGGATGAGTATATCGAGCATGTGGCTCAACTATGTTCCATCGACTTCGACGCTGTCGAGGATATTTACCCTACCACGCCTCTACAGCAAGGCCTCATGGCGCTCACGGCAAGACATCCCGGCGACTATGTGATCCAGAACGTCATGCAGATAGCCGCTGCAACGGATTGTGAGCGGCTGCAGCAGTCATGGGAGGAAGCGGTACGACGTACACCGACTCTGCGCACCAGGGTTGTACAAGACCATACCAGTGACGCCGTGCTCCAGGTCGTTACCAGGGATTCGAGCATCCGGTGGAGGCATGGTAACGACCTCGAAGCGTATCTTGAGCACGACAGAACCGAGTCCATGCAGCTTGGCGAGCCACTTACTCGCTTTGCCATTGTCCGGGAAGCCGGAGACGGGTACCTCGTGTGGACAATTCATCACGCCGTATACGATGGACAGTCACTACCCGCGATCCAGAACTTAGTTCACAATATCTACTATGACCGGTTGGACGTCGTTCCGAACCACCTACCCTTCAACAACTTCGTCGGCTACCTCCTCAAACAAGATGAAAACACCGGGAAGTCATTCTGGGAGGACACTCTCGCTGGATACGAGTCCACTGCGTTCCCGCCTCTCCCACCCTCTCTTGTCGACGGCGTCATCAAGGCCGATGTCTCCCTCAATCTGTCCTTCGAAATGCCTCCCGTGACGGAATCCAGCGTCACCCTCGCAACAATCATCAGAGCCGCATGGGCCCAGGCCGTGTACCACAACACTGGTTCTCGAGATATCATCTTTGGCGCTACACTCTCAGGACGCAACGCCCCAGTCGCTGGCATCGAGGACATTATCGGCCCGACCATTGCCACTGTGCCTGTCCGCATCGGCATCCCTCAGCGATACGTACAATCGACAGTGATGCAGTTTCTGCTCGACGTGCAGGCTCAGTCAACGGCCATGATACCGCACGAACAGTTCGGTCTACAGAGAATCGCCAAGATCGGTGATTATGCGCAGAGGGGATGCGACTTCAAGACCCTGCTCATCATTCAGCCCCACGAAGACGATGGCGATGATCAGTCTTCTGATGCACAGCTCGGCGCCTGGCGCGAAGCAGTTGCCGAGACTGGGCAGTTCAGCACGTACCCGCTGACCGTAATATGTCGCCTCTCTGCCACGGGAAGCATGTATCTGGGGTGCTCGCTCGACCCGCGTGTTCTCCCGCAGTGGCGAGCCGAAAGGATGCTCGAACAGCTTGGGTTCCTGATTAGACAGTTGTCAACCATAAATCTGGGCATCGGTATTGTTGAGATTGACGGGTTAATGCCGTCGGACAGAGAGTTGCTGTGGACGTGGAACAAGAATGTCCCGGCTCCCGTGGATACTTGTGTCCATGAACTCATCCAGCAGCGCGTCGAGATGCAGCCAAATGCGTCCGCGCTGAGTGGCTGGGATGGGGAGATGAGCTACAGCGAGCTGGACGCCGCATCGTCGAGCCTTGCATCACACCTCGTCAATGGCCATGGGCTAGCTCCAGGGGCAATGGTTCCGTTGTGTTTCGAAAAGTCCATCTGGGCTGTTGTGTCAATGCTGGCGATTCTCAAGGCCGGCGCTGCCTTTGTGCCCCTTGATCCTGCGCAGAGGGCAGAGCGCAGGGAGAGGGTTCTGGGGCAGATCGGCGCAGGTATAATACTAACCTCGGAGCAGCTCGTTAGCAACGTGGAAGTCGAGAGTGGTCCAGAACGAATTGTTGTTCCTGTAGGACCTCGTCTTCTAGCAAGTGTTAGCGGAAACGACGACATACCAAAGTCAGGCAGTCCCAGCTCTGCAGCGTACATCATCTTCACGTCTGGCAGTACCGGCCAGCCTAAGGGCGTTGTCCTCGAACACCGCGCCGTAGCGACAAGTTGCACGCACCACGGTCTATCTATCGGGCTCAGGGAGACTTCGACGGTGTTACAGTTTGCCTCGTATGCCTTTGACGCCTCGATCCAGGAGATCATCACTACTCTGGTGTACGGCGGCACCGTTTGTATCCCATCTGAGTACAACCTACGGAATAACCTCACCGAAAGCATCCAAAACATGAACATCAATACTGCGTACCTCACGCCTTCAGTTGCAAAACTGATCAACCCCGCTGGCGTTCCCGGGCTGAAGACGCTCATGCTGGCGGGAGAAGCGTCAAGAGTCCAGGACTTCCAATGTTGGTCGCGACCAGGGCAGACAATGCTGCATGGATATGGCCCGACGGAGTGCGCTGTGCTCTGTTGCGTTGCGCATATCAATCTTGATGCATCGGATGAGATGCGGCCTGGCTGCATTGGCACAGCCACAGGTGGAACAAGCTGGGTCGTCGACCCAGACGACCACGACAAACTCCTTCCCATAGGAGCTGTTGGAGAGCTTCTCATAGAAGGCCACATCCTAGCACGCTCATATCTCCACGACCAGGCCATGACCGACGCCGTGTTCATCGATACTCCGTCCTGGCTCGCGCAAGGGGTCTCTGGACGCCGTGGCCGACTGTACAAGACGGGCGACTTGGTGTCCTACAACCCGGACGGCAGCCTCAACTACATCGGCCGGAAGGACTCGCAGGTTAAGATCCGCGGCCAGCGTGTTGAGCTCGCGGGCGTCGAGGCGTCGGTGCTGCAGTGTCATCCTGAGGCGATTCAGGTCGTGGCCGAGGTCATCACACCTGTTGGCGAGGGCGCGAACCCGGCTCTAGCGGCGTTTGTGGTTCTAAACAATAACGACGATGCGGCTGTGTCGTTGAGCAAGACGCAGAGCGGAGTGAATATCGGCATCCTCCCTGTTTCTGCGACGGTCGATGATCGCCTTTCAGAGCTGGTGCCCAGTTACATGGTACCCTCGGTGTGGTTCGTCATCGATTCCCTACCCCTGAATACCTCGGGCAAGACGGACCGCAAGAAGCTACGCGGACTTGGCTCGTCCTTTTCCGTTGAGCAACTTGCCGCCCTACGACGTGTTGGGGGGGGCCAAAAGCGACCGCCCTCGACAGTTGCCGAAAAGACGCTGTGCGAGATAATCGGAAGAGTGCTCAATGTCGACACAGCCAGCATCGGACTCGACGATAGCTTCTTTCAGCTTGGTGGCGATTCCATCACTGCTATGCAGCTGTCGACTGCTGCGCGTCAGCAGGGCCTGAATGTCTCGGTGGGAAGAATCACTCGCCTCAAGACAATCAGTCGGATATTGGAAGCTTGTGGTGTTGACAACCAGGTTGCTGCACCACATACAAATGGACATGAGGAGGATGACAACAAGACAGTCGCTTTGGCGCCCATCCAGCAAATGTTCTTCCTCCACCAGCCAAACCCCAATGTCTGCTTCGATCAGTTCTTCTACCTTCGCCCAAAGACACCCATCTCACAGTCTCTGCTTGTGTCGGCCCTCGACAAAACCGTCACGGCACATCCGATCCTCCGCGCCCGCTTCAGACAGAACGACGCTGGAACCTGGGAGCAGCGCATAGCGCAACGTGGAGAAGACAACTTCCGCTGCATATTCCAGAAGTGTTCCAATTATGAGCAGGTTGCATCATTCATTCAGCACCAGCGAGCCAGTTTGGACATTACATCTGGTCCGCTGGTTGCGGCCGTTCTGTTCGAGGTAGACGGCGATCAGACGCTCTTCATAACGATCCACCATCTCGTCGTCGACTTGGTTTCCTGGCGCATCATTCTCGGCGATCTGGAGACACTGCTCACATCAGACCCTTCCGCCGAAGTCACACTGACGCCATCAACGACATCGTTCCGGACCTGGTCATCCCTCCAAGCCCAACACGCCGTCCATCTTAACCAACAGCCGCTCGCCGTTCCACCACCGCAAATCTCATACTGGACCAGCGACAGCGACGCGAGCCGGGACGCCGACTCGACCACGTTAGCCTTCTCCATCGATGAAGAAACTACGAAGGCCATCTTGGGAGCCTGCAACGACGCCTTGGGTACCAAGCCCATTGAGCTGATGATTTCGGCGTTGCTCTTCTCCTTTGGTCAGACGTTCAAGGACAGGGCGCTGCCGACTGTTTTCAACGAAGGACATGGGCGCGGGACGTGGGATGAATCGCTGGATGTAGACCTGTCGAGGACTGTCGGCTGGTTCACCACGCTATATCCAATCCATCTTGATCCCACACAACAACAACAAACTGGGCTGCTCGACTTGATCGCCCAAACACACAACACCATGTCAACAGTGTCATCTCCCGATAACGGCGCCGCATACTTCACCTCGCAATTCGCCACACCGCAGTCAGCATCATCCTTTGTGCAGCGCCAGCTCCCCGCCGAAATCGTCTTCAACTACGGCGGCGTGTACCAGCAGCTCGAGCGCGACGACGCCTTCTTTGAGATCACTTCGCTGTCGAGGATGGCCAACAAGAACACCGAGGATAACACAGACGCGAAGATGTTCGACATCGATCCCCCCTCAGCGGCCGAAGCGCAGCAGTATGCGCTGTTTGAAGTTGTAGCGGGCGTGGCCAAGGGCCGGCTCCGCGTCTCGGTGCTGTTCAGCAAGCACTTGATGCACCAGGACAGGATTGGAGAATGGTTTGCTGGGTTTGAGGAAGCTTTACGGAGGATTGCCCAGGAGGCGGCTGATTGAGCAATGATGAACGTGGTTATCTTTCTTTTTTTTTTGGTGCCGCATACGAGTTTCGCTCGGTTGTTGTCTTATTGGTTATTTCTGTTACCTGTTTTGTCTTCTTTGGATATTGTTTGCAGTTGTACTTTGTTAGCGCAAGAAATTGAATCACTTACTCGTTACTGTTTTCCGCGCCATAAGAGATGCGTGAAGAACTCTTGAGCCGAATATGTGGGCATATTGAGGCAAGCTGAACCGATGGTGTTGAGAGCCTAGTCTTGGTTGTTGGGTAGCGTTATTTGGCCCTCATCGGCAAAAGGAGCTGCGAGGTTGTGATTAATGTCATGGTCTTAGCGCTTGATTCTTAAGTAGATTAAAATCCCAATGAGTTATATGAAATACAATTCTCAAATCCTACTTTACATCAAAGATATTCAGTGCAGGGTAAGAGTGGTAGTGTTAGCCTGACACTGCGAGCGTTGGTTTACTTCGCACAGACGCAGGCCTCCCAGGGAAGGAAAACACCGCACACGTTAACAATGGCAATTACAGAATAAGTAAGTTATATTAGCCAAATTATTACTAAATCAGAGTATAAATTCTATATAAAAAAGATCATAAAATGAACTAAATGTAGCTATAAATTATTATTTTCCGTCAGATTTCCTAAATTAATATTTAGGGGATAAAGCATAGTGATGTTCTATGGTATGTGGTGTGTTTCTGCCACCCCTTAGCAGGGTCTATTACCTTGTAAACTTAACTTAAATGACGGCTAGAATTAGTTCAAGCCCCTGGAGACCAACATGACAACTTCCAAGGCTACAGCATAATGACGGCTCAGATGACTCTGGTGTCGACTGCGCCATCTGACTTATGGGCTGGCCAGGTCACCCCGGAGTGCACCATGATCAACTGCAAGGCTGACCCTTAATCACCAGCGTGTCGTACAGACGTAATTAAAGGCGGTGGCGAGAGTTCAAGGTCCGTGTGAGCATTTCGACCTAACTTTGACACTTTGACGTGTCCAAAGCGCGCCGTCATGACCGACGGTGCCCCGTCAACCTTTTGCATCGACGGTCTTGGCAAAAAGACAGTTCAGTCAGTGTCTCGTCTTACCCCCGTTCGCATAAGGCCGCTGATGCTGGCTGAGCTGAGCTGAGCTGGCATTGAGCTGTTGTTTTTATGGGCTTTCTCGAGGCGCAGACCTACGTAATCCAGCCGCATAACTTATTACTGGGTACCTACCTCATCCACAGGCCGCACGGGACCCTTGCCAAGAGCTGCAAGATGCAAGCAAGTGCCAGGCAAACGAATAAACCAGAGGCGTTGGAGACATCGGCTCCCGGCAACCAGCACAGCAACAAACAACTGCTTGGCTTTTTTTTTATTGCTCCAGCATTTAGTTTTTACGCCTTGGCTTGCGTCTGCCTGTGAATTCCTGTGCTTTACTCTGTGTTACGTAGGCGTACGACACACGCAAATAGTGTATCAAGGCACACCCTCTCTGCCTGCCGTCGACGCCAAAAGACAACACAGCCACCGCCGGCTGACGTTTATTTTTCGCCCTCACAGCCGTCGTCTTCTTCGCCCTTGTCCGTAAATCCCCCCACGGTTTTCGGCACTTCCTTTTCACATCATTTACCGACATTTTCTGGTGTTTTCTTTTATTTCCCGAGAGTCCGTTTGCTCTCTCTGTCTCTCCCCTCCCGCCAAGAAACGCGCAGAGTGCCACGTCGTCGGTTCCCGCTCATTGCTTGCATATCAGTCGCCCTGCTGCCCGTTGCCCAAGCCCGGCCCGAAAATCACAACCACCACATAAGACATCTGGCACCAGCCACTGCTGCACTCGCCCTGCTCTTTTTTCATACTTTTTGGGGCTTTCTTTTGTCTCTCAGCAGCCCAACCCTTTGTCACAGCATTGCAAAACACGGTTGGCAATACTGCCGGTTTCGGGGAGGATCCGTGTGAGAATAGTGGGATCTCATCTTTATTAATCACTGCGTGCCCCCCCTCCCTCTCTCCTTGAGACGGCTCCACCAGTATTCAACAACCCCACGTCCACGACTACACTATCTCGAATCTCACACCAACCCAGAAATGGAGGCTCGCTCCCTCACCTCGGTCAACAACCTCGCGGCCAACCCGCCACAATATCCCATAAACCCGACCGACGAGCGTCAAGATCCCCTGGTCCTTTACATCTCCCGCGTCCCCGGCACTCGAGGTACGTCCCTTTATTAGATGGGAAGCTACAGTTAACAAGCTGCGCTATGTCCCGCCCATGATATTATAACACTAACCAAAACTTCCCTTCCAGATGTCATCCTCTCTCCCTTCAAACCCCAGCTGAAAATCGTGTCCTCCGAAGATATCGCCAGCTCCCTCTACTACATCCACCTAGAGGCGGCCTCTTCAGCAGATCTCTACGCACATCGCGATGACGGCTTCCGATCATCCAGCGACGACGGCGCCTCAGCCAGGAACATCCCCCGGAAGCCCCTACCCGAGTCGGCCAAACCCATAGGTCGCGACTTTCTTCCTGTTCCTGGTAACGGGAACCAGGAAGCTTCACGGCCCCGTAGCCGCACCGTCAACTCCGCCCTTGATGATGCTCGTTCCGGCCCGGCTCGGTATGAGCAAGACAGCCGGTTGAGCCTAGACAGCCAGGCCACGGAACACAGGCCACAAGCTTCGTCAATGCGCCGTACCGCGACCGTATCTCGGAGGCCCCATGGCCCTAGAGCTATGGGAAGCCGCGCCGTTCCTAACACTGACAAGCCGCTCCCGTCATTCCCTCCACCGCCCCAAATCGAAGAAGAAGGAGAGCGAGTAGTATTCCCTCAGCCTCCTCGAATAGATGAAGGAGAACGAATACCGGCCCATGCGTCCGGCCCTGGGAGGACTTACGGGAGTCGATCGCCATCGCCGAGAAAAGGAGAGACATCATTCACCAACCCATTCACCTTAGCTCTGATCCGCCGCGATCCAAGCACGGGAAACCAGTGGAACGTGGGTCACGTTTCCTCTTATCAGTCAGAAGGACCGGCAGTCGAGCATGACGAATCCGGACCCTTCATTCCCAATGTACCACCGGTCCAGTCGACGACCCCTGCCGCCAACCCCCCGATCAACATCCAAATCGAGACGTTGGGATACGGCAGATTCCGCAACATGCCCGCCAGGAGGAGTTTCGACATGGGCCCAGGCGATGGAATCCCACCCGACGCACAGGCGCCTCGAAACGACGACGCCGTGCTCTCGAGACAGGTCCTGATGAGTTATGCCAAGACTTGGAGCAGCAACTTCCGAGAGAAGTGGAATCAGGAATCCCGAGGCGAGCATCGTCGCCATGGGAGTGTGACCTCGGTGGAATCAACCGGGTCTGTGGAGCACGTTCCTGAGCCGCAGACCGTCCTAGGACAGCCAGGCCCGGGGATGCGGCCTCGTGGATACGTCTTCACCAGCCCATGGAACGGGCGGTGCGAGTTCCGAACAGGAACTACTGGCCGCACCCTCCGATGCTACCACATTTTGAAAGAGGAGCGGCCGGCGCTGAACACACTGGTGGATCAAGGTGTCCCGGTACCCCAGCAGCTAGGACACTCAATGGCCGTCAGCGAACTACGCTTCAACCTGCCGAGCGTAGAGCTTTTCAAGTCCGCCGAGGGCCGCGAGGAAGTCAAAACGCAGATTCAGGGGCACTTCAACAAGCTCCTCCAAAAGCTGGACGAGCGTACGAATAGAAACAACGACTACGACGACGGCATGGTGTCGCCGTTTGACGTAAATCTCGGCAAGGAAAAGGCCGGCGGTGGCAACCGCGGAAAGCGGGCCAAGATGGGCAAGCTCATCATTTACCCCGACGGACTGAAGATGCTGGATCTGGTGGTGGCGGCCAATATGGGTGTCTGGTGGGGGGTCTGGGAGAAGAGCTTTTGAGCGGTTCGTCTGAAGCGTTTTCGATTTAATGGCTAGGAACGGAATGATGTGTGATGGAGCTGTTAATGTTTAGATAGACATGTATACCCGCGAGATGCAGCACGAAGTTAACGACTACATGGGGTTACGGATAATGGATCAATTATTTTGGGGTCTTATTTCAATTGCTAATACGTCCTCCGCGGTGAATCAACAATTTTAATAAATCAATTGATGCCAATTGCAGAGACATCAACTCGTCATGGTGTTGTTGATCCGACGTAATACATTGCTCAGTCCAGGTTATTTGCATGCACGTGACAAGTCACGCGGCAGCGGAGCACCAATCAACTGCCCAGCATTGTAATCCCACCCGGGCCTGAGCAACTTTCCCGAGCCGACACATCACGAACCTCGACGCAAATCCTCGCCCGCTCCGCCCTCTCGCCTCGCCTCGCCCAATTGACCTCGCGTCAATCGCCCTCGCCCCTCTCAACTCTCCCCTCCATCCCTCCCTTCGCCATGGCGCCGTCTCTGGCCATGCTCGCCGCGCGACGACAGCTGGTGGCAGCGCCCCGGTCCGCCAGCAGCTCCAGCTCCCTCGTCGCGGCTACCCGGATGCTGCTCCTCTCGCAGCAGCAGCGCGGCTACGCCACCCCCAAAGGCCCGCCGCCCGCCAACTTTCGCACCAGTAGGAAAGTCACCTGGACCTGGGACAACGACAGCACGCTCGACCGCATGGGCAAGTTCTTCCTCATGACGGAGATGGCGAGGGGCATGTACCTCTTGCTCGAGCAGTTTTTCCGACCACCGTACGTCATGCCAGCTAGATTGGATATTGAGGGTGTATTGAACGATTGCTGATGAGAGGAATTACAGCTACACCATTTTCTACCCTTTCGAGAAGGTATGCTACTCCTCAATCTCGCGGATAGCTTCCCGCTCGGACCGGACCGTCACTGATACATCCAACTCCAGGGCCCCATCTCCCCCCGATTCCGAGGCGAGCACGCCCTCCGACGATACCCCTCTGGCGAAGAGCGCTGCATCGCCTGCAAGCTCTGCGAAGCTGTACGATTATTTCTTTCAACCTCGACGAACATTCCCCATACTAACATAGTTCTCAGATCTGCCCCGCCCAGGCCATCACTATCGAGGCTGAGGAGCGTGCCGACGGCTCTCGACGAACCACCCGCTACGATATCGACATGACCAAGTGCATCTACTGCGGCTTCTGCCAGGAGTCGTGCCCCGTCGACGCTATTGTCGAGAGCCCCAACGCCGAGTACGCCACCGAGACGAGAGAAGAGTTGTTGTACAACAAGGGTGGGTTTTTTCTTCTTTGCTCGGTTATTTCCTCTTGCTGCCCAATCCCTCAATTGAAGATCGTCAATGGACCTCAATTTCTGTTTTTTAACCCAATTCATCATCTCCAAAGCTTCTTCCAAGAGCTTCGCCTTCGAAGGGCCCCAACTCGGAGATGCGCGGTTTTGCCAAGACCACCCCTCGGCTAACGCATTCAAACAGAGAAACTTCTGTCCAACGGAGACAAGTGGGAGCCCGAGCTCGCAGCTGCCATCCGAGCGGACTCACCGTACAGGTGATCAATTAAAGGAGAGAGAAAAAGAAAAATAATATCACGACGACATAGCCCTGTTTTGTTCCCTTTAGGTTTATTTGTATCCGGCTCGCTCGTCGTTGTATGATCTTTTTTTTTCGGGCGGATGGGAGCAGCGGCAGCCAGCAGCAACAGCAACAACAACATATTTGTCTTGTGCTGACGGTAGACGGACACTGCACAGCGGACAGCTGGCAGTGGGCAGTGGGCGGCATCTGGATAGCGAGGTCCAGAGTGTATATAATCTAGAGCTCAAAAAAGCCCTTTGTCACTGGTCTCTTTCCCTTTGGTCTGGTGTGTGAAGTTGGTTGAGACGGACGAGGAACAGTGGACTCTTCTATCACCCAACGGCATAGTTTGCCAGTTTTCGCTAATCCGTCAAGCAGCGGTCGTTGGGTATTGGATATTAATGGCACTCTGTGAGTCCGGCTCATGACCTATCATACATCTTACTCGCCCTTCTCAGGCATTGCAGCAGCCAGCACTACCTCTCAAAACCATGGAACTTTTTTTCGACTCTAATTTTCAGCACTCCCATATCTCAGCCGTTTCCTCCTCAGCAGCACTCAACAACACCTCCATGAGCCCCGCGCCCACCTCCCTCAGCCAAGTATGGTACTGCTCCGAACTGGGATAGAAGGGACACGGCGCCGCGGTGCTCATCCCGCCAAACTCGAGCGTCATCCCCCGGACCTTGCTCGCGCCGCACTGTCGGCCGTAGAACCGACCCAGGGCATAGTCGGTGCTGGTGCCTGATGTCGGATACATGGAGACGGACTTCTCGACGAGGTAGGGCGTGTGGCCGGCTGAGGCCATGGACGTTCTCATGCGCTTCGCGAGCGTGAGCTGGGCGTTGAGGTCGGAGGCTTGCATGTACTCTCCGTACACGCTGTCCTCGGGTTCGTTGGTGATGATACCGCGCTTCCCGTCATAGGCGGCGTTGGTAAAGTTTTGGTGAGTGAAACTCGACTGGGTGGTGTCGTCGCCCCAGCCGTACAGGATCGCTCCGCCGACGGAGTGCAGGTCGATGTGCCACGACAGGCTAGGGAAGGAATCCAGCACCCAGGCAACGCTCTGCGTCTCGGGTTCAGACAAGGCCGATGTGCCGTGGAAGACGTCGCTGGCGGGGTCATCAGATGCCACCGCCCACAGCTCAGCCTCGGGGCTAAAGGCCTGGGTGTAGTTCCAGAGGAAATCGAAGTTGCGGTTCAAGTCGACGCCGAATTCGTTGTCCGAGTCGCCGCTGGCACTGGTTGGGTTGCGGTTCTTGCGCCAGCATGAGTCGGTTGACTGGTCGTGGGCCACGCCGTCGGGGTTCACCAGCGGCAGGATGACGACGCCGGCCGACAGCGCTCTGAGAACTTGCTTGTGGGTGTAGGTCTTGTTGCCGTACCTGATGCCTGCACGAGCGAGGCTGGCCTGCACTAGATCGGACATGAAGTAAACGACACTGTCTGGACCACCACGTTCACGGGCGTGGATGCCACCCATGATGAACACTCGGGGGTTGTTTCCGTAGCTTGCTCCGGTGAGAGACGCATTGCCAAAGGTGGTGAATGGGGAAGTGAACAAGTTGACTTTGTTGGAGATGCTCGCAAGGCCTCGAAGTGCAGAGTCGACCTCGCCGGGATTCAGGATGGTCTCCAGGTCGCGGTCACGAATTCCCAGGCCAAATGGAGCCAGTGAGCCGTTGGCAAAGCGGTCACTTGAGCCCACCCCAATGTCGGAACGGGGCGAGTTAAAGGCAACCTTGTTGGTGGTGAGGAGGATGTCGTGGGCGAGCAGGCAGGAAGAGGCTCCTGTCGCCATAGCTGCCGCGGCGAGCACGGCGTGAATCTTCATGGTTTTTTTTGGCGTTGAAAGGAGAGGAAAGGATTGTAATTTCAGGCAGTTTCCTGAAACACCTGGAATTTAGGATTTTTATAAATGAAGTTGTCGGTTGTGTTGGCTGTTGGTTCTTCGTCGTGTTGGTGCTGGGTTGTTGGTGATTGAGTGGTAGGCGGCTAGTGGTTGACTTGTAAGTGGCTGCGAGGCGTATAAGTGGGACGTTCCTTCCCTGCCAGTTCTGCACGGTTGCGGATTTACAGACCAAAATAGTCGCCAGGAAGGTAGGATGGAACTTAATACTCGATCCTGCCGGTAAGCGCCGCGGATCCCCCTCACGTCTTCTTAGCTTAATAAAACTAGGCAGTCTAAGAATAAAGATAAGGTGGTATGTTTCGCGTGAGTTCGTGAGTTTTTTAGTTTCCACGATGCGCTCCACAACAGGTAACCCTGGCTGCCGTGGCACAGAACTCGAGGTTTTTGCCTGTCGGGTATTGAAACGTGGGGTCTCAGCAGGGAACACTTACTCACAGTGTACGGCTGCTAGACGAGGATACGGCGGCTAGGCTGTGGCATGTTGTTCAACACGCGAGGGTGCGAAGAGGTCGGCGAGCCAGGTGTTTGACAAGCTCGGGAACCGGTGTCGATCGCTCCAGGAGCCATGCAGCATTTACATATTAGTGAATGGCATAAAGCTTGCAGTTGTGCTGGGGATGGGTATCCAATCGCTATTCTGTATCCTGTGTTATTTTCCGCAGAGTAGGTGCATTTGTCGCCGAAAGCCGAAATGGCTTGAAGGTGGTTCCCATTCTCATATCTGCAGATTCTTGTTGATCGGGCAGTTCTTACGTCGCTTCTAAAATCCAACTGCCCCGATGCCGCTAGAAGTGAGTATCAATTGTCAATTGGAACTCAGAGCACCCGTACATATTATTGCTAGCCAAAAGATGAACCTAGCACTCCTCCTCCTAGTCGGGTGGGACCAATGAGGGCCAAGTCGATTGTGCTGACTTTAGCACGAACATGGGGAAGAGAGCCGGGAATTCTGTTTGCGAAGGAATTGAGCTTCCAAAAGGCACTCAAAAAATGTCAAGAAAAGCATGCGTTCATTTAAAATACTCTATTTCCTCCCAGCATACTTTTCCTATTACTTTACACCCTAAAACCCCGAAGCAAGCCAGGTCCAAAATGCCCTCCAGCACATCATCAACTATCCTCGGGACCGCAATCCAATGACAGGCCAGCGTTCCCACTGACGTACTCGGTCTTTTCTTCCCGGGGTACGTATCTACCGGCCGGTCCAAAAAACCGTATCACGTGACGCGCTCCCCTCCAGCTAGCTCCGACCCTCCGTGACCCGAACAGCAACGAGAAATTTATCATCACCACCTTGTCCGAAGTTGTCCAGCTCTCCCTCCAACCCGCCCCAGCTCTTCCAATCTCCGCCCCAATTGCGACGCCCCCCGATCGTAACTTGCCGCCCGCCTTCCCCCGACCTTTCCACAAAATGTTCCGCTCCGCCGTTCTACGATCCGCCGCCTCGGCCGCCCGTGCCGCCGTCCGACCCGCCGCCGCGCAAAGGACCGCCTTCGCCGTCGCCGCGCCCCGAGCCTCCATTCTGCCCAAGATCCAGAGCCTCCAGGCCGTGCGCATGTACAGCGCCGGCGGCGCCCTCAGCAAGGACGAGGTCGAGGGCCGCATTGTGAGCTTGCTGCAGGGCTTTGACAAGGTGAGCACCCGCCACTTGGGATCCTCCCCCGCCTTGGTGTTGAGATCGGAGAGGGATGAGGATGTGTGATGTATGGCCGGCCAATTCGATTGAATCGGTGGCTATTTGTCGTATGGGTTGGTATAGATGGAGGCAGCATGGCATATGATGATGATACAAGTCATATCTTTGCTGTCTCCCATCTCCAACCCAACCCCCTCCATACACCTTATCCGCCGTCCCGCTATCATATATCAAGACAGAAGCTAATTACTTGATTTCAGGTCAACGACATCTCCAACGTATGTTCTCGATAGCATATTTCCTTCGCCCACCTCTCTGCACCCTGCAACCATCATCTAACCCATCAACAGATCAAGGGCTCCGCTCACTTCGCCAACGACCTCGGTCTTGATAGCCTCGACACCGTCGAGGTCGTCATGGCCATCGAGGAGGAGTTCAGCATCGAGATCCCCGACAAGGATGCCGACGCCATCCACTCCGGTATGTTCTCCCCCCATCTTGTCTCGACCATCCCCAGAACTGACTCCCGTCCAGTCGAGCACGCCGTCGAGTACATCCTCAAGCAGCCCGACGCCAACTAAATTCTTCCCATCCTCATAAACCTCCCCCTTGTACAATTAAAATCCCCGCAAAGCTGGAAAAATAAAGAATTCAACCCCTCGCATCTTCCTTGACATGTTGAGAGACCCAAAAACATAATACTCTTGTGCAAAGGCGCCGACTAGGGAGGGGCTGCCCACGTGTCACTTTTCTTGTCTCGGGCTTGAACGACCTTTCAAGGCTCAGTGGCAGAGCGGGGTTTCCTTGGAGGGGAGACAGCGACGGCGACTTGGCCGGTGGAGGAGGAGGCTTTATGTGTTTGTTCTTTTGGTTGGGGATGGACCCCCCGATATCCCCCCTCTACCAACGTGTGACGAACCGAACAGTCTCAAATCGAAGCTGGGCTGGCAGGCGGCCTTAGACAAAGACAGTGTGGATTTTTCATACCTGGAGATGAAATGGCTGTTACTCGCCTGGTGTGGCTCCTTGTACTAGTGTATAGAAACATTTCGCTCATCTCATCATGGACATGTGAAAAACTCCCGTGTTGAACCCGGCGGCTTGTACCGGCCCATTGCTTGCCATGAGATGAGTGGCCAATCACTTACGTAGCCGCGGAGTTCAATTCTTATGTCGTTTTCGAGGGCCATATGGCAAAAGCACTTCAAACACAACATTCACTCACTTCACCATGCTTCCTAATCTATGGTACACGCCGGATAAATAGCCAAAACTATATTTCTTGACAAGTGCTCTTCCTCTGTACATATGTTCGCGCCATACATGCTCTCAGCTTTGTTGCACAACTAGCCACCCCCGTCCACCATGCTCCTGTTATATGCAAACTATACAATCCCCTTCGCCCTCTCCTGTGATCTCAAAATGTTTCTTTTTTTGGGAATCCAGAAATCCACAAACACCAGAACCCAGATCTGATCCACAGCACGACAGAAGCAGATGATAGTCGTTGTCATGCGCCTCCACTAATACTATCTCCTGATGCGAGGGCTCACAAGAAGCTCCGCATGGTAACATGTAGATAGGTTCTCTAGGCAGCATAGCAAGCTCCATCCACTCTGGTATATCGAGCGGTAAATGGCCACCCGATCTGAGGTACTAATGAAGAGAAAGGGGGTAAACTCCAAAACCCGAATTCATAAGCAAGTACAATGAGGATAAATGATAAAAGATAAAAATAAAAATAAAATCAGGGGTGAACTCCATGCCGTGTATCCTATATCCTTTTGGGAGTCCCGGTAAGACTTGCAATGAAACACCTAATTTTCTCTTTCCGTAAGGGCTAATGCTGCAAAATGGAGAGCCGCCTGGTGGGTGACTGCGTAATCTGTTTCCGAGGAAATGCAACGATATCGCATAGTTATTGATATTGGTTGTTCTTGGTCGTGGCTCGTGGGCTTAGTTGCCTTGATCGTTATCTATAATTGTCGTTCAAAGCTTGGCTCTGGTGCCGTACGTCTGAGCCTCGGACGAGGCATCCTTGCCGAACTGCGCCGAGGCGAATCATCGCCCACTTACAGGCACCGAGTCCCTTGGTCCCTTGGCGCCGTTGACAGAGCCCTTGCCAGAGACAACACCGGCGTAGCTGCTCCAAGCCATAGGCAAACCACCCGATGGTCGCTTCGGAATTTTGACGCCTGTGGACATGTCGCTATCCTCCTCCATGCCTTCCATGTGGAACATTTCATCGTCCTCGTTAATGGGCGTCGTAAACCGTCCGTTCATGGCTGAGCTGATGCTGCCGCTGGAAACGTGGCGTTCCATGACACGCTCCTTACCAATGGGGCTGATGGGGCTGATAGCACCTACCAAGCCTCGAGCAGCCGAGGGGTGGAGCATCGGGCTGGAGCTTCCCACACTGTCATCGATGTGGTTGCGCTGAAGTTGCTGAGAGAGCATTGACATGGAGTCGCTAGCGCTGCGTAGCGAAGAGGGTCGGATCAAGCCGTTGGCGTTGCTCATCTCTTGGGCCAGCATGGAATTTCGCAATGGGCTGCCAACGTGGCCAAATGCTGACACCGAACCTCGTGCCGACCGACTAAGGTCTTCCTCGTCCTTCTGTCGCTGAAACATGGGACCCCATCGGCTAGGGCTTGTCCCGACCGGACTGCCATACTTACTGAGACTGTCGAGCCCGGCGTCGCTGTCAGCTCGCATCGATCCTCTCCGGGCCTTTTCGGCAGGGGTCAGCAGGTCCTGCAGATTTTCGGGCACATAGTTCTCGGGAAGGGTGTCATCGTCATCGCCAAAGACGAACTCGGACTCCCAGTCTCTATCGATCTTGGGCATGCTGGAACTGAGCATCCTTGGCTTTGAGAATCGGGACGAGTGCATAGCTCGCTTTCCGAAGTACTCGTCGACATTGCTCTGGTGGGAACTGGGTGGACTGTTGGGAATGGGTGCGATGAGGTGCTCTGAAGAACCAAAAGCGGACGTGTGCAGCAGCTTGAGCGTCTCGGAGGTGCGGGAGTCCTTGGCGTTACTAAGAGACTGCGAGGGCGACTCGAGGCCAAACTTGTTGGGTACCGAAGAGGGCCATGGAGCGGCAGGGAATCGGGCTGCGTTGGAAATGCCATTGGAATCGAAAGAAGCTGGAAGAGGAGCATCCAAGACGGACAAGCCTTTGTTGACGGGAGACAGACCTAGCCCAAAGCGGTTCGAGTCTTCATCCCGAGGAGAGCCGTAGGCGGAGCTGGTATATGACATGTCGATGGTGGGTAAACCATTCTCGAGACTAGGCTGGCGACCCAAGCTATGCTGGGGCTCATCGAAAGTAAAGGTTGTAGAGTACGCGGGGGCGTCGGCATGATAGAGCGAGGTGGTGAGGGCACTGGTGGAGGGCTGGTTTTGTGCCGAGGCGGGGTTCGCGCGACCAGCTAGACTGATGGGTGAGGTACCTATCGTAACGCCATTCTTGCCGTAGTTGATGCGTCGGCCATCGGGAAGAACGTGAATATTGGCGCATTTGGGGCCGAACTTGCAATTTCCCTGTTTGGTAAAACAATTGTTAGATTTGACGCGTTTCGGATGGAAAGAGGGGCTTTGAGGGTTTGAGGCGGCATGATGGCGACGGTGATATGGCGCACGCACCTTTGCAAAGTATTTGCAGACGTTCTCGGCCGCGGCGCCGAGGTCATGGCTAAATGGACAAGCATTGCCCGCCTGGCAAGCGCCCTGACGAAAGAACTTGCACGGAACGTGAGCGGTGTCTGTCATAATGAGCTGCGTCAGTTGGGAAGTTTTGGGGTGGGACAAGGGAAATGCGACGCAAAGCGATGGCTCGTCGCGGGGGGCCGTGTGCAACGTACTCGGAGGGCTTCGGGGCCCATCGAAGCGGGGGGTAGTAGTAGCCGCCATGGGAGTGGCCTGGGCTCCGGTGGACGACGATGAGGCGTTGAGACTGGCGCCCCGGGAGTGACGGTATTCAGGCATCGTAGTAATGGAAGGCGACGTCTGGGATCGGAGGAGACGCCTAGGCGGGGTGGTGTAGGAGGAAAGGGGAAACGGAAGCAGAGGCGGAGGAGAAGCAAGATCGGAAGGCGGAGGCTTAGGTGAAGGCTGCGTGAATGCGGCGGCGGAGCGGGCGGCAAAGAGGGTCGCTCGCTCGCGCGCTTTTGGAACGGGTTGATGGAGTGCTCGTGGAGTCCAGTGGTGGGCGCAAGGTGGGGGTAAAATGGCGGGCGCTGTTGGTGTTGCTGGGTTCGTTGAGTGGTTCGCTAGGTTGTTCGCTGGATTAGATGGGTTCCCTCGGTTGCGGCCTTGGCCTCTGTTCTGGGCGTTGTTCTGACAAGCCGAGCCAACGGAGCGAACGAGCGATGGACGTTGAGGACGTAGAGAACCTGGAAGGGCTGATGAGACAGATGAGGAACCGGCCTGGGCGATCCCGGGTGTGGTACGTATATGTATTAGTGGTGGTAGTAGAGCAGCCGTAGTGTAGCAGTCGCGAGTCAACCCCCAGTTACCAGGGTCTTGTTCGTGCGAGTAAGATGGCGACGGTGATGGCAATGATGGCGGCAACGCAGGGTCCGGGAGAGTAACGATGTCAGATACAGCCAGACGCCTTGGTGTTGTGGGAGAAGTAGGAAGAGAAGAGAGAAGTTGGGACGGAAGGTCCTGCAGTGGAGAGAAGGAAGGCACAATGGTGCCAAGAGCCGTAGTTGTTTGCATTAAGGCAGTCAGCTGGCGCCTGTTGCTCTCCAGTTCTTCAGTCCCTATCGAGCGGTCGGCTGTAGCGCTGTAACTGTAGGGGTAGCTAAGCGGCTCAGTGGGGGTTCTCAGACTCGACTCGGAGGGGTTGGGCCTCTAGTTCGTCGGCCTTTAGCGGGTCTCGGGCAGCCGAGTCAGTGGAGCGGTGCCCTGGAGGTGTGTTATGCAGCGAGGGGCTGCCGGGGGGGGGACAGTTGCTTTCGACGTGCGTCAAAGGTTGGGATCCCGTGTTGTCGTACTGTCCGGTTGGGATTGGATGCTATTCAGGAACATAAAAATCCCGTGGTAGAATTCGCGTCTCGCGCAAGCTGATGTTGTGCAAGTGGCGCTTCCCCAAAGCAGTAATGGGGCGAACGAAGGTGGGTGGTTTCTGCTTTGGCTGAACAGCTGGCGCCTCACCTGGTTTATTACAAACAGGCGGAAGCCACGGATAGGTGGGTGTAAGAGATGCAGCAGCGTGCGTGAACCGCAGGTGAGGTGAGATGCGCTTGGAGGATGATGGTGGGAACTTGTTTTTCTGGCACGAGACCGGGCTTGTTCGTCATCGATGGCAAGGATCGGGACAATGTGGAAGACGAAGGAAAACAGGAGAGACAGAGGGGGTTGGCTTATATGTTGAAGAAGTTGTCGACAGAGGTGGGAGGGAACCGGGTCCGCCTTATATTCGCCTGGGGCAACTCCCAACTGAGAGTCGGAGAGCTAACGACAACTACTGAGGGCAAGAGGCAGACGGAGAGACAAAGAGGCAAAGACACAGAGATGCAATTTTAATGACGTCCTCTCGTGTGTGTGTGGAGGTTGGTTGTTCGGCGGTTGGCCGGTCTCTTGATGGTGGTGGTAGTGGCAGTGGTGGTGTCTGTACTAGAGACAGTGTGTACCACCTCAAGTACGGGATTATGGATATGCCAAGTTGAAACTTCACAGCCCAGTCCCCCAGCAAGGCTGCGGACCCGTCCGGTATCTTTTTGCCTACCGGGTTTTCCTCTCCTCGGGTTCTTGGCTGCGGTGCCGTTCTGGCCCGCGACACAGCATAGCATACCAGTCCTACGCAAGCTGCAAGGCTCTCGGAACCCATATCCCTGGTCCGCCCCAGACTCGTGAGCCCCCCGGGTCTATCTGCCTGCTCCTGTACTGCCAGACGGAATGAGCAATGTAGATTTATTAATTTACGTGATGTTCTGTTTTCGTCCTAGGGGTCTTACTCTACCATGCCTCTGGGCGCCCAGGTTCTCTCCTAACTTCTTCAGCTACTAAAGCCATGAGGGGGGCGGAATAAACTTCTGGGGGAGCGCCGTGGCCGTGGGTTTTGTGATGCGGTTGGCTTGCTCACGTCGCTCGAGACATTACATTCACCGCGGTCTCCCAAAGGGGAGTGTTCCATGGTCGAATCAGGTCATATTTGGTCAGACTGCTATCCGGGCTGGGTCACACACACTCCTTTTGGTAGGGTGGAGGGGCGTCTTTCTTTGGCCGTTTTGGGGGTTTTGTAAGACTCGTCCTCAGCCCGGACTAGCCCCCCGGTGGACCTCAGGTCGGCACTCCGTCCTGTCCGCCGCAACCTCCCTGGGTTTTTGTTTCCTCGCAAGGTCTCAGTCTCACGGCTCGCGGAGGTCCGGAAGGGGGTACGCATAGCAAGACGGTAGTCTACGTGCAACTTTGCGTAAACAAGGTCGGCCGGCACCATGTGTCCAAGCAACTACACCACCCAACATCTGTCGTGTGCACACCATTCTTTCCCTTCCCCTTCTTCGCGCCACCTCTAATGGAACATACTTGAATTCATGGACACTGACGGCGAGTGGGATGCCCTCTGCGGCGACAGGATATACAGACTCACTCCCAGATTGCGACAGGTTCGGAGCCATGGGCCCATGTCACCCACATCACATCCTCCCGCCCCTCCTCCTCCACCCAGCTCTGCCCTCTCAGTGCAGCTTGCAGCTTTCCCCGCCTCATGGCTGGCTGGACCTTGCTTTGGCCGGGATTGGGCGTGGGTGTGTGTGGGAGACGGCAATGATCCATACGCGTTGAATGGTCACCAGTCATCTCTCATCCATCCACTGCGATGCTATCCCCATCCACCTCTGGTCCATCATGTTGTGCCCGCACCCTCTACAGACTACTCGTCGGACACAAGACAGAACACGGACACACAGACACAGACACAAACACGCGGCATCGAAGGAAGAAGTAAAATTTCTGGGGCAATGGACCCTCGCTCTCGGCAGCTCTCGTCGATCGTCGTCCTCCCGCTTACGTCCGGGATTGGATCCGTGAATCGAAAGCAACTGATCGTCGCCCTAACCACATTGCATCCCTTACGGAGAGGTAAGATCCGAGCAATCTAAAGTGGAAGGGCTCGATCTCTACTAATTTTTCTTTTTTTTCCTTTCCCGTGCGCGGCGCTCGCCGAACAGGTTCGACGGACGGAAACGGACTGCCTACCTGCTTGGGCCATGTTAGACTTACAACTCGGACCAACGACGAGATTGAGTCTCACAACTCACAAGAGACAAGAGAGACAATAGACACGCGCCGCCCATTTCAGCATATTCTTTGGCTTGTGTCCCCCTTCCTCGCCTCACTTGGCGTAACCTGAGCATCATATCCCCATCGCATCCGGAGACATCCCTGTCATCCTTCTCACTCCCTGCCTTGCTCTGCCTCGCTGCCCATGCCCCCATGCCAAATGCCAACCAACCGCGGCGACTGTGTCGACGATCAAGGCAGATGTCGGCCGCTATCCCCATCCCGGATAGCGTAGGCCCATGTCGCTCTGCTGCACGCGCCCGTTCCCTCTTGTGCGACCATGCATGCATGATCGATAGTGTCGCAGTGTGCCAGTGTCGTCCCCCTCCACCCCCCGTCGTCCAACTCGTTTAGTTGTTTGGCTCAGCCCAGCCAAGCCAAGTTCAGCTCAGGTTGAGGCATGCCCGATCTGGGGACCCGGGACGCGGAGGAGATTGCGTGGTTCGCAGTGGCGGTACACTTCCTTACAAGTTCCTCTCAGTGATGAATAACTGTTCCGGATGCCTTGTAAGTGTGCTGTACCATATATCTCGCTCTACGTACTTACAGGGCACAACCGGTGTTACCCATATGCACCAGTGCCCCGGCCCATGAAGCGCCGCGTGTAGCCTGGCTCCTGCAGTTGAATCCCATCTCGGCGAGTCTAGTAGTACCAGCAGTCATGGTGGCACGTCGTTTGGTGTAACACTGGGTTGGTGCGATCTACGAATAAACTCGTATACAGCCTGTTTGGTCGTTGCAGAAACAACACGAGACGAACGTCGAAGCGTGCAAAAAGCAAAAACCTCAACCCTCAATTTTTGACATTTTGCGGTACGCCGGCTGACGCAATTCTGCAGCAGAAGCGGCATCTCGCCCGCGCGTGGTCTCAGTCTGGGGTTTCCGTCTCACTGGGCCAGGGTTCTTGGTTGTTCCAAGGTTGCAACCTGGGAAAGGATTCATGGATGTGCTGGGCGGGAAGGCCAGCATCCATGCGCCATGCCCACCCCCCGTAACCCCCATAAGCAGCATACCCGATACGGGGCCGGTTTAGTGCCAGCTGCCGCAGGCTGGGAGGGTGCGCCTCGCGCGGGCGTCGTCCACTTAAACCAGCGCCGCCCAGCGCCTCCGACGCCCGCTGCAACCCGCTGAGCATGCCTAAACATTGCCCTGAAGGATGCCCAAGAGACGCCCAGAGCCACAGGGCCACCAGCGCCGACAGGGGAGGGGCCATCTATCGTCCGGCTACATCCTGGCTTGCGGTCCGTGCGCGTCCCTGCCCCTCCTGCTGTGCCTGCCAGAAATAGCCCCCGCATGGGACTTGACCTCACCTCGATTATCACCTCAGGCGAGGGGATGTACGTACCTCCTCCAACTCATTCATCCACATCCACCACCTCCACCTCCTCCACCTTTGACCTTGACCTTGACCACCTCTTCAACTCCAACCACGGTACTTTCACGACTGCACTCCATTCCATCGGTTTACTCATCGGACACGCACGCTCATAGGCACAGCCAACCACACACACCTGGGACCTCTCTCACACACAACAAGCGTACCTATGTACCATTCGTACACACTGTCACACAAGCCCAACGCCCACACACCAACCCGCTAATAACATGCCACCAACTTACACATGGCTTACTCACCCCCGCAAACGGTTGGAGCTTCTTTCTCTTTGTGGCTTGGATTCATCAGCTTCCCCAGAGGATGGCCTTAGAGCCTTGCAGTTGGCCTCTCGCCTTGGACGGTCCCGTGCCCGGTCATACGGATGCCTGTCTGCTTTCACAGTGGCATCCACACCCACGGGTCTTCGCCGGTAGACTTCTTGTCTCCTATCTCTTCCCCTCCCGGCTCGTTCCCTCCCGATCATTCTCCACCCCTCCATCCTCCGACTTGCCATCCTCTATCCCTCTATTCCTCTATTCCTCCACCCTTGGAAATCCTCCATTCTCTCCACCCTGGGAACATCGTGCCTCTTTCGTCTCTCCCATGGCCTTCTATCTGCGACGTTGGCCGCTAGCTCGTTCGGATATGCCTTCGATCGCCGTCCACCCTCCATCCTGTCGACTGATGCAGGCTGCGCTCTAGCTCCACGACTACTGGCCATAGCTCCACATCCCATCGAAACCACCCTAGCCTCTGCCTGCTTCACATCTCTCTTTCCTTTCTGTTAATTCGCCCTCAGACCCTCAAGGGCCCGCAGGAGTTCGCGCTCGATACAGAACACATTGATCGACCTCCACCCGCTGTCGACCTGCAGGAAAATGACGTCTCTAGCTAACTCATCGATCCCCTGCTCTCGGCAAGGGACACAACTTCAAACCGCATGTCATCAGTTAGCCCGTAAGACGCCGTCCCAATCGTTTTGACATACCAGCGACGCACCTAGCTCCAAAAGCGGTCTGGTCGGCAAGCGCCACGGTCCCCCGACCAGGTTCACCCATCCTCAACTTAGAGGTGTCTCAGTCGGATGACCACACCACAGCCCTCATCATAAATCACCACCATCATGATCGAGAGACCCCATCATTCATTCGCCTCTTCCCGGTGTCTCCACCACACCCCTACTCCGGAACGCGTGCAAGTTGCGAGCCAGTGTGTGCACTCCCAACCACCTTTCGCTGATATGGCCTCGTGTTAATGCCTACTGCCGTGGCCGCCTGACTGCCCCCCAAAGACTTCGGGCTTCATACTGGCCTCAGCTGTATTGGACCAGTTTACATGTCGTCTCCAGCCTCACACATCGTTCACGGATCACTGCGTCTCCGCGGCGAGCGCCGGCCCAGTGGCTTGCTTGGCGTCTCCAGAGTTTACTTTTGTTGCCACATTGTGGCGGTCCTGTCGAACATTCTACCCGCACATCTCTCACCGGCGTGTTGGGTTTGATATGTTTCTTGATCCTCACATATCCACCTCTTCACGTTGGGTCAAACTGTTCCCTAATACCTTATGCTGACGTCAAAACTAAGCCAACGCTCCGGGTCCTCTCCTTCTACGACAAAGCATTCACCAAGTGCCGCATCAACTAGGTTGACGCCCACACTTCCACAGCAGCCGGATTTCCATCTTCGGCAGCAAAACCAAATCGACTACTAACCCTCCCTTGGTACCTAGTAGCCTTCACACCCTCAATGTGAGATGGACCCCTTCCCTGGCACCTACTAACATCTTACAGAATCTCATGATCCCTGCCCCACATCATCCGACCGGGAGCCTGGCGGAGTCATCAGTCTGCTTCCACACCACCGTCGTGTCTCGGGACTACTGTCTTTGCCCCGTCGACGCGTCTGAAGGGGATCGCCTCCTACCCTGTTTTCAGTGGTTAGTGACCACCATCTCCAGAGACATGGATATAACTGCCGGCGAGAAACCTCCGAGGTGTGTGGTCTGAGCTGCGCTCTGTGGCCAGTTCCAGTGCAAACATTCACCATGATGAAACGGCATGTCAAGTACTGTCGACTGTCGAATAAAGTCTGATTTCAGACCTGCTTTCCAGTGAGCTCTCAAACTTGGTCATGTCAATGTGCAAGTGCATCAACTACTAGGATCTAGAAAGATTCACGGGATGATCTGGCTGATCTCGCCAAAGATCACGGTAACACCACTCAGGAAACCAGAGGGGCTTGATCCATGTACGATGATGGATTCATGACACAATTATGTCGACAGATCTTCACCTCTGTACCCAGCACTCGTGTAAGTATGTGTCTCACGAGGTGTTGAAAGCACCATCTAGAACCATTACCTCCTTGACAACTATGTCTGCCACGAGAGCCTCACTAAGCTGTCAAGGCAATCTGAAGGCCAATCAAGGCGTAGCCACCTTCCGCTAGGATCCAATAGTATCGATTTGGACTAGTTTGGTCTGCGCAGGGCTGCCATCAGTCAAGGGCGGGCGGATGACCAGGCATGTGACTTGCTGGTGGTGTGCGGATGTCTTGTTAGGCCGGCCGGGACCCTGAGTCCTGCTGGAGCGTCGACGGGCGTCACGGTCTCGTATCCTGGCGTGTGAGAAGATGACGAATAGGGGCAACGACTTTACGGGCGAAGTGATGGAGTCCGGGGCTCCCAGTGCGGACGCGTGACGAATCGTGTCTTTTCCAAGATTCCTCATCGCCACACATTTCCTCACATGGCGCTATGGACAATTGTGTGAGGGTGGCCTCTTGAGCCACAGGATGAGGCGAGTCGAGAATCCTCTCAGTGTGTGCGGAAACCGGTAACACGCCGAGTTTCTCGGGACCGGGACAACTCTTTGACGCCCTGGTGGCCTGTTGGTGTTTCCTTCCTACGCCAATCGAGATCAAGTTGGATTTGTGGTGGTTTAGTTTTGTTCTCTCGAGTTTAGTCAAGTAAACAGCCAAGTTCGCAAAGCATCTCCTTTCCCCCCTGAGACTCTACTGGAGTAACTGTCCACCACCCACAAATACGCGGAAATTGTAGAAGCCAGTCTACCATTGCCTTTGGATAGCCAGAAGTTTGGCGGGCGGGTAGAAAGCGGGAGATGGCAACTTGTCTTTCTCTCCTCATTGCGGGCCGCTGGCATCGGCCGTGCCGCGATGGGCGCACTCAGGTATGTAGACGGTTCCACGCGAGGGTGGAGCGTTACGAAGCCTAATCGTCTTTGACGCCAAGGTGAGGGTCACGGGTATGGTGTGACGTAGTGTATGTAAGAAGTAGGCGCCGGTGAGATGGGAGCGGTGTGCCGTGATGGTCAAGTGCTCTCTGGTGAGTTGGGGTTTGGTCATGCTGCAACTGACGCTTGGGTTTCATGTTTTGGCGCTATCACATGTCGACGGTGGTCAAAGAAGATGATGACAACACGAATTATCGTTGGCTTCACACATCGACAAGAGAGAGTTTGTCAAGGCTCCTGGTTGTCAGGACGTCTGAGAAGCATCCGTGAGTTACGCAGCCCTCAACTACGTTGTATCATGGACAGGTTCATCGGCAAACACCAAGCTACCTATCCTCTTGAGAGTTGGCCCGATTTCTCGGAATACGAATGGGGTTGCTAGCAGTCGATGATGGCTACAGTCTGCGTGGCGTTTCTGCAAACCCTATTGCTAAGTGTGTGGCAGTGCACTGTAACGGTATGTTCCACCACTGTCTAGGACTCCCTCAAGTCGTCGGGTGTTTGGCCTACCAAGAACCTACCACAGTCCTTGAGGGGACAACATGTAACACACCTACCCTGTAGGGCGGCAGCTTAAGTTGACGGTGATACTGAGCTCGCGCTTTGACGCCCTGTGCAAGTTCTGTCGTTTCTCGGCTGCCATGCCCTTACGCACCAGGCCTTGTGTAGAACTGTGCGAAGTCCTCAGCCACTTGCCAGTGCTCAGGTACTGAAGAGAGTATTTGCTCCATATGCATCAGACATGCTCCAATATTGGTACAGATGATTCCGGTTGTCGAGGGAATCGTGCCTGTCTTTGTCTGTGTCGTAAAGGGCCGGGGATTCGACGTCTTCGCTTGGATGCGGGTCTACAGCTGGCTTTGACGCTGGTTCGGCCTAGAAAAGGTAGATCTGGGTACACTCGATAGCTGTTATTACGACCAGTATTAAACCTTGTCGTCTCGCTGCTTCAACGTCTGTTCCGACCAAAAACATACGCCCCAATGTGCGGCCAAACGGAGGCAGTGTTGAATTTATATCAAGTCGCTGCCCAAACTCACAAGTCCCATCTGTTAGTGCTGCCCGTCGAACAAGTGCATTAGCCCCTCCACTGGCCGATCCCAGAATGCCGTCTTGCCTGATCGGGCGCGCCAAGAAATGAGTCATTCTGGCTCATCCTGATTCACAGCATGGGAGTCCCACTTTATATGTCGGTACGGACATGGGTACGATGCCACCGTTTTCAAAGATCTCACCGTTTTACAACGTGGGGTATCTCGGGGGGAGGGATAATGGCAATGGGGGCATCAGAGGGCGTCAGAATGAATCATTTTCGACAACTTGGTGCTTGTTGATGTTGCTTGCAGATGGTGTTGTGATTTCGGAGGG
Source organism: Dactylonectria alcacerensis (assembly GCA_029931735.1). Taxonomy (NCBI): domain Eukaryota; kingdom Fungi; phylum Ascomycota; class Sordariomycetes; order Hypocreales; family Nectriaceae; genus Dactylonectria; species Dactylonectria alcacerensis. The sequence continues at coordinate 4,704,393 of JAPMUZ010000003.1, read as the reverse complement.
CTCGGAAGAGAGGTTGGGACTGGGGGAGAGATGAGTTGTGACGGGTGATAGATGAAGCATATAACTAGAGGTGACCGTGTGATAGAGATGAAGCCATCACCATAGAAGACAATTCAAGAGCATGAGCAACTAGCCATGGAACAAACATCAAACTGTAAGCTTGTACAAATACTTTCCCCAAAAATCTTCCCCCGTGTCCATGAAGAGAGAAACGGAATACGACATATCCCATGAGTCGCATGAGTTTTAAAAAGGAAGAGAAACGACATCGTCTGAATGACACAAATCACGGCAAATTTACATTTTTTGTCATTAAAAAAAACATTTGAATTTGATATCGCTTCTATATACAGAAAGTAGAATGGTTGTGCTAACTAGACTTAACAATCCCATACAGGTGTTTCGGTCCAGCGCAGCAACTCGGTGCCGGATGTTCAAATCATCCCTGGATGAATTGGCTTGATAGGTTACGTGAAGATGCAATTGACTTTTGGCGGGAATTTTCTTCCTAATTCTCACTCCCATGAGAACAAAAACTGACAAATACGAGGTGATGGGGGTAGATGGTCACTTCCGCCCCAGCATCTCCCTTAGGGCGTCGACCTCAGCCTCGCGGCGGACGAGCTTCAGACGGAGGTCGTCACGGTCGCTCGTGACGTCGGCGAGGGCGAGCTCCAGCTCAGCGATGCGGTCGAGTCGCTTCTGGCGGTACTTGCGGGCGGCGAGCGTGTTACGCTGGCGCTTGAGCGTGGCATCTGCCTCGGGCGACGAGTTGTCGGCCTTGCGCTTGGTGCTGCCGCTTGAGGAGCCGGGAGAGGCCTGCTGGCTCGAGAGGTTGAGGGCGAAGGTCGAGAAGCCGGACGAAGTGGGTGCGTATGAGGGCGAGTCTGTGGCGGGCGTTGTGGTGGAGGATGTGGAGGCGGGCTTGATGGGGTTGACTGATGCTGGGATTGATGAGGGTTGCTCGAGGGTAGAAGCGAGGATGTTGGCAGTCTCTTGGGAGAGCTGCTCCTGGGTGAGAAAGTCATCTTCGAGTTGAAGAAGTTGACCACTCATCCCCAAGGGCGGCGTCATCTGGGTTTGAGTCTGAGTCGCCATGTCGGGAATCAAGACAGTGTCGGCAGAGAGCTCAAGTTCAAGATCAAGCGCCGAATCCAAGAGAGACCCCTGCGCAAGCCAGTTGCCGTCGGCACCGGTAAGTAGCAAGTCCGGCGCGGCGCCAAAGTCGAAGGCGCCAGCAGCAGCAAAGTCGTAATAGTCGCACCCAAGGTCCAACTGTGGCGAAGGGGAAGCAAAGTTGTAAATGTCGTTTTGTGAAAAGGGGAGCAGTTGCGGTTGATGAAGAAGAAGTCCCGGGGCATCGTCTCCGCGCCCATTACCAGGGCGGGTTGGCAGCGACGCAGAGTTGGTGCGGCTGGAAGAACATGGCGGAGAGACGGCTGCAGCACGACGCGGATGAGCATGCGGCGGCCATTGGTTCAGAGTAGGGGGGGCGGCGGCCTCCCTACGGTGTTAGGAGGCCGGGTAAGGGCGAAGGAGGAGAGAGGAGGGTGAGAGTGTGGATGATGCTTGATCACACACTGGTAGTTGGGTGAAGAGAGGAGGAGAAGAAGAGTGGTGAGATGGAGGAGGTGGGATGAGGTTTTATAAACGGAACGGCATCACGCATGGACGGGACGGAATGCAACGAGCAAGCCACAATGGACTAACTTGCAGTGCAAGGCCGATCCAAGTGAGCGCTAATCCATGCTAGTTCCATCACTTTAGTGGGATGGCGCCATAGCCATAACGCCTTATCTCCAGGTACGGCCTAACTTACTACGGGGGATTACGGTGAGACGAAAGAGAAGGCGGTGGGGCGGAGGGGGGACAAAGGCGGGCTGAGTTCCGTTTTACACGGTATGCGAGGGGGGCTGGGGGTTGTGTTTCCCCATTCCCCAGACAAAATCATGACATTCCCGTTTCGGAGTGGCCGTCTCAGTACATTGCATGAGATGATGATTAACGCCCGCAGATGCGTCAGTTGTGTGACTCACCAGCAAAGGTTCCATGCGGTGCTGAATTGGAGGGAAAGGATCTGTGCTGTTGCTGCACTGGGATGATTTCGAGTTCGGTGCCGCTTTGGGGCTGCATATCCATCCAACGGATATCACGATGTACATGTGCCGTTTTTAACCGGGGTTCCTTTCTACTATCTGGTAATGTTTTTGGATGGGGCAAGCACAGAAGCAATTGTTGAGCCTCTCAAGACACGAGATGAACTTGTTACACTTGAGTTCTATAGGGGTTACGCGAAGGATTACAAAGAGTGTCGTGCGTATTACCCAATGGCAGACTGCGCTCTAATAATGACAATGATGGGCAAAACATGTAACGTCTCACGGACGGATACGAGCAAAGCCAACCGCTGAGGGCGTGCGAACCGCCTGAAATTATATGCAAATTACATGAGCAATTGTTACATGTAGTCAAAAGGGCCAGGTTTGGCATTAGACTAAAAGCTGTCGCTCTATCGCGGCAGGTTCTGGTCAAGAAGTGGGGTTTGCGGTGCAGGGTAAGTGAAACTTGAGCAAAGATGAGAGATAGCCGTATGTGCTAGCTTCGACGCACATGTTCATTAGTGGTTCAGACGCCTGGATTCTGGAGAATCTTGTAAGTATACGCTGCTAGAGATACTCGTGTTTTTTATTATGCTAGAGACAGCACGGTGCAGACATTTGAGCTGGAGCATATTTAGCCTTGAAAGCGTACGGTCACTTGCAACATTCGCAGCTATTGAACGCCACCCACATCCCCGTCTATCGATATGATCAATTCACTAATCCACATGGTATATCATCTTATCACTCTTTCTTATCACGGAAATATTTTGCCCCGTCCTCCGGAGAATATTCATCCTCAATGATCAACCTTTCACTCCCCCAAACACCCTTGATGTCGGTTAGCCTCGAACCAAAAACTCACTCGGCAGGCCCGAAAGCGCAGTACCTGACTCGCACAGGCAAACTAACAAGTATCGACGTGTAATAATGACGGATACGAGGCGAGAGCCGGCAATTCTCTTCGATACAAGGGTCCCCCCAAATTTACAGGAGGGCTTGTTTCTGTCATAGAAACTCTATTTCATGCTTTTTTTTTTGGTTGGCGCTTGGCTGAGAAAAGACATCGTTTCAAAGGGAAATGCTGGGGGAACATGCTGACTTTGACTTTGCTGGGGCTTCTAGAATGTGTCATGGATAAATTGATGGGAAATTATGACTTTGCGAAGGCGATTGTATCATACCATGCTGGGGGTGCAGAAAAGTGAAATGTTACTGCTGTAGCATCAGGTAGGCGTGCACTTCCTCGTAGGACCCGTCTCTCACTGCCAGACCATCATCACCTTCTCCATCCTCGTCCACTGAGGGAGGTTTTCGTAAAAACGTGCCAACTCATCGAAGCCAAGACGAGCTAGAAGGAAAAAAGACATGTCACTGGGTTGATATTACGCGTCCCCAATCCTTCGTTCGGCAACCCGAAACCATGATCGATCGCCCATCTCGCAGCTTCTTGGCGAAACGCGGCACGTGTGTTCAACGAGGCGCCTTCGAGGCTCTGGCTGCAAACGAAATGCCAAAGATAGCATCACGGTAGAAGGTAACGCGTGGCTTTGCGGGGTGGCTCTGCCACACTTCCAGCCCAACTTGCCAATGACACGACTCGTCCGGGTACTGATGATCATCGTGTTGGTGGAGAACGGCAACGGGCAGAAAAATGTGAAACGACGCAGAGCAGCTTCGAAGTTGCGGCCGACGGACGGCTCGACTTGGCAACTGCTCACGCGACCACCCTGATGATGCTCTTCGGGATGGGCAGGATCTGCAGAAGCAACCGTATTAACTAATTAGTCGTCTATCAATGGCACTCTACCCTAGCGCAGCTGGAAACGGGGTTGCGCGTCGTCGAAGCCACAGGTGGGGATAATCCTTCCCGTCGCTCCCTCTCCACACCTATGAAGCTTCTCAGGCTCTTCAGGCCTTCATACTTTTGAGATCTTCTCAGACACTACGTATGAGAAAGAAAAAAAAAAGAAATGCCTCTGTCCAGCCGGTTGGTCCCCAGACGTAGCGGAGGGGGGACCCACGCACTTACGTCGTCACTGGGGGCTGATGCATTTTGCCTAACAGACAAGCTTGTCTCTTGGCAAGGATTGGGAGCTTGGTTGTCTACAACTCTAAACAACTCTAATTCATGGTTTCATTTCGGTTGAGGAGGTTAATTGGAAGTGCCTTGTTTAAATTACTGCTAATTGTGATGCTTATGGTGATTACTGGGTATGTACAGACCCCGGTAGCCGCCGGCAGTCGGCTCCGTAGGCTTTCGCGGAGAGACGGCGGAGAGGCGGCGGACAGTCTCGGGGACAGCAGCGACGATCCGGGAGGGAAGGGGCATTGCGCGGCCTGCCGTCGTAAAGTGCAACCTTTAGATGGGATCTTTTTGCACGTTTGTAATGTTCTTCCTCTTCTCTGGCTGGCTGGTCGCGCTGCTGAGCATGCTGTATCACGCATTATCACGCATCATGACGCTGGCCAAGACCTGCTCCGCCTCCCAAGGGACCCCCGCGGCTTGGCGGGACCCAAGCTTTTCATGCCCCCATAGAGCAGAACCACGGAGGATTTTCATTGCTCATCATCCCTGGAGAAAGGGAAAAGAAACATGCCATTGGCAGAATTTGGCCCTATTCTCGGCATCGTCGGTTGTGCGGAGCCGTTTCGACGCGGATCGGGAGAGAGAGAGTGAGAGAGTGAGTGAGAGATGAGACCGCTTCGTGTCACCCCGGTGTGGCTGGCGGAAGATCGTCATGACAAGCGGGCTGGAGACAGATTAGTTGCCAAGGGCAGGCAAGGCTTGTGGAACTGGAGAGAGAGGCTTTTCGTTGTGGAGAGGGGCTTTGATCGAATTTGCCAAGCAGTGTAGCATTAATGAAATATCGTACTATGTCTATGTGACGCTCGGGGTTTTCGTGTATAAATAATCTCGACATGCCGCGCCTTGGAATGGGATTGCCTCACCATCAGCTTCCAAGACATCTACAGCCATCACACTACTCATAACCATCATACACTTATACAAACCTCACCTACACTCAACAACACTCATCATGTACGCCAACAAGATCGCCTTGGCTGTTGCTCCCCTCCTCCTCGCAGTCGCCCACGCCGACCTGCAGCTGGACAACGACGACGTGCCCAACGCCTGCAAGGCCATCTGCAAGCCCATCGTGACGCTGACGCAGGCCTGCGAGGTCGACCTGAGCGGCAGCGACGACACGGACCGCAACGAGAACCGCCTCGAGGCCCAGTGCGTCTGCACAAACGACAGCTTCGACGTCGCCAACATTGCGGGCTTGTGCGCCGACTGCATGCGCCAGAACAACAATGATAACAACAACGATGATGATGACGACGATGATGATGACAATGATTGGGATGATGGTGATCTCTCAGGTGAGTTGACTGGCGACTTGCACCTTGACACTACAACAGTACACTAACAAACTCCTCCCTTTAGAAATTAGAGATATCCTGAGCACCTGCGGCTGGCCCACGTCCAGCTACGCCAGCGCCTCGTCCACAGTCGCCGACGGCATCACCGTCGACGCCACGGCTCCCACGGCGCTCTCGCAGCTGACCACGACCATCGTGCCGGGCTCGACCCGCTCCGGCTCCGGCTCCGGCTCCGGCACCACGGCGACCGGCAGCACCAACCCCACGCAGACCGGCAGCACCTCCGGCTCCAACGACGACACCGCCTCGTCGACCGGCTCCGACGCCGCCTCGTCCGCTTCCGAGAGCGCCGCCCAGGCTAGCGAGACCGACAACGCGGCTGCTGCTCTGGCGCCTCTGGGCGTTGCTGGCTTTGCTGTCGCTGGCGCTTTCCTCATGCTGGCTTAAGTTGCTGCTCCTGTCGACCGTCTATGGGGTTGTGGATTTGTGGTTGTGTCCTTTGGTCCAATTAATCACCTCTATTGCATGGCATGGAATGTTTAGGGGGAGGATACCTAGCTTTGAATCGTGGCATTTCTTTCTCTCAATTTTGGCCTGGACTCTTATAGAGCGATAATGAATCTACGAATAGAACTACTGGACGAATTCCTTCCGTTGCATGTGAATTCGACGACGTTCAAATACCAACCCCAGGCCTACTTGTTGACATTCAAGACTGGCACAGGGTAAATTGAAGGAACCGAAGTACCAATTTGACGAAAGCTAGACACAAGATCCTTGTGCTCCCAGAACAACTCCCAAAACTCCAACGCTTCCCCCCCTCCAGACCCGTCTAGCAGCATCTCCCTATACTAGGAAGCTGAACCTCTCGTCCCCCGCGATATGCCTCTCCTCCACATCCATATCGCGATCAAACTCCTTCTCCACGTCAAACAACCCCTCGTCGCCGACGCACTCATCCCGGATCGACCGCACGGCCGCCATGCCGAGCAGAGGCCCGTAGCGGAGCTCCAGGGCCCGGAGCCGGATGAGGTAGTCCTCCCGGCGCTCCCGCTGGACCTGGCGGAAGGCGGCGCACCGCAGGGCGAAGAAGCCGTCGTCGGAGGCCCGCACTACCCGTAGCCGTGCCAGTAGCGACTGCGTGAGCCGGTGCATCCAGTCGCGCGGGATGGCGGATCGGAAGGGGGGGTCTTCGCTGTGCGTGTAGACGTGTTGACGCCAGGGAGGGAGGCCCAGCCAGTAGGCCACCATGTGGCGGTACGCGAGCCAGACGACGAGCTCCTCCCACTCCTCCAGGAGGGCGAGGACCTCTCGGCGGAGCGCGTTCATGGTGATTTTCTGTCAAACAGTCAGTCAAACATCCTTGAAAGCACCGTGCCTTCAGCAGCAGAGCAACTCACGTGGCGGAGGAAGTTGTTGTAGTCGGCGATGGGTCCTGCTCTACGGGACCACCTCTCTCGGAGACAGGCCAGGCACCGGCTCGGTCGAGTGCTGCCGGAATCCTGTCGAGGGTCTCCGCAGGCCAAGGCGAGCCATCCCAGTGTGATGCTGACCATTGTTATCCAGGGCTGTGCTCAGCAGATTTTCTAAATGTGTGGGAAATGTTCAAGGTGAGAAACACAGGCGGACACTGGGGTTCTGGGTGTGCTGAAGGCAAGAGAACGGCAGGTTTTTTGGAGATGTGAAATGTTCAAGGCGAAAAACAGTCAGGTTTGTGATGTTTTTATACCTCAGAAACGTTGAGTCGTTTCCTGCAAAGTTAATCAGAACAGGCCACGAAGCAGCTCGAAACTTTACCACTGCGTGGTAAAGCAAATATTGTTATTCCTTTTCTTGTCTATCAACCCTTATGTCTAGACGAACCTTGCCTTATTAACATTATCTGCCAATCACCAAATTTTCACCTCTCATAAAAGGCCGTCATCTCGTAAAGCCATCACATATAGCAATGTGAAATGACGTAAGGGTGATGCTGTCACATGCCTTGAAGCCAGTATTGACCACCCCCCCTTATTTTGTTTTCGTATTTACCTCCCGGTAAACTTCTTCTCAAAGTGTCGCAGCGGGATATAAAACAACGAACTCAGCACAAAGGCAATCTCGAATCCAAGGTCTCCAGTGGTCTTGGCGATGGGGCCCGTCCACCACACCTGCGACATGCAAGGCACAATGAAGCCGAAGGAGAGAATGGCCGAGCCAAGAGCTGCGACGCCCAGAGGCAGGCACGAAGCCACGTTCCAGGTACGGTGGTCGTAGGACGAGTAGTCGCCGCGGCGGAAGACGAGGTGCTCGACGATGACGATGCCTACAAAGGCCGCGGACCAGTAGCCGATCAGGGCGACAAAGTTCTCGAGGTTGACGAAGAAGTCGTGCCGGGCACGGATCGACGTGGGGATGACGATGATGGTCACGACGATGGCGAAGGCGTAGCGGGGGACTTTGATGAGCCCTGGGATGAGCGTCTGGAAGTTGAGCGTGATGGCGTACATGGTGCCGCAGGTGTTGCCCAGGAGCGTCAACGACAGGATGACGACGACGAACTTGCCGAATCCGCCCGCGCTCGAAAGCATCGCGGCAAGGATGCCGCCGACAAGGGTCTGGTCGTAGGCTTCACCCCATTCAGGCACGTTGGGCAGAGCACCAGCAATAGCAGCGCCGAGGACCATGAGCGGGATCGTAGGGGCCAAGAGGCCGGTGTATGTGTAGGTAAACACTCGCCATCTGCAAAGCTGTTAGCGGGACTAGATCTGGGTTCCGAGATAGTTAAGTTATAGGACACTCACGAGGGAACCTTGGGATCAAAGTAAGTAGTCAGATCGCTAGCAATCGCCGCCCACGGGATCATGTAGCTGGCAACAATCATGCCAAAGTTGACTACTGCAGGAGCGGACACAGGCACCTCAGGGACCGCCTGCTTCTTAAGGTTGGACGCACCGCATCCCGTGGCAATGGCAATGGCGATGATGGCCGGAATGAAGGCGTACGTCTCGTAGTAGTGCAGGACCTTGAAGCCGCAAAAGGAGATGAACAATGACAAGAGGCCGATGATGACGATGCCGACATCGGGGGTCAGGTGGCCGCCAGAGACTGCAGACAGGCACTGGCCGCCGACGACGTAGATGATGACGATGAAGCCGGTGAGAGTGGCCAGATTCAGCAGCACAGGAATAGAGACAATGTATCGGCTACACAAAAATCAGTATCTTAGAGGTGTAGGATAACCGTGGTGTTGTCATACCCGAAGCTATATCGAGCCTGGATCATTTGCCTCATGCCCGTCTTGGGTCCAAACGTGGCGAGGTACGCCGGCGCAAGGGTTGAGAGCAGGCCGAAAAAGATGATGACCAGAGACGAGTCTCTCAAGCTGAGGCCGTAGACAAGAGGTCCCAGCATGCCAAAAGTGATGCTACATGGCAGAATGTGAGCAAATATCTCTTTTTTTTTTTTTGGTCGTCGTACGACGAAAAGATTCGGGGTTTTTGCTTGCTCACCCAAGGATGTTGGCGTTGATGGAGAACCACACAGTAAAGATGTTGAAGAAGCGCGTCATCTGACGGTCCTCGACCGCGATGGGCTGGATGCCCTTCTCCTCGACCCGTCCCATTCGCAAGGCCTTGTGGAATATTGACGATGCCTTGATGCTGAAGCTCTCGCTGCGGTCGTCTTGGTCCACGTCTGGGGCCCTTTGATGAGCGGGCACCGCAGTCGGGCCTTTTTCCGCATCAGTCGCCACCGTCGTCGCCATGGTGAAGGTTTCTTTTTGATGCTTCTTTGGTTAATTCTCTCTCTTTCCGTCCGCTCAAACAGAATACCCAAAAGTCAGACTTGAAAAGAAAAAGGTGTGGGATCGTGACATGATATGTGCAAAGTTGCGCAACCCAGTTCAGTCACCCCGGCCGGTCCAACAGACGCGCAGAAAATTCCCGTAATAGACTCGGACCTAGACCTAGACCTACTGGAGTCGCCATTTCCTCGGGGTCGGTGCTTATTCGCGGCACAAACCTTGCCCCCGGCCCTCAGAGGGGTGGAACCTCCAGCTAATCAGACTTGTTGATAACTCTTCTAGCGCGAGACAAATGGGTGTCTTGGGCCGTTTTGGCGTCGTCTTGGAGCTGTGGCGGACACCTGGATGCGTAAAAGGAACCGCCAGATGCGTTCTGACGCCTTCTAGCGAACCCTTGCTCGCCTCTGTGTGAATCACGGCCGGAGCTATTCGGATGGCCACCGGCGCCTCTTGTCCGCAGCCGTTTTCATGGCTAAAGTGAAGCCCATGACCGCTAATTTAGAGATTGCTCCCCTCGCACGAGCCTGCAAGAGCCTGCAAGTTGCTGCAGTCGGTCGAATGTTCTGCGCATGCTTCCACGCTTCTCGGCTGTCTCGCTAGCGAAACCATCGTTCTAGGCCTCTCCGTTGGTCAAACGGCCGCCCCGAATTCGCCTCCGGAGCATGATCACCAGTTGTTGCTGCATCGCAAGGACTCGAGTTAATGAAATTCGGCCGAAAGGTGAGGCGAGGTGAGGTGAGGTGATCCACAGTGGACGGGACCACGCCCTGGTAATGACATGGTGATGTTCGCTTGGTCGTAATATGCCTCTCATATTCGTCTATCTCGTTGCCTTGATCTTCTTCTCTCGGAAGAAACCCCCGACGGCCCCCATTAGCCCACCGAGTCCCTTCTCATGGCTGTCACCAACAAGGCCACCCCGAATCCACCCCGGAAGTTTGCTGCGGATTCTCTCCGTCCCATACCGTCGATCCACGAGCACAATCGCCGCGTAGTCACCCCGGTGCCGGATCGCGCGACCGATGCTTTGATTCACGGCCCGCATGCAAGCGTTTTCGTAAAAGTCTCGGGCCGCCTGCTTGGCCCGGGCCGTAGCACTGTCCTTGGCCACGCCTTGTGCTGTCAGGTTTGCCATGGTCGTCGTCTCGATATACTCAAGCTTGGCCTTCCAGTCCGGCGACGCAATGTTAGGGTACGGAAGGCCGATGACAATGACGCATCGCCCTAGCCGATCAGAGAAGTTGATGCCTTCTGACATCTTTCCACCTATGACGCTGAGTAGGAGTGCACCCTTGCCGTTACTGGAGTCGCCTAGGATGGCCTCTGAATATTCCTGAAGGACCTCGTCGCTGGATCCGCCTCGTGTCTCCTTGAACAGTGCTTTCCTGGACGCCAACCGATCCCATATCGGTGGCCCATTCGCCCCCTGTTTCTGCTCCCACACCGCAACAACCTCATCAAGATAACCGTAACTCGGAAAAAATATTACAACACCGTCTGGGACAAGCGAGCACAAGTTGAGGATGGCCAATCCCAGCTGCGTTATCATCTCCGAGTTACCACGATGCTGGTAACTAAACTCGAATGGGGCCATCCCTGGTCTAGATGTTGCCAGCGTCCAAACACAGAGGTTCTCTGGTGGGATTACATGACCACAGCTCAGTGTAGTCACCTTGTCCATGCTCAGCGACGGGAATAAATGGTCCTTGAAGTCGTCAAATGGCGACATGGTTCCGCCTGCGAGCACCACTGCTCTTGCACTTGATGCAATCGAGGAGAATGCATGCGTTGGTGACAGGAGAAGGTAAGAGAGCTTTATATCCGGTGCGGGGTCCTTGACCTTTTCGTAGAAAATCCGGCCCTCGGAACTGAGGTTGGTGAGAGCAACAAGAAATGCCACCAGTGTATGAAGAACAGGGGTGCTTGACCTAGGAGTCGTCTTACCAGCTGCATCCTCATTCTCGACATGGGATACATAACTCTCAATCTTGTATGCCAATTTCGACTCCTGGATGTATTGGATCAGTTCAAACATGTTGATCTGATCAATGCCTTTCGACCTAGTGAGATCGTTTGCGTCTACGATGCCGTTCTCTTGCTGTTCATGATCAGTCATTGTCCAGGAAAAACATCGCCAGAACTTGCCTTGAGTTTGAGAGCCCCCTCCATCCACACACTGAGTCCTTCAATGACTCTCCCAACCCTACCAACATTGACTCGGTTCGCACCTTTCAATTTCTTGCCAAACTTCCTGACGTAAATCCCCAGCATGCCCCTGCCTCTTCTCAAGTCACTCAATCGTATCTCTGCCGCATGTACATTTGCCACTGCATCCATGATGTTGTGAGCTTCATCTATGATGACAATGTTCCCTTCCAACTTGATTCCGAGCGCTTCTCGCGCGCTTCTTTGCAGTAGCAGAGGATATGGGAGCGTGATGATCTCGGCGCCCGGCAAGGCAGTACGGGATGCATAGTAGGGACAAACGGCGAGGGACTTTCCAAGTTGATGAAGATCTTCAATGTCGGGGATTGTGGCAAGAGCAGAGTCGCGGAACTGATGCGTCTGAGAGAGCAGCTCTTCCTTAGGGACAAACGAGCATTTATTCTTGGATTTCGACTGTTGAAGCTCAGAGCAGCGGTCGTTGATGGCTTGAGTAGATCCAAGTCGTGACACCGAAGGGTTGATGCAGAGTCTCTGGCGAGAAGACAGGGGCAGTAGCTTCACGGCCTCGGTCTTAGGTTGGTCGTCCTTGGCGAGTGAAGTTGGCAGAGAGGGTGGAAAGGTTGGACGACGGAGTTCGGTGATGAACTGTGAAAGCTGGGAATGTGTTCTTGAAGTGTAATAGATCTACTAACGTTACTATTCTGGCCTGTTGCAGCGATCGGCCCAGAAATCGCACCTTGACTTCTTCCTCGAGGAGGTCTTCATCTTCGTCTTGGGTCCTTGGACCACCTAGGCCGATGCTCTTCAACACGTCGCGCGATTCTTTACTCAACCCGGACAGCGCATCCTGGGGCCCAGAGTCGCGGTCATCAACGTCATCAAGCAACCACTCGGCGTCTTCATCGATTACGTGAGAACCTGATTGTACTGAGGCCTCTATGCGCCGTCGTTTACGGCCGCGCTCTTCGAGGGCCTTTTCTTTGATTCTGAGAGCTTCAAGTCGCTTCTCTCGGTCTTCCCACCTGTTGACAAGCTCGTCTCGTTTGCGACGTAGTAGTTGTTCAACGAGCCAGGATGGCTCATCCTTGTAAGCGTCAGCAGAGGTCTGGATTGAGGTCTCGAATTTGCTGGACTTGTGATGCCGCAGCCATGTCAGAGATGCGCAGATAAGTGAAAGCGATTTTCCCTGATAAATGTTTGTTAGTCGAACCAATATCTAGACAATTTTAGGCGAGGAGTGAGGCTGCCTGAGCCAGACTGAACGTCAACGAGCTTCAGGGCATCACAGCGAAAGAGTATCCCACTTCTCAATGAACCAGCACTCTTGCAAACACTGAACTCACGGTGCCTGTGGGACTCTCCAAGATGCCGACCTGTCCCTCTCCAGCTTCCAGCACGTCAAACACGGTCTTCATGAACTGTTCCTGGACATCGTAGGGCGTGTATGGGTGGTGAAAGTCCAGCTTCTCCAAGCCGCGAGTCACGTCCTCCATAGGTTCTGTTGCCATACTTCAAGGTCAAAATCTCACCACATGACCTCGGCACAGAAATATATCGTGTCGCGTTGTCGTGTTCCAATCAGCAAACCTCTACCAGGTTTCGCGGTGTAGCAATGACCGTCCCCATCATTGGTCCCATCATTGGTGGTCTTTGGTGGGGCTACACCGAGCTCACCGCGCCAATGCCACGAGGTCACCTGATACGTCACGCCCGACTCCGCACAGACCATCTGCCCAATCCCCACTCCCACCAACTGCCAATTGCCATTTCCCAGGTTTAGGGCTGCCCTGCCCTCTCGCCTAACAATTTTCCGGTGCTGCATTGGAAGTCCAGTCGCAAAAACATCACCACCCACCTCCAGTCTTCGTCCTGAACACCGGAAAAGCGACAACACCACAGCCGTCGCCATGCCTACCCGAACGTCAAAGACCCGCAAGCAGTACGTGCTCTCATCCCCCGACGAGCTCTCTTCTGGAGAAAACGGCTCTATGCCATTGAGCATTTGAGCCCGTCCCGCAAACTCGACAATACTGGAAAGAATATCATGGACTGACCATTTTCTCTTCACAGCCGCGGCCACGTCTCCGCCGGTAAGGGACGTGTCGGAAAGCACCGCAAGCATCCCGGTGGTCGTGGTCTTGCCGGTGGTCAGCACCACCACCGTACCAACATGGACAAGGTTCGACGACCCGAAATCGATAAGACGACAACGACGAGATCGAATGGCTAACCTCTGGACAGTACCATCCTGGTTACTTCGGAAAGGTCGGTATGCGATACTTCCACAAGCAGCAGGCCCACTTCTGGAAGCCTATCATCAACCTCGACAAGGTACATATCCCTTCCGATTTCGCGATTTCTGTTTTGGGTGGATTTGGTGCGGGGAGCGCACGCATCAACGACAAAGTCAGGCGATAAATAAGCAAACCCATTTGCTAACTCACTTTTAGCTCTGGTCTCTCGTCCCCATCGAGGCCCGCGATGCCTACGTTTCCGGCGAGAAGAAGGACACCGTCCCCGTCCTCGACCTCCTTCCCCTCGGCTACTCCAAGGTCCTCGGCAAGGGCCGTCTCCCCGAAATCCCTCTGGTCGTCCGCGCGCGATGGGTGAGCCGTCTGGCGGAGAAGAAGATCACCGAGGCCGGTGGTGTTGTTGAGCTTGTGGCATAAATTAAACCTGTGCTAGCCGGAGTCGGGCATGTGGATTTGGGAACCGGGTTTTCATGGATGAAAATGGTCCTGAGCCCCTGGACCGCCGAGTCTGGGAGATGGGGGGAGGGACCTGGGTTGGTCGGCTTCGAGCATTGCAATCAGGGACTCTCTCGAAACGGAGTTTAACGAAATAAAAATCGATTTTCGCCCATGACCTACCATGTCTGCATTTCCGGAGCAAAAAGCCAACCGGCGGAGTTTGGTGCATGTGTGCGCGATAGGGCCAAGGATGTACAATGATTGATGATTACACATTCATCTAGGATCTCATGTATGCTTGGATATCTGACCAACCCTCCTAATTACCTACCTCCCGCAGTTCCCCAAACGCCTCTTATGATGATGTCTATTAATACAGTAGCCAACGCCTCATCCATGTTGATGGTGCCTCGATGCAAAAGGTACTGAGCCCCTTAGGCATGTAGCATGTCCATCTCGTCCTCGTCTCCCAGCTCTTGACTGGCGAGAGCATCGACTCTCAGGAACTCGTGCTCCAGTGCTTGCTCGGCCGTGATTCTCCTGCTAGGATCTAACTCCATGCAACGTTCCAGGAACCTGACGGCCAACTTCTCATCTGGCGTCAAGGGTTTGTCGTCAGTCCGACATGTGCTCCAGAGGATAATCTTCTCCATGCTGAAACCTTGCTGTCCCACGGTGGGAATGCTGGTCTCGAAGGCACAGCCGTGCAGCAACGCAGCCGCCTTCATGCGCTTAGTGCCAAAGATGGTGGCAATCTCAATCATAGCCTCGACATCGTCGGCCGAGTTGAAAAAGGGGAACCGCTTCGACATGATGGTCAGGAGGATGACGCCCGCAGACCAGATGTCGATCGAGGTCGTCTGTTCAGTACACTTGAACAAGACCTCAGGGGCACGGAAACCCCTGGTGCCAGCGCGGTTTGCGCGGCGAGAGGAGCGAGTGTCGGATTTGGGATACCCGACTTGTGGGTTGGTCGAGTTTTGCGCCCAGACCGAGTTGGCTTGACGGTGCTTGCGGGTTTCCCGCGTCTCGTGGCAGAGGCACGGCTTACAGTCGGAACCCTCCCGCTCCGCAAGACCAAAGTCGACGAGGACGCCGCGCTGGGTGGCTGGATCGTAGAGGAAGTTGGTGGGCTTGATGTCTCTGTGCAGAATCTTATTTTCGTGCACGCTCTTCAGGGCCGTAAAGAGTGAACGCAGGTAAATAGCAATGTCCGGGATAGTCATGTCCCTGAAGTAAGCGCGGAAGTCTCCGTGGCGAAAGTACGGCAAGATGGCCACGACCTGGTCGGTGTGGCGGAAAGCGGTGATCAGCGGGCAGACAGAAGGGCATAGGCGCAGGTCGTTGAGGAGTTCGATCTCGTTGAGAATACGCGAGGGACTGGAGGTGACATAGATCTTCTTGATAGCGACATAGCGGGCCTTGCGGCGAGGGGAGCGGGATGCTTGGCTGGTGTTTCGCTTGAGTGGTGGCGGCGTCCACTTGGACGAGTCGTCGTCGATGTCCCAGGAGTTGTCATAGTGGTCGTACATAATATCCTCAGCCTTGTAGACGGTCGAGAAGGTACCTATACAGGATCTATTAGTTGATGACTTCGAAACAGGACGGATAGGGCGGGTTACCTTCGCCAATTCGCTTTATCAGACGGTACTTGTTGCGAAAGCCAGGAAAGTCGCCTTGCAGTTTGTCCATGTCGGCTTGGACGGTGCGGTCGACAGCCTCGTCCTCGGAGGTCTCGTCCACCATTTCCTCTTCTTCCTCCTCTTCGAAATGTTGCTGTTGATGTTGCTGAACCTGGTGACCCTGTTGATGGTATTGTTGTTCTGCCTCTTCCGTTGGCGGCACAGCCTCCTCGGTGCGCTCCTCCTCAGGCATCATCTCGGTATCCTCTGTCCTTACATCCTCGTGAATCTCAAAAGGCTCTTGGACCTGGTGGTGATGGGTCTCCGCAGCCATTGCGCCGTCGTTGTGATTGGTTTCGTCTTCGCGTGTCTCGCCTTTGGGCGCTGTCCGTCCCACAAACAAGATTCCTCAGAACCGCCCCTATCGCATAGATAAGCCCCCGAGTGCGTTCCCAACTTCAATTCGCAACTGAGACGGACTAGACAGCTCTATGTTCAGGCAAGGATCATGTGGTAAAAGAGACTCGGGTTCGGGTTTTTCGGAGTGAAGGGTTCGCGGATCACTCAGTGGAGGGGCTTCTTGGAGGTGCGGGTGCGCTGCAGGGGCTGACCAGGCACAACACGCGCTGAGTTTTAGTGGGTGGCAATGATGGGTGTGCTGGCGGCTGATGGCTGATGGCGGGGAAAGACCCTGGACAGAAAATGCGGGCGCGTGTCAAAGAAAACAAAAACAATTCGTTGCTGAGGGACCTTTTGTCATGACCACAAACACCAGAGTCCGTGACCTCCATCTAACGTTAGCATCTCCATTTATCATCCCTCAACGCGACCAAACAGACGCGTGAAGCGCAGACGGAAACGAAAAGTCGACGTAATACAGACGAGCGCTGTGCGCCATAACAGCTACCTAATCTGCCAGCGCAACAAACACCCCCGCTTAACCACCAGATGGTCCGCTTCTGATTGCATCTCTGCTTCCTACTTCCCCTTGCACACCCCTCCTCACCCACATCGACTCTCTAATCATCCCGTTCGCGCCCATCGTGGTGCAAACACGGATTGCCCGCCATGGAGACAATCAACTTCGACATTAACGATGCGCTCAAGCATTACATGTCGGACCCGGCCAGCATCGCCACGCCCGAGGCCGACAGCGCCCTCTTTGACTGCGAGAATGACCCCGAAGGCCTCACAAACCCCGTCGTCAACTCTGTGCTCAACCCCATCGTCGACGCCGTGGCCGACAACCCGGACGCCATCATGCGCGCCTCCCACATGGACTCGCTGCAGTTCCTCCTCAAGTTAGCACCCACTTCCCTTGACCCCTCTTCTCCCGACCCTCACCTTGCGACTACATTGGGACGCGATTCTGAGCTACTTGATCCCTCCAGATACACGGCCTACCTCCCGACACACGCCCTCAGCAAGATCTTCGACCTTGTCATGAGCGGCCTGAGCGCCGAGGCCGACGGTGTACACAACGACATCGACTCCCCGGACGAGCAGGATTCGGCGCTGCACCACAAAAAGCTCCTCGAGATCTACGGCTTTCTGTTGCAATGGACAATTGCCGCCGTCGAGACCAAGGCGGCCGAAAAGACTTCAGCTGCTCCCGCTTCCCGCGGACGTGGAAAGCCCAAGAAAGGCGCCGCCAAGGATAAGGAGGCGGTATGGGACTCTGCCAGCCAGCTCCAGACCGCTCTCGACATTATGTGCAAGGTCTTGAAGCTCAAGCTCTCCAAGATCTTCCTCACCACCAGCGAGAGAGATACTTTTATCGGCCTCCTGACCCGGCCCGTCTATATGATTCTCGAGAGCGAGCAGCGCGTAAAAAACACCACCATCCGAATGCACTGCTTCAAGGTGCTATGCATTGCTGTCAAGCACCACGGCCATGGATATGGTATGCTCAACCAGCGTCTTTAAATCGCTATGAATCAGTTCTAACCACCGGTAGCCGCGCAAATCAACATTATCCAGAACTTGACCTATTTTGAGCACCTTTCGGAGCCGATGGCCGAGTTTCTACATATTCTCGCAGAGACCTACGATTACCCACAGCTTGCCGACGAGGTACTGCGAGAAATCAGCAACAAAGAGTTCAACTCCAATGATACCCGAGGGCCGAAGTCTGTCTCGTCATTCATAGCGAAGCTGTCAGAGTTGGCCCCCCGCCTGGTTATCAAACAAATGACAATGCTTGCGAAGCAGTTGGACAGCGAGGTATGACGATCTGACACCGTAGAGGAATCTCATCTAACGTGCGCAGTCTTATACACTTCGTTGCGCCTTGATCGAGGTCTGTGGCAACATGGTTGGCCATCTCAGCAAGCAGGACGAGCGCAGTGAAAATCACAAGTCTCAATTAAGCGCCTTTTTCGATGTCCTAGAAGAGCGTTTCCTCGACATCAACCCTTACTGCAGGTGCAGGACACTACAAGTCTACATGAAGCTTTGCGAACTTGACCAAAAGTTCCCCAAGCGACGCCAAAAGGCGGCTGAGCTCGCTTGCCGAAGTCTCGAAGACAAGAGCAGCAACGTCAGGCGAAATGCCATCAAGCTCCTGGGAACCCTAATCAAGACCCATCCCTTCACTGTGATGCACGGCGCACAACTCTCCAAAAAGGAGTGGCAGTCCCGACTGGACAAGGTTGAGGAGGAACTCAATGCTCTGAAGCCACCTCCTGGTATGCCCGGTTTTGGGGGCGAGAACGCTAACACGACAGTCGACAACACGTTACTGGATGATGCCACGCAGATTGGCTCCCCCATGAAGCCGAAGCAGATGACGGAAGAAGACAAGCTCGAAGCCATCAAGCAGGCCCAAGAGCAAGCTGCTACCAGCGAGGCCATCGAGAAGCTTACTCTCACCAGGAGGTACTACAACGAAGCCATCAAGTTCATCGATGTGCTTCACGATGCCACAGGCACGATTTGCCAGCTGCTAGGATCCAGGAACAAGAGCGAGGTCATCGAGGCGATTGACTACTTCGAGGTCGGAGATGCCTATAACATTGAACAAAACAAGGACGGCATTCGACGTATGCTTCGTCTAATTTGGACCAAGGGCAATAGCGACGAAGGCAAAGGAGTGCAGACACATCTGATTGATACCTACAGGCGCCTTTTCTTCGAGGCCCCAGACTCTTTCAGCCCCAACGATGCAGCAAACTACATTGCTCGCAACATGATCAGTCTGACTTTTGGGGCGACACCCGCTGAGCTCACCTCTCTAGAGCAGCTGCTTGCGACAATGATGAAGGGCGGCCTGATCCTCGACGTCGTCATTGCCAAGCTGTGGCAAGTCTACGGTATTCAAAAGCGGGAGATTTCTCGGACTCAACGACGAGGTGCCATTATTGTCTTGGGCATGCTGGCAACAGCGAACCCTGAGATTGTAGTTGGCGAGATGGAGACGATGCTTCGCACTGGTCTCGGATTGCATGGACGTGATGACCTCCAGTTGGCCAAATTCACATGCATCGCCTTAAGGAGGATCAACCCAACTGGCCGGCAAGCTAAGGACTCTCCGGTCAAGTTCTCCCGTCTGCCTAACGATCATGCCGTGTCGGTAAGGTTGGCCGCCATCACCGAGGTTCCCTCAGACAGCAAAGAGTGGTACGGCGTGGCAGAACAGGCCATCAACGCTATATATGCCATCTCAAAGCACCCCGATACTCTCTGCTCCGACATCATTCGCCGAAGAGCGAAGCAGGTCTTCAGCCAGCCACAGTCTCGGCCTTCCTCGCGGCCGGTCTCTCGGGATGACACTCAGGCTGCCGCAGAAACTGAGCAGACGGTAACACAGGGTGACAAACCGAGGAAGCGAGACAACGCCATTGCACTGTCCCAGCTCCTATTTATTGTTGGCCATGTAGCAATCAAGCAGATTGTTCATCTTGAGTTGTGCGAGCTCGATTTCAAGCGTCGAAAGCAAGAGAAGGAGAAGGCAGCACCCGCCAAGGCAGATAAGGACAAGGAGGATGCCGACGAGTTGGACCTCATCGGCGGAACAACTGAAGATGATTTCACTGAAGCCATGGCGCACATCCGAGAACGAGAGCTTTTGTACGGGCCTACCTCACTGCTAGCAGTATTTGGTCCTCTGGTGTCGGAGGTGTGCGCCAACAACACGACATACGCTGACAAGGGCCTCCAAGCTGCCGCTACGCTGTGCCTGGCAAAGCTCATGTGTGTGTCAGCCGAGTATTGCGAGGTCAACCTACCCCTTCTCATCACCATCATGGAGCGTTCGCCCGACGCCACGGTGCGATCCAATGCCGTCATCGCCTTGGGCGACATGGCTGTTTGCTTCAACCACCTGATTGACGAGAACACGGACTTTTTGTACCGCCGTCTAGCTGATGACGACGCATCAGTCAAGCGAACCTGCTTGATGACACTAACATTCTTGATCTTGGCTGGACAGGTCAAGGTCAAGGGTCAGCTCGGCGAGATGGCCAAGTGCCTTGAGGATGAAGACCGCCGAATCGCAGACCTCGCCAGAATGTTCTTCACGGAACTCAGCACCAAGGACAATGCCGTGTACAACCACTTTGTCGACATGTTCAGCTTGCTCAGCGCAGGTAGTAAGATGGAGGAGGAGAGCTTCCGCCGGGTTGTGCGATTCCTCTTGGGCTTTGTGGAGAAGGTGAGTTTCCTCTATGCGTAACCGCTTGACAGGTCCTAGCTAACATGTGACACAGGATAAACACGCAAGGCAATTGTCTGAGAAGCTGGCCGCTCGGCTTAGTCGTTGTGAGACCGAGCGGCAATGGAACGATGTTGCCTTTGCTCTGGGACTATTGCAGCACAAGAATGAGGAGATTACAAAGATGGTGTCGGAGGGCTTCAGGGTCGTTCAGACGGCCGCTTGAGATGACGACCACAGGACGTTCTATTGGAAGAAATAATGGTGTATTATATGCTCATCGAGGAAAGCAGCGGAGTTTGGATCGGCTCGGGTACGATGGCATGAGTGATGGCGGCAATGCGATGACGAGATATAGACGGATTGATGAGAAGGAACTTGCTGTTTGACTATTGATACCAAATCAATATGTGCGATATTTTATTTTGAAGTCAGATGCGTGGTTTTTTACTCTTGGTCCACTTTCTTTGTGAAGCAGCCATTATAGCTCAGAGCGGGTTAGCATTCTGTATGCAGAGGTAGTTAATATCACTACGGATATACCTACCTATGTACTGAAAGTCATGCACGTGCATAATACTTCAGATTATCGTCGGATGCACAGTTTAGTGGAGGTGGAGAACATGGAGACTGTTAGTCTCGATTGGTTACAGATTTAAACAGATCAATTCATCGATGCACTGCATATATCTTCATACTTGTTTGCTCTCACATGCGACAGGTCAAGTCATGTTATGCGTGTAGGGTAGCAGACGATCTAATGGATGGCGTGTTTACGCCACTGAACCCCACAACTGCACGAGATACCGTGACTGCATCAAGCAGCCCATCTGCCCCGCAGTAAGCTCTCGGCTGTCGAGGCGTCTCTACTGTGTACCATCCCACTTTGATCAGCAGGCAAGTCACCGGACGGGGTTTGTTGATTCCAGGGTTTCCGAGTCGAGAACAAAGAAGCAGAACGGAGAGGAGTGGTCAAGGCGTAGGTGGGAGCAAGGAATGAGGTAATTCTGGGCGTGGCTCAATTGTGCCTTGACCGAGGCTTTGCCGCCATCTAGGGAGAAGCAAAAGGTGTCTGTTGTGTCGCATGCAAGCTGCGAAATCCATGACGAGCGAGGTGACGCAGGAGCTGTAGAAGGGGGACAGAGAGGTTAGAGGCAGAACTATGCAGTCGGTCAGTGGACACTCCATCGCAGCAGCAGCAGTGGGCAGGTTTAGCGGGGAGGGGGGACACAACCGAAGCCAAAAGTTGGTGGATGCTTAAGCCCAAAAAGTACAAAAAGGGCGGGTCCTCCCACCTATTTTCTTGTTGCAGGCGGCAGTTGCAAGCAGATCATAGGACCACGATATTCAGAGGGTCAAGAGCTGTTACCGGAGTACTCTGTTCGTAGGTATCCGTACCTTGGCACCCCTCCCAACCGGCGCGCTGACTGTAGCCGAGAGAAAGCCCCCTGATACCTTGTTGCTGTCCCCGTTTTCTTTTGCCTGTGCTCGTAACTGGTACTCTCCCAGCCGGTTCCTGTTGAACGGGGACACGGGACGTGGCCTGACGAGAGACTCGCCCTTTGTTCTTATACGCGTCTATTTGCCCCTTATAAGTCGTCTGCCGTCCAGCACGTCGACTCACTGTAGGTTACTGCCCCGGCCCATCGTTTCCCAGTAAGCTATTCGCTCGCTCCACATGAAATCAATCCCCCAAGCCTCTTCTTGTCATTGATCAGCAAGCTCACATATATTCCCAGACACAAAACGTTTGCCAGTCCGTCTTGGGTTGTCGCAGTTTCTGGTTGCTCGCCCCGAAACCACCCCCGCCCTTTTGTGCGACAGACCGAACCCCTCTTGCGGTTGCGCATTCCATTGGGCGCAATTCGATCGACTCTGATCTTCCCATCATCGATTATCTTCTTGTTCATTGTTCTTCCTCCCCACATCACCCATCACCCATCACCCAAACCAGGGTAAGCTTTCAAACCCCCCCCCCCTTGCTTTTTTTGCTGCTCGCTTCCGTGCCCCGAATCGCCCGGTTGACAGCTCCGGGTCGCAGAACAGCACGACAACCAACCATCATCATCAATCGGAGCGCGGGAAAAGAAAGGAAAAAGACGCTCAGACCACATACCACACCACCCACAACTCCACCCAAAGTGTGAACGGGCCACGTGCAGCGCCACACTCTTGCGGATTAGCTTTCCAGCGTTCCTCCGAGGATCCGGCTCCACGCAGGTGTTTCACGTGATCGGAACACAGCCTCTTTGCGCAAGGTCCGTGGATCCGTTTGCGGCGCGAAAAAACGCAGCAGCCACTTAAAGCTGAGCAAGCTGAGCTTGTTCGTTGCTTTGCGAGCCAAAGCGAGAAAGCTCCCCCGTCTGTGTGCCAACCAACTGCGTCACTCTCCCGCGCGTTGCGAGAGGCGTGACATTGAGCTTTTTCGACAACCACCCTTCCTGGTTCCATCAAAGAGAGACAGCGCCACCAGAGAGAGACACAGAAGAGCCGTTGGCTGTCAGACGCGACAAAGGATCATCGGCTCTCGCTAAACCCGCATCGTCGCGCCCTCTGCTGGCGAGGCCATGGGCTTGGCTGGAGTGCCGATGCTGAGACGGATCAAACAGAGGGCACTTCTTTAGGTATGTTGCCAGTTCGTTGCTGTTATACAACGCGTGATGGGATGTGAATGGTGACTCAAGACCTGTCGGATCTTGTTGATGGCTGCTGCCTGCTCAATTGCTATTTCAACCTAGAACAGCATCATCGCGTACGCGTGCTGACTTTGTATTCTTGCAGAATACACCCGTCCCAAATACAACCACATTTACCGAGGCGCTGCGACAACGTCTCAAATATGTACGACAAGGTCGTGCCCTTAGGCTCGCGCCTGCACTACCCAATAACCATTACAAAGCTGCTGAAGTCGCCCGGCGACTCAATCAAGAAGCAGGAGAGCATCATCGAGTACAAGTTCGCCTGGAGGCGCAAAGTCAGCGACGACACGTGGAGCGACGAGACCACCTACACCGAGTTCGACAGCCCTGCCGAGGGCATCCTCAAGGAATGGCGCATCAAGGAGGGAATGGTCATTGGTGCCGACGGTCCCTGCATGTTAGTCGAAGAGTCCTGCGGCCACGAGGTCCAGATCCAAGGCTTGTGCAGTCTCTGCGGCGCCGACATGACCGAGACCAACTGGGCCAGTGAGGAGCGCGACACCGACCGTGCCATGATCAATATGACCCACGACCAGACTGGCCTGATGGTCAGCGAGAGCGTCGCCACCAAAGCCGAGCACGACACCCAGAAGCGTCTCCTCCGCCAGCGGAAGCTGAGCCTGGTCGTCGATCTGGACCAGACCATCATCCACGCGTGCATCGAGCCCACCATCGGCGAGTGGCAGAGCGATCCTTCAAATCCCAACCACGAGGCAGTCAAGGACGTGAGGAGCTTTCAGCTCAACGACGATGGTCCTAGAGGACTGGCTAGCGGCTGCACCTACTACATCAAGCTTCGCCCTGGCCTGGCCGAGTTCCTTGAGGAGGTCTCCAACATGTACGAGTTGCACGTTTACACCATGGGCACGCGTGCCTATGCCCTCAATATTGCCCGCCTGGTGGATCCCGACAAGAAGTTATTTGGCAACCGAGTCATCAGCCGTGACGAGAACGGCAGCATCACCTCCAAGAGCCTCCAGCGTCTGTTCCCTGTTAGCACCGACATGGTTGTCATCATCGACGACCGTGCCGATGTGTGGCCTCTGAACCGACCGAACCTGATCAAGGTGGTTCCGTACGACTTCTTCAAGGGCATTGGCGATATCAACTCCAGCTTCCTGCCCAAGCGACAAGATCTTCTACCCGCCCCGCCAAAGCCGACCCCCATCGCTGCTAAAGCAGTGGCTGGTCCGTCAAAGGCATCGCCTCTGGACGAGTTGGTGCGAATGAGCGGCGGAGATGACGCGGCAAGCCTCAAGATCCAGACGGAGGAGCAGGAAAAGACCTTGGAGAAGCAGCTTACCGACCGACCGCTATTACACATGCAGGAGGAGCTCGACAAGGAGGACGAGCATGACCAAGAAGCCCAGAACGGAGACATATCGCACGCCCATCACCACCGCCACCTACTAGTCGATGATGACGAGGAGCTTATTACTCTCCAAGACCATCTCACCGACATTCACACGGCTTTCTACGAGACGTACGACCGAAGGCGAGCTGAGCGGAGGCAGTCGGAACCCACACATCCACCTGGCCATTCTAAATCCCGACGGAGGGCATCCGTGGACGATGGTGTGGACTTGTCCATGGTCCCAGACGCGGGTGATATCCTAGGCGAGCTCAAGTCTAACGTGCTTTCGGGCCTGGTGATTGTCTTGTCTGGCCTCGTACCCCTAGGAGTCAAGGTCGAAGAGTCGGAGATTGGCGTTCAGGCACAGAGCTTCGGTGCGCAAGTATTAGACGGCGTCTCCAAACGGGTGACGCATCTCGTAGTTGCTACCTCGCGACCTCGAACGAAAAAGGTCCAACAAGCTGCCAAAATCTCGAGCATCAAGATCGTGAACCAGAATTGGCTCATTGACTGCCTCAGCCAATGGCGGCGGTTAGACGAGCGACCCTACTTCTTGGATATCCTTGAAGCGGACCGTGAGAGAAGCGACGACACTACAGAGGTGGCGTCCGAGGAAGACGAGGAGGACGAGGCTGAGGCAAAGGACCTCAAAGACTTTGACTGGGATACGGCCGACAAAGACTTGCAGGAAATTCTCGGCCTCGACGACGACGATGATTCTGAGAGTGGGTTCGACAGTGCTGCGAACTCGGACTCAGAGAGCGACGGCACAGATAGTTTCCCCAAGCAAGGTACTAAGCGAAAAAATCGTGTCGACTCTGACGACTCAGATGACGATGGAGGCTCCAGTATTACGGGCGAGAGCGTTTTAGCCAAAAAGCAACGCGTGGCACGAAGCCGAGGCGTATCAGCACTGCGATCTGTACGGACGCCGAACGGTGAAGATGGCGACGACGAAGGCGCGGGTCTACCCACACCTGGTCCTACCGGCGACGAAGGCACAGAAGGCGACGACAGAAGCCGAGTAGTGAACAACAACAATGACCAGGTAGAGGAGTTTGACGACGACGATCTGGAGCGCGAGCTGCTGGCCGAGCTGGAGGCGGCTGGTGATTGATATGAGGGGTAAACTAGGCGAAGATTGACCATGCATGTGAGGAAGAACGGAGTTTTGAGAGACAGTGTAAAGGGAACCAAACAAAGTGGGAGTTTTGTGTATGTCAATGTAGTATACCCCCGTTTCGGCAAAGATGGGACATGGTAAACGGAGCAATAAGTTTTTTTTCCTGGCACCATATTTCTTGACGGCATATGAAGGCGTGGTTGCTTTGAGGGGGTCGGCTTGTGACTAGGCTCATGCTAGATGGAGTTGAGTTGTTGATGGTCGTTGTTAGACGCTTTAAGTGGTTGAGTCGAAAGGTACCGCTGAATATAGATGACGGAACCACCGTTTAACATCAACTGCAATCTCCATTGAAGACCGTTTGCAATTGCTGAAACTGGACGGTTTATTGTCATTGCCAACCTCTTATGGAAATGTGACTAAAAATATGAGAGTAAATCAGTCAAAGGAATCCCACATGACTCAATGGCGCCGCAAGCGCTATGGTGACCATCGTGCTCTGACATATTTGTAGTTTGCAGCACACCGCGATAGTTTGCAATGCCAAAGTGATCATCCCCATCCTCACCCTCTCTCCATGTCCACGCCAGGTTCCCAAGATTGACACATCGTCTCCCCGTGCGTCATCAGGGATGCCAGCGTGCTGGATTAACGTATTGGGTCAGAGGTTGCTGAAGTGTACGGGGAAGACAATCACGTTGTAGTCTTCGGGACGGAGGATGGTGCTGATACCAATACATGCTCATGTTATTTACTACTTGGTTGGCGATGGCGCTACTCCTACATCTCCCCATCCGAACTTGATCTGCTTCACGTAATTTGCATGCACATCCCAAAGAATCGACCCTAGCGAAGGTAGGTAGGAGACAAGTATTGTAATGCCCTTTCTCTTTGATTCTTCCACTGCTTCGGTTTCGATAGGCTCGTGGCGCAAGCCACCAGGTGTCAAATACACATATATACACATACACACCCTGGAAAAGTCCTAGTTCTCTTGTTCCCCAGCGTCCACGCCTCGAAACCCACGTCCTTATGCCCGTTTTCCAAACCTTTATCCGTCTGGTCTAGTTGGTCGTGGGCGGAGGAGTGACGGCAAAGGTCGGCTTCACGAATCTACAGCCAAGTCGTCAGCAAAACACAACGAAAAGAGAGAGAGAGGGAGGAAGAAACTCACCGGTCGGTATGGTAAATCTTGGCGTTCTCGCCCAGCAACTCCTTCTCGCGCTGCTGGTCGGCCCAGTAGCGGCGGACCTGGTCGCGGTCCTCCTCGGCCTGCAGCAGGGGGATCAGGCTGATGCGCGCCCACATCTTCTCGCGGGCCAGCTCGTTGGCCTCGCGCATGCCGCCGATCAGCCGGTACCAGCCGTAGCCCATGATGGCGCCCATGCCCAGCAGCATGATGCCAGGACGGAAGCCCTTGGCGGGGAGGTTGCGCTGTAGATGACATGAGTTAGCCTGGATTCAATTTCAAGCCCAATTGACCCAATGGTTCTCATCAAGACCAGCCGTTTCCTCTCTTCTGTTTCCTGCTCTTCCTCTTCCTCTTCCATTCTTTCGACTCTCATTGCAAGTTCGGGCATGAGGGTAGACATCCTGGTGCATCTCTCCGGCCCAACCTCTCCTCCCCATTGCCCCTCTCAAACTCAATCAAAACCCTCCACATCTCTTCCCAAACGCACCTTGTACTGGACGGGCTCATACCCGCCCCGGGGGGGCATATCCTGGACCATGGTGGGCAATCTGTGTTCCGGAACTAGGAATCGGTTTCGAAAAGGCTCGTGCTCGGCTCAATTGCGTCGCGGACACGGCGAGGAAGAATCTTCTGTCTACCCTGGACCCTTCGTCGGTTCGGTGGGCGGTTCGTCGAGGGCTCGGTCGTCGTCGTGAGGTGATTGTTTTGGTGAGGCTTCGAGGTGATGCCAACCGCCAGAACGGCTTTCCGGATTACATAAGGTGGGGACAGCGGCGTCAAGGCGGCCGGGGTAGAACCGTGGATTGAGCTTACCCTAGAGCGACGGACAGGATCCGGGAGCCAGTCACTTTGCACGGATTACGAAAGCCGATTTTGGTGGCGGGTGAAGCGATTTCTCTTGGTGGGGTGTGGCTATGAGGAAGACATGACAGGAAAAATACGATGGAGAAGGGTATTTGCGCATGTGATGTGCATAGTTTGGCTTTCAATCTACCTCACACGTAAACCGATTAGTATATAGGGTCGTTGCCGTGTTATTCTGTGTTGCCCGTGTTGCCCGTGAACGAATTGTTGAACAAATTAAATGTCTAGGTCTCGTAGACCAACAACCAAAGCACCTTGATGCCTTGGGCTTTGAAAATGCATTCTCTATCATGGCTCTAACATATCGGCGTCTATTTGCGTCATCTTCATCACATCAGCCAACCTATACGACTCGCCTCGATCCATTCATCCAATCGACATCCAAACTCCTGGCATTATAACCCAAACGATGCATAGCTGTGGCACATGCGCAATCGTCAAACCTCCAAACCTCGCCTTGTCTTCTGTAAATCATGTCGCCACTGCCTCAGCCTCCAGCACTTGGCTCTCCACCGCCTTCTCACTGTGCGGCGCCAGCCCGTCACTCAGCTTCTTGGTGACATGCTCCGGGTCTGGTTCGTCTCGTCCCACAAATGTCCAACTTTCTTCCGCTTCATCGTCGTCAACCGCTTCGTTGTGACTGTTCTTTTTGGCTCTTCGCTTAATTAAGCTCTTTGCGTACTCCATATCCCGGTAGATACACTGAATCGCCGCGTCAACTCCATTCTCCTACAACAGGCATTAGCTTCATCATTCTAAAAAGTGGGACTGAAAGGTCAAACTTACGCTGCGAATCTGCTCGCCAAGGACCCGTGCCTTGACAATCATTCGTTCATTTCGAGTCGCCTCCCACAGTGCTCGACCGAAACTGTTAGTTCCCCACTTCTTCACCCAGACGCCGACGCCCAGATCCTCAACTCTGCTGGCAAAGAAGAACTGGTCTCCAAAGAATGGTCGAATAACTGTGGGAATCCCCGCTCGTAAACTTGCTCCTGTGGTGCCGGAGCCGCCGTGATGAGCAGCTGCGTCAATCTGCCGGAAGAGCCAGTCGTGCGGTGCCGATTTGATGACGTGGATAGTATCTGGCATCTTGGGTTCTACAGCTCGTGGCTTAGCCGGCTCACTCTTAGAAGAGACTCGGTCAGACCAGCCCTTGGAGAGAATGCATCGGACGTCGGCTTTCTGTACGGCATCGATGACTTCTTGGGTCATCTTGGCGGGATCAGGGACAATGATGGATCCAAATCCAACATAGACTAATTTCTTGCCATCCGCTCTCGCCTTGTCGATAAAGTCCTGAAGCTCCTTGGGTGGTTCCCAGATGCCGCCTTCGTCCAGGAACCAGTACCCTGTTACCCTGATCCAATCTGAAAAGTCCAGAGGAGGCGCCACCACGCTAGGGCTGAAGTTGTACAAGAAAGGAACCTTGTTCGGCTGCATCTTCTCCAGGTTTGTGCTTGGAAGACCCAGGGTATTGTTTCTCCATCGGTTGACCTGATACGCCGTGGCCTTCCAGAAGATGTTGTCAAACATGACGTAAGTCATGTAGTTGTAAGCGCCTCCCATTTTGCTCTGTGGCATAATGAACGCGTGGGGGTACGCTCTGGTCCTTGTCCACGGCATTGTGAATGCTCGGAAGTAAGGGATCCCTAGCTTCTCCGCAATGTGAATGCCCGCCATTGCCGACGGAGACTCGATGAGCAGCTCCGAACCCTCGCATGCCTTAAATGAAGAGTCAAGCAGATCGTCGAGCCACCCTCGGAAAGTTGAGTTTGCTTCGCGGAGGAAAGCCCAAGTGAATGTCCCGTGCTCGATACACAAGCGCATCAGCTCAGCAGGATCACCCTCCACACGTCGAAACTCGATGCCATGAGACTCAATCCACTCCTGAAACTCGCCATGGGTGGCAATGCGAGGCTTGTGGCCCTCGGCGAGGAGACCCTTGCAGAGCGCAATATAGGGCTGGACATCACCTCTGGAGCCAATCGTCAGGCATGTAATCTTCATCGAATTCTGCGGCTTAAAGGCTAGAGCCGAGCACTTGGGATCGTCGAAAAGAATAGTTGGCGCGTTGGGGATCCCTGACGTCTTGTGGGGGAGCCGCAGCTCACGTTCTGGGAATTCATCCTGTCGAACCGACCTTAGGGCGTCGTTTTCGGCCATCGCGGAATCCTCCTCCTCCTGCTCCTCTTGGTCAAGCAGCCCGGACTTTTCAAGGAATCGTGTCGTCTCCAGGCTCTGAAGGAGCGTGATTGCGCAGTCATCCCGAATCTCGGCTTGGCCGAATTCGAAGAACAGCTCCTCGTGTCCTCGAATGACCACCACGAGACCGGAGTAGCCAAACCGGAAACCTTTCTCCTTATGAACGGTTTCGATGTCTTTGAGAGGGAGGATGAGCTTCGTTCTTGTTCCCGGAAGCAAGCTTCGGAAGCAAAAAGAGCGGTCGCTGATGTAGAATTTTCCATATAGAGGCAAAACACGAAGGATGTGGCCAAAGTACGTCGCCTGCAGCTTCTCCGTCTCAGGCAGAGCGAAGTGAGCGCGGAACCGGTCCATGGAGATTTGAACCTTGCCCTCGGAGTCCTCTTCAACATCATCATCATCAGTTCGCAGACCTGCAGGCTCATCATAGTGTCTGTGGCCACCCTTCCACATGCCTGACACCTTTTCCACATATCCCATCGACTCTGATGCAAACAGTGAGCCCATGCGTGCGCTTGTCTTGGTTAGGTACTCGGCAAATGCATTCGCCCGTTGTAAAGGATAAGAACCCATTTTGGTGATGCTCTGCAGGGTGGGAGTTCCTGGGCGTTGACCATCCATGCTGTCACGCTGGGTGTTTTGTAGAGACCCAGTCGTGGCAGCATGTGACACACCATGAGGAACAAAATTCGAGGATGAATTCCGGGGTGTCTGTCTCTTGCCTACCGAATCTACCGTCCCGCTGGCTGATGCTGACCTGCGCATGGTCGGGCTATGGAAGACCTCGCTGCCCCTGAGGATCTGGCTAGCCGAAGGGTCTTCATTAGAAGAGGCAGCGAGATTGGAGATGCTTGGATCCTCAATAGACGACTGTACGAACGAGTCCGTCGAGTCTTGTTCTTGCTTTGGAGCTTGGTTCCTATCCTGGTGACCGCGACGAGCTCCGCTAAAGCTCCTTCTGGGGCTTTGTTCTCTGAGGATACTGGATACGTCGAGACTTCTGCGGCCCATTTGTCTGAATGCGTCCATGCTGGTTCGATGAGGCACATCGGAGCTAGCTCGGGGACTCATCTGGCCGGGTGAGTGTGGAGACATGGGGGAAAGAGTTGCCTTGACTTGTTCGGGCAGCCTTCCTGTGCGAATTTTGTCAATGTGAATGCTGTGTCGGGTTGAAGATGATGGTTTGCGCCTTGATGGTAGCTGCAAAGAAGGTTCATCGTTTTGAGTGCCGAGAACCTGATCCGTGGTACGACTTCCGGCAGAGGCATCTTCGATGAGGATTTTGAGGACGTTGATGGCCTCCTTTCCAGAGCTAAAGAAGGAAAAGAAGTACTGGAAAAGTTAGAATGAGCAACAGGCCAAAGAGGTTGTTGGGTGAGCCGCAAACATACCTCATCAATAGCGTATGTTTCATCGTTGTCGATGACGCGAATCTTGCAGGTATCCGCGAATGCCATCATCTGTGTGTCCTCGATATCAATGATGTTCTCGATAGGTAGTGAAATCTTGACGCTGTCGCCATCGTTGCGGCTCCGGAAGATGACTCGTTGTAGGCTCTTAACCCATTCCTTGGCACTCGGAGCGCTGTCGGCTTTGAAGTTGTACGTCCTGTGATGCGTGACGACAGAAAAGTGGACGCCTTCCTTCTCGCTATCTGTGATGTTTGCTGAAATTCCATAACGAAGATCGATTTGGCCGTGTGGGAAGTAGAGATCGGTAGAGTCTCGGTAGTAAGCCAAGACATCACCCTTTAGTCGAAACCAGTAGCGGTTGTATTTGGGATTTCGCTTTCCAGTCTTGGTAAGATATCCAGACTTGGCAACATCGTGCTGCACTATAGTAAGTAGAGTAACGTAAGGGAGGAACGGAGGACTCACGGCTTTCTTGGGAAGGTAGGCATAGAAGCAAATGTGCTTGGCGGTGATGTACATGTAGCCTTGGAGAAGGACACTCTGCAACAACCAGCAAGGATATTCTGAGTATAGAGTGAGCAATCATGAGCGTGAAGATGAGAACAGAAGGAGGTTACTGACCTTCGATAACTTGCTCCGGTTCATCAAACTCGAAAATCTCCATCAACTTCCTGGCCAGTGGTGGGAGGTCAGCGCTTTGGCTTTTCCTGCTAACATCAGAGGAAAGCCTCTCAATGTCAAAGCTCGGTCGGCTCGACATCTCAGCCTTGGCCTCCAGCATGCGACTCATCATAGGCGCCTGACGACTGTCGTGGCGGGTTAGTGTGAAGGTGGGAGGTGTTGATGCACCACTCGCACTTGCGCTCGCCTCGCTGGTCTCCTCGGCTTCTTCTCGGGGTGCCGATAGGCGGCTCGAGAGTCGCTTTGCCTTGGGGAGGAGTTTCGGGAGGGTAGGGAGAGAACGTAGGAGCTTGTGATCCGAGAATTTCTTGCGGCGACTACTTTTGTCCTTGGGCACCTTGAGGACCGATGTTTTGGCTAGGTCATCTGTCCGGGTATCCCGCTGATTGGTCTCGTGGCCCTCCTCCTCGTCACTGCTCATGCCGTCGAATCGGTCGTTAAAGTCTACCCGAGATCCGGCAGCAGCAATGAGGCCGAAAATACTTTGATTCATATTCATGAACATGGGCGGCCCTTGGCTTGGGGCATCTTCCTCCTCGGCCGAGTCATCGCTGTCCTGTAGCCGCTCTGGAAACACTGTTGCCGAGGGCTCTTCGCGCCGCCTCTTGTGCAGCTTTTTACTGACTCGTTTCCTTATGTCTCCATCCCCAACACTGGCCCGCGAAGGGCCAGCATCTGAATGGGAAGCCATAGTTGTGAAGATGGATTCTAGCTGGAGATGATGGTGACGATGGTTCGCGGGGCGTTCGGGTACGAGCGGCAACTAAACAGTGGTGCCTGGGACAAAGAGAACCGGATTATCTGGGAATCGTAGGAGTCGCTGCAAAGTGTAGATCTAAAGGACGAGGCAGGCGCAGAGGGAAACGAAGAGCCGGTGTTTGTGGTTAAGTTGCGCCGTGAAGTAACGTTTGGAAGCGCTGAGACCTAAACAAACTTATCGACGAGGAGTTGCCGGATTGGACATGGATGCCGACTGCTGGGGAGGAGGTTGTCAGGTTGCAATCTCCAGCGGAGGAGATGGCACAGGCATAGGAGCGAGGCCAGAGACGCCGTCGATGCGAAACGATGAGGGAGGGCGATGTGAGAGGGAGAGCAAAGGTCGCATCGACGTAGCTGTTGGGAACTTGGTCGGGATGAGGTAAGTTAATGCACTGCCAGATTTGGCTGTAGATACAGATAGCGGATAGCGGAGGTAGTTAGTGGAGGACGCTCCTGGTTAGTGGGCAAAGCGCACCCGGCCCCATCCTTCAGTGGGCATTTCTTAGGCAGCTCAGGTGCCTACAGCAGAGCGCAGGGGGCGGGGACCCGGCGTGCCTAGCGGGCTTGCGGGCCCCCTGTGGTGGATTCCCTCGACGCTGCTGCGGATTGGATTAATTCGAGTTTCCAGTGTGTCACTTCCTGGACCTGGTCCCTTGTGGCTTGTGCTTGTGAGGCGAAGCGTGGCTCTGATTGGCAGGTCCCTTATCGATAATGCAATGACGCCAGCGGGGCGCTGACCCAGCCTGGTTTTGGATGTCACTCTTGACCACCACGCATCCCACACGCATCCCACCTCGTCACATGCAAGCGTCGCTCGCAGGTCAGAGGACCCGAGATAAGAAGGCTTGCGGGATGTTCAGGGGATCGTCAGCCTTTGCCGTCATATTCAGGGACGTGACAGACTGGTCATCAGGTCCCGTTGCTTCCGGCGTGTCAGGATATCCTCTTTCCGTCTTGGGCGCACTTGGGTTAGGGTGCTGAGAGTGATCAGATCACAACGAGTCACTGTGGGTGTGGCATGGGAGACATCGAGTCAGATTTAGCTTGGATACTACAATGGTAGCATTAGTCTGTACAGGGATCTGTGCATCCAGCATCTTGGCATGTGGTAGGCAGCTCGCTTTCGGTTCTATTGCCATCCTCTTGCGTCTGCTCTGAAGGCAACCGTTTCAATTCCCATCCTTTGCCCAATCGTCCTACATGAATCCAACCCACAAGTCCAGCCAACCCTTGCATTAAACCATCCAACTCCCTGAAAACATTAAAATCCTCTATCAGCTACTTGATACACACATTTTGGTTACGTTAGTGTCACTTGGCTTACTGCCAGAGACACAGCTTGCCGCTAGCAGTTGCTCCTGCAACCCAATCCAACGTAGGGTGGAAATGGGCCACAGCTGGCACCGCCGAAATACCATCGCCATCTAGTTGCGCCAACTGACTCCCGTCAGAGGCGAAAACATCGACAAAACGGTTCATATTTCCAATGACAAACTTTTGAATGCCATCGTTGGGTCTTTTTTGCCATTGAGGTTTCAAAATAGTAACCCAGCGTCCGGTCTGGTTGTTATGGCGCACAACGTGGCTCGGTTCCATGGCTTTGATGTCCTGCCCAGTTTTCCATGATGATGCATCAGAGAAATCATAAATCTTGATTGTGTCGTCGTAGGACGATGTCGCGATGTGACCCCCTGGGCTCCAAGAGGCATGTGATACTGATAGACGTGAGTTATGCTCCCCAATAAGCGCAGGGTGTCTCAAATCCCCCTTGCCAGTGATCTTTCGCAGATCCCAGATCTTCAACGTTCGGTCCAACGACGCCGTCGCAACAAGGTGTGGCTGTAGAGGGTGAAGAGAGAAGCCTCCTATTTTCTGTTCACTGAGTGTCCAGATTTCTGCTTCCTCACCAGGTGTGCGAAGATCGTAACGGCCAACACCACCATCCAGGGTGGAGAAGAACAAAAGGTTTGGCTCGGAATCCGCCATATCTAACGCCGAGATGGGCATCTCGTCGCTTGCGTCTGCTGGTGCATACAATTGGATTGAGGTTTCTTTCTCAAGATCCATTTTTCGAATGGATGAATCGTACGAGGAGGAAAAGACGCTATTAGCGTCATGCTGTGAAAACGCGAACGACGAGATGGTCCTGCTATGCGTTTTGAAGGCTGAAATTTTGGGATCTGAAATTTTGACATCTTCATCATCGTCGTCAACCTCCGGTGCTGTCTGCGAGGCATCAAAGACCCCCATAGCGCCTTCTTTGTCTCCAGCAAAGACGATGGGCTTCGTTTCGGTGGGATGGAAACCAAGCGCATATGCGCGCTGCGGAGTTATTTTTATGTCTGAGAGAACTGTTAGAAACGTGAATATGGCGAATTGTTCGAGAGCCATACCATTGGGAACCCAGTGCTCGTATAACTTCAGACCTCCCATTCGAAGTCTCAAGTCCTTAAGCGACTTATCTGTCGTCTCTGTAATGTCTTCCTCTGTGAACGTTCGCACGCCAGGTTGGGCGCCTCGAATGAGGCCCTTAAGCCCACCGACGCCAGCCTCCCACTTCTTGCCATCCACGGATATGTCGCCCAGGTTCAGATCACCATTGACTCGCATCTTTTTTGCTCTTGCTTGGTCCGACGCTGCCTGTGTCTCCACCTCCATTTTGCGCTTCAGGGTTTCGTTGTCCGCGTCAAGTCCCGCAAGTCTGGAGCTCATGCGAGTCGGCCTCGCGGACTCTCGTGTCGTCGGTGTACTCCGGCTGCTTCGCGTTTTTGGCTTGCTGGGTGTGGACTTTGGAGTCACCTTCGGAGCGACCTTCTTTGCAACAGCGGCCGCATTGTTAAGCAGGGCTTGGTTGGTCGCAATATTTTCGAGACGGCGACGTTCGAAGGCACTCATGCCTGCGCCATCCTTTTGGGGTGGCATCGCGACAGCACGAAGGATCTGTGTTGAGCTGGGTTCAAAAACGAAAGTGAGGGGATTTGGAAGAAAAAAAAAAAGGAACAAGAGACTAAATGTAAGAGAAATCCCAAGACTGATCTTTTCGCGCAAAGGGCTGTAGACTGCAACAGGGCGAATTCGGTTTGCGAAACAGGCAGAATCGCGACTGGAGGGGGCAGAATGCACGGTGCTGATGGAGCGCGACTCGAATTTAATTGATGCGGCGCGAAGTCACGCGCCAGTGGCAATTCACGCGCGCTTCAATTCCGGAGATTAGCCACGATATCCCTGTCATTCATGGTTCAATTTTCGAGATCCAGTTCAGGCTTGTGAATGAGCGCCCGCGTTTGACGGATGAGACAAGACAACAAAAGTCTAAGAGCAACCAATTAATTGCACTTAGAAAAAAATGCCCCCTAATTTCCTTCCGTTTCTTTACCGGACGCGGACGCTGCAACGGGTTTGCAGACGTCCCTCCGCCTTTCTGCTTGTTCAAAGAGCTGGCGTGGCTACTCGACCCAATGCTCCCAGCGCAAACCCCAACCAAGCCGATAGATCTATTCCCTTCGAGTGGGACAATGAAGAGCTTGCCAAGGAACATCAATCTACCGTCGAGGCTGATGCCCAACCCTCGACCATCACCCCAAGTGAGGAGGACGTCTTCAAGGGCATCTTCGATGAGATTGCCCAAGGCCGCATGCCCAAACCGAAGATGCGTCCCGAGTTTTCCAATACCCGGACAGATCGGCGTCAAAGAGGTTTGATCGACGGGGCCCAGTCTGGAGAATCGGGTGGTCAGGCAATGGCCAGCTCCATTGTCGACCAGGCTCGTGATAGCAAGGCTAGCGAGGAGTTCCTGCAGCGCTACCCGCAATCTTTGCAGACGGCTGCCAAAGTCGCCCTTGTCAAGTTTGAGTTGGCGCCGAATCGCCCAAAGCTCAGCAGCATGATTGGGTTGGACGAGGCGGAGGCCAAGCAGATGGCCGAGTGGAAGCGCTATGATGAGATCCGGAACAAGGAGAAGGAGAGGGTCGATGCGTTGATGAAAGCTTGCCAGAGCGACGTCGAGCTGTGGCACGTCATGGAGGCAGAGGTCTTTTCTCTACCCCTGAGGCTCGGTATTGCTGAAGTCCCTCCGGTGAAGCCGGTCAAGAAACAGTACAAGAAGTACAAGAAGTCCAAGAAGCAACCAGTAGAGGAGGAACCTGTCGCGAAACAGCTCGAGCCAGCGCCTTCGCCCGCCGAGGAGGTTGACCCCATGATCATGGATGTCCACGGACCTCTTTACCCTCACTACCTCGCCACCGGGTTGGGCTTGTTCGATTCAGCCTTTTCCAAGCCGTCGCCCCTCGCCTTCAACATCCTGCCTCGCGTCAGCTCCCTCGGTCTCCCTTCCTATGTGCTTGGCGTCTCAACGCCCTTGTTTCACAAGCTGGCCCAGATCCACTGGAACCGCTTCGGCGACCTTGTCTCTGCTGTGGAAGCTCTTGAGGAGATGAGATCGGTCGGACTCTATTCGGACATTGACATCGACAATCTGCTCACACAGTTCCGCGAGCAGCTGCACGGTTGTGCATGGGGCGCCCAGGGTCCCTTCGTGATGGCTATGACCGAAATACCCCCTTACGACAACAGCCTCAGCGGCCGAATTGAGGAGCTTGTCAATTACACCCTTCACTCGCTCAAGGAACAGGGTCTGAAGAGGCCCGAAGAGCAGAATGACGGTATCGAGCTGGACCTGGGCCTGGACAAGATTGAGGATGATGGTGACAAGGAATACGCGTACTGAGAGGAAGGGCAGATATGTATGCCTGCATGAGGGGTTCTGTAACACTGTTGTACCACCACCAAAAGTGATTGGGATGGAGTTTGAGATAGATGATCATGTGTACCAACATGGGCTGTGACGGCGAGCTGTAACATAGATAGACTCCATGAAACTTAACGATTTTACGTTGGATACACATAATTTCTCTCCCGGTGCATTCTAATTGTAACTCATTAGTGAAGTGTGAGTAGAAGTTCTCATCGTTGATCAGTTTCGCTCTACAATAGATGCTGCCGTGGGGGCGCGTCACCACAGAGCTACACTTGGTATCACAGCGTGATGACTAACAGAGTTGCTAAAGAGGGCCAGTTTTTAAGTGACCTTGGTATGAACTGGCAGGCTGTGTCACAGCCTTGAGGATCACATCTTCGATCCTTCTTCATCACTCCGGCCGCCTAATTACTGTGAAACCGGGTCAGCCAGTAGCACTCACGTTTAGTAGCAGCGGAAAGTGTCACTGTTAAACTGCAAGAGCATCTATTTCCCTTGATTGAAAGCAATGTAGCCCACCAAATCTCCTGGCGCATGCTGCCATGTTGAACCCAACATTAAAACTTACAACTCAGGCTCATTGTTGTCATAGTTAGACGGTCGGCTCAAAGCACCTTGGTTTTTGACTTCTGACATATGGAAGACTCGATATAAAGCCGCGAATTCTTTTTTTGCATAGCTCAGATTAGCCTTTAAGACTACATGGTCTACTGCGTGAATATTTAGAGTGGACTTTTGAACCGATGCTGCGGCTCTTAGAGAGTCATATGCTAACGTTGGTACCCCTTTCTATAACTGAGTCAGTGCCCCTTTTTTTGCTTTTGTTGCGGCTGAATGTGACTCTTCCTGTTGGGCGAACGCTGATGTTTGTCAATATTTCCAACCTTATTTGAACAATGTGATGCAAGCACCGGCAGCATATCGCTGTCACAACTGGATATGCAGGTGTATAGGTAAAAGTTTTCTGCAAATAATGAAGTAGGTTACCTTGTTTTCACATGGAGCTAAGTATAGCCATGTTTGATGGGCATGGACGTAGATGGAGATTGAATGGTTCACCAGCCGGTGTTGAGCATCGAGCTGAGAGCCGAATGCTGGAAAAATTGAGTGACGTAGTTCTCAAGCCTTCCAAGCCCGTCAGTATTCGGGTCACAACATGGGTAGAGTAGCATTCAGGTACCCTCTTCTAAGAATGAGGCGTATTTGACAGATGTTCATAGCTCTATTTGTAGCCTGCTCTCAGACGGGCCTCGACTGCTGCAGGAATGAAGTCATGAAATGGTCTAGGTGGCGTCAAATATAGCAACTAATTGATGGCTCCCGAGAGAGCGCGATGGAATGCAGAGGGCAAGTCTATGTTTGGCAATGACCTCTCAGCAGGACAGAAATGATGACACTTTTCTGTGGGCATCAATGCGTGTAGCAAAGACGACGACTGTCTCGCCCAAGGATCAAC
Source organism: Dactylonectria alcacerensis (assembly GCA_029931735.1). Taxonomy (NCBI): domain Eukaryota; kingdom Fungi; phylum Ascomycota; class Sordariomycetes; order Hypocreales; family Nectriaceae; genus Dactylonectria; species Dactylonectria alcacerensis. Next base: position 4,665,496 of record JAPMUZ010000003.1, on the reverse strand, counting down.
GTAAAAAAAAGTGCCTATCTCAAATTCCATACATACTCAAGCAGTGTAATGTGTGACTCTGTCATCCTCAAATGCCTACGTGTACAGGCCTCCAACGAAGTGAGGGGGTGCTGACAGGCTGAAGTTCCCCGAGAACAACGGAAATGACTTAGCAGAAGTCCAGCCAACGAGGCTTTGCCAACTGCTGAAGTTCCCCCGAGAACAACGGCAATGACATAGCAGAAGTCCAGCCAACGAGGCTTTGCCAGCTTACACAAAGGCAGATCAATAGTTACATCTGGAATGCCGGACCATCGGGGAATATTTACTGCTCATGATGTGGTAGTCCGCGTGGTCCGGCTTGGCAGAAGCTGTAACAATTACCACAAAATTGTGGGTATAGGCCGCTTGATGCCTCGGTAAGCTGAGCCGAGTTGGGGTTGCAGATGATATGACGGCTTACTGTGTGCTGAAGGTTAGGCAGATCATCAACAAATCTGGACGCCGGTAATAGTGATGTCGGCAACCGGCGAGGCATCCGCGCAGGCATCGCCATCATCTTGGTCAGCGGTTCAATTTCCACCGCCACTTGCTGGATGCTTCCATTTTTGGAGGGCGTTGAGAGACGTTAAAATGGTGTATGGAGGTACTGCGGAGGTTCTATTCTCGGCCATGCGTACACGCATTAATAGTATGTGCCAGGATTGACAAAACTTATGCCCGATTCTATTTCCTCAACGGTGACTTGTGTTGGGGGCGGACGAAGCTGTCAAATGACAAAAGTCCCGAACGAGGCGGCATTGGTCGAGGGTAGCTTGGCTTGACTGGTTCATCATTACTGGGTATCCAGGTACTCCTACGTAGGTAGGAGAACTGGGCTTGGTGAGAGCGAGTGCTGCGTGAGAAGTCACCTCGCCGAATGACGAAGGTACAATGGGAGTTCTCCTCAGCTGTCGAGGAAGCTACTTAGTACTTGGCGTGACGCGGAGAACTTACAATACCTAACCCATTATTTGTTTCGTCTGTTGGCCCAGCTTGGATGAGGCGCGGTAGGCGGGAGCGACAGGGGCATCCTCAGACTAGGAGAGCTGTCACTCTCGGGAATGAAAGCTTCCGATGTATTGGCACGTCTGTAATTAGTATTTTATTACAAGCCTAATTTTAAAAATGCCTCGAAGCATATGTGCAGATGGAGCACTGACAACGCAGCAAGCACGGCAGCTATATCACACGCTGTTAAGCCTGTCTCTCGTCTGTTCCCAGCGGTGTGGTACAATGCGGCACCAGCTGTCGCAGGATCATCCCGGCAGTTGAGATGTTAAGGGCTAAAAATACGGCCGGCCTAATCCTAGTTGAGATGAAAAAAGAAGAAGAAAACGGTCGGCCGCCAGACCCAAAGTTCCCCAGATTAGAGATCGAGGTCGTGCATATGCGCAGTAACTATAGGGAGGCGCAGCAGCCGGGTTGGGGGCTAGACGAGGTCCTAGCCACGCTGACGGAGACACCAAGAAACGGTTTCTGTCTTCCACGGCGTAAGCAACGGGAGATGGAAGGTCCAATCACGGAGCGTGTTTCTAGTGGGAGCTATGTCGCCGGGCGGAGGTGCTGATGCTGACTTGAGCGATCGAGGAGCACTGCTGGAGAGGGAGCTCCTCTTCGACCCTTACCCGGGCGACTGTGGACGGCGATGAGATGGCCACGGCGGGGCTGGAGACAAGGGCAGAGGATCACGGAATGGTTGTGATCCGGAGGCTGAGGACGCTGGGCGACCTATTGATGGAACTGTATCGGTATAGCTGGAGTGTTCAATGGCGATGCTGAATTCTATATATTGGGATGGATGGTCGACTCAAATCGGGATTCTCATTATCATCACAGCACTCAACAACTTCAGACAACAACTAACAGTCATCTACTCCTATCTTCACAATAGACCCTGAACACATCCGACATTAACACACAACTAAACCTGTTCAAGATGTTCTCCTTCAAGGCCATCTCTGCCGCTCTCCTCCTCGTCGCCAGCGTCGCCGCTGCGCCGACTCCCACCACCTACGACTACCCCGACGGCACCGTCACCCTCACTGGCGTCACACACTCTGTCGTAGCCGGCCTAGCGGGCCTCCGCTTCGACCCGGACAACGTCGTGGCCGAGGTCGGTGACATTGTCGAGTGGCACTTCCTCAAGGTGAACCACTCCATCGCTGAGTCCAGCTTCGCCGAGCCCTGCAAGCCCGTCGCCGACGGCACCGGCTTCTTCTCCGGCTTCAACTTCTTCGTCCCCGAGGAGGGCCAGTCCGAGAACGTCTTCCAGATTGTCGTCGTCGACAAGTTCCCCATCTGGTACTACTGCCCCCAGACCAAGGGCGACCACTGCCAGAACGGCATGGCTGGTGTCATCAACCAGAACTTCGACAACCAGGACTTTAGCCTGCGCCGCTACAAGGAGGTTGCTGCCACCACTGGCAAGTCCATCGTCCCTGATTATGAGCAGGGTGGTGCCGTCATCCCCAACCCCAACCCCGACGGTGGCTTCTAAGCGAACAATGTCAGTCTCGAAACCGTGCCAGGAAAAAAGGCGGATAGGGTTCACTTTCCTTCAATCCAAGCATGGCAATGCGAATAGATGAATTGACGGGATCAGGAATTTGGGATGCATTCGGGGCGTGTTTTACTGGCTTCACTGGGGTTACAATGTTATGATACATTCCTTTTTCACTTCCTCGTACATATTAGTACTACTTTCCTTCAAAATACAACATTTTTCAGGACATCCTCAATCGTATCTTACTTTCAAGCGACGTACATGAAGGTCTGATGGCATCTACTGGAAGGCTTGGTATTCTAGTCCAATGGGAACTCTCTTAGACATAGATTCACCATTATTATAATGAGGATCTCCGTTCTAGACGGTTTCAAGAATGAAGGAGTAAAACAATCTGTACAATCCTAGCCTTCTAGAAGCCGCATCGAACAGCGTTCCATCGAATAGCGTCCGCGCCACAAGTGGCGCCACACATCCTTGTGGAGCATGTGACAACTCGCTAATCGCTTGTCTTCAGATTCCTTCGAGATGCCATTGCGTCAAATTTACGTCAATTCATCAACGCCGACGAAACGATATCCGGAATCCTATGGCTTGCTTGTCAATGAACCCTTCTCTGCTCAATTAGAGGGGAAAGTCGTACGAAACAGCCTAGAACTACGTTGCTTGGCGACACCATGGCGGAGGACTCAGACCCCTCCGCAGACGGAGGCTTACCAATGCCCTACTCCTGCTACGAATGCCGAAATCGCAAACTGAAGTGTGATCGTCGCAAAGACGGATGCTCTCGATGCGCTCAGGCAGGGGGCAAGTGCCACTATCCTACCTCACGGAAGCAGCCGGTGATTACGGTTACGAGGCCCAAGGTCAAGGAGCTGGAATCGCGATTGAGTAGGTGGCATGCAATTCAATCCGGCGCAAGTGACATGGACACAACCGCAGCTCGGCGCCTTTCGGTGGGAGCAGAGATTAATCGAAGCTATAGAGGACTTGGAGTATCGATTAAAAACAAGTCAAGATGCATCGGCGCCGGCGCCGAGCCACCCTCCGCCGCCGTTTGAGGATGAGTTGATCGAGACTGGTCGCTTCGAACAACTGCCTCCGCAAGCTGTAGTTGAGGAACTGTATGTTATTTTCCTTAGACATGATGTGACGGATGCTGAGAATTTATAGAACAAACGCCTATTTTGTCAACCTTCATCTCGACGCGCCAATGCTTCATCCAGCGCGATATCTCGCCTCACTGTATCTGCCTCCTCACATGCAGCCCCCTATGTGTCTCCAGTACGCCGTCATAGCCATGGGTGCTACCGTCTGTCCAGCTCACAACCACCTTGCTCACGCGTTCTATCGTCGCGCGCGCTATTACTTCGAAGCAGATGAAATGAGGGTGCGTAAAATCCAGTCCTCTGTGACGCTGTACTGACAGGCGCAGGATGGTGGCGAGCACTTTGTCACTCTTGCCCATACTCAGTGCTGCCTACTCATGAGCCATTTTGAGATAAAGAATCTTTGGTGGTCTCGGTCATCGATAAACACTTCTCGGTGTGTGCGCTTGGCCCAGATACTAGGCTTGCATCAGCTCGATGGTGAGGGCAGGCTTGGACCGACGCTGCCACCTCCCAAAGACTGGTGCGAACTCGAGGAGCGCCGAAGGACCATGTGGGCAGTTTTCTGCAACGATAGAAACACCAGCAGCACCACGGGATGGCCGAGCCTGATATCTGCTGGACGGGTTAGAAGTGACAGAGCCCCTGACCCCAGATTATCTGCTAAACGTGCAAACAGATCCAAACCTTGCTCCCTGCATCCGAGGAGGCATTTCAGGTGTGCATAGAGGAGCCGTCGATTACGTTGAACAAGGCTCTGAGCCACGATAACTTCATATTATCCGTGTACGGTTGCCGGATTCTAGCCGCGCATCTCTTCCACGAATGTCTTGACCACACCTACCAGGAACGTCCTGATCCTGATCCCGCAGACGTTCATAAAAGTGTATTCTGGAAGCGCCATGAAGATCTCAACAATGGCTTGGCTACGGCATTTGTGACCCTACCAGACCGCCTCCGCAACCCAAGCCACAACAACAATACCCAGGCGGTCACCATCAACCTCCAGCTCCACACGGCCATCATCTGTCTCCACCGGATAGGCGTAGCGAAGATAAAAAAGTACAACATTCCGAGGCAAGTGTTGGCGGGCACACAGGTGAGACTATTGCTCGCTGCCCAAGAGATCTTCACCATCGTGGCATCGCTCGCGGACGTGAACGCCACGTTCCACAACCCGATGGTGGCTTTCGCAGCGTACATGGCTGGGTTCGTGTTTTTGGAGGATTTTGTGGACTCGAAGAACCAACAGAGCGAAGAAAAGATGACGGCGCTGATGGATTTGATGGTGGCTATTGGCTATCAAAACAGTGTAACGGCGTCGTTGGCGGTACAGATGGCACATGCGATCCAGAGGACCGGCATCGACTCCTCAGCTCTGGACAAGGTATGAACATTCTACTACAACAACAAGATTACGTGAAGCTCGAGTGTAAGCTAATAAATTGGATTGCAGGTCAGGGGTCTGATGAGCATGATGGTGCTCAAGGGACCACTCATGGCGCAACCAGACGAAGAGAATGGTAGCGTGGTGTTTTGTCCGTTCGAGATTCCAACGGGGGTTGAAGGAGCCCCAACAGCGTACCCCACGAGGACTTAGGTATCATTTGATGATTATGATTTGAAATGCCATAAATGAAGGGCAATATTAGGTTTGGGCGGATTATGGCTTCTCGTTACCAAGAGTTGGTCTGGTGACGATGGAGTCAAGTTGGGGCATCAAAACAGCAGATGTGAACAAGCTACAGATATAATCTACTGGATTTTAAAACTGTACCAAACCAATAATATTCACTACAATAATTCATTTTCACTTTTCTACTCGATGCGCATGCTGATTCTTGACCAAACAGGTCGACTATGAATGGGAGCCAGGCATCCACCCATTCTCAGAGCGGGCCGCTTACGTAATTCAAACGCAGTCATCCAAATAAAAATTCTCGCCGCATCGAAATATCTCTTTTTTCCCTCCTCAAGCCATCGCCCTTTTCAACGCTGCGTTTCCATGCTACAAACAGAGAGACGAGCGTTCTCAACGCTCGCCTCTCAAAGATCCCTCTCGTTGGAATCGCTCCTCTTTGCATGTGGGAAATTCGGAGTATGCTTCACCGCCACCTCCCGCCTCGCCCGCTTGGGCTTGGACGGCATGGTCTGCCAGCGATGGCCTTGCGTCACTCGACGTTTGCAAACGGCATCAGAAATCTCAGAGCCCGAGCCGCACTCGTGTATACCCGCGAGGGGAAGACGTGTCGCGCGTCCCGGTGTCTCTATGGGAAGTCTTTGCGGAGCTTGTTGGGACTACAACTGAAGTGCGATACGCAGCGTCTTGTTCCGCGAGGGGCCTCTGGCTCCGAGCGGCGAGATGACTCAATTCCGATCACTCTGATTAGGGCGATGGCTTCACCTCTTTTTTCCCCAGGTCAGTGTTGCTCTGTTGCCGCTCGAGGATAAGGATACTACTAACGATTTGGTACTCATCGAGCAAAGGTAGTGAAGAATGTGTTGAGAGGAGTCATTCGTGCCCCGTTTTTATTATCATCAAGTCGTTACTAGTTTCCATGTCTCCAAGGCTTCTATGAAGCTGACCGTCCATTGTCTTCCCAACCACACCTGCCAGGTACTGTTGTTCCATGCAATATCCGCAAACCAGAACCGGGAACTCCGTCCCTGAACCAACCGTCAACGCCAATTGCTAGAGTAAACCGCCGCCACCTTGAACTGTCTTTTCCCGTTTTCCTTCTGTGCCGTTTCTTAAATGTCATTATTATCCAATCCTCTAACAATGGCGTAGCTGGTTCCCGCGGCCATCATGCCAATGACCAAGGTCTGGAATGCCCCCCAGAGACCGGCGCGGTGGTTTCGGATAGAGACGTAGTTCTTGACGTAGCCGAAGACGAGCAGGACGGCGACGGTGATGCCGATGGAGACCCAGAGGGCCTCGCGCACGCGGTCCATGATGAAGTAGGGAATCATGGGGATCAGACCGCCGATGAAGTAGCTGAGGCCCATGGTGACGGCGGAGATCCACGCCTGGTGAATGTTGGGCTTGTCGAGCTTGAGGTCGAAATCCATCATGAAGCGCACCCACTGGTCCGTGTTCTTGCACAGCTCGTCGACGAGCGGCGTCGCGGCCGTCCGCGACACATTGTACTTCTCCAGAATGGCGTACACGCCGTCGCGCTCCGCCTCGGGCATGTGCAGCACCTCGTGCTCCTCGCGCGCCTCCTGGTGGTTGTAGTGGTCGCGCTCCGTCACGGCCGCCAGGTACGCGCCGAGCCCCATGCTGATCATGCCGGAGAAGAGCTCGGCGAGGCCTGCGATGATGACGACTTTTGCGCTGCCGAGGCTGGACAGGCCGGCCGTCAGCGCGAACGGCACCGTCAGGCCGTCGGAGAAGCCGATGATGATGTCGCGGAGCACGTTGCCATAGTCGATGTGGCACTCTTCGTGTTGGGACTTGCGCGGGTACAGCGGGATGTGCTGCTGATGATGGGCGACTTCGACGGCGGGCTCTGAGGGGAGGAGGGGGGATGATTCTGTGGGGAGATGGGTCATCGTGGCGATTGTTGGTGTTGTGGTGGGAGGGAAGCTGAATGAGGTGTACTGGACCATGAACTGGTGATGTTATATGTGTGGTGTTTAGTCAGGTGTGGTGTGGTGTGCAGTCAGTGTAGTATGAGTGCAGGTATGGATCGTGTGGTATGACTGCAGATGTTCAACCAGTGTGGTGTGAGTGCCGGTGTACGTAGATATGTCTAGGTGTAAATGTAATTGTATAAGAGTCTCAAGGTGTAAGTGAGCTTCGAGCAGTTGTAGTAGTACATGGCATCTAGGTACAATGAGAAAAAAAACAGGCGCTTCCCTCCCTCCGTCTTTATACGTCTCCGTCCCAATCTCGGGCTTATACAACAAGCCTTGTTTGCCCCATTCTCCGACAAGCCCGAGGCCGAACTGCATCATTACGCACGGCTTTTCTTAGATTTCCCCTCTCTTGAGATTCCAGACGAGCACGCCAATTGCTACTGTCCATCCCTGGTGGTTTGGAAGCTCGGACTCGGCACCATGGGCTCGGTGAGTTTGCTTGGCGCCATTGGCCAATCAGCGACCGTGTTTTAGTCATCGGGTGGTCAACAGAGGCGCGCAGGGCGGTCGAGTCCACAGTTTTGCCTGGTGTTAGCTCCAAAGACCAAAGAACCCGTCAAAAGTGCTTTGCGAGTCGACGAGGTGGCGGGCGAATGGCATCGCAGCTAATAGGTATTTTTGCATCTGAGGAGCATGAACCAGAGGGTTGAAAAAAAAAAGGATGACCAGGGTTGAGGGGCCGGACCAAGATTGGCGGATTACGTGAACGGCGGATGGAGGCACGCAAAACGTATTTGGAATGCCGGTATCCGTGTATGTAAGGCAGGGTATTGTATTGTATGTATTAGTAAAAGAAGCATCACAGCTTGTGGTCCCTCTTCTTGCGCTGATACAGCGCCACCTCGAAGCCCTGGACGCCGCCGTCGCGCATGACGCGGCGCAGGATCTTGCCGCTGGGTGACTTGGGGATCTGCTTGACGAAGACGATGCCGCCGACGAGCCACTTGTACCGGGCCGTGTGGCTCTCGACGTGCGCCTTGAGCTGCTGCGCGAGGACGCGAAGCTCGTCGTCCGTCTTGCTCGGGTCGCGCGCCACCACGTAGGCTCTGGGCCACTCGGTCGCCTCGTCCTTGTCGTGGATGCCGACCACGCCGGCGTCGGCTACGTCGTCGCCGCTGCAGAGCAGGGCTTCGAGCTCGGCTGGGGCGACTTGGAAGGCGCGCACCTTGATGAGCTCCTTGATGCGGTCTGTGATGCAGAGCGTGCCGTTACCGTCGAGCGTGCCGACGTCGCCGGTCCGCAGCCAGCCGTCGTGCGTGAGCGCCTCGGAGGTGACGCTCATGTCGGGCTCGGATGTTGTGTCGTAGAGGCCTTGGGTCGGGATGTAGGCGCTCATGAGGGCTGGGGACCGGATCAGGATCTCACCGGGCGTGCCCAATGGTGCTGCCTTAGTCGCGGCGGGTGTCTTTGCATTTGCGTCTGGAACTCCTGCGTCGGCAGACGCAACCATCAACTCGACGCCCCAGTGCGGCTCTCCCGTGTCGTTCTTGTATCCGAGCAGGGCCTTCTCGTCCATGCCGCTCTGCACCGTGACGCTACACGCCTCGGACATACCGTATCCCATGCGCACCAGGAATCCGAGCCGCTTGAACACCTGGACGACAATCTCATGGCCCAGCGGTGCGCCTCCCGTGACACCGGCGACGATGCTGCTAAAGGCGTTGCGGCCGTTGGCGTCGCGCTGAAGATACGGTTCGACGAGGGGCGACTTGGCCAGCATAACAGCCACCGGCGGCGCCATGTGCAGGTAGGTGATACGGCGACGAGGAATGGCGGCCAGTACGGCGTCAAGCTTGAACGCCGGCATGGTGTAGACGGTAGCGCCGGTGCACACGGCGATGAGGAACGAGTTGGACAGACCGAAGACGTGGTAGAAGGGCACGTAACCCAGCCACCGCTGCTTCTGGCCGCCGTAGAAGTCGGCATTGTTCCATAGTGACGCGACGGAGAAGTTGAGGGCGTGGTGCGAAAGCAGTACGCCCTTGGACCGGCCGGACGTGCCCGAAGACCACAGGATCACCGCCGTCCGATTCGCGGCCGCCTCCGGAGCTAGCTTGTGCGCCGCCCGCAAAGCCCGGCCCGGGACGATCAAGCTCTTCCAATCGCCGGCGCCACCCTCGGCCTGACCTGACGACGGATACGAGTCCTGCGCGACGTCGACCGTGTAGACGTGCGCCTGCTTAACGTACTCCGGGTCGTTCTGGGACTCTAGGGCTTGCTGCACCGTCTTGGCGCTCGACTTTGCAGTGATGATGACGCGCGGCCGCGAGTTTTTCACCACCCACGCGAGCTCCGTCGCCGTAAGGCCTGGTGATGCGAGCGTCAATGTCAAACCCGCGGCTAGGGCGCCGAAGACGGCCGTCGCAAAGGGGAGACAATTAGGCAGCTGGACGAGCACCACGGGCGCTACTTCTGGCCGCGCACACGACGGTGTCGGCGGGAGGGCCCGAATAGCTTCAGGGTCCAGGCCAAGCGCTTGCAAGCTGCCGGCCAGCGCCAGCGCGTCATCCCTGAGACGGGAGTAAGTCAGGGCGCGATCTGCAATGTGTCACTCTTTTTAGCATCCTGGACTTTTCCTCTCTTTACGACGTAAACATGGAAAGACAAGGGGGCAACGATCCCCCTCCCCTGGCCGGCAATGGAACACATGGCAATGACGAACCTGTGGCGTGGTCGACAAAGATGGGCGTGTTGCTATCTATGCGAGGCACCCGTCGCTGGGGCGGCAGATAGTCGCTCTCCTTCTCGAATGGGTTGTTGAAGAGCCAATCAAAGGTGTTAGCGCCCGGAATGTTCGCCGGCGCTCCGGCGTAGGAGGGCTTTTCGGACATGGCGAGTTGATTCTTGGTTTGATGATCGATAAGTAGCTGTATAGTTTGCTGGAAGTTGGAGATAGTGGTCGTGAGAGGCGGAGCTTGGAGGAGGAACAGGAGAAGAGGTTGGTCAAGACTAAGACGGAGACGAATAAAAAGACGAAGCAAAACAATCAGATCAAGCAACAGCCGTCGTTAAAGCCGTCGTCAAAGCCGTCCAGGAAACCCGTCGTCAACCCGTGGCTCTCTCTCTTTCTCCCTCTCCTTGTTTTATCTGCCCTTTTTGGCTTTTATGCACTTGTCCAGATATCGTAGCCGCGGGATCGTTCTGCGGTGGGACCCTGAAGAAAAAAAGGCGGAGTCCCCGCGTCGACGGTTCCCCGTGGCGCGCAGAAGCGGCAGTTGGGCCGGATGCGAAAAGGAATGAATTTGTTGGTGAATGCCCCGTTAAACACATAGTTTGGCTTGGCGGGAGGAAAGTTGCGGCGATGTAAAGAGGGCTGGTTTGAGCAGTTGAAAAGAGATTGAATATTCGTAAGTCTGGCGAAATTGGAGCCTTGAGTCAAAACTTTATAGAACTAGACGTTCGGGTTGGGATGGAATAGCTGCGAGAACGAAGGTAACATCATATCATGTTCCCTCTTGTGCCTGGTCGTCATGACTTCCAGCCCCGTTAATGCGGTAGGCGAGTTTCCATTGCAGTCAAGCGTTGCGCATAAAGCGGGGCTAATTTCGCGTTACAGCAATCCCCGATTTACTTCCCCGAGGCGCTGTAACTTTTGCCGCGTTTAGTAGGAGCAGGGTTGAGCCACCTGCCCTCGGCATTTTCTGCGGGGAAGTCCGACTCCCCCATGATTCATGATTGATCGACCAGGTCTCGATGCGCTACGAACAACTATGCCGAGGGATATTGGCGCCTGGATCGCCACATAGTTTTTGTTTCCTGCAGAAATTTAGTTGGTCGCTTCTTCTTTTGGCAAGCTTGGACGGATGTGATTGGCGAACTTGCCTCTCCTGATGTTTCTCTAATCAACACTATCGAGCGTGGTTGTGGTTTCGTACCACGCTCTTTCCTATCTAGTTAGAAGAGAATGGTATGTGTTAAATGGCTCTGGAAGAAACTTCTCATAGTTAAGGCGTGGAACAAAACTTAATTTCTCATGTTGAAGCAGCAGACAAACCTTCTGTTGCAATCCGATGCTGTCGAGTTGTACATGTTGTGAGTAGATTCAATTGCTTTGAAGGCAGTTGTTGAACGCAACTAGCCTTGCCTCGCTTTTATGAGAAGAATTGAGGATAGTTCCTGTATCGACTATCGGTTGGCATGTTGTGGCGTAGAGATCAAACCCTCTCGCCATGCTAATGCTGCTAATTGCTCGTTCTGCCCTAGACCCTGAGGATACTGTACTCGTTCTGTCAGCGTCTCTCAGCGAGCTTTCCCTATGCGTTTTGGAATCTTCAGGTCTCCTAGTGGCGGGATCTCCTCCTTCTCTTATTCTATTCGCTCTGAATCCAATACTAGCTGTGTGCCTTGGCAGAACTAGCGAGCGACATGATTCTCGCGACGAAACACGTGCCAGATGAGCATGTACAGACATTCAAATGTTCTCCGGCACTCTATCACTCCCAGCCTCTTCTGGACAAATGGGGTCACACGGGATATGGCCTAGCCACGAGCATTGTGGGTAGGTCACTCCACTTGGGCGGTCAGTTGCTTTCAAGCCAAGGGCGTAGCGGACGTCTTTCAAAGTTTGCCAGTATAAAAACATTTATCGCAACCTCTGATTTTAGTTTTGGACGTTTCCAAGTAACGCAAGGAAGAACGTTGCTTGATGGAGAGTAGTCCCCTGTCGTCCTCACTCAAAGTGGCGGAGGCGACTTGAGGAGGATGGGGCATCTGGCCGAGAAATGGGTTAGCTAGCTTCTTCCAGATGGTTAACACCAGCAAAGATATGGCTGCTGACGTTTTATTTCGGTCTAGTAAGTCACAGGCTTTAAACTAGTTGTCCCGACACGTCCTCAGATATGGCCTCGGTGAACATACGACACTTGTTCACCACCCCAGTAACTCCACACTTCACTTGAAAGATCACAATGTATAATTTCTTATATAAATGAGTATCACTACTAATGAAGTACTGTGTTGCAAGATAATTACTGACTCTGTCTCGTGTTGGATGGACCCTTCACTTTGTGCGAACGAGCGAGGCTTAACCTAGACCTAGAATCGGAAACAACATCTCCGGGAGTGCCTACATACTGTCAAATTGAATCTCACAGAGTTACAATATTGAAAAGTTCAGGGCAACTTGTTAACTCTATATCTTAACCCCGTATATAACAACCCCTCTCGCCCCTTGGAATATCGATCTACAAGACGTCATCCAAGCGAGCGGTCGATGCAAATTATGACGCTCTTGATACCCAACACTCGTTGTAAGTCTCAATGGGATACAGTGTGGCTATACAATTTTTAAAATACACTTATATGTTGCCACCCGAGAGAAAAGGCTTTGCACCGGGTCAACACTGGAGTCAAGTTACCCATGACCAGGACGTTGAATCAGCCACCTTCGAGGACACTGATACTCGTCCAGGAGCAACTTGATTCCAGTGATACAAAGTAACTAAAATCGTTCGTATAGACTTGTAGCAGACAATTCATTTACCATACATGCTTGGACAGCTCTCCATCAACTTGGGTTCTCACGCAGACGGAACAGTTACCATGTCCTGTCTGGCCTCTCTAGGTTACGCCTAGATGCTTCAACGTGCTAGTTTCTGGACTAATGCAAGCGGACCGCGTCAAAACAGAAGCGGTGGACTGGACACGACACCAAGCAAGCTAAGAACGGCTTCGCTATCAGCCAAGCAATCCTCGGTCCCGGATCCAAGAGCATGTCCTAGCGGGAAAAGAAGCAAAACTCGCAGTCATGTGCCCAAAACTGATGCTATCGACTCGTCCTTCAACATCCACTCACCTGGTATCTTCGTTTTAGCACCTGCCGCCACCAACACGCTCTCCACAACACGTATCGTCCTGGAAACGCGAAGAAGCAAAGAAAATCTCAGCCAATGTGGGACAGCCCATCGGATCTCCCAGAGACGAGGACAAGACGCGTTGCCGCGCTGCCCAATGCTGCAGATCCGGTCTCAAACAAGCCATCAGACTGTTTTTTTGTTGGGCTTGGCTGCCTGTCGGCACGCAGCTCTGCGCCCTGCAGCTTCACCGGTCTACGGGCATCCGATACGACTTGTTCCCCCTGCCCTCGGGTAGGTTCTCCCTTCTTGATGCCCGATCAACTTGGCGGTCCCGTACCCGAGACCCTTTTCCCTGTTGTGTGTATTCCTTGCGTCGTAGGGCTGGCAATGTCGGAGGGAATCGATTCGTGGCACTCGTTGTCGGACGGGGGAGGGAAATTCGAAATGTTACTCGTCCAACAAAACTCGGCGTCGAATCAGCCTTTGGCCCGAGGGCGAGGGCGAGGCAGGATGATCATCGACGTGAGTGGCAGACTCATGAAGTCGGGGTAGACAATGCAGCAAGTTAGCAAAAGAATCCTTCGGTGGAGGGAGGTCTATTTTTGAAGCGTGTCAGCGAGAAAAAACACGTCGAAGCTTCGATAGTGGCACCCCCCCCTGAACCCCTTGTGCCGACGAGGGTCGGGCAGGGGAGAAAACGCCCCATGTCCAGTTTGTTCTTTACAGTGAGAAGTGAGACATGTAAGGGTCGATATGGGCAGTGGCCGAGTTGCAAGGGGGGTAATGGCTGACTGGGGGACTTGGGTTGTTTTTGGAATCTGGGGCGGTAGCAGGCGCGTCGAGCTTCATCTATGACGGAGACAAATCTTGCCTTCGAAGGAACAGGCCTTGCTTTCGATAGACTAGACTAGATACTGTATTCAATAGACTCGAGCCTTGCCTTGGTTAGGTTGGTATCTCATGCTTTAGTAAACTAGACTGGATCTTGGAAACGGGGCGGGAACAACGAAAGCACAGGCAAGACAAGGGGAGCCGGACCAGAAGCCCGATCCATGCGGCATTTTTCTGTGCGAACACAAACTTCTCCTTCCCCGATTCTGTCATATCGTGCGTACGTTTTGGATGTACATTTCAGGGGGGTTGGGAAGAGGGCTTCGCGACTCGCAAGCCACCACGGCGAGGCTTGGCATTCAGGGTTTTATGTCTTGTAACCTGCGGTCCTAGTCTTTGGAAGAAGGAAGGGGAAAACCCCACGGAGAAGGGGATGATGGGATGAAAGAAGCGGCCGTTTTACGAGCACTAAATGGATCTGCGTGGGAACAGAGGACTTGACTAATGGGCTGAACCCTTGAGCTGGACTGGCCCCACAAGGGGTGTACAGTGATGGTGTGTTCATTATGAATACAACTCTCCAAGGTCTAGCTCGATGAGCAAGTAGCTTTACGGAGGAGTATGCGCTTGGCCATAGAGCTCGGGAGGGTCTGAACGCGGGTGTCACTTGACTTTGCGTGGACTTGCGTGGTTGTGTGGACAGCAGCCGTCAAGGTTCATTTCGAAGCCACGCGCGGCTTGTTGTGTATGTACAAGAGCAGGATTTCCCGGTTTAAAAAATTAGGGCACGGCACGGCGTATCTGTGTTCTTAACAGATGCGTTTCTTTTCTTCTCCGAGGGTCATCATTGGGTTCTAATCTCCTGTTGACTTTCCAGTGCCTGTGGCGTCACGCTGATAGACATGTGAGTATAGCCGTCCGGAATGTGACATGGCCGAGCAGTCTTACCTCTGTTCGGCATTGTTACTTTCCGGTATCATTGAGGCCGCGCGGTATCATTGAGTCCTCATGATAACAATCAAAAGAAAAGGAACTTCGGCGTTGCCCACATGTAGAGAGGCAACACAACAACAGGATCAAGACGTCGGGATGGGAGGGTGACAGTGCGTTCACATACCAAGGCTGGGGTTGCTCAGTGTCAGCCAAGCATACGCCTCGTGCTGCAGTGCGCCCTTCTGAAGTGTTGCCACCCCGCCTGCAGACTAAAGAGACGTGAACATGTAAGGACACGTTGGCAGACATTTGGGGACTTGGGCAGTACAGTACAGTGTGGACACTAACACTCGACAGCAAGTACAGCAGACTTGGGGCAATTTGTGGGCGTCATACCACGCAGCAGCAATGGCTAGCCGGGAGTGACATGTGTTTGTATGGCATGTTATAGTGGCAAAATATGGTCAGTGACAGGTTGAGAGGCAGGCAAGACAGCCACGATAGGCTACCCTGACTCTGCTTTCCGGGATGATTGCATTCGTGACAAGTCGTAGCAAACATGTGGGTGTGGTTCCATCACAGAAATGACATGCTGGGACTAAAGCACGATGCAACACATCACACATATCACGACACAATGGAAAAGTCAAGGACAGGCAGGGGCAGGGGAACGAACTGGGTCTGCTGGGACTTGGGCCGGGATTGACAGAGTCGCACTGGGCCTGGGGTCGTAAAAGCGGGAGTGCATAACTAGTCCCGTACACCAGACCGGGGATGGAGAGACAGGGTGGCCCAAGGGGCGTTCGAGGCTGAGATAGCCATTGTGGGCGATGATCCGCCTAGTTCCCTCTTGGTGCTAGGACCGATCTTTCTTACCTGCAGTCCAAACCGCACAGAGGCCAAAAACCAGGGCTGCGGGACTCTTGCTCCGGCTGGATTCCACGTGGTGCTTGCTTTTTCGTGAAATCTTGATTTCAGTCAAGCCTATTCATGTTGATAGCGATTTCGGACCTTGCACAGACGAATCTTTGTTAGACAAGGCTTGAAAGGATGACACTGCGAGGTTGCAACGTAGTTGCTGGTGTCTGGAGTGTCTATCATGAGGCGGTTATACGGAGAGAGACGACTCTATTGGACATGTGGCTGGGGCGTGTTCCCTCAACTTGCAACGGCCTCCATGAGACACATGATGGCGTTGCGCAAGTCGAGAGATGGACACAAGTAAAGCGATGTCGAAGAGGACACCGACTCCATGCGCCCAGCCAACGGCGGCGAATCGGAAGTGCCATCACACAATGGCGGCTCTGAGTCCAAAGCGTCGAGTCAACTAAAGCAGGGATGGCCCGCCAATAGACGGTTCCATAGCTCTGGTATCGTGGTTTATGTGTTGCATGCTTATATCGAGCAGCGAGCATTCCTGGTGGCAAGGCTCCGTGGGAGGTAACATCCCTTGGGATGCGAGGTGGAACAAGTGGCGTTCTTAAGACATCGGTTGCACTCCAGGATGCCAATCCACGCCCGGGGGCGCAGACAGTGACAAAACATCGGAGACGGATCAGGCTCCGACATAGTAGTGTGGATGTGGGCGTCGGGGCAACAGCCACCCCTCTTCCCCTTTAGCCCATATGATCCAGAAGATTCCCGCGTTGGCGAGGCTGGGGCGAGCTTAAACGTAACTGAGAGGTGTGCTCAGCTGTCATAGACTCAATTGTGCCAAGGGATGTCTTGGTCGTGTATTGCAAAACTGCCTTGGCCTGGTAATCTCCAGAGCCTCATTACTACCCTTCCACCTTGACGCCTTGCCATTTTCCCGGAGTGTGAGTGTTATTGCATAGTACTTGTAACAATCTCACTCGCGAATCCGTGCCACCTTCAAATGCTTCGTAGTCACGTTTCATCCTTCATGTTCACATGTCGAGTTCAAGTCGAGTTGACAGGTTGCTAAGTCGGGTTGATAAGTTGCTGAGACGGGTTCTGCTGAATATCCCGAATGTAGCGGTTGGCTTCCATGGCAATGTAATTCTGAATCAACACGCATTGGCACTCGGCGTGTTGCAGGAGCAGCATTTTGCAGTACTGGATTTGTTGGATAAAGTCGTCTTTGCAACTCACCAACCTGCCATTCTTTTGCTCCAGTTCTTCCACTTTAGCCTGGAGGATAATTGCATCCTCCCTTTTCTTGTTCCTAAACTTGTTGGACGCGACTCGGTTTCGGTGTTGAATCCGCCTGTACTGTTCATCATCTTGGAGCGTAGTGGAGGCCGTTTTCTTCGCTTTCTTCTCGTTCTGTTTGCTTATCTTGTTGTCGTCTTGTTTCTTGCCGTCATTGTTGTCAAGATGGCTCTCGGAGTGTTCCGAGTCACGTCGCGGGCGTGTACTGACCCTGCCCTTTGGAGCAGGGTCCAGCTTCGTGAATTGAGGGGGTAGATGTTGGGCAGAAGGGGGGCTGTGTCTTCGATGCCCTTTTTCGGTCGTCCTGACTTGAGGCCAGCCGTGAGAGGCTTGAGAGGTCGCCGGCGATACTGGCTCAGTGGCAGGGGACGCGATTGGGTTCGGCCAGGCCGAATAACCAAACGAGTTGACATTGCACTCATATCCAGATGCCTGCAGCATAGTGTTGGGTTGTCCTGACGGGACGGCTTGCTGGCTTGGGACGGCAATTGCGCCGGCAAGGCTTTGCTGATCAGCCAACCACAACTGCTCCCACCCGTAGCTATTAAGGCTAGGAGAAGCCTCGGATGCGCCAGGAGTCGGCTCGCATAGCACGGCATTGTTCTCGTCGAAGCATCCGTCATCCTTGTTCGCGCAGGCAAAGTGCACTGGCAAGGACTCTTCAGGTCCATCCCCGTAGGGGTTGGAGGCGGCTGGAGCAAAGTCGGAGGGCATCATGTTGGATTCTGTAGAGGACTGGTTCTTGATCTCGTGTGATTCGGGTTTGGCTGGTTCTATAGAGGTTCGGTGGTTGTCAGGCGTTGATGTGTCGGTAGCGTGGATGTTTGGGGATTTTGTCGAAGTGAAATCAGGCAGAGCTAAAGCTAACAAGTCTGATTTAAAGTGCGAGGAGCGAGTGAAGAGAATTGCTTTCGCTTTGGTGGGCGAGAATGAGAGAGGTAAGCACTCTCTTCCCAAGGGTAGGCATGGAACTTAAAGAGCATGGCATGAGAAATATGCCGTAGACTCGTCAGAACTCAAGAACGTAGGAGGACCCCAGTGGAACCATCGATGTAGGGGCGCTGCAGGTCGGCATGAGCCAAGACCATGACGTTGGTGGTTGTGTGTCGATCGTCGTGCCTGCCCCCGCCTCCCCGTTCGTCTTGACTGTTCTCGACTGGCTTGGTGAGGGGAAGAGAGCTGTGTGGGATCGGCGTGCTTGCAGTGTAATCTTGTCTTCTGGCTGAGAGCCACGACGCTAGCGAGGCATGATCATCGAGGGAATCGAGATAGAGCGGATGAAACAGCCCGGCCAGATAGCAGAGGGGTGTAAATGAGGATATTGAGCACGCCGGCAAGGGAGCAGCATGAATAGAGCGTACATGGTACAGCAAGTAGAAAGATGAGGCGTCTCACAGCGAAGGCGTGTTGGGTGGGATGCGGGATGCTTGAATGTGGATGCTCGAGATGCTGGAAGATAGAAGTGGAGAGGGAGGGTTGAGTCTAGCGGTTGCGGTAGCGGGGCTCGGTGTAAAACCGAGGGCGCTGGTTGGACACTGGGTATAATTCTGCGCCTTTGATTGGCGGAAGCCCTCCGTCACTTGCAATTCGGCTGGTGAACGTTGATAGGCGGACTGCATGCTGGCGGGCGCCTTAGGCCATGAACCAAGACGCAACGAAGGGGGGCAACTTGCAGCATCACAGCCCTCACTGAACTCCGATTCCCCGATACTGGGCAGTCAGGTACCCAGAGGACCCTAACAAGTACTAGTACATATTAGTGAATGATCCTCACGAAGGTTCGTCCTGGATCGAGCATGGACTTCGATTTGGGTTGGTCCAACGCTGATAAGAAGTCACACAATTGTTTCCCCTCCTCCTCATCATGCATCATGGGGACTGACATACTGAGGGTAAGGTACCCACGAATGGTATCCCTTCATGGATCTATGCTTGAGGCTTGGCGTTGTCCCGACTCTCTACCTAGTATGAGTGTCTACGTGTCTAATCGATGCTTCTCCTCCCTTGAAGGGGCAGCAGCGGTATCATGTCGCCAACTGGCTATTCATGGCTGGCTGATGCTATTTTCTGTTGCACGGTTTCATTTCATTCTCGCTTTTTTAGCCACCACCTCAGCCAGCTTCGCAACTCAAGGTATTTTCCGTAGGGATGGAGCTAGAGTTCGAGGTCAACCCGTTGGATAAGAAGGCTTGGAGGCTTAAAGCTAGGGCTTAGAAGATGGGCATTGACCGTCCTGGACCCTGTGTTTGGGGGCCCGAGCCATGGACCACGTACCAACAGCCCGGTCGAGAGAAGGGCGAATTGGCCACATGATGTGATCCAACGAGACTCGGTAGACTACTTTTCGATCTGGCATCACAAGCTTCCCCACCAGCGGGGCGAGGGGGCTAATTTTTAGGTACCGCTGCCATCCCACATCCCAAGGTCCTGGCCATCAACGGCCATGGGGATCTTGACTTGGCCACCCCTCCCAACTCCATCTTCGCGTGGGGCTGACCGCCTGGTGAACTGGGCGCAACCATCTCATCCTGACAATAGGTAATAGCGAGCACGTAGTAAGGCTTGTTGAAAGGTGCCATGTTCGCTGGCCGATGAGGCCTTGGAGACCAACAAATCCATCTGTCATGGCACGCGCCCCCTCTCCCTCGCTCGAGTTGCTCGGCCGCTCCTCGAGAAAGTAACAGTGAAGCGACGGTAACGGTGTGCGTAGTCTCAGCCTGAACATCGCAGGGCCTAGTTCATACGCCTCCAGGGGGTTGCCAACATGCGGCATTCGGGCAAGCCACAATACGGATGTTTCTGCCAACCAACAGAGGAAATCAAGGAAATGGGGACGGGAATACAGTCGCCATCACACCATACGCTGGTACACACCATTGCCCCGTCCAGTCAACTCACCGGGGAGACTTGCATGGGGGCATCAGTGGGGTGCAAACTAGACAAGGCAAGACTTTTTGCTCTCCGTACGCCTCACCCCAAATCTCCCCCGAGCGCCAGCCGTGCTTGTGCATCCAGAGAATGTGTCAGAAATCACATTAGGGCCTGTTGTCAGATCCTACATCGTGGGAACGGAACAACGATTCCGGTCCACCTGTTGATGCAGCGAGCCCAAGACCATTAACCAACAATCACAGTGGCTGACTGAACAATGTCTCACCCAGTGGGTCTTTAAGAGGTCGAGACAAATCTCGCATGAAGGAGGGAGAGCAAGAGGAAGAGAGGAAGAGAGGGATCCAACACGGTGTAGGCATTCCTTCGATGGCGAAGAGGGTTGAGCTGAAAGCTGGGTTCTGACTTAGTTGCCACAGGGCTTAGCCCGGGTGCCCTGTGGCTTCAAGTGCTGAACAGCGTAACAGGACACATTTGGAAGAGAAATGAACCAACGTAGCCCAAGCAGCCGTCTGGTTAGCACCTGTAGCTGCTGACCGTCTTGAAGTCCTGATCAAAAGTCGCGTGTCCGAACATATCCATCACGTACAGGTCTCGGCTCTGAGAAGGGAGAACGGAAAGTCATTCGCTGTCTGGATCGGTACTATGATATGCGTGTGGCGAATGGATGGCCCGGGCTGAGTTTGCCTGAGTGGTAGCGGTACATAATGAAACTGTTTGATTTGATTTGAATGGCATGGGGATTCTGATCTCGGCCAGCCTCATTGGCAATTTCGATGCTACGTTAAGTTCTATTGCTAGTATAATCAGATCCAGATATTTTCTGGCTTTGCAACTCGTTCTATCTCCTCTAGAATTGCCGTTTCGGTTATTGTACGTTGATGACAATTGGAGTAGTGGAAAATCAATTCTGATTCACGGAAGGCCTCCGTAGCTAGCTAGTGGCCCCTCTTTTCCCTCTTGCACAACACAACTCTTGCGACATAGAACTCGACATCGCTTTTCCATCTCGAACACCGCATTCTCGTGTAAGGCATTCCCTTGAGGGCAGAAGTTCTCTTTCCCGATCCTTGGTCACTCAAACACTTCAACTCTCCAACCTCCCAACCTCCCAACCCCCCAGCCCTCCAAGGTCCGTCTGACGATGCAGACTACATCACCCCCCCTTCCAGCATCAAAGCCTGGTCGCGTAAAGCGAGAACGATCAGGAGATCCAATACTCATCACCAGTCGCAGTGCCTCGCCGCTTCCCCTATCGAACAAACAATCTCGCGATCGAGTCTTCGCAGCCTTGGAACATGGCGACTCCTTTCTTCGCGACTCCCGATCGATTACGACGGCCGACAATCTCGACGAGATTGAGCTTAAACGATGCTTCGAGATCCTTCACGCATGCGCCCTAGCCACCGACCCTACCGCAACCTTGAAGTTCACTCGCGAAACGATGGAAGGCTTCTTGGACGCGGTTTTCAATAACTGGACGGGCAACGCGACCGAGGAACCCGCCGAGCCCATCATGGACTTTACACTCCGCGAATACATTAGCGTCGGCAGTGTTTGCGGTAAGTTTTCACGTATTGCTTGGGCATAACAGTCTCGACGTATAGTCTTTTGGATTCCTGGTGAGTTGTTTTTAATCCCTTTCTTATAGATCAGCCCAACAACCACCACGGACCGGAGTCGTGCTCCGGCTCCCCGCTGTGCAGGGGAGCCGTTTACGTCATCGCGACGTACAGAAGCCGACCTGCGCAGCTTGAGATTGGATACTGCCTCAACGAACCTTCGAGCGATAAGTGCGAGTTCTTTTGTCCCATGGAACGAAGCGACATCCGGTAGGACGGCGTCGCGTGGTTGGGGTTGCTGAAGAACGAGACGAAGCGATCTTGCATTGCCAAGATCCACAAATACAACAAGCACAAGGCAGTGTGGCACGCTAGGAAGCTGATCCAGGGATGGGCCAAGGGCAGCATCTCCATGGGCGAAGACAGTACCGTGCTGTCATTCGTAAAAAGGGAGGCTGTCAACGCAGCATTTGTCGCAATGGGCGACGGAATATAATCATACAATGGGTCCGCGCTTAAGGTGTTGTATGGACACGCAACGTGTCAATTGAGGCAAGGGAGGGCAAGGGATTTTCAATCAAAGCCGGTGCGCAGTTGCCGGAGTTTGGATTTGGGACGGCGAATCTCTATAATCAAACCTCGACTTCACAACGTGGGCTAAACCTAGGTTCTTCGATGTCCCTCTCAAGCCCCTTGAACCCTATTTGCTCAACTACAATCTCCAGAATCTACCGAAATTTTATGCGTCTTGATGCACATGATTTTTTATGGACCGCAGGTTCGAGGGTTGCGCATGATCATGGCCCTCGTGGTCCTCGTCATCATCCTCAGGCCAGTCTGGGAATCCGTCCTCGAATAGTTCCTCTAATGCACTGCGCTTGTCGTCATCTCCTAGTGCGTCATCTCGCATTGTCTTCTCCCATTTGGCATACTCGGAGTCTGTTAGCAAGCACTTATCTAGCATGAACTCCAAAGCCTTGTCGTCGAGCCTCTCGCCAATGAAGACAAGTTCTTGCCGGCGGTCTCCCCACTCGCCTCCCTTTTTGATGTCGTGCTGCACTAGGCTGTCGACGTCTTCATCGCCCGTCGTGTACTCCTCCGGGGGAAGGGTACAGAACCACGGACGACCGCCCGTCATGGTCAGCATGGCGCCTGCTTGCGACCAGTCACCGGCTCGGTTTGGGCGCGTTGCCAAGAAGAACTCGCCCTTAGACCGGAAGAGCCGACCGAGGATGGGGTTTTTGCGCTTGTTCTCGAGGATCTCGTCGTTGGACGGTGGGCAGAGCTCGTCCGACTCCAGCATGGCGTGATCTTCGTCGGCTAGAGCTGCTGAGTCTTTTTTCGGCGATGTTGACGGCGAGGGAACAGTTTGCACGGTTGAATGCGAGCTTTGGGGCGAGGACGGTGCAGAACGCTTTCCCCTCGAGGATACATCCTCGCTGCCTTGTTCTTCGCCATCGAGACTCTCAACGTCTTCATAGTCAATCATCTCCATGTCGCCATCTTCGTCGTCGTCATCACCTTCAGCATCATCGTCCTCTGGGGACTCGAGCTGCAAGATGAATTTGTCGTACAACAAAGCCCACAGGCGTCGGGGATGGAAAGGCCGACGCCGGCTGTAGATGAAGCTGCGGACGTTGTATTCCTCAGTCTCGGGCTTGGGCGTGACTACGTTTCGACCGTTGACCTGACATTCTTCTGTTAGTCCCTTGCTCAAGGAGAAAGAAGGTCTTTTAGGATTCTGTCTAAGGGCAAGGGTGCAAAGGGATAAGGTATGTACAACTTACCTCGCGAACAGTCATGGCATGGAGATCCTGGAGCCAGCCATAGCCAGATTGAGCAACCTGGAGGTTGAACAAGCCCGTGTTGACGATTTCCTTGACATCGATCTTGCCGTAGTTCGACTCAAGAATCTTGGCCCTGTGATTCAACTTTTGGATCAAATTCAGCAGCCGAGGCTTGGTTTCACTGTCGATCTGGAACGAGTCAGAAACGTTCCCATGCCATTCGAGCATCCACTCACCATGTCCGTCTTGTTCAAGATGATGACATCTGCAAACTCGATTTGGTCCACCATCAGGTCCGACACTGTGCGTTCGTCTTCTGGCGTGACGTCGTCACGACGCGACGAAATCAAGTCACCCGTGTCGAAGTCGTGCAGCATGGTGAAGGCGTCGATGACTGTCACGGTGGTGTCCAGCCGAGCAAACTTTTCTAGGCCGCCGGCCTCTTTGCTGCGATGCACGTTAGTCGAGCCTCGAGAAGTATATTCTGGTATGTACTGACAGTTGATTCAGGACCTTAAGCATGTCAGCGTCCAAGCCTTCTACGCCGTCCAGGGCTCCCATCTGTCCCATCTGCTCCGCGAGGCGAGAGTCGAACGTCTCGGCGACCTGTTCCGGCTCGCTGATGCCGCTGCTCTCGATGATGATGTAGTCGAACTGTTGGAGCTGTGCAAGGCGCACAAGCTCCTCTAACAAGTCTCCTCGGAGTGTACAGCAGATGCATCCGTTCTGTAGTGCAATAACCTTCTCTTGTGTTTTTGAGAGGTGGTGCGTTTGCTTGATTAGGGAGGCATCGACATTGATACTTGAAAGGGTGGTCAACAACAATCTCGCAAACTAGACATGGGCCGGCTACACTTACGCCCCGATATCATTTACGACAACGGCGATGCGCAGACCATGCTCGCTTCGGAGGATATGCTGAAGCAGCGTCGTCTTTCCAGATCCCTATCGACGAAGGGTGAGCACTCGGACGAGCCACACCGCATCAGGACAAGGGAAACTTACCAGAAACCCGGACAACAGGGTGACGGGCAAGGCCTTGGGAGGAATGGTTGGTTTCTTGGAACCTTTCTTTTTGGAACTCGACGACTTGGCTCGATGTTTGGCCATTTTGACGCCCAAAAAAAGTAGAAGGGAAAAGAACAAAAGGAGAAGAGGATGGAGCTGTCGAGAGAAGCGTAAGGATACAGTCTCATGCTCAGAAATTGTGCAGAAAATGGCAGCTTAATATACTCGCCATCCTCTCACTTACTCGATGCTCGATTCACATGTAAGCCTGGTCATCAAGGTGCTGCCCGTTGGCCATCAGGGTATATGCAATCCGTGACTTCTGATTGACTCGTCGTCTCGCTCCAGTTTATGCCCGCTACGAACAACCCCTGCTGATCGAGAGAGGAACATTCAATGTCAAGGTGTATTAATACTGCTATCTATCAAACATGAAGTCGTGATGAGGGCAGGGGAGCACCAATTCAGACCCCACGGGACTGGTTTAGCTTTCAACTTTAACATTCTATAAGTCAAAACCAGCGCGTCGAGTGAGGGCGGGGCTTGCCGGTACCTGATGATCCAGGAACCGTTGGGCTTCGCAAACCACCTTGTTGGCATGCTACTCCTATGAGCTCATCGACTGGTCAGTCTAGCAACGCAAGGAACCTCGAGAGTCCCCTAGGAACATGTCCCTGCCGATGGAGTAGCGGATACGCTCCACTGCTCTACTTACCTAAACTCGCCTTGGTTACTGTTGTTGTTAATGCCGAAATGCATCCACTCTCGACGTCTTTTGGAATACTGTCACGTGATAGTACTGCAAGCCTCCCAAGCTTGGTCCTTCTTGCATGAGGTAATCCTGGCCACCCAATTCCGTGTACTTCTTGTTTGTTCTGGTGTTTTTCGTACTTTCTTCCTCCTGCGATTCGGCGAAATCCGTTTCGCTGCTAGAGCCTTTCGGTCTTCCGGAGTACCTCATTTTCTGTAAAATGGCTCTGATGAACTGCGATATGAGATTGCAGGGCCCTGAATTGTCTTCACTCGTCTTTTTCTCGTCGCATTCTTGAGGGAGGGATGTTTTGCTAATATAACCTCGACTTCTACTTGACAGGGTTTCAAAAGAAGTTACATATCCTTCAAGCTCTCTCTACCACCACAACATGCCTCCTTGTGTAATCTTTTAGCCCAAGTCTGTCACCCCTGCCGGTTGCAGTAAATCGAAAACCGCCGAACCACAACGAAGAGCCCAGGACAGACGGACATCACGAACATCGTCATCCTGGCTGCAGAGGCCTGTAGCGAGATAGGAACCTGTGCTTCAAAAAGCTCGACCGAGCCCATCACGCGATAAAACCTGGCTCCAATTCCGAATTTTGGACGCATAGAGTAGGGACAGAACTCGGAAACGGGGCTGAGATAGGCGAAAAGATCACCAGCGTCGCAGCCTATCATCCCGCACCAATTCTAGCCTAGAGAAGTTTCATCTATACTAGAATTCGGCAGCCACCACGTTTTTGAATCCAGCTGAAGCAGAGACGAATGAGTTCGTGTTGTCTGCGTGAACTTCTACCACATGAACAATCGGACACATTTGATAGGATAGATGCGAGACACCGTTGGAGAATCGCCTGTCGTATCGCCAGATCGGAGTTTTAAGCAGTTGTTCTAGAACTTGAACACACTGTTTCTCATAAACCTTACCTTCATCAATTCGGTTTCAGTTTGAGGCTCGACGTACGCCCCTTCTTTCATTACACAAATGAAGATTTCACATCGCTTTCTCCTCGCATAGTTTCATGGCTTTTTATACTAGCCCATGCTACGAAACTCTCAACGTTAATCCCTCGAAGTGGCAACAGGTACCAGAACGAAGCACCATTATCTGAGTCTTCGATCTCCATGCGGCATGTGACAACTTAGGTAGACGCACTTGGTGCAACGGCTGCAACTTGACTGAGAATGAACTTCCCCAGCGCCATAGCTGAAGGAGGAAGGCTGTGAAGCTCAAAAATCCTCTTGGAGACATTTCCAACAACAGAGCTCGCACATTCACCAGACACTGCAAACACGATCACTACAACGCTTCATTCGACACCAAGTGGGACCTGAATAGTTCCATTATAAAGCCAGACAAAAATATCGACGCGCCTGAGAGCCATAAACTCCAACACATGGGATTTCTCTGTGCCCCGGTAGAAGCTTGGCAGAAGACGCTGGAAGTTAACGAGACGACAACAAAACTGCTGCATGCACTGACGACGACAATGAAGTTGGTCCCCTTGAGCCTGAACCAATCTTGACGATGGCCTGGATCATTTAGGTTATCAAAGTCGACAGAGTAAGCTCGGCCTTCTTTTTTACATGTCTGGCTGTTTCTGTAGTCGCTGGCGTTTCCCTTGTGGAAACACGCGTCACCATATAGTTATAGTCGTGTCGGCTGCCACGGGAGTCTATATACGTAGTACAGATCACATGCTAATGACCTCAACCCTCCTGCTCTAATTTGCCGCGTTTGGGCGAGGTGCGTCACCTGCACCTTGCGCCTGCATCCTCAACTCGCACAGAAGCGTCATCCCAACAGGATCGTCCCCAAACGACCATCGGCCATTCAATCCTGTTAATAATTAACATTATCCAATTTTTGACCATAACTGCGCTGCTATCAATCCTTTTTACCCCAAGTACTAAATATGACTGCACTAACCTTCTGAATATAGAGCTCATCCCCTACCGTGCACTCCGCCTGATGAAAGTGAGTGATTTCAGTTTTATTCCTTTTCTCTTATGACTCCAAGTTTTTGCCACAAGTTCATCGAAAATAATCAGGCATTCCACCGCTAAGTTCAAGAACAAGACCCATTGGGCCATCGTTTCACCAACTATCTTTCACAGCTGTTCATTTCCCACCTCATCTCAGTCTTCATATCTATCACAGCTGTGATCAAAGTCAATCCTATGAAGGATGGCTTCGGCTATGGGTTCAATGCAAACCTGTGATTTCTGGTAGAAGCACAGTTCTGGCGCGTGTGTGTCGATTTATGGCTTTTAGGGACTTCTCTTAAGACTGCCGAATGTGTCAACATCTGTGATAATGTGGCTCTCAATGAACGTGACATGGAAGAGACGGCAACATCATTCAGGTGGAAACTCTCCACCATTTGCGGGAGTCTGTAACGGTCAACTATGGATTGTGTATGTAAATCTGGGTAGTTAATGGGAGTTCATCTTTCTCCATGGCAAGCTACCTCTCAGCCTCAGCTGACCGTGAATTAACAAGTTTAGACCTACTGTCGGAACCACCAGAGCTGTCAACTAAGGTCCCACAATTGAAGACCTTGAGGTTATCTATATTTCCACTGCTGAGAAATTTTCTCAGGTTCCGAAGACTAAACTTGGCCAGAAGCGATAACTAGTAAGGTGGAGCGCGTTGTAGGAGCGTAACTTAACCCGCGAAGCTGGCGTCATTTGTCCCATAGCTCGCAGTGTTCCAACCGCTGTTGTCGAGTTTTTAGATCGCAATGAAGATCTAACCGTCGATGGTCTAGGTCCACGGGTCCATCAGCTGCAAGTCGCCCATTTTATGCCGATTCGAGGAGAAGCCATCGAGTCATCAAGGATTGAACCGGCAAGTCTGCCGCGGTTATCAACTTGCCTCCGTTATACAATAATCATCCCAGCTTCTAATTTTTGACTATGAGACCTGATACCTGGTACCTCTGGTGTTTGGAATGGCAAGGTTCCATGGCGTCTGAGGCCAAAGTCATTGCTACAGATCCCAGACCTTACTACATTTTTGGTGTTCTGTTAATAGCCTGAAAGAGCCCACAATGCCAAGATCCGGTGCATAACTCTTAGTATTGCATCCAATCATAGTGACTTTTCCACGTGTTCTTTTCTAGGGGGCGTCGGTTTAGCCATTCGTTCGATGTCCCTGTTTTTCCTAGTACAAGAGGTATCAAGGAGCTCTGCCGTTGCGAGGTCAAACGAGGCCATTTTTATGCAATGACCAATACCGCCAATCATACTATTTCTAGTACATAGACAAGCGATATTGTTAGAGGTGATTATTTGCTACTCTGCTGCAGGATGCATTTGTCGGCAACTAGGCCGAGCGTTCCTGGGCCTTTAGGTGTATACTGTCAAGTGAGATCGCTATCTTCGCCGAAGTTACCGGTGTGAGCGGGAGAAATCCTGGCTAAATGGATATAAGACGGAAATGATAACTCATTTCTCCCCTCTTTTCTCCCAATCTGCTCTGGTGTCATCAAGTGCGGGGTCCCATCATTGATGTCACTCTTCAAGATACCCTAGAATCATTCAATATCTCCCACTAGTATCTTCTTCTTCCAATATTCATCAACACGCCCTTTGAGCGCAGTTCATACACTCAAAATGTCAGTCTTCACTCTCAAATGGGGTATTCTAGCCACGGGAGGCATTGCTGAAAGTATGTGATTTGCAAGATGACCTGGAGGTACAGATAACACTAATGCCGGCATCTAGCGTTTACCAAGGACATACTCACGAACCCCAAGTTGCGCGGCGAGAACAATGTCGCTCATGAGATTGTAGCTGTTGCTTCCTCGAGCAAGAAGCAACGTGCCCAAGACTTCATTACCAAGACGAGGATCCCCGGAAGCGTGGCTGCTTATGGTTCGTACGCCGAATTAGTCTTAGATTCATCGGTGCAGATTGTCTACGTCGCGACTCCTCACAGCCACCACTTCCAGAACGCAATGCTAGCACTGGAGGCTGGAAAGCATGTCTTGTGCGAGAAAGCTCTCACTGTGACCGCTTCTCAGGCTAGAAAGCTGGTGGACACTGCCAAAGAAAAGGGCGTCTTCTTCATGGAGGCCGTGTGGACGCGCTTCTTCCCTGCCAGTGTCAAAATTCGCGAGCTATGCACTAGAGGCGCAATCGGCAGCATCCATCGTGTCATAGGTGAGAAATGAAACATCTTCATACCGGTTTCCGAGTCTTTCAATTTTCTGACGGTGTCACTAAAAGCCGACATTTCTTTTGCCTCGGGAAAGGATGATGGGGATGATCGACTCCAGTTCCCTGATACCAACCGGATGGTGAACCTGGATCTCGCTGGTGGTGCTCTCCTGGACCTCGGGGTTTACTCTCTGACATGGGTCTTCCAAATTCTCTATCACCTACAACCCGAGGATGCTAAGGAGAACCCAGTCATTACGTCATCTATCGACAAATACAGCTACACCGGATCAGATGAAAGCACCTCGATTCTTCTGCATTTCCCAAAGCATCGGACTACCGGTATAGCCACGACTGGTTTACGAACTCTTACAGGCGCCAATGAGCGTAATGAAGGATCGCCCGCAATTGTCATTCAAGGGTCGAAGGGCGAGATCTGCGTTTACGGACCTTGCTTCAAGCCGAAGCAATACAAAGTCATCACCAAAGATGGACCAGCGACTGTTGACATCGAGTACCCCACTGACCCCGATCGGAACAACGATGGACACGGCATGTACTGGGAGGCAGACGAGTGTGCACGATGCATTCGAGACGGAAAGGTTGAGAGCTCCACGATGCCATGGGGAGAGAGCTTGGCCATCATGGAGACCATGGATAAGGTGTTGAAGGATGGCGGAATCGTGTACCCCGAGATCATCACTTCGGACGTGTTCGATCCCCAAAGCAACCTGAACACAGGAAAGTAATGTTGAAAAGCCTGAGATTGAAAAAAATCGAGGGAGAAAGGGATGTAGTGAGTAAGACGAATCGACTTGAGTCAAGACTGAGAAATGAATCAAAAAGTTGATGGAAGTCGTAAGAGTCTTACTATCTAGGCTGAAAAGTTTTCGTAAAATCCTCGATGTCATTGTCTCGCAAGTCTAACAATTGAAGCGCTTCGTTTTGAGGTTCCCACTTATCTTGTCATATTACTTCAACTGCTTGCTATTCTATGTTCGTAACAATCGATTTTGCAGGGGGATGCCAAAAGCACTGATCGACGCCATACCTCAGGTTCTTGTGCTGAGTATAAAATACAATAGAAATCCAAACAGGCCTCCAAGAGAACACGTACGTTGGGGAAGTGCAGTGACTACATGGCCGCTTAGATGAAGCGTGCGCAGAACACCAGCCTTAATTTCAATTGAAGCTACACCCAAGTCCACGTTAGAGTCTCGGATATCTTGAAAGAATACGTGTTGGCAAAATCAGTGGATGATTGCCTTACGGGAACTTTGTACTCGGCTCTGACAGTTACCACACTAAGGTGCATTTTCAGCGTCGGAGAAACCGACGGCATATCTGTCAAGGAATACGGGAAGAACTTTCGTTCTCTTAGGGCGAAGTAGAGCGTTAAAAAATAACAACAACCTCCAGTTCGTTGCCTAATCATCTGTGAGCAGATATCCCATTGGAAAATGCAGCATCAAACTGCGCCTCCACTTACTTTGCCTGCAACCAGTAGAAAGTGCATCCTGTCCCATACTTACCGCAGACCTAATACTTTCCGTTGATAGGCAAGGCATAGGTTCAGATGGGAAAAATTAAAACCGTTAGCAAAGAGGGACAGAACACTGAGGATTTCCGTTACGTATTCAACATCAAGCAAGATGTTACTCCTAGCGTGTGATTAGTGTCTGTCCGTTCTATTTTTATTCAACTTCTATGGACATTTTCTACTTTGTAGTGTGGGGACCTTGTTAAGTCCTAACTACAAAGTTTCTAAAAGAATATTGACGTTTTATATGGGATTGCCCTCACAACCGATTGCCATGGTGCACTATGATGTGACAAAAAGGAAGGACCAAAAGGCCAAAAAAAAACATACAACAGCGAGGATTCCCCGGTCGTCACCGACCCGAGTACTAATTCGCCGCTTCTCAGCTTGACTAAGGGAGAGCGGACGGGATCCCGTATTTTCTAAGAGCTATGGTCGTATGTGGTGGTTGTGGCGGTGGGCAGGGTTATATGTAGAAGGGAGGCTATCTCCACAAGATAATCAAAAACACCAAAAAAGACATACAACAGTGGGGATTCCCCGGTCGTCACCGACCCGAGTACTAATCCACCGCTTCTCAGCTTGACTAAGGGAGAGCAGACGGGATCCCGTATTTTCTAAGAGCTATGGTCGTATATGCTGACGAGGGCTTCAGTCACGGCCTAAGTTGACGACGGATGCTCTCAGCGATTCCCACCGATCAAAGAGGACTCGAATTGGGCGTGTGCAAATATGACCTTGGTAATTTGTTCCCGAAAAGAGGGTTAGAGCGACCTGTAGCTCTGCTTTCTGCCTCGAAGCGTTGTCAACCGGATGCTTTTGTGTGTTTCAAGTAATTTTTTCACGTTCATGTCTTGGGGAGATTCTGTTCACGCCATGGAATTTCTGTGTGCCGTGTCCATGAATATCGGCTCTAGCTAGGCAAAAATTCCACGTGGAAGGGATCTGTCAAGTATCTGGATTTCCACCTGTTTGCCAAATCAGGTGGCTGAGTTTCAACTTGTCCCAATGCCTTGTCGATCCATCGCCATAGCCTCTCATTTGCTACAGGACCTAGATTCAACTCTGATATCCATGTCAAATTCCTAAAGTTAGCGGGGCAGCCTGGCTCGAACTGTAAAATATTGAAAAAGGCTGTTTCCTATTCTGCGTTCATCTCCTCTTCTGATCTGTCATTGTCCCGTAAATCAGCGAAAGGTTATTTCTTTCTTTCCTCCTGAGCTCGCTCATGGAAGAGCCGACCGTAGTCTACTGAACCTGCCAGATGCTCGTCCTCTACATTGTGTACAAGCTCGTATAGCCTTTAAAGGGATTATAATCCGATTGGTGAGTAAACGAACTAAACGGGAGGAACACTAGATTCTGCCAGCTTGCCTCCAACTCTGGTTCGATCTTCGCAGCACCTAGCCTAGAGTATGACCTGGAGGCACTAGTCTATGATCTCGATGATTCAAGTTCGGTAGCTTGAAATGGAACATTTTATTTTATTTAATGATCGAACGGACTGGATGTTTCTTTCTTTTCTTCCTTACGCACCGGCTTGTCTACGATCCTTACCCATAAATGTGCCTTTAAGATACTTGTGCCTGGCTACAGGTCGTGCGTTACCGGATTTCAGCTGGTCTGAAATATCTAGTGAGCCACCAGCATATGAACCGCCCTGACAACTCCTTATTTTCTCCGATCAGGATCGACAGAACATCATGTGCCAACTTGGGACCACCATGTCTCCCTTACTGAAGCTCACTTGAACATGATTGGAAGTCGTCCTAATTTTGGGGTTCTACAGCATCAGGTCTGACCAAAGAGTTGTGCGATACTCCGGAACTAGCAAGATCAATATGGTCACGGGTTGGTGTTCAAATCATGAATCTTGTTTATGAGTAATAGTCTTTAACACAGCTTCCTCGGCTGGCCTCGATTATCCCACGCCCTCTCATAGACCATGCTCGGTCATAATCTCCTTGCGGATCTCGGCGTCCTGTTTAAACGCCTCCTGGTCCGTCTCTGGCGCGCCCATTTTCTCGGGCAACGCAAACTTAGGATACACATCCCACCAGTCCTGTACCTTTTGAGCCACCGGCAACTGCAGCAGCTCTTGCGTGGTGGGCACGGCGAGCACGTCGTGGACCGGCAGGGCCTTCTTCCCGTCCTTGAGGGGCTCGATGGACTGCCAGTTGTTGAAGAAGTTGTCTGGGTCCCACCGAGTCTTGATCTCCTGCAGGCGCGTGTAGTTGCGGCCGTAGTAGGCTTCCTGCCAGTTGGGCACGAAGGCGTCGATGTAGTTGACGTACGAGGCTTTCTGCTCGATGGCGTGAGGCATCAAGACGGTGTAGCACTTGGCGATGAATTGCTTGACGGTGTCATGCAATCCTTCCTTTGTCCACTGCAGCTTGATGTTTGCCACGTAGTGGCCGCTTCGCCAGTAGAAGGGTGTTGCTTCTGGAGCCAATTCCTCCGTCTTGCCGCCAATGTGATCCCACAGGAAGTGGGTTTTGGCAGAACCTTTTTCGTTCTTGTCGGTGATCTCGACGATATCTGCCGCCTCTCTGACGAGAGCCGAGATCTTTGCCACGACGTCGGGCTTGATCGCTCCCTCGGCGAAGATGAAGGATGCGTGGTGGTGGTAGACGTTCGTTCTGGGATCCCATTCCTCGGACTTGTGGACCCAATCAGTCCACTCCATTTCTGACAGGTTGATAGACACGGGCTCGAACGCCAGGAACCTGTTGATGTACTTCTGCGCCTTCTTCATGCTGCCGTTGTAGATGATGGTCATGCCGCCCGTCATCTGCTTGTAGCGGCCATGAGACCAGAGGGCATCGACGGTCAGCTCATTGGGGTGCTTTGTGTTGTTGAACTCATCCATCATCTTCTCGAATGCTTCTTTCTGCTGGGGCAGGTTCCACAGCAGCTGACCGCAGACGACCCTCCCCTTTTGATCTCTGAGCTTGTGCATGCGGGACGTGAGGCTGACCACGACACCATAATTGCCGCCCCCACCGCCGGCCATGGCCCAGAAGAGGTCACGCTTGCCCGGGTCCTTGTCTTCAGACGAGAGCTTGACCTCTTTGCCGTCGTAAGTGATGACTGTCATCTCAAGCAAGTTATCGCAGCCCAGTCCGTAACTGCGAGAGAACGGGCTCAGCCCGGCGCCAAGAGTAAACCCGCTGACACCGACAGTCGGGCACTGGCCGCCGATGATGATGTTGCGCTTGTCCTTGAGGTGCTTGTAGTAGACGTCCTTCCAGATGAGCCCGCCTTGCATCTCCACGAGCATCTTGTCAGGGTCTATGTAACAGCCGTTCATGAGGCTGACATCAAGCACGATGCCCTCCCGATTGAGGCAGTAGCCCATGTACGAATGGCCGCCGTTCTTGACCGTCAGACGGACCTTGTTCTGGCGGGCAAAGTCAATGGTTGCGCGGACATCTTGGACGGATCTGGCTTGGATGACAACGGGTGGGGTCGTGAATCGGTAGTTGAGGTTGCCGATGAAGACTGGGGTTTGTTGTTAGAGAGGACTCCCGACAAGGAAATGGGAAGAGTGGCGGCTATCGATCCTCACCAGCTTTTTCGTACTCCTGTGATGGATGCGTGAGGACTTGCTTCTCGGTTAGAATGTCTTTGAGAGTATTGAAGTCGGTCATGATGAATCCGCGATCGAACTGAGGCCAAGGAAACAAAGCACAATGGTAATTTAATGACGAGACCCGATGTTGGAGCCCGAGGTTTTGTCTTTTCAATCATTCGGCAGGGGGGATACTATCCTTTAATTCACTTTTGGGGACATATTCGCCTTTCTCAACACTCGTTTCTCTCCACACTTGTCCACGTATCATAGCACCTGGACTGTTCGAGACATGTGGGCATAGGACGCAAGTCTAGACCCGCCAAGCAATGACTTCAGCTAGCCACCAGCTCGCGTGGAAATCTCGTTTTGAGACTCATGGTACCTGTATTATTGGTCGAGGCGTCAGACTATTGATCTCGGCGGCCCACGATGGCACGGTACGGGCCATCGATCCACCTCGATAGCCGTAAACACGAAGCGTTTCTCTCTCGCTAAGCGCCGGAGGTGGCGATCGCCATGCGGCTTTATCGATAGTGTGTTTCCCTTGCAGACGATAGATCAATTTTGTAGAAAGAGTTCAGCCGTCTCGTTTATCATCAGAGAAATATGATCCTATAGCATCCCTCACCGCTAGTGTCACGCTGTGAGCGTTGTATTAGCCATCCCGTTGTGTCTACCTCCTCAACGTGTGGCTATAATGCCAAGCCTCATCCTGCATGTCCATTCTAATCTTGTAATTCTCCTCGGCAACCCGCAACACATCCAAGTCCACAGGGACAATCTCCATCCTCTCCTCCCCAATCCCAATGCGTCCTAGAGGGCCCTGGATGGGCATGGCGACGCAACTCAGGCCACCAGCATTGCAAAAGGCGACGGCAGCAGTGTTCTCAAAGGCGCGCAGCGTCGTGGCCGTCTCGAGGAAAAGCTTCTCGGCGTCCGGGTTGAGCTCGGAGCCTTCGGCGCCGGCGTCGGACATGTACCAGAAGGACGGGATGAGGATCAGGTCGGCGCCGTCGGCGACCAGCGCCCGGAAGGCCTCCGGGAAGGCTAGGTCCCAGCAGATGAGCATCCCCGCTCGCACGGGACGGCCGTCGGCGCGCCGGAGCGGCGTGTCAAAGGCAACGTGAGGGCTGTGTCGTGACGACGTTAGATGAGGCCGCTCAGGATGCCACAGGTTCTTCTTCTGGTACGAGCTACAGATGTCGCCGGTGCCAGCCGCGAGGAAGTGGGCCATGTTGTGCAGTTCCTCCGGCTTGTCGGCCTCCGAGCCGGTCCGGAACTCGCAAATGGTGCCCGGCACAATGTTGATGTTGAGCTCACGTGCGAGCTCTTGATACTTCGCCAGGGACGACGCCGACTCGCGGGTCGCGGACAAGAAGTCCGGGTGCTCGGGAACCCATGATGTTAGGTGGTATTCTGGCAACAGTGCCAAGTCACAGCCCTTGGAAGCGGCATCTCGGATGTATTTCGCCGCGGTATTGAAGTTTTCCGTAACGGCGACCGGCTGATCAATTATCTCAGCATATGAAGCTCGTGCGACTCTTGAATGACATAGTTGAAGACTCAGACAACTGCGGGGAGCGAAACAAGCGACAACACCTCACTCACCTTGGGGTCGAACTGGATCAGCGCAATCTGATAAGTCGGCGCCATGACGAAAACACCCCCAGTTTGATGTGAATGATCAAAATATGAGATGAGTCTGCGATGTTAATGTCTCGATGAGCCCACATTGTGCCGTCTGTACCGTGGCCGCCGTACCAAGTGGGGGAGGCTCGTGGCGACAAGTGGGTTGCTTACTTAAATACATGACGCATCTAAGCCCAGGGCTGGTGTACTTAGTACGCTAAGATGGGGGAGAGTAAATGTCACAAAATGATCAAATTGGGTAATAAAAGTAATACGTAGAAGGCTGGCTGGCTAAAGTAATTATTTAATGTTTACTCTCCCTTATGTGTTCTCTTTCCATTTATGCGCTTTGTAACTGAGATATCGTGGCTCAAAAAAAGAATATCACACCACCAAGAAAACAGTACTTCCAGCATACTTCACTGCGTGTGAAGAACCTCCCGGAGCCTGCAGCACTGTCCCCTCATCCAGTCGACCTGCCTCTCGCGAACCGCCGCCCCTTCACCTCATAGCCCACTGCAATCTCCTACAATTTCCAGTAATTTCTTCAACGTGTTATACACCATATACAAGCTTGAAGCTGCCACCTGCTGTCTATGCTCCGTTGTCTCCAAGGGAAACACCTAGCTCACATTTGGCACCACAGAGCCCATCGAGATGATGGCGATCGCATCCATGGTCATAAACAGCACGCTGGCACAGACTTCATCAACAAGCATCTGCATCCTGCTCCAGGCGTCTGGAGCTGGTCCTGTTCATATACAGCGACCGCCGATATTGATGAAGCGTGAGTACAGGCGGAGACGGACATTGGCTTCCAGGTTGGTGGAAGACTGTTCCGCCAGGTATCACATTTAATCGCGAAATTGATGACACTGTTAAAAATGTTGTTCAAATGCGCGTTGCTAATGGCGGTTTTCTTGACTGGGCGAGTTGGCGTCCCTACTCTAGATAGAAGGTTGCCTGAGCCTTATGCTTCGGCGCTCCCGCAACAGCCAATACGCTGCCCTTGACAACCTGGACATACTTGTGCTTCGATCCTAGGACCTTTAAAGACACACCCTTTGCGTCCGACAAGCCTTTCACTTTGACGAAGCTAACACTCTTCTGAAATGACTTTGATCCACTATCTTCGGCCAAGACAACCTTGCCGTCTGTGTGGCGAAGATATCGACCAGGAAGATTCGTAGACTCAAAGCTGACAGTTCCTTCGCCGTGCAAGCCAGGTTCGACAATTCGGAACTGCGTCTCTGCCAGAGCAGGAACGTCACTCTCGACAACAGCCTGCTCACCTTCCTTGTGGCGGATGTAGAGGCTCTCATCAGCTGCTGACCTCAGTCGAACAGGAGTGAGTCCATCAGGAACTGGGATACCAAAGTTAGGCGTCCCGTCAGACTTCCAGTAAAGCTTCTGAACTCTCGTCCGCCTATCAGGGTTCTTGAGCGGATCTCCATCAATCTCTTTGTATCCGCGGTCATGATAGACAAGGAGATCGCTCTCGCCATCCTCAGATACAGTGAATGAGTTATGTCCCGGGCCATACTGACTCGTCTCATCGTTGCTGGCAAAGACAGGTTCGGGAGACTTGTGCCAGGATTCGGGGTCCATGAGGTCAGCATCTTCCTCTGAAGTAAGGAGACCGACACGGTAGTTGTGGTCCGTCGCACTGGCCGAATATGCCAGGAAGAGCTTGCCATTACGCTTGATCACTGCAGGGCCCTCGTTGACGTTATGGCCGATGCGCTCCCACGGAAGGTCAGGGTAGGAGATACGGACTGCAGGAAGCTTGACAGTCCAGGGGTTGATCATAGGAGCCAAGTAAAGACCCGTGCCGCCTTCGCCAGAGTCAGGGTCGTTCTGAGCCCAGGTGAGATACTTGACGCCGCTGGCTTCAAAGTAGTGCATATCAAGAGAGAAGGATTCCCAGTTAGTTTTGACAACACCCTTGACGCTCCATTCCGCCGTAAGGGGGTCATCACCAACCCCCTCAAGAACACCAGGTCGAATATTCCACGTCCCATTGACGCCAAGGGCGACGTAAACGTACCACTTGTCGTCGATATGCCAGATCTCAGGAGCCCAGACATAGCCATTGTAGATGCCGCCGCGCTTGAAGATGGTCACTTCTTCAGCATCTGCCAAGCCTTGAATGGTTGATGCAGAGCGGAGGACGACTCTATCGTAGGCTGGCACGGTGGCAGTGAGGTAGTACTTGCCGTTGGTGTGCTTCAGGATATGAGGGTCTGCGCGTTGCTCCACGATGGTGTTGTTGTAGATGGCGGGTGGGGAGACATTGCCAATGGACTCGTAGTTCCGGGAGAATATTTGCATTGTAGGGCTGGCTGATGCAGGGCTGGCTGTTAATAAGCCAATAATGGCAGATGTAACCACGCGCGTGAGATGCATCGTGTTGGTTCACTCGGGCGGAATATGGAGATAAGCTTGGGCAGTCCAGGTCAGCATGTTGGGGCATGCTCTGCAAAGCTGTGTCTCTTATACTCCGTCATTGCCAAGCTGCGAGCCCTTCGATAGCTTCATTAAAGACCTCAGGAGGTATTCACGTGCAGCTACTCCACGCATCTCATCATCTTCGCAATACGATGCGGGGTTTCTGGGGAAGCGTCTGGGTACGCGCACCAGTCACGAAATGCAAGGTGTCTATCATGTCTAAGCATGATTCTAGCACATGCATGCAGGCTCCTAATTAAGAAGCCGTCGCATGAGTTGTTCGTATGGAAACGTCGTTTGTTTCTACCGTGCCAATCATGCTGCACCGGCTATGTTCTAGAAGCTATCAACCCGGACGATCATTGCGGGATATGGCGATCCCCCCGGCTTGGCTACTCTGCAATCCAACGCAATTTGCAGGTGAACGAAGAACTACAATAATTGTGCACCAGTCGTGGTTGAACGTCGCGGCTTGGCTTATTGTTCAATAAGGTGATACTTAACTTAGTTGCGCTGAGCCACGCCGGCTCGGCCTGTTTCCTCAGGGTACACGCGGTCGAATCGGTCTCTTTCTATGGAGACCTCTACTGGTGCTGTCTTTGGGTGATCTTCAGTCGGTAGGCTTAACCGCAAGACTAATTTAGGCAAACAATAGGGTGTCCTCGGGATTGAATCACCATAAATCACAAGCCTTCCTTGGCCCCAAGAGATCGATTGATGATGTCATGTTCAGTCTTTGTCGCTGGGCCCGGCGGAAAATGCCGGGGTGGGCCAGAAGATTAGTTATAGAGACCGAGAGCGTTTTCTTCTCTACCCTGCCCAACATGACTGATTGTAATGGCCCAGGGTGGTCAATTTGTGATCATCATAAAGCTGTCTGGTCTGTATCCGCATAGGCGGATCGATGTTAGATACAACACTCAACCGAGAGAGAGATGCAGTCATTCCAGATTCGGGAGACGAAGGTTGGGATTCTAATTGAGCAAGTTGCTACGGCCTGATGTTTTGGAACCACACATTAGCCATAGACGGCGGTCCTACTTCAGTGCTACTCTCATGAAGGGCAACCATGTCTTATTCCGCACTTCAAATGGACAGCCTTCATGCTCAGAGACCTATGGCTGCGTCAAGCTTACCAACAGTGGCCCTATCCATCTGTCCTCTGCTCCAGGAATTACGTTCCCGCTGCTGAAGTCGCGCCACACTGGATGTCTCATTGATCTGTTATCTCTTGAGACGGACAAGCAATGGCGCTTCAAGCTTGAATTCTCCTAGGCAACGTTCTGGTTTGCAGCGAGTGCGACCTTGAACGTGGGTCAATTCGCTGGAAGAGTCTCTGGTGGCTTAGTTAGTGGGAAGGGATTCAGAGGAATAGCTTCTGACCCAGTCCAGGAGTATGTTCCGTAGACACGAGGTGACAAATTAGAACTACCAGCTGTTTGACAGAAAAAAATTGGCAAGCAATACAGTTCTTATTCTCTGAGTCGTCACATCATAAGTCACTAATTTTCTTCGCTTCGCTTTGTTTAATGATGACAGCAAAATGCTCTCCACTTGTATTCCATGCAGGTTGAGTCGTCAAGCCCCGCCATGCGAAACAGAGCTTAGAGCCTGACGCTTCAGAACAGCATCTAGTTCTTTCCCATCAACGACTACTCCCAGGTTAATTATATCCTCACAGACTCACTAGAACACACCCTCTACCGAGGTAAATGTACAGCGCGAGTCATCTTCCGCTGCTGG
This sequence comes from Dactylonectria alcacerensis, assembly GCA_029931735.1. Lineage (NCBI taxonomy): Eukaryota > Fungi > Ascomycota > Sordariomycetes > Hypocreales > Nectriaceae > Dactylonectria > Dactylonectria alcacerensis. Next base: position 4,625,390 of record JAPMUZ010000003.1, on the reverse strand, counting down.
TTCAGTTCATCCTGACTCAAGCATCTGAGGACCCCGCAGTCTGGGGTCGCTCCCCACTGCCGCCAACAGCGGGCGATGTTTTCCGAGATGGGCAACCGCTCGCGTATAAGAGAAAGCGATAGTTTGTGCTGAGAAGCACAAGATGCGAGCCTGTTGCTTGGCGAAGCGTTTAAAATAACTTTTAAAGAAGAAGAATATCCTCAGAGTCTACGGACCCATCCATTCAAAGTGCCATGTCTCCTTCAACTACCGCCAGGAGACCAGTCCGCATTGCGGGCTGCTCCGGCGGTTTCACGGACAGGTCTCGAGCTATTGCATCGCTCGCCGGAGACCCGGAAGTTGACGCTGTCATTGGCGACTGGATGGCCGAGATGGTTTGCCAACCCGGAGTTCAAATCAGAACATTTTACACGGGACACTAACAGGTGAGTAGACAATGACGATGCACGGCAGCGGCAAGATCAAGAACCAGCAAAAGCTAGCCGTCGGCGCCAAAGTCGAATTCACCCTGGAGGAACGCATGAAGACGGCCATGTACGCCGAAACCTTTGTACAATGCTTCGAGCCGGCTATTGGGAATCTCGCCAAGAACAAGTGTAAGTTAGCCGTCAATGCCGGCGCCTCCGACACGGAACTGCTGGCGCAAGTCTGCCAGAAGATGGTCCGCGAGGCAGGCCACGACCTCAAGATCGCCTGGGTCGAGGGCGACGATGTCACCAGCCAGGTCAACCGGCTCATTAAAGGCGGCGAGGCGTTTGAGAGCCTCATGCATGGGAAGAAGCTTGAGGAGTGGGGGATGGAGCCTATTTGTGCTCAGGCGTACCTTGGTGGATTGGGCATTGCGGAGGCGTTTCGACAGGGTGCTGATATCGTCATTTGCGGAAGAGTCGCAGATGCGGCTCCGGTGATTGGACTTGCTGCGTAGGTGCAACAGTATCGACTGACCTTTGACATGTAGTTGGCTAACTCGAGTAGATGGTGGCACAACTGGTCGCCCGATATGCTGGACGAGTTGGCCGGGGCGCTCATCGCCGGCCACTTGATCGAGTGCTCAGCCTACGTCACGGGCGGCTACTACAGCGGGTTCAAAGACTTTATCAAGTCCAAGAAGCATATTAACATGGGGTTTCCGATTGCTGAAGTCGACCACAAGGGCGAGTGCGTCATTGTCAAGGAGAAGGACACCGGGGGTGCAGTGAATGTCGGGACCGTGGCGTCGCAGCTGCTCTACGAGATCCAAGGCCCGTGAGTATCATTCAAGTTGAAGCGTTAGAGTGCCTACTGATGCAGATAGGTGGTACTACAACTGCGACGTCGTTGCAGACCTCACGGGCGTCAAAATGACACAAGTCGGCGAAGACGCCGTCCACGTCTCAGGGGTCAAGGGCATGCCACCACCTCCAACAACAAAAGTCGGCATCACGGCGCCGGCCGGCTTCCAAGCTGAGTGGCACATCTACTACTGCGGTCTGGACATTGAAGAAAAGTGCCGCGTGACCGAGGACCAGATCCGGTATGCCATCGGTGACAACATCGATAAATTCACTACACTCAAGTTCCACCAGAACGGCACGTCGCTCGTCGACGCGAGGAACCAGGACATCGCCACGGTTGACTTTCGGGTGTTTGCGCAGAGCAAAGACCCAGAGGTGATGCGGGCAGATATCCCCAACGGCTTCAATAGATGGGTCCTGGAGGTGTTTCTGCAGTGCGCCCCAGGAGCGTCCCTGAGCAATGATATCCGGCAAGTCGTCCCGAAGCCCTACTACGAGTACTGGGTGTCTCTGCTTCCACAGACCGAGCTCAACCACCGCGTGCACTGTCTCTTTAGCGACAACAAGATCATCGACATGCCCGCTCCTAAGAACACCAAGACGTACCCGAGACAGCAGCCGAGCGGCGAGACAGAGGCGCCCTTGAAGATGTCGAGCTGGGGCGGGACGGCGCGGGCACCGCTCGGATACGTCGTGCTTGGCCGGTCTGGGGACAAGGCGAGCGACTGCAACGCGGGATTCTTTGTGCGGCACGACGACGAGTGGGACTGGCTTCGTAGCTTTCTCACCATTGACAAGATCAAGGAGCTTCTTGGGCCGGAGGAGTACAAGGGGAAGCCTATTGATCGATTCGAGATTCCGGGGATCAAGGCAGTGCACTTCCTATTGCACGACCATCTAGACAGAGGTATGGATTACAGCTCTCACATTGCAACGTCACATTACGAAATAGAAACACTGACTGGTTTGTACAGGATACAATGGGTGCTCGACGTACGACACGCTGGGCAAGAACGCCTGCGAGTACATTCGAGCTAAGACGGTAGACATTCCCAAGATGTTCTTGGATCGAGGACGGATATAAAGCCGATAATATTGACACGATATTTGCGATATATACAAAACCGGGTGTACCTAATACAACGCTATATACTAGAATCGAGAATACGTACTTTGACAAGTCATGGCGCGTCCAGTGTAAGAGGCTGCAGTCTTACGCCTTGCACATGCGGCCGTCGGCGGCCACGTTCCAGACTTCACTGCCAACACCCTTGAGGTTGTACAGCAGGGCATTGGGATCCCACTTGTTCTTGATGGTGAGCAGGCGGTTCCAGTTGGAGCCATAGAAGGTCTCCTTCCAGTTGGGCTGGTTGAAGTCGGCCTCGTTCATGTAGGCGCCAGCACCAGGAGTGACGGCGGTGATCTGGGGCACGAACTCGTTGGTGATGCGCTTCTGCATGACAAGCATGTCGTCCCAGCGGGTGGGATCCCACAAGGTGGCCAGCTGCATGGACATGATGGCGGTGCGCCACGACGGGTAGACGGCGTTGCTGACGCCGGAGTAGCGCTTGAAGGTGCCGCTGCTGCCGACGGCGATGACGCCGTTGGCGGTGAGGTTGCGGAGGACCGTTTGGAAATTCGCGTTGTCGTTCTCGACGACGGATCGCGGGATGAGGCGGCCGCCGTACTGGTACAGCGAGGCGCCGATGTGGCCGAAGGGCAGCGGGCCCATGTAGGTGTCATAGTGGTCGCGGTAGTTGAGCGTGGTGTAAGACACGGTGGGGGTGATGCCAAGCCCCGCGAGGACGTCGAGATACGGGCCGAGGACCTTCTCCTTGACGTAGTCGCCGGTGGAGTTGACGAGGGTGATGGGCTTGATGACGAGGACGCTGGCGGTGAAGTAGTAGACGACGGTAGGGCCAAGGTCGATCATGGCGGGCAGCAGGTCGTGGAAGCGCTCGACGGCCGTGTCGAAGGTGGTCTTGTTGGTGCCGGCCGTGGAGATGACCATGGTGGCGCCGCCGATAGTCCCGGTGTAGTGGGCCCGGACGGTGATGGACGTGACGACGGCGAAGTTGCCGGCGCCGCCTCCGGAGAGGGCCCAGTAGAGGTCGCTGTTCTTGGAGGCCGAAGCGGTGACGATGTTGCCGGCGGCGGTGACGACCTCAAACTCGAGCGTCTGGTCGGCGCCGAGACCGAAGCTGGTGCTGAGCGCCGAGTGGCCACCACCAAGGGTGAAACCGGCGAGACCGACAGTAGGGCACTCGCCGGAGACGATGGTCAGACCGGCAGCGTGGGCGGCCTCAACGCCGTCAGCGCCCTGGACACCGGCGCCGACCTTGAGCGCCGGGCCGGTGTAGAGGGAGTCGGACCACTGGACGACCTCGGTGGTCTTCATGTGGTGCGTCCAGATGGCCAGAGCACCGGCACCGGTGGAACGGCCGAGGTAGCTAAACAGGGCATGCGTATTAGACTTTGGCTTGCAAGGGGGAGGATGTATGCTCTAAGCGAAGGGATGAAACGTACTCATGGCCAGTGTTGCGCACAACTAGGCGGATGTTGTACTTGGTAGCAAACTTGACGGCCTTGACGACTTGGGCGGTGGTGGTCGCCTTGATGGCGTATGACACGTAGTTTCCGAGAACGCAGGGGCGCGATTGGGCCAGGAAGGGATCGCAGCTCTGGTTGGCGAAGTATGCTTGCATCACCGATGAGGACGAGTTGAAGCTATCATGCGGGGTTAGCACTACGTCGTCATTCGTTCATCATCACCAACACCACCGCTATCACAACGCCACGATGAATTAGAGGGGAAAAACTCACTGAAGCTGAGGCAGACTCCACTCATCTTGCAACTCCTCGCAAAGGGCAGCATCGTAGTTGGGGTCGTGGCACGGCGACCCAAGCGGCACCGTGGCGATGAGCTGCCCACCAACGGTGGAGTTGAGGGCGCTCCACACGCTCTTGGACGGCCAGCATGCGTCGCCAGGGAGGCATCGACAGTTGGACGAAGCCTCAGCCTGGCCGGCGAGCAGCGCGACCAGGGGCAGCAGGAGGGATGATGCGGAGATCTTCATCGTGAGGTTGTGTCTTAGCCTTGGCGACTCGATGCTGTTCAGCTGATGACAAGGCGCTGATGGGCAGAGAAGTGGCGTGGGCGATTCCTCGTGAGGGGAAAAACGCCTTATTTATTTGCATTTCATCGTGGCGATGGGACTCTCTGTTGGTCCCATTTCATCCCATTCCTTCCTTGGGTCCCCCCGTCCCTGATGATCTCCGTGTTGGCCGCCAACGCCAACGTTGTAACCCTAGGGGACGGGACTGCTGGGTTGCGATCCTGGAATTTTCTAGGTTTCCGGCACTGCTACGCCGGGCGCCGCATGAAATCGGCCGTCACTGACACGCGCTAGAGGTCGCTTGCAGAGCTGTCAAAGGACGAAGGAATCGTTCTTCTACCGCATAGTACTAGCGGCATAAACGCACTGAGATTTGCGCAGGTGGTGATACTAGGATGGTATGTGCTCTGTCACAGGGGATGGGAATCTAGGCCACGGGTGCAAGCCGTATCTGGTCCTCTGATGGAGAATTGAATCCCTGATGAGAGAATCGAATCCCTGAGAGAGAGTACGAATCCCTGAGATGATTGTTGGCGGGAGACCCCTCCAGCCCGTCTTCTAACTCTTGTCAGCGGATTACTCGGCGGAACGACACCGGAACGAAGCCCACTCGGAGATTGGGCAGTAAAAGGCCTGGTGTCCACGCGCCCGGGGCAAGTTCGATACGGGGAACAAGCATGATCCCTCCCTTTTCCCCTTGCATGCGTGTGGCTCCGGATCCGATCGCCAGTTGAACGACGCCGGGGGCTACGGGGGAGATACAACGAAGGGGAGGGGGGGGGGGGCTGCTGAGTTTATGGCCCCGGCGTTGATCCCCAAACGTGGACGTGGCGCCGGGATGGACGAACCGGCGTCTCCATCGTCCGCCGAGGGGCACCATCCAGAAATAGACTGGTGTGCCGAAGATGGGTTGCGGCGCATCGAAAGGCAGGGGAATAATGCATCGACGAAGGGGATTATCGAATGCAGGGGAACTTGGTATATAGCAGGGGGGACACGTTAACAGCAAGGGAAGCAAAGGGGAATATCGCTGTATAAGGCAAGGGAGGATGGAGTCTTCAGGCAAAAACGTGCCGAGGAACTTCTTCTTCTTCTACCGCATCGTACATTTCGTCCAGGGAGGACAGCGGACGAGCATCGTCGTTTAGGGGACCGCTCCGAACTCCGTTTATTACCAATATGCTCCGCCCATTCTGCCTATTGATGATGATGACGACTCCACCACAAAGTTCCCACTGGGAAAGGGTTCCACCCGGGTTTGCGAGATGGCTTGATGCAGCTCATTACAATACTACGTACGTACGGATACAGGACGTACGTAATACCTACATAGAGGGCTACGGTGGCTAGTGCGGGCTGAGAATGATGGGCCTTTTGAAATGTTTGGGTGGGCAAATAGGCAATAGTGGCAAGCAGCGTCGTAACGCGACGGTGATTCTTCGGTCAGCGGAAGCTGACTGAGCAGATAGACCCGGCACACGAGTAATGAACGAACAAAAACGGTAAAAAAATAAAAAGGGAAGGGAAAAAGGAAGAATCGACAACTCGCGATCCCGGAGTTTAGACGGAGAGGAAAAAAAGGTCGTGCGTCCGGCATCCCGGATGGCGATTGCTGGGCACGCCTCCGCTTGTTAATAAAAACATAAAGACAAAATAAAAAAGCAGCCCACAAACAAGGCTCGATCCATTTCTAACAGTGATGATCACGGCAAGTCGGCAATTTTTTCCACGCGCAGATCTCCATCTCCATTTATTAGATCAAAGCTGCGAAATCTGGGGGGAAAGAGCCCACATTATTAGCTAACTGCACATCATCATCATTGTTGTTCTTCCTCTCGTCCATCAATCCTCACCTCTTCCCCTTCTGGAATGCACGAAAAGGTCGCCACGTTTCACGGCAACAGCCGACTGCCGCGGCTTCTAGAACAGGGGCAAACAGGGGATGGGTGTTGCGACATGACGCGAGCCGTTGTCTTGGCTTTTGGTATGGTGGCATCCGTCTCGCCACAAGTTTAGTGGTTTGTTGGTCGCTAGAAAAATTGGTGGAACTTGTGGAAAACCTGCAGGCTGTACTTGGTCTCAAAATGAGCAGGGGTCATGTCTCTCTCCTCTCCTTAGTTGCCTCCACGATCTACCGTTGATCATGCAATAATCCATTTTTGCTATCCCAGCTGAAAGAGCAAGATCAGGACCTGTTTTTACAGGATCAAATGGTGCTGCTCGTAACTTATCACTTTCTGTAAGCCCCTCCCCTCCCCTCCCCTGGTTCTAATCCGATGCCCCCGATCCCATAAGCAAATCGCAGCTCCCCCCCAGTCGCTTTGTATTTCCTCTTTCGGCCATTCTTCAACCGAATGCCACGTGAGCGGGTGGGCTCGGTTTGTGCGGGAAGGAGTCGCATCGTCACATTTTCGGAGGTTTTCTTTGTGCCCTAGCGCCGGGTGCGCAAAACGGGCAGTCCGGGTGGATGCAGCTGGCCGGGAAAGGAAGTTTTTTTGTTCTTCAACGACGACGACGACGACGCATGCAATACGCCCCAAGTGGTGATGTTTGACTCACGATATTTCCATGTTCATCGAGTACGTAACAAGCAAGACCAGCTCAGAATCTCATCTGTTCCGCCATGGCAATTTTGTTCAAGGCGCTATTACTCTCTAGAACCCACTGCGTCCACTTAGCTCACACCACCGCTTGCTTACACAATGTGTAACTGACCCCTCTCCCTCCCTTCTCCGTGTTCCTCAACCGGTACAACACCCGCCCATCCTGAAGTTGCGGTTTCACGGCCCACATCTTTATACCCGCGTGTTGGTTCAAAACCGCATCTGTCACTCTTCTGCTCGGAGCTGGCTACCGCTCTTGGTCCATGGACGGCGCCGGCCCGTTCGAAACGCCACCACTACGTTTTTTTATGCTCCCATCCCATCCTGCTGGGTTTGCCGCTAGGTTTCCCGAGCTTGGCTGCCGGGGGATCCATCTATTATGCTACCACACAGCTCTTTTTTTTCTCCCCGGGACCGAGTCACTGGTGATGGAGATGCTGTATCAGGTCCCTTTTTTGCTCGGCTGTTTCCAAACGAGGGTGGGTGGTGCTGCTCTTTTCAGCGAGTCAGTGCAGATCGCATGCTTTCCCTTTCGCTCACTCACATACTCCAACTTCAACCTCTCACTTACTCACTTTTACTTGTCTTTTTCATTTCCCTCCCCGGAACCATACCCCTCCCCGTCGATGATGCTTAATCGTTAGACCAGCCTTGATCAGCAGGCCCCCCTCTCCTCCGCGTGTCCAATCTTGTTTTCCCTGGCTTGGAAACATTTACTTAAACTACGCAAAAGCTGATCATTGCCCGGTTGTACATATTCCCCGAAGCCACATCTCCGTCCGACGTACAGCTCGCTCAGCTGCACAACAACAATATGCTTGCCATGTGGAAGAGCCTCCTGTTGGCGTGCCTCGTGGTACTCCCAGGAGGCATGGCTGCGTCGTCCACTTCCTCTTCGTCCTCGGCCGCGTCTACTTCGTCCTCCTCATCTTCTGTCCTGGCACAGCTGCCGGACTGTGCGGTACGATCACGACCTTCGACCCAAACATCGTCGCTTGGCCCTCACTAACTTGATCCTCTCTTACAGCTATCATGTCTTGCCACAGCCCTCGCCGACTCGCCATGCACGGCCACCAACACAACATGCATGTGTACCAATGAAGCGCTACAGTCACAGGTGACAGTATGCGTCACAGCGAACTGCACCGTCAAGGAGGGATTGAGTACGTCCTCCCCGCATGGCCGACATTGACGCTCCCTTCGACTAACACTGACGCTCCTTCAAAGCCACCAAGAACCTAACCGTGACCAACTGCGGCGCCACCGTTCGCGACCAGTCGGGCGAGTACGTCGTGCTCTGCAACACCTTCGCCATCATCGCGGGGCTCTTTATCATCCAACGCTTCGCGTCCAAGATCTACTGGAAGATGGAGCTCGGCATGGACGACTGGTTCATCCTCATCACGGGCATCTGCGCGGCGCCGAGCCAGTCCATCAACGTCTACGGCACCATCGCCAACGGCCTGGGCCGCGACATCTGGACCCTCCCGTTTGAGCAGATCACAAAGTTCGCCATGTACTTCCACGTCATGGCCGTCTTGTACTTTGCACAGATCCCGCTGCTCAAGCTGTCGCTGCTCTTCTTCTACCTGCGCATCTTCCCGACCCCGATCGTCCGCAAGCTCCTCTGGGGCACCGTCATCTTCAACGCCGTCTTCGCCACCGTCTATATCTTCGTCGCCATCTTCCAGTGCCAGCCCGTCAGCTACTTCTGGAAAAAATGGGACGGAGAGCATGAGGGCACTTGCTTCAACATCAACATCATCACCACATCCAATGCTGCCATTAGCATTGTTGTCGACATCTGGATGCTGGCCGTCCCGTTGTCGCAGCTCAAGGGGCTCAATCTAGACTGGAAGAAGAAGATCGGAGTCGGCATGATGTTCTGCGTCGGCACCTTGTACGTCTTTTCTCACACTTGCTCTTACTCGAGACTACTGCTAACATCCATCATCCAGTGTCACGATTGTCAGTATTCTCCGACTCCAAGCCGTCGTCAAGTTCGGCGACAGCCAAAACGCCACCTGGGACTACGTCGGCATCTCCAAATGGTCGACAGTCGAGATCAGCGTAGGCATCATCTGCGCCTGCATGCCATCGCTCCGCCTGCTCCTCGTCCGTCTGTTCCCCAGCATCCTGGCGACCTCGCAGCGATATTACGCCAACTACGGCACCAACACCAACGGCCAGCCCAAGAGCCACAGCAGGCCGCAGGGAGCAGGCGTTACTTCGCAGGTGGAAGCGTCGTCTCACCAGCGCGCAAACTCGCGGGGAATTACATGCTCGCGCACTTATGCCGTCGAGTATGGCGAGACTGACGAGACACGGCTCGTTCATATGAAGGATCTCGACCGCGCGAGCGCGAGATCAGACATCTCAAATGTATAAATAGTCACGATAGAATAATAACTAGACATGAATTAGAGCGATCTCTTGGATTCCGTTTGCTCGCCACTCCTCAGGGGAACTGAACCTCAATGTGTATCTCAAGCCCACGACTGCGGTACGAACATGTACATCACCATGTCACAATTTGGAAAGCAGATTTGCATCTGATCGACCACAGATACCTCGGCAACACGGTCTTTGAGCCGAGAGATTCGCGACATGAGATGCAGGGATTCCACCGGATTTCCCGGAAATGATGAGGGAGATTCGATAAGCGTCGTGGTTAGTGGGACTCACTTACTCCACGAGACCCCAGGATCGTCGGCATTCGGTTCAAAAGATCATCGGGGTCTGATCGCCTTCTCACCTCTTTCGGTAGTCTATGTGTGCATCTTTCGAGGGAACTGGTGCAGATCTGCAGTCGCGATGTAGGGACGAGTGGGATGAAATACTTCGACTTACCCTACAGAGATTAAGTTACAGCCCTGATTTGCTCCGCCGAAACTCGGCGAGAAGTGGCAAGAGCAACGCAGATTCTACATCAATTGCTACATTATTCGTCATTTATGCTTGCATATACTATGTTGAATTCGTAACGCAAAGTATAGCTTAGTTTATAGAGTATCCCTAATAGTAAATATTCATCAAGTATTTGGCGGTCGCAATTTCCTGCTTTAGTACTGGTCTGACCACCGACAGAAGCGGGGCACATAGCTCATTGACAAGAATGCGGCTTCCTCAATACAAAACAAATGCACTGAGACTCTATAAAGATCAATAAGCATCGCTGGTAAATACAGAACTATTATATAGCTGATTACCGCAAGGAACTCTCCCTTCCGGGTCCTTTTAGAGAAGGTGTTGACGTGCGACTAGTTGAGGTTCTTCCAAAGGCAGTACCTGGTGGGGTTTAGGTAGAAGGCCCGATCTTGCCATTCATCTCAGCATTGGCCAAATTGAAGCTGTGATACTTAAGTAGAACGTTTTCCAAGCAGCAGCGGACTTCAAATTTTCGGTTCTAGGCTGACTTGTGTTGTGTAGCAGGGTTGGTTGCAGCTGAGCCGAGGCCATCGCCGCGATTGACGGCAGCGGAGCTGTAGCAGTCAATTGTAGTGCGCTTGGGAAGCGTAAAAGGTACTGCTATAGTTCGTTTCATAGCTTGCCTTCCGAGAAAGAAAGAATATAGCAAGAGTGTGCTCCTCAGTAGAAGAATCCGGAAGGGGAGGTGGTTCCCAACGCCAAGACTCTTTTTATCGCCTGACAGGGCTATGGCATGCAGGCATAAAACCGAACAGCTCCCAACCAAACTCTCTCCTATGCACATATCCTCTTCTCTTTTCTCCATACAAAGTCTCTTGCAGCGCATATTTTTCAACAATAGAACTGCTTCACAGCGATGAACCACGTCATGCCGGATCTTAGCAACGTCCCCCTCATTGGCGATGACCCTCACTGGGTCTATGACACGTCCCAGCAGCCACGCTTCGTTGGGGATCCGGAAAACCATCGCCAGGTCAAGAATGAACTGCTCAACGTGTTGAGTCTTCAGAAAGGTCATCGTCCAAAGAGATGGGGATTCGCTATCGTACGCACCGCTTATGGCCCTGGGTCAGACGAGCAGTTCCGACACGCCCTCGGCCTTATCGGTCGCATCGCGCAGGTGTACACCGATCAGGACGCTTTGTGTATTAAGTGGAAGCTTGAAAGAGCAAAGGAAGATATCCCCTGGGAGCTCGCGGATCTCCCACTTGCGGTTGACACGCGGCCCAACGAGGAGCTTCTGCGTCGCTTCGAGAACGACGTCCTGGAAGACGCAGCGCAATTACAAGACGCCTCCGTGGCCACAGTGCGCGAGTACTTTAGGAACTGGATCGTCGAAAAAGGCGGAGCCACGAATATCGGGGACATACGATTCAATTCCTGCATCTTGCTCGATGCTGAGGCTCTAACACAAGTTGCAACTGCCCCAGCCGACTTTCCGGCACCCGGAACCAAAGTCTTCAGATCGTCCTACTGGGTGAAGATGGTTGATGAAGCCCCCAAGCCTGATGAGGCTTTCCGCTGCCGTTTATATGGGGAGCATGGGCTGGTTGAATACTGGTTCCGTCGGAATTACACTCGTCGGGCCGCCACTGAGATTTTCACTGGTAGAGACCCCGACGACCCGAGTATCCTATATTATGGCCGCATTCGGAAACCCGGCTCTAATTTTGAGTCATTATTGCTGCCTCCGATGTAAAGGCATAAGTTCAAGCTTATCAAGAAATGGGCAGGGGGTTTTAGGCGTTTTTGTAGTTAATTCACCCTTTCACTCGTAGGCCATCTCAATCGCTTCCATCTCCTGTGGATCAGTAATAGTGTAAGTTGTCGTCACATGTGTCCGCACTGGACCAGGAAACTCCCAATCATAGTTGGGTCGCACGCAGTACGCGTTGCCTATCACTAGCTTCTCCGAACACGCTTCATAGTCACCTCCCAGTGCCTTGTTCGCTTCGAGGAATAGGTCGATGGTCACGGAAACCGACATCAGGCATATTCTAGCGCACGAGTCCCCCTCCTTGGCGATGTGCCAGCCGCTACAGCGCTCCGTCGCGTCTTCTGAAACTGTTGCACCCTCGAGGGGTTCAACGCGATAGTGGCTGTAGGCAGTCTGCCACATCGGCGTCTCGATGCCCTTGAAGAACGATTTGGCATGGTGCGGTCCGTACAGCGGACCGATGCAGAGCACGGTGCCGTAAACAGCGCTAACAGAGTGCAAATTGACGCACTCGAAGCCTACCCTGGGGTTGTAGAGCATCAAGTCGCCTCTGGCCAGCGCGTTTGTAGCGTTGCGCTCGATAGTCGTGCATTTGTCATTCGCCTGGAGTGTATAAGTGCGATAGCACGGCGCAGGTACCCCGTTGCCGAAAACAGAGGCGGCCAGGGTGAGGATTTTGACAATCTTCCGGTCTTTCTGCGCAGACTCAAAGCGGCTCGCAGGACATCAGGGGGCAGAGATGGGATCAATCTCACACTTCCTGCTACATATCGTACGACGAAACCTTCTATTTGTTTTGTGAAGGAATTGCATGTACATCGGACATTGCTAACAATTAAAAAGGGTATCTCCAACACTTTGACATTGAAGCCATTCAAAAACACGTCAACTTTATGAATGTGCGAGCTTCCCTGTATGTTAGCAGCTAGATTTCAACTCACGACTAACTCGACCGGTTGGTAGAAAGTCCTATGACATTCACGGTACATGGGACAAGGGCAACGAGTGGAATGGTGCCTACTTGAACGCCCACACGAACCTCACTGAAATCACAGCGCCCTCGACTTGTTATGGAGAAACAACGTTTCCCCAGACAATGTGGTCCTAGGTATAGCCTTATGGCAGAACTTTTACCGTTCCCAACTCCAACTGCTCGAAGCCTGGCTGCAAGTACGTTTCTGGGGGCAGAAAACGACCTGGCAGCAGCGAGTTTAGCATTATCTGGAACTCGGAGGTTGATAATATAATAGACTCCACCAATGCCAAATCGATTTTGTACGAGGACGCGGCGGTTAAAGTGTTGAATTATGAAGATGACCAGTGGGTTGCGTATGATGATGAGGATACGTTCAAGTTGAGGGCCGACTTTGTGCGTGGGCAATGCCTTGGTGGGCTTATGGTCTGGGCTATCTCTCCTGATACTAAGCATGCTAAGTACACACGGGCTCTGGTAGAGGCGGCTAACAGGAAGATTATCGTACCTGTTCCGGTCTTTCGCGAAGATCTTTTGAAGACAAAGGGAAAGCGTTCGCAGTGTAAGTAGACTTACTGCGGAGAACGAGTACCCTTTCAAGCTTCAGCTGTGAGGCTGTCGATGCTCAGATTTGGTGAGAGCTCGTAACTAACACTTTATCTTAGAATGCCCCTTAGGATGGCTTCGAGTCGCTTGACGCGACGGAGGCGAGCGAGAAACCGAATACATGATTGACGAGCAAGGCTGCAACGGTATCAGCCATCATCAGCTCTGTTGCCCACCCGGAGATGACGTTCCGACATACGGTTGGTACAACCGCAACAATAGAAAGTGTGATGGTAGCTGTCCATCGGGCATGTTGGAGATAGGCTGCAGTAACATGCACAGCCGCAAAGATTACCAGCTGGCTTGCTGCTCAAACACAACTACGGCGTTGAAGCTTTACAATGATCATAGCAGGAGCTGGCACTATTCAAATTGTCATAGAGGGGCATGCAGCGACTCAAACATCAAACTTGCCAACTCAATGACAGGCAGCGGTGACAGCTTTGACAAGCAGATGGGTACCAAGAAATCCCTTGCTAACACCGACGATGGCCGAGAACAGCGCAAATACTACCATCGCGACCATTTCGACAATCAGAAGTGGATTGACTGTGAGTGCTATGATCATCTGGAGGATGAGGGACTCGACGACGCATTAAGGATCTTCCTTGAGAGCTTTCTCTGCATCAACGACGCTCAGTCCAACCGCTACAACAGCCAGGAAATTGTGATCGCTGCTCTTTTCAATATTCTCTACTCCACCGTCTCTTCGAGCACTGTTGAAACTTGGGACAAGAGAGTCGGCGCCAAGTACCAGCGCCTCAAATACAAATCCATCCGGGCATGGGTGCAGAGGGATGGCGATGCTTCGCAAGCTGGCTCTTTCCGGCTCCTCGAGTCCATCGTTTGCCAGATGCCCTACTATAATAATCTACTCAGCGGTGGTCCTGTCTTGAAAGGCTATGCGGGACATCAGGACATCATTTAAACGCCCATGCACAATGTCCGCTACACCATCCATTTCTCATAGTCTCGAAGCGATATAACAGGTATAGATCCAAATTTCAGGCACATTTCTTGCGATGAAAGTGACATACTGGCCTTGATATCGATCGACTTTGACTTTTGTTTTAATTGATCAGATTTTATCCCATTACGCTTTCTTTTCTCAGCTCATCATGAGTTTAGCATTGCAAGGAGGATTCACTTCTTTGAACTGATCTCTTCCGTCAGTCTGTTCAATGGGCAATTCAAATACGTTGTCAGAACAAGTAGCTGCCGAGTATAATAAAATCAATCGAACATGTGGAAAGATGACGGCTTTGTAAGTTAGATTTACGTTCATTTTCAAGACACTGGAGAAGTTTGAGGACGAATGACTTCATTGTTGAGCTCAGTGATTTGATAACGGCCAATGAACGTCCCGATTTCATACATGTGTTAGTTGACCCCTGTCGGCCAGCACACCATACCGGTTGCAGAGAGCCTCCGACACTACAAGCAATTAGAAACTAGCGACTCCACCACACCCATGCCAGATGGTTTTGTTCAGACAAAGTTGCAAAAAAAGAGTCTTCGTGGGGCAAAAAACATACAACAGTGAGGATTCCCCGGTCGTCACCGACCCGAGTACTAATTCACCGCTTCTCAGCTTGACTAAGGGAGAGCGGACGGGATCCCGTATTTTCTAAGAGCTATGGTCGTATGTGCTCGACTCCTGCGTTGACTGGAGTTACAAGCGTGGGAATGGCGATCTTGATGTGAGAGGTCGCCGAATAGACGGTAATCGGTATTGACCCCAAGAGGGAAGTTCGATTAGGTTGATATCACGATTGGTAACAGAGTCTATATTTTGGTCTCTATCATGTCTCAGAGAATATCTTTAGGATTTGTAGGGCCTTCGCTACTTACACATTCTATTAAACTCTATGGTGCTGCAATGGTTCGCCAAGGCGAGCCGCAGCAGCTAGGTCTCATTAGACCCTTCTCATAATAAGAGAAAAGCTTGCATTGTCCTTAGCTTGGGATTTACTAGGACTGACGCAAAGAATTCTGTCGTAGATCCCATATCTGATATGAAACAGAACTATCTATAACTTTTGCCATCACTATCCTCACATAACCTAAGTCAAAATTGAGTTATTCCCATCAATCCACATAGTCTGAATTTATATAGAGAGGCATGCGGTTTAATGGGGGGACGATAGTAGCGAATTGGGATGTTCATTAGCTAACCTCGCCTAATCGGAGAGGTCGTGAACATGACTGTATCTTGATCAAACCACCCGATCCTTGATTGCCAACTAGTAGCAGCTCCGGTTCGTGTATCGGAAGGATGCTTACCATGATTTTGGATGATAGTTTGAATTGAAAAGAGGGGATTTGATCGAGCAGCACTGTGGAGAAGTTCGATATTTCGGAAGGTGATGTTTGTGGAAGATTTGTTAGTTCTTACAACCCCCGACAGGGCGGGCCTTCATATTCTCAACAGACCAGGTCGAGTCGATGCCCAATACGAGCGACTCGCGAAACATAATATCATAAGGCCTAAGTGGCACGTGAAGTCGGAGATGATTCAGTGATTATTGGCCAAGTTGCGACTCACATCGGGTGTGGTCGCACAAACTGATGGTCAGCAAGGAGCTCAGACATGCGAAAGAGGGATAATCGGCGACTAGGAAACGAATTCCACCAGGTGCTCAGGAACCATTGGCCAACTGAATTCTCAATGAAGTCAGAGCCTACCATCAGACCATGCATGGATGCCTGGTTCATCTAAAGATATTCGTAGGGTCGTATCCGGCGCGTGCTCATGCTGTCCCAGCCATACATCACATGAAAGAGAACAATGTGGGTGATGACCAGCCGTCTATTTTCTCGAGCTAGATCAAGTGTCTAAATCGCTACTCTATTCCTTGACCTTGTCTAATGGCGTCACCTTTTTGATGACCCGAGCGGGAGAACCGACCGCAACGCTCCAGGCAGGTATATCTCTCGTCACGACCGAGCCAGCTCCAATCGTGCAGCCCTCGCCAATGGTGACGCCAGGCAGAATGACTACAGCGCCTCCGATCCAGCAATCGTCTCCAATCGTCACCGGCTTCCCGAATTCGATGTTTTCCCTTCGGCTGGCTACTTCGACCTCATGGGTAGCGGTCGTAATCATGACGTTAGGGCCAAACATGACGCGGTCTCCAATAGTGACGAGCGCGACGTCTAGGATGGTGAGTTGGAAGTTGCTGTAGAATCGCTTGCCGAGGGAGATGTTGCACCCGTAGTCGACATTGAATGGTGGCTCAATAAAGGCCTCCTCATCCGCGATATGACCAATGTTCTCGCGGAGCATCTCCAACCGCGACTTTGCCAAGGTCGCTGGAGTGGCTTTGGGGTCACTGGGGAAGTAATGGTTGTATTTGTGCGCCCAGGCTCTGGCCTTGAATCGAGCGTTTTCAAGCTCGGGCATAAAAGCATTGTACCTTGACGCAGCTTGGTGAGTTGAAGTGTTTCAGAGTTGATAGGTAGGAAACTTACAGCATGCCTGAAATCATCTTCTCATACTCGTCACTCCGAGGGACGTGGGCCAGCTTGGCGGATTTCTCCAACTCAGAGGGCGACTTTTCTGATGTAGCCATTGTATCGTGGGAGGAAATGTGACAGTAGTTGGTAGTAGGATCGAATTTGAATATCTAACAGAAAAAGGAAGCAAGAAGTAACAAGATCTCAAGAGTCCAGCTTGGTCGGTCAGTTGGCAATGGAGTCGAGTTTATGTGTTTGGCTTTCATACTTGGAACACGGGCGACTAAACCAAAGAAGGAAGTAACACCAGCAGCTTTCTTGAGAGACGCGGAAACTCCGCCGGCCCACTCTGGTCCCGCTACCTCACTGCCCACTTACGTGATGGTACCGGGACGCGGCCCTTCGAGCCGACAGTAACGTACTGTGTTGCACATGTTGACCCCTCGTGGATTAGAAAAAAAGATATGCGTGCTGGGACTTAAGAAGCGTGGAACAAGTCTGAAATGTGTCAGCGTGCCACCTATGAGTCAGAGCTGGGTGACGTACGAATTCCATCCAGGGAACGTTGACCCAGCCATTCGGGTTAGCCTGGCGCTCCTCCCACACGTTGGTAAGCATTTCGGTCATGGCTGGATGCTGAAATCCTGTCGCATGCTTGATCTCCCCAACACACCAGCTAGTATAGTGCATCTGATGTGAGGAAGATGTATCGGCTCCAGCTAAGAATAAGGGAAATAGAAGCCGTTTGTAAAAGACCGAGTCTCGGGGAACTGCCGCACAAACATCTAATATGGCAGCGACTGACGTCTTGATGCGCTCGTCATCGCAAGACAAGACGAATGCGTTAGGGAAACGAAGCACACGAAGAAGACAAGCATGTCGGTATGCCTCGGCTAGTTGCTTCCATTCTGGATGGCCTGTGGGGTAGATTGCCTCGTCGGGATCCCAACCGCGCAGGAATCTCTCTGCATCGTCGAGAATTAGCTGGAACTGGTCCACCGATAGGCTCCCCTTAAGATATCCCTTGCCAGCTTCCAATACTTGTCCAATACGGTGAAAGATGACTGGCGGGCAGCCGACTAGTGTATGCAGGCTCAGACTGCCGTGGTCACGGACACATGTGCGTACTTCATCAGAGTACGCCAGCTTCTCAGCGCCGCTGAAACCGCGCAGCATATCTAGCCATGCGAGCGCTGCTATAAAAAACATGCTCGCCCTAGATCGTGTCGAGAAGTCGGGAGGACAAGCCAATCTCGTACAAAGAAATGAGATGCCGGTCAAGTGAGCTCCGTGAGAGGAGATGCCCGTTTCGCATATCTAATCGTAGAACACTAGGTGTCAGTCGAGTGTAGATGCCAGAGAATCAAGATGAGCCATACATCATGAAATACCAGTAAGAGGACCATGGCCAACACGAATTCCTCTTCGGAACTCGAAAGTCTTTCCATCTCCTCCTTGAGCAATAATGAACCGAGAGAGCGCAAGGCTGAGAGTCGATAGCGAAGGGCGGTCGTTACGAGATGTTGACTCTCATCTTTTCCAGACAGGTGCATGTGGCACGCTGAGAAGCCCAACAGTGCGTGCAATACGCCCTGATGCTGGTAAGCAAGCGGTAGTACATGATCCCTGAAGGGATTTTCCGTTCCTTCAATATGAATTGTGAGGTGTTTACTAAGCCTTCGGTCAACTAGAGACTATTAGAGTGGTATCATCTCGGAGATCCGGAGAGAAGCTCACAGTGGATGATGAGGGTTTGATTTGTCAGTAGATCGTGGTCGAGATCTGGGATGCCAGTGAGAGGGGTAGCGGGTCCTTGAGTAGGCGATGCCAAAGGGGACGGTGACGCTGGTGATGGTGGCGAGGAGAGACTCAGTCTAGTGGCATCCAGACTGACATCTGTGGGAGAAAACGAAGTTTCGAGGGAGGAAGTATGCGTCAAAGCTGCCCTCAACACTTCTGTTGCCGCAGGTCCTGGTTGTGACTCTTCGGATACGAAAATTGAGCTGGAAGGCAATTGTGCATTACTGCGTCGTCTTGACTTCCTGCTGGAGCTTGTTTGCTCCGGCACCGAGACCATTTCACAGAACTCGAATCTCGGCGGGTAGCCCTCGCAGTGCAGCCCTTTGGTGCGACATCTGTCGCAGATGGGTCGCTTGCGGTCGCACTTGCGACACTTTTTGCGGCATGTACCGCATGCTGGATCTGGATCGAGAGAAAGGTCGTCAGCGAACAAGAGCCTTAAATTTTGACGGTGTAAAATGGAGTTCATGGGCGTATCCTTGGAGCTCCCAAGCGGGAGACACAGGCGATGAAGAATTGAAGCCCGCAGCATAGTGACGGCGACTTGACTGACCTTTGCGTCGGGCGGTTGGGCCCTTGAGCAATGTGATTTCCGCTGCCATTATTTCCCTGTTGGGTAGTTCCGAATTGCGCGGCTGATGGGAAATGTCGCAGCAAGTAGACGCACTCGAGTTGGCGCGTATGAGATGTTTGAAGGAAATCTCCCTGGCCAAGGTGAAATGGAGTGAATGTTAAGGCGGAGTGTGGGGACCTGATGCATGCTAGCGCCGTCGTTCAAGACTCATGATGCAGCCACCACAAGCGTTTTTAGTGAGGAGAGAATATTCGTATTTAAGGCATTGAAAGGAACACTTGAAATTTAACTTGCCATGTCTCTTCCAACTCAGTCCTAAACATGGAATTCTGGCCAATTCCGTGCTGGCGAATGTACCGCAGCAATTCTCCCTGGAGACTATCCAGCCTCCATCACGACCGACCTCGACTCGGCGGGTCCAACAATCTTAAACAAGGGCAAAATCTTTCTACTTTCTCACTTAGCTGCGCGCGAGGCACTCGTTTATCACTACCTACCTAGTGACTCATTTCTTAAGATGTGCAGACCGGCTGCACAGCGGGCAAACACGCTGGGGCAGCTGGCACCCAGTGTTCCGCCTTAGTTACCACCTACCTTCCCCATTGCTATTTCTCAAATATCAAACCACGATCCCACGTGAACAAAATTCTCCAGAACAACAATTGTTCACATCAGCCAAGGCACTTCGATGACCAGCCTCCCACTACAGCAAGGCTTCTCGACCATCTTTGAGTCAACATCAGCGACAAGGTTCCTCAAACCGCTTTTTGAGCCAACATCAGCGATTACAAAACCCAGGTCGCTCCGCTACGATGTACAGCCACAACCATTCCTCCTTCCACGATCATCCAGGGGCTTCAGGATTCAACCTCGGGGACTTGAACGAGACTTCCAGCATACTCCTAGCAACTCTGCCACACGAATCGCAAGAGGGACAATGTGGCAATTATTCAATCTTTGTGCTCACGTTCACAATCACCGTTTTCTTCGTGTCTGCCATTCGCACGTTTCTCGAGTGGCGCTCCGTCAACGCCTTGGAGATCAGGATCGAAAATTTGGAAACCAGTGTCAGAAACTTGCGACGTATTCAAGGTCTTCCAGGTCCCCAAGCGCCTCCAGGTCCTCCAGGACCTCAGGGTCCCCAAGGACCCCCCGGTCCCCAAGGCCCGCCAGGACCTCGAGGCGCTGTTGGGAGTCACGGCGTGGTTTGTGGATGTCAAAGGAAACGAGTCAAACGACGGCATAGTCTAGCTTAGACTGTACTAAGCTCTGGTGGTCGGGGGGAAAGCGCCCTGCTACTGCGCTTCCAGTTTAGCGGGTTCTATATGGGATCACGTCGGCACCTCAGTGGATCAGTTCGAAGTTGGGACTATTTCCTAAAACAGAAGTAATTCCAACCCGCTGTCATATGCATCATGGTGGGGTTGTCATCACACAACCTCAATTGTTGTTGGAGGGAGGTGGTTTGGTTTTTTGCTCTGCGGTACAAACGAAATTTCTATTCCTTGATCAGAGAGATTTAGACACAGCCGCAGAAACTGTGCTCATTAATCAGACATCCCCTGCCACCAGATTCACTGTCCTTCGACCTCGACGCCCCACCTTACCATGGCTCGCCTCGCAGACAAATACGGACCCGAAGTCCAAAAGGTTCCAGCTGATACGCCAATCGAAGATATCATCTTTCTTCTCAAGCGTGATGGCGGCATATTCATCAAGAGCCTCGTCTCAGACGCTGATCTCGACCAAACGTTCTCGGAATGCCGTGACCGTCTTGACTCGGACGTTGAATGGAATGGCAGCTTCTTTCCTAGTAAACATCTTCATCTACACGCGGACAGACTTGAAAGTTGGGACACTGACTCATGTTTCAAGGGGAGACACAAAGAGCCCCCGCCATGCTTGCACTCAGCCCCAGCTTTGCCAAGAGCCAAGTCATGAACCCACTCTACCAGGCAGTTGTCGACTACTTCCTCACCACACGTAGCTGGTTCTGGTGGGGAGACGAGAGAAAGGAGTCCGTGTCCAAGCCCTACGTCCACTCATGTACAGCCATGAGAATCGGGCCTGGTGGAAAGGCTCAACCACTGCATCGGGACGATTACATCAGTCACAACATCCACCAGCAGATCGATGAGTGGGACGACGAGCGGGATGCCAATCGCGAGACGGCTGTTGGGCTGTTCGTTGCGGGGTGTAAGGTGACAAAGGAGAACGGCGGCACTCAATTCATCCCCCGCAGTCATCTGTGGTAGGTGTCTTCCCTTTTCTCGAGTCAAGAAGGATCCGGTTTAACAAATTTTCTTCCCACAGGGGATCAAAGCAAGGACCTCCCAAGGTAGAAGACTGCATCTTTGCCGACATGGACAGGGGCGATGCCTTCATCATGCTCGCATCGGCGTATCACGGCGGCGGCAACAACGTCACCAAGGACGAGCACCGACTCGTGTACGCGACATTTTCCATCCGTGGATTTCTCCGCCAAGAAGAGAACCAGTTCCTAGCTGTTCCGCGAGAGACTGCCGTCAAGTACGACCATCCGACGCAAGCATTCATGGGCTATTCGTTGAGCGACCCGGCGTGCGGCTACGTAGACCAGGTCGACCCGATTTTTCTACTGCGACCTGAGCTCAAGGATGGTCCGTCGGACTTTTGAAGGGATGACTCTCTTAAAGTTGTGAGGGGGTTGTGGGAAGAACTTGTCAGGCTGAAATATGAAGCAGAATTCACTCTGATTAAATTGATCCAATCAATGGAAGTGACTGCATTCACTTCTACATATAGTCTTAAAGGTAGAATCAAGCTCTACCCAGAAGTTTGGTTGGTAGTTGTCGCAAACTCCGCTGGCCATCGATCTCGTGGCTGAGGGCGGACCTTCTCCATCCGGAAAGGCCGCCAGGAATCGGAGAACAGCTGAGGGGGTTGGAGTCATGAGGCGACACTGTTCAGGCTGAAATGAGCATAAACCTTTATTTACTTTGATCAGTTTAATCAAACCGACCATCTCGACTGTATCTCCTTTTATATCGTCTGAAACAACGTGTCTCTGAAGCCTCTCGTGCCAACTACCAGTTCAGATCTACTCAACATGGCCACCACTAACACCGTCACTGTCACGCTACAGCAGTTAGCGAAATCCATTGACCACTCGCTGCTTCATCCTACCATGACTGACGCCGAAATACTCGAGGGCCTCAAGATCTCGCGAGAGCACCGAGTCGCGACAGCATGCGTCAAGCCCTACTCTATCCCCCTGGCCAAGAAGGAGCTAGAGGGTTCTGGCGTGCTGGTATGTGCCGTCATCGGCTTCCCCGCGGGTAACTCGACGACTGAGGTCAAGGTCTTTGAGGCGACTGCAGCCGCGAAGACGGGCGGTAAGGAGATTGACATGGTCGTCAATGTCGGAAAGGTGCTCGGTGGAGAGTGGGAGTACGTTGCCGATGAAATCCGCCAGATAAACGAAGCCGTTGTCAGCGAGGGTGCCATTCTGAAAGTCATCTTCGAGAACGACTACCTCCAAGACGAGCATATCATCAAGTTGTGCGAGATTTGCTCGGAAGTCGGCGTCGCCTTCGTCAAGACATCGACTGGATACGGCTTTGTCAAGCAAGCCAACGGCCAATATTCGTACAAGGGCGCCACCATCCATCACCTGGAGCTGATGCGGAAACACTCCACGCCTGAGGTTCAGATCAAGGCGGCTGGCGGCATTCGGACTCTTGACGGCTTGCTACACGTCATCTCCATTGGCGTCACGCGGATTGGAGCCACTGCGACTGTGGCGATCATGAAGGAGGCCGTGGCGAGGGGAATCACGGATCAACCGACCACAGTCCAGTTTACCCCAATCGACAAGAGTTTTTAGGGTAAGGATTAATGAGTGTTGCTATTCGCACAGTTAAGTATGGCTATCTGCACAGCACATTGTAACAGCCCGCATAACTGCAGTAAGTCATCTCTAAATCTGCATCACATTGCCCTCATTTAGTTCCCTCACCCCTAATATTTATATAATCTCATGATCTTAACTAGGATTACTATTGCTAGGTAATGAGAAGTGGGCTTATCTAGAATTGCTGTGCGGGTAGCAGTGCAGATATTTGAGGTCTGGTAAAGGCCAGAAGTCTTTGAATTTTGTCACGGAGAATCCCATCTCGATAGCAACAGCCTCCTCTACTTTGATCAAGAAACACTCTCCAACCCAGATTCCGCATCGGCCACGCTTCTCATGCCGCGCTTGGGCCTGGGAATTCCAGAGCCAAACACTTTCGAGAGCCATCTGCCGCGCACTGGCAGGTCAACCGGCAACCAGTTGGCATCCAGCCGTACCTAGTTTTATCACAACACGCAAGGCCACCACCGGTTCTCTCCTTTGCACCTCTTCCTCCCAACACCTTCATTTCCCCTCCACAACACCATCTCCGACAACTTCTTTCGCTTTGAGCCCATTCAAGTGCTTCCCAACGCTTGACTCTTCCTCTTTGTTCTTCCTTCAGCGCACAAACATGGCGAGCCAATCCCAACCCTTCCTGTCAGACCTCTTGGAGTCGGGAAAATACAGCGATGTCACTCTCACTTGCCAGGGAAAGAGTTTTCTCCTTCACAAGGCTGTCATTTGCGCTCAGTCACCTGTTATCAGTGCTGCACTGACTGGAAACTTTGTGGTAAGCAACATTCCCAATAATTTCTTTAGCATCTTTCCATACCGCGATTTCCAGTCCGCGACTAACTTGGCGCGCAGGAGGCAACAACCGGAACTCTCACGGCCGATGCCTACGACATTGACACCGTCCAGAGGATGATAAACTTCTTCTATCTCGGGAAGTATGAAATCAAATTTCCCCAAGAGACTCCCACGGCCATCAAAGATGTTGCTCCGACCACCCCCGACCCCGGCATTTTCCAGCGATTCGGTCGGGACGCTGATGGCTCCTCTCGCCACCGAAAAATGATGGTCAGGTCGAGTCTGGCCTCTTGCAACAGCTCTAGCGAAGCCAATTCTCTCCCCACAGGTAGGCATAGCCTCGATGGGCAACAAAGTCTTGTCATCCCCTCGACAAACCAAGCTGATAACCATCAGGACCTGAACCTCCCCGATCAATTGCCGACACTGAGCCTATAGTCCCGAGCCTGGCTATGACAGTCACGAAAGCAACCCTCCTTTGCCACCTTCGCGTGAATGGGATCGCTAATTACTACAACGTTCCGGCATTGGTTTCGCTTGCCAATAAGCACATCGAGTCAACCTTCCGAACTAACTGGTCGCCTGGTTCATTCTCGGACGTAGCCATCCTCGCTCTTCAAACAGGTGACCAGCAGCTTCGCAACATGTTATCTATGGTAGCAGGTGCTCACATCTCGGAACTCATCCATCTCAAAATATTCGAAAGCCTGAAACCAGACAACGAGTTTCTATTCGAAGCCCTAAAGGAGTGCGCAAGAAGGGATCAAATCCTCCGAGATTCAGTGAAGAAACATGAAAAATTGGCGGCTCGGCGAGTCGCGGAAGCAGACAAAGCCAAAAAGGTCGATGCCGATCTCGAGGCATGCATGACCATGCTGAAGCAAAACGAGTCTTGCTTTTGGTGCAAAAATAATGGCGGTTATTTCATGACAAAATTCCCGGAACCGAAATACTACAGGCTCTTCTGTCTCAAGTGTGATCGTGCCAAGGTTTGAGACGCATCCAACCACTAGCTGCGCAGTCAATCTCACGGCCAGCAAAGATTTATTGGGTAGGGATTGGAGCAGGGTCTTCTAAGTTTGGTCATTTCTGTGGAATTTTGAGGCTACTGTATGTCTGTAGGTTAGGAGAACAAGTCTTACTTTATTTTTGCCGACAAGATTCTGGCTTCACCAATTATAGAAAGCAATCGCCCTCAACTGCCGGTTGAATGTAAAGCAATGAAAGGAAATGGATGGAAAGATTTCAAGCCATGTATCTCAAATGATGCAGGCAGTTGTTCATGTTTCTTCCCGGAGTTTCGTGTAGCCTCTGAGAACATGACATTTGTTACCCCATTGCCAAACTAGTCTTCTAAACTGTTCAGCACTTCTGATTCAAATCTTGTTGGCCATGCATTTTGACAAGCAGCAAACATGGGTTATTTGGGGTGGACGATGGACCTACTCGATTCCTAGTTCAACCCAAAGATGTCGCAGCGGAAGCTTCCCAGCAAATTCAAACCCAACAATATCTAATAGATACCAGAGTTTGGCGTCCATCCAGGTCCTCTAAATAACAAGGTATAACGAATACTGGCTAATTCGTTCAACCGTTTACAGATTGATAGAAGAGAGCCACCATTCCATGGTGTCAGCCTCGGCATCTCGGAACTCCTACCTAGACGATCTCCTGACAGCCGCTTTGACCCACACCAAAACACCAGGACAAAAACACGAGACCGAGCCCGTCTGATGATGAGATGTGGCCTGCTAGATGTCCCTCCCCACGGATCCCCTTACCCCACGGATATCTACCCCACGGAGAAGCAAAGGAAAACAACACGTTACATCAACCGACAAAAGTTCTGGGTGACAAATCGCGATTGGTACCCCATCCCCCACCTTGAAGTGTGTGGTGTGTTCGTCACTCTAGGCACCCGAATTCCATCGCCCAATTGCACCACGTAAGCTAAACGGAAATGGAAGGTCGATTTGAGTATAAAAGTGCATCTGATGTTGTGGTGTATTTCGAAGAATCCCATTCATCTGCTCAAATATTCTCTTTCCGTTGACAACTACAGCAAACAAAGTGACAAGTCTTTCAAACTTACATCAACTCAACACTATGCCAAGCGTCACAGTTCCATACAGGGTAGAATTCCCTTGCACAGTAGACGACAGCGCCGGCCTTGCCAAAAGCAATGTCTCAGCCTTCTGGACAGAGTCTTGGTGGAACTTGATGTGGCCCACCCGAACCCGCGAGTCTCTCATCGAGAGCGTCACCGCACGGATGCCCAAAAACCTGCTGACGGAACGCGATCTTCGTCGACACCAAAAGGTTATCGATACGGAATCTGGCGAGATTGTTGGGTACGCCAGATGGATTCTGCCGGCCTCTCATAAGGGGGACTGGCTTGAAGCGCAGACGCCGGATGTGAGCAATGAAATGAAGAAGGGCTTTAATGCGAGACATTTGAAAGCGAACTGGAACTACCGCGAGGATATGGATGCTCTTGATGAGCATATCCCGAAATGGAGAAAGAAGCACCAACGTGGTGAATTTATTGGTAAGAACATCCACCCCAATTCGGGTTTCTGGAGAAGACTGTGCTAACAATGCAGTGCTCGACTATCTTGGCGTTCGCCCTGACCATCATCGACGAGGCGTCGGGAGCATGCTGGTGCAATCCGGCGTTGAAGTAGCAAACTCCCTCGGTCTAGACATCTACCTCGTGGCTATGGGGCACAATGCACTCGGCATGTATTTGAAAGCCGGGTTTGAGATACTTGACCAGAATGCCCAGGATCTTAGTCCATATGGGGCCAACGAGGACTACCACACTTTCTATTTGGTCAAGAGGGCATCGCCAGCTTGAGTTGGGCTGGGTTGGCTACATGGGATGGAGCTGGATTCAATACATAATGGATTGATTGTGGAACTCTAATGCCAAGTAAACGCATGGTATGAAAGCTTTAGAACGCAATTCGACTTGGAACCAATGACAACGGCAATGATTTTTTTTCAATCACGATGAAGAACTAAGAGAATTTAACCATATTAAAATCAGCTTGTCATCTTCAAGAATTTGGCTACTTAGGAGCTATATTAATCCTAAATTAGGAAATAAAGATAAATAAAAAGTCAGAAATTGAACTGAATGACGCTATAAATTATCATAATTTATTAAATGAAGAATTGAAATGATAAGTTAATGCTTGATGGTTCAAGCTAGTTGCAGTCGCGTTCGTATTGATTTTTTGCCAATCCATAATTTTGCGAGACATATCACCTCCGCTTAGCCCCATGCCAAGCCATTCTCCAGCGTTGCCACATGGCAATGAGACACGGACCCTGGTAAATCTCCGAGTCACTAAAAATGGAAATGGCATTTGGGCTAGTTTGATCGGAACGGATGAATCTCATATTCGTGAACTCACAAACGCTGAACATAACACCCATGATGGAGACAGAGGAACACAGTGACGGCCAAAACCGGCAACCGGGCGGATTCGTCTCCGGGGTATAAGGACTCTGAGGATTGTAAAATGTAATACCTTAGACACTTCGAGGTTTCGACGAGCGCCTGGTCCAAGTTCAAGTATTCAAGTCCGTCTCGCTATGGTAGAGACTAGAGATATTAGCTCCTTAATTTGACGAGACAAGCCTTTTTCGACACAGAACTTCGCCGCCAGTTGAGTTGAATCCGGCTGGCAAATTCAGCCAAGTTTTCATTCTAGACACACACCATCAGAGTATTTTGCTGTTCATGCACCATCACGGTTTGAGGCAAATTCCCAAAGACTGCTTCTCAGCCATATCAATCAAGCATCATCATGACCCTTGCTCTTGAACATCCTCTATCCCACAACCACCCGTCCAGCTGTCCATAGTCAATCCTGACCTGAAATGCGCCGCCAGATGATCCATCCGCTCGTCCCAACTCTCCGTCGTCACTCGGCAAAATCCACACCGACTGTAAATCTTATCCTGCCGGTGCTGGAGCAAGCTCAGATCCGGCTTGAACCCGTCCCATTTGCGGCATTGGTGGAATTTGTGCAAGTGCTGCCACAAATGGTCCTTGCGAGTGAACTTGCGCTCCGAGACGGGTCTTTCGGCGCATGTTTCGAATTCGTGCGAGCGGATGTGGTCGTCTGTCGGCGAGACGTGCCCACAGAAGACGCACTGCGGGTTGGTCTCGCTCATGCGCCAAACGAGGTGAGACTGTTCGGGCGGCAGGGGAGTTGAGCAGACCCAGGAATCCAAGCCAGGAAGGTGTATGGATCGTTCGTGTCGAACCCAGTCATACTTTTTCTTGTAACTTTGGCGACAAAAGGTACACTGAAATGCTTGGAATTTTGCATTTTGGGATCTTGAACTCGCTCGCCGAGAGACTGTTGATCCTTCGCCGGCTGAGCTTGCAGAGCGCGACAGGAACCTCGGTTCGATGGGAGACTTGTATGAGGCACAAGATGACGCAGAATTCGACGACGCATCGTGCAAGCCGGCCCTGGGATATACTAAAGAATCTGCGCTGGTAGAGGAGCCAGGGCGGTCCAAGAAGCTCAGATCGTAATTTTCAGCAGACCCGTGACTGCTAGATTGCGCTGAAAGGGCTCTCTCAATCGCAGAAGCCGAGGCCGGATCCTCTTCTGGAGGAGAATTGCGCCATCGCTCCATGGGAGACATGCCCAAGTCCCGCGGCATGGGAGATCCTTGAATAAATACCTTGCTGCCTTGGTTTCGTTGTGAGTGAGCAGACATTCGCTGGCGGCGTCTCGTGTTGGCGAACCAGTTGACGACCTGGCTCTTGCTCAAACCGGACTGCTGCGACAACGAGACTTTTTCTTCCTCGGATGGATACGGATGGTCGATATGACTGGAAAACCAGTGTCGCAGCACTCGCGTCTTCCGCACAGAGCGAGTGTTGGTTCTCTTGCTCGACAGAGCCGAGACAGACCTCCCAGTTGGAATCGGTTGACTACTCTGTCCCTCCTCCAGTAACTCGAGAGAACCCCCTTGTTCGCTAACACCGTGCAGGCGGCCGATGACAGGCCACGAAGTTTCAAAAGCAGAGGCCTCGCGCTTCCCGCTGCCGGACAAGCTGCACTCACAAAACAGGGCGACGCAGCTGGAGCAGGATTTGGTGGGGTTAGGGTTAGCGGCTGTTGTCTGCAGGATGAGGCACTGCAGACGACGACGGCGACAGTTGTTGCAGGGCACGGGAGGTCTGTGGGCGCCGCGCGAGACGAAGAACTCGTCGATCGCGGTCATCGCGGGCGGTTCCAGGCTGGTGTTGGCGGCTTGAGGCATCTCCATCTCCATCTCCATTTCAGCGCCGAGCTGGTCCAGGAAGGATAAATCGACATCCTGCGAAGGCGATGCGACGGCAGATTGCGCTGCGAAAGCGTTGGCCTGCTCGAAACTAGCCTGCCAGTCGATATGGGGGCTATCCACCATCGAGGGCTGCGAGATATGCTGCGATGCGTCTACTCCATGCATCATGTTGATTGCGCCAAGCCCACTGCTAGACGGGGATGTGACGCTATCCGCATGGTCGAACGGGACAGCCATTGCGGAGTCATCGCCGACAGAGAACAGCAGGTCATCCAAGGACAATTCAGGTGACTTTTCCATGTTCGGCGACGCCATGATTGCGATTGACCAGCAACGCGTCGTTGCGATGCGCAGTGGAAGTTTCTCAGCGTCGTCGTTGGAGGAAGTCCTCACCTTATCAGCTTTGGGCTTAGTCACTCCGCCTGAGTCACGACGACGCCCCAATCGGAGAGCATGTGGAAGAGGCATAGCCAAGTTCGATTTACGTTCTTCTTCTTTTCTTCTAGCGCAGCGAACTATGGATCTGAAGATCCTAGTACAATTTTGCTAATAGCCTTGATTTTATGTTAGTTGGCCCGGTGGAAACCGCCCGTGTACGCAGAAGGCGCATCGCGACGTTTGACATGTAACCCCGCAGCGCAGCGAGAAGAAACTGGTTTAAAATCTCATCCAATGTCCCAATTTCCTCCTCGAGGGAAATCGTCCTGCTTTTGTTCAGATAATACCAAATAAGTTTCTCTGCATTGTTGCCTGGACGTCCAACGAAGGCACTGACCCGGAGTGAGCACCAGCAAGAACCAGTCAAGAGGCACCATCTACCAGTAACACAACTCTGCGTCTTCTTACGCAGTCATCTCTATTAAGTCTTCACTTTTTCCTTTCTCATCATGGCCACTGCTGCCCGTCGACCCGTCTTCTTCAACCCGGGGGCGCGTTCATGGACTGCCCCTCCAGCGTCGGACGAAGACCCGGTGGACAAGTTCCATCGACGCATGCCAGAGTACCGTCCTACAAGCCTATCCAACCTCGATGCCGTGGCAAAGGAGATTGGCGTCGGTGCCGTTCATATCAAAAACGAAGGTGACCGCTTCGGCATGCCCTCGTTCAAGATCCTCGGCGCCTCTTGGGGCACGTTCCGCGCCATCGTCCAGCTACTTGGCTTGCCTGTCGGCTCGGACATTGAGACGGTCAGGGCCAACTTGAGTGGGAAGAGTGTCTCGCTTTATGCAGCTACAGACGGAAATCATGGCCGCGCTGTGGCTCGTATGGGTGTCATCTTTGGCATTCCTGCTGAGATCCACGTCCCTGCTACCATGCAGGAGGCGACTGTGGAACTGATTCGGTCTGAGGGCGCGAGCATCGTCGTCTCGTCCGGGACCTATGACGAGGCGGTTGATGAAGCCTACGCCGCCTCAAAAAAGCACGAAGGAGGCATCCTCATCCAGGACTTTGCCTTTGACGACTACCAAGACTTCCCCCAAGTACGGTTCACCCTGACATCCAACACAGACGCATAGCTAACCAGTCCTTCCAGTGGATCGTCGACGGCTACCTCACCATGCTGCGCGAAGTCGACGAGCAACTCTCCAACACCGCCATCGACCTCGTCGTCGCGCCTGTGGGCGTCGGCTCCTTCGCCCAGGCCGTCGTCACACACGCCAAGCGGGCGGGCAGCGGCACGGCCGTCATGGTCGTCGAGCCGGACACAGCCGCGTGCCTCTGGAAAAACCTCCGGCGCGGCGAGCTGACCACGGAGAAGACCTCGCCGACCATCATGGCCGGCCTGGACTGCGGCACGCCGTCGACTATTGCCTGGCCGCTGCTCCGGGATGGTGTCGAGGCTAGTGTTACCGTCTCGGATTATGAGGCCCATGAGGCGGCGGTCTACCTCAAGTCACTTGGCATTTCTGCTGGGCCCTGTGGTGCTGCGCCCCTTGCTGCGCTCCGACGGTTGACGGCAGAGGATAAGTCAACTCTGGGATTGAACGAGAAATCTGTTGTCGTTCTCCTGTGTACCGAAGCCGGTCGAGAATATCCCACTCCCCTCAGCGTATCTAGCGACGACCCCATCACCTTGACCCAAACCCTCGTCCAGATTAACTCAGCCAACCCATCCTTGGGCGCCATCCCAGGCCCCGGCGAAACAGCCGTTGCGCGGTACATCACATCGTGGCTCGAGCACCGGGACATCGAGAGCCACTGGATCGAGCCTACAAAAGGCCGCCCGTCCGTCGTCGGCGTCGCACGCGGCTCTGGCGGCGGCAAGAGCATCCTGTTCAACGGACACATTGACACCGTCACGCTCGGGGGCTACGACGGTGATCCGCTGAGCGGCCACATCATCGATGGCAAGCTGCACGGCCGCGGGGCTGCGGACATGAAGGCTGGTGTGGCGGCTGCCATGGTCGCGCTCGCGAGAGCCAAGAAGCTCGGTTTAGCGGGCGACGTCATCTTCGCGGGCGTCGCAGACGAAGAAGCCCTCAGCACCGGAACACAAGATGTGCTGGCGGCCGGGTGGCGCGCCGACGGCGCTGTGGTGTCGGAGCCGACAGACATGGCCATGATCCACGCTCACAAGGGCTTTGTCTGGCTCGACGTGCGCGTCCACGGCGTTGCCGGACACGGCTCCCTCCCGGACTTGAGCGTCGATGCCATCGCCAAGGCCGGCCACTTCCTCGCCGAGATCGACCGGCTTTCGGCGCGGCTACGGGAAGGGTCCGGCGACCCCACTGTCGGTACGCCCACGGTGCACGCCTCTCTCGTCAAAGGCGGCGAGGAAATATCCTCATATCCTGCGCTATGCACCATCTCACTCGAGCGACGCACGATACCAGGCGAGACACCAGAGAGCGTTCAGCAAGAGATCCAAGACATCCTCGACAATCTCACCAAGCAAGTCCCCGACTTCAAGGCTGACGTGACCACCACTTTCCACCGGTCTCCATTCCACCTGCCACTAAACGACCCATTCACCAAGCTCGTCAAGGACTGCGTCGGCAAGGCGCTCGGAGAGGCGCCGACGATCAAGGGCGAGGGGTACTGGACCGACTGTGCTTTGTTGGCGGACGCGGGTATTCCGTCATTGCTTTGGGGCCCCAGAGGCGAGGGATTGCATGCGAAGGAGGAATGGGTGGATGTGGAATCTGTGAAGCAGGTTGCGGATGCGTTGACTGATATTGCGACTCACTTTTGTAAATAGGTGTGTCGCGTTGTTGTGTCGGAGGATGATGGAACCTGAGAGGATGTTTGGTGTGAGTACTAAGCTAGTCCAGTCAAAAGAAGGCCGGGTTTGTAGGCATTGCGCTGATCAGCCACCAACTGGTCCAAGATCCTAGCAATTATCCTAGATACTTGCCATTATTAGCCACCACAAGCATACACACAGTTAATTGTAGCTCATGAACCGTAGCCCCACGTCCTCAACTGTGACATAGCTTGACCATCACCTATCATGAGGCCACGAAACTACCCTGGACCATCGTCAACATATGCAAAGATGAGAGCATCTCAGTTCATGACTCTTCGACTTTCGTAGAACACAATAAGGATTCTAATATGACGCCCCACAAGGGTAGCATAAACAAAAGTAAATCACTCATCGCTTGCCTGACATTGTCTGCAGGCACTATCATCGACATGGGCAATAAGACATCGCGGAACGTCCCAAATAGGCAATAAGATGATCCCAGTGTGAGAGAAACTAGGGTCATGTCACCATTATTCCCTCATCATCATGAACTCCTTCCACGATAATTCTCGTACCAATCGCTCTTGTCATTGACATCTTTCCTCTACAACCATCACCTCATCCCCCATCCTCATCTCGTGAGACCAAACACAATGCTACCACGTCACCGCCAACTTGGCCATGTCGATCCCCATATCCATGATGCCCTCTCCGCAGTCTCCGCCCTGGAAAGCAAGCGCTCGAATCGGACACAAGCCTCCCCCGGATAAAGCTCTCCCAGAAATGCCGTTCCCGCCCCCTGTAATATCCCCATGTAAGTCTTGCACGTTTATACCCCCCGCATTCGCATTTCTCCCCCACCTCGGTGATGGCTTCAACCTGCGTTCCCCTGGTTCGCGCTTTTACCATGCGCACGAATCCCCGACCGTTTTGCCGGGATAGTTAAAGTTATTTGCTCGCCCCTGGCCCTTGTCTCGCCTTTTATCCCGCCGATCGCATGACGCCAGAGACTCGGTCTCTGTTAGCGGACGGCCCGAGGAGCGGAGGCCTGCTCGTGATGCCGATATGCGACGGCGATACTATGTCGAGTTTTGCCGTCTGAGCGGGGTGAACTGCTGCTGCTCTTTCCCAGGGTTGCGGATGAAAGCGCTTCCTGGGGATTAGCAATGGATGAATGGATCTTGGCGAGCTTTGAGGGCAACGGAAGATGCGGATGGAAGCATTGAGTCTCATGGGTATAAAACGTGCGGCGCAGGACGCAATTGTTCTCAATGCTCTCTTCAGCCTTCTCGCTGAGTATCAATTGAGTATACCTAGCCATGGTCTCGTTCAAGACGGCCCTCGTCGCCGCGCTTCAGATCGTCGCTGTCGCGGCGGTGGATATTAGTGTTGAGTCGTCTGGCGGCAACTACACGGGCGGATACCACTATGGCTTCCTCCACGAGGTAACTTCCTCGCCTCCAACCCAGACAGAAACACCACTAACAAGCACCCGTATAGGACATCAACAACTCCGGCGACGGCGGCATCTACGCCGAACTAGTCCGCAACCGCGCCTTCCAGTACAGCGACAAATATCCAGTCTCCCTCTCTGGCTGGCGCTCCGTTAATGGCGCCTCCCTCAGCCTAAGCCGGCTCTCAGAGCCGCTCTCAGACGCGTTGCCCGTTTCAGTCAACGTCAAAGCCTCCGGCAAGAAGCGCGCCGGCCTGCAGAACGAGGGCTACTGGGGCATGGACGTCAAGCGGCAGAAGTACACGGGCTCGTTCTGGGTGCGCGGCGCGTACAAGGGACACTTCACCGCTGAGCTGCGGTCTAACTTTACGGACGATGTGTTTGGGTCTGTCAAGGTCAAGTCCAAGGCCAAGGCTAATGAGTGGGTTGAGCATGCTTTTGAGTTGGTGCCGAAGAAGGACGCGCCGAGTAGCAACAACACATTTGCTATTACTTTCGACCCCAAGGTGTGTATAATGCCATTGTCGGCTAGCATGTATGGATGTCTAACATGTTCTGTTCTTAGGGCGCTGCCAATGGATCCCTGGACTTTAACCTCATCAGCTTGTTCCCGCCCACGTACAAGAACCGCAAGAACGGTCTGCGAAAGGACATTGCCGAAGCTCTCGAGGAGTTGCACCCTGTATGTGTTACCACCATCGAAAATAGCATCAAGCTACTAACAAATTTATGTACAGACCATTCTCAGATTCCCCGGCGGCAACATGCTCGAAGGCCTCACGACCCCCACATACTGGAACTGGAAAGACTCCATCGGCCCGCTGCGCAACCGCCCCGGCTTCCAGGGCGTCTGGAACTACCAGCAAACCCACGGCCTTGGCCTGCTCGAGTATCTATACTGGGCCGAGGACATGGGCCTCGACATCGTCGTCGGCCTGTGGGCCGGTCTCTCGCTCGACGGCGAGGTCACCCCCAAGGCCGACTTCCAGGCCGTCATCGACGAAGGCCTCGAGGAGATCGAGTTCATCCGTGGTGGTGTCGATACGAAGTGGGGCAAGGTCCGCGCTGAGCTGGGACATCCGGAGCCGTTTGATCTGCACTATGTTGAGATTGGTAACGAGGACTGGCTTGCTGGGTATCCTGGCGGCTGGACGTCGTATAAGAAGTACCGGCTGCCGCTGTTCGTCGAGGCGATTAGGGCCAAGTACGATGATATCACTGTGATTGCGTCGGGTGCTACTACCGACGGTGATGGGTTTGATATCCCGACAAAGGTGCTGGGAGACTACCACCCATACCGATCACCTGTGAGTCTCTCATCCCACTGTTGATGTAACCATGACTGACAGGCCATAAAGGACGCCCTCGTCGACGAATTCGACCGCTTCGACAACGAAGTCCCGCACATCGTCGGCGAAGTCGCCGCCGTCCACCCCAACGGCGGCACCGGCTGGTCAGGCTCCCTGATGCCATTCCCGTGGTGGATCGGCGCCGTCGGCGAGAGCATCTCGCTCATCGGCTACGAGCGCAACGCCGACCGCGTCCCGGGCACCTTCTACGCCCCCGTGCTGCGCAACATGAACGAGTGGCAGTGGGCCGTCACCATCCTCCAGTTCGCCGCCGACCCGGCCCTGACGACGCGCTCGACCAGCTGGTACGTGTGGGAGCTGTTCGCCAAGTATCCCATCACGCGCGTGCTGCCCGCCACGGCCGACTTCGATCCGCTGTTCTACGTCGCGGGGAGCAATGAGGATCAGGGCACGCTGGTGTGGAAGGGCGCCGCGTACAACACCACGTCCGACGTCCCCGTGACGGTATCCTTTGAGGGCGTCAAGGCTGGCGCAAAGGCCGAGTTGACGGTGCTGACCAACAACTCGGACGATCCGTATGCGTACAACGACCCGCACACGGGCGTCAACATTGTCGACTCGACCACGACCCTGCTCGAGGCCAACGACGACGGCGCTTTCGAGTTTGAGCTGCCAAAGTGGAGCGTGGCTGTTCTTGCTGCTACTCTCGAGGGCGAGTACAAGGTGAAGCGGAGCAGGGGACGGAGGCTATTTGAGTAGATAGGATACAGGACGAGCCAAGACGGCTCAAACATGTACATGGCCGATGATTTGATGACTTGATGTACAAGAGAGTCCAATCTACAATTAAAAACACATTGTGATAACCTCGTTTCCATTTCTATTCGAGAATTTCTTTCCAAAGCTGCAATAGTCAACCCTGAATTTCTATGAGAGTCCCTCCATCCCGCTGGCCGTCCAGTACTATGCCAACCCACGATCCACCCATCTGTCTTGTACGCGACCGCTCTTCAATACGCCTTCTCTCCTCGTCGTGCTGTCCGTTTGCTGCACGCCCCGTCTATCTTTCCATCGCCCTTCCCGTCTTGCACAAAAACGCCAGGAGCAAATGACTCATGTGATGCTTCTTTCTGTGCCTCTATCATTCGACTCTCTGGCCGGGCACCAACGTCTATACCGTCACCCTTCATAGCTTCTCCTGGGGAATGTGACCTGCTACTGTGCTCAGCGCTCCGAGGTTAACTTCGCTCAGTCGCTCAGTCGCACCCGGGCCGTCGACGCCGGCGAGGAGCGCCACGCACTCAATCACGTCCTCAGGCTCTAAGAGATGCGACTTGGCCAGCGTGACCTTGGTGCTCGCGCCGATGGTGACCGTGAAAACGTGGTCGGGGTCTAGGACAGTGCCTGACGCAGCGTTGAGGCTGCGGAACATATCTTCGTCGGTAAAGTCGTCGCCGAAGCAGAGGGAGAACTCGACAGGTCCGGGATTGGGGTCCTGATCGGTCTTGGCCGCGTCTGGGTTGTGATACGTGGTAATAAGACGCTTAGCAATCTCGCCCTTGTTGATAAAGGTAGGTCGCACTTCGACATTGGCCTTGCCTGGCATCACCTCGACATCCCACTTGGTTCCAACAGTTGCTTCCAGCTCCTTGTGACACTCGCGGGCCATGTGGATGCCCTGCTCCGGGTTGGCAAGTCGATAATGCCACGTCAGGGCGCATCGTTTCCTCTCAATAAAGGAACCTATCCATTGTTAGCAAGGCAATAGACACATGGAACAGATTGACATACCTGGAACCTTATCCGTGTACTTTTGGAAGATGTCCATCACATCCACCTGCCATCCCATGTCAAAGGTCTCGGCCAAGTTCTCCCAGACATCCGAACCAGGGTTCCTCATGAAGCTACCGTGTTCCGCAGAGAAGCCGAGTTCGGAAATGTGGCCCAGATGCTGCTTCAGGAACTCTTGGTCTCGTCCGGAGATGATCCATACAGCATTTCGGGGGTCCGCCGCAAGCAGCTTCAGGGTGTGGATGAGACGCTCTGAAGGAACAGCAGCGCTCGGCTCCCGGACGATGGGAGTCAGTGTGCCATCGTAATCGAACATGAAAAGTCGCTTGCTAGCAGACTGGTATTGAGCGAGCAGGAATGCTCGATCCAGGAGGGGGGTAGAGTTGGCGGTCGTCGTGTCGGCAAGGACATTGTACACCTTGCGCACAAACTTGTTGGTCCACGACTGGACGTTGTGCTCGGTGACATGGCGGTACAGGCTGGTTTGCATTGTCTCGCGCTTGTCGTCTGGCATGGTGAGGGCAGCGTTGATCTTCTCAGCGACACCGCTGAGGTCCCAGGGGTTGATGTGGATGGCATCACTGAGACTGCCGGCGGTACCGCTAAACTCGGATAGAATCAAAGGGCCGTGGCCCTGCTTCTGGCAGACAATGTACTCCAGACTAGTAGTGTTCATGCCATCTCGGACAGAAGTGATAAGACCAATATCGCCTGCACGAAGCAGCGCAAAGTATTCGTCCTGGTCGAGGTACTGAGGGTAGTGCTGCACGGGGGAGAAGCCCAAGCTACCGTGCAAGCCGTTGATGCGCATGACGAGCTCGTTGACGCGGGAGGCGACCTTGTTGTCAGGATCGTCCTTTTCCGCCTCGACACTGATTGGAGAGGTGACTTGGATGAGAACAACCTTTTCCCGCCACTCAGGGTACATCTCTAGGAAACGCTCAAAGGCCTGCAGCTTCTGTGCAACACCCCTGACACTGTCCAGGCGGTCACGACCAACAATGATCTTCTTGCCGTGGTAAAGCTTCTTAAGCTCGTCATACTTTTCCTTGACGGCATCGGTCCAGGCAAAGTTTTCAACCTTTGCGGCGTCGATGCCAATGGGGAAGACGCCAACTTGAACTCGGGTACCATAGGCGTCGATTCCAAGTGTGTCGGAGGGAAAGCCGAGAATGCGAGTACAGCAGCTCAAGAAGTGGCGCGAGTAGCTGTAGGACTGGAAGCCAATGAGGTTGGAGCCGAGGACGCCCTCGAGGATCTCTTTGCGACGGGGGAGGCAGCGGAGAAACTCGCTACTAGGGAACGGAGAGTGGAGGAAGAAGGAAATGTACATGTTGGGCACCCGCTGGCGCAACATGCTGGGAAGAAGCATGAGGAAGTAATCATGAATAATAACAATGTCGCCAGGCTTGTAGATCTCGATGATCTTGTTGGCGAACTTTGAATTCATGCGGTAGTAGTCGGCCCATTGCACTCGCTCTCTGCGACCATCGGTCGGCTCATGCTGCTTGTAGTGGAGAAGTGTGTAAAGGTCGTACTCGGCATAGCGACGCCAGCGGGTCTGGTCCTTGAGCAGGATGCCGTCCTTGGTAGCCTCGGTCTCGTCGGCGAGCCAGACGGGGTAAGTGCGGATCGTTTTGTTGTGGGACAGACGGTACTCGAGACGCTCCTGATCCTCTCGAGGGATCCAGAGGCCGTCTACCGGAGCCGGTGTCGGCACCGGAGTATTGGCATCGACAGGAACCGGGGCGGAGAGAGCGTTGAGAGACGAGACGCCGAGGGTGTTGGCAGCAGGTGTTGCTGGGCAGGGGGGTTCTTCCTCCTCCGTAGGAGCCTCAATCTCGCCGGTCCAGGCGACTACAGTGTGGCTCCATGGTGTAGCGTCGGAGGAGAGGTAGGCAAATGAGTCGAGGAGGGCGGATTGACCACGGCGAGGTTTAAGGTCCTGGAAGTGATGCAACGTTAGAATTGAATTAAACGGACTGTAGGCGGGAAGAGCACGGGCTGCGCAGCAAAATGCAAGATAAACTATGAGGTGGAGGTGGGGGT
The DNA here is from genome assembly GCA_029931735.1 of Dactylonectria alcacerensis. Lineage (NCBI taxonomy): Eukaryota > Fungi > Ascomycota > Sordariomycetes > Hypocreales > Nectriaceae > Dactylonectria > Dactylonectria alcacerensis. Next base: position 4,586,553 of record JAPMUZ010000003.1, on the reverse strand, counting down.
AGAGATAGCGGGACAGGGAGCACAATGAGGGGCAACAACAGAGCGTGAAAGCAGGGAGCAAAAGCACGGGGAAGCGAGAAAAAAAGAAGGAAAAAGCAGGCAAAACTCACCCAGTCGCCTCCCTTGCGATAACTAAACGCATGAGGGGTGTTGAAGGTGGCCGAAATAATGTTGCCAGTGAGGGCCAAATCGGGATTGGCAGCGCGAATCTCAGATAGCGACTCGCGACGGCGCATGGTGGCGGCAGCGGGACTGGTGGTGCTGGCGGTGCTTGCGATGGTGCTTGGGCTGGTGCTGCTGGCGGGCATGGACGAAGAGGGAGAGTCCATGTGGGCTGAGCGGTCAGCCAGCGTCAATCGGTCCGTGGACGCGGGGGAGGAGTCGCAAGTGCTAAAATCGTCGATGTCGTCTCGGGCTTCTAGGTGAGGGAGAGGGCGAGGGAGAGAGGGGGAGAAGTCGTTGGGGGACGATGATGAGTCGTCGACGTCGTCGAGAGAGCGGGGAGGCGTCGAGGCGGGAGGAGTCGAGGCGGAAGGCACAGGGAGGATCGTGGAACGCGGGGTTCGTTTGGAGAAGTCGTCGGCAGTCACAGAAGACGACGTCGTCAGCGAGAATGAAGGAGACGAATCCGCGGGCGAGGAGGAGGAAGAGGAGATTGTGGTGGTGGTGGCAGAAACGGTGACGTTGTTCGCTTCCGCTGGAGTCTTCGCTTCTGCTGGAGTGACGACGGCGTCGAACTTAGAGCCAGCGCCAGCACCAACAGCAGTCGGCCCGGGCGGTTTCGGCGACTCTTCTCCTTCGTCTCCAGCGCCCTGTTGGTGCTGGCGCTGGTGCTGGCGCCGCCGCCAGACCAGCAGCAGCTTCTCCAGGTACCGCCTGTGGCTCGCGACGTTCTGCTTCTGCTGGACGTGTCCGCTGCGCTGTTGCTCCTGCTGTATCACTTTGACACCGGGCGGCTTGCCGGAACCGGAAAGGCTGTCCGTCACAGGTGCCATCATTGGGGGTTTATTGATTCAGGACGGACCACTTGCAACGGGGGGAAACTGGGGGAGCTTGTTGCTGGAATGGAGAGCTGTGTTTTTTGGTTTCTTCTTTACAAAAGGGAGAGATTGGTTATGCACGGGAGAAAGAGAGACAATTGTACTTGTATGGGTTGTAAAGAAGGAATGGACTGGACTAGCTAAGAGCCGGGAGCAGGCGTTGATATTTCAATGCGGCGCCTCTATGCTGCCGCGCTGCTCATGAGCGGACTTCGATGGCCGGCGACTCGCATCAGACCAGGCAATGAACCGGGCAGCCAGCTCCAGCGGGATCGCGCAAAAAGAAAAAAAGCAGGAATGCAACTCTCCCGGCTACAAGGACCGATTCGAAGCCCACCCTCCCTCAAAAAATAAAAGACGACGGGAGAAGAACATCGGCCGCCGACGATCAGGTACCGGCGAGCACTCAATGGCTGCCACCCTTGGGAACGCCCGCTGATGTGCGAGGTACCTACTGTACATGGCTGTAGCTACTGTACATGCTATCGAACGAGCGAACAAGCGAACAGGCGGTGGGGGCCGGCCGCGGCGACTCTGTCTTGATTTCTTGCTTTTCTTTTCTTTTTGCGGTCCTCTTCTCAAAGTCTATCACACGAGGGTGGCCAGCATTTTTGTTTGGTAACGAGATGACTGGGCATCTTGGTTACCGGAGAGATAGGTCGAATAGCTACGGTATATCTCCGAGTCGCGCCCAGGGGCTTGGGGGGGTCATTCCTCGCGGTCACTTGTCCGACGCAACCCTTCACCGACCGATTCGACCTTGGTGCTCACCGATCCAGTTGTCAACCGTTTGGTCGTATGTTTGGCCTTCCATGTGATCTGTAGCCCATGGCGGGCGATGGCTTGAGAGAGCGTGGTTATAGCTGGGGAGGGGGAGGGGCACGCCTGACGATCCTGGTCCGTTCACGATGAGCTTTGTTTCCTTGTGCTTTGACTGTTCTCGTCAGTGGCTCTTCTTTATCTACCAAGGCTGAGTGCTGCAAGGAAGCATAGGTAGCTAAACTGGGTGGTATTAAAACCGCCGGCTATTCGACAAGTCAATCCGACAAATGCCTCACTTCACCAGCAAAGTACAGTATCATTGCATCAAAACCAAAATCCAACCATCAATCTCATGACATGGTTCTAAGCACCATTCCACATATCCCTGAGCAGAGAAAGCCCCCACCAGTCGATGCGCCCAGGCCACCTCTATCACCACCAACGAAAGCATGGCACACGAGGCACGAGGTCGTGTCCAGGGACACTCCTCGGTAGCTTTCTTTCCCTTCTCACGCCTTGCGTCTTTCCATTTCGACGTGCCAGTTTAGGCCCGTGTTCTAACCGGAGATCAAACTCCCACGCAAGGGCATCCAAAAAGACGGTGAGGACCGTCATCTCAAAGCTGCTACTCTCGGGAGTGGAAAGATTGGATCGGCCGACGACGGCAATCCAGGGTGGACGAGCTGCAGAGGCGAAACCAGTGATTAGATGCGGCATACTAAGTTAGGCACGCTACAGTACATGATACTTTGACGTCTATGATGCGGGACGGCTCGAGCTCGGTGTTGCATCCCTCTGCATGGCAGCCGCACCAGCAGAAATCGACGACAATTTCTCCTCAGGCTCTGTTTGGCTGCATGGACGAATCTTGACTAGTTTCTTTACAACCTTCAGGCCCATGGCTTGTTTATATCCCAACTGTTTCGATCGCAAACCACGAGTCGAGATAAAGTTGATGTAACCTAGACTTTAACAACTGCCACAATGGGCCATAGACTAAACTCAGAGAGCTAGAGCTGTGACCAATTTGTTAGGCCAACGCTCATTCCCTGGAGCCACAGGCGGGTATATCCACTGGAGCTACCCACCCGCCGGAGCTCTACTGACAAATCCCGTTGAAGGCTAAAAGGTCGACAGGTGCCGGCCTAAGGACCCGGACCTGCACCCGGGATTTGGCCCGGGTGGTGCGAATCTCGGCGCTTTTTTTTTGCGAGCTCCCCACCTGCAAAACCACCACCCCCAACTCCTTCACTGTAGGCGGGCGGACAGGTACAACTCGCCCTGCAACCCAACTTTGGCACAGGGCGTATGCACCACCATGCAGCAGCGCCACAGGCCGGCCACTAGCCCATCATCCACCCACCGACTCGAACCGCCAAACGTGGGCGTCAGATCAGATGGCATGGCGTCTTTTTTTCTGCCTTCTTCCCTTTCTTCTGGCCTTTTGCATATTCCATCACCTGTACAACACCCACACTCTGCTGCTGCGCTGATGGTCTGCATCCGAAGTGGCTTGCAGCAACGCCCGTGGCCCTGAGCCATTTTCGCCCTCGCGCTCCCGTCCCGTGGTTCCCGTTGGTCTCTTTCGGAGCCGCGACACGCTCCAACGGGATCTTGTCTTGTCTGCACTCAGTCGCTGATTTGATTTGATGTGCATTCGATCTATCTCATGCTCATGCACCGTTCAAGCGATCCTATGCCCTGCCTTGCCGGCCCTTGGCTTGCGCGTCTTGCTGTTCGGCATTACTTAGCTTGGCTTCTCGCGTTTGTCTCTGAGAAAATCTACAATCCTGATAGATTGCCTACCCCGTTGCAATTTGACCTGCTGCACTTGAGCTGCACGCGACCCTCCTCAGACAAATCTGCCCCCAATGATTCTCCACTCGGGATGAATATGTGTGTTTTGTGTGCCATCGTTGGGCAGCGTCGAGAGTCTCTGGAAAGGGTCTCGACTCTGTTCGTCCCCCCTCCAATACCAGCTCTTTTACGTAGTCTACCCACTCACTTACTCGGTCATTTTCTCGCTCCCTTCTAGGACTCTCGGCCCGAATGGTCCGCTACAATTAACGCAACGAATCCCAACTAAGACTTTAGTGATCCTGCGATGGCTTCAATGTCAGTCTCGATGAGAGAGGGATGTTGACATCCCGCCTTCTTACTACAGACAGCACCCATCAGCTATCCTCCATCGTGAACCCCACCGCGGGGCACTTCTCATGACCAACTCTCAATGGGCGCGTCTCTCTCCCCCACCACACGGCCAAAGACGGGAACCAAGGGCCCCTGGACCATGATGGCGCCCGCCGGCTGGGATCCCGCCACAGCAAAGGCCAATCATCCCATCCCTTATCACATCAAGAACGGGACCCCCAGTTCGATAATGGCCAAGACAAAGGCCCGGGCCAACTCAACGGCAGAACTTACAAGCCCGCCCACGTGGGGCAGCTTTTTTTACTCATCCAAGAAAGCTGAAGCTGAAGCTGCTAGCTGAGAGCTATGACCTATTCGCATGGACTCGGAAACTTCACGTGAAGCAGCTGTAGGTCTAGAAGTCATGACACGGCAGATAAAGGTGGTAAAGTGGTTAGTTGAGTCATTAAGCCCTGGGTATCGTACAGTATGTGTCGCCCATGCCGCTCTCTATTCAATCTACTCGTACACGCCAGCAAACTCATCCCCTCTGTACCATCTCCAAATCTAATCCATAAACTTGTCGAAGCTTAAAGAAAAGGACTGCCGTTTGTTGTTGTTTGTTGAGTGTTTTCTTCCGTTTCCCCCTCCTATCCCAAAACATGAAATAGTTGGAATCCCCCTGCAATGATAAAAATGTGTGAAATACGCAAGATAGTCCTGAATGCCGTTTGCCTGCCTGCCTGCCCCAAAACAACTCATCATCATGATGGTGAAACAACGCCGAGTACCAATGCCAGTAGCCCACCACGCCCCTTTAAACCTACTCCTTGGACAACCCGGCGCCAGTGGCACTTATCCCGGAGAACGGACACACACCACCGGAGGGGATGCCGCCGGGGTGGTCGGCGGGCGGGGCTACGTCACCGGCCTCGGACTCGGACTCGGTGGAGTCGCCGATGATGCGCTTGCCGTGCAGGTAGCCTTCGCGCTCGATCTCGATGTCGGACTCGTCGCCCAAGAACTCGTCGCGCTCCTTGACGTGCCACTTGGCCATGAGGTCGTTCTGGATCCAGATGACCTTGTTGAGCGCCTTGACGAGGGCCGTCTTGCGCTGGATGTGCAGGCGCGGGTGCGAGAGGATGGCTTCCGTCATGATGTCCTGGATGAAGCCGAGGCAGATGCCCAGGTGGACGTATTCGATGTGGAGGGGGTGCTTTCGGCCGAGACCAACGTGCATCATGCTAGACATAAGAGTTAGCCCGAGATACTCAAGGGCCACGAGTAATGACAGGCAGCGATTAAAAGTAGGGGAACAAAACATACCCAACCTTGTCCAAATACTCCCAAAACTCCATCTTGCTTGGATCCGAGCACAGCTTGGTCAGGTACGCACGCAGGAACATCTTGCGGTGCAGAATCTGGGGGCTGTTCTCGTCGGGGACCTCGTCCAGCGGGCCCTCGAACGAGGTGCTGCGGGTGGTGAAGGCGCGGGCGGTGATGTCGTATTGCAGCAGCTTCTTGTACACGATGTTGACAACAGCCGGGATCAGTGCCTTGACGTACTTGGCCCCTGTAATGAGAGCTTCGATGTCGCCTATGATTGTGGGAAATCATGTGTCAGCTTTTAAAATCTAGTTCATTTTGTAAATGTCACTTTTCTCAGCTCCGGACATCCGGGCGAACAAACGAACAAGGGAAAAAGGGCAAATGGCGCGCTCAGGGGGAGAAATAAAAATGGTGGGCGCATACGGCTAGAGAAGTCGAGAAATGAGTGAAGGTACATAACGCGGGCCTCTAGGTTGGTGTAGAGATCCGTGCGATCAATGTGCTTCATGGGTCGTGCCGTCGCCATCTTGACTGCTTTGTGTGTTGTTTTTCGGGCTTCTTTCGTTTGGTGGGTTTTTGAACCGCGTGATCTAAGACTTTCTGGATTCGATCGAGGACAGATTCTTTTTCGAACTGATAGTGGTATGACGTGTAATTCTCGTACTTGCTGTCGCTCGTCGAGTTGTCGCTGGTTTTTTTTCGCTGGCAAAGGAGTTCACAGGAAGAGAGATGCGAGAGGATGAAGAAGATCAAGATTCACGCAACCAACGGATACTAAATGCTCTCAGCTCACGCACGCACCGCACAAAAACCTGGTATTTATTCCATAGTATCCCATGTCCCATGCTTCCAATCCTTCGTCCTCTCTCCGAGTCTCGCCTCGCTCCGCCGGCCTCCAAGCTGAGCCCATCACGCCAGGTCGCCAACATCAGACCATGGCATGATGAGTGGGGCCGTCCTGGGGTCCGTGAGACTACGGTGCCCGGCGGGACAGCCCGGACACACCCGAGCAACGGCAGAACGTACGTGCTTCTAACGGAGCAGGAGCTGACTAAATTTGAAATGAGGGCAAATGGGAGTTAGAAAGGGGGCCAGAGGGTGTGTGAAGGGTTTCTAGGGCCGCGGGTTGCGGGAATGGCTGAACGCAATGGGAAAAAATGCACCATCGCTAGGGATAACACAATAGAAATCGGCTCCATATCTGTCGTCATCATGCTGCTCATTGAAAGAAATCAAGCTGCGGGGATTGGACTTCGCCGGTGGGGCCCCGCGACGGGAGGGGTGTGATTTTAAATCCCGAGTCGTCTGATTGGGCTGAGACCGTTGCAGCATCAAGGCTTCGTCCCATCTTCAAGCGTCGTCCGAGATCTTCGGCATAAAAACGTTTTGTCTGGGGGTGTTTGTTGCGCGGGAACGGAACAGGCATGCAGAAGTAAAACTTTCCCTGGCCACGCGACACCCAGATCTACGACACAAATCGACTCTAGTTTCTCATGATGAAAAATCAAAGACAGGGGAATGTAGAATGGCATGTTTTTGGGTGTCGTGTGTAAGTGCCGCAGTTCGCATGCATCCCGAGGCACATGGGCAAGCCAGACAGGTCTCGACTTTCATCGGCAACAACCTCGCCTCATTTTCCATGCTTCGATTTTCAATTCTGACGACTCATCTCCGCTGAAAAGGACTAGCTGATTCATCAATGGCAATTGGGATGAAGCTGGGCTGTAGGTAGTCTGTTCCTTCGTCCGTGAAGCTCAGCCGCAGGGACCAGATTTCTGTCCACACACGCACGCTCCGGTTAGCGCAGCAACCCGTGCCCATGCCGCCGCAATCAAAAGCCACCATGAGCTAGGGTGTACGATTTCAAGATGATGGAAGCGGCCTTTATTACTCTTCTTTGCTTCGAGAAGTTGGAAGAGAGTTAGAGTTTAGGAGTAGAAGATGCTGTGATCGAACTAATAGATGGTGGTGAGGCGGCCCCAATGTAGTGTAGCTGTCCGCCGCTGGATACGCCTTAACGTGAAATTGACCGTTTGTATAACGTGCTTGCATTTGTGGGGGTTTGTGAGAAAGGGATTCTCTAGATCTGAGACTTCTAATCTTAGCGATCGAGCGATCTTTACACTCGAGGGTGGAAAGTAGATGGTCGTCTAAGTCCTACCCAGCGATGTGGGTGGTAGACGGGATGTGAGCCCCAGGCCCCTGCTAAGCTCTAGGGTAGCCAGATTTCAAACTGCTCGTAACTGCCTCATGACTGCCTGATAACTTGTCGTGACTAGCACGTGACTCTCAACTCTGCCCTCGTTCACCGCCTCATGCTTCCACTCCACCTCTGGGGCCTCGTCGGCTTCACCTCGCTTCAACACCCTCCAAGACCCGGGAATCCGCCGATAATCAGCCATCGCGACACTCGGCCGCGTATCACATCCCCCGGTGTCCCGCTCTCCGGAATCCTGCTGCGCCCGCCGGTAGCTCCGTGCCCGGTGCCCCCGGCCCTTCTCGGAGGAGCTTCGGACCCTCTCGCCCATCATGTCGGGCTCGCCTCCTCCCCCGATTTCTCCTCACTCCTCCGCCCATGCCTACGCCAGCAACGGCCTCGAGATACTCCAAGCTGCCAGCGATGCCGCCCACGCCATTCAGAATCCCCAGGCCCTTCAGCATGCGGCTGCTGCTGCGGAGGCCATCCACCAGGCCCCGAACCACGGTGGCATGCCTCCAGGCGACATGAGTGGCCACCTCGTCGCCGGTCCTGACGGTATCATGCGAGATCCGACCATCAACCCAAAGTTGACGCGCTTGCGACGCGCCTGTGATATGTGCAGCATGCGCAAGGTAAAGTGCGACGACACCGACATCCCTTGCCGTCCGTGCCGCGAACTCGGCGTCGAGTGTACATACAACCGAGAGACGAAGCGTCGTGGTCCCCCAAACAAGCATGCCGAGGCTGCAAAGGCTGCTAAGCGTGCCCGCATGCAAGCGGACGCTGCGAATATTGCCATCGTCGCCAACGCTGCAAGCGCCGCGAGCGCTGCTAATGCCATGTTCAATATGAACGTGTCGCCCTCGCCTCAGACGGCTGCTAAGACGCTGATGACCATCTCCACCGATGGCATTCTCGATGCCGAATCGATCGCTCCGATGCCCGTTCTCGAGCTCCTTGTCGACGACTTCTTCACCTACATTCACCCTCTCGCGCCATTTCCACACGAGCCAACCTTCCGACATTCGTTTGCGAACCGTGAGGACCGCACTAGGCCCGAGTTCCTGGGCCTGCTTGCCAGCATGATCTGCGCTTTGGTTGCGTCGTTTCCCCGCAGTGCTAGAGAGCACCTGAAGGCACAGCACAGCACCCACCTCTTCCCTCGAGCCATCGTCATGATTGAAAAATGTCGTGAGATTGCGCTACTCACCCGAGGTAGCAAGTGGCAACTGAAGCAGCCCAAGACGCTCGATGATGCCGCAACGAGTTATTTCTTAGGCCTCTCCTCCGGATATACCCACCAGTGGAATGCTTCCGGGCAGTTCATGGCTGAGACTCTGACGCTGGTCCGCGAACTGGGATTCAACCGTCCTAAGCACCCTGGAGATCTGCCGACCTTTGGTAACGACAATTGCTCGCCAGACCCTCTCCCCTTCAACCACGTTAAAGATCAGATTGGCAAGCGCATTTTCTGGTGTCTTCTTCTCGGTATTCGGTATGACTAAACCTTGCATATTCACCTTTTGACTTTGTCGTTAATCATCCTCTAGCTCATTTTCTCAATTGGGAGCGTCGACTGCGGACATGGTCATTGCGCCCTCGACGCCTAGTCTCCCGTACCCTGCGTACCCTGAGAATGTCGACGACATTTGTGTCCTTGCCAACGAGATTATCCACCAGCAGGATGGGAGTGTTACGCTTCTGACAGGGTTCCGTTTCGGCATTGACATTTACACCACCATGAACGGCGTGGTTAGCTTGGAGATTGCCTACGGTATGAGCACCTTACCTTGGGCTGACCAACGCGTCCTTCTCCGAGATGGCCTTCTCGCGGCTAGAAGCATTACCGACAATCTTCCACCGGAGCTCCAGCTTGGGAATCATGGGGACGAGGCAGCCACGCTAGCCAGCTTCGATGAGTCGGGCATCCATTACGTTCCTCCGGCCTGGCCAAACAGCCAACCGGCTCATGATCTGCGAATCGCCATCAAGAACCACCCAGCACGACGCCGCCACCTTCAGTATGAGATCCAAAAGGCTAACATCTATGTCTCACAATTGGCCACGCGATCATACTTTGTGGAGCTCTACTTTAACCTGCGCGACGTTCACCTGGCTGAAGAGCAACAAAACCCCCACCAGACTGGGGAGCAATCGGAGGAGGAACAGGCAGCCCAGAACGCTGACGAGAAAGAGATCTACGACTTTATGTCAGAAGAGCGTGAGCTCATTGTGCAGCATCTCTTAACAGTGCTGGGATCGATATCGCAGCGAAACCTGGAGCCAAATGGTGGGTCGATCATCAACAAGATCCGCCAGGTTGCCTCGACACTGCTCAACGATGCACCCGAGCGCAAGGGCCCGCTTGCCATGAAGTCGGAAGGAGCATTGTCGCAGCTTATCAACATTTTGATGAAGCTGGAGAGGTCTGGTGCTAGCGGTCCCTCTGCCCCTGACTCGGGAGACCCCAACCAGATGACACAGGAGGATGAGGAAGAGGAGTTGGCACTCTGGGCGGACCTTCGAGAGTACCAGCTGCAATTTGCTGCTCATGGGGGTTTTGCTGGGAATCTGTGATGGGTGTGTCAAGGTATTGGCCTCAAAACACACAAGCATAAAAGTAAAGCTGCTTCTAGTCAGCAACGGAGATATTTCATCTCGTCATTTTGGGGCAACCCATGCATGTATGTATAGTATAAGAATGGACGGAGCGTTTTGTTATGCCCCCTTTTTTCCTAGGCTGGCAAGTGGAGCATGATCCCATCTTCAGGCAGAGCACATTGTAAAAAAGCTATAATGAATTCTATGGCGATTGACAGGCTGTGAGTTAATGTGTGCATGACAAAGAGTGACATCAGAGGCGATCCACACGAAGATAATTCAGTCGGTCATCGTAATCACGGTGACACTCAACAGTTTCATGAATACTCTGGACCGAAAGCTCTAATTCCCAGCTACAAACGTTTCGAGAACATATATATGCATTTACCTATTACGAAGCTCAACTATTCTACTTCTCTTCGGAATATCAAGTTACAAGCCCAACACTGCCTGACGACCTAGTTGTACAGCTGGACCCAGCTATCTTCATTCCAGGTCATCACTCCTTGGAAATACGACGGAGCTTACAGTATTAGTCAAATATCCCCACAGAAGCACTTAAGCTTTTGTGTTATGGAGGCTGTCCGATCTGTCATTGGAAGTGGGGACAGTACTTACATCAAGGCTTGCAGATCAGTATCCACCGTCGCACTTACAAGGTCGTCAGTCCTTATGGGTTAACTAAAACGATCTGGGTACTGTTATGCCGGGGGTCATGCGGGGAGTGTTTCAACTTTATAATGAAAAGCGACTTGATTGACGGCTTCTCGGGCTGTTGAGAGCGTGTGACTAGCCAACTATGGCCAATCTGAAGGCAGTAACGTTGTCTTCTGCAGCAAATTTAGCCTGACTTTGTCAATGCGTGCCGTGGCCGATGATCTGAGCCTCCGAACCGCTTGGTCTATTATTAAGTCTTCTCAGCTGGCTATGGGTGCCGCCGTGGACCAGCAGACGAAGCATAGGGAATTTGGAGAACTTTCAACTAACAAAGTCCGTTCTCATTGCACAGGGCTAAGGATCGCAGAGACTGACGCAAATTAAGCCTCTAAGTGGTATGAAGCGAGGTGTGTTTAACTTGTATTCTAAAGAGTTAGGGGTATAGTAGTTCGGTGGTGCCCTATTTCACGTCATCACTTGTATAAGGTACATTGCACAGCGAGCTACAGGAAAGACAGTAATTAGAGGAGGAGATGGCGAAGGGCCGATGCAACATCAAGCAAACTTCTTCCTTGGCGTGCAGTCAGCCATTTGGAGAATCGACGGGTGGGGATCAAGGTTATCACTAGGTCTAAAACTGAAGGCCGTTGCTCAATAGTAATGTGTATATGATAAGAGAGTAGTCGGCAAGGCAAGCCTCTCAGTCATGCGGGAACACTTATACAACCCCACCTCAATCCCGACCCTGTCAACTTGAACACTAACTCAACCTTCGTGTATATAAATTTTGCTGGTTTTTATCCGCAATGATGAAGTGTTCTCGAATCGTGTAATAAGATGCCAACGATGCAGCTCATACATGTTTCTTAGTCATTGGCTGAGTACTATACTTGCACTCTTGACAACTGTCGATGCTCTTCAGCATGGCGTTGTCTTCAGCTTGGACGTGGGGAAGAACAACAGTTAGTCAAAATGGTGTTGTTGGTTCTATGGGTGCGGTTTCTATTCAGGTGGATCGAAGCTATTCGCAACGCTTTGGTCATTCATTCAGCTACTCTGATTCACTTCCGAGACTTATGTAGAGAGGATAGTTTAATTGTGTCTAATATAGTACAGAAATAAAGAATATTTTATGAAAGCAAAGATACCGTTTGAAACAATTTAAGTAGTTGAGAACTGATCTGTTTTTCCTCTTGAAGTTACGAACCAATCTAATAAGTAGTGAGGACCTTGGAAGCACGTACCCAGGGGGGGGGACGAATATAAGTGAAACCGTACAAAACGAAACGAAACGAAAGAAAACTAGTAGTAAAACCAACAGTATGAACCAATTCAATGAACAATGAAACTGCATGACATGAGCCACCGGACCAAACTTTCCACAAGGATTCTACCTAGAGAGGTGACGTTGCACACGGCTGAATAGTGACGCTGTGATTCCTAACATCATGTGTGGACTTTGCAGAGGTCTTTGCGCTAAGACCTGGAAGTAAAATCCTCTTCACCTTGCGTGCCATTCCAAGTGCTAAAATCGGCCCCAATGAACAGCTCCGAGACATAAGAAGGCACTGGAGATCTTTCGGCACGCGCTACTGCAGCCTCGGTCGTGGCGTGCTGCAGCGCCCCGTGTGTGGGCGAATTATCGAACTGCTGTAGGAAGGCAAAATAATTTTGGTTCAATAACTCGTGCAACTCGTTCTCATCTCCGTTCGACGACGCGATGATCGAAACAATGCTGCGAGATTGGTGGGCACGAAATGCGTCAACCATGCTGAACTGGTTGCTAATTGGCAGGTACGCAGAAGAATTGTGATCTTGCGTGCCCTGTTAGCGACGTGCAACTCGAGTCTTCCTGATAGCGAACTTACAGGGGTTAGGATCAACCTTACTCTGAGAAAAGATGATTTTATAAATCTGGATCCATTTCTCTTCAGGAGACCTCTTCCATCCCTCCTTTCGCGACTTGAGGAGGCCCCACTGCATGGTATCAATGCCGTCCAGGATGGGGGTAGACGGTGTACAACCATTGGAATTTTGCATGTGAAGGTAGTATGCGTGCGCTGTCTTCAGGTTCTGGCGACAACGCTTGCATTGGTACTCTGGCAGTGAATGCGCCGTCTTGAGGTGAGCCCTGCCAGCTATTAGCACGGGGACGGACAAACTCCTTTTAATCTCGACACTTACTTGATTCGGAACACGTTGTCGGTGGTCCATTTAAGTTTTCCGCAGATGGGTCCGTATTTGCCAGGATCGTGCTTGTAAAAGGGACAAGGAAATTCACGAGAATCAGCGCCTCCCGCCGTCTGGCCTGTATCAGCTCCAGGAGTGTCGCCTGGACCTTCGCAACTGCCAGGATCGTGATTTTCACACTCAATTCGACGTTTCTTCGTATGCGGATCAGGGGAAATTCCATCGGCCCGTGGTGATATGGTGGTGGCGGCGGTGGAGATACATGTGCTGTTTGGTGCACTACTAAAAGCTGATGGGACTGGACCCTGAAGCACCCGCGGGTCGATCCAGCTTCCAAAGCGAGTCCAGTCATCCTCAAATGTCTTCGGTAAATCGAAGTCGGCTGGATGTTCTTTGGATTCCCGCGCCGTAGTCTCTTCGGACACTGTCGGCACGTTGGAGCCTCGCAGGGCATTGTTGGTTGTTACTGGCAAGGAAGAAGGGGCGGCAGCATGACAAAGATTACCTTGGAACTCAGCCGCCAGTGGAACCTTAAGAACCATGGAACCAGCGAAACGGGTCGGGTCGTGGAGACTGGACTGTGATAGATAGCTGTGGAGGGGGTCACTTGTATTATTCGCATCCTGGAATGTGGGCGTGGCTGCACGATGGTCGCCGCCAAAGAGTGTGGAGGGACTGTCTTCATCGACCGGAAACGAATCCATAATAGGCATTGTTCGGATGGAGCACAAGGTGTAACAAAGAAGAGGCAAACTCCAGAATGGCAAACCAAGAAGGCAAAAGAGAGTTGCCTTCCGAGCCATGTTTGGGATGTGGGAGTAGGACAATGCCTCCTCGATGTGGGTTCGCATGCTTTGGAATTCTGCCAAAAATGTGCAGAATTGGGAGTACATGCAAATGATACATGTTCTGACTTGGCGCGCAAAAGTGCGTGGTGGCGCCCAATCATCACGCGAAGCAGGTGAGGTGCCCCATTCGGGTGCATGCACTGGTGAGGAGAGGAAACCAAGAAGGAAAGACAATGCCACGGTGAGATGAATTGGGGCAATCAGCGGGGGGAGGGGACGAAAATGAGGCTCCGGGCAAATTGACGGGGGTCAAAAGACGGAGCTGAGGTCCCGAACCAAGCGGAGCTCACCGGCACCAGTCCCCCGGATACCCCCGCATCTCCCGCTGTGGAGCCCTTCGGAGGCTTGACCCTTGACCCAGTCCGTCTAGCCTTGACCGCGCATGATGTCAGTGCATCTCGTGGCCATGCCTTTGACGTGTTCGTACGCGTTCAGAGAAGGCCCATCGTGTGACCAATCGTCCTGATAACTGTTGGACCTGCGGTATCGCTCTCGCGGCCCAACCAATGACTTCGACTCGGGCACTATTTTAGGTAGTTCTTCCACCTCCATCTTAATCCCAACGTCCCTCGCTTCCCATCCCCCACCTGTTCTATAATTCTATAACTACCTGAAAACAGAGGGAATGCCAGATTGCATGGGTGTATTGTGCCTGGACTACTAATATACCATCCGTGCCATCTCTTAATCCCTGCCTGCTTCCCATGTCTACCCCGCGTGCCCACGCCGTAGCAGCTACGGCCGACTACTTCGACCTGGGCTCGTTCCATCGCCACATCACAACGCAGAGCCCAGATGCGCGCGTTTGGTTTAGCCGCGGTCTAACATGGACGTACTCGTTCAATCATGGAGAAGCGGTGCGGTGCTTCGAGCAGGCCCTCGCGCACGATCCCGCGTGTGCCATGGCGTACTGGGGCGTTGCGTTTGCCTCCGGGCCCAACTACAACAAGAAGTGGACGGCGTTTGATGACGTCGAGCTCAAGGCTTCAGTCTCTAGGTGTCATCACATGGCCATGCTAGCGAGGCAGCATGCTGTTTCGGGCCTGCCTGTGGAACGCGCCCTCGTCGATGCCCTTGCCTATCGCTTCCCGTTCAGCTCGGCGCCGGACGACTTCTCGCCTTCGGTGTCCGGGTACGCCAACGCCATGAGGACGGTGTACAGGGAATTTGGGGACAAGGATCTGGACGTGATTGCGCTCACTGCCGACGCACTAATGAATACCCACCCGTGGAACCTGTTCGAGAGGGCGACGAGGAGACCAAACTTGGCGACGCCGGTGCTCGAGATCAAGGACATGCTCGAGCGGGCGCTGAAGCTGCCGGACTCGCGCCACCACCCCGGAATACTGCACATGTATATCCATCTGATGGAGATGTCCGACACACCAGAAGTCGCTCTCATGCCTGCAAACTATCTGCGTAACCTCGTCCCGGACTCGGGCCACATGTGCCACATGCCGAGCCACATCGACGTGTTAGTGGGAGACTATCGCCGGGCCATCGACACCAACATGAAGGCGACGATTGCCGACGACAAGTTCTTTTCCAGGGACGTAGGGCATGGCTTTTATACCTTTTACCGCCTACACAACTACCACTCGCTCATCTACGCCGCCATGCTCGCCGGCCGATCCCGCGTGGCCCTCGACGCCGTGGACCGAATGGAGGCGACCATTACGGAAGATCTATTAAGAGTCGACTCGCCGCCTATGGCCAACTGGATGGAGGTCTTCAAGTCGGTCCGCATCCACGTGCTGATCCGCTTCGGCATGTGGGCGGAGCTCAAGACCCGGCCCGTCCCGGAGGACAAGGCGCTGTACTGCGTGACGCTCGCCATGACGCACTACGGCCGCGGCATCGCGTGCGCCGCGACCGGCGACGTCACCGGCGCCGATGTGGAGCGGGATCTCTTCCGTGCGGCGGCTAAGCGCGTGCCTCGTTCGCGGCTGAGCTTCCCGAACCGCGTCGTCGACGTCCTCAAGGTCGCCGTCGCCATGTTAGACGGCGAGATCGAGTATCGAAGAGGTCGTTTCGCCGCTGCCTTTGACAGCCTCCAGCTCGCCGTCCAGCGCGACGACGCCCTCATCTACGCCGAACCGTGGGGCTGGATGATGCCGACCCGCCATCCGTATGCCGCGTTGTTGCTCGAGCAGGGCCGCGTCGAGGAAGCGGCCGCCGTATACGCTGAAGACCTGGGGCTGGTCAAGTCGCTTCGTCGAGGACACCAAAACCCGAACAATGTCTGGGCGCTGCATGGCTATCACGAGTGTTTGGTGCGTCTTGGACGTACTGCCGAGGCCGCCGTCGTGAAGAAGCAGCTGGGAATAGCTGTAAGCGGTGCTGACGTGACGGTGAACTCGTCTTGCTTCTGTCGGCTCGAGGCTGGCAAATTGACAGCAACGGAAAAGAAATGCTGCAGCGGTAGAGAGTAGTCTCTTGATAACCCGATACCGTGAATATTCGAGTTCTCTAGCGTTTCGTTCATGCCTATTCCTCTGCTGGCTACTATTAGATGGGTCAGCAAAATGAGTCTCGACTCAAATAAAATCACATTCTTCGAACACCACGTCTGTAATATTCTTACTGTTGCCTCTAGATCCCCACAGGTCCCAAACATATACTCGACCAAGCATCAATCATTCGTCTAGTGTGAACCCCCCAAACCAGTTGATGAGCCGCATGTTGTCCAAGAACACATCCGGACTATGGGACCAAGGAGTGACGAGCATTAAACATGGCGTTACTTCCATGTAATGCACGTGTAAATAGTCGTCAAATATTCACACCGAGGTCTAATCTCCTTCACGGTCCAAAATGCTCGAGGAATCGTGGCAGTGTCGGACCCCACGCATAATTCGGGCCTCGATTGGCTTCCATCTTCCAAGTTCGAGATAATTTCTGCAGTCTGGCTTTGATTTTGTAAAAAAGTCAAAATTCGAGTTCATAATATTTTCTGAATGCCGATGGGGGGTTTCGATTTTAGTCACTCGCTCCTCTTCATCGGATGACAGCCTCAGACGCCGTTTGCATGGGCACCACCGCGCCCCAGGAGGCTTTCTGCCCAGGAAATGAGATAATTTCCCATCAATTGGCTTGATGTATGCGGATTCGATGGCCTAACAGTACTTGTGTCAGTTGACAAAATCAGGCGGTGCTGGAGTCGTGGAGTCCATGTCTGGATACCAGGGTGTCGAAATTCCTGAATGTATCTGACCAGATAGCGAAGTTAGAACCAATAAGGGAGAGATGTTTTTCGCCTCCATAATCCGCGTCATTGAGAGTATTCGCGATGAACCACCCCTGGTTTATCGAATCGAAAACCCCGATATTGGATCTTTCATTGTGGTGTGCCTCGTTGTCTCATAACTCGTAGTCGTGATATGTTTCATTGTCTGGTGGGTTACCATTTGGCTTGCCGGTTACTATGGAGTTGTTGATAGACGCATATTTCTCTTTGTTTTGTTGTTGGATTTGCTGTCCTATCCCATAGTAGTTTCTGATATGTTGGCAGGTTTATCGTGGTTGGGCAACGCGGTCCAAAAGATTGCGCCTTGGTACGCCATCATAGTCTCCGGGTCAGCCTGAGAAGTCCAAAGAAGAGGTGTATGTTTTAATGCTTCGAATTTCTGGGTCGTCTTGTGCGAGCTCGAAAACGAATATGATGTGTTCCATATTATGCCCCGCTGTAGTGACTTGTTTCGGGGGAGATGGTAACCCAGTTCAGTACCTCCTTGGTCTGGTCGGTAACTTGGAGTTCGGAAATGTAACTCTCGTGTTTTATCTTGAAATAGGGGACTTGGATACTTCTAAAAGACTTGTTAAGTGGATTAGACGTCTTCAAAGTGATCACAAATCGTGAGAAAACATGTCTCCGATTTCATAGACAGTACGCGTTGCCGTGGTCAAACGCCATTATAACGCTCCCCCGGACAATCAAAGCACTCCGTGATGACCGTCTGATAAGAAGTGTCGGACAAACTGTCTCTGCTCGATTAGTTGAACAATGGAGCTTTTGTAAACCTAAACTCGCTTCTTGCTCATTAACGGGGCAAGTTTGAGGATGCGAGGACTCTCCGAGCTTAGGTGGACTACCCGATCGGCATGACCTTGAGTGGCAACTCGGATTTGAGGTCTTCCCTCAAAAGTCTAATACTTGATGGTATTGCAACCCTTCTGGCATATTGGCGGAAGAGCCAGTATTTTATACAGCCCTGCCGCGGACATTGGGTCGTGCCTGTCTGGGTTGGAGACTTGGAGTGATGTTATTTTAGTCGAATAAAAGTCGTTGACCCGGTGGGTAAGGGTTTGATCGCTCAGAAACGCGAGAATGAATGACTCCATAATTTCCATGCTATTCCCAGTTGACAGAATTTCCTGAAACGGCTTGCTAATGCCGATTATGACTCGGGCAACTCGTTCCACGGTGGATGAAGAGTAGTTCTGGGGGAGGAGACACTAGTAGCTGTAGTGAAGCGTGAGCCCCTAGACTGGTTGATGAGGTGTAACAAAATGATCGTAGGTAAAGGTGTTTCAATTGGGGTCGATGGGGATTGTCGTTGATTTAGGATTGAGGCCAACGCCACCATGGAAACATGGAGTGTGAAGCGATACTTGTCGTTGCCAGGGCGGCTTCATAATCTGGTCAGTGGCCATAGCCTCTTTCTAAATAGAGGATAGAATGGGTTGGCAGTTATAAAGTTATTAATTGACGAGGAGTTTTACACTCAGCAAGAGAGAGAGAGTGACACGTACTCGCTCGACACTGCCCATTCATTCGGGCGTGGATGAAGTATGTTGAACGAGACCACACCATAAACCACATCCGGCAAGTATCGTATCGGATCTGACGATGACGCAACCGGGACTCGAGCCGGACTTCCGCTTAGGGCTTGATCGTAGGTCGTAAACGAGGAAACCCGACTCTGTGGCCTATGTTTCGAAGTAAGAAGCTATGCGAAGCTCGTTGATGATGTTCTGCGCGGAAACACCTGCGGCGGGGAAGTTATCCTGAGCGCTATTTAAAGTCATTGGGCACTGATAGAACGTCGACCAACCAACTCTCAACTATGTGCGGCACGTGATTGTAGGTCGGTAAGTAGATGTATATAAATGTGCAGCAATTTCCCCAGACACTTAGCCATATAGAGATGCGTTGCGCTGCATTCGGATTATACTTAAATTTCATAAACATAACATGACATGTTGTGTCCGTGGGGGATCATATCCGTCGAGGATTCTGTAGCTCATCAAAAGAAAAATGTTTTGTCGTTTCATCAAAACATGACGACAAGAGACCATCCAGCGCCACCAAGACTCGAGACAAGTCTAAAACCCAGGAAAGCCAAGGAAACCTTACAAACGGTGGCCCATATTCTGAGAAACCGGAAACACGAGGAAAACAAAAGACGCCGTTGCTCTTTGGCCGCTTCACCTGTTCACTTCTTCCTCTGCTTAGCTCTTCATCTCATCACCTCTTCATCTCCTCACCAAGGCCACCTTAACATCATCAGCGTATCGCTCAAAACCCACGTTAAAGCCCTTGCGGACACCAGGGACCCAAAAATCGCGGCCGTCAACGCTGCGGACGTCAAAGGTGCGCAGAGTTCCGGCAACCATCATCATGGCGACCTCGAAGCCGAAGACACGGCCCGGGCACAGGTTGCCAGCGACTCCAAAGGCGCGGACCTTGCGGATGAGGCTGTTGTTGAGCTCGCCGGTGCGGCCGTTGATGAAGCGGCCGGGAACGAAGCTGGCGGCGTCTGGACCCCACGTGTTGGCGTCGAGGTTGGACGCGCACATGGGCAGCAGGAAGATGTCGCCAGTGGACACGGCGAGGGGGTCTGAGCCGGGCATGGCAAGGCTGAAGTCGTTGCGGGCGAGACGAGGAACACCAGTCATGTGGAGGCGTAGGTTCTCGTACCAGGATGCCACGAGCCAGGGGCAAAGAGTCCGCACGTCGGTGAGATCCAGCTTGGGGGCACCTGAAGCCTCGCCGCGGACCTCCTTAAGCAGCTGGACCTCTGCCGAGATGACACGCATCAGATCAGGTGTGGCAAGAAGATGGCGCATGAGCCAGACGGAGAGTGTACTGGGAGTGGCGAGGAGACCGAGGGCAGAGACCATCTCGATGTTGAAGTAGTCTGGGTTCGTCTCCCAGTCGGGATCGGAGTGAGCAACGACGTTGATGGCGTGGGCAACGGTCTGGACGCGGGCTTCGCGATGCTCAAAGTGGAACGCGCGAAGACGGTCGCTGAGGAACTTGCGAGATTTGTAGGCAGGGCGGGCAGTGAGCCATGCTACGGGTCGGGAGAGGGAGTCAAAAGTCTCGCTCAGGTTCCTGTTCATAGTGTTAGTGAATAGATCTTATGTCGGCGGTAGACTTGTTGCTGATCCGGCGTGTAAGTCAAATATGGGGGACACTTACATGAACTCCTCGGCAAACTCGTGATCCATCCTCCAGGGGTTCTCGACGCCCCAGACAGCACTCGCCGTCGCGGAAACAGTCATACCAAACATCCAGTGAGCGAGGTTGACTTCGCTGTGAGCAGGCATCTGGTTCATCTGGTCCCAGACAAACGTGCCGGAGCGTTCAGAAAGAGCCTTGAGGTTCTCGATACCGCCAAACTCGACCTTGTGTAAAGGGCGCGGGTCGGCATCGAGAATGACGCGGATCGTCTTGGCTCCAAGTCCGAAGACACGAGGACCCACGTAAGCGAGGATCTGGGCGAGCCCCGTCTCGGACGTGTGCCGCGAGAGGCTGCGGTCCATGGACGTGTTGGCAACGATGATGCGCTTGAAGGGGATGTTGATGGTAAAGATAGGCGCTGCCGTCGACGCCAGCAGGCGGTTGACGTAGCGAGCGCTGTTGTTTTGCAAGCCGAGCAGGTGGCCGACCCAGGGGATGGCGCCTGCGAGGTTGGGCAGCTTGGATACGGAGAGGAGACCGGTGTGTAGGGGGATTTTGGACGAGTCTGAAGTAAAGGACGAGTCTTCTGAATCAGAGGGAGAGACAGAAGACTGGATGAGGCGGAGGAGGAACCGGGCCAGAGGGGCCAGGACAAAGAGGATGGTGACGATCAGAACGATCTCAACTGTTGCTGAGGAGAGCAAGTGGCTTACGGCCGGAGCCTTAGTGGCCAACGAGAACCACATGTCTTGTACGGTGGCCATTCTGGTATAAGCCGGTGCTGTCTTGTATGTGGGGATAAGAAGACAAGTAGTAGGAGGGGCTGGTCAACAAGAGGAGGAAGCTATCAACTAGAGGAAGAGGGTATCAACAAGAGGACGAGGTTGTCAGCTATAGTAGGAGGGTATCAACGAGATGAAGAAGATGACCGAGCAAGAGGTCATAAACGGTCCAACGGCTGAGAGGGTATAATCCACAAAGGGAGAGCCGAGATAGTTTACAACAGGATTATAAAAAGGATATCTAAACATCCTCGCCGCAACAAACGAACGGGGAAGCTCCTTTTATAACAATTCCCAAGACCCAGACCAACGTGATCAACTTCCGTTTGTCAGAGAGTCCTTCTCCTGTTTCTTCCGTCTTTGCCCTCTCTTTCGTACTCGGTTCTACCGAGATAGACGCAGAGGGGGCTCCGTCCGTACATGATCGATCGCTCCACCGCAGCGGCAACTGCGTGCTGCTGCTTGCTCACACCCTCCTCCGCTCTCGATATAGTTCGGGTTCGTTGCGTGTGTGCATGTGCGTGTGTCTTTCTCAGCCTGGTCACTCCTCCATCCTTTGTTGCTAAACACCCCCCCCCCCCCTCCCCCACCTCCTTCGTCCAAGCCTCGACTGCATCAAACTCGGACACGCGGATCGGTTCATGGATGGAGTCGAAAGGAGGGGGGCGTAGGATAGGAAGAAGGGGTGGGCGTGAAGGAGAAACCGGGAAAAGCAAAACGGCCCACGTTTTCCCACGCGGGAAAGCCAACTCTTGACGGGCCCAAAGGTGATGGTTTGCCTGCAACGTGCCAACGCGCAGGGAGCGACTCCAACGAAACAAAAAGAGGTGCTGCCGGCTGGCGCGGGGCGA
Source organism: Dactylonectria alcacerensis (assembly GCA_029931735.1). Taxonomy (NCBI): domain Eukaryota; kingdom Fungi; phylum Ascomycota; class Sordariomycetes; order Hypocreales; family Nectriaceae; genus Dactylonectria; species Dactylonectria alcacerensis. Next base: position 4,564,757 of record JAPMUZ010000003.1, on the reverse strand, counting down.
GCCAGTCAAGATGGACGCGGAGGCCCGGGTTGGGAGTCGAACAACATGGCCCCGTTCTGTCTCTCTCCACCCCTCCTCCTCGTCGTCGTTTGTTGTTGGTGGTTGAAAACGGGGCCCTGGTTTGACGCAAGGCAAAGGCAGAGGCAAAGCAATGCAGAGGCAAGGCGAGACAAGGACGCAGGTCGAGAAAGAGGAGGGAGGGGCAGAGTAAACCAAAAAAGCAACGCTAGGGACCGACAGTAGTATATGTATGATATGATACGGCCGCAGATTGGAGGGAGGAGGGGGGGAAGGGCCCACGGGATATGACAGCACGGGAACTGGGGCGTGGGTATTGGACAGGTTCGGAGAGAAGATGAAACAAATGATCACATGTGGTCTATCGGAGAATAGTATGTAGTATCGAGGAGGATACGGCTCAAATGGACATTCTCGGAACAGAGAAAGTCCTGAGACATGGGTTCGGGGGTCAAGAACAAACAGATAGGGACCTAGAAGAGAGACGGCATACAAGAGAGAAAGCAGAACAGGTCCAGGTCCAGGTCCAGGTCCCCAAAACGACACAACCCATCGATCCATATGCTCCATTGGCCAGCCGCTCTGGCATGCATGCGAACCCCACTGTTCGTGTCAAGGTGCAGAAGCGGCCGTGGCAAAGGGGCGGTTGCGAGGTCGTCATAGGCTCGCAGAAATCAGACACCCCCCTCCCCAAGCCCAAGCTTAGTCGTTGCAACTAGGCGAAAGACCCTTAGCAGTTTTAGAAGCTATGTAATTTGGTCGGGATTTTCCGATGCTTGCGAGATTCGTTATTGTAATTGTCGCGCGCTCTCTCTTTATGTCTCCGGGTTGTGCTGCTCCGTCTTGTCAGGACGGCCCGGCTGTAGCTCCGGAGTCCCACCGAGAAGATGCGGCAGCATGGGTCTGGTTATCGTTGCTGATGCATTTCTAGGTCGCAGGGGTTTATAGATATGTGCTTTTTATTTATTTATTTTCCCTGGGATTTATAGCACTCGTTATTACGGAGTAGACTGTAAATGCGACTCTGGCACCCGATCAGCGGAGCCTCCCCCATCCCTCGTAGCCTGGACCCGAGCCCAAGGAGCGGCCCGCCCACCTCATCGACGGTGGCGTCAAGAACCCGGTTCTTAACAGTGAGTACTAGCTAGAGGTTAGGTAGCATTCGATGACCCGGAGAAACAGTTTGGAGAGATGCACCAACTTCTCTAGCACCATGCCATGGGAAATCGACGCCCAGATAGCGTAGGGCCGTACGTCTAGTGACCATTCTGTGGCCCTGTTCGTCTTTGCCGTAGCGCCATGTACGGAGGGAGGGCAAGCGTAGCGTCAAGCGGGGACGGAACCGAGACAGAGGCCGCGCGCGGGCTGTGGGCTCGTGGCAAGTGGCAGTGGCGCCGGCGGTTCGCCCGGGGGGAGTGAAGAAGAGGCGTTGATGGAGGCGTTGATGGAGGCGTTGATGAAGACGCCAATAGCCCGATCTAGACGAGGCAAAGGGACGAACCAAGGCCGTGAAGCTGGACGTCGTGATATACCGTAGTGCGGGTTTACTTGTAAGAGCTTGGCCGCTGGCTTGGAGACCACCCCCAAGACGAAAAGACGCAGCAACAAAGAGAAAGAAACAGAAAGAAGGACAAGAAAAAAAAGAGGGGAATGACTGAATGGATGACCCGAGGCCAAGGGACCGACCAGACCCTGGACCAACCATGATGCTGTGTAGATGGACTACTGCGTAGCATCTGGCCTCCTCTACGACTATACTAGGCATGTACGCAACGCCCAGGATGCTACCGCTGCTGCTGTCACCACAGGCTCTCTCACTACCCGGATATGGAAACCTCGATGGTCACCGACCGATGACGGGCTACGTCAACCCGCCAGGCCGATCTACTAAAGCAGCCCGAGCCTGTCTGGGTTGGGAGGAGGAAACAAACAACGACCGACCACATATCGCGTCCTTCCTTCTTTCGTCCCGGGGCCTCCGCAACGGGCCGGACCATTGGTCCCGAAGCGGCAATGGAAGGACAAAGACCAAAGCAAGGCCCCCCGTGCTGAAAGGTGAGGAAAGGCGGGTGCGTATTTCCCACCGAGAAACGTGGGTTTTGTCTCATGGGACTGAGCTTCGGCGACGCGCGAGACAAAAATGAGGCCCGGATCTGTTCACCTCGGTCTGGGGCATTCTGGACGTTCTCGAGGTGGCGGAGACAGAGAAACGGGGGGGGGGGGAGGGGGGATCTGTTTCTCTGCCCTACTTTCGTTTTTTCCCTTTGGGGGTCCTTGCAGCAGAGCCGTCGAAAATGCAAGGCCCCATGGGTCCCTACTATTCCCCCTCAAGTCGCTGATGTCGAAGGCAGAGGGAACTGGGCGTCGTGACCCGAACGGCCGAGGGTGATAGGGCTGGGAGCCTCCACGTCACTCCGAGACAGATGATGGTGGCTTTTGGGCCCCTTTTTTTTTCTTTTTCCCTCTGAGCTGGTGTCTCGCTTGTTCGGGATACTCCCCCCTCCCTCTTCTCTAGCTGGGTATCCTAGGGACCTAGAGAACCAGGGCTACCCACGAGGGAAACTAAAGCGCCCTCCCCTCCCTTGCTTGAAGCCAATTGCGAAAGAGTGCAACCGTAATTAACTACAAAGTCCATACGTTGAGAGGCACCCATTCAGACCCAAATGACGACTCAAAAAGGCATTGAAAGAGAGCCTCGACAAAAAGGGCCAACATTCATTTCATCATCGACGCAGTTGGCGTGCGAGTGGAGCCCCCGGGACCATGGACCGGGAAGCGGCAACGACTCGTTGGACAGACTGGAAGACGGCTCACCGGGGACGGACGAACCAACGGCACTTTTCTTGTTCTCGAGTCCTGCCCGATTCCCTCGAGCCAAACCATCGGTAAGCGTATCTTGACGTGTCGAGGCCATTGGGCGGCGTAGTGCAGTAGAGCCAACCCTGTACCGGTACAAGCTGCGAATGGACAAGGTCCCCAAGAGCACAGGGCCCCCAGCCGAGGATCCCGGCGTCGAACCGGGGTGTCGTCATGACCCATTGGATGGGACCCATGGGGCTTATTGGGCAGATAGACTGGGGATGGTGCTGCTGCAGAGGTAGTTTCTGGGTCGTTTACAGGGCACGCAACAAATGGACCAAGATACGGGCCTAACATGAGGCCGCATGTCTTTGTGTGTAGCAGAAGCACGAGGATGGAGGCGGTAACTAGGACCTAAGACGAGGTGCAGAGTGCAGAGTGCAGATGTCGGTGCCCTATGGTACGCGCGCCTGCTATAGTACGTGCGTCGACGGGCTCCCCATAGTAAGCCCAATTGCCCAATACCAGGCCGACGAAGCTTGAAGCTGCGCGCACTCCATCTTCCATCCGTGCCGCGTGCCTGGGGAGCTGTATGTACGGTCCATGTGCCATGTGTGGAAGAGGCGGCCTCATGTGAAGAAGAGGGCCATCCCATCCGTCCTGATGCTGCTGCGAGGCACACGGCATCTCAGCCAGCCATCCAGAACCCGTTTAGGCCACACCTACCTACGTGTCGGGAAGGGCGGTGGATGGTCCAGCTTGTTTCCTGCTGCTTGAATGGTCACCCTTTCGGGACTCGGTCCAGATGGAGTAGGCGAACCTTGACCGACAGATTGGGGTCAGAAGCGGCCCTGGAGAAACTCCCGGGGAGAGACGAGGGAGAGAGGCCCTTGAGCTACTCCGTACTATTGGGTGGGGGATGGAAGAGGAGGGGAAGCAACATGCCGAGTAGGATAAAGGCCGGTGAGCGGAGAAGAGGCGAGTGACATGGGGGGTGAGGAGGGAGAAAACAACGACATCCCGACCCGGAACCGCATGTATGTACATGACGAGTACAGGCAAGAAACATGTTAGCATGCCAGCAGCTACCTAGGTAGTTATGTACATTGGATTACCCCATGGCAAACGAGGGATTTTTAAACAGCACATCAACAACGCATCATCATGGGAAAAAGAGAAAGCGAAGTGCAGGCTCAGGCCAGGCCAGGCCAAAGGAAAGGCGGGGAGGAGGAGTTAGTTAAAGAGCAACCCTAGCTCGGCGAAGTAAGCCATTGGCAACGGGACGGGACGGGACGGGTACACAATTACTGGGGCTCTTTGATAGAAAAACAGACAATTGCGGATGGCCGGAAATAATAAGCAAAGGGAAGAATTGGGATATACAATATTATTGATAAGTTGGACGCAATATGGGCGGCGTCGTCACCCGATGCTCAAGAGGCGGCGGCGGTGGCGGTGGATGATGGGCTGGATTAGATGCATACAGCTTCAACCGCCCGCGGAAAAGGCGTTCGCCCAGAAGGGGTTCTAGTCTCATTTTTTTAGTTTTCTCATTTTGTATACCTAGATAGATGCCTACGCCCGCCCTAGCCTCGCATAGACCTTTTCCTTTATGTGAATATGCCGTTGGTGGACAACAACGGCTGGAGACTGGGGCTACCCTTTTGGTTTTGGTAGGTGGGTGAAAGATCGACAGGATCATCCTCAAAGCCGCCCCCCCGAACGCAAGTGCCGGCCGGGCTTATCATGTGGGCGACGCGGAGGAGGCCGAGACATTTCAGCGAACTAGAATTTAAGAGAGAGAAAAAACACGCAAAAAAGAGGATGATGACCGGGGGTGATGGGCCTCGAAAACAGGCCGCCTGGGGGGCTTGGTTGAACAAGGGGAAGGGGAAGGGGAAGGGATGTTTGTGTAAGGGGAAAGGGAAAGACAAAGTGAGAACAGAAACAAAAACCCATGAAATGGACCCCAATTGACCAGCCAGAACACAGCACATGGTCATCGAGAATTTGTTTCTTTGGTCTCCAAGGTTATGGTTCTGATGATGCTGGTTCGATGTCCCAAACGTCGGAAGCCATACCACCAAAAACTCCGTAGAGCCGCTCCCCAGTACCTAGGACCAGGGCCATGCTCTGCCCTGTTCTGTTTCTGCCAATTTACAAAATCCCCATTACACTGACTCCCCCCTGCTTCAGCTAGCTAGTGCTCGTTCAGCGGGAACACCCTCCCTGCTGACGTTGCTATTTACGGCCCGTCCGCCACAACCCGGGGGGGAGGTGGGAGGGAAGAACAAACCACTCGTCGACCCTTGAGCCACCGGGACAAGCTCGCAGAACGGAACGGGGAGCTCTGATATGTGTTGATGGGACCCGATGACGATTTTACGGGGGCATTGTCGTACGACTCCCAAGAGAATGGGCGGCCATTGATGCAGCCTGTGACTTGGAGGGGACCAGGGGGGTGCTGTACCCAGTACAGCTACAGCTATCAGTCAATGTTTACGCGGAAGGATTTCGTCTTCGCTGGCTTGCATCGCTGTGTATTCCTTGCAAACGCAAACAATTCCTTCTTCCATTCCTTGCTCCTTCCTCTATTCATGTTTCCTTTTTTCTTCTTTGCTTATTTAATTTTTGTTTTTATTTTTATTTCTTTTCGTTCCCGGTCCCGGGGCCCGGATTGGGGTGGTGTGGAGAGCTGCGCGAAAGACGTGCCGCTGCTCGATCTTACGACAATCGCTTTATCCCGAGACATTTGATGCATCGACTTCTCCTCTTTGGGGGGATGAGGGGGGTTACTATTTCCCGCTGCTACTTTTTTTTTTTTTTTTTTTTTTTTTGCTTTTTCCCGTGAGGAATGATGCTGCTACCTCATATTCCACTCACTAGTTCAGCGCCGCATCGACCTCTTCGGGACTAATTGTCTACAACCTCAGCTTACACCGGCCGCTTCTCACATAAACCAAACTAACTACAACAACATAGCAACGAAACGGATTGCGGGATATGGGGGGGCGACGCTTTTCTGCTCGGTCCCCTGCTGCATGCAGTCGTTCTGCAACCGCTCAGCCCACCTGCTGCGGCGATTGGTCTGATGCCGCCTCTTCGATTCTGCGAGTCTCGTCTGGGCGGGGTCAAGCTTCATTCCAATTGCCCAATGTCTCACGCCGTTGGGTCATGCTGCTTGCTCACTTGCTTGTCTCATCCCGCTTTCGGTGCAGTTCCAGTGCAGTCCAGGCCAGTCCAGGCCCCTTGTTCTGACCCGGGGATCTAGCTGCAGGACGGCGTGCCGGGGACTGCATTGCCGAGACAATCGGCCAAATCGAGTTTCCCATGTGGTTTTTGCCTTGTGTTGGTTTGTGTTGCCTCATCTGCCTTCTTACTTGTGTGTGTGATGTATGTGTGTGTGTGTTTGTGTGTGTGGTATGTGTACTGGTTTCTGGTCCTACACCTTGGAAATAAATATACTAACACCAAGACTAAGACATCAATGCTACCCAACGAACATAGTGGCATCTCATAAACCCACACAGCTCCAAGCATCTCCACAGCCCACACAGACTAGCCAGACGCCCCCTCATGCCCTTGTTCTCGTCCTCGTCCTCTTCTTTCATCCTCTGTTAACCTACACTAAACCATCCCCCCTGCCCTTGTTCCCTGCCCACGTCTCCCGTAAGCCCCATCCCAGGATATCTGCACGCAGAACGACCCTAGCATGGGATGGGAAAAGACACCATCAAAGAGCCCAACCCAGGGCGGAGGGGGGGAACCCCCATCCAACCCAAAACCCAGAGATCCGGGTTGCTAGACAGAAGAGAGGTGGAGGCATGTACCAGTACTTGTTTGGCTCTTCTACCAGCTTTCATCATTTGTGTTACGTTCTCCTCCATCTTGTCCATGGGTCTCACGTAGCCAAGTTCTGCGCGCCCACATGGTTTCTGCCACCTTCAAGTCTTCTGGAATGTCTCGTCCACTCGAGCTACTCGGTGGCCCGTCTCGTCCCTGTTTCTCTCCTCAGTTTTCTGCTTCCCGTCGCTTCACTCTACTTCCCCAGTTCCTCCACCACTTCATCAGAAAACAGGCCATCTCAATTAAATTCCGGCCTACCGAAACAAAAGATCCGTCCTGTCGACATTCCCAGAAGTCGAGAATAGCCCCGAAACAGCAATGTCTCTCTTCTCCACTCGATTCGCACCCACAAACCCATCCCATCCCACTTCTTTCAACCTCCAACCTTATCTGCCGGGCGCTTCGAGAGCCTGCTCTCATCCCTGGTTCGCCATCGTCAGTGGTTGCCGGCCTCCATCATGAGACCCAGAAAATGGTCATGAAGGATTCCTCACCAGACTTGTCGTTTCTTTTTTGCCTACCCAAAATAGAAGATTATCTGTGATTTTAATTCCCAGTCTTCAAATCAGTTGCCTCGGTGGCTTGTCCACTTTTCTCATCAACCCTGAATCCTTACAATTACCCGTGCCCTTCGGGATAAATCTGGTCCACTCGCTCAATGCCTTTTCAGCCTTCTCTTCTCGTCTCGTTTTCGTTCGTTATCTGGCTTGTCTTTTCCGTGACTCCCTTGCTCGCTCGCTCTCTGTGCGGTCCACCATCGTACCGCCCGTGTCGGTCTCTTCCTCTAAGAGCAACCGCTTGGGCTTGAGCTAGTTTCATGCGCTCATCCCCAGGGCGAGTAATCCATACACTACGGGACTAGTTGCCTTGCTCCGCCTCTTCTCTGACGCCCCCCCTCCATCCCGCCCCGAGGCTCTCTCTTACTCTTGTCGTTGCCTCTCTCTGTCTCTCTTTCTCTTTCGCCTCATCTCGACTCACGCCCCCTTACCCACTCTCCATCTTCACCTCCACGACTCCGAAAAGCCTCGCCGGCCTCCTCAGATGACTTGAAGCAAGTGTCTCAAACGGTCACGATCCTCTATTGAGGCGGCGGTGGCACCATGTTTTGGAGCCGGGCGGCAGATATCGCAGCCCGCTACCGTTGAGCTAGCTGGCCCAACTGCATGACATTGGGAACCGTGACCAAAGCCAGGCCATGATATCCAGCGTCCTAGATTGGTCCACCCGACGTCAACAGCCATGGATGGTCCACGAGGAACGGGCTAGCCTCGGATCGCCACCGCATCGTGGTTGTATCGATGCTAGACTATGTATTGCCAAGTCATCACTCTTACCACCAAGACGACGCCGCTTGCCGCTGTTCTAGTCCGCGGCCAGGGCCATATGTGTGTTCGAGGCTGTTAGATCCCAAACGAGCGAGCAACAGGATACCCACCGCCTCCAAAGATGCCAAGTCGGTCACTATCGTCAGGCTCTCAGTGCATGCTGCCTTTGTTGATGCCTTGGCTCCTCTGCTGCTGCCCTGTCTTCTCTATTGTTGCACAGCCTACTCTCGTGCTGCCCTGCTACCCTGCCCTACCATGTCTCCTAGCAGCACCATCAATATTACGGTGAAGGCTGCAGACCCGCGGCGTCAGACCCAAGACCCACGATGCCAATACATACTCTTTTCTCTCTCATTGCTGCAGCTGTACTGTACATACTTATAGAGCCCCATGTAGTCACTTCCCACCCCCCTTACTCGTCTCCTCGCTTCCATGTCAAGAGCAGACCACAACAGCACGTATATCTCTCCATGCGTTCCCCAGAACCATGCGCGAGAATGGATGCGCCCATCAACGCTGGCCAAGAGTAATTGGCCAATTGTGCCCCTCCCGTAGTCAGCGTCAAATCATCCCTCCAAGCAAGCGTCTAACGTCATCACTTTGCTGCTACTGCTGCTTGTCCTCCCTCAGGCCCGGACACCCACGAACCGACCTCGGTCTCGGCCACCAACCATCGGGAAGAACAGTATCTGCGCTGCGCCAGCTTTCTCTCGAGCTGTGCATATCGCGCCATTTGCTTCCGGGAGCTTGGAATCAGTTTCTGCCCCTCTCCGCTCTAGCTGACATGCTCAGAGCGAGTCATGCCACAGGGATGAACTTTAACAACAGTCAGGTTCAGATTCTAGCCAGTGCCTCATTTAATTTTCCCGATTCCACATCATGGAGTTTAACTTTCGGTCTTATCGACTCTCATCGGATTGCCCGGCCTGATCACGTTGGCCCCTGGCCGTAAGAAACTCAGGCGCCTCATGTCTAACCACGGGCGTTTGACTATCTCCCGTGCCTAGATCTCACGGGTTTACCCAGCATGACATCGTTTCACGCACCCCACAGCCCAGGTGCCACTTCAATGAGTTAGTATCTCGGCATGAACTCAGTTCTCCACCTCTGTCCCACGTCGTAGTTTGTGATGGCTTCACGGCAGAGAAACTTCATGATCAGAACGATGTGTTTGAGCACCCGCCGTGGCGGACCGGGAAGGCCGGCCTCGGTTACGCAGATCGAACAGCGATTCGAGTCGTCTCAAGTAGATACATGTGGCGAGGGTACAAGGCACGAATTCAATAGCTTCAAGCCCAAAAAACGTAAAGGTTCACCAATGCAAGCCCTCGGAGACGTTCTCAGATCACCATTGGCTTCCAGAGTAGCGGGAAGGGGACTGATTTGCCAATATCAGGCTTCTAAATCACAATCTGCCGCGGCTCGTACGAGTTTAACGCCTCTAGAAAGTATCCGATCCAATAACATACTCCTACCCTGGGAGATTCTACTTGTGATCGTATGACTTCCTCCAGTTTAGCTGCTAGTAGAGATAAGTCTCTCAAGAACACAACATCAAGCGCAGGTCCTTTGCTTAACCGTGCATTTGTAAGCCTGTTGATCTCGAGTCCGTGTCATCCAGCACAGCTTCGACTGTTGAGGAGCGGATACTAGTAATAGGTTATTGAAATAAGTCCAGGTAATTCATCCCGCTGCGAATCTTGTACTCATCAAGGAATGTGAATAGGAGTTGCCAGCCATTTATCCCGAGTATGTGATATGGTTGACTAGAAAACAATGGTGAACCTTGAGTCAGCGATATCAGCAGAAGCGAGAGTTTGATTATAATCAGCCTTCATGCATCTTATCAATTCACATCCCCCTCCAATATTATAAGGGCAACGAAACAAAAGAACAAAGCATCACCAAGTCATGAAAGTCGCCCTACCCTACACCCACACGCAAATTATGGGCGAGTTGTAGTCAACGCAGGCTTTCGTTTTTCGTATGCTCGCCTTCTGGCCAACTTCAAGTTTCGAAGCCAGTGTCTAAATAAAAGTCAAAATTTTGCGCCTAGTTTCCGGTTTAGAAATAGCTGATCGTAGCGTATCTCCTCTTGCCTATTAAGCTCTAACCATACATGTCTCAGCTAGCAAAGAAACCTTTGAGGCTATTCAACAGCCATAAGAGTTCTAACAATCATCTTTAGTCAAGTTATGAGACGGATGTTAATCAAGACCTTGGGGATCTGGTGAGAAATGAAGGACTAATGAACAAGCACCGCGTCATTATTGAACTACTCGAGGACATAGTAGAATAAGAGGCTAAGATTAAGTAGTTAAGAGAGCGATGGAGCTTAATTTACTCTTGCTAGTTCCCGGCATTTCTTGGCTTCTTGAACCACAGTATAGACTATGATAGACATGATGTTAACATAGAGTAGTATTTTGCATCTCTACAGTTGGTGGAACCCGGGTGCCAATCTGAGTTCCATAGAGCATACGCGCACACGAAGCATCAAGAGGGATATGAAGAACCAGACTACTCAATTTCCAATCGTGCTTGTAAGAATAACCCTCACTTATTAACTACAATTAAGGCACATAATTCAGAATAAAGCCGAGGCATTGGTCGTCAATCTGAGAAGCGTGCCGCAACTCCATTACTATCAAGCTATCTTGCAAATCAGGCCTTGTTAACACCCGTCGTTGAGTCTAATTCATCTTCGCAAAAACAAACGGGAAAAACAAAAGCAACCAAAACAAGGTATCGCAGGGTATCAATCCCAAACCCATTCCTCCCAGTCCGGCGAGGCCGAGCGATGAGGCGTAATCTCGCCAATTCCGCCACGGCCAGAAATCGACCCCCATACTGTACACACTCTGCAAAGGGAAAACCCAGTCTACCAAGTGACTTCTTTCATCACCCATAGTTGGTTTTGGGTCTAGCGCCCCGGAAAGTCGCCCGTCCTGAGATGGCCCAACCGCCCTTCATCTCATAATGAGTGGGTATCATAACAGCTCATGGAATCCTCATTCGCCCAGTTTCAGACCGCACAAAGTTGAAAAAGGGATATGAACCAAAACAAACAGCCAAATAGAAATAGCCAAACGTAAAAGAGAACACGCAAGAAACAACCGTCTAAAAGTCCTTGACAATCCTGTTAAAGTCCCAAATAAAATACCGAGCGAGGGATGACACTGAAGTCACTAATCAAGCGGGTGTGTGTCGGTCGCCGTAATGACAGCGAGACCGGGATATCGTGTAAATGCTACCGTCGAGAGTTGTTGAACCATGAATGGATCCAGCCAAGAAGAGTTGGGATATCGTCAAAAAAATAGAGATCGTGTATCATGCAAGCAAAATCATGTCGCAATGCGCTTCGTTCCCGCTCCAAAAAAGCAAAATAAAATGTCATCATAAGTCGTTAGGGTATGTCTTGGCCGTGTTTAACGGCTGAAAAGTGTGTGGAGATCGTAGCTCGAGAGATGTACACGAGCATCGACTGTGTCCGCAAGCTTCCTCTAATAAGCGGTTGCTGTGGATCCTTCGCTTGTCGCAACGGCGACTAATGCCTCCAGGCGTCCCAAGGGGTCTCCGTTCCCAGGTCGCTCCTGTGGTTGCTGCTGTTGTTGGTGCTGAATGTGATGGTGTTGTTGAGGTTGAGTCTCCTTGACGGGGAACCCGCTGAAGCCGGTGAAGTTGGGATGAACCATGCGGTCAACGTGGGCCATCCGAGGGTCCTGGTCCGGAATCGGTCTGGTGTCTCGATGGACAGTCACTGGTCCGTGATACCAGCCGTGGCGCTTACTGTCTCTGGATGTGGTGGATGGTGCTGACATCGTATGCTGATGCATGGCCCTAGTAGCAGCGGTAGACTTGGGGGTCTGGTATGACGGTGGCTGCTGATCCTCAAATCTGACTATCGGGGGATTCACTCTCACTTGCTCCGCCTGGGCTTGAACAGCCTTGTTGGCCTCGGATGCCCAAACCCCGGCACTATCGCGAGGTGGAGTGCTGTGGTTGATATCCAGTCGGCCAAGGCCCCGTTGCAGGCCGGCGTCATACATGTTGAGGTTCCTTCGTTCCTCTGGGGCCACCGCCTCGACGGGAACTTGCTGATACATCTGACGCATGTGGGCCTCGGAGTCGATCATCATGGGTGATGGGTGTCGCCTGGGAGGTGTAGCTGGACGCTGAGGAAGAGGATCGAAAGACTCAATACCAGGAAGTCGTAGTGTGGACTGCGGGTTAGAAGGGGTGGCAATGGGCGGGGGTGCATTTGGCCTGACCGAAGACTGGCTGACAACTGTGCTTAGTTGGCTTGGATGGCCGTTGGGATTACGGCTATCCGGGTGCCATGTTCGCCGGCGCCACGCTTCGTCAGACATGCTCGACATTGATTCCCGTCGCGGCCATTGCTGTGCCGGAGCGTTTGGAGACGCAGTCATATTGCCGTTGGCAGACGGATAAGGGCCACCGTTGGGCATGTTCACAGGCACAGGTCCTGGCCCAAACATTGGTCGTCCGATGGAGATGGTTGGAGGGGACTGGAATGGATTTCCACCAGAAGGCACGCTCAGTCGGCGGCCAGGAGTTCGAGAGCCAGTTGCGTAGACACTGTGAGACCTCGAGTGCGAGGACGCGGGAGATGCCACTCCGGAGCCCCATCGAGGACTTCCCTGCCCAGTTGAGAAGGTTGCCGAAGTTGGGGTACTAAACTCGCTTGGCGAGGCGGGTCGATACGGGGGATATGGGCCGTCGACAGGGGCGCGATAGTTTTCGAGTGACAGGCGAGATCTCGGGTCGGCCATGACAAGCGGAGGGGGCCGGCGTCGAGCATCCGCAACAGTGCTGTAAGTAGAACCAACAGAGCTCATGCTCGTGATGCTAGAGGTCGACAGCGACTTGGAGTGGCCGCGGACTGGACCTCCAGCGCTGCCACCAGTAGACGCCCTCGCTCTGTTACCGGCCTGTCTCACCCGATCAGTTCTCATCTGTCTCTGAAATCTGGAACCCGTGGCCGCCAGTGAATCGAGAGGGATGTTCTCATTCACATGAACCGTCTGGGCGTGTTGCCTCAAATTGTCGAGCCTCGAGAAGCGCCGGGAGCAGTGACACTGAAAGGGTCGCTCTCCAGTGTGTTTTCTTGTTACATGTTAGCCAAAGTACACCTCGCCGTCGGCGCTTGGTTGGTGGCGGGCCGTACCTGATGTGCCTCGCCAAATGCTCACTACGTGTGAAGCTCAAATTGCAAGGCGGATAGTCGACACAATAGAAACGCTGGGACTTCTTCTTCTTGCCGGACCTAGAGCCGTCCGCGCCGACACTGTCATCATCTGAGCCAGCACCCTCATCGATGGTGCCCGTTTCTCCGTCCGAATCATCCATATCTACATCTGCTGAGTCCGCGGACTTGGTTGAGTGTTGCGAGTTGTCACGCCTGGGTAGGCGAGGGTTGGGCGATTCGTCGGGTATCTGCACGGTCTGCGGGAAGGGACTCGAAGGTAGAGGCTTCTGGTTAGCCATGGAAGGGTTGAATGTCGCTCGGGTAGGCGTCGCTGCGTCGTCTGCAAGTATCGAAGGCTGCTGGTGGGGCGCGGTGTTCGGCCGAGGGGTCACTGGTGATGATGCCATGACGTCGTCCCGGGATACGTTGTTAATGAGGGGCGAGTTCACCGGTCGAAACGTAGCCGCCATAGCGACGGGGGAGTCGTGAGAGCCAGCGATGGTGGTGATGACCGTCGATAGATGAGAAGCGATCAATGTGGCGAAAAGGCGAAAGTCGAGTACGGATAACGAAAAGCGACGGCGTCGCACTCGCGAACAAGCAGCACAGTTGTTTCTTTGTGTGCAGAGGTGAGAACGCTCGGTTGTCTGCCGGCGGGCGGGATATTCCAGTCGCACCGGACAGCCTTGATGAGGCTGATGGTGAGACAGCCAACGAAGTCCTAATGGGTGCGGGGCGGGTGTCGTCGGCCAAGCGCAAGTGCCCCCTGATGAACGGACGGCCCTACTGCGAGCAAAGCAGCCGATGGAGGTCTCAAGGGCGAGTGAAACGATGAGGGGCCAAGAGGCGGGGCCGGATGCAACGGGAGCGGACAGATCAAGAGGCAAGGAGGATGAAATGGAGGGGAGAGAAACAAGTGACGACCAAGAGGGGCAGCGAAGAGGAGGTCGACAAGCAAGAGCGCCTTGCGTCTGAGTATGAGGTTGACGACTTGAGAAGAGAGGCGTCTTAGGTCTTAGGTGTGCCTCAAAGACATGCGAGGAAATGCCGGTGGGGAGTGCGGCGTGCGTGGTGGTGATGCAAGCGAGCAGCAGCCAGGGCCTAGATCTGTTGCACCAGGCTTCAGCGACACAGGGCAGGGCAGCACAACACAGCCAGCTAGGGCAAGTAATAAGTCAAGTCAGGCACAGTCGGTGAGTCTTGATTCAGTCGACGGGGCGTCCTCTGTGAGTATCTGTCGGCGCTGCCTTGACGATGGCTCATCAGAGGTGAGAGAGAGGCGACTTGATGAGAGGATTGTTTTGTCAGAGCCTGGGTGTGCGGGTGAGAGCGAGGCAAAGACAAAGAAAGGCCCAGGGCAAAAAAGGCGAACGGAGGAAGAACAGGGGCAGCAAGGGACGGGTGGCAGGGGCAGCGTGGCGATGATGTATGTCTTTGGCTGCTTTTCCGCCCCAAAATCGATTGTCTTGGTGGAGTCCGGATCCGGGATGGAGGGATGGATCGAGTCGCCAGTCCCTACCCTAAGCCGGAGTCTAGCTAGTTCGCGTTGGCCGACCAATCAACCCAGCGTCCAGCCACCGAAGAGAGTCGCCTTGGTCGTCTTGGTCCTGTTCCTCATCGATCCGGGCAGCCGCAAAGGAAACCTAAAAGAAAAAAAAGAGGGAGAACGGGCTGGCTCTGGCTTCGTCTTCGGGCATGTCCTGTTGCTGGGTGTTGATGGTGGCCTGGTCCCGGTGTGCTGGGCTGTTTTGATCCACCGTCTTGCCAATCAACCAACCGGCTGATGTGGATAAGCTGGGTCTTGCTGTGACGAGACCGACCGAGGAGGCGGATGGATGCGAATGCAGCCGTCTTTCTTTGGGCAGCGAGGTGGGATGTGGTGGGAGGATGTAAAGGATGGGATCAAATCATCAAACGAATGAGCATGGGGATGGGTGGGTGGGTGGAATGTGTACATATGAATAGTAGGAGGTAGGAGTCAAGGCAGAAGATCAGTAGTTTGGTTCCCTCATCGAGAAGCCGGTCGAGGCTCTCTATCCATGGACCAGACGCTGACCGGTTTTCGAGAGAGTGGCACAGCTGCTCGCTCGCTGAGAACCATTCCGCTGCTTGCGTAGCACTGGGTGATCGCAGCTCTGGTAACTGGAGCACCGGACAAGAGCACGAACCACAGACATGGTGTGCGCATTAGCGACTTTCTTTGCTTCCCGTCTTCTGGTCCTCCAGTCTCATCCTCCAGTTCTTCCCGTCATCTCCAACTCGGTAACCCCCGACCTGACTGACGGGCTTCTGGGAACGGAGCCTGGGCGGGGGTAAGACGTCAGGTACAGGTCACCTGCACTGGCTAGCATGGGCGGGCCAGGTACATGGCGTCGCAGTGTCCCAGTACCTGAGGTGATGCATGCCTGGCCTTGCCCTTGTAAACCTAAGCTGCGATTCCCATCAGGTGCTTGACCGGGGAATCCAGCCCTCACGCAGCGAAGCAGCGCGCCTAGCCTGTTCTTGGCCGGCCTCTTCCGTACAACCATAATCTTCACAGTCGAAGTTCGCCGACGGGCTGGGTCTTGGATGCATCCAAGGTCACTGCTAGCCGCCAGGAGGCTGGATGTAATCAACACGGAAGAGGTTCAACGCCATCAACCCAGCAGCGCGTCCAGCATCCCTTCTCCCCCCAAAGGTCCCCCAGCTGAGGTGACGGTGCACTCTGCAAACCGACCTGCAGGCGTCGTCGCCCTCCCTAGTCCCACCCCTAGTCCATCCCTAGTCCGGCCCACCATGCATGCGAGGGGCTGGCCCTCTTGTCGCCCGTGGGCTAGTGGGTCAGGGGGACGACATGCGAGAGGGGCAGCCCGGCGGCCAGCAGCGCTTTGATTCACAGGGACCCGCGGCCGATGCGATGTGCGATTAAAAATAAACCCACGTACGGCCAGTCAGATGGTTAGCCCAAGGCTAGGTTATGTCCTGCTGCTGCCTCGAACCCGTCCCTGAACTGACGCAAGTGAGCCGGGGGGAGGATGGGGGGCTGGCTTGCAAGGTGCGGAGTAGACGGACAAGACGGATCACGGACGGTATACCAGATACTCTGGCTTTGAGTCACTCGCTGCGACTCAACTGGTGGCATGTCGGAACAGACGGACGTGTAAACTGCATGCCAGGGTATGGAGCAGGTAGACAAGGGATCCGTGCCATGAGCCTTCAGTCCGAGATGTGGTTGGACGAAACGGGATGTTGATTGCATCTGAGCAAGCTTCGAGGTCATCTGCTCCATCTGCTCCAAGAGCGGCCGGCTTACCAATGTGTGACCCAGTCTTGCCAGTGTTACCACCCCCCACGGGAAAGGGATGCGTGCGGCATCACTGGGGGGAGAGCCCACCCTTCACTGCAGTCTGTCTGTCATGGTGCCTAGGATGGGGTTGATGGTGCCTGGATCCGCAGCCATGCTGGTAGGCTGGTTCTCCTCTTCCGATGGCAATTGATGATGAGCATCCCTAGTGCGGGGGGACCGACTTGGGTTCGGCCGCGTGCAACTCTGATTGTCTTTGCGAGCGGGCTTGTCAAGCCTTCCAGCCTCTTGAGTCTGGACTTGTCCGCCACCTCCTCAATATCGTAGACCGTGTCTGCCGTAAATTCGGCTTGGCATGTCGCCGGAGCGTCGCAATTCGCCTCCCAGCTCATGGCTCCTCTGGCTAGTCGCCCACCAAAGGAGGGGCGATCAACAAGCGAAGGAACATCATCATCCAGATCGCCTCTCCATCTGCACTCTGCCATCGAAGCCATGACGTGAACTTCATCGACCAGTAGAACAACTGCAGCATTCGACGAGCTGTCTGCCCGTTGATCAACTGGTGAGAAGCGAGCATGCCCCCGTGTGTTTCTCGAGGGCTGTATTCAAGGGCTGTACTTGCAGCACTCGCCCAAACGCAAAAGTCGCCAATTAAAGGTAGAATCCTATTGCCCTCCCCGCACAACAGCTTGCTGCTGGTCATTGTTGGTGCAGCATGAGGACAAGGATTCTGCTGACCTCCCGTCGCAGTCGCACGGGATCTGGGACGTATCGCGCACCCGAAGAGCCCCTTGTG
This sequence comes from Dactylonectria alcacerensis, assembly GCA_029931735.1. NCBI lineage: Eukaryota > Fungi > Ascomycota > Sordariomycetes > Hypocreales > Nectriaceae > Dactylonectria > Dactylonectria alcacerensis. Next base: position 4,547,481 of record JAPMUZ010000003.1, on the reverse strand, counting down.
CTTCTTATTGTTACTGTTTACAGATACCCCAGTCCTCGCGGGACCACAGCGACGTGGCATCAAGCGGTCCGGGCATGATAGAACACGAAGCATCGTGTCTTTGCATGTGCCTCTGCGGAAGGTTCAGATACAGTTGGCGGTGTATAAAGAGCCCGTGATGACCTTACATGGTGCCGCAAGGGAGGACTAGACCAGTCTGCTTCGCCCGCAGACCAACGAGAAGAAACCAGGAATCCCTGGCATCATACCTTAGGGCTCTCGCAAAGCGACGGCACTGGAAAAGCCTCCTCGGCCAGGCGCACGTTGCATTGAAACCAGGATTAGGAGGTGGCATTGAAGGGTCGCTGTCAGGCTGTCTGGTGTAACCTCTCGCGGCTACAATAGCGTGTGCGTATGTGTGTTACAATGCCAATGCCTCGAGACCTTTGGGTATGGAACCCGAGAAGCCAGGAGACGCTTTATCACGACTTGTTTCCTGGCGACCCGTAGATGTAGGCTGGACGCAGTAGTGAGGCCAGTCTCCGTTCCCTACACGACGGCGGTTTCGTTGGATGTCATGAAGCTCGAGATGGAACCCCAAGCGGAAGCTCAACATGGCTACATAAAGGTAACGGCAGAAGCCAAGATCGGTACATTCAGGCCGAGTACCCTGACTACCGCGAGCTGCCCCAAAGTGGCGGCAAGCATGATGCAGTCCTCGTCATGGCTCTCTCGGAGCCCTTGCCAGCCGTGGTAGCGCCCGGCGAGGGCGGGAGCTAACTAGGGCAGGCCAGCAGCTTCCCTTGCCTTGCCTTGCGTGTAGAGGTCTAGGCTGGCTGACATCGATGATGAAGCTGGGGCTGAAGTCGGAGTGGACGGACATTCGATGGACGAGACCGATAATATGGACGGCGCCCTGGCCTGACTCTCAGACAACGGAGCAAGTAGTCCTCGGTAGCGAGGTGGAGGGGAAAGCTCGAAAGTGGGCGAATTGGTGGATGCTGGTGGGAGATGTTGGTGGGTGATGGTGGGTGATGGCGGGCGATAGTGGGCGAAGGAGCCATGATGGGTGGTGGTAACCGGCTTGTAGCGGGCCCTCAGTGGTTCAGGTTGTTCCAGCGGGAGGGGCATGCTGGAGGTTAGTGGAGGCCAAGGGTGGTTGGCACCCTTGGTGGCGCCCGCTCTGCATGCTTTGGCGGGTTGGCGGGCTGTTGGTCGAGGGTAGGTGGTAATGGCTGCTAGCTGCAAGCCTGCCTGCACGGCGTAGCGCAACACTATGTGTGCGTGCAGTGCTTTGTTAGCGGCAAAAGCCATGCTCTCATGCTGGTCAGCCTTGGATCCAAATGACTAGCACTGATCCATCATCCTTGGGCTCTCTCTCAGTTCATGATGCACAGGGCACTCAAGCACTGTAGGGCACAGGACACAGGGGGGGAGGGGGGCAAAAGGAAAGACGCAGGCTGGGCACACACGCCACTTGTCTTCCCCTCCCCAGGCACCTCAGGAACCCGCAGCCGTTACCGTCATTCTTGCTCACACCTGTTAGTCTCCAAGAGCCTCTTTAGCTTCAGTCTACCAGGTCAATACCCGACGTTGATACCCGGCGCTGATGGCCGTGTCCGCACCGCAGACGAAGCTTCCCTGGTTTCGTGGATTCCAGCTGACCGCCCTCATCATGGATACCCCTCAGAGGATCAGCGTCCCCCCGCCACCCCTCATGAAAATGGCAGTTCTTGTGACTATCGATAAGCGATAAGAATAGTGGAGTTCGGAAGCTGCCCTTGCCCTGGCACGGAAGGGAGTGGAGAAAACACCACACACAAGCATCAACTTGCTTAGCATGTAGGAGCAATTTTCACCAAAAGATTTATCAAAATTTCTACTTTATTGTACTTACTCAGTACTTTATTTCATAATTTAGTTATAACGAGACTCTTATCATTTGCTTATTCTGTACTTTATGCCTTGCTTGATGGGGAGGGAGTGAATGCGTTAAGTTTGTGGGGCAGGTGTCATTTAGTGTGTGGTGGTGTCTTCCTTCCCCTGGAGTCCTGGCCTGGACCCTGTTGCGAGACATTCTAGCATTTGGCGTTCATCTGATTTTCTACCAAGTCGCTTCCATTTTTAGTCTCATGACAGACTTCATCGCTTTTCATGCGACATTCATTCGATGCATCGCTTTCTTGGTTGTTTCCCTGAACTCAACGCTATCCTGGTTCGACTCGAGTGTATTCCCCTCGGGAATTAAGAGTTCTGTCGACTTACCCGTCCTACAATAGGGTTTCTGATCACCCCAAATCTAACATCTCGACGACGTCAAAGGCATTGCCTCTTGCGGCAGCTCATCCGTCTTTGACTTCTAGCCTCGTTCCTACATCCCGGCCCAGTGGCTCCTGGATTGTTAGCTCGTGCTGACATTTGCCAGAACCCATTGGGCCCGAAAGTGCCATCCTCACTACCACTACCGAAGACGCTAGACGACGACGATGGCGTGTTGGGTCAAGATGATACTCCACAACCCTGGAAACTCCCAGCCGCCGTCTTTTTGACCAGCTGGAGTTTCAAGAAATGGATGATCCGTATTCAGAGACTTGCCGCCTTGTTAGGGCATTCGTACGCTGAGCATGCAAGAGAGACACGCGCCCAGCCGCTTGCTAGGGCAAGGACTGCCACCGTTTGCGCCTCTTGACCATGACACCTCCACTTGGCCCGAGGCGATCACTGCCAGGGATCGATCGTGGAGCTCGCATTCCATGCCTTCCAGGGCTGTCCCACTGAAGGCGACATCCTCTGTGTGATGAACTGTGCGAGTCTGCGAATCAACTAAGGAATATCCAGAGAAGGATTACATCCTGTCCAGCGTTGTCGTCCAACACGGAAATAGACACGGCTTTGACCTCTTGGCTGAGCTTCCTCTCCAGGTTCCTAGAGTTTGTCTCTCGTTAGACTATGGTTCGAGAGACCTGCCTCTTGCGTGATTGTTGAGATGGAAGCAGAAGTTACGGAGCCGTGCCAAAGTCCGTCTCCTATCAAGCGTCCGCATTGCACATCCGCATGTACATTCACATCTCGGGTTCCTCGTTTCCCTAATGGTTCCTGGTGAGTGCCTGCTCCGAACCCTGCCGGCTCGTCAATCATGCCACCGACTGCAAGGCACGACGCAAGCTGACGACACGGCCACTAACAACGTTGCCCTAAAACCAAACCAGAGTTACCAGACGCACCCCCCCTGCAGCCACCAGAGTCGTCGAGCCGACCACTAGGCACGCACAAGCCCCGCGCTGCCCACTCCTCCTCTACCCCATGTGACAAGTCGATAGGCGGGGACATGGCAGCTGAGAAGCAAGGGACGGGCTAGGCCAGGGCGATGCCACCAAGAAGTCCCAACGCCTGAACGCCCGTTGGCAACTCCATTTGCACTGTTGTAGCACTTCTGGGCGCAGTGGTGGCTCGCCAGGAATGCTGGTACGCTGGAATGTTAGAATGCCTCTTATTGAAACCCAGCCTCGCGACTCCACGACTCAACTTGCCGCTGTCTCAGGCTCTGCCACGAGGCAGACCCTCTCCGGCGCCGTATTGTCTCGTCCTCAAGCCATGCTCCAGTAAAGAGGCTTTATTACCGAGCCAACAAGCCAACTACATTCAAGATTGGGCACGTTCGTGTTCGCTTTTTTTTTTTTTCTTGTTCAGCCCGGCCCACCACATTTGTCTTGCTATGGTCTCTTCGCCTCGTTTTTGCCTGCCTCGACTGAACCCGGCTTCCACACCGCTCTTTTGAGTATATGCCTCGACTTCCTAGACCCCTAGATTCCACGTTTTTTTCGCCTTGGTGGATCGTCTCAACTTGTGGCCCCAATTCGCTGGGCCTAACATGTTCCCAAGAACCATGGCCCAAACGGGCTTCTCCCCACTAACGTTTACCCCTGGTCTCGAGAAAATCAGCCCCTCGAATTCTGGTGCTACCTGCATACGTAGTTGCTGTAAGCAGTTTCGCCGAGCTGACGGCCAGTGCTGCAAGCCAAGTCATGACCCGTCTCTCGACCGCTGTGCTGCGCTGTCCCGTATCATGCCTGCCTGCATGCATTGGCATGGATCTTTCGCTGCTGCATGTCCCCTCGTTCACGCGACGAATGGCATGGTGCGCTTCTAGACCCCCTCACAGCAACCTTTGTGCGACCATCAGCTTTTGCTGGCACATCCGGATCTACGGGCTACTCTGCCCCTTATGTGCGATTAAAACCTTTTAGCTGCTATCGTTGCACATTTCCCTCACCCTGTCCTTGCTCCCCTGACCGTGACGCCGGTACAAAAGCTCCGAACCTCCATCTGCCGCTCATTAACACGATTGCCATGAACCAGTCGGGAATTTGTATTTCCCGTCGGTATGCTGATTTGGTGTGAAGCTTGCTGTCGCTGTCCATTTTGGGTATACAGGTTTGCTTGGATTTCAAGTGTCGTCACAATACAGCATTCCCCTTTCACCCTACCAACGGGGCTGAAACTTGATTATAGTCTCCCCCTGAGGTTAAGCGTTCTGTTTCTGGACAGGCCCTGTATGTCACCGTTTTCTCTCCAGGATTTCAGGCCCTAGCCAACGCTGTCTGATCGGCAAAAAGCCCTTGCATGAAGTTCGTGTCTTACATGGGGGCCTCTGTATCGTGTGTGAGGCAACAGGGTCATGTTAACGCAAGGGCATAATGATGGCAGTGCAGGTCGTGAGGCTTATCCGGGGGGGCAGTGAACGAGGAACAGCTAAGCTCGGATGCAGCTCGCGGGCGGGAATGCTGCGGTTGCGACCCCGGAGGAATGGGTTTGAAACGCTGCTATTAGCTGTAAGTCGCCGGTTGGAGTAAGCGTCAGCCAGACGGCTTGGAAAAGAAAGTGGCGGAGCAAAAGAGTAGTATCATGAAGCATCTTGATTCTTTCAAAGCATAGCCATCATCTAACTACGTACAGGAGGTTGTCGCCCATACATCTCCGTGGAGGAGGTTCTGGGCGCCTGTTGTTCCAGGACCGACACCTTTTGATACAACACCCATAGAATCCAACCGTCCCAAACAGGGCAATGATACAAGACCTATACGCCGACCCTATTCGTAATGTACCGTCAAAAACACCAAACATGCAACAAGTTGTGATGCGGCCTCGTCCTGGCTGGCAAGCGAGGCTCCGCGTCTCTCATAACATAGAGAGGCTTAGATATCCAGCATGCTTCGCACTTGCTGAGGCGGAGCAGTGATGCTGTTCGTCGTCTCGGTGCTGTTGCTGCGGCCGGTGCTACCCGGTCGGTTCCCGTTGCGGCCGCGTTCGGCGCGGTCCGAGTACGGGGGCGGCGGCGGGCCGTCGAGGCCCAGCTCGGCCTGCCGGCGACTGCGGTCGGCCTCCAGGCTGTTGGGGAACAGGATGCTGGCGGCGGTCTGCATGTTGCGCTCGTAGCGGCGACGGTCCGACTTTCCTTCGTAAGGGGTCGGGAGGTGCTGGCGCTGGTGGTTGATGACGGAGACGCCGGCGCGGTCTGCGCGGGGGTTGTTTTCCTGCTTCGGACGCGAGACGGGATTCATCTCGATGTCATCGACGGCCGCAGCCAGGGCCTCCTCGCGGGCGTCTCGCTCAGCTGCCGTCTCGATTCGGCGACCGGTAGCCCTGCCGCCACCAATCTCGTTGACGTTCATGGTGATCTTGTCCCGCAGCGAGTGGAGGTGCTCGCCCCTGACGCGACGCCACCAGGCGGGCTTCTTGACGATACCAAGTTCTCGGTCGATAGCATCACCTCGCTCGCGTCTCTGTCGGATGAGGTCCTTATCCTCGTTGGGGCTGGCGTATCCGTAAATCACTTGAATGATGATGATGAACAGGGACGGGCCATAACCCCAACCGTAGATGACAGCGACGGGACCATCCTTTCTGATGACAGAGAACTCCCATACCCAGGCGATAAAACCTTGGTACGCAATCAGAGCAGCACAGGCAGGGATGATGAGATAGAAGCGCAGAGGGATCGCCTTGGTGAATCCAAAAGCGCGGCGGAAGATACCACCCTGGCGAGACCTGTAGTGGCTGATAGAATGACGCAAGGAGAACACAATGGTGGCCCAGGCGATCACGAGGCAGAAGGCAGCAACCTTGAAACGAATACCGGTGGCTCCGGGAATGGCAATGGCTTCGGTCTGTTCGGGGGAACGCTGCTTTTGAGTAAAAGACCAACTTCGAGGGACAACCATGAAGAAGTTCTACAGTCAAAGTTAGTTTTAAGAATTATCGTACGAGTAACTTGGACCCATGTAAAGCGAAACCGAGGATATTGGAATGAGATGTAGAAAACTTACCATCCAGACCCAGAAATAGAACCACAATGGCAACCAGAATTCAACCTTGGCACGGCGATCGTCTTCGGCATAGACGAAAGGATTCGGGTCGATGAATTGGCGTTCCTGCCAAACACCCCAGTGACGAACGGCTTCCCAAGTCTGAGCGGTGGTGCCCATGCACATGAGAAACCAGAAGAAGACGGTGACGGTTATGGGCAGCTCGGGAAGATAGTATCGGTCGACATCGACATTAACAAAAAGGCTGATGAGGGCGGCGGCGCAGACGAAGGAACCCCAGTACCACTGCCAGCGACGACCGATGGGATAGAAGCGACGCTCGCGAGGCAAATACGTCTTGCCGTGCTTGGCGAGCACGACTAGGAGCAGCATGAGCATGAATCCGAAGGCGCATGCGAAACCGATTCCCGTGTTGCCACGGATGCCAATGTCCTTGATGGCGACATAGCACTTGGTTGCGTTGACAAAGGTGCCGTTGGGAAAGAGGTAGTCGGGCTGGTGAGGGTCGAAGGCCAAGTAACATTTGGAGCCATTGGAGATTGTGAAGTTGCTGTAGTAGGTGTAGTTCCAGTACTGGAGGGTAGTGAGGTTGTAGTGGTCGCCGGCGAGGAGCGTGTCGGACGAGTTGGCGCCTTTGGGCCACTCGAGGACGAGGTCGCGAGCGTGGATGGCTGCGATGTTGTCGTAGAAGCCGGCCATGATGTTTATCGTCTGTTATTCTGCCTCTCTAGTGTTGATGTTGCTTGAGCGACCTGGGAGACGGCGCTGTCGCGTTTGTCGTCCTACGGGTTAATCGCTCGTCGCCGCTCCGCGAGGATTGATCCCGGGCGATTCGGTCGCGGATCGATGGGGTCTTGTTGACTCGGACTCGAGTCGCGTGGTTAGACGCTGTTGACGGTATCCTGTTCCTCTGGCGAGCGGACAAGCAAGACCGAGAACAATTGACAGACAAGACAACCGCAGCAATGGACGGGGATTGACTTAGGCCATTGCTCGACGACGAGTGAAAGGGAAGGGCGAAGGAGAAAGAGGAAAAGAAGACGGGGAGAAATTTCCTGGGGGTGGAGGGATGACGATGGTGGTTGCCGGAGATGCCGCTGGTGTCCGGGAAAAGGCTCGCCGTTGAGTGGTTGGAAGTGGGCCAAGACGTGGAGGTGGGGATGCCGAGAGGTCCGTACGGGGGTCTGTTATTTCTCTCATACAGTACAATCTACACGACTTTATGACCCAAATTATACGCGTATCAAACGTATCGTTCATGGCAACGACGGAAGCAAGAAAGTAAAATCCGGCACTCCGGAGATTTGTATTTTGTACTGTACTTAGGTACTGAGTGGTACTCTCTCCATTGGCAAGTCCGCGGCATTTCTTGCTTGCAGTTCTTTCATCTCTCCCGTCGCCACCCATGTTCCGTTGCGCCCGTCTTACTCCCAGTGACAGCGACCTGTCTGTTTCTTCAGTACCCTGGTCACTGATGACCTCACTGTAGCCACCCGTAGTCTCATGTCCACAGGGAGCCTCCAGCCCCTCTGCGGCACGCCAACTGGGCGGCGGGGATAATTGTTAGCGGACGGATAGAGGCTGACCAGTTGCACCTCACCACACTCATGCCAGCGGTACGTACCGCAAGCCCTCTGTCGGCATCGGCCCTGAAACCCCCCCGATGCCCAAAGAGGCCAGCTTCCAGAACACCACCAATGCACACAAGAATTCGCATCGTGAGCATGATGCGACGCTCATGATTGACCCCTCAACCCCACGCAACAGAAGTCTGCACCTTAATGGTTGCAGCTAGACCATTGCAATGACGACGTCGCCTCCCGCCGACGAAGAGCCGTCGTACATCGACTATGAAACCTTCCTCGACCCTGGCTTCTCCCCCGCCTCCTTTGCCAACTCGCTCGTCGTTGCAACCAACAACCCAAACGACACGCCGCTCGATCTCTCCACGCCCCTCTCTCGCGTCCTCTTCGACGCCCAGGAGATTGACTCCCACATAGACGCCCTTACCACCCGCTCTGCTGTGCCCCTGCTGCAGTACACTCAGCACCAGAGCCAAGCGTCCAAGCGCATCATCACCGAGCTCGACGGCCAGATCAAGAGTCTCAACGACAGCTACCGCCAACTCGAAAAGGAGGTAATCGACAAGCATGCCGAAGCCGACGAGGTCCGCCAGGTTGCGCTCCGTCTGTGGGAGACGCTGAGGCTCGGACGATCGGTTGGCCGCTGTCTGCAGCTCGGGCGCCAGCTCGAGATCCAGCACTCGGAGTTGGGCAGTGCTTCGTCCGGCAAGGAAGACCACCGAGCGCTCGTTCGGTGCTCTTACACCATTGTTTCTCTGCGTGAGATCCTAGACCGCAAAGCCCCGGGCGAGGAGGGCCATGGTCTCGGTCGCGTCGACGCAATCCGCAGCCTACAGGACACCGTTACAGCCCCGATCGAGCGTTCCGTGCGCGAAACTTCAGAGCGCATCCTCCGCGAGTTTTCGATACCGAGCACGGCGACCTTCACGCAGGGTGAGGACACCAAGGCCAAGACGCTGTCTGCTCTCTCCGCCTTGTATCTTCTGTCTCCCACCGTAGGCTTGCGTGCCGACAAATGGGTGCCCCGGACCCTCGTTCAGAACCTTGAGACGTACATCCGCACGGCGCTACAGTCTAGCATCACCGTCTTATCGCGCTCACTGGGTCAGCTCCCGACGTTGGACAAGGCCCTCGCCGAAGTGACTGCCAAGTGCCAGAACATTGTGTCCTTAGAGACGATTTTAGAGTCGGCCAAACCCCCAAACCACCCTCTGGTGCCGTCCTCGAGCCAGCAAATCCAGTCCAGTTTTCTGCCATATCTCCTTGCTCACTTGGAGACGGGCAGCCTCCCCTCCTTCTTCTGGAGGACCATGGCCAGCAGTCTCACCAACCGGGTGCAGGACATTGTGAACCGAGGTGGTGTCGTGGCGAGAACCCTGCGGACGAACAAGGCCACCGTCGGAGATGCGATCCGTCAGGCTGTCATCAAAGGCTCCCAGCTCCCCAATGCCCTGTCTGGCGCCAAGGGAAAGACACGGACAGACAGTAATTGGGATCGCGAGGTGGCTGTGATGGTGGGTAGCGTTGTCAACAACCTGGGGCGATAGCGTATCTGGGGCCGTCCTTGTTGGCTTCTTTATGCGTGCGTATCTCCTGTAGAGCGCTAAATAGGAATAGAGCAGTGGTCAAAAGTACTTTATCAACACAATATATCACGCTACCTCACACTTTATATTGCTCCAGAGTTCTCTGTGTATTCACGTTGTCCATGCATCAGTATCTGCGTATACTGACTCCAGTCGACTGCTGACCTACCCAAGGTGTGGGATGAAAACACCAGGCCATTAAGCATCGAATTCCCCTCTTCCTTATTGGTAGCATTAGGCTATCAATTGCAGATAATTTAGACTACTTTAGCAATAAATTCATCCCTTTATTAATGAAAATTGTTTTATAATTTAGTTATTACTTACTCCGAAGAGGGGCGAACGGCTTTTGATGTAATACTAGAAGCTAATTAGTCTGATGTTTTTCTTCCCTAGAGGCTACCCTACGGCTATCGTTATAAGAGACCAATGACAACATCCTGCCTAGTCTGTGGAATGATCTGCATTAGGTATCCGCTCACGATGATTTACTGCCCAAGACTTTCTGTGATTAGCTGGCTCATATTCATACAATTTATGATGAATTGGTGATGTGTTGGCAGGCTGGTAGCACCAATCAGGAGACGTCGATCCCCCGCATTCAGTAAAACAAATTCTCACGTAACAGCTCCTGACGACAACCCCTCATCAACGTCAACCTTCATCACACTTCGCCATATAGAGGAATATCACTCGCCACATCCATCTAGATCTATTGAGATACCCCCCACTCTTACTGAGTCACTTATCAATCTGCCCAAATAAGCATCATGGCGCCGAATCAAGGGCTGGTGCATCTGAAGGAGTACGACATCAAGGACAGCAACGTCGAGCTCATTGGGTCGCACATCGACCACGAGGTCAAGTACAACTCGGCCGCCACAGAGCCCGCGTGGAACGATGGCCACGTCGGTCTAGAACCAGGTCTGTTTGTGTGGCGCATCGAGCAGTTCGAGGTGGTCGCGTGGCCCAAGGACAAGTACGGCACCTTTTACGACGGGGACAGCTTCATCGTGCTGTGCTCTTACAAGGTCGGCGACAAGGACGGCAGCGAGAAGCTGGCGCACGACGTCTTCTTTTGGCTTGGGGCGCACACCTCGCAGGACGAGGCGGGTACGGCGGCCTACAAGACTGCGGAACTGGACGAGTTCCTACGAGGTTCAGCTACGCAGCATCGCGAGGTCCAGGTGGCGCCATCGGACGAGTTCCTAGCCCTCTTCCCCCGCATGTCCATTCGCTCCGGTGGGACTGACTCGGGATTCCGGCACGTCGAGGAGGAGGAGCCCAAGGACGAGACTCTGACGCTGCTGCGAGTCTTCAAGAACCCGGCCGGCGGTGCTAATGGTGTGATTGTCCTCGAGGTGGAACCTACCTGGCGTAGTCTTGACGACGCAGACGTCTTCGTGCTGGATGCGGGCGACAAGATTTGGGTCTGGCAGGGTCAGGATTGCAGCCCGATGGAGAAGGGAAAGGCTGCACAGGTGGTGCACGACATGACGGTTGCCAAGCACGCCGACGTCGAGGTGCTCTCGCAGTCCGAGTTCCGATCGCGACGGATCGTCGATCTTCTTGGAGGCGATGACGATACGCCAAGCTCAGGATTTAGGAGCAAGCGGCCGTTCGCCTCTGGCAACCAGCCGCACAGCGTCGACGCCCAGCCGACGAGGCTGTTCCGTCTGAGCGACGCCTCGGGGACGCTCTCGTTCGACCTGGTCAAGGACGGCGAGCGGGTCACGCGCGACGACCTCGACAGCAACGACGTCTTCCTGCTCGACGACGCCGGCAAGGCCATCTGGGTGTGGGAAGGGAGTGGAGCCAGCGCCACGGAGAGGAGGTGGTGGTACCGCGTTGCACAGTCCTATCTGAGGCATTTGCAGGCTGAGGCTGGACACGAGGAGTCATACCTGACGCCTCTGGGCAAGGTGGTTGAGGGTAACGAGAGTCGAGCCTTTCTCAAGGCGATTGCGGCTTGAATAGAAAGCCTGGGAATGGCTGGCTGGCTAGATGGATGGATAGCTTCAAGATGGAATGTCCGAGCGAGAGACGAGGCCCGGTTCTATGGGCTCACTGACAGGTGAACTACACGTAGTAGACGCGATAGATTGGTGTTAAACTAGTTAGCATACGCGTTAGCACAATGCTTAGCACAATGTGGCAGAAGCCATCGACGGCAGGACTGTTGATTCTCTGGACACCTGGAGCACAAACGGATCCAATTAGTCACGGAGTGTGATGGGGAACGGGAAACTCGGCACCTTTAGACAATGGGACCACACGATGCCAAGACCAGGGACCTGGCACAAAAAAGGTGCTCCGCAAGACTACCGAGCTAGATGACCCCTACTACGATAATCTGGATTCAGATCAACCTCACTAGCTGGGAGACAGGCCAAGGGCGCGTGGGGTTCTTTCCACCGATGGCTTGGCTCGCATGATGCCGATGACTTTTTTCTTTTCTTTTCTTTTTGTTCCAGTCTGACGGGATATGCGATGCGAAAATGTCTACGTCCGAATGGTCGGGTCATGGTTGGTGGGATGGAGAAATAGAGGGTGGTGTAGATCCAAGAACACATGCAACGATATAAATGTGGTGGGATCAAGGATCAGAGACATAAAACGCAAAACCCAACTTAGGCTTTAGGCTTTCATTTTGAGCTTTTTTCGCAGCGTGGTAGTCTCGGCCCGGAAGGGCGCGAACTCGTGTCGATCCAGGCATGCCATCAATCAGTCACAAAAAATCACATCTTATCGATCAGTGCTTCCCACAATCTTATCAATCAGACAAGATCCCGTTTTTTTTTAAACCTAAACCGGCAGTCTGCTAGGGGGTGTGATGCCGAACTCTCCGACAGGGCCCCGGTACCATGCATCGAGTTCTAGACTTGCGCCCTAGTCGTAGACTAGAAACTAACATGCCACTGTTACGTGGACCACATGCGGAACCGAGTTTCACAGGGCAGGCGTTTGGGAAGAGGCAGAGCAAAAAAAGTCCGTTTCTGCGTGGAGGTTCGTTTGTCTGGTTGCACTCGGTTATCCTGCTGGGCTATATGTGGGCTGACCTTGAGGGGACAAGAACCCTTCTCCTAACCAACCTCATGTGAGAAATTCACAATTCCTTGCTCGACACTAGAGGCCCGAAACCGGGGTTCGGTCGGCCCATTCCCGAGAGAAACCAGGGTGGTGGTGGAGGAGGAGGCCATCCCGGAACGAGGGGGACCTCGATCCACGGGACCCAGGGCAGCGTTGATCATCACAAGCCCTTGTTTCTGTTTGCAAATGCCAATGCCTACCTATGTCATATCCCGTGGAGCAACGAAATATCTGCCCATCATCGATGAGTTTTCGCGAGGGTATCCCTCTCACTATGGGGGTTTTCGGCTCCCCAAATCAGAACCGGCGGCATGGACGGTTGTCGATCCCCGCTCCAGCCCAACGCCGGGCAAGGTGGAGTCGGGAAGCGGGGGGGAGCATATAAGTTAACTCACTGTAGTTGCGGTCCCGGTGCGCCGGAGCGACCGAGAGGCCGATGTCAGTTCATCCCACAAGTCCGTTGGGCTCCGTGGCATTGGCTTCGCAGCAGCGTTCGAGTGTGTGGGTTGCTACACTAGTTACGTAGTATGTGCCGGAGCCCGGGTTCGAGGACTCTGCATGTGCGCACTTGCGTATCTTGTTTCTTTAGAGACAACGTAGTTTCGTCTCTCCAGAGCCCGGGTCCTCTAGAGCGAAGATCGATGGCGGGCTCTAACCATAGCGCCTCAGCCGCTAGATACTTCGTCCAATTCTCATGTGTCGTTGTTTCTCGCTTCCAGGCTTCACGCGGTTGGTCCCAAGAACCCTCTTCTTCCCGATAGAATCACCTGTTTCCGCGTGTCCGCGTGTTTGCGAAAGCCGCGGGTCGTGGGGGATCTACCCAATCCGTGGACGGTAATTCACCCAAGGGCTAAACTAAACAAGCTCTTCCAGACCCTTCCCTTCCTTACCCATAAACCTAAGCGTAAAATCCAAAAGAAGGGGACCCATTATTTCCTCAGAACGGCTTGAGACGGCGGCATGGCCCCCTTGTCGAGCAAGGCACGCAACGGCAGCTGCGCAGTCTAAGCATTTGCCAAGAGGCCTGCCGAGCTTCCGTGGACAGGATCACATCTGATAACCCGCCTTGGCAGGGTTCGATGGGCTAGACGATACATGTACGTACCGGAATCCCGGGGAGGGGGGGGGTAGGAGGAGGCTCCAACCACGGAACGTCGTCTGTATTTGGTAATCGGAGGTTGCAGCTGGAGAGAACCTTTTCACGACGGGTGGAGACTGTTCGAGCAGTCGAGAAGCGAACGAAAAGGTTCTGTCTGCAATATAGCTCAGACGGTAGGGATGAACGCTGTAATAGTCCTTGCTTTACTATGTACAAATACGAGTGTACTTGACAAAGAGCACCTCAAGGAGGAGGAGGAGGATCGAGGGCGGAATCATTTCCACGTTTTCTGTCTGCAGCCGTACCGATAGAGGAATGCCCGGTTCCCAGTTAGCAGGACGCCGGGTCAAGCCCTCTTTTCAAATCGAGTTGTTCGTAAACATGGTGTCGATCTTTTGGCTAGCCCAATGGGCGGAGCGGGATGGGGGATGATGAGGTTTAGTGACAAAACGCCTCTTGCTAGAGCGTGGGGACAATGTAGTAGTAACTCGTGGCCTGCGACTGGGTGAAGGAGGTTTTTTCCCTCCTCTTGATGGGATTGGGGTTGGTTCTGGATCTTCGCTGGGGCACGTAGGACCAAGTGGTATCAAGTATAAAGACGTCGTGTCCACCTCTGGGTTAAGGGAGTATCCATCCACCAAGAGATGAGCAGGTCTTATACAGCCCCATCGTCATCTTAAAGACAAGACCAGCCGACTGGGCTTTTTACTTCTCTTATCACCAATCCCTCGGGAGTTTCGAGTCTCTTAATAGACCAAACATGAAGCTCACATCCTCTATCGCCACGGCGGCGGCGGCGCTGCTGCTGGCATCAACCTCATACGCCGAGCCGCTCGTTGGCTATGGCACGGCCAACTACGAAATCCCATGCCTCTGGGCGTGTGAGTACGCAGTCCCCACGTCTATCGACTGCCCCGAGTTCGCCGACATGACGGACGAGGAGCGGGCCTCGGCGTATCCGTCGCCGGCGTGCTTCGCCAACAGCTCGGCGTACCTGACGTCCATCGCTTGGTGCATGCACAGCCGCTGCGATTCTTCGGTAAAGTTGTGGCAGATGGACCGCAAGTGGGAAGAGGAGTTGTTTTACGGCTCGAACGGAGAGGGCGTTGTGTTGTTGTATTCTTACTCTGAGGCTTTGGACCATGTCGACCCTAAGCCCCCCTTGCCTATGGGCACTGACTTGGTGTTGAACCGCACCATCTCACTCACGGATGACGAGTATATTGGCTACCTCAACGCCATTGTGTCGTTTGCCAAGGTTGCCAAGAATGAGGCTACGTTTTCGTAAGTTTACTCTTCAGTTGCCAACTCTTGCTTGGGCTCTATGATCTCTAGTTATCCACTAACACCTTTCTCCTACCTAGACTCGTCGTCTTCCTCGGCGGTGCCGTAGCCCCTGTGGCCCTGTCCCTCCTCCGCCTTCTACCATGGCCCGCCAAGTTGTCGAGCAAGTTCTACGCTTACTTTATCGACCCTCCGGTATTTGGCCGAACTCACAACGTGCCTGTGCTCGGTCTCGCCATGATTCCCACCCGCGGCCAGGCCATCTTCATCGTCTACATCCTCATCATCAATACCGTCGCCGCCTTCGTGGGCTACCCGAGGCTCTCGCCCAACTCGTGGTATCCTGATAGAAGCTATGAGTTGACCAGACATATCGCGAACAGGCTGGGCATGTTGTCGTTTGCTAATATCCCCCTGACGGTCATCTATGGCGGCCGCAACAACCTCCTCATGTGGATGACCAACTGGTCGCAGTCGACCTTCCTCCTGCTTCATCGATGGATCGCCTTTACTTGCACTATGCAAGCTTGTCTTCACTCGGCCATGTGGCTTCAGATGGTGGTGGCCGGCGGTTACTACGTCGAGTCGGCTGCCCAGCCCTACTGGTACTGGGGCATCATTGGCACACTCGCCCTGAGCCTCCTCATCCCCCTGTCCATGATGCCGCTCCGCAAATACTGGTACGAAATCTTCCTCATCGGGCACATCGCCCTGGCCATCGTCGCTATCACTGGCTCGTGGTATCACATCCTCTTCCTCTACGACGGCAGCGACGGCTTCGACATCTGGCTGTTCACGGCCATGGCTGTGTGGGCCTTTGATAGACTTCTGCGTCTCGCTAGGATGACCAAGCACGGAATCAAGAGGGCGTACATCACCAAGGTCGACGAAGAGTACATCCGGATCGACGTCCCTGGTGTTGAGTGCACCGGCTACTGCTACGCCTACTTTCCTACTGTCTCGTGGCGCGTGTGGGAGAACCACCCGTTCTCCGTCATCAGCCTCAACCCGTGCCGCAGCACAAACGGGTCTTCTTTGCTCTCGGCCTCCAACTCCAACTCCAACTCTGATACTGAGCTGTCTTCCGTGGCCGTGGATGCTGCCGCGAGAAAGGAGGCTGGCATTGTTACTACCAAGGTGGCCTCCACTATTGCGGCCCAGGGCAACGGCAAGGCCGGTATTACCATGTTTGTCCGTGTCCATAAAGGCCTCACGCAATATCTCGCTGCCAAGTGCGGTGTCAAAGGTGGTGTTCCAATTCTCATCGAGGGTAGCTACGGCCACGAGGGCAGGACATCTATCCAGGGCACTGAGAGCAAGCTTGCCCCTTCGCCTGACTACCCCAACCTGCTCGTCATCGCTGGTGGCGTCGGCGTCACCGCTGTCATTCCTGCTCTCGAGCGATCCCTCAGCCTGTATGAGCCCATCGGAACGACCAAGTTCTACTGGGGCAGCCGCAACCAAGGTCTCGTGGATTCCATCGAGGGTATGCTGCTCGGACATGGAGATGGCAAGAAACCCAACTGGGGTCGCATCGAGTCACATATTACGGTTGGGTCTCGCATCAACGTGCGGGAAATCTTGGAGTCGGAGCTGGGCAAAGCTGGAAATGTTGGTACTACCGTTGTTGTCTGTGGTCCGTTGCCGATGCTGGATGAAGTGCGATATACCGTTTCGGCGTTGGCTCGACATGGAGCTGTGGTGAGACTTATGGATGAGGCTATTGTGTGGTAAATCACCGTCTCTACAGAAGTAAAGCAATAAAGCTAGCGTGAAATTGATCAATATTGCCAACTATGTTTGTGTCCAGTTATGTACCCGTGTCTCCTTTTAATGCACTAAATCCGGCCTCTTCGGAGGAACTTGTTGGGCAGTTCGATATGTTTGGCCCGCAAATACTCGCAAATATTCTTCCCTAAGGTGTCATATTCGCTGGTAGAGTTGTAACCTCGATCTAGGTGATCTCTCACGAGAAAGTGCACAGCCCGAATCCCGGGGATCTCGAACCGCTCAATCTTCTTACCCTTGTCGCTGCCCTCGAGCAACTGCTTGATCTTGGCCACGGTCAGGACGCTGCGAAGCCAGTCCCACTCGTCTTGATGCCTCACGTAGAAGCCGACGTTGGCATCGGAGGCTTTGTCACCGGACCGGCCGCCGACGATCCAGCCGAGAGGGCCACGAGTTGTAGGACCAAAGGAGGCGAGGTCGACGGGATTCTTCGTCTCATATGAGTTTTGGTCACGTGGATAGTCTGCGCGTGTGTTTTCTTGCACGGGGATGTCGATGGACTTGTTCGCCCACGGCAACTCGACGCGATGTTTGACCTCCTTTTGGGCCAGCAGTGTCACGTAGTATTCGTAAAAGGGCTTGCCCTCGCTCTGCCGCTGGTCGTTGCCGAGTGTGGCGCCCGGGCAGCTTTGCAGGAAGTTCTCCATGCACCAGCGGTTGAAGCCGGGCACGTCAAGAGTGAACTTGTCGACAAGGGCCTTCTTCTTGGTCTGCAGGAAGATGCGGAAGTCGACCGTCGACACCTCCTGGTTCCGCGGGTTCTCGGGCGAGTAGCCGTTGAGGCTGAACTTGAGGCACGTCAGGTCCTTGATGGCGTCGCCGATGGAGTAGCGGATCTGGCGCTCTGTCCACTCGGCCTTTTCCTCGAGGTCTAGGCCGACGAGGTAGTAGTGGAACTCGGCTTGGTAGCCTCCAAAAGCTGTGAGACCGACTTTAGTCGTCGAGGGCGCGGGAAGGCCTCGCACGCCTGAGACTAACACGCGATCTTTGGCGAGCTGCTTCATGACGATGCCCTCGAGGTTGGCCGTGACGTCGGAGCCATAGTACAGCGGGCCCTGGATCTCATACAGCAGCTGCGACGACACAGTCCCAACAGAAACTTCGCCGCCTGTCCCAGCTTCCTTGCTGATAATACACGACCCATCGTGTTCGACCTCGGCGATGGGGAAGCCGAGGTTCTCACACTTATCCATGAGGGCCTTGAAGCCCGAGTAGTAGCCGCCGCAGACGTAGGCCGAGCACTCGATCAAGTGGCCGGCGACGAGCGAGCCGGCGATCTGATCGAGGTCCGTCTCGCGGTTCCAGCCGTGCCACCACATGGATGCTCCGATGGTGGGTGCTGCGTCGGCGACACGGCCCGCGATGACGATGTCGCAGCCTTGACGGAGGGCTTCTGCGATGCCGGCACCACCGAGGTAGCATCTAGTAGAGGTCAGTATGCGGGTGAAAGGGATTTAAGAGAGGAAAGGTGTTTGAGGAGTTAGAGAGATACGAGAAAGAGAGATGCACTTACTGTGCGCAAATAATATCATGCCCCCATTCCTTCAACGTCTTTCCTGTCATCAAACTCACAAACTCCTCACCATTCTCATGCAACCGCTTGACGGTATCCGTAACTTCATCACCATTGATCCATCCCACCTTCAAGTCTAGCCCCTGTCGCTTGACCTCCTCCTCGACCAGCTTCGCCAGTAACTCAGTATCACTAGCACCCGCATTTACCGCGACCTTGATGTTCTTAGACTTGAGGTATGGCAGTGCGGGCGACAGGTTGTCCATAAAGGTCGGATCAAACAGGCCCGCGACTGCATCGTCGCCCAGCTCGCCAGCTTTGCGCAGGCGCGTGTTCTCTTCCTTTTGGGCGCCGTGCAGAGTCATGGTGCACTCGGATAACCAGTCACCGATGATGCAATCGATGTCGCAGTTCTTAGCCAGGTCACCGATGGCGCGTTGCCGGTCGGAGAAGCCGCCTGATGACCCGGCGATGCGGATGGCTCGCTTTGCTGAAGGCATGATTGCGGTGTTGAGGTTCTTTGTGTCAAATTGGTGAGGTCGGGGATGCTTAATGGATCCCGTATTGGCACTTATGGATCTTGTCTCATCACTTACCGGCTCTCTTTTCTATCTTGTCACATCTTCAACTGCAGCCTCTCCTCCCTCTACTTATACACGACATATCCCCCTCATCTCTCCACATCCGGCCCCAACTTCGGAAGACAGCACGCGGACTCGCACCTCTCCAACCGATTCCTTCCCCATACCGAGTCCGCTTAAACCGTCACGACACCTTCTCCTCATGCCCGAACCAGCATAGTTCCGTGTGGGGAGTTTGACCTTGAGACATCGACAGTGTGGGGTCGACGTTCAGCTATGGCAATCGGGGGCCGATTGGCGAGGCTCGATGCAGCGAGCGGAAAAGAATACCCACCCATTCGCAGAGTTGGAGTAGAGACAATGGCAGCAAATAAGAAACTGCCGGGCTGCATTTTCATCAAATTATGGGTACCGTGTGCGGAAATTCAATTTCCTGAGTCGCTTTGGGCTTTATTTCCGGAGCCACGGCTATCATTTGCAGGCTGTCACAAACTCCATGTTTCGTGTGTAGGTTGTGGTTGATGTTAAGCGCAGATATCCATCTCGCCCGGTAACCAAAACCCGTCATATCTCATCGATTGCTTATTAAAGTTCAAAACCTCAGCCTCAATTAATCGACAAAACTTACCAAGTGTGGCGTCTTTCAACTTCTATCGCTTACCGTCACTATTCGCTATTCACTACTCACTCATCACTGTTTCATTCCTGCCTTGTTGCCTGCCTAATTATATGTTGCGCATCATTCAACTTCTCTTAGGTTGTTTCTTTTAGCTCTTGAGTGACCTCCCTACTCTTCACAATTTCGCCAAGACATGCTTATTGGCTCTTAGTTGTCAAAACTAGAGGGTGCGCAATTATGCGGCTTTGTTCAAGATGAAGCCAAGACGACAACGAATCTCATTTCACTCCGTCTCTCTACTTCGCCTGCAAAAAGGTGATCCAAGCGAGCGGTGGCCGATGTTTGAACAGACCAGTATCCCATCGTCAATCGAGTGGATCCTGGAGCAACTTTCGCTACCCCGCCTAAGACAGACTCATGACCGAAGTCCGCCAGTCTCATGAGGAGATGGGCCTAGATACGACCATAAACTGGTTGATTTGGTCTTTTGCAGGCCATCCTTTATGCTAGAGCCTCTCAATCCCACCATGTGAGGTTCTCAGGGACGCTTACTGGGCCAAGCTCACCCCACCAGATCGTCCACCATCACGAAACTCCTCAGACCCACCTATTTAAGCATACTATTACCATGGTTGTGTTATCACATCAATGATCAAATCGAAGCTTGCGTGATTTTAGTGCCGAGCATGGCTCTTAAAGCCGATTCCATATGGCTGATAAGTTGGTGGTTTGGACAAGGGTTGGCTGGCATCCTAGGTTGTCACCACTCAGTTCTCCCACGTGCCTGTTGATCACCGCATCCACCAGGGGGCTATTCCAAGGCATGACCCCTCCATCGCCAATGGTCAAAAGCCCGAATACTTCCAGTTTCCTTATTGGGAAACTCGGAGTTACAACTGCGAGACTGTGTATAGATCGGAACACAAGCAACTTTTTGTATTAAAGAGGTGGCTGCGCTGGACTATAGTCGAGGAGCCTGTGCAGCAACACACCTATTTTGGAATTTTGAAGAAGTAGTCCTCACCATGAAGTTCAATTCCCTTCTACTCAATGCCATTTCCGTGGCCGCGGCCTCTTCCGGCACCATCAACCTGCGCCTGATGACGTACAATATCAGACTGGCCGTTGCAGTGGGGGGTGCTGGCGAGGAACTCTGGGCTGTCCGACAGCCTCTCATGTCTGCCCAACTGAATTACGAGACCTCCGGACGGCCTGAATCTCTTCTGTGCCTTCAAGAGGCTACGTACCCTCAGGTTCAGGATCTCGACGCCGGTCTTGGCAATGAGTGGACGTACGTCGGTGTTGGTCGTGACGACGGCGCTCAGGCTGGAGAGTTCTCGCCCATCTTCTATCGACCCTCCGTGTGGAAACTGGAAGAGAACACGACCTATTGGCTCAGCGAGACGCCCGAGCAAGCTGGTTCTGTGGGATGGGACGCAGCCCTGCCTCGCATCGTGACTGTCGCACGCTTCCGCCACAGCAGCTCCGGCTCGCGCATCGTCTACATGTGCACTCACTTTGACCACCTCGGCCAGATGGCCCGCGAGAACTCGGCCAAGCTCCTCGTCAATGTCTCCGACGAGTGGGCATCTTACAAGAAGAAGACGCTCCCTGTGTTTCTGGGCGGTGACCTCAATGTCACGCCTGACAATGCGGCGTACCAGACCTTGGCTTCGGAAATGTACGACACTAAGAACGTGGTGCCGGAGAAGCATCGGTTTGGGAATGTCAAGACGTACACGGGGTTCACGGTGGATTCGTCGGATGATACGGAGATTGACCACATCTTTGTCAATGATCCCGCCGGACTTGAATGGGACTCGTTTGCTGTTTTGAACACTAGGTTTGAGGACAACATCTTCATCTCGGATCATCGCCCTGTGGTGGTTGACTTGAAGATACCTCGCAAACAGTAACGGGCAAAACAATAATATTAGGAAACATAAATTAGGATATCCTCCGCTTCATCTCTCATCATAATATACAAAATGTACACGAAAATGCAAAATGCTAAAGTCAAGAACAAAATAGCACAAGTCATCAATAGCCTCCCTTGCCCCTCATTGGTACATCTTAGTCTCTCGCTCGCAAAAGTCAACGAAACGCTTCGCCACGCCAGTGCCGCCTTGCTCTTTAGTCTTCAATGCGGACTCAATTTCGGCATGGAACTTCCCGATACGACCCCAGGGAATTATGAAAGAGCCATTCTTATCATGCGTGATATCCTGGGACAGCAGCGCGAACAATTCGCTGTACGCTCCAAACTTAGCGGGCTTAAATACAAGGCCCTGCAGTTAATCAGTATCGTGTAAGTGGATTCGGCGCAAGATTCTTACTGTGACTATAGCAGCTGGGCCGGGCATATGTCGTTGTAGCTCTGTCTTGATGAGTCCTGGGTTGATCGACTTGATGACTATTAGCTCTGTTTCAGTAATCGTGCTTCGACCGCACTCACCACAGATATGACCCCATGGTTCCCAAGTCGCATAGCAGTGTCATGAGCCAGAAAGGCGTTTCCGACTTTGGTCATCATGTAGTTCTCCATCTGATTCTTCACGACCACTGGCTCGCTCTTGTTCTCGTCCCAGATGATGCCGCCACCTTTGGGAATGCCGATCATGGGCGCACCAGGCTGGAGTGTACTAGCCAGCCACAAAACGCGCACACTGGCTCTCTCTGCAATATTGACAGTGCTGACTAGTGCGTCTTCGAGGTGGCGCAACAAGGTATAGCCTCCAAAGCAATTGGTTGCCATTTGGAGTTCGTGTCCCTGTTGGGATTTGCTGCCGTCGGGAGGTGTCATGACAGCTGCGTTAAGGACTAGGCCATCGAGTCTAGTCTCCATTCTCTTGAAGTGCTCGGCCGCTGGTGCAATGCTCTTCAAGTCTGATAGATCGACCTGCATAGTCTCCAGGCGTCCAGTGGATTCTGGGAACAGCTCCTTGATGGCTTGGATGGACGAAGCGATCCTGGCGGCGTTTCTTGCGGCGATGTAGATGGTGGCGGATTTGGAGTAGAGCATCTTGGCGAGTTCGAGGCCGACTCCGGAAGTTGCGCCGGTGATGATGTAGACGCAGGATGACAGCGTAGGCAGGGAATCCTCTGTGAAGGCCGGCGATGGCGGGCAGACTTGATCTCGGACCGAGGTCATGATGGCGATTTTTGAGTAGAAAGTGTTAGGTAATTTGAAGTGATACTGATGAAGTTGGAATTGGATATGGAACAGAAGAATTGATTGATGGGATTCGGGTCTTGTATTTATGTCTATTGCGAGTGTAGGATGACTGTCAATGCGAATATTTGGTGACGGCAATTCACCTCGTCAGCATCCTTGCCCACTTCATCGTCACTCTGAACAGGGACCAACGCGAGACTCTGCCGTAACTAAACTGCGAATAACTGCACTAGAAACGGGAAAGCGTCCAGACTGCGGCCGTGGCATTGCCCGGTGATGTGGGACTCGGAGCGGCGATGGAAGTCTTCGGTCGGAGATGGGGCTGCGGCATCGGCTTTACGGGGCGGCGTAGCTCCGATGAGGGTCCGGATTCCCGACGAGTCCACCCCCGCCACTCCTGGTTCCTAGCAACGATTGCGCTTCATGTTGATTGGGCATTTGATAATGTTCATGTCTCTATTTTTAACATTTTAGAAATTAACAGCACTCTTATATTCAAGGTTATCGTTACTTGATCGCGGGCCTGGTAGCGAAGTAGCCACCAGCAAGAAGCGTCAACCAACTCATCCAATTCATACGCGCTGTAAATTCGATATTCGCCCTAGACTACTGTGTGTTCAACATCCGGCTCCAGTGTAGGTGCAACAACAGGCGACCCTGGATCTCCTCCTCCAGGAACAGGAACCCTGGCCGATCGGGTGTAGATATGCTTGGCACCCTCCCAGCTCAGCCCCTCGAGGCAGCCTCCCTTGATGCTCAACGTAGGCTTGGGCGTGCCGTCCGGCAAGATGCTCCGGTGCAGGATCCGCACGCCGCACTCGGTGCAAAAGTAGCACTCGAGAGTGTTGCCGGAGTCCGTGGGCCGTGTCCAGACGCCCAGCTTGGCCCGCACGTCTTCGGGCAGCGGCCACATCCCTTCGGCGGGGAACATGGCCGACGTGCCAAAGGCCGAGGATGACTGTCTCTGGCATTCTAGGCAGTGGCAGCAGTAGACTTCGATAGGTTGCGGTGCAGATGCGTAGAGCACGATTGTGCCGCATTGGCACCGGATTTTTGGGTTCATCTTGCGTGCGTGGTTTCGCTAGAGAGATGGTGAGTTTAGAACGATAGTCTCCACGCTCTGCGAGAACCTACCTATGGCAATGTTAACTACTAAGAAGGGGATTGAGGGTTTTTCTCAAAGGCTCTGCAAATATCTGCTGTATTTCGGATGGTCGTGATTCACGCCTGGCTTCACCGAAAGACAGAGTCCTGATAATGACGACATTACGAAGGGCGTGGAGGCGCTTGTCCCCCAACTTGACCCCGCCTCAAAAGATAGGTACTTAGTACATGAGCATCAACGAGCAACCGACCTAGGCAAAAACATGCTATCTAAATGGCAGATAAGCTAGTCCCTACGATAGGCTTTATGGTGTTCGTCCTAGTCCTCTCCCTTTAATGTCAAAGCCTCAGTGCAGCGCCCCACGAAGCACCACCACAAGCCGCGGTCATGGAGCGACAGGGAGCATCCACAAATCAGGTCCGCCAAATCATTCATCCGACATAAGAGGTACCAATTACTCAACATCTCAACACATCTCCAGCCAGGCAGTCAATATGCGCGATGAAACACCAATCACATATCTCGCTATGGTCGAGTACATGGTGCGCCTATTCGCATGATCTTTTCGATACTCCAACTGCGCCGTATCCATGTCGAACCGACACCCATGAGGTTCAATGTATGGGCTGGAACTCAACAAGACTATTGCGTCTGGTGGAATTCGCATGGGTTAGGCCGGAAGTTCGACCCATGAGGTGGTCAGGCCGACGGGCCGAAGCCTAGAGTCGCAGCTACGGCGACGAGCCGTGAGAGAGAAATGTAACTCATCTAAGCCCGATTCAAGTCGCGGTAGTTACCCAAGCAATTTCGCTGTCACTATTGCAACTTCACTGGATTAGTATTTTTATTATCATTTTCATTATTTCTTGCTCTACAGATTATCCCGCAGTTTCTAAATGGGTATTTATTCATTTTCCTAGTTTCCTTTCTCCGGCGTAAGAACCAACATCCAACAGCCATTCCGTATGATCGATAGAACCCACCACGCTCTGCCCAGTGGGCTGACGACGAGGTCTGTTCTCAGCTCCTCTAGCCATAGCTACCGCCTTCACCCTAGGGATCCTTCGGTTCTGCCTTCCATTATAGTATATCCGCCATGGGGTTGTGGAACGATGTTTCTGCGGTGTGATGACTTGTTGTTGGTTGAGTGACAACTTAGGCCTGGAAAACTGCTCAATCTATGCGAAACCCAGATAA
Organism: Dactylonectria alcacerensis; assembly: GCA_029931735.1. Classification (NCBI taxonomy): domain Eukaryota; kingdom Fungi; phylum Ascomycota; class Sordariomycetes; order Hypocreales; family Nectriaceae; genus Dactylonectria; species Dactylonectria alcacerensis. The sequence continues at coordinate 4,522,556 of JAPMUZ010000003.1, read as the reverse complement.
CACTGGTTGAGAGCCTGGGTCTACGTAATCAGTATTGTTGGGAGACTGTCGCTTGTGGGGTTTATGGCATCTGCCTTGTCACCATTCCTATGCAGTTCCGGGACGATTTGAAACGTAGCGAAGTGTAAAGTGAGAACTTGCTATGACCTGTCTGGTACCATTGAGGCTGGGGCAGATGTTACTGATGCAATACTGCTCGACCTGTCTGTGCGGAACGTCGGGGACTCCTTGATCCTGTGTGGAATACCTCATCCGGCTGGATCTCGGAAATTGTGGGTAGGGGGGCGCGGGCTGGGCGCCGTACGTGGCTTTTGAGGCAATAATCGGATCTTGAGAAAGATAATTCTGCAATTTTTTTCGTCTCAGGTGACACTAGAGTCTCTTGTTTCTTGCGATTGAGTAGGTAAGAATTTGGTGATAGTTGACTATAAAGCCACTAAAAGACCCAGCTGCTTATGATGACCCAGACTCATCATATCACATCTCCTTAACTAGGACCGATTTCAACTCCATCTCAGACTCACCATGCGCTACTCACTGATTCTCTTGCCAACAATTATCTCTGTTTTCACAGCGAAGGTCAGTAATGCCTCTACGTTATGAACTCCTAAGTTAATGTTGTCCATCAAAGGTGTACGACACTCCTACGCCTAAGTCAGCTGAGGGATCAAATACTGAGGCTCAAGTCGAAGTCCTTACATGGAACATTGAGGCCGCCTCGGACGGTTCTATCGTTCAGGTCAACGGAACGGTTGGGAAACTCTACGCAGAGCTTTCCGACAATCACCCTGAACTTCTAGCAACGGCGTTTGACCTCGATGCTTTAGACACTCTTCTCGACGACGACGACGATGACGAATTGGAAGTTGACGATCTAACTTCCTTGTCCAAGCGCACGGATTTCAGCGGTTCTTCTTATTATTGCTACACCAGCAATTCGCGGGCAAGCCGGGAGAGGCTCAAGCAGGGATCAAGTACTTGAACGCAGTCTCGGGCAAGCCTACGATGGGAGGAATCGTCACTCACTCGCCCAAGTGGGGAGTTGAGGCAAAGATGTCTTGCTAGGTTATTAAAGGGGTGTAGCCTTGTGGGGTTCAGATTGGTGCTCGGTTGTAGTTGGGGGGACAAGATCGATGGGTGTACGGGATGTTTGTGGGCGAGGGGGCGAGGGATGAGACAGTATAACTAAAGGGGGGGGTTGAGTGATGTTCATATCCACGTCCTGTGGGTTGCTTCGAGATGTTTAAGACTCAGAACTGTCATAGGTCGAACCTAGACTTGAATCCTGAGGTGCCGTTATTGCTGATGAATGATAGGTGATGGCGAAGTTGTCATCAACTTGTAGCACCCTTTGGATAGTGATGCACCCTTCAGCTACCGTTTTCAAGGTGGTATCAATCCTTGTTAATGGTCATGTTTTACGCTTATGGACTTAAAGGTGTAACGTGAATCGAAGTAACCTTCCGTAGACAACTTGGACTAGAAGTCCAACCGGGGGGTGTCCCCTACCCTACACCTAGCCATAATTCAAGGGAGGCGCTGACGCCAAAGGAAGAGCTTGTGAACGAGCACTTGGCCCGTGCGGCAGTAATTGCCCGGGCCGATTTCTCCGATCGGTGACGTAAGGGTGGCTGGATTCCATTGGAGAGCAACACCATAGATCTCACTGGTGATGCCTAGAGCTTCCGATTCACTCAGCAACTGCAAGCGGGAATTTCATCATGCCTCAAAACGGTGTTTCCAATCGGCCGTATCCCACACGGATGGAGGCTTTGCTGCGCCCAGCCCACCGGCCAATCCTCTATCTCAAGCGAGCTAGCATCGCCGCGTCGTATCCCCTCCGCGGCATCTGGTACTTCTTGCGTAATCGCGAGTTCTGGCCTCTCTTTGTGGGTCGCATGGTACCTTTGTCGGTCATCTCATTCCTGGTCTATTTCCTACTCTTCACCTTTGCATTTTTGCCCCAGTTCGCATTTCTGGCCATCTTCCATGGATGGGGCGCATGGGTTAATGCGGTGGTGCTGGTGTTGGGAGAGGGCCTGGTGATTATCCAGGGTCTTTTCGAGGGCTTCTTCGTGGACGAGTGCCGAGTGGATGTGTTTGATGTGAGTCTCACTTCCCACGCAAGCATTGGTGATTTCTGATTAACTAACGCACTCGTAGGCTACCCTTATCAAGTACTCGTTGACAGACCTCATTTCTCCGCACCGAATCCTTTTCCGCGATGCGCCCGATGCCGTGAAGATGCTCGGAAAGCCTACGACCTCTGCCGTGTACACGCCGTGGAGCATCATTCAGATTGTTGAGCTGATCGTGTGCCTCCCTCTCAACCTAATACCGTACGTTGGCACGCCAGCCTTCATCATCATCACGGGAGCGAGACTCGGAAAGCTGGCACATTACCGCTGGTTTGACATCAAGGGCCTGTCCAAAGACCAGCGAAAGAAGGAGTTGAGGGATCGCGCTTGGGAATACATTTGGTTCGGCACTGTCGCCATGATATTGGAGCTAATTCCTATCCTGTCGCTCTTCTTCCTTTTGACTACGACGGCGGGATCGGCTATGTGGGCAGCGAAAATTGAGGAGGAGGACCGAAGAGAGGCTGTGGAAAATCTTATAGGACAAGCGGACCCGTCTGCGCCGCCTCCATACACGGATGTCTAAGACTGGGACGGGATGACTGGAGAAGTCACGCCAAAATTGATGTCATCTACCTTTGCGCCATACATCGATCCCTCTTGTCGACATTGGTGCTATTGATACAGCTTTCTCATTCCCTCATCCCTACTCGGCAATCCTGTGCTGCGAAGTTTCGTCTGCTCTGAATGAACCCTCCTGCCCGAGGTTCTCAGGTTCGAGTTTCAGGTCGGTGACAAGCACCTGACTGGAATGCCTCAAAAATCTCGGCTAGGAGCCAATTGCAAGCTGGGAAAGTCGATCCCGTGCGCCAGAGTGACACTGAAAGAATCCTCCGGGGTTCGCTCGTTACTCCCAGAAGGAAGCCGCTGGTTGACATGCCTGTTGGGTTGTTCTGAATGGCATCACCCACCATCAATGTAATGTTCATGGCATTGGATACAGAAGGACTCAGCCAATACAATCATGCAACTGATAAATAATATCTCTATCTGATGTGTATTCATCTCTGGTGGAAATTTGCCTGCCTCCGCCAGAATATCTTCTCCTTGGACCGGGAACTCGTCTCGCTCACTCTCCCAGTCGACAGGTGTTGCCAGTTGACAGACACCAACCGTGCCGCCCATGCGCTCATTCCTCATTTTCCATTACCCTTAAGCCAATGCCCTCGAACCAAGAGCCTGAGGCAACCCCTTTGGTCCCAACATTCACCCCAACAGTTGTCTTAAGGAAGGAGTGGTCCTTCCTCTTCCTCGACCCGGCAGAGCACGCAACCTTTCCCCTTCCCTCCTACTCCCAGCCCACAAAGAGTTTTTCTCCCACGTTGCACTCTCACTCCCTCAACCTCTCTTCTTCATCTTCACTCTTAGCACACAAGAGCCCATCCAAATTCTTGTCCTGTCCCTCTCTTGATCCTTTGGTGACTTCGTGCAGCTTGGTTCACTCGTTCACACCCCATTCGCCCGTCGTCACTTCTCTGCAACACAGCTCTTTATCTTCCACCCCGAACAGCATCCTCAGTCCTTCTCAGACTTTGGGATCACCCTCTGGAAGAAGCCCTCTCACCCCAGATGCGTGTCTCCGCGTCGCTCGGGGCTATTGTAGCCACTGGGCTTTTGGGTCACACCAGTGCCCAAGCCGCGGACTATGGGTATGTGCACCGACTTTGACTCATGCTGAATTGATGCTAATCTGAAGCAGCTCTACTGGCGGAAATCCAAACGGATTCCCAAGCGATATCACTGGCAACATTCCTCCAACCAGCTCCAATGGTTCACCTGGAACTTTCCCTCCAGGGACTGCCCCTGGGGGCGCCCCTGGCGGTGTTCCTCCCATTGGCCCTGTCATTCCGACCGGAGGCATCCCTGGCAGTATGCCTCCTGTGGTTCCCTTCAGCAGCATCGCCGGAGATGGCTCAGTCATTTTCCCCAGCGGTCTCCCTTACCCTGGCAACGGTCCCCCAAATGCCCCTTCTGTTGGTCCTGGCGGCCCTTTCCCACCAGGTGGTTTTCCAACCTTTGTTACCTCTAGTGGTCCCCCAACAGACATTCCTGGTGATGGTTCAGTTATTGTTCCTGGCAGTGTTCCCAACCCTGGTGGCGTTCCTGGCGGCCCTGGAGGCCATGGTGCTCCTGGAGCCTCCAACCCAGTTTATCCTACCTGCGCTACCAGCACGACAACCATTGTTGTCACTGTCTACGCCACGAACTCCAACAATTCTCCCGATGGCTCCACCGATGGCTCTTCTGGCGGCTTTCCTAATGACTCTCCAAACAGCCCGTCAGATGGTTCTGATCCACACCAGACTGTTGCCCAACCCCCTGCTCCAACAGAGCCTCCTTCTTTCACCATCAACTCTGCCAACCTTCCAGTTGCTCCCTTTACCACTTTGACAATTGACATTTGGGGCCCTGGAGATGACGACAATGGCTCTGAGGACGATGATGGAACTGGCCCCGTTGATGGTGCAGACCCTAGCGACGGGGCAGGCACTGGCAACGATGACACTGGCAATGGCGATGACAACGCTCCTACCGATGGTAGCAACCCCACTGATGGCGGCTTCCCTGGCGATGGCTCTATCCCTGGTGATGGTTCTGTACCCGGCGAAGACCCGAATTCTCCTACCTTCTCCTCTACCATTGCTCCTGACACCGCCCCCGAGTATTCCAGTGATGAATCTGGTGTCTTCCCTACCACTGCCCCCGGCGATGTGTCTGGCGGGCTCCCTGGTGGTTCTGTAAGCACACAGGCACCTGCTTCCTTCCCTTCTCAAGCACCTAGCTCTGGAAACCCTGGAGATGCTCCTGGTGTCCCACCTTTCAACCCATCTGTGGATTCTGGGGCACATCTCAGCGACAGCCTCCCCGTATCCACTCGAATCATTTCTCAAGCCCCAGCTGAAGTCTCTCCATGGCTCACATGGGGCCCTGCGACTGTTGGTAATGCACCACTGCCTACCTCTTGGGTCACAATCACAGGTGCGGATGGCCTTCCTACTGTCGTCAATGGTGGAAGTGGTGTGTCTGGAGTCACCATCACCGGAACAGATGGCATCCCAACTATTATTAGTGGCGACAACGGTGTCCCCGGAGTCACTATTACTGGTGCAGATGGGCTTCCTACTATCATCGACGGCGGAAGCGTTGTCCCTGCAGTCACAATCACAGGCATCGACGGCCTTCCTACTGTCATCAGCGGCGGAAATGGTGTTCCTGTGGTCACTATCACAGGCGCCGATGGAATCCCGACCGTTATCAGCGGTGGCAACATCCCCGGAGACCAAGGCTGGCCTCCATTCGTCTCGTCAGACGCCTCTCCAGCAAGTGGCGGCCCAGGTCTGCCCCAAGGCCTTCCAACTTCCCTACCGTTTCCTCCACCCGCCGGCGTGACGGCTGGTCCAGGCGGTGCTGTTCCTGGAGGACCTTCCGATGGTTCTGGCTCTGCTTTCCCAGGTGATGACTCTGCCAATGGCATCACAACCTGTACGCAAGTTACTGTCATTGGATCCGATGGCCTTCCAACAGTTATCGACTCCACTTGGGTGATTCCTGCAAGCGCCGTTGCCACGCAGGCTTCAGCTCAGCTCCCAGCTCCGGGCATCACACAAGGACCTGGTGGTATTCCCGCCACTGGTACTCCAGCCGGCCCAGATGGCTCTGGTTACACAACTTCAACAACTTATACTGTCATCGGCTCTGATGGACTTCCAACCGTTGTCCAATCCACCTGGGTTGTTCCTGACCCTACGCAAGTGGTGTCCATTCAAACACAAGCCCCCTTCCCAGGCATTCCCTCCTCTGATCCCAACGGCCTCCCCGGTGGTATCTCTGGTATCCCAGGCGGTATCGCTACTGGACCAGGACAGCAAGGAGGCGGTGTCCCAATCACCACTTGCGCAAGCTACACTGTTATTGGAACAGACGGTCTCCCTACCGTTGTTGAATCAACTTGGCTCGTTCCTGGACCTGTCAATACTCTCGTCCCATTCCCCGGAAGCCCCACCAACCCATCTGGAACTTCAAGTGCTCTTCCCAATGGTATTCCTCCAGTCATTACCGACTTTCCTCCTTCTGATGGCTCTGCGGGACCTGGAGTTACCGGAGGCGCTGGTATCACCACTTGCACCAGCTATACTGCCATTGGAGCAGATGGCCTTCCCACTGTCATTGGTTCAACTTGGGTGATTCCCGGTGCCGCGAATACTCAGGGACCTCTGTCTGGGAACCCATCCTACGTCTCTAATCCCTCCCCCACTGGATTTCCCACTGGCGTGCCAGGTAAGATCACCGCATCTCCAGAACTTCCATACCCAGGCGATGGGAGTGCTAGAGGAGTTGCCACCTGTGCGAGCTACACTATCATTGGCGCCGATGGCCTTCCTACCGTTGTTGAATCCACCTGGGTCGTGCCTGACGAGAGTGCGTTGCCAACCGCGACTAGTGCTGATTTCCCCCAAATCACTGTCACAAACTCTCCCCAGTCCTTTACATCTGACGCCGCCGCGGGACAATTCACTGTCGTCACTACGGCTACTGTTGTTGGGACAGATGGGCAACCAACACCCATTGTTCAAACCGTTGTCTTGACTTCTGCGCCCACCTCTCCCCAGTCCTCCACATCTGACGCCGCTGCTGGGCAATTCACTGTTGTCACTACAGAAATCGTTGTTGGGACAGACGGGCAACCAACACCCGTTGTTCAAACCGTTGTCTTGACATCCGCGTCCGATCTTGGAGTTCCTCATGGCACTATGTCTGGGCTCCCCGCACCGCCTCCTTCTGGACCGGTCATTTCCAGCGGTGATTTGCATCCTCTACCTACTGGCCTACCTACCCTCAGCGACTATGGAGCCGCCTCAGGGTTCCCTTCTGTTGTTGGAAGCAGTGATGACGCTCAAGCCACATTCATCTCTGGTACCGTCACTGGGACGCTCACTTACACAACGACCCAGGTTGTCGACTCCACTGGAGAACCAATTTTTTCTGATGGCGCTCAGGACCCGTTAGGTACTGGTATCCCGGTTCCCGATGTTGGTTATGGCCCCGTCCCCTCCGAAATTACGCTCTGGCCACAAGCATCCAACGTCCAGACAAGTATCTGGACTAATCTCATCGAGGAACCAACTACCACATACACGATCAAATTCCCTCTTACTACCATGGCCACCATCACCGTCCCTGCTGGGTCGTCGGTTGGTAAACGAGTACTTCGTCGGCAAGATAGGTTTGTGAAACGACGCTGCCATCTCAAACTTGACTGACTTTTCATTAGCTCTGAGCCGTCTTTTCCGACTTGGTCCAATTCAAGTTCTGCTGCGACGTCTTTGACCGAAAGCACCTCTCTCCTTGCCAGCTTCTCCGCCCTGACTACTGGTGATGCGCTGCCCGCCCCCAGTGTCACATCTTCTGCTGCCTCTGGAGCCCCAACGATGTGCTCAACTGGTGGTATCATTGGAAACACAACGATTGATGTAAGTCGTCGCCTCATTTGACTGATCTTTGCGGTCCCTAACCATCTACAGTTCGACAACTCAATGCCGGGGCCACTGTTCAATCCTCTGGAGGCTATTTGGTTCTCTGAAGGCTTTCACATTGTGCCACCATCTTTGCAGCCAGTTCAGCCATATGTACCAACATCCGGTGGACAAGTTGTGGAGTTCGTCCCTCCTTCTCTATCCAACACGACATCAAGTGGATCTAGCGATGTCGCCGAGGTTGGTATGGGCCCTCATTCCCCCAGCCCTTGCTTCAGGTTTGACTTCTTTGGTGCAAGCCTGGGATGTGAGACTCAAGGCAACGAGGAGTGGTGCGAGTTTGAGATTTCAGCATACCGATACAATGACACGTCTGCGAGCGAGGAGTCTATTGCCTGGTCCGAGATCAAGCAAGTGCCTGCGTGCTCCACATTCCTTGAGGGCGGCTACCAGCTGACTCCCATTGAGCTGGAGGGCTACAAGGATCTCTCATCAGTGCTGATCACGCTTCGTGTTGGCTTGGAGTTGCGGACCTGGTGGGCCGATGACTTCCGTGTCGGCTGGACCGACAACAGCTGTGTGGCTGAAGCTTGCCGCTCCGATTCACCACACATCCTTGCCAAGCGAGAGACTGCTGAGTCTGTATTGAGCCGTGGAATTTGGGGGTGGACGCCAACTGGGTTTGAGCGTCTGAATTATACTTTGGTGCCGGAGTCGATGAACTGAAGGGCGTCACTTGATGGGATGTCTCACAATGGTGATGGGATTTGGCGAAGTGCCTTGTGCAGAAGATTTTCTCTGTATTCACTGATACCATTTACGTGGATTTCTTGGACGGGTGGTGTAATGATCGATACTGGGACGTGGGTTTAATTCAGAGGCAGTTAAATGGATGGAGGAGTCATCGCGCCAGGTATTAACGGATAGCCCTTGCTACAGTAAAAACATGATCATTGTGCTGGCCCAGACTAAGTTCACATGGTGCTCGCGATGACGTTGTTTGAGCACTTCTGCTGACTGCACCCTGGTCCATGGCTTTGGCAGGTTCTCGGCGTTGGCGGCTCCAAGTCTCGCAGCCACTCACTTAATGGTGACTGTGAAAGAACTACACTGATAGCCTCGAGTCTGTTGATGACCGAAGCCTACGACGACTCATCATTACGAAAACTGTTCTAAAGATCTACCCCACTGGTTTGGCTGATGTAACACTGATTGTATAGCTTCATGGATTCCTCAGCACCCAAATCGACAACTCGACTATCCTCGGGCACCGAGTAAGTTGATGCGGAGTCATTATTAAGTGATCAGAGACATTCAGAAAACCCAACTCGCGGACCGAGTCTGCTGTGTGCTCTTTGTCGGCCATCCAAGCCTTGATGCTTCCCCCTGGCTAGCCCTCGGGGCCTCAAGTAGCAGAGCGTGGCGTTGGAGTGTTGGGGATGAATGACCCGAGAGGGGGTGTCAAACTCATTCATTCACAATTTTTGGAAGATTCTAGTTTGACATGGAGGATGACTCTTGTTCTCCGTGGCATTAGGGAGCTACAGGCTTAGAAGTATGGACTGAGGTCATTCGTAACACGATCACGAAATTCTCTTTTGCAACACTCCTGGACAATCATTGCAAACCCGCCGTTCACAAATCAGCGTGATTGGTTTAGTGGTAAAATTCTCCGTTGCCATTCGAGTAACGTCGGGGAGCCCTGGGTTCGATTCCCAGATCACGCAGTGTGAACGTCCCTTTTTTTGACATGTCTCTCTTTTTTTTCTCACCTTGGCCCCTTGAACACACCAACATGAGCCAACTCAAGCTGTCCCCCGTCCAACTGAAGCGGATACATCCTCTTCACCAATATGAAGCGTGATTGGTTTAGTGGTAAAATTCTCCGTTGCCATCCGAGCAGCGTCGGGGAGCCCTGGGTTCGATTCCCAGATCACGCATTCCGAACATCATTCCTCGTCGAGAGGGATTCCTTTTTGCACCGATCACTTGCTCAGCAGCTTGGAGGCACACTTCTTTTGTTTCATCAGCATGGTGTCCTCCGGGGGTGCGTGTGTGGTGAGTGAAGAGACTGCCAATCACTCAAAGACGTCCAGCAGCGTTACTCCGTATTATTTTATCTGCTTGCATGGAAATCATGTTATAAATGAAACCACACCCCCTTTTTAATGTTGGCCGCAATTTTTAGTCGAAAAGGTCTAAGGGGAACTTGCTGACTTGAAGATGAGATATGTTTTCACGAGCGGACCCATCACTACGTTTCGTAGTGCTGTTGGCCTCACAATTGTCACCCCAAGGCTGGCATCGAGGTTCACACGACGCAATCCTAGAGGGCGCACTAGGCAAAGTGCCGAACTCAAAGTAGTCCCGAAGGGCTCTTGCGACACACATGCTGGGACGCGTTCCAAGAACCGTGTGCCCCATTGTGTTCTGAACAAGTAAGCCAGACCCCGGGTGCTGTCCGGCCATGCGTTTGGCAGCTATGAGGGGCGTGACAGGGTCGAGGCGATTGGACATGAAGAGAATCGGCGCCGTAGGGGTATCCGGGAGACCCGCGATATCGGCCTCGGGCGTGACGAACGGCCCCGTGATGCGCCAGTTGGGTCGGATGCGCCAGCTTGAGCAGCCGAAGCGCGTGTTGACCCAGGCCGGCCCCATGATGTGAGAGCGGGCCATTTGGATGCTGATGTACTCCTGCCACCACCGTAGGCCCTTGGACGAGAGGTCGTCGCCGTCGCCGCAGATGATCGCGAAGGCTGGGTCATTGCCTTGCTGAAGTCTCCTTTTGGCAGGAATAGCACCGCCGTTGTCACCTAGGAAGGTCACTTTCTTGGCCATGAAGAGGGATTTGGCAAGGAGCGTAGCGTTCCCGGCCATGGCCTCGGAAAGGACCTCGGCGAGCACCTTGAAATTGGCATGGGGGTTGTAAAGCGACATGCAGATGACGGCACGGAGCGCATTGCCGGTGACAGGGACGAGGACGTTGTTGTACCTGATAATCTTTGGTGACTTGTCGAGGCTGGTGATGAAAGCATCGACGCGGGCTTCCATGTCATTATGAGTGACATCCGTTTCTTGACGAACGGGGCAGAGAGGGTTATGGTTCCAACAGCCTTCGAAAAAACCGCTGAAGATCTTGTCCGCGTCGACGAGGCCGGTCATCCAGCCCTGAGTGCAGTGTCAGTTGGGGTATCAGATAATCCGGAGGAAGAATAGGGAATAGGGGGACATTACAGGACCCTGGGCGTAGTCATCGGCATCGACAACGCCATCGAGGACCATTCGGCCCACACGACCTGGGAACAGCGTGGCAAAATAGTTGCCGAGGATAGTTCCGTAGGAGAAGCCAATGTACTGCAGTCTGGGAAGATCTCATGGGCTGCGCTCCGATGCAGAACCCTTCCGTCGCAACTCGTCGATTCTGTCCACCATGGCTACCATGTCTCGCGCCACCGACGGAGTTCCAGCATAGCGCATAATCTCATCGTTCTGCGTATCAGTTTCGAGGCATAAGTTGGCGTACTTCCTCCTAACGGCGTAATTTCTGAGAATAGCCTCTGCCCCCTGATTCAAGTCTCCAGCCATTCTAGCGTGCCAATTGAACGCCTTACGGGCGGCAGCGGTGCGGAAGCACGTCGCTAACGGGCTGCTGAACCCGATGCCGCGCGGGTCAAACGAGACAATCTCGTAGTGCAGATGTCTGTCGAGCATGGCTTGGAGCTGCCGACCCTGAGTGAGGACTTGTTGGACACCGGAGCCGCCAGGGCCGCCGGGATTGCAGAATACGGAGCCGCCGAAGGAAAGGTCATCGTCGCCGACGACGGCCGGGAGCTTGATGATGGGGACGATGATGGTGCGGTTGTCGGACCGGTCAAGCCAGTCGAGTGGTAGCACGAGGCGGGCGCACCGGTAGTGTTCGAAGCATTCGTGGTATTGCAAGTCCTCTGTGGCACCGATTGATGTCCATTCGAAGGGCGGAAGTCTTTTAGCCGCCGTTGCTACTACGGTGGACGCGGCGACAACGGCACTCAGGAGAGTGAAGAATATCATGGCGGAGACAAATTGTGCTACAAGCACATCCAGTCAAATTACACCAATTTACATGAAATTGATAAGACATTCTAGAAATCCCTCAGGACAAGTATCAGGGCTCAAAGTTTGAGAGTTTAAGACATATTATAGTTTTGTTTTCGTTCCCCTATCCTCTCAGGAGAAAACCATGCTCCCCTGGGCATAAGTGAACCTTGCAAACAACGCTTCGTGGGAGGGAAGGGATGAACCTGTTATGGGTTGCGGTGGAGACTTCATCTAGACCGCAAGCTTGATGGCCTTCATGCGGCGTTTCAAGTTTGCTTTGGTCGTGACCCAGTTGTCAATCAGCATGATGAAGAACAGAATCAAAGCCATGGCGGCAAAGATCGGCGGGCCGAGAATGGCAAAGACGGTGAAGCCGTAGGCAGCCGCGTGGAAAGCCTCATTGTCACCCAGCTCAAAGGTAGCCAGTCCGACCTGCATGGCCGTCAGAACAATTGCGATGTAGACAATGACGGACGTCAACAGTGCGAAGCTCTGGTGCCAAAAGTCGTCGTAGCGCTGCCACACGCGGACGTAGCCATTCAAGAAGAAGGGCCACTTGAGGCGGTGCAACTTGTTGAGGCGGCTGAGGCGCAGCTCGCCGTATATGAAGCGCGGGTCGACGTGTTGGTAGATGTTGTCCATGGCCAGCACTTCGCGCACCAGCCGGCTCCAGGCCGGCCAGGTGACTTCCTTGGGAAGGAGATGGTGATCATGGGCGATCTGGAAGTCGCTCTCGTAGCGGAGGAGTGCGATGTAGGAGAATAGAAAGCCCAGGGCACGCTGGCGGGTGATCTTTCGCCTACAAGTCTCTTCCTTATCGGGTTGTTGTGTGTCGGGCACTGACACTGAGTGACAGCGACAAGCCGAAGAAACGCTGCTCGGGCGACAGGTCAGGCAGCGTGTCCAAAACCCGGAGCACAAAAGAAAGCGCGGAATAGGCTTGAGGAAGATACGGCCGCCGGTCCAGACGAGGTGCATATCCATGCGCTCGTCGACGACGATATCGCGACCCATGGCAAGCTGGCGATGTAACGGGCGCGGTGGATTAGGCCGGCCCATGAGGAACAGCCAGGATTGAGCCCTGGTCAGCCGCTCCAGGTCGAGCTCTTGGTCGAGCCAATGGTTAAAGGCTGAGTCGGGTGCATCGGGACGCGCGACGGCGATGTCGTCTGTAGAGGTGAGGTAGGATGTAGGGAAGAGAAGGTGGATATCGCAGTGGTGTTCAGGCTGATTATCATGAGCTTCATCGTCGTCACGCAGAGGCGGTGAGGGTTGCAAAAGACAGCCGGAAAATGGTGGCAATTCGGGTGGCTTGGCCTGCGATTCTAGTCAATCCTCGGTTGAACTGAAGAGGAGTAACAGTTCCACGTTACCTCTGAGCTTAGTTGCTCCATTTCCGTCTCCATCTTCATCGTCGCTTCCATGTTATTTACCTAGCTTAAAGTTGGTGACAGCACGCACTCGACATCACCAGCCCTCCAAACAAACCGACAAAAATCCGAGACAAGTGAAAGAAATTCGACAAGCTGCATGGGCTCAACAGCATTTATTTACTAAACAGCTGCTCAGCCTGATGGCGCTGAAGCTGGGCGCCTGCGCTGAGATTGCTGGACCAATCCTAGGGCATCAGGCTGTGAAATGGATGGTCTAATGCATGCGGCCCAGCCATGTGACCAACAAGCCAAGTCTGCCTCGTCGTGGTTTGCATCTGCAGACTGCATCATCAATCTCACATTCTTGGCTCCTCCGCAAGACCTGTCATCGCCGTTACGCTCCCGACCAAGCATGCCTCCTGCTTCCCTCTCCGCGCACCGGGCCCGGATCACTTGGGCATGATGGATACCCGCACTCTCATCAAATACATGCTCATCGCCTGCACTGCTGTGCTCGCGTATCTCTGGATCATCTCAAAACTGGCACCGTCACCATCAAGATCTCGACGCCAAGTTGAGTACGGCCTCAATTCCCTCCATCAACCAACCGAACCATCGTCGAAGAATCGGACCGACACCAAGGACTGGACAAAAACTGCGTATGATCTCTTCTTCTTTGAGTCAGTTGTTCTCCACTGATCGTTGACTTCCAGTGTTATTTTTGTCCACGGCCTCGGTGCAGACCCTACCAAAACCTGGTGCGATGGAAAGACATGCTGGATTACAGACTTCCTGCCTGACGACATCAAGCAAGAAGGGCTCGATCCATTCGTTAACCTGTTTACGTTTGACTACGATTCTTTCTGGGTACGCGATGCCAACTCCGCTACCCTGACACATACCGCAAGAGACCTCGGCCAGGAACTCAAGCACCGAGAGGTATCCATCCTCCTTTATTTGCCTAACATGTAGTTATGAACTCGACACTGATAAAAGACCGTCTAGCTTGCTCAGTCTAATTTAGTCTTGATCGCCCACAGTTACGGAGGCTTAGTCGTCAAAAAGGTGCGGTTGACCTCACCGAGGTCCTGAAGATGTCTGCATATTAACCAACAGGTAATTACAGGCTCTTGTTCTCAACCCCGACTTAGAGTCCCGTGCCAAAGCTGTCATATTTCTGGGAACCCCCGAAGAGTTCGTGTACGATTTTTATGAGTGTTCCAAAGAAAAGATCCGAATGAGGGAATGGAGGGACAGTCACGGCCGCAACAACACCGCAAACCACTCGATTGACGTCGGTGATGAGACAACAAACTCCGATGACTCCGAGGGCAACGATTTCGCTATTGCTGCGAGCAATATCATTGAGTCGAATAGCCAGCACAGCGTCCAAGATGTGGAGTATATCAAATGCATTGGGATTTTGAAAGCATTTTCGTTCATCTCGGAGCAAGACGGGGGTCTCAACATGCACCGTCTTGTTCAATTGGTGACAAAACAATGGCTCGATTCCCAGAGTAGTAGCACCAGATTTTCCAAAGAAGCCCTCGTGGTTGTGCGTAGAAGATTCCCTTACGGGAAATTCGAGACTAGGGAAGTGTGCAGAAGATATCTGCCTCATGCATATGCTGCGATGAATAACAGAGCGACTGGGTCAAGAATGGCAAGGTCACATCTTCTCTACAATGTAGCCTCATTTTGCGTCTATCAATACTGGTGGGCAGATGCGGAGAGATTTGTGACCGAGGCCATTGACATTAATAAGAATGTTCTTGGAGAGCATGCCCATAATACGCGAGCTAGCATGCATTTGCTAGGATGGATCTTTATCCAGACGGGCCGATGGAACAAGGCGGAAAAAATAATCGACCAGATTCTGGAGTCTGCACAGCAGGAGAGCGACGGAGATTCCCGCGACACGATCGCGTTGAAACACGAGCTAGCCGAACTTTACCAACACCAAGGCCGACTCGAGGAAGCGGAGCAACTGCTGTTGGTGGTTGTCGACGTCAAAACGGCAATGGATGGAGTGGAGCATCCTGATACCCTATTCTGCGCGCGGGCCCTAGCTTGGGTCTACCAACGTCAACACCGATTCAAAGAAGCAGAGCAGCTGTTTCTACAGGTCCTAGAGGCCCAAACCAGGACTCTCGGAGTGGAACATTTTGATACCCTGATATCTAAGCATTCCTTATCCCAATCATACCAACGTCAAGGCCGATTGGAAGAAGCAGAGCAGCTGCTTTTACGGGCCCTAGAAGCTAGTAAAAGAACATTCGGAGCAGGGCATACTAATACTATAACAGTTAAACATAGCCTCGCCACAGTCTGGAAGGGCATGGGCCGGACCGAAGATGCAATCCACTTGATGAAGGAATGTGCGTTGTTTGACAAGCAGGTACTTGGCGCAGATCACCCTCACACGCAGATTTCACTTCAATGCCTGGAAGACTGGGAACCTAGTGAAGAAGTTATAGATCGAGGAGACGCTTCAAGCCCTGAAGATGAGGGAGGTGACCTTGATAAAGAGGAAGATGGGTGGGTGACAGAAGATGATGAGATTTAGCGTCTTTCGGTGGGTTCTTAGGGATGAAGAATTTTAAAGGAGTATTGACATTCGCACGGCCAACTATTGCTACTTGTACAGCATATATTAATATCCCACGAGCCTAAGCCTTATCATCTGCTCCATACATTGTTCTTATTTAAGTACCCTTTCCCCTACCATTTATATAATCTTATAGCCTTGGCATTACCATTCATCAGGACTGCTGTTAATAAGAAGAAGTGGGTTTATATAGAAATGATGTGCAGATGACCATAGTTGATTGTGCAAATAGCTACACTCTACCAAAGGCACTTGAATGATTGCTTTATCTACATATTGCCTACGTAGACTTCTTCTCCCGCAATTAAGGCTGAGGTCCAACTGGAGTCAATCAACTTTATCTGTCACTTGAGCATGTTGCGTAATGGGGAGGTCATGTTCGTACAAGTGTGTCTTGTCATACTCTACAATCCAAGCCACATACAGCGGATTAGCCCCCCGTTTCCTACATGTCAAACTGAGTTGACAAGACAGAAAATCTCAAGCCAATCGACAACTGTCAGACATCCATCCAACGTCCCTCATCCACATTATCTTGCATCTCCAACGTCTCAACATCGCCCATCTAATCCGACCCGTTTCCAGACTCAACCGCAGAGCGGCTACCGCTACTACCATACTCAGATTCATCGTACACGATACGATCGTCGCACGCATCCATGTCGGCCGCCGTGTTGGCGCCCATGTCATCAACGCCGTGATAGTCATCCTCGTCTTGGTTGCTCGGACCGGAAGCGTCGGGCCTATGTGTCACCGGGGCAAACACCACGTCTCTCTCGCCAGATGCTTCGTCTTCAGCCTGGCTGAAGAATGGGTGCTCGGGCCGCAGAGTCTTGCCTTGGCTGACGAAGCCCATAGGGCTGTGTGCAAAGTCTTGGCCTCGGCGGCGCACTGCGAGCCATTCCTGCATGAATGTCAATGGCTTGCTTGCGAACTTGAAGCCATCCACTGGCAAAGCAGGTGGTATCTGTTGATCGCCCTCGGGCACTTCCTCGTCACCAGCGCCATCCATAGCCATCAAAATGTCGAGATCATCGTTCTCTACGACGCCTTCGTGAATATCCAACAAGTCGCACATGTGCTTGTACTCGCTCCAATCAAAGTACAGACGACCCGCGAAAACACCAAGCTCGACGCGCAGCCACTTGGGAGCCTTCCAGTCGTGAGGAAGCGACGGGATGCTGTAGTAGGTCAGCTCATTGAAATGAAGCATCTTGCGAGTGATTGGCGCGGCGTATGTGAGGAGGTATGTCTTAGATGCGACGGCTGGATCACGGAGCATCGGAATCAGGGCGTCTGCTTCCTCGGGGATGATGACGACGGCTGTTTCGGTGATTGGACTCCAGAGGAGCCAGTTGACTGGGCGCTAAGCGAGTCATCAGTAATCACCTTTCACTCATAGCGTATGTATGACTTACCAAAAAGTTGTCCATTACGTTGTCGAGCTTCTGTTTGATAGTCTTGTCGAATTCAGCCGTGACAAACAGCTTCGAGTCAGTAGCATTGCGTGAGACCCTGAACTTGCGACCAAGACCTGTCTTCGACAGAGACGAAAACACATGGCTAAAGTAATGAGCATCTGCCGGCATCCGACCTGTCCGAGCGAAGCTCTCCAGGTCGGCATTGAGACCAGGGAACGAATGCGCTGCATAGTGGTGCGGCTTCTTTACCTGTCGCACCGACTCAACTTCAAAGGCGACTTCTCGCTCCTGCTCGACCTGTTGCAAAGCCGAGGCGTGAACGGCGCGCCCGTTGTCCTGGAATCTCTTTTTGCGAGAGTTGAGGTCTTTCATGAACCCTTTGAGATGGCCGTTGGTCGGCTGATTTTGGGTTGCGTTGCGCGCCTTTGGCTTCGGGTCGTACAGCTGCTGGAGCGTCTGTTGTTCGTCCTGCTTGATAGTTGCGACGTACTTTTCTCTCTGTGGTTTCATTGTCAGAAACTTAGGGTTATCAAATGCGGCCTGCATCCGGCGGCAGTAGTCGACCCCCTGGGAGTAATACAGCGGCTGGAGCTGTTCGATGCTTTCGCAGGTGTTGTCGAGAAGCCATTCAATCCTGTTTACAGGTCAGTCCAATTCCATATTAAGATCATGGGAGCCTTACACATCACTAGAGTCGACTGAGTCGTAAATCGTCTTGCCCTGCAAATCCGCAATACCCTGATGGACCTCAGGCGGGATGAAAAAGGTGACCGACTGCGTCGTTCCAAGTTGGCGCAACCGCATGGCAGCTGCTCATTGTCAGTTGGGACGAAATCAACGGCAAAGCCAAACTCACCTTGAACGGTATGATCTTTGGTCTGGCCGAGGCCGAGGGTTAAGGCTCCTCGAGCGGTTGGGGGAATCTTGAGGTCCGTCCCGCGTGTGTGGGCCTGGACAGAGGTGAGCTTAGAATATGAGACAAGTCTCAGTAACTTACTTCATCAAGGTAGACCAAACACTGTCCAAGATCGTCCGCAAAAGGAGACGCGAGCAAGGGCGTTTTCTTTCCTTGTTTCGTCACAACCCATGGTTTATTTGCCTCGTCGAAATACATGGCGGCTAGAGCGCCTGAGTCAATCTTCAGCCACTCTTCCGCAAGAGTGGAGTTGTTCATTTCGAGGATCTGGGCGCCTGCATCAATCAAAACGCGGATATTTCTCTCCTTTAAGCCGTGGAGGAGATCAAACTCCGAGGCTCGTCCAGTGAATCTGTCCCGTCTTAGCTGTTGAGGTAGAACACATTTCTTGTTGCGCGGATGGAGCAGGTAAGTTAACACCTCGGCGCTCGTGTGTAGCAAGCTTGGGAGATCTTGCTGCTCGATGTTGAGAGGCAACATGGTCCGGTTGTCGTTGGTGCCGCTGAATCCCGTGGTCAAGGGCTTGGGCGCGTGCTTATTGGAGTTGCTAGGCTCGTCGGCCACCTGTACCAAGGGGATATCCCAGGCGTTTGATTGCAACTTGACTTTGAACTGCTTTGCATGTCGTGGGAAAACAAAGTTGTTCAAGAAGTAGTCAATCACCACGCCAGTATATCTGGCATTTCTCCAAATTTCGTTGAGCTGAATGTCGTCGTCTACGTTAATCGAATTCCAAGCTCTGAGGGACGATGGGTAGTTGCGAATGCTGGTTGTCCACTTGTCATACTCTGCCGATGGATCGTCTGACTTCAAAATGTGCTCGAGGCACTGCTTGAGTTGAGCCAAGCTCACGCCATCGTAGTAGAAGGCCAGGCAAGTTAGGAGAATCGCCACATCGGGATGTCCCCATTCGGACTGTTCACTCGGAACACCTTTGGCATGGAACGGTACTGCAATTGGGTCGCGATTTGGGTGAAGTCCGTACTCCACGTTCCACCGCTTTCGCAGCGTTGTCATCAAGATTCGACTAACTAGAAGTCCTCGTAGGAGGTAGATTGTCTGCCGAAGATTGGGTCGGTCAGGGCAAAGCTTCTGGATCCGAGTGGCACTCGAGGTTCTCGGCCTCGCAGCAGAAATGAAGTCTTTGATGGCCACTCTGTCGGACTGCGCCATGGCATGGATGGACATTGGGAGAATGCCGCCCAGCCCTTGGCAGATATCCGCCGTCACTCTTCGAATCAATTCATCCTCCACGTCGGGCCGGAGGAAGTAAATTAGCGGGAATCCGGATGTGATTCGCCGAATGATGGAAATAGAGTGTGGAAAGGAGCGACAGAGGTTATCGACATGTCCGTCGACTAACCGCAGTACTGCTTCGGCAACGAGCCATCGATCCGGATGACCGTCAACAGTCATCTGCGAACCAGACGGATAGATCAGTTGAGTCCGCACAGCCAAAGTGTAGTCAGACTCGTCGAGAATGTCTCGAGACACCCTTGTCAGCCAGTTCTGGATATTGATCATCGGACCAGCGTCCACGAGCTTGTCGTCCACTAGACGCTGGCACCCGCTGAGCATGAACGACATGATGTGATCGGGCTGACAGATCATGATGCCGGCAGATTTCATCATGTCTTTGTGAATCTCCCAGTATGCCTTAATTTTCTCGTTGGCGGTTGCAGTTCTCCGAGAGAAGGGCACATGTCGCAGTTGACGCCCGAGGATGCCACCGAGCCTGGACTGAAGCAGCTGTGAAGTCTGCTGCAACAATGCCTTGGGAACGATGACTCTCACGAGTCGAGTCTTGTCCGCCAGAGCTGCAGCAACCATGGGAATAATGCAAGAAGTTTTTCCTATGACTCTGAATTAGTTTCTTTTCATAACTGGCAACTTTCTCTTCGTTCCCTCGGAGAAGACAACCGCGTGCGTGAGTTAAGTGAATGGAACATACCTTGCCCCATATTCATCTGCAAAACCGAATTTGATCCCGATTCTGGAGAAATGGTCGCTTTGGCGACATCAATCTGAACAGGCCGGATCATCATATTAGACTCGATCTCCAACAACAACCAGTCCGGATATTCATCCGGGTTCCAGTTGGAATGACCCTTGTTGGCATTCTCCTCGTAGTATTGGCCGGACGCGTTCTTCAGTGCAAGATCATGAAGACGGATTTCTCTTTGGAGCTCTGTGACTTTGACTCCCAAGTTAATCAACTCCTTTCTCATGCCGCTTCCAAAGAGTTCTTGGGATGCGGTAGAACGCAATTGACCGAGGACTGTGCCCTTTGTGATGACTGGCCACATGCCTCCTGCCTTGAGCCATTCGATGCGTCGCGAGGAAAAATTGGTGCTGGAAGCAT
The DNA here is from genome assembly GCA_029931735.1 of Dactylonectria alcacerensis. Lineage (NCBI taxonomy): Eukaryota > Fungi > Ascomycota > Sordariomycetes > Hypocreales > Nectriaceae > Dactylonectria > Dactylonectria alcacerensis. The sequence goes on along the minus strand of JAPMUZ010000003.1, from coordinate 4,502,187 downwards.
CGAGAGCGGAACGGATCCTCGAAAAACATTCATTAGCTCTTTGAGAAATCACTTCAATAGATGACTCCCGAGTGTACACTGCTTGATTTGTTGCGTCCGTGGAAGGATTGATAAGTCTAAACGCCGCCAGGCTCTTCTGGAGATCACCCGCGTATCGTCGCCGTTCAGCAGACCTCGAGTTCTCCAAGGGCTTAGAAATCATCTCCAACTCCAAAGTTGATCGGTTGACATCTTCGGGCGTTGGGAGAGGCACGGACGAATACTTCTTGCTCATGTTTCGACGATATCCCAGCTGTTTGGCAGGCGGCCCGCCTCCAGGCCAAGGAAGCCGACTGACACCCTGAATTACAAAGTCACTCTGACTTAGGAATGGGCGATTGATAGTATCGTTGAAAGATCGTACAGCGGGCCTGGGTGACACCGGGTTCAACATCAGCTGGCTCAGGTCGGCCACTTCTTTTCCTCGCAACCTAATGGGGAAACTGTCATCGGATAAAACCACCACAGGGAGCTCGTACGCCACTTTCGATGTTCGCCGGTCCAAAATCTTCTGGACTTCTCTCAAGTGTTTTGTTAAATCCATGTTCATGTACAGACGTTTCCACTCTGGACGGATCGCTTCCAGCGCCGAGGGGAGATCAATCAAGACAGAGCGATCGAGCCCACGGATGCTCGGCTCTATACACGGCCACTGCGTCAGAAGGAAATTTGCAAAGAACTTAGAGTCTTCTTCGACCTTGCATTCGTGCTTGAACAGCTCAGCTTGCCACTTTCGTTGCTGCTTTGCGCTCGCGAACTGCTCCAGGCCAGATGTGTCATCTTGGGGTGGCGGTGCTGCGAACGGCTTGAGCAGGCGGAGGATGTAGTCCAGCTGAGGTACTTGGTCAGGCTGGAAATGGTGATATTCCTCCCATATGGGAGTTTCCATATATCGGAGCTCTTTGAAGATAGAAAAGGCGATCAGTGTACGGAGGAGCTGCAAATCTGCATCTAGGCGAAATGCCATGGGCGCCAGCATCAACATGAGGCTGTACCGAGTGGTAGCATTCTGGGCAAACTTGACAAGAGATCCCCAATTTTGCACGACATCCGTCTTGAGACGGTCACTCAAACAGACCTTGTCGAAAGCCAAATCATACCCGCCGATCAGGTTCTGAGTTGCAAGAATCTGGACTAAGTTGTCCGTCGTTTCCATCTTCTGGGGCCATGCTCGAATCCAGTGAGTGATTTCCAGCACGTTTCGGTGTCTGATGGTTGTATGAGACGGTCGGTCGCGTGAATGATAGATGCTCACCACCGGTAAGGGGCGACTTTTAGCATCTCCGACGTATCTCTCGAGAACTTGGTGGCGAAGGAGCGCCCGCTTGTGTAAATGGTCGTCGCCAGCTGAGGGAAGCTCGATTGCCTGCACAGGGTGATCCGAAAAAGCCGCGAGACTCTTAGAGACTTGCAAGATATGTTCAACGAGTGGTCTTAGGGCTGAATTCTGGATAGTTGCGGGTAGGAAATCCATCCAGTGGTCTGTCTTCATGACACGTAGGTCTAGAGGATAGTATTCACGCCGAGGTGTCAGTCGAGAAATCCATTCTAGAATCTCCATTGGAGCACGGTTGAGAGGATTCCACGGCTGCGTAACGCCCGACTGTAGCCACTCAATTGCCTCTTCAGTTCCCGTTCGCCCGGTGAGAGGATCAGGAATTAGGAACGAAGTCAGAGCGTGAAGCAGAGCCTTGGTGTAAACCAAGACAGGCTCAGCAGCGCAGTTCAGTCTTCCCAAGGTATCGTTGATGGGGTATCTTCCATAGGAGCCATTGGCGTCAATCCGGACGGCAACATGGCACCCATCCGACTTGGCAAATGCAATCTTCCCCAGAGGCACAAGAATCGACCGATGCATGGGGTTGGAGATGCTTCGCACGACAAGCTTGGTCTGCAAGCCGTACCATGTCCCTGGGTCCTGATCGCTGTCGATTTCGCACTGTAGCTGAGGAGATTGCAGCGCCAGCTTACTGTTGACATGAAACAATATCTGGAGTCGAGGCAATTCGACTTGAAGATGTCTCCCACCACCAGGCTGCATGACAAAGATGTGCTGACGGTGCTCAAGCGAGTCCAGGATCCGAGTAGCTCGACAGAATAGAGGGCTGTAGGGGTTCACGAGACTGTCATGGACTACCTGGTTGTTGTAGTAGCGCATTCGAGTGCAAGTCCTGTTATTCATGTTGATTTTATACCCTCGGAAATCTCGAGCTGGCCATGGGTTCTGGCGCTTCGTGATCAGCACTTCTCCGTTGTTGAGGTTCCTAGGTCATGTCAGTTAACATATCCGGGACTCAAGTCTTTGTACTTGCGATACTTACAACCAATGGAAACATCCATCCAACATCTGCCCCGGCAGGTCCCAATTATTTCCATCGCGAAATGTTTCTCTGGGGATCAACTGCAGAGAGTATGGGAACTGGAACGCTCGAACAACAACTTGTCCGTTATCAGAAAACCCAACATGAACCTGGTAGCCGAAGGGCTTCACACATAGAGCTATACAATATGTCAGCGCTAAACTATCCTAGAACCAACTTCGATCTTACCATATTGCATGCCGCGGCGGTCTGATGGATATGTGAGAAGGGCCTGATTTCCGAATAACTCGTTCAAAGTGACACACTGGCGACGATCCTTGGGGAGTTTCTGTCAAAGGAGTCAGCACATCCCATTTCAACAGTGTTGGAGCCCTTCATGAGGATCGACTTACCCCCATCGGAAAGCCATCAACAAGCAACACGCCTTCCATGCAGTTATAGAGAACGAATTGCACATTCTCCTCTTCACTCGCCCTTGCGTGACACGAGATCCAGCCAAGCTCCTCGAGTGAAATGTTAGAAAACTTCCTTGCGCAATTCTCCTCCTCAGGCCACATCTCCTTCAGCGACGACCCGAAAACTTCTGGCTTCGCCAGAATCGCATTGGTGATGATTCGGCAGAGACTGTATGACAATCTCATGTCTCGGACCACGGCATAGTGTAGGGTCGTTGGCAGCGACTTCAGCTCAACCACCAAACTATCCTGCACCATAACGCTGCCTTGGATGTATGCTTCCATGGAAATATCATCAAAAGGCATGCCGCGGGTGACATGAAGCGTAAAGGTCTGCTTGCATAACAAACCAGCCCACAGAGTATATTGCTGGAATCGCTGGGCCGTTTCGGAGTCTGTCACTTTGTACGTCTCGGCTCGAAGGAGTTTGAACCATCGAACACAGATGTATCGAGCCCGGACGAGCAGATCAAGCGCTGAGTCAAAGATGCCCATCTTGTCTGCTGCCATAGCAAGGTCGACAAGTCGCAAGGCAAGAGAGATTACAGTCTCCATGAGATACGTCTCTCGCCAATTCGCAGACAGGCTATCCAGGCGGTGTGATAGCTGCTCAATGAGCTTATGACAGAATGAACTGTCTCGAAAAGCAGCGTGAACCAATCTGAAGGGATCCTCGCCGTCTTTGCGAGGACCACATTGTGCAGTCAAGTGCGCAAGTAGAAGCATAGTGGCCTCGTTCGAAAAGTTCAAATTCGCCGAACCAAGTTCTGTCAAGATTGAGGGCCATCGGCGCGACTTTCCGGAGGCAATCGTCTGGAAAGCGAGGTACTCGTGAGCACTAATTCCCGTGGGACACTTGGATGCGGTCGAAGCAATCTCGTACGAGGATGGACCATTTACAAGGTCGCTGAAGGCCGAATCCTGCAGCAACTTGGAGAATGGCGAAGAACAGGGTATGTGCAATTTGACATGGGCCAAGAAGGTCGGGCGACAGCCTCGACTGTTGGGCCATTTCTTGGTTTCGTGATCGAAGAATGTTAACCTCAAGCCATTGGGGCGACACACGCCGTCCTTTCCATTTGAACTTTCCCATTCAACCGGGAAGCACAAAGACGAGTAGTGCGTCGTCAAGAATGGTTTGGTCTTCGATGCCAGTGAACAGCTCATTTTGATCTCATTAACAAAGACTCCAAGTTGGCCATAGTCTCTAATGAAACATCTTGGCATTGAGTCGTCCTTGAAGAATGGAATGGCTAGAGAAGAAACCACCCGCCAGGTCACATCTCTGTAGATGGCAAAAGGTGCCGGGCAGGCCAACTCGAAAATCACAGCTTTGGCGACAACTCCGTCCGAAGGCAGAGGGTGCTCGTAAGCCTGGATGTTCATTCTCTTCAGTTGTCTCATCATGTGACAGCGATTGCAATTTCTAGAGTGAATTCCTCGACCAAGTGGGTTGTCTTCGTCGACGATGTACACACAGGCACAGTCCTTGATGCTCTTGGACAGGGCGGCGTATTCGGCAGTCTTAGCCTTCCATTCTTTCTCCTTCGCAACTCTCCACCGCTCAGCTTGACTCTCTATATCCTCGTGGATATCTCTCAACTCGGCTGACTCTGGAGATTTCTCGTAGTACCTCTGGCCGAAACAACCCCGGACTGGATCCCCAAAAATGTCAGGAGCGTTTCTTTCGCAGGCAGAAACCCGACCCTGAAGATAGAGCTGAAGTCTGTGCACTCGTTCCATGTCTTCGAAAGTCGAGCACAGTAAGACATCCAGCATCCCGGGGTGGAAGACGGGGTGGTATTCCAGCAATAGCGGGTAGAGTGCGCATGCGCTTTGGTCAATCTTGACCCACAGGTCCATGATGTTGAGAATCGATGTGCTCATCAGCTGTGGGATGTCCTTGTACAACTTCTGGGACTTTTTCATATAATCATAGAGGATCTGTGCGGCATCTCCAATTGCCTTTCGCTGCTCACGGGGCTTCGATGGACTTGGCTCAAGGCAAAACTGCTTACAAGCTTGTTCTGCGTAGACCAATTCGGCATGGAACTGAGCAAAGGCGCTCAGATGCTTCTTTGCCGCGTCTTTCACGCTGACGTTGTTGACAGATGATATATCTCGCTTCTTGGGTTTACTGTCACCTTTCAAGATACTCTGGAGGTGCTCACCACTGACATGCAGGTCGAGACGCAAATCAGCGGGACTTGCCCGGCGTGGCAGTGATGGGATCTTCTTTTCCATTTTCAGCTTTTGAAGTCTCCAAACGGTGTCTATGAAGTCCGTTGCATTTTTGATGACCTGCTGCAGCCCTGGGTTCAGTCGGGTGAAGAGAAGCTCGATCCGCGTCGCGGCAATGGGGCTTTGCGCCCGATCCTTGTCAACCTCGAGTTTGACAAGTCGACGGCAAATCTTCTTCTTCAGGAGATCCAGACGCTCAACTTTGGTATCTGCGGTTTGTATGTGGAGCAAAAAATCCGACAGGAGATGCACCATGAAGAACTTGAACTCGGCACGGCCAACTTCACCGCCGAGTTGCTGAGAGAGGTAGCGTGAGATAGCCACCCGCAAGACGAGCCAGTACGGTAGCCGTCTCCAGGGATTTTTGGCGTTCTTCCAGCATACATCATCTCGAACCTTCTTCTGTAGTAGCGTCGGGGCGAATCGGCGGCCATTCGACTGAAGGAAACCCATCAACATCGAGCTGACCAGGGCAGGCTCGGGAGTGTTGCGATACTCGACAATGGTGGCACCAGCCTTGAAGGTATGGGCTGAAAAGTCCTTGATGGATTCGCGGGAGGCATTTTCGATGAATGATGCTAGCCCGTCAATGAAACCCTCATCTAGAAAGATTTTCATTGGGACAGCTGCCGCGCATCCAGGAAAATCCCACTGCAGGGCATTCTCGGCGGCCAGGATATCTTCATTTCGTGCGGCGGCTTCGAAGGCCTCAAAAATGACAGAAGGTCCTTGGATAGGGCTATTCATTGTCAGTGATGAGGCAAATGGTTTCAGGACAGACAAAACTTACTCATTTGACCGCCGAATATACAAAGCGCAGTTCTGACACTGGACATAGACAAGGAGAAAATCGTTTTCTCCCAGGATACTCAGTTCTCTTGCGAGTACAGAACGATCGACGCGTCCACCGAAGTGAATGGACTTGGTAGCCTGAATGCTGCGACCAAGAGCTTCCCAAGTCGGACGAGAGGGGTGTTCGGGGGTGTCTCTCATGTATCGGGCCGAAGTCAAGACACGCTCAATCAAGGCAGACTCGATCTCGATGAGATTTGGGTCCTCGCGGTGAGGAAGCTGCGGCGGCAGTACAAGGTGGTTATACAGTGCATCGTTGAGAGACAGGTCCAAGTGCTTGGATGCAGGAGGTGCGCTCGCCATGATGCTGGTTGGGGTATAGACGAAAACAGAACGGGAAGAAAACAGAGTGAAAAGGGCGGACACAAAGAAACAGAAAACTGCGAGCCGAAAACGCAAAATAATTACACCCGACACAGCTGTCGGAAAGTTGGTTGGTACAGTAGACAGAGGCTTCAGTCGAGAGAAAGTCGACGGCCTATTTCTGAGGGGACGAGGGTAGAGACGATGGTGTATCTCAAACTGGCCAGACGGAAAACGAAAGTGTAAAATCGAGAACCTCTCTTCGAAAGGGAGCAGATGAGTCGGAGTGGCCGAGGCCTCCTCGTGTTTTTGGTTGGAGCTGAACGCGATCAAGTTGGTGTATGTAAGTGGTGATGAGTTGGTGGGCACTTGAAGGTGCTGAAGGTACGGATGGAGGTATCTCACGAGATGGTGTAGGAGAGGAAGAAATGGCAATGCAGAGGAGAAGGCAGAAGAAAAGATGCATAGCTTTCTGGTGGGTGAAAAGAAAGAGAGGAGAGGGAATCTTGAAAACAGCTTCAAGATTGCCAGCCAGGTGTTTTCTGTTGGCCGTTGGTTTGCCCGCCTCTCGCAGGCGTTGGCAGCTGGCAAAGGCAACCGAATGGCTGCAGCGGTAGTGACGACAGCAACACAAAACAACACAGAACAACACCGCGACTAGGACTGCCATGATTCACTAGTCTCGGGAAATTAAGCCCAAGGTACGTAATTCAAGTTTTGGCCCGTTGCTTTTGAACTGTCTTTTATCGCAAGCTCCACCTCGGAAACCCGTTTGCCTCGCTACGATCCGGCCATTTTGGCCAACCGTGAACCCATAGGCGGCCTCATCAGCCTGCGTCCATAGCCTATTTTGCCCAATCAATCAGACTATCATATCTATGCCCAAGCATTATCCCAGTAATTTTTTCCAATCACGCCTAGGCCGCTCGGTAGGTCGCAGCCAGCGAGAGCCTTGTTGCCTGGACCTCGGGAGGACAAGGCGTCGCTGTTTGTGTTGGGCCTCCTTTGGCTGGCCTCCTGCATTGGCGCAGCTCCAGATAGATACCTAATACGTAGGCGCCAAAATGGACGTTTGGTGGGTTTTCTTCAATCACACACGTTTTTGTCCATGATTCGATACAATATTCTGCCCCATGGTGTTACTAAGGCAGATTAAGATGCGAACACCCGCAGCGAGGCTGGATGCTAGCAGCCGGGTTCAAGGATGGTAGGACAAGCGGAGACGGACAGTAGTCCAAACAAAAGCGGGAGTACAAACAAAGAGAATGCGATAGTTGTCTGCCTTCTATGTCCATTCACTGCTGTGTTACAATTCATGTGCTACAGTCTTTGTGGTTATCCAGTCCCCAAGTCAAAGTAACCAACCACCAGTCAATTGACACGCTTGATCACTGTTCGTCTATGTTTCATCCCCTCCCCCCTTCCCTGAACTAGAAAATGAGATCAAAGGCACAACATCAACTTCATCATCGGGGTATATTCAATAGTCAACCAATGATGCGAAAGAAAAAAAAAAATTATTGGAACGCCAAGTTTACATAGGTAGCCATACATCTGGTTTTAATTGGAAGTTGTCATGCACTTGTTCTGCCTCTCTCCGCTTCTCTCCCTCTCCTAGAGCATCGTTCGAGCACTTGTCAGTCCAATCTTGACCAGACAACTTCAACTCTCAAGCGCACACAACCGCTTAAATCTTGGCCGTCCATCCCTTTCCAGTTGCTCGCATCCGCACCATCTTGGCTGCGATCAGGAACAAAGTTCCAATCGCCAGTGACGACCCTGCAAATAGTTGCGCTCCCCAAAATGCCGTTCCGCCCTGGCGCTCGATGATGGCTCCCGCGATCGGCGGGCCCGTGAGAACGGCAAAGCTAACAATCGTAAAGGACATGCCCATGCGCACTCCAATCTTACCGAGATCCGTGGTAAGAAGAGCGACGCCCGTCGGGAACAAACTCTGGATCGCCGCGGCAATGGGCCCGTAGATGACGGCCCAGGCATATAATCCGGTTGTGTTTTCGACGCTGATCCAGCAGAAGACGAGGAGCGAAGCCGCAATCGTACAAGGGATGAATACATTGACAATTCCAATGCGATCCGCAAGCCAGGCTGGCAGCAGGCGGCCAATGATACCGACTCCGTTGAGGATGATGAGCAGGGTGAGCGAGCCGGTGTAAGTTAGGGGCTCGACGAGTGCGTCCCGCGAGAAGGAGGTGATGTAGTAAAAGGCAAAGTAAATGCCAAAGTAGGAAAAGTAGCAGCCAATAGTGTAGAAAGTATACTCGAGTTCTTTGAATGCGGCCAGGTCGATCAGGGGCGCAGAAGCACGCGGCTTAATGCGCTGCTTAGCGAGGGCCAGGGCGAGTCCGAGCGAGGCTATCTGAATGAAGGCCACGGTCCGCAGCGTCCACGCGAAGCCCACTTTAGGGAGCATCTCGCGTACCAAGCTAGGGAAGATGAGGCCGCCAGAGACGCTGCCACAGGCCGCGAAGCCCATGGCGAGAGCGCGACGGCGAGCGAAGTAAGTCGAGAGCACAGCCAGCACGGGGCAGAAGAGGCACCCGTTGCCGATGCCGACGCAAAAGCCCTGGGAGAGCACGAACTGCCAGTAGTAGTTGGAACCAGAGGTTGCGAAGATGCCGCCGGCCTGCACAATTATTCCTGTAGCGAAGACTTTGCGGAAGTGACCGGCGTCAACGAGTCGACCCGTAAGGGTTCCTACGAAGAAGAGGAGAAAGACAGCGATGGAGCCAATCCAAGAGATGTCGCTAGCTGATCGGTCGAGGATTTCTTTATAGTATGCTTGGAAGATGCCGAAGGAGTTAATCCAGCCCCAGGTGCTCATGAAGACACAGTGGCCGGCGATTACGACACCCCAGGCTCGGGCACCGCCATCAGGGGGAGGCGAGGGTGCGGCTTCATCAATTGATAAGTCGTCATTTCCGATGGCTCTCTCGAGATAAGTTGACTCAGCACCATTTTCGTCATCGCTGTGGTTTTTCTCGCTGTAAGGCGGAGAGTCGCGAGTCCGAGTTGACTGGTGTTGATTGTATTTCTCGGGCTCAGGGGAATCTAGTGCATTCAAACTCACCCACCGGCGGTTGCTCGAAGCCATCAAGCCTCGCATAGATTGATCGTCTTCTGAGCTCATACTCATGATGGTAATGTCTTGGGATTCGCGATCGAAGTGTGACGCGTTAGTTATGGTTGAGTTGTTGCGGCCGTGGCCGCGTCTCAGCGGCTGAAGTTCGAAGTCGTCCGACATGGCTTTTCAGACGAAGAGGTGTGAGTTAAAGACTCAAAACTTTGTACAAAAGGTGAGCAGATTTCTTTTATAGGAAAATCTTTCGGCTCAGTGACTGTACTTTGAATACGTTGGGTGTTTTGGTTATCGTAGCTGGTGTACAGGCTGTGTTGTTCAGGAGAGAATATATGACCTCGCAACTGGGCCTGCCGAAAACTTAGTATGTACAGCTGCCACAGGCCGGCAGGCTCAGACAAAGGTCACTTCAACTCGAAAGAGGAAACTCCGCCCTGCAACATGTTTTTTATTATATTCCAAGACTCTCCCAGTCCACCTCCTTGCCAAGCTAAATCACCAACACGTTACTACTACATTTGCAGAACAGACATCCTTTTTACCAGTGTTCCCGATCTCTTCGACACAACCTAACCCGTTTTCACATCTCATCGCCGCTGGCACTCAACACTAGAGTTTGTGTGTGTAGCTAGGACAGCCCTTATATCTTGGTAAACCATCCAATAGCATCAACTAGTGTCCGCGTATAGTCAGAGAAAGCAGGAACACTTATTGCGGCTACACACGGGTGGCGTCGGGCGCAACTATATCAGCCTCTTTTTTTAACAACCACTTTCTTTAAGCCACCTACGCAGTAGGTCTCTGGGGCTCTGAGCTCTGAGAACTATTGGAACTCTACAATTCAACAATGACAACTTGTAGGACGCTGCCGATGTTAGTCCCGGCATTTTTCAATCTCTCCAATCCAACGAGACCGTTTGTAATAGTCACAAACGCGTCGCTGTTAGATTGCCCCTACTCCCCTCGTCTTGTCATGGCAACATCAGGACTCATACGTGGTCTACAAGCCAAATTCGTATACCCGCCGCCATCATATCATCTTGGGGACCTATAACATGTACCATGTACTCTTTTTCGACTCAAAGAAGTCGCGCCTAAACACACAAACTCGACGTTTCCAAACAAAGTCAGATTTGCGCAAAGCCTCCCTTTCCATTCCATGGATATTTGCTTCCAATTCCAATTCCACAAGAAATGCATCCCGTCCGCAGCTTGACTCCATGAAATGCCTCTCTTCCATTCATATAGCGCGCGTCCCGTTCCGGTATTGTCCAGTCCTTGCACCAAGACTCGCTCCATCGAGGTGACCCATTACCTGCCCCAAGTCTAGCCAAGGTCCTTACATGACAACCTACACACGTGCGGGTTAGTTGCGTTCATCATAGTCTAATCAGGAGAAACTTACACAGTCGCCATCTTGCTTGCCCTGCGGGATACCCATATCCTCGAAAGTGGCTGGGCCCTTGCCGGGTGGGGGCTTCGACACCGGGGCGGATGCAACACTGGGGCCGGGGCTTGGCTTGTTTTCGGGCCTCTGGCCTTGAGCAGGTGGCGCACTGCCAATTCTCCCAGGACCTCCGGCACCGGCGGCCATTGGAGGCCGAGGTCCGGCACTGGGTGCTCGGGGTGGTCCTCCTGGTCCTCCTGGCCCTCCGGGAGGTCCTCCAGGTCCGCCACCGCCGCCACCGTATCCTCCGGGTGGTCCCTGATGAGGTGGTGATTTTAGCGGAGGAGGTCCCTGTTGATTCTGTTGATTCTGGGGCAGAGAGCTTATTCGTTCAGGACGACCGGCAGCTCCAGGAACACGAGAGAAGCGCTCGTAGTTCGGGTTTTGACCGGGAGGGAACTGACCGCCCGGAGGCGGCTTCTGCAGCCTCTGACCACCGCCAGGACCACCGGGACCGCCGGGACCGCCAGACGGGTATGGAGCCGCACTGGCCGACCGCCCATATCCATCGTCCTCGGGATAAGGACGTCCACCAGGACCGCCCTGGCCAGGGGGGCCTTGTCCTCCCGGAGGACCCTGGCGGAAGTTCCCAGGCGGGCCTTGGGAATCCCAACCGCCCGAGTTGTTCCTTCCGCGTGGGTCCGGGCCTGGGCCTGGGCCTGGACGGCCGCCAGGAGGCTGGAGGTTGCCCATGGACTGGGAGTTTGGCATCGGGCGCGGGCCGCCAGTCTGGGGCTTGATTCCAAAAGCACTAGCAGGTCGGTCTGCGGCCGGGCCCTGACCGAACCGGCCGTTGTTATGCTGTGGGGATCTGGGGTTCCGCATGTCATCCTCGGGATAGGGCGCTGTGGACTTGGACCGGAAGGTGAGAGGTTGAGGCCGGTCGTCCTCGGGATAAGGAGCCGCCGACTGCGGCCGCACGGGCGGCTGGTTAGAGTCAAGCCTGACATTGAAGGCTGGGGGTCGATCTCCAGCTGGGATGACGAAGGAAGCTCGAGAAGGGTCGGGAAAGTCGACGTGGTCGGAGACAAGTGTAGGCTGGAGGCCGAGAGTGCCAGTAGGGGGTATGCGGGAAGCGTTGACCGGAGGCTGGGTATTGACTGGGGGAGGGTATTCGGAGGAGGGGGATGCTGGGGCGCTATTCTCGCTGAGAGTGGGCATCTGCTGGCCAGCTTGCTTGAATCGTTCAGGCCTCGCGCCTCGCTTGGATCCATGCTGCGACTTGATCCTGGTCAGTGTCGTGGTTTCGTGATCCGCCTTGGACAACGCCTTATCCTCGTCAAGAGACTCGAGTCGGCCGATTGCGTCCTTGTTGCCATGCTCGGCAGCGATCTGGTACCACCTTCGCGCCTCCTTGACGTTCTTCTCCACATGGATACCAATTTCGTTGTAGTAGCCCATGGCAAACTCTCCGGTTGGCAGCTTAGCTAAAGCAGCTTCGTTTGCGTACTTAAAGGCCAGCCCTTCATTCTTCTTGAAAACACCCTCATAGCCAAACAGGAACCAACGACTGACACCTAGAGCGGCTTCGGGAAGTCCCTGCTTAGCTGCTAGGCCATAGTAATGCAATGAAAAGGAAGGGTTGAAATCGCAACCAAATTGGCAAAGCTCATAGGCCTGGCCCATCTTGAGCTGAGCCTTGGCGAAGCCCAAGTAGGCGGCCTTCTCAATGTACATCTTCGAAGTCTGGGGGTTTCCTGGCAATAGGCCCTCGGGGATGCTGATGTCTGGGAGGTCGCGACCGACGAGCATGCCGTACACGTAGGCACCCTGGGGGGCATCCTCATCAGAGCTATCTGCTGCGGCCTGTATACGCTCAAGTCCAGTCTGATAATCTTTGGTCTCGCCGTGTTGGCCAAGCAGGCTCATCATTCCCATGCGGTATAGAGAGGCCGAGTCCTTCAAGCTGAGGCCACGGTAGTAATGTTCCTTGGCTTTGGACATGTCATTGGACTGCTCGTACAGCATGCCCATTCGGTACTCAGATCGGCCGTGGCCAAGGTCAGCAGCCCGCTTGTAGCCACTGTAGGCCTCACGCTTGTCGACGCGGTTGCCAAACTTTCCAAACTCGAGCCATTTGGATCGCATGTACAGGGCCTCGGGGTGGTCCTGCTGAGAGAGGTACGTGATGATGTTGATGGCATCAAGGCGAAGCTCGTGCTCTATCCTCGGGGTTGCGGGGCGGGGTTTGTCGACGCATTCTCGAGTGATGGCATCTTGGGAGATTTCGGCCCAAGTAAGGACGTCCCGAGCCCAAGTGATTTGCATGGAAACATTCTGGGAGTGAAGGACGTGCTTACGCGCGTTCCAGAGAATCTCCTCCTTCTCCTCATCAGTCGGAGGGATGTTATCACCCTTGACCTTGGGGAAGGGCGAGAAGGAAGGCGCGTCCCAGTTCATGGTGTCGAGGCGGTCGGAGCGGCCGTCGTTGACAGACTGGTATGCTCTTATGTCTTCGTCCGCAACGGCGGTAGCGTCACCCGTAGGCCGGGGCGGGTCGGCTCCGCGGGGGTTGATGTAGGTCGAAAGGGAAGGCTCACGGCCGTGTCGCGGACGAGTCTCGGCGTCTGATCGGGGCTCGACAGAAGTAGCTTCGAGCTCCATGCGCTGGAGGTCCTCCTGCATGTTTTGAGGGACCTGAGGGGTTACCCTAGATACCAAAGACAAAGAATCGTCAGCGCGCCCCACCTTTCACCGTTGCGACCGGATTGGGCCAGGTTAAGGGAAACGAGAGGACCAGGGATCTGGGGAACACGGAAACGCGGGAAATGGGGTGAGGGGCAAGTGGGAGGAACGCGGATTCGGAGGAGAGCAAGCCGCACACCGGTGCAAGACAATGACGACGACCGGACAGGGCAAGAGACGATAGAGGAGAGAACGAGAGAACGAGAGAGGGTAACATACCGTTGGGGCGATGGCGCGACGACCTCGGGCATATAATAGTCATCGAAGCCGCCGGGGACAAAAGTCGCTCCTAGCTGTGGGGGAGCCATGTCGTTGGACTGGCCGTCTGTCGGGGAGGACGTGAGATGTCAGCAAAGGGGATGGGGAAGATGGATAGTGAATGGGCCCTGGCTGCTTCTCTCGGGAAATGAAGCTGACGGCGTGGAGGCCGATGTATTGCTGCAGAAGCGGCGGCGCACCCCCTCCTTGGATCAAGCCGGGCTGGCGAGCTGATTTGGCCTCGTGCGTGCGTACGTGCTTTGCTTGGTTGCTCGGTTGCTTGGGAGCTCTCTTGAATGATTGGTGGCGATTATCGCGGGCAGCCAGCAGCAGGTTCACATTGAGGGTAAGCGAGGACACGGCGAGCAAGATCCTAGAGAGCACCGGCCAGAAAACGGGGCGCGAGAGCGAGAGCGAGAGAGGGTCGACAGTGAGAGAGCACTTCCAACAGCTTGGTAGGCAGAGTGAGAGTGGCTCTGCCAGGAACCGAAGGGATCCAGAACGTCGCCGGCAGTGGAAATGCCACGGGGACTAGCAGGCTACAGTAGTAGGTAATACTGGTAGCCCAGTCCAGCGCACAGGTAAGGCAGCCAAAGCAGGCTCCAGCTCCAGGGGGGTTTCGGGCACGCAAGGGGCTGTCTGTCGATGATGCTAAGCGCCGTTTTTGCTGCTGGGGTGGGCGGATTGAAGCTGATGCAGAGTTGCAGACGGCAGACGGCAGACGGGGCACGTTGACACCGAGATACGAGCTGAGATTTGGGAGCGGAGCTGTAGCGGAGCGGCAGCCAGGAGAGTCGCAGTCGTACTACGTTATGTAGCAGAGAGGATGTCGGAAAGGATGGGATCAGGCCTGGAGGGCTGCCGGGGACCGGTACGTGTATGTATAATAATAGGACGGGCCAGCCGCCATGCCAGCCATGCCGAGAACCAGAGGCAGTGTCAGAATATCGACGCCTGGTATCATAAAAGTGGTAAGCTGGTCTCGACGGAGCGATGCCGTCCCGCCTATGGCTTCCCACTAAGGCCCCCCAGGGCTGCTGACGCTCTGCCCTGTCTGCAGTGCATGAGTTGGGTTGTCTTGTTTTAGCGCTTTGGACCGCTCATTCTCTGCATCCCAGCGCTCGAGCTGGCTGACATGAGCCCGGAACCTGGCAGCCACTCGTGGTCTGCAGACTCGGCACGAATAAGTTTGAACAGACGCGGCTGTGCTTGTGCCAAGTACGAGTTGGTCCATTGCAGACCCTGCTAAACGGGTCTCTTCTTAGAATCCAGGGGCAACTTCGTAGATGAGCTTGCGTGTTTCCCTGTGGCTGGGTCCTCGCCTCGATATTGAAGCCAGGGATGCTGTGGTAGTCCGCCGGGTCCAAGTCGTACTGATGTTGGCTCACTGATGAATTGGAACTGTTTCGGACCTTTCGGTCTGCTCTAACCCTACCATGTGCCACGGCCACGTCCCGCACCGTGACGCATGGTTTTGTCTTGGTCTGTGATCCCGTCGTAATTATCGTATCAACCAGAGTAGTTGGATGGATTAAAGCCAATCAAGCCAGCAACGAAGCATGTACACGCAACGGCGCGCACGGTCAACCAGCACACCAGCACGGGCACCAAGGCCGCTTCTGCAGATCTGCTCCCAGAGGGGGGGTGGATTGGGATTGGGATAACGGGGGGCTGCTTACACAATGACTTACTGGCAGCGGCTGAGCTCTCGGCAGCGCTTTTACCGAGCTGCGCATACTGCTGAAAGCTCGCCATGACGGCGGCTGAAGGCTGAAGTAGTCGCTGGTAGGTAGGTACTGTAAGACGAGTGGGTGGTGGGGTGGAGCTCAATCGAGGAGGGGTGGTCGACGGGTAGTGGAGGGGCTGAGTGTCATTGATTTCGCGATGATGCGACAATGAGAACAACAGTTTGAAAAGAGGAGGGCGACACTGAGGAGCGGCCAGATTAGGGCGGATGCTTAAGTACTTAGATATTCGAGGGATCGATACAATAGCAAATTAATCGAGAGGCGCCAACGGATTAGATAGGAGGAACTGAACCGATACGAAGCTGGACGCAACTGCTGTTAGTTAGATAGGTACCCAAAGTCCCAGACAGACCCTGGGTGTGGCTTACGGCTGGCTGGCGGGGCAGGCGATCTCACAGGTACTTTGTACAAGCGGCTTCTTGTGCGCGTGCTTGTGTCTGGTCAAAGATGCACCTGCACTTGCCTTGCACTACCTTGGTTGTCTTTGATGACACCTGGCAACTGCACTCCGGTTCAAATGACACGGGACAGACCACAGACGTGTGCTTTCTTGTGGACAACCTAATTCATATGTTAGTTAAAACTGTGCAGGATGAGGCCCAAGCTTGTCGGAGAGGAAGTCGAACCGAAGGATCGTAGAACAGGGGTTGATGCCAGTGCTGAAACCCGCTTTTCCTGTTTGATGTTCTGATCCTCGTCGTCGTTTGTTGGTGATGTCGGGAGAGCAGTTTGGTGGAAGCACGTTAGGATGAAGTGACTCGAGATTAAAGAGGATTTTAAAGGAAGCCTGCAGTGTGGCAATGCAGATGACTGAGAGATATCGGGGTAATATGGGTGGCTAGTGTCTTGCCGTGTGATGCAATCTATCACGATGGACAAGCCTCAGGTGCGACCCAACAACTTCAAGGCAAATAGACTCCTTTAGAGTGAGACAATGGCATTTGAACTCTCTGGAGTAGCGTGGAACGAGGCAGGAATAGTTTATTATATGCTCTTGCACGAGATCGCATGGGTTGTCGCGGATATCAGCTGTCAAATTTGTGCTGTGCCATGACCTTCTTGTAACTGGAACAACTGAAACTTGGGTCGTTCTAGGCTCACAAACTCGCTGGGGGCGCTTCAGCTGGGCCTCAGCTCGGTGGATTCTCTCCCATGCAAATGCGTCGTTTTCTTTCTTCAATCGATAGTATAGAAAGTCCTGCAATCACCTAGATGCCCACTGCTATAGCGGCATAGATAGTGCGCAGTGTGTCTTGGTTGTTACCTCTTTGCACATCATTGACTCCATCGTCGACCGATGTCTTGTGCACGATAAATAGCTTATGGGAGTCAAGCAACAACCAAATATAACAGGGTATTTTTCCCATCACATATGATGGATGTATTGTGCATTTGCGCTTCAAATTTGACAAAAAACAAGGCCGTGTTAGCTGTAGATGCTCTAACACAAACGCAGGTTCTACTCTGTGATGTTGCTGACCTTCTCCGTCTAAGTGCCTTCTCACAATGCGACAAGCGTGTCTACCATGACCAGGCATGCTACGGTCTCCAATGTTCCAGCTGGATAGACATGGCCACATTGCAAATTATCGTCCTTTGGTGATATTTCCACCTCATCTGGTCTCGTTTTAGGTCGGGCGTCAATCTTCCCTGCCACTCCGCCATGACTAGCTCATGCATTCACTCAGCCACTGCCCCAACTGCTATTTTCAATCCTTCCGCCATTCAACCCTGGCATGGAGAGTTGGGTACCCTGAAGATCATTTTTGACAGTTGGTCCAATCGCCTACTACTTGACATCTGAATATGGAATTATTCTATCATGCCCATTAATCGGCGCAAACTATCACTCATCAGTTGTCAAGTTGCAATTTAAATGCTGGCAACTCTCTCTCATGTTGGCAAACTTCTACTGTAGGCCAACCACAGAAGTTCGTCTTGCAAAATCAGTCCAACGGCAAGCCCTTGCAGACAGGAAATTCCTCTAAAATCGGGTCATCTTCCTTATCCATGTCATTCTTCATCTCTCACCTGCTGCAGGTAACAAGCCTTCATGTCACAAACCTACATTTCTCTAGAGATAGACTACCCTATTTGGGACAGCTCTGCCCTGCGCAAGGCTGAGCGAGAGCGCCCCGAGAGCCACGAGACCCGGCCACTAGGCTGACTCCGACGAGCCATCCCCACGGGACGGGTTGAATTTCACAGCAGCCAAGATTACACAAGGCTGATTTCCAGTCTTAGCCCAACCCCGCGCGTGAAACTTGGAGCAAGTGATTCCAGCCTAAGTGCAGACTTTGAAATGGTTTTCGGTCAGCTCAAGCTGTCGAGTGATGTCCCACGACAGATCTGCATCCCACGCTATGTCACAGCTGAGATGCTTTCAACCTAAAGCATCACTACTATGTTTAGGTTCGAGAATAAATCCCGCAAAAAATGAAGCTGTGATGAAGTTATGCTTACAGAAATCTCTGGTTTAGGGAAAAATTAGAATTGTCTAATTCTCCAACTGTGAGCGAAGCTTGGAGAGGACAGGATGACTACCTAGGAATCTCTTCATCATCTTCATCATGGTGTGATTACATAATCCAGCATCTGCCCGGATCGGAATTTCTCTCCTCCCGCTGCCACCCAATGCAGCACCTCAACGCCTGGTTCCGTGGCCTCGCGTCACTGATCGCAGCCTGGCGAAGCTTCCAATATCCAACCGCCAACTCCACCCAACAATAGCAACCACCACCACCCACCTCTCCAATCCCTCTAATCCCAAGTCGAAACCCTAGAGCTCTGCCACACGCAGCAACTCCAATCCATACAAACCCGAGTCGGCAAATCAACATCCACCATGGCCGACCGCAACCTCGCCCAGATCCTCGCTCAGCTTAAGCACTCTCCGTCCATGAGCTACCCCGAGGCCAACGCCCTCCTCTCCAAGGCCAAGCTCGCCCTTCTCAAACTAAACGCCCTCACCCCGGCTTCCGCTACCCCCGCCCACATCCTCCCCCTCGCCCGAGAGACATACGAACAAGGTGCCCTCTTCGCCATCCGCGCCCGCAACCCCCCCGACTTCACTCGCTACGTCCAGCAGCTCCAGCCCTTCTACGAGCTGCCCTCCAATGTCCTCGCCCCCAACCTGCCCGAACGCAACAAGGTCACCGGTCTGAGCTTGCTTCTCCTCCTCACCCAGGGCCGCTACGCCGAGTTCCACACCGAGCTCGAGAGCCTTGCCAACCGGGAGGGCGGCGATGTGGATGTTGAGGGTGATCGATATCTGGGCTACCCCATTCGTCTTGAGAGGTGGTTGATGGAGGGTAGCTACGACCGGGTGTGGAAGGCCATGAAGAGCAGCGAGGTTCCATGTGACGAGTACAGCGTCTTCTCAGAGGTATGGATACACTCCCAAAGCCGTCAACGCCCCCAAACACTCTTAACTTCACACCTCCAGCTTCTCAATCCCCAATACAGCCCAACTTATGCTAACGACCTCGTTCAGATCCTTAAGAACCAGATCCGTTCCGAGATCGCCAGCAGCAGCGAGCGCGCATACCCCAGTCTACCCATCAGCTCCACCAAGTCTCTCCTCTTCCTTGACTCCGAGGGCGATGTCATTGCTTTCGCCCATCATCGTGGCTGGATCGTCCGCGACGGCCAAATCTTCTTCCCCGATACTAGCGATGTCGGCGAAGACGGCAGCCAGGCCAAGGATATGAGCCAAATGGTGATAGAGAACACATTGGGGTACGCCCGCGAGTTGGAGACGATTGTGTAGTGGATCTTCCAGGTTCTTTTGGTTTCTACAGCGGGATGGGAGACGGCTAGGGAGGTGCAGGCTTACATAGATGGGATCAGCATCACAATCAGTTGTACGACTAATCACAGATAGATCCGTGAGGCGACGGAGCAACAAAATCTAAAATAAGACAACAAAATGCACGCCGTGGTCCTTCGTTTATAAGTGCTTGTCACATATAATCAGGCTAAAACTAAATTGACATGACATGACTCCTAGTCATCATTCTACCGACCTCGTCCAAGTCCAGCCTTTTTAAACCACAGACCGCCAACACGTCTTTCGCGCGCGTCTGATCGCATTTTGCAAAAGACTCGAAACTCCAGTCCACCGTCTTTCATCATTAATTGTCTAGGCGAACAACTTCAATCCGCTTCCGTGCTTGCCAATCTCGCAAACGCCGCATACTCGGCACACGGAGCCCTTGTACTTGGCGTGGTACTTGGACCCGTCGAACGCGCACTGCTCGAATGCCGTTCCGCTGTAGATGGGCGTGTGGCTCGCAGCACACACGTCGAACTCGGCGAATTGATCAAACTCGATCTCTACAGAGTCGTTGGGGTTGCGCTCACACTGCGCCTTGGTCTTCTTGGCCTATAGATGCTGTCAATACACATGCGTCTCTTCATATCGAGGTGCTTCAACTTACGTTTTCCACGATCTTGGTAGCTCCGCCGTTGGAAATAATGCGGTTGGCGAAGCTGAGGGCCGAGTTGTAGTTCTTGTTGCGCATAGCCAGTTGCATAGCGCTAAGTAGGGCCAATTGTCGATGAGGGACCTCAATCTTGGGGATAGTGAAATAGGCCGACAGCTCAAGACTCCTCTGGAGCTTGGCAGGGTCCTTGTTAACGACATCGGGTGATCCCAACTTTCTCCTAGACAGCTCGATGTCCATGGCGACAGCGTACTCGGCCGCAGAGGCGATGAGCTTCTTAGCCTCGGCAACCTCGTCCTCGCTTGACACCGAGTTGATCAGGATAGCATGCAGGATGCCTTTGAAGATGTTCAGTCCATCATCCAGCTTGTTGGCCTTCATGGAATCATAACCCTTCTGCAGATCGTTGGCCGCAAGGGTCTCCAGATCCCTGGGAATGATCGGAAGGACTTTCCTGGGGTCGGTCTCATCAAGGGTGCGGCGAACATAGTTCAACAACGGAGGCAGGCCCTGGGAGGCAGGAAGGAATGTCCTTGAAGCTTGGTATACCTCAAGGAATCGCGACTTGAGAGGAGCGAAGTTAACGGCGCCGACTTGTCGGTTAAGCAGCTGCATAGCCGACTCGAAGGAGCCACCAGCGATGTGATCGACAGCCAGAGGCGAGTTTCGAGCCCAGAGGTCAGCTTCACTGCTGCCAGCACCGCCTGCATCAGCGCTCTCGACGTTGACGAAATCGCTCTCAACATCGGGAACCTCGTCATCGCCCATATCCCAACCAGCCGCGTCTTCTTCGTCGTCCTCAATCAATGCACCATTGCGCTTAGCGGCAGAGTCATCTTCCAAAGGATCGTCGAATCCAGTGCCATTGGCAACAGAGTCATCCTGCAGGGATAGGCCTTCAACTTGGCCAAGCAGAGCCTTCTCAAAGAAAGATTGAGAAGTCGCCTTGGTGGGCCAGTTGGCCTTGAAGGTAGGCACAATGGGCTTGGAGATGGCCAAAGGCGCACCCAATGTAGGGACGGTCAGCTGGTCCTCAGTCAAGCCAGTGGCTTCCAGAATGGCTTGGCACTCTTCCTCTAAGCCATTCGACTTGGCGGTCATGTAGGCGAGGGGGTCTGTGCGAAGTATCAGTCATATGTTCGTACCAATGATTTTATCAATAACTTACAGAGATCAATCTCCTTGAACATCTGGATTCGATCCTCAACTTCTCCCAGGAACAGGGCGTTCTGGAAGCGCGAGGTGAAATCGCCACGGTGCTCGGCAATCTTGGCCATACGAGCAAGCTTGGAGTGGTCTCCAGTCGCAAGATACAGGAAGGACAGCTTATCGAACTGCTTCAGCTTCTGATAAGACATCTCAACCACCTGATGGTTACCGTGGGCAAGAGCCTCGGCACTCAATCTGGACCAGAACTTGGGCTTGTCTAGCTCTTTCGCCATCTCAACAGCTACGTCAAGGTTGCCGCACTCAATAGCAAGGTCGAATCGAGTCGTGGGGTCCTGGACGAATTGCAGAGCGATTTCCGGGTAACCCTTCTTCTGCAGGTAAGAGATAATGGACTGGCCGACCAAGCTGGAGTTTTGGATGATTTTAAGCATCTCCTCATAGTTTCGCTTGACGAGAGCCAGCTTAAAGCGGTATTCGGTAGGATCAATCTGCAGGATACGCGGCTTGGCGGCTCGGTCGAGGCAGTACACATTACGGCCCTTGACTCGGACAAGGTACACAGTCTGGTCAAGGGTTCGCACGATACCGTTGTCGCCATTCAGAAGGGTGTACTTGACGTGATTAAGAGTCGAGTACAACAGCACGCCGGCATCATCCCAAGTGGCGCTCTTGATTCGGATCGTCTCGTGGAGAGTGCTAACTTGCTCAAGGGTCTTTGTGACAATAGTCACATTGTGCTTACTGAGGAGAGCCGCATAAAGGCCATCGTTGGACCAAACGACATACTTGACGCCACTGACAGCGAGCTCAGCAATGCTCTTCTTCTGCTGAATATCGTAGAGATGAACGGCTGTGGGGGTGATGATCAGGAGGTTACCAGTACCTCCGAAGTAGATGTCGGTGGTGCCAGTCGGGGGCTTGAAGGAGCGGGTCGTGTTGTTTGAAAGATCCTTGATGTCAATGGTCTGGGTCGAGGTGTTGAGGACGGCAAATCGATTGCGAGCAACAAAGATGGCCGAGTTTCCAGAACCCCGCTTCGACTCGGTGGGCTCAATGGCACCAGATCCATCCTTTGGAAGGTTGACAAGCTCATACGAGCCACCGTCGGTGGGAGAGGTAACCAGGACAGATCGCTCCGCAGGGTTGTACGACAGGGTGCGGGGAGCAACCCAGGCGCTGCCGAGCTTCTTGAGCGAAAGAAGCGTAGGGCTCTCAACGTTCCTCTGGAAGTCATAGGACTTGACGTGCTTCTCCTTGGTAACATAGAAGAGCATGTTCTGGTGAACAGCCGAAGCAGGGCGCTCTCGCTCCAGCTTGAAGACCATGACGCCATTGTCGTGGCCAGCAGCGAAGAGATTAATCTCGGGGTGTGCTGCAATGACCCAGAAGCGGTCGTTTTCCCTCTTGAAAGACTGGACGGCAGTTCGCTTGTTGAGATCCCAAACCCGGATAGTCTTATCTTCGCCGGCAGAGAGGATCAAATCTTGGTGAGGATGGAACAGACAGCCCGATGCGTTCTGGAAATGCCCTCGGCAGGTATCGACTTCCCAAGCCTTGGTCTCGCTCATGCGCCACAGCTTCACCAAACGGTCATCGCCAGCAGAGACGATAAGGGGCATGGTGGGATGGAAAGCGACCCAGTTGACACCTCGGTCGTGGCCCTCAAGCACAAACTTGACTACCGCATCCGTGTTTCCGAACATGTCCGCTTGGTTTTGGTTGGAGCGCGCCATCTGATCTTCGAAGGACATCGAGGTGGGGGCGGAGTGCTTCTTGCGCAGTCCAGAAATATCCCAAACACGGACGGACTGATCGAGGGAGGCGGAAACGACAAGATCTTCCTTAGGGTGGAATTGGGCACACATGGCGTAGTGGTTGTGGCCAGTCATGGTGCAAACTTGGGTAGGTCAGCATCTGGTGCCTTGAATCAAGGGGTATATGGGTGAGGGTGACGTACTCAGCGATCGGTTCTGCCAGTTCCATATCCGAATGGTCTGGTCGTCGGAGGCGGACAGAATCCAGGGGAGCTCGTGGTGGAAGAAGACAGTGCGGACATAGTCAAGATGGCCGTTAAGGGTGAAAAGACACCGTCGGGTCTGGTAGGACCAGACCTTGATTTTGTAGTCGTCGCCGCCAGAAACGAATAGCGGCTGGGTCTTGTGGAAATCGACGCCACGGACGGGACCATCGTGTTCCTCGAAGCGATCAATCAAAGTTCCCATTCGGTAATCCCAGAGCTGGATAGTTGAGGAGTGAAGCGACACGAGGATCCATGGTCTGAAAGGGACAAGTCAGCTTCCAGGTTGCGGGCGGTTTTCCTGATACGGCGGCGGTGGGCGGCGCAAGGCAACTGACCTCTTGGGGTGAAAGGCAATGCCCTTCGCTCTCGACGACTTGGACTCAAACTGCGCAACGGGTCAGTTGGAGTAGGCAGCCTCATGCTCGAGACACTTTACCTTGGTCAACATTCCCGGGGAGGACTGCATTTTGGCGGGGGGGTGAAGCCGGAGCTTCTCTCATTAAAGGGAACAATGTAGAGCCCAGCAAACAAAGAGGAAAGAAGCTGAACAGCTTGCCAGGTCGTAGGTCTTGGGGCAAGCTGGCCAGCAGGTCGAAGGAAGACGGAATCGGGGAGGTTAAGGAGGTGGAGCAGTGTCGATTGCTGGCCGTCGAACGAACTCCTGGACTGCCTAAGCAATTGAGCATCGTGTCCATCTCCAAAGTGTGGGCATCCCCTAGAAGCAAGCCACCCGCAACATTGTTCTACCGACGCCACAGGGGGGGATCCTCAGCTTCCCCAAACTGACCAATCCGTCAGCGCGCTTCACCGCCCTGGTACACCTGTCATCAGGCAGGGTCCCTGGTCAAACCTGTACCAGCCACACTCAGCCCCACCAAGCGTTTCTGCCACGTCGAGAGTCTCGGTGGGATGTTATGACGCTAAACCTGATTTGGTCAGCTTCCTGTGACGGTGTTCACATCTCGACTACAGGCCAAGTCAGTTCACATCCCAAGCTGACAACATCTTGGCGCCATTGATGGGCTGCCTTACAATAGCTCGAGGCGCTTTCAGTCGTCAATTGTGAACCACAATACAGCCATTACTTCCCATTTTGTCTGCCCAAACCGCAAGCTCCAGGAGCTCCAGAGTGCCCCTCCATCTCCCATCGAGGAGCTCCAAACCCAACACCCAGGACGAACAGGTTAGCGACAACAACCAGCCGAGCCATGTTACGTCTATCCCAATTACCATGGGGCCTAGCAATGGCCCTCGCCGCTGCACTCCAGGCTACAGCGACCCCATCTGTCAACGTGGGCCTGAACGCTGCATTCCCTCGTGCCCCGTATCTACTTGAGCTTCTGTAAGCGATATAGGACTATCCCAACGTAATGGACTAAGGCTGATTGTACCAGTGAGACAGCTGCTGGTGAAAACGCGACTTCTTATTTCCCTCTACTCGATAAGGTTGCAAGCGGTCACTTTGCATCGGCTGCGACAGATAAGGAACTCTATACACAATTCCTCGAGGTTCTCCAACAAGACGGCCACATCATTATCCCGGATGCCCTATCTACCTTCAATCTCGCCCTCTCTCTACGATCCGCTGCCCCACGAATTGAGGCCCATTATCAATACTACTCGACCGCAGTCGAGCCATCAATTTCGACACAAAACCAGGAAAAGTGTCTCGAATGGGTTCTTCTCGACTCCAAGCAATACTGCATACCCAGCCTGGATACAGCGATTGACACCGATCTAACTTCGACGTAAGATCATATCCTACTAGTGTCC
This sequence comes from Dactylonectria alcacerensis, assembly GCA_029931735.1. Lineage (NCBI taxonomy): Eukaryota > Fungi > Ascomycota > Sordariomycetes > Hypocreales > Nectriaceae > Dactylonectria > Dactylonectria alcacerensis. Next base: position 4,477,333 of record JAPMUZ010000003.1, on the reverse strand, counting down.
CGATATATAGTTCTGATTATCTTTTTAGACAACTCAAAACGTTGCCTTTCGATCGAATCCTCGGTGTCGGCAAAGAGGCGATTCTGTATGCGGACCCCACGTCGCCTTCATTCGGGCCATACCATGAAGCGCTTTCAAAGGCAGCCAGAAAAGGAGAGATCTCCTATCGGTTACGATATCGACGGAATACTAGCCTCCCAGGCGCCCCATTATCAGTGAGCGGCTATGGTGTCGAACTCGCTTTGAAGAGAACCGACTATATCGTCATTGACGATCGCGAAGCCGATCAAGATTCTCAACAAAAGCCCCTCGTTGCGGATGTAGTCCTAGATGGCGAAGAGGAGGTCGCTGACCTAAAGCCTCTTTCCACCACAGAGTTAGCTTCCCTGGGCTTGAAGACGGCGTCATTCATACTGAATAGCGAGGATCCTCTGGAAGCGCTTGTTAAGGCAACACAGGACTTTCCGAAGTTCTCGGCTTCAATCGCCACCCACGAGGTGTCTGAGGATTTCGTCACAGAACACACAGAGAATGTTGCCACAGGCATTCCAGGTGGCATTGGACACCTTTGGATGAATGGCGTACGACTCATCGAACGTCAAATCGAGCCATTTCAACTAGTTGAAATGATCCGACGTGAACGCAAACTCATCAACGGGGTTCGGGATCTCGGCTTCAACGGCCAACAAGCCATTTCTCTCCTTGGCCACCCAAAAATCGCCGGGGCCAAGTCGGGAGACGAGCCCGTAAGATTTGACTGGACAGACCGATCAGAAGAAGGCAAAGTGATCGTCTGGCTAAACGATCTGGAAAACGACAAACGTTACGAAGGTTTCCCGAAAGACCTGAATGCGGTATGTAACACTCTCCCTTAGTCGGAAAAAAGTGACAGCACTCACTATTATGTAGCTGCTTCAACGCACCTATCCCGGTCAATTACCCAAGGTGGCTCGCAATCTTTTCAACCTCATTACGCCTGTTGACTTCACCAATGCTGAGGATGTGACCGTGGCTCTCCAATTCAGCTCGTTTATAAGTCGAGGCATTACGTTGAGGTTTGGAATTGTACCCTTGACGTCGACTCCTGAGGCTACAGCTCAAGCCAAGATTGTCTATCACTTGATTGAAACGTACGGCTTCGACGCCCTTGTCACGTATCTACAGGAGTGCCTAGAAAGTTCAAGCAAAGAGGCAGATGAAAAGGCGTTCCTGAAGGCTATTGAGGGTCTCGAGACGGACTCAGTCAAGTTGACATTTACCGAGGTGCTCCAGACGGAGTCTTTTGATTCCCAGATTAAAGCAGCGCAGTTTTGGGTGCACCGACTAAAGGCGGACACTCCGGTGCGTCCCCTGTTCTCCAACGGCCTCGCCTTTCCACGGGAGGACAACTGGGTGCAGGCGATGGGCATGCGTCTAACGGAGGACCAAAAGACTCTCCAGCAAGGCGTGTATCTCGGCACCATCGACGATGAAACGTATCTCCCAGGGATATTCCTCGAGAACGCCATGGCAGTGAGAAACACTTACATCTTTCCAGACGATGACAAAGCTCTTCGCATTCTTGACATCAGCAAGCTATACAGCGAGCACGCCGATCTCTTCAACAAGCTTCCCGTTCTCGAGTCCTCCCCAGAGTCACCCAAGGAGACTTGGGCGGTGCTGAGCGTCATCGCGGATCTTGGTAGCGGGGAAGGCCAAGACTTGCTTGTCTCTGCCTTGCAATTCAAGTACCGCAACCCAGGCGTCAGGCTCGACATAGCTCATAACCCCTCAGTCTCGTCCAGTTCGTCATCAGTGAACGCTTTACTGAAGGCGGCTCAAGCAAAGCTCATCGAAATTGAAAACAAGGGCCAGTTGAAGGCCATCCTGAGACCTTCTGACGAAGCACAGGATGACGGCTACGGCAGTGCCTTGGCGAGATTCCTTCCAGTGGCAAAGATCCTTCCCGGCACACAGGCTCTGATACTCAATGGCCGTCTTGTTGGGCCATTCCAATCTGGCGATTCCTTCAAGGAGGAGGACTTCCACCACTTGCACTCATTTGAGCTAAACAGCAGGATTCTCCCGGTTTATGAAGCGATTGAGGAGCTCGGAGTTGATGATAAGCTCACTGACCCGATCGCCGTCGCCAAACTCACCTCTATCACTGCTCTATCTACCATTTCCGAGCTCCCTGAAGGCATCTTTGATTCCGCACCCGCTGTTCGAAGCACGCTCTACAGCGAGTGGGGCTCGGAGCACACGGCAATTGAAGTTGGTGACCCGGAAACAGCCAGTATTCACATTGCAGGTCTTCTGAATCCTACCAGCGAGCAGGGTCAGCGATGGGCTCCGATTCTCAAGGTCATTTCCGAGCTAGATGGCGTGTACCTAAAGCTCTTCATGAATCCCCGTGACGTCGTCACGGAGCTTCCCGTCAAGCGATTCTTCCGATATGTCTTGAATTCGAAACCTGCCTTCGATGAAGCTGGCGGTGTCCAGGGGCCGAAGGCTAATTTTAAGGGCCTTCCCTCGGAGGCTCTACTAACGGCGGCTATGGATGTGCCTCCCGCGTGGCTCGTTGCCGCCAAGGACTCAGTCCAAGACCTCGACAACATCAAGTTGAGTTCTGTCAAGGGCGACATTGACGCCACATACGAGCTTGAGCACATTCTCATTGAAGGCCACTCCCGGGAAAACAAGCGAGGCGCCCCTAAGGGTGCCCAGGTGGTGCTGTCAACGGCAAAGGAACCTCTCCTGGAGGATACTATCATCATGGCCAACCTGGGATACTTCCAGTTCAAGGCCAACCCAGGTTTCTACAACATCCAGTTGAAGGAAGGTCGCAGCACCGAGATCTTCGAGATCGAGAGCGTTGGCAGCCAGGGCTATTCCGCCGTTCCCGGAGATGAGGGCACTGACATTGCCCTCATGGACTTCCAGGGGACAACGCTGTACCCTCGTCTCAACCGCAAGCCTGGCATGGAGGAGGCCCAAGTTCTCGATGAGTCTGACGATGATAACGGCATCGTTGCCAAAGGCCTCAAGTTCGCCGAGAGCCTTCTCGGAGGCGACAAATCGGCCAAGGCTATCTCGGCCAAGGAGCACGCCGAGATCAACATCTTCTCCGTGGCCAGTGGACACCTCTATGAGCGCATGCTCAACATCATGATGGTGTCGGTGATGCGCAACACCAAGCACACGGTCAAGTTCTGGTTCATCGAGCAGTTTCTGTCCCCGTCGTTCAAGGACTTCATCCCGCATATGGCGGCCGAGTACGGGTTCAAGTACGAGATGGTGACGTATAAGTGGCCGCACTGGCTGCGGCAGCAGAAGGAGAAGCAACGCGAGATTTGGGGCTACAAGATCTTGTTCCTGGACGTGCTTTTCCCGCTGTCGCTGGACAAGGTCATCTTCGTCGACGCGGACCAGATCGTGCGAACCGACATGATGGACCTCGTCAACCACGACCTCGAGGGCGCGCCGTACGGCTTCACGCCCATGTGCGACTCACGCACCGAGATGGAGGGATTTCGGTTCTGGAAGCAAGGCTACTGGGCCAACTACCTGCGCGGCCTCCCGTATCACATCTCGGCCCTCTACGTCGTCGACCTGCACCGCTTCCGCCACCTTGCCGCGGGCGATCGTCTTCGTCAACAGTATCATGCCCTCTCGGCCGACCCCAATAGCCTTTCCAACCTAGACCAGGACTTGCCCAACCACATGCAGTTCCAGATCCCCATCCACAGCCTCCCACAGGACTGGCTCTGGTGCGAGACGTGGTGCAGCGACGAGGCCCAGCCCAGCGCCCGTACCATCGACTTGTGCAATAACCCGCTCACCAAGGAGCCCAAGCTGGACCGCGCCCGTCGCCAAGTCCCCGAGTGGACCGTCTACGACGACGAGATTGCCGCCCTCGACCGCCGCCGCAAGGGCCTCCTAGCGTCTCCTGAAGCCGTCGTAAAGGACAAGGCGCCCGTTGAGGCCAACACCAAGAGCCGCAACTGGGAGGAGCCGAAGCCGGACCACATTGCGGACGAGCTCTAATCGCATAAAATTATTGATATGTGCAAGTGAAGTAGATGGAATATACGTAGAATAAATTAAAGCATTTTGGATCTTGGAATGTCGTGATTCGCGTTGTTGCCGAACAGGGGCCCTACCCTAGACCAGCCCCTGATGATACGTGTTGATGAACCAAAGCTAATTCAACAACGATGAGGCTTACGTTGAGTCTGTATATCTACCGAGTTCAAATATCGGAATTGAATAAATGGTCCACAGCTATCCTTCACTAATTGTTACGTGACATTTCTAAAACTGATCGTCCGTAAACCAGCCTGGTCTTCCTCTCCACAACCCCCTGGAGAACATCATCGCACACCACACAAACCAACCCAGGAAAAATGTGTCAAGAGCCAGAGCTCGAATTCTTTAGTGTATCTTCGGGTAAACCATTTCTTCCTTCCAGAATGTGAGCTGAGTCAGTTTCATATCACCGTGCCTAATTGTCATTGGATTGTCGAATAGAGATGTTGACCCCTTGGTAGCTGCGTCACAAGCTACAAGGACAACTTTCCAAACGGGAATCGCTGTGTCGTAATGTTTCTATGCCAAATCGTTCATCAGCTATGAGCCCTGTCAAGGATGAGACAATAATGATAATAAATTCTGTCCTGCCCACCAAAGAGATCCTCTAACACCTCGTGTATGTGGTATATTCGTGTCTATTTCCCTATCCCAAAAAGAAAAAAAAAACCCCCAAGCAACGCAGTGTTATGAGCAGCGAGGCGGGCTTCCATGTAAAATCAAATCAACATCTTATCAGTCATGTTTCCGAGTTCCCGGGTAAAAATGTCACAAGTTCTTGTCATAATCATCAACCTTTCCCCAAGAGTGACGCTGGCGACAGATGGAAGTTTGAAGGTGGCGGGTATCATAAATCCGGACAATCAGACACATCCTTGATCCCCATAGCTCCAATATCAATATTGCATGTTCAAGTAACCGACAGCTTGAGAGAAATGTCGTGTCGCCTTTAGGGTTGGCTTGTTTCACGCTCTTCTCTTATGATCGTCATTCCAGATGACGGGCCTACGCCCATCATGGATGAATTGCTCATAGGCGGTGCAGATGATGAAGGCTGAGAGGCTGAGAGAGTACCACTAAGTGCGGCTTCCCCATCGTTGTTATCCTTCGGGGGTTGAGTAGCAGTCGCAGTGCTCTCTACTTCAATGACACGGGGTTGAGACTTCTCGGATTTGACATCTTTAGGGACTGGAGAGGAGTGGTTTGGCGAGCTCGATTTCTTACTTAGAGCATCACTGTTCCCGTTGCCGCCGCGCGCGGAGTTGCGAGGAGAAACTCGGCCGGTCTGCATTTACAATTCGTATGTTAGAAGTCAAGACGCGGTGCCTGATTGCAACTCACCTGTTTGGCCCAACGTAGACCACAACTGTTGCATAGGTCTCTCTGCCCGCTGGGCCCTCTTCGCCACTCGGGTGTGTTGCGCGTGTGGCAATTGACGCAGTCCCGGACCATATTGCCAGAGCCTTTTCTCCTCTTTCGCTTTTTCTTGTTGGATAGCAAACCGCCGAGCTCCTCTGCCAAGATACGGTTGACTTTTTCCATTTGTCGCAATTCGAATTGCCAGCTGGAGCACTTGGTCGTTCTCAGTTCGTCGAAAACATTGTCGTCAGACGCCAAAGCGACGTCCTGAGTTCCCAAAACCAAGGAGCCGCTGCCTTGCTGGGGTAATCTACCACCTTCTTGGTTCCCGTTATCAGAAGCTGGGGTCTCGCTGACGATCTTGCCTGGTCTCGCAATGGTTGCGGGGGCAATGCTTCGAGACGAGGCCTTCAGAAGCTTTGTCTGAGCCAGCAAGAACGAGGGCTTTTGACCTTCAGAGGCATCGCCGGGATACAAAGTGGTCTGGGCCTGGAGCACTTGGCCACGTCGGTTTTGAATTTCGTGTTTACAGGTGACCGTTTTGCCACGTCTGGCCTTTTCAATAGAGCGCCCAAACTCGGGTCGCGACTCCTTGCGCATGAGGTCTTGTATACTCGTGCCAACTAGAGTCTCGGGTTGCAAGTCGAGAAGTGATCTGATGTTTGACGAGACAAACAGGAACAAGCCTGCAGTGGAGAGCTTAGTCCATAATTCACTGTCTCCAATGCCGCCATTGGCCTCTAGATTGCGACGACTCAGGGCAAACACGGGCCGTTTGCGGCCAACCAGGATAATACACTTCCGCCCCTTGCCTTGCTCGACAAAGAGTGATCCATGGCTCTCAAACCAGGTATAACCGCTATTCTTCCTTCGGATTCTGAAGACGATATTGACAGGATTTCCCAAGGTAGTGTCCTTCAGCTCACGCGTAACAGGTACGATGTCAGAGGGGTGGCAAACGGTGGACAGGGAGTTACCAGCGAGCTCGGCCGCGTCATACTCGAGCACTCGCTTACAGGCAGGCGATAGGTATAGGAACAAGCCCTTGAGAGATAGGACGTGAACGACGTCATCGGTATTCTCGAGGAGCATCTTGTCCCACGTTTGTTTGTGCCAGTCTGAGGCGAGACCCTTGGGGCTGAATTGCTGCAGCAGGGTCGAGACATCATCAACGCCCAAGGTCTGGCCGTTTTCGGGCTCCCAGCTGCTGGTCGTGGGAGGGCTCCAGATGTATTGGCCGATGTCGCTGTGTTTGTAGTTGACCTTGACGCCAGGAACACCCTGATGAGTTGGGGCGATGGCATCGGGGCACTCGACGAGATCGATTTGGAAGCCAATGAAGTATCTGATGTCCTCGGTGTCCCATGGGATGGGGATCATGGTCAAGAGATTGAGGAAGGGCTTCCCACCCTTGCGGTAATTGATGAGACTCTGTTGAACCTCCTTACCCTCGTGAATCTTCTTCTTCAGGGTGTACACAGCACCATCATCGACAAACTCGCGCTTGGAGCCTGCTTCAACAATACCGTCTGGGGACTGCAGGAAGCGACAGTTTTGGCCGACAATTTCATGGCGACTGTAGCCGGTGAGGTTCTGGAAGTTGTCGGATACATAGATGATAGGACAGTCGTTGAGAGTAACATCACACACGACAAAGGCACATGACATATCGACAGCGCCGAGATTAATCTTTGGACTTTTGCGAGTTGCGACTAACCACAGGGCCTTGAGCATGTCGAACCCGCTCTTGGAATAAATCGTCTTCTCCTTGGGGTCCTGCGGGGCGCCAGCACTCGCGGGCGTGGAGGTAGTAGCGATGCTAGTTTGCCCGCGGGAGTTGGCGTGAGCAGAGAGGACAGAATTGGTCTGGGTTGGGAGTTGCTGAGAGAGCGAAGGCATGTTCGAATTGAAAGGGGCGACGGTAGAGTTGAGAGACAAGTGGGGTGTAGACTGGGTTTGTGGTACATCGGAGGGGTGGAAGGACGGAGGAACACCCAAGGCCGCCTGGTCGCCCTCATGCAGAGGGTTCATGCCGATAGGTGAAGCATTCACGGCAATTGGGGTTGGAGCAGTCGAAGGAACGTTCGTTGCGGCCGAGCTTAGGGAGGGAACTTCGTTCGGATTGAGGCCCGTAGTGAAGTCGTTGGTGTTGGGATTGAGTTGACTTGGGGTGTATGGAGGAGGCATGGAACTGGGCGACTGGTGGTAGAGTCCCATTGCTGCAGCGTCGTTGGGCATCTGGGAGCCCACCTGACCAACCGACATGTTGGCGAAGGTGGATGGGATCATTGATCCCATCATGTCCGGGGACATGGTGGCGTAATCGGCTGGATTCGATACTAAGTACGAGCCTATTTGCTGAGGCAGGGACATGTTGGTGTTGATATTGGGGAAAGGGTTCGACATGTGCTGGTTGAACTGGTAGGGGCCCAAGTCGTTGTCTACCCCGAAGGTCATCATATCGCCAGCTCCCACTGCAGACATCCTCCTAGGTATCTGGGGCTGGCCATGGGGGTTTCCATAGGTCTGGGACAGGCTGCGTCGGCGATATAGCTCGGTCTGGTTGCTTTGAATGATGTCGTCGAGGGAGTCACCCGGGTGAATGAGGGCAGAGCCGTCCATCTGCGGAGGTCCTCCGACATTTGGTTGCTGTGATGGATGAGAATATGGCTGCTGCTGTTGTTGATGCTGTTGTCCCTGCTGCTGCCGCTGTCCCTGTTCTTGTTGTTGTTGTTGTTGCTGCTGCTGCTGATTGGGGGAGTAGTAGCCGTCCATGGCGACGGCATCTGGCACGACGGCGTAGCCAGGCGCCTAAGAAGAGTGTAGTGCGGGAGCAGGTTTGTGACGAGTCGAGTGGACTGGGTTGAAGGAGACGGCGGAACCAGCGGATTGCGCCAGCCGGTCATGTAGCCTCGAGCCAGCGAGTCGGACGAGTCGGAGAGTCGCCGAGTGTCGCAGTGGGCCTGATTGAGCAACAGAGGTCCGAAAGGATGGAGTATTCGAAGTTGGTAGCGACGAAAACGGGTGTATGAAGGTGAGAGTTCGGCTCGAGGATCGACAACGGAGCGGAAGTGGAAGTTCGAAAACGAGGTGCGAGTGGGACCTCGTCGGAGCTTGCAACTTGGGGCGCACCGGGATTGCTCTAAAGATGATGACGGGAGCAGACGGGCGACCGAGAGATCGAGAGAAATTGCGGGCACCGGCAGCCAAAAGAGCCAAAGAACCAGAGCGAGGCAGGGGGGGGGTCGTTACACGAATAAAGGTAGCTCTGGGCGCAGCCTCAGCTGTTTGGAGGCTTGACGCTTCTGGCTTGCTGCGATGTGTCGCCGATAGCTGCGGGCTCGAGATCGGTCCGGGTTAGTCGAGTCGGGTTGTCGAGTCGGTCAAGTCGGAGCGCTCAAAAGTCGCTTGCAGGCTGGTCGTGCGATCGATGGCGATTGGGTCGTGCTTCCGAGGAGCAGGAGGGGTTTGTTTGGAAGGAGAAAGAAGGTGAAGGGATGATTAGAAGAGGCAATCGTTCGCAGGGGGGAGGGGTTCAATTTGCGGAGGGTTATTCGCGGAGGGTTATTGCGGAGGGGTGGGGAGAGTGGTGGTGGGATGTGAGATGGTGAGGTACGAGAGAGTCTAACTAGAGGGGACAGGCCTGTTAGGGTCGTCACTGCCTGCACCTGCTAGATGGGAGATGGTGTGTGAGCCCAAATGTCACTTGGCTATCGATATGTATAGGTAATAATGACTAGTACGTTTAAGTTATCATATGTGGAAAGAAGCAGCGGCAGCCATGGCGTGGTTCTAGGCATGGATAGATGTATGGATGGATGGGATAATCCACGCGGAATAATATTGGCACCCATTTTATCATCTATCGACCTCGCCATTTTGTCATTCACCCTCCTTTCCCCCTCCCCACCACTCATTCACTGCTTTGTACATAACTCGCCTGAATTCTATACTTTCCATAACCGAAGGTAACTAACTACCTAAGCTAGACTGCCCCCATATGGCCCCAACTCTGCAAGTATGTACCGTTTGCATACATGTCCCCGCTTCGAGGGACTCTTGACTCTTTGAAAGGCCGCCACCTTTTCATTACAGAGAAAGCCACCGCCGAGACGGGCTGCACTTTGAATTGGGCTGGTCCTTGCTTCTGGGCGTTCCCGTTGTGGGGCCGCGACCACATGAGAATGATGCGCCGGCGGGATGTGCCTTGTTCTTGATCCCCTTGCTTGTTGATAACAAACAGTATGGGAATCTGCCATCCTAATGGGAAATCCCTCATCCGTATTTCCACATCCACATATGTCCACTCCGAGGTCTGAGCACCACGGCAAAGAGCCACTTTCAAAACTGAACCTGGGTCAGCAAACAGTGTGCCAAGCGTGTATCAAGAGAGTACGAAAGAGACTTGGCGCAAACTGTAGCGTCTCTCAGAACCTGTACGGAGTTGCACCGAGAGCAGAGGCGAGGCAGGGTAGGGTAGTGAGAACCGAGCTAAGAAGGGAAAATGGGGAAAGAGAAATGGGAGGGAAGAGAGATGAGGGAAAAGAAAACAATGCTGTATTTCTGATTACTGAGAAGTCATAATCCTTACAAACGCCACCAATACCGCTTCACTCCCTCTCCTGGGATGGACTAATATTGCAATCCAAGTCAGCAAATGTCAGCAAAAGCCCACCAAGACTTTTCAAAAATCTCATCACGCTCAGACTTGTGCCGCACAGGGGTAGCCTTACGCCTGGTACACATCGCTTAATAAACAAAACCATCACCGACCTCTTTTGAGAAAACAATCGCCTCTCCTCCGCAATCATAGCCCGAAACAGCCATCATTGGTAGTGTCGCGAACCACAACCAACCTGGGTTCGACATACCTCGTGGATCCTCATCCAAGTCATGCGTGAGCTGATGCATATAAACCAGAATTTTCTTCTACTTGACGCCACTTCCTGTCTCTATCTCCAAATGATTCACCGTTCCGCATCTTGTCACCTTGTCACCTTGTCACCTTGTCACCTTGTCACCTCTCCGGCTCTCTGTTCCCTTGGGACAGTCCTCGAGCTTCCGGGTTCTTCTTCCGAACTGCTGAACATCTCGGAATCATAACAAAACAAAATCCCCAAGCCCTTAGTTAGTCATCAAGGCTTCGTAGCTAAATCACATTGTTGGCTTAGCTGGCCGCCCTCGCCCTTCTTGGTATCATCTGAAATCCGAAGCGGCACGTTCCCAATAAAGATCTGCATAATAATCATCCTCATCCCCGATCGAATCTCCCCTGGCGCTCCCCCCAGCAATAACTTCCAGGACTGTCTGGAGCCCGTTCATACCCGGGCTCTTTTACATCGATCATTGACAGGCCCCCACACCTAAGAGAAGTACCCCATAATCGTTCGCTGCGAATCTTGCGAGAACTGTTGCAGCAGGGGCATGGGGTCCACGTTGGCATTTGTCAAGAGCGCCTTGGTCGCAAGCGCCACTCGGTTCGCCGTCTGGCCCTGTAGCGTCTCCGCCTCCAGAGCCTGGGCAATGAACACGAATACCTTGCCAGCCTGATTAAGCACCGCAGGGTGTTGCCTGTGAAGAAATATCTTTGTTAGCAAACTGCTTTCCATGTACAGTCACGGCCGTCCATCATTCCACTTACTGGTCAATCAGCTCGGCCAGGTATGCATAAGCATAGGGTGCCGCCTCCTCGTCGTTGGTGACGGGGAGCGTCTCTATCCACTGAGTAGTCACATTTTGCACATCGGCAACCGTGCTGGCGTTGTAATGAAGAATCTTGGCAATGGCAGCACAGGCGTTCTCTGTTGCGTACACATTGTCCTCGTTGCGAGCATCCGCCACCTGGGTGACCTGGAACAGGAACGGCACTGAGCCGCCTAGGAACTGCGCCCACGGGGCACCACCTCGGTGCGCGGCAACACCAATGCCGTACGCCGCGGCCTGTCGAATCGCCGGCGAAGCGTCTCGGCAACCGTCAATGAGCGGTTGGGTAATGTAGTTGGCGTATCGGGAGCTCTCAGGGCCACAGTACTCTAGAACATCGTCCATGATGCACAGTCCCCACTGTCGCTGAGTAGGGTCGGAGGATGCCAGGAATCCTTCATACGTCGACATCAACCGCTCCCAGGCAGGGAGGAAGGCGGCTCCGTGGTTCTTGAAGATGGCGTGGAATGCCTTGTTCATGTCTGAAAGGAGCGTCTGGTCGTCCTCGATAGCGATCAGCGTCTCCTCAGCCTCGTCCTCAACGTCATCGGCGGTTGCTCCCTCCTTATCCTCAGCACGTTGCGCAACACGATCCTTGTAGTCCTCAATGGCAGAGTGGACCGAGTCGATAAAGCGGCTCAGGTGTTCGGTGGTGAGGCAACCTTTGCTCACCACTTCCACGGACTCGTAGAAGCACTGATACATCTCGGCGAGAGTGTCAATCGCAGGCTCAGCCGTGAGAACCTCAAGCAACTTATCCACGGTGGCAGTCCAGAGCCCCGCAAGTTCGTTGGACTGCGGGCCATAGGCCTTCTTATATGAGCTGAGCAGCTGGGGGACGAGCTTGGCTGAGATGTAGCGAACAGGGTCATGGAAGAAAAACGCCAGACCGGGAAGGGCGATCTTTTCCATGATTTCGGCAACGTAAGGAGCGAAAGATGCCTCAAGGACTTGCGCATAGACGACTAAGAGCTCGATTGCCATGTGCTTGTCGTCCATGGTACTTGTTCGGATACCAATCATCTTGCCCTTGAGGGGGACCAGCTCCCAGCCCTCTTCATTCTGCATCTGCTCGACCTGATCATCGTCATCCAACAACTGAATGTCGGCCTTGGCCATGGCAAGCTCCAGCAGTGGGGGCATAACATTGTGGAGGAAGGGCAGGAAGTCCGAGCCAAGGACACGGCACATCCGGCCCCAGCAGTGCATAAGGTACTGAGCCTGAGGGTCGTCTGAGTCGGTGATACCGGCCTGGATGTTGGCCAAGAGGTTGACAAGGGTCATGGCATCCTGGCCAAGGCGTTCCTTGCCCACAGCCAAGGCAATGAGAGTGGCGCACTCCATAGCCTTAGCTCGCAATAGGCGGTACTCCTTCTCGCTCTGGTTCTGAAGCACGTTGACGAGGAGTGGCATAAGGGTGTCATAGTACTTAGAGAAGGCGGCCTCGGCAGCATCGGCGATAGTCGCAATGGTCGACAAGGCTTGCTCCTGGACATACCGCTTCTCATTCTGTAGAAGCTGGAATAAGTGAGACAACAAATCATCTAGGTAGGGCTCCAGTATGTTCTTTTCAGCCTCCTCGCAGAAGTTGACGAGGGCGGCAGCGGCGTGGGACTTGACACGGCCTTCCGGCGAGTTGAGAACGGGGATAATAGCCTTGAGAACTCGATCGTAATAATCGGTCTGCATCTTGGGAGCAAAGTCGGTGCTCATCTGACCCAGGGCGTTGCAGCCGGCCCATCGCACACGGGGGTGAGAGTCGCGAAGCGCGGGAACGACCAAATCCAACACTTGGCTCAACTCACCAATCATGAGCTCTCGGCAGCCCTCAGAAATGGCTGAAATTGCCATCAGGGCAGCGTGCCTATCCCTCCAAGCCATTGAAGTCATCATGCGAGGCAGCCAGTTGAAGGTGGGGGCTAGGATGGTCTGGCCTCCAAGTTTGTTGGCAAGCCGATCCATAGTCTGCTCGCCAGCAACGTGGTTCTGGTCGCTCTCATCTTGATCAAGCTGCGACGCAGAGTCAGCGCAATGGACATGAGGATGTGGATTTTCCTAGGGCCAAACTCACATCATCTGAAGCCATCCATTCAGCGGCGTCATCGTCGTCCTCGCCGAGGTCGGTCATCAAACTGAGGCATTGAGTAATCATGTCATTGGTGTATGAGGGGTCCTTGCGACAAAGGGAGGGTGCGTAATCAGCAAAGGTAGCCATGAGCTCCAGAGCATTTTGCCTGCAAATGTTGTCTAACTCCTTGTCCTGGACAACGGAGATGCTAAACTGCACGAGGTTCTGGAAGAGAGGCTTGAACATCTTGGGAGCCGACTCAGCAAGGTCGATGAGGGCGACTAGGGCCTTGCTAAGGTCATCGGAGTCTTGCGAGTCCTTGATCGGGGGAAGGATGTTAAGGACGTCGGGAATGAGGGCGTAGTACTTGGCCTGGCCCTTTTTGCTGATAGTCCTGAAGAAAGAGGCAAAAGCCTCCATGGCGGCAAGGCGCACCTGGTGTCGAAGTCAGTGGCAGAGGTCGCAATGTATCCAACTGTTGCAAGTGAGGTCATACCATGACAGCATCATCCTTGAAGCCCTTCTGGAAGGCCTGCAAAACAGCCTCCTCGTGTTGCTTCTCGATGATGGCTGGGGTGGTAGCGAAGACTCGGAAGGCATTTTCTCGCTTCTCGGCTTCGGGGGCCTGACTGAGCTGGAAGAGGGCACCGAGCAGTTCGGGCCAGGGATCGCCTACGAGGGTGGGTTAGTACCGATGGCGGGGGACGGACCCAGAGGGGGACAGCAACAACGGCATGGGGACAGAATCCCGAATTTTGGAATGGGAGACGAACCGTTCTCGGTATATTGACGGGCGATCTCGGCGACTGCATCACTGATCTTGTTGCGGGTCATTCGCTCAGGCTCGGCGGCGAGGGTCTCGAGAAGTTTTTGGCGGATTGCGGCGGCCTGGTCTTTGGCGAGGGAGAAGAAGAGATCGAGGTTATCGCCAGACTCAACTTTCCTGGTTTTGGAAGCAATTCGACGGAAAATAACAGAGGCAAATGAACGAGTCTAGAGAAGAGGGAAATTCGGGTCAGTCGCAAGGAAAAAAAAAGGCAAGTCGTCAGGAACAAAGACGGAGTCGAGGATGAGGGGCAGGGAGACAAACCGCATTGTCGCCAGCGATCTGAATTTGCTCAGCAAGGCCCATTAACAGGACTTCGGGACGAGAAGCAGTCCAGTTATTTTGCAAGTGTTCCTCAGCTTGGGATCGAATGCTGTTGTCAGGCGACTGCAAGGCCTGCAGGAGCTGGGTCAGCTCCTGGTGGACGTCTGGCGGTAGTATCGACATGGTTGTAACCGGTGCGAATGGTGCAGTCCACCAGCAGACGACAACCAGGGAGAGGGGTGATCAGGTCAGGATCCGGAGAGGCCGAGGGAGAGGAGGAATAGGAGACGGTGATTCCTGAGTCGTGAAGCGGAAGCAAGCAGCGGGCTTGGACTTCGTTGCGGACGAAGATTCGTTGATTCAGTGAGTGCGAGTGGGATGAGGGCGATGGATGGATGGAGGGAAAGGAGAGTGGGGGGAGGGGAAGACAAGGTCAAGGTAGAGGTGAGGTCACTGATAGTTAAAATTCAGCTGTGGAGGTACCCAGGCTGCAACAAACACGGCAAAGCAGCCAAAAAAAAAAAACACAGAGGAACGCGTTGGCAGGACAGGGTGCACTTGGCTTGGGCCTTTTTTTTTCTTTAGTGCTATACCTTTGTGGGCAGCTAGAGGGATAGGTGGCAACGTGTCTATCGTTGAAGACAAAGGGAGAGTCTAGCTTCACTTAAAGCTGGGCAACAAGCCTATCTGAATAGCTAAAGCCGGATAAGAGACGAGGTCTTAGACCCATTCATTGAGGGAGCATTCCCAGGGCCTGAAGGCGCAATGTACAAAACAATGTGCGCTCACCAACACCAAAGAGCTGGTGCGGCGCGATGAGCGGGAGACCGAATGGAGGGGCAGCAATGAAATACGTACCTCCTACGTACTTTGGCTCCCAACCCAATTCTTTCTTGGGATACAAAACCGCAAAAAGGTCGGACCAGGATAGGGTAGTTCAGCTGTGATAGGCTGCGATGGAGCAGCCTGTTTTGACCCATTTGGCAGAATGGGCAGGGTTCGTTACACGAGGCCTGAGCCCGGTGACCTGACGGCCTTGACCTCGGTGGAGATGCCCCGGTCGGACTTTTTTTTATCCAGCTCTCCTTGGCCATCCCCTTGGACACCGGACAACGAGGGAGCGCCCAGACGATGGTCAGCGTTATCCCTAGCGCGGGCCTACGGAATGGAGGTACCTCGCTGTGGATTTCCGCCTGTAGCGCCTCTCACCTGGCCCTCGTGGTACTTTCCCCGGACTTACATGCCCGGTGAAAATGGTCCTGGTGCACCTGGCAGGTGCTACCTGGCAGTTTTTTTCCGCCCGAAGCTTCCCGGCTACACAAGTTCGTAGCCGTCACTAGTAGCCGTCCCTGAGTGAACAACTGCATCACGAACCTGGTCTGCTATTTTGCCTCGCCCTTCTCCTCTTCCTTCCTCCTTATTCTCCTCCAATTCCTCTACCCACCTCAACCAGCGACTCGCCGCGCATTTTCCGCGACGTCTCTTTCGACCCGATTACATCCTGCTCATCTCCCCGATCTCCTCGAACCTCTTCATCAAGATGCTGTCGCGAAGACTAGCTACCGCCGCCCGCATGGTGCCGGCGGCTCGCACCCTCCGTCCCCGAAACCACCCTCTCATCATGCTTCCCTCTATGATGCAGACCGTCCGTACCTATGCCGATAGCGTTATTAAAGTGCCCCAGATGGCCGAGTCTATTTCTGAGGGTACTCTAAAACAGTTCTCCAAGGCCGTCGGCGACTATGTAGAAGTTGACGAGGAGATTGCCACTATCGAGACAGACAAGGTACGGCCTTCCTCCAATGCGATATTTTGTAATGATTTATTCTAATCACCGACCAGATCGATGTTGCTGTCAATGCCTCCGAGGCTGGCACCATCAAGGAGTTCCTCGTCGCCGAAGAGGACACCGTCGTCGTCGGTCAGGACCTCGTTCGCCTCGAGCTTGGCGGCGCCCCCTCTGGCGACAAGGACACTTCTGCCTCCGAAGCCCCCAAGGAGGAGGCTCCCAAGACCGACTCTGCACCTGAGCCCAAGCAAGAGTCTACACCTGAACCCAAGAAGGAGGCGCCGGCGCCTGCGGCCAGCAAACCTGAGCCCCCTAAACAGGTTGAGAAAAAGAAGGAGTCGTCCTCTGCCCCAGCCACCAGCGGTCCCGCTCTGGGCAACCGTGAAGAGCGCCGAGTAAGTGAAGACTTAAAGCGTCTGCTTGTCTTTTTTGCTAAAAACATTTTTAGGTCAAGATGAACCGCATGCGCCTCCGAATCGCCGAGCGTCTCAAGCAGTCCCAGAACACCGCTGCTTCTCTCACCACTTTCAACGAGGTTGACATGTCCAACATTATGGAGTTCCGCAAGCTCTACAAGGACGACATTCTCAAGAAGACGGGTGTCAAGCTTGGTTTCATGAGCGCCTTCTCCCGAGCCTGTGTTCTGGCCATGCGAGACCTGCCCGGAGTCAACGCCTCCATCGAGGGACCCAATGGCGGTGACACCATCGTCTACCGCGACTACGTTGACATTAGCGTTGCTGTCGCCACTGAGAAGGGTCTGGTTACCCCCGTTGTTCGCAACGTCGAGGGCATGGACCTGATTGGCATTGAGAAGTCTATTGCCGACATGGGCAAGAAGGTACGTAACCCCCTTCACGCAATCTCGCACGTCTGAAGTGGATTGGATGACTAACTTCGCTCTCGCAGGCTCGCGACGGAAAGCTGACGATCGAGGACATGGCTGGCGGTACCTTCACCATCAGCAACGGTGGTGTTTTCGGCTCGCTCATGGGAACCCCCATCATCAACCTGCCTCAGAGTGCTGTACTCGGACTCCACGCTATCAAGGAGCGCCCCGTGGCTGTCAACGGCAAGATTGAGATCCGCCCGATGATGTATCTGGCCCTTACTTACGACCACCGTCTTCTTGACGGCAGGGAAGCTGTGCAATTCCTGGTAAAGGTGAAGGAGTACATCGAGGACCCCAGACGCATGCTTCTGTAGAGCGTTATTTGACACTGTCATGTGTCTGACCAAATAATACCCGATAGACTCAAGGAGAGGAGACACATGTTGTGTCGTCAAGCCTCCGATAGTCTAGTTGTATAATAGAGTTTTGGGACGAAGGGTCGTAAACTGAGAGAGCCGTCTCTGACCAACGGGACTACTGCAGCAAGCAGTGTTGGCGAGCTATTCCCGAGTGAGGATTTTGAATGCCTAGCTCTTCCTCTTGCCCCCATGATGGTGTTCTGGAAGCTCTACCCTACCTACCGATGACCCGATGCAAACCCCAGCTAAGGCGACAAGGTTTTGATCTCATTGTGCCTACGCAGCTCCCCTAGGTCCTCACCTGTAGGCCTGCTACATCCCACTGGAAGCCAGGGCTGTCTGCCCCCCTGTGGAGTCTGGATCTGTCGCCTAGCGGGCCTGGACGGTGACGTTCTTTCAGTCCGAAGTTCCGGGCTAGGCGGTCAATGGAGTCCAGAGGTGCCAAAGCCTCTGCAACCCACGACCGCCACCCACGGTACGACGCCGGTGACCGTGACGATGAGGGCTTTGAGGTTTCAAAAAAAGTTCAGAAGGTCCCATGGCATCCCACTAGCGCCCGCCGTGCCCACCGCGCCCCGCAGAAGCTGGTTCCGAAGGCCGTGGCAAGTCGCCCCAATGCATTGAACGAGAACGATAGTGAAACCAGCGAGAGACGATATGCAAATGCATGATGATCGAGATGGTTTCCAGCCTCAATTCATGTGCTGCCACACCACAGCTGCCGTTTAGTCGGCTGTTGCTGTTGTGGCAAAGCGACGCTCGTTAGCGGCTCGCTGGAAAAAGAAAACCACCCCATTCTTCCCCAATCCCTTGCCAATCGCGGGGTCACTCCACTGAGGCTAATGCCCTGGAGCCAAGGAAGCCTGCTAACTTCCATGGGTCAAGTGAGTTGGAAGTACCGAACAGTAGCGAGAGCTACCTAGGCTGCTGGTTGGGCTTGATAACGTAATGCCGGATGGCCAGTCAGGAAACGGGACCCCAACACATGGATTACACCTCGTGCTCACTCCCCGCCTTGCTCTCCATCTGTCTGGTCGAGCCATTCCACTTCCTCAAGCGCAGCACCATCCGCTTGCTCCTGCTCATTCCTCCGCTTCATCCTGGTCATTATTTGTTTGCCCCTTGGCGAATTGTCTTGTGACTTCTGACTCCTTCAATCTTCTGAGGGTCGCTGGATAAGGCCCTTCCTTTTGGCCATCATATCTCTGGCCCCGTCTCTCTACCCGCCGTCGTCCCCGGGCATTCCATCTCCATCTTCCTCTCCATCTCCGTCGTCCACTCTCCCATTCTGCATCTCCCACTCTTCGACATTCCGTCGTTGCATTGATCACAGCTCTGTCTGACCCTCCAACGTCTCCCACGACTCATTTACCAGTGACAACCCGTCCATCTCTCTGTATTAGAATCGCGCGTATCGTCCATCGCGGGGTCGATACTGCTCGCTGCCAGCCATGGACCCCTCCCAGGATTCCACCTCTCGCGATCTCAAGGACACCCGCGCCACCAGCTCAACCAGCCTCGCCAGCGCTGTCTCCAACTCGTCCTCCTCGAATAAGCCACCTATCCTTGCCCAGCGATCACCATCCGTGTCCATCTCTGCCGGCTCCGGCTCCGGTCATCGCCAGAGCTTCGTTGAAGGCTTGCGCAATGCGCCGTCGTCTCCTCGCTCCCAACGACACCCCTCCTTTACCCAAGCAGCCTTGCAAGAGCTGCTGAACCATCCGCCTGCTGGAAACAAGCATGCCAATCCCCGGTTCGCTGGTCGTGATTGGCGCGATGTCTCTATCGGGGAGCTGGTCTCTCCCGACGACATCAAGTGGATGGAGCTAGATAGCAGCATTGAGGAAGCCACCATGGTAAGCTAAACACTGATATACGCTCCTCCAGGGTGCTGCGAGACCTTTCTTTTTTGAGTTTGTTCCTTATGAGTGTGCTGCTGACTATCGCTCGTTTCGATGATTAGTTGCTGCTGAAAAGTCCGACTAACGTCGTCCTCGTCCGTGAAAATCCCGACACCAATATCGCAGTGTCTACTTTCGACTTTACCGATCTCAACGCCTACCTCCTCGTCGTTGTTAGACTTGTCAAGCCCGAAGAAGATCAGCTCGAAGTCTTCAACTCCATCCTGTCCAAGGCCCAGCGAGGCGAACAGATCTCACTTCGAGAGGTTCAACCCCTCTTCCGCAAGGAATCATTGGTCAATCTCCCAGCGACCGAGGACCTCACCCAGGCCATTCAAGTGTTAGGCAGCGGCATTCATCGCCTACTAGTGACCGCTCCAGGGGGAGAGGTGATTGGCATCGCCAGCCAGCTGAGGATTGTTGAGTTCTTCTGGAACGAGGGTATCAACTTTCCAAGTATCGAACGTTTGTATCCCGTGGTCCTTCGTGATTTGGGCATTGGAAACAAAGATATCATCTCTGTGAAGTAGGTTGTGAAGTTCGACTTGTCGAAATGCATGTGCTGATAGGTCCTAGTTCCGACGCGCCCCTCTCTGACGCCCTGACGCTTATGAGCACCGAAGGCCTCACGAGCGTTGCCGTTGTCGATAATGGCCTAAATGTCGTGGGCAATATCTCCACCAAGGACGTCAGGCACCTTACCAGCAGTTCCAACGCGCATCTCCTAAACCTTTCGTGCATGAACTTTATTTCTGTCATTCTCAATGAGCGTGGCGTTGAGAAGGGACGGGACGTGTTCCCCGTTTTCTATGTCAACCCATACTCGACTCTTGCCCACACCGTCGGAAAGCTCGTCGCAACACGATCACATCGAATGTGGGTGGTCGAATCGGCATCCCCATCGCCCTCGGCACCGGCTACGCCTTTGATTGGCCCTCAAGGTTCGGCGAACTCGGTGCCGCCTCCGCCTGCAGCGGTTGCGCCTCCGTCTCCGGTCCCCACTTCGGCCGTTCCCGCTTCGGCCATGGCTGGAGCTCGTCTCTCGGGCAGGCTGAGTGGCGTCATCTCTTTGACGGACGTTTTGAACATGTTTGCTCGGTCAACAGGGCTAAATCCTTCGGATCCTGGAGAGCAGAGAGCAAGACGGCGACGCAGCTCGAGCAGTTCGGTACGACCCAGCCTCGAGTCATCGCGAGCGAGCATCGACATTCGACGATGATGAGAACCATAGGGCCTAATTCAGCAAAATTACAACCAGGGATATGGTGCTTACGAAATCTTACCAAATTTTAGAGGTGCCAATCGTCGAGCACGTTTTACCTTGAAGGGTCCAGATCATAAGCCATGATCAGGCTGAGAAATAACCTCGAGCAGACCACAAAGCTGCAAGAAGGCATTATCGTCTGGATTCTTTCTCCCTTCGGTTGCTTTATTGGTTTTTCTCAGAGTGCGCGCCACACAGCGCCCCCAACCCAGCATTTCATCACTCTCTATCCTCGTGGTGTCTATGGACGTTAACATGTGCTGTCTTCGGGCTCACCTCCCGTGAATTTCCTTGGAAATGCCAAATTGCATTTAATGGCAAGAAAGATGACTACATACATGTTAGTATAGGGAGCACTAGTGGTGTTGAAACTACTGGCAACTAAGATTGTCATCTCCATTGCGCACTTGATGTCTCTTGTCGTCCGTGACAGGTATGGCTAATTCCATTGTTTTGTAGGCGACGTCAGTCCCGTAGAAACCCCTCATCCTAACTAGGAACCTACAATGACTCGCAGTTGTTAGTTGTACGAATAGTAATACACCGATTCTCGGACTGGAATGTGACTCTGTCCGCTACCACTAAACGACAGCAAAATCGGTGCAGCAGCTTGTCAGTCTCTCTGGGTCGGCCGCGTACCGGCCACTGTGGCTCAGCGCTACGAGGCTATCAGCTACTCAAGACCCAGCACCAACAGCGCCCCAGCCCCCCGCTGGAGGCCGACCACGAGGCCGACCTTCTAGCGGGTTTCAGCGGGACATCCGGTGGAATGCCGCTGGATCCGACCGGAACCCCTGTGGCTGAAACTGCCCGCGGCATTGGCTGGGTCTGTCCATGGGAACGACCTTCCGGGCGGAGCGCGAGGCTCTTTTGCCACCTGAGGCGCTGAGGTTGGCCCCGCTCGGAGCTCAACGCCTTCATCACATCACGACGTCAGGTTCCAGCAACTTGACTCACGGACCTTCCGCTTCCCCTTCTGCGTCACCTCGTTTATCTCGCACGCAACGCGCTCTCTCTTCTTCATCGTCTCTATATTCTGCTGTCTTGGTCACCAACTCTTGCTTTTCTGCTTCTGAATTTCTCTCTGTTTGATTCTCGGACACTCTTCTGGCTCCTCGCGATATACTCCCAAGAAAAACGCTTTCCGCCACTAAGGAAGTCTTTATTTCAAATACCGCATTCTCGGAACGGGGACATATATCGGGCGTCAACTCAGCTATTGCCATCTCATCCTCCTTTGTCGTATCCCCTGTCGATTGTAGTTCGGTTCCATAACCACAAGTGTCGATCTAGTTTGACTCTACTCGTTCCGAGCCTCCTCATACACGGCTTCAACGGCTTAACCTTTCCGACAACGCCACCATACTTCCAACGTCTAGTCTAACTTTCGAGACCGACCGCTCTCAACGATTACTGAGAAGGTTGTCTGCTATCCAGCCATCCAGCATTCGTCTGCTCCACGGAAACCGTGGCAGACCCATCATTCAAAGACATCGCTATATCGTCCATTTTCGGAAGCTTATCGACCCTGATGTCTGGTATTGGCCTAATTGTTCACCATGCCACCCAGTTCAACTCCACCAAGTCGTTCCCGCTGCTCTACGCCAGGTAGTAGTAAGCCTCCAGATTCTCCAAAATCCTCTCGTGGAACCAAGTCCAGAAAACTCGGCGACTTTGCCAAGCTGCAGGCGCTCTCTTCCATGACGTCGAGCACCCTTGAGCAGAATCAACCGTCGAAGAACCCTAACAGTGTTGCCAAGACGTCTCCTCAAACCCCTTGCAAGCGTGAGCAGACAACTCCAGCTGGCCCAGAGACGCCAGTCACGCTGGGAAACTTCTCCAAGCTTTTCGACCAGCTTTCTGCCTTTCTCCCGGCCAACTCGTCAGATTCGCCGAACACTACAACCCAGGCGATACCCATCAGAATCTTGAAGCGACCTTCGACTCCCCAAACAGCGCAGGCGATTCCCCCCAGCAACACTTCGCCTCAGAAGTTGTCTACGAAGCAGACTTCTCCAAAAAAGACTTCCCCAACAAAAAGCTCTTTTAAGAAGTCTTCCTCGGGCTATACGTCCAACTCTAGCTCTAGCACAGGCTCCGGATCCGACTCCGAGCTGGAACAAATTCACTCGTACTCAACTCCCGCATCGACTCCTCCCAGTTCGGCTGAGAGAGACCTTTCTCCTCTGGCCAGATTCTCCAGAGGGGGGTCTCACCCAGCGAGCTCCCGTTCTTTAAAGTCGAAGAATGGTACCGGCAGTGGTATTGAACGCTATGCAGTTTCTCAGCCGAAGTTGCGAGAACAAACTCAGCAAATTCTCACTTATCAGCACCATAAATTCGGTCCCATCACTCCCGTGCATGGCTCTGTGCTCAGCCGCGCGGCCAAACACGAATCTCTGGCCAACAAACTCGTAACCGAGCGTGTCCAAGATAGGATACTAAGCCACGAAAAGCCCAATATCGAGTCTAACGGAGTTCATGTCTTCATCGACATGTCCAACATCTCCATCAGCTTCCTCCAAGCTGTTCGAGCCAGATTTTCACTCCCAGATAGCGTGCGCTTCACGCCGCTTCCATCGTTGAACCTGTCCTTCCTCCATGAACTACTCGTCCGCGATCGTGGTACGAAGGTTCTTAATGCCGGTTGCTCTATCCGACCTAACCGTGCTGAGCCAACCTATATCCAAGAGCTTCGCAATCTTGGTTACCGGGTTGATCTCCGGCGCAGGGTAGATTCGCAAGAGAGTCAGACGCCAGCTGAAATGCAAGGCGCTTCTAGTCACCACCGGTACGTCGAGGATATGGTCGACGAAACTCTCCAAATTCGCATTGGCGAATCTGTCATGAAATACTTTGACAAGCCTGGGACGCTTATCTTGGCCACTGGGGATGCCAAACCCGCCAAGTTCTCGGATGGTTTCTTCACCTACGCGGAACGAGCCCTGAAAATGGGCTGGAACGTTGAAGTCGTCTCCTGGAAGGCGAGTCTCTCTGGGGCCTGGACGAACCCCGCATGGGCGAAGCCCTGGGGTGATCGGTTCCGTGTCATCGAACTCGATGGGTACCTAGATGACCTCCTTAACAGTTATGCCTCGTGAAGAGACTCTTGTTGAGTAAACAAGCACCTCTTTTTCGGGCGTTCGATCTGCAACTCACATCCAATTCTCTCTTAAGAGGAGAAATTTTGTTCGCAAACATTTTTTGGCTTTTGTCACACTATCAGTACAAATGCCAGCCAGCTTTAGATGTCTCGCAACAGCCGTCTTACGCCGGTTTTTGCTATCCTGATGACTTTGTTCAATGGGCTCTAGTTTGAAGCTCTTTCAATTGTTCGACTTGAGATAAATACTCAAGTGTTTCCTTATATTCGTTCCTGCTTTTTTTTTTTTTAGCAACGTTCTCGGCAAGCCTTTTATCCTATCTAAGCACGGAACATGATGCGGCTGTGCATTGCTCTAAAACCAAATGGTTTACACACCTTGGTGCGGTTGACGGCGTTTGGGGCATCGAACCCCTTGTAGGGATCCAGGGGATCGCTCCCCAGACATGTTTATTCATGAATAGTACGGTTTGGTTTGGAATGGGCTTACCCACAATCTTTTAGAAATATCTAGTAGTGGCCGTGATGGCTGTCGTGGAGGATTACAGGGATGTGAAATAAAAGTCATGTCATGTCATTGCTCCACTGGGATTTCTTCCACCTCATGCAACGTGCAATTCCTTTGTCGTAGGCAAGGCGTTAGTCTGGGCGTCCATACACATCTCGTTCTGAGCCTATTCGTATTACAGGTGCTATCTACAGTGCATATTTCAAGATACTCTAATGCTTGTATTATACGTTCACTTACCCACAATCACTTCGTCATCCTCATCAACTCATCCCCTAGACAGAACTTGGTGTTAGCGTTGAGCATGACATCTTGTTGCCTTGAATACGAAAGTATAGCTGAATGGACATGCGACGGGGGTGAAATAGCAAAGACCACTGGCCGAACCGTCTAGTACGGCTGTTTATCAGTTCTCTACGTATCTAGTTGTAATCATATTCCAATTTCAAAAGGCCCAGTCTTTCTATTTTCATTTCTTACAGTGCCCTACCACCGACATCTTCCGGCGTGCCCATGTTAACTTGTGGCTTGTGTACACCATGCCAGACCAGATAGATCACATTCTTGTAGCCCAGACAGCCAACTTCATACATAGACAAGTCCCAGCTTTCTGTTGAATGCCAAACAACTAAAAATATGGGATCCAAGAGACAGCTTCAAAGGAAGTAGTGTTCAAGACACAATAGAAGGGGAAATTGGGTATTAGTGTGTCAAGATGTTCGGCAACACGTCCCCGGCATGTGCTTCAGCTTGAGGAGATGGCGCCATCGATACCCCAGAAAGGCTCAGCGTTGAAGGTGGCCGCTTCCTGAGGCTTCCAGGGGGTGTCGAAGGCGGAGAATAGAACGATGTCGTCGAGGCTGTTGGCAAAGGCCTTCCGAATCGATGCCAGAGCGGCCCTTTGCTCGCTGACACTAGGGACGGCCAGGCCGTTGGTCATGCCTTTGCTAGGCCAGCCGGACTCGGTGACCATGAACTTCTTCACATCGCCCGAGACGGCAGCCTTGACTTGAGAGATGGTGCGAGTGAGCCACGAGCCGGCCTGATCAGCAGTTACGGTGCTATCGAAGAAGGCGTGGGCGTTAAATGCGCAGTAATCCGACTGCTCACACAGCTCCGGGTGGGCGATGACAGCAACAAAAGTATCAACGGTGACAACGGGGCCGTGATATCCAGCGTCTCGGAGGATGTTGCGGGCCTGCTTGACAGCGGCAACAACCTTCTCAGAGCTAGCTGTACCACTGTTGACGACCTCGTTGCCGACGCTGATGGTATAGACCTTTTCCCAATCGCCGTCCATGCCATCGATGATCTTCTTGGCCTCGTCAGCCACAGCGTCGACGTCCCAGATACCGAGGAAGAGCTTGAAGTCCATGTCCGTGGCGGCGCCGTGAGCGAGGGCAACCTGGTCGCAATCAGTGCCATACATGCGGACAATTGAGTAGGTTCCGTTGAGTTTGGCGAAGTCGTCCGCGATCTGAGCCCCCGTCTTGCAGCCACCCTTGGCGGTATAGGGGGCGTAAGACACACCAGGGAGTCCAGAGGCCGTGTCGTTGGATACAGTGTCGAGATAATCGTTGGAACCGAGTTGGGCAGTCGCCTCAACGACGTAGTGGGTGACGGTCGAGACCGTGTATATGGTCGTGGTGGACGCCCTTGAGTAACAGTCAGTTTGTCAATACTCGGCCGATCAGAAAACTAGGGAGGCAACATACTCTTCCCTCTGTTCAAATTCCTTGACTATAGTCGCTGTCAGCTTTAATCTTCTCACGCTGGTTTATACAGCATTTTCCAGCTCACTAGTAGGGACGGCGACGCCAAGGGTGGCCAAGCCGAGGGCCGAAACAAGAATCCTCCGAAGCGTCATGTTGATGATGAAAATTAATCGATGTCGAGTAGCGACACAGTTTCCGAGAATTTATAATGATAATAGTCTTGGTACTAGAAGAATACGACGTGATTCAGAGAAGCAGATCGGGGTATATTGAGTGAGTGAACGATTGTCGGTAGGAGGAATGAATGAATGGAAGAATGAGTGGATGTGATTCCCGTATTGAAAGTAATGCAAAGATACGGTAACAAAATAGGTCGAAAGGAGAGACGACGGGTCAAAGAGAAGCGGAAACGCAATACAGGAGCTGTAGGCTAGTCAAAGGTGGTGAAGGACAAAGGCAAAAGGGAAGGGTGGGAAAAAGAAGAAGAAGAGGAGGATGGTGGTAGTGGGAGGGGGGAATAAAGGGAGAGAGCAGCGAGGAGGGAGGCTTAAAATAGAAGGATCAGACAAGGCGATCAAATTTCTCGAGACTCATGTTTACTCCTGCTAAGGGCTCCTCAGGCCTCCTCGAGCTCCACGCCCAACCCATATCCGTCGCATGGCCCAGCCTCATCAGCCACGTTCTCCGGGTAGACTCTGAAGGAAGGAAAGCAGCAGAGGATCAGAGCTGGGCCTCCCGAAAACGACGTCACGGGAATCCCCCCACCCGTGACCTATAGATAGGAAGGGCAGGAATGAGAGACATTGGGTGTTGGAATGGGCGGCAGAGCGTTTATTCTTGGTCGCAACCACGACCTCTTGGTGGGAGCTAGGTAAAAGAACCAGGCGCGGAAACGATTGGTCTTCTCTTCTTTAGCGCCGTCTCGCATTATCCTCATTCTTCCCATCAGTTCTTGAAAGCTGTCCTCCTTGGCAGCCATGTCTCTCAGTCTTGGTCTGATCCGAGATAAGTGAGACCATTTTGCTTCTTAGACACGCCCTTTGACACGCCCTTTAACACGTTGATAAGGGAACCGCTCATTTCCGTCTCCGTCACCTAGAGAGCCAGTGTGTCTTTGCTGAGACATTCAAACTTGGGATGGGGCAATAGCTTACTTCTCGCGAGGCGGCGCCCTCTATCCTAGTCTAGACGGATCACCGTGGACGGTCAGGTTTAAGCTATCCTAAGTCGGCTATCGAAGCCCAATTTTCTCTACCTTCATACTTGGGTTCCCCAAGGACCCACGTTGGCCATGTTGCAATCGGGACAAGGCTAGATGGTGGCACAATAGCATGGTCCCGATGAGCGGTATATCGGCGGTAGAACGTTTGAATTAGTTATTAGTAGCTTCTTACAGAGGTTAGTCACCTCCATCTATATCGAGTATCCATCGTTACACTCCTCCCTTCTATATACGCCCGACCGTCGCTTTCCCTGCTACCGGTGCTAACGCGCCATGTGTTTTACCATCCATAGATACGAGGGGTGGACGAATGAGGTACTT
This sequence comes from Dactylonectria alcacerensis, assembly GCA_029931735.1. Lineage (NCBI taxonomy): Eukaryota > Fungi > Ascomycota > Sordariomycetes > Hypocreales > Nectriaceae > Dactylonectria > Dactylonectria alcacerensis. The sequence goes on along the minus strand of JAPMUZ010000003.1, from coordinate 4,449,971 downwards.
GTCCAGCATAGCTTCGCTTAGCCAATCTCGGCTTGTTGTCGGTCTCGCTCCCTTCAAGACAAAGCCATTCCGCATATCCATGTGTGCGATTGCGGGCACAACAACGACCATAACACAACAACAGCTGAGTACCCGAACTACATGTGTGTCTTGGCTCCGTCAAAACGCCAGTCCGTCATGAGCTGCAATTTCCCCACAAACATCCATCCTCTTCTCTAATACTTCCCTCTCTTCCTGTAATACTAATCATGAGTGCTTCTATGTCGACTTGTGGCTCGTCTTGCGAGTCATGACCTTGGTGATGGCATGGCGGATAGTGACGCCAGCCTTTTCAACGTCCTTCTTAGACAGAGCCGACGTGATGCAAATTCGCAGTGACGGCTGTGCGAACCATGTACCGTCCTTGGGCTTGATAACATGCGCATACGGACGGGTCTTGGTGCGCGTAATCATGACCCCATTCGTGAGTGCCTAGATGACATGATGGTTAGAATACTTCTCGTGCAGTCATTCGCCATGTTTTACAAACGTACCTCCTCAACACAGTCCAAAAGAATTCGTTCCTGATCCTCAAGCTCCAGCTTCCGTGCCTTGATCACATCGGGCTTGAGCTCCAGCAGCATAATTGGGTTCTCTGGGGAACTGGTGCACACCACCCAGTCGCTACGGGGGTCCAACTGGGCCTTCATTGCCTTGATGTTCTCACGGCACTGGGTCAGGATATCAGGGTTCGACTGGAGTAGGTTCAGTGTCTCGCTGGCAGTCACGGCCAACATAGCGGGAAGGGCGGCAGAGAAGGTGTACGAGGATGAGGTAATACGCTGGTGCTCGACAACATCCTTGGGGCCCGCGCAGAAGCCACCACCGGCGCAAAGAGGGCCAGCGAGAGATCCGACAATCATGTCCACAGCCTGGGGGTCGACATTTTGGGCTTCGGTGACACCACGGCCAGTGCGGCCAAGGACGCCAAACGACCACGTCTCGTCGAGGATGACACGGAACTTGTACTTCTCTTTGAGCTCAACCAGGCGGGGCAAGTCAAGCTCGTCACCGGTAAGCTCAAACAGGCCCTCGGTGACGACAAAGCGGCGAGTCAGCTTCTTTGCCTTGGCCTGCTCCTTGACGACGGCTTGCATGGCGTGCTCGAGGTCGTCCATGTCGTTGTGGTTGTACCACCGAATAGTGCTACGGGAGACCTCGAGGCCTTTGCGGATGGAATAGTTAACATCGCGATCGGCAATAATAACATCTCCGCGCTTGCAGAAAGAGGGAATGACACTCGAGATGGTAGAGAAAGACTGTGCGTAGACGATGCAGCCCTCGGTACCCAGATAAGCGGCGATATCAGCCTCGGTCTTCATGTGGACGTCCTGGGTGCCGTAGAACTGGGGAGGGCCGCAGGGGCCAACACCATAGGTGCGTAGGACTTGGATAGCCTTCTCCTTGATCTGTTCGTTTCCATTAAAGTTGTAGAAGTTGTACGAGGCGAGGTTCGTGACAGTGCGGCCGTTGGAGAGTTTCGTCTTGGGTCCGGTTGGGCTATCATGGTCATTTTTTTAGCAATAGCACTATGAGGACAAGGATACAACATCCAATGTCGCATAAAACAGCTCTGAGCGTCAGAGAGAGAAAACTCACCCAACCACGACAGGGAGACGCTCGCTCTCGGCAATCTCAAACGAGGTCTGTTCAGAGACCAACGGCTCGGGCGTCCACTCGTCAATCAACTCGTCGATCTCGTCCTCGCGCAGCTTCACATAGTTTTGCTTGTGGGTCGAATACGAAGGCGACATCAAGTAGCGGATGAAGAACAACACCAGGACGAGTTCTATGGCGGATCGCACTGGGTCGTTCTGGTAGCTAGACTGGATGTAGCGGCCCAGCACGGCCGAGCCGGGCATCTTCTGGAACGTCGCCTGCGCCTGCTCGAGGGCCTCGGCCAGGCGGACTTGAACTGTATCGAGTTCCATCGTCGTGTTCGGGTCCTGAGATGGCTCGTGATGTTGTTGTCGGCAACAGATCAAACTGCAATGGACAATGGGCCGGTATAGCAGACTCGGTAAACAGTGGCGGGCAAGACGACGCTGCCGTTGGAGTATTCCTTGGTATTCCCTGTCTCGAATGCCTTGCAGTCAGTCATATGTCAGTATCCTCAAGGAAGAACCCAAAAAGAGACTGTGGTGGTGGTGATGCAGTCGGTTGCTGATGGATCCAAGTACAAAGGGGCCGCCCACACACGCACGACGCGCTGATTCACTTTCACAGTTTAATTGATTGGCCGCCCTGATAGGCTGGGATCCGGATCCCCGGGCGGTCATGAACGGAACTTTTCTCGCCAGTACCACTAAAAAGTCCCCTGAAACTCGGTGCCTAGGCGTGGCTGGTGGGCCAAATACAGGGGGGGATGTGTCGGATCCCTCGGAATTCAGCGTTGTTCCTGCCAACAATCACTCTCGAGTCTAGATCGATATCCTCCTTATCGACACTGGACTCACAACACAAACATATCATACCAGCATTGCAGACTCAAATCAACAGAATCATTTCCCTATCCGTCTAATAAAGTAAAGAACTACTATGTTTCTCATTGTACACATTAAAATGGGCAACAAACGATGAGGGGACGATTTCCATCCCGCGCGGTTTCTGCTGCCCGTTCCAGAACCAATCGAGCGAGAGAGCATCACTTCCCTCTTCTCTCACCCTCCACCTCGAGGAGCATCTTTATTTATCAAATCCCAATATCTCAATTTCTTTCTCCCATGCCTACAGCCAAAAATAAACAAAAATGGCAAACCCCATTGGTGTGTGCGTGAATGGATCGCAGACTCTCCTCTCTTCAATGCGGCCTAGGAGGGCCGAACAAACCAGGTGGTTCTGTGGAACGAAAGGACTGCAAGTCAACTTGGTTCAAAAAACGCCTCATCCGTTCGATCAATCAGGTAGTACGTGAATCCGCCAACGGAGCGCCAATCACACGCACACCCAAGAAACACCTCGATAATAGCAGCAGTGTCTCTAGGCAGGACGGAGTAACTTGTCCCGCAGGCTACCAGCACCGGGCCCAGTTCCCTATGTTACATGTTTCTTTTAGAACAACTTGATCTTAGCCGTCGCGTCGGATGATGTAGACGTCGATGAGGAAGTAAGGCCAGCACCAGTGTAACCGGCCATTCCGGTACCTGTCTGCGATGTGCCGTTGGTGTTGTTGTTGTCAAGGCCATTGGGCTGCATCAAGCGGAAGCCGGCGATGTCGGTGAGCGACGACGTCAGCGAGTCGGGAACCATCTTGCCAGCGACCGCTGGGCCGACGATGAGGGCGACGAAAACAATGAGTAGCACAAAGTAGAGGATAGCGTAGCGAATGACACGTCTGCGTCGGAGCTTCGACTGCTTCATGGAGTAGATGGGCGGGCGAATTTGTCGGCTGTGTATTCGGGGTCAGTCACTTAATTCGATCCAATTCAAACTGAAGTACGTACCTTGGTCTGAGCCAGAAGAGCATCATCGAGTGCAACTTGTCGACCTGGGGAATCAGAATGACGGGCACCATCATAAAAAGCAGCCAATGACCCAGCACGAAGTCAGCCGAGAACATGGTCAACTCGGTGATCTTGCAGAGGAACTCTCGAGCGGGCTGCGAGATGGTGTGCCATCCCATAGAGTACCATTTTCCAGTCCAGAATGCAATGTTGGATGTGTCCGTTTTGAACTCTCGAGTCAACGCCAGGGAAACGATCAACTTGATGAAGAATCGTTGCAATGCGCATGAAGCGATCATACCGGCGAGGGTTCGCGTAAAGTTGAAGCCCTCGAGCAGGAACATGGCCTCGAAAGAGATCAGGAGGAAGATGACCGCAAATGCGTGAGCAATAGCAGCCAGAACACTACCAAACTTCTTGCAGCACATGCTGAGTAGAGGTCCCATACAGCAGGCCATACCAAACATAGCTCCCAGGACAGCGGCATTGACAGCGATGGGTGCAAACGCGATGACTAGGAGGCGGACCAACGAATCTGTAGACTGGACAGTCTCGCCATCGTTGTTGTCCTGGTTAACACCAGTCTGCGCGTTGATGAACAGGTAGGGAATGACCGTGACAACAGCAAGCAGCAGAGGGGCCAGGATCTCGCCAAAGAAGATATTGGCAATGGCAGCTCGAGAAACATCACCGGACAGCTTGCTGGAAGGATCTCCGAGTACCTTGCGCTTGAAGCCCACAATCTTGGTTCGAGATAGACGGCAATAGGCAATCCATGAAGAGGCGTGGCTTCTTGAGTTACCACGAGACAGCCAGCGAAGGTAGTCGCGATAGTCAATGAAGAAATCGTTCCATGCGAACATGTGAGGGTTGTAGATGAACGGCGAGATAGTCAAAGCAAGCAGCGTGATCCAGAAATAGGTCAGAGCGGCTTGCCAGATGGTCAGGGTCGCGAAGAGGAGCATCATGAGAAGTCGGGCACCAAAGTAAATAGCTGGGCCAGCGAATCGCGAGTACAGGACACCGAAAGGAATGCGGGCTGTAGCAAAGCCACGACCAGTACCGATATATCGTGCGCCACCAAACGAAAGATCCTGGGTAACGGCGTTGGCGTAGATTTGACAGACGAAGACTTCGAAGAAGAGAGACAGCGAACCGAACTGCTTAGAAAGGCGGAGAGCGGCTCGCCAGGCACCACGCTCCATCAATTCCTGGGCGACCAGAGGAATAAAGGAGAGGAACATGACGAAGAAAATAGACAGAATGCAACGGTAGACCCAATCCGTCAAGGCTGGAGTATTGGCGCAACCCGTAGGGAACAGAGGATCCGTGATAGGAACGTCTCGGTTATATTTGCAGGCGATTGTCTCGTGGCGGAGGGCTCCCAGGTTCATCAGCGTAATCATGAACATCTGGACTGACAACATGATGAACATGTTGTTCAGATGGAAACCGGGATGGGCGTAGTAGAACGACAGGAAACGATCCAGGGGAAGCTGAGTGCCAAGGTAATAATACTCACGAGAGAGCATCTGCTCACCCATACCCGTACCAATCTTGGTAGTGAAGTTAAGAATAGAGCCAAAACCAAGATCACGACCCTTTCCACATTGGAAGTACTCGCAGTGCTTGATACGGCCACCTCGAAGGAGGGCATTCATACCAGCGAAAATATCCTCGTTCAGGTGCAGACCCTTCTGAGCCTTGGAAACACCACCACGTGTGTTCATGAAGATGCCGTTGAGGAAATCAGGATGTCCGTAATGGAGCTTACCACCAATCTGTGCCATAGTACGAGCGAAGAGGGTACCGAACGTCTGTTCCTTTCCGGCGGCGATATCACCAAGAATGCCAATGTTCTCTGAGAAAATGTACTCGCGCGCACCAAGAATAGCAACGGGGTCGTTGGACTCGCTCTTGACGCCAGGGGTATAGGGGGACACGTTGTCGTTCTTCATCTCCTCAAACTCTGCCAGAACGCTGCGAATCTTGAGGCATTCTTCGAGATAGTTGTCCTGGTTAGCGTCGATAAGCTGGATGTACTCGCCGCGGTAAAAAATGATCGAGTGGTTCTGGTTGTCAGACTTTCCATCACCAAGAATTGGGTTGCCGGAGAGTTGAATTCTGAACTTCGGACGTCTCATGCCATTCTCCATGACTTCAGAGTGACCGTCAATGAGAGCAGAGTACAGGCGAGGCTCTTCACCTTCATTGGCTGGCGCCTCTTCGTCCAAGTAGGCAATTTGTAGGTCTGGGTAGGCACGTAGCAGAAACTCGGCGTTCTCCATCTCCTCCTTCTTGAATTTGGCAAATCGCTGCATGGATACAACGATCTTGTACTTTCGACGGGCCATGCGCTCGAGCTCGCGCTCCAGCTTATCTGTGTTACCACCAAACATCTGAACAACTTCGGGATTCTCAACTCGATACAAAAGCTTGATAGCTCGGCTGTAGTTCATGAAACCGGAAATAGTGCGATACAGGGTCTGGAAACGAAGGGAGGCCCAGATTCGAGTTCGAAGGGTATACTCTGGGGCAGAAGACTTGAAGCCGATACAGTAGAAAGGAAGATCATCAATCTTGCTCTTGGCGGTATCCTTCTCTTCCTTGTCATCCTCACCATTGAACGCAGACGTCTCGTCAGCGAGGATCTTGGTGTCCTTGACGAAGCAATCCCACTCGTGGGGATGAAGTTGCTTGAGATATTCCAGGAGAGTGACACGGGAGTAAGGTTCATCCTCACGGATAATCTCGCGCAGCGACAGGAGAATCTTCTCACTGTAGTGAGGAATCATGACAGTGAAGGTAGGCATGTTATCCACAGGAAGGGGCTCGGGAATGGGGGTCGAAAGCGACTGGGCAAAGAAGGAGATTCGGCGTTCGGCCTCGCTGTAAGTAGGGAAGAACTCGGTCTTGAAGGAGTGATCTTCCTGAGAAACAAAGAAGGTGGGAGCGCGGAGAGTGCGCTTACCCTCCTGCTCCGAGGGGACCTGGTGGTACAAGAGCTTCTGGACGTGGTCGATAGCTAGGAGATGCTCGCGATACATCGAGATGATAACGGCGTTCCAGATCTGAGAAATGAGGACCTTGGGCTTGTACTTGATTTCCATGTCCGTGGTAGCGAGGACCTTGGAGTAAATTCGCTTGGGCAGACGGGCGAAGATGTTTCTCCACGGGGTCCAAATAGACGAACCAATGTAGAATGATCGGGCAACTGAAAAGAGGGTGTTCAGAAGCACGTACCACAGGTAGGTGTCGAGGAAGAAGAAGATGAGATCTGTGAAGGCCATCAGGATTAGCAGAACCAGAGGCTGGTACTTGCAGAGAGTGTTTCCATTGAGCAGATGGTCTCCGAGACAACTGTCCACTTTCATGCTGGCCAAATATCTAATAGGGTCACGGAATGACAAAATCAGAAAGCCGTAGGAAACACCCATCTTGATACCGAAAACGGTTACCCAGAGTCCGTAAGACATGAACATGTCATTGCCCTTGAGTCTCGGGTAACTGGCGGTAAACGTCTGGCTAGCCACGTAGCGCCTCGTCTTTGTCGTCAGGTAACTACCAAACAGGCCACCAAGTGGCATGATGGAGAAGAAGATGAAGGTGATTACGGCAATGATGAAGTGGACAATACCAAGGATCAAGTCGATCTTGGCAGGACCAGGGATCATGAAAACCTTGACGCCAGGACCAATGTTGATGACAAAGATAACGATGAGGAAGAGCAGCCTTTTGGTCAGATGCTGAGCACCAGCCCAGCGTCGTGGGACATAGGCCCATTCGGCAAGGGTTGCAACGATCTGAACGAGGGAAGCAACACCGCCACCGAAGCCGACAGCAGAAAACTGCTTAGCTTTGGACGGCGATTGATTGACCTGTTGTTCGTATGTAGGACCAACAAGAATGGTGGGAGAATGGTGAGCAACGTAGAACCAGTACATGGTCAAATGGATAATCCAAATGCGGTTGAAGTTGACAATGAGATGCATCCATGAGCGGGCTTCCTTGTACGTCTTGAAGAAGCACTTCTTCCAGTTCACATCAACAAGCTTGAGGTACCGCTCAGCTGGGGGCACATCAACGAGTTTGCTCTTATCCTGCAAGACAATGCGTTGAATGCCTTCAGGGTACCAAAATAGCTGGTTACAGTCATCGTAACCAACAATGTGCTTGTGATCACGCTCTCGGCGAACGTACACGCCGTCAAGGATCTCATAGCCTTGATCTCTCAGGTACTGGTAGAGCGGAGTGATAACGTTGTTGAGAAAGGTGAATTCATCAACAGGTTCAACGAGAGCCTGGCAAGCTGGTGAATTGAGATAGTCATCGGCGCACTTGAAGATGAAACACAAGCACTCAGGCATGTATCGAACTTGGTTGGCTTCACCCCAGCAAAGGAGGTAAAGAGCAACCTGACGGACGCGGTCATGCTGCGACATGCGGTTCATGCGGGTTTTCCAGCGATACTCGGCTGCTTCAAGGGTGTCATCGCCTTCCAGGTCCTGGAGGATATCGGCCTCGTTACCATCAGCGTCCTTCTTCTTGTTCTTCTTCGACTTCTTGCGCTTCGAACCCTTGCCCATGTTGGCGAAACCGACCGAGTCGTCGAGATCCAGGTGAGCGGCGAAGTACCACTTGCGGTAGTTGGCATTATCACCACCAATGTAGTCGGCGTGGAGAGATAACAAGGCCTGGTTGGGTGTCATACGGGATGCCCTGGAGTCCAAAAGAATCATGAAATGGTCGTACATGTTGCGCATGCTGTCCCTCTGGAATCCAAATTTGGAGGTCAAGTCCAAGAAGATGTCCTCGATCTCCTCCTTAGACAAAGGGATCTGGGCGTCCGATGTCCAAGCCGGGTAGGGCTCGCGGGAGCGCTGGCCAGCGGGGAGGACATTTCCATAGTCCATGCCGTAGTTGGGGGTGGAGGCGCCAGAGGAGCGATTGGCGCCGTATGAGATCTGTGAGGAAGGAGGGCGGTATCCACGTCCACCTTGGCCTTCGGCATAACTATCGTATCGCTCATCACCACGTCCGTAGTAGTCCATCTCGGCGGCGCGAGCCATGTCTGACCTCATGGTGAAATCACTGAAGGTTTCGGAGTCCTCTTCAGATCCGTGTCGACCACCTTGACCGGCGTAGCCGCGACCGTTGTCTTGATCGTAGTAACCGCCATCCTGTCCATTATAGTAGTCATCCTGGTACTGGTCATGGCCGTCGTAGTAGCCGCCGTCCTGTTGGTAAGGGTTGTTTGTGTCGGCGTTGTAGTAACCACTGTAGCAACATATGTCAGCCAAGTGGGAAAAGTCAATTCAGCAAGTCGAGGGGTATGCTCACGATTCGTCATAGTAGCCGTCGTTGTTGCCCTGGTGTCCCTGGCGTTGGCCCTGTCCCTGTTGGCCACGATTATCGTAACCTTGGTCGTAGTACTGGTCGTCCTGATAATAGGAATCCGTGTTTCCACCTTGGGCGTGCGGGTTTCCCTGATGCTGGCCGTAGCCATCATCATAGTGGTCGTTGCGACCACCACCTTGGTATCCCGACATGTTTCTGTAGTGTTATTATCTAACGGAGGAACAAGGGCGCTGGTCAGCTTATGCGATCGAGTTAGGGGGAGCAGATAATGGGGCAACTGGAATTGAAGGAGGCCTCGACTCTTCCCATCGCAAAAACGGTTGCTAGGCCTGACACGGGCGGGGATTGAATAAAGTGCAAATACAAGCAATCTGAACTCACCTCGAGGAGCACATGGGAATAGCGGATGGAGGCAACGTAACGAAGGCGAGGGTAAACAAGCGTGACCGGCACAGCGAGATGGTCGGAGGAAGTGTTGTTTTGTTTGTGTTGTTGGGGGATCGGCCTAAAGGTCCAGCGGCGTGCAGAACGTGGCTGAGCTGATGGTTGGCCGAAAGAGTTTGAGCAGCCGTCAATGAAGTCGACGAGGGACGAATTGACCACGCTGGTGAAGAAAGCGAGCGTGATTCACGCGATGGTCGACCAAATGAAGGCGTCGTATCGGATGTCGCCTGCAAAGTTGGCGAGGTCGAAAAAGAGCGTCGCGATGCTCGTTACAGGACGAGCAAAGGGGAGGATGGTTTTAGCGGAGAGGAAACGCTGAACGTCTCGGTTCGGGGGGGGTGGGTTTGTCGGTACCGCACAAGGGGGGTTTCGGGCGGAAATTGGCAGGGAACGTAGAATGAGCGAGCGAAGGTTGGTCCCCGATGGGTACGAATTGTTGCGAAGAAGCGACTGTCTTTGACTTTCCCCCGGACACACTACTCACACAGGAAAACCAGGAAATGCGATTAGGATATGGAGTGAGAGGCAAAGAGGGAGGGAGAACAACCGGGAGGAAGGAAGAGAAGAGAGAAGAGTAAGGTGCGAGCAGGAGATGGAGTAAGGGGAGTTGCGTGTTCCGTCGGGGGGTGGGATCTGGGAGTGGGAGTGGGAAAGTGGACGGTTACAGGAAAGCGCAGGGAGAGCCAGCCTGCCAGGAGGTGGAAGACAGCTACGCTTCTAATGGAAAGCACTGGTTGCCGCTAGGTACCACCTCACCCATGGATGCTGCAGTCACAGTGGATGGTCAAGATCTTTGGTGGAAGTCTACACTGGCTGAGGATTCGTAGCCATGTCTCGCTGGGGCAGCTTCCAGGGCACAACTCTTCCCGCTTGTCGTCAGGTACTCAGTGGAGATCTTGCTGGAGAGACACTGTGCGGACTTGATGGGTTTATTACGACGCAGTACTTCGTACGTAGATGCGTGGGTGGTACTCGGTGTGATGAGTGTGGTGCGTGTGTGCGCTGTCTCCAGTGGATCCTGCTCTGTCCCAAGTTGTTCCTTGCTGGCTTCCATGCCTACAGCCCTGTCACGCTCAGTCTCTCACTCTGAGGTGCCCTCCTCTGCATGCGAGAGGCAACCCCCAATCCCTTCCCCTGGTACAGCGTCGAGAAGGGATCAAAGAGAGAGTGTGGTCTACGTTGCACGGAGTACTGTACGTAGCACGTACAGAGTGCTTGCAGGCCGCTTGAAGTAAAAGTTGGAACCAGCGCCCGCCAGCCGCAGTCGCAGGCACAGGCGCAGCACAGCGCAAACCAGGGGCATTGGGTCCAGGATACTGGCCATGTTGGATCAAGGCCAGGGCGGCCAGGGGCAGAGAGGGGCCAGAGGCCAGAGGGCTGCTGTGGTTGGTGCCGTGTTGGTTTGTCTAAAGCCGTGTGGGTGTGGTCGCTGGGCAGTTCCTTGGAGCGAACGCTCGCCCTGGCGTTGGTGTTGGCGGTTGGATCCTCCTTTACCAGCTTTCCTTTTGGTGGCGGGGGGGCGCAAAAGCTGGAGCGCATTCGTCGCCTCCAAGGGCCGGCTCCGCTACATGAAAGGAACTTAACCGGAACCTTCGGGTGCCTCCCGCCTCTTCCCTGCTCTGCTGAGAAACCTTTGCATAGGGCCAATAATAGTCTGCTAATTTGCTGAGGTAAGCCAGGCTGGAGGCGACATGGAGATCACTATGGGCATGGCAGGCTCTAAGTCCAGGCTCTCCGACCTGCACTCAGTTTGAGGATCCACTGGAAAATGACACCGGCCTCTCGGGAATTATCCTCCAAGTAGCCCTCAGGTACCAGCGAGAATGGGAAATGGCCCGACACGCGTCCCTCATTGGAGGCGGTGGCCTTGTCCCCTGAAGGCCCCGTATACACTGACCGATGTGCGCTGGAGCCGCAGGCCACGAATCCCCTGAACGGCGCGTCCGGGACTTCAAGACACGCCGCACTCTGGCTGGGTCCATCTTCGTCTCCTCCCCCCAGTCTTGGTCAGTTGGTACATTGTTTCACACCAGTTCTTTGCAACGATGCCTTGTACCATGCCTATAGGTATCTCAAGATTGAGGCATCCCAGCACGGTAGCTGCCTTATTCGTATGTCAACAGTGGATGGTGGCCTTGCATCTCCTCTTCATCCAGTGTCCCACCGACCTCGTATGCCGTTCGTTCATAGTGGGCAACAAGACGCACTAACGCAGTGCTTTCCGTGCAGGTACCGTTCGAGAGACACTGTGTTTTCCACAGAGATACTTAGTAGTTTGCATCTTCCTTCGCTGTGCATTGAAACCAGACACTCAAAATGTCTAAGAATCAAGGCTCGGCATGATGGTGACTAGGTCGACCATATTGGTTGATGAATAAATGCAGGGGAGTGGGGGGTGATAAACAGGTTTTCCACATATCACCTTGCCGATCATCAACATTGAAATGCAACGGCGTGCTGTCGCTGCTTGTCTGATTCCTTGGTTTTCTGGCCTGTATTGCTACGCCGTTCTCTTGTCATACAGGAGCGTGTTTCCGTCTCATGTTATCTGCATGCTGCAGCTGATAGCTTCCTTTGCCGAGTGACAAGCTGCTATCGGGGCTGCTCTGTCATCCAGTGGATACGTCCAGCTCCTTTCATCCCGCCTTGCTGGCAAGCAGTCAAGCCGTCCACGTCCGGCGAGATCCCGGGAGTCCGATCCATCCGAGGCTAGATTGCTCTCACTCACGGCTAGGTCACCCCGGTACCATCGCATGCCGCGTCTCGAAGGGGTTTGTAGTGTAAGACAAGTGACAGCTTAAGTACACAAATAGTACAATGTGCCAATTACTTCGTAGGTGTGTCTGTAAGAGCGAAGAGGCATTTGACAACTCTTGCGCCTGGAGTGCGCTATTCATCAAGCGGGGCTGATGGAAGAGGACCTTCCGAAGAGACTGCGCCTGCGTTGCCTGCCTGCACGTACTAATATGCAGGAACAGACACGCACTGAAGGCATTGTGCTAGCAATGGGAAATGAACAGAAAAAAAAAGTTTTTCCGAAAATGGAACTGAAAAGCCCAATTTGGCTGATCCTTGTGACTTGCTTCGTCCCGTCATCCATTTCGTCTTTGCCCATCATTTCTTCTTTCAAGCTCCCCCATCCTCCAATCTCACTCTCCTCCACCACAGCACCATTGGCAATGAGCCGACCTCTTTGCATCGATGACGACGGCTCCCACTCTCCGGCATAGCGCTACGCAGCACTATGCTTTCGCGGCCGGGCATAGTGGCTGATAGGTGGTCAAAGTGGTGCAGTCTAGCCGGGGGTGTGCCCTGTTTCAACACACTTCAGACTCGAACTGGGGGAGGATCCCAAAGCCCACCACAACACGATCCCCGATCCCAACCCCAAAATGGAACAGCGTCAGTGTCGCCCTTTTCTCTCGTGTCCACATGCACTCCGTCTTGCCCATGTCCTCTTCAGCTTGCGAGTCCTTGATTCCTCTGGCCTGGTCGGGCCAACATGTCAGACGAGCCTGGCGCGCAGCCACCCGCCGGCTAATGGAGCAACGACCCCAACGGATATTGCAGGCTCTTCGCAGATTTAACGGGCAAGAAGATATCAAAAGACGAGGCGCGACTATCGCGGAAAATGTCAAGATAAGAGACGTCGGCCCTTGCCACATTCATCTGTCTCCCCTGGACGTCTATCATCGTTATCCCTGCTGTACTCTCGAAGTACCGACGCCTAGCAAGCGATCATTCAACCAGTGTCAAACTCTGGTCTCCAGTCCCCAACCTCCAGTCATTGTCGACGTTCAGGGGTATCTTTTTTTAGGGGGTGCGGCCCACTTGCACTGCTTGACAAGCGACTGTGGGCCGGAGGATGGCCACCCCCTTTTTCCTAGTTCCCACTCACCGTGCGCTAAGGACCAGGGACACGCCAAGGCATGACCACGGAAGGCGAAGCATTGTCAGAGGTTGAGAAAGTTGGAGGATTCGATGAATCGCGATACGTCAATTAGTGTCGCGGCCTGCCTAGTCGCGATTGCGTGAATGCTCCTCCCTTTCCTCCTCATCCTCGTCATTCTATCTGCGACGTCTCAAATGATAATCGTATATGCAATACACCGTGTACCCAACAATCATTCACATCTCGCCTATCATTTACTACTACCCATTAGCCAAGAATTCCCAGTAAACTATTGGCTCTTTAACTCCATCACTCGTGACTACTCTTCTCTTTCTCGGGACACTCGGGCACAGCCCTGCAAACCCTGGTCTACCATGATTAGGCTCGTCGTTTTCTCCAGACTCCCACGCCGCGTGCCGTTATTCTAGAATCACTACATAATGAAGCCACGACAGGCCTCACTCTTATTAGCCCTATTAATAGACCATGCCGTATCTCACTTTCATTCACCGCGGATCCCGAAGCGTCCACTATCAGTACTATGTGCAACAGAAGCGCGCTAGTGAATGTTTCTGCCAAATCCGAACGTAAGTGTTCATCTATGTCGCCATGTTACATTTTACCACAACATCGACTTACCCAACATCGTATGTCTTTATAAGTGATGTTGGGGCAAAACTCATAATTATAATATACTACTTTAGTAGAGCATTTATCACTTTTAGTTCAGTTTTATTCCATAATTTAGTTATTCCCTATTCTGTCATGTAGCGACTTGGGTTGTCGTGGATGAGGCAAATTGGTGTGGTGTTTCCTCCCCCCCGGAAGGCCTGGGTATCTGAAAGTATTCTACACAGTGTCTCTTACACATTAAATGTCCGACCCAATGAGTTATGACTTGTCTCAGATTCTCAATTAACTTCAGAATTTACATTCCATGGACACTGCCATCTTCGCTGTCACGTGATTTTGCGGTGCAGATGTGTGCTTGGCTGGCCGGTCGGTTGCTCCTGGTAACCGCTTTCTACACATCAAATCGGTACACCATTCCAAGGTGTGTCATGTCAAACAACTCCATCTCTATTCTCATTACAGAGCCGCAGAGACAAGGATGCCCACCATCTTTTCCTAGCGCTGTGTATTATCTAAATTTACTCATCCGTCGCCTACTTAGAAGTATCACCTCATAGCCTTACATGCCTGTGGGAGAGCAGCCAGACCCAACGACTTGAGCTGTTGCCCTTTGCGATCCGCCAACCACCATACCGTTACATCTACAGCATATCCACAATGGCTCGCCTGGCCGAATTTTGTCCCTCTAGCGACGATGATCTTCCGGACTTGAAAACGCTTCTCCGAGAATCCAGCACCAGAGCAACGAGAGAGGCGGACCCAAAGCCCAAGAATGAGGCGAAACCTTTGGCTACCAAGGCCGCATCCAAGTCTGGGACCCGTCGAGTGCGTCGGCTTGGTGAATCCAGCCAAGGCTCATCCAACCCTCTCTTCCAAAAATGGACTTCTGAGGCGCCCGAAAGCCCTTTAGTGTGCGAGGGAACAAAAGCAACAGAGCACCGACGCAGGGCGAGGCAAGTGCCTAAAGTGAAAACCACCAAGAGTTCACTCTCCAATTCTGATGCCGAGAGTGAGGAAGATGACGAGCCTCCTTTACGTGTGAGGAGAATCCAAAGGAGGCGGCCCCAAATCATCGATGATCAGGATGATCAGGATGAGGATGCCGACCAAGTCAGCTGCTCTGACCACGAGACATTGCTAAGCAGAGTTCGAAATCTCCAAAGGACGAGGTCCAGCGCAATGCCGGAAATCAAGCTAGATGTCAAACCACCAGATTCAACAACTGTCACGAAAGGGGCATCAAAGGCGTCAAAAATGGCCGAGGACTTGGACAAGTCAGAAACCGAGACACTTGTTGAGAATGGCGAAGCCGAAGATCCTAGCATATATCAGACTGCAGAAGAGGAATCATCTGAAGTCAGTTCTGCGTTCAACTCGGACACCGACGAGTCACCATTTCGATCGCAGAGAAAACTCGCTACGAAATCTACCCTCGGGAAAGGCCGAAATGCATCAAAGGCGAAGAAGAATGCCACGTCAATGAAAAATATTCCCGCACTCGACCCCATGAATCTTGGACGACGGGAAATCACCACAGGCTTAGGAGGAGAGATATTACCCTCAGGCCGAGAACCAGGAGCAAGAACGACCTCTCGGGCCAGGATAACCTCGCGGGAGTACAAGAAAGACGAACGATCCAAAACCTCAAAGACCAAGTCAACTGCAAACGACCTTGCAGATAGCCTCTCGAAACTACGGCTCCATCTCCAAGACTTTTCAGATGAAGAAAGCAAGACCACGAAACGGGACGATTTCACGACGCCGCCCAGTACCCCTCCAAGAGCCTCCAAGGCACAAGGCCTAAAATCGCCTACCAAAAGAAACAAGATTCCCGAAACACCTCATGGGCCAAGCATGGACGCTTTCTGGAGTCAGGATCTTGTGAACGACTGGAACGACCAACACTCGCCTCGGAAGCTCATACTCCCTCCGGCAGCCAAGAGTCCTTCCAAGGCGAGTCCGAAGAAGGCGCCCAAAGCGGAGAGCAAGAAGGCGTTTGGTGCCAGAAAGCACGCCCTAGCTGAGAGTTTCCTAGGCGAGCTGGACCGCGAAATCACCAAAGGCCAGATTGCTGAGCTAGCTGAGTCTACAGGCGGCGTGAAACTCGTCTGGTCCAAAACGCTCAACACCACGGCTGGTCGCGCGAGCTGGCGGCGGGAAACGATTCGTACACGGCAGGCCGACGGCACGCAGGTATCAGTGCAGTACAAACACCACGCTTCCATTGAACTCGCTGAAAAGGTCATTGATGACGATCATCGACTGCTCAACGTCCTGGCGCACGAGTTCTGTCACTTAGCCAACTTCATGGTCAGTGGCATAACCAACAACCCACATGGCAGAGAATTCAAGATCTGGGCAGCCCAGTGCTCGCGTGTATTTGCGAACCGAGGTATCGAGGTGACGACCAAGCATAGCTACGATATTGATTTCAAGTACGTGTGGGAGTGCGAAGCGTGCACTATGGAATTCAAGCGTCACTCCAAGAGCATCGACCCTCAGCGGCATCGCTGCGGCAGTTGCAAGGGGATGTTGCGACAAACAAAGCCAGTACCCAGAAAAGGGGGCAAGACGACAAGTCAGTACCAGGTGTTTTTCAAGGAGCAGATGGCAATTGTGCGTGAGGAGAATCCGGGGACTCCGCAAAAGGAGGTCATGAAACTGATAGCGGCAAAGTGGGCGAAGCAAGGAGGGCCCAGTAAGGCTGGCAAAGACAGCAAGGCGACTGTGGACAATATGGTTGAGAAGATGGTCGATCTGACTCTTAAAGAGGAGGTATAGAGGCAAACAGGTGGCTGTTCATGCTCCTTGTTCTATGTTTTCAATACTGTATTAGATATTGACATAACGATAATGATTTATGAGCATACACACATGTCATCGTTCTAGACCAAGTGTTGTGGCATCTAATTTGACTACCTAGTTCAATTCAAGCTCGGGGATGAGTGAACTACTCATTCCGCAAAGCATCATTCCCGCCAAGGCATAATTAATATCCTAGACTATGGAGTAACCCAATTTCAGATACCCATTTCCTCCACCTACCCAATGCGAACGTGCTGGCCGTTTCATTCATAAGATTCATGCTACTATCCCTGCCAATCGAGATATCCACCCATATAACTAGCATGCCATCCGTCTAACCCATCCCTCCATGCGCAAGGTTCATGTCCAGCCTATACTAACTTAGGACTGGACAAATAGGCCCCAGTCCTTGATCTTGAAGGAAGACCAGATGCGGGCGGAGTACTCGACAGCATCACCAATGAGCTTGCCCTGGCGTCCGAGCTCGAGATCGACGTCCTCCTCGTCGTACTCGCCCTTGATGTGTGGCACGTTGATGGTGATGAGGATGTCGGTCTTGACCTTCTCGAGGCGCAGCAGGGTCAATATGATGGCTGTGAAATCGGGGGCGGATGTCTCGTCGCGGGACTGCTTGACGTGGGGTGTCTGCGTAGAGATGAGAGTGTAGGCAGGGTTACCGGTTCTGCAAAGAAAAGATGTCAGTATTGCGAAGCTGAGCTTGGGAGGAGGGGTTCATACTCAAGCCGGCTGAACTCGGTCTCGGCGGTATTCCAGATCTTGACAGTGTCGATGTCCGAACCAACCATATCCTCCAGATGCGCCGTCATGGCCCGACCGTCGATCTCGGGGCCGGAGCCGGACCCGCCGACGCGCTCGGTGATGTCGAAGATGATGCTAGTGAAGCCGTCCTGGTCGATCCAGACTTCTTGGTTGTCAGGAACCTGTCGCAGCTTGCTGTACGAGTGGTAACTGGTTAGTACGGGACGAGTGACAAAGGCACGGTTGTTTGCGCGCAGAGAGGAACGGGAGCGAGGCGCGTACCTGACGTCGGCAAAGTTAGAGGGCAAGTCGGCGACGATTGCGCCGCCAAAGAGCGGGGTGCTGACGAACTCGGGCATCGCGATGTATGATGCGCTGGTGTTGTTGGAGCGTTTGAACTGGTGGTGCCT
The DNA here is from genome assembly GCA_029931735.1 of Dactylonectria alcacerensis. Classification (NCBI taxonomy): domain Eukaryota; kingdom Fungi; phylum Ascomycota; class Sordariomycetes; order Hypocreales; family Nectriaceae; genus Dactylonectria; species Dactylonectria alcacerensis. The sequence continues at coordinate 4,432,188 of JAPMUZ010000003.1, read as the reverse complement.
GATGATGTCGTTGACAGTCCAGGGTAAGCAAGGTCGAAGAAGTTGAGACCGACAGCGGTTGATGAGGTTGGAAGAACGGGCCCCGTAAAAAAAAACCAAGGCGAAGGGAGCCTCGTTTTAAGCGGCAAAATGAGTCGGACAAATAGACACTCGAGAGAGCTAGGAAGGAAGGCTACCGAATAATAGCTGACAAGTGAAGATCATGGATGGTTGCTGTAATTTGCAGGCAGCTCTACAGGCAGGTTTGGCACCACCATCTTTTGGAGGGGTCCGCCCCATTGTGGCTGGGTACGTACCGTCAAGTGACCCCTCGCAGGATGACGTACATGCAGCCTCGCTTTTCAACCTTGAAATGGAGCAGAACCAACGATCATGGACATTTCTGCACACGAGGAATAAGACACCAACCGAACACTTGACGGGTCTAAAAATAATTTCAGAGGAATCGCAAGCCGATGTAGATTAAAGAAAAGGGCAAAAAACAAAAATTCGAATCCGGAACTTCCAGACGAAGAGTTGCCAAAGATTGGGAGAATGGAGTCTGTTGGGCCAATCCCACGGTCACATCTGGTAAAAGGCAAGAGGTGAGTTCGATGGAAGGTCCCACTCCGAAAGTCGACGGTCAAATTTGATCTTATATACCCCTTTCCACAGATGCCTTAGGAACCCACAGCTGCAATCCCCCTCCATACAGCCGATGGAGCTCCTGCGAGCTCTTTGTATCTGTGGGCACCTATAATATCTCGATCACCCTCCCTCCTCCAACTTATTCCTTCTTCGTAAACCACTGATAATCTCCGAATACACATTCACTGTCACCCTTTGAGCCTCATTCTCATCATGTCCGCCGCCTGCATCTTCTGCAAAATCATCAAGGGTAAGTGAAAGAACCAAATCCCAGGCCGTCACCATGACGCCACCCACGCGGAGCTTACTGACCCTCTTCGACTAGGTGAGATCCCTTGCATGAAGCTTTTCGAGAACGAAAAAGTCCTCGCATTCCTCGACATTGGTCCCATCAGCAAGGGTCACGCTGTAGGTCACTCTCCGTTCTATTAAAGTTCTTTGCCTCAATTGTCAATTGATGGTTTACCGGCATTCGGCATTCCTCCACATCGATTTACAGCTTCCCCTCACCTCTCATTTCTCCACCAACGTACTGCGATGAGACCAGGAGCCGATGATTGACATATTTTACCCTGCAGCTCGTCATCCCAAAGTACCACGGTGCCAAGCTTGCTGATATCCCCGATGACCAACTCACCGATATCCTCGTAAGTCACACACCCACTCCTCGATCCTAAGAGCTCGAAGGCGAGTACATGGCAGAGCAATGCTAAGCATCCTCAATTCCTTCCAACCAGCCTACCCTCAAAAAGGTTATCAATGCCTCCGGTGTAACCGATTACAACGTCCTTCAGAACAACGGTACCATAGCTCACCAGCAGGTTCATCATGTGAGTTCCCCTTCTCCCCCAATCCCGCCCATGAGTGAGACTAACGATGATATTAGGTTCACTTTCACATGGTAAGGCCAATCCCACATCGCGATGCGTCGACCTACCTGGCCGAATTTATCCGCCAAACCATTTGATCAGCTCATGTGTTAATCGATATTGCAGATTCCCAAGCCAAATGAGACGGAAGGTTTGGGTATTCGATGGCCTACCCAGTCAGCTGACATGGATCAACTCAAGCAGCTCTGCGAGGACATCAAGTCCCGGATCTAAACAAGGCGTCTCATCTCATTGGCGTTCAGTCATGTAGCTTGAATAGCACATATGATCTCGTTAAATGATCTCCCCGCAAAGTAACGGCAGTGGCCTACAAGGACAAAATCTTCGTGACGAGGTAGTCTAGTGTTTCTGTCTAGCTCTGTTGTTTCTCCACCCTCTACATCTACTCCCAGCGCGATCAGATGGATCCTTAGTCCACATCATCGGCTGTTGTCGAGGAGACTGGCTCCGAAGGTACTGGCGCCTTAGGTGCTGAGTACCAATCCGTGTTTCCGTCTCCCTGGATCGCCCCCTGGCGGTCATAAATTGTTCGCGCTCGCACATATGGGTCAAGGTTCCAGTAATCCTCCCTCAGCTGCCGGGCCAGCTGCTCTCGCTCAGCCTTGATGGCTTTGGCCTGGTCTCCTTCGGGATTGCGAATCCATTCCCGTGTGGCATGTTCATACTTCTTGATCAGCTCCTCGCGGGCTTCAAGAAGACGATCCCGTGTTTTGGTGTCCTTCATCTTGTCATCCTCGCCAGCAATTGGCTCAATGTACTTGTATTCCCAATCCTCGTCTCCCTCGAGTTCTTTCATGATGTGGCTGGGCTCGATAAACTCCTCCAGCTCTGCCCTGTTGTTGGTGAAGTGCACTTTGCTCGCCACAACGGGATCGAGCCAGCCGCGGATAATTTTCCAGATGCCTTTGCGCCGTTAGTAAGTGGTCCACATTGGTTCTGTGTATGAACCTTGTGGTAGTTGACTTGCCTTGGAAGACCCACGGTGCCTTGTGCACGAGAACCGCTCCCAGAGACTCGGGATAGTTTGCTTCAAAACACTTAATCATGAATTTCACAGGGGTATAGTCCATATTGGCCATAGAGAAGCCAGTCATGTCAAAGATGACACACTACAAGTAGCTCGTTAGTGTGCTTCCTATGAAACTCGAGGGAAAAGTTATACTCACGGCAGTATCAACAGGGCGCTGCAGGACCATACGCGCCGTCTCGATGATGTAGACGGTGTATCGTTCGAGACTCGCCTCGCATTGCTCCCCCTGCTTGTGCAGGCGGACGCGAACAACGCAAATAGGCCTTCCGCTCTTGTCAGTTCCGTGCAAGAAACTTTTGCCCATGCGGAGCTGTGCTAAGACATCTTGGCTGATTTGTTTGGTGGCAGAACCGGATTTCGCGTCTTCGACGGCGAAACCATCGCCATTCTTCATGATGTCATCATCCACGTGCATCTCCGAATGCCTCCAATTCATAGTCGAAACTAGCATTACAAGGGCCTTCTCTACATCCCACTTGCGGGCTCGGAGGAAACGCAAGACTAGAGCATCGGGGTGGTCGTACTTGACCATGCCCCAGATCGTGGCACGGATAGACTCGGGTGTTTCCTTAGCCAGTGTCTCGTGAAACTGCTTCGTCTGGCCATACTTGTCGTCTTCAGCGTTGGCCGGTGAATCAGCAGTTGGCGTTGAGGTTCCTGACTTGGAGTCTTTCTTCCGGAAAACACCAAAACGCTTCTTCTTAGGGGCGTCGGCGTCAGCCAAGTTGGAATCTTCCTTGGGGACAGCGATTTCGACACCGCCGCTGTCTTCGTCGGCAACACCGCAGAGTTGAAAGATGGAGGCCCAGAGCTTGCGCAGCTTCTCCTCCTGCTCGGGTGTTAGGTTTTCCGGACGTCCCGGGGGTACTTCGTACGCCATGATTTCGAGAAGTTCCTGGAGCTCTTGGGGTTGAGATGAGTCTGCAGTAGAGTCCTTGGTATCCGAAAGGGAAGCAAAAAACACGGCAGCAAGAACAGCAGCTGCTATGACGGTGGGATAGAGGATGTTGGCCTGAAGTCGAGCGGTTTCAATTGAGATTGAGGATAGATTCTTCGCGCCGGTCCCGTAGGCTCTTCTCAAGGTGGGGATTGAAGGTGTAAGCGAGGCGCGGGGCCACGAATATCTGGCGCTCTGCGGCTTTGAAAGCGAGTTCCTGAGCGGCTGGAGAGAAGGGTTGACAGATGACGTCGAGAGAAAACTTGCGGCAGGTTGTTTCCTAACTAGTGCTGAGGTTATGAGCGGACTTGGGCGGGGCCTGGCGGACCGGCCAACAATGGATGGATGCGCCGGAAGGTAGCGCAAAGGCGACAGAGAATGGTTCGAGCGGAGTGTATCTGAGCAGAAGAATCGCCGTACTTGTCGCTTCATAAGTGGCGGAGCGAGGGCAAGGCAAAGCAGGTGCGCGCGTGAGCAGCGGAGCGACAGCGTGGAGCTGACACTGGCTGTGATTTCTCAATACGAGACGAGTCAACGGCGGCCTCCCAGACAAAAACCACCCAATTCCCGAACCGCAGAGTCTTTGCGACCGCTCAGTGGTTCCCGAAAGCCGTGTGGAAAGAATAGGGGTTGGGAGAGAGAGGCAGCGGGAGGACTGAGAAAGGGATAGGAATACACGGGACGAGATGAGATGCGATGCGATGGGGCGAGAAGTGCATTGAGTGATGAGCGTCTAGGCGTCGTTGTGCGGGACTTGGTAGCGGCCCCGCGGAGCCAGGGTGGAAGTGAAGGTACTAATTATTACGTTGAGGGTGTTCAGCTTTTGGTGGCAGGTGACTGTTAGCACAGGATGTACCTGCTCCGGGACAACTGCGGGGGTGTCTTATACGCGTATCGCGCATTCTATGAAGCGACAATGCGAAGGCGAAAGCGAGTATTGAAGCTGATATTTTCATGGATAGCTGGGAAAACTTACAGAAACATCTATAAACAGGAGAGGAAATAGAGATTGTGGCTGTGGGTATGACGAGGGATAACCCCGGTCAGTACCATCTATCTACCTCGAACCTTGAGCAATCAGTAGCCTACCCTACAACGACAAAGTCACTAACATGCCACGCAAACCACATCCGCTACCTGAGCGCCTCTCGCCTGATGATGGTGTCAAGAATGTGTTTTAGTGCGTGCCATCTGCCCAGCGAGGCCCCTTGTTGGTGGCCCCTGCGAAATGACCGATTGCAGAAGTACATCTTTCATATTAATCATGCCTTTATGCGTTGAAGGAAATGAATACCCAAAACCCCTTCTCCAGTCACACGAAACAAGTGTCGAGATACTTTGGACTCGGGAGCATTACTAACGACAAAGAGACGATTAGCTCTGTCCCATGGAAAATGGTGACGTCGGGTTGGATTCCCCGAGACAGGGATTGATTGAAGTACCTAAGTTGAGATGGAAGCTGGTAACTTACCAAGGGAGGTAGAGGTGAAGCGAAGCTCAAGGACAAGGTGCACTACCAAGCCTTCCGCACCGCCACTCTGCCACAACTCAATCCGCTGCGGGGCAATTGCCGCCACCGCCGCCTCTGATTGTTGACATACATCCCAAGCATCATCAAAACCTCTCGCAACATCTTCGCACTCAACCACGAATGCATGTGATCGCAGGTCGATCCACTCCACCCCGACCAATACACACAAGCCGACCGAACCAGAAAGCACGAAAGCGATAATTGCGCCTGCCTGAATAATGTCCGGCGATCACCAACGGTCCAACTCCCGCTCGCGCACGTCGCGTCCCACCACGCCTCTCCGGCCTTCATCGCGTTCCTCCTTTCGGGACTCAGCTCGGAGCGCTGGCGCCGGCGATGCGCCTTTCCCGCTGAACGCATTCGAGCCCGCCTTTGCGGAGCTTTCGGATGCTATGGCCGATCTAGAAGTCAACATGATGCATTTCCAGGTCATGCATGAGAGTCTTGCCCGATTTAGCGAGTCCTTTGCCAGCTTCCTATACGGTCTCAACATGAATGCGTTTTGCGTGGACTTTCCCGAAGTATGTATTTCGTTTACTCGTTTACTATTTGTTCCCCTTCAGAAAACACTCCGCTAACAATGGGCCAGGGTCCGGTTCCCGAGTCATTTCGCCGTGATCGACCTCGTGCGGATGAGCACACCGGCCCCGCTGCCACCCCCTCCCGAGGGGATGATGGTGATATGACCTTCATGTAAGACCGCGCAGCAATCCGAAGCCGCACCTCTATTTTAACGCTCCTTAGGACCACCGATACATCCTTTATCGAGAACCCCCCTACAACCACCAAGGCATCGAAATTCGCTACCCAAGAACCCCGCCAGTCTCGGCTCCCAGCAGCTCGCGGTACGTCGTCAAGGGGTAGAGGCAATGCCCGAGGTCGTGGCCGGGGTAGTGGCCTTGCCAGACCCCGCGGCCGTGGAATTAGGTGAGAGAGAGACACACACTTGGGCACAACCAGTCCAACGAATCCAACTCATGTCCCACGCTTCTGCAATAATCAAGCTCCGTGGAGTCGTGTCCAGCGCATATCGTCCAAGCAGGGAACCGAGGACCGCTGAAATTGCGGTATGCGGTTGGGTATTCATCAACATGTACATAAAAAGGGTCGAGCAGAATTTCATGTTGCCATGTCAACGTCGTCTTCTGTTTCGGGGTTACGATTTTGCTTGACTTCGTACGGCCCCAAACCGGCTGCAGCTTCGGCCTCCTTCTGGGTATATGGCACCTCGGCGAGCTGCTTCACCCTGGAAACATAGAGTTAGACAATTTGTGGCATAACACGCCGAATAGTCAACCCAATAGACGAACCTTCGCTTGTGAGGCTTTCCTCGGCGATGCGCAACCAGTGTCGGCTCAGTGTCAAACCATTTGGCGCATTCGGTGCAGTAGTTGCGACCGAGGTCGGGGAGGTCTTCGACGGCCTTGGAGTCCTTCCACTGAGAGAGATGCTTGGGAGACAGTAGGTCGGCCTTGATTTGATCGACGTCCCTGCAACGGTCGCGTCAGTATGTGGACAATGTAGCATGAAATGCGGTGATCTGGAAGCCGGATTCTGGGGAGCTAACCTAGTCTTGCGCCTCGTCTTGGTGATGGTCCGCTTGCTGGTGACACCCATTGTGATGATCGTTCGAGAAGATTCTGGGTGGATACCCTGGAGGCGTTTTTGGTGTTGATAGTCCTGTGCTTCGTACGTAGATGCTTCAACTGGCAGTGGATGTCTGCAATCGTGAGGTTGGAGATAACGAATTTTTTTGGTGGGGAGACAGTGCTGAAGGACAGTGCAATCGGAAATCCATGACTATGTGGGGGATCGATGCGGGTGAAAGGGTCAGCCACAGACTAGAGTCCAGGACGATTATTAGCCCCATTGATGGACAAGCAACCATGGCAGCCAAATGGTCTTAATCGTGATGGGGCTAAGACGCCACAGGGCCCGAATTTCAGTTTGCGGACAGCTTCTCAGCCACAGGTTCATGAGCCACACGTCACATGGAATTGGAGACGCAGGCAGGTCAAATGGGCACGCGACATGTTGCGGGTCTGGGGAAAGTCGGGAATGGTGGAAGAACCGCTTTCTAGTCAAAGCAGAATGGTTGGTTTGCGGGCAAATTCGGTGTGAACTGGGCCGGTAATATGTTCAACCAGACATTGAAGCGAAGAAGAGGGGGATGGCTTCACAAGCATATATCCACTTGTCAAGACATGTGGTCTGTTTCCTAGGCACAGGGACGAAAAGTTCCGGGTGTGCAATTAGCCCTAGGCGGAAAAGCCAGGCCTGTGAACTGGGGTGTGTCCGTCAGCGGGGAAATAAAAAGTGGTTGTTGGGCCGTGATGCGGCTGAAACCGAGGAAGCCGGAAGGCAGGTGAAGGCAAATGGAAAGCTGTTCGGTAATAGTAGGTAATTGCGCGGTTTCCTATTGGCTGTGGCAGGGAACAGGGCGGTCTGCGGCGTGGAGAGAAGGGGTGATTTCTTCAAGGAGGCGAGGACTTGGTGCAGATGTCACGGCTTTGTTGGAGTCGATGGAGCTGCTTCATGTGTGTCTGGGCGCGGAAGCTGTCGCGAAACGTCACGGAAGCCAGAAAAAGCTCCAAAAACAGTCGGGGACCGAGGGTCGAGGCTCGTAACACCGCCATCAGCGAGCGCCACACGGCGACCGAAGTCAAAGCCGCTGGTCCGAGGCTTGGGCGAGGCCCTAAACACCATGCAACAGGGCTCCTCGAAAAATTTGTTACAGGGCTCAAGGCCTCTGGGGATGGGGCCTGTTTGAGGAATGGAGCCGCCGGAGTTGCTAAGCCACTTCTGGGATACCATGCGGTAATTTTTCCCTCCGCTGGCCCCGGAGCAGCCAACGGCGGAGCGGGCTCCTAGGCACCTTGTTCGGGAGGATGGTAAAGCAGTAGCCGTGACTTGTCCAAAGTTCGTGATGCCCGGGGAAGGGCTGGAAAAAGAGAACCAGGGTGTGGAGATGGGAGACGGGTCCATCAACTCGATTTTGCAAGCAAGCGGCAGGCCGTTCAACGTTGTCCGCAAGTGGGGCTCTGCAGCTTCCGCGCCTGACAGCCGAGCCTCTGTCCGAGGTGTAGAGGAAGGCCGACGGAACAGAGTGAGTGAGAGAGCGTGTAGGAGACAGGGCCAGTTGGGGAGCGATGGAAGAGGTATTCGTAGTTGAGAATACTGGAGAGAGCAGAATGTAGAGAGTGGGACTCGCTCATACCTCAACGTCAGAGTTCCAGGATGGTCTGCCATCTATTGAAAATCATCTGCGTCCGTTGGGTGGAGGTTGGACCGAATCCTGTCATGGGTATGGATGTGGATGTAAATGTGGACAGTCAACTGTTTTGTGCGCATACCGAGCATTGTCAACATCACCGTGACTGTTATCACTCGTAGCCGGAATAGGAACCGAGTATAACTCTGGCATTCCGAAGCTCTCACAGCACTCTCTTTCCAGAGGGCGTGCCATGCACCGGGTTGTCATGGCCGTTGACCGCCCGAACCCTCCAGCCGAACAGGAGCCATGGCAATGGTCTCGTAACGTCGAGGTCCAAGCCGAAAGTCCGTCCGCCTCCGGTCGGTATCCGGGGCCTTCGTCGGCGATGGACGTAGGCACTGGGGCGAGCTCTGACGCAAGCATCATTTTGCCCACTCCCACTGTTCCCGCCTCCAGCAACCAGGGCCTAGACGGGGAGGATGGGGCCAGGCGGGGCCAATCATGGAGCTCAATCGCGCCTGGAATGGGCTCTCTGTTTTCTGTTCTTGTTGCTGTGCTTTTGTTCTCTGAGTGATGGAATCGGCGTTTCTGGCGGGAGGTCGATCAGTCGCAGTTTGTGGTTTGGGGGTCGATCAGGCCGCGTTGGTGATAGAATCTGCTGTTCGCGTCGCCGCATATCGTCACCTTGACCGGGTTCTTGTTCACGGCTTGTAGTCTGGGGGAGGATGACATGGGGCAATGACGATGCAAGCGTGGTCGGATGGACAAGGTGGGGTGAATGGATGATAAGCGACGAATGGAAGCACCTGAAAATGAGAGCGCACAAGGAAAAAGGAAAAAAGGTACTTGTAGCACAGTTTCCAACACGGCCTGGTATCCTAGGCATTTGCAAATGTCAAGCGACTGGAAGTACTATCGTGAGTGTTATCCGCGGTCTGGCTGAGCCAAGTGACAAGGAGCAACTTGCTCCCTCGGCAGAGTGGAGGTTTTCGGTTACGGGCCATGACGAAGGGGAACCTTAGGGATGTGCCGATTATTTTCTCATTTTCTTTGATTGGCCATCTGGGGGATGCCCCGCCCACACTCTGCAGTGACTTTCAGCGGTAGCCCAGTGGCCGCGCCCGCTCGGTGCTGCTCCTCACCTACTAAGGGAGCCACACAGTGGGGCATTCTGTGGCTCCACAGCCGTGGATCCTAGGGCATTGGGGGGGGCTCTTGGGGCCTTTGGGCGGCAAGTTGGGGGAGCAGGTGAGCGGGGAGGGGGGCGTGTGAGTCCTGGGGGCCTTCAACCGTGGGCCACTTGGGGAAGAGCGAAACATGGCAGGCAGGTACCTCACCTTACTGTGCGCGAAGGTAACATCCGGACGGCTGCACACAAGCAGGGCAATCGGTATATTCTGGTTATTGTTTTGGCTCGGTCTCGGCTGGCGGTGCCCCGGGCCAAAAACACCTCTCCTCCTCCACCAAGCCAGCACCAATCTTCCCTTTCTTTTAATACTCTCACCTCCTCTCGCATCCTCTTGAGAGCGTCTCTTCTCTTTTGTGCCTCCTCTTCCCTGTGATACCCCCCTAGACCCTCTCCCCTCAATTGGACGCCTCACCTTCGTCCTTCCTCTACCACAATGCTTGCCTCTCGACAGGTTCTGGGCAACATTGCCCGGAGCCGTGCCTTTGCTGGCACTGCCTCGGGCATTCGCCGTCTGGCCACGGTCAGCGATAGTCCTCTGGATCGCAAGGTAAGCTTCGCGCTTGATTTTCAGCTCGTTTTCTGTGCGAGTATGTGTATCTGCTCTGGCGCATGTGGAGAAGCTTACTGTCTGATGCGCGCACTCTCACTCGCATGTCGTTGATGTCACTGTTACTGCAACCCTACCTCTGGTTCGCTCGGTAATGCCGGAAAACGTCACCGAGTGCCAAGGTCAATAAAAAGCAAACCAGACTGGCATGAGCAAGACGGCCGCAATCGCGGTGTCAGAAACATGTTATCATACCATCAGAAGCAGTGAATTTGCTATTATTGAAAAGCACGATGGAGGCTGACTTGTGCCTTGCTTGGCCCCGCTCTACAGGTCCGCCAGAACAACTGGGAGGATAACAACTTCATCAACTACAAGAAGATGTCTGACAACCTCGACATCGTCCGTGCCCGCCTTAACCGACCCTTGACATACGCCGAGAAGATTCTCTACTCTCACTTGGATGATCCTCATGGCCAGGACATCGAGCGTGGTACATCTTATCTCAAGCTCCGACCCGATCGCGTTGCTTGCCAGGATGCTACTGCTCAGATGGCGATCCTGCAATTTATGTCCGCTGGCATGGACGCTGTCGCCAACCCCACCACCGTCCACTGCGATCACTTGATTGAGGCTCAGGCTGGTGGCGCCCAGGATCTTGCCCGCGCCATTGAGATCAACAAGGAGGTCTACAACTTCTTGGGTTCTGCTTGTGCCAAGTACAACATTGGTTTCTGGCGTCCCGGCTCCGGTATCATTCACCAGATTATCCTGGAGAACTACGCTTTCCCCGGTGGTCTCCTCATTGGCACTGACTCTCACACCCCCAACGGTGGTGGTCTTGGCATGGCCGCCATTGGTGTCGGAGGTGCTGATGCTGTTGATGTCATGGCCAACCTTCCCTGGGAGCTGAAGGCTCCCAAGATCATCGGTGTTAAGCTGACTGGCCAGCTCAGTGGCTGGTCTGCTCCTAAGGGTATGTAATCCACCACGCAAGTCGCGATGGCGCTGACTCGTGCAATCACAGACATCATCCTTAAGCTCGCCGACATTCTGACCGTGAAGGGTGGTACTGGCGCTATCGTTGAGTACTTTGGTACGTACAGTTCTTCTTTCTCTCTTCTTGGCGCCTGTTGCCATGTTTTGGCAAGAGAAGACCTCAGTTGTGACTACCCCACTGCTTGCCGCCCCGCTCGCCGGTGTCTCCATCACCCCCACTCCCTAAACACTATCGCATCCTTCTGGAGCCGCGAATTGCGATATCATGAACGTCTCTTGAAGAACCATTACTAATGCAACTATAGGACCCGGTGTTGATACATTTTCTTGCACTGGTATGGCCACGATCTGCAATATGTAATTTTTTCTCCCCAATTAATCTTGATTTTTACTGACCTGACAACAGGGGTGCCGAAATTGGAGCAACTACATCTGTCTTCCCGTTCAACGAGAAGATGTACGAATACCTCGCTGCCACAAAGCGCAAAGACATTGGCGACTTCGCCCGCACCTACGCTCACGGTCTTCGAACGGACGAGGGCGCCGAGTACGACCAAGTTATCGAAATCAACTTGTCTGAGCTCGAGCCCTACATCAACGGCCCCTTCACCCCCGATCTGGGCACCCCCATCTCCAAGTTCAGCCAGGCCGTCAAGGACAACAACTGGCCGGAGGAGCTCAAGGTCTCTTTGATCGGCTCCTGCACCAACTCCTCGTATGAGGACATGTCCCGCGCAGCCTCCATTGCCCGGGATGCTCTCAACCACGGTGTTAAGTCCAAGGCTGCCTTTGTCATTTCCCCTGGTTCTGAGCAGATTCGCGCCACCATTGCCCGCGACGGCCAGCTCCAGACCTTTGAGGAGTTTGGTGGTGTCGTTGTGGCTAACGCTTGCGGTCCCTGCATTGGCCAGTGGGATCGTCGCGATGTCGCTAAGGGCACTCCCAACTCCATCATTTCCTCTTTCAACCGAAACTTCACCGGCCGAAATGACGGCAACCCCGCTACTCACTCATTCGTTGCATCTCCCGATCTAGTGGTTGCCATGGCCGTCGCTGGGTCTCTCCACTTCAACCCCCTAACCGACACCGTGAAGGGCAGTGATGGAAAGGAGTTCAAGCTCTCTCCTCCTACCGGAGATGGCCTCCCCCAGCGCGGGTACGATCCCGGCGAGAATACTTATCAAGCACCCCCCGCAGACCGTGCCAGTGTCCAGGTCGATGTCGCTCCCACTTCCGACCGACTCCAGCTCCTCTCCCCATTCAACGCTTGGGATGGCAAGGATGCCCTGGATCTCCCTATCCTCATCAAGGCTAAGGGAAAGACCACTACTGATCATATCTCCATGGCTGGTCCCTGGCTCAAGTACCGTGGCCACCTTGACAACATCTCCAACAACATGTTGATTGGTGCCATCAACGAGGCCAACGAGGAGGCAAACAACATTGAGAACTACTCCAACGGTGAGTGGGGCGCTGTTCCTGCCGTCGCCCGTGACTACAAGGCCAAGGGTATCCGATGGGTCGTTGTTGGTGACTGGAACTACGGCGAGGGCTCTTCCCGAGAGCACGCTGCTCTCGAGCCCCGCCACCTGGGCGGTCTCGCCATTATCACCCGATCTTTTGCCCGTATCCACGAGACCAACCTGAAGAAGCAGGGCATGCTACCCCTGACCTTCACTGATCCCGCCGACTACGACAAGATCAAGCCTACCGACCGCATCGACCTTCCTTGCACTGAGCTTGAGGTTGGCAAGCCTTTCATCATGACTGTTCACCCCAAGGAGGGCGAGGCCTTCCAGATCCCCCTGTCGCACACCTTCAACGGCCCTCAGATTGAGTGGTTCAAGAACGGCAGTGCCCTTAACACTATGGCCAAGGCCGGCAAGAAGTAAATGTGATATTGATGGATCGGGACGAGGAATGATTCGGGTTACAACGGCGCACAATTCTGCATGCTCTTGGGTTTGATTTGAGAGCGCAGACTGCAGAGGGGACATGCATTCGGGATAGTTTCGGTAGCACTACTGTTTGTGCCATGGTTTATTCTTTTACACATTTGCTGGGACATTTCGCCTATGATTCCATAGGTTGTCCAAATCCACACAGTTCAAAACAATTCTTTCTGTCAACAAGTGAAGTTTGCGCTCTCTTTCATATATTGTGACCTGCTTTTGGAACATTCGCATTACCAAGCGTTGGGGGAACTCGTCTTTTGAGGTGAATCAGTGTCCATTTCCGGAGGCGTTCTAATGCCTTTGGAGCACATCTGGTACTTCGGGAACTACAAAACTGTGTGCGGACATCTTAGTGGCTGTCAACCTGTGGAAGTACCAACTATGTTCCACAAGCAGCAGAACACTTACCTACCTAAGGAGATGGAACAGAGAGTGGGGTGCTTGATTCTGTTTGTTTCTTTTCCATTTCCCTCTTCATTTTTTTTTGTTTGCACTTTGTTTGTTAATTTGATTGGCCGCTGGAGAGCGTAATGGAGGCAGAGAATTTGAAAGGGGCGTGCGAGAACAATTTGTTGCTACTCCCACTTTCATGCATCTTCACCTGTCATATTACGACTACCGCTGTTGAAGCCGCTGTTCGGACTTTTGTTTCTGCGCGCTGCCGCGTTCCTCGTTGACGCGTTTCTGTATCACGTGTTTGCATTGCTTGAGTTGTCATGAGACGAAGGACTCGATTGATTGGTCGGCCTAGTTACAGATAGACTCTTATCCCTCCTTCCTTAAACCTTCCTCCGCCAAGTCCTTCAACCCATCGCAGTCAATGTCAGAAGTGACCGCAGCAGGATTCCCTTAGTTTCTAACGCGTCACTCCTTCGGCTGCATATTGATTAGCATAAGGTCGGCCTATAACTGCATAACCTATGCGTTATAGTTAGTTGTTATAGATAGGTGGGGACCAAGTCCCTACTAGTAGAAATGACATGCCTATAGTTAAATCGTCTACTTTAAAAGTTAGAAGAGATAATTAAAACTTTATATATAACTTACAAAACCAGATCACTAAGTACTATTTACTAAGGTAAAGGAATTATAACAGTGTAAAAACATATAACAAACATATCTGACGGTATAGCTGTTAGTAACGACATCCCACAAGTCAAACCCAAAGAGAACTATAACATTAGTGCTCTTTAGGTTATTAAAGAAGGCATTATTAATAGTATGTCGGGGCTGAGGGCCTCAGGGCCCGGGACCCGGATAGTCACGTTACTTATAGCTAGCTAGAAGAAGCAGCAGATTTTCCAGACTTAAATAAAAAAAATCATGCTTCTTCCTCTCTTTTACTTGATTTTTTCCTGATTTTCTTAGCTTTGATTTTCCTATTTTATTTTACTTGATCAACTGATATCATTCTTCCTTTTCCAGCTAGCTGCTTAGCTGATGATTTTATCAGCATTTTTAGCTATTTTATTTCCTAGGCCTTATCTTGCTATCCTTCGCCCAACCTCTTTAGCACAGCTCGCCGTCACTTCGGGTGGTTGTTTGTCCCCCTGCCTAACACAATAGTTATCATTTCCTTCCTTTTCTCTTTTTAAGCTAATTCCTCTAATAAGACTTGCTCTATCTTAATCTATCGGAATATATCTCTATTTATATAAGGCGAGGGGCGGCATGCCCTAGCTGCACAAAGACCAATCGACCGTTAGGGCAAAAGATCAAGCAATTCCAGTAGACTGCGTCACTGAATTGTGCCGCGCAACGGTTGATAAGGCGTTCCGCGAGCCCTCGCCGAGGGCTCCGCGAACCCCGCCTTACACTATCTAGCTTTCTAATTACTTAACGCATCTTAAAGGGTTAATTAGGATAGTAAGGCTTGTACCCTAATGCAGTAAAAACTCTAGTCATTCTGAGTTACTATTGCCTTAGGCTTGGGTTTTGGGCCCTTACACTGTTATTTACTATTGTTTTTTTTTTTTAAACTGTTTAACCTCTGGCCCCTCTCTGAGTGTGCGCTGCCAAGGACCATAACCTTAAATATTACGACTACTCCTACTTTTTTTCATGCATCTTTACCTGTCATACTACGACTACTCCCACTTTTCATGCATCTTCACCTCTAGTCATATTACGACAACTCCAAATACCCCTACCCTCGAAGATACGCCCCTCCCCCCCCCTCCTGCAGGGAGGAGCTGTGCAATACTGCGAGGAGTGACGAGATCTTGAGTTCAGAGGATCCCGACCGCACACCCTCCCCCAGTCTCGGTGGTGTCCAACAATCCTAATCACAATCACGCGCATTGGAAAAGCGCAGCGAATCACGTCGTGGGAAACTCCGACGCCTCTGCCAATGGAACTTCTTACTTTTCTCCTTTCTTGTTCTTGTTCAGTTTCTCTACATGCGCATAACTTTAAGATCGCCAACACCATTTGTGGATGCCTTTCTGGTTGGGAATCGCCAGCCTGGCTTCGTTGTTCAACTATTTCTCCTGCTCATAACCACTCCGCAAGCCAGGGAATACCACGAGCCCTAATCCCATTGCTTTACGGCCGTCTTTCTGCTCAGTCACCACTAGTTCAGGTACACCATTCCACCATCTCGCCCGCTCGCAAGCCAGGACATACCAAGAACCCCGACCCATTGCCTTGGGAATACCTTTCTGCTTGGTAAGCTAGCTTCGTCACCCCCCCCCCCCCCCCCCAATTCTTCTGCTAAATAAATACTCCACGGGCCCGGGGATATCACGAAACCCAACTCCATTGCCTTGTGGCTGCCATTCTGTTCAGTTACCACCAGTCCAGCATCGCCAGGCTAGCATTTCGTCTGATCGCAAACCAGGGCATACCACAAAACCCAGCCCCATTGCCTTGTGATTGCCTTCCCTCTCGGTCATCGCTAGGCCAAGTTTGCAACTGCGCTAGCTTGCCTCTTGACAACCACCCCGCAGGCCAGGGGACTCAGGGGATTATATAAGAACATACGATCAGACTCACCAACACAGAAATCTAGTCATCGAACGAATTCATCTATTGCCGCATTCGATTCCTGGCTCGCGCTTAACCTTCCCACTTGGTGCAGGAGGAGCGGCCTGCCCTGATGTCATCAACCCGGCGAGGTGCCTCTTGGATGACATTAATATAGTCGGGCTCCCTTCGTACCACCGACGAGAAAGCGGACACCAGTGGGTTGGGTTCTTCGCCGATTGCATGGCTCTCTGGGACTTCCCGGCCCCACGTAGGCTTGACGAATATTTGTCACCAATTCCAGCACCCAGCTTCTGGGATCCTATGATGGACGCAGATGTAACCTGCCTAACCGGTGACACTCGACTGGTGGGTCCTATCTTTAAACCAATGATGGATGGGGTGATACCCATCCCAGGGTTGGTTGAAGAACCAGGTACTATTGGGGCTGGGCAACCCGAAGTACTGGTTGACTGCTTGAATGGTGTCGGCTTCAACGTCCTGCTAGGCTCATCTTTGAATGCAGCTGTCAGCCAGATCAACAAAGACCGAATCGCCTATCTACAAAAGAACCCGCACCTGCTTCCGAAAGTCGAGTGGTGCGAGAAAGTCCACGCCTGGGGCTGGGCTGGGCTGGACCAACCCGCAATCGATGTGCAAAGGTCCCAGACTAGGCGCATCGACGTTGTAGATGGTGTCGACTATCTAATTCACATTCCTTCAGCTGATGAGCCTGTCAGCCAGCGAAGTGTCTCCCCTGAGCCGGAGGAGGGGATAGTGGAAGCCCAGAAGATGGTGTATCACGGCACTCGGCAGCGCATTAACCAGATTCTGGGGTCTTGCCATATGAATGCGTCCGTGTAGGCTGACCTGGGCGAATTGATGATTCGTCCGCGGGTTACCTGCACCGAGGTGTAGGAAGCCTTGGTGAGGGTTGATACAGTTATTACCACGGTGCTATCAGACATCAAATCTGCCTTTGAACCTTCTTTTTCGTTTCGCTCTGGGACTGGAGTTCTGGAGTTCATGAACCTGCTAGCAGGGCGCATCCTCATGCTCTCTGGTACATCAGTTGGGTCACTCCTATACACCGGGTTCGGTTCTCACTCAAACAACTACTGAAGCTGAGAAAGCCTGCTACAACCAGGGAGGTGTCCCTCATGACGAGGGCTAAGACAATCCCCGCCATGTTGCAGGAGGTCACTGAAAAGCAAGCCATCCCGGCTTGGGCAACAATGAGAGAGACCCTAGCTCCTATTGCACGGGAGGACTTTATCCTTCAGCAAGAACAGTTGACAGCAAAGGTGCGGGAGTTGATGGTGAGATGACTGAAATTCTCATTACCTCGCTTCACCAAACCGAGTACCAGTCTCTGTGGCAGGCTTGCGGGCGCACCTCGCGCAAGGACGAGTACTTGGTTGCCGACATGCCCATTCGGTTGGCCCTGCTTCGCAACAGCTCGACGAAGCTCCTTAAGAAACGGCGAGTTGCAATTTACATGTCCTTCAATATCCGTTTGAGGCATCTTTCAACCTTGTTTACTTCTAATTGCTAATAAGATGACTGGGGATAGATGCAATGATGGCAAGCGGATGTGCAACATCGACGTTGATCAGATGATCGAGCGCCACCTCAAGAGAGAAGCCCAGCAGCGCAGATTCAAGAGCAAAAGAAAGAACCGTGCCAGGTTTGAAGTGTTCCATGTAGCTGGTAACTGACATGTCGGCCATCTTAGTGGTGGTTGCGACGAAAGACGGTGGGGGAAAGTTGGTGGGATGAAAGACTGGTAAAAACGGATTGGGCGAGACTGGAAGCAACTGAATCGGGGTTTGCTTCGCCTTGAATTAAGAAGTGAGAGGACAAGATCAATTGCGTGCGATGTGTTGTGTGGAGAGTAAGAGAAGTGAAGGGTTGAAGTCCAGAGTGGGCTTCAGTGTGCGGGAGTTGGGTTGGCCATTCGCTCCTCTTGGAATAAAATGAGCCTAAATGAGGTAAAGTTCCTCCTAAAGGAGTCTAAATTAATTACAATTTATATCCTAATACTAATTACAGAGATAGAAACAGGTTAATGCCCTGGTGTGTGGTGTTTTGCTTCCCCCTTCTCCACTGGTAAATCCAGGCGTGGGACCCGAAGACCATGAGGAGGCAAACTAAAATTTCAAACTTCTTCATGAGTCAATCGGACCTAGTGCCAGTCCCTCAAGGACATTCCATACTACCTCACCGGAAGCTGCCTTCAGTCCTCATGGCGGGGAACTTCACCACTCAGATCTGGCGAAAGTGCCACACCCTCCTGGCTGACGGTGGAGATGATGAGAGGCCCCCCATGTGGTGGCAGTGAGGGAGCTGAATCACCAGAACGTGAGAGTCAAGGTGCTCACAAGGGCATGCTTCCGGCCAGAGGGGAGCTCGAAGAATAAATCGGAGGAAAGACTGGGCATTGAAGATCCCGACGGATATCCTGCCGATCAACCTATCACCCGTGATCCCACATGAAGTCTACACCGTCGCAGGGGGTGTGCCTACGATGTTGGGTCTCCTCCGAAGACCCGGCCCTCTGGACAACTGTGCCGACCCGTGGTCATATCTTGCGCAGCCTCACAGCAGGTTTGCACATGGGTTCCCAATTTCTCCCCACCTTCATAGCGCCTCTCAAGACAAAGCCCCTGGAGAGGAAGCATTTGACCAGAGGCCTTCCCTGAGCAACGCGGGCTCACAAGCCAAGTCATCAAAAATCCGCACTACTTGGTCCCTAAAGTGGTCCTTCTTGGCGAAACTGTCAGTCCCTAAAGAGATGACGACCACCTTGACCGAGTTCCTATATAACCGCATGTCCGTCAACCTGGCCCTTGCGGCCACTATCATATATTACTACATGGAACGCCGGGATTGGGATGCGCCAACGGATGCCGAATGCAAGAAGCTTGAATGGACTTCAACAGCCTGCTTTATTCTTTATTCTCCTCACTTTCTGAAGACTGTGGAGCTGAAAAGGGTGGTGGGCTATCCCAACCCCTTACTCCTCACCGAGCACTACTATAGCCTGGATTTGAAGTTCAACCCACGCTTTAAGATTAACCTAGAAGCCCTCGGTATGAATGCCCTCCGAATATTATATAATGACATCGCTTCAAACACCCAAGAGGCAACCCACGACACGCGAATAACGTTGCTACCTCACTCAATGCCAGGCTCGCGCCTCGCTTTCCCATTAGATAGGGGCAATAATGAGAGAGAGTCTAACTTCTATTACATGGGAGGACTTTATTATTCAGCAAGAACAGCTACTAGGAAAGGTGCGGGAGGTGGTGCTGGACAAGTGAGCTTTTTATCACCTATAAAAGAGCTAATACTGAACACCGGCCCAGGTTGAACTTTGAAGGTGATTAAGAGGTTTTATTAAGCCAGGTCTGACAGTGAAGCGCCTTAGTTGAGGGATTACTAGACCATGGAGGGAGTTGGACGTGGTTAGGAATCTGCGGATTCTGGCTGTGGCGTTAGTCTTTACGTCAGGCTTCACACTGAGACTTTCTGTCCAGGCCCTTCGCAGCGAGAGACTCGTAAGTTCCAGAAACTGCACTCCCTAGCCTATCTATCTAACTGAGATCCAGTCTGGATAGCCACGAGCGCTCTCGTCCCTGTGATTACTGTGCTTACTTGGCTTGATGTTCGAGTTCTTGTCTCCTCCTGGTTTCTTCAGCACCATTACGCCCCGACTGGCGAGATGTCACAACAAGCATACCCAACATCATAGACCCTAGCCAAGAAGAATGACTAAACCCAACGAACATAAGAGCGATGATCCCGGGAGCGATACCATCGCTGGACTCGAACCGCTGAGCTAGACAGACAAAAGCCTCGAATACGTCCAGTCCATCACGAAGCCGATCTTACTAAAAGCTATCATTCCCATACTACCTCAACGGTGAACCTAACTGTAGCAAGGTCATCTCTAAATTAGCATAATATTACCCTCATTTAGTTCCTTATATTTAGTATTTATGTAATCTTATGAGCTTAATTAGGTAAAACTACGATTGCTTGCAGATAAACCACCTGTAAATGGAACGCCGCTGAAAATGGAACAGTTCGTGAACCGGCCTTTGTGATTGGCCATGGCCGTTCCATCTTTGGGTGGTTTGTCTAATGTTGCGCTGGGGTCTGTCCGACAGAGCCGCTTGTACTTAGTCATCAAGGTGTGGCGTTGCGCGTGGCGCCTAGGTACATTTTGAAGATCGAGTCACATGGCGATAAGACCAAAAGGTCCCTACCACGGCCCAGGTTATCTGTCCAGTTTCCGCCCGTTCATTCATCGCATTGCTCCAACTTTGGGTCTTGTTGCTTTTGGAAACGAGGGGAACGGACTGAAGCGCAATCCGTAGACGCGAGGATCGGAGCGATCAACTGTATCAACCAACGGCAATACGTTCGATACATTATATCCCGTTCGACAACCTCCTTGTCGCGTGCGCCAACCTTCCTCAAACGTTCCGGCCGCTCCGCGCCGTGAAAATCGCATCGACATGCCGAGTGTACAGAGCTTCAACACCCTCAGAGCCCGATCCTATGTGTCCCGGCTACCGCTATTCACTCGGGCAATAGTACTGGTCATCCTCGCCTTCTGGGTAGCCGGATTTCAGTCAGTGTTGGACTTGCAGAAATGGGGAGCTCTGATCCCCGATCAGATTAGCATTACGGCAGGTGGGTTTCTACTTCAGACGGCTGATCGGTGGCGCATGTGCTGACCTCGTATACGCAACAGCATACCGGTTATCGACCTTCCCTCTGATTCATCTGAACATTTTCCATGTGCTCCTCAACGTTCTGGCGTTGACGCCACTGATGGAGAGGTTTGAGGCCGAGTATGGAACCTTGACGACCCTTGCCCTATTCTTTGGACGTAAGATGAACCCTTCGAAACTAGAACATAGGCAGTGTGGCTGATTAGTTTTAGCGTTGACGACGATCCCTGGTGTGTCATATGTCCTGATTGAGAGAGTTATCTTCCGGGCGAACAACGGGATTCTGGGTGCGAGGTGAGAATACCTAAGCTGCAAGGTCAACTTGATTATGATGACAAGGACTAATAGTATGAAAACAGTCTATGGGTATTTCTGTTGTTGGGCATGGAGGCGATTCGCACCTACAAGACGAACCCATATCTCGTCATTGGCACGCATCACATTCCCACTTGGACGACGCCGTTGCTCATGATCTTGGTGGTTGCGGCTTTGGTCCCGAGGACTAGCCTCCTAGGGCACATTTGCGGTGTCGTGGTTGGATACGTTGGTAAGTTTTACTCGATTCGATATCTCCGGTTTGAAGCTGGTGACTAATTCTTTATTGCAGCTGGCCTCGGCTATGTGAAGTTTCTTGC
This sequence comes from Dactylonectria alcacerensis, assembly GCA_029931735.1. Classification (NCBI taxonomy): domain Eukaryota; kingdom Fungi; phylum Ascomycota; class Sordariomycetes; order Hypocreales; family Nectriaceae; genus Dactylonectria; species Dactylonectria alcacerensis. The sequence goes on along the minus strand of JAPMUZ010000003.1, from coordinate 4,410,928 downwards.
CCCGCCTGAGTGGGCTCTTCGCTGGATTGAGTCCCGCCTCAACCTACTGGCGATCCTCCCGCACTATGTAAGCATCGATCAGAAGACTTATGGCCGGTTCGGCGTGTTGCCATCGAATAACCGGACCGGCCCTGGTGGCAGTGCGGCGACGGAACTTGTGGGAACCACGCAGCGCCTGGGTCCTTGAATGTGTGTGTGTATTCGTCTGGCAACGGCACATCATCATCTCTTGTAATATAGAATGGCATTGTACTTGGGAGTCATTTCTGGGTCACTGGTTGGCGTGGCATTAAAAAGACAGGGTGCCAGATGGGACGGTTCAAGGGGCGATCTGGCTTGGTCGACCCCCATGGCAACCTCATTCATTGGTTTGATTGGCAAGATGGAGACAGCTATGGATGCCGTCGTGGACTTCACAGGCAGACAGCGGTGGTGGGTCGGATGTATTTCATGGTTTAAGAGTTCTCAGATACGCATGGGTCAAGCCCACAATGGTCTTGTTAATATACTTGCCTCCCCTTTGGGGTATTGGCTTAATAGCATCTTTCACAGTAGTTATCCTTTGTAGGCATTTAAGGGAGTGGTTATAAAATCCACATTGGCTAAGCCAGGACGTAAACATCTATCTAGCCTACCTGTGTCTTTGAAGTGTTTGTTTAGGAGTGTGTTAATGGCCCTGCTACGGCCCTTCGTTTTGAAGACTGTACAATAACCTAAGGGTAGTGCTGCAAGACTAATGGGAGGTGAAAAGTAGAGGTAGACAGACCCCCTTACTATTACTTCCATAACTATAGTCACATTAATAGTAGTATCTGCATTGAATGTAGCATCTTAAACTATGATTCAAGTTCGGTTATTGTGGCCAGACGTCTTCGTGTTTGTCTATTTAACCTCGAATTTTGCTCGTGTCCACATCGGCATTGATTTCCTCAGCTCTGACTGGACCCACGTCTTCCTCAATGGCTTCGCCTACAAGGCATATAGTCAAAAGTACTGATAAGAGCGTCGTAATTCTCAGTTGGCATGAGAGGAGCAGGGAATTTGTGGATGGTATGATTTGAAGCAGTTCCATTTGGGACAGAAGACTTGCGCATCGGATTTAACGGCACCGGTCGACTTCATAGCTGGCCTCCCTCGCCCTTGATCCCGTGCCTTTGGTAGCGCCGTGCAACTGTAGCGATGCGGACTAATACAACACTTGCTGCGATGAGTGCGTATACGTTCCAGCAGATACGGTATAAATAGCACGTAGCTCTCAAAGGAAAGTATAGTCCTAAATTAGTAGATACACGTACTGAATGAATTGATCACTATCACGCAGAGGTAGTTGACGGAGTGACTTGTTGGTGTTCAGCATCGTACTCGCGTGTGCACGTGCCCAGGCGACAAAGCTGTCAAACAAGCCACATGTTCGCGTTGGCTCTCCGAAGCCCCGAACAGGCAGGGCGCCCCCGCCATTGGGTGGGTGGTACCTACTACCCCTTGGCAGGCCGCTGTCGGTACGTACCTTTACAGTATCGGACACGGATCTATTGTTGGCATCGGGTACCTGTAGATGTCCGTGGAGTCTTTGTATTGACGACAACTCTGCGATTGAGTGCCCTGAGGAGCTTCTTGTTACTTGTCGCGCAAAGGCCTCTCTTGAGCCATGTCGCGACTCCTTTGTGAGTGATTCCCTCGTCCCCCTCATCCCCGCGTTGTCCGGGCTGGTCTGGTTCGTGGCTAACCCGTCATTCTCTCCCTAGCTTCGGCGCTCTCACTGCGTCGCGACCCTCGAATCCTCAAGCTGCCACCTTACCTCTCCTTTCTGTGCATCCTGGTCGGCGTCGTTTGGCTCTTCCTCCTACCGCTTAACAACTACTCGCGCCGCACCTACATCTCCGAGAACGCCCTCTTACCGGGCCAAGTGCACACCTACTTTGGCGGGAGCGAACAGCATGTCCTGCGGGCGTACCGACATGAGGTGGACGAGGTTGTAGATCGAGACAACTACCAGTACGTTTAGCGTAGATAGGCACGAACTATAGTGAATGTTGCTGATTGCGAATTGGTAGAATCAATGACAAGCTGGAGGAGATCCTGACGGGCGTTGGACTCAAGGTCGGCCGTCAGAACTACACCTACCACTCGGCCGGAGCCGAGTACTCAGGCCAGAACCTCTATGCCATCCTCCAGGCTCCGCGCGGCGATGCCACCGAAGCCATCGTCTTGGTCGCCGCCTGGAAGAATGTCGAGGAGCAGCTGAACCGCAACGGCGTGTCCCTGGCCTTGACCTTGGTCCGCTACTTCAAACGTGCGTGTTCCCGTTTCATCGACCGGACTTGCTCCGAGCTGACGTGTGAATGCAGGCTGGTCTCTCTGGTCCAAGGATATCATCCTGGTCGTCCCGCCGGACAGCAAGACGGGCACCCAGGCCTGGGTCGACGCATATCATGATGCTCACAACCCCGAGCTGGTCGCCCCCTTGCCCCTCAAATCCGGGGCCCTCCAAGGCGCCATCGCCATCGACTACCCCCAGGAGCAGCACTTCAAGGCCATCCACGTCATCTACGACGGGCCCAACGGCCAGCTGCCTAACCTGGATCTCATCAACTCCATTGTCAACATTGCCGGCGGTCAGATGGGCATGACCACCTCGATCCAAAAGATGAAGCAACACACCAACAACTACCCCGACCGCCTACAAACGATGCTTCGCGGCATGATAAACCAAGGCCTCGGCTACGCCGCCGGCGCCCACAGCAGTTTCATTCCCTATCACGTCGATGCCGTCACTCTCCAGCCCTATGGCGAAGGCTTCCAGGACGAGATGGCCATGGGCCGCTTGGTCGAGGGATCGTTCCGCAGTCTCAACAACCTACTCGAGCACCTGCACCAGAGCTTCTTCTTCTATCTCCTCATGCAGACAGACCGCTTCGTCAGCATCGGTACCTATCTGCCGAGTGCTATGCTCCTGGCCGCCAATTTCACCATCATGGCCATTTCGCTCTGGGTCAAGAGCGGCCAGTCTGCAGCCCAAGGATCTGAAACGTCCAAGACCAAGAGCAAGGGTAAGAAGAGTACTGCCAGCTCGGCGTCGACGTCAGTGCAGAATGAGGGCCGCGATCTATTCCTACCTCTCGCCATTGTCGCCGTGTGCCATGCCCTCTCTGTGGTGCCGTTGTATACCTTTAACCGACTCCCCGCCAATGTAAGTCATGACAACCCGCTCCCCTTACCCAGGGCATCATAGGGAACAAAAGTAACTCACCAATCACTAGATGCTCGCACCAGCCTTCGCCATCTTCTCCACCGTCTCAGCAGCCATCCCTCTCGCCATCTCGTCCCTCGTCAACATTTTCTACAAGCCAACCACACAGCACTTCCAGCTCACAAAGTCCTTCTCCCTGCTCGTCCTCGGCATGTGCTTGTCTACCCTCGCCACCCTTAACTTCTCCCTCGCCTTTCTCATCGGCGTCCTCGCAACCCCACTCAGTTTTGTCCGCCCGGTCAAGAGTGCAACCGTACGCTGGTCCGTTGCAGGGTTGCTCAACGTTGTTGCCCCGCCCACCGTTGTGTACACCGCCGCCCAGATCTGGGGCATCAGCATCGCTGATTTGTTGCGGGAGGCGAGCTTTGGCTGGAACGTGTGGGGCATGTACACTCCCGTGCTTGTCTGGTGTCTCTGGTGGCCCGCGTGGATGGTGGGCGTGATTAACGTGCTTGGTGTCACTTCGGAGTAGATGAGATAGACAAGTCTTTCCCAGGGTTGCATGATGTGGACCATGTACAACAGCGCCATGAACGGAACGGAGGGGCACCTTAGAATGTGCCCATTTGGGACTGCAACGACTACCACATTTGGTGTCGAGGGGAATATCAGATTAATAGCCGTCCCCTGGGCAAGGGAGTAGTATCTGCCCGCATAGAGATTTCTATTGTCTATACTGTACATTTGCCGGTCATTTTGGCCTCATACCATCACCGTCTTTCCATGACGTCCCTGATGATTCTCTACGCCGCCCAGACATCCTTGCCAGCTGACTCGATCCAGTTGCCAAGCTGGTTCACGCTTGAGTCCCAGTCGAGCAGTCTCTGGCGCATAGCGGCAATCTGCTTCATATCGAGCACCTTGGGCTGGACCCAGGTGATGTGGGCCACGCCATCCACTTGGTCAATGGTTCCCCGTAGGAGACCTAGGCTCAGAGCCTTCATAACGAGGTGCTCGATCTCCTCGGGACGAACCTTGGTCTCTTGGGCGATGGTGGCAAAGGTCATGGCGCGGTCGTGGGGTGGGCGACGGAAAACGGCCTCCGTCAAGGCGGCGAGGTAGATCTTTTGGCGGAGCTGCACGGAGTGGTGGTCGAGGAGCTTGTTGGACTCGATGCGATCTGACAAGACGTCGAAGGCGTCGAGGTCTCCACGGTTGAAGGCGAAGAGGAGGTCGCGCAGCCACGAGTGCTCGGTCTTAGCCAGCACGTCGAGGATAGGGTGTAGTAGCAGCTCGCCAAAATTGTAGATGCTAGTGGAGACGAGAGCAGCAATGCTAAGGTGGAAAGCTCGTCTGTGACGCTCGTCGGGCTTGAGGGCAGCCAGGTCAATGCATGCGAGGTAGAGGAGGGCATTGCGATAGTAGTTGGAAAAGTCCATCTTGCGCTTGAGGAGGGGTCAGTCAGGTGTCTGTATGCGGGCGGAAGAAGTAGCAAATGGCATACCTGATAATAGCTGGCATTCGCATCGTAGAATGCAGCGTGGACAATCGTCTCGACGGAGTCAAACGAGTCCAGTATCCTCTCCGCCACGTCCAGGTCCTTTCGTGCGCCCTCGAGGTCATCCAGGTCCAGCTTCACTCTGGCAACGGCCACCGAGGCAAATACGAGAGCATCTTGGGAGTTCTCGTTGTCAACCTTCTTGGCGACGGCTTGCAGAAAGGCTAAACGCTCCTCATCATCTGGTGGGAGGTTAAGGCAGTCAGCATGGCGTCTATAGTGTCTGGTATCCAGTGTCCGGCATCGGAGGAGGGGAAATCCAAGCACAACGTACCTGAACACTCCGTGGCGGCCTTGAGGGCGAGGTCCACGAGCTTGAGCTGGTTGATCTTGTCGGCAAACTTGAGGATGAAGACCCTGTAGAAGGGCAGCCGTTGAGGGGCACTGCCGGGGTGGCTAAAGAAGTCGACAAGAGCATTGGTGAGCTGGTGCCAGAGCTTGCGCTCCCAAAAGTTCTCAAAATCGAGAATAAGGGGTTGGAGCTCCTCGGGAGCCTCGTCTCGCTGCTCGGCAAGGAAATCGGGGATGGCGTCGGCGCTCATGATGGGCATGTGTGGTGTTGTGTGTGGTGGCGGTGATGTAGGTGCGGATGTGTGTTCGTGGCAGGGCAGCTCGTTGCTTGCACCTCACCGGGCTGGAGACGGGTTCGTAAAGAAGCGGAACTCGACAGAGGAGAAATTCGAAAACTTTCTAGGGCAACTAGAATTGGTATGAGTCCCCTCGAAGATTGGTGAAGTCGTTGGCGATGGGAGGGATGAAGTGGTTGGTGCAGTGGTTGCTGTAGGTGGGTTCCAGTGCTGAGCGAGCTTGTCAACGCGGCTGGGCAGGCAGCCTGGTGTCGCAACCTCCAAATGGTGCGCACGGACCCTTTATGCCACCTCCACCACGGCCACCCACCAAAATACAGTGGCCCGCTGAGCGAGCTCGCATGCCTGCCTAGGGAAGCTGGGCTGCCCGTGACGCTACACGTGACCCGATCCTAGCGCCCCGAGGCTCGACCTTCATTCCCGGACATCCCCAAACGTCGACAGTCGCGACGAATCAAGGCCAATTGAGAGGGACAGCAGCATTTCCTCGCGCACCCCGGACAATTGCAAGCATGGCTTCGCCTCTCTCTGCCATGCGGTCTGCCCGCAAGGTCGCCCACAGCGTTGCTGGCAGGCGTCTTCTCTCCGACATTGCCATCACCCGGACTGGCAAGCCCATCATCCGACTCGAGGGTGGCCGGTAAGTTTCTACACAGCTCCCTTACGGCCTTCGCGATATCACTGCAGCCCTTCAAGATTGCTGACGATTCATTGTGCTTTAGATCATCCCTTGGAGGTGCGACCGACCGAGCTACGAAATCCCGAAAACGACGCTGATGATAATGAACCAGGCCACACTGCAACGGTATTTGGCGCAACCGGCCAATTGGGACGATACATTGTGAACCGACTTGGTGAGCACCGATCCCCGAAGCTCAATGGATATCCGTGGATTGAGAGACTGACAATTGCCGCATAGCCCGCCAGGGTTGCACCGTCGTCATTCCCTTCCGTGAGGAGATGACCAAACGCCATCTCAAGGTGACGGGAGATCTAGGCCGCATCGTGTTTGTTGTATGTCATACTTCCATGTCTTGTTCACTATTTCCCAGGAATCCTGCTATAACTTTTGTCAATCTAGGAATACGACCTTCACAATACCGCTTCCATCGAGGCTAGCGTCAGGCACTCTGACATTGTCTTGAACCTGATTGGCCGAGATTACCCGACCAAGTATGCCATCCATGGGAGCTCTTCGCAGGGGCATCGAACGTGAGCAACGGACTAAACATCGCCAGGAACTTCTCTCTGGAGGATGTGCACGTCGAGGGTACCGAGCGTATCGTTGAGGCCGTCGCCAAGTACGATGTCGACCGATATATCCACGTCTCTTCGCACAATGCCGACTCCAAGTCCCCGTCGGAATTCTACGCCACCAAGGTTAGTCAGATTGGGGACACTGCTGTAGGTGATGTGGTATTCTAATAAAAAGTCAGGGACGTGGTGAGGAAGTCGCTCGAAGTATCTTCCCCGAGACGACCCTAGTTCGACCGGCCCCCCTGTTCGGTTTCGAGGACAACCTTTTGTTGAAACTTGCTGGTGTTACCAACTTATTCACCTCAAACAATATGCAGCAGAAATTCTGGCCCGTTCATGTAAGTCATGTTTGTGTAGGAAAGCCCCGGCCAGATAATCTGACTGTCTTAGTCCATCGACGTTGGCGCCGCCCTGGAGAAGATCACCTACGACGACTCGACTGCCGGACAAACATTCGAGCTCTACGGACCCAAGGAGTACACCATGAGGGAGCTTGCGGATATAGTAGACAAGGAAATCTACAACCAGCGACGACACATGAACGTGCCTAAGGCTATCCTTAAGCCCATTGCTGGAATACTGAACCGAGTCCTTTGGTGGCATGCCATGTCTTCCGACGAGGTGGAGCGAGAGTTTATTGACCAGATCATCGACCCCACGGCCAAGACCTTGAAGGATCTCGATATTGAGCCTGGTGACATTGCCAACTTCACCTACCACTACCTGGTAAGTAGCTCTTACACACGAGATGGTTACGGAGCTTTGTAACTGACAGCCATTGCAGCAAGGATTCCGAAGCCAGAACTTCTACGACCTGCCTCCGGCAACAGAGAAGGAGAAGCGCGAAGAGAAGAAGTACATTCACGTCCTGGATGAGTTGTAAAGTAGCTTTGCATCCGGTGTATGGTAAGACGAGCAAGAGAAGTAGCGATTGGCTAGATGGCTGGGCGGACAAGCCGACAAAGTCCGTGTAAATAAGGTCGCATCGACTAGAGTCTGCGAACCCGAACAATTGTACAGAATTCCTTTGGTTGACTGACTGTGTTTGCACTTTATGATTTCGGCCAGGCCATGGATGAGGTGTCATGGAAGGAGAGTTGGCCCAGCCTATTTCACATACCCTGTACCAATGATCATGAGTGGGAAGGAGCAATTTACCCCGCCAAAAATTGCACAAACCTCTCGAACCCCACCATGAGTGAGTGATGGCATCGAACATTACGACTACGTTGAAGACCAAAACCATTCCCTCTGGAGGCTGCGTGTGCACACTCAACTTGCAATGTCTGATAGCGATGATGAGCCCATGTAAGGAGGCATCTCTCTTTTGTCCCAGCACCAAAGCCCTGTTTCCAAGAGGAACCCATTCTGACCCATGCGGTTGGCTCATCACAGAACTCTCTCCGGTCATGCACTTGCAGCATTGGCCGAGTTCGAGGCCGAACAGTACGCCAAAGAAGCGAGGTTCGAGGAGCTCAAGACCGGCATCGCGGCGGGAAGCGAAGTCGATTCCGGCCGTGTTGCAACGGTGAAGGACGGCCCTCAGCCGATATCCATCTCCGCCTTCGCCGAGGATTGGAACGAGTCGCAGTTTTGGGTACGTAAAAGATGCATCTGCCAAGCTCGACGCGCCTTTCACCTAGGCCGTGCCGTTGGAATGCGATATGAATGGTGCAGCTGAACTGGTCAACTTCGACGGCGGACCTCTTGGCGGTTGTCGGGGTTGGCGGAGATGGCTTCGCGATCGGCCACTCATTACATATTCATTACGTACATGCGACGTCTTGGCCAGCCAGCCCTGCGCTCTTCTCTCATACCCCGTGAGGGGATTTTGTTAGTCGATCAGGGATAAGCTTTGACATACAGAACAGTTCTCATTAACGTGCGTTTCTGGTAGTACTCGGACGAATCGGCTAGTCTCCTGGCTAAACAGCTCCTCGAAGGTGCCTCAGCTTCGACCACCATTGGCGTCCTATCTACCCCGAGCGTCTTTGTCGCCCTCAAGAATATTGTAGTGAGTTTCAATGGTCGGTTGTGTTATATACCGAAATAATGCACCATGGTGCGAGACCGGTTGCTGACGAGTTGGGGCATTCCCTCACTGCCTATTAGAGCAGGCAGTCCATCAACGACCAGCCTAGGTTGGTATTGTTTGAGCACGATGACCGCTTCAACGTATTCTCCGAGTACATATTCTACGACTATCAGCAACCCCTTAGGCTCCCAGGTAATAACCCCTACTCTAAATGGAGAGCTGCGCCATTCATACCAACTAACTGATCCGGGTAGGTGATCTCAAGGGCACCATAGACAGGGTTATCATCGACCCACCCTTCTTCAACAACGACTGTCAGACGAAATGTTCGTGATGTCTCCCAATTCTAGCCCCCTACTAGAAGCAAGCTCCCGCACCTCGTCTCCTTTGCTGATGTGACACTACTTTAGTCGCCCTCACCGCTAGGTGGCTTCTCAAACCATCCCCATCGTCACCGTCGACGCCTCGCATCGTCGTCTGCACCGGCGAAAGAATGGCCGAGATCGTTACAAAGCTGTATCGCTCATTCGACGTACGACCAACTACCTTTGAACCTGCCCACTCAGGTACCTTGAGCAACCACTACTATTGCTATTCCAACTTCGAGTGTCCTAGCTGGACATGGCGACCAGAGACCGTATGACGCGCCCGTCAGGCTTGAACGAGGTCTATGAGGGTATGCCATAGAGTATTGCTATTGGCACAGTCAACTGTTGCGACCTGCGCAGCGCATCGCAATAGCCCGCGAGCCTAACTGCGGCCAAGTCGTCTCTAGATCAGCATATCTAATGCTTCCCCATGAATATTTGCTTCCCCATAAACATATCTTATCATCTGCGCCCTCATTTAGTTCCCTTACCACTAATATTTATATGGTCTTATGATCTTAATTAGGATTACTATTGCTAAGGAGAAGCGGGCTCATCCGAAAAAGCTGTGCGGGTAGCAATATTCAAGTCATATACTGCAAAAAGCGAACCTCGCCTGCCAGAGCCCTTGAACCTTCGTGCCCGCTAAGAAACCAGTATGATGCCAAAACAATGCAAGATAAGTCTTGTCCATCACAAGTCCAGAGATCACCCACAATCGTGATTTCTGTTGAGCCTTGAATCTTTCCATGCAGAAATGTTCAATTTCAAACTATGCGCCAAGCTATGCACCCCCAGTCCGGGTTTCTGTTTCTCGACTCTCCGAGAGCGTATTTTATCATGGGATATCCCTTGACGCCAGTTTAGTGCCTTTCCTCTCCCCTTCCGCCATCTCACCTGTTTCTCCTTTATCTCCCACCCCCTTAGTCTCTGGACTTCAAGCGAGGGAGCGGATGATGTAGAACAACAGATACGCTTGCGCACCCAGGACCTCGGATAAGCTCGCTAGTTCTACTTTGTGATCGTTGAATTTGAACCACTGACAGGTTGATCCGTTAGTAAGCAAACACTCCTGACCCGCATAAGCTTGTCAACTCACCTGGTCTCCAACTCTGCAGTACGAAACATAGTGGCCAGTTTCGATCTCACCCACATGGACGACAACGCTCAGGAGGTCGTATGTGCAGGATCGCTCCAGTTCCAGATTTTCACGGCTATCACGACTGCGTACGCGTTGCGTGTAGGGCAGCATGTTGAGTTGTAGTGGAAATCGCACACCATTATCAATTTTGGATGCCGCTCGATCATGCCGGCCTTGTTTATATTCAAAGCGCTGTGAGGTGTTAGCTTCACACAATACTTCCCTTCCGCCCTGCGGAATTCGAGCGTGGGAAGCTCTAGGTCACTCACCTTGAGCTGCACCGAGAGAACATTAGGAAGACGTTTGATGGTGGTGTGCCTCCTAGCCTGTTGGGTTCCCTTGCAATGATTGCACCGATACTCGCACTTGTCTGACTTGACATATTCCTCATCTAGACATTCCTTCAAGGTGAGAGCCGGCTTCTTTTGTCCAGTTTTCCTAATCCGTTTCTGAACTAGGTGATCCAACCCCAAACTCAGATCTAAAAAGGACTGGACAGATTGACTCGTTCCGTTGCAGTTCTGACACGTCGTCGTCGTTAGCATTTTGCCATAGAAGGTCTGGTGGATAATGCAATTGCAGCTATGCTCGCTCCCACTCTCAGGCTTTTTGCCATCGCCAGTCCGCTCGTGTAGGTCTTCAGCTAAGAATTGGAAGAACTCGTGCGCGTCCTGCTCCTTGGTAGTTACCAGGTTCTCAAATGCCTTCCTCTCCGAAATCCAGAACCCCGATAAAATATTTGCAGCGGTATACCCGTTAGTGTTCTCGAGCGCATAAAAATCCTGGAACATGTCGTCCATCGCGCAGCTCAAGCAGTGAGGCACTTGACAGTCACTACTTTGGTGGCCATCACTGAGGTAGAAATTCCGTAGAAGGGGGTTGTGGAGGAAGCTTTGCAGCACGACGTTCTGATAGCATGTGGCACCTGCATTGTAGATGCCCCGGAGGCCGTTTGCGCGGCAAGATGCGACAGTAGTGTTAGACGAGATATACCGAGGGTCGTCCTTAATAGAGTCGGTAAAGAGCTCATCGTGTTTTCTCTTGCGGCCTGCTGATTGGTGAGTCAGTCAATAGTGTTGATGGAGTGGCCTGTGTTAGGCAGGGGGGCGCGGAAACTGGCGACAAGAGGGAACCCCCTAACTTGTCGCTATTAGCACACTCACCAGTGAAAGAACCTGTTCCAATTTTTCGCACTCGAAGCTCCTCAAGGGTTGGGTCCCAAACAAGGTCGTCGCATATCTGACAATAAAGAGACCCGCTCCGAGAATCGACGTCTAGACCAAGTCAGCGATGGAGCCAACCACAGCAGCTAGATCTTCGTACAGAATCGATGTGATTTCTTAGTCCCATGTCTTAACCGATCGTCTTCCGAAACCGTTGTCGGACATTGTAAGCAGAGATAGTTGGAGGTGAGAGAAGTGACAGGACGTCCTTCTTGGTTGGTCGAAGTTTGAGGGACGATCGGGGTAGAGTCGAAGATGCCGCGCAGGATCATTTTGTAGTGGGAGATGGAACTGTTCATGACTTCCTGGCCTTGGCCAAAGAGAAGCTGTACATGTTCTGTAAATCAGTTAGAAGGAGAAAGGTAGGCTCAGGGCATTTTGAAATGACCACCCAAATGGAAGGGGATCGTACCACAGCCAAACATTGGCGACCCTGGAATGGGGGACTTGACCTTCGCATTCTTAGGGGAAGCAGGAGTGGTTGGACGAGCCGACATGATGAGAGCTTCTCAGTCCAGTTATGTGGTCGCGATAGCAGGTGGATTTGTAGTTTAGAGCATACGGGCGTAGGCAGAGGAGGCGGCCGTGGGACGGCGACTGGCGGCGAGGTGCGTGGCGGCGATTGTAGGTGGCGACTTGAGTGGAGGAAGTGTAATTCGGATGTGTGGTTACTCTTGCGACTCGAGTGCGTGCGTGCGGATAATCGAACGACAGAGTTCTCCAGTTCGTTTAGAAGATGCGAAGCTGGTAGCAATTCTCAATCGAAGAGGAGGATCGGCGACTGGGCTTGGGAATAGCATCGTCAGTTTCATGTTACGCTTTGGAGGGGCAGCAAATGCGACTGAAGCACACGAAAAGGTCAGATGCTCGCATGTATAACACATAAAACATACATCTTCACCGAATTCTTACGGCAACGGAAGGAAGACGGGGTGGAGGCAGGTCAACGAGATGCCGAACCGTTGGATGGCAGACAGAAAGCGACGACACTCGAGCGCGAAGAAGCGGGCGATGGTGGCGATGCTCTCTCGTTCAGCAACACAGCAAGCCAGTCAATCCGAGAACATTGGAATTGAAAAGATGACGGAAGCCGAGCAATGAAGCCGGATGCACAGCAAGAATAAAAAGAACAGTAGGTGTGATGTTGGATAGATGGTTTGGTTAGATGGGGAAGCGAGAAGTTATTGGCAAGGCAGGGACGTAGCGTGCTACGTGCTGAGTGCTGCGTGGGCTAATTTCCATTGTGCTTAGGCTGGCAGGTACCTCCTGACGTACGAAAGGTACGGAAGGTACCGAGAATAACGGGGACGCGCCGGCTGTCCCTCCGGTCGTGTGCAATGTCACGACAGGAGTGAGACTTGCGCACGGTCATGCAAGGGAATTTACGATAAGATAAACATTTCTCTGGCGCGCCACCAGCTAGAATCGGTCCGTAATTATTGCACAAGTGAAGTTCCCTGGGATATGCACCTATGCGTTTAGCGTTTTAGTGCCCATTGTATCCAGCAGCTCCAGCCAAACCCCCCTGAAGCACAGCGGCAAGCCCTGCTAAACCAGTCTGCTCAGTAAGAAAAAAAAAAAAAAATGCAGCGGCACGCCCTTCCCAGCAGCTTACCTAGAAGGTGGGGGAAGCTGACTCTGGGCCGAGGCTTTCCATCTTTAACTGGGTTGGTAATGAGACGGATGCCACACGCAAGAGAGGAGTAAAACTGACGAGCCGAATGACGACAGCCTTCGTTCTTGCCTAGGCACCTACCGACGTAGTACCTTGTGTTGTAAACCTTGGTACAACTCAAAAGTTCCAATCTTCTTTCGCCCTCCTCAACACTTCCCCTCACCATTCACCTCTCCCTTTAGTCGCCGCCTTCTTGCAACTCGAGTCTCGGACCCGTGTCGGCTCCTGTGCCGTACTCCACAGCCCTCCGAAGTTACTTTCCCGGCCGCGAGCGCCGGTCCTTGCCCGACCCATCTCCGGAGCATCTCCGAACGTCAATCTTGAATCCACTTCTTCGATCCCCTGATAACTAACCACGCGATATACCCATATACCCCCGACCGGTATCTTTCTCCATGGCTGCGCAGCTCATCGCTCTTCCCGCCGTTGAGCGTCTCAGCCCCGCATGTATTCGCATTCTCGGCGGAAACCCGGGAAAGTTCACACTGCAAGGCACCAATACCTATTTACTCGGTACCGGGCGTCGACGCATCCTTATTGATACTGGAGAGGGCCGGAAAGCCTGGATCTCGAGCATCAAAAGCACACTCGAGCAAGAGAATGCTATCATCGACACAGCGCTAGTCACACACTGGCATGGTGATCATACCGGCGGCATCAAGGATCTCCTCGACTTCTCTCCACAAACCAGCGTCTACAAGAACGATCCGGATCCGGGCCAGCTCGATATTACAGACGGCCAACAGTTCTGCGTTGAGGGTGCCAGTTTGACGGCGTCTCACACTCCCGGCCACACCACCGACCACGTCGTTTTCATCCTGAAAGAGGAAGACGCCATGTTCACTGCTGATAATGTTCTTGGCCAAGGCACTGCCGTGTTTGAAAACATGGCCGTATACTTGCGGAGCCTGGAACAGATGCAACCCATGTTCAAGGGCCGGGCTTATCCCGGACATGGTCCCGTCATTGAGGACGGACCGGCCAAGATATTTGAATACATTGCTCACAGACGGCAGCGGGAGGATCAAGTCGTCCAGACCTTGGCGCTCCGGTCCGGTGATGGGACGGCTAATCCCGCACCAGAAGCCCCGGTGCCAACCTGGACTGCTATGGAGTTGGTCAAGGTCATCTACAAGGACGTGCCTGAGAGTCTTCATCAAGCGGCCTGTGGTGGCGTGAATCAAATTCTGCATAAGCTTGAAGGCGAAGGTCGTGTTTCGCAGCGGGGAGACAAATGGCTGCTTGTTACAGGGGGACGTTCGTCCCTCTGACGACTTTGTTTGGTTACAGTATCAGCTTCGACGTAATGAAACCATGAGAAGATGATGTGTATCTGCAATAATGACAATCGCAGACATGAAGCTCCTAAACAGCCGCGCCTACAATGAACAAGAGAAAACGAAGTGCCATTACAGTGTGCTAAGAGGTCATGGGGAGATAAAAGGCTGTGAACTAGTCATTGTATGCTATAAATTAGTATAAAAGGACCACGGCTTAGCGGATCGAAATTGAGAAGCATATCGGGGCGCAGCTACTAATATGATATGTCGTAAATACGTAAAATTGCACTATGTGTGCACTACAGTCGGCCCCTTCATGATGGGTATCCTAAACACGCTCAACGCCATGAAAAAGCGCCCATTAATCCCACGATCAAGCATCTCATAAGTCAAACACCGAGCTTAGACTCATACGGCGCGATTTCACTCACGGCAGCGCTCTCGGCGAACAGCCCATCCCTTAATGGCGAGCACGATGACCTCCCAAGCCATTAACAACCCGACCAAGCCCATCGTGACGGTGTACATGAACATGGCATCCAAATCGTAGTGAATCATTCCCCGAACTGTATCGCCGGCCTATATTACGTACCTGTCAGAATACTACTGCATTGGTATTAATGTATCAGCAACTTACGCTTGCCATGAAGATAATGCCTCCTGAAATCAACCCAAAGGAAGCAAGAAGTTCTGTGGGAGGTCGAGATGGAAGAATGGATTTTGGGGGCTTGAGGAACATGAGCAAGTATGTCATTCCTCTGGCCAAAGATGCGCCCAGCAAGAGGTTGCCCCATTGCTTGTGAACCATGCTCGATATCATCGTGTTTTGGGTATGAGAGCTCATCATGATCCCCAGAAGCAGAATGACCAACGCGGGGATAGGGTTCAAGGAGAACTCATAGGTCTCTGGTGGGAATGATTGATCAGCTTCCTCATCGACGTAAGAGTGATTAGTTTCAGATTTGTCGATTGTCGTGTTGAGCAGATCCCGAATTCGGGTCGATTCAACGAGCATGCCGCACTACCATGATTCTCTGTGAGTTACTTTGGACATACATCGACATGATCTTAAACTTATGGAATTTTCATCACTCACCAATCCGCCACCAATGAAGAGGACTGTGATGGAAACGTGCTCCATGTCCTGAGCTGTCCATTTACCTCCCCAGCCGCTAAGGTGTTCGAGGAAAATGTTAACGGAACCGTAAAAAAAGATCAAAGCGCTCTCAACGAATTCAGCTGAGGGCTTCCATTTGCGAACAGATTTCTGGGGTCGAACGTTCCAAGCCCAGCCCACTTCGGCGAAACTGCCGGACCAACGACTCAGTGTGAAGAGTCCCAGCCAGAAAAACACGCCGCCCTTGACCCAATGCGCAAGTCCGTTAAAGATCTCAGTCCCCTCCTGTAGCAGTGAATATTAGTATATGATACGACGCTACGATCAGGTCGGAGTCACAGCTTACAAAGAACCGACCGAAAGTGACAATGCCGCTAGTGAGGGAAACAAACCCCAATGGAAGAATGGCGCGGTCAATGACTTGGCTTCCGATATTTAGATAGATCCAAACTCGCGAGGCAACAACCCTGGCAGCTTGGCGCCCAAGGGTAGTCTTTGGAGTTTGAGAAGAGAGTAGCATCGACTCTAAGTCCTCGTCTTCCTCGTCGTACTCTTTGTTGGGACCCTGCAGTGGGGTATCATCCGCCCCATAGAGGGTGGAAGCGGAGCTGTGACGCACCGATTCCGTGGTGGTCTCAGCATCTTGGCCACTATCACCCGATAGCCGGTAGGGGTCGGAAGCTCGATAGTTTTCGTGCATTCGGTATCGATTCTCGTGAGATGTGTTGGTTGAGACGGATAGAAACGCCTGATTGCTTCTGTCCGAGTGTTTCATAGTTCGCGCCACGGCTCCGGCAACCCATCCAATCGCACTGACGAGGACTTGAGCAACGACAATCCAAGTGACGACCCATCCCAAGTTGTGATGAGCATTGTTTGGGTAGAGATCCGGTGTTTGAGCATTGTAAATTGCGCCCACAAAGAGACCGACGGCATTTGTGGCCAGGAATACAAATTGCAGTGCGAGGGTGTATCGAGACCTCGCCAACGAGAGCATTACGGCTATGGAGGAGGGAAATTTTCATATTAGTAGGTCATCCAAAACTTGGGTTTCTAGCTAATTAAGCTTACCGACAGGCAAAACGAAAACCCAGGCCAGGGCCATGATGACGATGTGGGCGTATATGACACTAACATGATCGATATGGGCGAAGTATGTTGGAGGATACTCGGCATCGGTCTTAATCTTGTTGTATTCAGAGTGTTCATTTCCATGGCCGCTCGTTTCGCTTTCATCATAACCGCTACCGTGGGCGAGAATGAGTGGGAGAAACGCAAGTGCAATTACAAGGACGCCGGAGGTGCGTGGAAGCGCTAGATTCAAAGCCATGGAGAGTGATGTTATCCGATAATGTGCGGAACAAACACGCAATACGTTATGGCAAAATACATGTGAGGAATACCACGGCAGCTATTTTAGAATAAAAAAAAGGTGGCGACGACGCCTTTTAACCCGACAGTGAAGGCATCGAGAGTTCATGGAGGGTTCACGGAGAGGTGGGCCTGTGCTACGGATTTTCGGGAAAGGAGCCACAGAGCAGTAGGCAAAAGGCAGAGAATGGATTTCTCGACCATCCGAAGCTTCCGAATAGCTTCCAAGATGCGGTCAGCGAACGCGGTATAAAGGGTTGGCAGACGGACCAGGTCACCAGGCGGGTTACTAGGTGGGTTGGTGGGGATGGTATCGATTGGGAATGCGGAATGGTTGACTCGACTCGGCAGGGTTCGGAGACTTCAGGGACGCGCCTGACTAGTGATTGCAGACGACTAGGGAATGGCAACCAACAGAGAGGAGTCAAGGGCACGAAGACTAGGATGGGGGATACAACACCTACGCAGACATGACTTCATGTGGCTCCCCATATCATGTCGGAGCGCCACGGCATCAAGGCGCATAATAGAGAGTGAGAGATCTTGGAGGGTAGCTAATGAGTAGAGAATAGTGAGTACCGGTCAAGAGCGCGTTGTCTGGGCTGTAGAAGAGGTACGTCCAAACGAAGAGTTCTCGGATTACGGCCGCCTTTCCCCACTGCTAAATCATCGATGGGTTCGAGGGATCAAAATCTATGGGCTTAAAATGGACGGATTGGTGGCATGGATTTTGCGGATGGGCAAGTGCCGGTTCCCGCCTGCCGCCACGGAGCAGGTGGGATCGAATGGCTCTTGGCATGGAAGCTGGCAGAGTATCTTTTGCCAAATGGCCGGGTCTTGTGTGGCTGGATAGACAGCCATGGTTTGGTGGTCGTTTCCCATTGTAAGTGGACACGCAACACGCGGCAACAAATCGTCACTTACCTATATCACATCCACTCGTCCCTCTACCAAACCATGCTCCGCGCAAGTACCATATGAGCACATCTTCGACGACGACAAGCTAAACCAGAAAGGAAACCTCCGGTACAGCATAGTTCGTCAGTTATCGAATCAGATAGCGGCGGGGTCCTCTGCTTGGTTCGGTTTCCCAGCCCTCCACGAGTCCATGGTGCATGTGACGAATCAGCAAGAAGGTGTGCTGTTGCCCCTCCGGGTTTGTCAGGTGAATGCCTTGAACCCAGTCGGCGGATTCTTAAGCATGACTCTACATGCATTTGCCAGGATTCATTCTGGCACCTTGACCATCCCGACCCGAGAAGTGTGGAGTACTAAGCGGCAGTCGTATCGATTTTGTACTGCGCAGCACGGTGGCGTTAATTACACAATGACGTCTCATCCTTCTGCCAATGGCTCTGGGTTCAGAGTCTTTCTAGACATCCACGCTGAAGCACGGAAATGCCGGAGTAGGCGAAAAAAAAAATTATATTTGGATGGACGGTCGGCATGCCCCCGCTTTCGGCCGCCTCGCTCGGCCCTTGGTGGCTGAAATGGAGATGCCGCTGCCGGCTGGCTCCGCTTATGATGAGGAAAGGCCGGAGGATCAGAAGATGCCGCCTAGCTTTTCGATGCCCAGATGTGATTATTCAATGCGTGCTACGTAGTACTTGCGGCTTTTGTCGTGCTGTGCCAAAACACCAAGACGCCAAGGCGCCAACAACGTGCCGGATAGTGCATTAAATGGCCCATCTCCAACTCGACTTGTCCGAATGTTCCGGGCTCGATGTTTTCGGCCTTTGACCGGAGACCGATGATGCAAGTCAACACCCGTCATGTCGTACGACTCCTGTAGGAATGAACAGGATGATGAGCGCCGGGAAACCTGGTGATTTTGGAACCTCATTGCCATGGACCGATCAACTATTGCCAAGGGAACGTTGAGAGGGTAAGGATACGCCCGTTCGCCTAGCATGTTCTTCCATGTTGCCAGCCCACCGTTTCTTTAAATATGAGCATCTGCGTGTCTCAGTAGACGTCTTCCTGATAGTTGTCCTCAAGCCGCATTGAAAGCGGCGTCCTGTGTCTGATTAAAAGACTTCTTTAAGATCAAAAATGAACAGACCAAAAAAAAGAATAGCTGTCGCTTGTTCATCTTCCTTTTTCGTGTTCGCTCCGCCAACTCAGCCGACATTGTCGCCGCTTGTGGAGGGTCACATTTAGCGGGTAACGAGGTTATCACCACATCCACGACCAAGCCAGTCGCTGCCCAACAATAAGTGTGGAAACCAATTATGAAGAAACATCGGCGTTTTTAGAACCGTGTTATTCCCGGGTGGCTTATTGCAAGTGACTGCACTTGGACAATTGTACCTGATGACCATCCGTCGATGCCATGAAGAAGCCGTGGGACTCGTCAGTCGTCGTTCTTCAATCCCCACCCACCCATCATGGATTCTGGACAGTTGACAGAAACCCATGCGACGTCATCCGAAGCTGCCGAAACAGTCTCCTCTTCATTTTTGTGTGCAGGAAGAAAGCAGCTTTCTAACAATTTGCCCAGGATTTATTACTGCTTGACCACTAGGACTACAAAGTATACGCGCCGCGACACTCCCTGGTGTTCTTTGCACTTTCTCTCATGGTATTTGACTGCCCAATCGCTTCCAGCAAGCCAATGAGCTCTTTGATGTAAGTCCAAACCATTTAGTGTCATACTTCCTCACACATCAAAGCCTCAGACGCTGAAATCTAGACTACAATTGTGGGGAAGGGACTTCAAAGGTGTCATCAGATCTACCTAGCCTTCAGATCCAGCTGCGAGATGAAGGTCAATATCACCTACAAAGGCCGTGTGCATGTCATGCAAATATGCGCGACACCCGAAAACTACTAAGGCATGGTGAGCAGGATGAGCTCGACTAATCACTGCCCACCCACCGTGAAGCGGACGCTCAAGCCAAACTTTTGCTTGCAGCCCCTACAAACAGTTACGCAGCAGAAGTTTATTCGACATAAATCTGAATTTCATTATATATCAATGTGGCTTGTACAGAAATTTGCACATGATCCTCAGCTGCCGCTTCTAAACTGACATTCGGTTACTGCAACTTTGTTGACAGCCCAGCCCGTTTATCTCAGGCAACACAAATTGAGGTACCATACCACGATCCAAACCCCCAAAAATGAGCACCATCCTCATTACTAGTCGCAGCTTTTGGTATCAGTTCGGTTCCATTCTGGGGGCCATATGAAGTATAGTCTGCTGGCGCACATGGCTGTTCCTTCACACCTAAGGTAAGTCAAGATGCGCATGGCCGTGCCAAGTTATCGATGGGCTAGCCGACGAGAATTATTCGAGTTTGACGGAAGCTCGGTGAAGTTTCCAACGCCGAAGACACGCCCTGAGATAGGTTGAATCTTGCCTCATCGTCGGTCACAAGTCGACCCATTCAAGCATCATCTCCCTTCCCAGCCTTTGAAGCCGTCACCACACGTTTCTGATCCTCCTTCGAGAAAAGACCGGTGCCTTGTTGAAGAGCATGGACGAGGAAAGGAATGGAGTCAGCCTTGAAGTCATCGGCTGTGCGGACCTTGTCGAGATCCTCAGAAAGTTCCTGCGTAGTGCGCTGCAGATAGTACGACGAGAACTCTGCCTCCCGCTGGTTGTCGGTCTTTTCGGACATGTTTGAGATGCTTGTTCGAGTAGAAGGGAAAATTTGATTAGGTCAGGGCGACTGAGGATAAATTATTTAAGTCGTTGATAAGATGCCTTGATTTGTCGAGAGGAAAAGGTGTATGGCAAGCTATGGTGACAGAGATTTGCAATTATGTACAGTGTTTTATACCGTGCTTGGAGCGTCATGCACTGTGTTAAACTCTGATAGGTAGGTACCTAGGTAGAGTCGTTCGTACCTACCTTAAGGTAGGTAGGTAGGTAGCTTGTAGCTGTAAGTGTGCTGGTGTGTGGTGACTGGCATGATCTACCCGACGAGAATTGAGACAGTTCTAGATGACATAGTATGTAGTTATAAATGCCTTATTGAGATTGAATTGTGGTGATAGTTTTGCCACCAACATGCAAGCAAGCCGAATATTGAGTGTATATCGAGTCTAAGAAGCTAATAACGCCGTAACTTGTGGTGCCACCACTCCTAAGCTCCATCAGGGCTTCCTGCCATGCACGCAAGCAAAAAAAGCCCTTGAACGCCTCCCACGTCCCATGCTTCATCCATCATACTCGTAGTCTACAGAAACAGGCTTGGTCGCTTCAATGGGATATGTACTGGAACACTGCAGATACATCTGGTTCTCCACACTCCTGGCGTAATAACAAGTCCTGAATAGGCTTCAACCCTTCATTGACGAAATGATTCCAAGTGCTGGTGTCTCCATACAGCATAGCCGGTGCTTTGATGTACTGCTTGCCATCTGGCTTGCATCGTTTGCACTTGAATGTTTCGTGCGTGTCGCTTTTGGTGTCTGGGCGATACTGGAAAAGTTCGCGGAGACTATCCAGCGAGAAATGCCGTTCGACATCCTCTGCTGAGTCGACGACACAGGAGGAGAGACTTTGTTTATGTGATTGGCGCTGAAAGATTTTTTCCTCAATAGTTCCTGTCGCAATGAAACGGTAGACAAAGCAATCCTTTTTTTGACCGTCACGCCAAACTCGGGCCAGGGCTTGTTGGTCAGCGGCTGGGTTCCAGTCAGGGTCAAAGAGAATGAGACGATTTGCACCGATCAGGTTGATACCACAGCCACCTGCCTTGCTGCTGAGTAAGAAGACGAACTCGTCCCCTGCAGGGTCGTTGAATCGATCGACCAGTTTCTGGCGCTTATTGACATTCATTGTACCGTCGAGCCGGAGACATCCGTATTGGCGAGAGCGGCAGAGTCGCTCAAAGAGGTCTAATGTTGAGGTATAGTTGCTAATTAGGACGATCTTGTCATTGGTATCCTGACGGATGCGAGCCAACATCCGATCCAGAACCGTCATCTTGCCAGAGTACCATGGCTTGACTTCACGGTCTCGGCCACGCGCCTCCTTGGGAACATAATCATCTGGGTAACAGCCCTCGGAGCCTGGCAAGTCATCCGACAGGTTCAGAAGGTCTGGGTGATTGCAAAGCTTCTTCAAGATGTTGATGGCTTTCAGCGGCTGGCTTCCCTTGCCTCGGAGAAGGGCCTGAATGTCCGGGCTGGTGATGAAATAGTTGTAGAGGTCAAGCTGGAACGGAGCCAAATTGCAGAACACCACGTGTTCATACTTCACAGGTAAGTATTTGGACAGAATGTCGTTGGTGCGGCGAATTAAGAACTTGTTGACGACGCCAAGCAACTCCGCAGTACATTCATCGCCCTTTTTGCGGTCGGCCTCCGACGCATCTGCGTCACGTCCTCGGAGAATCGGGATCTCGAACCTCTTGCGAAATTCCAGCCGGGTTCCGAGAAGGTCGGGGTTAGCAAAGCTGGTGAGAGAAAAGTACTCCGTAAGGTCGTTCTGAATAGGAGTTCCAGTGAGGATTACGCGTCTTGACACGTTGAGACTGTTGAGGGCATTGAAGGTGTTGCTGTCACTGTTCTTTAGTCGATGGCCCTCGTCGCAGAACAGTAAGCCAATTTTGGTATGTTTGAGCTCCTCTACATTCAGACGTAGGGTTTCATAGGAGACAATGATGACTGGACGAGTCACGGACCGACCGGTGGCAATGGCCCATTGGCGCAATTGGCGAGTCAGCTCCTCCTTGGTAGCCTTTCCATCGATGGCAAAGGGGTTGACCGCGTTAGCGCCAAGCCATTTGACCAACTCGTTGGCCCAATTCTTGACCAAACTGGCAGGGCAAACAACGATGGCCTTCTGGATCGTGGTTTTACCCGCATCGGGTGACTGCTTCAGTAGGGTCCACATGAGACTGATGCATTGCAGAGTCTTGCCCAGACCCATCTCATCGGCCATGATACAACCATTAGCCTTCTCGTCTATCATGCCGGTCACACATCGGTACATGAACTTGACACCTTCGACTTGATGAGGGCGAAGAATCTTGGCAAGCCTAGGATCGATGACAACAGGGACGCGGGGATACTCATTATCCACCTTCTTCCTGATTCCAAGGATCTCGGCCAGACTTTTGTGTACCAATGGCGCATCAAGCTTGTCCGCAGGAGCATCTGTTTTGACCTGCGCCGGTTCCGCCTTGGGGGCACCAATGGGCTTGTCGTCCACGGTTGGATCATGAAGCACAATGGCAAATTCGCCACTAGGGTCATGAAGGGCCTTTGGAATGAATACAGCGCCTTGCCGTAGCCCAAGAGTAGGTGGGGGGCGATTGGGGTTGTAGGCAGTACTGTCCTTGTTCTTAAGAGGCACCGAGAACGCCTTGCGGAAAACGACCCCTTTGTCCTTGGCCTGAAATACAGGAAATCGGTTGGCGTCTCGTGTGGCAAGTGCGAGTCGATCTTGATTGCTATATGGCTTATCGACGTCGGTCTCGCCATCGGCGCCAACATAATCAACCTTTCGTCGCTTTCGGGCGGGTCGATCGCTAGCAGGGGTTCTTCCAGCAACACCAGGACACTTGAATGGCTTCCGGAGTCGGTCGATGGATTGCGGTGTGGTTACACGCTGCCGGCCCACGGCACTTCCCTTGCCACCCGAGGGCGTAGAGGTGGAGGGCAATCTGGGCAACAAGTCAGTCTGATTGACACGCCCATAAATCGCTTTGGAAGTTGACATACGGGGCAGCCATGGCTTTTCTGCCAGAGACAGCAATGGATGAGGCGTTCTTTGTGTAGAGGACGACTTCGCGTGGTTTAAACCACCGACAACGAATTGCAAGGCTTGTGGCAAAGGCGGGTGTATGTAAGTTGACAAAGCAGCGAGAGTGTTAGGCGAGGGGCGCGACGTGTGGAGAACGACGCGACACAGGCAGACACGCTGTCACGTGGCTGATACTGGTACGCAAGCTGAGTCACGGCCGATCATCGGGCTATCTCTTACTATGTAGATCTCGCATCTGCACTGCTACAGTGCTAGCCCACTAAAACGGTGTCAACAGCTTACGTTACACAATGCCAGTCCGAACAATGTCACACAATCTCGAAAGAGCGTCAGCTCGGACAGCATCCATTGAGGACGGTGGTTACAAGACAAATCGGATCTTCCAGTAGTGGTACTATATAGCGACGTTGTAAACTTGTCCGCAACGCCATTTGTATATGTCTGCATTTAATCAACTCGGTCTCTTCATCCATCCAGTTTCAACGACGTCACTGGCACATGTCCCCAGTTCAATTCCAGCATCTCCTCCACCGAAAGAAGCCGCTCGGCAGTGGAGATAGACGGCTTTGCCGAGTGTTGCACCGCTGGCCCGGCTCGAACCCCTCTCTAGGTCGTCCACGTTGAGTATCATATTACCGCTATCGCTACAATTATCGCTAGACACTTGACTTCTGTCAGTATTCAAGATTGATGGTGTATAGTCCGGATTCTACGTCTCAACCTCTATAACCCTAGAGCCGACACACTCTGTTACCGTTAGCCTACTCTCAGCCCTCGTTGATGTCGGGTTTTTGAGTGTCATTGGCATCGCCGAATGTTGCGCCCGCAACCATTTTAGTCCCCTTCTCGGAGCATCAGTCCATATAGGCTCACTGGTAACATGTCAGCCGATTTCTGGGCAGGCTACATCAGCGGAGCAGTTGGTATCCTCATTGGCAATCCTCTTGATGTGATCAAGGTTCGGTTGCAAGCTCAGCATACAAGTACAACGTCATCTCCAGCCGTTGCTGCTGGTGCCACGAACCTCAATCCCACCACATTTGCTCGGTACTTTGGAAACTCGGCAGCTTTAGTCACTGGGACTGCTGCTCCAATTCTAGGGTACGGCGCCCTAAATGCTCTTCTCTTTGTCTCGTACAACCGTACTGAGACAGCCTTGAACAATGTATTCGCTGTTCGAGAAAGCCTGTGGTCAACCTGGTTCGCCGGCGCAGTCGGCGGCCTCGCAACTTGGGTAGTCAGTACGCCGACAGAGCTGATAAAGTGTCGAGCGCAATTGTCAACCCAGCACGCGTCTAGCTGGGCCATCACCAAGCAAATCTGGCGAAACGAGGGTATCCGTGGGCTTTATCTTGGCGGCACTGTGACTGCAATCCGTGACAGTGTTGGATATGGCTTCTACTTCTGGTCATACGAGCTGGGCAGCCAGTTACTCGCTACTAAGTCTAGCAATGAGGCCTCTTTACAACATGAAGCCGCCAAAGTCCTGCTTTGCGGTGGACTAGCTGGCGTTGTGACTTGGGCTAGCATCTTCCCACTTGATGTTATCAAGACCCGTGTCCAGGCCCAGACAGCGTTCAGACAGCCAGAGGCGGCTCCTCTTCTCGGATCAAACTCGATCCAACAACAGAAACGGATAGGTGCACTCCGCATCGCACAAGATGCATATAGAGAGGGTGGTCCACGTGTTTTCTTCCGTGGACTGACTGTCTGCAGTGTGAGGGCCTTCATTGTCAACGCCGTTCAGTGGGCAGTCTATGAATGGGTGATGCATGAGCTAGGACATGGTCGGAAACACAGGGCACAGGCCGACATAATGAGTGTTGAGATAGCACAAGCATAGATGAACACTAGTTCAATCGTTGGGGTCAGCTGGGTGGAACAATGTTAGGAACACAAAATCATTCAGGAGACCTTACATACCGAAACAGCGTTATACAGTCAGGTTGAAGCATGTTTCTTCGACCGTCAGTTCGTGACGCCTGACAGCTCACAACCCTTCAGTGATAATTTACGGATCATCCAACAGTGGGCTCTGCCATCTCTCACGCCGACGTTCAATAATGCTATCATCACTCGAATGATTGATGCTCCGACTCCGTCTCAAACTCCACTCACCGCCGAGGCCAGCAAGCCGAGGATCCCGGAAGCTGATGATTGCTAGCATTAAGCATCAACGCGGGAGACACGCGCTCAAGAAAGGTTTAGAAATCACACTGCCTATAACTCCGACAGCCGGCCCTTGAACCCGAACCACGCCGATATTATAACGATTTACAAAAAAATCCTGGACGCCCCGTGTCCATGACATTCTCACCAGGTGGCTAGTGCGATAATACGCCGGCGTTGACTTAGACAACGCCCTTTTCTCCAGCGACTTCTCGCCATCCTTCCAGTCCAGCTTCCTTCTTCCATCGCCTTGTATCTTCATCGAAGCGCTCAAGCCACTTTGCCATGGCATCTGTGGCTTGCAAACCCGTTTCCTCCTTAGCCTGCCTTCCAGTTGTAGTGTCCAGCTCAATGCGTTTTTGGGACTCGAGAGAAACTTTCTCATCCCGCTCCTTGCGCTTCTTCACTCTATCAGCCAACCACTGTTCTCTGCTGGCGAGGTACCTGACACTATGCCCAAGTCCGGCACTGTTGGCTGAAACACCTTTGTGTGGTCGATCAAGAGGCGGTGCAGTGAAGAACAGGACACGACCAGCACTGTCGTGCTGGAATGATCGTCGAACCTCATCGGGAAGAGCCTCGTGGAGGTTATCTGGAAGCGTGTAGACCTCGGGTGGCCTTGGTGGGTTGTACATGTTGCCAGGCGGGATGACGTTGCCAGGCGCCGGGCCCATTGGGTTCCTCGCGACGGGAGGGACGGGCACTTGGCCATAAGCAGGCGCCATCGGGTTGCCTATGTGTGGTTGCTGGTGCATCGGTGCCGCTGGCGACTGTGGGTATCCCTGGACATAATTTTGTGCGTAGCCGGGTTGCGGGTGCTGGTGGGGGTGCTGATACTGGACCGGACGAACTGAAGCTTGAGGAGCTTGGGGTCCAAGGTGTGGAGGGTGAGGAATTGGCACAGGCGTCTGATGCATCGGTGGAGGAGCAGCCACCGGGGTCACGGGCTGGAAATGGGGCACCATGTGTGCGTTGTACGGACCAGGCGACGGAGAAGGCCCAGTGCCGAGATATGGTACAGACCCTCTCGCAGCGTCCACAGACGGATCTCTATGCGCCGACATCATGGACGCACGCCGGCCAAGATCTACGGTGATGTCCGGAATGGGAACAGCCGACATAGACATGGGTTGCAGCGGTGGTGTAAGCTCGGGCGGCGGTGACTCCTAGAAGCGAAGAATCATGGTTAGTCAAGAAATCGACAAAGTGAACGCGACGGAGGTGGTGATGGCGAAGTCAAGGCGAGAGCGAAAAGTGTCAACCTGAGGCAGGAAGACACTGCTATCGGGGTCCTAGCAAACACTGAGAAGATGCGAGGGGTTGCAAATGCAGGGATTGTATAAGGCTGGTTGGTTGCTGGCCAGGCAGACAGCGCCCCAATCGCAACAACCAACTCAGCCTTAAGGGTCTCGACTTGTCTTACTCACATTCAATTCTCGGGGACGGCGATGCACCGCCCCGACAATAGGCGGCGCATTAGGGCTTCCCCAGGTTGGCTTGGGGAGCTCGTCCGTCTCCTTGGCATCCTCGCGAAGTAAATGCTTAATCGGGCTTGGGACCTTCTTCATCCGCCGGGGCACATCGAATAGGTCCATCTCGTAGTCTTTTTCGCGCACCTCGTCTGGCACGCAGCTCGCCCACGTCTTGATCTTGTTGAACCGGAACTGTTCCTCGTTGTACCGTGACTCGCAGACGTAAACGTCCTTGTCTGGGGGAAACCCGCGGGGTCGACCCTTGTTGAACCGAGTCACAAACATGACGAAGCACCTGTCGAGGACATCCTCAATCTGATGATCACGGTACTGTCCCGTTTTGACCACCTCATGCTCGAAGAAATGCTTCTCAAAGCGGTGTACCGTCTGTTCAGGTCGGTAGTACCAGCACGCATTAATCCATTTCTGGCCAGCACGATCCTGCCAGGTTCGATAGACCTGCGCCACGATAGGCTTGGCGAGGTCATTCGGGTTCCGTATATGAACCCAATCCCCTATTTATCAGACGTCAGTGGTTGCGATCCAAAGCCAGCGCGCCTATTTGTGCCGTTCAAACACATACCAACTTTCCACACCTGCCCACTGTACTGGATTTCTGCCAAGGGAAGCTTGCCGTCTTCGTCTCGGAAATCATCGTCGGGCCTTGCCTTCTCCTGTCCAGCAAGAACACGGGCTTGCTTCTGTAGCTCTACAGCGGCCAAGTACACTTCGCTATCATCCTCGTTGTATAGCTTTGCATTCTCAAACATCAACTCAATGTCTTGCATCAGGTGGTCAACGTGCTGATACTTCTTTCGCTTCGCCTTCTTTTTGATGTTGTCAAGGGCGATCGGGTTCGTAATGGTCTGATAGTAGCCGGCAACCTGGGCTTTGTCGGGAAGCTTCTCGAATGGTAAAATGAGTAGGTTTCCATCAACATCCCTGGGCTTTCTGAGGCCTTTGAGAATTGAAGAGATGCGCGCCTCTGTAGGAGTGAGGACCATGGGCGGTCGACCTCTGCGTTTGTGTGCATCGTCGTCCTTGTCGTCATCTCGGTCTCTCCGTCCGAAACCAGAAGCACGACCTCGTCTCCGACGGCGGCGTCGACCTCCTTCGTCATCTGAATCGTCGTCATCCTCATCTTCGTCCTCGTCTTCATCCTCTTCCTCTTCTTCGTCCTCTTCTTCGTCCTCTTCGTACTCCACAGGCGGGGAGTCTCCTTCGACGGGCGGGAGCTCTCCGAGGTCGGGAAGCTTCGCGTCATCGACTGAGATGTAGCCCTTCTCTACTAGCTTCCGCAACTCTTGCACAAATATCTCTCTTAGTCGAACTGCGGCCCCGAATATGGGCGCGGAGGGGCGGTTATAAACCTGGGCGTTGTGGAAGATCTGTGACACATCCTTGACAAACTCGGGAAAAGACGTGTACTGCTTCTTTTGGGTTTTGCCCTGTCACTCCGTGTTAGCAACGCTATCATAGTCCACAACCGCCGCCGCATTGATGACTTACTCTGACGGTGCTAAACGCAACAGGCTCGGAAATG
Source organism: Dactylonectria alcacerensis (assembly GCA_029931735.1). Taxonomy (NCBI): domain Eukaryota; kingdom Fungi; phylum Ascomycota; class Sordariomycetes; order Hypocreales; family Nectriaceae; genus Dactylonectria; species Dactylonectria alcacerensis. The sequence goes on along the minus strand of JAPMUZ010000003.1, from coordinate 4,382,221 downwards.
ACCTCGAAGTAGTCAGGCAACACGCGCCGATTCGGGATGCGCTGAAAGCCACTAGCTAGCTCCTCACCACTGCGAGTACAAATTGTTAAACTGCGATCACGCGTAAAAAGGACGGGCGGGTAGACCTACTCCTCCTCGATATTGCAGAGATAAGTCGCGACGTTGTGGATCATGCGGAACAGGTCTGGCCGCCCTTCATCGTCCATCTCGCCTTCCGCGTCTTCCTCACCCTCAGCATCCTCGTCGCCCTCAGCATCCTCGTCACCCTCCGCGTCTTCCTCACCTTCTGCGTCCATGTCTAGGTCCATACCGCCGTCGCCGGCGCCATCAACGTCCGGTCCGTCATCGAGGCCGTCCTTCATCTCAGTGTCTTGGTCGGCTATCTTGGCCTCGATCGATTCGCGCACCTCTGGTGCAGCTGCTCTCTTGGCGGACATGGCTCAAGTCGTGGGCCACTTTGGCGGGAGTCGCGACGTCGCAGCGTCGAGGTGCGCACAAATTTTGGCGGGCACTGGTGGAGGTGTCTCGTCGGCGGCGCAATCGCCAAAGAGGGTCTATGGGTTAGAGTCGCGAAACGGGAACGCCAAATTTCGCGACTCTGGGGATGGATTGAGCCAGGTCAAGGTACGTACTAGCCTTTTCGCTGCCCGAGGTGTCCACCCCAGTTCAAGATGGTCAGTTGGATGTACTAGTCTTTTCATGGTTAGCGTGGCTCTGCATTTTAGTGCCCCGACCCGCATGAGATCCCACTGGGCCAGCGTCAACACTCCCGGGTAGGTAAATAAGCACCGTATTACAGATGGGAGTTCAAGTCCCGCCAGATGGAAGAAAGAATCAAGGCAGGCTCACGTGTGACCGTTGAAGTTCCATGATTTGATCCTATTTTGTTTGGTCTCTGGTGCTTTGTGTCTGGGTTGCTTTCTTTTCTTTACGTGTCTATTTGGGATTTCTCTCGTCGATGTGATTCAGATTGTCTAGCATTCCCCTGCACGGTGCGGCTCATACCCCCGCTCTTTACATCCAAACATCTATGACTTGGCCTCAATAAGTGCAATTGAGCGATAAGTCCCACAGCCCTCGCGGGCTTCGAACACTGCAGTACCCTAATACTCATCATCATGCGAGCTCGCTACAAGGGGCCCGCAGGCACTGGCATTATCGAGGCGCCAGACTCTGCCACTGTCCAAGATATCGTTGAGGAGCTCCGAGCTCGGACTGGCATTGACAGGTTCATCATTAAATATGGCCCACCAATGGCGATGAGAACCCTGGATTTGGGTCAAGGCGGAGAGATAGCAAGGTCAATAGGTCTCCATGGTGAGACCTTGACTATCGTCCCCGAAGAGGCACCGCCTGTTCCAGTTGCGGCCCAAGCAAGAACCCAGCCCAGCGAGAAACCCGACGACACCAATGTTCCCTGGCCAGGACGCGAAGGAACACTGCGTAGGCCTTCTGATTTTGACGGACGAGGGTGTCATGCTAATTATATCAGTGCTCCGGGTTATGCCAAGCGACAACAGTTGCCTGTTCACTGCCTTCGGAGGCGCCCTGCCAAAGCAAATCCCAGCGCAACAGCTCAGGGCGATGATGGCGGATTACATCACTCAGCATCCCGATGTCTACTCTGAAGCTGTCCTAGGCAGCCCAGTCAGTCAGTACTGCCGCAGTATACAGGACCCGGATCGTTGGGGAGGTGGAATCGAACTGAGCATCTTATCTGCCATATTCGATATACAAATCTGTACATTCGACGTACAGGTGAGCAACCAATTACCACAAAACCCAGCTATAATCTCACCAAGAAAATCTAGGCCCAAAACCTCATCAACTTTGGCGAAGACAAGCGGGATCGATGCGTATTAGTCTACTCTGGGATTCACTACGACCGTGTGGCCTTTAGCTACTCGGACTCCCCATACAACACGACGACGCTCCCACCCGAGATGGACCGGACGGTCTGGCCTACAGATGATGATGAAGTCTTGCAGAAGACCGAGGAACTCGTTCGGAAGCTCAACGCCGCCCATTACTACACTGACACAGAAGGCCTCGTTCTTCGGTGTGACGTCCCTGGATGTGACTGGATTGGAAGTGGCCAGCTCGAGGGTAGAAAACATGCTGAGCAAACCGGCCATGTAGACCTAAGCGAGATCCAAGATATCGAGGGAGACAGCGTCCTACGCAGCTGTGACACACCGGGATGTGATTTCATAGGGCAGGGAGATAGAGCTATCAGACAACATAGTACAGACACTGGGCATGAGCGATCCAGTGTTATCCCTGACTGGTAGTTAGATGCGGGCTGATATCGTGCTGGTAGTCTAGTTGCTACATATCGAATAGTTTGCGAGTCTATTGCCGATGACACTAGCCTGTCCATGATTAACTTGACATCGGATCATCCTCAAGTTGATGTACTTGATCAAACGACCCGTGACACGTCCCACGGCCTGCACGAGTAGAGCTAAGCCCAAAGTGAGACTACCTGCACCGTAGCCCACGAGGTTTGTTGCAACTTACGTGGAATGTCGTTAATATCGTCGTCCTTCTAGTTCTGAATCCCCGTGGATAAAGTACTCGATCTCTTCTGTCAGAAAACCCCATCTTAAACGACATCGCCAATTTTGCGTGCATTCCCAAACTTCAAGTTTGACTCACACTTGAGATGAAATATCCCACCTGCCCTGTGTCCAGTGCGATGTATCTCGTTGGAACTTTGACTTGGTATGTGACATGGGCTGCCAAACATTTGGATTCGAGTAGAGACGTTAATTTTCCTTGCCCGAAGCCTTGGGTTTGTGCAAGGAATCGATGTTTGCCAAGGACATATCCAAAAACTCGTGCTTGTTTGTCCATGTTTGCTGGCTGACGGCAAACTCCTTCATTTGGTCAGGGCGAGGAGGTGGGTCAGTGATCTTGGTGATCAAGTAGGCAGTAGAAGCCTCAGCAATTCCATAGACGAGGACGCCGACAAGGGGAATTTTGACAAGAATGTAGAACCCCAAACCGAAACCAAAGAGGACACCCTCACGGCTGCGGAACCAATTTCGTTTTTGCTCCTTTGTGAGATGGACACGCGCAAAATAGGGCTCAAGCAGCTCTCGCATCAGACTCCTCGAGGAGAAATAGGTTTGCAGAAAGATGACAAGATATCGTCGAGGGAGGAACAGACCCGTTCCGAAGATGACGGAAGCAGGGCCGAGGCCAACCGCGGAGTTGAATGTGTAAAAACTGGCAGCAGGAAGCACAAACGGACCAATGAGTGGTGCAAATGACAGGGAGAAGACGGCAAGTGAGATAGCGCCCTTGCGAACGAAGCGGTAAAGAAACATGCTGACGGCCTGGGCGGTACTCTCGGAATGAGTGCTTCCATCGAAGACACGATACATCTTGAGATTAGGATAGTACATATTGCGAAGGTCGGAGGGATTCTCATCCTTGTGCTTCTGGACATATGTCAAATCCACCCACTCTAGCGACTGCATGAAACTGAGCTCGTTTAGTACACATTGGACATGAGAGGCTGGCACTGTGGCATCGCGGTAGGGACTTACAGGTTGTCCAACGTCGGGACTACGTAACGCATGAGGGCCATAAGAAAGAAGGGGACTTGAAGGACATATTCAGCAACAAAATCGAGGCTGTTGACGATATTGTCATCCCAAGTCACAGAGTCGAGCGACACAAATAGGGAGATGAACCAGAGCAAGACCTTGATCCCGACAATCTGTGAGTGAGGTCAGCGCGGATGTCAAACTCAAACTATCCGACTTGGAACTTACGGGAATGGTGATGATGAGCCTAATGGCAATGCCGGCTGCGACGGCTATGCCAACCTGGCGGTAGTGACTGTTGGTGAAGAGGGCTGGGTTCTGAAGTGCTCGATGGGCTTGAGTTTCGAACACTCGTCAGTATGATGAGTCGTTGGGATCCGTAAATAGAGTGAGTTTACTTGCCTCCAACTAGAGTGAGCTGCGCGCCACGAATGACGGTGTTGACATCAAAGTGAGATAGGTCAAATGCATCCTTGATTTTGGCCTTGTCGACCTGTAACCCTTCACCTGAGCCCATTTTCACCAAGTGGAAGTGGAATACAGTCTCCGGCAGAGAGACAGTATTCCTTCGGCAGCGATAGTCCTTGGCCCTTGAGATGGGGGAGTTGGGTTGAGACGCTGAAACAGGGTATCACAGCCCTGAAAGTCACGCAACGAGCCCACCAAAAGTGCACTTCAGTCACGAGGCGGGTTGATGGGTTTCTCAGGTGTGTATCTCGGACGGTGTGCCGATAAATATGTAAAGGGAGACAATTATGTTGAAGACGGTCGTTCACCGAGCTCGGATGACGGCAATCAGCAGCTACTTGAAGCTTCCCGCTTGGTGCTAGCCTGGCGAGAGGAGGGAGAGCTTGGTGGCGCCGTGGCGGGTGCGTGACGTAGGGCAATTGCGGGCTACTTATGACCAAGTTCCTGAGCTGACATGTGGCAGATGCTGTATTAACCTGCATGAGGCACGGAGGTATGACCCACACAGCTAACATGCAGTGGATCAGCTATCAAACGTGCCACAGATGGGCAATTACAACTCAACTTCATGTTTATGGACTGCAGATATATCTAGTGCGCTGTATTGGTATATAATGGTTGGCTGAGTGGTTAAGACTGGTTCGTGCCAATCTTACGGCACAATGCACAGCCTCAGAACCGGCAATCCATGCCACGGGCTGGAATGCAGTACTGGTATTTGTCGAGAGCAAGTGGATGTATGTTTCCTGCCAAGACGGAAACTTAACGGGGAGGTTTGAAGAAATAATTTGTCTCGTGCATGTCATCTTCCCTCCAGGTTTCTGGGGACAACACAGGTATCCAGTCCCTGAACTAGTAGTATGATGTTGTGTGTAGGTGGCTTGAGTTGTAGGGACCTACCCACCTACTGAAGGTACCCATTAGGTCAGGCACCCGCTGTAGTACGTACTACCTAACTGGCAAGAGTGGGTTAAAGGTGCATGTTAGCGTGCAGCTCTGGGGCAGAAGTGCGAACCGCGGGTGATGACTAATGCTCCCTATCCATGGCCTCCCCGTTTCTTAGAAGCGAAAGGTGCCTCTCTGCTTCGAGACGGACCAGCAGTGATTGTTCGGGTTGATACGAAGCACCGACCTCCCAATCTTCCAAAGTCGTTCGATTGTGATCTCGCACTCTGTTCCACCAACCGCCAGGAAAGCTTACGGCCTAGACTCCCTCTCTCACCTATCTGACTGCCCCCGTTCATCATCATCCATTCACCGCCCAGCGACCCCACGCATACGCGACGCCTTGCGCTGGGAACGCGGACGTCCAAGTAACCCCAACCCCTCGCCGACGTCACGCAACCATGAGACCCGAGTTCAGTCCAGCCCGTTGCGATGCCTAAGTTACAGCCCGGATCAGAAATCATTCGCGCCACCAGAAATACTTACACAAATTACATCGTCCACCATGGATGATTCCGCATCTGCCCATCCGCGTTTCCCGCCGCCGAGGCGGGTTGCGACGGCCCCAACCTCTCTCCCAGAACCAGCTGCCGCCAGCTCTTCTTCGACAACTATGCCTCCACTCTCCGAGGGTATTGTCGAGACTCTCTACAGTCATCCTAACGTTAAGATCATCGCTTTCACCACATCTGGAAGAGTCCCCCGCACAACCGGGCTCTCTAGCGGTGAAGCGCCTGGCACACTCTCGTGGTCTTCCCAAATTGAGAGAACCATTGCTGTTGGTAAGCTTGCGTACTTCCGTTACCTTAAATCAGACTCCTACGCTAACACATTCAACCTTCTCAGGCCAGTTCCGAATATACCGGGCACCGGGGTCTGTCTCCTTCCTAAACTGTGGTTCTGCCTTGCAGCCTATTCTACCCAAAAGTCAGGTTTGGTGTATCGACGAGATAAACAGCAAGTTCATATTGCAGATTCGTCGACCAAACTACTGGAGGATAGAACTTCCTGTAGCCAAGGCAGAGGACATAATCCGGGCCGAAGCACTTCGGGAGGTCTTTGACAAAATCCTCCAGTTTGAGAAGACGGAATGCCCCTTCAAACGGGCTTTCACTGTCGAACTACCCGAGCCACCCGAGACACCAGTCAAGTACAAACCCTGGACGCCGGTACGACGGTCACAAACCAACAGCCTGGTCGCCGATGATGATGACTCCGACTCCGACGACTCCGACGACTCTGAAGACGACTCCGATGAAGATGAAGATGATGATGATGGCTCCGACAATGACTCCGACTCCGACTCCGATGATGATGATGATGATGATGATGGCTCCGACGATGACTCGCAAAATCGACCCGTCTTGAGTCCCGAGGAAGTCTTCACAAACCCTCGAGCCACAACACCGACCCCTCCCCGCAACAGGAATACAAATGACGTAGCAGAAAGCCCAAGCGCGCCATGGTATGTTCGGGCGCAAGTTGATGAATTGGAGACCAAGATAGGGATTGAGGGTACAGAGTTTATGGACATATCCAATGCAACATGCCCCTTGCGCCCGTCAGAGATGCGGGGCCCCGAGAATCGACAGCGAGACCCGAAGGAATCCCGGATCCCAGCCATTGATGATGATGCGTCATGGCAACAGTACGATGATTTCGATTATCCTCGACCGCCAGGACCCCACCTATCGAGCCCAGAGCATGACGGTAATGAATCTCGACATTCACATCATCGTGAAGGCCTACACGTCTCCACGCAGTTTCAAAACTCACCTACCGACTTGACAACCCCTAAGGGACGCGCTGCTCCGGCTGCTTGGCTTGGCGCCGAGACCTCTCAGCTGCAAGATGGGGGGGTGGCTGTGGTACATCCAGAAACCGAAGATGTGGTTTTCGAACTCCACGAGGGCACCGGGAGCCAGGGAGACCAAAGGAAGGCCAGACTCAGGCGAACTGCTGGGTTTGCCATTACAAGATCAGCGACGCTACCATCACATGCGAAATTGGGCACAGACAAGCAGTCAAAACCGAATACCCCGCAAACTCTACGTGGCTCGACTGCTGGTCAATCAAGTAGAACGGCAGAGCAAGATATTCGCCATGGCAGCCAAGACTCTAATCACAGCGTACAGCCCTGGCGTACCCCATCTGTCCCGCAACCGAACGCCAATGGGACGATAGTCGACAACGACACAGCATCGCATGGGGGAGATGTTTCGGAGACGAGGAGCGGCTGGGAGACGGGATCTGAAGGAGGGAGTGCGCTCTCTCATGAGAGCGTTGATACAGCACCAGATGATTTCCCGCCCATTAAGGTGGCAAGCGAGTTCCCTGCTAGTAGCACGTCGGATGTTGCTGAAGAGTCGTCCGCTACGACAGCCATGCCGCAACGGCGTGTCACAAGACACCGAGCAACCACGGGGAGCATTTCAGTACGAAGGCGACCCTTTTCGCCTCTTCCTTCAGCGGCGAACCTTTTTGCCCCCGCCCCACCAGTAGAGCGGCGACCCATGAAAAGCAAGCTGGGACTTCCAATGACCATTATACTCAAGACCCTTGAGATGCTATTGGGTCCTCCAAGCTACCTCATTGCTTTGATGCTTAAGGTGGCTGCGAAGATTATTGCTGGGGAGTGGAGAGGCCTCGTATTTGGATACGGCGACGACGGCGAGGAAATTCCAGTCCAGTGGGATTATTCGGAAGGCGAGCTGAGCGACTTGAGCGATGATGATTCCTATATGGGCGCTCACCACAGCCGGAGTCATCGCCGGCGCTCTCGGGCTGCAACTAACGAAGGGGTGGCTGTGGAGAGCCCTGACGGCTCGGACGATAGCCGGAAGTGGGACGTAGATTGATTAAGAAGTTCGCAAAAGCTTACTTCGTCTTGTAACATTGAAATGTAAGATAGGAGACATCGGAATGACCAGGTGATGTACCGAACTGACGTGTTGTAAGTTGTACGAGTTGAGCCAACGGAGCATGCCTGGGCCGGGGAACACGACTAGCTGGCGTTGGATATTACCGATGAGTCCTCTAATGGGTATTTGCTCCAGGACTAATGCGGGATGGGTTACCATTGAACCTGGCGATGTGACCCGCGCTTGACGATGGGATGCGGATGGACACAGTCGGATGCGAGTTCGGAAGGGAGGCTCATTGTTTCAGATTGGGGTTTTATGCGTGCTCTATTTCGGGCACTGGTGTGAATATCGTAAAGACGAAATATCTATCCAGCGGGAGAAACTTTGCTCACTATTGTTACGTATTTGTCGGTGCCATCGTGCTGTGCCGTGTCAGGGTGCATATGTGTATTGTGTTGTTGAGATGCCACTTGACGGACGAGTACCCAAAACTGGATTATTACAGGCGCCGACTTTGGCAGGTGGAGGTGGAAAACCACGCAGGATACATGCGTGCCATTCGTGCAATGATGCCAGATTAGGAAAAAAGGCAGCTGCCTTGTGGTTGGGCTTGATGAGAATCTTGAAATAACTGCAGATCAGTGCCGCCGTTTCGCGAAACCCGACGGATACGAGAGATGCGATTTAAGTATTAGAAGATTAGCCAAAGGTACATCCACACCCGTTCCATGCTGGTCGATACACCAGGACCTGCGAAAGTGACACACGTTGCTGATCTGTCAGGACCCACTTGTGATGGATCGTATTCTTCACGACAACGCGATTGGCTCATACACCACAGGGCTGATCGAAGGGCTGGTCGTGAGCCAGATGATGTGAAATATTAATCAGATAGTGATGCTCTTTTGCTGGACTATGAACCATTATTTAAGGGACTTGGTCTCCCGGTTCCTGGCGAGAGAAAGGGGACTGCACTATGTTCTGCGTCGAAGTTAGGCACTTGTTACTCCACATCGTCCTTGTTTTGAACACTCCTAACACGAACGATATACAATACATAACCGACGCTCGACCGACGGCGATCTTCACAATCATGTCGAATGGCAAGTACGGTAAGTCTCAATGTACTCTATTAAGATACCTCCCTCCCCGGCTAGAACCATGAAACCTACAGTGATTGACAGTCAGTTAAATTATAGTTGACGGGAGTTACTTCTTCTATGCCCCCAACAAAGGGGCGGCCATTTTCTTCCTCCTCGCCTTCTTGGCATCGGGGGCTTTTCATGTCTGGCAGTGTGTGTAAGTCACCTATACCAATAGCAGGATACCCTCCATGACTCGCCATTGTCCTAACGGGTATATAGAAGGTATAGGTGCTGGAAACTGACGATACTGTTTCCATTCTGTTGTTTGCTCTTCACGGTTGGGTTCACCCTTCGTACATATGGAGCCTACCACTATGACAACCTCAACATCTATATTGCTAGCGTCTGCATTATCTATGCTGCCCCGTAAGTTGCACTCCGCTACCTAAGTACCTATCATCAAACCTTGAGTCATTTGGCTGACGGCGGGCACAGGCCCCTCCTCGAGCTACAAAACTACCACATCCTTGGCCGCATCCTTTATTATGTCCCGTATCACTCACCCCTCCACCCCGGGCGAGTCTTGACGACGTTCGGGTTCATCTCAGGTGTCATCGAGTCACTAAACGGTTGGGGTGCATCGTACTCGGCAAATCAATCGTTGACCGACAGCGAGATCGAGACGGGCCACGCCCTTATCAAGACGTCCTTGCTTCTCCAGATCGTTGTGGCTGTCTTGTTCATCGCCCTGACCGCTGTGTTCCATCGCAGGTGCCTGGCCAATGGCATCAAGAACGACCGCCTAAGCAGCCCGCTGCTGACGCTCTATGTCAGTATCTGCCTCATCCTAGCGCGCACCATCTTCCGCGTGGTAGAGTACTTTGGGGTGGCCAAGCTTCGCATAGGGCCTGGATTCGACCCCATGTCTATGTCACCCATCATTCGCTACGAGTGGTTCTTTTACGTTTTCGAGGCAGCCATTATGCTTATCAACGTGCTCATGTTTAACGTGCGGCACCCCCGGCGGTACCTACCGAAGAGCAACAAGATCTATCTGGCGCAGGATGGCGTGACGGAGGTGGATGGCCCAGGATTCAAGGACCCCAGGCCGTTCTGGCTGACTCTCGTAGACCCATTTGATATCCGGGGCATCCTGAGCGGCCAGTCGAAGCAGGATAGGTTCTGGGAGACTCATGACCAAGGCGTACCGGAAAGCGAAGAGAGAGTCAAGTCAGGTGCCGAGCTGGTATGATGCGGCATCAATACTGCCGAGGTGGCGAGTCGAGGCAGCAGGAGTGCGAACGGAGACGATCGATTTGGCAGTGTTGGCAAATGAATCGCTAACTAGTGCTTCGGCGACCACGGGGATGAATCTGTCTCACTAACCGCCTTCGTCGTCCTTGGTTTGTTGCAGTTGTTAGTTGTGTATGGCGATTCATGGTCTTGTTTGGATTCGGAGTTTGAAAGCCCTTCTATTGTGAATAGAAACACACCCCTTTGCACTCACATCAAGGTACAAGTTTGTCATCTCAGTCACTCACCATGAAGGGTATGAGCGAGAGCCCGAGGGCAATAACTTCCCCATGAAAGTGAGTAAGGGGCGAAACTGACTAAGAAGGGGAAAGGAATGAAGTGTTTGACGATTCCCACTCAGCCCCTTCTAAGTCTTTTCAGTTCCAGGTTAGCCGCGAGACCGATACCGACAAAAGAATGCCTCGTCTAAGACCTAAAACCCTATCTCGCCCACCTACCGTCGAATCTGGCGAGGGTGAAGTTGCGAGACTGAGAATGGGCTGCTTGGCGGGGCGGGCTTGGAGGAAGAGAAATGATTGCTGACGGCGTAGCGCAAGGCGGAGTCGCAGTTCTGGGAGATGATGAGTTGCTAAGAATAGGTATCTCAGGGTGGATCAAGGGGATGCGAGTGTCTTTTACACTGGGCGAGGGAGAGCCAGACGCTTCCCTCCACCAATGTACCCGCCTTCTGCGCCATTTTGGTGGGATTTTCATTCCTTGCCCAAGGCGAGCGTCAATGAGACAAAATGCTTGAGTCTGTTCGGGGACTTGGCGCTGGTTTTCATGCGTAGGAGATGAGGCCGATTCCGTGGCGCACAGATGCAGCCGAACTCGCATGGTAGCGTGGACTAAACGACTTAGTATTGCACTACAAGAATGGGCAAGCAATGCAGAATAGACTCGGATGAAAGCTGCATTCATTAATACAGGACATCGGCGATGGCTATGCATGTTGGTTGTGCGGTGTGGCGTGTTTGAGCCGGTGTCCGTGTTTTTGTTTTGTTTTGTTTGAGGGGATAAGATGAAGCCCTCCTGTGACAATCCTGACAGCCGTCCCCCTTCTGAGATGAGACGGGCAAAGAGCCTGAGCCCATGTCCTTCGTACGCAGTGCGGCAGTGGTCCTTTTACGAAGGATGCGGCGATGAAGTCGTCAGGGTTAGGCACCCTTGACAATCGAGGCAACACAGCCACATGATGCCCCCCACAGCTTAGTCCTCACGTCAAGGGCATTTACAACGGCAAGGGACGGGCACTAATAATACCAAGTTCATCATTTGGAACTTTGTGCTGAGATAATGAGATGAACGAGGTTAAGGTATGGGTGTGGGTGATGGATATGACGTTGGATTAATAGGTGCCGCCTGCAGTTGCGTCTCATCTCAGCACAGTTGAAGCCAGCTTAGAGCTCAAAGCTCAGAGCTTAGAGCTAATAATCACTAATCACGGTACTCCGTACGGGGTAGAGGTGCAAGAATCCTTCAAACATGCAATTGTCTCCGTCCACGTAGTAGATCCCCTTCGGAAGGATCGACGCCTGGGACCCTCCACTCCCCGGCCCATTTGTCAAGAGTCGGTTGATGCTCCAGAGATCCATCGTCTGCCACCCGTCATCCCATATTTGTCTGGCGCTCATCTCCCTGGAACCCTGGAGAGCATGTTCCCCCTTCCCCTCCCGGAACTTAGTGCGCACCCTCGTAGCCTGAATAGATACACAAGTACTGCACATACGTAGTCGGTTCACATTTGCTGTCTAGTTCATTTTCGCCTGATGATTGTTTCTCCCGTTCTGCTTTCCCTGATAATTCTTCTTCCTGTTCTACTTTCTCCCTTTCTACATTACTTGTGCATGTTTAGCTATACACATCTTCGAGTCGACGAAGCACGAATCAAATCGAACGAGAGAGCCGACAGTCAACATACGACCAAGTGATCGGTCCAGAAGCGGGAACGAAGGAGAATACCAATTGTCCTTGTTCACAAGAAGCAAGACGTCCCAGCATCACCGTCTGCCGCCTCCGCTGCAGTCTAAAATAAGGGACAAGCGAAGCCCGCGCTCTGATTAACAGTCATCTTTCGCCCTTCGCCACAGCCAGCCTGACTTGATTAACAAGGTACTAGCGGAGCAGCCCAGCAATACCCAGGGCACATGCGCCAAAACTTGTACTATTATGACAAGCGCCGACCTCAGCTGAGCACTGACACCACACGCGACGCCCCCTTCTCCGCCACAACGACCAGCACCAGTTAGTGGCTAATTATTACGCTGCTGACCGTTAACTGGGCTTGACAGACTGGGTGGTGAGTCAATTCATAGGTTGTGGGAAATTTGATTGGGGCTGATGTTTTGCTTCGAGATCAAAGAGGGAGAAGAGAAAAAGAGGCAAAAGGAGCCGCTGGGACAGCCTTGACTCAACCGAGTCATTGGTCTTCTTCTCGATCGTTCGTCCACTCACTCACTTAATCATTGCAGAGAGGCCGGCCGACTACTTCGCCACTGGCCACTGATCTCGCCTTGTCTATTCGACTCGACCATGCCATTCCCTTTCGGAGAAGCAAACACTGTAACTACCCGCCAACAAAATATCTTCTGTTCCCCGGCCTCCCGATCTCTCCCCAAGAACCCATACGAAAGGAAAAGCATTGGTCTCTGGTGATAATCAACGGGGGATCAGAAGAGACCACACAAGACCACCAGGCTTTGTGGACCATATCATTGACGGCCCACCACCGCAAGATCCATTCCAGAGCCGCCACTCCCCAAATCACTCCACAAAGCCCGATCGACGGGCTACAAAGCTCCGTATCTTTGGCTTGGTCTCCTCGCCTCTCCGACACTGGTTAGCTGAACACCAGACCAGACTGGGTGGCGAACCAGGTGCTCGCATTCCACACACCGGCCGAAAGCAGTCAAAGTTCCAATCCTACAATAAATACAGCGCTCCAAACTCGCTCCCCAGCCGTTCTCCCCGCCCACTTGAGCTTCGGTCCCCCACCTACGGAGCATTTTGGCCGCTACTTCGCCTGGAACCCCAGTCGCCGCCTCCTTCAAAGGATGGGCACGAGGTGGGCTACTCAATCCCTCCACTCGGCCAGCTATCCATCCTCGACTTCTCTTCGTCCAATTTCTCTGCTGCCGTCCTCCTCCTCTTCATCTTTACCGCCGTCATCTTTGCATCCAATATCCCCACCATATTACTCCACGTCGCATCTTCCCCGGGCCCCGCCGCTCTCAGCATCCTTACCTCCGGCCTCCGCTGCCGTCCCCGTCCCCGTCTCCGCCCCCGCCTCCGATCCTGTCTCGGCCTCGGCTTCGGGATCTTCCTCACACAATACGATCCACCTCACTAGAGAATTATCTGTCGACCTACATCTCCGGCCGCGATCAACTTCCGCGTCTCAGCATCAACCACGTCCGCGCTCTCACTCTAGTGCTACCCCATCTCGATCCCCCCCGGACATATTCGTCAACGATCATCTCCTTCCCGGCGTCGTCACTATGGCCGAGCGGCCTGCCATTTACGTCCATTTCGAGTTCGGGGTTGCGTGGACACCCCGACACAATCCTCGAAATCGCCAACTCACTTACATGTCCAAAAACATGCGAGATCGAGCAAACCAATTCCCGCGACAACTCCCCCCCTCAAACACGAACTACTTGACCAATTCCATCACATATCACCAACCACCTCAACCTCAAGCCCAAGTCCAACCATACTATCAAACCCATGTACCTACTCAAAATTCACAGCAACCGCATTTCCCCAGGGAGGTCGTAGTTGTGGCTCCACCAATCCAGCAACAGCAACAGCAGGAGCAACAAACATATCCTCAAACCCATCAGTGGCAAGCCTTGCACCCTCAACGAACGTCGCGCACACATAGCAGAAGTTCTCATGAGCGTGGAAGCTCCGCTCCTCCCCCCCTCAATAGTAGTCCTTGGGACACTAACCCGGAACCTTCATATACCAATCCAGTGGCCAACAATCTGCCACGAAATCAGAGGCCCACACATGAAGCTGAAATATGGAAAGCACTCCCAGCAACTCCAAACCAATTTCGACTAGGCGAGGATGGAATGCCATGGTCTTCCTGGACCTTTCCTATGGGGTATGCCGACGATGACAACGAGGATAGTGACGACCAAGGTTGTCGACGACGAAGCACGCCACAATTCTCAGAAACATTGCCGGAGTCCTCACGTCGGTCTGATCCTAGCGACCGCGATAAGGGCAAGGTACGAGAGATGCAGTCCTTAGCTGCAGCCTTGGTCACAGTCGACAACGGCTTCGAGGACCAATGGTGGTACCAGGGACCTCGCCTCGTCAATATCGGAGGCAGCATGCTCCCAACAACGACGAGCACGATGACCGCCGCTGACGAGCACGATATTGCTGACGGCACTGTTGCTTGGGTGGCCTCAAACCAAGACCAGTTGAACCAACAAAATAGAGCACATCAAGAAGAGGACGTTGTCCACCCTTCTTGGGCTTCCTTCCAGCTCAACTCACCTCGATCGAGCCTTGCGGATATCGTCTCACCTGTGAGCGATTTCTCAAGCCCTGTGTCCGGTTACCAAGGACTCCATCGGTCTTTAACCACTCGGTCAGATGAGCTCCATATGTAACAGGTTTAAAGTAAATATAAATAGTAATTTCTTAAATTTTATAAAAAAAATATACATCAATTTGTATTATTTAGGAGTGATGCCTTCAAATCTCTCTTGGGTAAGGCAAGGGAGTAGCTGAAGCCAAGCCTTGAAGTAATATAAGTTAGCTATTCTTTATGGAAGTTTCCTAAACAGCAGTCTCAAGTTATCACAGTCTTTCCACGCAGATCGCATCTGCTCATGACATTGTGCAACAGTGGCATTCAACGCCAAGGCAGAATGCTATAAAGGACATTTGGGGCTGGAAAATCGGGCTGAGGTCGAGCGGCATGAAAGGAAAAGCCCGGTCTGCATTGCCCTGCCAATTCTTTCCTCATCAATTGCATTGTTTGCAATGATAGCAGCAGACCTCTTTGCTGACCCATGGTGCAACCCCTGTCCACTCCATCTCCCCTTTCTTCCTCTTCATCAGCCCGCTACCGAACGGTTCCTCAAAATGAATCGCCAGCTGAAGCCGACAGTGAGCCAACGGTGAAAGAAGGCTCAATCCCAACCATCAAAACCAAGGTGGCTTGAACGCCATATTGTTGATCGAGACCGGTACTGGTGATGATAGCCTAACGCAGGTGTCCAACGATATCCAAGACAATCACCCTCGGTTTGTCAAACAGGGCCTCGACTTTTCCACTTTTGTAACGAACTACTTCTATTATTAGAATTCGCCATAGCCGTCTTCCATCTTGATGCGTCGGACGTAAATGAACAGGCTTTTGCAAGGTGGCGAAATGCCATAACAGTCGTCAGTGCTTTCCAGTTCCTCCTTCAGTTATCGTGTCTAAGTAACCGTCGGTAGCTTGCAACCCTGTTCCCAATTCTTTTTGCCTCCACGGTCAGCCGCTTCGTTTGCGAAATCGCGCGATGAGGGAAGCTGGAGAAGGGTTCGACGATGGGCACACTAGAACAGCTGGTGGGAAGCCGAAGGGTCGGGGCTACACTTCACACTCGATTCAAGCTATGCCTCTTCAATCCGCTCGGCGTTTCTTTGCTCCTTGTCTGGGCCTTCTCGCCTCTCGGCGCTCAGTCACTCCTCCGTGTGCTTGGATCGCACCTTCATCCCAAAATAGAACCCTCATTGATCATACACTTCAATACGGGGCAACTCGAGCTGGCCGATGGAATCAATCATAGAAGTGAGGTGAGCTTCATTGTGGTGGTCGGGCTGAGCAATGTGAACATGCGAAGAATGTTGACTTTGAGGCGTATGGATTTGCCGGGCTTTGGACCCTGAGCGGACATTTTCGCGGTTGTGGAATTCTTGCTGGATAGCTGGATCGAGATTGGGGTCGGCCAGGTCGACATCGGGCATAAATTTGTGAAGCAGCGACTCGGAGCGCTGAAGACGACTTTCCAAGGCTTCGATGTATTGCGGTGCGGGGATTCTCCTGCCGTTAAAAGGCGCCCATCTCAAGCAATAAAAGGCTATGGATACTCTGGGGATATCCACGAAATGGGGGACTTCGAGGATTCTCTTCTCGCCAACTGGTATAATGCTCTGTTGTTGATACCAGGAATACCCGAGACAAACGCTATGGGCCTCTGGGAAACCTGAAGATCCCCTTTCTCTCACAGGAACAGGGCGGCGAATCTAGTAGTGGTGACTGGACCGACGTGACTTGGAGCCCAGACTTAGGCTCATACTCTGTCATTGTTGGAACTGCAGTTACGAATGTGTCGGTCGGCAACACGACTTTGTCCCTCGAGTCAAGCTCCCTCGATCTCGATTGTGCGATGACAGTGATACAGGCTTGAATGTCTCGAAAACAAGAAGAAACCATAGCTGAGACGTTTCCATCACAACGCCGCCATATACAACGGGCAAAATGGTTCCCGGCATGGTTACAACCCCAATAGAATAACCGACAATCGGGATGGGACCTTCGCTATTTAGAGCATCGCGATTGATGGATTCGTGGATAGCTACTGCTTCGATGATCTCTGGGAGAAGAGGCCAGAGTTGAGGAATCTCCTTCCTACTGTAGTCATGTTTAAAGAAGAGAAGGGAATTCAAGTCCAACCGGCCCAGCTACTTTTTCAGGCAGACCTCAATTAGCATGGAAATTCGCCAAGTGTCGTTGCCAAAGCTTACTGACAAACACAACAAGTATATGTCGAGTCCCGTGTCAAGTGTTCCCGCAAGACTAGTTCAGCAAGACAGAACTGCACCGTTATCGCGCAGCGCCCTTGACGGCGCGGCGCCTATGCAGCACACCTATTTTGCACTTTGCATTCCCAAACGCCTTCCACGAAGTTTCCAAGACAATGCCACTAGCGACTCGCACTCAGTTGAACCGGAACCAGCAACCAGACCTTGCTCTTCAGTATCTAAGTAATCTAAAAATGAGCGATAGTTTTTAATCGGCCATTAAAGGCGGCTTCGAAAACGTCAGTCGGCTTGTTTTCAATCGTAGGCTATCTTGGATACTTACTATATGCTTTATTTTAAGTTAACAATTCGTTCTATCTAGCGCAGGGCATGAAGGCAGTAGTATTAAAAATAGAATTAACTTAAAATATTATATAAATTTTAAATATAAAGCTTATTTTATTTAAGGTTATAATCCTTAGTAGTATATACTTAGAAAGGGACTAGAGGTTAAATAGTTAAAAAATTAATAAATAATTAATAATAAATAATAATATAAAGGCTTAAAACCTAAGCTTAAAGTAATAGTAATTTAAAATAACTAGAGTTTTTATTATATTAAAGTTTAAGCCTTATTATTATATTTAACCTTTTAAAATATATTAAATAATTAAAAAAGTTAGATAAAAAAGTAAATAAAAAAGCTAAATATTAAAAAGTAAAATTATTATATAATAAAAGCTTTATAAAGACTTTATATATATTATATTTTAAGCTTATTATAGTTTTAAGTTATAATTTAACTTTTTATAATTTTAAATTATAATTTAACTTAATTATAAGAGTTAATTTATTAAAGTATTATATAAGAGATTTAAAAGTAAGTATAAAGTAGTATATAAGCATTCACTTAGTAATTACTTAGTAAGCTCTTATTAAAAAGCTAGTTTAGCTTATATTATATAACTTTTTATTTAAAAAAACTATAGTTTTATTAGCTTTAATTCTTATAATTATTTCTTTCTTTTTTAAGCTATATTCTAAAGTATAATTCTTATACTTGTATTATTTAAATAATAAAGTTATTATTTATATATTTAATATATATTTATTATTAAATTTATAGTCCTTAGTAGTAAATATTTAGAAAGAGGCTAGAGATTAAAGAGTTTAAAAAAAATATAATTAATAGTAAATAATAGTATAAAGGTTTAAAACTTAAGCTTAAAGTAATAGTAACTTAAAATAACTAGAGTTTTTACTATATTAGAATATAAGCTTTACTATTCTATTTAACTCTTTAAAATATATTAAATAGCTAGAAAAGCTAAATAAAAAAGCTAGATAAAAAAGCTAAATAAAAAAGCTAAATATTAAAAAGTAAAATCATTATATAATAAAAGCCTTATAAAAGCTCTATATTTATTATATTCTAAATTACTTTATTATAATTCTAATTTATACTTATATTATAATTTAGCTTTTTATAATTCTAATTGTATTATAATTTAAATTATTAAAAAATAACTCTTTATAATTTAACTAATTTATAATAAATACTATAATAAATATTTAATATAATATATTTTATACTTTTAATAACTTAAGTTTTAATAATTATTATACTCTTTTTATTAAAGTTATAGTCCTTAGTAGTGCACACTTAGAGAAGAGCTAGAGGTTAAATAGTTAAAAAAAAAAAAAATTAATAGTAAATAATAGTATAAGGGCTTAAAACCCAAGCTTAAGGCAATAATAACTCAGAATGACTAGAGTTTCTATTACATTAGAGTACAAGCCTTACTATCCTATTTAACCCTTTAAGATATATTATTAGAAAAGCTAGATAGAAAAGCTAAATAGAAAAGCTAAATAGAAAAGCTAGATAGAAAGGCTAAATATTAAAAGGCAAAATCATTATATAATAAAAGCCTTATAAAGGTTTATTATATTTTAAATTACTTTATTATAATTCTAAGTTATAATTTAACTCTTTATAATTCTAATTATATTATAATTTAACTTATTAAAGACTAAAATAAATATTATAATAAATATTTAATATAATACACTCTATACTCTTAATAACTCACTATTAAAACCACTATTCAGACTTTTATTTCTATACTACTGCGTTCCTCATTATTACATTTCTATATAGTTATGTATTTACATTGCTTAAGTTATCTTAAGACGAAGGACTCAATTGATTAGTCAACCTAGTTATAAATAGACTCTTATCTCTCTTCCCTTATAGAACCTTCTTCTACTAAATCCTTTAACCTATTATAGTTAATATTAAAAGTGACTATAGTAAGATTCCCTTAGTTTCTAACACAGTTATTACTCCTTTAGCTGTATATTGATTAGTATAAGGTCAGCTTATAACTATATAACTTATATATTATAGTTAGTGCTCTTTAAGTTATTAAAGAAGGCATTATTAATAGTTATTATTTCTTTCCTTACTTTCTTTTAAGCTAATTCTTTTAATAAGACTTACTCTATCTTAATCTATTAGATTATATCCTTATTTAATAGGGCTTATAAGAATAAGTTCTTTTAAAAGATATAATAATTAAAGATTATTAGCTAAATAAGCCTCTTATAATTAAACTAACTAAACTTAGCCTTTATTATATATTCTAAGCTAAATAAGTAAAATACTCTTTATAGCTTAAGAAGTAAGCTTTAATCTTCTTTAATTCTTTTAATTAATATATATATAAGATAATTCTTATATACAAATATTAGTAAGGGTCTACTAGGCTATTATATAATATACTATATGCATATTATATTATTTATTTAGTTAGGGGGGGTTATTATAAGTTAGTTATATTATAAGCAGGTAGCTTAAAAATAAAGCTAATCTCTAATAAGTTGAATTGTGATTATTGAATTGCGATGTGATTAGAATTGCGACGAGCCCTCACAGGGCTTTTATTATATAACGATTTTGCCTTCTGATATCTAGCTTTTCTATCTAGCTTTTCTATCTAGCTTTTCTATCTAGCTTTGTAGCTACTTAACGCATTTTAAAGGGTTGATTAGGATAGTAAGGCTTGCACTCTAATGTAATAAAAACTCTAGTCATTCTGAATTACTATTGCCTTAGGCTTAGGTTTTGGGCCCTTATACTATTATTTACTATTAGTTTTTTTTTTTTTTTTTTTTTTACTATTTAACCTCTAGCCCCTCTCTGAGTATGCATTACTAAAGACTATAACTTTAAAAAAAAATACTTTTAATAACTCAGGTTTTAATAATTACTATACTCTTTCTATATATAACCTAAATACTAAGCTTAGTAAGAATATAGAAATTCTTAATAAGCTAAAGACTATAGTAATAAATTATAGTCTTAAAAAAACTAGAACTATTAAGACTTAATAACTCTCTAATAGTAAGTAGGTTATTTTAGTAATCTTTAAGACTAAGGTATTCTTAAGACTATACTTTTTTAAAAGTAATTAATAATTTAAGAACTAAATTAAAAATAAATAATACTTTTTAAAATAACTAATAGTAAAGCTAATAATTAAAATATCTTTAGAAGAAATAATATTTTTAAAATTATTAGCTAATATTAATAAAGAGTAAATAATATAAGTTATAAGTAATATAACTATTATTAATATATAAAAAGACTAAGAATAATAAAAGGATATAATAAAAAGAGGTTTTATTAATAAGTTTTTAATAGTTAAAAGAAGAAGAATAAGAGTCTATTTATAACTAAGTTAATTAATTAATTAAATCTTTTATTTTATAATAACTTAAGTAATATAAATATATAATTATATAAAAATATAATAATAAGGAATATAATAATATAAAAATAAAAGTCTAAATAGTAATTTTAATAATAATACTCTTTTTATATATAATTTAAATATTAAATTTAATAAAAATATAAAAACTTTTAATAAATTAAAAGCTATAATAATAAAATATAGTTTTAAAAAAATTAGAATTATTAAGATTTAATAACTTTTTAATAATAAATAAGTTACTTTAGTAATTTTTAAAATTAAAGTATTTTTAAAATTATATTTTTTTAAAAGTAATTAATAATTTAAAAATTAGATTAAAAATAAATAATACTTTTTAAAATAATTAATAATAAAATTAATATTTAAAATATTTTTAAAAAAAAAAATTCTTTAAATTATTAATATATAAATTAATTAATAATTATATTAAAAACTAAAAGAATTTTAAAATAATTAAAGAATTTAATAAAAGAAGATTAGTTTTTAATAGTTAAAAGAAAAGGAATAAGAGTCTATTTATAATTAGGTTAATTAATTAATTAAGTCTTTTATTTTAAAATAACTTAAGTAATATAAATATATAATTATATAAAAATATAATAATATAAAAATAAAAGTCTAAATAGCAGTTTTAATAGTGATTTAAAATAATATAAATTATAATATAATAAGTTAATTAATTATAAATATATTAAAAGTCTAATTATTTAATATAATAATAAAAATATAGTCTTTTTTTTTAAATATAAGAATATTATAAAATAGTATTATAATAAGTTAATAACTTTCTTAATATAAGTAAAGGTTATTCTTAATTAAAATAAAGATTTATATTATTAAACTATTTTATAATAAAGACCAGCGCTATTAAAACCGCTATTCAGACTTTTATTTTTATATTTTTATATTTTTATATTATATATTTATATTATTTAAGTTATCTTAAAATAAAAGACTTAATTAATTAATTAACTTAATTATAAATAGACTCTTATTTCTTTTCTCTTAATTATTAAGAATTAACCTTCTTTTATTAAATCCTTTAACTTATTATAATTAATATTAAAAATAATTATAAAATTCTCTTAGTTTTTAATATATTAATTATTTTATATATTAATAATAATTATATTATTTATAACTTATATTATTTATAACTTATTAATATTAATTAATAATTTAAAAAATATTATTTTTTTAAAAGTATTTTAAATATTAACTTTATTATTAATTACTTTAAAAAATATTATTTATTTTTTAATTTAATTCTTAAATTATTAATTATTTTTAAAAAAGTATAATCTTAAGAATACTTTAATTTTAAAGATTATTAAAGTAACTTATTTATTATTAAAAAGTTATTAAATTTTAATAGTTTTAATTTTTTTAAGATTATATTCTATTATTATAGCTTTTAATATATTAAGGGTTTTTATATTTTTATTAAGCTTAGTATTAAAATTATATATAAAAAGAGTATAATAATTATTAAAACTTAAGTAATTAAAAGTATAGAATATATTATATTAAATATTTATTATAATATTTATTATAATTATTCTTTAATAAATTAAATTATAATTTAAAATTATAATAAGTTTAAAATATAATAAATATAGAAGTTAGCTTTTTTTATAAGGCTTTTATTATATAATGATTTTACTTTTTAATATTTAACTTTTTTATTTAGCTTTTCTATTTAGCTTTTTTATTTAGTTTTTTATTTGGCTTTTTAATTACTTAATATATTTTAAAGAGTTAATTAAAATAGTAAGGCTTATACTTTAATATAATAAAAACTCTAATCATTCTTAATTATTATTTTAAGCTTAGGTTTTAAGCCTTTATATTATTATTTACTATAAGTTATTTTTATTTTTTTTACTATTTAATCTCTAGTCTCTCTTTAAGTATATACTACTAAAGGACTATAACTTTAATAATAAAGACTAGATTATAATTAAATATAAATTAAAAATAATATAAAGATTTAAAAATAATAATAGCTTTTAAATAAAGTCTTTTATATATTACTTAGTTTTAATTATATTATTAAATTAATAAACCTTAAGTATTTTAAATAATCTTTTTTAAAAGCTAGTTTTAAATATATAAATAAAGTATAAATAGTATTAATTATAAAGCTTATAAAACTAATAATAAATTAATAGAAATTAATTAAAGATTATAAAGTTCTAAATTATAATACTATTTATAATTAATAAAGTAAAATTACTATTTTAATAAATTATATACTTATTTATAATTAATAATTAAAATTAAAATAATTTAATTAACCTTTTTACTATTAAAATTATTATTTAAACTTTTATTTTTCTATTATTATATTCTTTATTATTATATTTTTATATAATTTTTTTTTAAAGTTATAGTCCTTAGTAGCGCATACTTAGAGAGAGGCTAGAGGTTAAATAGTAAAAAAAAAAAAAACTAATAATAAATAATAGTATAAAGGCTTAAAACCTAAGCCTAAAGTAATAGTAACTTAGAATAACTAGAGTTTCTACTATATTAAGGTATAAGCCTTACTATCTTAATTAACTCTTTAAGATATATTAAGTAATTAGAAAGCTAGATAGAAAAGCTAGATAGAAAAGCTAGATAGAAAAGCTAGATATTAGAAGGCAAAATCATCATACAATAAAAGCCCCATGAGGGTCACTTCGTCGCATTCCAAGTTACCTCATCGCAATTCTAATGCTTTATAATTCATCGCAATTTAACTGCTCGCAATATAACTAACTTATAATAACCCCCCCTGACTAAACAAATGATATAATACGCATATAGTGCATCGCACCATAGCCTAGCAGACCCTTACTAATACTAGTATATAAGAATCGTCTTATATATATACTAATTAAAAGAATTAAAGAAGATTAAAGCCTGCTTCTTAAGTTATAGAGAGTATTTTATCTATTTAGCTTAGAATATATAATAAAAACTAAGTTTAATTAGCCTAATTATAAAAAGCTTATTTAATTAGTAATTTTTAATTATTATATTTTCTAAGAGAACCTATTTTTATAAGCTTTATTAAATAAGGATATAATTTAATAGATTAAAATAGAGTAAGTTTTATTAAAAGAATTAGTTTAAAAAGAGAAATAAAAGGAAATAATAACTATTAATAATGCCTTCTTTAATAACTTAAAGAGCTATAATATATAGGTTATATAGTTATAAGCTAATATTATACTGATTAATATATAGCTAAAGGAGTGATAACTGTATTAGAAACTAAGGGAATCCTAAGTTAAAGAATTTAATAAAAGAAGGTTTAAAAGAGGAGGGATAAGAGTCTATTTATAACTAAGTTAATTAATTAATTAAGTCCTTTATCTTAAGATAACTTAAGTAATATAAATATATAACTATATAGAAATATAGTAATATAAAAATAAAAGTCTGAATAGTGATTTTAATAGTATATTATATAATTATATATTTATATTATTTAAATTATTATAAAATAAGAGACTTAATTAATTAATTAATTTAATTATAAATAAATTCTTATTTCTCTTTTTTTATATTAATAAAATCTCTTTTTATTATATTCTTTTATTATTTTTAGTCTTTTTATATATTAATAATAATTATATTATTTATAATTTATATTATTTACTTTTTATTAATATTAATTAATAATTTAAAAAATATTATATTTTCTAAAGATATTTTAATTATTAATTTTATTATTAATTATTTTAAAAAATATTAATTATTTTTAATTTAATTTTTAAATTATTAAATACTTTTAAAAAAGTATAATCTTAATAATACTTTAGTTTTAAAGATTATTAAAGTAATTTATTTATTATTAAAAAATTATAAAATTTTAATAATTCTAATCTTTTTTAAAATTATAATTTATTATTATAATTTTTAATTTATTAAAGGTTATTATATTTTTATTAAGATTAATATTTAAATTATATATAAAAAGAATATAATAATTATTAAAATTTAAATTATTAAAAATATAAAATATATAATATTAACTATTTATTATAATATTTATTATAAATTAATTAAATTATAAAGAGTTAGTATTTAATAAATTAAATTATAATTTAAAATTATAATAAGCTTTAAATATAATAAATATAAAGCCTTTATAAAGCTTTTATTATATAATAATTTTGCCTTTTAATATCTAGCTTTTCTATTTAGCTTTTAATTTAGCTTTTTTTTTTAGCTTTTTTAATTACTTAATATATTTTAAAAGGTTAAATAAAATAGTAAGGCTTATACTTTAATATAATAGAAACTCTAGTTATTCTAAATTACTATTACCTTAGGCTTAGGTTTTAAGCCCTTATACTATTATTTATTATTAATTATATTTTATTTTAACTATTTAAATCTCTAGCCCCTTTTTAAGTATATATTAGTAAGGACTGTAACCTTAATAGTGTTTATAAGCTTATATATATACTATAAAATTCTTAAATTAATAGTTTTATGTTTAAAAAGTCTTAATCTTCTTTTTCTTATATATAATACTTTTTACTTTTTAATATTATTAAAATATATTTTTTTATAAAAAGTATATAAAAAAGAATATTCTTAATCTAATTATTTAAGTCTATTAATCTTTTAATTATAAATATTAATATTTCTTTAAGCTTTAATACTTTATTTTAATTAAAAAAAAGCTAATTATATTATATTCTTATTATAAATATATTATTAGATTTAACCTTTTAAAAAGTAAGAAAAAAAGCCTTTAATATTTATAATATATTCAAGATTATATTATAGTATTTTTAAATAATATATAATAAATTATAACTTATATTTTATTATATTCTTTTATTTATATTCTTAAGATATATATTTTTTAATATAATAAGAATGAATTACTACTTAAGGATTTTTAAAACTTTTATTAATATATTATTATAAAGTTAAAAAAGCTTTAATATAATACAAAAAGGATAATATATATTACTTTATTATTAATTAATTATAGTCCTTAGTAGTATATATTTAGAAAGAGGCTAGAGGTTAAATAGTAAAAAAATAAAAAAATAACTAATAATAAATAATAGTATAAAGGCCTAAAACCTAAGCCTAAGGCAATAATAACTCAGAATGACTAGAGTTTTTATTATATTAAAATGCAAGCCTTACTATCTTAATTAACTCCTTAAGATGCATTAAGTAGCTAGAAAGCTAAATAAAAAAGCTAAATAAAAAAGCTAGATATTAGAAAGTAAAATCATTATATAATAAAAGCCTTATAAGGGTTACTTTATTATATTCTAAGCTTATTATAATTCTAAGTTATAATTCAATTACTACTTTATAATTCCTATTATATTATAATTTAACTGCTTATAATATAACTAACTTATAATAACTCCCTCTAATTAAATAAATAATATAATATATATATATAGTATATTATATAATAGTTTAATAAACCCTTACTAATACTAATATATAAGAATTATCTTATATATATATTAATTAAAAGAATTAAAGAAAAATAAAACTTACTTTTTAAATTATAAAGAGCATTTTAATTATTTAGCTTAAGATTTATAATAAAGGCTAAGTTTAACTAATTTAATTATAAAAAGCTTATTTAATTAATAATTTTTAGTTATTATATCTTCTAAGAGAATCTATTCTTATAAGCTTTATTAAATGAAAATATAATTTAATAGATTAAAATAAAGTAAGTCTTATTAGAAGAATTAGTTTAAAAAGAAGTAAGAAAAGAAATAATAACTATTAATAATACCTTCTTTAATAACTTAAAGAGCTATAATATATAGGTTATATAATTATAAGCTGATTTTATACTAATTAATATATAACTAAAGGAGTAATGCATTAAAAACTAAGGGAATTTCTATTATAATTACTTTTAATATTAATTATAATAGATTAAAAGATTTAGTAAAAGAAGGGTTTATAAAAGAGGAGGGATAAAAGTCTATTTATAATTAGGTTAATTAATTAATTAAGTCTTTTATCTTAAGATAACTTAAGTAATATAAATATATAATATAGAAACGCTATAATATAAAAATAAAAGTCTGAATAGCGGTTCTAATAGCGATCTTTATTATTAATATTAATATTATTAAAATAAATTAAAAAAAAGTAATTTATAGAATTCTTTATATTATTTATAATTATATAATTTATACAGAGCTTTCTTTATAAAATACTATTTATATTACTTTTATTATATTTTAAATAAATTATAGTTTAGATCTTTTAAAGTTAGTTTAAATTAAAAATTTATTAATTAGTTTATAATAATCTTAAGTAAATAACTCTTTAGTTAATAATAATAATATTTTAAAAGATCCTTTATAATTATAAATTAAATTATATAATAATATAAATATTAAATTTAATAATAATAGCTAAAGTAATAAAAATAATATTACAATATTTAAAGAGATTATTAATAAAGTATTTCTATTTAATATATTTCTTTTTAATACTTTTCTTAAAATTAATAATATTAATAAGTTTAAATTCTTTTTTATTATAATAAGTTATAATTATAAAGAATTACTATTTAATAATAATATTATTAATAAGAATATAATTAAGGTTATAGTCCTTAGTAATGCATACTTAAAGAGAGGCCAGAGGTTAAATAGTAAAAAAAAAAAAATAACTAATAGTAAATAATAGTATAAGGGCCTAAAACCCAAGCCTAAGGCAATAGTAACTCAGAATGACTAGAGTTTTTACTGCATCAGAGTGCAAGCCTTACTATTCTAATCAACCCTTCGAAATGCATTAAGCAGCTAGAAAGCTAGATAGAAAAGCTAGATAGAAAAGCTAGATAGAAAAGCTAGATATTAGAAGGCAAAATCATCATATAATAAAAGCCCTATAAGGGTTTATTATATTTTAAGTTACCTTATTACAATTCTAAGTTATAATTTAATAATTATAATTCAACTTATTAAAGATTAGCTTTATTTTTAAGCTACTTACTTATAATATAACTAACTTATAATAACTCCCCCTGATTAAATACATAACATAATGCGCATATAGCGCATTATATAATAGTCTAATAGACTCTTACTAATACTAGTATATAAGAATCGTCTTATATATATACTAACTAAAAGAATTAAAGAAGATCAAAGCCTGCTTCTTAAGCTATAAAGAGTATCTTGCCTATCTAGCTTAGAATATATAATAGAGGCTGAGTTTAGCTAGCCTAATTATAAAAAGCTTATTTAGCTAATAATCTTGAATTACTATATCTTCTAAAAGAATCTATTTCTATAAGCCTTATTAAATAAGAATATAATCTAATAGATTAAAATAAAGTAAGTCTTATTAAAAGAATTAGCTTAAAAAGAAGTAAAGAAAGAAATAATAACTATTAATAATACTTTCTTTAATAACCTAAAGAGCACTAACTATAATATATAGATCATGTAATTATAGGCTGACCTTATGCTAATTAATATATAGCTAAAGGAGTGATGTATTAGAAACTAAGAGAATCCTACTAGAATGGTTAAAGGATTTAGTAGAAGAAGGTTTTAAAAGGGAGGAGGGATAAGAGTCTATCTATAATTAGGTTAACTAATTAATTAAGTCCTTTGTCTTAAGATAATTTAAGTAATATAAATATATAACTATATAGAAATGCAGTAATAAGGAACGCAGTAGTGTAGAAATAAAAGTCTGAATAGCGGTTTTAATAGCGAGAGAATATAATTACTTTTATTAAAGTAAATAAAAATATATATATAGAACTTTATATTTATATTAATTATAAAGCTAATTTAATTAATTTATTAAATAAAGCCTTAGTTTTTTATTAAAGCTTTTTTAAGTCTTCTTTTATATAATATTAACAGTTTTAAATACTATAAAAGTATAATATACTCTTTTCTTTTTATTATATCTTTTTCTTTTTAATATTTAATATAAAAATATAATTAAATAATTATAGTATTAATATATTTAATATAAAGAAATAAGTATTCTTATAAATTAAATAATTATTTTAATTTTTAATTATTCTTTAAGGAATGAAAGGTCTATTAAACAGGACACATATAGTAGCAATTCAGCAGCGCTCATTAGTTAGGTCTACTTACTACTATTAGCTATAGGTTATATAAATTATATATAACTTATATATAAATTTCCTATAACTTTTATATAAGCTAGCCTTAATTTAAATACTAATAGACATAGCTTAATTATAATTAAGTTATAAAGATTATATATATATAACTTTCTTATAAGTATAGTCATTTTTTATAGTTAAGTAAAGTATTATTTATATAATCTTAATACTTTAATATCTATATAATTAAGCGTATATATAATATATATATTACCCATACGTCGCATCCAACCATGCATCGCACTTTTCCTTTTTATATCTAACTTTTCACTTTATTAAGTAAATCTTAACTATTAAACATATCATAATTAAATATAAAAGCAAAAACCCTTCTTACTCTTTAAGCCCTTTAAAATAACTTAAAATTAAGGATCTAATATACTATAAGTATATATAAAGTCAATAAGCACAGGCTATATTACTAATAGAAAGGCATTTAATCTTAATATAATTAGATTAACTTATTATATTAGCTATTTAATCTAAAAGAATAGATTATTATTCAGTTTATTCTTAATCTAAATTCATAAGGATTTCCTTTATAACTATATAGTATTAAAGAAATAACTAATTAACTATTTACTAATTATAATACATTACCTATTAGTAAGCATTAGGCTTCTAACTTTATTAAGTAATAACTAGACCTTAAGATATATTTTTTTTATAAATATAACTATTAGAAAGCTAAATATAAAGATCTAACTATTATTTATAATTAGTTTAAGCTTATAGAGAATATAATTATAAAATATAGTATTATTTTTAGTAATATTTATAGTTTTAATAAGACTAGCTTTATAATAAGTATTATTATAAGTAGAATAGTTATTATAAGTATAGAAAGGTATAAAAAGGTAAAATTAGTATAGTTTAGAAACTAAGAATAGATTATAGCTATTTAAATAATTAATACTAAAGGCTAGGTAATTATACTATTTATTATAATTATAGGCTAATATTACCTTACTAACTAGTATTAAAAAAGCAATCTTTTAAAAGATTAGACTATTATAATAATTTAAAATAAATAGACTAATAATAAGATAAGTCTTAAATAGCTTAAGTACTTTAATTAATATACTAAGGCCTAATTAACTAATTATTATTATCCTCTTATTCTTAATAAATATAATAATTATTACTTAATTAACTTTAAGAAATATTATATAGTTATATTATTATACTATATATATTACTTTATTTATTTTATTTACTCTAGCCTTTTAATATTAAGTACTTTAAACTATTTAAAAAAGTATATAATTAAATAATTAAATATTTAATTAAATATTTAATAATCTATATTTTTAAAACTAAGTTTATTTTAACTTTTTATATTACTTATAAAGCTATTATAATAAAGAGTAATATTAAAAGAAGTTTTTAAAGAGCTAGACTTATTCTTTTAAACTAAGAAAATATTATATTAAAGCTTAATTAATATATAACTATAGACTATAATACTAACTATAGACTATAATACTAACTATAGACTATAATACTAACTATAGACTATAATACTAACTATAGACTATAATACTAACTATAGAAAAGGTTAACTTTTCTAACCCTTAAGTCTTAAAGACTCTAAAGATAGTACTTAAAGCTAGTTTATAATCTAAATACTTTAAAAGATAAATAAAAAGGTATTAGAATAGCTCTTTAATATCTATCTTTAAAGCACTTAAGTCATTTTTTAAAAGAATAAAAGTAATAATATATTAAATAGTATTATTAAAGTCTGAGAATTAGATCTTTTAATAAATAAATAAAACTCTTAGTAAGTAATATAAAATAAAAAGAACCTATTTATAAAATAGAAGGAAGATAATTATAAAAAAAGGAAAGGAAGTAATTAATTAAATAAATATTAATATATAAGTATAAGCTAAATTATTAAAAAGTAGTAATTAAGGAGGGTTAGTATAACTAAAGAAAAGGCATTATAAAACT
The DNA here is from genome assembly GCA_029931735.1 of Dactylonectria alcacerensis. Classification (NCBI taxonomy): domain Eukaryota; kingdom Fungi; phylum Ascomycota; class Sordariomycetes; order Hypocreales; family Nectriaceae; genus Dactylonectria; species Dactylonectria alcacerensis. Next base: position 4,351,375 of record JAPMUZ010000003.1, on the reverse strand, counting down.
TATAAAAAGACTAATTATAATATAAAGACTTATTAAATTGTTATAGGCTAGAGCTTTGCTCTAGCCTTATAGTAGAAGACCTTATATAGCTAGTTAGTTAATCACACTAGCGATCGATTAATACGTATCCTTTTGCCTCAGCAGCAAAGGGTAGCGCCGTAGGCGCTAGTGGCCGTTGCGCTAGCTATCGCTTAGCCCTTCTGAGGTCAGCCCATCACATTTGATCGATCAACCTAAAGGTCATAGGTTCAAGTCCTGCCCTCGGATCTAGGCTTATAGGGGCAATCATCCGTAAGGCGCATGAACGCAGGAGATGCAGAAGCTGGGGGATGTGTGGTAAGGTCAGGAGGAGAAAGGGCATATGTTATAAGCTAGAGCTTTGCTCTAGCCTTATAGTAGAAGACCTTGTATAGCTAGTTAGTTGATCGCACTGGCGATCGATTAATACGTATCCTTTTGCCTTAGTAGTAAAGGGTAGCGCTGTAGGCGCTGGTGGCTATTGCGCTAGCTATCGCTTAGCCCTTCTGGGGTCAGCCTATTATATAAATTACTATTAAAGTATTTAAAGAAGAGTATAGTAATTAGTTTAAACTAATTAAATATTATATTATATTTTTATTAAAGTTTTTATATTAAAGGCTAGGAATAGTATAATATATAGTTAGATATAATATATAAATAATATAATGTATATATTACTTATGCATCGCATCCAACCATGCGTTACAATAAGATTTTCACCTTAAATCACAATTTTTAAAAAATCCTAAAAAATTTAAATTAAGCTTAAAATAGCTAGGATTTTTTAAATTAAATTATTTATAATATAACTTATTTTTAAGAATTCTTTTAAGTTTTATATATTAATAGTGCTAGCACTATTAAATTCGCACTATACTTTTTACTATTTTTATTTATAACTAGCTTAATAACTTTTTTTAAAAATCTTAAGAAATTACTAATTTATTAAATTCTTAGTTAAATATCTAAAATTAATTTTTTTAAAAATCCTATAATTATATATAAACTTTTAGAAAATTAAGGTTTTTAATTTTAAGTGTATAGTATAAGTGCGACGCATGCTTAGATGCGATGTATAAGTGATATATACGTTATACATTATATATAAAGAATTATAATATATATATGCATTTTCTAATAATTAAATACTATTATATTATATTATATTATTATTACTATAAGGTATTATATGCCTCTTTATAAATAAGGGCTATTACTTTAGCTTATATACTTATAAAAAGCCTTTAAGTAAAAGAAGGGAAAAAAAGAAAAAAAGAAAAAAAGGGAGGCTAAGGAGGCAATTTAAACCTTATAACTTACTATTAGTATAGTATATAGGCTATATTACTTATATTTTAAGGCTACTTAGTTTATAATTCAGTAAAAGGATGCTAGATCTTTATAACCTTACTTTATAATTATTAATAGTAGCCTTAATTTAATATCTAACTTTAGATCTTAATAAAAAAAAAGCCTTCTTTTAAATTACTTTAAGCACTTTTATTTTATAACTTACTATTTTTAATAATTTCTTTAAATACTAAGTTTAATTAGATTACTCTAATTATAATTTAAGAATAGAGTTTATAAATAGTTAATTTCTTATTTTAATATTAGTAATTTATATATCTTCTTAATTAACTGAAGTTAGAATAATAATTATAATTATTCTAGTTATAATTACTATTTTTTAAGAATTTAATATAATTATTAAAGAAAGTAAGGACCTTTTACTATTATATTAAATACTAATAGGATTATATATTATTTTTAAAAGTATTAAAATTATTAAAAGATTAAATTATAAAGCTATTTTATAATAATTAAATTCTTATAGCCCTTATTAAAATAAGAATATTATAATAATATTTATATTATAATATTTAATATATATATATAGCCTTTTAATAAATAGCTCTTTAATAATAGATTATAAGAATTATTCTTTATAAAATATATATAATTTAAAAGTAATAAATAAAAGTAATTATATTAATAAGGAATTCTTTTATTAAATTAAAGCTATTTTATTATATTAAACTATAAATATATATTATATTATAACTTCTTCTAACTAATTTAATCTTTTCTTAATTATAATTATTTTAAATAGAATATAATTATTAATAATATTTTAAAATTAGGCTTTAAAAAATAAAATAATATTATTTAATAATCTTATTTCTAATAGCTAAATATAAAGACTATATAAATTATATAAAGAAAGTATAGGTTCGCTTTTTATAATAAATAATCTTATACTTTATAACTTAAGTCCTACTTATAATAATATTTAGCTTTAAATTTTATAATTAATATAAATAAAAGCTAATATATAAAGAAGACTTTTATAAGAAATATTAAAATATTATTAAAGTTAGTTATTTTTATTAATTATAGTATTAATAAGTCTAAATAAAATAGTTTTAAATAGTATATTAATAAACTAGAAGGATATTATAAAAGAGAATAAAAGAACTATTCTTATAAAAAGGCTTAAATAAAGAATAAATTAATTACTTATTAAAATCTTAAAGAAATTATTATATATAATAATTCTTTTAGTTTTATAAACAGCTTTATTTACTAATATTAAGCCTTAATATATATTTTTATTAATTATAATAAATATATTTTTAATATTTATAAATATTAATATAAGAATAGAATTATTATTTTTTTAATTTATTCTTATAATTATTTTAACTTTTATTAATTCTTTATTAATCTATTTATATATAAAAAAGAGGATTTATATAAAGAATTAGTATTATTTTATAAAATATATAATTATTTTAAGATTTAAGTTTTAATAATTATAATTAAAAAATAATATAATAATTAACTTTATTTCTTATAAAATCCTATAATTAGAATAGAAATAGTATTAATTTAAAAGTTCTATATTTAATATAAATTATATATTAAACTAAATTTATTATAATAAGTTTTAAAACTCTATATTCTTTATAATTTAAATTTATTCTTTAAATATTATTATAATTATAAACTTTTATTATAAAAAATATACTTTATTATATTTATATTATTAAATAAAAGTAAAAAACTAATCTTTCTTTTATATTTAAGCCTAATTTAATAAAAGAATAGTCTTCTTTTTAATAGATTAAAATTAATAAAAATTATTAATAAAAAGAATAATAAAAAGACTATTAAATTCTTTAATATTATTCTAAAGTTAATAAAGTTAATAATTAACTTTAGTTATTATTTATAACCTAAGTATACTTACTTTATTAACTATAAGTATTACTTTCTCTTTTTAATTTATTTATAAAAGTTTATTAATAAAATAAATATAAGTATTTTAAAAAGAAGAATTATTCTTTATTATATTATATAATTTTTATAAAGCTATTATATTTAACTTATAAATAAAATAAATTATAATACTATTAATATATATTAAGGTTATAGTCCTTAGCAGCGCATACTCAGAGAGAGGCTAGAGGTTAAATAGTAAAAAAATAAAAAATAACTAATAGTGAATAATAGTATAAGGGCCTAAAACCCAAGCCTAAGGCAACAGCAACTCAGAATGACTAGAGTTTCTACTGCATCAAGGTACAAGCCTTACTATCTTAATCAACCCTTCGAGATGCATTAAGCAGCTGGAAAGCTAGATAGAAAAGCTAGATAGAAAAGCTAGATAGAAAAGCTAGATATCGGAAAGCAAAATCATCATACGATAAAAGCCCTATAAGGGCTTTTATCATATTCTAAGTTACCTTATCGCAATTCTAATCACATTATAATTCAATACTTTATAATTCTTATTACATTATAATTTAACTGCTTATAATATAACTAACTTATAATGACCCCCCCTAACTAAATAAATAACATAATGCACATATAGTATATTATATAATAGCCTAGCAGACCCTTACTAATACTAATATATAAGAATTATCTTATATATATACTAACTAAAAGAATTAAAGAAGATCGAAGCCTGCTTTTTAAGTTATAAAGAGTATCTTACTTATCTAGCCTAGAATATATAATAGAGGCTAAGTTTAGCTAGCCTAGTTATAAAAGGCTTATCTAACTAGCGATCTTTAACTATTATATCTTCTAAGAGAACCTATTCTTATAAGCCTTATTAAATAAGAATATAATCTAATAGATTAAGATAAAATAAGTCTTATTAGAAGAATTAGCTTAAAAGGAAGTAAAGAAAGAAATAATAACTATTAATAATACTTTCTTTAATAACCTAAAGAGCACTAACTATAATATATAGATTATATAGTTATAGGCTAACCTTATGCTAATTAATATATAGCTAAAGGAGTAATACATTAGAAACTAAGGGAATCTTATTACAGTCACTTCTAATATTAACTGTAATAGATTAAAGGATTTAGTAGAGGAAGGTTTAAGAGAGGAGGGATAAGAGTCTATCTATAACTAGGTCGACTAATCAATCGAATCCTTCGTTTTAAGATAACTCAAGCAATATAAACACATAATATAAAAACGCGGCAATGAGGAACGCAGTAGCGCAGAAACAAAAGTCCGAATAGCGGTTTTAATAGCGACTATTAATATATATAATAATAATATTAAAAGTAATTAGAATAATAAATTAGTATAATAATTAGTATTAAAAAAAGAGTTTATTAATATATTTTATTATATAAGACTTTTTTATTCTTTCTTTACTTTAAAAAAAAATAGTAATTAAGAAAGTTTAAAAATATAATTTATTTAAAAATTAATTTAATTATTAAAATAATAATATATAATAAGAAAGGTAATTATTTATTATTTATTTAAAGTATATTAATTAATTAATAATTTATTTTAAGTAAAGAATATTAATTTAAATATAAATTAAATAATTATTAATATATTCTTTTAATAAACTTACTTTTTAATACTATTAATATTATTAGAATTAATTTAAATATTAGTATGATTAAATCTTATAAGTATATTATAAATTGCTATTTAATAGCTATTTATTAAAATAATAGTTATTATTATAATTAATTCTTAAATACTTTAAATATAATTTTTAATTACTTTAAATATACTAAATTATTATATTTTAATAGATTTAAGTTATTATTATATAAAAATAAGTAATTTTAAAAAGAAAAAGTAAATTTATAAGTATTTTAATAGTTTATATTAACTTAATATAATTATAATAGTTAAAGAATAAGGCTTATAAGTTAAAAAGAACCTTTTATAATTTAATAAGGTTTATAAGTTATATAGAATATATTAATAAGTTATTTAAATCTTACTTTTAGAATTAGTTTAATATCCTTTATTTATAAGCTAAAGCCCTTCTTTTATAATAAATAGTTTAATTATATTAATCTTTTTAAAAGTAATAGCTTATTACTTAGTATTAAATTTAATATTAAAAGCTAATTAATAAAGTAATTAAATATTCTTTATAAATAAATAAAAATAATATAATAATTATTATTAATAATTTTATTAAATTATATTAATATTTACTATAGTTTAATTAAAAAAGTCTTTTTAAAGTATAAAAAGGTTAAAGTATTATATAATATTATTATAATTAAAGAAAAAAAACTAAGAAAACCTATTAGCTATATTTATAAAAGATTAGCTAAAAAACTAACTATTAAAAATACTACTTATTAAATTTATTAATAATAAAGTTTATACTTAAGTATTTATTAATATATATAGTTATAACTTCTTTTTATAAGTATAATACTTAAAGCTAAGTTCTTAAAAGAAGCTATAATAAATAAAGTAAAATAACTCTTCTTTTTATAAAAATATACTTTAAATTAATATATTTAACTTAAAAAATATTAAAATAGTTAAATAAGTAAAGATATTAAAGTATAAGATTATAATAAAGATAAGTATTAAAACTATTAATTCTAATATTACTTTCTTTTAATAAAACTAAGTCTTTAATAATATTATCTATTAGCTTTATTAAACTTACTTATTATAAAAAAGACTATTATTTTAAAATATATTAATATAATCTATTTATATTAATAAAAGTCTATAATACTAAGAAAAAAACCTCTATTAAATAACCTAATAAATATATAATAATCTTAATTTATAATAAAAAGTAGTTTATAAATATATAATTTATAATTTATATAAAGAATTATTTTATAGAATTTTATATATATTAATTAATATTATAATCTATATTATAAAATTACTATATTAATTTACTAATCTTATTAATTAAAGGTTAGTTTATAAGAAATATATAAAATACTATCTTTTATTATTATTTAGAAATAGCTTATTAATTAGAATATTATTATAAAATTAAAAGAAAGTTAATAGTAATAATAATATATTTTAATATAAGATCTTTAATTTTAATAATATAATTTATTAAATAATAGATAAAAATAAGACTTTTTATATTAATTATAATAAAGAAGATATTATAATTATATTATAAACTAATAACTATAGCCTTATTCTATTAGTTTATAAAAAGATAAAAGTAATAGATTTAAAGAATGCTTTTATTTATAAATAATATTTTTTGTATTAATTTTTATAAAGCTTTAAAATAATAAAGATTTAAAGTATATTATTAATTATACTTTTTATTATAAGAATATTTTAAATACATAAGTAAATATATATAAATTTATAAAGACTTATTATAAAAATTTGCCTTTTTATTATAAGATTATATAAATTAATTTAATAAATAAAGTTTAAAAATGATATTTATATTAATTATATAATTAATAGTTATTATATAAAATAATTTATTATTTAAATCTTATTTTTTTATTAATAAATATAATAATAGTATTTAGCTTCAGCCTTCTTTTATTTTATAAAAAATATTATTAATATTTTAAATAAGGTTATATTAAGACTAAAGTATTTTTATAAATACTTTACTTATAGGTTCAAATATAGCTTAGATATTTAAATTATTATAAAGTTTAAAGAGTTTATATAAATATAAAGCTCTTTTTTAATTAGTTTTAATTATATTAAAATAAGAATTAATATAACTAAATATAGAGTTATTTTTAATATAAATATAATATGTAAAAATATTATTATTTTATAATAAAAAAAGACTATTAAACTTAAAAGATTTAAAAGAAATAAATATATATATATTAATATATTATACTTAGTATTTATAAAAACTGTTTAATTATTTCTAAATTATAGAATAAATATATTATTAAATAAAATTTAATAGAATTAGTAAGATTATTAAAATTAATTATAAATTAGATTATAAAAATACTATAATAAATAATAAGTAATTTAATTTTATAATAAAGGCTTAGTTAAGACTTTTATAAAAAAAGCTAATAAAATCTAAATATAAAAAGGCTTTAAAGTAATTCTTAAATAATAAGATTATCTAACTTTTAACTATTTTTAAGATTTATTTTAATAGCTTATAGTCTTATAAGTATAAGTATAAATAATAATTTTTTAATTTAATTAAAAGAATCCTTCTTTATATTTAATATATTAATATTATAATTATAAAAATATATTTATATATTAAAAATAAGAAAATAGAATACTTAATATTAAGAAAACTAATTACTATATCTTTTTAATATAATCTTAGCCTAAGTTTATAAAAAGAGATTATAAAAAGAGATTAAATTAATAATAGTATTTATATTTATAAAAGAGATTATAATATATTTACTTTATAAAAGTAAAGGTTAAGAATTAATAGTTATAATAGACTAATTAATCTATTTTTTAATAATCTTTTATTTACTAATTTTAAAAAAAAAGTATAAGAAATATTCTAATAAAGAAGAAAGGATTAAAAGTATTAATAAACTTATTTTTATAATTAATATAAATATAAGGTTTAGATTTAATTAAAGTAATAATAATAATTTATAATTATTTTAAATAAATGAATATTATAGTATTTATTAAAAACTATAATTTAATAATATTATTAGTTTTAAGAGTTTTATTTAAAAAGAATATATTAAAAGTTATAAGCTTATAAATAATATTAAGATCTTTAAGTATACTATTAGTAGCTTTAAATATAGTTATATAAATATTTTTAAAGAATATATTAGTATTTTTAAAGTAAGAAAATACTAAAGTCTAATAATAAGTTATTATATTTAATTATATTTATATTATTTAAGTCTATTAATATAGTATTAATAGTATTTAATAATAATTCTAAATTAAAGCCTCTTTTTATAAATAGTATTAAATATAAGATTATATTTTATTCTATATAAATAATTCTTTATAAACTAAGTATTTATAAATAATTAAAAGGACTTTTATATTAACTTTATTCTAACTCTTTATTTTAATAATATTAATTTAAATATAATTATATTAAAAATTATTTTCTTTAATTAAATTAAAGCTTTTTTAATTATATATTATTATATAAAAAGATATTATAATAAGTCTTATAATAATAGTTTAATATAACTATACTAAGAAATATAAATATCTTTTAAAACTTATAATAAAAAATATAAAAGAATATAATTAATAAAATCTTAAATATTATTAAAAAATACTATAATATATTTATAAATATAATATAAATAATAGAGATTTATATTATTAGACTTTACTATATTAAATCTTATAATCTAATTATAATAAGAATATAAAGTAATTAACTTCTTTTTAATAAAAGTAAGATTACTTAAAGGAAAAAGAAAATATACTAATATTAAAAGTAATAATATAATTATATTATAATAAATAATATCTTTTTTTTAAGATATTTTAAATAATCTTAATAATTAATAATATCTTTATAAATTAAAAAGTATTGAAAATATAAAAAGAGTAATTTTTATAAATTTAAAAAATTACTTATTATTTAAATAAATTATAAAATAGTTTATAAAATAATAATAAAAAACTTATAAAAGTAAGTTTAATATATTTTAATTAGTATTATATTTAAATTATAAAATATAGTATAATATTTTTAAATTATAATAATTTTAAGAATTTAAAGAATAAGAAAATACTATTTTAAACTAAATAATAAATATATATAATGTACTTAATAAGTAAGTAAGCTAAATAAGCGAGTAAGCCACGAATACTATGCACTAAAAAGAGCTAAACTTTAAATTTTTAAAACTAGCTATCTAATTATTAAAAATAAAATAAAAATATTTTTAATTATTTAATTAAAAAGAAAACTATATAATAATCTTTTTAAATTTTTAAAAAAATTCCTTTATATAGAAATAGCTAGGTATATAGTGCGAATAAGCATTTTTAATATAGCTTATTAAGTAAATTTTAAAAAAAATTTAAGAGAATTTATATTTATTTTTTAATATATAATAGAACTATTTCTAAAATATTAGGTATTTTACTCTTAGTTTTAATTTTAGAGAATATTTTAAAGATATTTTCATTTAAGGTATAAATACTAGGAAATTTTAAAGTGGCTTATTCGCTTATTTGGCTTACTCACTTATTAAGTACGTTACTTTATAAAGTTATTATTAAAAACTAAAACTATTTTTAATAGTTTATAGAGAAGAAAAGGGGAAATAGAAATTAATATAAGAATAATATAATATTATTTTTTTAATATTTATAAAGAATAAGATAAATTAAATAAATATTTTTATTTATTTAATAATTAAAATTAATATATTTTTTTATTTTTTATTTATATTTATTTTAAAAAGTAAAAAAGAATTACCTTTATTAAAAAGTAAAAATAAACTACTTATACTAAAGTATAAAAGTATAGTATTATCTTTTTTTTAAAATTATAAGATCTTTTTAAGTATTTTAACTTTTCTTTTTAATATTATATTAAATATAAATATTAATTAGATTAAATATAAATTACTTTAGTATTTAAAAAACTTCTTATATATAAATATTAAATTAATAAAAAAGTTTTTAATATTTAATATATTACTATTAAATACTTATTTAAATAAAAAGAATAAAAAAAATATAAATACTTTAAATATTTATTTATTTAATATAATAATAATAATAATAATAATAATAATAATAATAATAATAATAATAATAATAATAATAATAATAATAATAATAATAATAATAATAATAATAATAATAATAATAATAATAATAATAATAATAATAATAATAATAATAATAATAATAATAATAATAATAATAATAATAATAATAATAATAATAATAATAATAATAATAATAATAATAATAATAATAATATAATAAAGATTTATTATTTATTATAAATATATATTTTCTATACTTAATAAATATATATATTATATAATAATATATATATTTATTAATATAGCTTATATAATATATATAATAAGCATGCAATACATCTAAGTATATAATACACTTATACTATATACTTAAAAGTATAAACTTTAAATTTTCTAAAATAGGCTATATAGTCTTAGGAATTTTAGAAAATTAATTTTAAGTAATTAATTAAAAAAGTCATAAGTTAGTATTTTTATTAGATTTTTAACTAATTCATTTAGCTTTTTAAAATTATAAATAAGAAAAAAATTAGTACAAATAAGACTTTTTAAAATAAGTTTATAAATAAAATCTTCTAAAAATCTAAAAAAACTTTACTTATTTTTATATACTTATTAAACTTATATATAAAATATAAGCTATTTTAAGTCTAGTTTAAATTTTTAAAGAATTTTTAAAAAAGTACTGTTTTAAGTATAAATTAGAAATGCGTTATATATTTGGATATATTGTATGCTTATTATATACATTATATAAAATTAAGTAATAATTTTAATAAAGTAAATATATTATTTAAATAGAATAATTTTAAGAGTATTTTAATATTAAATAAAGATTATAATTTAAAGAATAATAATATATATAGTATTTTATAGAATCTATTTTAAATATTTATATAATGTACTTAATAAGCGAATATAATAAATAAATAAGTATAATAAAAATCTCTTAATTACTCTTTCTTCTATTTAATTAATTAATTCTTAATTATTAAATATATTTTAATTTAATAATAAGGCTTCTATACTTTTTACTCTTTAAGCTTTTTAAAATGATTTAAAATTAAGTCCTTAATATATTATAAGTATTTACTAAGTCTATTTTTAGACTTTATATTACTAATATAAGAGCATTTAATCTTAATATAATACTATTCTTAAATTATATAAGCTATCTGATTTAGAAGAGTAGATTATTATTTAGTTTATCCTTAACCTAGATTTATAGGGATTTTCCTTATAATTATATAATATTAAAAAAATAGCTAACTAACTATTTACTAACTATAATACATTATTTATTAATAAGTACTAGGCTTCTAACTTTATTAAGTAATAATTAAATCTTAAGATATATTTTTTTTTATAAATATAATTATTAAAAGGCTAAATATAAAGATCTAATTATTATTTATAATTAGTTCTAGTTTATAAAGAATATAATTATAAAATATAATATTAGCTTAATTAATATTTATAATTTTAATTAGACTAGCTTTATAATAAATATAATTATAAGTATAATAGTTATTATAAGTATAAATAAGTATAAAAACCTAAAATTAGTTTAACTTAGAAATTAAAAATAGATTATAATTATTTAAGTAATTAATATAAAAGGCTAGATAATCTAGCTATTTATTATAATTATAAACTAATATTATTTTACTAATTAGTACTAAAAAAGTAATCTTTTAAATAATTAGACTATTATAATAACTTAAAATAGTTAAATTAATAATAAAATAGATCTTAAGTAGCTTAAGTACTTTAATTAATATATAAAGAATTAATTAATTAATTACTATTATCTTCTAATCTTTAATAAATATAAAAATTATTACTTTATTAACTTTAAAAAATATTATAAAGAGAATAATATTATTATACTTTATATATTATTTTATTTATCTTATTTATTCTAGCTTTTTAATATTAAGTATTTTAAACTATTTAAAATAGTTTATAATTAAGAAATTAAATAATTAATTAAATATTTTATAATTTATATTATAAAAACTAAGTTCTTCTTAGCCTTTTATATTATATATATAATTATTATAATAAAAAATAATATTAAAAGAGGTTTTTAAAGAGCTAGACTTATTCTTTTAAATTTAGAATATATTATATTAAAGCTTAATATATAGCTATAGACTTTAATACTAGCTATAAAAGAGATTAGCCTTTCTAACTCTTAGGTCTTAAAGACTCTAAAGATAGTATTTAAAGCTAATTTATAATCTAAATACTTTAAAAGATAAATAAGAAAGTATTAGAATAGCTCTTTAATATCTATTTTTAAGGCACTTAAGTTATTTTTTAAAAAAATAAAAGTAATAATATATTAAATAGTATTATTAAAGTCTAAGAACTAGATCATTTAATAAGTAAATAAGACTCTTAGTAAGTAATATAAAGTAAAAAGAACCTATTTATATTAGGAAGGGAAGATAACTATAAATAAAAGAAGGAATGAGATAGATTAGAAAGATATTAATATATAGGTAGTAGTTAAATTATTAAGAAGTAATAATTAAAGGAGGTTAGTAATACTAAAAGAAAGGCGCTATAGAACTTATAAAAAGGCTAGTTATAATATAAAGACCTATTAGGCCATAATTAAGACCTCTAGAGATAAGAATAGTAATTAGTTTTAATTATTTAAATAGTTTATTATATTTTTATTAAAGTTTTAATTTTAAAGGTTAAGAAAAGTATTATACTTACTTATTTATTATACTTACTTATTAAGTATATTATTATTAAAAGCTTTTTTATAATTTCTTTTAAAAATAAATAATAATATTACTTTTATTTAATTAGTAATACTATTTTTATTATAACTTAAGATATATAAAAAAGATATAATTATATCCTTTTTTATATAATTAAGTATTATAACTTATTTTTAAAATAAAACTTAGAATTATATTAAAAGATTAAATAATAAAGCTATTATTATAATAATATTATTAGCCCTAAGTTAGCTTATTTTACTTAAGTTCTTATAATTATATGCTTTTCTAAGCTATAATAATCTAATACTCTTTTTTAATTTAAATATAATAATCTATAATATAATTACTATTTAAAGTAATTAAGAAGAATATTAATTTATTTATAATAATAATGTATATCTATTTACTTTAATATAAGAAATTAAAGTCTTAAATAGAATTAAAAAAGATCTAAGAATAATAAACTATATAATCCTAATTCTAAGTATTTAAATAAATAGCTTTAACTATAAGTTAATTTAGAATAGCTAGTATATTTTTATTCTTTAAAGAGTAATTTTAATTAATATAATACTCTTTAGAATTAAAATTTATTATTTTAAAGAGGTTAAGTAATTCCTATTTATATCCCCTTTTATTAGTTTTCTTAAGTTAATTATAAAATATATATTAAAAAAGATAGAACTTACTAGCTTTTTTAATATATAATTATAATATTATAAGTTTATAAATCTTATATTTTATATTAGATTAGAAGATATATATACTTTTAAACTTTTATATATTAGTTTCTATTCTTTTTAAGTATTCATAATCTTTTTAATCTTTACTTAATTATAAATAATATTATATAGAATAATAATTAAAAAAATAATAAGTTCTTTTTAAATAGGTATTTAATTAATAGTATTAAATAAAATTATTAGCATATTAGATTATATTTTAATAATTAATCTATTTTATTTAAAAACAGATTATATTTTTATTATAATATTAGATTTATAGACTTTTATAATAAATAACCTTTTAATAGATATAATAATATAAGCTAGTCTAATTAAAATTAAAAAGGAAATAATAAAGAAAATAACCCTTTTTAATACTAAGTCTATATTTATAATCCTAATTAAATAAAATAATACTAATACTTTATTACTAACTATATTCTAATTTAAGGATCTAGACTATACTTTATTTAAAAAACTTTAAATAATAATACTTAAAGCCTTTATTAAAAGCCTTAAAAAAAGACTAATATACTTAGATTTCTTAAATGAATAACTAATTACTTTAAATATAATATTAAGTAATATATTTACTTTAAATACTTTAAAAAGCATTATAGCTAATTCTAATGACTTAGAATAGACTATAGGCTTAGAAAAAGTTAATAAGCTAATTAAAATTAATCTTATAAGAAATATAATTAAAGATATATTAATAACTTTAAAAAGGTCTAAATCTTAATTTAAATATAAATAATAATAATATCCTTTATTATCTTCTTTACTAAAGAAAGGGCTATTATAATTATAAAGAATAGGCTATTTATATTTTTAAATTACTTAGATTAGTATTTTACTTAATATTATATATTCTTATTTACTTTATAATAAACTCTAAAAACTATTATATTATAAATTATTACTTATTTTAAAAAAAAGCTATTTATACTTTTTATAATATTCTTATTTTCTTTTATATATATATTTAACTTAATACTTATAATAACTTTATAAATTATTCTAATTAACTTTACTTTTACTTTTAATAAAGACTATATAAGTTTATATTAAATAGTATAAAAATATAAAAATTAAGCTTTTTATACAATTTATATTAAATAATAATAGCCTTAAGACTATTTTAATTATAATTAAATAATATATTTATTTTTAATAATTTATACTTTAATATTAAAATAAGTATTAATTTTCTATTTATAAATTCTATTTTTATAATATAATCCTTAATATATAATTTATAAAACCTAATTAGATTTATTTAATATTTAAAACCTTAAGTCTATTAAATATAGTAATAAAGATAGCTAAAGTTAATTAATATATTAAAGTATATATTTTTTTATATTTATTTCTTATTATTTAAAAGTATAAGTATACTTATAATTATAATAATTAAAACTATTATAAGATTATCTATATTTATAAATATAGGACTATAGCTATTAAGCTTAATAACCTTTTAAGATTAGTATAATAAATTTAGCGAACTTAGCTTATATATACTCTTATTTTTAAAGCTCTTATTTAATTTTTAATAATCAAAGTATTATTTTTTTCTTTTTTAAAGGAAGGGGCCTGACTTTTCATTCCTTAAGGCCGTACTTATAAAGGGCAGAAGGAGCTTATAATAGATTATATATTATTAAAAAAGATTTAAATATAATTAGAAAGATTATTAAGGTTATGGTCCTTAGCAGCGCACACTCAGAGAGGGGCCAGAGGTTAAACAGTAAAAAAAAAAAACAACCAATAGTAAATAACAGTATGAGGGCCCAAAACCCAAGCCCAAGGCAATAGCAACTCAGAATGACTAGAGTTTCTACTGCATCAGGGTGCAAGCCTTGCTATCCTAATCAACCCTTTGAGATGCGTTAAGCAGCTGGAAAGCTAGATAGAAAAGCTAGATGTCGGAAGGCAAAATCGTCATGCGATAAAAGCCCCGTGAGGGTGACCTCTGCATTCGTCGCATTCCAAGTTACCTCGTCGCAATTCCAAGTCGCAATTCAATGCTTTGTAATTCCCGTCACATCGCAATTCAACTGCTCGCGATACAACCGACTCACAATGACCCCCCCCCGACCAAACAAACGACACAATGCGCATTAGAAAGATTATAGATTTTTCTATTTAAGAAATATTATAATCCTTTTCTATATATAGATTTTAATAGCGCTATTAAAACCGCTATTCGGACTTTTATTTCTACACTACTACGTTTCTATATTATATATTTATATTACTTAAGTTATCTTAAGATAAAAGACTTAATAAATTAATTAACCTAATTATAAATAGACTCTTATCCCTCCTCCTTTATAAAACCTTCTTCTACTAAATCCTTTAACCTATTATAATTAATATTAAAAGTAACTATAATAAGATTCCCTTAGTTTCTAATATAGTTATTACTCTTTTAACTATATATTAATTAATATAATATTAGCTTATAACTATATAATCTATATATTATAGCTCTTTAAGTTATTAAAAAAAGTATTATTAATAATTATTATTTCTTTCTATTTTTCCTTTTAAGCTAATTCTTTTAATAAGATATATTCTATTTTAATCTATTAAATTATATCCTTATTTAATAAAGCTTATAAGAATAAGTTCTTTTAAAAAATATAATAATTAAAGATTATTAGTTAAATAAGCTTTTTATAATTAGATTAATTAAACTTAGCTTTTATTATAAAATATCGTTCTTTTTAAAATATTATATTAAAATTAGTTTTAATTCTATATTTAAATATATTAATTAGTATTATAATATTATTAAAACTAATTAATATAATTAAATATAGAATTTATTATAGTTTTATAAGAATTTTAATATATATATAATTATAAGTATAATAAATAAATATAATAAAGAATTCTTTTAAGTCTTTTTATTTATATAATTTATATTTATTAAAGATTATATTAGACCTTCTTAAGCTTAAAACCATATTTAATAAAGAGGCTAATTTTTATATTAAATATATATAAATTTATATATATATAGATATTTATATAAATTATTCTTTTAATACTAAAAAGTATAATTAAAATTATTAAAATTATTATTACTTTTAAATATTATACAAGCTTATAAATATACCTTCTTTTATTATTAATAAAACTTTATAAGTTTATTATATATACCCTTTTATTAATTAATAAAATAAGTCTATAGTTATTAGTTTTTAATATAATTATAATTTCTTTTGTATTTTAATAGAATTAAAGAGTCTAGTATTAGTTTATTACTTTACTAATTATATTATAAAAGTTAAAGATCCTATTTAAAAGCATATTATAATAACTATTAACTTTTTTCTATTCTTAAGTCTTAGTCTAAATATTATACTTTTAAATATAACTAGTTATAATATTACTTTAAATAACGTGTATAATAAGCATATAGTACATCCAAGTATATAATACATTAAGATTTTCTACTTTAAATTATAATTTTAAAATAATTCTTAAAAATTCAAACTAAGCTTAAAATAGCTATAAATATATATTTAGCTTCTTTATTATATAATGTATTTTTAAGAACTTTCTTATATTATATATATATATAGTGCTAGTAATATAAAATTCATACTATATTTTATAGTATTTTTATTTATAGTGAGCTTAATAATTTTTTTAAAAACTCTAAAAAGATACTTCTTTATTAACCTTTTAATTAAAGATTTAGAATTAAATCCTTAAAAATCTTAGGCCTAGAGAGGCTGTTTTAGAAAATTTAAGGTTTCGCTTTTAAAGTATATAGTATAAGTGCGTTATATACTTGGATGCGCTATATACTTATTATATATGTTATTAGTATTATCTTTTAATATAATAAAATAAAATAGTTTTTAATAAGATTTATTAATTATATCTTTATTAATTAACCTATTTTATATTTTTAAAGTAATTATTTCTTTATTAAGCTATTTAATAGAATTCTCTTATATAATTTTATAAATATATATAAATATAAATTAACTTTTGCTATTAAAACCGCTATTCAGACTTTTATTTCTATACTACTGCGTTTCTATATTATATATTTATATTACTTAAATTATCTTAAGATAAAGAACTTATTAATTAGTTAAGCTAGTTATAAATAGACTCTTATCCTTCCTCTTTTAAAACTAACCTTCTTTTATTAAATCCTTTAACTAATTCTCTTAGTTTTTAATACAATTATTACTTCTTTAGCTATATATTAATTAATATAATATTAGCCTATAATTATATAACCTATATATTATAGCTCTTTAGGTTATTAAAGAAAGTATTATTAATAATTATTATTTCTTTTTATTTCTTTTTTTAAGCTAATTCTTTTAATAAGACTTACTTTATTTTAATCTATTAAATTATATCTTTATTTAATAAAGCTTATAAAAATAAGTTCTTTTAAAAAATATAATATTTAAAGATTATTAATTAAATAAGCTTTTTATAATTAGGCTAATTTTGCTATTAAAACCGCTATTCGGACTTTTATTTCTACGCTACTGCGTTCCTTATTACTACATTTCTATACAGTTATGTATTTACATTGCTTAAGTTATCTTAAGACGAAGGACTCGATTAATTAGTTAACCTAGTTATAAATAGACTCTTATCCCTCCTCCCTTATAGAACCTTCCTCTACTAAATCCTTTAACCTCAATATTAGAAGCGACCGGATTCCCTTAGTTTCTAATACATCACTCCTTTAGCTATATATTAATTAGCATAAGGTCAGCCTATAACTATATAACTTATATATTATAGTTAGTACTCTTTAGGTTATTAAAAAAGGTATTATTAATAATTATTATTTCTTTCCTTACTTCTCTTTAAGCTAATTCTTTTAATAAGACTTATTCTATTTTAATCTATTAGATTATATCCTTATTTAATAAAGCTTATAAGAATAAATTCTTTTAAAAGATATAGTAATTAAAGATTACTAATTAAATAAGCCTTTTATAATTAGGCTAATTAAACTCAGCTTCTATTATATATTCTAAGCTAGATAGGTAAGATACTCTTTATAGCTTAAGAAGTAGGCTTTAATCTTCTTTAATTCTTTTAGCTAGTATATATATAAGATGATTCTTATATATTAGTATTAGTAAGGGTCTGCTAGGCTATCGCACGATATACTATATGCATATTATGTTATTTATTTAGTTAGGGGGGGTTATTATAAGTCGGTTATATTGCGAGCAGTTGAATTATAATTAGGAATTATAAAGTATTAAATTATGACTTAGAATTGCGACGAGCTTAGAATGTGATGAATGCAGAGCCCTTATAGGGCTTTTATCGTATGACGATTTTGCCTTCTGATATCTAGCTTTTCTATCTAGCTTTTCTATCTAGCTTTTCTATCTAGCTTTCTAGCTGCTTAATGCATCTCGAAGGGTTAATTAGGATAGTAAGGCTTATACCTTAATGCAGTAAAAACTCTAGTTATTCTGAGTTGCTATTACCTTAGGCTTGGGTTTTAGGCCTTTATACTATTATTTACTATTAATTTTTTTTTTTTTTTTTTACTATTTAACCTCTAGCCTCTCTCTGAGTGTGCGCTGCTAAGGACTATAACCTTAATAATTAAGCTAATTAAACTTAGCCTTTATTATATATTCTAAGCTAAATAAGTAAATTACTTTTTATAGCTTAAGAAATAAGCTTTAATCTTCTTTAATTCTTTTATTTAATATTTATATAAGATAATTCTTATATATTAGTATTAGTAAGGGTTTACTAAACTATTATATAATACACTATATATATATTATATTATTTATTTAATTAAGGGGGGTTATTATAAGTTAGTTATATTATAAGTAAGTAGTTAAATTATAATTATTAGAATTGTAATAAGGTAACTTAGAATGTAATAAATACAGAGATCAGCTTTCTTTATAGGGCTTTTATTATATAAAGATTTTGCCTTCTAATATCTAGCTTTTCTATTTAGCTTTTCTATCTAGCTTTTCTATCTAGCTTTTCTATCTAGCTTTTCTATCTAGCGTTTTAACTACTTAATGCATCTTAAAGAGTTAATTAGGACAGTAAGGCTTATACCTTAATGAAGTAAAAACTCTAGTCATTCTAAGTTACTATTGCCTTAGGCTTAGGTTTTAAGCACTTATACTATTATTTATTATTAGTTTTTTTTTTTTTTACTATTTAATCTCTAGCCCCTTTCTAAGTATATACTACTAAAGACTATAACCTTAATAAATTAACTTTATAAAACTATTTTTAAATAATAGTTATATATATAAAATCTTAGTTTTATTTTAATAATAAATAATACTATTAAAAATACTATATTAATTAAAAAAATTAATTAAAAGATTATTTATTTTAATACTTATTTATATTATAATATTTTATTAAAGTATCTTTATCTTTATAATTATATAATATTAATTAATATTAAGTATTAAATTTATTAATAAAATAAAACTATTTATAAAATTCTTTTTAATATAGTATAGTTATTATTTTTAAATTAAATATAACCCGTTAGATATATAGTTAAAATAGCTATAATTTATTTAAATAGTTATCTTAATATAAACTTTAATATAAAAAATAATAATATATAATATTTCTAATCGCTATTAAAACCGCTATTCAGACTTTTATTTCTACACTACTGTGTTTCTATATAGTTATATATTTACATTACTTAAGTTATCTTAAGACAAAAGACTTAATTAATTAATTAACCCAGTTATAAAGAGACTCTTATCTCTCCTTTTCTAAACCTTCTACTATAATTTAATCAAGTTCCCTTAATTTCTAATATATTAGTCATTTTATATATTAATAATAGCTATATTACTTATAATTTATATTATCTACTCTTTATAAATATTAACTAATTATTTAAGAAATATTTCTTTTAAAGATATTTTAAATACTAACTTTATTACTAGTTAAGTTAAAAAGTATTATTTATTTTTAATCTAATTTTTAAATTATTAATGATTTTTAAAGAAGTATAGTCTTAAGAATATTTTAATTTTAAAGATTATTAAAGTAACTTATTTATTATTAAAGAGTTATTAAGGCTTAATAGTTCTAATTTTTTTAAGACTATATTTTATTATTATAGCCTTTAGCTTATTAAGGGTTTTTATATTCTTATTAAGCTTAGTATTTAAATTATATATAAAAAGAATATAACGTATATAATAAGCGAGCGCTGCAGACAAGCGAGCGCCGCACTAGATTTACACCTTAAATCGCGATTTTAAAAAAGCTATTAAAATCGCGATTTAAGGTGTAAATCTAATGCGACGCTCGCTTGTCTGCGGCGCTCGCTTATTATATACGTTAATAATTATTAAAATTTAAATTATTAAAAATATAAAATGTATTATATTAAATATTTATTATAATATTTATTATAATTAATTTTTAATAAATTAAATTATAATTTAAAATTATAATAAATTTAAAATATAATAAATATATAGGTATTTTAAAGCTTTTATAATATAATAATTTTACTTTTTAATATTTAGCCTTTTTATTTAATTTTTTTAATTATTTAATATATTTTAAAAAATTAAATAATAAAAAATAAAATTTATATTTTATTTTATTATTATAGCCTTTAGCTTATTAAAAGTTTTTATATTCTTACTAAGCTTAGTATTTAAATTATATATAAAGAGAATATAGTATTTAGTAAAATTTAAATTATCAAGAATATAAAATGTATTATATTAAATATTTATTATAATATTTATTATAAATTAATTAGATTATAAAGAGTTAGTTTTTAATAAGTTAAATTAAAATCTAGAATTATAATAAGTTAAATTATAATCTAAAACTCTAATAAAGTAACTTAAAATGCAATAAACTCTTATAAGGCTTTTCTTATATCATGATTTTACTTTCTAATATCTAGCTTTTTTATTGAGCTTTTTAATCTAGCTTTTCTAACTACTTAATATATCTTAAAGGGTTAAATAGAATAGTAGCCCTTATACCTTAATATAGTAAAAACTCTAGTCATTCTAAATTACTATTGCCTTAAGCTTAGGTTTTAAGCCTTTATACTATTATTTACTATTAGTTATATTTTTTTTAACTATTTAATTTCTAGCCCTTCTCTAAGTATATACTACTAAAGACTATAACTTTAATAATAAATACTATAATAAATATTTAATATAATATAATTTATATTTTTAATAATTTAAATTTTAATATTTATTATACTCTTTTTATATATAATTTAAATTTTAAATTTAATAAAAATATAAAAACCTTTAATACTATTAAAACCGCTATTCAGACTTTTATTTCTATACTACTGTATTCTTTATTACTACATTTCTATATAGTCATATATTTATATTGCTTAAGTTATTATAAAACGAAAGACTCGATTAATTAATTAACCTAGTTATAAATAGACTCTTATCCTTCCTCCTTTAACTACTAAGAACTTATTAATAGAACCTCCTTTTACTATATCCTTCTATTATTTATAAAACCCTTGTTTTACTTATATTTCTAACTAGCTAAGCGTACTAATAGCTTTATAATTAATTAATAAGAACCCTTTAGTTTTTAATATATTAGTCTTTTTATATATTAATAATAACTATATTATTTATAACTTATATTATTTACTTTTTAATTAATATTAACTAATAACTCTAAGAATACTATTTCTTTTAAAGATATTTTAATTATTAGCTTTATTATTAATTATTTTAAAAAGTATTATTTATTTTTAATCTAATTCTTAAATTATTAATTATTTTTAAAAAAGTATAGTCTTAAGAATACTTTAGTTTTAAAGATTACTAAAGTGATTTACTTACTATTAGAAAGTTACTAAGTCTTAATAATTCTAATTTCTTTAAAATTATAATTTATTCTTATAGCTTTTAACTTATTAAAGGTTTTTATATTCTTACTAAGCTTAGTATTTAAATTATATATAGAAAGAGTATAATAGCTATTAAAACCTAAGTTATTAAGAATATAGAGTATATTATATTATATATTTATTATAGTATTTGTTTTAGTCTTTAATGAGTTAAATTGCAATCTAGAATTATAAAGAGTTAAATTATAATATAAGTATGAGTTAGAATTGCGATAAAGTAACTTAGAATGCGATGAATGCAGAGCCTGTATGGGGCTTTTATTATATGATAATTTTGCCTTCTGATATCTAGCTTTTCTGTCTAGCTTTTCTATCTAGCTTTTCTATCCAGCTTTTCTATCTAGCTTTTCTGTCTAGCTTTTCTATCTAGCTTTTCTAGTAATGCATTTTAAAGGGTTAAATAGGATAGTAAGGCTTGCACCTTAATACAGTAAAAACTCTAGTCATTCTAAGTTACTATTGCCTTAGGCTTAGGTTTTAAGCCCTCATACTATTATTTACTATTAGTTATATTTTTTTTTTAACTATTTAATCTCTAGCCCTTCTCTAAGTATGCACTACTAAGGACTATAACCTTAATAAAAACCTTTAATAAATTAAAAACTATAATAATAAATTATAATTTTAAAAAAAATTAAAACTATTAAATTTTATAATTCTTTAATAATAAATAAGTTATTTTAATAATCTTTAAAATTAAAGTATTTTTAAATTTATATTTTTTTAAAAGTAATTAATAATTTAAAAACTAAATTAAGTATAATACTTTTTTTAAAATAATTAATAATAAAATTAATAATTAAAATATCTTTAAAAAAATAATATTCTTTAAATTATTAATTAATATTAATAAAAAGTAAATAATATAAATTATAAATAATATAATTATTATTAATATATAAAAGGATTAAGAATAATAAAAAGATATAGTAAATAAGGGTTTTATTAATATAAAAGAAGAAAGATAAGAGTTTATTTATAATTAGATTAATTAATTAATTTAGTTCTTTATTTTATTATAACTTAAGTAAAATAAAATATATTATTATATAAAAATATAATAATAAAGAATATAATAATATAAAAATAAACATTTAAATAGTAGTTTTAATAGTATTACTTTCTTATTATATTTTAAAAAGTTTTAAAAAAAGAAAAGTAAGATATTACTTATCTTTAATACTTTTTATTATTAACCTAACTTTATTTAAATATCTAAATATTAAATAAGTCTCATTAAATTATAAGAATCATAATTAGAATTATATTATAAAAATAAATATAGTAAATAAATAAATAATACTTTAAGTTTAATAAAAGACTTATTCTATTAATATATATATATTTAAATAAGCTTAATAATAATTAAAACTTATTATTTAATATAATAATTTAACTTATTTAAAGCTAATACTATTATATTAAAAAGTATAATTATTTAACTCTTTTTAATAATATTAGAATTATTAAAAATTTAAATTATAAGGCTATAGTATAATACTTTAAATAATATAAATTAAAAGGCTAGTCTTAGTATATTTTAAATTATATAATTAAAGTAATTAATTAATATATTATAAGTTATTAATATAAAAACTAAATATATATTAATATAATAAAATAGACTTAACTTTAATAATTATACTTTAAATAATCTTTTTATATTCTCTTTCTCTTTCCCTTCTCTCTTTTCCTATTAACTATCTCTTTCTTACTTAATATACTATAAAATATAAATTAATAGAAGAATATTACATATAAGAATATTTATAAAATTATATTATTTATAATATTTTATTCATTTTTAATTATTATAAAAAGAAATGAAAATAATATTATAAGTTAATATATAAAATAATATTAATATTATAAAAGCTATTATAATAATATTATTATCTTACTTATAAGTTATACTTATTATTCTTAATTTTTAATAAGAACTTTTAATATTTAAATATATAGTTTTATTAATAAAATTACTTATTAATTATCTAATTTTTTTATTTATATATTATATTAATTTAATTTAATATATTTAACTTTTTATAATACAGTAATAGAAATATAATTTAATAAATAACTATATTTATTATAATAAGAAGATAATATATTATAAATACTAACTATTTTTATTTTATAATTATTTATATATAAAAAATAAAAAGTAGAATATAAGAATATTTAATATAATAATAATAATATAAAAAAGGGATTATAATAAAAACTATTAATATTATTATTATTAATAAGTATTATTATAAATAATAAAAATAAAAGGATTTATAAAAAGAGTTTATAATAATAAGACTTACTATTAATTACTTAAGTATTTATATAAAGAAAATAAAGAAATAAGTAATTCATTTTTTAAATATTAAAGTTTAATTAAGGTATTTAAAGTTATAATTTTAAAAAGGCTTTAAAAGATAAACTTATTAATACTATTATTATTTTATATAATATTTTCTTTAAAAGTAAACTATATTTAAATGTATATTATATATAAATAGTTATTTTTTATATTTTTTTATATAATATATTTTAATAATATATATTATATTAAATATCATTATACTAAAAGTCTTTTTTTTATTAAATTTAATATTAAAATATTATTAATTAAATTAATTTATTATAATTTATTAACTTTATTAAATAAATCTATTTTTATAATTATATATAGATTTATTACATTTAATATATTATTAAATAATAGTATTTATTTTATAGTATTTTATATTATTTTTTTAAAATATTTCTTAAAGCTTTTTATTAATAATTATATTATTTTTTTAATTTTTATATACTTTATTCTTTTTAATAAAGTATTAAAACTAAAGATATTACTATTATTAATAAAGATAGTAAATAATAGACTTTTAGCCTTTTATTTTATAAATATTAAAGACTTTACTTTAATTATAAGAATAGTATACTTTTTATTAATATTTAAAATTATATAAATATAAGGTTCTATAATGGACTTAGAGCATGAGGTAGGGGTTAGGGGCTGCTAGTAGAACATTGGGTCTGCGTTAGGGCCTTATTAGCTAATAAGGGCTAATAAAGTTATAATAGCTCTATACTCCTTATAAAGCTGAACTCTATTTAAGAAGTCTTATAAACAAAAGCTTGCCTTTAATAAAAAAGGGTAAGCTTTAGTCTATTTCTAATAGTAAATATACTTTTAAGTTATCTTATTAATATCTAATTATTGTATCTTACCTAATTTCCTTCTAACTCTCTAAGGATTTAAAAGACCCTAAGCCTAAGACTTTACATTAAATTATAATATAATAAATTAATTCATTATTTATATATTAAAGGTTTAGTTATTTAATATAATAATAAAGATATAGTCCTTTTTTAATTATAATAAGAATATTATAAAATAGTATTATAATAAATTAAAAACTTTTTTAATATAAATAAAAGTCACTTTTAGCTAAAATAAATATATATATTATTAAACTTTCGCTATTAAAACCGATATTCGGACTTTTATTTCTACATTACTATATTTCTATATAGTTATGTATTTATATTACTTAAGTTATCTTAAGATAAAGGACTTAATTAATTAATTAACCTAGTTATAAATAGACTCTTATTCCTCTTCCTTTAACTACTAGAAACTAACCTTCTTTTACTTAAATCCTTTAACCTATTATAATTAATATTAAAAGCAATTATAATAAGATTCTTTTAATTTTTAATATATTAGTTATTTTATATATTAATAATAATTATATTATTTATAATTTATATTATTTACTCTTTATTAATCTTAATTAAAAATTTAAAAAATACTATTTCTTTTAAAAAATATTTAAATACTAACTTTATTAATTACTTTAAAAAGTATTATTTATTTTTAATCTAATTATTAAATTATTAATTACTTTTAAAAAAGTATAATCTTAAGAATACTTTAATCTTAAAGATTATTAAAATAACTTATTTATTATTAAAAAGTCATTAAGTTTTAATAATTCTAATTTCTTTAAGATTATATCTTATTATTATAGCTTTTAGTTTATTAAAGGTTTTTATATCTTTATTAAGCTTAGTATTTAAATTATATATAAAGAAAGTATAGTAATTATTAAAACTTAAGTTATTAAAAGTATAAAAGATATTATATTAAATATTTATTATAATATTTATTATAAGTTAATTAAATTATAAAGAGTTATTCATTAATAAGTTAAATTATAATTTAAAATTATAAAAACGTAATTGAATTATGATTTAAAACTGTGATAAGCTTTGAATATAATGAATGCAGTAGTCAGCTTTCCTTATGGGGCTTTTATTATATGACGATTTTGCCTTCTGATATCTAGCTTTTGTATCTAGCTTTTTTATCTAGCTTTTCTATCTAGCTTTCTCACTACTTAACGCATTTTAAAGGGTTAATTAGGATAGTAAGGCTTATACTCTAATATAATAAAAACTCTAGTCATTCTGAGTTACTATTACCTTAGGCTTAGGTTTTAGGCCCTTATACTATTATTTATTATTAATTATTTTTTTATTTTTTTATTATTTAATCTCTAGCCCCTCTTTAAATATGCGCTACTAAAGGACTATAATTTTAATATTATTAAAATTTACTATTAAAACTGCTATTCAGACTTTTATTTCTATATTATAGTGTTTTTATATTATATATTTATATTACTTAAGGTATCTTAAGATAAAAGACCTAATTTATTAATTAACCTTATTATAAATAGACTTTTATTCTTCTTCTTTTAGAACTAACCTTCTTTTATTAAATACTTTAACTTATTATAGTTAATATTAAAAGTAACTAAATTCTCTTAGTTTCTAATATAATTATTACTTCTTTAATTATACATTAATTAATATAAAGTCAGCTTATAATTATATAACTTATTAAGGTTATAGTCCTTAGTAGCACACACTCAGAAAGAGGCCAGAGATTAAATAGTAAAAAAATAAAAAAATAACTAATAATAAATAATAGTATAAAGGCCTAAAACCCAAGCCTAAGGCAATAGTAACTCAGAATGACTAGAGTTTTTATTACATTAGGGTATAAGCCTTACTGTCTTAATCAACCCTTTAAGATGCGTTAAGCAGCTGGAAAGCTAGATAGAAAAGCTAAATAGAAAAGCTAGATAGAAAAGCTAGATATCGGAAGGCAAAATCGTCATACGATAAAAGCCTTGTGAGGGTTCGTCGCATTCTAAGTTACCTTATCGCAATTCTAAGTCACAATTCAATTATTATATCGTAATTCAAAATGACCCCCCCTAACTAAATAAATAATATAATATGCATATAGTATATTATAT
Organism: Dactylonectria alcacerensis; assembly: GCA_029931735.1. Classification (NCBI taxonomy): domain Eukaryota; kingdom Fungi; phylum Ascomycota; class Sordariomycetes; order Hypocreales; family Nectriaceae; genus Dactylonectria; species Dactylonectria alcacerensis. Next base: position 4,323,628 of record JAPMUZ010000003.1, on the reverse strand, counting down.
AATAGCCCAGCAGACCCTCGCTAATACTAGTATATAAGAATCGTCTTATATATATACTAGCTAAAAGAATTAAAAAAGATCAAAGCCTATTTCTTAAGCTATAAAGAGCATCTTACCTATCTAGCTTAGAATATATAATAAAGGCTAAGTTTAACTAGCCTAATTATAAAAAGCTTATTTAACTAATAATCTTTAATTATTATATCCTTTAAAAGAACTTATTCTTATAAGCCTTATTAAAGAAGAATATAATCTAATAGATTAAGATAGAGTAAGTCTTATTAAAAGAATTAACTTAAAAAGAAGTAAAGAAAGAAATAATAACTATTAATAATACTTTTTTTAATAACCTAAAGAGCACTAACTATAATATATAGATTATATAATTATAGGCTGACCTTATGCTGATCAATATGTAGCTAAAGGAGTGATATATTAGAAACTAAAGGAATTCTAGAATGGTTAAAGGATTTAGCAGAGGAAGGTTCTATAAGGGAGGAGGGATAAGAGTCTATCTATAACTAAGTCGACTAATCAATCGAGTCCTTCGTCTTAAGATAACTCAAGCAATGCAAACACGTGATATAGAAACGCGGTAACGAGGAATGCGGCAGCGTAGAAATAAAAGTCCGAACAGCGGTTTTAATAGCGATTATATAACTTATATATTATAATTAATACTTTTTAATATATATAAAAAAGCATTATTAATAATTATTTCTTTTATTTTCTCTTTTTAAATTAATTCTTTTAATAAGACTTATTCTATTTTAATCTATTAAATTATATTCTAATTTAATAAAGCTTATAAAAATAGGCTCTTTTAAAAGATATAATAACTAAGGATTATTAATTAAATAAGCCTTTTATATTTAAATTAATTAAACTTAGTATTTATTATAAGTCTTAAGTCAAATAAATAAAATGCTTTTTATAACTTAAGAAATAAGTTTTAATCTTTTTTAATTCTCTTAATTAATATATATATAAGATAATTCTTATATATTAGTATTAATAAGAGTTTATTAAGCTATTATATAATATATTATATATATATTATATTATTTATTTAATTAAAGAGAGTTATTATAAATTAGTTATTTATTATTAAAACCGCTATTAAGACTTTTATTTCTGCATTATTGCAATCCTCATTACTACATTTCTATACAATCATATATTTATATTAATAGTAAGGCTTATACCTTAATACAGTAAAAACTCTAGTCATTCTGAGTTACTATTGCCTTAGGCTTGGGTTTTAAGCCTTTATACTATTATTTACTATTAGTTATATATTTTTTTTAATTATTTAACTTCTAACCCTTTTTTAAGTATGCACTACTAAGGACTATAACCTTAATAAAGTATTATTTATATACTCTTAATATTTTAATATTTATATAATTAAATATATATATATATATATATATATATAAAGAATTATAATATATAAATATATTTTTTAATAATTAAATACTATTATATTATATATATTGTTATTATTATAAAGTATTATATACTTTTATAAGGGCTATTATTTTAGTCTATATACTTAAAAAGCCCTTAAGTAAAAGAAGAGGAAAAAAGAAAAAAAGAAAAAAAGAAAAAGAAAGAGCTAAAAAGTAATTTAAACTCTATAACTTACTATTAGTATAAAATATAAACTATATTACTTATATTTTAAAATTACTTACTTTATAATTTAATAAAAAGATATTAAATGCTTATAACCTTATTTTATAATTATTAATAATAGCCTTAGTCTAATATATAACTTTAACTCTTTACTATTAAAACTACTATTTAGACATTTATTTTAATATTACTATATTCTTTATTATTACATTTTTATATTATATATTTATATTACTTAAGTTATTATAAAACGAAAGACTTAATTAATTAATTAACCTAATTATAAATAGACTTTTATTCTTCCTTTTTTATATTAATAAAACTGCCTTTTATTATATCCTTCTATTTAATAAAAACCCTTTAGTATTTAATATATTAGTCCTTTTATATATTAATAATAATTATATTATTTATAATTTATATTATTTACTTTTTATTAATATTAATTAATAACTTAAAAAATATTACTATTTTTAAAAATATTTTAATTATTAACTTTATTATTAATTACTTTAAAAAGTATTATATATTTTTAATTTAATTTTTAAATTCTTAATTATTTTTAAAAAAGTATAATCTTAAGAATACTTTAATTTTAAAAATTATTAAAATAACTTACTTATTATTAAAGAATTATTAAGTTTTAATAATTCTAATTTCTTTAAAATTATAATCTATTATTATAACTTTTAATTTATTAAAGGTTTTTATATTCTTATTAAGTTTAATATTTAAATTATATATAAAAAGAGTATAATAATTATTAAAATTTAAATTATTAAGAATATAAAATATATTATATTAAATATATATTATAATATTTAATTTAATTTATATTAAATTAAATTATAATATAATTAAAATTATAAAGAGTTAAATTATAATATAAGTATAAATTAGAATTATAATAAGCTTAGAATATAATAAATATAAAGCCTTTATAAGGCTTTTATTATATAATGATTTTACTTTTTAATATTTTACCTTTTTTAACTTTTCTATTTAGCTTTTTTAGCTATATAATGCATTTTAAAGAGTTAAATAGAATAATAAGGCTTATACTTTAATATAATAAAAACTCTAGTTATTATAAGTTACTATTGCTTTAAGCTTAAGTTTTAAGTCCTTATACTATTATTTACTATTAGTTATATATTTATTTTAACTATTTAACCTCTAGCCTCTCTTTAAGTATATATACTACTAAAGACTATAACTTTAAATTACTTTAGGTCTTAGTAAAAAAAAACCTTTTTAAAATTACTTTTAATACTCTTTATTTTATAATATACTATTTTTAATAGTTTCTTTAAATACTAAATTTAATAAAATTACTTTAATTAATGTACTTAATAAGTAAGTAAGCTAAATAAGCGAGTAAGCCACTTTAAAATTTCCTAGTATTTATACCTTAAATGAAAATATCTTTAAAATATTCTCTAAAATTAAAACTAAGAGTAAAATAGCTAATATTTTAGAAATAGTTCTATTATATATTAAAAAATAAATATAAATTCTCTTAAGTCTTTTTTAAAATTTACTTAATAAGCTATATTAAAAATGCTTATTCGCACTATATACCTAGCTATTTCTATATAAAGGAATTTTTTTAAAAATTTAAAAAAATTATTATATAGTTTTCTTTTTAATTAAATAATTAAAAATATTTTTATTTTATTTTTAATAATTAGATAGTTAGTTTTAAAAATTTAAGGTTTAGCTCTTTTTAGTGTATAGTATTTATAGCTTACTTGCTTATTTAGCTCACTTACTTATTAAGTACGTTATAAATTAGTATTATAATTTAAAAATAGAGTTTATAAATAGTTAATTCCTTATTTTAATATTAGTAGTTTATATATTCTTTTAATTAATTATAAGTAAAATAATAATTATAATTACTTTAATTATAATTATTATTTTCTAAGAATTTAATATAATTATTAAAAAGGATAAAGACCCTGTATTATTGTATTAAATACTAATAAAATTATGTATTATTTTTAAAAGTACTAGAATGATTAAAAAATTAAATTATAAAGCTATTTTATAATTATTAAACTCTTATAGCTTTTATTAAAATAAGAATATTATAATAATATTTATATTATAATACTTAGTATATATATAGCCTTTTAATAAGTAGCTTCTTAATAATAAATTATAAAGATTATTCTTTATAAAATATTAAGGTTATAGTTCTTAGTAGCGCATACTTAGAGAAGGGCTAGAGATTAAATAGTTAAAAAAAATATAACTAATAGTAAATAATAGTATAAAGGCCTAAAACCCAAGCCTAAAGTAAAAGTAACTCAGAATAACTAGAGTTTTTACTATATTAAAGTATAAGCCTTACTATCCTATTTAACTTTTTAAAATACATTATTAGAAAAACTAAATAGAAAAGCTAGATAGAAAAGCTAGATATTAAAAAGTAAAATCATTATATAATAAAAGCCCTATAAGGGTTTATTATATTCTAAGTTACTTTATTATAATTTTAAATTATAATTTAATTACTTTTTTATAATTCTAAATTATAATTTAATTTATTAAAAATTAAAATAAATACTATAATAAATATCTAATATAATATATTCTATACTTTTAATAACTTAGGTTTTAATAGTTATTATACTCTTTTTATATATAACTTAAATACTAAGCTTAATAAGAATATAAAAACCTTTAATAAATTAAAAACTATAATAATAGATTATAATTTTAAAGAAATTAGAACTATTAAGACTTAATAACTCTTTAATAGTAAATAAGTCGCTTTAATAATCTTTAAAACTAAGGTATTCTTAAGACTATACTTTTTTAAAAATAATTAATAATTTAAAAATTAGATTAAAAATAAATAATACTTTTTAAGATAATTAGTAATAAAGTTAATAATTAAATATTTTTTAAAAAAATAGTATTTTTAAAGTTTTTAATTAATATTAATAAAGAATAAATAATATAAGTTATAAGTAATATAATTATTATTAATATATAAAAAGACTAAGAATAATAAAAGGATATAGTAAAAGGAGGTTCTATTAATATAAGAGAAGAGGGATAAGAGTTTATTTATAATTAGATTAACTAATTAATTGAGTCCTTTGTTTTAAAATAACTTAAGTAATATAAATACATAATTGTATAGAAATGCGGTAATAAGGAATGCAGTAGTATAAAAATAAAAGTCTGAATAGTGGTTTTAATAGTATCTTTATAAAATATATAATTTAAAAGTAATAAATAAAAGTAATTATATTAATAAGTAAATCCTTTTTCTTATTATTTTAAATAGTCTTATTACTTATTTCTTTAAGCTATTTTATTATTATAACTTAAAGCATTTTAATTAAACTTCTATATTTTACTTTTTTATTTATAATAATACTAATAATAATATTAGTAAGCTTAGTAATTCTATTAATTACTAACCTTTTTATATAAACTATAGAAGACTGTCTTTACTATTATTTCTTTAGAATCCTTATTATTATTATTATTTTAATCTTTTTAATACTTATCTCCTCCTTTTAGCTTATAATTATTTATAAGTAAAAATAGTTACTATTTATAATAAGTTATCTTATTAATATAATTTATATAATTATGTTTTAAATTATTCTTTTATTATTATATTATAATAGATTATATAACATATATAATAAGCGAGTGCAATAGACAAGCGAGTGCAATACTTAAAATTTCCTAATATTTATACTATAAGTAAAAATAATTCTTTAAAAATTAAAAAAGAAGTAGGCCAGTTAAAGATATTAAATAATCTTAATTATTAAGTAAAGATTCATTAAATATTTTTTCTAGATTTTTAAAAAAATTCTTTATATAATTATAAAGAAAAGCCTTATTTGCACTGTTTTTATAAAGTTTTATATTTTTTAAAAATCTAAAGAAAATAATAACTTATGAGTTTTTGAGTTAAATACTTAAATTACACTTTTTAAGTCTTAATTAGCTATATAGCTAATATTAGAGAATTTAAAGTTTAGCCTTTTAAGTGTATAGTATAAGTATTATACTCACTTATTTATTGCACTTGTTTATTATATATATTATACTTAATTTAATTAATATAATATATAATTAAAAAAGATTAATTAAATAAATTATTATTTTATTAATAAAAGCTATTTATCTTATTATTAAAAGTTATAATTAAAACTTATTAATAAGAATTATAAATTATAAACTAAATAATAATATTATTATATTAATTCTTATAATATTAGTATATATACTTCCTTTTTAAAATACTTTATATATTAATTTATAATATAATTATAATTCTTTTTTATAATAATAGAAAAGTATATATAATTAATCTAATTTTATTAATATTCTTACTTAATATAGTCTTTAACTAATTTATATTTTATAGTAAAAGGAAATATCTATTAAATAATTAAAAAGTTTAAAATAAGTTAAAAAGCAGTGTTATTAGGAAAAAAAAGTAAATATAGAAAGATTATTTAAAATAATATTATAAGTATTAAAGTTATAGTCCTTAGTAATGCATACTTAAAGAGGGGCTAGAGGTTAAATAGTAAAGAAAAAAAAAGCTAATAATAAATAATAATATAAAGGCTTAAAACCTAAGCCTAAAGTAATAGTAACTTAAAATGATTAAAGTTTCTACTATATTAAGGTATAAGCCTTACTATCCTAATTAACCCTTTAAAATGCATTAAGTAACTAGAAAGCTAGATAGAAAAGCTAAATAGAAAAGCTAAATAGAAATACTAGATATTAAAAAGTAAAATCATTATATAATAAAAGCTCTATAAAGGCTCTATATTTATTATATTCAAGGCTTATTATAATTCTAATTATATTATAATTTACTACTTTATAATTCCTAATTATAATTTAATTACTTATAATATAACTAACTTATAATAAATCCCCCTAATTAAATAAATAATATAATATATATATAGTATATTATATAATAGCTTAATAAACCCTTACTAATATTAATATATAAGAATTATCTTATATATATACTAACTAAAAGAATTAAAGAAGATTAAAGCCTATTTCTTAAATTATAAAAAGTATCTTATTTATTTAGCTTAAGACTTATAATAAAAGCTAAGTTTAATTAACCTAATTATAAAAGGCTTATTTAATTAATAATCTTTAATTATTATATCTTTTAAAAAAACCTATTTTTATAAGCCTTATTAAATAAGGATATAATTTAATAGATTAAAATAAAGTAATTCTTATTAAAAGAATTAGTTTAAAAAAAATAAAGAAGGAAATAATAATTATTAATAATAACTTCTTTAATAATTTAAAGAGCTATAATATATAAATTATATAATTATAAGCTAACCTTATGCTAATTAATATATAATTAAAGGAGTAATAATTGTATTAAAAACTATGAGAATTAAATAGTTAAAGCATTTAGTAGAAGAAGGTTTAAAGGAGGAGGGATAAGAGTCTATTTATTACTAAGTTAACTAATTAATTAAGTCCTTTATCTTAATATAACTTAAGTAAGGTAAATATATAATTATATAGAAATATAATAGTATAGAAATAAAAGTCTGAATAGTAGTTTTAATAGTGAATATTATAAGTATAATATAACTAAAGAGTTATTATTATTAATTACTTTTATTCTATTTATTAATAACTTATAAGACTTAATAGTAAATAATATAAGAAGATTATTTAAAATATAATTATATTATATCTTAAAGAAGGGAGTTAGTAAGAAAGGAATTAGAAGTATTAGTATTTAATAAATATAAAAAAAACCAATAAATCTCTTTATAATAAATAAATTAAAGTAATTTTATTATACTAAGCTATATATATATATTATATTATAACTTTTTTTAATTAATTTAGTCTTTCTTTAGTTATAATTATTTTAAATAAGATATAATTACGAATAATATCTTAAAATTAAATTTAAAAATGTAAAATAATATTATTTAATAATCTTACTTTTAATAATTAAATATAAAGATTATATAAATTATATAAAGAAAGTATAACGTACTTAATAAGTAAATAAGCCAAACAAGCCAGTAAGCCACTTTGAAATTTTCTAGTATTTATACCTTAAATGAAAATATCTTTAAAATATTCTCTAAAATTAAAACTAAGAGTAAAATAGCTAATACTATAGAAATAGCTCTATTATATATTAAAAAATAAATATAGATTTTCTTAGATTTCTTTAAATATTATTTAATAAGCTATATTAAAATTGCTTATTCATACTATATACTTAGCTATTTCTATATAAAGGAATTTTTTTAAAAATTTAAAGAAATTATTATATAGTCTTCCTTTTAATTAAATAATTAAAATTATTTTTATTTTATTTTTAATAATTAGATAGCTAGTTTTAAAAATTTAATGTTTAGCTCTTTTTAGTATATAGTATTCATAGCTTACTTACTTATTTAGCTCACTCACTTATTAAGTATATTAAGTTTACCTATTATAATAATTAATCTTATACTTTATAGCTTAAGTCTTATTTATAATAGTATTTAGCTTTAAACTTTATAATTAGTATAAATAAAAGCTAATATATAGAAAAAACCTTTATAAAAAATATTAAAATATTATTAAATTAATTACTTTTACTAATTATAATATTAATATGTCTAAGTAAAATAGTCTTAAATAGTATTTTATGAAACTAAAAGAATATTATAAAAAGAAATAAAAGAACTATTCTAATAAAAGAGCTTAAATAAAGAATAAATTAATTATTTAAGGTCTTAAAGAAATTATTATATATAATAATCCTTTTAGCTTTATAAATAGCCTTATTTATTACCTTTAATCCTTAGTATATATTTTTATTAATTATAATAAATATACTTTTAATATATATAAATACTATTAATATAAATATAGAACTATTATTCTTTTAATTTATTATTATAATTACTTTAATTTCTATTAATTCTTTATTAATTTATTTATATATAAAAAAGAAGATATATATTAAAGAATAGTATTATTTTATAAAGTATATAATTACTTTAAGATTTAGATTCTAATAGTTATAATTAAGAAATAATATTATAATTAACTTTATTTATTATAAAATACTATAATTAGAATAAAAATAGTATTAATTTAAAAGTTCTATTATTTAATATAGATTATATATTAAATTATATTTATAATAATAAGTTTTAAAGCTTTATATTTTTTTTATAATTTAGATTTATTCTTTAAGTATTATAATAATTATAAACTTTTATTATAAAAAATATCCTTTATTATACTTATATTATTAAATAATAGTAAAAAACTAATCCTTTTTTTATATTTAAGCCTATTTTAATAAAAGAATAATCTTCTTTTTAATAAGTTAAAATTAGTAAAAATTACTAATAAAGAGAATAATAAAAAGGTAATTAAATTCTCTAGTATTACCTTAAAGCTAGTAAAGCTAAGAAGTAACTTTAATTATTATTTAAGACTTAAATATATTTACTTTATTAATTATAAGTATTACTCTATCTTTTTAATTTATTTATAAAAATCTATTAATAAAGTAAGTATAAGCATTTTAAAAAAAGAAATTAGTCTTTATTATATTATATAATCTTTATAAATCGGTATTAAAACCACTATTCAGACTTTTATTTCTATATTACTGCGTTTCTATATTATGTATTTATATTACTTGAATTATCTTAAGATAAAGGCCTCGATTAATTAATTAACCTAGTTATAAATAGACTCTTATCCCTCTTCCTCTAATTACTAAGAACTAACCTTCCTTTACTAAATCCTTTAACTTATTATAATTAATATTAAAAGTAACTATAATAAGATTCCCTTAGTTTTTAATATAATTATTACTCTTTTAGCTATATATTAATTAGTATAAGATTAGCTTATAATTATATAATTTATATATTATAATTCTTTAAGTTATTAAAGAAAGCATTATTAATAATTATTATTTCCTTTTTTATTTCTTTTTAAACTAATTCTTCTAATAAGACTTATTCTATTTTAATCTATTAAATTATATCTTTATTTAATAAGGCTTATAAGAATAAGTTCTTCTAAAGAATATAATAACTAAAGATTATTAATTAAATAAGCTTTTTATAATTAGATTAGCTAAACTTAGCCTTTATTATAAGTCTTAAGCTAAATAAATAAATGCTCTTTATAGCTTAAAAAGTAGGCTTTAATCTTTTTTAATTCTTTTATTTAGTATATATATAAAACGATTCTTATATACTAGTATTAGTAAGGGTCTGCTAGCTATTATATAATGCACTATATGCACATTATATTATTTATTTAGTTAAGGAGGGTTATTATGAGTTGGTTGTATTATGAGTAGGTAGGTGCGTGGTGTCTATTCCCTCTGTAAGTTGAATTGCGATATAAGAATTGCAAAGCGTTGAATTGTGACTTGGAATTGCAATGAGCTTGGAATGTGACGAAAGCCCTTACGGGGCTTTTATCGTATGACGATTTTGCTTTCTGATATCTAGCTTTTCTATCTAGCTTTTCTATCTAGCTTTCTAGCTGCTTAATGCATCTCGAAGGGTTAATTAGAATAGTAAGGCTTATACCCTAATGTAATAAAAACTCTAGTCATTCTGAGTTATTATTACTTTAGGCTTAGGTTTTAAGCCTTTATACTATTATTTATTATTAGTTTTTTTTTTTTTTTACTATTTAACCTCTAGCCTCTTTCTAAGTATGTACTAAGGACTATAACTTTAATTAAAAAAAAAATCTTTATAAATACTATTAAAACCGCTATTTAGACTTTTATTTTTATATTATTATATTCCTTATTATTATATTTTTTATTATATATTTATATTACTTAAGTTATTATAAAATAAAGGACTTAATTAATTAGTTAACTTAGTTATAAATAGACTCTTATTCTTTCTCTTTTAATTATTAAGAACCTATTAATAAAACCTCCTTTTACTATATCCTTTTATTATTTATAAAACCTCTGCTATATTTATATTCCTAATTAGCTAAGTATATTAATAGCTTTATAATTAATAAAATCCTTAGTTTCTATTAATATATATAATAAGTAAGTATAATACTTATATTATATATTTAAAAGGCAAAACTTTAAATTCTCTAAAACTAGCTATATAGCTAATTGAGACTTAAAAAGTGTAATTTAAATATTTAATTAAAAAAGTTATAAGTTATTATTTTCTTTAGATTTTTAAAAAATCTTTATAATTTTTAAAAAATAAAAAACTTAATAAAAATAGTACGAATAAGGCTGTTCTTAATAACTTTATAAAGAATTTTTTTAAAAATCTAGAAAAGGTATTTATTAAATCTTTATTTAATAATTAAGATTACTTAATATTTTTAATTAGCTTACCTCTTTTTTAATTTTTAGAGAATTATTTTTACTTATAATATAAATATTAAGACATTTTAAGTATTATACTTACTTATTTATTATACTAACTTATTATATATATTAGTCTTTTTATATATTAATAATAATTATATTATTTATAATTTATATTATTTATTCTTTATTAATATTAATTTATAATTTAAAAAATTTAAAATTTAAAGATTTTTTAATTATTAATTTTATTATTATTTTAAAAAATATTATTTACTTTTAATTTAATTTTTAAATTATTAATTACTTTTAAAAAAATATAATCTTAAAAATACTTAAGTTTTAAAAATTATTAAAGTAATTTATTTATTATTAAAAAGTTATTAAGTTTTAATAGTTTTAATTTTTTTAAAATTATAATTTATTATTATAATTTCTAATTTATTAAAGGTTTTTATATTTTTATTAAATTTAATATTTAAATTATATATAAAAAGAGTATAATAATTATTAAAATCTAAATTATTAAAAGTATAAAGTATATTATAATAAATATTTATTATAGTCTTTATTATAAATTAATTAAATTATAAAGAATTAGTTTTAATAAATTAAATTATAATTTAGAATTATAAAGAAATAATTAAATTATAATATAAATATAAATTAGAATTATAATAAAATAATTTTAAATATAATAAAGTAAAGCTTTTATAAAGCTTTTATTATATAATGATTTTACTTTTTAATATTTAGCTATTTTATTTAGCTTTTTTATTTAGTGTTTCTATTTAGCTTTTCTATTTAGCTTTTCTAATTAATGCATTTTAAAGAGTTAAATAGAATAGTAAGGCTTTTACTTTAATATTATAAAAACTCTAATTATTCTAAGTTACTATTACTTTAAGCTTAGGTTTTAAGCCTTTATATTAGTATTTACTATTAGTTATATTTTTTTTAACTATTTAATCTCTAGCCCTTCTTTAAGTATACATTATTAAAAACTATAACCTTAATAAAAAAGGCTAATAAAATCTAAACATAAAAAGGCTTTAAAGTAATTCTTAAATAATAAAATTATCTAACTTTTAATTATTTTAACCTTTATTTTAATAACTTATAATTTTATAAATATATATATAAATAATAATCTTTTAATTTAATTAAAAGAATTCTTTTTAATACTTAATATATTACTATTATAATTATAAAAATATATTTATATATTAAAAATAAATACTTAATATTAAAAAAACTAATTATTATATGCTTTTAATATAATCTTAGCTTAAGTTTATAAAAAGAAATTATAAAAAGAAATTAAATTAATAATAGTATTTATATTTATAAAAGAAATTATAATATATCTATTTTATAAAAATAAAGGTTAAAAATTAGTAATTATAATAAATTAATTAACTTATTTTTTAATAATCTTTAAATTATTAATTCTAAAAAGAAAAAGTATAAAAAATATTCTAATAAAGAAAAAAGAGTTTAAAATATTAATAAATTTATTATTATAATTAATATAAATATAGAGTTTAGATTTATTTAAAGTAGTAATAATAGTTTATAATTACTTTAAATAAGTTATTATTATAGTATTTATTAAGAATTATAATTTAATAGTATTATAAGTTTTAAGAGTTTTATTTATAAAGAATATATTAAAAATTATAAGCTTATAAATAATATAAAGATCTTTAATACTATTAAAACCGCTATTTAGACTTTTATTTTTATATTATTATATTTCTTATTATTATATTTTTATATAATTATATATTTATATTACTTAAATTATTATAAAATAAAGGACTTAATTAATTAATTAATCTAATTATAAATAAACTCTTATCTTTCTTTCTTTATATTAATAAAACCTCCTTTTATTATATCTTTTTATTTTAGTCTTTTTATATATTAATAATAATTATATTACTTATAATTTATATTATTTACTCTTTATTAATATTAACTAATAACTTAAAAAATATTATTTCTTTTAAAAATATTTTAATTATTAACTTTATTATTAATTATTTTAAAAAGTATTATTTATTTTTAATTTAGTTTTTAAATTATTAATTATTTTTAAAAAAGCATAGTCTTAAGAATACTTTAGTTTTAAAGATTATTAAAATAACTTACTTATTATTAAAGAGTTATTAAGTCTTAATAGTTCTAGTTTCTTTAAGACTATAATCTATTATTATAGCCTTTAGCTTATTAAGGGTTTTTATATTCTTATTAAGCTTAGTATCTAGATTATATATAAAAAGAGTATAGTAGCTGCTGAAACCTGAGTTACTAGGAATGTGGAGTGTGTTGCGCTAGACGTTTATTGTAATGTTCGTTGTGGGTCGGTTGGATCGCGAAGAGGTGAGTACGTAGCTTCCACTCCTTCTGCAAGTTGGTCTCTGATGAGTTGAATTGCGATGTGACTGGAATTGTAAAGAGTTGAATTGCGACTTGGAATTGCGATGAGCTTAGAATGCGACGAAGTGATGCAGAGCCCTCACGGGGCTTTTATCGTATGACGATTTTACCTTCTGACATCTAGCTTTTCTGTCTAGCTTTTCTGTCTAGCTTTTCTAGTGACGCATCTCAAAGGGTTGAATAGGATAGTAAGGCTTGCACCCTGATGCAGTAGAAACTCTAGTCATTCTGAGTTGCTATTGCCTTAGGCTTGGGTTTTAGGCCCTTATACTGTTATTTACTATTAATTATATTTTTTTTTAACTGTTTAACCTCTGGCCTCTCTCTAAGTATGCGCTACTAAGGATTATAACTTTAAAAAAAAAAATAAAGATCTTTAAATATATTATTAATAGCTCTAAGTATAATTATATAAATATTTTTATAAAATATATTAATATTTTTAAAAAATATATTAATATTTTTAAAAAAAAAATATTAAAATTTAATAATAAGTTATTATATTTAATTATATTTATAGTATTTAAATCTATTAATATAATACATTTAATAAAAATATAAAAACTATTAATAAATTAAAAGCTATAATAATAAATTATAATCTTAAAAAATTAGAATTATTAAAATTTAATAACTTTTTAATAATAAATAAGTTACTTTAATAATCTTTAAAACTAAAGTATTTTTAAAACTATACTTTTTTAAAAGTAATTAATAATTTAAAAATTAGATTAAAAATAGATAATATTTTTAAAATAATTAATAATAAAACTAATAATTAAAATATTTTAAAAAAAAGTAATCTTCTTTAAATTATTAATTAATATTAATAAAAAGTAAATAATATAAATTATAAATAATATAGCTATTATTAATATATAAAAGGACTAAGATAAAAGGATATAATAAATAGAGGTTTTATTAATAAGTTTTTAATAATTAAAAGAAGAAAAATAAGAGTCTATTTATAACTAAATTAACTAATTAATTAAGTCTTTTAATTTATAATAACTTAAGTAATGTAAATATATAATATAGAAATGTAATAATAAGGAATATAGTAATGTAAAAATAAAAGTCTAAATAGCGATTTTAATAGTAATAGTATTTATTATAAGTTAATTAAATTATAAAAAGGTAATTTAAAAATAATTTTAATTTTTAATAAATTAGTCTTTAATAAGTTAAATTATAATATAATTAAAATTAAAAAGAGTTAAATTATAACTTAGAATTATAATAAGCTTAGAATATAATAAACTCTTATAAGGCTTTTATTATATAATGATTTTGCTTTTTAATATATAGCTTTTCTATTTAGCTTTTCTAGCTACTTAATATATCTTAAAGAGTTAAATAGAATAGTAAGGCTTATACTTTAATATAATAAAAACTCTAGTTATTTTAAATTACTATTACTTTAAGCTTAGGTTTTAAGCCTTTATACTATTATTTACTATTAGTTATATTTTTTTAAATTATTTAATCTCTAGTCTCTCTTTAAGTATGCATTATTAAGAATTATAACTTTAATAATAAGAAAGTAAAGGTATTTTTATAATAATAATAAATAAAGCTATTATAAGAATATTATTACTTAATAAAGCACTTTTATATAATATTAAAATATCTTTAGTAAGAAATTATATATTAAGGTTATAGTCTTTAGTAGTACATACTCAGAGAGAGGCTAGAAGTTAAACAGTTAAAAAATACAACTAATAGTAAATAATAGTATAAGAGCTTAAAACCCAAGCCTAAGGCAATAGTAACTCAGAATGACTAGAGTTTCTACTACATTAAGATACAAGCCTTACTATTCTATTTAACCCTTTAAGATGCATTACTAGAAAAGCTAGATAGAAAAGCTAGATATTAAAAAGCAAAATCATTATATAATAAAAGCTCTATAAAGGCTCTATATTACTTTATCGCATTCTAAGCTTATTATAATTCTAACTTATACTCATATTATAATTTAACTCTTTATAATTCTAATTATATTATAATTTAATTTATTAAAAACTAAAATAAATACTATAATAAATAGCTAATATAATATACTCTATCCTCTTAATAACTTAAGTTTTAATAGTTATTATACTCTTTTTATATATAATTTAAATACTAAGCTTAATAAAGATATAAAAACCTTTAATAAGTTAAAAACTATAATAATAAATTATAATCTTAAAAAAATTAGAATTATTAAAACTTAATAACTCTTTAATAATAAGTAAGTTATTTTAATAATTTTTAAAATAAAAGTATTCTTAAGACTATATCTTTTTAAAAGTAATTAATAATTTAAAAATTAAATTAAAAATAAATAATACTTCTTAAGATAATTAGTAATAAAATTAATAATTAAAATATTTTTAAAAAAAATAGTATTTTTTAAGTTATTAATTAATATTAATAAAGAGTAAATAATATAAATTATAAGTAATATAACTATTATTAATATATAAAAGAATTAAGATAAAAGGATAATGTATGTAATAAGCGAGTGTAATAGACAAGTGAGTGCAACACTTAAAATTTCTTAGTATTTATACTATAAGTAAAAATAATTCTCTAAAAATTAAAAAAAAAAGTAAGCTAGTTAAAAATATGATATAATCTTAATTATTAAGTAAAGATTTATTAAATACTTTTTCTAGACTTTTAAAAAAATTCTTTATAAAGTTATTAAGAAAAGCCTTATTCGCACTGTTTTTATTAAGTTTTTTATTTTTTAAAAATTATAAAGATTTTTTAAAAATATAAAGAAAATAATAACTTATGACTTTTTTAGTTAAATACTTAAATTACACTTTTTAAGTCTTAATTAGTTATATAGCTAGTTTTAGAGAATTTAAAGTTTAGCCTTTTAAGTGTATAGTATTGGTGTTATACTTGCTTGTTTGTTGCACTCGCTTATCAAGTACGTTATAATAAAAGGAGGTTTTAAGTTTTAAAAGAGAAAGAATAAGAGTCTATTTATAATTAAGTTAATTAATTAATTAAGTCTTTTATTTTATAATAACTTAAGTAATGTAAATATATAATTATATAAAAATATAGTAATAAAGAATATAATAATATAAAAATAAAAGTCTGAATAGTAGTTTTAATAGTAAAGAAATTATATATATTAGTTTATATATTAAAAAAAAGTCTTAAAGTAATAATTTAATTTATATTTTATACTTTTATTTTAAAGCTAATTAATTAATAAGAATATTTTATTCTTTAAGGCTCTATTTATAAAGAAAGTATATATAGTATAATATATAACTTTAATATTTTCTTTATATTAAGAGTATTTTATTAAAGCTTATTAAGTAAAAGTAAGTCTATTTTTATAACTTATAAAGTATAAGTAAGCTTAGTCTTATAGCTTATTTTAAATAAGTAAGCTAGATATTTTAACTTATTAATATAAAGTAAGTTTAGAGTCTAGTATTATTTAAAAAAGTGAGTATATTATAGGTTTACTAATAGTAACTGCTTAGCCTTAACTTAGGCTATAATATAATATTCCCCCTCTTATTAGTTATATTCTTATAGCTATTTTTAAAACTGTTTTTATATATTTATTAATACTTTTTTAATATACTTTTTTAAATATTTTAATATATTAATAAAATAACTGATTGAATTTTAAAGTATTTTATAAAATCTTATAATATCCTTAAGTTAATAATAAGTAACCTGACTAAACCTGCTTTTACTAAAGGCTTTTAGATTCCTATTTTTACTATGAATACACTAATTCTTATTTTACTTATTAAAGAATTTAGTTTTAAAATAACGCCTTATTCTTATTATATTATAAATAGGCATATATATAAGATATTAAATAAGGAGTTTAAAAAGTATAATTTCTATACTAATAGAAGTTATCTTTATACTATAATTAGGGTTTTTTAAAATTCTTATAAATTATTCTAAGGTTTTTTTATTGTTTTTTTATTAAAATAAGAATAGTAACTTATATTATTACTAAAGCTAAACGCCTTAGTATACAAGAATTAGAGTTAGAAGAATTCCTTAAAAAGCGAGCTATTCTTTAAATAGTTTAAAATAAATTTAATAAATCCTTAGACCTTTTAAAAATATACTTAGTACTAATACTAATCCTTAGTTATTAAGAGTTATAAAATAATTAATTATAGTTTTAAATTATTAAAAGAATTAGAATTAGTAAAATAAGTAAAGTATAAGACTATTATTCACTATTAAAACCACTATTCAGACTTTTATTTTTACACTATTATATTTCTATATAATTATATATTTATATTACTTAAGTTACTTTAAAATAAAGAACTTAATTAATTAACTTAATTATAAATAGACTCTTATTTTTCTTTTTTTAACTATTAAAAACTAACTTTCTTTATTAAATTTCTTAATTATTTTAATAGAATTCTCTTAGTTTTTAATATATTAATTATTTTATATATTAATAATAATTATATTATTTATAATTTATATTATTTACTTTTTATTAATATTAATTAATAATTTAAAAAATACTATTTTTTATAAAAATATTTTAAATATTAATTTTATTATTAATTATTTTAAAAAGTATTATTTATTTTTAATTTAATTTTTAATTATTAATTACTTTTAAAAAAAGTATAATTTTAAAGATATTTTAATTTTAAAGATTATTAAAATAACTTACTTATTAAGGTTATAGTCCTTTAGTAGTGCACACTCAGAGAGGGGCTAGAGGTTAAACAGTAAAAAAAAAAAAAACAACTAATAGTAAATAATAGTGTAAGGGCCTAAAACCCAAGCCTAAGGTAATAGTAACTCAGAATGACTAGAGTTTCTACTATATCAGGGTATAAGCCTTGCTATCCTAATCAACCCTTCGAGATGCATTAAGCAGCTAGAAAGCTAGATAGAAAAGCTAGATAGAAAAGCTAGATAGAAAAGCTAGATATTAGAAGGCAAAATCGTCATATGATAAAAGCCCCGTGAGGGCTTTCGTCACATTCCAAGCTCGTCACAGTTCTAACTCATACTCACGTCACAATTCAGCTCTTTATAATTCCAGATTGCAATTCAGCTCATCAGAGACTAACTATAACGAACACTATAATAAACGTTTAGTACAACACACTCTACACTCCTAGTAACTCAGGTTTCAGCAGCTACTATGCTCTCTCTATATATAACCTAGATACTAAGCTTAGTAAAGATATAGAAACCCTTAATAAGCTAAAGGCTATAGTAATAGGATATAGTCTTAAAGAAACTAGAACTATTAAGACCTAGTGACTCTCTAATAGCGAGCGAGTTACCTTAGCGATCTTTAAGACTGAGGTATTCTTAAGACTGCGTCTCTTTAGAGGTAACTGACGATTTAAGAATTAGATTAAAAATAAACAATACTTCTTAAGGCGATTAGTAGTAAAGCTAGTATCTGAAATATCCTTAGAAGAAATAGCGTTCTTCGAGTCACTAGCTAATATTAACGAAGGGTGGATAATGCAAGTCATAAGAAATATAACTATTATTAATGCGTAAAACGACTAATGCATTAGAAACTAAGGGAATTCTGCTAGAATGGTTAAAGGATTTAGCGGAGGAAGGTTCTGGGTTCCTAGTGGTTAAGGGAGGAGGGATAAGAGTCTATCTATAACTAGGTTGACTAATTAATCGAGTCCTTCGTCTTAAGATAACTTAAGCAATATAAACACATGACTATATAGAAACGCAGCAGCATAGAAATAAAAGTCCAAATAGTGGTTTTAACAGCGATAACTTACTTATTATTATAGAATTATTAAGTTTTAATAGTTTTAATTTATTTAAAATTATATTTTATTATAATTTTTTATTTTATTAATAGTTTTTATATTTTTTTTTAAATTTAATATTTAAATTATATATAAAAAAAGTATAATATTTATTAAAACTTAAGTTATTAAAAGTATAAAATATTTTATATTAAATATTTATTATAATATTTATTATAATTAGTTTTTAATAAATTAAATTATAATTTAAAATTATAAAAATTTAAATTATAATATAAATATAAATTAAAATTATAATATGTTTAAAATATAATAAACTTTTATAAGGCTTTTATTATATAATACTTTTATTTATTATTAAAACCGCTATTTAGACTTTTATTTTTATATTACTATATTTTTATATAGTTATATATTTATATTACTTAAGTTATCTTAAGATAAAGGACTTAATTAATTAGTTAACTTAGTTATAAATAGACTCTTATCCCTTCTCTTCTAACTATTAAAAACCCAGAACCTTCCTTTACTAAATCCTTTAACTAATTCTCTTAATTTCTAATACATTACTTTTTTAGCTATATATTAATTAGCATAAGGTTAGCTTATAATTATATAACTTATATATTATAATTAATACTCTTTAAATTATTAAAAAAAGCATTATTAATAATTATTATTTCTTTCTTTACTTCTTTTTAAGCTAATTCTTTTAATAAGACTTACTTTATTTTAATCTATTAGATTATATCTTTATTTAATAAGGCTTATAAGAATAGGTTCTTTTAGAAGATATAATAATTAAAAATTACTAATTAAATAAGCTTTTTATAATTAGATTAGCTAAACTTAGCCTTTATTATAAGTCTTAGACTAAATAAATAATATGCTCTTTATAGCTTAAGAAATAGGCTTTAATCTTCTTTAATTCTTTTAATTAGTATATATATATAAGATGATTCTTATATATTAGTATTAATAAGGGTTTACTAAGCTATTATATAATATACTATATATATATTATATTATTTATTTAATTAAGGAGGGTTATTAGAAGTTAGTTATATTATAAGTAGTTAAATTATAATATAAGATTTATAAAGTAATAATTAAATTAGAATATAATTAGAATTATAATAAGCTTAGAATATAATGAATATAGAGCTTTTATAAGGCTTTTATTATATAATGATTTTGCTTTTTAATATCTAGCTTTTCTATCTAGCTTTTCTATTTAGCTTTATAACTGCTTAATGCATTTTAAAGGGTTAATTAGGATAGTAAGGCTTATATTCTAATATAATAAGAACTCTAGTCATTCTGAGTTACTATTAATTTAGGCTTAGGTTTTGAGCCTTTATACTACTATTAGTTATTTTTTTTATTTTATTATTTAACTTCTAGCCTCTTTCTAAGTGTGTATTACTAAGGACTATAACCTTAATAATAATTTTATTTTTTAATATTTAGCTTTTTAATTTAGCTTTTTTAATTATTTAATATATTTTAAAAGGTTAAATAGAATAATAAGGCTTATATTTAAATATAATAAAAACTCTAGTTATTTTGAATTATTATTACTATAGGCTTATATTTTAAGCCTTTATATTATTTTTTATTATTAGTTATATTTTTTTAAAATTATTTAACTTCTAGCCTCTTTTTAAATATGCACTATTAAGAACTATAACTTTAATAAGCTTTATTATTTTAATTAACTCTTTAAAATGTATTAAGTAATTAAAAAGCTAAATAAAAAAGCTAAATAGAAAAGCTAAATAAAAAAGCTAAATAAAAAAGCTAAATAAAAAAGCTAAATAAAAAAGCTAAATATTAAAAAGTAAAATCATTATATAATAAAAGCTTTATAAAAGCTTTATATTTATTATATTCTAACCTTATTATAATTCTAAGTTATAATTTTATTATTACTTTATAATTCTTATTATATTATAATTTAACTATTTACTTATAATACTATTAACTTATAATAACTCTCCTTAATTAAATAAATAATATAATATATATATAATATATTATATAATAGTCTAGTAGACCCTTTTTAATACTAGTATATAAGAATTATCTTATATATATATTAATTAAAAGAATTAAATAAGATTAAAGCTTACTTTTTAAATTATAAAAAGCATCTTATTTATTTAGCTTAAAACTTATAATAAAAGCTAAGTTTAACTAACCTAATTATAAAAGGCTTAATATACTTAATAAGTAAGTAAGCTAAATAAGCAAGTAAGCTATAAATACTATATATTAAAAAGAGCTAAACCTTAAATTTTTAAAACTAACTATTTAATTATTAAAAATAAAATAAAATAAATTTTAATTATTTATTTAAAAAAAAACCTATATAATAATTTTTTAAAATTTTTAAAAAAATTCCTTTATATAAAAATAGCTAAGTATATAATATAAATAAGCATTTTTAATATAGCTTATTAAGTAATTTTTAAAAGATTCTAAGAAAATTTATATTTATTTTTTAATATATAATAGAACTATTTTTATAATATTAGCTATTTTACTTTTAGTTTTAATTTTAAAGAATATTTTAAAGATATTTTTATTTAAAGTATAAATACTAGGAAATTTTAAAGTGGCTTACTTATTTATTTAGCTTACTTACTTATTAAGTACATTATTTAACTAGTAATCTTTAGTTATTATATCCTTTAAAAGAACCTATTCTTATAAGCTTTATTAAATAAGGATATAATTTAATAAATTAAAATAAAGTAAGTTTTATTAAAAAAATTAATTTAAAAAGAAATAAAAAAAGAAATAATAACTATTAATAATAACTTCTTTAATAACTTAAATAGTACTAACTATAATATATAAATTATATAATTATAAGTTAATCTTATATTAATTAATATATAGTTAAAAGAGTATTATATTAAAAACTAAGAGAATTAATTTAAGGATTTAATAAAAGAAGGTTTTATAAAGAAAGAAGGATAAGAGTTTAATATACTTAATAAGTAAGTAAGCTAAAAATCCCTACTTTTAAAATTAAAACTTTAATAAAAATATAATAAACTATTTAATTAATTAAAACTAATTACTATACTCTTCTTTAAATATCTTAATAATAATTTAATAAGTCTTTATATTATAACTAATCTTTTTATAAGTTCTATAATACTTTCCTTTAATTATACTAACTCTCTTTAATTATTACTTTTTAATAATTTAATATATACTTATATATTAATATCTATTTAATTAATTACTTTCTTTCTTTTTTCTATAATTATCTTCTCTCTATTCTATAAGTAAGTTCTTTTTACTTTATACTATTTACTAAGAGTCTTATTTATTTATTAAAGGATTTAGTTCTTATACTTTAATAATACTATTTAATATATTATTACTTTTATTCTTTTAAAAAATGACTTAAGTACTTTAAAGATAGATACTAAAGAGTTACTTTAATACTTTTTTATTTATCTTTTAAAGTATTTAAATTATAAACTAGCCTTAAGTACTATCTTTAGAGTCTTTAAGACCTAAGAGTTAAAAAGGCTAACCTCCTTTATAATTAGTATTAGAATTTATAATTATATATTTAGCTTTAATATAATATTTTCTAGGTTTAAAAGAATAAATCTAGCCTTTTAAAAACCTATTTTAATATTACTCTTTATTATAATAGTTATATAAATAATATAAAAGGCTAAGAAGAACTTAATCTTTAAAATATAAGTTATAGAATATTTAATTAATTATTTAATTATTTAATTATAAACTATTTTAAATAGTTTAAAGTATTTAATATTAAAAGATTAAAGTAAATAAAATAAAATAATTAATATATAAAATATAATAATATATATAATATATATATAATGCATTTAAGTATATAATGTACTTATATTATATACTTTAAAAGCTAAACCTTAAATTTTCTAAAATAGCCTATCTAAGCCTAAGATCTTTAAGGATTTAATTTTAAATCTTTATTTAAAAAGCTAATATAGAAGTATTTTTTTAGATGTTTTAAAAAAATTATTAAGCATATTATAAATAAAAATACTATAAAATATAGTGAGAATTTAATAGTACTAGCGCTATATATATATATAATATAAAAAACTTCTTAAAAATAAAATATCTTATAAATAAGCTAAGTATAAATTTATAGCTATTTTAAGCTAAGTTTAAATCTTTAAGAATTATTTTAAAATTGTAATTTAAGGCGAAAATCTTAATGTATTATATACTTGGATGCACTGTATGCTTATTATATATATTAATATTATTCTTTTTATAATATTTTTTAAAGTTAATAGAATAATAATTTTTATATTTATTAAGGATTAAAAAATAATAGTAATTAATTAATTAAATCTTTATATATTAATTAAAATATTTAAACTATTTAAAACTTATTTTATTATTAATCTAATTATTTTAAATTATTATAATAGTTTAATTACTTAAGAGATTACTTTTTTAATATTAATAATAAAATAATATTAGCTTATAATTATAATTAATAATTAGATTATTTAACTTTTTATATTAATTATTTAAATAATTATAATCTATTTAAAAGTTTTTAAATTATACTAATTTTAAATTTTTATATTTATTTATACTTATAATAACTATTTTATTTATAATTATACTTATTATAAAGCTAGCCTTATTAAAATTATAAATATTAATTAAATTAATACTATATTTTATAATTATATTTTCTATAAGCTAAAACTAATTATAAATAATAATTAAATCTTTATATTTAGCCCTTTAATAATTATATTTATAAAAAAAATATATCTTAAGCTCTAATTATTATTTAATAAAGTTAAAAGCTTAGTACTTATTAATAGATAATATATTATAATTAGTAAATAATTAGTTAGGTATTTTTTTAATACTATAAAGTTATAAAAAAACCCTTATAAATCTAAATTAAAAATAAATTAAATAGCCTATATAATTTAGAAATAGTATTATATTAAAATAGTATACCTTTCTATTAGTAATGTAAGGTAATATAATATATATTATAGATCTTTATAATACTTTAAATACTTAATTTTAAGTTATTTTAAAGGGCTTAAAGAGTAAAAAGGATATTTCTCTCTTTATTTAATTAAGATATCTTTAGTAATTAAGAATTAATTAATTAATTAAAAAGATAAGAGATTAAGGGATTTTTAGCTTACTTACTTATTTAGCCTACTGTGTTAAGCAGGGGGACAAGAGGGACACTACTACCCGAAGTGACGGATGCCGTAGGGTAGGCAGGATGCATAACAGAGCGAGGATAGATAAGACTTATAAAATAAAACAGATAAAAAGAAGGCCAGAGCTATAATCAAGCAGCTAGCTAAGAAATAAATCAGATATTCTAATTAATTAAATAAATCTTATTATAATAATATTAAAAACAATTTAATAATTTAAAAATAAAGGTAAGTAAGAATATAATTAATTACTATTTATATCTAAATTATTTCTACCTTTTATCTTAGACTAACTCTTATTATCCTTATTAATAGCTTTATTAAGACTAATACTTAAATTAGTTAGTTAATTAAAATATCCAGGCTATTCTAGCTAGTAAGCCCTTAGCCTTAATATATTCTTCTTTATATAGTTAGTACTTTATTTCTATAAGCCTAGAGATTGTAAATAATAAAGAGAAGAAGAGCCTTAGTAAATAAAGGAAATAATAAAAAAAGAAAGATAATATATATAAATCTAATATCTAAGTATAGTTAATTAACCAGAATCTAGCTTATATTTATTCTTCTAAGATTATAATATTTATAAAAGAGAATCTAAAAAGAACCTAAGTACTAAGATTATATTAAAAGTAGTAAGTAAAGTTATAGAAATAATAATAATAAGAACTCTTTAGTAAAATTAACTATAGAATATATAAAGAGACTAAGAAGTATTTAATTAAATAGTATCCTTTAGTAAATTAGATAATTAAGATATATTAATAAGTCTAGTAAGTATAGAGGCAAATAGTAATAGTAATCCTCAGGCAGGTCTTAAAAGCAAAGTATGAGTTAATTTATATATAGTAATACAATTAGCCTAAAAGGGCTTAGTAAAAGGAAGAGGAGCTAATCTTGACCTTAAGGTATTTATAATAGTATTCTATTAAGATAGGGAAATCAGACTATCTAAGATAAAAGTAATAAAGCTTCCTATTTAATTAATTATATATATCTATTAATAAAGGGTTAGGAGTAAATAGAGAGACTTAATAGTATATATAATTATAATATAAGCAGGAGTATTAATATTATTCTTCTTTATAATTTCTATAGCTTCTTTAGCTATTAGTTTAATAATATAGACTCCTTTAATTCTATTTATAAGTGCTTAGTTAGGAATAGCCTTAGTATAATTATTAGTATAAATAATTCGACTATTAGCCTTCTTCTTTAATAATACCCGTTTTATAATAATATCCTTACTAGTCTTTTTTTACTTCTTATTAATAGCTCCTTTATTTAAATCGTCTAAGTTACTATAATTATCACTGACTGCTAGAGCAGGGGTTATATAAGGTAGAACTATCTAATTAAATAAATCTATAATACTTAAGCTAGGTTTAAAAGTAAATAGTAAAATTAAAGGAATTTTAAAGCATTAGGATTTTAAAGTCATTACTAGCTTTAAGTCTTATACTAATTAGTTAATAAGTTCTTAGTTAGTATTAAAAGTATATAAAGTAGTTATATAAGATTTAAATAAGTTAAGGGTCTTAATAATTTAGCTTAGTTTAAGAAGGGTAATAAACTCTTTAAATATTATAGTATTAATAAGTATAATTATTAATTAAGAGTTCTTAGTCTAGTTCTTAGTAATAAAAAAGTCAGTTTACTTAATTAATTAGTAATTACTTAGTTTAGTAAAGATAATAATAAGTCCTTTAAGAAGTAAACTATAGATAGAGTAATAAGAGAAGGGTATAAAAGATACTATTCTACTATGCTTATATTTAATAATAGTAACTTTTCTAAACTTAAGTTTATTATAAATAGCTATTAAAAACTAAGTCTTAACCTACTCTTAGCTAATAAAGAGAGTAACTTTAAATAGCTTAAGTAATTAATTAAATAGGCTAATAAGCTAATCTTTTTATAAAAGAGTGTATTCTCTTTTTATTAATCACTTCTTAGTGCTTAAAGTTACTAAAGATAGATTTATATATAAATAGACTCTAAGTTTTATAGCTCTAGTTATACTTTATAAGTTTAGAAACATAAGGTAAATAGCTAAGTATCTATATTTAAAACTATTTAATTAATTAATTATAAGAATATAGAAAATATTAAAGTTATAAGGATAACCCATTTTAATTAAAATAAAGCACTAAATATAAGTAAATACTTTTTAATAATTAAGTAAAGTGCGGCTTCTAAGAGTATTATAATAAAAGACTTAATTAAAGCATTAGTTAAAGATATATAACGCTTAGTAAAAGTCCTTATAATTAACTAAGCTAACTATAAAACGCTAATTAAAGATATTCTACTTAATAGTATAGTAACTAGAGTTATAGTAAGAGTTTAGTATATATTTAGTAATAAGGTCCTTAAGGAATAAGTATTTATATATTTAATTAACTAGATCTATTATCTTCTTAAGTAGATTTATTATAACTATAAAAGCACTATCTAAAAGCAGAATTAGAAATACTATAATAATATCCTCTAATTTATATATAATTATAATTAAGAAGTCTTTAAGTCTTTTCTTATTAGCCTAAGTATTATCCTATAGTTTTTTATAAAAGTTTTAAAAGTAAAGAGTATACTCTTTTTAAGATATTTTAAAGAGTATTATATTATCTTTATATAAGGATTATACTAATATAGCCTTTATAAATTTAAAATCTTTATAATTACTATATATATTAATTATCCTTTCTTTATTAAACTTAGGCTATTCTATATAAAAGTATAATAAGGCTAGTTAATTAATTATAATCTCTTTTAATTACTTAACTAAAGATGCTTTTAAAGCGTAGTAAAATAATCCCTTTCTATAGTTAATAATAGCAATTTCCTTACTTTAGGCAGAATGAACTTTTAGTAAGAAGTAAGTTTATTTATTATTAATAGGGCTGCTTATAGTAAAGGCGCTTAATAGAAGGAAGAGTAGAGGATTTATTTAGAGGATAGCTAGGCTAAAAGGAGGTTATTTAGTAATAAATTATTTAATTAAATGAATTATAAAGTCATTTAATAACCTAATATTATAATAATAGTGAGATAAAGGAAATAGAGGGTTATAGTTAAAGAGAGGGGTTTTTTTTTTACTATAATTAGTAGCGAGGTTTCAGGAATAGGATTTTCAAGACTAGGCAGTATAGGCTTATAAGCATTAGTAAGGCAGGCAGAAATAAAGGCAGGTAACTGGTTTAGAGAAGTAAAAAGATTAAAGAGCAGAAGGTTATAGTAATAAGGTTCTTATAGTAAGAGGTAGAGAGAGATTAGAAGTAAAAGCTTAGCTAAGAAGAAAGGGAGTTTCTAAGAGTATTATTTAGGCTAGTTAAAGAATAATATTTAATTAAGTAAATGCACTAAATAGTTATAGTTAAAGGGCAATGAGTTCTAAGAATAGTAACTATTATAAAAAGAGAGGTTAAGTTATACTAAAGAAAAAGAGAAAAGAAAGAGAAATAGCTTTTAAAATCTTAAGTAATAAGAGGTTATTTATTTTTTCTACTAGCTATAATTCACCCTATACGCATTAATCTTAGTATATACATTTCCTTTACTTTAAAATACTTCTTTTCTTTCTTTTTCTTTTCCTTCCTTTTTCTTCTTCTTTATACTTTATTAATATTACTTAATTAATTCATTTAGTAATAGCTTCTTCTAACTTCTACCTTTCTAATATTACTAAAGTCTATTAAGAAGCCCTTCTTAATATATATATTTATATAATTAGTTAGTTAGAAAGCGATAAATTCTCTTTTTATATTAATTTAACTTAGAATAGTTATTATAAGACTTTATTAACTAAAAAGGAGCGAAAGGAGGCTTGCTTTATATTAGTAAGTATTCTTCTATACTTAAGACTATTTAATCTAATAGTTTTATAATTCAAAAAGCACTTTACTATCTGGATTTACTTATATATAGCCCTTAACTATAATAGTCTCCCTTTCTTTATTAAGTTCACTCTTAAAGGAGAGTTACCTAATATTAACTCTATTAAAAGGCATATCTAAGCCTAGATTTATAAGAATAAAATAGTTAATATAGTCTTAAAATACTTAATAAAATATATCTCTAACTAGTCCCTTCAGTTAGTATATATTCTTACTAACTTAGGCTATTCTTATAGGTATTTTATTAAAGAACTATTCTACTAATCTAAATATAAAAAGGCTTTAATTATTACCTTCTTTAAATATTAAAATCTACTATTATATAAATACTATATTTAATTAAATACTTTAAATTACTTTATAACTAAAGAGTATTATATATAGCCATTTTATACTTACTAATCTATCCTAAGGTTTATAAATAAGAAATATATAAATTATATTTAAAATACTAATTCTTAATATAAATAGTCTTTTTCTAATAAGTACTTAGTTTCTAAACCTAGTTTTAATACCTTTTTTAACCTTTTATTTAATATAAAGTATTCTATTAATCCTAATAATTAAGCAGTAAGTATTCTTAATTATATAAACTGCTTTTATATTTCTAATGAATTCCCTTTAGCTTAGGAGAATGAGTCCCTTTATAATAAAGCTATTTAGAATGCTAAGAAGTGCACTACTTAGAATAAATCTATAGGCTTTTTTAAAGCTTAAGTCTTTAGTTTTTAGTCTATTAATAGTAGTTTAAGATTAGATTAGTTAATTAACCTAATTCAGCTTATCTTCTATATACTAAACTCCTTTATTTAGTAGCTTTAATACTTAACTTACTATAGTAATATAGAATAAATAGGATCTTATTAATTAGCTCTTTTATAATTAACTTTTCTCTTATATAAAGTATGCTTATCCTTTTATAATACTATATTTAATTTACTATTCTAAGTAAGTATAGCTTTTATAGCTTTTCCTTTATCTTATAGTTCTAAAGTTATTTAATTAATTAGTTTATATATTTTATATATTAATTCTAATGCCTATTTAGTCTTAAGTCTAATTTTTAAGCTATAAATTTATAAGGCCTTTAATTAGCTAGGATATTAGTAAGTAGTAGTTATTTATCTTTTCTTACTTCTTATACTATACCTTTCTTTAAAATAATAATAAGTATAAACTTTAGACTTATTATTATTTCCCACTCCTTTATCTTACTTAAAGAGATTTAAACTAGTCTCTTTAGGCTTGATCTCTATATAGGAGTTAGATCTCTAGTTTTCTTTCCTCTCTAGCACTAGTAATAGTTAGTTAAGAGAGAATTTTAAGGCTTATTTTTAATCTATCCTTCTCTCCTAGGCTTATTTCCTTATTCTATTTTATTTAATTAATTAATCTAACTTAAGGATTATTATAGAAAAGGCATTCTTAGTAAGAGGGGGCTAAAGAATCATTATCCGAGCTCTACTAATTATCTTTATCTTATTAAAACACTTTAAAGTATTTACTATAATAAGTAATACTAAGTAATAATCTATCTAGAGTTTCTAAGTAATACTAGCCTTTATTTAAGGCTATTTTAATCCTATATAGCCCTTACTATCTAGGCTTGAATTTAGCTATTATAAAAAGGTCGGTTTTTCTAGGGTTATTATATTATAATACTAAGTTACTAACCTTTAGTAGGGTTTTTCTTAAAGTATAAGGAAATCCTTAATCTATTCTTATTACTTTTCTCTTTTTAAACTTAGTAACCCTTTATTTTATGATTTCTATATCCTTATCTAAGAAAGAAAGAGCGCGGATTCTAATTATAAATATTTAATTAGATATTTTTATATTATTCTAAAGGATTATCTTCTATATAAGCACATCCCTTTCTAATAAAAGACTTAGTTTATACTTATATAATAAGTATATAAAAGTATAACTATAGAATGCTCTTAATAATACTCTATTTATAAATAGAATAACTAAGAAGTTAACTAACTAATTCTTAGTCTTTAGAATATCTATCTTCTTAATATAAGATATAATATTACTATAGCCTAATTTAATTAATCTATTTACTTTAGTATTATATATAGAGATATATATAGTCTATATACTTAGGTCTCTTAGAATATTTATAAAGCCTTATTAATATTCTAACCTATTATTAATAATTACTATAATAAGTATTCTATAGTAAGAAAAGATCTTTCTTAAGAATAAGCATATATAAAAGGCTTTAAGTAACTTTAGAGCTTTAGCTTTAATCTATTTAATAAGGTTATATCTAGCTTTTAGTAAGTACTTCTTACTTTAAGACTCTTTAAGATATTAAGTATTTATATAAATCTTTATTATAAAATAGCTAGATTTAGTAAGTACTATAGGTTTTCTAGTCTATTATACATTATAGATTTAGTAAGTCTTATAAGCTAGGATAGCTATATTCATATCCTTATAAAGGTTTAGCTAATAATATCTCTCTTTTAAGAGTCTTATAGTTTTCTCTTAGTCTTAATGCTTATAGTCTTTATAGTATGATTTAATTAAATGCTTCTATATATCTTTATTCTTAATAACTAGCTTAAGGTTATAGTTTAAATAAGTTACTTATAACTATAGGGTTCCTTTATAAAAAAAGAACCTTTTTACTTTAAAGTAAAGATATATATATGCTTTATCTAATATATCTTAAGAGCATTATTAAGTCTATAAGAACCTCCTTAGGACCCTTAACTTACTAATATATTTATCTTTTAATAATTCTAGTAATAGTTAAGGTTCTTATTAAGTTTTTACTAAGTTAACTATAATAGCATTTAATTATTAATTAATAAAGGCTTTAATATCCCCTTTAGCTTCTTAATCCAGTTAATTAAATAAGCCTAGTAGTTTTCTAAATAGCTTATTAACTATTATATTCTTAATCCTAAGTATATATTAGACTATAAAGTTAAAGAGTAATAAGTAATTAATCTATCTATTAACTAATACTCTTAGAATATCTATTCCTTTCTTATTAAGCTAATAGACTAATACTTAAGCATCTATCTCTAATATAAAGTGAATTCTATATAAATATATATATAACTATTTAATTAAAAGTAGAATGCCTTAGTATTCTCTTTTTATAGTATTATAATTATATTTACTTTAAGTCTATATATTAGATTTAAATCTTATTAAATAGTATTTACTATTTACTACTTATATAAGAATATAACCCTAACTTAATAGACTAGTATTAGCTATAAGAATAACCTCCTTATAACTAAAAGATAGGTTTAAAGTAATTAAAATAAATATTAATAATAATTTATCCTTTAGTATTTATATAGCCTTAGTTTATAAATTACTTTAAATAAATTTAATATCTTTCTTTAGTAAACTTATTAATAGCTTTATAATAGTTATATATCTAGTAACTTATATTCTATAATAGTTAGTAATTCTTAAGAATGCTCTAACTTCTATATTAGAGTTATAATAAGTCTACTTAGTAATTTTAATAACTTTAGCCTCTTCTAGTAATTTCCTATAAGTACTATAAAGATACTTAACTACTAGAGCAGTTTATTTATAAAACTGTGATTTTAATATAAAAATAGTACATCTAGCCAGTTTAATATTTAATAGAGTTTAATCTAGATTAATTAAATGCTCTTTAATATACTATCTAACTCTTAGGCTAGCTTCTTTATTATTATAGGTTATAGTAAGTCCCTTTATTACTATATTATTAAAGAAAGCCATACAAATATCTAGTATTAAATTAAATAAGATATAAGTAATAATCCTTATAAATTAGGCTATTGAGTTAGTCGCTTCTTATAGTAGTATGTATATTCTTAGTAAGCTTAATAGTATTATAAAAGTAGTTAAATCCTTGCTTTCTTTAGCTAGACTGACTTAGTTATATCTTAAGAAGAAGTCTAAAAGAGATAATATCTAATATATTACTATATCCACTAAGAACTCCTTAGTACTAAGAGGGCTTAAACTATTATAAATAGTAATACAGTTTATTTTAGTAACTGAATTAATTAACCGGATTCTACTATCCTTTTTTATTATAAGTATAAAAGGGTTCTTATAAGAACTATAGCCTTCTTTTAAAATGCCTCTTCTAAGTCTTTAATAAAGTAAATTAATAACCTTTTAATATAGTCCTAAAAGGATAAGAATGCTGCCTACTTACTAAGCCTTATAAAAGATAACTTTAATAACTTATAATAAAGTAACTACTAAATTAACTTTTCTATAGTCTTTAAAGTCTTAAGCTAATACAGCCTCCCTATTATATAAAATAGTAATAAATATATCTTATTCTTCCTTAAATAAGGTTTTATTTATTTAATTAACTATTTCTACTAGCTATTCCTTTATTAACTAACTTCCTTTCTTTAGAGTAGAGAATTTAAATATAAGGAAGTTAGAATACTTACCTCCCTTTTCTATCTAAGAAGCAATCTTTACTATCTTCTTCGATTTCTAATAAAGATCGCCTTCTAATACTAAGCTATTAGATAATAAGTTATTAATTAAGTAAATCTTAATGCCTTTTTATTTAAAGAGAGTATTTATTCTAATATACTAAGTATTTTTATTAAGAAAATGATTTCTTTTTAATCTCTTTTTCTTAGTAAAGCGTCTTAATTATTCTAATTCTTCTTATATATTAGTAATAATATTAGTATACTAATTAGCTATACTAATAGTAAGGATTTAGATAATTTTAATAAAGTCCTCTTAAAAAAGCATTTAGCTTTTCTTAAGGATATTATTATCTTTTAATAAGAAGTTATTTAGCTTATAGACTATTAAAGGATTAATTATAAATAGTATTAATACTCTATACTTCACTTTCTTAAGCATAGTATATTATATTTAACTATTCTTATAATAAGCATAATTAAATGAATATTATTTAGATTAAAGCAGATTATAAATCGCTCTTAATTAATTAAATAATTAAATATAAGTCTACTAAATCTAATAAATAGTATCCTTAGGATAAATAGAACTATAATTATTAAAGAGAGTACTATATATAGCTAGATAAGTATATATATATTCTTAAAGTATAGAGTTATAACTATTTCTCTTACTATTAAAATCTTCCTTTTAGAATAGAAAGTTATAAAAGCGCTAACTAGCTTAATATTAAGGCTATAGTATTAAGCCTATTTATAAGAAATAAGGTTCTTTTCTAAGCCTAAATCTATTAATACTTCTATTATAATACTTTTAGAAACTTCTAATTAGATAATTAATTATAAAGTGTTTTATAAATATAATATCTTATATAAGTTAGATATACTTATAGAGTTAATTATTAAACTTAGAGTTAATTAATTAATTAAACTCTTCTTTAGTTTTATATAATCTTAAGAGTTATTAATAAAATAGACTTTTCTTTTATTATCTTTTTCTAAGTAATATCCTAAATAGAAGTACTTAAAAGTAGAATTATCTAAGTTAAAAGAATAATATTTATTAAATAACTTAACTATAATAATAATAAATTTAATATAATTCTTAAATAGGTTCTTATTATCTTTATATAATAATATTAAAGCTACTTAATAATAAAAGTAGTTATCTATCTAATTAATTAATTCTAATATTACTATAATTATAAGCGCTTTTTTCTTAAATATAAATAGCTTAATTAGCTATTTAGAGTTAATAAACTCTATTCTATTAACTTATTTTATTACTATAGTATAATTATTTAAGTAAGCTTAGCCTAATCTAATATCTATAAGCTTAAGAATAGTATTATATAATAAGGAGATCTTAACCCTTCTAACTATATTAAGTAAAGTAATAGTAGCCTTATAGTATTAATCTTAAGCTAAGTATAAGTTATTTATTCTAAATTACTTTCTAAATTTTATTTAATTAGCTAATTTCTAATAACTAAGGATCGTTTTTAAGATTATATCCTTTTCTTCTATTAGGCTTATAAAGGTTTATAATAACTTTACTTACTCTATCTTACCTCTTTATCTTTTATTATTATAAATATTAACTAATACTTCTTACTTATTATTACTTTCTTCTATTATCCTATAAGTATTCTCTTTTAGACTAAAGTAGACCTTTTTAAGAGTAAGGGCAACTTACACTTAGTAGACTAAGAGGTATTCTTCTAATTACTCACTCTCCTTTTCTAAGTAGTTTAAAATAAAGATCGGATTAGCCTTTATAATAAGTTTTATTAGAATAATAGAAAAAGTAAATATTATATTTATTTAATTAACTAATCTAATAATATATAAATATAACTTATTAAATATTTCTTACTTATACTATAAAGGAGTTTAATTATATAAGGGTTTAATTAAGCTCTTAATATTTATTATTTAGGTTATATAAAGAGGATTATTAATATAAGTTAAAGTAATAACTATTAATTATTAAATATATAATTCTTTTTAGAAAGCTATTATTAAGTATAATAATAAATACTGCTTATTACTTACTCTTAGTTAGTAAAAGCCTACTTTAAAATTATATTCTATATACTCTTTTTTAAAATTATATACTAAGTATTTATACTAATTAAAGTAATAACCTAAGACTTAATAATATTAATATCCTTTAGTCTTATTAAATAATAAAGTAGTATTAACTATAAGTAAGGATTTATTATCTAATTAATTAAATAGATTTATTAAGACTTAGTTAGCTATAATATTCCTTATAGTCTTATTATGCTTTTTTTAGTATTTCTATTAGTACTAGATTATTATTACTAAGTCTTAATTAGTTTTCTCTATTAAAGCTAAGTAAACTTATAATAACTTAAAGCTATTTATTAAGTTATTAATAGGGTTATTATAAGTAATTACTAAAAGCAGTAGAATAGTTATACTAGTGGATACTTATACTCTATAAAGTAGAATATAAGCTAGTAATAATAGATATTAGAAGGTTACTAGTTTAAAAAGAGTTATAGCTAACTATAGTTTCATTTAATTAAATGAATAGCTAAGGCTAGATCATTCTCTAATAGTAATATCTATATCTAAATAAGAAATAATATATTAATAAAGAGTCTTATATTCTATTTATCCGAACTCTATTAGACTTTTATTACTTCTTATATATACTAACTATATAAGTCTTATAAATAAAATATAATAAAGGGCCTAAGACTAATAAGAAGTCTTAGAATCCTTTAGATTAACTATAACTATTAAGAAAGAGTGATAGTATATTAATTATTAAATAGAGCTTAGATTAGCAGATTCAGGGATCTAAGTAGTATTTATCTAACTAAGGGTCATTTCTGGAGTTTCTTTAGAGTTAAGATCCTAGCCTTTAAATATATTTATAAAGTTCTTCTTTACTATTACCTATTCAAACTATTAGACTACTAATTAGACTAAGGCCTTTATATTATTATTTATATAAAAGCAGATAAAGTATAATAGCTATTATTCTTTAAGCAATCTATTATTTTTAACTATAATTTCAAAAGCCTTTATATAAGCTAAGATATTTAATCTATTAAACTTATATCTTAGCCCTTATATAATAAAGCGCATTTAAGCTAGAATAATTATAATAATACAATTAAGTTCTACTTCTAAGATATTTACTAAGAGTACTATTATTATTAACTTATTAATTAAAGATACTAAAGTTATAAAAGAAGTCATCTCTATAGGGTGCGATTAAGGTTAAGCTCATTATTACCCTTTTCAGCCCCTTCTAAACTAAGTCTTATAACTTAGTAAAGAGTATAGTTATAAAAGCAATTAATTAAGTAAATAGGAAAGTTAAGAAGTAAAAGCATATCCTAAGGATTAGATATCTTTAAGATTACTTATCTTCATTCTTTACTATAGTTATAAAGATTAAAAGAGTCTTATATAAATCTATCTAAAGAAAATAGCTAAAGCAATTAATAAGTCCTTTATTACTAACTATATAATTAATAGTATTATAAATTAAGTTAGAATATTAATTAGTAAAAGTAATTTAATTAGTTAGGCTTTCTTATTATTAATACTTCTTAAGTAAATAACTAAAGGGGAATTACTAGTAATTATCTAATTAATTAATTATAAAGGTCTAGACTTAGCCTAAGTCTTAACCTTATAGTTTATAATAGCTTTTTACTTCGCTTTTATATTTACTTTAACTATAAGTAGTATTATAAGTATCTTATTAGTACTAAATATAACGCTTTATAATATTAATAGTAAATCTATTATAAATTAATATAATAAAATAAGAATAAAAAGGGTTTTTAATTCTACTTTTAGTAAAATTAATTAATTAACTAAAAATACTATATACTTTTTAGTTAAAAGCACTAAGTAAGATTATTTTTTAAGATTAATTAGATATCCTATATTCTCTTAATCCTTATATTCTTACTTACTTATACTACTTCCTTTCTATACTTAACTTAAGTCTTTATAATAGCTTAGAAGTATTACTACTTATTTAATTAATCTACTAATTAATAGGATTAATTAATTAATTAAACTAATAGCTTATCACCTTACTATAACTTCTAAAATATATTAAATAGGGGGATAAGAGGGATACTACTACCTAAAGTAACAGATACTATAAGGTAAGCAGGATGCATAGCAGAGCGAGGATAGATAAGACTCATAAAATAAAATAGATAAAAAGAAGGCTAGAGCTATAATTAAATAGCTAATTAAGAAATGAATTAGATATTCTAATTAATTAAATAAATCTTATTATAATAATATTAAAAATAATTTAATAACTTAAAAATAAAGGTAAGTAAAAATATAATTAATTACTATTTATATCTAAGTTATCTCTGCCTTTTATCTCAGACTAACTCCCATTATCCTTATTAATAGCTTTATTAAGACTAATACTTAAATTAGTTAGCTAATTAAAATGTCCAGGCCATTCTAGCTAGTGGGCCCTCAGCCTTAACATACTAATTATTTATTAAGTATATTATTTATAATTAAGTTAATTAATTAATTAAGTCTTTTATTTTAAAATAACTTAAGTAATATAAATATATTAAAGTTATAGTCCTTAGTAGTGTATATTCAGAAAGGAGCTAGAGGTTAAATAGTTAAAAAAAAATATAATTAATAGTAAATAATAGTATAAAAGTTTAAAACCTAAACCTAAAGTAATAATAACTTAAAATAACTAGAGTTTTTACTATATTAAGATATAAGCCTTACTATTCTATTTAACTCTTTAAAATATATTAAATAATTAAAAAAGCTAAATTAAAAAGCTAAATAAAAAAGCTAAATATTAAAAAGTAAAATCATTATATAATAAAAGCTCTATAAGAGTTTATTATATTTTAAGTTACTTTATTATAGTTTTAATTATATTATAATTTAACTTTTTATAATTTTAAATTATAATTTAACTTATTAAAAATTAAAATAAATATTATAATAAATATTTAATATAATATATTCTATACTTTTAATAACTTAAGTTTTAATAATTATTATATTCTTTTTATATATAACTTAAATACTAAGCTTAATAAGAATATAAAAGCCTTTAATAAATTAAAATTTATAATAATAGAATATAATTTTAAAAAAATTAAAACTATTAAAATTTAATAACTTTCTAATAATAAGTAAGTTACTTTAATAATTTTTAAAACTAAAGTATTTTTAAGATTATACTTTTTTAAAAATAATTAATAATTTAAGAATTAAATTAAAAATAAATAATACTTTTTAAAGTAATTAATAATAAAGTTAGTATTTAAAATATTTTTAAAAGAAATAGTATTTTTTAAGTTATTAATTAATATTAATAAAAAGTAAATAATATAAATTATAAATAATATAATTATTATTAATATATAAAATAATTAATATATTAGAAATTAAGAGAATTTTATTATAATTACTTTTAATATTAATTATAATAAGTTAAAGGATTTAATAAAAGAAAGTTTTATAAAAAAAAGGAATAAAAGTCTATTTATAATTAAATTAATTAATTAATTAAATCCTTTATCTTAAGATAATTTAAATAATATAAATATATAAATATATAAAAATATAATAATATAAAAATAAAAGTCTAAATAGTAGTTTTAATAATAGTAATATAAATATATAATATAAAAATATAATAATATAAAAATGAAAGTTTAAATAGCGGTTTTAATAGTAATAATTTATTATTATAATTTTTAATTTATTAAAAGTTTTTATATTTTTATTAAATTTAATATTTAAATTATATATAAAAAGAATATATTAATTATTAAAATTTAAATTATTAAAAATATAAAATATATTATATTAAATCTTTATTATAATATTTATTATAAATTAATTAAATTATAAAAAAGTATTTAATTTTTAATAAATTAAATTATAATTAAATTTATAATAAAATAATTCAAAATATAATAAAAAGTTAATTTTTTTTATAAAGCTTTTATTATATAATAATTTTACTTTTTAACCTTTAACTTTTTTATTTAATTTATTTATTTAGCTTTTTTATTTAGCTTTTTTAATTATTTAATATATTTTAAAAAGTTAAGTTAAATAATAAAGTTTATATTTTAATATAATAAAAAATCTAATTATTTTAAATTATTATTACTTTAAGCTTAAGTTTTAAGCTCTTATATTATTATTTATTATTAATTAAATAATTTTTATTATTATTATTTAACTTTTAATCTTTTTTTAAATATATATTATTAAAGACTATAAGTTTACTAATTAAATTTTAATAAAAGATTTTATAAAAAATAAGCTTAGTTTTTTTTTTTTTTAAAATAAGCTTTAATTTATTTTTAAATTATCTTTTTAGTATAATTTAAATATTTAAATTTAAAAAGTAAAACTTTTAAAAGTTAATAAAATTGACAAGACTGGGGTTCGAACCCAGGAGGATTGCTCCAGCAGGGATAATTCTTAAACCTGCCGCCTTAACCACTCGGCCATCTTGCCGCTTTAATAGGAGTTAGAGTGACTGCTACGCAGCTTAAGTGAAGCTCAATGCGGCTTCCTTTCTCTTTTGGAAGCTTCCACGATTTCCAGTCGTTTCACCGTCAATCAGCGACTCTAAAAGTCGTAGCCAGGTAT
The DNA here is from genome assembly GCA_029931735.1 of Dactylonectria alcacerensis. Taxonomy (NCBI): domain Eukaryota; kingdom Fungi; phylum Ascomycota; class Sordariomycetes; order Hypocreales; family Nectriaceae; genus Dactylonectria; species Dactylonectria alcacerensis. The sequence goes on along the minus strand of JAPMUZ010000003.1, from coordinate 4,284,217 downwards.
ACATAGCATTCTGGTATGCACCAAGGCAAGCGATTTTCCTTTTCAAAATCTCGCAGAAGAGTAATGCTAGAAATCGTCCCTATTGTCTACTTGTCGCCCACCAGGCATGGGTTCTCAGATACCCTAAACACATGTAGGTTGGAGCGTACTGCTGTTCCCTTCTCGCGGAGAACCATTTCGATACGAAACGTTAACTGAAATTGCTAGAGACAGATGTGCAAAAAGTCGCATTGTGCAACGGCCTTAGGCACCACGTGAGGATTCAGCTTTACTCCGAATACCTTTCATTCCTCCCTCCAAGTCCTCGAAATAAGGTTGAGCCATGACACACACACTTCAACCGGAACTTCCCCAGCTTGATCATCCCATCGAATACAACCTTCTCAGCCAGCCCTTTCTGAGAGCGGTGAACCTTGTTGCTGTCAGGGAGAATAGTGCGATCGTCATGGCGGAGAGGAATCATGTCTAGAGAGCCCCGGTATTTTTATTTGATCAGAAATTGACCCTTTTCGTCGACGGCAGCCACTCTCGGTGGTCCTTATCGCTCTCCCTTTACCTCCCGTCAGGCTTCAGCTTCCTCTCGCTTTTTAACGAATTTGTGGTAATATCCTTGAACGACTGTATTGTACCCAAAGGATCAGAGGTTCGCTTCTTCCTAGTAACACCTATGATCTTTGTCTTCCACTCCGGTTTGTTTTACTCGGTGTGTATCCGGACAGCGAGGGAGGCGGTGAATCGGTAGAAGTAGGCCGCAAGCTGAAGATACTACATGCATATTTACCTCACCTGTGTCCTTTTCATTGTCGCAGCCCTTCCTCTTCGAAGCCTTTCCTAGCAAGCCAGACTGTCGAAGTTGAACTCGCCGTGGTCATTCCGGGATATCTCTGCTTCACTAACGTACGTTTAAGAACAAGGAGCGCAGATGCATGACTGTACTGTGTGAAGGAAGCGGAGAGACGTTCGTCCATGGATGCAGCTATCGCAGTAAACTTCGTGATCTCTCAAAGGCATGCGGCATATGTGCCCTCTGTGAGATAGACATAACAAGGGAACCTAAAGGTAACGGCTGACGAGTCCTAGTTTGGCGTTCTAAGCATTATGCCAGAAGTCGCAGTAGGGATGCCATCTGACATCCATTATGTGCATGCGCAAAAACCACTTCTAGATACAAGTAGTACACAAGTATCACATTTGTTCGGCTGGTAGTGAGTGTCAACTTGGGCAATGACGATGTTGTTTCAATGATCCGACCCGGGCTAGAGGCAGTCGGCCTTGGAACTGACGCATGCCATGTCTCTTGACCATCGGTCCTCTTCTTTTGAGGCCAAAGTGTGTCAGTGTTTCAGCGAGACCACCAATGAGTGATTCGGGTGGGAAGACCTGCCGTGAATTAGCATCATAAAGCCTCAGGCAAATATAATTCAACAATTTTAATGTGTTTTATCTACATTTATAATACAAAATTGCAACTAAATTCTAGTCTATATTACTTGCGCTTTTCAAGCCCGAGGGGGACCTTTCAGTGAGTGGTATTGCAGATTGCCCATGTTTACCCACTGTAGGGTAAGCAAACATCAACCAGCGTGCTTCACAAACCTCCCACTCGGCAATTCCCCGGACCAAGGCAATAAGACACTAAATCTTGCCCGTCATGGTCGGCATTCTCCATACAGCTCAACACCATCAACCACCACACACCCTGCCGATACCGTCGTGCGACCGCCAGCCGGCGACTACCCCCGCGTCAATCGATCAATTAACTCCGAGCGACGAGTTTTCCTCGATTGGCCCTGGCCACGCACGCCCGCCCTCACTCCGCATACCATGTCGACCCGACCAGCCGCTCTGTCTGTAGAACCCTCACAAGATCCGATCTGCCGGGCTCCCATTAACGTACTGCATGCTGACACGCGTGGATCTAGGTCGCTCTACCGCCGCTCATTGAAGCTGGCGCTGGACTGGGCCGTTCACCGACACCTCTGGCGAGGCCAGGCTCTCTATATCCGCTCACTATTCGAGGCCAATCGCAATGTCACGAACCCAAGACAACAGAGGGTGGGCTAATCAGCGCAATGGTCTATGGAGAGACTGACAATGTTATATAGGCCCTGCTGACCGAGACGGAGAAGTTGCTGGACAGCTGGAAGCACCCCGACCCGTACACTCCTCCAACTGCCCCAGGTGGTAAGTCTTGATGATAATCTGCGGATATGTGTTGCCAGTTGCTAATAGTACCTAAACAGGCTCGAAATTCGAGCGCAATTTGCCATCACCCGTCCTGGATCGTAAGTGCCTTTCATGTTGAAAGCCTCTATCGTGTACTAATGGCACAATAGCTCCCCCGCATGCCGTCAACCGCCATTAATATTTGGGAATTTGTCGGACAGATGGGAGGAACCTTGTACATAGGGGATTAGAATCGAATCGAGATGAGAGAATATCACATCAATCAAAGCAATCCTTTCACATGGCGACGTAAATCCGGCAACTCCGTTGGCAAGATACCATGACGCGTACAATCGAGAAACACCTGATTTGACCAGCCAACATTCGCCGAGTCGAGAACATTGGACAGACTGGTAGTTATCATACCCGGTGCAATTCTATGCTCACTTCACATGGATCGAGCTGCGTTGTCACGCTCGGAGTGCATACAAGACACACGGTGGCGAAGGATACGATGGTGATGATATGGCCCCGCTCACGTAGCAATAAGTGGGATATTCGGGGTTGATCTTTGAAGTATTCTTATTCATGACCATAGCCGTGGGGATTATTGTACAACCCTAACGCGCGAATAAATAAAGCAACCGTGAACCCTGAACCGTGACCCCTTTGTCATGACAACCCAAACAGCCAACCAGCGCAATAAAGCAGAACCGAACGATGCATTTAAAGCTCCTGGCTCGCGCCCTTGCCAGTCTTACCCGTCTTCTTGGGCAGGAGGTCTGGAGAAAATTGTCAGCGGAATGGAGGGCAAACCGGAAATAGGTCAACGTACTCTGGTGGATGTTGGGGAGGACACCGCCCTGGGCGATGGTAACGTGTCCCAGAAGCTTGTTCAGCTCCTCATCGTTGCGGATGGCAAGCTGGAGATGACGGGGAATGATACGGGTCTTCTTGTTGTCGCGAGCAGCGTTGCCAGCCAACTCGAGGATTTCGGCAGCAAGGTACTCGAGGACAGCGGCCAGGTAGACGGGAGCACCGGCACCGACACGCTGGGCGTAGTTGCCCTTTCGGAGAAGACGGTGGACACGACCGACAGGGAACGCGAGACCAGCCTTGGAAGAACGCCTTGTGCCGGATTAGCTTTGGGGACGTTGAGCGGATGGGACGCGCCAGTGTAGAAAACACGCGGCCAGAGTGCGTCGAGTCTGGAGCTGGAAAGACTTACGATTGAGCGTTCTTGGAACCAGAGGCCTTGCCGCCAGACTTGCCGCCGCCAGTCATTTTGAAAGTGGGTTTTTGGGGGGGTGGAGTGTTTGGGAAAATTGGTTGATTTGAGTTGGGACAGAGGTCGACAGATGAAGTAGTCGAGATGAGCTGTGGTGGTGACGATTTGGAGTTGTAAAGGAGAAGCGTTGATGTCGGCGGGGGAGGTAGAGGTTAAGTACTTTTCGCGCGTCGCTGCTGTGATCACGGATCACCCACGACGAGGCGCGACTTTGCGCTAGCCCGATGTGGCGAAAATGGGTTTGGCAGGCATCGAATAAAAACAACGTGCACCCCTGCCGCGCTCCCATCAGTGCGCACGGGGGAAATAAAATCAGAGGCCCGCCCACTCCCAGCCTCCCTGGATACGTTGTGCTCTTTTTTTTTTCCCTTCCCTCCCAGTTCTAGGCGGCGACATTCATTTTGTTTTGATTTTCTCTGATTGTCTTGCCGCTTTCGGATTCGGTACAGGTCGACTCTCTCGGGCACGTCGCTCACAATCAGTAACCAAAGACCAGACACTCCTGCATCTGCGGGAAGCTTGGTCTGCTGTTTGCAGCTTTTCTTTGTTATTCGGTTGCGCGTTCTAGGCACTGGTTTGCCTTGGTCTGCTTCCTTACGCGTCCAAGTTGATACATTTCGACATAAAAACAATCCTTTACTTCCAATACAAACAAAGGTAGGTAGTATGCGGGCTTGTACTTTCAGTTTTCTGGTGAGCTATATCTGTCCAATGTATCGCCAATACCTGTCACATTTTGTTGGGTTTTTATCATGTGGAAGTGGTATACATATATGTCTAATATGTTCCAATGTCCCATAACCCCAGGTTGTGCCTCTAGTATATGTAAATGATATCCAATTTAGACGTGTAATGTCTAACATGGTCTCGAATCTCGAATGTATCCCGATATAGAACAAGATACGGTGACGTATATGCATCTGGTCCACAAATCGGCCCCGTAGACTCGGGCAGTCGCTCAGAAAGATCTGATATCCTGTCCCGGAGCCGGCCTGTGAGCGGGAGTCCGGGGCGCAGACTTGTGGGGAGAGACCGGTACGGGAATGCTGCATCCATGTGAGAGACGGAGCAGAGGACTGAATGGAGAGGCGGACTATCGACCAGCTCGGCAGCCGAGTTGAGTGGACAGATTACGGCGCGGGGGAGAGTCAACCCTGGACAGACACCCATAAATCGTATTGGAATTTGGGAGACCATTCTATTGTTCACATCCCCTTCTAGTATTTTCCTACGTGGATGTCGTCGGCGTGCGTACTTTTCCACGCGGAAAGAATTAGAAAATAATAATTGCTATTCCAGACGGCTAGACGATACAGAGCTCAAGGACAGATAGCATTGGCAACAGCGTAGTGAGAAAGACTGTATCAAGACTTGGGGTATAGGGTAAGCCCGATATGGTACACATGGGACGGAGGAGGTCCGCCGCTCTGCACTGTGACGGTGAGCAGGCTCGACACCCACCAGCCGAGAACGCGGTGAGTGTGCACTGACCACGCATTGCTCGCTCCTGCCATCGATTGCGCGGTTGCTGGGAGAGGCCGCAAGAGAGATAAGTCCCAGTGGGCCTGGAAGGGAACAACGCGTCCATTGCACCAATCAAAAAAAGGGCTTCTGCGGTGTCGCCTTTTTTTTTCTGCCAACCCCGAAATTCCCAAAGCGGCCCCTGCTCTTGGTGAGCGCTGGGGACTGGCTGGCAGGGGACATGGTGCCCCACCCAGTGACCAGCCCACCCAAAATCACCACCCAGTGCACCACTGCCCCCGGCGCGGCGGCGCGCCCAAGCCCAGCACGCGTGTGGTGCGGCACGTACTTGTGCGATCAGCAGCAGCCCGCAATCAGTAACCCGCCGTGGCCCTCGCGCGCCCAGCTACAAAAGCCCAGCCCACCCCCCGAACTCTTCCGCTCGTCATCAACACTCATCACCATCCGCTGCTCTACCACTCTCAACGCTTACGCTTAGCATTCGTGCCTCGTTCACTCAACTAACTCAATCAACCCGACTTTTTGTCCCAATCTTTCAAAATGCCCCCCAAGGCCGCCGACAAGAAGCCCGCCGCCAAGGCTCCCGCCACCGCCTCCAAGGCCCCCGAGAAGAAGGATGCTGGCAAGAAGACCGCTGCTTCTGGCGACAAGAAGAAGCGCTCCAAGACCCGCAAGGAGACCTACAGCTCCTACATCTACAAGGGTGAGTTCCTTTGCCAACATTGACGCGCATTTTTCGCGCCCCGTCTCACATTTGGACGCGTTCTAACATCGATGTTCCAGTCCTCAAACAGGTCCACCCTGACACCGGTATCTCCAACCGTGCCATGTCCATCCTGAACTCCTTTGTCAACGGTAAGTTTTGCCCGCATTTCCAGTCTATGTCTCACACATCCTGACCCGATTCCACACAGACATCTTCGAGCGTGTTGCTTCCGAGGCCTCCAAGCTCGCCGCCTACAACAAGAAGTCCACGATCTCTTCCCGAGAGATCCAGACCTCTGTCCGCCTCATCCTCCCCGGTGAGCTCGCGAAGCACGCCGTCTCCGAGGGCACCAAGGCCGTCACCAAGTACTCGTCCTCCACGAAATAAGTGATTGGACGGGGCTTTTTGTTTCGGGCATTTTTGATTTTACGCGTGGCATCAGGGTGTCATGACCTTGGGGTTCTACAGGGACTGAGCCCTGTCTTGGGAGCCTCTTAATGCGTTACGGATGGTTTTTGTTTTTACTTGGGGGCAATGTCTTCTCACGGGGAACGGGGTTCGCGGTTGTACAATAAATATCGAGAATAGGGTCTTGATAACAAATGAATTCGTCAACACCACGTCTCCCCAGCTTATCCACGCGTCCCTCGACAAAATCTACCTGTGTTCTCTAGCATATATTCCCCAATAATGCAACGGCATATGCACGCGATCGCAAACAACCCAACGGGTTCCATAGAGTCAGAGCAGCACTTGTTGCTCAACCCAGGCCTGCTTTGCTACGTTTCATTGCCTGCGTAACTGGTTGCAGGATGCCCTTGTTACCCGCCGTTCCCAGCGCCGTCCCGCTGCTCCATCCCATCTTCTCCAGCATCGCCCGACCACGGTTCTCGGTTCCCAATTCTGGCGCCGCACCACCAATGATTTCGCCATCTCGGTACGTTGCTGCTTTGTCGCTGGATCTAACTGGGGCCGGCGCACGCTGTGATCTCTTGCCTTTCATATCCAGGCGCGGGAAGTATCGCCTGTTCATGTGGTTGACGGCCTGATTGAATGTTGCTTCTACGTAGGGCAGTGTCCTCAAAGTTCGGTGGAGCGTGGGTCTTCGCTGGTCTGCTTTGCCGGTCGACTTGGATTTGATCTTGAATTTGCCGGCAAGGTCGTGGACCATTTTTCGGGCGTGGTTGTCCATTGGAGGCAACGTGAGACTGACGCGAGGTGTTAGCAAGTGTTGAGCCCCATGCAAGTGTGTCTGGGGCACAGAAGGATAACTCACATCTCGTCGGACCCGCGCAAGAAAGCTTCGAATTCGTCGGCGACTTGCTCCAAACTCATGCCGTCAGGATACTTGACCCGCAGGTCCTCTGGGTTTGCCTTGCCCAGCATGCCAAGTGCGCGGAGTTGTTCACGATGTTTCTTGCGCTCGGACTTCTTAAGCCGGTCGCTTTTCCATGCAGCCTGGAGCGTCTGCTCCAACTCTGAGTCGGAGATGTTAAAGTTGATCTGCGCCCGAGCAGCCTTTCCCTTCTTGCGGCGAAGACTTGGCCTCTCCCAGTCCATGAAGTCAAAATCGTCATTTGACACGATTCTATTGGTCTTGTGCTTCTCCCCGATCGCAGAGCTATCGTCACTTGACGAGTTGAGAAGCTGCGCGTCCTCTTCCATCCCTAACTCCTTGCCATTAATGAGCTTTGCCAGTGTTTCGTCGTCTAGTTCACTCTCTGTGCCCTCGTCTTGGTCGGCTTCCGTGGGCTCACCATTGCGTGCTTGTGCGGCCACATTCCCATCGATTTCGTGGGCAGCAGCACTCTGGTCGTCCTCGTCGCTACTGCTATCACTCGAGACGTAGAAATCGGTTCCGCCTAATTCGCGTCGATTGCCAACACCGATGCCCAGTATGTCATCTGCATCTCCATTTTCTTGCATGTTCGCAATGTAGTCGGCGAGGATGGAGTCGGCTTCGTCATCGGAGGCGGAACGCACCTTCCTGCGTTGCCGTATCTTGGCCCTCTTCATCTTCTTATTGTCGGTCAAAAGTAAGTTGCTTGGCCCTGCGGCACCCAATTCCTTCTCCACAACTTGGATCTCGGTTTGCATCTGTGACATGTTGATGGTAGGTTGCGTCTTTCTCTGCCCGTCCCGGCCTTTGAAAAGTATTACCTCGTCGCTAGAACTGCTGCTTCTTGACGACGGCCGATCCGGGATGTGCACCGAGCCTCTGACAGGATGCCCGTGCTGATGATCGCCTTTGAGGTCGAAAAAAAAGGACGGTTGCTCATCAATATCGGGCTCCCTTTGTACGATTTCTTCCAGCTCTTCTAGCCCTATCGGCTCATCTGCTTCCTCGGTTCCGTCGCTTGTGACATTGTCTTTGTCGTCCCTTGCGTCGTTACCGTCGTAATCATCGTCGTCGGCCTTCGGTACATCGAGCGTAGCTGGGTGTGACAACAGGTCATTGGGCTGGGATGCTGTGGTAAATTCGTCGAGCCGGCCTCGGTTGTTCTCGTCAAGGAGTTTATCTAGTTGCTTCAACGGCTCACTGGTGCCAGCGCTGATGAAAGTGACAGGCCGCTGACGGAGGTTTGTGTTTAGTCCCAAGTAAGAATGGTCATGTTGTGAAGTCTGCCGAGCCTCGTCTGCGAGTGTGAAGCCAACTTGGGGTGGTGACATGTTAGTGCATTCTGCTTTGCCTCGCCCTCGGTTCACGACTGGGTGAAATACCAAAATCTCCGCTGAATGGCATCTGAGACGGTCCGGCATAAGGGCGACTGCGTCCACGGGGAGTTGCTTGGCCTCCTCGATCACCGCGGCCACCTCTTCCTCCTCTAGCGCCATATGCGCCTCTTGGGGAAGATGCCCCCTTCTTGTTGCGAGCCATTTCAGGGTAAAGATTCAGTTGCCGACATCTTGGGGCAATCTTTCTGAATGCCGAGGGTTGCAGGTGTGGCTTTTTAAATGGATTTCTTGGTGAGCAAGGAGAAACCCAGCGAACTTGGCTGCATGAAGAAAAACAGTCACCCCGCGGCCACTACCCAGTGCCTGGGGGGAGCTAGAGCCTAGCTCCACTGAGATTGATGATGCATCGATGAGCGACGGGCCCTGTGGTGGGGCTGTGGCTCTGTAGTGGGGCTATCTTTGAACTGAGCTGAGTCACAGGTTGTTCGTGTGTAGGGTAGCATCCTCTCGCAGTTCACCCCTGTTGTACTTCCGTCTGATTAAGACTGATACCACGGTCCTTATACAGCTCGTGTGTGCCTCTGCTCGGCTCTGACTGTGACATGGCCTCGTGTGTGAGTTTGGGCGGTTTAAGTTTAGATAGCTCTTACTTCTCGAACTGGATTTAAATTCCCAGGTGGGTAGAGATAAGTATCCTTGGGCACCTGCGTAGAAGAGCTTCTGGTAGATGAGGCGGCTGTATCTAAACTAGATAGTCCATATCGCCATAGGACTACATTTGGAGAAACCTACCTCGCCCGGTCCCCCTCCAAAAATGGGACGTGAGGTGGATGTGCTGTCTGAGGCTGCGTTGACATGACTATTTAGGTACCTAGACCATGATCCGTTAGCACACATGCCCCACCCCAGAGGTACCAACCGATGGACCATTAGGTACCCACTCCAGCCACTTTATTGACTCCGCGTCCACTGTCCCGCACCTCGATGTGCACCGCGCGGGGCGCCACCACCTTCAGCAGCCCCCGGATGGCAGTCACAAGCCGCCAACGCCGCCCAGCTGACTCTCGCCTCTAAGACCAAGATCCGTCACTCAACAGCAGCCTGTCCTCCTCCACATCCCCTCTCGGAATATACGACACTGTTTCCAACTGTTTCCTCTTTACTACCTGGAGTCGCCCCGACGCCGATGACCGCTTAACCCACGCTGTTCATCGCTGCAGCCATGGAAGCCGCCATGGCTAACGTTGACCTTGGGCGTTACCGGCGTATCGTCCAGATGTTCTGGGACCCAGAACCGACAAACGATACTACACAGGACCAGCCTGTCTGGTGCCTAGGCCATCAATACAGGCTCAGTGATGTCACGCCCACAAAGCCTGCCGACAGCGGTGCCCATACGCCCCCATCCGCACCACACATGGTGTCCAACCTCGAGTCCAGCCTCGAGTCCAACCTCAACGACACCAGCCCGTCTCCTCCGCCCCCGCCCCCCGTGAATGCGCCCGATACCCCCCCAGAATCGACATCCAGCAGCTTCTCCTCCTCGCTGGCATATGACGACCCAGCAACGGATGGGGGCTGGCCGCCAGCATTTCTGGCCGACTTTGAGTCCAAGTTCTGGATGACGTATCGGTCCGAGTTTGAACCCATTCCTAGGTCAACCAACCCGCAGGCCACGTCCGCCTTGTCATTTTCGATGAGATTGAAAAGCCAACTCGGCGATCAAGGCGACTTTTCATCCGACAGCGGATGGGGCTGTATGATCCGGTCTGGTCAAAGCCTCTTAGCAAATTCCATGGCCATGATTCGTTTAGGCAGAGGTATGGACCAGCACGAGCATTCTGACGTTGTATCATTTATCTAACACTAAATTAGACTGGCGTCGAGGAAGCTCACCACTGGAGGAGCGTCAGCTCATCAGCGTCTTTGCCGACGATCCAAGAGCACCTTACTCGATCCATAGCTTTGTGCGACACGGTGCCACGGCTTGTGGCAAACATCCAGGTGAATGGTTTGGCCCTTCTGCAACCGCACGGTGTATCCAGTAAGATCAACTCAACACGATGCTTCTCAGACACTGGCATGACTGACCATTTTCGTGACTTTCCAGAGCTCTGGCCAACTCCAATGAGCCATCTTTAAGAGTTTACTCGACTGGTGATGGCCCCGACGTTTACGAGGACGAGTTCATGAAGATTGCCAAACCCGTGGGCGAAGAGTTTCACCCCACACTGATACTGGTGGGCACGCGCTTAGGAATCGACAAGATCACACCGGTATACTGGGAAGCACTGATTGCATCCCTTCAGATGCATCAGTCCGTGGGGATCGCAGGGTACACTCACTCACCCCTTCTATGACCTTGGCTAACTTCAATTAATGTAGCGGCCGCCCTTCCTCGTCACATTACTTCATCGGTGCACAAGGTTCTTTTCTCTTCTATCTAGACCCTCACCATACGAGAACAGCCTTGCCTTATCATGAAAACCCCAGCCAGTATACCGACGAGGAGATCGCAACCTGTCACACGTCTCGGCTGCGCCGCATTCATGTCCGGGAGATGGACCCCAGCATGCTGATTGGATTCCTGATCCGATCCGAGGAAGACTGGCGAGACTGGAGGCGTTGTGTGAAGCATGTCCAGGGCAAGGCTATCATCCACGTGGCAGATCGCAACCCACTGCTCGGAGGCCATGTTGAAGGCAGAGAGAGCGCAATAGATGAAGTGGAACCTTTAAGTGACGATGATGCGGATACTGTTCACGAGATTTAGGCCGCCGGATGTTTGGACTTTGGTTTGTTACCGTCTTTCGGTTGGCGTGACAGGAGTTACACTTGGGATAGATGAGACTTTAATCTGAAATCGACTTCCACAGGATCGAGTTCCTAGAAATGTTCTGTCCCGCAGCTGGACCATGAGGCGTGGATGCTGTTGGAACCATTGCACCAAAACAAGGGGCATATGATATGGAGACAGCACGAGCGACTCGGCAGTGAAGCCTGGATGAGAGGACATGCCTTGCATTCTCAAGAAGCGCAACTTCACCGCTTGTGCTTCTTGCCACCGGCACTAGGTCTTACGACAGGCGCGGCGTGCCCATTTTCTCGGATGTGAGTGAACAACTTGGTTTTGGAGGGGTATGTCTCTCCACAAGCTGAGCATCGATGCTGTTACTCAACATTTAGATAATGGTTGGAGGGGACGAAGCCGTGGGATGGACACTTACTGTCTCGTCTTGCTCAAACTGGGCAGCCGCGGCAGCCGCTTTCCTATCCCTCTTCGCCTTGGCTTTACCGACTTTCTTCGCTGGCACCGTTGCATCAACCGCAAGATCTTGTGTTGCCGCGGCAAGGTCGGCATCAGGGCTCTTGATTGTAGGATCACCTTCTCCTTTAGACCCTCCAGAAGCAATCCTCTCTTCAACAATGCTCCTCGGTGCGTAATCGTCACCATCGGAAGCATCGATAGACTCGACCGAACTCGGCTCGTCTGGTTCGGCATCATCAGGAACGCGGCTCTCTGGCTTGACTGGAACTCTATCCTCGTCGGTCTCCTCCTTATCGGATGGCGAATCTGGCACGGCATCCGCGGAAGCTGTGGGCTCTACCTCATCAATATGTAGCTCGACGCCTTCCCGTTTCATTTGGCGGCGCAAATTCTGCACTGCTTTGAGATGCTTCTTACTCCTCAGATGGGCCTCGAGCTGTTTCTCGCTCTTGAACGTCTTATTACACACCACACACTCAAGTATTTCCACCTCCGATTCCTCTTCTGACTGAGAAAAGTGGTCGTCCCCTAGGCTGCCGTCTGACTTGGATTGTGCCCACTCGGGAACCTCGAAGGCGGCCATCCGTTCTAGATTTGCGGCTCGGGACCTGGCGGCCTGGGCTGCGGCAGCGTTCCGCATAGAGGCCTGGCGGTCGGCGTCGGACTGGGAGTTGGGTAGATACCGCGGATCGCGCTTCCGTACAAAGCCCACGAGGAAGTTGACTGCGTCATTGAACTCTCGAATTGCATCGTCGCGGATCTTTTTGTTCTCCTTCTCCATCAAACGGCGGACGCGGCGGTCTGGCGCATCAGAGAGGCGATACTTGTCCTTCCAGGAAAATGACTTCGCCGTGGAGAAGCCGGCCCAGAAGGCGTAGAATGGCTTGACGAGCGTCTCGTAATCGTCATCCGAGGAACCAAAGGAAGGGTATTCTGGAACATCAACATTGTCGTGCTCAGCCGCAGCCTCCTCTTCAAGAGCTAGGTGTTCAAAGGTTTCCCTGGCTATGCCGAAGAAGCCCGTAGGTTCGTCGTCGAAGGGAATTGTGGAATTGAACCTGCGCATTAAGCTCATGATCTCCTCGGCCGAGGTTAGACGGACATTGCGGAAGGTGGTGGGTTGGGCATCGGGATCGTTGCCGTCCTGGCCGCTGAGGATCGCGTCGCGGTGCGAATCGTACCATGCCCTTTCTTGAGGGTCTGAAAGAATCTCGTAGGCGGATTGGACTTCGGCGAAGCGGCGTGTTGCGGTCTCGACATCGTTGAAGTTGCGGTCGGGGTGTAGTTCGAGGGCTCTGCGGCGATAGGCTTTCTTGATCCTTAGCAGTGTTAGCAGCGTCAAAAATGGTTCATTTGGGAACGGCGGGAGCGTTACTCATCATCCGTTGCTTGACGGTCCACACCAAGAAGGTCGTAGTAGCAGGTTTTGGTGGCAGTCGCGTTGGAGACTCCAGAAGCATTGCCATGCTCCGAGGATTGCTGGGCACCCATGGTAGCCTACGCGATCCGTCGCCTGCGAAGGAGGAAGCTTTGTTTCTGCGCGCTCTTTTCGTTGTTAGGAAGCGGGAGACCGGAGTGGGAGGTAGTATTCAGAAGGCGAAGGAGACGAGTTCGTTCTACGCTGAGTTTTTTTTGTGTATAAGCACCTAGTAAAGTACAACAATTTGATAGGTAGGCACCGAGACGGGTAATGTAGTAGTGTATCGGTATGCGTGCGACTCCAGTCCCTGGATTATTGTGCGCGTGTGATGATTCTGAGCATGAGCACAGCCAGCGTGCGATTTTCCTTACGTGGGAATTTTGGGGAGGAGGGGCAGACAAGGCAAAAAAAGCGCGGGGTCAAAAATAGTGGTGGTTTTTTTTTCTCTTCCTCCGTCCGGGTTGCTTGGATGGATGGTTGAACCCTGTATATTCCCGCTTGAGTACTCATCTTGTGGGTTCTCCATCGCGCTTATGAGGGAGTTCTGCCCAATCATGAGCTATTCTGCTGCCTTTTGGCAAGTGCCCCTGCCTTGATGACCGTTTGTACGTGTTTTGCATTGCTTGTGACAACCGGCTTTGAATCTGTGTTGAGCCATGGGTCCACCATTTCACTCATACGGCGGGTAAGAGGGGTCAAAGGAAGAGTCATTGTATGACGCATCTTCCTCCTCATGACTTATTCATATCTTCCTTTCCCCATTTAACATGCAGGGCACGGACTTAATGAACCAATGTATAGAAGTGCTTCGTATTTCGTAGGGCTTGTGTTCTAGAATCAAAATGGGGTTTGCACTAGGGGCATGCTATCCCTTTGACTGTGGTAAGACTGCACTTGACCCATAGTCCCCATAGAGGCCCGGGAGATCAGCGGTACGCTGATCGACTTCAAAAGGCTAGGTGGCTATGCGGAGGGTTGTGTATCTCAATATAGATCTCTAACAGTCGTGACTTCTAGCGCCTTATAAAATAGGTGGGACCTCTTGTACCCCGTCTTACTCTCCTTTTCGTTGGTTTGAATACCTGTTACTAGCGTAAGTGTAGCCTTACCACAGTCAAAGGGATAAGTGACATTGCCCAAGTACCGAGACCTAATCAATTATTCGTCTAGGGAAAACCGGTAATTAATTCATCATTGAGCCAACCACCAGGGCAGTATTGTGTGTCATGATGATGGACGTCATAGCCCCTGCGTGATTGGAGCTACTGGCCCACTGAGTCGTAATCCCTGCGATTATCGCGAATATTCGGTTTTTCATGATCAACGGTTCTTGGTCTTCACAGAAAGTGGGCATGTCCATTCTTGGATGTCGCGCAAATAGTCTGTTAATTAGTGCAGCGCCCGTCTTGTTTTACGTACGGGCTTATGATATGCCACAGCACAGTAGGTGTCGAGTGTGGACGATGGGAATGACGGTAGGCAAGGTAGCACGTATTGAGTAATATGAAGTAAGGTATCACATACCAATGGTGAGCATCGGTCCCTGTATCTACATAAGGTAGATTGTGCCATTCGTCTGGCACATGACCACAGCGGATACAAGCTTCATTTTGGCTGCATGAGTCTCTCCCGCTCTGTGTTTTCTTAGCACTATGTGACATTCCTACCTGTGCGGGTGTTTCCATGGTTTTTTTTTAGGTATATATGTGAGGAGGGATCAGGTAGATATTGATACTGCGTAATTACTACCTACACTTCATGAACGTTGCCGTTGGAGGCGCGAAGGCATGGAAAAAAAGCAAGCCCTGAACAATGGTGGGTAGGGTTAAGCAGGCCCCGCCAGCTACAAACAAAGCAGTCGTCCACTCCCAGTCATCATCTCTCGAGGAAGAAAACGGCTTCATAGCTCAAAGCGCTGACCGGGGTGCTCCGTTGATGCTTGCGACTGTCCAAGTTCGGTCATCAAACAGGTCAGGCGTCTCGAACCATCCGATGGTAGGCGTGGTAATTACGGCCAAATTCGCACGACCTAGCGGAGTAGCGTGGCCATCAAACCTCGCTTTGCTCCGCTGCCCGCACCCGGCACGAGATTGCCGAACTACTGCCCCATTACGGGGTCTCTTGAGCGATCATGGCCCGTGGACCGAATTGCCCTTGGACTACTTGCCTGCTTCCTTGCTAGGCCAAAAGCAGACTAGGGACGAGGAAATAACGGCCATACATAACAATCTAGGTAACCTGCCAAGGATACGCCAGCATCGTCCACACGTTCACCACGGGACTACCGACAGCAAAACCAAACAGGCACAAGACACACAAGTCATTCACACCTTTCTATCTCTTCCCTACAACCCCTTCTCTATTTATTTAACTGTCCCCCGTGTCTCTGTATCGCCTCCGTCTCTGTACAGTCCCGTGTCTCCCCGCGTGGTATTAAGCGTTGCATGTTCGCTGCAGATTTCGATACAAGCGTTTTGTTGCCGCTGTCACTCTAGGTCGCCCATTTCTCACTCCCCATCGCACGTTACCTTCTAGACGTAGCATCCATTATTATCCGTACCACCTGAGCGAACTGTCAACCCCACTTGGTCGCGCTCCTCTTCCATTCTGGGTCATTGCTCATGTGCCATGCCATCGACGTCCTTACCGTGGTTTTGAGTTGTCGCCATGAAGTTTGCGCACGATTTCAAGCAGTCTCTGGCTACACAAGGTCGGTCGCATCGCCTCGCATTGCCTTGCATCACACCTCTATTGCTTCTATTCTTCCCCATTCTCATGACTGAACTGACACCCCGGCGCAGACTTCCCTCCTCACTGGGTTGACCAGGCCATCCCGTACAGCCAACTCAAGAAATGTCTCAAAAAAGTTCAGCGCGAGTTGCGTGAGCTTGGGCTCGACCCAGAGACGCTTCGCTCGCTGCTCGACCCGCACAACAATTCCCCAGTTGCGTTGCAGTATAAACTCAACGGTATATATATCCCGGGCTGTACCAGACGGTTTGATTTACTACCTGCGCTGACCTTTCTTCTTCCACTAGCTGCCTCCGACTCGAACCTCTTGCGCCCAAAGCTCACTGTCAATGTTCACATGCGAAACGGCGTTCCCATCGACGCTTCACTGACTTCCACCTCCAAGGATTTCCTCAATAAGATTGCATCCTCCGTGTCACAGGACCAGTGGAAACACATCCCACACCCCACTGTCGAACACAGCCCTGGCGCTCTCGATTCCGATTCGACTCCTCCATCAGCTAGCTTACCCGCCGAGTCGGCACCCCCATCAGCTTCGCCAGTCCTCAACACCGCAGCCTTGGACGCCTCAGACGACGACACATACGAAACCATCGAGGTTCCTCTCGTGTTTGATGGCGAATTTTTTGACATTCTACAAAGCGATGTCAGCAACCTTGACACATTACAGGCCGAAGAGGAGGAGAAGTTGAACGCCGAGATTATAGACCTCGGTAAGGAAGTTGCTCAGGTCGCTAAGCCATCACGATTCTCTAAGAATGACCTCGCCCGATGGCGTCATATCTTCGAACTGTACCTTGATGCCGAGGTCTTCTTTGTTACGCATGAAATGGACCACGGCGCACGATCAAGTCAGGTGGCCTTGAAGCAATTGCAGTGGTTCCAGAACCAAGTTGAGACGCGGGGCCTGGCCAATGACTTTAAACTAGCAGAGAGCCGTGCCGCCTTTGCTCGGTTTTTGAAGCTGAACGCGTCCTTGCTCAAGAACCTACAGTTTCAAGAACTGAACAAGCTTGCCATCTCTAAAATTCTGAAGAGTCAGTACCTTCATCATCCTTCTAACATGGATCTTGTTTTCCTCAGTAGTCGCTGACGCACCGTCATCAGAGTTCGACAAACGAACATCCTTGGGCATTTCTAAAGCCTTTCCCTCTGCAATCCAGTCAAACAAGCTCTTGGCCGGAAACGTTGCCAAGGATGTCTGTGCTCAGATGTCTCAGGAGCTGGTTTCGGTCGTCCCCCAACTGAACGACTACCTCTGCCCTGTCTGCTTTTCTCTGGCATATCTGCCTATCCGCCTAGACTGCCAGCATGTGTTCTGTATCCGCTGTGTTATCAAGATCCAGCGCCGCCGAGAGAAACATTGTCCCTTGTGTAGGGCCGATGTGGTGATGAAGGCCTCGACTGGTAAGTTGCAGAGCCATCCTGCCTCTTTACGGTTTTGCTGTAGTAACCCTGTATCTCATAGAGAACCTTGACTACGAGTTGACTAAATACTTGAAAAAGTACTTTCCTAAAGAGGCGAAAGAGAAACAGCGCTCGAACGAGATCGAACGTGGCATCGAGGACTACGGGCCTGGATATGTCCACAAGGAGTGTATCGTCATGTGAGCCTCAAGGCTGTAGGAGCTACATTGGCGTGATTGAGCCCATCTTCCTTGGTTCGCCCCGGATGATGCCCAAGTTATTGTGTCTAGAAGAGGTGTGTGAGTTACCGAGTGCCTCATTTCTTTTTAAATATGACTATTCTATCTGGCATTGACTGACAGGATCTAGAACGGGCCTCCATAATTGGACAATAGATTGTACAAACGCAGCGATTGATGGGAGTAAAGGGGGCTCAGGACAAGAGACAACAAGATGTTCGGATGTCGGGGCGGATAGCCCATTGATTGTTTCTACCTATCTAAGCACTCGGCATGTCCTCAGCTGCCTTGAGTGCCTTTCGGAATACGTCCTGCAAAGCGCTCGTCTCCTCGAGACCGACACTTATACGAACCAAGTCTGGGTCCACGCCAAACTCCGCGGCCCATGGTAGTTCTAGGTAGTGGGCTAGGACGACGTATGGCGAGCACAGCGTAAAGTTGGTGCCCAGACTTGGTCCCTTGGCAATGTCCATGGCGTCGTAGAATGTCTGGGCATGGTCCTTGCGATCAAATACAACGGATAGCAGTCCGCCATATCCTCCATTCGGCAGGCGGCAGGCGTCGTACTGGGGCTTGGAAGGGTTGTACTTTGGGTAATAGACGCGCTGGACGAGGGGGTGTGCACGCAATACGTCGCAGATAGCTTCTGCGTTCGCATTAATGCGCTCCACACGGGACTCAAAGTCGCGGCTATTTCTCTCCATGAAAATCACATCCTCGGGCCAATACGTGTCTTCATACTCCTCCTCCATGACTTGCTTCAAGGCCTTGAAATACCTGCTCTTCGGATTGAGAATGGCGCTGCCACCCATGACATTGGAGTCGCCGGAGAAGATCTTGGTGAGGCTGCTCACGACGATGTCGGCGACTTGTAGAACATTGATGTTCGCAAACGTCCCTATTGTCTCGTCTACCACAACGGCGAAGTCGTACTCGTCGGCAAGTTTTCGAATATGGATGAGATCTGGGCAAGTGAGAAGGGGGTTCCCAGGAAACTCGCAGAATAGCGCGAGGAAGCGCTCGCCACTTTTGAGTCTGGTCTCGAGGTCATCTAAGTCTTCGGACGAAGCGTGTCCATAAAAGAGGCAGCCGGGACCAAATTTTTGTAAGATTTTGAGCGTATCGACGTAGGGGAAGCCAAAGTTGATGCTTTTCCGAGGCTCCCTCGCCTTCAAGAGGGCACGATGGGCATTGAATATAGCATTCATGCCGCAGGGGTAGAGATACACATCACCTTCCTCCAAGTCCTGAATCCCTCTTGTGTTGGACGTCATGGACGGCAAGGGGCCATTGTTGAGATCGACTTCGTGGGCAAAGGCACCAGCGATTCGTCTCCGAATAGCCGATTTTGCCCGCGCGACCATGGAGAGATTGAGGTTTCTGCCAAAGCGCTCCTCCAAGAATTGAGAACTCTCTAGTGACTCTTCGGGTTCATTGGGAGGCGAGGTTCGGTGGTTTGTAGGGGGGACGCCGTCGATTGAACCTGGGCGCTGATATCGCTTAGGGCCTCGGAAAGGTCTACCTGGGGCTTCTTGGGAATTCTGGGCTCCGGCGGTGGGAACTAGCAGGTGATCTTTGAACAGACTATGGCAAAACTCGGCACGACGGCTTGAGGTACCATCGCCAGTGTGTTGCCAATATTGCTTGGAGATGGGAAACACCTCCGCGGGAAAGACGACTGCCGACATGGTGGGTGACAATTTCTTCAGGAGAGGCGACAGGTCTTTGGAGGTGTTGAGGGCAAGGTCGATGACGCTGAGCTGGTGCGAGAGTTCTGGGGAGATTCGCTGGCGGATGAAGTCAAGGCATCTCCTGGCAACCTTTGGGGTGGGAAAGAGCATGGCTTGCTGGCTCGGACGCCCATGGTGAGAAACGATGTCCGTTGCGAAGGCAGCAATACTCTTGTGAACGAAGAAGCTGACATCGTGTTAGCTGGCCAGTTCGCAATCGGGTAGGCGTGAGAATCGTGAGCACACTCACCGAGGGTAGCCTGTGGTCAATCGACCAACAACCCATTCCTCTCCCTCCTCGTACCCGACATTTGACTTCCATGTCGGCAGAGACACGCTCACAGCCTGTAAGGGGGGGAGGGTGGTTTAGTTCGCGAGAAGTATCCAGAAAGAGGTCGGAGCGACTCACATGGGCCGTGTCAGGAGGGATGGACTCGCCCAATTCGAAGCCCGGCATGGTGTTGGGAGTGTTTGGGACTGCTGGACTTCCTCTCGTGGACTGTTCGCGTGGCGACTGAAAGGTTAGATGGAACCAAAAAAATGACCCGAGGCAGATGAAGCCTGTCGCACAGCTCTTATTCCTTCCAGACGAGGAATTGAGGAGCTCCTTAGTTAAATGAACAAATTCTAAAGAGGTGGAAAAAGAAGAGTCAAGCAATGGGTCCGAGAATCGGAGTGTGCGGCAGTCTAAGTGTGGTGGTGTCGGGCGTTGACGAAAGAGGGAAGAGCTGCCCATGCTGGCCCTTGTGTGAGTAATTGCCAGCTCGTCCACTGGGCCATTATTTTAATCACTCTTTTCGAGGGTACTTCCCGCCCCCCTAAATGCACCACCAAGCCCTTCCAGACCCTGCCAACCCGCTCTGTCGAGCGCCTGCTGTACTAATGAAAGTTGGGGGAAATCTTGTTCGGGTGGGCAAGGTGGGTTGTCATGACTAGCAGAGTGAGGTCTGCCATTGCACACTGATTTTAGCCCCGCGCGCGCTGACCGACCAGTCTACAGCGTCACACCCGCTGCAACAGAGACCCCCACTAGCCCCACCATCCCATCCCACCTTGCCCGCCACACCACCAAAGAATAACGTGGGGCATATTCATTGAATGTTGATGAATATTGGACACTCGACATTGACAATGACAGCACGCTCACCAATTGGGCGGGGATTCATCCCTAACATGTAATGAGTGTAAGGATGTCAAATGTCTGAGAGGTATCTAGACCCTTGGGCTTCTGTATGTTCACTTACTGATGCACATGTTGTTTTCTTGTATGCAAGTTTGCAAGTTTGCAAGTTTGCATGTTTGCATATTTGTTTATTTGTGTTTTTGTTTTGTAAGTGTTTGTATATGTATGCTTGTATATCGTGGATGTATGAATGAGCCCAGATCCCAGTGCCCCTTACGTGCAACCAAAGACGAATGAGACCGAACACTGTAAGTGGGACGTAAGTGTATCATCTCTTCGATCCAAATTCAATCCAAGACGCCGTGTACATGAACGCCACCCAGCCCATGAGAAAGAGTTCAGTAGTCATCCCAATCTGTTTCGAGATCCAATCCAGGTTGATGATGTATGTCATATAAAGACACCGCTGCCTCCACGGATATGTGAGCCATGGAGTGTCGCATGCAAGGCATCACCTCGTACCGACAAGTATGGTGCGTATCCATCCAACCACCAAGCCAAATGACACTCCATCTATAACCTCTAGCGTACTCTGCGGCTCCTCCTGCTCGTCTTGCTTCCCACGCAACTGATGCTGTCACTGGGAGCAACACTCACGTTGTCGTCATCCCAGTCCGCGTGGCTCATCCCCACGCCGCTCATCGGTAAGGGAATGTTCCTCGCTGACATGTGGCTGGGTGCCCTGCTGGAGTGGCCCATGATGATTGGGGGCTCGCTTCCGTTTGATAACCTGGTCACACTGAACCTGCTGCCGTCTCGACTTCGTATTACTAGCTCAGGACCCCGTGGAAGATCATCAAAGTCTTGCTGGAAGTCTTGCTGGAAGTCTTGCTGGAAGTCTTGCTGGAAGCCCTGCCCGCGCGGAAAGTCCTGGAACGTGTGATAATTTTCAAAATCATGGCCCTCTCGAGCATGATGACCATGCCGAATGTCTTCAAACTCCCTAAAGTCCTGATATTTTGGCATGTGCGGTACCTCTGGTGCTTCAGGCACTTCGGGAGCCTCCATCAATTCTGTCTCGACTGCAGGGGGGGGTGGACGGCGTGTCGCTGTCGAAGACCGGCGGGAACGAGCGGAAAAGTATGAGTCTCGCTCAGGATCGCGTTGTGGTCGCTGGGACCGAGCACGGGAATGCGTCGATTTTGGTGGTTTGGCGGTATGGCGAGACCCGGCCTGACTGCGATGATCTGCATCGGCGACTGTGAGTGGGGATCGAGAGACTGGCGCTTCGCTGCGGCTTCGCACAGTGGAAGCGCGGCTGCTGTGCCTCGACGATTGGCCGCTTCTTGGCTCCTCAATTTCATCAGGCGCACGGCTCATGGCCTTACTATTTGCGACACTCTTAGCGGTGCTCCTGGTAGTGCTTTTGGCGGTGCTTCTGGACGAGCTCTTGGCGGTGCTTCTAGTGGTGCTCTTGGCGGCACTACTCCTGCCGGCAGTGCTTCGAGCCGCAGTGCTTCTGGCGCTGCTGTGATGGGGCTCCTCTGTCAAGTACTTTACAGGGCGGCGAGAAGGCTCGCGAGCTGGCGGTTCATCGCTGTCGTCGCTGTCATCGTAAGGCATTTTTCTCGGTGTGTAGTCCTGTGGGTATGACAAAGTCCTTGGGGGGTATTCGTCAGGATAGGTCTGTCTCCGTGGCATGAAACCCTCGTTGAAGGCGGGCTGTCCCCAGGGCATTTCCTCCGTGTATGGTGCGGGTAGAGCATGCGGCTCGTAGGCGCCCGCCCCTCTGTAGGGTAGTGCCTTGGGAGGATAATCGGGGTATCCTGGGTCCTGGTGGCTGTGCCGCGACTTGTGGTGGCTGGAAGGTGCCGCGTCAGGGAAGGTTGAGCAACGTGGCAGGGGGGGAGGCTCTGTCTCATGGCGGGGTCTGCGCTCTCTGTCCTTGTTGACCATGGTGTATGTCAGAGCTGCTGCCCCGGCTGCAACCCCAAGCAGGGCACCGACGACCGTCGTTGTGCTAAGTCCATTGTTGCTGGGGCTTTGACGAGGAGAGACCGCTGGTTCCGCAAACTGATCTCCGTCGTCCGGGGTATGGCTTGGGGCGCGTCCAGACATGGCGATGGGAACAACAGATCCGTACCCAGGATGGCTAGAACGAGGCGATTGTTGCATACGAGGCTGGGGTGCGAAAGAAGCCTGTGACTTGTTGGCGTGGGAAGAAGCCGATGAAGAGGCGGACGAAGGAAGAGGATGAGACTGAGATCGATTGCGGGAGTGCTTCGAGCGAGATGCGGTGTCGAATTTCCAGTCAAGGACGCGTCCTATGTCATGTCGGGATGAAGGAGGAGAGCAAACAACTTGTATAGTGTTACCGTCGAGATCTTGGACTGTGGCTCGACTTGGAGATACACCGCCCTCGATGCCCAAGCGATGCCTTGGGCCTGGTCCACTTGGGTGTCCTGGAGCCCCGTCACCTTCGGCCTGCAGCTGTAGCCACGGATTCGCGGCGGAAGCACAATCGTAAAATTCGGCAACGGCATTCGAGGACGGAGCGGCAAGGATGAGGAAAGAGAACTTGAGCGGCTCGAATGGATGCGTCGTCTCGCGGATCTGCAAGACCGGCACGGGATGGCTAGGACCCTGTCCCTGGCGTTGGGGTCCAGCCGGGATGCCGTAAGTGACAGTTCCTACCGACGACGTTTCTTCCCGGTCAGTGGCAAGGTAGCGTAAACCAAGTGGCTGAAGGATACTGGCGTAGAATGAAGTTGAAGATGCCAGGTGCGACACCTCGACATACGGCAACACCATCTTGACTTGTTATACTCCGTACGCGTCCGTGGAGCTGCCAGTGTGGCTGCCCGCTGGGACGCCCCGCTTGGGTGTGCCTTGGCTTGCTGGCTGGGCCCTTTGGGAAGCCTTGCAAAGCCCGGCAGTGAAAGACCCTGCTGGCTGACCGACCAGGGGGGGCCGGGAAGGCGCGAAGGCGGACTGACGGTCAAGCCAATGTGCAAAATGACGGGAGAGGACAAGAGGACGGTGAGAGGAGAAGGGTTTGAGGAGGGGGCGAACCCGTGAGGAGTTGAAATTGGGGACGGGGGGTTTGGAGAGAAGGGGGGGAGGGGGGGGAGAAGAGAACAACAAAACAGACGAGGCGAAACGAGGCGGGCGAGGCAGTCGGGGAGGAGGAGGAGGAGAAGAAGAGGAGGAAGAGGAGGAGGAGGAAAAGGGAGAGGGGAGGTCGTGGTGGGGTTGACGATTGGTGATGGGCTAAGCTGGAGGTAGGGAGATGGGAGTGATGGCACTGATGGATGTGATGGAGACGCAAGAGAGAGTTGCGCCTTGTCTTTTGGAACCGGCTGTCGGGTTATTTTTTTCCTTTTCGTTGGCCCCTGACAAGAGTGCGGCCACACGTCTGTTAACGATATGGGCCGCCAAGTCGGGCTGAGCTGGGGGTTGGACGTGTGGTTGTTTGGCCGCTTTGGAGTGTTGTGTTTTGGTGGCCGTTGGTCACTGGATAGTCGGTCAGGATGGTGGAGTGTGCGGGGGCGAGGCCGAGACGCCGTATCCTTCCCTGGCGCTTGCTTCCAGGCGTTCTCTTCTCTCCGAATGAGTCGATATGTGGGAGGCAATTACTGGGGCAGCAGAGTTGGGCAGAAGAGCTGAATAATGAGAGCTGGGCCAA
Organism: Dactylonectria alcacerensis; assembly: GCA_029931735.1. Taxonomy (NCBI): domain Eukaryota; kingdom Fungi; phylum Ascomycota; class Sordariomycetes; order Hypocreales; family Nectriaceae; genus Dactylonectria; species Dactylonectria alcacerensis. Next base: position 4,260,276 of record JAPMUZ010000003.1, on the reverse strand, counting down.
AGAGTCTTTGTAGGGCCGTCTAGTAGTGCATCTGTGTTATGGTGATTATGTTCTGGAGCGTGAGTGCGGATAAGTGGATGTGGACAGTACAGCAGCCAAAGTGATTTGTGCCACGATTGTGCGGAATGGGTTTTGCCCAGTCTAGGTAATAGGTAGGTATGTGGAGATAGACTATGTGCGGGTGTCTTATGCGTCTGTGTCTTGTCGTCCGTGGTCGTTGCTTAGGAATTGATTGAACTGGGTTGAGTGAGTCAATTCCAGTGTGACTGTGCTGAGCGTGACTGAGAAGAAGAAGAGAACGACATGCAGAAGAAAGAGGAGAAACAAGGACCTGGAGGCGTGTCGATGTTATGACATATGACCTCGACTCTACGCCGCTACGGGTTCTCGTCTCATCGGCCAGCCCCCGTGTCTCATCATTCTGTTCTCGTCTGGCGCGCGCGGCCCCTCTGCATCTTGTCTTATGTACCCATCCTCGGCACCCGTCAGCTGCCCCCCTCCATGTTAAACCCATCTAGATCCGAGAGGGAGGGAACTGCGTCCTCTTCCTGCTCCGTTCGTACTGTATGATGTGAGGCCGGTCCCTGGAAAGCGTGCTAGTATGTGCATTCGCTTGGATCCCTGTATCGCATCTCCTCACGACTGGTCACATTGCATCAGAAAGACGAGACTGTGGAAAACACCACATGACAGGATGGCAAGATGGTAGGGTCGTCGATTTGATGGGGGTGTGAAGGAGACAGCCTTTGTGCAAGCGCAGCGCGTGCAGCCTTTGTGCAGACGATGATTGTGCTAAAACCCCGACCAACATCAGACTAATAACTGTGCCCAAAAGCATATCAAGGCACAGATGGTGTACTGCTAAGGTGGGTAGGTCAGTTTACCTTATGTACTAACCTGCCTCCTTACAGACCTACAGATCACTACTGTACCTACTACATTTAATGCACCCGATTGTGAGCGACAAAACCGCTGCAGCTGGGTCCCATCAACAGCCAGTTAGGTTGGACTTCATCCAAATCGATAGTGCCAATCAAGGGCCCCAATCCACGGCTCCAATCCGTGGTGCTAATCCGTGGTGCCAATCAGCTGCTTCCTGCGTGTCGGGTATAGACAAACAGCGATATAGTGTACGTTCCTACGCGTCCCGTCCCGAGTTGACACGCTCCGAATTAGGCTCATTGGCCGCGCCCGAAGACCAACTCCCAGTTATGTCAATATGTAGCCGTCTTGTAAACGCGCAGAGCTCATTGCCTGAGTTGGCCGATGGAATTTGCAGTGAACATGCTTCAACCAAACGGAGCTTACCAACTGCAGGAGGTACATGGAAACATGCATGGTATCACATGATGCATGTATCGCCGATGGTGCTGTGATCGTTTCTACCTACTAATCCAGTACCTGCAGCGTCAGGGGTGCCACCAAGACGACTGGCATTGGATCCTAGATGGTAAATGGTGGATGAAGGCCAAATACAGCACCATCACCCCCAATTACCGCCGTTGCCAGCCGGAATTCCCTCACACCATGGTGAGTGAGGTCTCCCGCAACCCCTCTGGTCCCCTCAATTCCTCCTTTGATCTGGCAACTTGGACCTACCAGGTGCTCTCAGTACAGCACCAGCCTTGGGCTTGAATATACTTGAAGCTGGACCTGGCCGACAATACTGCCTCCTTTGATATCTTGGCCCCTCCCAACCCTCCATGCTATATCTACGTGTGATGTTCGTCCATCAAGGGGTGCCACGTCGAGCCGACAGCTGGCCCAGAGTTGCCCGGCTCGTCCCACCGGCTCCTCCACCGACCTCCACCCCCGGTTCGCCCCCGGCCACCCCCGGGCTCTCGGCTACGTAGCTCCCGTCGAGCATCGTCCATCTCCCCTGGAGTGTCGGATGTCCAGTGCTCGAGCAGTGGTTACTACAGGTAGGTACGTACAGCAGTACATAATACATACGAAAGAGTCGTGTGTTTAGTACCTTAGGTACGAATCAGCTGCTGTTCCAAGCTCGCGCCTGACGCGTATTAGAGAGGTTGAGAGACCTTCTACCCTAGCGAGCCAGATAATGCACCTACCACTCAGATAGGCTGGTGGCTTACGGCAGACCACTGCCCATTCCTCCTCTCTGACCCTCATCCCCGTCCTCCTCGTGGGAGGTTTGATGCATTTGACCCCAACCTGTACGTGGGGGCTAGCTATTTGACCACTTTGAAAGCCGACCGAGGCTCAAATACCAAATGCCCAGCCCATATCCATTCCCAAGTCACAACTTTACGTCAATTCTGCCATGCATACTATGATACCTACTGAATACCGCCAAGCTACGAGGCTTGCCCAAGTGAGGTGGAGGCCGAGAGGCTTCGTCGTTATCGGGTCACCCGTCTGTTGTCCGCTCGTCCATTCAACTAATCCGTCGCGCAACCAATTGACCACGCGACCCCCAGGCGGGGCGACCACTCACCACACAAGTTGACGCAACTGGTGTCTAGTGCCGCAGTCGTTGAGCGGATTGGTTACAACTTGGGCACTGAACTTTGCCTCAGGCCGATTTTGGGCCAGAACTGGACTGCTCTACGTATGTACAAGTGGCTCATGCTCGAGATTTGCATTTGTCTTTATTATGCGAGACATGCACCTTGCTTCTTCTGTGCTGACTGCGGTCGCGTATTTGGCTTCCTCCTAGTTTCCCTCCCACGTTGTCTTGCACGTCTTTGGCCTCGGATCTCTCTTAGCCTTAGATGGTTTCAACCAGCTCCAGGCGACCCCGATTGGTCCCGATAGCAAGACGCGTCTGCTCACGCACCAGAGAGCTTGAAACTATTGTTCTCTCTTGGTAGGCCCCCAACTCTGCCTTGCTCAGCTCCGTCCAGTAGCCTTGTCTTGCCTTGGCCGTGATGGTGTGCCTGTATGTTAGTGTCTTGAATGCAGGGTTGGCTTGGTGATCGAACCAATAAAAGAACAAGAAGCCAGAAATTGAACAGAGGCGCATACGCAAAAGAAAATAGCAAAGGAAAAAAAATATGAACCAGGTTGAAGTGGCTCATCAAGACGACAATGAATACGTCTTGGACCCGTTGTTGAACGCCCCATGTTTTGGTTGTAAAAACAAGCGACAGCGTAAACCAGGCATTCCAAGTCTTCACCCTAGCCGATCTGCCTCGCGACAATGTTGTATGGCCGCCAGGCGACCCGGCCTTTGGCTTATGTCTCTATTCCTGTTCCCAACCAACGAACCTTGCGATGGGCTTACATGATGTCCCAAACATCTTCGGCGGCGTGACAGAACTTGCTGCAGGCTACACTTGCAGACAGCGAGTAGTTGCTGATGGAGATCTTCTCGTCAACGAGCGAGTCGGCAAAGTTATCCTCTCCCTTTGCCATGGCGCCGACGAAGACGCAAATGCTCTCCTTGGACTCAACAGTCTCAACCCACTCGCGAACGCGAACGAGAGGAGCGTCGAAGCTCAGTGTCACCTTGCGGCAGTTGGGGGGTAGGTGATCAGTGATGGGGTTTTGAATAACGCGCAGAAGCTTCTCGTTGGAGTTGGTCGAGCGGATGGACAGGCGGTGCAGCAACTGGACCATCAAACCGGCGAAGCGCTTAAACGTTCGGGGGATACGGACCGAAGGTGATACCTCGATGAGGACCCCCTTGGCAGTGTGGATGTAGATTTGAAGCTTGCCCGCCTTGTTGATTGGGGAGTCCAGGAGGGTCAGCAGGCACTAAAAGAAACGTCAGCATGTTGAATGCCAACTCAAGCAGCCATAGTTGAAACCTGGTGGGTGATGTCGGGGCGGGCATCACTAATGTCCCGGTTCATCTTTCGCATAACACCGATGTGCTCGTCGCTGTTGAGCAGCGAGTACTTATCCTCGCGGTGCATGCCGGTGCGGCTGGTACCGCCGTGCGAGGCTTTGTACGTCTCGAGGCTGGCATTGGATAACACCACGATGAGTCGTTGCGAGTCTTTATCAGTGGGGGGAATTGGCGTGTTTTGTTCGGCAACCAACTGCGGAAGTGCAGGAGGGGGAAGCGATTGCGTCCCTATGGCCGGGCCGCCTGCATTAGCGATCAGCTCCTCGAGGAGTAACAAGTATATGGTTGTTTCATACTAGGACGCTTGACTCCAGCACGGCGCTCGGGGGAGGACATGGTGAGAGGTTGACGCGAGTGTGGGGGAGGCTGAAATGTGGGTGTGGGCGACCCAATGCCAATGAACGGGTGTGCGGTGTGTAGGAGATCCGGTGGAAAATTCGAGATTCCGCAGCGACTCGGCGATAATCTGCGCTGGGTAGATTGAGGGTGCTATCGAAACAGTGCTCGGTTGAGTGAGTTCTGATATTGTGAGAGAGGAAATGGGGACGGAGAAGGGTGGAGGGGGACGAAGAAAAACCAGACGGTGTGGAGGGGATGGGTAAATGACTACGAAGTACCAAACACTTGAAGAACCAATCCCTGGAGCGAAGGCTAGTGAGGCAGTTGACCCTGGAGTCCCACTAAATTTATTCAGCAAAGCAGCGAAGAAGGTACCACGGAACAACCGTGTTCTATTCCACTATGCCGAACTCGGGCGGTGTAAGTCCGAATTCTGGGTCTGGCCAGAGCAGCCACGACAGCTCATGCATCGGCTTCAGGGTTTCGGGTGCCGAAGATAGTTCGACAGAATCACCGGCACGTGCCATGGTACTACGTACGTATCTCCAAACCGAAGGGGGGGATTCCTCACCACGCGGGTCCAATAATACACCGCACACTTCTGGTGGACTTAAGCGTGTAAAGTGTGCGGTGTATTGTTGGACCCGCGTGCTCGCTCGCTTTCTATATCTCTGGACAAAAAAGTCACATTGAACTAGCAATGCACTCTGCGACATTTGCGATGAATTTGGCTGTCTAAAGCAAGCACTATTTTTTTGGAGGCTGTAAAAACCACGTTTTCTACTCGCATATAGTAGGTAAGCTACCTACCTTACGTATTCACTGAACGGGTCCCATCCCATCTTCTGCCACCAATTACCATGACCGTTGCTCATGGCTTAGGTGCCCTCTTACCTAAGCACAGATGGCCATCCTTCCTCGGCGCCTATTGGCTGCCAAAACCTGGAACTGCAACCTTTGATGCGCCGCATCCTTCATAGATGATCCAACAACACACATCTGCACTCCGACTAGCGATTGATGAACTGGCCGCTTTCCTGGCTTCCCAACTGGTTGCTCTGACACAGTAACCATACGCCATAATGTCGTCTCAAGTTGCCAAGGCCGCACGCCGTGTCACACACGAGCTGCATGGTGTTGTCGTCTCGGCTGGGCTCATGCAGAAGACTGTCAAAGTCCGCGTTGGCGGTCAGAAGTGGAACAAAATCGTCAACAAGGTGAGCAGACGCCTCCCGTAATCACTTTCGGGGGCAATTTGCTAATTCTGTATTTAGTGGTACGCCGACCCCAAGCACTACCTCGTTCACGACCCCAATTCCTCCCTCCGAACCGGCGACGTTATCTCCATCGTTCCTGGGTGGCCGACCTCGCAGCACAAGCGTCACGTAGTGAAGCACATCATTGCGCCCTATGGTGTACCCATTGAGGACCGACCGCCGGTGCCGACTCTGGAGGAGAGGATAGCAGAACGAGAGGCCAAGAAGGCCGTCAAGGATGAGCGAAGGGCGGCCAGGAGACAGGCCGAGGTGGAGAGGACACAAGAGGAAAAAAGACTAGAGCTTGAGAAGAAGGAAGCAAAGCGAATGGCCTGGGAGGAGGCGCAAGAGCGCAAGGCTCAGACCTCAGCAGGCGATCTCGATTAAGATTCTCAGCATCCATCTTCGAAAACCCTAACAATCTTTAACTATCAGCTGCCATAGCATCCTGGGCTTGAGGCTTAGTTTCTTGGGGATTGCATGTGGGAACCGGGGCGAAGGGCTCAACTCACTGCCCTGTACGATATTGTGAGCCATGGGCGCGAGGAGGCGTTGTGAATCAAAGCTGTCGCCAAAGCTGCCTACTGTACTATTTTGAAACGACATACTAGCCATTCAGCTTGATGAAACGAAAATTTGATGAAGGCATAAATGCATGCCGATGGAGAGAAGCAAATTATGGATCACATCCAAGAATGGAGACAGTGTAGTTCATAGCCTCGCCATTCTAAGATACATTTGGTTTACATGGTAGCCTGTGTAACACCTGTCTAACCACCCCGTTCTCCAAACTCCTTTGCCCAATCCTCATACTCCTTCAGTCCCGATTTGCTTACACTAGGTCGGATCGTACTTAGACTCGCCTCGAAGTCAGAGAGGCCGATCGGCCGGATCTGATCCATAGTCATATGCAGCAAGGCTTCACCCAGCGATCGTAGCGGCCCCATGGCTGCATCCTTTGCTAATGCTGTAATGTCTGAACCAGAGAAACCTATCAACAAAAGTTAGCGCTAGCTCCACTGTCAATCGTACCACTCACCGTCTGTTAGATCTACTAATCTGCGAATATCTTCATCCGAAAGGTCGTGTTTCTGCTGTCCTAATAGTGTTCGAAGTTGAGAGTCTCGAGTGGTTGCCTCTGGTAGCGGTATGTATTGACGTCTCACAAATCGGCGTCGAGCAGCTTCATCAATCGCCCACGGCAAATTCGTTGCAGCTAGCACCAAGACCCGATTTGCATCACCCCGTTCTTTGTCCTTCTCACTAACCTCCTTCCCTGCAGCTGCCCTTTGAAGGCCACTCCATTGGATGAGAAACTCGGTCTTGATTCTCCTGGTCGCCTCATGCTCGCCGGAGCCTGACCTCTGTGACATTAAAGAATCGATCTCGTCGACAAAGATAATACTGGGAGCGAGCGTCCGAGCAAGACCAAATAGAGCCCTCACTAGCTTCTCCGACTCTCCTAGGTACTTGCTCGTCAAACTGCTGGCTGAGATGGAGAAGAATGTTGACTGGGATTCTGTCGCGACAGCCCTCGCCAACATGGTTTTCCCTGTACCTGGAGGCCCAAAAAGCAACATACCTCTGGCCGGTTCTCGCAATCCCATGAACAGATCTGGTCGGAGGAACGGATACACCACTGTCTCTCGAAGGGCATTCTTGGCAATCTCCAAGCCTGCAACATCGGCCCAGTGAACCTCGTCTCCCTGAACGACGATATCGTTGAGAATTTGCTTGGCAGCCGCCTCATCGATGCCTGGAGGTAAGTTCTTGAGAATCGTAGCCTTCTTCTTCTTCCACGCACTCATTTCGCTTGGGCTCTCTTCTGTAAGTGACTCTTCTGAAGTTTGAGCTTCCGAGTCGGCTTGGATGATAGGTTCCTTTGACCTGCGTCGACGAGCCCCGGACGAGGGCTGACCAGTATCCTCTCCGGACTCGCTCGAACCGGAGACCGGACGTGATTTTTGTTCACGCCGGTAAGGACGATTCATCCTCTCTGGATCCGACCTGGGTTGTTTGGATGGCCTGCTAGATCGCCTCACGACCGGGCCTTTCCCAGCCGGAGAATCTGAAACGATTCTCCTCTCCGAAATCTCTCCAGAGTCAATGGTTCCACTGTCTTTGGTGGAATCATACTGTCTTGAAATTTTACGGGGGGACGTTATTGAGGAACTGGCCCGTCCAGCAGCCGGTCGTTCTGAGCGACTCGGTCCTTGCTCGGTTGATGGCAAATCCTGTAATGACAACGCACCGAGGGCACTGGATGCGGCGCTCACAGAGAGGAGTGACGGCTTCGTATAGCAATATTCATCTGAGTGACGACCATCTCCGCTCGACTCACTTTCTCGAGGCACGACAAGTCTCCTCGAATGGCTATCCCATTGTAATGGCGCGGACGGTGGCTTACGGCTTTGATCGAGGGAAGTTCGAGGGCTTGATCTCAACGGTACCGATCCAGTCTCGGAAGAGGTGTTTCTTGAGAGTTTGTCCTTCGAACCTAGTGCACTCCAGGCGAGGGTGGCAGCCTTGCTCGGCCCTTCACCAACAGGTTTGGACGACTTACGAGTCATCTTCATGGGTCTTTCGCCCACCATTCCTGTTCGTAGGGTAGTTCGCATGGTGTGCTTTTCTGGGCTGGGAGATCGTAGTGTCTTGCCTGGCCTAGGCGGTAACTGAGGGGATGTCGTTCTCGGCACTGAACTTGTTGATGGCGGTGGATCGAGGTGTGAGCTGCTACCATTGACGAGCGCATTCTCAGAAGACCGCCGCATCGAAAGGGAAGGTCGTGGAGGCAAGGCTGGACGTGAGAGCTCGGAATATGTTACGGCGGGAATCGTGCCTTGGCCGATGGCTCCCTTTCCCCGGCTGTCGGTTTCTGCCAAACTTGGTCTCTTTAATAGTTTTCCTGTCGATGGTGACGGGCTATTGTCCTCATGTTGTCGAGAAATCCGGAGTGCCTCTAGGAGGTCGATCCGTTCCTTGCACTGTAGTTCGAGCTCCTTGAGGGCATCTTGCAATGCCTTCTCAGTGGTTGTTAGCGGCAGGTGGATGGGGACCGCTCGATTTGCCTGATAGTCGTAAATCTGATCAAGGGCACCCCTCCAGTGGCGCATCGCCTCGATCTCATTCCCCTACAAGTGATTTGGCCGTGAGCAAGTAAGTTCGGGCAGTTGTTCGGGGTTGGCGTTAACAAAGAAAATCTACGTACCTGGCCTTCATAGTAGACGGCTGTTGAGCAGCTCAAATAGCTGTCATCGTATGTCTTTTGTAGCACAGCCAGGCCTTTGTTGCGTAACATTGCTTCGGCAGCAATACCATAGTAGCCCACAGCCTCGCCCTTGGTTGGTAGGTGCCTGACCAACACGGCTTTGCACAGTCTGATGCCGAAGAGCGACCACCTCGTTCAGCGCGCGGCTTTCCAGTCGAGCCAATGCTGAAGCCAACGAAGACGGTGGGATCGAATAGGGTGAAAGTGCGGTCGAGGGGAGGTGTCGTAGCAGCGGGCGCTTGATGGACCTTGCGGTCTTGTTGGTAGTTGTGTCTGGACGGATCGTTGCAGCACATGGTGTAGGACCAAAGGCAGAGTAGGCTGGGTGCGGGCGGTGACGTAGTCCGCCTGGCACTGCCCGGGGGGCGCTGTTTAGTGGTCACTGCCCGCTCTAGTGCGCCTACCAAGACCAAGTAAGTACCTACGGGTGCGGATTAGCGAGGTACGCGCACATTCGTCGCACTGACGAGGAATTGCCTAATTCGTGCCATTGGTTTGGTAACTTAGATTGATTGTCAAGACGTAAGATATGTATGAACCTAGGCAATGATCATAAAATCAGGCAATCGTCTATTGTGTTGGCGGATTCATTACTTAATACAATTCATTGAGGCCATCCAAGAATTGCGAATCGACCTGCTTCTTTACGATAGCAGTACGCGAATCTCCGCCGTCGTTCTGGGGAAGACTGAACGGAGCCCTTCATCGTCGTCCGAATCTACAGAGTCCTCATCACCGTCAGATATCTCCTTCTCGAGCTGCTCAAAGTCAGCACAAAACTTTTCAGCCGCCTCCTCCGTGATTTGCCTGGCAAGCTTAGAGTCCTGGAGGTGCTTCAAGTTCTCCATAGCATCCATCAGTGCCGACGGCAGGAAGTCGTCCAACACCTGACTTGCTTGGCCCAATACGTCTCTGTCAAGTAAGGTCGCACCGTTTGATCCGTCTGCTGGTAGCACGCTGAGGATGGGTTCCAAGCCGGATCCCTTTCGGAAGAAGCTGTATTGACTCTCGATGAGTGTCTTGGATACCTCGGACGCCTTCTCTCGGAGCCGTTTGCTTCTGACCTGAGTGAAATCAAACGATTCGAGCGCCACAGCTGCAGCTAGGATACAATTGATGGTAAAGATGGACCCGTTTCGCTTCTCCATCGACTTGGCCATATTCTCACAACCAGCCAGGAAAGGCTCGAATGCTTCGGCAAGGACATTCTCAAACTCAGCCTCACGGTCGCTCGAGGCAGATAGAGATGAATCGAACGTCTTGCTGATGGAATTCAATTGCTTGAGTGAGTCTTGCAGAAAGCTTGGCGGACCAAGATTGGATGGCGCGTGCTGGAATTCGCCCTGGATAGTGGCAATGTGATCCCGTACTAAAGCACGAAACTGGCGGAGAGCCTCCGTTTCTAGGCTTGCAACAAGCTCTACAAGGTTAGAGTCTGGGCCGAGCATCTTTTGGAATGTGATGCGGTAAAAATTGACGAGATTGGCCAACTTGTACGCCGGAATAACGTCCTCGTTGGCTTGAATGACCTGCTCAACCCGTTGACGGAGGACCCGAGCTGCACCTGAAATGTCCCGGTCAACTAGGTCGTGAAGCGCTTTCAGGGAATTGAAGTCTTCTGACTCAGCTTCGTCGTCCTCGTCGGCCACCAACCGCCATATCTCAGCATCTCGACCCGACTTCAACCCCTTGGCGAGTTCTTCGCCTTCGGCGACAAATAGAATCTCCAGAGCTTCACGCTCGCTGACTGTCGCGGAGTGGATCCATGCTAGAATATCTCCCACGTATCTCAACGGATCGTGGGCAGTCATATCAATGGGCTTGACTGACTGATCCTCCACGCCAGATGGCGATGTTCCGGTCAGTGCCACGTAGAAGGAGTCGGAAAGAATCCTTTCTCGGGCCTCGGCAAAGAAGTCGAGACAGTTTTGGAAGAGAGATGGTCTCTCAGCTAGGACCCGAAGTGCGCGGCGAATGGACGAGTTCATTTGCGGATTCTCGAGGTTCAACGTTTTGAACTCTCTTTGGATCCACTTGTAGAGCTTTTGGAACCCGAGATTGATGTCTTTCGATGTCTGTTCCATCAATTCCAAGCCTACCGTCTGCTTCTCGAAACCAAGCAAGATCTCACAGTCCCTACTGATCTTTTTCGCTTTGCTTAGAGACTCAAAGAATCGGTCATCCACCGGCTCGGCCGTCATTGTTAGTGCAGCGACTTCATTTTCGGACATGATAAAATGCTTTTTAAAGGCACCTAAGAGTTCCTGTTTGACCTCAACCTGTCTTCTTTGTTCCAGGAGGGACGACGTTTCAGATAATGCTGGGGCGGTCTGATTATGGGCCGCAACAACCTGGCTCTTCATATCCTCGTAACCCGTATTGAGCTTGTCGAGGGTTGTCTTGATGCGTCGCAGTTGCTAAACTTGCGTTGGTACAAACATCTTTAAGAAAGGAACAAACCCACCTCTGCAACGCGACCAAATTCCGAGATGATCTCGGCATTGCTATCAATCACTTCCTTCTGAAGATCCAGGCGAAGCCGGCGGCGGGTCTCAGCATCATTCCGAATTCCTCTTTGATCAAGGAGAGACAAAGCGTCTCTGAATTCGGTATCCGAGTGAGTTGTTGAGAGAACACTGGTGACTTTTGAGGTGAGTGGATTCACACCTTTGAGAGTGGGCGATGGTGTCGAGGAATGGTCGGTCGAATAGAGCACAGAGCCGCTAGCATCTCTCGAGGGCAAACCCTTCAGGGACCATGAGTGATCTGACGACATTGTGGTTGGTGTTAATGCAGCTTAGAAATGGAGTAAACAACGATGTGCCTCAGGGTTGCATATTCATTCTGACGGGATCCCGAAAATCTTGAGAGTGAGAAAAGTAGCCACGGTGAGAAACCAAGCCAAAATGTCGAAAATAATGCCTTCGTGAGTTGCGTGGAATTCTGACAATACAACTTAACATCACGACTATAGCGGGCCTTGAGGCGTTGCAACGGTGTCGTGAGTGAGGAACTTGAATGGGTAGGCGGTGTGGGTCGCCGTGGGGTGGACAAGCTTATCGGCAATAAGTCCGGCAAAATGACACACCGCTTTGGAGCGTCATACTCGCGACTGTGATGCCTGGAACATGCACGTCGCGCTCTAGACTCTTGTTGGCTCATACCATCATTATCATCAAATACTGAGAGATAACCCAGATGCAAAGGTAAGTTGACCGCTGCTCCAAATCTCGAAAGTATGATGCTCGGCTTGTGTAGCACGTGCCAAGCTCACGCATGTGCGTCACGCTGGTCGTGGTCACCCGCCCCCGAACCCGAGATCATACACCTCAATAGGATTGCGCTCATGGTGTTCAGTTGATAGACTCTGGGATCGACCGAACCCGCCATCTTCTTTCCATCGCTTGAGCGAAACAATAATAAAAAAATCCCCGGAATCTCGAACCCGCGGATCTATGGGCCGGGGTAGCTCTTGCTTGTCTAGCCACAACTTCCCCAGTGCTACGAGCAACTTTCTTTTCGAGCAACTCTCATCCTTCACCCCGAAGCCCGAAAGCATAGGTAGCGATATGCTCATCGCGTTTGCCGGATAACCGCTGCCCTGGGGCTCATCATGACTTCCAACATCTTCTCTAGGATGGCTCCCTCTTCGAGAGGCAGCCGATCTTTCTACGAACAGCTGCGTTCCCGTGACGACGACGGATACACTGACGACGATCCTGGCTTGGATGAGGAAAACCTGGGACACCATTTCAACGATTTCGATGCTGAAGGTCTGGCAGTAGGTGACAGCCGCATGACGGTTGACAGCACGGCTTTCGACATAAAGGAGAATACCCGGGTGACCCGTCAAGCTGCAACGCATACACGACATTCTACCGGTCAACCCTCAACATGGCCAGCCCACCAAGATGACGAGGTCAACAACGACGTTCCCGCATCTCTCTTAATAGAGGCTAATGAAGCCGAAAACACCCCGGTTCCACCGATGCGTTCAGGGCGACAATCGGACCCCGCTCACCAAGCAACTGCTGGATCATCGTCGGCACGGGCTCGAGCGCAATGGGATGCGGCAACCACACAGCAACGGCTTCACCAGGAAGATCCATTTGGTGCCCCCCTAGGACCTCAACCCAAGCCCGTGATTAGAGGGATCATGTCGGGTAGTCCTCGGGAGAGGGCGCTCTGGAGATGGGTTAACACCTCAAATCTGGATAGCTTTATGCGGGACGTGTATGACTACTACGAAGGGGGCGGGCTGCGGTGCATTCTCTGCGCTAATGCGTTATGGCTACTGTGAGTCTCGATACCGTGTGCTGAACACAGGACGCTGACGCTCTGTAGTGAGACTCTCTTTGTAGCCGTTTTGCTGACATTTTTGTGTCAATGTGTCGATTATTCCAAGGTTCCTGACAGCAAGTCTCTGAACGAGATTGTCATTAAACAATGCACTAGCGATATGTCTGGGCTTTGGAACCTTGGCATCTGGTTGTACTCGTTCTTCTTCATCTGGAAGTCGGTACAATATTTCGTCGAGATCCGGCGCCTGATTTACATCCGTGACTTTTACGTTTACCTCCTGGAAATCCCTGAGCAAGACATGCAAACTGTGTCCTGGCAAGACATCGTGGCTCGGATCATGACGCTGCGGGACCAGAACCCGAAAACGGCCACCAACATATCAAAGAGCCTGCGCCGTTTTATTGGAAGTCAATCGAAGGAGCGGCTCGATGCTCACGACATCGCCAACCGCTTGATGCGCAAAGAGAATTACCTGATTGCAATGATTAACAAGGATGTCCTGGACCTTTCCTTGCCGGTACCATTTCTTGCAGGTCGTCAGTTATTTTCGAAGACAATGGAGTGGTATCTTCATTACTGCATCCTAGACATGGCCTTCAACGAGCTCGGCCAGGTCCAACAGGACTTTCTCCGCGCAGATCGAAGAGGGGTTCTGAGCCAGAAACTCAAACAACGGCTCTATTTCGCAGGAATCCTGAACCTCATTTTTGCCCCCGTGGTCCTCGCCTACGTCGTCATCGTCTACTTTTTTACGTATTACAATGTAGGCGCTTTTATATATTTGGAGGCTGGGTTTCACTGACAAACTTTTGCAGGAGTATCAGAAGGACCCGAAACTCGCAGCCGCGCGCAAGTACACCTCGTTGGCCGAATGGAAGTTTCGAGAATTCAATGAGTTGCGGCACATCTTCTACGAACGACTGCACATGTCGGTCCCGTTCGCGACACGGTACATCGATCAATTCCCCAAGAGGATGACAGAAGACATTGCCAGAAGTGTCGCATTCATGACCGGGGCGATTACGGCTATTTTGGCGGTAGGCTCGGTTCTCGACTCCGAGCTATTTCTGAACTTTGAAATCACCAAAGACCGGACGGTTCTCTTCTACCTGGGCGTTTTCGGCGCCATCTGGGCCATCTCGCGAGGGATGGTTTCGGAAGAAACGCTGGTGTTCAACCCCGAGTACGCTCTGCGCAATGTCATTGAGTACATCCACTACATGCCGGATCACTGGCACGATCGACTACACAGTTTTGAGGTGAAGCTAGAGTTTGCCGAGCTTTATAAGATGAAAGTTGTCATCTTTTTTGAGGAGGTCATGGGCATAATCACGACACCGATGTTGCTCCTATTCGCGTTACCCAAGTGCAGCGACCAAATCATTGATTTCTTCCGCGAGTTTACAATCCACGTGGATGGGCTTGGCTACGTGTGTTCATTCGCCGTATTCGACTTCCAGAAAGGAGTTGGCAACACGGGACACCCTGAAAGACAACAGGATGTACGGGAGGACTATTACTCGACAAAGCATGGCAAGATGGCAGCATCATACTACGGTTTCATTGACAACTATGTTATCAATCCCAAGACGGGAATTCCCGGGCATATGCCTCCAGGGTCACGGCCGCCTTTCCACCCTCCACCGGCTTTCCCGGGGCTCAACTCACCAACCTTGGCAGCCGACATGCAGGGCTCGTACATGGGGCGGGTGGATGTAGGCAGGGCACGGAGTAGGGCTCCAGGCCCGGCTCGAGGACCTCGAGCTGGCGCAGCGATCCCCCCACCATCACCAATGGCTTCCATGTTACTGGATCAGCACCACCAACCAGTAGCTGGTAACGCAGGGGCACGGAGCTTGTATTTGTCAAGACATCCTCGTGGCGGATATCGCGGGGAGAGCCAGATTATCGAGGAGTCACTTGAAGATGGAGGCGGGGACCGACGGCTCACACAGGAAGAATCTGTGTACGAAGCCGGAGGAGTACTGGGCGAATCCACATGGGAGACGTCACCCGGGAAAGGTCTCAGTCGAGAGAACAGCGCGGCTAACACTGAGGAGACGGATGCTGGCGTGCTAGGACTCATCTACCAGTTGCGGCAGACGCAGCGACCTCGCCGGGGTGGAGGCATGGTATAAAGGCGAACTAGAAGTATGGAGGAGGTGATTTTTTCTTTTGATGGAAGACGTGGAGATGATGTGGTCCAATTGGGGTCGCATCTGGCTGTATTTCCCCCCCAGGCTGTCCTAGTTAGCCTTGGGTCGCTTGCGTTTGGAGTTTTGGACAAGAAGAATCTGATATCCCGGGAAAGTCAAGGGAGTAGCTTATTATTAGTGTGGCAGTGAAGCAAATACATGACACATGAGTAATGTCGACCTTTTTGGTCTAAGGATGTGTGTCTATCTCTGAGGCTGGGTGAGTGTTGATACGAAAATTCAAGGCTGGCCACGTGCGCGAAGCATAACTACAAGCCATACGATTCTTTCTCTGCATGGGTAAATTGGCAACCAGAGACTCGGCTCCGACTTTACAATCGGGGATGGGGCGAGTTCCCGTTTGTTCTGACTGCTTGTGACTGGGAGCGGGAAGCGGTGGGATGGGACGGGGATAAGATTGAGGGTGGAGGAGGCAAATAGGTTTTTGTGGTGCCAGACGCCGTGTATATAGGGCCTCAGAAGACGCGAAGTTTTCTGCATCGCATGGCGTTGGATTGGCTGGTGTAATGGCGGATGGAACTATTCTTCGCCCATACGCAAGGTAAGTACTTGAGTATGGATCCAGTACAGTTGATAGATTGATTAGATTAGGGAGGCACTCGGTACAAGCGTGGGAAGGAGCTGATGTGGATACAGACCAGACGGTGCATGCGAAATTGACCAGGGGAAAAGAAAAGAAAAAAGCGGGAGCCAAGACGGTTGGTGGCTACAAGTTGGTGGCTGGCGGAATAATACTCGGTAGAAGGCAAGGAGTTGTCGGCATATCGGAGGAATCGGGGGGAGTCTGTCGGCGGTCGGCATTTTCTGTTTGTCCTGGCCCAAAGAGCCGGACTGATTGATAACCCAATTGCAACCATCAGGCCTCATGGTGTCGCATTGGGTCAAGCCATCTCTGGACAATGCTCCCCCGAACCCTAGAGCAAAGCAAGAGACAGTGCAGGGCAGGAGATGGTTGTCGATACGTAGCAACCGACATCCCTGTACCTGGAGACCTGGCTGTACATGCTTCGGAGTACTGTAGTCTACTCTATGGGCTGGACCTTGGGTATGGTAATTAATTAGGAGTTAGATCTCAAGTCTGCTGGATTCTTTGGGTCCCAGGAAAACTAGTGTTGGAAGAAGCAATGAGGAAACGCTAGTCATCTCAATTTATGATGTGGGACCCAGCTACTCCTTGCTTATACGTGGCACTACCCACTTATGAATATCATCATGTCCATGTCGCCGGGTCGATGGGGGATGACCTGTAATATGTAGGTAGGTACGTACCAATGGGTACTGTAACCAGGGTCCTCCGTAGACGGGACGCTGGTTGCTTACCTATTGACAGAGCATCCCGTAGGTTGGTCTGAGTCTTTCTAGAAGTGAAAGAGACAGGCACATCGATTTTCCTTCGGTTAGGATCGGGCACAGAAGTGGAAAAGGGAACGCGATGTGCGTCTGATGGACTAATCCAATTCCATAACCACTAGCCGGCCCCACGAGGCAGTTCCGTCCTGCGTGGTTATTAAATACTGTACATAATGCTGTGCGTACATGCAGCACATGCTCCGCCAGCCCGTAAGTAGGAGTTGTAGGGATCATACATCAAGCAATGACAGATGACGACTAGTGGGTACATACTCTCATCTGGCATGGTGGAGTTTGTTCCAGCCACCAGAACAGCAACCAAGGCGAAGAGGTTTTTGGAGCTGAATTTAGGGACCCCAATATTTGAAATAATTACCGCGTTTGGATAAGAGAAAAGGATGTGTGTAAGAAAAAAGAAAAAGAAAATGGAAAGAGAAAAAAGATCCTTGTCGTCTTATTAAAACGCCCGACGCCAGTGACATATGCCCTGCGACCTATCCAAAGTCGTTTGGAGATGCAGGGCTGTAGGTATCGATGTTTCCAAATTGAGAACGTAATTAGGTACACATAATGCACAAAATCACAGAGGACAGAGAGAGACGATTGTGGCTCTGATTGATAAGCCCTGATATTGCGGGTGTTTAACATCGTACCTTGGTATCCATCCCACAAGCCCTCAGCCCGTCATTGAGGCGGCGGCCAAGTGAAGAATGAGCCTCTGAAGCCTTCTTGGGGCAGGCAGGGCATCTGAAGGTGATGCGCATGGAATTATCCCCGCGGGCCGCGCAGTTGCAAGTCGTGTGAACCATGTACCTCCGCGGGTACTCGGTATTCGCAGGCGTTCAAGACCCCCCTCCACCTCCACGGAGTACCTAGGTAGACCCTCCATATTAGCAGGTAGGTAATCGTACCTAGGTACAGCGCTGTAAGCGGGCCTAGGCTACTTGCCCTGCCCGCTGCCGCCCGCCAAGATGCCCGGACTCCGAGGCCGTAAACGGAGCAAACCCCCCCCCCCAGGAAATTTTTCAGACGACAGCTAGACTACTCGCCTTCCGCCTCGTTCCTCGTTCCACACCAACCCATCGCTCACCCGCTCGCTTTGCTCCCATTTTGGCGACATCTCAACTCTTCGCATCCCACGAGCACGCAGCGAATCTGCGATTTAGTACAGCCTCTGTGTTTCATTCACTAATCGACGTCGACGCATCCGCCCGCCGCTGACAACGACGACACAACTCCTGCCTCGAGCCACCCACTCACGACTCGGTCTCACTTTACCCCCGGTCGACCTGACAGCCGTCAATTGCCTGCGTCTTATCTCATCTTGACCACCTCGCTCGCTGGTCTCGACTTGTCATCGCGGTCCTCGCCCTCCTCCCGATCCCCGCGACGCCCTCCGGCGCCTCTTCCCAACCACAATTGCCCGGCCTTGGCCTAGCTTTCAACCTGGCTACCCTTGAATCTAAGCCTTTCGGCGGAGCATCGGAAGCTGTGGCCGCCATGGCCCAGCCAAGTGCAGAGCCGGTCGAGGAATACGAGTGAGCTCCCCAAGTCGATCCACGAACTGCGCATTTCCAGCTGCATCCCTCGATCTTCCTTCGGTCGCTATCTTTTCCAAAGCGCCATTTCACTGACTCGGCTCGCTCCAGCTATGAATCCCTTCCGCCCAACTTCTCCCTACTGCAGAATATGGCAGCAGGCGCCTTCGCTGGCATAGCCGTACGCTGCCCCGGCTTCCTTGTTCAACGATGCGTCTCAAACTGACCACACTCTCCGCCTCTAGGAACACACTGTCATGTATCCCATCGATGCAATCAAGGTCCGCACATACAACCTGCTGCCTCTCTCTGTCCCTTCCGCCGCAATGCTAACCCACGCCTCCCAGACCCGAATGCAAATCCTCAACCCGACCACTACCCCAGCTTCCGCGAGTGTCATGCGCAACACCTTACAGATTGCCAAGACTGAAGGTGTCTTCAGCTTGTGGCGCGGGATGTCCAGCGTTATTGTCGGAGCTGGTGAGTCCTCCCGGCGCGGCCCATACTGCCTTGTCCTGCTAATGAGCATCTCCAGGTCCCGCTCATGCCGTCTACTTTGCGACATATGAGGCTGTTAAGCACGCCATGGGCGGAAACCAGGCTGGTGTTCACCACCCTCTCGCTGCTGGTGAGCTCTCTTACTCTAGCATATCCACCTTTAGTCGCAGCCTACTGATACGGAAATCCCGCAGCAACCAGCGGTGCCGCCGCCACCATTGCTAGCGACGCCTTCATGAATCCCTTTGATGGTATGTGAATGCAATTTCAGTGATTTTCTTGCCGCCCTCGAGCATTTGTAACTAATACCTCGTCCTCGCAGTCATCAAGCAGCGCATGCAGATCCAGAACTCGAGCAAGATGTACCGGTCCATGGTTGACTGCGCCAAGTATGTGTACAAGACGGAAGGACTGGGCGCTTTCTACATCTCATATCCGACGACCCTGTCCATGACAGTACCCTTCACCGCCCTCCAATTCCTCGCCTACGAGTCCATCTCGACAGCAATGAACCCCGCAAAAGACTACGACCCCGTGACGCATTGCTTGGCCGGTGCCGTTGCTGGTGGTTTCGCAGCCGGACTCACGACTCCCATGGACGTCATTAAAACTATGCTGCAAACCCGAGGCACTTCAGCGGACCCTGAAGTGAGGAGCGTCAACAGCTTCATGGGAGGATGTCGTCTGCTGTACCAGCGGGCGGGGCTCCGCGGCTTCTTCAAGGGCGTTCGTCCCCGAGTCGTCACTACAATGCCTAGCACTGCTATCTGCTGGTCAGCATACGAATTCTCAAAGTAAGTGGATACATCCGAGATGATGCTTGATCAAGTCATTTCGTACTAACTTCTGATTTTTAAACAGGGCTTACTTCATTAAGCGCAACGATACTTCGTGAAGTATCTTGATACGAAACAAAATAGATACAACTGGGGGGACAGCGACATCGTAGAACACGTGCGAAAGTCATACTCGAGTCGTGAAAATACGCCGCCGTCAAAAGCGAACCACAACTGCAAGTATACCACAACAGCGCCAATCACGGCGCTTACGGCAACTGTGGCGGCTGCGGCGGCTACAGCATCCTCGATACCACGAACCCCTTTCTTCTCTTCGGTTCGACGTTTGCCAGTCCAGGCTTGGACTCTAGCACGAGAAGCAGGCAGAGCAGTCACCAGCACTTCTCCCAAGGAGCAGAAGCGACTGGCTGCGGACTGGACATGAGTGACGAACGTGTACATAAAATCTCCAAACCCTACAGGGAAGGCAAAGGTGGAAAAATTCGGCTAGATGGCGGTGGCGTGTGTGATGATATGTTTGTTGGTAATATTGTGTCAAGATACAGTAACGCGCCACGATCGACCAGAATCGGTGCGGGGAGTTGGGCGTGTTTGAACCATGTGCCTGCAATGACCTCGCCGCCGTGTTGATGCATTTCATGTGATTGATATCTATGAGCCACTTGTGATATCCACTTAACAGCTCGCACTTTAGGTGGCCACCCTCGGCTCGGGTCGTCGGCCATGATTTCGTCATTTGGGTGCTGAGGTTGCATCTACAGCCGACTTCGGCGCGGGCAGACCAGAGCCACTCACAAGACGAGCCTCGTACATGGGCATGTGAGCTAGGCGATGGGACAAGAAATGCAGTACGCCACATCTCGTCAAATGGCGCATCGAGGGCCACGAGCAGGCAGTGAAAAGGAATAAGCCAGATGAAGAGAGACAAATAGTTTAATTCTCGTGGGATATCTAGAGCTATGATTACGAGCCAACACCAAAACACCAGCCACGCACGCTTGCACGGGCGTCCTTTTGTGGACCGAATACACCAACAAACTGAACTGTTTCGTTCGCCTAACCCAAATACGGAGCCTCGCCTGCAGCTTAGAAGCCGAACTGCTGTCCTCCAAACTGGAACTTGAAATTGTTTCCGCCGCCGCCGCCACCACCACGACCTCCTCCGCCCTGCTGGAACATGAAGGGGTGACCGCCGCCAAATGGGTTGCCTTGAAAGGGGTTGCCGCCGCCACGCTCTTGCGAGTTGGGATCGTCGCCGCGGTCGAAGCGGGCGCGGAGCTCCGGGTCGCTGAGGACTTCGTAAGCCTCGTTGATGGAGGCCATCTTCTTCTCGGCGTCTTCCTTGTTGATGCCCTGCTTGGCGGCCTTGTCCGGGTGGTACTGCTTCGACGCCTTGCGGTAGGCCGACTTGATCTGGCGCTCGTCGGCGTCGTTGGCCACGCCGAGCACCTTGTAGTAGTCCTTGGTCTTGCTGCGCTTGAGGGCGATCTGGGCCTTTTGCAGGATGGGGTTGACCTTGTCCTGGCGGTCGGGCCGCACCTCGGCGGCCTTCTGGAGCGTCTGGATGGCGGCCTCGAATAGGTCGTCCTTGAGCTGCTTCTTTCCTTGGTGGAGGAGTCCCCAGAAAGAGTTGGGATGCAGGCTGAGTGCCTCGTCGCAGTATTTGGAGGCGTCCTTGTGAGCGGACTGGCGACAATAGTTAGCACGTGGCGGAAACAATGTACACGCATAGAGCTCCTACCTCGGAGTACGCCTGGCAGGTCATCTCGACCACTTCCTCCAACAGCTTGACCCTGGCATGGGCCGGGATACTTCCACTCTCCAGCAGGTCGTCGACCTGCTTCCGGATCTCGGGGACCAAGCCGGGCTCATCAGCAGTTCCGACAAGCGATCGCCCAGCGGTGGTGGTCTGGCCGCGATTCAATTGGCCCTGGACCTTGGTGTAGGCTTTATTGATAACCTTCTCCTGGCGGTGCAGCTTCTTGCAGACCTTGGAGTCCGGGTCGGAGTGTAGGCACTTGCGCACCTGGGCTAGGCCGTTGTCCATGTCACCCAGGGCGTAGAAGGTGGTGGCGGAGATGAGGACATGGGGAGTAGTATCACCGGGCCGTAGCTGGAGAACATGCTGCAGATCACCCATGCCTTCCTCGACCTCGCCACGCTGGAAACGACAACGGGCACGTATCTCGCGGAGAGCAGGCGACTTGTTGGCGACGTAGATGGCGGTGCCGGCGTGGTTGACGCACTCATCCCACTTCTCGCCCTGCTCGGCCATGGAGGCGAGGGCAGCGGCGAGCTTAGCATCCTCGAGCTCCTTGACCTCGGCCGAGTCGGCACCACGGCTTGCGGCTTGGAATTGGGCCTTTGCGCCGTCCCAGTCGGCGAAGCGGGCGCGGATCTTGGCCAGCTGCAGGTGCGCGCCCTCGAAGCCAGGCTTGAGCGTCAGCACTTTTTTGAAGTCGTCGGTGGCGTGGGTGGTGCGTCCGAGGGACAGATACGTGGTGGCGCGCTTGAAGAGCGTCAGATAGTTGGAGGGATCGCGGGCGAGGGCGGCATCGTAGTAGACGAGGGCATCGCTGGTCTCTCCGCGGGACAGGTGCGTCTGCGCCGAAGCGAGGAGCGTCGACACGGGAAGATCGACGGGGATATCTTGCGCCGAGAGGCCGTGGGCTGTGGCGAGCAGCGTTGTGGCGGCCACGGCCAGCGTCGAGAGTGGAATATGCATATCGGAAGGTGATTTCTTTGTACAGGTGACGTTGACGACAGCGATGGACGAAGACGGACGGGTCGAGGGAGTCAACTGTGACGTCTCGCCAGCAGAGAGAGAGGTCCAGTCAAGGATGGGACTGGCAGATTCAACAAGACATGGAAGAGATATAGAGACAATGGAAAATGGACACAAAGACGGAACTTAGAGACGACCACAAGAGCACGTCGAAAAGGGAAGACGAAGAGAAGAAGACACGCTTAGGCTTTGGTCAAAGGACAACGGAAAAGGCTACAGTATTTCACAAAGATGAGCCTCTCAGGAATGGCGATGCCCACGCTGTCCTCTTTTCCATCGTAGGTGCTCTGTCAGTTCGCTACATGCTCGTGTCGCAACTGCTCCACGTGTCCACAAGTACCCCCCTATCGGCAGGTACATGCGCCCCAGTGGGAGTGTTTGCTGCAGCCGCGAATTAGCGGCGGGCGCTACAAGGTTTCTCTTGGTGGGGAGGAAACAGGGAATTGATCCGTGCCCTGACAAGCCACAGACCAAGGCCTCGTCTGTGTGTGGCGTTCTATCATGATCATCATTCACACACAGCCTTGCATATACATGCCTTCTCCATTCGCAAACCATCTCTCGTCAACTGCGTTGTGGCTGCTGCATCTGCCAACTAGAAAACATTATCCCCGTCTCCCAGATCAGCCCTGATTCCAACGTCATATTGCAACAGCCAGACCTGCAGTTTTGCATCCACCTCTCATAGGCAACCCTTCAGAATCACATCGCGGGGTCAATTCACCACAATTGACCCCTCCTGCGGAACACACACACACACCGACACTTACATCATCCCCAGAACCAACCTCACCACCATGGCTCACCGCCGCCACCATCACCACCTTTCAGAAGACTCTGCCATCTTCTCTCCCTCCGTTGCTCGCATTGCCGCTTCCAACGCCCGCGACTGGTCCTACATCGACACTTGGCTCGCCTCAAAGCTACATCCTCACCCCGTCCCCGCCTTCGAGCGCAACGCGGACACACTCAAAGCCCTCCTCGCCCTCGCCTCCCTCAACGATGCCACCGACGAGGAGCGCCAGCTGCTGGCCAAATCTGAAGCCGCCGCTCTCAAAGAGCTCTCCCTCGAACAATCCACGTCGCAATTCACGTCTCGGCGCCCTCTGCGCCGGGGCCTCCTTGACGCCGTCCGGCACAACCTGCCTGCCGAGGGCCACACCGCTCTTGATGCCATGGCCAGCATGGCGCTGCAGCTCAGTGTCGCCTTCCCGGAACCCGAGGACCTAGGTCGCCGCATGGTTGGTCTCCAAGCCAGCATCCAGGAAACAGAGCAAATGAAGTCCCGTGTCGACATCCTCCACCGCTACATTGAGGAGGAGACGTCCAAGATCCAGACCCTCCTCCGTCTGGTCCAAGGCGACGAGTACAAACCCCCAGCCCACCTCGCAAAGCAGAACCTGGACCTGCAACGCAAGATTAAGGCCATGTCTGCCAAGTTGCCAGAGCTCCAGGACCGCGTCGCCGCCCTCTCAGCCTCGACGGAATCGTCACACCCCACCACCGCCGACATCGCCCACGATGAGCAAGAGTACCTCGCTATCCTGGCGGAAAAGCGGGATCTCGACCTTCAGATGGCCACATTTCACGGCCTGCCCAGTAATCCCGACATGGCCCGATCGGAGCTCGAAGCTCTCAGAGGCCAACTCCGCACTTATACATCACAACGCGACGCTGTCTTCGAAGGCTTAGTCGAGCGCGAGAGTCCTGTCAAACGACGTAGATGATTATTGCCCCCTTGCCAACACCCTCATATTTGGATACTGCAGAAACACTCGCCTAAACACCAGCCCCGAGTTTGATTCTATCGTGTCATCGCCAAAGACCCGAGACAAACCCACATACCTCGCTCGACTCAACAAAAGTCGTCAATTAAGCTCGCCTATTCTTTCCCGCCACTGCGCCTCCTAACCTCCCAAACTGCCTCCCAAGGCCAGTCTTCTTGGCTGGCACAGGTGGCGCTGGTGTAGGCTCCTTCTGCGGCGCTGGTGTCGTCATGGCTGGGGCCCGTGTGTCCTTGCTCTTAGGGTCCATCGATCCATCTCCTATCCGCATTTCGCTCATGCCGGTAAACGGCCCATCTTCCCCGTCCAAGCCCTGCCTCTGAGCCCGTCGGGCTCGATCCTGGACACTCCGAAACTTTTCCAGAAGCTCTACCCACCTGATGTTACCATCTTCTCGGCTCTTGAGCCGATTTGGCCTGTCGTAGTTAGAGCTACCGGTAGCTGACGTAGTACTGAGACAAGTTAGTCATATGAGCACCACAAGAAGTAGTCATGAGATGTAAGGCATGTGCATAATTGTGGGTTACCCCTAGACGTCGAGGATGGACGTACGTTCTTGGAGCCACATGTAGATATCCAATGGCGCTGACGCTGTTGAGTCGATTCTTCAGCGCGGCAAATGCGGAGGACTGGGGTAATAGCATCAAGATACCGTACATGCACTTGTACAGGTATGGGAACTTCTCAGGCTCCAACAACTGAAGTCGTAGGTCTAGATCTAGGTTCAGCTCGCTTTTCAATTGCACCATTGGGCGGGGATGTTACTCACAGGTGAAGACAGGGGATTCAATCAGCTGCACAAGCTTGTCAACCTGTATTAGAATGTTCACTGTCATGTCTAGCTCGCCACTGATCATCAGTTAGTAGGAATTCCAGAGCTGCTGAGCTCAAGACAAAACTTACAAAATCTGGAGCAAATTGTAGGCCTGCTCATATGCCTGGGCCAGCAGGCACAGGGAAAATGTGGCAACGGCATTGTAGCACCATGACCTGAACAAGGCCACGAACAGTGTTTGACCGTCCTAGAACATTTGTTAGCGTTTACATAATCATCCGCAATCAATCGACTTGCTCTTGTCTCTAGGTTCCGTAATCTCTTCCGAACCTCTGCAAGCTGAGGCGCTGTGATGAGGTTGTTGTTGAGATTCTGAATCATAATGCTAGCAAACTCGACATCCTCTTCCTTTTCAATGCAGTCTGCCAGAGTCCTGTATATCCTTTCGGGGCTGAGGCTGAGACAGAGTTGTCGGATGATGAGGTTACCTCTAGTCTCGAGCAACTTGCGGTCCGTTGAGAATAGCTGAAGGAGGTTAACCATGAAATTGGTAAAATAGTCGTCCTCCGAATTCCGGGATATCTGCGATAGAAGTTGTAGATCTTTGGTCACGACCGCGTCTGAAGTGTCAGACAGCGTCTTAAGCAGTGCGGGAAAGGTGCCGTCGTTGAAGGCAAGTACCTTCCTTGGCGCTTTTCTATGAAGCATAATGAGCCATGTCAGGGCTGCAACACGAGTAGCCTCATGGTCATTCAGGAAGAGCAGGGTAAGTGAATTAACGGCAGCCGCGTAGTCGAGATCGGCCTGGGTGTGTGTGGTAGGCACGTTTGCGGGGCTCGAAATGGACCGATTCTGGGCTGGAGTCGGACTGCGAATGTCAAGGTCCCTAGAGCTCGATAACGAGACTCGGTTACTATTCGTGCCATCGTACTTATCACCTGGAATGGGGAGTCGGGAAGTTGAGTGGTGTTGAGGCTGAGTATTGACAGGGCGTCCCAGTTCAGAATCGTCTGATAGAGACACGACATAATCCATCAAGCAAGTATTGACTCGGGTTGCTGCCTGGTGGATCGTCTCCTTGGTGCTGGCCATGGCTGGGAGCATATGGGCCAAGATCTTAGGGGTGAATGGGAGTACCTCTTCTGGGCAAATGTCGAGAAACTCGACAATCCATCTCAAAGACTCGAGTAGAGAATCCTCCTCTGCTGCACGTTAGCAAACCGGTAATTGGAAGCAGATGGGCAATGTCATATGGGCACGCACCCAAAGGGGAGTCCAAGGTAGCTGTCAAGATCACCAGTATGTCCTTGTAGTTGATCTCGACATCCTGGCCAGGAATCCAGTCATCCTCACTACTCTCAACGCCGTCCTCATTTGCTGCATCCGAATCTAGTTCGTCCCCTTCCTCTAATTCCGGGTTTAGAGAATCGCTATCCATCGAGTCCTGTCGCTTCCGCTTAACGCCTTCCTTTGACCTCCTGCTCTCAAGAATACCCTTCTTGATGCGAGAGATGCGCTTGATCTCATTGAGGAACTTATCCAAGCAATTTTGCGTGGCAGCTCTCACATCGGGGTTCTGGTCGGAGAGGAACTTTAGGAGGCCATCCAGGAACATTGGTAGGTAAGTAATAAGCTCTAGGTCAGGGATAGAGTCCAGGAGGGTGATCCAGCCAACAAGAAATTGCCGGGTAAAAGGGTTGAGCACCCAAATTCGTTCCTTCAGTAAAGGAATGAATCTGGAGAGGGAGAAGGCGGTGGGCAAGTGGGAATGGTCATCCAATGAGACCTTGTCGTCGCCTTCAAATTCGGGAGGGGCCTCGAGAATAGAGACATAAGAGACAGCAGATTCGGATACAATGTCCTTGACGAGACGGTCTAGAAGCTCTGCGCCGTTTTTTACTGAGAGCTCCGAGTCTGCACCAAGCTACATCTTGTTAGTGATGTGAGATCGGAGCATAGGCCGCACATGAAAGCGAGAAGAATCGCTCACCTTGCAGAGTTGATCGAAGATACTGTTAAAATAAACGAGGATCTCGCCCTTGGCGACTTTGGCGATGTTGTACATAGCCTCGCAGGCATAGTATCTTACCCTGGCATCCTGATCCGTGAAGCAGGCTAGGACGGGAGGAACAATCTTGGCCAGATAACGCGGTAGCTCCTAGAGTGCAAAGTCGCATTAGACGTTGTGTCCTCAATGATCAAGGAATACGTCAAGGTAACGTTGATGGGATCCGGGTGGGGGTTCAATAGCAAACATACAGAGCCGAGAGCGATGGCAGCAGCAGCCAGGCCGATCAAGCCGCCATTTCGAGCGTGGGGTTGGTGGACGGCATATGCATACTCGTTGCAGAGCTGCTCAAGTATGTCGTGGACACGCTGGTAATCCTTTGTGACGACGAGTTCGCGAATGACGCGCTCAAGCCTACAGGCGGGGGTTAATCATGAGGCTCAAGGACACTAGAGAGCTAGTTGGCGCGCAGTTGCTGTGGGAATCGTGGGAAGAGCAAGGGACTCGCAGAGAAGTGATATGGGAGGGGGACCAGAAAGGAGAGGATGGTAGATGCAGAAGATAGAGGCTGTGAGACATACTCGAGGGCGCCAACCTTGCGCTTGTCGTAGAGCTTGTCGTTCAGGGCCCGCTGGATACTGGTATCCATGATGACCGATGAGCAGCTCTCACATCACCCGCCACACGCGGCGCAGGAACGAAACAGCAAAAGGGGGCGCAAGGGCGATTCAGCGAGAAGGGCCGACGACTAGGCTGCGATGAGATGAGATGTGGTGGCGATGGGGGAAGAGGCTGCGTGAAGCTCGGTTGGCTACTCTACGAAGCAGGTAGTTGTGGTCGAAGGTATGTTGCAAGGTCATGACTTGGGGCTAGTCATGCTGGTGCATTGGAGGTTGGAGCCAGGAGATCTGCTGCCTAGGCTGGTGTTAATTATGGGGGCTTTGGGGAGCTCTAGCTGCCAGCATTGGGGCTTCCCATAGGCGTGGCCAAGTTTACGCACGCACAGAGACTGATCTGTTCTAGGTACCTACCTAGGTACGGGGTGATTGATTTAGGCGGCTGTACAGTGGCGTCAGAGCCCTATTTTCTTAAGGGGAGCCTAGAACCACAGGGCTGCTGTGACCGCCATCCATCTGCTGGGCGTTCTAACGGTATCAAGAACCCGCCATGCTCAACATCGATCCCATGAGCACAAACACACATTTGCAGCACAAGGCAATTGTTCAGGTCACAGCTCCAGGCATTTGCGCCAGGCTCTCGCGCCCCAATTTAAGCGAGTCAAGGCAGTGGGCTCTGGAGGGAGATCTAGATCTCATCCTGCCGCTTCCGGCCAGACCATGCCAGAGACATGCCACCATCAAGTGAGAGAACAGGAGAACAGGCCTGTTCCCGACTCCACCATCCAGCAACAATCAAGGAAGTCAAGACAAGCAATGCGCATGCATCTGCGCCCACGCCGATCCCGCCCTAGTAATCGTCATCCCGCTCTCGTCGACTCGCCTTGTTCATTGTACAAAATAAGTCCTGCCCCTTCAGACTGGAGATTTTGGCACTCGGGAAGCGGTCCCTAGTTCTGGTCCTAGGGCGGCCCAAGGCGTCCAAGATAATGTCACTAGACCCAGAAAGAGGCACTTTGTGCCATGTGATAACCCCGGCCAGCCTCCGTCAGTCTCACGCGGGCCGCTGGCGAACTTCGTCAGCTACGGCCGCTACAAGCAGTAGTAAGTACCACGAAGCAATCACTAGCAGGCAACTCAACCAGGGAGTGACACCATCTCGGGATGCGCCAGCGCCAGCTTGGAGGGGCTATGAGACATGCAAGCGTCCAGCTAGTCTGCCTTGTCGGCTTACATTTCCCTTGAGAAAGTCGAGATGGTTGTTCGGCCATTAGATCCTTGATGTTGTTATTAAGTGGTCTACCTCGAAAAGAAAGAACCAAAAGGCCCAGACGCTAGTCCTCTACATCCCTCTCCCACAAGACCGAACGGACGGTAATATCTCACAAGCCCCATCATCTCAAGTTGGGTATTTAGATTACTTCCACCCTAATCTGTTGTCGACAGCTCAGAACAGCTAACCTATTTTCTGCCTACATCCTACAGTACCCAGTCAGGACCTCCCCTTGAGCTTCAATGTGTATCATCATCCCTACTCCAGCAACGCCCGCAGCCGTCCGGTCCGGTGTCTCTGTTTGTACCGACGCTGCCATCCATTCCCGGCATATCCAAGGTCGGGCAGAGGGGATTAGGCCGTCCGACCTGTTCACTAACCCACCGGTCTCTTCCCTCATCCAACTCTGTGATCGATGCTGTGACACGATAAAAAGCCGTCTCACATAAGTCAGGTTTGCTTCCCTCTTCCCTGCGGATCGTTGCCCTTAGCTTTGCCATCCATTCCGTCCTTGTCCGTCAATCCCTGGTTCGTTTGAGCCGCAGCGGTTGCACGCCTCGCAAAGTCGTCCTGGATGTGGTCTGAGTTTCCATGTCCCATGTCCCGATCTCCGCTCCCCGTGACTTGCCTTGGCTCCTCTCGCCTTTCGGATTCTGGCTGCTGCCGCCTGGTCCATCTTGCCCGTCGTCATGTTGATGCACAAATTTTTTTTACAATTGTGTCTCCAGCCAATTATGCGAGAGTAGTCCTTTGGTTTTCTCCGGTGTTGGGTTCGAAGCTGAAGGTAAGTGTCAAAACTGCGCGCCCTTCCTCACTTAAATATCAATCCCCAGTTCATTTCCACCCCCTCAGCCTCACGGATCTGCACCCATGTCCACCCCACAATCGATCTCTCTTCTAAGTAGTATCCAAGGCCTCCGGCTCATGGCTTCCCGGGGGCGAGTGGGATAATCCCCCTCCCATCCCTCTCCGTTCAGCCAGGATCTGAGCCACACTTCCCAAGCAAGCGGGTCACTAATCTTCCTGCACCAGGCCCTTGACTGTCGCAAGTTGGCAATTGCAATCCTCGTCAGCGCCGGGGCAAAAGCTGAACATAGAGCCGAGCCTGAGAGTTGACATAGGTACGGATGCTGACATGTAGACATGGTTTCTGGTGTCCGTGGGACATGGTCATCTTGACCAGGGTGTCCATGGCAAATCCACCGCATCAAGAACGCAAATGTGACATGTAATTGGACTTATGTGGGCTCTTTGAGACTTGGCTAAATTTCCCCTCGAAACCCGAAGACTCCGGGAAGAGCAAATGGGTTTCCGATGTTGGAAGGCATACTAGTACAAATTTAGCCTTCGTATATACAAAAGTAGGATCACTGGTGCCTGCATCCCTGGCCTTAATGGTGAATGTGATGACCAGAGTAGTCTCCGCTCTCAATGATGGATCTCTGACATTTGGCCAGAATCGCTGCTTGCCTTGACACCTCTGCCAGTCTCCCAATAACCTGCTTGTTGCTGTTTGCGAAGCCGTAAAGAGCATACGGAATTCCAACTTCGTCACAAAACTCCTGGACGAGCTTCTGGGTCTTGCGTAGGTTGTGTCTAGGAACACGAGGGAACAAGTGGTGGATAACCTGGAACTGGAGGCCACCATGGAAAAAGTCAAGCCACTCGGGGCAGTCAATGTCCATAGTAGTTCGGAGCATCTTTTGGGCAAACGACTCCTGAGGTCCCAGGTCGGCGGTGCTCATGGCAAAGTGAGAGAGAACAATCTGCACGTGAAGCGGCGACGAGGTGATGTGGCTGACCATGATGAAGATGAACCGAGACCACCCATCAGGGATCGTTTTGTATATAACTCCATACCCAAACCAAGTCCAGAAGAAGATTTGGCCAGCAATCTCAAGCCAACGATGCCATGCTGCGGGGCCTTTGGTAGGGCCGCGGCCAGCGAGAAGATAATCCCAAGATTGAAAATAGAGATTGAAGCGTCCCAGGGCTAGCAAAGGGTAGTAGGTCCAGGTCTGGATGCTGAGAAGAACCTTGGCTACAACGTTGTATTCCATAATCCTGTCGTAGTACGTCGATCGGAGGTTGCCGAGGAGGCGGTGGGAGACGGCGAACAATGGCATGTGTTCAATGTCAGGATCGTGCTCGGGAGCGTTGGTCACAATGTGATGAACATTATGGTTCCGCTTCCACCAACCCATCGACAGGCCGCCAATGAAGTCGGCGATCATGATGCCAATGATGGTGTCAATTTGGAATTTGTGAGTAATTCCCATATGACCAGCATCATGGGCGGCAAAGACCAGTTGGTGCCACAAGGCACCAAGACAGAATGCAGCGATAAAATACTGTCCGTAGTGAAGTCCGACAAACATGCCGATAGAAAGGAGGACATATCGACAGCACTCTCCAGCATAAGCCCGGTAGTTGCAGTTATACAGGCCTGTGTCGTATACACGCTGGTGTAGCTCACGGTATTTGGCAGCAATACTGGCCTGGGTTGCCTCATCAGACGCCGGATATTTCTCCAGGTCGAGTCTGATGTGTTCAAGGGTCACGGCGTCGAGGTACGACATGCCGTCCATCTCATCGTGCACGGATGAAGCCGAGGAGACGGAGCCAGAGCCAGCATTGTTTTTGCCCTTGGCACCGATGCGATTCCGAATGCCTTTCGCATCACCGTCATCGAAGACCGGAGAGGGAGTGCGGGAGATTGCAGGGCTGGAGGTAGTGGTATCTTTGGAGCAATCATTGTTGGCGGCTTC
This sequence comes from Dactylonectria alcacerensis, assembly GCA_029931735.1. Taxonomy (NCBI): domain Eukaryota; kingdom Fungi; phylum Ascomycota; class Sordariomycetes; order Hypocreales; family Nectriaceae; genus Dactylonectria; species Dactylonectria alcacerensis. Next base: position 4,228,888 of record JAPMUZ010000003.1, on the reverse strand, counting down.
GATCTCAGCTCGAGTGCGGAAGACACCACCTTGGATGGGCGGCGAGAAGTTGGCCCAGCTGCCTTCAATGCGGCCAATGCGGTAGCCCATCATCTGCTGTCTTGCATCAAGCGAGTGGAGGCTACGGGCAAGAAAAATAAAGTTAGTTCAACGAGATTCAGCTGCAGAACTGCACAGAACGGGTGGGTAGCGTACGCATCAATTTCATCCGAGGCATCCTTTCCAACCATGTGCAACATGGCTTTGTCACCACCCGGGTGGTACTTGAGCCATGGGTCGACTCGAATGACCTGGCCATGGAGGATGATGATGTTACGGCCGTCGGCGATCATGGCCTCGATCTCATCGCGGCCCATAAGTGGAAGGATCCTCGTTGTGCCTTTGGTGGCGTCGACAGATAGTGGGGGCAGGCCCGTCATTCGTAGAGGGGCAACTGCTGCGTGAGACATGGTAGGCGACTATCGACGGCAGGAGCAAACTGCAGCAAATCAGAATAGCCAACTAGGGGAAGGAAGCACCCAAGAAGCTCCAATAAATGGCAGACAATTTGGCTGCGTCGCGGGGACGAAAGCTTGTCTAAAGCCAGGCAATTAGCAAGGGAAGGAGACGGCAGATTCGGGAGCGAAGGGACTCAAGATAAAGACGGGAAGAGGGGGGAAACCGGAACAAGTCAACGGGATAAATTCACCGCGTCTTGTTTGTTAGGTAGTCTGCGTAGGCCCTACCTCAGGTCTGGTAAGGTAGGTCGCAGTGAACATGGAGGGCGTGGAGGGCATGAAGGAGAGCGTGGTACGCAGCAGCTGTGCGTCGACTTCTAGCGTCCGTAATGGGTGGTGACAGGCACTCGTGGTGCGATCCTTCTGCTGGGTCCGGCCCTGTCTCCTGGGCCCAGGTACCCAATTACAGGGCCTCCAGCTGACATCTTCAACGGCGCCACAAACGGTGTCCTCGCCCTGACCCGGGATCACTTACAACGGGGATGTTCCTGTTCCACTAACCCCGCCACGCTCGGGTGGGGCTTGCACCTTAAACTGCCTAAAGTTGGAGGCTCTGTTCCCTATAAAGCCGCTGAGCCGATCCTAGTGCTCTATTATTTACTAGCATCTATGCCAGGTCAGAGAGTTCCCAGGTATTAGCGAGGTTCCCTAAAAGGTCCAACTACCGACGGCGGGGATCATGTCACGTACGACTTTGAGCACGGCAATCAGGGGCTCTCGTTGTAGGCATTCCCTTGAAACTAAATTGGACCCTGGCATGTAGATAGATTTGACGTGCATCCTTGATATCCGAGTACAACGTAGTAGTTGCACATCACATCGATGCCAACCGAAAACGAAACTCCGTCATATTTAATCTATCTGCCTGGAGCTAGCGAAGCCGAGTCTTCCGTTCAATACTCCGTTCAAACTCCGTTCCATCCATCCCATCTCGAGGTCGCCCTGCTCTAAAATGGCTTCCTCTCCCAGCCCGAGAATGATTCCAAACGCATGTATTCATCATGTTACCAATTCAATCCAATTGCTCCAAGCCTGCTGAGAAATGCAACGTCCAAACTCTCTCTTCGTTTACTTGTTACTGTCAGATCTTTTTACAACATTCGGAGAAAAGAGGCGTCGTCATCTGAATATCTACCAACGTCTTACCCTTGCTTGATCCACCTTCTTACATCTTTGAACTCCGACACCCTCACTCCGCTATTTTTTGGGGTGGAGGGGGGAGAGACCACCCAACCCCTCCATTCAGATGGCCTGATCCGGCAGGTGAATTCTACCCAAGTATCAATGGGGATTGGGCCTTTCGTCCGGGAAGTAAACTATCCGTCCGCGGACTCCTGCAAGTATTATTCTAGGTACTGACAACGTCGAATGGCTTTTGCTGTGATTCGCTCCGTTTCAGAGCAGGAGACAACTTGATGAACTCAAATCGCAGGGAGGCATGCGCCAATACCAACTACCTTGTTACGAAACAGCCAGGGCATGACGGTTTTATACCTGCAATTGGGTTATCAGCATGCATTCTGTGGATCTTGGCTCACCAACTTGCGACTTGTAAGACGCAGAGTCGGCACCCGAGGCAAACAAGAGTCATAGAAGCGGTATATCTCTGCAAGCCTTTTGAGATTTAGAAAACAGGGTGAAGCAACTGTCTCCTCGCCCTAGCCACGGTTTCCGGGGTTCCCGGCGTCTCATTCGGTGATGAACCATTGTGTATTGTCTTTTTCATTTTCCATTCATCATGCTACGACCAAGAGAAATATTACTAGTTTACACAACCCTGAGACCAAGTCGGCTGAGGCTCGTTTCCGCTTCACGCAGATCTGGTTTCAATACCCTCTTTTGCCCACTTCTAGCTACGGCGGCAGACGCCACATCGCTCTACCGAGTCCCAGAGTCTTTATTCTCCACCACCAGGTACACAAAAAAGGCGGGTTAGCGCCGTGCCATATCGACACTCTGGCGTCCAACTATACGATCAACTCCGAGTTCTCGACATGCTTAAAAATGGATGGCCTTGGAGTGTGTAGCCATGGCAGCCTCCTTGAAGGCCTCAGCCAGAGTAGGGTGAGCGTGGCACGTTCGGGCAATATCCTCGGTGGAAGCGCCGTACTCCAGAGCCAGGGCACCCTCAGCAATCATCTCACCAGCGTTAGCGCCGATGATGTGGACGCCCAGGAGACGGTCAGTCTCGGGGTCAGCAATCATCTTGACCATGCCATCGGTATCGAGGTTAGTCTTGGCGCGAGAGTTGGCGCTGAAAGGGAAGGTGCCGACTCGGTAGGGGATCTTCTCGTTCTTGAGGTCCTGCTCAGTCTGGCCGACCCAGGCGACCTCGGGGAAGGTGTACATAACCGAGGGGATCACACCGTAGTTGACGTGGCCGTAACCCTTCTTGATGTACTCGACAACGGCAACAGCCTCCTCCTCAGCCTTGTGGGCAAGCATGGGGCCGAAAGTGACATCACCAACACATCGGATGTGGGGGATCTTGGTTCGGTACTCAGAGTCGATGATGACACGGCCGCGCTCATCGAGCTCCATGCCAATGTTCTCGATGCCAAGACCGCCGGTATAAGGTCGTCGACCGATGGCGACAAGGACGACATCAGACTCGAGCTATCAATTGGGTCAGTTTTCCATCAATCAAGCTTTGCGGTATCATGCTTACAGTCTCGGGCTTGCCACCCTTGGCGGCATCAACCTCGAGCTTCACGAGCTCGCCAGACTTGTCACCGCTGACAACCTTAGTATTGAGCTTGAATTCCAGGCCCTGCTTCTTGAGGAGCTTCTGGGTAGCCTTGGCGATCTCAGTGTCCATGCCGGGGCCACCAATCTGGCCGAGGAACTCGACAACGGTGACCTTCGTACCAAGGCGGGACCAGACTGAGGCCATCTCAAGACCAATGATACCACCGCCAATGACCGTCATAGTCTTGGGGATCTCCTGGAGGGCAATAGCACCAGTGCTGGTGATGACACGGGTCTCGTCAATCTCCAGGCCGGGGAAGGGGGTGGCCTCGGAACCGGTGGCGATGAGGATGTTCTTGCCGCGGACGCTAGTCTCACCGCCGTCGTTGAGGGCAACCTTGATCTCATGCTCATCAACGAAGGTGCCAGTGCCCTTGATATACTCCACGCCGTTCTTCTTGAGGAGGAACTCGACACCCTTGGTCAACCCGCTGACGGCGTCGTCCTTGGCCTTCATGAAGTTGGCCAGGTTAAGTTTCACATCGCCGACCTCGATACCGCGCTTCTTGGTGTCGTGGAGAATCTGGTGGTAGAGATGGGAGTTGTTGAGGAGCGATTTTGAGGGAATGCAGCCGACGTTAAGGCATGTACCGCCGAGGGTGCCACGCTTCTCGATACAGGTAACCTATCGTCGCACAGTCTTGTCAGCCCATTCGCCCACGAAATCGACATAGGATGGCTAGAGATGAGCCGTGAACCAACCTTCATGCCCTCTTGACCGGCCTTGATAGCAGCGACGTAGCCAGCCACGCCGCCACCGATGATGACAAGGTCCTTCTCCTCTGCGAGTCTGATCAGCACACGCTCGACGTATGGGGCTCAACAAAGCTCCCGACAAACGTACCAGAGGCGGAGGCATATCCGCGGCTCCATCGCGACAGAGTCGGCGGGGAGACGACGACGGGAAGGCTAGAAGGAAACGCGGCGCAAGTCAGTCAACGAGTCATTTTTTGCCGCCGCGGCTGGCAGAGCAAGCTCTGATGCTCGACGATGGCAACGGGTGTGGGGAGCAGGACAGAACTCACGAGGATTTTTGGAAGGCCGGGCGAGCGGCTCTGGATATTAAACGACTGGAGAGCATGATGGACGGAATATTGTGTACGGAGTGACACAATGGAGTGGAGGTGGAGGTCAAGAGAGGGTCAAGATGACACGAGGTTGAGGATGAGGTTGAGGGAGAGGATTCGATGGCAATGGAAGCGAATTGGTAAAGCTCGTTGTTTGGCCGCGCACACGGACACGGGACACACCTCAGGGAGCTTCGGCAACAGTAGCCCGCCCATCAGGTAATTTCTTTTCAGAGCAGCCGAGCGACGGCGAGCTGCTCCAGTTGGGGGCGTTGGAGAGGTACGTACCCCCCGTCTCCGTACAGTGAGATGGTGCAACTCCACTGCTTCAGCGCTCCAACGCCTCGTGTTGCCCCTGGAGCCAGACCGAGACCACTCATTGGCATCTCGCCGGCGCCCCTGGACATGTATCTCCGGCCGTCCAACGACAGTGCGTCTTTTGGTCCCTCTTCTGACCCCCTTTGAGTCCTTTCGGCGGCATGAGTGACTTTGTTTCTGGCTTTGAGTCGGCTAATCCATGCCTTGGATTTCGGGCAGTTGGTCCCAACGAACCGCCAATTCCAGTTCCGAGGGGACGACAACACCCCCAACAATGAGGTACTAAAGTTAAGGGAAGAACTGAGCCCGTTCTTGCCGGCAGTTACCGATGATCTCCTCAAGTACTAGAAATTGTTCATTCACATTTGCTTCTATTGCGAACTCATGAGCAGAAAGGCCCTCAGTTCTTGTCAATTGTTAGTTTTCTACGGATGGGCACCTTGCCATCACTATCCACACCGACCTCTGACCTCCGGCTCTATCCATGACCGACCACCCGGCCTAAGCCCGCCTCTACCCGACCCACCTGGCTAAAATCGACGTCACTGTTCGTCGGTGATGCATTACGCCGACATGCTGGCTGGACAATCAAACACCCGACTAGACACACCACAAGGCGCTACTTCAAGTATCGCGGCGATTTGATCCGAATAATTACTCCCTACCTTCGGCTGACATTCCGATACTCTTGCATTGCCCCCGATATGTCACACGGGGTTCCCCATTATTAGCCATTTTGGCGTGTTGTCTATAAACATATTCCCAAAACATGGTGCCCAATCCTCAGATCTCGCATCTATTAGCGATCTTGTCCAAGAGAGCTTAGGCGGCAGTGACAGGACTCTTGACCTACATCCACGTCTAGTCTTCGGCACCCAAAACTCGGACCGCCACCTGTGCCTTCTCTCGAACTCTCTCTAGCTTCTTCAGCTCCTTGGCCCCAATCAGCTTGGTCTTTCGGATCCTCTTTCGAAGCATCCAGTGAATGCCCGCTGCGAGGCTCGGTAACTCCCTTGCAGGCCCAAACATCTTTTCCACCTTGGTATCTTCGCTGGCTCCCTTGCTTCGACACTCATGAAGCAATGCAATGATGAGCCGTTGCACAAACATTGATGTCCACGTACTGGCTTCTGGCAATTCGAGGGGCTTCAGGATGGCGATGCCCAGAGTTCCATCTGCAATGAGCGACGCATAGAATTGCGCGACGTTGCTAACCCGCCTTTCATCCTTCATCCTCTCTCCATCGGCAGTCTCGTCATCCTCTGGATCTTCTCCAAAGAGCGACTCGCCTAGGCCTCTGAATGTCTTCCACAGTCGATCCTGCAGCGCGAATCTTACTCGGCTGTTGGAGCAAGCCTGTCTCCCGACCAACGCATAGTATGGGTTATACTGGACCTCACTCCCCACGCATTGCACCAGCACTCGCGCAATCTCTAATTGATCGTCCTTCTTGAGCCGGAGGTTAACAAACTGTCGGTAGCCATGCTCGAAGTCCGTCGCAGACATGAGTGCCGTAAAGATAGCAATCTGAGGTGTCCCGCTGAGGCCCTGTGCCCGAGCCTTTTTGGGGTAATCCGGCAGCACAATATCCATGTCCTCCGCATCACTTGATTCGTAAGCGTTGTCGGTTGTCGTCTTAATATCTCGCTCTGCTTTGGATTTCTCTGGTTTGACAGGGACACTGGCACCAACCAGCCACCATTTTCCCTTTGTATCAGCACCTTCGATATCTGCCAATCCAACGCCCATAGGCGCAAGGCCGTCTAACCTTCTTGATTGAGACTTGAGCTCGCCTAGCCGCTTCTTCATGCGCTGCACATGCTCAGACACAACTGCCGAGTCCAACCCTCGTCCCTTGGGCTTACTGTTTTTCAGGTCGGTAATTGTCTCGACCATGAACTTGGTGCGCACCGAGACGTTGGCGTATCCCGTCTGGGAAACGGACTGGTTGAGAACACTGGCGACGTGCTTGATCGCATGTGGGTCATCCCGTCGGAGCATGCGACCTGACATGCGGCAGATGCGGAGAAGCAATTCGACGTTGATTTCAGAGAGGTCGCTCAGCAATCTCTCCATATAGTCAAAGACAATTTTGCAGCTGGCAACCTCGAAGATGTAGAGCTGAGAAATGAACGTCAGGATGTTGGAGGCTTCCTTTGCAATCGCTGATTGTTCGTCGGCTACCTTCCTAGCCCGGTCGTATTGCTCGCCGAAATCCGTGACCACCCTTCGAATTAAATGAGATCCAAAGCTAGATCCAATGATTCGGTAAACTGCCGCTGAAAATCCACCGGTCAGGACGAAGAACTGGTCGGGTAAGCTCTCGGGCTTGCAAATCTGAGCCATGATTGAGTCTGTAATGATGTCTGTAACGTCGCCCCGAGCATTCTTCTGGTAGAGCTCTTCTACCGACTGGATGATTGACAGGATATTGTCATCCGTGAGCCTGTTAATTAAGCCCTGTACTTGTTTTCGCAGCCGGTTCCTGTGCTCTTCCTCTGTTCCCGCAGCTTTGCGCAGCGACGGCGGGACATACTTCGCGATTGTTACTCCCGTCGTAGGTGCGACGTAAGGGTTCTCTCGTTGTCGGGGCTGGCCAGGCGCCTTATCCGAAGTGTCAGAGTCGAACCCTTCAAAGGACTGTTCGTCAAAATTGCCCAGATCCTCGTCGTCTTCGTCGTCGTCTAGCATATCCATATCGTCGCCGTCATCTGCCGAGTCTCCTTCCATGTCCAAGTCGTCATCTTCCTCGTCGCTTTCATTTCGAGTATTGCTGCCCTTCCATGGCGGGGCAGTCTTCCTCCTCTTGGAAGCAAGCCAGTCATCGTACTCGCTCTTCCTTTTCTTGTTTTCATCTTCTTGGCTCTCATCAGACTCGCCGCCTAACTCGCCCATGAGTTCGTCCAGTCCATCTTCTTTAAAGGATTGAGGCAAAGATTTTCTGCCCTTTTTGATACCGAGCTTTCTCTCGAACGCTTCGATTTCTGCGTCGTCCTCAGCGAGCCGCTCTTGGGCAGCTCTGGGTATAGATTTCGTCTTGTTGGATACACGTGACTTAGTACCAGCGTCTTCATCATCATCATCATCTTCAAGTTCGTCGCTTTCGCCTAGAGAGATGTCGTCGTCATCCTGATATTCTTGCCCTTCGTCGTCGTCTTGATCAGACTCATCCACTTCGTCGTCCTCGGGTTTCGATGCCTTGTGACAAGGCTGGTTTGGTCTGGTTTTTGGTTTGAATGTCTGAGCACCACTCTGCTTTGGCCTCCCATACGGCTTGGTCCTTCGTTCAGGCTGTGCTGGCCTCGAGTAAATGTAACCCCTTTTCTGCACTCGCTGGGCCTTTCGCTGCTCTTTGCGCGATAGCTGGTGAGCCGAGCGGCCTCCTTGTCTTGGGTTCCTAGCTTGTGTTGGCTCAGGCGCATCCAATCCCATGCGCTTGTAGAGCTTCTGCTGAAGCTCTGGCACAGATGCCATTGTGAGAAGTCACACTGGGCTAGTGAATTCCAGGTTGGATGAAAAATGTCACGAGTATCGAGAAGTACTCTTAATCCATTCCGGTTGGCAAAATCTTCACACGGCTTGAAGAGCTGGACAGTCTTGGGTACGAAAAGTTCCAACCTCTGAGATTGTAAACCGACGACAACCTTCAGCCACGACACAACGATGAAGAAAAAAAAAGTCACAGGTGGCGGTACGTCACTTTCGCGCCAAGCCCCGAAATTGCCCCGCCACGAACTGGACGCGCCACACTCTCAGAAAACTGAAGGCAGGCGCAATGGCGGGGCACAAGTCCCAGACCCAAACCCAACCTCTCTCACCCTCAATTTCAAGAGGTTCGACGTTCATCCCACATCCGTCAACCGCAGCCCATATCAGCACAATGGCGGCCGGCCACATGAGCCATGATGAGGTCAGTATTTTTGATGCATTCTCGGGCCAGCAATAGCCTCTAGCCAGAGTCAGCTGACCATCGTCTTGATGATCTTTGCTGACGCATGACCTCAGTTCTTCGCCAAGCTGGGTGAGCTGTTCGATTACCGCAAGGGCAAAGACCACGGTGCCATCTATTTAGTTCAAAAACGCCGTAAGAGGTCCTTTCAAACATGATTCGCAGCTGTGCCAGCAATGTTAAATCACGCCGGGTTGTGCTAATACCCTCATAGTCTCATATGGCCAAGGCATCCCTACCCCCTCAGATGAGGACCCTGACCCAGATCTTCGCCCGAGCAAGCCGCTACCCATCCTTATCCGGGCAGCAAACGGAAAGGGAAGCAGAGAAAAGACAGCAAAGGTCAAGTTGTCCACGGTGGTGCAGCCTGACGATATCGCGGCCTTTTATGCGCGATATGCAGATGTGTGCAAAGGAGGGATGACGGCTTTGAAGCCCAGGGATCGCAGCAAGAACAAGGCGAAGGCCAAGAAGAAGAAGAAGGCCGCAGCTTAAACAGTAAATCAATATTCTCAGGCGAGTCTTGGTACGGGCATCATGTCGGCAAAGCAGCTACATATGGCAGCATCCATTATATTAACATCCTCTGCAAATATCCTAGCACTAATCAATCAGTCACCTAAACAGTCTGCCCCTTGTTACTTAAGACTACCCGTGAAATATTTCACCTCCTTGCAATCAATCTACCTAAGCCGACTGGTTCTCTCCCTCAGATGGAGATGTGCACGTCAATAATGGACCCCTTCCTGCTTCCTCGGTCAAGTTGGCCTCGAACGGCACCGGGGACGGCCAGGCTTGAGTGCGAGTCCGCAAAGAAGTTGGTGGGATTGTCCTCAATCTTCTTCACTGTGAATCCTGTACCAGTATCCACCCCATCGGTAAGGATACCAGTCAAAAAGGGGCCTTTGACGCAACCCACTGAGTTTCGACGTCTGTCATCACCGACCGGGTTGGCGAATACGATTCTGTTCATAGTCAGACCTTCAACTTCAGACACAAGTCTCCCATTGTACTTACCTTGGTGGGCCAGCCTTGCCCTTGACGCCTTCATGTATGTGCGTAGCTGTCAGAGCCAGGGATTGGTAATTGCCTCGGAATCCGAAGAGAGTGATGTTATAGCAGATGATATCCTCTTTGGAGTTGAGGCCGAAGTTGAAGATGCCCTTGGCGTTGGGGAGACCTCCAGTAGCCACGTTGTCTGTGCCGACGACCTGGTCTGGAGTCGCAATGATGTTGAAGGTCGAGGTGTATTCAAAGGGGATATGTTGGGTTTGCGTGAAGAGGAGCCTCTTGTCGTGCTCCCTAGCCTCGGGCACTGGCGATGCTTTGGCCAAAACGCCGAGGGCAAGAGCAGCGAGTGAGAACTTCATCGTTGATCAATGGGATGGGCGTGGAGCTGTGTGAGGTAGGTGTGAATTAGAAGTTGATGAGATGATTGTGGTGCTTGTAACCTTTCAATTCTTTTTTAGGCCAGGCTTCGAGTCTTTTATAGACTATCTACAGCTAAGGCCACTCTCGAGAAGGGATTCCAGTTGAAAAGCAAAACCTCGTATCCTGAGTTCAGTTGACGTATTCAACCTGCTAGATGCTGAGCTTCGTAAGCTTGAATCAATACTTCCTAGTTCCATCACAGACCAACTAACACCAACCACCAAAGTCAGATCTGCCGCTCTAGCTGAGTGGTGATGGCATCGCGAACGCCTCGGTGACTTGCCAAGAGCTTGGTAGAGTGCCAATCTGTGCCATAGCCACAGCCCGATGGCGCTGCCAAGATCCAAGCCCAAGATTAGCTCTCGAGCATCGCAGTGCCGGCGCAGCGCAACCCGCCGCATATTGTTTCTACAAACGCGGTAGCTTTGAGGGCTCCGGCATCAAACTTGGACTAGGCAATGCCGCTTTCGTACGCCCAGACATTGCCCTTGCACGCAAAATGCCACCCTTTGCAGTGCGCAAAGCAGCCCTTCAGTACGTGTAGGTGGAGTTCGTGGGTCACGGATGTGCGAGATGCCGAGTGTGCGCGCAGCCACCAAGACAAGCTTATTCCGAAGCTTAACATCGCCGACGATGATTCGAGGCGCAACTTTGTCAAGCATCCTAGAACGGCAGGGGCGGGTGAGGTAGTCTTGGAATGGATTCGGGTTCATACCAATTACTATCCACGTAGGCTGTGCTGTCTTAGCCGGCGCCGATCAACGATGAACGGCAGTTCCAGCTTCCGGCTTGGTAAACCCCACAAACTAAGATGATGTTTTAATATTTTTGCACCGATGCCAAGACGGCAGCCTCCCTGCATCAACCTCAGAGCAACTAGATCACGTCATACTCAATCCTCGACTTTCCGTCCGATGCTCGCTGACTACTAGATTCTAGCTTCAGGCTGCTGGTTGCTACCTACTCCCTGGTCGACACACCGCCGTAAGTCTCTACCAGGGACGGTAGCCTCTCACAGCTAGCAGAGAACCTAGGCCGTCTCTTCCCCGTACTCAATCCATAATATGCTAAAATACACACTGCAGTAGCAGGCTACAGCTTCGAGGCTACGCTCGAGTCTTTGTCACGACCGAAGGGCAGGTTCTAACACAGCCAAGAATCTTGCAGTTATGGCCTTGCAAGATTTTTGTCGAGAACTAGAGAATTAACATGGCCAGGTTGAACACCAAGTGCTCTCATTTCATCCTGTACTTGGTTGGAGTACGTAGAACAGCCTACGCTACCAAGCACGTCCAACAAACTTAAAATGCCGCTCAAAGCGCCAGAGGAGCAAAGGGCCAAGACTCGCGGCGAGCTTCCAGTGAAGGCAAACTCGACATAGTTACCGCAACACCAAAACACAGATTTGTCATGGATATCAACACCTAAGTGGATGGTACAGCCTTCCCCCCACGGCCCACCAGCACTCGGAGGGGGTGTTGTGATACTCATTGAACAAACACGGGCCCAGAACGATTCGCAATCGTCCGCACCGCCCTGCCTATTGTGCGGCGCCCCAAAAACTCAATACCAACCAAGCCGTCCAGCCGAATCCTGGCTATCATCGTGTCAAGGTAGACACACGCACATACCCAACTGCATCCAACTCACGTTCCTAGCCATACGGGCTGCAAGGCATTCCTGAAATGTTACGCAACCCCACATGTCCTACGCTGGTCCTCCTCACCCAGACCGCCAGTCGTTGTCATAAAAAGCCATCAGATGATTACTCGAGATACATTCTAGGTAGAGCAATCTGTCGCCTCCCATCTGGCTGGTAGGCCAAACCGTCGTCCCTCCGTACCTCCACTCACTGAAGGAACCCCTTTTCTTGTTGTGCTGCTCGTCGTAACCAACGCGTCTGAGGGAACCGAAAACGAAAACCGTTTGCTATTCGGTAAGTCCATGACCCGTCCCCCCTCGCCAGTTGCCCTCAAAGTATTACAAGGCGTCGGTTCTTCTTCAAAGTAGAGTCCGATCGCGATTCCGGAAAGACCCCGGCATTCAGTGCCTCCAGGTTTTGTTGCGCGCATAAGAAATCAGACCAAGGAATGAATTGTAGAGAAAAAAAAAGTGTCGAGACGGGGAAGTCGCCGTCACCTGGAAAAAGAAAATCCGCCACATGGAGAGGCTCTTGGGACCCGTGGATGATATCACCCAATCGATATCAACATTGGTCCAGATTTACATGATCTGGTCCTGCGTTAGGCCGCCGTGAGGATCTGTGTCCATGACGTCTCCTCCAGTCTGGTTCAGATACTTGACAAAGCTCAGGTTGAGAGGACGGCCACCATATTGGTAACCCTGGAATTTAGCGATAGCCGTTTCCGCAGTCTCGGCCGAGTCGAAGCGAACCACACCAGTGCCTCGAGAACGGCCGCTAGGCTCGTACTGGATCTCGGCCTGCTCAACCTTACCGATGGTGGTGAAGAGCTCAACCAAGTCGTCGTTGCTGGTGGACCAAGGAAGCTATTTCGAGTTAGGTGTCAAAACTCAGGTCGGTTTGGGGGCGGGGGTTCTTACGTTGCGAACAAAGATGATCTCCCCTCTCTCGGTCCCAGAAGTAGCGAAGTCAGTGAAAGCGTTAGGGGGGATGGAGCTAGCAGGAGGGGGGCCTTCGAAGCCACCGGGGCCGCCGCCGGGAGGGCCTCCAGCAAAGCCGCCTCCACGGCCACCGAATCCGAATCCACCACGGCCGCCACCGAATCCTCCACGGCCAAAGCCGCCGCCAAATCCTCCTCCTCGCATACCGCCGTAGCCGCCACGACCGCCGAAACCCATGCCTGGGCCACCACCGGCGTATCGATCCTCACGGACCTCGAGCACTCGTCCCTGCCAGTCGTAGCCATTGAATTGCTGAATAGCGTTGCGAGCATCATCGGGGCTCTCGAACACGACGATTCCGGACCCCTTAGGTCGCCCGTCAGGGCCAACATGGACATCGGCGCGAACGACACCGCCGTTTCTAGCTAAACAAGGAATTAGGTGGGCTGTCTCCCGAACACAGCCGCCCCGAGAGCGGAAGCAAACAACATACCTGCTTGTCGGAAAAGATCCTTAAGATCCTGCCAGCCGACGTTGAAGGGAAGCTTATCACGAGTCAACAACCAGAGATAACTGACACGACGAGAGGGGAGTAACAAACGTTGGCAATGTAGATCTGACGACCGCCACCGCCGGGGGCACCGCCGCCGCCATAGCCCGGATTGAAGCCACCAGGGTTACCTCCGGGGCCCATTCCGCCGCCGAAGCCGCCGCGGTTGCCACCTGTGGCACCGATAAATCGGGGTTCAGCCTCACGATCCTGAATCCCCAATGTTAGTATGGCAGATCTTTCGGGGCACAACACTCGCCGGGGGAGGGGCGACAAACCTCTCGAACATAGACGAGACGACCCATGAGGTTCTGGTTGCTTAGCTGGGCAACAGCCTGCTGGGCTTGCTCCCGCGTAGCGTATTCCACAATACTTGAGCAATGTCAGCTTAAGTCAAATGTGAGCGTTCCGCCAGGGCGCAACTTACCCGCATCCCTACAATCACCCAAGGACAACGTCCCAACCCGTCAACCCAACCATCCAGAAGGCTAAGAGGGAAAAAGAACCACAAAAGAAAGCCAACCAAAGACTATGCGATGAAGCCCACCTTCGACATTCCGTTTGGAAGCAATAAAACGTCGGCAAAAAGCACCTCTCCAGCTAGATGTCCATCTCGTCAGCCCCACGTCACTCCTCCAAAGTCCGCGGCATCGAAAGCCTCACCCTGTCTCATGAAATCCTTGAGATGGTGCCACTTGACATCGTACGAAAGGTTACCGACGTAGACCCGGCGGTCCTGTTGGGACGACTCGCGGATGGTCGACATCATCTGTTCTCGCGCCGCGGCCCGTTCCTCGTATGATCGATGAGGAACCTGTCCACCGTATCCTGCGCTTGGTCCTCCACCGGGGGCGCCTGTACCAGTCATGGGCGAACGATCACGGCCTCGGCGATAATCGTCCCGGCTTGCTGATCGACTGCGGGGGGAATAGGACCGTCGGCGACTTGATCGGCCAGGGCTTCTGGATCGTCGTCGAGGTGATCGGGACCTTTCGCGCTGGTAACCGTTAGCGGCGGGATAAATAAAAGATGTTTCCATGCCCTTAGGCCGAGGTGGAAGGTGGCAAGTTCGAGGTTCGAGGTTCGAGGATAATGCGATAGGTAAGATTATTTGAGGTGACGTGAGGATGATTTGCGAGGCACAGAGTGGGGGGCGAGCGCCACGCGCTCGTGTAGAGTGATTCACTCTCCAGCCACAGCAAGAAATAGCCGCTCGCTGTCAGGCGCGGGATAGCTCAATAGCACGAAACAGCGACAAGATCAAGCGACCAGTCGCAACGACCGGTTTCGGATGAGCGGAAAGAACCCAAGCATTCTTCCCAACGTGCGAGACCAGAGCCCCAGGACCCCGTGCGAAGCGGGGGAGGAGGCTCGGAAGCAGCCAGAAACAGCCGCAGTGCAGTCGCGCGCGCGGGGGTACACATGGCCATGCGTGGGAATGGGAGGGTAATTGCGTGCGAGGCAAGTGAAGAGCAAACGGGGTCGGAAAGAGAATAGAACTACTCACGGGTCGGTAGGTATCGCCTGAATCAGCTAGAGAGAGGTGAGCGTTAGAATCGGAAACCAAGAGAAATATCCGTGACAAACGCAACGACAACAGAGGCGAAGGAGGAAGAGTGGTTGAAATAACAGGGAGTGACGGTAGCTAGGTCGAGGTGGTGGAGGGGTGGCATAGGTAGAGGGGAACGTTGAGTGGACCTGGCGCAAAACATGCAGGTAAGGGGGTTTGATAATGCAGTGTATGGGGAAATGTGACGCGAGAGAGACGGCCGGAAGAGGTTGTCGGGTGTGGAATGGGGGCTCCGAGGTGCATCGAGCAAGAGGTGGTATCACATTGATTGATGAGGACACTCCAGGAGTGGGAGCGAGTGTGCGAGCGCGCAGAGGCAGGTTCGGGCTGGGTCAGGCTCCCGCTCAGAATCGGGCTGAAGCTCAGTTTCCCGCTCAAGATCGGGCTGAACTTGTTTGAAGAGCAGGCTTGACCGTCTGAGCAGGCTCAGTGAGGAAGACGAGGGAGATGGGAGCAGGGAGGTGTACGGGCAAGCTCTGCGCCGGCACGATGCTGGACCGACGCGTGTTTGAACCGGGCAACAATCGAGTCGCGAAGACCAGCAGCGAGCGGCGAGCTGGAGGGGAGATGGAGGGCAGGACAACAGAGAGAACAACTGGAGATGACATACCCATGGCAACTGTGCTCTACAATCGAGAACTTTTTGGGGGGTGGGAGGGTGTCCTTGTCGCGTGGTGAGCGACGAGCGGCTGGTCTGGATAGGCGGAAGGCAGCGTGTCCAGTGTCCACGTCGCAAAGAACGGCGGGATAACTATGGGGAGAGCAGGCGAAAACAAGCCACTGGTCCAGAGTCAGCCAGAGGACGTCGAATGTCGCATAAATGCAAGCGGGCTGCAGCACGGGCGATTCGTGTCGGGCTGCTTGAGCTTGTGCTTGGGCTCGGGCTTGGGCTTGGGGAAGGGGAGGAACAACTGGGGCAGCGCAAAAGAGAGCAGCAGCAGATGTTGGCGTGTGTTCTTCCTCACTGCCTTGTCCGTCGCAAAAAGAAAAGACGCGTTGATGAGGCGGAGGGGACCAGGCGACGAATGAGAGGGCGGGACCTGGGGGACGACTAGGGGGACCCGCGATGCAGGCTACCCTACCATTTCGTACCTACAGTCTCCGTACTCTTTCTGGTACGGTACCACGGCGCAGCCAGAAGGCAACCTGGAATTGGCACAACGATGGCGCTCGGCGGCTCAGGGGTTTGCTTGTCAATGGAAGCTGAAGCAGGGTCCCTTAACGGTCCGGCTGCGGTTTTGGGTTGGTGCGGGCGGCGACCAGATGCCCTGGACGAGTTAGCTGAGAACTGTGAGGTACCGACAAGGTACAATCCAGAGCTCCAGACTGTGCCAAGTGCTCCTCCTCGAGCGCAATGCTCGTCCGTCGGCACCGTGGTTGGATGTGCTTCCATGTCTCTCTAAACAAGCCACTATTCGAAGCTAATGGCTGTAGATCCCGTCGACGACGGCGACACGAGACGGAGGGATAAGCTGGCTGTATTGCGGCGCCGACGGGCTTGTTGGGCGCGTTGGCTTGCGACAACCTCGGCCAGGCAAACGAGGGCATCTCTGAAGGGGGGACGAGTGACGAAAGTTTTTCCACAGGGCTGAGGTATCACATACCAGGGAAATACCAGGTACGTAGGCAGGTAGACAGATCCGTACAGTACCGAGCTCGGGGAAGCGGTCTCGGTATAGGTAGGCAAACACTGTAGCTTACCTGTTCCTTCGTAGGCCGCGGCGCATGCACTCGGACGGCTCAGGTCGTCGTCAATGGCATCCGTCACTGGCTGAGCAAATTCGGCGAGCGCGCGGGTGATGGGTTCTCGGCTTGGCGCCGGGAAGTGGTGGATGGGTGGTGCGGGTGGTGCAAGTCTTCCGGCTCAGTGGCGTTCAGTTATCCTTGTCTCAACGAGGCAGTTTGGCCAGGTACCTGCAATTAAGGCAGGCGATTGCAACGAAAGGCAATACCAAAAATCTGCAAGTTGCTGCCACCGTGATGCCAGTCAGTCACAATCACATTGGCGTCATCCATGTTCGACGACGTTGATTGGGGTAACCAAACAGGGAACCTGACCAAGTGGATAAGGCGGGCAAGCAGAAAGAGGGGACGGAGCTGACTAGGTACTAGCCCAAGCTCAGTCGTGTAGTTTAGTACAGGACTACAGTCTGCAGATACTTAGGTGTGTCTTCAAGTCTTGTCAGTCGGAGCCCCCATGCTGAGGTGACTTGACTGAAACCACCAGGTAGCTGACGTTGTCAATTGCGGGAGAGTCAAGGCCGTTGTTTCAACCCAAACACAAGATATGTTGCCGGCCACCTATTCGCATAATGTACGTGCGCAAGCTGCTGTCTCGCGGAGGAATCTGCGACCCGTCGAGTGGTGGGACACACCTGCTTCCGCTTCCGGGCGAAGGCTAGAACTTGTCCACTCACCTGGCTGTCCTGGGATGACGAGGCACTCGCACGGAAGTGACGGGCTGACAGAGTACCTTCTCAAAACGTTGTGATATCAGGTCCCAGGCTGGCAGGTACTAGGTAGGTAGGTAGCCTCAGTAAAAATTTTCACGTCAGCTTTCTACTTGGCTGTCAAACTGTCGATCTGCTGAGACTAAGGTACTCTGTAAACTTTGGTTGAGTGAAGCAGCCAAGACAGGACTGGCTCTAAACAATGTGACAGCCTTACCGTTCGCTGCAGCCCAGTTGTCTCAAGCCATCAATGCCCTTCAATACATCCGCATGTATACTGTGCGGTCAACGAAAACAGCACCGTATAATCCTTATTCCCCAGGACTACAACTTCGGGCTACCCTAGTACCGTCTACCCACCCCGTCAAGCCGTGCACGCATCATTTCCATGAAGTTGAAAGACTTTGAACGACCTTCATCGACCACACCCCACCCAACTGCTGCGTCAATCAGAGACATCACCACATCTTCGCTTGTACTCCCAGCACCAATTGACAGGTCTGATTCACATACTTACTAGGTACCTGCCAATGTAGGTATGTACGAGCTACACCTCATGAGCCTGGCAAACGTGCAAGGCATGTGCCGATGCTTGTTGCTGTCATCGACTAGTTCCTACCCACTGACGTGCTCCATGAGATGGATGGGATAGTATGCAGCAAAAGGCTCCGCAAGTCCACCTGAGCCCAGAGACCCTAGTTCCGTCAATCAACGGGTCCTGTGGTATGCATGGGTCGCCCATTCGTGTTCCGTCGTGCGAATGCCGCGTCGTCCACCACACCACGGCTTTGCTCAACACATCAGTCTTTATCAACCATCTCTCAATCTCACCAACCGCGGGGTTTTTCTCCCCTCTCAGGCCAGAACTGGTCAAGCTGCGCAAGGGCCAAGTGGCACTCAACACTCAGGCCTCGTCTTCGAACTACCGCGACTGTCAGCAATGCCGGGCTTCACGAATCTCGGCTTAGAATACGGAGGAGGGTGCAAGGAGGCCAGGTAGTTGGCTGCCGTGTGGGGCAGTGTTGGATGGTCAAGAAGTGGCCGACGCCATCAAATCATTCAATTCGTACCAGGGCAAGCTCGTTGGTGGACCAAACAATGCAAGCCGCTCGAAGCGGCCTGATAGTGCCGACAAACCCTTGTCTTGTCGCCTCACGGTTCGCCCACCAACTTAATCATGAACGTTGACCGACTCAGGTATGAGACAGTTGCCTTACGGCATCAGCGAAGGCGCTCTCTCGCCAACCAGAGCATGACACCTGCGGTGCTTTCAGGGATGGCCGCGATATGCAACCAACTCATAGCAACCCACGCGGGTGATGCGAGGAATCAACTTGTCATGCAAAGCCTTCCCTGGATCGCAACTCCCCCGCGAGATCTACGCCAGTGAATCCACATCCCGCACTTCATACATGTCAAATTCCACCGCTGGCACAGCTCGCAAACTGGGAAGATAGGAACGGGGTCACCTCACCAGTCATGTCACATCCAGGCATCACGATTCGTATCCGTTCTTGAGTTACGTTTAGGTTCGCGGCCATAAGTGCGGCGGGCATTCCTGAGAGGACACCACGTGCTCGTTATTTTCCGACCTTGCCGCCTTTGAGGGGCGTCGTCTGAACTCAACCCCTGTCTATCGCACGCTTCTTCGGAATCACAGGCATAAACCCACAGTCCTGCAGGGGACATTTAACATCATGAGGCCAAGGACCAAGGAATAACCACACCAGACAGTCCATTTGTATCCTCTTCAAACTGTGTATCCTGTCGTCCTGCCCGTCATGTGCAGCTCAGGCCCAGCGATGTCCAGTTGTGATCGGTGTGTTTCGCCCTTCAACTCGACATGTATTGCAACGCCGCAAAGGTCGTGTTGTTACACAACAGCCCGGCAGAGGCTCAGCGGAAATAGCCGTCCAATCACCCTGGCTTATGTTCCCCTCTTCAGCGACGATACAGCACTTTACCCATGTTTGAAATGTCACTCTGTCCCTGCAAAAAGACATGTTGGAGCGTCACGAAGAGGTCGAGGCAACTTTTCAGTCTGATGAGTCTTTTCAGGTCTGTTCGTTTAGGAGGTCGTGCAGGCGGATTCAAGCCACAGCGGTCAGTGTTACCCAAAGGGATTGCTCGACAATTTGTCCCTGGCTACGCGACCTAACTGGTTAGCTAAAGGGGGGGATGTACAGCGCACGCACAGGAGAGGTAAATACTTCGTACCATGCTGCAGTTGTCTCAGCAATTGTCATGGAAGACCGACAGCGACTGGTGCCCGCAGTGTCCACATCTCCTCTCTACTGTCCGAGGCACTTTCTGAGCCTCGTATTGGCTGGTTCAGCTGGAGTGGTCCGCGGACAACGAAATGTCATCAAGGTTCGCTACTTAGACCCGTCTCGCGTGCGAGACCTAGCAGGCCTCAAGTTGTCAACGCCCGAGATTCTGAATCCAACGGAACGCCGCGCGAATGGATTAATAGCTGCGGTAGATCTGATCATCAAGGTTGCTAGCGGATCCTACGCCATGCAGTTTGTGACCACGCCAGAGCTCCTGGCAGTAATCCATGTGGAGCACTGCTCGTAGCCATTGGCGGCATACGTCCATACGAGGATGGAAGTGTACACCGGTGGGTAGATTCTTGTCGTCCCCGACATGGATGAGATCACTTCAAGCGACCCTCCATATGTAGTCGGGTTATGGGTTGATCCATGCGATACCTAGGTAAGTAGTTAAATGCCTCTCGCCCACATGCATACGTATTGGGGCTGTTGGAAATCCCGACAACCGCACCAGCTGCCCACTTCTACTACGTACACCAGGTACAATACGGTCACCGCCAACGCGACTACTTTTCCAGGGCTGGGATATACTCAATAAGATAGTCGGCAGTTTGGTGTCAGTTGTCGGGCGTGATGGTCTTACGTGAGAAACGATGTTTGGTTGTTGGGATGCCTCTTGCAATCGATTCGCAGGGCATAGCCAAGACAAAGGACGAAGACGGCATGGCATGGTCAAAACTGAATAAACTTCACGAGTGGGTTGTCTCTTCACACCCCAACCAGCCTAGCTATGTTATCTTACCCAGTTGCAGGACAACACACTAGTTGTGAGCACGGATGATGATATTAATGATGTTAACGATGGCTACCTATTTCATGGACTGTGAACACTGAGAGGGTTAATGGTTGATGCCGGGTAGGATAGGCGGAAGTGGCCCGAGCTTCCCCGGCGTGGCCCCACATCAAAGTATCGGAGGAGCCCCCCACCCGTCATTGGAAAATCATAGCTCAAACTTCAAGACTCGGACGATATTGAGCTCCGTCGCCTCCAGCTTCCACCCGCCTCTACGATTCGACACGCCAATGCAGTGTTGCTTCTCGCCCTCCGGCTCTCCATCTATCCGAATTCCCGCTCATCCATATATCGATAGCCATGTCGGCGTCCGCCCGGCTCCTTCCCCGGCCATGCGCCTTGCGCGTGCCGAGACTCGCCGCTCAACGCTTTGCCCTCCGGCCCTTCCACTCATACGACCACCCTCCGCCTCCGGGCCCCTTCGGCGACGCTGAGAAGGCCATCCTTTCCGCTGCGTACAAGCACGTTCCCGAGCACGGTTTCTCCCAGCGAGCACTGGGACTGGGCGCCCGCGACGCCGGATATCTCGACATAAGCGCCAGCGTTCTCCCGGAGGGCACCTTTAGCCTCATCAAGTACCACCTCGTCTCCCAGCGTGAGGCCCTCGTTGCCCGCAACGAGGAGCTCTTCAAGGGAGACGACAGCCAACTAGGGGTTGCGGCCCGTGTCGAGGCCTTGACCTGGGAGCGATTGATGGGCAACAAGGAGATCTTGGATCGGTGGCAGGAGGTACGTACCCGCTGCTATTATATGTGAACCACATAATATTTTCTAACCATGAACCTCCCATTAGGCATTGGCCATCATGGCCCAGCCCAGCTATGTGCCCGCATCTCTGAAGGAATTGGCAGCCCTAGCCGACGAGATCTGGTTCCTCGCCGGGGACAAGGCCGTCGATCCCTCATGGTACTCGAAGCGCGCAAGCCTATCCATGATATACAGCACCAGCGAGTTATTTATGACCAATGACCGGTCCCCTGACTTCATCGAGACGAAGCAATTCCTCCAGCGGCGGTTTACTGAAGTCAAGTCCCTCGGCGGTCTTGTTGGGTCCCTTGGCCAATGGGCCGGTTTCACTTTCAACGCTGGCGTCAATGTCCTGAGAAGCAAGGGAGTCCGGATCTGAGGTCTAATCCCCTTGACCGGTTCCTGATCCATTGTCTGTATGATAGTGTATGAATCATGTACAACCAACCAACCAACCAACCCCGCAACCTCTGCCGACATAGAGTCTCTGGCAAGCACCTAACATAATACCAAATCCATCCGTACACTCCCCCGTCATTTGTGTCATTGTCCCTCGAAACTCCAATAGTCCTGTTCCTGATGTTGACGCCCAAGCGCCTCGCCAATGTCGTCATGGCATGCAACTCCGAGTATTCACAATCGCATATTACTGTACGCGAACTCTTACACGATGGTCCGTTGGCGGGGATCCACCAATCTGCGAAAAAAAAAAAACACATCAGAAGACCGTTCACTGCCATCGGATACACTTCACATACCTGATAATCTTGACATCCTTGTCCAGGCGAGCGCGGCCCTCGATGGCATTGGGCGTAATGAGAATGTACTGTCGTGAGACCGAACGGCGCGCGGCATCCACCTACACCAGACCTACGTTAGTTTCGTCCGACACTCCGACGGGTCTTACGTCAGATCAGATAGTGGCTTACCAGCATGTTCGTGCTGATGGCACGGTTGACGTTGTCCATGAAGACATCAAACTCGTCGAGACAGCGGATGGGCGAGCCAATGGCCTCCCACACAGAGAGTAGCATACAGATGGACGAGAAGGACTTCTCACCACCGGATAGCGTCTTGGTGTTCCTGCCGGCCGCGCTCTTGCGCGTCTCGTCGGGCTCAATCTGAATCTGGACTTTGCGTGCGCGGTGGTCGAGGTCAATCTTGCCGCGGAAGCCACGCTCGCTGAGGAGGTAGTTGAACTGAATGCGGATCCGGGCGCTGATTTGTCGCTGGAACTGGCGCCAGAGGTGCAGACGTTGTTCAATGGCTCGCTTCAGTGACGAGATAGTGTCGTCTACGTCTCGAGTCTGCTTCATGACATCTTCGTATCTCTTCCGAGTTTCGGTGGCACGGTCATAGATTTGCTGGTCAGTCGCTCCGAGCCGCCTCTCGCGTTGTGCCAGCTGCTCGCGGACCTTCTCATACTTCTTCTCGATGCTGTTGTGGGTTTCGTCGTCAGGGATGTGGACGCGGTCTGGTGCCATCTCCCGGGCCTGTCCAATGAAGTCTGCGACCTCGCTCGCTTTCTCGTCTCGTTTCTGCACCGCGCGTCGCCGCTCGCCTTTCTCAATGTCCACCCTCTCGAATGCCTCGTTCTTCTTGGCGAGAGTAAGCCGTCTCAATGTTTCGTGGGTCTTGATCTTCTCTTCAGCTTTGTTGACCTTAGCCTGGAAATCCTCACGCTCGCCTCTCTCGAGGTCCAGTCTTCGCTTGGCATCCTCAGACTTAGTGTTGAGATCCCGCTTTGCCAGTCTCATTGCACCATACTGGCTGCCAATTTGCTCCTCTTCGCAACGCTTGGACTCGAGCTCCGCACGCAAGACAACAAGGCGGTCGTCGGCGCCCTCAAAGCCGTCGAGTTCCATAGCGATGCGTTCCATCTCAGCCTGGATCCGGCGACGCCTGTTTTCGATATCCTTTATACTCTTGCGATGGTTGTCGAGCTCGGTCTTGCGCCGCTGAAGTGTCTGGGTCGCCTGGCGGTCCTCGCTCATTATTTCCCGCATTTCCAGGCCCAGTTGCACCAGGTTCTCCTTTTGCAGGTCGACCTGGCGCGCAGAGTCGGTCTGCATCCTGGGCCGTTGCGTCCAAGGCTGGATTGGGCTTGTACCTATGGATCCGCCCCGATTCGTTATGCGCAATCCATGGCCTCGCTTTCCTTTTCCGTCATGGAAGCAGATACATGCAGATACATTGCGTGGAGGTGTGTTGTCGACCATTACTCGCTGGGCCTCTGTCCGCTCCTGAATCAGAACGATCTTTTCGATTTGGTTGTTGATGACAAGTTGTGACCGAACCAACTCGTCGTCAAATTGTAGAACTCTGAGTATTGTGTCGAACCCAACGTCTGGTTCCTGACTGCTCGTGTTGATGCTCTTTGTATACGCGATGTAGATGGGAGGAGGTCTGTTCATCCCAACCCTGCGCATAATGTTTGAAAGCCTTGATTGATCAGACTTGCTCGTCACAATAAACGCATTTAATGCATCTCCGAGCGTCTTCTCGAGAATCCCTGACCACTCCGGCTTTGAAAGTCTGACGTGGGCGCCGATGGGTCCGACAGGCTTCTGATCGAATCCCCTCTCGCTTTGAACCGCCTTGACCAGACTACCCATGTCCTTATCAAAGCCATCGAAGGCAGAACCAGTTCTAGACTCGAGTTCCCTGACTTGTGATTCTGCGGCCACGATCTCTTTTTTCTTGGTATCCTTGGCAAGCTGAATTTTCCTAGAGGCTTGCTCAGCTTCCACCAACCTAGCCTGGAGTCTAGGAAGCTGCTGCGTGCTTTCGTCGTGGTCTCCTTCGAGTGCCTTTTCCTTGGCGGTTGCTTTGGCAAGCTCGTTGTCCTTCTCCGCACGTGCGGATCCAGTTGACTCGCCCAAACGCCGCTCCTCATCTTTGATCTTGGATTCACAAGACGATATACCATCCTTGATGGTTTTGAGGCGGCCATGTGCATCTCGTTCCTCTCGATGCAGGTCTTGGACCTCTTTTCTAGCCGCATGATAGGCCGCCTCTGCCTCGTTGATCCTGTCCTCGAAGGTTCCTCGATCTGTCTCCAGGTCCTCCCGCGCTTGTCTGACTCTTACCAATTTTTCTTCTGCAGTTGTCAGGGCTTGGCTCATTTCCTCGCATATTATCTCAGCTTCTGCAATTGCTGTGTCACGCTTTCCAATAGCTCCCTCGCGCTCCTTGAGCAACCTCTCCTGCTCCACGACCTGAGACCATACCAGTTGGTTCCTGTAGTGCCTGGCTTTCTCGCGCAGACTCTGGTTCTTCTGCGCTGTCTCGGCAAGTCGCTGGGCGTCTTCCATTTCCTTCTTGACACTGTCAATTTTACTCGTCAGGTCGTCTCTAAGGATGAGAGTCTTGTCGAGTGTGTCCTGTGACATCTTGTAGTCATTGTCCAGCTGTTCCAGCTGGACACCGGAGACGAAGTACTTGTATTTTTGGGCCGGGGTAGCCGAGTTAAGGAATTGACGTGCGTTGTCCTGGGACAGGACAGTCAAGGGGTTGCCGATCTGCAACGCATACCACTCGGAGATTTCGTCCACCTCCTGCTTCTTTGTCGAGATGATTCGTCCCATAGAGCTCTTAACCTTGAAGCCACTGGCACCGGTTTTAGAGAAGTGGCGCTCGACGATGATGGAATCGCCGTAGACTTCAGGCATATAAGCATCGGAACCGGCATTCTTGATCTTGACAGTCAAGGTGCCTTGGTCGGTTCCCTCCTTGACAAAGGACTTCAAGCTTCCTCCACGGTTAGTATCGCTGGCTTTACCGCCGAGACAAAGGGTCAAGGCCGTCAGCACAGCACTCTTGCCGCTGCCGTTTTCGCCGACGATGAAATTGATAAGGGGACCCAGTTCAACGTGAAGCCTCGTGTGGCACATGAAGTTGACGCATGTGATGCTCTCAATAATGCCACCTTCGGACACCATGTTGTTGCCAAGGTTCGTCGGTCGGTGTCTGAGCTTCTGGGTGGCCCGCTGGTCGTCCAAGTCGGTGTTCTCCAGATGTCTGAAGCCGGCATCGCGCATAAGTTCATACTGAGTCTGAGGGGGAGAGTCTGGGCGATCGCGGTCGGTTTCATCGTCGGACTCGGAGTCCGGTGACTCGTAAGCTTGAGGTGTCGGTTCTTTCGGCTGGTCGTCTAGAGAAACTCGGACGCGTTTTCTCTGTCGGCAGGTTAGTTCGGCCGAGACATAGGCCATACATTGCGGCGGCGAACTGGGAACCTACAGAGTCCGTTGGTCGAGGACTGGGGCGTCCCTCACGGGCATTGCCAATGCCTTCTTCTTCATCGTCATCCACGACTCGTCTTGAACGCTTCATGGGCGCCATAGCCGCGATGCACACGGCGGGACGGGTCGGTGTGCTATAGGAAGCCCTCGCGTATGCGCACAGTCTTCAAGGTGTAAGCGACGCAGGCATGGATCAGGCACAACGGGGAGATGCTTTGGGAGGGGGTTCGTGCAATTAAATATTATCCTTGTCAAAGAAGTCGTTCAAGGAGAAATGAGTGCCGTATCTACTATACGCGTCGAGGGGAGCTGGGGTGTGTTTGGAGTGGTGGGGTAGCTTTCCAAATCTGGATTAGCGTGGCTGCCTTTTCGTTTGCCCCGCGACACCAACGTTCCTACCCTGGAGCTGTATCCCACAATGTGCGCTTACGGTATGAAGATTCGCTGAATCGCTGGTACTGCACTCATGAGGACAATATTCGTTAGTAGCTGTCATCAGAATGGTTTCTAATGAATACTTGGGGGATGATATCCCCGGGCCAGCGTCTGAACAGGGCGGTTTTGAGAGACAGCTTCCTGACAACTGCGTCGAGTATTTGCTCTTCGTCCTGCATTCACAGCTGGACGTAAGGAGACAACTGTCGCAAATCGAGTCCATCAGAAAATCCGCAATCCAGCTAGCTAGCTCACTGACCAAGGACTATATCTGGCAGAAAGACGAGTTCAATCTCGAGCTGAAAAACGAGCGTGGTGAGTAACAACAAACCTGAACTTCTACTGAACCCCAGTTAACATTGGAACCAGGACTTGTCTACCTGCACGGGATCACCGACTACAGCGATGCCGTAGAAGACGAATGGCTTATAGTACACATTATCAGAGAGCTCACAAAATTACACCCCAATCTCTGGGTTCGCGCGTACGACACCGACGGGGAATTCCTTCTCATCGAGGCCGCGAATGTGTTGCCCAAGTGGCTAAATCCCGAGATCGACCACAACCGGGCATGGATCAAGGATGGAAAGCTGTTTATAATCCCCATTCTGGAAGAAGTTGGCCTCAAATCACGGACCCTTTCGCTCCCCGACGCTGTCGAAGCCCTGAGGTTGAAACCGGACGCCCTCGTCCATTCGACCTTCATCGAAGCAGAGGCATTCTACAGGTTGGAAAAGTATCCGGCTCAGATCGCCGAGTCCATTCACCATTCAACTATAACAGTACCACGCAAGATCGCATTCGTCTTGCATTCGCTACCACAATCTATAGCCCCCGCAGTTGAGGCCTTCTACCTACGAGATGCCCTTACACTCAAACGCGTTATCTCCCCGCCCGGGCCCCTGACTTTCCCACCAGAAGACCTCGTGACGGTCTCTGCAAAATTTAGCAAAGTGCTATTCGCGCAGCTGCGATCGCAGCGTTTCGAGGCACCGCCGATCTGGCAAGCTGTGTTTCAAAGAGCACAAAAGGAAGCATCAAGTGTTGAAGCAGAGAAAACCCTGCCACGACTAGATTTCGGCATGAAGCTAACGTGCGGGTTCGAAATGCTGGCAGCAAATGCCGAGAAGAGTAAGAGCAGGGTAGTACGGGAACTCGCAATCACCCTCGAAGACCTAGCAGAGGATGGAGACGATGTCCTGCCATCTAACGAAGAGATTAAGTCGTGGAAGGACACGGATCGAAACGACAGCGAGGCCTGGATGGACATAAACTTCGAAGAATTCGAGCGAGAACTCAAGGGCAAGCAAAGAAAACAGTTCGACGGCGCAACATCGGGTTTTGGCGATGTCAAGACCCAATCGGACCTCCGAAAAATTGTCTCCCGCTTCGAAGCCTTCCTTAACGACGACGAAGCTGGCATGGATGGCGCAGAACACGACGATATGGATGATGACGATGACGACGACTCCGAAGAGGATAGCGAGTTCGAAGATAAGGACGTTAGTTTCGACGAGGACGAGTTTTCACGCATGATGAGCGAGATGATGGGCATGCCACCGGCGGAAAACAAGGTGCCTGCCCCAGTAAAGGGCAAACAGCCAGCACAGCTTCAAGATGCCGAGTCCGCGCCCACCGACGAAGAGGACGAAGAAATCAAGCAGCTCACCTCTCAATTAGAGGCAGAGCTGAACCAACACGGCGCCCTCAAGCTCGACCCCAAACCAGACAAGAAGCCCCGGGTCAAAGACAGCAGTGCGAGCACGGTGCTGGCGGGCAAGTCCAGTCAAGATGCCACGCAGCTAAAAGCCGTAGAGGAAGAAGACAGTGACGAGGAAGTCGACATTGACTATAATCTCGCCAAGAATCTTCTCGAGAGCTTCAAGAGCCAGGCGGGCATGGCCGGGCCAACGGGGAACCTTCTGGGTATGATGGGTTTCCAGTTACCAAGAGACGAGGACGATGGGGAGGAAGAGGAAGACAACGGAACTGGTGGGCCTTCACAGCGAGGGAACTATAGCCGGTGAAAGAGATCAAATGTTGAAAAAAGATGCTATCTATAAAAATGTCTAGCTCTATCAGAGCACCATACGGAAAAGGTCGCTGCGTCGTATCCCATAACCCATAAATATGTACCGTCAAGTTACTCCGTACTTTTGTACCCAGCACGACCACTTACGTGCCTTTCTCAACAGTCACTTCCACCCTCATCGCTGGACTTTGACCGCTTTGCAGGTGACACTTCGCCACTTGGACGCCTCCTCCTGGGCGAACCAGAATTGTCGAGATTATCCAATTGCACCAGAACGTCGCCTAGCTGCTTTCGTGCCGCCAGCTCCCTCTTGCTGCTGTCCTTTTGGGGGCGATAAAATTCTCGGACGATGGCCGCGACGGCGTGGTAGCATTTGTAAAGCAAGAGCCGAATAGGTGCGTTCGATTCGTCGTCGATAACACCCGATGATGAACCTGTGTATGAGTCTTTGTCTTCAGGCAGCGGCCGATCGAAACCCTTCCAGATGTCCCGACTGGGGAGTTTGCTGAACACTGGGGTTATGAGCGGATCTCCAAAGAGGCAATTCGACCATTGTCGCAATCCAGTGACCTCGATATGGTCCTTCCCTTGAGTGTCCAGGATGACAGTATAAATGTCCTCGTCTTCGCTATCCGTTTCGTCAAACCCGTCTGAGTTCTCCGTTGATGATACATAATTTTCGGATCTGAAAGTTGTCCTCCACACCAGGTCCGATTTTTGCAGATTCCCAACCGTAGCTCCTGGTAGTGAAATTCCCCTTTTCGCCAGATCTACCGGTTCGACCAATGTGTTGGTGTCCTCCGCGGCATCAAGCACGACCAGGCGTGGTTCCGTTACAGCATCCAGCAAGTGCTTAAAGCGGTCGAAGTGTCGTCTGATGGCGCCATAACCAATCATGATACAATGGTCCTCCGCATCACGCAAGATAGACTCTAGCAGAGAGTGAAATGCCACTGACCATGACTCCGCCCCTCTAGTGCTGTTGAGTCCGCCTCCAAGGCGCTCTGCTTTATGTGGTGGAACGTCGAGGACATCGGCAGCAATCCCGAATTTGCGATTGGGCGACGAGTGTGTTGATATACGGCGTAGGAGTTGGCCCGTTTGGAAGTCAACTATCCTCCGCTCTCGATGAGTGAGGGGACGTGGAAACGAGGCGATAGGCACCCCACGGCGTGGGTGGGTGAGGCTGTACTCAACGGCTGTATTGCCAGCCATGGCATCGGGTTTGACAACGACAGGCAAGTATTCGAACAACAAATTGACCCCTCTTCGGCCACTTCTCAGCTGTGTTGTAGTTTTGTCGGGCACCCCCTCCTTGGATGCCACAGGCGTCTTATCCCCCCTTGGCAGACCGGACAGCCACTTCAACACCTCGGTCTCAGTCCCGATCGAGGACTTTTCGGAACGCAGCAGCCGCATAATAACAGGGGGCGGTGGGAGAGCAAGCAATAGGCTGGGGCCGTCGGAGACCTTGACATTATAAAAAAGCTGGGGCCGAGCCGACGGGATAGCCTCGAGGCCTTGGACAGAGAGGCCGGGATTGACGCCGTTCAGTAACGAACGGACAGACTTGTCAGAGGGAAAAGTGGCCATGGAGACGGAGGAAGATGGACTTGATAAATGGTGTCGGGCCGATGGGGTGATATTGCCGCGTGCAAGGTTGCAGCATTGCGAGACATGCTGGGACGAGGGGGGGAGGCCACAGTCGTCCCAGACGGTGCGTTGGTACGACGGAAGCTCCATAGATGAGGACGGACAGGGTTGAGCAAGGGAGGGCTCCAGAGGGGCAGTCAGGGCCGAGCAGGATCGGTAAGCGCACGGCTCCTCTTTGGAAGCCTTCATCAGCTCGTGTTTGGGGATGCAACCTAACGAGGGTTGCAGGTGCATCTCGAGCTAGGAGCTCGGGACGTTGTGTCAGATGTGGCAGCCGGTCCGGTGACAAGCTGCAGGCGGAGAGATGAGGAATGGGATGGTATAATATTGGATAATATGGGATGGGTTGTTCAAGATATGAGCCGAGGTTGAAACGACATGTAGAGGAAGAGAAGTAGCATCTCTTAAAAGAAAGAGAAATGAAGAGATGAGATGACGACACCGACTTATTGGTGGTGGGTCAATGAAGGAATTGTAGCTCCCTCAGTGCAGTTGGCTTCACCACTAGGCACGCCCCATGATGCGGTCAGGAGGAGAGGGAGACGAGAGATGACGACAAGAGAACGAAGCTGGCCATCATATGCAAAACCAAGGGTTCATGTCGAACCAACATATTCCACAGTATGATGAACAATGGGCGATGGGTATGGATGCTGGATGCTGGGTACTTTTAATGTCAAGGATCGTCAGTTGTCAGCACTTGCGACAACACGGAATGGATGAGATGCCAAGCGAGCTATTTCAAGGTCGCGGTCAAATCAAGAAGGAGAAGAAGCGGAACCAACTGGAGGCAAACGAACAACGGGAGAGACGAGGAGCACGCAGAGGCGATGATACAGACACATCAGGAATCGGGCGGACGAAGAAAGGATGCACCGACCAGCTCTCACCCCCTTCCTAAATTACCCAGTCGCCTCCACCTCCGTATTCGAGGCGTATCTGCACTGGAACCGCGGTCGAGACAGGGCGAAGGAGCGAACGTTAGGGACATGTTGATGCTACGTACCTAGTAGGTGGAGGCGGGCCCCGACCAAACCTAGCTCATACGGCCGCGAGACTGCAAGAACTGCAGAGACATGGCGAATCGCCTTTGGGCATCCGGGGCGGCGAGGCCGAGGTGCAGACGTAGCCTTGGACCAGAGAGGCTAGGGCAGAGAAGCCGCCAGGGAAGGATGAGGGAGCAATGGGTGCGGACGAGTAAGAGTCGTCGAGAGACGAGAACGCGGGAAATGGAGCGAGAGTGATGGCTGACAGCACCCCTCAGTCCAGGCCACCAATGCCGCTCAGTTCCCAGCTCGGCTTGGCTACGCGCAGCCAATCCCAGTTTAGATCTGATCAACCAACGGCTTGTCCCAGGGAGAAGGTACAATTGGAGAGAATAAATTATCTCTCAGACTGCTAGTCTCTCAGGCTGCTAGAGTACCCGGTAATAGTCACTAATCGATAGCCGGATTAGACTGACCCCAGGGTTGGCTCGTCCGCTCCCATTGGCGCTTCCCAAGCGAGTCCCCAGAGCGTCAACCGGGATAAAGGGCATGGTAAATGCACTGGCGTCTTCCATGCATGACCCATGACAGCTAGGGAGTCGGAGCCAGAACCAGAGCCACCGTCAACCTTACCAAAAGACCGCCGCCAGTACTGAAGAATTGATAGGGAGGGTCCACGTGGATTGGTTCCGACGGAAGCTCTCTTGGCCAGTGGCCCTGCTGGGTCCTGTTCCCAGCCCGTCATATCTCAGCCCAGAAGAAAGGCCCAGCAGAGAGCCCAGCAGACGCACCGCAGACCAGGCGGATTGTCTTGTCGTTGACTCGTCGTTGAGCGAAGGTGATCTAAAGGTTGCATTGGGAAGCGAGTCGGGAAATTTATGATTGGCCACGACAAGCGAACGAGACCTGGGTCGTGCTGAGTGGCATTCCGCGAACCCTGCACTGGGGTCTCATGTGGCGCTTGGAGGGTCGATGTGTGGGCTGGCACTTTTGTACTCGGCCGTCGCATGGCATGCCCTTGATGCCATACGTTACTGACGTTACTGGCGTTGGCAGCATGCATGGCCCGTCATCCTATTCGTCGATTCGATTCGCCTGTCATTGTCACGGTTGACGACGGACGACAACTGGCCCTTTTCCGCCTGCGACTTCGCCTGTGACTGTCTGGCTTGCTTGCTGGCGTTTCTGCTCCCTGACCGACTCGTTCCCCCCCGTACCCTGTGACTCTGCATCGGCTTTGCATCACCCGTCGTCCAGCAAGACGAACCACTCGGCCTAGCTCGTTCCGCCGCCTCGTCATCGTCAGCCGGCTTTTGCGGTTTGCACAGTGATAGTGGACAATGAGAAGGGCGCGAGCCCAATGGATGTGCGCATATACATTCATCCTACCGTACGTAGCACACGTAACTGCCATTGTACACCGTAGGTATATAGTACCTCTGCCGTGGCGTTGGCCGGAGGTGTGGAGATTGTAAATGGGTCCCTCCTTGTGAGGCTCATCCCGGATCGGATGCGAGTAGGCGAGACGGCAAGCTCTGACCCTGCTTGCCGATAATCCGCGCGCCACTGCCTGAAGGCTGGTTACATGTAGTTGCAGCTGTTGGAAGATGATCCCGTTGGTAGACGAACCTGTTGGTGATGGATCAATGATTGACTCAGTTGGTGCCGCAACCTGTGCCCCATATTGTGTGTGTCGGCATTCACATCTCAAGGGCACATCTCTCGTAGTGAGTAGCGAATGCATGCCCCAAGGCCCCATCTTAGACCCCCAAGCAGCCACCCGCCGGGATACTAGGATCATCGAGTTTAAGCTTTTGCGACTCCTCCGAGAGAGCTTCTAAAGTTTCAAGTTGGACCGTCACCGCGGTGCGTCTGGGTGAAGGCCATCAGAAGGTAGAGCTTGAGTCTCCCTACCGGGCCGAGCGGGCTGATGCGGAATTCCAATTACCGATACCTGATGTCCATCTCTTTCGCCTTCCGCTAGCCACCATTTGGCAGTTCTATTTGTAGCCCCACACCTGTCCGGCCAAGTGTTGGCGGGAGATCGCCAGCCCTTGGACCGCCATGGAAGCAGCTAGTTAGGTAGTCAGGCCCCGGATGGCTGCGTGCCATTTCCTCCCCTTCATCTCCATGACACAGTGCTAACACGTGAAATCGGTCGCCCATTGATCCAGATCTAATTCGTGACCCTCATCTAGCGATCCTCATTCGGGTTTGGCAATCTTCGGATACCATTGAGACCCATCTTGTGTCTTTCGTACGCAAGGGATTCGATGTCATGGCTCACCGGCTTATGCTGCCAACAGCCATCTCTCAATTGTGGAGGCGAGTCTCGCTTGTTGTAACCCATCATGGTTTCGACTGATATCAAAACGGCCGCTACCACCATCGCATTGTCCCCCCTCACAAGCGACGCGTCAGCCACCGCCAGACAGGACACGAGTGACCTATGCACCTATGCATCTATGTCGACTGCGCGGCTCCCTCGGCAGGAGCATCCTTCTTCGTGTCCGAAGCCAGTTTGTACAGCTCATTAAGATTGTACCTTTTTAGCTCTTCCCATTGCTTGCCATCAACAACCGAGACTCCGCAAAATGTCTACGCTAGTTAGACGTATGGCTCGCGGATAGGTCAAGATAGGCGAGGGATCGCTTACCTGGAAGATCTCGACCAATATTACCTTGTCCGGATTGCCCAGGTTGACCTTGTGTTTCGGGCTGACCAGGCCGGCAATCTTCTTAATGATGGCATCCGACTTGAATGTGGTGTGGTTTCGAATGTTATGCCGAATGGCGTACTGGAAGCCCAAGTTATTAGTCACGAGGGAAACGAACACGCCGACGGACGATCAACACTCACCGTGCACGTTGCATCCTTGGCTCCCTCGCCCCCAGCATCCTCTTCGTTTGGAGCCTGGTCGCCAGACTCGCTTTTCAGTTCGAACCATTCGGCTAAGACTGACCGGGCCACACGTTCGATGCCCTTCTCGCTTGCTTTGTCCGTATCTTGAACAGGCGTCAGGCGATTGACGTACTTGGTCTTCCTGTCCCTCGGATCCAGGCAGTCCTTAGCGTCCTGGCACATTTGCTGAATGAGTTTGATAGGGTCGACGGGCTGAATAGTCTTCATGAAGAAGACACACTCGAGGCCGGTGGAGATGGCGGTGAAGACCTGCTTGGTCTTGGGCTGAGGCTCCTTGAAGCTTTCCAACTCCTGCTGGATGGAAGCCTCAATGTCCTGATCGCGCTCATCTTCATTCACCTCATCGGTCGGGTCAACTGGGGGTTTGACTCCGAAGAGGGATTCGCCATACTGAGAGGGTCGAGTCAGCCACCGTCAATGACGATAAAACGCGTCCAAGAAAACACTATACCTGGTTGCAAAGCGTCTTGAACTCTCGCATGGCCTTCCCCCTCATGCCTCTGGCGTACGTCACCCAGATGCCGGCATCGTTCACCTCTAGTGTCCTTCCCAACTCGGCCTTTTCCGCGTACCTTGCTTTCTGGAATGGCGTTTGCCATTTGCCCGCATGGCCCCCCTTTGCCGTTCAATTAGCCGCTGCTTCTAATCGAAAGACTGTTCCGACAGCTCCCCGGAACTATGTAGGCACCGGAATGCGTGCGGATTCGTCGGGAGCGTCTGGGCGCCGGGAATAGACCAGCTCCTTCAATCTCACCTTGCTCTTCTTTGTAGGACCGCCTCCCCTGCCTGACCCTTGCTGCTTTCGTTTGTTTGTTCTGTCGCTCATAATGGCGGTGGCCCTATGAAAAGCAATTGCTTCCTTGATTCTTTAACAGGCGATCGAAAATGATGACCCGAGATAGCTTTCTGCGCAGATGGTGCTGGATGTGAAAGTCTCGATGCCTACGCTTTGGGATGATGCCAATGCGGTCGCTGGAATTTTTGCAGGTGCCCCAGCGCATCACGTGTCGCCCGCAGACACTTGCACCTTGACGAACACTTCATCTACGATATATAAGTTTCTGAATTTTTGATCTTCATTAAACCAAGAATAAATAAATTACTAACATCGACCTCGTTCGTTCGTTCGTAAATATTCTATTCTAGAGAAAAATAAACACATCGATCAGTAACCCGCCAGCTGATCCAATCTGGAGACCCATTCTATGACATTTTCATTAATTGAGACGGCACAGCTAAGCCGCTTGAGTGAGTGAGATTCAATCCCCTCTCTTCCTCGCAGGCGTTTCTCAAGCCAACCTTCTATCCGCTGTAATCCACTTCACTGTGAGATCTGACTGCTTTTACTCAAGCTTTGCGTTGTTCTTGGCGCTCGCTTCGGCAGTCATGACTAGAGCGCGAGGGGCATCTTCCTTGGGCATGTAAAGCTCCACGAATTGCAGGGTCTTGGCGGCCTGGAAATCTCCATCGGCGAGTAGCTCATTGAGTTCGTCCTTGGTCTTGATCGTGAACGTCTTGCATGTATCCTCTCCTCCAAATACATTGACAAGTTCCTTGTTCTTCCAGGTGTGGATGTCGTTGTACTCAGCCTCCATGCCGTGAATAAAGCGTTCGATGGTGAAGCCGTCGTTGCAAATGACGAAGCTGGTGTGGGTTAGTGTACAGGGTTCTCAAGACTAGTCCTTGGCTATGGACGTAGTGAACAAGGATTTGAACTTACATGATGGGGTTGAGCTTATGTCGGATCATCGTGCTCAGTTCCTGGGCTGTGAGCTGGAAGGATCCGTCACCAACGAAAAGGATTGTTCGTCGACCGTTGCCGAGATCCTTTGCTGCTAGTGCAGCACCCTGGCAGGCGCCAACAGACCAACCAATACTTCCCCAAAGAACTTGGCTGAGGGCTGTGACGCCAGCGGGAAACCTGGTGTCCCAGATTCCAAAATTGGCGGTTCCGGTTTCTGTCACGATGACATCCTTGGGAATCAGGAACTCGCCGACCCGCGGCCAGAACCAGGCTTGAGTGATAACTTGTGACTCATCGAGGTTCTCCTCGACCTCGTTTTCGACCGCGGGACTTGGCTGTGCAGAGAGTGTAGATGGGTCAACCTGGTCAATGACCTTGCGGAGGACGCCCCTCATGCTAACGCCCGGATACGTCGAGTATCGAACGATGCAGTGAGTGCTGTGGAAGTCAATGGAGTTGAGCTGCGATGTCCTATATGAGAAACCAGCAGTGTTGAAGTCGCTCTATGTAAAAAATTAGCCCTGGCTTGATGATTCGAGATGTTAGGGTTTCCAACTGTTTCCTACCTTGAGAGCACCGATGGTGAGGAGCAGATCCGAGGATTCAATGATATCCTTGGCCTGGGCGGGGTGGGAGCCGCTACCGGCATATACACCTCCGTAGTTGGGATGATTCTCATCGACGGCACCCTTGCCCATTGGGGTTACGAATACAGGGAGGTTGGTCTTGTCGACGAGCTGGTGAACCTCTTCAACAACACGGTGACGAATGGCGCAGGCATCGACAAGAATGACGGGATGCTTGGCCTGAGTGAGGTTTTTGAGGACCTCGGCAACGACAAAGTCTTCGGCCTCGGGGTCGTTTTCGGGCTCAGACATGTCAATGGGGGTTTCGAGGCGGGCACCTTCGACCTTGACTTGGACCATATCGGTGGGGAGCATGATGTAGATGGGCCGGGACCGGAGCCAGCATGTCTGAAGGGCATGATCGATCTGGCTTGCAATTTCGGCTGGGTTGTTGAGTTTGGCGACCTCACATGAGATTTGGGAGCTCATGTTAGCAAAGACGTTGAAGTCACCATTGCCCAGAGTGTGGTGGAGCAGCATGCCATCGCGCTGGGAGATTGTCGACGGGCAGCCAACGATGTGGACGACGGGAATGTGTTCGGAGAAGGATCCGGCAACGCCGTTGATGGCGGAGAGTTCGCCAACTCCAAAAGTGGTGATGAGAGCTGCGATCTTGGAGACGCGGGCGTAACCGTCGGCGGCATAGGCTGTGGGTGGGTGTCAGCGGCGAAATGGGCGAGCTTCTGCAGATAGATCCATCTTCCATGCAAGGGTATGACGGGAGTAAGTTGCCGTCTAGGGCGGGGTTGCAAAAAACCCCGATCCCTGATTTGCAAGATGCGAAGCCATGATGAGAGGGGAGGCGCCAAGACATGCAGGGGGTAGAAGAGGCGCAAACTCACCAGCATTGAGCTCGTTGACGCTGCCAACCCACTTGAGGCCGCAGTCAGGGAGATAGTCGAGGGCGACGAGGTTGTAGTCTCCGGGAACACCGTGAACGGAGCGAACGCCGACTTCGTGAAGACGCTTGAAGAGGTACTCGGCGACGTCAATCGGCACTTTCAGATCTGCCATGATGGATGGAGCGAGAATTGGAGTCGGAGAAGAGCAGGTGAAGTCGATCAGAGTGAGCAATTGGAGCTTGCGAATTGCCGAGAGCTTTTGGTACAGATGCTCTGTCAAGAAGCCAAAGCTGGGGAGCTGCAAGGCTTGAGGATAGTGAGGAGTTATAATGATGGCGTGGAAGTTGATCAATGGAGTGAGGATGAGATGGGAAGGAGCGGGCGTTGAGAGGAGGGAGGGGGAGGATGTTTATACGGAAGCCAAGCAACCACACAAGGCCAGGCACACTCACAGGCACACACACTTGCACACCCGCAATCCACAGACTCAGGAATGGCCGTGGAGATTCCGAAAATAGATCTGGAAAGGAGCGTTGTCGGAGCCGGAGTGAGATGACAAGGAGAGCAAGATCACGGTACTTCGGCCCAGCATGGATAAGGAGGCACCTTGGGATTGGATAGCGAGAAAATTATTGATTGCGCCTGAATCACTTCACCTTGTTGTTTCCTCATCTCTTCTCGCCGATGGCCGTGCAGCTAGAGCGGATGGTGAGTGGTGAATGGTGAGTTTGGTGATGTAATGTCGCCGACGCCACGCGAGAGCGGCTCCAGACAATCATATGATGCTATGATGCAAGCTTTGCCCGGATCCATGAGAGCGATCCAGCCAAGCGGGGCCCGCATCGTGGCTGCTCACGATAGCTCTGAAAGATAGCGGCAGCGGCCCGCCGGTCGACCTGTCGCCATGACCAGCAGCGGGCCTTTTGGAGCCCCTGATAGATGGATTGGCTGTTTGTCTGATGGACCATGGACAGACTGACAGATGGACAGACTGCGAGCGTCAGACTCCAAAGCCATGGCAAGACCTGGTCCCGGCTAGTCCGGGCGTGTCGCCGAGCTCGAGGCCGAACGCATCCGTAACCACCCATGCCCATTGCGTTTGACACATCCTCCTCCGGCGTCATGGATAAAATTCGCATGGCGCTTGTTCGGTGAAACCCAAGGGCTGCGGCAATTGAAAAGGTGATCGGGTGGTAGGGGTGGGTTCTCAGTCGGTGTGGCTGGAGACCATAGCGAGATCCAGTGTAACACACATCATGACATTTTCATCGTCGGTATAATTCCGGCCGCTTGGTACCCGCACTTTATCAGTCAAACAGTCATTGCAGCCATCCCCCACGCAATGATGAGTAAAACTAACATTTGCGGGAGTGTTAGTAAAAATATTGAAAAGTGTAGTGGCGGTACAGCGGGCGAGAGAAAGCAAAGCGAATGGGAAAGGAGGCGCATCTCGTGTTGTGTTGAGACGTTACCAGCCACACCCTGGGTATTGCCAGACGATAACATCCTCAAAAACGGAACAAACCCGATGCTTCTACATGCCTTCGATTTCCGTTGCTTGCCGTCAATAGCAGAGCAGGGAGGTGCCAGACATGATAGGATGATAGGTTGATGAGCATTGAATTTGTCCGTGGCCCCTGCAATGAGCTGCAAGCAAGGAACGATTGCTGAACGAGCCACAAAAGTCGGGATAAAGTAGCAGGTCAGGGTTGCGGCAACAGGGTAAGGTGAATTCTAGGGCACGAGCCATGGAACCTGGAATCTGGAAGATGTCAGAGCGTCTTGATTTGTTGATTTGTTCGTGGCGGTCCTGTTTTCGGTGAGGCCATCGCAACGGCCGGGCCGGTAGTTAAGGGTCATGTCAGATCATCCTTATCGTGGCGGCGAGTCCTCCCGAAGCAAGGGTATTGACTGGACAAGCGAACGACCGTTGCTGGCACCGACGATCAGGCATGCAAGCGAAAGGGCCCAAATTGGTGCAAGATGGCCGTGTTGGGATAGCTGATTTGTTGGTGCTGTACGTCATCAAGCCTTCCCATTGACACCGGTGCAGACAATCGACGACAAATGGATGCGTACCTGTGTGGGAACGAGCCTACATGTAGCCTGACAATACACTAGTTCGTCAACGGGTATGATTTCCTTTGATATTCCCGTAGCTTTGTACCTAGCTTTGATTTTGGTCGGGACGACTGGGAATCTGCTGCAGTGTAAAAAGAGTTGGGTCTATATTGGTTGGTATCATGAGAAGAGATTCTATCAAGTGAATGTAAGGAAAAAGACGCCGTGTTTCCTTCATACCAACCCAACTCCGTGACTGTCACCTTCCTCCTTCCTGCTCCTTAGGTTCTTGCCGTGGTGACAAACGAAAGTGCACCGTACCTTGAAGTAAGTATGAGCCATGGAACTGGAAGGTACCCGCGGTGTTCGTACCCCGACACCGACCCTGGAAACATCCCACAGGCCGCGTTTTGCCATCTCCGTGCTTGTCTCCGTGACCGTCTCCATACCTTGTGTTTCCCCTTTCTCTCGCGAGCCTCACTATTTTCCTTCTACTATGTACATACTGCCTATGTTGTATGCGCACCTTTTCATCCACTCTTTTTCCTAGGATCATGGGTGTTGATACACGATCGGTCGTCCCACCAGTGCATACTTAGTACGCATCCTGGATTTGACCCCCAATGGGACCTATCCACTCCCATCAGGTAAGGATATCTTACACACCGTACACCGAGTCCAGGTCGGCTCAGTCGCAACGGCCGTCCTTCCACCCCGTCCGCCATCTCTCTTCCCACTTGGAGCAATCAAACTCCTGTTTACCTAGTTTCCGGTTCACATCGTTGTGAGCTCCGCAAAGCCACTTTCCAAACTCGTCCCGGCTGCCGACTCTGGGTGCATCCTGGCGCAGGTAGCCCTGGAAGTCCTCGGCGCACACCCAGCATGGATACAGCTTCGAGAAGAGGCCCACGAAGCTAAGAAGGTCCGACTTTTGGTCCTGAGACGGCTTTTCTGGGTACGTAGCCGCGATTGAGTGCAGTAGAGTCCAGGTGCTCCGACCCAGTACCTCGACGTCTGGTGGACAGTCGGTTGGTGGACCTTGGGTCACCGCTTTGGCGCGGGCTGCGTCCCCTTTGATGGTTTCTTTGGTCTGGGCAGCCCATGATGCAAACGATGTGCAATTGCGACAGCTACATAAGAAGGGTTAGCATCATGATCCACCGCAACGCGATTCCTAAGACTGAGCGTCCACATCGGCCAGACAGACGCGGCATTGACTCACGGCTTTCCATCTGGGCCCAGAACCACTCCCCTGGGAATCTTCTTGGGCGGCTCAGCAGAGCCTCCAGCAGGGGCAGGCGCACCAGGGGTCGCAACCACACTACCTGCCGGCTGTTGTTGATCTTTGGTCCCGTCCGCCATAGCGCCACCACGCTATATCACCACTCGTTGCGGTTGCTGAGATCTGACGTGTCAATGAGACACTTGAGAAGCGACAGTCGGAGGTTCCAGGTGAATAGGGGCAAAGAAAAAGAAGGAGAGGTGAGGTTTTTGACCGACAAAGCTTCAACGGCTGCCACGAGTTCTGGTGGTGTTGTGGTGTGATATAATTTGTCAGCCCCGGGAGAGCCGACTCAACCGACGATAATACAACTTCGGCGACAGGTACTGAGTGTGCTGTCAATAGGTAAAAGACACCAGGGGTTCGCCTGGAAAGCCCCTGCGTTCGCAGCTTTTTTTGTTCCGTCTTTGGGGGACTTTATCGATAAGAGCCGAGCCGCCATCCTAGTGATCTCATATCCACTATGGAAATGCACCCCCGCCAGACGTTGGTTGCGACTGTGTCAGGCCGCTCATTTGATGATTCTGCTCGCCAAAGGATTTGCGTTGGCCCAGTTCATTAGCCAGGCTCAATCGGTTGTTTGAGTGCGTCCTCATGGCTGTGTTCGTCATCCGCCATATCAACCACGTAATCAAGTGACCTTATTTCCCTCGACGGCCGCTATCATGACTTCCCTTTCATCCCCCCCTTCCTCTACAATCCCGGTCCTCCTCCTCAAGACTAGGTCGAGCCCTGGGGATTCATACGAGGACCTTTTTTCGGAGCCTCAAATCAATGGAGTCTCGTTTGCGCCGACCTTTGTACCGGTGCTCCGGCATTGCTTCGATGATGCAGGCATGACCAAGGTCGGCGGTTTGCTCCAGGACCGTCGCATTGGAAGAGGCGAACAACATGAATATGGCGGCATGATTTTTACCTCACAGCGAGCTGTTGAGGCTTTTGTGAAGCTTGTCCAAGACGGAATGCGTGGTATGTTTCTCTTCTGGAGCTCTACTGTCTAGTTGTTGATATACTGACGATTTTCTCCATCCCAGATGCTAAAGCCGCGAACGACACTGACGCCGCCGACTGGCCTCATCTGCAAGATATCCCAGTTTATAGTGTTGGCCCGGCGACAACCCGCGCTCTCGCCGCTGTTCCACAGAGCCCGCCCCTCCAGGTGTTCGGGGGCCATACGGGCAACGGCGCCGAACTCGCCTCATATATCCTCCCCCACTACGCCGAGTGGTACCCGGACCGTCCAGCTAAGCCTCCGGTGCTCTTCCTCGTTGGCGAGACCCGCCGCGACATCATCCCCAAGACGCTCACCGACCCGACTCTCGCAGACTCGGACCGCATTCCCGTCGCCGAAACTGTCGTCTATGGGACGGGCGTCATGGAGTCATTCCCCATCGACCTCGCCCGCGTGCTGGACGACACCTGCCAAGCCGCCGTCCGTTGGATCGTCGTCTTCTCGCCTACCGGCTGCGATAGCCTGCTCCGTGGTATGGGCGTGCTGGACTCGGACACGGGCAAGGTGCGACCGGATGCTCGCGACGAGAAGACCTTTGTCGCGACGATTGGGCCGACGACGAGGGATCATCTTCGCGGCCTCGGCTTCGAACCCGATGTGTGCGCCGATACCCCAACACCCTCGGGCGTGTTGAACGGCATTGCAGAATTTATGGCGAAGCATCAAAACTAGAACAAGAGAGAAAAAAGGCGTCAAATTATCTGTTCCAGTTCCTTGTCATGTTGCACATGGCGCTTGTAAACGCGAAGTGATTTAAAAAGAGTTGGGAGTGTCAAACTCCGGGTATCATTATAGATGTAACTCGTTCCTACCGAGTCATGGAGACGCGTGATTGCTTCTTTTGGTCTGCGCTCATTCCAACTCGTTCACTGCTTTCCAGTATCTTCCCGGGCGTATCTCGTAGTGCTGTCCTTTCTCGACCTGCCCCTTCTATTGGTTTCCTGAGCGAGGAACCTCCCTTTTTGCAGCATGCATTTTTGTGTAGTTGTTCCATTTGTTTCGTGTTGTCTTATTCTCTCTGCAAGAGATCAATGAAGGGCTAACGGCCCATAAATTCACGCCAGACGCCCGTAATATCATCTCAACTCATGCCAACATCCGTGGGTGTCATTGGCTGTAGCCACGGGACAGACAGACAGACTCACACGCCCATGACCCAGAGCTCGACGCCAATGATGCCGAACTTGGTGCCCTCGTCACTCAGCGGCTCGTTGCCAAACGTCTCGCAGCGAGAGCTGTGGCCGACCTCGAGCGAGTCGTCGAGCCACAGGCCGTAGTGGCCGCCGCCGGAGCCGACGCTCAGGAAGCCCGTCTCGCAGTTCATGCAAAAGTCATTGAGCCCGCTGTAGGGGAACGCTTTAAAGCGGATGGCCTCGCTCGGGGTCGGCGAGGCGGTGCGCGAGCTGGTGGCGGAGGAGGAGGCAGGCCGTGGCGGAGGAGCGAGCGTCGTGGTGCGGGTGAGGTTCGTGGTGTCGGCGGAGGGGGGGAGAGGGAGAGGAGCGTGGGTGGAGGCGCGCCAGAGGAAGCATTCGCCATTGCCAAAGTAGGAGTGAGCTGGGTGAGGGTATTCGGAGAGGTAGGCGCCAAAGGTCTGTGATGGGAGTTGTTGTTAGTTTATGCACTAGGGAAGCTATCCAAGTGGAAGCCGGCCAACGGAGACAGCCGCAGATAGATCAAGACTCACCCCGTCTTCTTGGTCCTTGACGACCAACACGAAACCAGCTCGCCTGCCCTCGTACTGGCGACAGCGCTGGTAGAGCGTGGTCAGGCTGGCGCCGTCCTGGTCGAGGCTGTAGACGAGGTGCCAGTCGTCGACGATGCGCAGGCGCTCGGGGATCATTGTGCGAATCTCCTCGGCCACGGCGGCCGAGAGCAGCTTGGCTGAGCTCGGTGTCCCATCACGGTAGCCGTGCAGGATGAGCGGGTCGAGGGGCGGCGGCCGGAACGGACTGGCCGTCCGGCGGATGGGCGTGAAGACGCCGTTGATGCCGTCCTTGGCCGGGGCACCGCCTCCGTGCTCCGGGTGATCGTCGTACGCGGTGTCGGCCTGGCTGGAAAAGAACGAGTCCTCGGTCGAGAAGCGGCGGATGAGGCCCGTCCACATGTTGGACATGTAGCTGGCGGACGCGCGGTTGTTGGAGTCGGCGAGGGCTGGCGTGTGGGCGCCGGACGAGGACGAGGGCGTTCCGGAGGAGTCGATGCGGTCAGGAGAGCTCATCTGACAGTCCGGACGTGCGTGTGAGAGGATGTGATGTACGAGAGAGAAAGGGACAAAGAGAGAAGAAAAGGCGGTTTGAGATGAGGTCACAAGAGACGAGAGTCCCAAAAATTCAAGACAGGGTTCGAGGCAGCGGGACGACAGAAGGGCCGGGGTCAAGCATCGAGATTCGAGATCAGGCAGGGCGTGACACGGCGACGCTATGTCGTCGATAGTTCAAGTTAGGTAGGTGGTTAAGTAGGGAGTCTAACCAGGCGACGGTTTGCTTTGCCTGTTTCGGGTCCAAGACATGGAGCTGGTAAGATGGTACGGTACCTAGGAGAAAGAAGAAAGGGAAAAAAGAATGGGACGGACAAGTTGCTCGTTGGGTTCGAAACTTATGATCAAAGGCGCTGGCCTGTCTGGTTCTGGCCTGGCAAGGTATGTGAATCCTTCCACTCACCAAAAGAAGTAGCGGGGCGGCCTGATTGTATTGCGGCTACGTAATTTGCCAGCAGCTTTCTTGGCCGACTGACGTAGGCATGTATGTAGGTCTGGTTGAAGGCCGCATAATGTATTCTTTGCCCCCCACCACCACTGGAGGCATCCCCCCTCCCCCTCCATTGAACCCCCCAAAATGCGGCACCGTCGGCATCCACTGAGCGCCTCTAGAAAGCACCGGAAGCACCCCAAAATCTAGGTGTCAACACTCTCCAATATAGTGGCATTAACCTTTATCGCTTTTCTTTTGTAGGGCGTCAGCTCACTAGCCCGACTTCGACTCTAGCAACAGCTTACAAAGGGATTCATTCGCCTCCACCTCCCTTCCCGTCCCTTAATAGGTTGAAGCTCGCCGCCAAACGACCAGCTGACCCAAGACTTTGTCATGGTCATGAACTTGAGCTCTCG
Source organism: Dactylonectria alcacerensis (assembly GCA_029931735.1). NCBI lineage: Eukaryota > Fungi > Ascomycota > Sordariomycetes > Hypocreales > Nectriaceae > Dactylonectria > Dactylonectria alcacerensis. The sequence goes on along the minus strand of JAPMUZ010000003.1, from coordinate 4,184,907 downwards.
ACAAAGCACTAGAGTAGGTACCTACTACTATGTAGTAGTTTGCTTAATGATTGTGACTAATTGTTTCACAATATCCCGCAATGCTTTCTTTGCCGTTTGCCTCAATTGCAGCAGGAAAAGAGCAAGACAACGTTGAAACAGAAACTAGAGCGGTTTATTCATGATAGTCAGGCATTCATCTCATCCACCCCACACAACTCATCCATTGCCAACGTCAGTCTCCCACATTGTCACTATCTGCTCTTTCGATCTGGTATCTCCGTCACTCATTCCTACATCTCTCAGTCCCTCAACCCCGCATCCCAGTCACAGTCTCCTTCTTTGACCAACTTATACACGCAAGGATATACCAAGTACCAAAGAGAGACCCCATGTGTCTGCGTGCGCGTGTTTGTATCTATCTAGCCTTCTCCAAACTCATTGCTATGCCATTCCCTGCATTTGGAACCCAAGCCCCGAAGCGGGATCGACGCATCGTACTGTACCCCTGCCAGTGACATTGTATACGTCTCCTCTTCGACAGCCCCGACAGCACCAGATGCTATTATTCTGCGGACCTTTCAGGTGGAAAGATTTACCTCATAATCTCCTGGTAGATCAGCTGCTTCAGCTGCTCTTTGCTCAGCGTGTCCTTGTGCTTGTCGAAGTCGAAGAACTCCTCGGGAATTGGCGGCGCCGTGGGCTCATCCTCAGGGTCGTGGTATGGCTCCAGGTAAGGGTGCTTCAGCGCCTCCTCCACTGTGATGCGCTTAACGGGGTTGAAGGCGAGCAGCTTCTCTAGCAAGTCCAGAGCCAGGTCTGAAGTCTTGGGGAATAGAGTTCGGAACGGCACCTTCTTCTTAAAAGGGAGCGATCGGATGTACTCTCGGGCACGGCGGGACTTGATTCCGTAGTAGTCCTCCATCGTGGGTGTGCCCAGCACGTCCAGAATAAGAGTCAACTGATGGTGGTCTGGTGGGAATTGTCAGTCAGCCGAGGCATTCCTATACATGCGAGGACAGGGAAGAGAAAACATACAGTCCTTGCCAGGGAAGAGTGGCTTTCCGCTCAGCATCTCGGCTAGGATGCAACCAACAGACCACACATCGATAGCCTTGGTGTACTCCTTGAAGGTCAACATGATCTCCGGGGCTCGGTACCATCGCGTGGCCACGTATTCCGTCATGAAACCCGAGTTGTCCTCCTGGGATGCCGCAGATCGAGCGAGACCAAAATCACAGACCTTGAGATCGCAGTTGGCGTTGAGGAGAAGATTGGAAGGCTTGAGATCTCGGTGGAGAACATTGGCGGAGTGCATGGCCTTGAGCGCACGCAGAGTCTGGTAAATGAAGTACTGGCAGTGGTCGTCGGAGAGGTCCTGGGTGCGGATGACTCGGTGCATGTCCGTTTCCATCAGCTCCTGCACACAACGGGTCAGCCTCAGCATTCGTTATCTACGCGAGCTACGACAGCGAACGCCTGTCCGTACCTGAATTAAGTAGACTTCGTTAAAGGACTCGTAATTTCGGGGCTTCTGGATATCGAGGATGGAGATGATGTTCTCGTGGTTAAAGTAGCGCAAAAGCTTCATCTCTCGAAGGGTTCTTAGGCAGAACATGGAGTGGTCGAAGGGAGTAATCTTCTTGATGGCGACCTTTTGGCCCGAGGGCTTGTGGATGGCGGAACTAAAGAGAGACGGTGAGCAGGGTCCAGAAGCAGGCTCAACGCTGCGACAGGAGGCGACGGGAGAGAGCTTACCAGACGACACCGTATGCGCCCTCGCCGACGACATCCTGAATGTCGTACTGCTCGCTGACGTTGAAGGAGATCTTGCGGGACCCCGAGGCGTTGGGGGGGTTTGATCGGGACATGGTGCCGACAAAATCGAGGAAGATGGGAGTGCTGAACTGGAGGCAGTCAAAATCGCCTGCGTGTGGATTTCGAATCGGAGGTGAGCGATGGCAATTTCGAGGCAACGCAGCAAGTGAGCAGCGTGTAGTCGAGAATGCGTGAAGTGAGGGGAAAGGGAGAACTGAGAGGCTCTCGATTGTTCGGGGTCAGGTTAAAGATGAACGGAGTGGTCGATGATATGGAACTCCACCCAGCGGATTCTTACGACCAAAATCAGCGCACGGAGCTGTCAAGTTGGCGATAGACGGTTTAAATTCCAGGGACGGTGGTAGTAGGAGAACGGCGGGGAGTTGAAGAGGTTAGCGACGATGGTAGGGTCGCAACGAGACCGTGGTGGACAAGCGAGGTGACAACCGTGAGACTCAGCTCCGCTCGGGCCCAGTCGGTGGTGGTCTTGAAATAGACGGCGGCGCGGGGCACAAAGGGGTGAGTGAGAGATGGAGAGAGAGAAGAGAGGAGCCTGAGGAGGTGGTCCAGGTGGTCCAGGTGGTCCAGGTGGTCCAGGTGGCCTAGGTGGTAGTGGCAGTGGCAGTGGCAGTGGTTGCACGTAGCAGTCAAGCAGCCACTGGTAGACTGGGAACAGTGTCTAGCCTAGCGTCGTCGCGATGGCCAGGTTTCAGTCGGGTCGGCGTGGCGAACGGTGAATCTAGGTACCTAGGCTGTAGGTAGGGGTTCGCAACACGGGGGGTTGGGTATTCGAACCGGGGGAATGCGAGCCGAGTTGATGGCGGCAAGCCAAGGTGGTCCGTCCTGATGGGAGGGAGGGAGGTCTGTGATCTTGTGGTCTGTGTGAACTGTGATCTGCGAAAGCTGCGAGAGGAGCGAGGGTCAGTGTCGAGCGCTGTATTCTGACGAGCACGGGCACAGGCACAGGTACAGGCGGACGAGCATAAGCGACGGAGACGAAACGAGACGCGCGACAAGAGAGCCTAGAAAGATGTGGAGGAGAGGGAGGGGAGTGCGGGACGGGACGGGGGGAGGGGGAGAGGAGGGATGAAGAGTCAAAACGGCAGTGGGAAGTTGGCGACGGTCATCTGATCTGTCGACCTACTTGTTGACTGTTGGGCGGATGACGTGAAAGCAGTCAAACCACCAGTGTGATCAAGAACAACGCTGGGCGGCTAAGGACGAACGACGACTTGTCGCAGGCTGGTCCGCGGGTTTGGGAACGTTTGTTGGTCACTTTGGTGCGGGTGTGTGACTGAATCATGAGTGGGCGGCGGGCGGGCTGTTTGGACTTGCTCTCGGTGCTCAGTGCTCACTGCTGGTGGTGGATTTGGAGGTGGATTCTTTTTGGGATGGGAGAAGTGTGGATGAGAGGTGGAGTGGATGAGAGCAGGGGAACAAGGGTGATGGTGAGAGGTCAGAGGGAAGAGGTCGGAGGCCGGAAGGGGGGTAGCTTCAGAAGGGATGGACGATGCGGGCCGCACCTTGGGTTGGGAACCATGCCTGCCGCGCCAGGACATGTTTTAAGCAGCCCAATACTAAATAGTCTAAGAAGCCGGGACTTGAGAAGCCATGAAGCTAAGAAGCAGATGGTGATACAAGGAGGGAGGCGAAATTGACGGGCTGGTTCTCTTGTCACGCTCTGGGCCTTTGCTTGTACAAGCTGCAGCTTCACTTGGGTGTGTAGCAGTGGGGGAGGGGTAATGAATAGGTAGTGAAATCAGCACACGCACCTCTTTGGACTGCACAGAACCAGCGCAGCTTTTAGAACGGGCGGCTCGGCGGAGCGAGATGGAGAGTGTGTAGGGCGGCGACAAGAGAGAGCTGGCTTCTTTCGATTGCCTTGTTGGAGAAGCGCGGGATGTGGCCGCAAACGGATTCACTCACAGGTTGGGGAAAGCAGAGAGAGAGAGAGAGAGAGAGAGAGAGAGAGAGAGAGAGAGAGAGAGAGAGAGAGTGTGTGTGTGTGTGTGCACGAATTCGAGGCGGGAGAACAAAAAGAGTCACCACCGTGGGGAGAAAGGAAGATGTTGAGAGGTAAGCAAGTGGGCGCAGCCGCAACAACACACAGCACACGACCTCCAAGCCTGAAGGACGACCGGGCAGGCGGCGCACTAAAAAATTTAACGACTGTTGGCTGGCTGGTATGCAACAGAATCGTACGCCTTCAATTGGCACGAAGCGAAGAATCTACCCGATCCAACTTTATCACTGGATGCGAGGTCATCGCTGGATGCGAGGGGTGGCAGCCCCAGATCCAATACCTTTTCATGACCACCATGACAGCGACGACAGCCTGCATGATAGGGAAAGCTACGGCTGTCCAGTGGGAGCTGCTTACAGGGAACTGAGGGTGAGCTGCAGTGGCCCAGTGGATTCTAGCTTACTCCTCGGATACATTTATTACTCCAGTGGGCCAAACGAGAGGACCAGAGGTATCATCGTGAGGTAGGTTAGGTTCCTGACTTGGAAGCAGGCTGTACTGAAACGAACAATGATGTCGAGTCTAACGACGGACAGAGGCCTCCCAGGAATCCAGACCAGAGCATCGGTAATTACTGATTGTTTCTATCCGCCAGTGTAGTATTTAATTTAGGCGGCCTCTAATACACCGACCATCTTAAGGACCAGCTCACCATAACACTGCGCGTATTCGCACTCGTCGCTGTGAGGTTTGCCAATCAACCATCCCAGCAGCTAAACCGTCGAGGTGTGGCACACGCACTAGTTCTAAGTGGAGTGCTTGACTGATGCTCCCCTGGTCTTTGGGGGCCGTCCCATGGCAATCCATCCCATCCTTCTACGGCCGTTTCAAACGTCCGGCTGGTTACAGAATATCGCTACTACTTCGTACTCTGAAATATGGAAATCGACTCGGCCTTCTGGTACAATGCGACTCGACCTTGTTGGACAGTTCTGTTATACCCTTCTATACGAAGTACTATCCTCGACATGAAAAAACCAAACCGAGGCCCATCTCGCTTCGTTCGTCGTTGCTCCCCCACAATATCCCTTCCCTTCGCCTTATCCAAAGAACCCCGGTGATTATCGCCGACTCGCTGGCTGCCCAACCCGGAATATCACGCCGGGCGGCCGCAAACTCCGTGTCCGTGACGCCTCTAGCTTCAGCCTTGTCCGACGGGAGGTTGGTTTCTCTCTCTCTTTTTCTTGCACTGCCCGGTTGACATTGATGAGTGGGGAAACGAGGTCGAAAAGAGGCTCCGAATCCAAGCATTGAGCCGCCAAGGAGAGTGATTAATACGGTCGGGATTCTTGAGAGTCGCCGCCGATGGGACTAAACAAGTTTCACCATCTCTGACAGCAACAAGCCCTTCTCACCCCCATGTGGCCTTGGCCTTCAAGGGCCTCGCTACTCACGGCTCACAGGCCCTGCTTTGGTCTGAAGACTGGAACGCATAATGGCCACCGCCGTTATGTTTATGCAAACCCACGCTTTTGTCCCGTCTCTCACGACGGTGATGGTACTATATCGCTGCACAGTTCCAGCGGTCGTTTGCTTCATAATGCACACACATATTATCCTGCGATATGCATCCCCTCACCACATCACCAGGCGATCCGTCCATCTTATCACCACCCCTCAGAATATCGGAAGCCCCCGGCGCCTAACCCAAGGCCTCATTGGCTCAAATCCGACCTGGGCGCGTGTGTTTCACACCCACCAGTGTCACCACCGCAGTCCCGTTTCATCATTGGATCGCCATCCCTTCACATGGTCACAAGTCAACAGCCGATATCCCAGGACATGCCATTGCTCGCTTTTAGTCCGGTGCCTGTATCAGAATTGAAGCTAGCAATGCTGGGGGTCCCGACACTGGGGTCCCGGTGCGTCCGCACAGGCTGCTGGCTTGTCAGCTCTAGCCTCCTCGTTGTCAATTACCGTGGCATCTCTAGATGTGCTACGTACTTCGCATCTCTCATGAGCACCTAAATATATACATGCCTTACTTATGACCAAGATTAGTAGCGCCGTTGCTAAGTTGGAGGATGCAGGCCTCGATAGCGCCGCGCGTGAAGTCGTTCTCGCACCTACTTGACATCATCGCAGAAAGGCATCCAGTAATTGTAAGCGCATCAGGACGGTACGAGTACGAGTCAGCATGGCTCAAACAGCCCGTCTTTGCTTGCGCTCCTCGTTTGGGTCTCAGTTTGAAGGCATCTCTTGAAAACAAAGCAATGTCGATTCTCAACAGGGCAGACCCACCTCATGTCTCATAACCTTGACCTGTGATTCAGGCCATACATATCATCTCAAGACTCAAGGGCAGACTGATACCGGATAATGACACGACGAAGCATACTTCGGATACTAGCTTCTGCACGTGGATGCCTCGAAACATCGTTCCATTCTCTCTAGTAGATATCATTTCTCTTCTCTTGTCAATTGCACAATCCACCTCCCGCACACACCGACTCCCGCTTCCTTGAACCACGTCTCTGAATTACGGCCTCTCCCCGTTCCTTTTGCGTCTACATAGGGTATGAAGTCATCGTCGACTCATTCGCGCTACTGAACAACCTACACATGCACACGTTAGCCTGTATGTTCAAGTGAATCATCCGGAACCATGGGTCAACCAACCTTTTCTCGCATCATGCCCAACCATTGACCTGCGCTCATGCCTTGGTCTGCCCGGTCTTCCACCAACAGTGTCTGTGCCCACAGCTTCAGGCTAGGCTCGCCATCTTCTCGTACAATGTACAGGTGCGGCACAATGATGCTTCCAACCCCCAGTGACTTGTAGTCTCGGCTCTTCTGGACAACAGCGCGCACCCGCTCGTTGAAGTCGCTCTCCAGCTCCGGGACACGGCCCTTGCCAACAGCGAGCTGAGCTCGGTCCTCGACGCCAAACACGTCTAGGATGAGCTGCGGTACCGCATCGCGTCCAACCCACAAGAACTGAGTCTGGCCATCATCGATTAAGTACAGGCCGTAGGGAACAAATTTCTCCGAAGACAGGTTTAGGGCTGGTGGCAGCACGATCTGACCAGTCTCCGCATCCGGGGTTCCGGCGTTGTCAGGCATGTCATGAAGAGAGTAGAGCCTGGGGTAGATATAACGCATCAGAAGTGGCACAGGGAGAGTGGAGAGAAGGCAGAGAGCAGCAGATCGAATGTCCGAGGGGATTTGGGATGACTTCCGCAGACCAACGTTCTTGATCAGACCCAGGAAGAGGAGGGGAAGGCCGCGAAGGTTGGCTGGGAACTGCAGGCCACCACCCATACTTCCACCCGCCAGTTCCTTCTTGAAGGTCTGGAGAAGCTCAGTGAGCTTGCTCTGCAGCGCATCCCGAGCAGCGTCCAATCCACTAGACAGGGTGCGTTCAACGGCCTTGTGGCTGAAATAGGTGGCGATGGCACATTGATCCGCGGAAGCGTACATGTCGGACAGGTTTGTGGTGGTAGGGAGAGCCAACGTCATGACACGGATGCGACGCTCACCATTGCAAGTCGTGTGCAGAACGGCAGCCTGGAGGCAGATGACATTCTTGTTGATGTTCTCATCGATAGCCACCTCCACCACGTAGCACTGATCACGAGGGAAGGCGGGGAAGGCACAGAGATCTGAGCTGCGGTTGAAGAAATTGCCGTAAAAAGTGTTCATGCGTAGGCCGCTGGTGGCGCGGACTCGAAGGACAGCCTCGAGGCCGATCTCGGACGAAAGGTAGTCGCTGAACTCTGATGCAAACTTCAGGGCATCTTCTGGCCGCGACCCGTGCCAGCCGGGGTAGAACCACGTTTGACCTCCAGTATACCTGGGGAGGTTGCTAAGCGAGGCTACGTCCTGGTACTGAGAAGAGAAGAGGAACATGTCGATCGAGACCTGGCTCTTAGAGCACTCGACAGCAAAGCTCTTATAGAAGCTGTTGGCCGTCTGGAGGAGACTGCCCTCCTTGGAGGTGCCTAGTAGCTTCTTGTCCTCCCGCATATCCAGCTTACCGACGCCCACGTTGGGCAATGACGCGGTTAGGACCACAATCTTGCCGCCGAGAGATGAGATGAGCTTATGAGAAGCGCGGAGGGCCGGTCCCATGGCAGATCCATTGCTTTGGTTGTTCTGGAACATGTTGGGAAGCTTCTGGAGAAAGGTCTCGATGCTCTGGCGGCTTTCAGACAGAGGAACCAGGAGGTCGGCGGGGATGGGTAGGAAGGGCTCGTCGAGGTCACTAATCACTAGCATGTTGGTCTCACCATTCTCGTCTGAGTCCTTGGGGATTGAGAAGTAGTGGAGGCTAGAATCGACGGCGAGGAAACCCAAACGAGTGCGCCGATCCGCATTGGGTATCCTGTTAAGGCTATCCAGAATGGTACGGGCCATGGTGGCAAGCAGGCCAGTTGAGTCGGCAGCGTAGCTCACGTCGAAGCAGAAGAGGTAGATCAGGGGCTGCGGGGGACGGACCATGTACTCCTGGGGTGCGACGAACTCAACTACAGCGTGGTTTAGCTCGGGTCGTTCCCATCGGTTGACACTCTGCTGAGCGGCCGCATCCCAATCAAAGGCCTGGGGAACATCGTTGGTTAGGTTGCACATGTTACACCTCCAGCGGTGTCCCTGATCCAAGAAGGTGACGTAAGGGTTGATGTATGTCCTGCATCGTCGGCAGCGGGAGATGACTTGGTCTTGGACAACCGGCACGGGGTCCTCATCGTCGTGGAGGGAACCGTAGGGCTGAATGACGAGCGCAAGGGGCAGCTTGGACTTCTTTAGGAGGGAGTTGGTGGTGGGGACCGCATTGAGAGTCGAGCGGAAGTATCGTGGGGAGCAGTTAGCATCGGGCGACGGGGTCACGCTTGTCTGAAGTGCATGTTAACAGTCGGTTGCCGTCTTGACATGACGTAGTTGACTCACGTTGGGAGGAAGAATAATCGGGGGCGGAGGGAAGTCCAGTTCAGCAACATTGAAAGGTTGGCCCAGGAGATCCGTGGGATAAAGCTGGTTGAGAGCAACAGGGCGAGCCTGCGGCGTGGCCTGCGGCTGCTGAGCCTGGCCACCCAAGTTCATGCCGCCCATACCCTGGGTGATGCCGCCGACGGCCGGAGCTCCGGGTGCGGGCTGAGGAGCGCCCGGAGCGGCGTATCCCTGATCGGGTGCCTGATAACCGCCATAGGCCGGCGCCTGGGCAGCGGGAGGCTGCTGCGCGCCGTATCCTTGAGAGAACTGCTGGTATCCCTGGCCGGCGGCTTGTTGAGGGTCGGGTTGAGCATAGCCTCCGTATGCGGGATCGGGCTGGGACGCGCCGAAAGCTTGAGGTGTGCCGAGTGGCTGACCACCTACGGTAGCATTGGCACCGCTGCCAACCTCGAAGGCCTGGGCGGCATATCCTCGCTTCTTCTTCTTGTGTGCAGCCTGCTGCTGGATCGCAGCTGGGTCTTCGTAGCCTTGCTGGGCGGCTTGTTCATCGTTGGCATACCCTTGGAAGTTCTGGTCTTGGAAGCCGCCGTAGTTTTCGCCTGGCGGAGGAGGAGACGCCATGATGGAAATACGGCGGAGCTTCGGCGCACTCGAGGCAAGGGAACGAGATGGGATTCGTGAGGGCGGACAGTCGGTGGGCCGAAGGACCGGCGAGACGAAGCTGCAGCGGGTGCAGGCCTGAACCTGAGCGGGGGGGGACGGAGGGGAGGAGAGGAGGAGCGAGACACCGAGTCCAAGTCCCAGGTCGAGGTCGAATGGGTGTTGGACCGGGATGAGATGAGGATGGAGTTGGTTGGCGGTCGGTGGTCGGTGATGGTGAGCTCAGAGGCGACTCGACATCTGGCTGGTCGGGTTGCAGTCTGGCCTTTTCCAAGTGGACACCGCCACAGCTCGCCGCCGCGCCACACAAAAGGAGGGGTGCTTTGCTGTCCAGTCTGGGCACCCGTTGACTACAACCGCCACAACAAATGAGGAGAGAGTGTACGGCATTCAACAACTCGGGTAGAGATGATTCAAACTTGAACGGGACGGATGAACTAGTCAATTAGCTGCTACATAGTAATTTGAGTGAAGATGGAAAAGAAGAAGAAACAAAGACAGAATCACACAAACCAAACCTAGACGGATGCCCTCTTCAATTTAGCACGTGTCGTTGCGGGGGAGTCGAGTTTGACAGCAAAAGATTCAGTGGCTGGTGCTCACATGCCGCATTCAGTACAGGCCAAGCTGGCCAGCGACGACACCAGCCACAGGGATCCTCCCTTGACCGCCCGGCAGCGGGAATACCATTGATCCCGCATTCCTCATTTTGGTTGGGGGTTCCTTGGATCGATCCAGCCCGGTTGATCTCGGCCGAATTGCTTCTAGACCACTATGCCTTTAGAAGCCAAAGGCGGAGAAGCAAGGCGAGATCGATCATGGCCCTTAGCCAGGTGGCCCCGACCATAAAAGACCGACCTGTGGCCACAGGGCTGTGAACGAATCCATCAACTTCGCCCCTGGCCACCAGCTGAAAGCCCCAACGATGGCGGTGGTGTTACGTGCAGGCCACCCCACTCTCTCGGAATTTGGACTTTGGTACGGAGTAGTACGTACCGATTACGGATGTACTGTACAAGGGAGGATGGACAGGGAGATGAACAGGAGTCGAAACGAACGAGATCTCCGCAAGCCATGGATGTCAGCGCGGGACGGCGCGTTAGGGCATAGTGCGCAATGTCAAGCTGGAAATCTTTGATACCAAAGTTCTCATCGATGGTTCTAACGATTTGTCGATAGATCATACCTAGCATAATACGCATATAGGTAGTTCTTGGCAGAGGGTATCTTATTCACATGCCCTCATCACCGCATGTCCTCACCACATGTTCTCACCAGCCAGTGCGGGCTAGTCACACTTGTAGCAGTAGCAAACCAAACAGCCACATGTCCTACGCATGCGTAGCCTTCCTCGACTCTATAATGGCACCGATTTTCACTCAAGGCCAAGTTCATCCAATCTCATCACATCACATGTTGCACACAGACTCGGGGTTCTTACCTCGTCGATCCCTTCATCTCGCTCAAGCAGCGCCCCAGCTGCCACGCATTGTACCGCACCGCCAGCGGGCCACAGCGACTCAGCCTCAGCAACCAGCCCAACAACGTCAGAAGACATCTGCCTTCAGCATCGTTGTGTACTTCGTAATTACCTGGTTGGTAGAGACTCGGCAGTCTAGGGAGCCCCAGCAAGGTCCCTGGACTTGTTTCCACCACCAGTAAGCCAATCCAGTCGGAAGGGTCGTAAGGGGATTTGCCGCTAAGTTACAGGTCGATATCAGCCTCGGCCTGAGCGCGGCCGCTGGGCTTTTCTGCAAGTCAGTGGTCCACATTGGAGGGGACTTTTAGGGGACTTGGGTTGGCACTTGGGTGGGCTTGGTGGGCATCGGATGAACCAACCTCTGGACTTCAGAGGGTCTCGTGCTGGCCAAGTACAGTACTTGGGTGAGTACAGTACATTCAGGTAGGTACTTTAGTTGGGTCCAGGTTTACATGGTTGCAGTAGCAGCTGCAGTATTGGTCCCCCAGTGCGCCCTACTTACGCAACTGCGACAAGAAACCTGAAGGCAGACGAAAATCCATTATAATGCAAGCCCCCTCGTCCTTCGGTGATCTTGTTGCGTTCCCTCCTCATTCTCCCCTTTTGTGCGCCAACCGTAGTAACGGAGTCTCCTTCTTTCTTGGTGTCTTAAGAACTTTCTCTTCCTTAAATCAAACGGCCTCCTAGTTACCCTATTATATCACTACGCTGCTTTTACTTCCAATCTACCCTCGCTTCATCCTGAGACACTCCACGCGCGACACCTAAACCCTGCGATCGACGAGCAACGACCATAGCGACCACTTCATCTGCAACCTCCTACGATCCATACTCAAGCCTCTCGACCATGGCCTCTGCCCTCAGGTGCGCTAGCTACCTGTTCCTCTCACAGGCGCCTCTGCGCCGCAAGAACCACCCCAACTGACCCTCTACCGCAGCCAAGTCCTCCCTCTCCTCATCTTCTTCGTCATTATCGGCGCTGGAAGCTGGGTGGGTTACCAAGTCTACCTCAGCGCCGCCAAGATCCAGGAGACGGCCTCCGAGCGTATGGGCAAGAAGAATGTCGTCTTCACCAAGGATGGTATGCGCGTCGGCGTCAAGCAAATGAAGAACGAGAACTACGTCGACGCCACTCAGAGCTGGGTTGTCAAGGCGTGGAATCTCGGCAACCCGAATGCCGAAAACAACAAAAAGACAGACAGGTTCGTCACCCGCATATTAAATTGGTTCCTTTTCCGCCTTACAGATGGCTGTTCACTTCCCCCCAATCTTGCACCTCTCGCCTCTCTTTCAATCAACTATTTGCCAGACACCAAGCCATTAACATCAATCAACAGCAAGAAGCACAAGTGAACCTATCACCCCTCGCACCTATCCGCTTCAATGACGGCACGACCTGAATATGCATACCTCCGCGAACCGATCCTTATCAATACCCCGTTGTGAGATAGGCGCAGCCCGCGGCTAGGCAAGGGACTTGAGGACGAGGGTCGAGGACGGCTCAAGAGCAACGCGCTGGCCATATTCATGGCCAGGAACTATGACTTGAATACTAGGGGAGCAGCCCTAATTTATTAAGCGTGTTAGGCGTTGACCTCGGGGTTTGGGCTTCACTTTGGGCCCACCATCACTGCGTGGTACTCTTGATAGTTACGGGTCATGACCTTTTATGATATACGTGCAATCACACCTCACCGGCGTCAAGCCTTGGAACTTCCTTCATACTTCCACCACACGCTATCGTAAAGAGGCAATACTATTATAGGCGTTTAATTTGCTACAAGTAACAGTTTTTAGATTTCAGTTTAGATGTGATGCCAAGTCTTACTAAGTCTAATACATTCAACCTAGATATGCATGCATGTTCTAATACGAGATCGTCCCAGCGTCCAGGGCTAGAAATAACATTCAATCATCCATTCCATGAACCCGTAACCCTCATAGCATTATGAGCTAGGCTATGGGCGTAAAATAAGACATGTCCTCATAGCATCGGGACGCTCGCGGCATCTAGCCGTATACCTGCATCTTGTGTCCGAATGCTAAGGGGCCCAAATTAAGCCGCCATCCTGGGAATATAATCCATCCATTCCTTCACCATTCATGAATTCCAGCAATCGCGGAATATAATCGAGATACCGACTGCCATTCCCTTGATGTACTATTGGTCACATGAGCTCGCGTGCTTGCGCTGACAGGTCAAGGTCCTAAAGCAGCACTCCGAACCTGCAACCAGGTAGCGACAGCTTTCTGATCGAGTTGACCATCAGAGCCCATAGCTTTGATGATGAGATCGGTCTTCTCTCGCTCTAGTTGGGCCTTTTGCATTGCCTCCCGCTGTTGGATCGGATTCATGGAATATCCTTGGGATGGTGGGGCGGATCTTGCCGACATCAACTTCTCGAAGTTGTGGGCCATTGGATATGGGTTTGCCATCAGCCCATCCCGCCGGATAAGCATCGAGGGGACCCGAAGATTGAGCTGACCATTGCGTGAGTCCTGAACTTCAAACGAGGGAAGAAAAAAACTCGAAAGAAAAAGGGGGGGAATGGTTGTGAAGGAAAAAAGGTGAACTAAAAGGGGTCGCGAGCTTACCTGATTTAACATGTTGGCATACCTGATACCCAGATGGTTACCAATGTACTGAAGCCGACCCTTAACCCAGGCCCTTTGAGCATCAGTGGTATAGTCCTGCCCCTGGATGCATGTGAGTGGCCATGTGAGGAAGTATCCTGGTAAACCCTTAAGCGCTTCCTCCTCTCCACATCCAAATGTTGAGAGGTGTTCCATTTCCAGCAATTCCTTGCGCTTCGAAAACCAGCCCAGCTGATAGGGGACCGAAGCGATAATATCCGTGATCAGATTGGCGCACATCCGCGAAGAAGTCGCATACTCCGGCGTGGTTCGATAATCCACAGGGGAGCAGACCCAAGCGGCGCAGCGCACGATCAGCGAGGCCAGGATAATGCGAGAGCACCGCGTCATGTTCCAAACACTAGCAACCCACAGGTCCTGATACGCATCTACACGGCCGGGAAAGACCTCTGCTAGGGCATAATTTCCGTTGGGAACGTTATCCTCCCAGGCCACCGACTTGAAACGGAAGTATTCGGGCAGGTCTCTGTCCCAGGCAACATGCGCTTGGTCCACCAACTGGCAACGCCGGATCATATCCAGCAGTAGCTCAATGTTTTCAGGACTCCGAGCTAGTGTTGTCATCAATCGATTGACCTCGGACCGAAGCTCTGCGGTGCGGATGTTGAGTCTCTGGCATTCAGAACCATAATGATTCTTGACAGCGTCACCAATCCACCACTCCACGCCCATTATCGGAGCCTTGCCAGAGGTCAAAGTGTGAATGATCTGTGCCATGGTCAGATATGATTCTTGGGTAGGTCGCTCGGTGGTTGCGGGGAAATCATGTACTCACCATCTGGGTCCGAACTGCCACGAACAGGGCCAGGCCAATCTTGGTTTGTGATATGGTTTTGCCTCTAGCTTTGACGAGCTGGATGGCGCCCTCAACGTGGGAGCCCCAAGCCAGCGTACCTAGCTGTTTGGCACTGATATTCTCGAACAAGCCCAGCATTAAGATAGCTGCTAATGTGGAATCCGTCGTGGCGACTTCCGGATCTTTCAAGGCGGTAAAAGTCGCCGCAAGTGCCTTGGTGTAATAGCCCAGAGCTTTCCCCTCAAATGTGTGCCCGGAGCCTACTCGATTTCCGAGAGATGCAATGGCGCAAGCATCAAAGGCAAGCTTGAAATGAGGAGCAATGTTCTCTGATTGAAGGAGGGGAAGGACAAATTCCAAATACCCACGGGTGTTGTCATAACGAGGGAGTAGGACGAAATTGGAGATGAAATGGCACGTCGCTTGCTGATCTAGCGGGAGGTTGAGTGTCGATATGACAGTCTGGACCTGGACTTGGTTGGGCGAAGGGACTGTCTTGTTGGTTTCCTGCGGGCTAGCACTCTTGGATTGTTTCTGTGCGAGTGCTTTCTTGTTGGCCCTTTGAGCTCGTCTCTCAGTGGCCTGGGTTTCATTTCGGAAAACCAAGTCAAACTCGTCCTTGTAACCGGGACACTGCCTCCGTGATTTGGCACACTGGTTGCAGGTGGGCTTTGTCTCGTCGCACTGAAAGGGGTGAGCATTCGAGTTAAGTTGGCCTCTCCAGTTTTCATGTCCTGGAATTGGACTGATTTGGCAGCCATCCAGTACGCACGCACCTTGATCCTTCGGGCTCTGCACATCTGGCAGCCCCGCGATGGCTTGCCACAGTACACCATGATGGGCGGAGAGAACAGCTTCCAGGTATGGATAGACTAGAAAAAGGCGAGTCTAGGAGAAGAAATTGATTGCGGGGATGAGCGACGGAATGATGACTGAGTGTCTAACGGCCTCTAGGGAGGACAACAAACCAAACGAGTGGGTGCACGAAGACGCGAGGTTGCATACGGGGGCAGGAAGAGACCCCACGAAAACAGACGGCCAGGCGTGGATTGAGTTGACAAGTTGTTTGCTTGGTGTTGACACTGTGGAAGTGAAGGCGGAAACGCGATGGATTTCAAGCCCCGTACGTTACTGTTCTAGCTGTGACAACAGGAATAGGTGAAGGGCAAAGCCAGCCAGAAGCGAGGAGGTTGGCGGCGGTTGAAGGGGATCAGACCGAGTTGACTTTCGACGATCGACGATCCGAGCGTCGAGTGTAGGACGTGTTGAGAGCGCTAGTTGAGCAGCAATTAAAGAGCAGAGAGGGGGCGAACAGTTGTGCTCACGTTTCCAGCAAGAAGAATGCGAGAGAAGGATTAGAAATGGCACAGATGGCTCCGAGGGCGGCGTGGAGTAGCCAGGCGAGTAAGTATCGATGTTTGCTTCGCTTTGCCTTACACGGGCGGACCAGAACAGGCGACGGGTGGTGGAACCCAAGAATGGGCCAGGAATGGGCCGGGATGGGTCAGGATGGGGAGCACAACGGGACCAGGGGCTAGGCTCAGGCGAGCGAAGACGGGCAAAGTTGCAAAAGGCGTGCGGCACAGCGCTTGGTCGGTTGATTTTGGAGGGTTGGAATGGCGGGTTTTGAGTGCGTATTGAATCCCTTGCTGGGGTGTGTCTTGTCGAAGTGCTTTTTTGATGTCGTGATATCGTACCGTAGGTAGGTAGGTAGCCAAAGACAAAGAGAGGGAGAGAGAGACAGATGCCCTCACTGGGTGGCTGACTTTTGACTCGGCCGTTGCCGTTGTAGACCGTTGACGGACCGTTGAAGTTTCGGGTGGCTTCTGGAGGAATTGGAGTCGCACCTGAGCATGGATTAGGAAAAAGGAAGCAACAGGTACGTAGTTAAGTCAGTCATCCTAGTGGTGATGCTGCAAGAATTAAGCCACAGCTGTTGAAGGCGCCCGTGCTAGTCGAGTTGACATGCAATGGCAATTCCCTATGCAATTGATGATTCGCCGTCGGTAGAAAATGTACACAGAACTATGCCAAGTCGGCAAGGAGAAGACTGAGACCGATGAGAAGGGGGTGGGAGGGACGTTTTAGGTCGAGAATAGTGCAAGTGGAGGGGGGAAGGGGATGTTTCGAGACAGTGTTTCACCTTTACCGGTGCACTGTGCTCTGAGCCTTGGATGATTACCTGCCCTGGAATATCTGCCCGTAAGCCTGACGACGGCGATCGGATCCATCCATGATCCAATGCGACCTTGGCTGGGGTTGAAATAATCCAATGTGACCAAGGATGCATGTCCTCCGGCCGACAGAACCAAGATTCAGCGTCCTCGAGTCATCTGTGCCCATCGAACCCTTCTTGGCCCTGCTTCTTGACACTGCTCACACCTGCTCTTCCATCTGGAGATGTGGGCGCGCATGGATCATGGCGGCCAGGGGTTTCAAAGCGCCCTTCGACCTTCGTACGCACATAGTAACCACCGCTGGGGCCATCTTCTTGCTCCAGCTCTCATTCGACGCCAAGGGGAGGGGTTCCGAAATGCCGAAGCATCACCATTGAGATCGAAGGGGGTTGTGGTCTGGGCTAAAACAACGGCCAGGGGCTGGTCTTGCAGTCAATTGAGATAGTGCCAATTACTACATACATAGTACATACTAAATCATGCACTGTACGGAGTAGTAGATATCCCGAACCGTGCTGGCAGCAGCAGCAGGCATTTTTCGAGTGAGTGAGGAAACAAAGGGATGATGCATGAGAGAAAAAGACAGGTCACAGACGTCTTGACAATATCACCATGTTTCCTCTCGTAGCGTGACGACCCACCAACGGATTCAAGCCCCCGGCACTTGCCGTGTCCAATACTACCTCATGTCGTAATTGTTGGTACGTAGGTATGGACAATGAGACGGTTGCTTTTGCATTGGTTGCTTTCTCATCACATCCATTTCGCGCCCATAGCGCTCACTACTACCATACCGACATACGAAGGACTTCCACACGGAGATATCGGTATGTCCTGAGAAAGTCGCCCGCTCCGTCTTGGCCGAGTTGCTGTCCCAAACAAACGAAGTGACAGACGGGCACCAAAACATGCACGAGATGACTCGACACATCCTTACCTGTTCTGTGCGCGCGCGCAGGATCGTCCATCGAGATCCACCGATTGAGGCCTCACGCTGAGTCGTATCGCGGAAATGGATGCCTTGCGAAACTTGCCAATATCGAGGCGTTTGACGAGGCTTGGTACTCGCACAATGCGAGGCGCTTCCCCCGGTTGATCTTCCGCGTGCTCCGTTTCCGATCCCTCAGCTGTGCATGCGAATAACTTGCGGTTGCCACGCTGTTCAAGGTCATGCCGGATAGCTCTTCCGGAAGGCTACCGGCTTTTAGCTCACGTGTTGCTGCTCTGTTACGCGGAGCTAATTGACGATCTCGTACATAGGTAGTAGTAGGGCTGTATTCTAGGTAAGAAGGTTGAACGGGCTTGTCTGAGTCGTGTCAACTTGCTACGTACCAACAGGTGAAGCAATCTGATGAATATCTCCTATAGGTCTCTCCAGCCAACTAAATACCTGACAGCCCATCGTCGCATCATTCTGTCATCAGGGGCGCAGAAGGTCTGAGATGGGCAAACCTGGGCAGTGGTGTATGGGTGTGCTGTCTCGGACAACCGACGCCTTCGCCGTTGAAGGTTTCAGATGTCTCACTTCTCGTCTCTTTCACTAATACAACGGATAGCATAAGGTACTTAGTATACCCTGTATGGCCGTTTCTCAACGTCCAGACCAACCGATGCAGCCATGTACATGCTACATGCTACATAGTGCGATGTGATGCGCACCTAGCCAAGACCGCACAGCCCAGCTCGCAGTCTCAACCATTCGGATGCCCCCGCATCCGACCAGAGTCGCTGCTGTACATGGCATCGTGCCGACGTGACGCTCAATACTCAAGAGACTTCATCAACCAAGTCTATCTTACATCTCCATTGCGCGCCGCACCGAGACCAGCGCCATTCATTAGTTAGCGCGTGTCCATCTCCAAGCTTGTGTCTCAGCCCAAGATACGCATGTTTTATTAATTCGCCTCCTCTAGCGATTGCGTAGAATGCCTTTCGATGGACAACCTAGACCTAGAAAACGGTCTGCGGAAATCACATCTTTCTTGTCGGCTTTTAGACCTAGCATCCCATTCCCATCACACACACGCATACTACGTAGTCGAAACTCGCCATACCCCACCGATCCATGCGGTCGACCATTTAGATGCGTTTGGATGCCTACTTCAACTTCCCATGTCCCGGGCCTGTTCCAGACTAACAAGACAACCTGACTGCGAGAAGGAGAGGGAGAGGGCGACGTGAGAGGCTGAGAGGAGAGGGGCGCGCCGGAGCCGAGGCATCTCCAACAAATGCAGGCAAAAGAATGGAACAGCCACCACCTCATGACCTGTCATTCTTCACTTGCCACTTTCTATTTACCCAAGACTAGGCCACCCCCTCAACATGCTCAAGCCGAGGAGCACCGGTAACAGGTGTCATCCTTGCAGAGGCATCTCAGCGATCATCTTACTTTTCCACATCACGACAAGTCCGTTTGCTGGCCGAGTTTAGGAGGTCATCAATCTGCAGTCAGGCCGAGGCTGGATGTTACCCCTCGTCTCCTACACCATGAAGAAGCAGTGTAGACGTCAATAACATGTCTCTGTAGGACCCTGGGCAAAACCGGCACACGCTGACATGGGACACGGCATCGCCATCTTTAACCAATGCCTACATGCCAAGTACACTAACCCTATGCTCGCTCTAATTATTCCAAAGGCCATCCTATTTCCCTCGATTCCCACCCCCTTCGCAGCGCCTCCCCCAGAGCTCTCTCCTACTTTCTTCTCTTCTAGAGTAAGCTGCTCAAGCCGTAGCCAATACCATGAACACCGTGTCTTATAGAGTCCGTATGAACTAGAATCCTATGCCTCTCCGGGATTCCTCAACGGTCAAGCAATCTCCAACTGTAATTATCAGACCTGACTCACCAAAACCCCAATCCTTACTGCGTGTTGGTATTCCTACCCTTCAAAGAGATTGGACACACCCTCCAGGCCATCGGGTGTCGCTCCTCTGGGCCCAGCTACGCCGCCCGATCTGGTGGCCCCAGGCCCTGACTGTTCTGGGACATTCATGAATTGCTGTGCCATCTTGCTGCGGTTACTCCTCTTGGGTCGCTCGGCACCTCCAAAGCCGCTGCTCTTAGGCAACTTGCCCATCTCAGACACGCTGACACCCTTGAGATCCTTGAGCAGATCCAGAACCAGGGCGCGTTGCTGACGAGTGTGGGCTCCAGGCTTGCTCATATACGCCGTGAGCCGGTCCAAGTCGGCGGGGTTCACGTTTGGTAACGACAGCAGCACCTCTCTAGGCGTGTTTGTGATCGGGCTATAGTAGACGATGATGGCAGCGATCAGGGCTGCAAGTTCCTTTTGCAGCTCCACAAAGTAGGGCTCGTGAAATGAGGTGATACAAGCCTGGAGCACATCAAGTGAGATGTACTCTCGGATAGCAGACGAAATCGCGGAGGGCACCGGGAAGGGATCGCTATACGCAGTCGAATCTTGTCCCTCGTGAGCATTCTGCGATGTCGACTTTGGCACCTGGCCCTCGAGGTTGTGGAATTCGGGGATCAGAGAGATGAAGAGTCGCAGAATCATACTGCAGCATCGCGTATCACGCATTCGGATACCATGTGTGCAGAAAACGAGGAGCGGCTCCACAACTTCCTGGTGAATCAGGCAGAACCGTCGCAGGGTTGGATATGTCTCCTTCGGCGCATCCTCTGGTGCACCTTGGAACTCTCGCGCCTTGAGCGTTGGCGGGTCTATCTCTTTGTTAGTCTTGGTTCTAGAAGAGAGTGTTTGACTCACTGGGCTTTGTCGGATCAAGGAAATCCGCCACCATCAGCACCGCTGTGTATGTCACTTGACGCAGAATGCTCTCCGACTTCATTTCCTCCTTGAGACCTGCCTCGCCCTCCGCCTCAATCGTTTGTTGCTGCTCCATCTTGGCCCACTCGCCATTCACCTTGGCATCCATCTGCTGGAAGCAGGATGATAGCAACTGTGGGAGGAAGTGTTCTCGGTAGTCCACAGGGCAGTCATCGACGAGGTATCTGACCAAGTTCAGCAGATTGCTCTGCTGATGCGTCGAGAGCCAGATCGAGTCCGCGAAGAGCGCCTTGGAAAGTGGCGCAGAGAGGCCTTCGAATCCGTAAAACTGCATGTCCAGCCTGCTCATGCAGTATATGATGGCGTAAGCAGTTTCACGCACGAACCGGACAGACCCACGAATAGTCGAGGCAAGGCCCTCGACAGTATTCTTCTTGTCCATCACGCGCGCGTAGAAGTCGTCCTTACTTCCCTCCGATATACCGGCTTGCCAGAAGCGGTCGCTCAGAACCCGGTTGACGACCGGTCGCATTTCAGATGGAAGACCTGACCAGTTATCGGGGTTGTGTGATGCATGCGCGAAGCTGTGCCAAATGTTAGCAGATTCAATCGTTTCGAATAGCAGAACAACATACCTCAGGAACTCGAGAAGGTCTGCTAGAATGTTGGAGAAACCGTCTTGCCATAGGGCATATGAAGCCTTGAAAGCGTCCGATGACTTGTCTAGTCTTTCCACAGAAAATGCAAGGAAGGACTTGGTTGAGCGTAGAGGCAGAAGCTGCATCGGCAAGTTAGTACTTGCTATAAGTGTTGAAAAAACGCTAGCCCGCACAAACCTTCAATCGCTCCTCAAGCTCAGCCTGAAGTGCAAGACCTTCGGCATCAAGCTCGCGAGAGCCCCAGTCCTGAATCTCGTGTGCTCGCCGGCTGACTAGATATGCTTGCGCCTTATCTATCCCAAGCACCTCACAGAAGCTCGAGTACGACTTGAGAGCTGTGCGGACATTTTCGGTCTGCCATTGTGCCTTGACAGGGTCAATGAACTCGCGTAGTTTTTGGATCTTCGCCTGAGCGTCGAGGCCCGTGGCTCGATGACTAAAACTAGTTAACAAGCTGTTGTATTCGATAATATAAGGGACGAAAACCGACATGATGATGAAAAGAAAGCTCTTGTATGCTATAGACCGCTTCTCGTCCAGTGTTCCCGATGACATCATCTCATTTACTCTATTTTCGATTTGATCGTACACCCTCTGAAATGAATCTTGTCAGTATGTCTAGGAAAAGGACTAGGGAATTCTTACCAGAAGATGATCCGGCATTTCCGATGCGAGTCGCTGCAATTCAATCATGCTCTCCCCCTGCAAATCCTTGATAGAGTCATTGAAAGCCCGGTACTCTGGTTGGAGGTCAGGCCATGTCAGCAGAATGTGCTCAAGCACCTTGAGCATGAAGGGCGCATTCTTGTTGAGTGCAGTCGTCGAGAAGTAGACAAGCAGCTGCAATGTCCTTTTCCTGATCATGGGGTCCTATAAATATGGTAGTCAGCGCCTTGGATCTCGTCAGATATGTGGATTTGATATACCTCGAATTTCATGTCCAGCAATCTGTTGCACCAAGACTCCAGCTCCGCTTCCAGCTCCGCTTTCTGCTGCTCCTGTATGACATTAGCTTGAGTTGTTGCATATAGCTAACTACACGTACGTATTCTGCAGCACGATGTCTTCTCCACTTCATGTAGCCTTTGAGAGTTGCCTCAATGACAGTGTACTGAGAGTCGACTCGTAAAACGGCCATGGAGTGCTTCGAATAGTTTTGTTCTAGTCAATCAGATTAGCCGACAACTTCTCCTTGAGTGATCAGGGCCATGTTACTGTTCAGTGGTGGCTGGCCGTCGTAAAGATGCAGGAGGACGTCTTCTGTCCGGCTGAGAATGTGTGATACTGCATCTACAAGCTTTAATTGCACGATGGCCTCGATGACCTGGGAGCTGTAGCGTCGGTAGTTTCCGAGGAATGCATGCCTCTCAGGGGTCGTATCCGTGTCCTCCAGGAGGAATAGGTACGTGGGTTCTTGAGTGTCTTCGGGCAGGTGCTCGTATCGTACTAGTCGTGAGCTACAGATCTCCAGCAGGGGTCCAATCATGGGCGAAACAAGCTCGCTAGGGCCAATTGCCCGATTGCTGAGAAGCCGTGTCCAAGTGACGAGGACAGGAATTGAAATCATCAAGCTCGGACTCTGTACAACCTGGACCAATAGCTTGAGGAAATCATCCTTTGCCGCCTCCGCGGGCAGCTTGGAGAACTTCCGATCAAAGTAGTCACCAAGACAGGACAGCATCTATCATGGTTTGTCAGTACTCAGCCTACTTAAGTAAGTCTATGGGCGTACCTCTGATAGCTTCTTCAATGTTTGATACTTGTCTTCATCGATATCCTCAGGGTCAACTGCGGCCCACTCAAGCAGACCCTTGCATAGTTCTACAGAGTTGCGCCTAAACATGGGGGCAACCAATTCTCGGAATTCGTCGTCTGTAAAGTTCGTTCTGCAGTAGAGAGCATGTAGCGATTCAAGAGAGGCCTACGAAGGTTAGTTAGTCGCGCTACTCGATTTTGTAGATGATGGGATGGCAGCATGCCTTTTGTATGGCAATGTGAGGAGACGCCAGGCCAGCACACATGATGTCGACACAATGGGCAGCAGACACTGCTTTGGGAATGGCCCACGGCATGAGGGAGAGGAATACTGAAAATCCCTTGAGGGTACACGACTTGACTTCCTCGTTATCTTTCGGGGCCAAGTTAATGCAGTAGTTCAGGAACTCGGACAGACGGCTGAGCCATCCCTCATGACCGTGTCGCACATCGGGGCCAGGTTGGCGGTTGGGGAACGCCTCAACAAGCACAGACGTAGGTGTGAAGATCTCAACGCAAGCCTTGCTAAGGACCCCCTCTCGCATGGCAACGACGGAGTCATCGCCAGTGAAGACTTCATCCGACAGGTTCTCCAGTACAAACATGACGAGCTCCTTGTGGACGGCCGAGTCTTGAATTTGCCACAATTGGCAAAGCATAGCATCCATATCCATCCATTCGGCACCCCAACTCCGCTTGGCCACCTCAACCCAGAGCTGGGCCGTCTTGTTCCTGAGATACGACGGCTCTTCTCTGGAGACGGACTGGCCGAGCTCCAGGACCCAACGCCGCACGGCATCGGCTTGTTCTTGCGTGTACGACGACCATCGGTATCTTATGGCATGTTCGAGGAGGGAGAGGGCGTAGTGGCGGACGACAGGGGACTGAGCCTTGTTGGAGGCGAGGCTGTAGCCTTGCATTGGGGCTTCGGGGATATCTTTGACCTCTTCGAGAAAGGACTGGGCCTGGCGACGGGCATCGTTGGTTGAATAGGGGCTGTGGACGACCTCCAGCGCCTGGTGTATCTTGGACAGGACTTCAGAGTCTCCGCCATTTCCAGCGGCGGTCGACGGCACCGAGCTGCCATTGGCTGCCATGGTGATGGCTCGTGTTGAGGTTGAGAGATGCTTTGCGAGGATAAAAAAGAGCGGCAGCGACGCGCGAAGCGAGGATGGTCTCGTTCCAACGCAAGCCCTCGAGGCGAATTTACACGGCGAGGACGGCTACCAAAACCATGCAGAGGTGCGATCGGTGGAGTTGCTTGTCTCGAGGTAAGGAAAGACCAGCAAGGGCAGCTGGAAGTTCGAGATTGGGAGCGGGCGAAATCCCGAGACGGATGAGGTAGAGAATAGCAAGAAAAGTAAGAAGTAAGAAGAAGGCAGCTTCAGCACAGTTCTCGGGGTAGTGATAGCCGCGAGTAAAGCTTGCGCGGTGCGGCGAGAGAATGCGGTAGAAGAATTGGCGAAGGGAAGCTGACGAGATGCGTTCACGGCGCTGGATGCATGCAGAGTAGGTGTTTTGGGCTGGACTGCCTGCTGCTGGGCAAAAATTAGGTCGGGTCGCCTCAATGCAGAGCCAAAGCGGGCACCTGAAGACGCCTGGGGCGCTTCGTCGCGGGGTGGCCCCGGCGCGCTGTGGTACTTGTGGCACAGGGACGGGGCTAGGGGACCGGGGGGCCTGTAGCCAGTGTCTTGGAATGGGTTCAGTGGATGGGGCTGCTGCAAGGCTGAGCCCCAGTGGGGGAGGAGGGGATTTGATCAATGGCCCGATCAGCCGATCAGCAGTCTTAGGTGTGTTAATATCCAGTAGGCGTCAGTAGGCGTCAATAGGCTTCAGTGGGCTTCAGTGGGCGAGTAGCACTGTCAAACCCCGCGCCTTGGGGGGTCCTAAGGGGTCCAAAACGAGCTTCAGCTGAAAAAGCTCCGATCGATTGGTTCTGACGACGCTTCAAACGGTTGGGATCGCCAAGAAAATAGCCCGGATGAGTCAACTCAACCAACAGACAGTCGCCGACGTCAAACATGAACGTGGCACCCATGGACAAAACCAACGCAGCCTTGTTTATCACGAGACCGAGCTGGTGCTTCTTGATAATAAGCCTGTTCACAGCGAACGAGCCACTCACGGGCATAGCGAATAAGCCACTCATCAGCCAAGCAATCAGCCAAGCAATCAGCCACCAGAGATAACAACGGGCAAACAAAGGGACGGAGGCTTCAGCTTTCCTCAACCTCGACTAATTTTGGATTTCTAGAACCCTTAGCCCCCTCATTTCGTATCCCAACCTCCTCGAGCATCCTTTATCCTTGTGTCACAGGCTCATACTCCCAGACGCAGAGCAACTTGTCGTAAAAGCTAGTCGAAACACACCACAATCCGTCCCCCTGCCCTCCTCGGACGAAGTCGCTCCCATAATTCATGCTCTTGTGCTCCTCAAATTGCGCCAAGACATTACACGCCCATATCTGTTCGTCGTGGACCTCCACATCGACCAAACGGGCTCCGGCATGCATACAGGACGCCAATATCCGTATCCTGAGATGTCCGTCCCGGTCGCTGATATTGACCAGGTCCAACCGCCACACCCCGCCTCCGAGGTTTTCCTCAAGCACAAGCTCGACTTGCCGGAGCCCGTATGTGTAGTGTAGATCGTGGATGATAAAGACACGTAAGTGATCGTCATAGCTTCCCGTCACGACGACCCTTCCTTTTTCCTTTAGAAAGAGCGAGAGGGGCAGGATTGCGGTGACACCAGCTGTGTGTGTGCGCTTGATCGTAATGGGCGAATACGGGTTCTCACACGGTGGCTCCTCGCCGTCGCTACGCAAGATAATGGACTGGTAGCGAAACATTGAGTCGTCTCCGCCACAATATGCTGTCACTCGAGAGTTGTGATCGTTAGTAATCGGTGACACGGGAGAAAAGTTGATGCACCAGGCTTCCAGTGAATTCGCAACGTCCAGATCGATCGACGGGTTCGTGATCTGATATTTATCATCCAGACGCAACAACCTCGCCGCTCCTGTCGAGGTTGTGACTCCAATCACATTTTCGTCCGCTGGATACCAGTTGCATTGCAAGAACAAAACATCCTCATCGATGTCGTCGCATCTGCTAGTCGCGATGTGCTTCAACGGGGATGTGGAGTCCTCATTCGGATCCAGTTTGAATATGGCGAGCGTCCCAGTACTTGATACTACGGCGAGGATGTCGTTTTTGCCCGGGGCTGGATGGAACCGGAGATCCAAAATGGCAGATGGTTGTGAAACTGTTTGCACCAGGGTTCTGTGTAGTTGGCACAACGATGAGCAATCTGCTCCAAGACTATATTTGAGGAGGCAATGGAAAACTTACAACTTGGTCCCCACGACCTTAAAGACTACCAGACTTCCGTCACGGTTCTGAGGCGTCTTTGGAGCTGAGCTACAGTCTGCGTCATCTTCTTCATCTCCGTCACCGGCATCTGTTTGCCCCTCCGTTTCGGTCTCGCCCCGTTGCAAATTGTACGTTCCCACGACAAACAGCTCGGGATGGGCTGGACAGAACTGAATACAGCTAGGCGGAAGGTCCAGAATGAGCGAGACCTTGGACGAAACGATGTTTGGCGAAGCCATGTTTTCTCGGGTGTTTCGTCAACGCCCGGGGACTTTCTGATACACTGCCGAACGTACTGAGTGTATGCCGATTTTTGGGATGAATTTTTTGGTTGGGCCACCAACTATGTACTTCATCATAGCGGCACTTTGACAGGCGACGGCGGTAGTGCGTGCGGCGGGGCAAACGGGTGGCTTGCCGTCTGCCGGGGTCGGAATAGAGCAAAACGACCCTGGCCGCGTCAAAGAAGACGCGACCCAAGGCGTCTGGGGGGCGAAGACAAGGCCGTATTCTGAAGCAAGCTGTCAAGAGATCATTTTTTCCGACGTAAGCTTTAATTTGTTCCTTTCTCTTTTCCAGAGTGTCGTGACCGTCCTGCCCGACCAAGCGAGATACGCCCCCTGCACATGGAAGCGCTGAACTTGCTTCTTTTTCCCCCTAGTGTCGTCGTCCTTGACGGCATTGTCGGAGCCTTGGATCTCCCAAAACGTGACATAGGCCTAAGCGAGACTTAATCAACTTCAACTTGAGAGAGGTCGCCGGAACTATCGCAGAAGACTGGCTATCAATGCCCATCTGACAGGCCTCGACCTCTGCGAAGCAGCTTCAGTATACCAGAGTTCAGTATCATCGCCAACTTGAACTTGTCCTTGGCCCAGATAGGCAGTTTCAAATCACGCCGACTCTCGTTAGCAAGGATGGAGCTCTCAGATGACTCTGATTTCTATGGTGCCACCCTTCGACCCTCAGAAGAGCCCAGGAACGGCAAGCTAACCACCACATAGGTGACGATGAGACTGTCCTCGGACTCCATCACCGTGTCGACGATTTTGATGCAGAAGCTTGGTTGCTCAAGTACCGAGAGACTCCAGCCCGACCGCTCCCACATTCAAGCGTCGTCGTCGACATGTCACATCTCCATAACCCCTACGCCGGAATTTCCTACGCCTGGCAGCTCACTGAGACGGTGGATGCTTTCCTCGAGCGCCTCCCTCCTAGAACCACAGACCAGACTGTGAGCACGCCTTGGATCTATATATGCAACCCCTTCATTTCGCGGGTAAAGAAGGCATTGGCAGAGAACCAGGCCAGCAAGGGTAACGAGGACGAGGCACCGGAAGAAGAAGGCGGCAGGACAAGCCTTGTCATCGAAGGTGGAATGGAGCGTCTTGCGCTCGTCACCAGCTTCACGGAGGGTATGAGAAAGGCGCCACGAACCGAGTCAACGCAGGATCGAGAGATCAGCAAAGAACGGAAAAGAGCTGTCGAGGATATATTGAATCTGGCACACGCAGCAAAAGTCCGAGCCGGCAAGGTACGACAACGTATTAGATGAAACCAGGTCAATGCTTACTCTGATAGTGGATGCTTTTCTGTCCTCCCGCCGAGGTCAACGACGTCTGGGAGATTATAGCCAAAGCCACGGCCAACAATGAACTTGGCATCGCCGCAAAAGTGTTACCAAGGACACCTCTTGAGGATTCGCGCAAGGACCGCCTCATTTGCGTGTACACCAGCGACTTCAAGGATAAAGCGGACGTAGGGCGGGTCTTGCAGAAACTTCGAGAGCTCAAGCTGGTCGAATCCCGTGGACGGCCGATCTATTACAAGCCAGGTAAGTGAGCAAGTGTCACGAGGTGAGTGCCATAGAGCAAGTGGATGGAACTAACAGCTGCAGATGTGTTTACATATCTCGGCATAGCTTCTGGCAATTCCTGGGGTTTAAAAGCGTCCATTTATAATTCCATTGGCATCTTCTAAAAGCGAATTCGAGATGCGAAATTGGACATCCTTGCAAATAAGGAGCAAGTCGAATTAGATGGTACATTGTTTGAGTTGCGAAGGGCACCATAGTGGATAGATGGTGTGATTTGAGCAGATAGTACATGAGCCAGAGAATCTACGACCTTTATGAAATTCGTGTCAGCCACAATGTTGTCAGAGTTTGGCTTATTCCTGAGACAGCTCCTGGGCAAAAGTGGTATGTTCGTATGGATTACTATCCAGGGTTACTGTACCGCTCATAAGTATAGATCATTCGAGGATACACTTCACTGGACAATTGCGATCTGAGAATTATGTGTGCCGGTACATAGAACATCACGCTGTGGTTCGTAGGCGTACTCCAGCCGTTCATCTACAAGCCAATGTTAGCTTCATGGCTCTTGTCTTCCAAACCGCCTTCGCGAAAGCGGACGGCAGCATACGAAAGTGACACCACCTGCTTGGCAACGCCAGCCGCGAAAGGTACCTTGCAAAGAAAACACGAGCAAAACGATAAACCAACTACAACATATAATACATAGCCCAACTCCAAATCTAACGCCGACACTAACAAGATAGGCGTTCCCAAGCCGGCGTTCTGAAGCCAAACCGTCATTCATAAATTGCTCCACGCTCATCATTTCGTGATACCAGTCGTGAAACCCATAAATACAGATCCATAAAAGAAACAAAGTTCGCCAAGGCCAAAACCCCCTGTGGTAAAAGAAGAATGCATCCACGCCGGACACTAAACCATCTGCATGTCGAAAGAGTTCGCGTCAGCGTCAAGGTCAACAACCTTGAGAGGCAAAACCAATCGGTAAGCGCTGTTTCCGTTGAGGTAATAACGGTGTAGCTTCTTAGACCGGATGAAGCCAAGACGCTCATATAGGCGCATAGCGGGGGTGTTGGTCTCCTCTGTTTCGAGGACGATCTCGTCAGCATTGCGTTTCGTCATGGCGTCGAGAGCCTTCTTGACCAGAGCGGTAGCAATGCCATGTCCGCGGAAAGAGGACTCAACGGCCAGCATGGCTATGTAGCCCCGGCGTGTGGGATTGGAGTGCGATGCATGCACTTCCAGCTTGCAGATAATGACGCCAATGAGGGACGAGTCTGCTGGGTTCAGGGCCTGAGGGATGTGAGCTAGAGGCACGATACAAAATTGAGATTCCGGAGCCAGTGGGAACGAACCATGAAGCAGAGATGAGCCCATTGGCACAGAAAATAGCGGTAGACGTAGATGCTATATGGCTCGCTCAAATCCTTGGCTATGAGGGTGCGAATGGCCGGGAGGTACTCAGCCTCGAGGGCGTGCTCATATTGGACGTAGCGCAGGTCACCAGGGAGGTCGTTGCTTTTGACAATGTCCATGGCAAGTTGGATGTTTCCAGAGTTTAAAGGTTGGCGTTTGGCGTTTGAGAAGATTTTATAGCAAGGGTGAGAGCCTTTGGATGGAGGAGTTGTTTCTTTTTGAGGATGGCTCGGATGGGGCACAAGTGGATCTCAGAGCTCCGTTTGCGTTTGCGCTTGGTGGTGAGACAGAAAAGTGGTGAGACAGTCAAGCGAGCACAATGTGCGGAGTTGGAGGGGGCAGGGGGGCAAAGTAAGTTGCGGAGTCGATGATAGTGAGGAGAACTAGTCAGTGTGAAGTTAGAACCAAGATCAAAGAGAGAATAACTCTTATACAGAGATGCGCTGAGCTGGAGATGTGGTTGATGAGGAGTCACCAAGGGTTGGTAACTGTTATGACTGATGTGGTGGCGATTCTGTATGCACGTTGCCAGTAGCCTAAGGCCCTAATTAGTGGGATACCTTAGGTAGATAGAAGAAGGAGGGACGGACTTGTCGCCGGACCGGACGAGTCGAATCGCAGCAACCTGGAACCGGCAGCTCGAGTCAAGGCGACACGCAGGGCATAGAGATACGCTCAATGGCCAGTGAAGGTCCCTAGCCAGTCGCCTGTGGGAGTGGCACATAGGCGGGTAACGCGGGGTTATTTGCAGCGATTGCGGCGTGTGCAGAAGTGTGGTGGGGGCACACACCTCGAGCCCACTATAGCTACTAGAGCCAATGAATTGATAGCGCCTTGGAGTTGGTTGACTCAGGGCTGCCTAGGGCTGCAGGCTCGACTTAGGGTTGCCGTCCAGCGGGCGGCCCGGGGCCTCGACTTGTAGTTCAGGGTTGTATCCCAACCTGCCAGCCAATGCAGCATGCTGGAACATGTGATGGTTTGTTAGACAGCTTGAATGCCTAGCTGCCTAGCGACCGGCATTGACGGGATCCCTGGACGCCAGAACCGTGGCATCCACAGCCAAGCTTCACTGATCAGCATGCTCTGCTGCACGAGCCAGTTCCGGTTGAAGCGTGGGCGACTGACGTCAGTGTGCCTTGCCTATCAGGAACGGCCGGCATGTCTCCAAGCCAAAATGTATTAAAATGGAATGAAACAAAATTAAAAAGACACGTGCTAGCCCGTCCATAATGAGGTACCTGCCTAGGTAATTAGTTAGGTAGTCATTTATGAGATTGCGGACTGGCTTGGCGAATCCTGTTCCCATGCCACGCCTGTTGGTGTCGGCGCCTTCGGGTCTTGCAAAGCTCCGACATCTCAACCAGGACTTGCTGTAGACTGCGGCCTAGCCTGTGCAGCCGAAACTCCGAAGAGTCGCTGCGAGGCACCCAAACATTCGCATTTAAGTACTCCAGGTCGGTATCTGCCGCAGATCCGGCGAGGCCGGTCGTTGCGGGACCCGTTTTTTCTGTTGCGCATCGTCGTCATAGGTGGTCCCGGCTGCCTCGTTACTGCAACGCCGTTGGTTTCTTTTTGATCGGGCCAACTTCTTCGCATCTTAATTCTCTCCTACATTCCTATTCCGCCTTTCGTTCCTCCTTAATCGCCCCCCCTAAAGGCTTAGAGCGCGCCCCGAGAGGCTCGCTACTAAAACATTGCACCATGTCGGCCACGATTCGACGCCGCAAGGTTCCCGAGACCAAAAACACCGACGACGAAAATGTTCCCGAGACCAAGTCCGTCGACGTTGACGTCGATGGAGACATGGATGTGGACGTGGATATAGGAGCCGACGAAATCGAAGATATCGACAATAGCGCAGCTACCAAGGGTGCCACCCACGTCCACATTGTCGAGCATTCTCACAAGACCCGGAAACGCCGCAATACCTTCATCTTCTTGCTCGGCATCCTCTTCGGCTTGATTGCTGCCGGCTTCTTCGCCTCGAGCAACGACTTGATTGGCCTCCCCGAGTTCTCCGACCTCTCCGTGGAAAGCCTTCTGGATGTCTTGCCCGCTGGTCTAGTGAAGGATATGCGCGAGTTGATCCAGGGCGAGCGAGAAATGTCCGACTCCCAGGAGTCGTTTTCCATCGGGATCAAGGCTCGCGCCGAAGGCCTCGAAGCACACCACCCCATTATCATGGTCCCCGGCGTCATCTCGACCGGCCTCGAATCGTGGGGAACCGCAAACATCTCGCGAGCGTACTTCAGAAAGCGGCTTTGGGGAAGCTGGACCATGATGAGGGCATTGGTCATGGACAAGGAGAATTGGAAGAGGCACGTGATGCTTGACAAGCGGACTGGCCTAGATCCGCCTTTAGTTAAGTTGAGAGCAGCCCAGGGCTTCGATGCGACCGATTTCTTCGTGACCGGATATTGGATTTGGAACAAAATCTTTGAGAACCTGGCTTCTATAGGCTATGACCCTACCAACTCATACACCGCCGCCTATGACTGGCGACTGTCTTATGCGAACCTCGAGGTGCGAGACCAATATTTCAGCCGCCTCAAGTCATATATCGAGACTGGCGTCTCTACTGGGGGCAAGAAGGCGGTATTGGCGTCACACAGCATGGGGAGTCAGGTCGTTTATTACTTCCTCCAATGGGTAGAATCCGATCGAGGTGGCCGAGGCGGTCGAGACTGGGTGGAACAACACATTGATTCTTGGATCAACATTAGCGGCTGCATGCTTGGTGCGGTCAAGGATTTGACAGCCGTTCTATCTGGTGAGATGCGTGACACTGCTCAGCTAAACCCTTTTGCTATCTACGGACTCGAAAAGTTTCTCGGCAAGGAGGAGAGAGCGGAGATATTCCGGGCTATGCCTGGAATCTCGTCGATGCTTCCCATTGGAGGCAGCGCCGTCTGGGGTGACTTGAATTGGGCGCCAGATGACTTGCCGGGGCAGAACTTTACTTATGGGTCTCTGTTGAACTTTAGGGTCGGTGAGAATTGGACAACTCCTGATCGCAATCTTTCCGTCGACACATCGATGGAGTATCTGTTCAACACCACCGAGGACTGGTATCAGGACATGCTAAAGACTAGCTACTCTCGGGGTATCGCGCACACTGCCGCCGAGGTTGAAGCCAATGCGAAGGACCCCAGAAAGTGGATTAATCCTCTCGAAACCAGGCTGCCCCTCGCACCGAGCCTGAAAATATTCTGCTTTTACGGAGTTGGCAAGCCGACTGAGCGAGCGTACTACTATCGCTCGCCCGACCAGCCCGCGTTAACGAACCTCAACATCACCATTGACCAAGGCTACGTGGGGGGGGAGGTGGACCATGGCGTGATACTGGGCGAGGGCGACGGCACGGTGAATCTCATCAGCACAGGTTACATGTGCAATCGCGGTTGGCACATGAAACGCTACAATCCAGCAGGCTCCAAGGTAACGGTTGTAGAGATGCCTCATGAACCCGACAGGTTCAACCCACGTGGAGGACCAAAAACAGCCGACCATGTTGATATCCTCGGCCGTCACAACCTAAATGAGCTGCTTTTGAGGGTGGCGGCCGGCAAGGGTGATACAATCATGAACTACGTAGTCAGCAACATCAACGAATACGCGGCCAAGGTCAAGATCTACGACGACGGCGAGGAGGCTTCCTAGAGCGAAGTTCTTCTTGGAAGCTTTTTCGGGCGTATTGGGCTGGGCTTTCTAAGAAAACTGGTTAGGCGTTTGGGACTACGCATCAAGAGACGGCTGGAATTTGTTGTTGGTGGCGCGATACCCTCATGCGTTGAATGCAGAGATAGAATATGAGAGAGACTCCTCAAGGATTGAGGCATGGCTTTGTATACTTATTCGACTGCTTGGATGGCAGATTTGTTCTTGTCGTGGCGGCAGTGGTAATGGATAATTGAATGATGATAGATGACCTAGGCCCATGGCTTGATTGCATGGGATTTTGCAGCTCCAACAGTTAGCCGCACTGTGATTTATTGCGATTATGTTGAAGGGTTATAACTAATTTCGCTTGGTTGCAGCTCGCTAACCGTCACAGTGGCCTGTCGACTTTTTTTTGATAATTCGGTGATGATGATGCATCGTGTTGATGTTGATATTGATGTTGAAAGTGGTACTGGTGCATCAAACCGGTTGAAGGGAGGGGTCGGCGCGGCCGCTCCAACAAGGGAGTCGGCGGCCAGTCTCGACCCCGCCACTCAAGCAATCACTCACTCTGCCAGCAACTTGCAACCCACACAGTACAACTCTCCAACTCTCCATCTTCATCTCTTCATCTCTCCATCTCTTCATCTTCCCCCAACTCTCGCTCCATGTTGGAGATGACCTCTGCCTCTGTCAAGAATTGTCAGCCGGCTCGTCATCTCCTCGACCACCTCTAGAGCGATCCTTCGTCGAGGCCGGCCAGGACCCGATGCTATCGTGGCCGCGCACGCACGCAGCGAACCGAGCACCATGGCGGATTACCACGACGCTGCCCCCTCTCCCGAGGACGAGGAGCGGCTCTGGGCTGGTGGGTTGGCTCAGCGACAATTCAGTCGCGCAAAGTCTGCAAGGCTGTGAGGACTGAGGACTGACGCGACAGGCCGGCAGATCTCGACCGATGCGTCTCGGCCCAGTGCGACAGCCACGAGACCATCGACGATGCCCTCCGCTCCTGGCTCGACCTAGCCACCCAGCTCCGCGATCACTTCCCCGACTCGCAGGACGAAATTGCCGCCTGCGCACACATGCTCCTCGCCAGCGCCCTCTATTGTGCTAACAAGGAATACATTCGCACCCAGATCATCTACAGCCTGCTGCAGGAAGACGAGACGGGGCCGCTGCACGCCATTACCTGCTTCCTGCTGCTCGATGGCTGCCAGGATGACGCTACATTTCCCCGCATGGTTAACGAGGCCTGCTTTCCCCGGTTACTAGAGCTGATCAATGGCCGTCAGCACGTTGACCCGCGCTTGCATCGCCATCTGCTGCATCTAATGTACGAGATGTCCCGTGTAGAGCGACTTCGAATGAATGACTTGATACTGGTAGACGACGCTTTCGTCTCTTACCTGTTCTGCCTCATCGAAGAGGTATCCGACGATGTCCATGATCCATACCACTATCCAACAATCAGGGTCTTGGTAAGCGCCTCGTCCCACCGCAGGCATGCATTTTAATACTAACCTAGTCAATAGCTCGTCTTGAACGAGCAGTACATGCTCGCATCAACTGAACCTGCCGGTGACCCGTCGTCTCCCAACGCGCCCCTCACAAACAGAATTGTCAAATGCCTCAGTCTTCATGGGCCGTCGTTTCGGACGTTTGGCGAAAACATTATATTATTGCTAAACCGAGAGACTGAGACGTCTCTCCAGCTTCTTATTCTCAAGTTGCTGTACTTGCTCTTCACCAACAGAGCCACATACGAATATTTTTACACAAATGACTTGAGGGTACTACAAGACGTCATTATCCGCAATTTGATGGATCTCCCCGACGAGAAGATGTCTCTCCGACACACCTACCTCCGCGTGCTATATCCGCTGTTAGCACACACGCAACTCTGCCAGCCACCATACTATAAGCAAGATGAAATTCATCGGGTGCTAAGCATCTTACGAGGATCACAGAATGCGCATTTTGCGCCTGCCGATGAGACGACGCTGCGCCTCGTCGAGCGAGTGTCCAAGGTAAAATGGGTGGAAGAAGGTGATCATGGCAGCCCCGGAGCGGGCGAGGCCGAGGTGGCGCGCAAGTTCCTGGGCATCAGCTTGTCGCACTCCGAGAGCTCGAGTAGTATCAGCGTGGGAGATGTCGCAGCCGTGAAGGAGAAACCCGGTGTGTTAACGCCCAGCCGCGCCGAAGAGGCGACGCCGGGCGGCGACGATACGGAAAACTCAGAAGGAGGGGTAACTATGACCGTCAGAGCCAAGAAGCCGCTACCTGCAGTGCCCAAACACCGCCATGGGATCCCATTTACTCAAGTGGCAAAGTTGCCGGTCAACGGAGGCCCGAAGAAGACGCCGCCCAAGGCGCCGCCGCCGAGACGATTCGGAAGAATGAGAGTAGCAGAGCGCCCTCCAGCAGATTCTGCCAGAGAGACGATCCCAGAGCAAGAAGCGTGAACCAGGGATATTTATCCTACCGGTTATCGCTAAACGCCCCAAAGTGGAAGGGGGCATATCAGATTGGGACAATAACAAGGACGTGGCCAGAATCCGAAACGCAAGCTACGAGATCTACATGTGGTGGTGAGCGACATCTATTGCGCTAAAGAAATGTAGTTTCACACCGGCCTTGTGGAGCTTTCGTTGGGCACAGCATTGGGTAGGCGTTCAAGGTCGTTTGGAAGAGAGCAAATCGACGGGAGGCCTCATCACTGTTGTCGAGTATCATGTATTAGCAGTATAATCCTGTATTATATTTTCATGATGGGTAGGGAGGCATACGTATAATACAGTCTGGTGTATGACAACATGTGACGATGGCATCACAGCTGAGGAGCGTTACACCGTGAACATGCCACGCCGCAGCTCAAACGTTGATGCGTGCTTATAAGCCAAGTGTTGTTTCATAAACTTTGCATGGTTCTAGTGGAGACCAGCATTCTAGTGAGCAGGGTTAATTGTTGGAGTGCGCAAAATTAAACGGCTGGTAAGAGTTATGCGGCAGTATTGTTCAACAAGCCATGAGACCGCAGGCGGTGTTCGTTGAATCTGAGACATAAGATACTTATGATAGAGGATGGCAAATCACAACGTCACTGAGCTATTGCAAGATGTCTGGATAGTACCTTGGCAAGGAAGATCGAGACCAGCGATTCGGTGGATCTTCAGAATGCCGAGCCGGATCCGGCGCGCCAAGGTGGCTGCTAGGTCGCCGACGCAACAAGGTGCGACACGGCAGGGGAAATGAATGACGCTGGCTCAGCTGGGTAGGTAATATGAGTCGATGTGATTTTGTGGGAGTGGGATTGTAGCACATCTGGGGATACTGAATAGACTCCATACATAGTAATCAGAGTGACTGAGTAACTGCCGCAGAAGCAGTACGCCAAAGAGAAGAGAGAGGGTCCCCCCGCTGGTGCAAAACACCAAACAACCCCAGAGCGCAGATCTGGAGACGGAGATGCCGAGGCCCTGAAGGCCAGCCAGCGTACATGGACACATTGACGCACTACATAGTACTAAGTAGGGGTTTCTGCCAGGCCCCAGTGAGGATCGTGGCGGAGCAACTGAAGCAGGTGTGCGAGGGATGACGATCGTCGACGCCCGCAGCAAGCAGGTGAGGGCATCGCCAGGCGCCTCGGGAGGAAGAAGCGCCGAGGGTGGTGCTAAATGTAATAGTAGGTAAAGACCTTGGGAGCGGGACATGTTGGTGGCGTCTGTTGACGTCATCGGTGGGAATGCGCTGAAAGGTGGGAAAACTGGGCCGCAACTAGCTGCAGTTGCGGGTTTCGTTCGCAGAGACATTCCCGTGTAAGTGCGTGTGCTTGGGAACCCTTGGCACAGGCGAGAAGGTGTCGTAGTACCGGTACCGTGATGGACTGAATGACTTTTTGGTTTTTTCAGGTGTTAAGTTGCTGGCTAGATTTCAGGGCTTCACCATCCTTTTTGAGATCATCGTCGTCTTATTCCCCTCCATTCCATTCCCCTTCTCTTCTTTTCCCTTTTCTCTTTCTACCATTCATATACCTCTATCAGTCTCTTTAGTTTCCACAGTGAGCAAACACCAAGGTAACAAGGTACTCGTTACTTCTTACTCGTCTCTCTGGGATCTTCCCTCAAGCTATTTCCCGTCTTTGCGCCGTCCATTCTGTGGCACCGGCGTCATCCCGCTCCCCATACTCCGTGTCATCATCACCCGCACGAGCCCAAGCTCAAGTCCAGCCCAGTCCAGTTAAGCCCGAAGTGGAGAACTGTGAAGAGAAGAGGAGCGGCAAAGTACATGCCTCGAATCTTCCTTTGTCTCGGACCAAACCTAACATCTCCATCCCCCAATAGCAGCAGAAACCGTCTACCGCGTCCACTCCGTTCGTTCTAGCGGAGTGGCTTCTGAGAAGGGGGGGCTTTTGCGCTAACCACGCAGTGGAGTTACAGTGGGCTGTCTCTCAGACAGTTCTACCTCTAGCGCTGTTCCTCAGGGAGACAGGACGCCCCCTCTTGTGCCTACTAGCTAGCAGCCAACCTACCAGGGTACCTACTGCACTGTAGGTACGTACGTGTGCGCCCATTGCGTCAACACCATTCATCCCGTCCGCCCATCACCTCGAAGTCTACCCTCCACTTGGATCTTGGTTGCGCACATCTCACACGCACGGCAATCACACGCCCGGCGACACCCCCTCCTTTCCTTCCCTCATCACTCATTCGTCTTCTTCGCTAACTCTGACGGAGCCATCCTTTCCCTACGTCTTCGCTCGCTAGCTGCCAGGCCGGAGGGCACATAGCGCCACCTCCGCAATGGATCTCCCTCCGTCACAATCTCATCCCAAGTCGCACGCTCAGGCTCAGACTCTCCCTCACCACCATCCCTCGTCGGCTCCTCAAAACGCCTACTATCCATATTCATATCCTCATTCGCCTTCCCCAGCTTCGTCGTCCGCAGCCGACCATCAGCGCACCACCGCCGCCAACACCGCCGCCAATACCGCTGCCAACGCCCACTCGAACTCGCGCCCCCGCTACGACGACGACTCGGCCAACAACAGCTACAATCACTCCCTCGTCGTGCCGCAGCCGCAACATCCACAGACCATCGGCCGCTTCACTGAGGAATGGGGCGCCTCCCAGCGTGGTTCCTCCATCGTTGACGGCCATTTCGGCTCCAGCTCCAACATGCAGCGTGCAGCCTCGGTCCACAGCTTCAATACGGGCGACGACCAGCAGTTGCCCGTCCGCAGCAACACTCTCAAGAAGAAGAACTCGCTACGGCGCAATGGCAGCCTCAAGCGCAGCGGCAGCCGTCGTAGTATGAGGGCTGGCAGCGTCAAGAGCCTAGCGCTGCAGTCCACTTCCGACCCCGATGAGGCCCACAGCGCCTTTCACTGCCCCATACCGACCACAGGCAACCCAACTGACGTCCTTTCAAACCGATTCCAGTGTAAGTCGTCTATCTCAACTCTTCGACATCATGCCAAGCTAACCCCCCATGTCCAGCTTGGAGAAAGGTTCTCAAGGACCTGATCGCATACTTCAGGGAGATTCAGTCGCATTACGAAAACCGCTCCAAGTCGCTCCTCAAGCTCGCCAATGTTTCCAACAACATATCCACCCCGCCTGGCTTTCTAACCACTGCCGGCATCGATGACGCCCTCCAGTTTCTCCGCATCTACAACAAGAATGCCATCCTCGAGGCCAACAAGGCCAAGGAGATTGAAGAGGACGTCATACTTGCTCTAACTGGCCTTCGAAGCGACCTGCAGCAAAAGATTAAGGAGATCAAGAACCTGTCGGGCGACTTTAAGAACACGGTTGAAAAGGAAATGGACAATACTCGCAAGACCGTGAGAACTCTCAGTGATGTTCTGAGCAAAAATGAGGTTGACGAGTCCTCAACAACGGGCAAACAAGACCCATACCTTCTACGGCTAGCAGTCGACCGCCAGGTTGAGCGCCAGCTTGATGAAGAGAACTACCTCCACCAGGTATGCGTTTATGGCCTCTCCCACTGCAAACTCGTAATTTCCTCCCTCTAACTTCACTCAGGCATATCTTAACCTCGAAAACTCAGGAAGAGAGCTAGAGTCCATCGTGGTTGGTGAAATACAGAAGGCATACAACGCTTATGCTGGAATCCTCAAGCGCGAAGCCGATAACGCATACAGCGTCCTCGGAGATCTTCGGGAGGGACCGATTTCAATGCCCAAAGACCACGAATGGATCAACTTTGTGACAAACGACAACCAATTCGTCGACCCTACCATCCCCCTTAGGGCTGCTGATCAAATTCACTACCCGGGTCAAGACCACGAGGCCGCGCAAGAGATCCGAGCCGGACTACTGGAGCGCAAGAGCAAGTATCTCAAAAGTTACACGGCCGGCTGGTAAGTTCTCCTCAGTTTGGTCTCTCACGTCTCTGCTGACCTAGCTTGCAAGGTATGTTCTTTCTGCAACTCATCTCCACGAATTCAAATCAGCGGACAAGGCGCAAGCGCCAGTCATGTCTCTCTACTTGCCAGAGCAAAAACTAGGATCCCACTCGAGCGAAGGAGGCTCATCGAACAAGTTCATCCTCAAGGGCCGACAGACCGGCTCGATGCATCGCGGACACACTTGGGTATTCCGTGCCGAAAGCCACGATACCATGATGGCTTGGTACGAAGATATCAAGGCTCTCACCGAGAAGACCCCTGAGGAGCGCAGCCAGTTCGTGCGCAGCCATTCGCGGAGCCTAAGCCGCTCGTCACGTCGATCAGTTAGCAGCGATGGACTACTTGACGAGGACGACGAGGAGCCCTTCTCCGCTGAATCGGAAGTTTATACCAATTCGGGAGCGCGGCAGCACGACACCACACCCCGGCGATCTCAAGCAGGTGGGCGGTTCCCATCTGATATCCAAGTCAATGCGCAACGTGGCTTACAGGCCTCTCATTCGCCTTCTAGTGTAAGCTCTGGCTTCCAGGACCATCGGACGGACCCCGCGGCACTGGCTGCCACAGGCGCTCCACCCGGACCGGCCACTGGAGCAGACCGACAGGACCAGACCAATACCCTCGGCTACGGTTCCACCGAGAGAACGCCCATGGACGAGGTACCATCGAATGCCGCCATCGCCAACCAGAAGGCTCATTACGATGGTGTAAACCCATACACGAGTGAACCGGTTCAACCCTCGGAAGCAGTGCAACAGCATCAAAACAAAGACTACTTCGTCCCCATCGTCATGACTAGGGAGAACCAAGAACCTACCTCAGAGTTTCCTAACACCGATGGTCAGCATGATAAGTCGTACCAGAACACACAGGACACCCAAGGATTCAATCAATACAACGATGTGGTTGCCGCCGAGCAATTTCACCAGCAGCGTTCTCAAGAGCCACAGGTCAATGGTGTTGCCGGTAGGAAAGCCACAAATGCGATGACAGCCAATTTCGAAGGGTTCCCCGTTCTAGGTGGCCCAGTCAACACAAACGAGACTGCATCTGCTTCTG
This sequence comes from Dactylonectria alcacerensis, assembly GCA_029931735.1. Lineage (NCBI taxonomy): Eukaryota > Fungi > Ascomycota > Sordariomycetes > Hypocreales > Nectriaceae > Dactylonectria > Dactylonectria alcacerensis. The sequence goes on along the minus strand of JAPMUZ010000003.1, from coordinate 4,144,498 downwards.
AGCACGGGCTGTTGATGGACGATACCGACGATGAGAAGTTCACGCCAGTTCGACCGACGGACCAGACATCTAGGAAAGAGAGCGTCCAGACCATCTCGAACCTGCACATCCCAGGAGGGTACCCTAAGGGTACTCCAGTCTAAGATGCTTGGCTGACCAAGTCGATTTTCGTTTATATATCCAACATCCATTGCAACTGTGTTTTTATTTTCTTATCGTTCCCATGTATATAAGGTGGAGGAGCGGCGGTTCAAAACCAGGTCAGGACCTGTCAAGAGACAGCAGGGCGTTCGTTACGACAGTGTTGTGGTGTATCATTCGTTAAGTTTTTAGTTGGGTATGTTCGATTCTTAGTCACCTCCCGAGGCGACTCTTGGCAAATGAAAAGTATTGCCTTTGGATAGATTGGCCAGTGTCGTATCCTTTGATTTGCATTTATTTTAACGCTCGAAAAATGACGAAATTGTTCCCGATTGTGTATCATCTGGCGTCATTTGATTGCGAAGTTGTTCTCAGCCTCATGTCTTGAAGCCTGACAATCAAAGTGCAGGGTAAGCATTGCTCAGCTTCAGAACACTCCCCCAGCTTTGCATTTCATGCTGAAATTTGAAGTCAATTATGGAGGTTATGGGAGGTGAAACGCCTCCTCAGTGATGAGTCAGAATAATCGTTGAGAATTCATAACCTTGGGAGTGCGTGGAGTTGTCATCCGGACTTTGAGGACAAAAACGACGAGAGAGACCCACCAGACATGCCCGAGTCCGTGCCGTCTCGCGGGCTAAACCCGGGGCGGCACATCTTCGGGATGCATTCTCCATTGGTGAAGTTGCGGTGATTTTTCGGAAGGTGCCGCCGTAGATTCACTCCATTCGATGTCATGAGGCGCAGCCTCTTTTCACGGGGCATCCTCCGACCACCAAAACAAATACATCATCGTCCATAGGCTCTATTCGTTTTAGGGCAATATCCTGGAACACGCCCAGTGGCTTACAAGATGTTCAAGCGGATGAGCCGCGCCCATCTCATGAAGCTGCCAACGCCTACCCGGCACGAGCCGGCGATAAAACCGGCGGAAAATACCAGCTTCTCTCAAGGCTTGGCGCCGGAGCAGATTCGGTAGTTTGGCTCGCTACAAAAATCTCAACGTTTGTGACCTGAGATTTCTTCTACCGAACTTGTTTCTGCTCTCAGTTCTATTGCTCCTGAGGCTAATAATAGAGGGTAGCCGCGCGCTGCGAGGACAGCGGTATGTGACGTTGAAAATTGGAGACGGCTCAAGCGCTTTGACGACTGCGGAAGAGGAGCTCCAAGATTTCAACCGCAACCATGGAACCTGGTTATCGGCCTAGCGCCAGGCATTTGCTAGCAAAGCCATCAGGACTTTTGGCGTGCAAGTACCTGGAGGTATCTACCCATGTACGGCTTTTGAGCATGTGCATAAGCCGCATTGGATACTAGGGAGACATCTGAGCGGGGATGGCCTCACTCACTCTCATATTCTGAAGGGTCTCATTCCAAGCGTTTTATGATGCCTTGACTTCCTTCACACTACATGTCGTGTTGTCCACACAGGTAACGATTCCCACCAGCATGCCCTAGCTGGTTCTCACCATCCCGTCAAATGTTGACTCAGTTGCTTCTTAGACCCCCAAGGACATCAATTCATGCTTCCAGTCGACGATTCAGATGCTCTTTAAGTCCTCACGCAAAGTCAGGTCTGAAAGTGCAGGTCACCTGGGAGATCATTCTCGGACATATATCAGCCATGTCCGGAAAGACGTGAACCTCACCACCCTCGGTGAATTTGACCCTATGCTAGTTAAGAAAATGCCATACGAGCATGGTCAAAATGACATGTCTAGAGCATGCGTCTCCCCCGAGGTACTTCTTAAAACAGGGTCGTCCTACCTGCACACATCTGGAATCTTGGCCTACTAGTTGGTGAATTTTCGTGAGCCAGTCATCCAAAAAACCTGACACTATCTAGTTGTGGGACATGATGGCTAGATCTTCTAGACGGAAGCTTGCCTGGTAACAACGAATTATCCGACCTGACATTGTTTGCTCAGATGGTGCGACTCCTGGGACCACCTCCATCAGAGCTTCTTGTATCAGCTGACAGCGAGGTCCTTGTCCGTTTTTTTTTATATCCGAGGTGAGTGGAGATCATATTTGGGAATTTCTGCGTCATTAACAACAATGTAGGGACTTTCAAGTATCCCGAGCTGATTCCCGGAGATGAGTGGAGCTTTTCTCGTAAGATGACGATGCTAGAGGGAGAAGACAAAGCAATGTTCATCAGCTCCGTCAAGGGGATGCTCGCCTGGACGCCAAATAGGAGACCTACTGCCAGAGAGAGTTACTTCATGATCCTTGGCTGAAGTTATAGGTGACGCAAGCTTCGCTGATTCGCTGACGGCTTCAAATTGGAAGCACGACTATGGAAAGAGTTCGGTGATTTCTGGGAGCGAGACTACCCCGCTCAAGTCATCAGAGGAGGCTTCGTTGACCAGTGTTTCAGATTGTTCTGATTTCTCGCACTTCTAACAGGAAGAGGTGTGACACGTTTGAAAGCACGTGGCTTGTGTCAGCGATTTGGCAGCTCTGCCTTCATTGAGGTTCTGCCTCACAGCCACGAGCCGAGACCGAATCGACCCGATGCTATTCAGGGATATGGCCTGTTTCAATACAGGCTGTGCAGGCAAAAAATGCATTCGGCGAGTGGTAGAGCCATGGGGGGAGGACAAAGACGTCGCTTATTCGTTGGTCTGGCAGCTTTGGCTTAAAGTGTTACCGAAATGTTACTAGCGGCCTGCGAGCCAAGGGCACTAACCTTCAGCTCTTCAGCCCTTGAATCCTTAAATCAGCCTCGAGGAACACGGCCGCGTTACGGGTGCGGCCTAGCAAAGACCTAAAAGGTCGCAGTAGCCTGCGTGGCGTTGGCGATTGCTGCATCCTTCCATTGCCGCTATCCTGCCGTTGACATCAGTGGCACATAACTCTGGGTTGGAAACAGTCTCGAAGGCGAGTATCAAGGTCTTGACGTCCTTAGAGCGCCACAAGCGCTTTTACTACAGAACTACACCATGTGGCCGCCTCCTTCGCAGGGGAACTACGCTCCACCTCTGCCTCCACCCTTGCCCCCAAGGAACGGGAGTGCCCCGAATCCTCCACCACTTCCGCCCCGATCGGCACAGTACTCAAGTTCAGCGTATCCCGGCGCCCCCCCGAGTGTATATCAGACATCGCCATACGGGTACCAGGCGGTCCCGGTTCCTGTCCAGGCTCCGGCCGCTCCGGCCCAATATTCGGCCCCACCTCCGCAGGCTCTTCCGTACTTCCCACCACCGCCCACGGCCCCAGGCAAACCTCCACCGGCTCAGCCTCAGTATAGCCCTCAGCCCCCCTCGTCTTCATTCGGAAGCTATTCTACTGCTCCTGTACATAGTCCCCAGGTGTCGCAGAGTCCAGTTTGGAGTTTTCAACAGCCGGTCTCTTATGCCGCGAGCCAGCCGCCAATGACCCAGGTCTCTCATCCGCCACCAACACAGTCATACGGCGGCCATTACCCCCCGCCAGCGCCCGTACAGTACAGTCAGGGTCCTCCTCTAGTCAACGCAACTCCCACGGGGCCTCCGCATCAGCCGCAGTATGCTCCCTCAACATCGACGTGTTCCCCTACAACCTATGCACCACCACCACCGCCGCCGCCGCCGGTGTCTACCTCGGCTCCCTCCCAACAGCAGCCGTACGGCTTCGTGAAGCCAGTGGAATATGTTACCCAGCCACCAATTCAACCGCCGCCTGTACCTGTCTTGACTCCTTCGCATCAGCAGCAGCAGCTGCACGGCCTCATGAAACCGCAGCAATATGCTGTTCCGTCACCAATACCGCCGCCGTCTGTGCCTGTCTCGGCTCCCCCCCAACAACAGTCATATGGCTTTGTGAAGCCAGAGCAATACATTGCCCAGCCACCAACACAGACCCCGTCTGTACCTGTGTCTACTCCTTCCCAACAGCGGCCGTATGAATCCGCGAGGCACCAACAATATGGTGCTCCACCACCAATACCGCCACCGTATGTCGCTGTAACATCTCCCTCTCAGCAGCCGCACAGTTCCGTAAGGCCACTGGAGTATACAGTCCCTTCACCTGTGCCGCCGCCGTCCGTGCCTGCCTCGGCTCCTTCTCAACAGCAATCCTACGGCTTGGTGAAGCAGCAGCAATATGTTATTCAGTCACCAATACAGCCGCCGTCTGCGCCTATCTCGACCCCTTCCCTGCCATCGTACAGCTCCAGCTCCGCAAGGCCGCTCGAGTATACGACCCGTCCGCCAGTGCCACCGCCATCTGTTCCTATCTCGGCACTGTCCCAAGAGCAATCGTTTGGCTTCGTGAAGGCACAGGCACATGGGGCTCCTCCACCAGTGCCACCGCCGTCAACACGGCCTCTTATGCCTGACCGGGCTAATGCCGGACAACAACAAGGCCACATCACCGACTCCCCTCCAGCGGTTCCACCCCTTGGTCCTCCAACAAGTCAGCCAGTACCGACGGTCAACGCACAGGATCATTACTATTCTCCAGCCCCGACTGCACATAGACCGGAGGAAACTCAAGGGGCACAGACGACAAGTTCGAATGATCACCCCTATTATCCACCCTTTACCGCACAAAAGCTGGAGCAAAAGCAGGAACAAGAACAAGCTGTACATTCGACAACTCAGAATGATCACTACTATTCCCCACTCCCAACTACACAGAACCTAGAGCAGAAGCATGCCCCACAGGAGACCCAAAGAGTACCTGTAACTTCAAACAGTTCAAACTATAACCCCCCTCCGCCGGATCCAACAATCAAGCAGCAGAACGCGGAAGAAAGTCAGGAAACCGTAACAACCTCCACCGAATACTACCACCCTCCGATTATAAGAGAGTCCCGAACAGAAATGACAGCCTCCACCGGTCATCATGATTATCCACATTCATTTTCCCAAATATCGCAGGAACAGAAAGAGGGCACCCAAGTGACCCAGATCGTTTCAATGCTGCCGGGGAGCTCTTATTACGATCCTCCAATTTCGGAAACATCGCAAGAACCAAAAGAGCGTACTCAAGTGGTCCCGGTCGTTTCAATGTTGCTGGGCAGCTCTTATTACGATCCTCCTTCACTTTCGCAGACTTCGCAAGAACCAAAAGAGGGTATCCAAGTCATTTCAATGTTGCCGGGAAGCTCTTATTACGATCCTCCTCCACCAGGGCCACCAGCTCAAGCCGCAATTCAAACGACAACGTCCAATGATGACTACTATCGCCCGCCCCCACAAGCTCCCATTTCGCAACAACAGATTACCCAGGATATTCGGAAGCCACCAGCAGCCTCGAACAGTCACTATTATCACGCGCCGTCGCAAAATTCAGCGCCGCAGAAGCAGGCGGTAGAACAGCCAAACCTAGTGACAGCTTCTAGTACTAGCTATGGCAGTGCACCTCCACCTTTAGTGACGGAAACAGGCGAGCCATCACAACAAACCATTCCACAGGATCCCCTTACGGTGCTCTCGGCTCAGATGAATACCCTCAACGTGCGAGTTGAGGGGCATGATGAACTTCCGCAGGGCGGCAGAGCAGTGATGGAAGACGATGGACCACGACCACCAGCAGCAATCAAAGCCACCGGAACCCCCAGTGATGTTGTCATTTACTGCCCCAAAACAAGAGGTGTGGAATATTCACTCTACTGGTACCACCTGGCAGATGTCCCCGAGTATCTGATCTGTACTCGATGTCATGCCGATCACATCGAAGGCACTTCTCTGGCAAGCCAAGTTGAGCGAGTGAAACGGCCTGACGGGGTCGTATCTAAATGCAGCTTCTGGTATCCGCGCGTGAAGGAGGTCCTATGGCCCCAGGCTGTTCAGAACAATGACATGGGTCCTCTGCGTGACTTCATGAAGAAGCGCCTGAGCATCCCTTCTTGCGCTGGCAGAGCTGTTGTAAAGGGCGCCGATGGTATAAAGTGGTACGGCATGAAGGAGAACGAAATCAACGGTTTGATAGGATGCGAGGCCTGCTACGAGGACCATGTGGCGGGCACCGCATTTCAGGACAACTTTACACAGTACCGAGAACAAGGCGCGGACGACCCGTGGGTTTGCGACCTGGCTCTTCCGTACTTGTCGAGTGCTGTGCTTAAGATGGCAAAGGAAGACGACTGGACTGGGTTTGTAGAGGCGGCGAACCGCCGGCTCCTGTTGCCACTTTGCGAAGGCAAGTCTATTCGAATCAGCGCTGTCAACTGGTACTTGACACGCCGTACGATAGACGAGTTGCACATCTGCGAAGCCTGCTACCTGGACAAACTGGCCTTGACACGGTTTGGGGACGAGTTTGAGGTTCATGTCCCAGCTCAAGGCTTAGACAACTGGATAGCTAATTTCGGCCGGGAGTGGACCTGCAATTTGTCAAATGGGAATATCCCAATGTCGGTCACTCTAGACTTGGCCATCTACCGGCGAGACTTCAACGTCTTTTGGAATGCGGCTAAAGTCATCACTAGCCTGGTCCCTTGCACAGCTAACGGCATCATCCGGGGCAATTGGTGGACGTTGGTCGGTGGTTGCGATGGGCTGAGCGTGTGCGAGGCGTGCCACGCGGGTATATTACTGACAACAAGTCTCGACCAGTTCTTCGAGCCGGTGGAGCGCGATCGCGAGGCGACCATTATATGCACCTTTTGCGCCGCGAGCCCACGCTTCACCCAGTTCATCAACAAGTTATCCGAGGCCGAGGACCGGAGAGTCTTTAGCTACTACGCGGACTTCGTCAAGCGGCTCGCAGGAGTCCCAACTTGTCCGGGAATCGGGTTTCGGAAAGAGGGACTCTGGTGGGGGTACCCCGAGGCCTTGGCCTGCAATGACTGCTTTATGACCTTCGTCATCGACACGCCGCTCGGCGACTCGGTGCCGGTCAAGGCAGTGTCTGACGAGCGACCCTTGTGCTGCCAGATGTGGTCGCCGCGGATGCGCAATATGTGGCTTCAGGCCTGCGAAGCGGGAGTCCCTGGGCCGGACGAGTCTACGGCGGCGTTGGACGAGTTCCGGGCGTTTGGAAAGCGGCGGATGGAGGTGTACAACGAGGTCATGCCGCAGATTGAGTTCATCAAGGGGATGAGGGAGATTAAGATGATGAATGCCATGAACCAAGGCATGCTGAGCGTCATGTACAGCGGAATGAACAGCTTCGCGGCCGTGTCTGGTACGACGGACGGCAACTTGCACGGCAACAGCTCGCTGGGCTGGTATGAGACGGAGCACGGCGCAACGAGCGCGCAGATGCGCAATAACATGCAGGCTGGCATGGCGGATGCGAATCGTGCGGATGATTGGGTGCGGTTGGCACAGCTGACAACTATTTGGAAAGAGGTCGAGTGATTTCTTTTGGCAGTCCCGTCAGGAGTAGCAATGCATTTCTCTTCTTGTCGACATGACAAGTCATGTTGAGTAGTCATGATGAGTCCTGGGAATGTCGCGGTAGATGTCACTTTGGTATGAATCCATAATCTCTGGCTTCTGTTCGGTTGATTGGGGTTAAAACAATTGGACAGTTCCTCCCACGAGTGCGAATTAAAGAAACGAATGAATGAATGGTTTCATCACAAAGAGTGGACGAGCTCTATGTACGTAACTCTTCAAGGTAACTATTCAAAGTATGCCTACCTAGATAGGTACTCATTGAAGTTGGAGAGATAGCTCCACTTAGTTGAGGCGGCCAGCACACCTGAAGAGGAAGGCTGGGACTACTCCAACCCCCACATCGCCAAATAGTTTTTCCGTTCCACAGCTCACCCCGCCAATCGGAGCCCGCAGAAGCTCACCCAGACCCAGAATTCGACCTTGCCTGGCTGGTTTCGAGCCGCCTCCGAAAAATTTCACACAAAAAAGTTCGACGACGGGCCTCACACTGCCGCGAACCCCAACTAGAAGCGGCCCCTCGAACAAACCACCAATTGGCAAGCAAATCGCAAGACCCGCGAAAAGCAGAACCAGCAAACAGTTCAATTGCACTTGAACGCGCCCTTCTCCCTATCCAACAATGTCTTTCCGAGGCGGCTCCCGTGGCCGCGGTGGCTTTGGCGGTCGAGGCGGTGGTAGGTTTCCTCTTCCTCTTCGAAGGCCGCTTTCTTCGTAAAGGCCGCGCGCGCCGAGACGACGACCTGGCGATTGGCTCTGCGACCATCAATTGGCTTGTGTCTGGTACTTTCGAGGCGCACGTCGAGTTCTTGCGAGCGAGCGAGCCGTGTGTTGCGAGTTTGGTTTGCTGATTCGAGGGTGCGTGTTCCAGGCCGTGGCGGAGGTTTCCAGCAGCGAGACATGGGCCCGCCTGCTCAGATTCTTGGTATGTCCCTCCATATATATCTCCACGCCCTCATTCTATCTCCCTCTTCTGTCAGAGAAAAAGGCTTCTGCCCCCCCATCCTGGAATCAACTGCTAACCTGCCCGCGTCGCAGAGATGGGCAAGTTCATCCACGCCTGCGAAGGTGAGATGGTCTGCGAGTCCATCAACCCCAAGGTCCCTCACTTCAACGCCCAGATCTTCCTCGAGAACAAGACGGCCGTCGGCAAGGTCGACGAGGTCCTCGGCCCCATCAACCAGGTCTACTTCACCATCAAGCCCACCGAGGGCATCCAGGCCACCTCCTTCAAGGAGGGTGACAAGTTCTACATCGGCTCTGAGAAGCTCCTGCCCCTCGACAAGTTCCTCCCCAAGCCCAAGCCCGCTCCTGGCGCTCCCAAGCTCAAGCGTGCCGGCGGCGGACGTGGCGGTCCCCGTGGAGGCGGCCGAGGTGGCTTCGGCGGTCGGGGGGGCGGTCGGGGGGGCGGCTTCTCCCGTGGGGGCGGCGGCGGCTTCTCCCGCGGTGGCAGCGGTTTCGGTGGTCGCGGAGGCGGTCGTGGCGGAGGTGGCTTCTCCCGTGGAGGCAGCGGCGGCGGCGGCGGTTTCTCGCGAGGCGGTGGTCGCGGACGAGGTGGCTTCAGCAGGGGTGGCCGTTAAACCGAGACGACCATGGACGAGAAAAGACGGGAGTACGACTACGCTTGTTCAAAGAGACATTTGGGGTTTTCTGGCGTTTAACGGTGGCTTGTGCTTTGGTTGTTCTTTTTTGTCCCCTCGCCCTGGACGCTATGTCCAACCCTGCGACACGGTACGGCATTGGAGTTTGTACAGACACAATGGGTACGTGGATCGAGGAGAGAAATACAAATAGAGTACCCTTTTTCATTTTCACTTGCACCTTTGCGGGGGCACAGTTCCATCTCGATACTGATGAATTGCACATGTTGCTTGATATGCTAACAAACCTCCTCTGGGGTATAAGACCTATTACTAAACAAACAAAACGCAACTCTGGGTATCCAAAAACCCTTTTCCAACCTGCCTAACGCCGAAAAAACGCAACGAAAAGAAGACCCACGGCCAGGACGACGCTTAACCCACCTAGGCCCAAGCCAAGATACTGCGCCGATCGATAACCTTCGAGTGTCGTCGCTCCCTTGTTTCGAATATCCCTCTCTATGACACCTGCCATCCCCAGGCTGATCGAGAGGGCGTATCCAGTCATTGTCGCAGTAAGCCCTCCCGCGAGGCCTTGATGTCCGTGGGGCAAGCTTTGGGCAAGAACACCGACGGTGGCGGGGATAGATGTAACTAGCCCTATGGGCATGATGAAGATGCTGAAGAAGGTGTTGAGCCAATACGACTGCTTCTCTGGTGCTGTGGCCATGAGAATCGAGCTGAGGAGAACAGCAATCGATGACACGACCAAGGCTCCATGCGCCGCGAGCTTCTTGGTCACGAACTGACTGCACACAACAGCTGTGATGATGCCGACCACAAGGAGAGGAATGAAGCCGGAGCTTAATCGGAGAGCGTCCCAACCTCGTAGTACCTCCATGAACTGAATGAGATACCAAACCCATACACCAAAACCAGCCCAACTAGCGGAGATGCACCCAAGGGCGACCGCTGCAGATGCCTGCATTTGTTTGACTGGCACGAGCGGATGGCTGGCTCTTGCTTCGGCAAACACGAAAAGAACAATTAGCACGACGCCGACGGCCAGAAGGACATAGGCCTGAGCGTTAGTGAAGGAGACAATTGGAGCCTGGCTCCAACCTGCGCAGAATATGATCAGCCCAGCAATGCCGCAAATGATACCTAAGATATCGAGACGGTGCAAGAGATTTGCCTTCAGATCATGTATCAAGACATTTCCCCGTGGAAGGATGACCATGCTCAGCGCCGTTGCGGCCAGACACACTGTAGCGAGGGAATAGAATGCCCAAGGCCAGCACGCAAAGTGGCCAAAGAGACTAGTCATGACGGAGCCAAGAACAAATCCTAGAGGAGTAGCCGCATCGAACAACCCCATCACTATCTTTTTGCGTGGACTAGGTGGGTAAGCACGCTGAAGGAGGGCTTGCCCGTTGGGAATGAGCAATGCAGGGCCGATGCCTTGCATGCCTCGGCAGAAGCAGAAGAAGATCGTACACGCTCCGCCGTTGACTTTGATATAGACGCTCAGCCCAGCTAGAAAGCTCCATAGTGCAAACCAGAAATAGCCTAGGACAAAGATGAATTTGTGGCCAAAGATACGGCCGAGTCGGTGTCCGGGGAGAACGAAGGCCCCAGCCCCCAATGCGTAAGCTACCGTATACCAAGCAAGATGTCCTGGAGTCCTCTCTTGCTCGGGGAAAGACTCTGCCACTTGCCGCGCGGGGATGAGGGTCTGGGAAAAGCCAGCCAACGCTAGTACCTGAGCTAGGCAGATGACAACGACGAAGAAGATCTCATTTGTGAAAGAGTGGTTGAACCGAAGCGTTTTGGCACTGGGGTCTAATGGCTTTCTTCGTACTGGGTTAGGAACAAAGGCCTCTTGCTCGGAGCCGGCACGAATATGAGTGACAGTACCAAATCGCCGAGTTTCGGTACCGCAGTCAGGCCTGAGAGGCATGTATTCGTATGTGCCCTCCCTGAACGCATCAAGACGCCTGGTGGCTTGAACGAGACCACCGTCGTTGAAAGCAGCTTCCGATAGCCGTGCGGCCGGGACCGAGTTCGAGTCCGAGAACGGAGTTGGGTCTGAGGTTCTATAACCATCTGATGATCGATATGGGTCTGAGATTGGATACGGATCTGAGACCAGATAGGGATCCGGGGCTGAATATGGGTCAGGAATCGGCTCTGGTTGTCTGATGTGGGGCTGCGGGTAGGCCGTCTGTGGTTGTCCATCGATGACGGGGTCCGGAACATCATAACGGGATGTCGGAGTGTGAGGCGTCACCAGCCGTTCAGGAAGATTCGGGCTTGAGAGACGGATTATATCGTTGGGGATGTGGATCATCATTCGGGCCACTTCCCGCTCAGGCTCAGGCTCCTGCTCAGGCTGAAGGAGGGTATACGATGAACCCGAGTCTGATGTGCGAGCAGAGAGAGGTTCATCCTGTAAAGAGCCGGTTCGATACTGTGGGGTTGACGACCACGATAGGTTGGAGAAGCTCGCCTGCCTCACGGGGCCGTAGTCGATCAATCGTTGTGAGGAGGTGCTGCTGCTGGTGGATGCCCGTGAGTGTGTTCGCGAGAGCGTGTAAGAGCGGGCGGGGGGACCTGGCAAGGCAGCATACTGCTGTTGGTGCAAGTGGTGTCGAAAGGACTCGGTGACAGCAATCATCGTGTTAGCAGCATTCTGCATTGCCGTGTCGGCGTGGGAGCGCTCCCGGTGCGCCTCCGACTTTCCGGAGCCATGTTGTGATGAGGATCGAAGCGGCTCCATAGCTACAACAAAGAGTTGGGTCAAGAGTGGTGAGCAAGCAAGCTCTGGGGCATTAGCACAAAGTGAAGCTCATGAAATCAATGAGCAGGCTAATTTCTTCACAAAAACTTGAGGATAAGAAAAAGAGCGAGAGGGAAAGATCGATCACGGACACCCGCTGACGAAGCGAAGGTGAGGAGAAGACAACATTCTGACCGAGTCAGTTAAGAGGATGGAAAAAGTCGCAAAATCAGCCAAACAAAGGATTGCGGGGGCGGTAGCGGAATAATATCACACGAAAAGAACATCTTGGGTGGGACGGAGACTTTCACGCCTGGGCTGCCAGGCTGACGGGCTTGGCCCGAGAAGCTGGTACAACTCATGATAAGTTGACGGCAGGCATAGTTGGAACTGCGAGACAAGAATAGACTGGGCTGGGCTGAGTACGTCGATGACCCACGCATGCAAGGCACTCGCCTAGCTTACTCGTCCTAGCTTCCGCGCTCCGGACCATCGACGGTAAGCTGTGCTCCCCCACATGAGTGGACTGGAGAGCGGGATCCCGGGGGGAGGCATTGAAGGAACAGCCCTGTTGTCTCAGGGCGAGAGCCGAGATGTGACGGAGGTCGAGAACCAGGGTGGTAGGAAAGAGAGCACGAGAGCAAATGGAGGCAGGATGAGTCGAGTAGGGGTGGTAGACCCGAGGACGGGCGAGTCGGTGGGTGACAATGTACTGGACAAGTGGTGAGGCGCTCGTGGTGAATGAATGGCATGTGGTGATTGCGTGTTAGTGGGAAATTTACAGCGTACTGGTGGTCTCGCGGTTAACTGCTGGTGCCCTGGTTGGCTTGTTGTCCAGTGGCAATCTGGTGATGGCGTTTTGAGGGGTTGGATGCACGATTTGAGGATCGTCATAAGCGCCAGTAATGCCAGTCTGTTCTACCTAGTGTAGGAGGAGTGGATGAGATTACGAAGGTGGAGGAAAAGGAACCTAAGGCACAAAAGAGTAAGTAAACATGACAATGAGAATTGATCCAAAAACAGAAAGAGTGGCTGGGCAGTCTGACGCTGGGAAGGTAGGCGCGAAGGACACCGCCGATCAAACCGGAAGGCGTTCTCAATACTTCATCGCTCATGCATCGTCAACCTTGACTCCAACCTTCACACCGACTAACAAACGAGTCCACCAAAACCGGCCAAGTCTCTGTTCAAACCAATGAAGAAAATCCCTCCTTCAACACAACAATGCGCCCTGCAACCAACAGCGTAACCGCGCCACGATCAATCCTTCCACAGCCGCTGACACTAGGCTGATGGGGGCCAATTGGGGAGGGGGGCCTCAACACCACTGGCTTGCACCTCCATCTCCAACACAGCCTCACTTACTCCCTGCCTCTCTTCGCTTAAGTAATCCACAGCTATTTCGCTAAGAGCTGACCACGGATGACCCCGAACGGAGGAAGAATAGTGCACTAATCCCAAGCACCAGAACGCCTGGCCAGAGCTCTCTGTCCCTCCCCTCGTGGCCGACGCCAACATTGTCACCCCTTGAGGCCCTGGAGCTCCGTCAATAGCGTGTTTCATTGTCACTCACATCGCCGGACCACAAATTCGGCATTCGTGATGGAGCAGACACCATGGCCTTGCTGGACAGGGAGCTCCTTTCCCCGTCGCTTCGGATCGGGTACGGACCATGGACGGAGGCTGATGTTGGTATAAATACAAAGGGAACCTAAGCCTCATGTAGATGTGCACCAGCAAAAGCAGACCGCAAACGGCAAGCAGCAGCTAATAACCAGCTATCCGATATCTGCCTGACGCCTGACGCCACAAACATCTCCGCATCCCACTTCCTTCTCAGTGGCGTGAAGATTTATATCTTCTGCTGTGAATGCCGACGGTGATGAACAATCTAGAGACCAGAACGGTGGTAGGAGAGGGCATGAAACTAAATATCAACCAAGTTACTTTGTGCGTTCGTATTGCACATACCACCAGTCTAACTCAAGATGGCTGCCCAACGCGGGTGCAGTCTGCAGTGTACTCACATCTTGGTGGGGGTGAGCACGATAACATGCCAGCATAATGGAACACCATCTTTAGCCCAAATAACGGTGCGCTGTAGCGACTTCACTGGCCTCATGTGAGAAGTTGGAGCTCTTGCATCGGAAGTGGATCCCTGAGAGCATGTCAAATCCATCAAAACCAAATAGTGTTTACATAATTAGACCCCGAGTTCACCGGGGCGATCCTAACACAAGATCAGCACAAAACTCTTGGCAATACCAGCTGTATCCCAATGGGGTATTTACAACCTACAAGGATGTGTGACATCAGGAAACATAGATCTTGATGAGGCTCTTGGCATCATACTAAAGCCGTACGAACGCTCCTCATAGTATCCATGATGAAGGCATGGATATAGCAGTACCGGGAACGACTAGGAGAAAATACTCTATCTACAGTGATGGGAATGGAAGCAACTCAGCTGTTCCAGGTACCGTTACGAAACGCAGGTTCAATAACCAAATTCAGGGCTGGAATTAAAGCGTCCGACCTTTGTACCGCAAAGCTTCAAACGCAAGAACAAGGTACTTAGGCACAAAAGGCCACGTTATGGGCACAAGGAAGAATACATGGTCGATGGGAACCGTACGAAAGAAAGAAAAAGGGTTGCTTCGAGGCCAATGTTAAGCTGACTTCGTGTATCGTCTAGCTCTTGTTCCCGCGAGCAGGCATCGTCTGGTCTAAGCGATACGGAGCCAGCTTAATCCAAGAAGCCCCAAGTTTCCTTCTCGAGTAACCCATGGATACCTGGAGTATGATCACTCGCTTTCGCAAACGATGGAATGGCCGGTGAATGAATGGGGTATCATGAACTACCTTTTGTTAAGATGAGCTGCGTGAATCATGACCTGTCCAAGTACAGTATATCGCCCAATCACGCGAGGAATGATGTCTCCGTCCCATGCGCTGATATTCTTTTTTGCCTTGAACATCATCTTCCCTTCCACCTCATTTTTCCTCCTCAACGTGTGTTACCAGTCCTGCCAAAGAGTTGGGAGCACCAAGATCCCGGGGTCTGTTTCACCTGTTTCACTCTTTGCGAGAATGTTCGGATCACCGTCCTCTTGTCCCATTCCCTCCCATGTTGAACAGTCCCGGACCCTTGATTCTCAAGGCTTAGGAATGTGGATAGTCTTGCTGGTCATAAGGCAGCCATGGATGACAAACAGGGCAACAACGGGGTGAAACTCGAGAGCGGTTCCCTGGAGCCAGACGCCCAGAGGCAAATCTTGGAGGATCCAGCGCTGGGAGACCCAGTAGGCCATGATGGCGTCCATACCCAGAGAGGTAGGAATAGGAGTGCCTTCGAAATATTGGCTCTTGCCCGTGGCATCCTTGGGGAGAGAGGATACGGTGACGTTGAAGCGAGCGAGGCGCGTAAGGCCACAAAGAACGAAGAAGGTAAGCGCGACAGTATCGGCGGTGGAGCGGAAGCCAATGGTGAATGCAACCATGGCGGGGGCAACACCAAAGGAGATCTACGTCATAGACACAAATTAGCAGTTGGACAAGGAAGAATCGCTTCGAGTGTTCAGCAGAATAACCATACCAAGTCAGCGAGGGAGTCCAACTCCTGGCCCATGAGACTGCTCTTTTTTCTCCATCGCGCTACCTTGCCGTCGAGGAAATCGAAGAATAGGCCAAAGGGCAAGAAAGCTAGGGCGAGGTACACCTTGTCGAGCGATTCGGGGTCGCCAAGGCAGTATCGTAGGGACGTGAAGATGGACATGACACCGCAAAAGCCTAGAACAACGTTAGTTGGCCCATTGAACTAATCGACGCCATTTCGCGACTCTCGAGGGGTGGTTTACCATTCATAAGTGTGATCGAGTCCGCGAGGTGCAAGGCCCTAATGAGGGAAAAATGGCCAACGTCCGACGACAGTAGAGTCTTCTGCTTGTCAATGGCTAGAGATTTGATGTGTTAGCTACCAAGTGAACCGTAGGCACATGTTGCGCCCATCTGCAAGGCGCGCAGGCGCAAGCACGCCTCTCTGGCGACTCACCAGGGTTGGAGGACGAGATGTCCTTGGTGATGTTTCCGTTAGACCCCATGGTGCTGCTTCGTCTCGACATAGCTGGGCTAGACGCGCAGGAGGATGTGTTTGGAGGAAGGAGAAGACGGAAACTGGTGGAATAGAGCGAAGAGAAGCTCAACACTTTCGGGAGCGCAGCGGGAATATGATGTACGTCTCGGCCTCTAAGTAGTGGTTGGTGGTCGGTGCCAAGGCGGATTCTTTCGATGATGCAGTGGGTGTCGACGACGTCAACAAGGGAGGCGAAGCGAGAAGATGTTCTGCAGAAGAGAAATGCACGACGAATTCGCCAGAGCAGGTGCGGAGAGAAACCCAACAAAACAAGGCGGAGCCAGAAGCAGGAGCAGGCAGGTCGCAGTTGCGGTTGGTGGTTGGTTTTGGGAAACGGGGACGTGCAACGAGCAACTCTTGCCTTCCTTCAGAGCACATGCCGTCATCGTGTGCGCGCGCTACTCCGGGTTTCGCTTAGCGTCTGGTGGTGTTTTCACGTGATGGCTGCGCATTTGCCGCCAGGGCGACTCCGTCATAGACATGTGGCTGAGGCGGCTGGTCCGTGTGGCCCCTCCGCGTGGTTACATGCGGACGGCACGGGATTAGCCAGTGTGACCGTTTCTACGTTGACAAGCTGTCCGTTACGATGCCGATACCGAATACGATGTTTTGACAGGACAAGCTCGACAACGGCCTTAAATAGCTCCGTATTCCCAGTTATGAACTTGGATGCGGTGAGGGAACTGAAGTTGAATATTAGGCTCACTGTTGCTGATGGGCGGCGACTAAAATGTGGTGCTCTTAAGTTGCTTGCAAGATGCAGATGAAGATGAAGTTAAGGGATGGATGGCGGGCTGCGTCGACTCGACATCTTGCAGCCACACAAAATACTTCATATTAACGGATGATTCCTCATATACATCGCCGTCCACGCAGCCACGTGTCCCATCTGCATACCTATGTACGTCCAATGCCTTACCCTGTCCTATTTTGCTGTGCCTTCGCTATTGCTTTGCGTGATAATCGTCAACATAAGTCGACTGCCAAAACTCCACCAGTCCAATGTCCAGAGAGCCCTGAAGGGGAAAACATATTACCGTCAGGGGGAAACTCAAGAAGAAATGTACCTCCAAGTCCATCATTGATGGATGCCCTCGAATATGCACGCAGCAAGATTACCGCCGCTTCATGACCCAAAGAAAAACAAGAAGAAAAAAAAGTCTCCTGCATGCCATGGTTGATCTACCAGCATTTACGCTATGCGATGTCTGTCCATGCGACTTTCGCGTCGGCACCTGATTACATATCCGCCAAGTCTTTCGATGTTAGTCTTTGAGTTCTGTTCAGGTGTTGTGTGTAGAGAGTGCTTAGAACAAGTAACTGTTTCCCGTCTTGCTCATCGTGAGATGAGAACCGAAAAGCCATCGAGCCAAGGGCCACAAGAGCCTGACACACCGCAAATGTTGTATCCTCGAGGGGGTATTAAAGTGTGCCTATTTTTGTCATCAGTTTAACTGGCATTCTGGTCCAAGGAGATTAACTCACGCTTCCCCTCCATGCGCATTCCCATATATGGGTGACTTGCGCCCAAGACTAGTCAAGATTTGCACTCCATCGATCCAGAAACCAGACCGCACCAGGAAACCACTAATATACTCGCCACGTCGGACATCTAGAGGAAGGCATGTTAGTTACGAGAGTCGCGGTGACACTGCATCCAAATAGTTAGGAGATACTTACCGAATTCAAAGACGTCAGTGTCACCACCCCTTTTTCCAAATAATTGTGTCGACTCATCATCATATACAAACTCCAATCCGTCAACGGCTGATCCGTGGTACACCGTCACTCGTGAAAGAACGCGGCCCTGCTTCTCGGCGCTGGTGAAAATTGTTTCGATCGTACTGCTGCCCTCCATCTGCGAACTCCCCAGCTTCTTGCACCGAAACGCAGTCTTGCCGTTCGACAGCTTCACAGCCGATTGCTTGGAAGCAAATTTCTTGAAGTCGTCAATATTCAGCGACCCACCTGCGTGCGACTTGATGGAGACCCTGATGCGGCCCTTCTTCTTATTATCTGGCAACCTAGCACGCAGCTCCTGCTCATTGAGTGTGATTTGTCGGGGTGGCGGCCCTTGCTCATGTTGATACTCAATCCAAGAGTGGCAAACGTCGTCGCCCTCCTCAAATATCTCCACAAATGAGATGCCTGTGGCTGCCATGACTAGGACGTTGCCTCCTTCGACCGGAAACCCTTGTACACTAGCATCAGGGTTCATGGGAGGGTCGTTCGGGAGGCGGAATGCCGGATGCGCTCGGAAACGCAGGCAATCCAGTCGGTGCCAACCACACTCATCTCCCTGCAAAGCCAGACCACCCTTGGACTTGGTTCGAGTAGAGTAAGCCTCACGGGCGACAAAAGTGCGGTTGAGGACAACATAGTCCCGTAACATGACACCGCTCTCCTGGTGGGGGCATCCGAACAAATGGCCAGTCTCGTGCAGGTGTGCCCCGATGCCAATGTTGGCAGCTTCCCACGAGCTGCCAGCCTCATTACAATCGTTGGCGACATATTTGGTGTCTGTCGGGGTACAGTCTGTAAAAGCCGGTACAACTTCCTCAAAGCTAGTCGGGTAGCTCTGCAAGCAGTGGGACCCGAAGATGGCCAACTGTAGGTTGTTGTCGCCACCACCCAGCGCGGCATGGCCCGTCACAGTCTTCGCAGCCCTATCCCAGTGAGCGTCCAGCAGAAGAAGGGAGACGTAGAGCTTTTGGCCGGGGAGCGGGTTGAAATAGTTCTTGACGGCGGTGGCGGCGATTCCAAAGAGCGCGTCCCTTTCCGTGGCCTTTTCGTTCTGCTGGGCCTTGTTCAGATCTCGAAGCTCGGCAACGGTTTTGTCGCAACGAATGACGTGTATTCTGGCTTCAGACCGCATTGTGCCGTTGTCCCAATCGCGATAGTTGGCGGAGCCTGTCGTCCACTCTTCCTCGAACCGGAACGTGCGTCGACCCAATTTATTTCGTGACATCTGTTCTGAGGTGAACGCTTGCCAAAGGTATGCTGCCATCCGAAACTTTTTCACAGCCGTCTCCAACCCATTTCCTTCTCTCTCAGTGCGGGTGGGCGAAGCATCGAATGTCCCAGGCGAGTCCTTGGCGAGTAGAATGGCAAGCTGCAATGGTGGCGCATTTAAAGTCGGGAGCATGTGAACGGTGATGTAGGACGCGTGAATTGGGTTGGAGCTGCCGCTGTTGGGGAGCTTTGGGCTCGAGAACTCGAAACGGAGCTTGTTGGGCCCGGGTTGGAGGTATACAAGTGACTTGAAGTGGGAGCTGCAGACAGGCCAGCTGATCGGCGGGAAGTTATCGTCGAGTCTAGAAACGGCCACGGTTCCGTCAAGAGTTTGTTGGGCGGGATTGGAGATTGTTCCATAGACGAGAAGAACCTTTTGATACACCTAGAGCGCCATTAGCATATGTTATGAAGTCTGTGAACGTGGCGCCAAGAAGCGGCCGCAGCATATTGTGCCACCAAAGCAGTTCTGGTACGCAGGCTGGCGCATTGACAGGCGGCGCTGCAGGGTCAATTGGAGATAGCGTTGTTGAAGGAGAAAGTTGATGGATGACATACCCATACATTCTCCGAAATGTTGGTTAACCTCGGAGCATATGGCGACACAGGGAGGTTCTGTTTCCCGCTCGTGGAGGGCGCACCTAGCCCTGACATGCCAGATACACTAAATCTGCTGGAGCCAGATGACGAGAGCGGCGGTCGTCCTTGAAGATTCTGAGAGCTGTGACGTTGAGGCGAAGATTGGCGAAGGAACTGTTGATCCTTAACCTGCAGATTGAGAGCTGGGTCGGATTGGTGTGCAATCGATGGCGGCGTGACAGAGCCACTCGAAGGCGTTGTTCCCTGGCTACCGGCGCCATCGCTTGAAGTATCAGTGGAGCGATCGGTTCGGAAGCTGGCCTTTGACCGGCGGCGAAGGTCCTTGAAGTTAAGAAAGGACGGAGCCATGGCCGGCCGCAATTACAAAGCTGTCCTGGTCGAAAGTGTAACCCACGACAGGCGTTTCGTGGGGTGTAGAAGGTGTCGTCGAAGGCGAGGCAGTTGGCTGGCGTCCAGCACGGGATGAAGGAATGAAGAAATAAAACAAAAACCCAGATCTGGATTTGGATTGGCGATAGACGCGCAACAACAATCTTGTGTCGAGGCGTGTTCGCCCAGCTGGTGTACGAAGTGAGAACCTGAGAAGTGGTATGCCTGTGAACCGGGGGCGTGGCTGTGGAGGAGACCCAGGGTGTGTTTGAAGCGAGCGATGAGATGAGGAAGGAGCTGGCCACGGCGACAGCTGACGGGACGGGACGAGTGACAAGTGCTGCACCTGTCAATCAGGCGAGATGTCACAGAAAGGGCAAGAACACAGTCACGAGAAGAACATAGAAGAAGTAAAAAAGAAGGAAAGGGTGAAGGAACGAGAAAGCGGCCCCCCGCGATACCTTGGCAAGATTCGAGCGACCGGAGCCTGTTTCTCTACAACACCCCCCTGGACCGCTGTGGATGGGGGATGACGGGATGACGGGATCATGGTGGATGACAAGACAGGCACAGCCAGGTTACCAGACTACGGCTGCTAGGATGCGCTGCTACTCTGCTAGGGTGGCCAAGGTACTGTACATGCTGCACGCCTATCATAACTCATGCGGACCAAAGTTGCGCTACGATGGCAGAACTGGAGACTGGAAGGTGGAGAGGGAAGCCATTCTGGCGGCTCTTGGAGGGGGAGGAGAGTGGAGCGCCGGGCGGTACTGCGTAATTACTCCAGCACTGAGCGACGTGGGACGGATTCATGAAATACAAGGGAGCAACCATCGATCGAAGGAACTGGATGAGATGGAAGCGCTACGATGATACATGGCAGTAATTAGGCCCCATCACCGCGTTACCCATGTGCTCATTGTGCATGCTTCCTTGACCAAACTAGATAGACTTCTAGAGAAGAACGAATCAACATAAGCCACTATTGAGCACCGAGGTAGGGAAACATACCACTGGGGTCGCTCTCCGCACATCCATCAACTCCCCTCACATCGACTACGGAGCTTTAACACGAGCAGCGATGGGCATCCAACAGGTGAACAATTGGTGGGTTACAGTGGAGAGGGCGCCTCAACCAGCGCCGCAGGTGTCTCCCAAAAAAAAACACGAAACCTTCCGTTTTCCTCGTCCAGCTAAAAAATGATCGCCTAGCACAGCGGTAGATGGATCTTTCAATGGCGGTCGACGAAGAAGCTAGGCTCTACAGTCGGCGAATTTATGAGCGGGGACTGCGGAATACCTGGGTTTTCGATGGATGACGTCGCCCCATTTTAACGGACCTTCTGTGTCCTCCAACGAAATTGCGTTGGAAACACATGTGTCTATCAGTGCCTCCGTGCTTGAATCAGGGACTCGGGCGAGAGAAGCAACAGAGAGAGATACGGACTCATGTTGGGGACATCTGCGGGCAACAGGCAGGTTAACGGGACACCCATTGGACGGCTAGGTCACATATTTCGTTTCAGAAAAACGTCTGTTCTTTTATCCAAGGCCGACGGATGATCCCAACAGCGAGAAAGATCCACGGGGACGTCATTCAGGATCGGGCAGTGCTATGTTGGCTAATGCCCCTTTCTAGCTCCCTTGAATCAAGCAGTACGAAAAAGCCACAGGGAGGGACGGTGTGATTAGTGTTGTGAAGATTATCTCAAATACAACCTGTGACAGGTACGTATGGAGAAGTAATGACTTGGTTCTCAGACATTACTCTGCCCTGCAACAGTGCAGTCAGTACAGTACTTGCCCCCGTTGTTTGCGCCGCCACCCTCTCCTCGATATCGACGGCTCGAGGTCCAGATGCCAGTGGGCTTTTTCTTACCAACAACAACGCTAGCAGTTTGATAGAACAACCACCACCGGCACTAGATACACAACGCCAGCGAAAACTACATGCCGACCTGCAGAATGTATCGCGGGGATACGAACTCTTTCGTCGGTGCTAGGCCTAGTTAAGGTACTTGTGTTTGGACACGTATTAAAGTACTTGTACAATCAGTAGAGCGGGTTATCTAGCGGCATGGTCGCTGCAGATTGGATGAAAATAGGATTGTTGGTCGCCAGATTGTGTGGTGGGATTGATGGATACGGACACTTGCCATTGTTGGCTGACAGAGGCGGCTGACGACGACTGCACATGGATTGCTTCAGCTCTCTCCATTCCAGAATTTCTTAGAGCTGAAAACGTGGGGCTGAACAAAGAAAGCTCATCCTCACATACCTTAAGCTACGTGACCTAAGGTATCGGCACTAATTGCCTCCATCCATTCAAGAAATTCCAAACCAGGCAGCTCTTCGTACCAAGCTCAATCTTTTTTGCTTGTCTGTTTCGTTGCAACCGCAACATGCTGTGTGTAACACGTTTATCATCGGGATGCTTACTTCCATGCTTGCAACCATTGCTCCACTCACATCCCACTCTGGCCCACGTCCGAACCCAGCCAGTCAAGGCCAGCCCACTTCCCGAACGGTGATCTCACGACGGAGAAGATCCTGGAGCACCTAATTAGAGCCTGCGAACCGTCATTTCCCTGATTTGCGTTGAAACTGCCGTGCCTCTGTGCAGTATCCATGGTCTCTTTACCTCGAACCGTTCCGTTCAGTCTTCCTTATCTTTGACCCAGCATATCCGTTTTGTCGTTGGGGCCCCGATGTGGTGGGCAATTGGCACAATAGGCCAGGGGGAAAGGTGGTAAGGCGAGGGAGTCGTCATCAGTGGCCAACGTCCGCCGCCAGCATGGTTGATACATGGAGCAACACGAGCTTCCTCGGTCGTGTTCCCGGGCCAAAACGACCTATTCGTACACCCGCTGGCTGATCCTGCTACTCCCGCCCCCAGGCATTGATCCATACCTTGATCTCTTCCTTGCCGAACCTTTGTCTCCAAGCTTCCCCTCCTGTTGCCTTCATTCCGACTCCCCGTCCGTCGGCGGAGTGAGCAATAGCTTTACCCACTCTTTGCCCGTCTATGGTAGCTTCTTGATGGTGAAATACGTCAACGAAAGCATGATATACTGTGCACTTGGTAAATGTTTGGTGGTCAGATATGCCAGTATACGAGGAAGCTCTCTCCAATTGTTAATATGTGCCATTGTTTACTTGCATTGCTGGGCAAACAGATTGAATACACACAGCAAAGTCGGCACCAGCTCTTAGCTATCTACCATGTACGGAGCACAATGTGCTACGAGCAGATGGTCGCCAACAAAACTATTTGCGGCTAATGGAGTGTGGCTGAAAAGGGAGCTCTGCCTCATTTTGTTTGTCGCTTGTCCAGATGAGCACCAGCTCCGCCCGAAAACGCCGCCCAGATCTGGCAGACGGCAACTTTAGCCTCTTTGAGAGGGTTCACTAGTATGAATGTATCCCGAGATCAATTGATCTTATGTACTAGTGATGAATAACTGATGATGGTGATGTTCAAGCCCCAGTCACCAGCTCGTCCAAGTGTCGCATCTTGTTTGAAGGACGACTGAGCCCAATCTGGCGGCCATGCCAACATTTTCGATAGTAGCAGCTTGCCGCTAGCCGTAGCGAGCCATCTTCCCTGCTCAGAAGAGGGAAAACCAAGGCAGAGAGATACTCATTGCAGGGAGTAGACCATGGCCAACTTGAAGTAACATGTCGCGGAAGAGGAGGGGAAGCTTGGTTATTGCTATGGCTAGCTTAGTGAACTGGTGGAGAAGAGAAAAAAAGGATGCCAGATTTCAAGCTGGAGTATCAAATCCACCCAATTGCCAATTGCCATGATATGATGGACGATGGTGGCCGATTGGCGTGCCTTGCATCGTGGTCATGGATGGAGCCAGCACATCATCTTGCGCGTGAGCGAAATGGTCATGACCAAGAAGATGGGCTGAATTGCCCATTTAGGGAATGGATGAGGGACAATGGGGACAGGGGCAGGCGATTCGATCGATCTCGAGGTCGACGATTGGGTCTGGAGGGTCTGTTATCTGCATTTCAGCTGAGAACAAAGAGCAGGCCCCATGAATAGCCAACCAACAGAAGAGCGGGTAGAGGTCGGGGATGCCCGTGATCAGCCAGCCAGTCTGCCAGCTAGAATAGAACAAAGAGCCGGTTGTCCACGGAAAACCCAGACAGGAAGAGACAGCCCCTTGTTCCAACCGGCTTTGGTTCGAGCCGATTTGGATGGACCCGGCTGCCGCTGGGCCAACGGCCATGGAACTCGGAAAAGACGGGGAAGTCGCCTGGGCTTGCGGGAGGGTTCGGTGAGAGCGCTGAGGAATTTTTAGTGGTTGTGACACCGTCCTCAGGCGCTGTAGCGTAGCCCTGTAGCAGTCCCTCCCCCCTTTTGTCGGTTGCACGGTCGTCATCATCCAAGCAGCACTCCAAGTGGTCGCAGGCCCCTGTGCCTTATGATTTTGGTCTAGGCCCTGTGTTGCGTTGCCGGTCCAAAGTGCGTGCATGAGTGGGCGAGGTGGTGTCACTCGAGCTTGGCTTGTGTGCTCACTTTTAATCTGGGGGGCCGTTTCCAGAGGAATGCGACCAATTTCGTCTGCTGGTTTTACTGGGAGCTAAGGCGCAACACTCTGATAGCCAGTCAATTTTGGGGGTTCTTCCAAGGCTGACTGAGCTGCCTGGTGCTGATGTGACTCCTGTTTGCTGAATTTCTTCTCCATCCTCTGCTGCTGGTAGGCGCAAACCCCAAGAAGCAGAAAAAAATCCGCTCCGTTCTTTTTGCACGCACGCTCACCACGCACTCCGTTCACTCAACAACCACCAGCAACAACTATCATCGTCCTCGCTGTCGGTCCCCTTTCTAGTCTCTCTCTGTCTCTGCCACTGCCTCTGCCTCTGTCTCTCTTTTTGTCACTCTGTCTCTCACTCACCGTCTTTCAACCCTCACTCTCTGGAACAGGAAACATCGCACTCAGACACGCAGTAAATTCGTCTTGTCCCATTTTCCCCGTGCACCTGGCCAACGTATCACCCGCCTTACGCCGCTTGCATTATTCCATCCGCAGGGGCCGCTGACACCCAAACCCCCCCCCCCCCCCCCGTCGCCAGTCACCAGTGACCCAGTCCGTCGCTCATCCAACTCTCCTTCCCACTTTAGTCTGGGTACTCACTTCGAAAACCTTCTTCACACACCACCTCCGTCTTGACGAGCATCCACTTAGCAACCACCACTCAACAATCCTCCATCGACAATCGATTCCACACGAATAAGACGCAGAAGGAGAAGTCACAAATTAGGAGTTTTTCTCAAGGACGAGGCCATGTCGTCGCCGTGGAAGAAGCAGCCCGAGGACGTCGTCGACTGTGTCCTGAAGCGGGCAGAAGTGAGCAAGGTACGTTCAGGGATGCCAAAACCCCCTCTCGACCCCATTCCGTCCCCGTCCCCATCTTCATCATCGCCGACGGTCTCGTCTCGCTGGGAATACCCCCCAAGTGACAGTTTTGCTAAATCTCCTTTTCACCTCTTCTTAGATTGCGCGCCGTTTACAAAACCGCCTCGCCCTCGCCCAGTTCAAGGCCAAGCATGGCTGGGAAGACCTCACCCTCGACAGCATCGAACCCAAGCTTGAGGAGGAGATCCGACGAAAGCGCCTTACCGAGGGCGATGGCCTTTCTGACTCATCTTCGAGCGCATCCGACCTTCCATACCCCTCTCGCACTCTCATGAGTTCGCCGCTTAAGGCCCCCCTGTTTTCCGACGCTGTCGGCTCCAGCAACGGCGGCACTGGCCACCGCAAGCGCACTTACTTTGCCACCTTCGAAAACATATCTTCAAGCCCCAGCAAACGATTTCGAGGCTCACCAACCGCACACAAGTCATTCAATAATGCTGCCTGGAAGGATATTCACCAGCTGGCCCAGTCATCTCCAATCAAGGCCCGCCGTCAACAGCACTTCACCACCTCGGCCGGCCCGGATGTCTCCTTCTTTCAGCAGCGCCTTATGACCCAGGAGCTTACTTCACCAAACTTCGCTGCCCCCTCAGACGACGATGATGACCTGCTGCCTATCCACTCGTTCAACGTCGGCAATATGCATTCGTCCCCTCCTCGGACTCCACCTATGCGCAGCCGCGGCAACAAACGAAACAAGGACAACGCTGCAC
Organism: Dactylonectria alcacerensis; assembly: GCA_029931735.1. NCBI lineage: Eukaryota > Fungi > Ascomycota > Sordariomycetes > Hypocreales > Nectriaceae > Dactylonectria > Dactylonectria alcacerensis. The sequence goes on along the minus strand of JAPMUZ010000003.1, from coordinate 4,118,409 downwards.
CAAGCGCGAACGGCGGCAAGACAGGTGAGGAGGGCGCGGATCTGCTTCTTTACCTAGCTGCCTCGCCATCTCCAGCCGTCCGAAACACCAAGACACTCATGGAGCCCCCGTCAACTCCTCCACAAAAGAATAGCAAGCTAGACTTGCCATCGTCAATGATGATGACTCCAGGCGGTGGCAACCTCTTCCCTACCACACCCGGACAAGGCTTTGACTTTGCCGACTTCGTCAATATCACACCCAGCCCGGCCCAGAAACCCTGGAAGACGCCGGTCTCTCTAACTACAACCCGAACGCCTCTTAGCGTCGCTCGACGACGACTTACCTTTGAAGGGCCGTTGGCCTAAGTTGACGGTCGAAGAAAAAAAAACCTTGGCCAGCTGGATGGCCATTCAACTTCGTTTCCTTGTGTACATGATACCATGACAGCACATATTGCAGCACGCGCGCGCACATGTCTATTCTATTGTTTCAACTTTTTGTTTATACTCCTAGGGTCCGTCGGGTATTTGACGGCTGTTAGGTTTACTTGCTTGCTTTCAGTGGCGTTGGAATAGACAACCCGGCATCAAGCGGTCGCCTTTAAGAGGCCAAGGGGTTGGCCGAATACATCGGTGAGGAGGGTATTTATTGTTTCATCTGAACGGTGCACACGAGAAGGTGGGGGGGGTGCAAGACAATGGCTACATAATGGTCATGCCAAAGGGGCATCATTACCTTCCCAATATTGGGGTTTTTGGGAGACGATTGGGATGCATAGGCGAACGATTTGAACTTTTTTTTTTGGTTGGTAGATGGACATACTGGTACGCATACACGCCTACATATTTTCTTTGTCTGTCCTGCTTGGAATTGAGGACTTGAGGGTGGAGAGTGAGACGGAGAAAGACGCGCGAGGTTCATTTTACGCGCTGGGGAACGAGATGGGCGCGTGGAGCGCGACTTTTCGCGTCATCTTGCATGTCATTTAATGGGCTAGTAGCCAATCAAAAGTCCCCACTGAACCCTCCTTTCGCGTTGAACATGAGATGTGGGGATGATGTCATGTACGCGTCACACTACTCTGAACCTCGTGCCTCAATGCTAGTGCGCTTAGAGGAACCATTCGTGGTAGGAAACGTGTAAAGTAGGTTGTGATTTGTCCAATCATGTCAATAATTCCTAATCCGTTCGACCTTGTAAGCGAGGTAAGTTTCATCCTGGGTCTTGGATGTGGTCGTGGCAATCTGGTGTTGGACAACTCCTAGGTATCTGATCTAATTGGCTGCCGTGCAACTCTAAGGGATGAGATTGAGTTGCATTAACTGCGAAATGACCCCCCTAGTAGTTTGCCAACATCTTGACCCATCTTGTTTTCCGTGTTGCTTGTGTGATCGCCAAACCCCAATGCCTAAACCGGTCTTCAGCTTCAACTTGCCGTGGTTTCAACGAGTCCAGGGAATCGGCTAGAGGCTGTTAAAGTGCTGAGTAGAAGTGCTCTGATCAGCATCGAAACGACCTCAGCTCGATGCTCGTAGAGGGAACTAATGAGTGTTCGTATTTTGTGTCATCATGTGTGAGGTTTTGTTAGTACTTCATTGGTGGCAAGTCCAGTTCCTGGAACATCACTATCTCAAAAGCAGCGACTTCAGCCACGAAGTTGCCGTCACCCAAGTTTGCTTTAAATAACAGTTCTCAGTAGTTTCTGCCAGTGTCAATCAATATCCTCTTTTCTAAAACGCTACCCATCAATGATGCTACCGCGCATGTGAGCATATGGAATGCGTGAACAAAGGAGTCTCTCATTTCATACCTTATCTAGCAGTGTGCCTTGCCTGCCTCAAATACCATCTTCTTCAAGGACTTCAAGTATTGTATCCGGTGAAGATACACTATTTATTATGTATTCGATAACAATCCGACAGGTCTAGATTCATGTGCATGTGCGGTGGGCAGTTATCCATGTCATATGAGCTGTCCATCCACTTATCACCAACAGCAAGCAAAAGCGATTCCTCTCCACCAGAACAACCGAGCCCAAGGTCATCCCAAAAGGATTCAAGTTGAATGTTAACAGTAGTCTGTTCAATCTTCCCAGTCTTCAAAACGAGGCCACCAAGTCCTCGAATCCTTTGTCTTGGGGTGAGAGCATGGAAGGGAGCTGGCATAGCTAGAACCGCGCAGGGTTAGGCCCAGACTTGAATGGCTAGATACTAAGACGCGGAATCAAGCATTTTTCAAATCCATGAATCTGTGAAACAATTACGGATCTAGATAATAAAATGAGATGGGATTTTGCTGCCCAGATGTCGTTGCCTACGGACACTGCTGACAAGACAAACTCACCAAGCTCCATGTGAGAGAAGAACACCACATGCCCTAAAGCATCAACTTGACCTCTGCCATCATAAGTGATCTTAGGACAAAAGTTACGGATGTTACAGAATAAGTTGTTAGAATATTCGTCTCTCTTTTTTTTAATCCAACAATTCAGTTATTACTTTTTCTATAGAGCAGATAGGTTGGTTTGGTGGAAGAGGCAAATTAAGAGTGGTATTTTTCTTCCCCAGAGGCCAGGGTGTGAACAGTGTTTCAAGATTGGCAGAGCCGATCAAATATTATCATGTACCAGCCAAAAGATGGGGCCCGTGGGAGCCACCCTGGCGTCACAGCTTGAAGAGCAAGTAGGTTCGCAACTTGTAAGAAAGCAGTATCATGTAGCTTTTGTTTCAAGATAGAGTCGTACCGTGGCAGCAATGACTGATCAATTCAGGTCCATTTGCCTTCTTCACGTCTCTCCCGCTCGTCATCCGGCTTCAGCGTTTGTTCTGACATGTTTGTCCTGCAGGACGTGCAACTCGCCCTCACGCGGACGCATCATATTCACCTCATGTTCGCCAAGCTGGCCTTCCAACACCACTCTTACAGGGGTTTGGTCAAAACTACCCGCAGTCCAACAGCCCGTTTACAGATCCAGCTCGGGACACTTGTAAGGGGCTACTCTAGTTGCCCAACTAGCCAGGTAATTCTCCGGCGATGTGGTAAAATACCGTGCGCAGCCAAAACCCCAAAGGGGCGTCGGTAGACAGATGCAACATTTAAATGCGACAGTAACGGTGTGATGTTCCCTTTCTATGACATCTCCGCAACTACCCCTGCCCTTGTACACATGGCCGGTTATAGGCTAACGAGGGAGACGGGACGACACATTCAAGACGACACATCGAAGCCGGCCAGAACAACCCGAAACAATACAACCACAAAGGGCTCAACTCAAAGTGGAAGAAAAGAAAGTGGTATATGGCATGAAGGTAGCCTTGGCTGTCTAGGTTTTATGGAAAGAACGTCATGTCCAGGTTTCGGTTTGTCCTAACTTATGTCCACTGTGACAAGCGAATGTGTCTGTGAGCGCAATTTCATAAGCATTGCCTCGTCGTCTTTTTTCCATCGCCGCCATCTTGCGGGATATCCCTCTATAGTTCTCACTGTGCCAGAAACGCCATATCTCGTCCTTCGTGGGTATTTGCTCCTATGGCAGCGAAGGAATGGCCCCGTTCATGCTAACTCCCCCGTATTGGTATAACCGCTCAGCTCATGCAAGTCTCAAAACCTCCAGCACGCACGTACAGACTACATAGCCTGACCGACACCCGGGGGGCCAATTACACTCCCATCGCTCTCGCTCCTCACATGTCCGATTGGTACATATCCAACAGTGCTATCCCATCTCGAAGAAACCGGTCCCATAGTGCTCCAATTTGTAGGAAAGCCTGGCCCGCTAGCATAACGCGAGGTGAAGCTGTCGCCACGAGTGTGTCCGCTTCCGGGTCTTGGCATGTCGTAAATAGAACTGGCCACAGGAACACGTGGAAGGGGTAGCGTGTTGGTGCCTATCGGGGGTTGGGGTCCGTCGATTTCGAGGTCGAACGGGTTTGAATGCGTCTTGTTGCGCCGTTTCTCAAAGGACTTGTTGGTTACGGCAGAGTCTCGATAAAAGGACTCGGTTTTGGAATGACCACGTCTGGCGGCCTCTTGAGCTCCTAGTCCCATGGACTGTCCTCGTGATCTCTGAACGTCCTGGACGTAGCCAGTCGGTGCCACTTGAGCAGTCGCGGGAGGTGTGATTGAGTTGGAATCGGAGAATGGGTTCTTCGGTTGCAAGGGCGCCGGATAGTATTTTGTCGACGAGGCCATTGACATGGTGTTGGTGTCAGCGAAGGGGTTCGGGCTAAGTGCTCTGTCAGTCCAGCTGCTGACACTGTGGCCGCGGTTCATTCTTCGTTGCTGGGCTTCACGATCCAGCCGGCTTTCATCCATGCTGGGGAAATATGCGGGGCCTGGATAGTTGGCCTGTTCTGCCATGTCCTGGGCAATCAAGTCCTCTGAGCTCGCATCATCAATGGCCCGCGACCACCATCCTGGACGTCCACTGCCTGTGCTTCTGTTACCGTAACCTTCCACCGATGCGTGGCGACTATGGTTAGCAACAGGGTCCAAGAATTGCGAGTTCCCTCGGTTCATATTAACGCCGGTGCTCGAATTGTTTGCTGGCGAGTGGCCGAGCTTCTCACTAAATTTCTTGGGATAGAATGACAAGGCAGCCGCCAGCCTGGTTGATCGAGGAGTAGGTCCCAACGATGCCGTGTCTATCTCGTACTTCTTCTCATCACGGCGACCACCAGGCGGCAGTGAAAGGGGTGTAAGGAGTGTGCTGCGGCGCTTCTTGGATATTCGTCTTCTGAAAAACCATAGCAAGCACATGATGAGCGAGATAGCGGCGACCGCTCCGAAGATGCTTCCCACCAGAACCGGCGTCGATAGTGAGTCGTTGGAGTCCTGGTCTGTGACGCTGATTGCAGTCTCGGAAGCGCTTCCAGTCTGGTCGCTCGCAGCCGTTGCATCAAGGCTAGTTGTCGTTTGACGGCTACCTGGCAAGGTGGCTGTGGTGAAGGTGGACTGCGGGTTGGTGATTCCCGAATCGCTGTCATCAGGGGTCACATTACCAGCCGATCGAGTAGACTGTGGCACAGAGGCAGCTGTTGTTGAATCTGATCGAGTCTGGAACGTCGTCGAAATAGCAGCCAAGGTAGAAGGGTTGGAAGATGCACTGTCTGAGCCGATGACAGCTGTGCTAGTGCCGGGCACGGGCAAAAGGATAGCCTTCTCAACCGATTGCGATGTGACGCCTTCAGGGGCCTCTTGAGTGCTCTCTTGGGCACTCTGTAGGCTGCTCTCTGAGGTTGTTGGCGTAATAGGTTGTTGAGTGGACTCAGTTGCTGGAAATCCTACTGGGGCCGTCGGTGGAGGTCGTGGGTTCTGGCTTCCTCCTATAGCATCAGTAGGCCTGATTGCAAAAAGGGGCGTGTCTGCAGCTGAGATTGAAGAAGTGGAAAGGGTTGTGGAGCTGGTTGTCAGGCTCCAAGTGGACGTTGAAGTCAAGGTTGTGGATGTGGTTGACTCGGACAAAGTTGGTTCAGACGAAGCCATGTCGGTCGGAAAAGATGCTGACACATTTGACGCAAATGCTACCGATGTTGTTGGAACTGGAACGGTAGGTATTGAGCTTAGTATCGAGGAGTGCGCGAACGAGCTTGGCACACTCTGTGACGGATCGGCTATGGGCTCGTCGACAGACTGGACAACTGTTGACGTTGAGTCTGGTGTGACTGTTGGCATCTTCGGGTGCGCAGTAATGGTCGTCGCAATGAGCTTGACCGAGGTCAAGGTCCTCATAAGAGTATATGTCGAGACGGCCATGGTGGGCGTAGTCAAGTCGCTAACATGGGCGTCGTTGTCGTGATTATTGGTCCCGGAGATGTAAGTCAAGAAGTCCCCCAACCGATGAATGTTAAAGGAATGTCGCGATTCCAGTCGCAGAGGAGAGAAGTGGAAGGGATCCAGCCGAACAAACAAGGAAAGGGAACAGGAAGAGTATGAAAACTGATTGAAAGTAAGAGCAAGCTGGAGTCACACTGGGTGTGGCCCGGCCACTTAGACCACGGCGATGATCATGAAGATGCAAAGATGATCCAGTCACCAAAGAGGAAGAGAATGGTGAAGGAAAGACTGCAAGAGGAGAAAGAGACGAAGATGGAAGAGAAGCGAAGAGCCAAATGGACTAGGTGCGTACGACTAGGTACAACGGGGTTTGACGACGGGGCCGAAGGGGGACGAGACTCGGACGAGACCAGACCAGACCAACTCAATCCAATGCGATCCAGTCAAATCCAGCCGGGGTGGCTATGCTATCCATTGTTTTACGCCGATTCCGAATAGAAGAGGTTTGATCCAGGGATGGAGACGAGAGCGTAAAAAGAAGCTCGCGGCAAGACAGGGAGCAGGGCAGACGCAAGGGCAGACACAAGGGGGGGCCCTGTCCTGCGACAGATCTGAAGCATGATACTGTCTCCACGCCGTCGTCGCAAAGGCGGGCACGGGCCTAGAAGCAAGCTAGCGGGAGTCGCAAGGGTAAGGACGGAGTCGCGTTGAAAACCCAAGACGAGCGAGCCCAGACTTCTGGGACGACCTGGCCTGCAGCGTCTTACTACCTAGTAGTTGTCTTGACAGCGGCGGTGGGGATTCTGGGTCGATTCGTGCTTCACGTAGCGAACGCGTGTCGCCGACTGCGGATGGCAGGACGCGGCGGGGCGGAGGCTTGGCTTGCTGGTGTCTTGGTGTTTGTGTTAAAGGTGTTTTAGCGGGTGGTGATTCTGAGGGAGAGAGTCGATATCTGCGACAAACGAAGCAGCGGAACGCTACCTAGATACGAATCGAGGAGGCGCAGAAGCCAGCCATTCCTGTGCACGGTAGGGCAAAGCGCAGCTCGGCGTCGGACGGCACCATCGACATATCTTTGCGGCATCTGAAGCAGGCATAATTTGCAGAGTGGTGATAGGAGTTGGTTCCATCTTTGGGTTGGTGTGGTCAAGTTGCTAGGCTTCCAAGCTTTCCAGGCTGTCAGGCTCTCAGGCTTCCACTGCCCGGTGGTGGCCAGCAACCGTTTTCCGGTCTGTCAGCAGCGCTCACGCTCAAGAGCCACCTGAGACAATTGGCCAAGGTAAGTTAGGAAGCCACGCCAGTCGCCCGGCTGGTGGCACCTCCCCCCGCACGACCTTCCACTGGCACCACATCCAAGGGAGGAACGACCCAAAAAAAAGACAAACAGCCCCGCTCTCCTCGCCTTAATTACTCTGCTCAATGCACAATGCCACCACCACATGAACAACCACACCATCCAATCCCGTGGCCAAGACGACCAGCAAAGGTGGCTGCTGTTTGCCTGTCTTGTCATCATGCCTACACCCTGGTTCCCGGAAGTAATAAATTGTTTGTTTCTCAGCCATGCTTTTGGGGATTAATATGTGACCGCCTGTTTGTTTATCTGATTCGGTCATTCGGTCATGACAGCACAAGTTACGGCTCTATGTGGACGGGAGAAACGCGGCGGAATTGCCATTGATAGTTCGGCCGAGCATTCGTGGGTTGAAGACAATCAGGTAATTTATCTCAACGATGGATCTGAGGCGCAATCCTCATGCTTGGTTAGGCCGTCGCTTTCTTGTCGATGGATCTTCTTCCATGGCACTTATTTACTCACATATGTACCTGCTATGTAGGTACAATTGCAAACCATTCTCCACAGGTATTCGAAGGAACACGATCCATGTCACCTGTCCTCTTGGTCGCAAGCCAAATATTCCTTCGTGATTCCTGTCGCGTCGAGCGGCGTGCCGGATGCTCTGGTTCGACAATCCATCCGTCCGTGTGAGAGTCACCTTGCTTTTTGCGTGCCTGTGCCTGGATCAATCAGTCCATCATCACCAGCAACTCTCCACCGCAACGAACCCGACTCGTCCGGGTCACGCATCTACACAATGCCATGCCTACTTCCACCCTTTCTTGCGCATCACCCATGTCACTTTGGTTAACAGATCACCACACCCGCCAGCTGTGCGTAGCTGACTTGCCTTAGCCATGAGCATCAATGCAACACAAGCTCTCTTCGTTTGTTATCTCAGCACTCAAAAGCAACCGGATAATTCCCTTCTGACTATTCGCGATACAATCAAAAGGTTCACGAAGTGCTTTTATCAACGCACATCCATCACCAACATCCGTCATCAACACTAAACCCGACGTGTTGGTCGGTAACCAAGGACATCCACAAGCCACAACCACCAAATACTCGTCGTTACTCGTCGCCCCATTGATTTTTACCACCAGGTATTCCGTACCATTAGATAAGTACCTAATATAGCCTGTACCCGTGCGATCAACGGCCAGGTCCTCTGCTCCAGCTCGACCGACCAGTGTCGCAAATGAACTCAACCTAAATTAGCTTGTCAAAACCCCTTCAAGACTCTGACAAGCATAATAAGGAGCCAAAACTGACTGTCAAGCTGCCAAAGGTCCAACTCAATAAAACGTGGTAAATCTCTCACTCCTCATCATTCACTGCCAGGTACCTTAAGGTATTATCCAGTGCCTAGTGCTACGTCAATGCAAGCCCAACCAACCCTGACGCGACCATCACGGCCCCGCCCGCCATCCCTCCCGCCCGCTCCGTTCTCCGCTTGTGGCCGTGGCATTGACCAACTGAATTGCTCTTCGCATTCATCGCCTATTCTTGAGTTTGACTCTCTACGCAATTGTCGAGGCCCCTCTCTGCGTCGTCGCCCAAGTTTACTGCCCCCCCTCTTTGACCCTCCTTAGCCCTTCTTGACGCATCTCCCCCATCCGTTCGTCGTTGGCCCGGCTTCTGATTCCTCATGTCGAGCCTTTCGTCCTGATTCTGCTCCCGTGCTCCATGTCCCTGAGCTAAGCTCTGATAGCTTCCCACCTTACCTTACCTACCTAAGCCAACCTACCTTACCTTACCTGTCCATTCCTACGTTACTCCTGGCCGTGCGTGAGCGTGTACGTGTACAAGCCTCCGTCCCAAGGCTGTCCCGCTACGTGTGCTTTGTCGCACCTTCCATCCTCGCCGCACGTTGTGCCCCTCTCCTTCCCGTTCAAACCACGCCACCGCCGTCCCTCCCGTCATCCGTCATCCGTCATGTTCGGCAACTTCACCGCCTTTGGTAAGCATCAACAGCCTCTCTTTTTCTTTCTGCGCGGCCACCCAAGCGGATCACGATGATACTATATCCGTGTTCATTCATCCGACTATTTGTCCACCCACAAAGGACATGACCCTACTCACCATCCATGAAACACCTCATTTACCAACCACTCTACCTATCTTCCCATTGTCTGCTTTATCTGAGCCTCTCGCTCCCGCATCCACTCCCGCACTCACTCTCACTCCCGTTCCCGCTTTAGACAAGCTTCACCTTTCCACTAAGACCTCAATCTAAACTGCCACTAGCAAGCTTGCCCAGCAAGGCCAAGATAGATCCCAAGGATATCCCGCCCCCAACACCTATCACGCTGCCTCGCTTTCAACCGTTTTCCCATGAAGATGACTCCCTTGAACCTTCTGCCGCGCTCTCCTCGCTGCTCCAAAACACGGGTCGATCAATGGCCGTCCTAGGGACTCCCGGTTTCTCTGCCATTGGCCTCAATTTGAACCTGGATGCAAAGCCTGAGGATCTCATCCCTGATGCATCCAGCATCCCAGACTTCAAACTGTGGGACAAGCTCACTTTGGATGAGGCCCGAGAACAGAACCAATCCACTCGACTTCCACTGAGGAACGGGAATCTCACTCCCGGGTGTCAAGTCTACCTTGATCGTAAGAAGGAGCTGGCCTACTCAAACGAGGACGCCTTCCGTACGGTCCGGCGACTACAGACGCCGAAAGGAAAGCAACAAGCTAGACTGGGAAATGCGTATGAGTTCTTTCGCTGTCTAGAGGCTTTTACTTCTTTCTGGGACGACCCAACGCAGCCGCCACCTCTTCCTCCTTCTCCCGAAGCGTCTCCCGAAACTGCTTCATCTGGAGAGCCTGAATCAGAGAATGCCAAAGAGGATGACCCTAACGTGGTGGTTCGTTCTGGTCCCGGCAGTGCGATGCCAGCTGAGTACCGCAACAGTCTTGTGACGGCTTTCATCAAACTTGTAGCCTATGATTTTGGCTGCAGCGTTGCGCCTGCGCGCCTTGAGCCTCGACTCCATCTGAGCAATTCGGAGGAATCTCGACAATCCCGCAAAACTTACTGTCCCTCTGGCTGTTTATTCGTCTTCCAGAGCCCGATGACGCGCGAGGCCGCTCGTGCGGGTGCCGTCTATGGGCCAGTAGCTGCTGTGAGTGCTCGAGGAACTACAGACTTCACCGCCCCCGATCTGGAGACGGCACAGTCGTTGGACCTTGCCCGGGAGATTGTTGCAGCATTGATTACAGCTCAACACCGAGCACGGGAAGGCAAGACGGAGAAACGGTTTGGTGATGGTCAGTGGTGGACGACAGAGAAGCGCTGGGGAGGGGGTATAGGCGGTCCCATTGGACGTGAGGCGGACAGAGATTCCCTCCAAGGGGATAAAGATGAGAAACCTAGGGACACCGATGGCGTGTCCATGCCTGTCTCCAAGAAGCCCCGGAAGAACATGAGCATCTATGACAACTACAGGATGGTCCGACCCCCGGCATCAACCTGGGATCGAAAGGCTACATACGAGGCTATTGGCAAGGTTCAGGGCGCTGATTACGATGACATATTTTTGGTCAGCTCCTTGTTCCACCATGCCTCGATACTTCGCGTGAGGGTGCCTAATCGCCTACTCGAGGTCATGGGTGGTGCAGCCGATTCCGACCTTACCAAGCGTAGCTGGGGCAAGGTCGAGGCTTGGAGGAGTCCGTGGTATGACTTATTCCATGCGGACCAGCGCCTAGAGGCGATGAAGCTAGTGTGGGTGATGATGGCGCACCAGATGAGGAAAGAGACCGGAACTAAGGACGTGGATGTCAAGATGTCGAATTCTTGATGGTCCAAATGCCTGAAATGCCAAAGTCACAGATTCCGGTGCAGAATATGAAATGCTGTGGTAGGTAGTTGCGGTATGAGCTGGCACATAAGGGCCCTAGAGCGGATGAGGCATGTTGTGGTAGGGGTTGGCAAAAGGCATTCTATTCGAAGACGAAATTGAAATTCAGACGGTATTACCTACTTAAAATCAATTTCACACACGAATTGTGGCCATCGTTGCCGGACGATTTGCCGATAACCCCCATTGTGGGTTGTTCTTATAGACTCTTGATAGATTCCCAGAAACCCTCAAGAGAGGTTGAGATTGCAGGGTTTTATTGGTCAACTGTCCATATAAGAGTGTTCAGAATTGTTAGGGCAAATGTGTTTCTCTGTTCCAATCTTGTTCGACACGTTGAGTAACTTTGAACAAGCGAAGTGGATTGAAGAGCAGAACAGACATGTCGAGTTGCAATGATGTTCAACCTCACGGCCCCAGTTACCTCGGACAATAGCTGGCTCTTGTGAAATTTCTTCTCGCGGTTTCTACAGAGCAACTGTGGATAAAATTTGGGGTATCCAAGGTGAGTTGATCCTAACCAACCTACTCCCTTGATTAAGTTCCGCTCATCCACTGATTACAGCCAAGTTGAAGACACTCGAATAACAGCGTCCAAAGCAAGTATGGAAAATTACCAAAACTCGAATTCTCAGCGCAATAGTCAGGATTCGGACTATGACCCGATCCCACACAACTACTCATGGGATCTCTGCATGCAACACAACAAGACGTGAGATAAAGCTTGGCACTGATAATCACCATCGACTATACCCACCATGGGTTATCACTTACATACATCGAGCGGTCCCACAGTCACAGAACCATTTGCAAATGTGGTATAGCCCAGTGCTAAGCCTGCCGTGCCTTGCAGAAGAGCGGCATATTCATCCAGAGGCTAAAGATGCTGTCAGGGTCCTGCAGAAGGGGGGGGGTGCAACCTAGACACGGCATGCTAAGATGCTGACGACAGCCTCTTGACTCTAGGAGAGCCCTGACGTCGAGAAGTTACGGAGTCAACTCTGGCAGTTAGCTTGCATTGAGGCTATGCCGGTCATTTCCACGACGCCAGCTGCACAATGGAAAGTGAGGTGAGACGAGATGAGATGAGACAATGCAGCCACCACTGGTAGAGCTAGCAAGATGCCGGCTAGGCCCGAGATGAGGGAAGGAAGGTCCTAGCTTCCCGTGGTGACCCAGATTCGCGGGATGGGTGGGACGGGGTTCGTGGAGATGGAGCGGACGGATGGGGACAGACAGAGGCAGCTGAAGGTCCAGGGTGGGTTCGAGATGATGGGCTGAGAAGGGTTGGTGTGGATGCGTGCCATGGAGGTGTCAACGATGGCTTGCATAGGGCACAAGTGGGATTCGACCAACGAGGAATAGGAGAGGGATGGCGGGCGATGGCCTCATCATGGCTGGCTAAGGTATCCGCGGAAGATGAGTGGACAGAGGCGGGGACTTCCCGGGGCCGTACGAGTTTAGGATGGACATGTGGTTATCTGTCTGCTAGTGGGAAAGGAGGCGAGCAGGCGACATTGAGGCCGGTCTTGTTGGGGGGTGGCTGAAATTCGTTGGGCTTGATGAATGGCAGCAAGTTACTCAAGTTACTGGTGGAGATTCAGTGTTGGACATGCTGATATCGCGAGCTGGCCGAGAAAGTGGCTGTTGGAAGCGGAACGTGGGAACGTGGGAAACCCATCTCGAATGCAACGACGACATCAGTGAAGCGCAACTGTTCCGCCTCACGAATGCAACCTCATCCCATCCCCAAGCCCTTCCGCTCCCACAATCCCTGGAACAAGGGCTCTTGGATCGTGTTGTTACTTGCACGTTTGCCGATCCTAGTTCCATAGACCGGGTGACAGAAGGGTGTTGACCCCCTTCTCCACATCCAGGTCCCCGAATCCCCGAATGATGGAATTGCAAAGCCACAGACGCACTCAAATGGCTCCTTCCACCCCCGTCCAAGCCACAACTGCCACGAACCATGACCTGGCCCAAGCTCTCGGATTCCCTCGCTAGTAGCCAACACCTCACGGCAGGAGCTGCGGACCGTGGCTGGAGTGAGCTAAGTCCGAGGTACGTACCCGATAGCACCTTCCATTCTCCACAACAGCGGGGTTCGCCTCTTCTCCTTCCCACTACCCTTGCATCGTGGGCGTTGAACGGCGGTGCAGGCGGACATCTGATTGGCTCTTCCCCGCTGCTTCAGCTCTCGGCCTGCCCGCCACGATTTCCTAGAGGGGACGGACGGCCTGCAGGAGGCGGTAGTCTATCGGAAATTTTCAGCCATTTTGCTTCTGCTGTTGATGAATGCTGCATACGTAACTTTGGTGTTGGAAATGATCTCCAGACCCTGGGGGTTTCCTTTTAGATACCTCTCTAAATTAGCGACGAGGGTTTCGGAGATGGAATGGATGGAATGAACAGCGCAATCACACGGGCTAAAGCCCATTGATTGGGTTTTACCGTGCCGCGTAGGCAAGGTTTTTAATTAGTATTATCACGGTGTTTATTACACGGAACTGTTCTTGGAGAGCGGCTGTAGTTGCAATTGACGTAGCAAGGTGTAGCTGGCGATAATTATCTCCTCGCTGGGACAATGTCTCTTGTATCTTTCCGGCGTCCCGGGTTCCTGCCGATAAGCCGCATCGGGATCGCCGTCGCTGAACTGCTCGGGGCGCCGACATAAGGGAGAGCTAGCCGTGCGTGCAGCGGACACGCCTCAGCCTGACAGGGGTCCGAATGGGTCTCCGGCCTGACGTCTCTCTGCACAAGTTTTGTATGATCTGCGCTGCTCTCTAGTGAGGAAGACACATTGTTAGCCAAGCACTGCCCAGCCGGACTCACATAACACGGCACACGACCGTCTCGGTCTCGGGAGACTTGTTCATCTCTGGCATCGGCCCGGACGGGAAAGATGAAGCGAATGCCCAAGGGGGGGGGGGGGGGGGCACGTGTCTTGGAGCAGGGGTGATTATTAGAGCAGGCCTCGATCCGTGGTTTCGTCCCAGCCCAGTGTCTTTCTGTGGGGACAAGGGTTCTTGGAGATGGTGTTTGAGACGGTCAAGCTGCCACCTAGTCAACGGCTGGTGGTTTGTTGACGCGAGACGACGATCATTGATGGCGTTTACCGCGGGCAGGGGAAGGGGGGTGTGCGCTTTGACGTTTCTTCTATTGATCGGCTTGAGGGTATAGGGTAGCGTACTGACAGCCTCCTTTGGGCAATTGCACTGTTCAGATGCAGTAGCCCTGTCTTCCCGTTCCGCTGCTTCGGGTCCTCCGTCTCGTCGGATATCTCAAACCGGGCTATGGTTCTTTTTTGGGCCATGGAGGCTCTTCGGAGAAGGTAGGCGTGGGTGCTGGTTGTATGCACACATGCGTCATTGAGCATTCTACGAGCATGAAATTGCGTGATGAGTTGGCTTTAGGAATTAGGACAAAGCCGACCGCCAGCCGCTCAGCGTCCGCCGCAGACTGAATTGAGTTTAGACAACTGAGTGGTCTTAGATGAGATCGCAGCATGGCTCGCCTCGCTGGCACCCCCGATTCGAAGATACCACAATTACATGGTTCTTTACACGCTTTTTTTTTGGGGGGGGGGTCTCGACTTCTCCTTTCTGAACCGAGTCTACTCAGTTATGCATGTGTTGAAAGTGAGACAGGGCAAATATAGCCTCGAAATGCTGGATCAGATCAGACTTGACAGGCTAGGGGCGGAATTCGAGACATTTTGCATCGGTTGTCGTCGCCAAAAGCAAAAAGTACTTTTAGTTCTGTTTGAAGCCGAGTTTGGGGGTTCGTTGACTCGGATGCGCGCGGGCGAGGGACCCTGCCTATAGCAGTGCCATTAATTCGTAGACGGTTGGGAGACGATTTTCCGGAAGGGGAAGAGAGAGAAGTTGTGCCTGACGTCGAGCTTGGTAATTTTTTTTTCTTTCCTCTCAATTGATGACATGAGCTAAGAGCCAAGCAACGAGCGTACGTTGTATCTTGGAAATTCTTCTAGGCGGGGTCATAATACATATGCCCCATGGAATGGCCTGTTAGTTGTGTCATTGAGCGTCTAATGACTTGATGGACGACCATGAATAACTACGGAGACACTCTCCAAGGGACGATGTGTAAGTGGAATGAGCCTGGAAACGGTAGCCAAGCCCAGAAGATCGGGCCGGTATCCAAGATAGAGAGCTCACCGGTGGTACTATTACGGGTCGCTTGCTTGCTTCCTGCAGAATAAAGACTCTGCCTTGCGGACAAGTCTAACAGCTGCAGGATTCGTTTCGTTTCGTCATGCCCGTTCCATATGCCGGGCTGGGCGCGACTTGGATCACGGGCTGTGTTGGGCTTGGTGCTTGCGCTGGTGCTGTTATGTTGCGCACAGTAGGTAATCAAGATCAAACATACTGTGCACACTATCGTCATCTGTATTCTGTGCCGCATCAATGCGATTGACGCCTCAGTGACGCGCCGTGCGGATGTGACGACGATGCTTCTGCTTTTGCTTTTGGTTGCTGGTCATTACCATGTTCTTGCATATCCACCGCATCCAAACCAATCCACCCGCATGCCCAGCCAGCCTGACGGGGTCACCACCCACACTGTTTTCTCCTTGTCTCTCAGTCAAGTCAGTCTCTGCATTCGTGCTCACGCTCATCATGCTCACCCACAAGCTAAGGTACTTCTAGCTCACACACATACGTCCCTAGTGGCCGCCCACGCACCGCCGCCTCCGTCGGTTCAACATCATGTTGGCTTTTTTGTGTGTTTTTGTACCCAGCATAATAATGCCGATGCTGATGCTGTTGTTAGAGAGAGCGGTACCTACCTATCTAGAAAGTCGTCGCAGAGGAAGGAGACACGCGGCTGAGAGAGAGGCAGGTAGAAAGTGTAAAGCACGTACCTCATTAAAGGACAGATGCACTTTCTCCTTCATGATTTTCACTTAAACCTAGCATCTTCCTCACGCGCTGGCAGTAATTTTTCTTGGTTGACTGGGCTCCTTGATCCGAGTATTCAGTCAAAGGCTCGGGATATTCCACCACGGACAGATCACAACCCACACGTCTAGTCTACCAAGCACACGCCTCTGTCATCATTCTGACACGCCCTCGATCCACCCACCCAGAGCGAGCCTGCAGGTGGACTTCTTCTTAGGGCCATCACCACACCCACCCACTCACCCCGTCATTTTCGGGCTACGGTACTTGACAGGCACATCGAAAGCGTTCCCTTTGGGCCCTTGTTTGCGGGTTGAAAGCTGAGCCAGGTTGTTGGCTAGAAAGTCGCTGTTGCAGTACCCAGTAGCGAGTCCGAGTCGTCCTCTGCCCGTTGCTCGTTGGCAACTCCCGTCCAGTCGCCCATTGGACTCACACCGCTCACTGGGATTCCCGAGTTGCAGCTTGCGAATCCACCTTCTCCGCATCAAACCATTCCTTTATTTCTCAATCCCGAGGCGTTGTCGTTGTCGTCGTGGCCGCCGTGGCCGCCGCAGCACCAGCACAGCCAATTCCGACCAGGCCGAAACGACCACCAAGTAAGCCATCGCCAAGTCAAGCCTGACGTTGGGCCACCCCTGCTGCGCCTGTGCTGTAAAAATAATACTACGTACGGATACGTACAGTCTGCTTCCTGAATCATACAGTGGCAGACCCTTGTGCATTCTACAGGGTGCGACCAGTGTGAGCCGCCTGTGGTTGCCCATCGCCCTTCTCGCACTTTCCTCTCCTCCCCACCACCCACCCCGGCTCAGTCACCACATTCACGCTTCTGACATACCTACACACACGTCTTTCCATTGAGATCGATATCTCACCCTGGTCGTAAACTCACAGCTACAAATATTATCCGACCTCCTCCCCTCTGTTTTTTTCCCCGACGCATCTTGAGCTCAGTTTCTCTGCCTTATCGTCGAACTCGGATCCCTCGTTTCCTCGTCAAAGGACGCATACCCACTTACTCTACGGATAGCTATCGAGACCCTTATTATTTACCAAACAAGACTCTCCGCCCGCTGCTGCTACTATTGTTCCTCTTCCTCGAAAGCCGCCGGCTTCAGTCTAGCTCCAGTCTACTTCAAGTCTACCTCGCAAAACCCACATTGCGTCCAGAAGTCCCCGTCCAGACGTTGCAACTAGACCAACACTCGGCCATCTCGGCATCCCTGTTTGCCTGAGTCTTGGGACCTTGTCTTGCTGAGTCTCGTCCCCGCGTGCGCGTGCGCGTGAGTGTCTTTCCCACCAGCCGCCACCCGCAAGACCAAGAGCTCACGGCCTACCTTAGCTAGACCTCCAGAACGAGTCCCACTCACGCGCCCCATCCCCGGCGGCACTACCAGTGCACAGCCATTCTTGCGCCAAGCGCCCAGACCACGGCCAAGCTATTATACCTGCCTTTACTTCCGGCCTCGACCTCGACCTCGACCTCCACCAACGACTGCCGCTACAGCCCACCTCTCGCCGCTTCACCTAAACACCAACCACCACCCGAAAAAAAATCACAGCCGCTGCCAAACACACGCAAACGACCTCGACCGTATCTCGTACGTCGCTCGAACTCAGAATCTCCGTTAGCCCCATACGAGACGCCCCTCGTCCTTCACCGAACCCGTCATGTCGGGATATCCGGGTTACAACTCTGGTCGCTACGGCGGGCAGCCGCCGCAACAGCCCCAATACTATTACCCGTACGACCCCCCTCACAATACCCATTTCCGCCTCAATCACCTTCCGCTTGATCGGCGTGATGCCCTCTATCATATCCCGCCACTTAAATTGTCTCACTTTCTCCATCCACTCCTACTAACATGCTTTCTTTCCTCGCCTTAGTCCCCAACAGCCCTCTGGCGGCCATCCTCCCCAAAACAGCTACAATCAGCAGCAGCCAACCTACGGCGGCTACCAACAGCCTCCCCCGCAACAATACGGCTACCACCAGGTACGCATATTCCCATTCTCGACCTCGAATTTACTTGTACTCGCCTCCCCGATGAACCCTACGTTGCTCTACTGAACAATGCGCTCTCCCGCGTCATGTCCCCCAGTCATCCCCGCGCTACAGCCTGTCAGACTGTGCCCGAACCCGAAGCTGACCTAAACTTCGCAGCAACAGCAGCAACAGCCACATCAACAGCAGCACCACGGCCAGTATCCGCCTCAGCAGTCACACCAAAACTACCAATCACGTCCTAGCGGTACGTTCTTCCCATAACATGAGCATCGCAGCGCTCGAATCCACACTACCACACTGTCACAATAGCTAAAGTCTTACCAGGCGGCCCTCAAGCCCCTCCCTCAACCCCCCAGCAATTCGGCCACGGTGCGCCCAACAACTATGCCTTCCGATATTCGAACTGCAGCGGCAGGAGAAAAGCCTTGTTGATTGGTATTAATTATTTTGGCCAGCGTGGCCAGCTCCGTGGCTGCATCAATGACGTCCGCAATATGACGGCCTACCTCGCCGAGCACTTTGGATACAAGCGCGAGGACATGGTCATTCTCACTGATGACCAGCAAAACCCCATGAGCCAGCCTACGAAGCAGAACCTTTTGCGAGCTATGCACTGGCTGGTGAAGGACGCTCGGCCTAATGACTCGCTGTTCTTCCATTATTCAGGTTCGAATCATCTCACCGAGTCGACTTACAGAAGGCATTGCTAACACGGTGTAGGTCATGGTGGACAGACCAAAGACCTCGACGGCGACGAGGATGATGGCTACGACGAAGTAATCTACCCTGTCGACTTCCGACAGACTGGACATATCACCGACGACGAGATGCACCGCATCATGGTTCGCCCCCTCCAAGCCGGTGTTCGATTGACTGCTATTTTCGACTCTTGCCACTCCGGCACCGCCCTCGACCTGCCCTACATCTACTCTACCCAGGGTATTCTCAAGGAGCCCAATCTGGCCAAGGAAGCTGGCCAGGGTCTGCTGGGTGCTATCTCGTCATATAGCCAGGGTGACCTCGGCGGCGTTGCGAACAACATCCTCGGTTTCATCAAGAAGGCCGCTAACGGCGACGATGCTCGTGACCGTACTATTGCAACCAAGACCTCGCCTGCCGATGTCATCATGTGGTCTGGCAGCAAGGACGATCAAACCTCGTGGGTGCCCTCATTTCCTCCTGTTTTATACCATGGCCCTTTGCTCTTGGCTTGATTTGCCCGAGCTGAGACCCGCCGTTTGCCGCCTTTTGCATTTAACCCTTTTTATTTGATCGGCCTTTTCTTCTTCATTTTTGCTGGTGTTTTTTCTTCCGTCTTCTTGGCGTGGCGACTTTGTTTTGTTCTCATGATTTCGGTTATAGCCATGTTGGCATGACGCGAAAAATCTATGTTTTTGTGAGCGATGGCGCACCGGGTTTGGGACTTCTTACATGGACATGGCCCGGGATCTGAATCCCCTGGAGAGGCTTGAAGTTCTTGGATATTTGTAATATTAATGATGCTGTTATTGGTCAAAAAAACGCCTCAGATGCAGTATACAGCCCAAGTTATGGCTGTATATTGCAATCTGAGGCGGTGAGCTGCGTTGGATCACTGAGCTGAGCAGGGCCTTCATTTTGGTCGAAGCCCTCTCGGTTCTTTCTTTTCTCGTTTTTGGTCAAAAACAACTGGAACAACAATAGGAGCAGCAGCTAACTTTACCTCTAGTGCCGATGCTACTATCGCCTCGCAGGCCACCGGCGCCATGTCGTGGGCTTTCGTGTCCGCTCTCAAGAAGCACCCCCAGCAGAGCTATGTTCAGCTTCTCAACAGCATCCGCGATGAACTTGCAACCCGCTACACTCAAAAGCCTCAGCTATCCTGCAGTCACCCTCTCGGTAAGCTCTCCTTTCCCATGCTTGCGGGGTGGCGCTGAAACTGATTGGAATCTACAGACACCAACATCCTGTTCGTCATGTAATGATGCAGATACCCTTAATGCGTCTCTGTCTGCCTTGCACATGGAATCTGGAATATCTCATGCCCTGGTCCTTGGCGGCTGTCTCTATGCCATGTCAGTGATTATAATCCAGGTCATTCGGCCTTTGGGGGTGGGATAGGCGGCATGGAAAAAGAATCGAATACCCCCGGCTTGTTGCCAGGGTGCTATGATGGGTGGTCTTTTGCTGCTTGGATTGCTTTGCATTATTTATGAGTTTTTTGGTGAAGAATGCACCGAGTTCTCTCGTTGAGTTGGGTATCTTCAGTCTTTGCGGGTCATTACATGCGTATCGCCATCATCGTCGAGTCGGACCGGTCGTTCATCCAGCGTGGGTTAAAATCAACTTAGTTTTATGTCCCATTGAAGAAAAAAAAGAACCAAAAAACAAACACAATCGAAAATGCCATAGACCTCTCGTGATACGCTTTCTCAGTCGCAAGCATGTACGCATGCTCTGCTTTGCTTCGTGTCATTGAACCCAACGCCCCAATATCCATGCCCACCTATGTCCTGAACCAGTACCCAAATGAATTCCATCATGGCCTGCTTTGCATAAAACCGATGCAACAGAGATGTACAAACTCCCAAGACGACAAAAACCGTTGAAGTGGCCGATATCCCCAGGGCCCAAGCCAGCGAGCCATGCGTCCACGCGGCGCCGTCCATGCAATGTGCAGACCGCAACAACCGATGACTTATACGTGCTTGCCGAGCCAGCCGTCGATCCGGGAGGAGAGGAAGAAGAAGAAGTAGCCTCAGGCCTCGACGCGTACGACCTTGAGCTGGCGTGAGCGCTTGACCTTGCGCTGCTCCTCGGTGGCGACAACGAGGCGCTGGCGGACCGCCTCCTGCTTGGCCCAGTCGCGGGCCGAGATGCGCATGCGGGCGATGAAGCGCGCCATGACGAGGAACGTGCGGAGGGACGGCCGGCCGGCGTCGTCGGCCGAGGAGGCCCGCTTCTTGCTGCCGGAGGCCGGGAGAGAAAGGGGCTTGCGGTTGCCGAGGAGATTGGTGCGGATGTCCTCGAGCTCGCGGAGCTGCGCCTTGTTGCTGTAGAGGGAGTTAGCGATGGAAAGTTAAAGGGATCAACGGATTTCACGTACCAGGCGTTGGCAATGTCGAGCTGCAGCTGGACGAACTTCTTGGCGTACGCGGCGTCGGAGCGCAGCGATGCTTCGCGCTGCCACCTGGCCTGCATCCATTCCATCTGCATCACCATGCCGCGGAGCTCCTTCTTATGGCGCTCTTCAGCGCCCTCGGCGGCGCGGATGACTGTTTCGAGCGCGTGATCGGCTGTGTCGAGCGAGGCCAGAGCCTGGCGTTGAGCCGGCGAGGCCGATCGGGCGTCCTTGTCCTTGGCAGAGGCCGTGGCCTTTGCGGCCGAGGCTCGGGCACGCTCGAGATCCTTCTGGAGCTTCTCAGCGCTGAGACGGAAGGCGGCGCGTTCGCTCCGAGCGCGCTCGAGTTTGCGCCGGAGCGAGGCTTCGGACGCGGCGAGGGAGTCGATGAGTTCTTGCTGCTGGCGCACGTCGTGCTCGAGGTTCTCCATCTCGGCGCGGTTCTTGAGCAGTTGTCGATCCTGCTTGCTCGAAGCCGCCTGCTGGTTCGCCGCGGCGTTGCGCTCGCGTTCCGTCTTGTCGAGTTTGTGCTTCATGCGCTGGATGAGGCGCTCGTGTTGCGCCGCCGTCTCCTCGGCTTGTTGGCGGGCCTCGTCTAGGACCTCCTCCAGTACTATCTTCTGGTCCTCGAGGTCATTGAGCTGTCGCTGGAAATCTTGCGAGGCTTGTTGCGCCTTGCGTTCTGTTTCTCGGTTCTTTGAGCGGAGCTCGTGCATGGATTGCTGTGCCGTTGAGAGCTGGCGGCGAAGTTCTGAGAGCTCTGATTTGCGGTCCGAGTCGCTAGCAGACGACCTGGGTGAGACTATCAGACGAGATACCTCGGTCTCGTGGACCTGGCGTTCTAAGTCGGCAACCTGTCGCTTGAGACCCTTGACCACGTCTTTGTTGGCTGACTCTCGCTGCAGGAAATCGAGCTCCTTCTGTCGTGCCGCTGTGAGGTCCTTGCGGATCATGGACAGCTCGCTGTTGCCCTCAAAGTTTCCTGGCAGCTGTAATTGACGCGTGTTGAGCTGGTTTTCATAGTCGTCGAGTCGGCGCTCGAGTTCGCGGATGGTTCGTCGGGCAGCGGCCAAGTCATGCGTCTCGTTGGATGATGTTTGGCGAAGCTTGGTCTGAAGCTGGAGAACCTCTTGACCGAGACGCTCCTCTTCCTCTGCCGCCTTCTCGATCTCGTCCTCGAGAGTCTTTTCGATCGACTCGCGCTGCTCAGCCAAGGCCCGGTTCTCGTCCTTGAGTCGGCGCACTTCGTTGTCGAGCTTGAGCTTGGCCGTGCGGAGGTCAAGTCGCTCCTGGTCGACACGGATAGTCTCGTTGTCGTGTAGTTGAGCCCGGCGGAGCTCATCCTCGAGCTCATCCCGCTCCGCCTTTGCCTCAGCGAGTGAGGACGAGGCTGCGTGGAGATCGAATGTATTCTTTGCCAGCTGATCCTGAAGCGACTGCTTCTCCTTGGCGACCTTCTCTAGCTGAGTATTCGTGTCAGAGAGTTGCCACTTGAGACGCGTCACCGATTCCGTAGATTGCTGAGCACTCTGTTCAGAGGCGGTGTTGGCGATTTGAGCCAAGTCGGCCTTTTTTCGTAGCACTTTGAGTTGTTCCTTGAGATCCTCACACTCGCGGTTCGCGGTATCGAGCTGTCGACGCTGGGTTTCAAGTTCTCTGCGCCCAGCGTCCACGTCCCTGCGTCCCGAGCCTTGCTCCTGATGCAGAGTGTTTTGCAACACATCCACCTCGTCCTCCAAAGCCGCAACCTTGTTGAGCTGCGTTTGATAGTCAACTTGCGTTTGTCGTAGCTCGTCTCGAACAGTCGATAGCTCATTGCGCAGGTTCGTCAGCAACGTCTGCCGGGTTTCGAGGGCATCTTGGAGATCCTCAATCTGTCGAGCCAAGATACCCTCCTCGCTCTTGTGCCTCTCTGCCTCACTCTGAATCGCTGCTTGTAGCCTCGACTCCTTGTCAGAGAGAGTCCCTTCGGCCTCCCGTAATCGCTCAATGGTCCTTTGCAGACCGTTGGCTTTCTCCTCGGCGCGGTCCCGCTCGGATTCCAGGTTCTGCTTTTCAGTCTCCCATTTCTCGCTATCGTTGTCGTATAGATTGTCCTTTTCGCGGATCTCCGCCTGAAGGTCCGAGACCTCATCGTTGAGTCGATTCATTTCGCCCTCGTACTGACTGCGGAGATCCTTCTCGATTTCAAGAGCGTGTTCCCTTTCCTCGGCAAGACCCTGCTCGAGATCCTCAATCTCCCTCTCTAGCTTAGTGACCTCCTTTTGAAGGGACGCCTTTTCGCTCGTCATGGAATCGTGTCGTGATTGAAGTAGGTTCTTGTCGTCGGCCCGCGATAGTAGGTCAGCCTCTAATTCTTCCACTCTGGAAGTAATAGAACGGCGCTCTCGATCGAAGTTCTCTTGATTCCTGCGCAGATCCTTGACCGTGGCGTGTAGACTCTCGTTCTCTTGGTTGACTTCGGAGAGCTCCTTTTCTAGAGTGGCGTATTCTTGACCAGACTTGTCCAGTTCTTCTTGGAGTCGAAGTACCTTCTCTTCAATCTGTCGAGAAAGGCCCTTGGTGACGACGGACTTGTTGGACATCTCATCCTGTAGCTCCTCGAGATCATTCTCGGCCTGTTCCTTTTGAGCCACAGCGTCTTTCGCATCGGCCTCGGCTTCCTCCATCTTGGCCTTCGCATCTTCGATTTCCTCCTCTAAGCGTCGAATATTGTGCTCCAAATCCTGAATCGTGTCTTTGGCTTCTTCTAGCCCCTCACTGTTCTGGGCCTTCTCCTCCAGCTGGACCATTTTTCGCTGAGCATCCTTGACTTTGTCCTCCGCTTCTTCAAGCTTGTCCTTGAGGTCCTCTAGTTCGTCCTCTCGTTCTGTGATGATGCGGTCCTTGTCGCGAAGATCGGCCTCGAGGTCTCCGATGTCGTCACGGAGCTTCTCGACCTGATCATTGTCTTTTTGCTCCTGATCGAGTTGGCGTTGTAGGTGTTCAATGTCTGCTTCTCGATCCTCCAACAGCCGTTGTAGCTTGTCCATTTCGGCGCGCTGGTTTTCGTTGGCGTATTTCCGTTTTGCCTTTTCCTGAAGTTCAAGCATCGACTGGCGGTAGCTCTCGAGATCCTTCTCGGCCGTCGTGAGGTGTTTCTTGTAACGGTGGAGTTCTCTTTGCATCGTAACCTTGTCCACCTTGAGCTCAGTATTCTCTTTGAGCGCGGCTTCGCTAAAACCCGGGCCAGCTTTCCGGAGAGCCTCCTCGAGAAAGTGAATCTTGAGCTTGAGGCCAAAATTCTCCTTCTCGATCCTATCAATAACATTCTCCTGTTCTCGTAGCGACAGCTGGTTTCCGTCCTGGAGGGGTCCCTTGTCCCCTCCTCCTCTTCGTGGCGGCAGCGCCATTGGGGTCGAGGCAGCGCTACTTGCGTCGACTTGCGGTAGCGTATTATCGAGGTATGATTGGTTGCGCGATCCGGTGTATATGGACGTGTCCATTCGCGGGACTGGGGTCAGGTCGCTGTCGTCGATCTTGTCCAACCCAGGCGTGTTGGGGACTGCAGTCCCATTCTCCTTCCCAAAACGACGTCCGCTGTTTCTCGTTGCCGACTTTAGTAATGGCGTGAATTCGGCGCCTCCGACGCTGGGAGGAAGATTTCGGCGGTCTGCGAGCGGTCCCCTCTGACGCGGGGTGCGTATGTTGCCGCCATTGGAGCGACCGCCGTTGCGAAGCTGCTGGATGAAGTTTCCTTCCTTCTCCGGCGACTGAAACGAGGCTTCTTGGGAGATGTCGAAGTCGGGAGCTCGGCTGAGGTAGGTTGCATCCCCAATGTTTGTTCGCGGGGTGTCGAGCGCGCCGCCAAAGTCGGGTTGGACCATGGTGGCGGACGTTAGAGACGGGTTAACTCTAGAATTCGCGTGTGTTGAGCGGCCGCTGCATGTTACAGAGGTAGAGACACGACCACGTTAGTAGTAATATGCCGGCGCGTTCTGAGAGCTTTTGCGGGAAATTGGTTGTTGTAAGTGAAGACTGAAGATGGATGGATGCGAAGACGAGGTACGTGGGTACGTCAAGGCTGAATTGAATCGCGTGGAGTGTAAGTCGGTGCCCCAGGCGCGTCTTGTTTACTTTCTATCCTCTTCCGGAATAGGCGCAACAGTTTTGAACCAATTGTCGATTTATTTTCTCGTCCAATCAACACTGCAGCCGAGGCTGAGTCAGCACACCCCCTTTATTGCGTCACCCCGCTAATGGCCTGACTAACAATAAATGTCATTGCAAAAGTTGAATGAATGAAGCATTCCTTCAATCAGATGAGCAGGCGAGGCCAAGGAGGGCGATGACACATTCGATCGTTTGATCTACAATCATTCTTCAGCCATCGGCATATTCAAATTTCTCGTCGTCTATTCTGAAGGAGCCACTCTTCTCAAGTTCCATCTCTTCGCGATCCCTTGCAACTACAGGGTCGTCGTTTCCCACCTTCACCGACATCGGCTATCATGATGTTGAACCAGGTCCCAGACGAAATAATCCACCACTTGCTTTATTATGTTTCTCCCGAAGACAACCTCTCTAGTTTCCAGCTTCTCTCCCGTCGTGCAAATCGCCTTGCCAACGAGCCCCTGCTCTGGAAATATCACTGCAGGAGCACATTTCGGTTCTGGAACCCCGAGCATGGATTCCTCCGTAGGTTGACGCAAAGGGCCTCGACGGCTGACTGGAAGCGCCTGTTCATTCTGCGCAAGACTCGCAATGTCATGGTGTCTCGTCTCTTGGATGGCATTTTGGAGACCAAGATTGGCCGCTTAATGAGGATTGAACACATTAGTCGAATGGGTTATGACGCCAAGGATTTTCTCTTGGAACAATGCCATGCCGACGAATCCTTGCCAGATGTTTTAGCCAGACGGTAATGACCTTGATCGCAGCGTTTGGCCACCTCCAAGCTAATAGTATTTTCCAGCTATTACGCCCACTCCCTTCTAGACAGTATTCACCGAAGTCTTGCTATTGAGGAGTGGTATCAGATCCAGCCGATAAATAACATGCCTGGTCACCATGCCTCAAATGCTAGTCTCGAGCGAGTACTAGGATCCTTTGATTTGTTCGTGCTTCACGATCAGCCTGGCGACCTGGACGATGTAGGTTGACTGTCATTCTGTGACTTGTTCACTGCTGATGCTGTATGCTAGATCGCTCGCCTCTTGGATGACAAGGCTTCCGAGTTCCAAAGTAGTACGTTGGGCATAGAAAATATGACTACGCGTCAAAAAGCATTGGCACTCAACAGGTGGCTTCGCCTCAATAACTTGACGGGCCTCCGGAACCCAGAGCGAAGTTACCGAAACCTTCGCAACTGTTTGATCGGCCAAGCTCTTCGCCATGAAGATCACGACTCTATTCCCATCATATCTAGTGCCATATTTTGTTGCATCGCAGAGCGATTGGGACTGCAGGCTCAGTGTTGCTCGTTCCCCACTCACGTCCACGCCATAGTCTTTGCAAATCATGGGCAGACATTGGACGGCATCTCCACACGAGAGGGAGCGCACCGAGAAATGATGTACCTAGACCCCTATGGCTCAGATGAGGAGATACCTATGGCTGATTTGCAAGCCATGCTGTCTCAGTTCGGCTGGCAATCAAGTACTGATGCCTTCTTGGCTCCCGTGCCGCCCATCTCTGTCGCGATGAGGACTGCACGTAACATCAGAGCCACCTCGGCAAGGGTAGTCGAGTCTCGAGACCAAGTCGACCCCGAGATCACACAGCTCATAAGCGGAAACGGCTCAGTGAACATGGATGCTGCCCTCTATTCTGCCTTGTGGGCGACCCTCCTGATGACACCCGTCAACGTCTTTGCGTGGGATGAGAGTCTGGAGCCATTCCTTCGTCGATTTGCCAAAAGTTGGCACGAAGATGCGTGGCTGGTCGAGAAATATCTCGTGCCCTTGTACGATCAGTTTGCCCCTCTACGAGATAGGTTTGCTCGCAATGGACCACAGGGGTGGGACGATCCTCGAGAGATTTTGGGCCTTGTGCGAGAGCTTGACCAACTCGCTCCTCCACTTTTTCGAAGAGATGGCGAGCAAATCCAGCCAGTTCCGTACAAGATTGGCCAAGTCTTTCGACATCGTCGATATCGATGGATCGGAGTCATCAACGGATGGACAGACCAAGGGACGCGTCGGCTCCCCATGCCGCATACCGTGGCCATCGGCGAGACGCTGGATGATAGCAGTGACACTGAGCTTCCAATTCTGGTGCGACCTCGTAACCAGACCTTCTACACCTGTTTGTAAGTCATGTTAATCATGATAGAATCTCCATGTTTGCTGACACTTGCCCAGACGCACAACGGGACCCGAGCGACACGTAGTCGCCGAGGACAACATTATCTTGATTGATAACCCGGACGAGGTCCCTGACACCATACTTCCCTTGGCCGGCCAATTCTTCAAGAGATTTGATGCTGCAACGTGCAGTTTCGTGTCAAACATCAAGGAGCAATATCCAGATGACTAACACGGACCTTTAATAGTTCTTCCTGTTATTTGCTTTTTTGCTTTTGACACATTCGTTCGTTTGGCCAGCGTGCCTTTCCCGATGCAGAATGAAAATGGGTTCTCTTTTTACAGAATAGAGGGCATGACTGGCGTTGGAGGAATAATGATTTCAGCCTGATTGCGTCTCACTGTCGTTAATCATATAGTTAAGTGGCGATCAATACGGTCTTTATGAACATTAGATATGTAAGAACTTCGATCTTTTGACATTTTGTCTCCTTTTCAATGATTATGTCCACATCTCGAATTTGCTGCTCCGAGCAAATCAACTATGTACATGATTGCGGCTGGAACGTTGCCTAAACCTTGGCAAATCTCGCAGAAGACCCTTGGCCTACAGTCCCTAGCTGGCATTTTTGATAGCATCTTCTAAAACACCTTTCTCAGCGAGCATCTTAACCCACTTGTGCAGAGCAGGTCCATAGTCCTTCTTCCGGCCCTTGACACGCTGTTCATCGTCCGCAATGGCGACGAGCTCAGCACGGTATTCACCCATGGTAGCCTTGACTTCAATGACAAGTTCTTGATGCAACTCATATGCTTCCCTCGTCCCCAAATCGGGTTGCGAGCATTTCGCCCGTATGGTCTCTAGGACCTCTGCGTCGACGATGGCTTGTTTGCTGAGGTTGAACTCGGAAAGTTGTGACTCGTCCTCTATATCGAGCGGTTTCGGCTCGGCGGCGATGAGCTCTGTAAAATCGGAACACGCTTCCATTCGAGCGTGGAGGTGGCGGAGAGATGCGACAGCGCGAGAAATTGATTGGGAGTGTTTAGCGAGAGGACTTTGGCACAATGCGAGGAGGTTGAAGGATAACTGGCTCTCTTCATACTGCAACATACGACCTTCGATCTGAGGTCGCGCAATGTTCGTCCAGTCATCTGCGGCCACGGCGTCTAAGAGAATGATAAGCAACTTCCCATAAGCGGACGTGTGAACTGGGCTGTATTTACCAAGTCGGTGAGGCTTGCTCTTCAACCCGTCGAGCTCCCAAACATAGCCTCCTACAGGAACATATGCAATAAAGTGGAATCCATACTCGGTTTTCACTCTCTTCCGTCTGGACGCCTTTCGGCCTTTTTTCGGAGTGGCGCGCTTCTTGGTCTTCTTGGAGCTCGCTTCTGATGCTTCGTTCTCTAAACATAAGTCGGCATTGAGGTGATCCATGCGGCGGGTAAAGGAGTTGTGGATCGTGCGGATAAAAGTATTTCGGCTGAGTTGGTGGCCGCGGAGGGCGGTGCTGAGGTGCTTCGTAGATTCTTTGAAGTCGCGGAGATTCTGACCCACGTCTATCCCATCGGCATTCATGACGATGTTGAGCAACGCGACAGTGGCGCATGCATTATCGGTCGTCTGAGAGGTGTGAGCCTTAACTTGCTTATTGGTGGAGAGCACATACCTGGTTAGCGAACCAAACGTCGCTTGTATCCTCGTCTTGATCTACATCGTAGTGACCTGGGAGATATTGAAAGAGGAATATCAAGCCGAAGACGGGTTTACTTGAGAGATGTGAGCGAAGCTAGAGGACTAGTTTGGGTGACTCACGGGATAATGTCAAGAGAGTCCTGGTCGATGGTGAAGATCTCTTGAGCTTTAACATGTTGGACACCGAGATCCCGCAGTATGATGTTGAAGAAGGCCTGAACCCGTTAGCCGCATAACAATTGATAAAGGCATAGAGCGTATTGCTGACTGGTTCAGACTCTAGCTCGATCCAACCCTCCCATTCTTGGACGTCTTTGGGAGTAAGTGGTGCAAGTGCCTCGTCAAGTAGCTTGTCAGGAGGCGCGGTAGTAGCTTGATTTGCTGCTTCGCTAGCTTTGCGCTTGGGATTACGACTTGGTTCATTCATAGTGGCAGAACCGTTCACCGCGAATGGTGGAATGGCTGTGAGGCGGGCTAAACGAGTTGAGCGGCGGGGAGGATGGCCTGCTGATTGATTCTCGATGGCCTGTGGTGGCGGGTTAGTCTCTTTGCCACAGGCCACAGTGACAGTCTCTGATATGGCAAGGGTTGATGACGGCATTGTGGACAGAAGCTAGCATTTGGGCTGAGGTGGACGATCTGAGGGCGTGTTGGAGTTCGTGATGTGGAAGAACCAGTAAGTGAGAGGTGAAGGAAGGGTGCTGGGCTGGGAAGGATGGGCGAGAAAAGTGCATGGGGGTTGTGCGTGTGCAAGAAACAAAGGACAAGCCCATGATCAGCCCGGAGCAATGGCGAGTTGTTGGAAGAGGAAAGCCGTTGACTGTATGCAAGCGAGTTGAAAGGTTGTCAAGTTTCCGCCCCAGGCATTCAATTGTTTGCCTAGCCGTTTGACACCCTAAATGACGTTCCTGACGATATCCAGGCCTTCGGAAGCAAACGTTGTGTACTCGGTTGATGGCAATATTTGAGAGGGATGAAGGAGGAAGTGAGAAAAGGAACAGGGATGAATCACTGACAGAGGACTCAAATTTGGCTACATGAGAGCTGGGTATCTAGGATTTACGTAGTGTACCTCACTTAACAGTATGAGTTCCGACCGGAAGCCCAGGGAGGCTGTTGTTGTTGATGTGGCTATCCGTCGGCTTCTGGCAGTAACTGCTTGTCGGTGCCACCGATTTGGATGAGAGGAAAACTGCAAGCAAGGCAGCCATCGACTTTGAAATTAGCGGTGAATTTATTGGAGAAGGCGTATTGGAGAGGAGCGGGCGACTCTGCTTGTTGATCATCAAGAATGAGATGAGATCTCATGGACGGTTGGTTGCATGGATAGGTGGGTAGGTAGCTCATAATAAGGCTTGCCCAGGAAGGGACAGTTGTAAATACATCCACCGCCTGCTTTTCGACCAATCATGCGCAGTGTCTGCACGCCAAGCCCTCCAACTCAGCTGTCTTCAGTGGTAAAAACCCTTGGCTTGCTAGCGCACTCCCGGGCTCTGCAGCCAATCAACACCCCTGAAAGTGGCCATTGGGCGCTGGAGCTGGGGGTAGCTCTAGTGCATTTCCCAGCGGGCAGCACCACGCAGCAGCCTGTTTCTTCGGGCTTTCACAAGTCGCGTTCTGACGTGACGGCTTTTTGTCCCAAGGAATTTCTGTCTTTTGATCACGGTGCACACCACCATCGCTGCAAAAACACCACCCACGACATCGCCAACCACGACTCGCTTTCTTGGCTGGCCGCCATTTTCCACTGATGCTTTTTCTCCTCTAGACGCCTATTTTTCTACGGAATGCGAATGCGATGAGCGCGACTCCCCGCTTGCGGTCTGGCTATCCAGCAACCCCAGCTACCGCTGCTCGACGATACAACCAACAACAACAAACCCCTTCCTCTGTCGGCTCGACATCCTCTGCTAAAAGCGCTGGCCCTAGGTCACCGACTTTGCCACTCGCACCCGAGAATGTTGCCGCGCCAAATCCCGCCGCCCAACCCGTCATCCCTTTGACCGTCCTCGATGCCCCCCAACAGCGTTTGTACGCTTTTGGCATCTACGTCTTGCTCTGGGCATGGAAGCTTTACGACTGGCTTCAGGTCTTTGAAGACGGAGAGACATCTTGGTGGCTATTCTTGAAGTGGATCTTCATCGACTTTGCCTTTCTCTTCGGCATTCCCGAATTGAGGATACCATGGCTAGAGCTATCACAGCCCATTGTCACCACCTTCTTCTCCCTCCACCTCGTCATCAACTACATGTTGATGTTTAATATTCCCGTAAGCGGATAAACTAGGAAATCATCTGTCCAACGCAAGCTAACTTGAAGTCTCAGCTCCCGTGGCAAACATGGCTCGTCGGCTTCGTTAAGGTCCTCTACGACCGTGAACTCTCCGTCTCAGAACACAATGTCAAGGTGTCGAACATCCTCAACAACCATTCTCTGATCATGGGAAAGCAAATCATCAACATCCTGCCTGAGGGCTCCGCAGTTCTCAACCCCGAGCATCACCCCTTCTGCCTCAGCGGCAAGAGCAAGACTGGCATCTCTCTGCCTATCTACTTCAACGCTAGCATCCCGGCCGAGATTGAGCTTATTCGCATCGACCTCGAAACAAACAAGGAGGAGACAATCAAGGTGCCCAGCCGCACAGTGAACAAGGTCGCCAAGCAGATTCGGGACTCCACGTCCGATCAAACCACGCCTGGCTTCCAGTGGGAATACCAGGTTAAGAAGCCGGGTGTCTATCGACTGGGAAAGGTTCTGGACGAGTACAAGCTCGAAGTTCAGCGGACCACTAAGGATACATATGTGGTTCCTTGTCCGGAGGCTAGGATCAAGGTGACAACCGACCCGCGGCGATGCGTTCACGACCTCTCGGATCTCTCTCTGGAGGTGGTCGGGACACCGCCTCTGAAGATTGTCTACAGCCGTACCATCAATGACAAGGACCGCAGCTTCCACTTCCAGAGTCTTCAGCCCGATGGGTTCTCATCCCCCCTCCTAGGTGCTTCCTCGAATGCCATTATGGGAAATGACGATGATATTTCTTGGGTCCGACCCTCAAAGGTCACCGTTGGCCTCAACGAATCGATGACTTGGTCAGGCATTTGGCAGTATTCCGTCGACGAAGTCTATGATGCGTTTGGAAATGTCGTCAAGTACACCCCGTCGGAGGATGAACCTGACAAGTCTCGACCCGATGGCCTGACGCACAACTTTACTGTCGAGGAGCGACCCAAGATCCGCATGCAAGGCTGTGACCTCCGAAATCCACTGAAGGTCGCCAAGGGTAATTCAGCCAAGCTTCCCGTCGGTTTCTCCATGGCTGGTCCTGTCGGGGATACCTACCATGACATCACATGGGAGTTCTCACCCATCGATTCCCTGACCAACAGCGGAGATCATGGTGACAAGGTCTCTGTTGCTACGTTTTCGGCCGAAAACTCGCACCACAAGCCATCAGTCTCCGAACCTGGCCTCTACACCCTGAAGTCTGTGTCCAGCGGCTCTTGCAAGGGAGAAGTCGACGAGCCATCCTCTTGTCTCCTCCTGAACCCTCTCGAGCCACAACTCTCCATCAGATCTGACGAGATCCCCGACAAGTGCGCGGGTAACTCCATCGGTCTGCGTGTTGACTTGGACCTCGTTGGAACCCCTCCTTTCATTGTCAGATACGACCGTGTCTCAGACAATGAATTGACCAAGCAAGTTCTTCGGATCAGTGGCCTCCGATCTCAATTGGATTTGGTGCCCAAGGTTGCTGGTCACTACAAGTATGTTTTCAGGTCGATCGGCGATGCCATCTACACTGGTCTGCCTCTTACAGGCGAAGACAAGGTCCTAGAACAAGTTGTTAAGCCTGCGGCATCGGCATCTATCATGTCTTCTCTCAAGACCATCAACGCTTGTCTGGATTCCGAGGTGGAATTGGATGTCACTCTCTACGGTGACGCCCCGTTCAATCTGGAATGGGAGGTTGTCCATGAAGGAAAGCGGAAGCCACAGCATGTCAACAATGTCGAGAGCAACACGTTTAAGATCAAGACGGGTACTCTTGGCAAGGGCGGCGAGTATATCCTTGCTTTGAAGAGCATCCAGGACAAGCGTGGATGCCGCGCATTCCTCGAAGATGAAGTTAAGATTGTCGTTAGACGCCAGCAACCGCGCGCAGCGTTCGGACTTGTCGAGCACAAGAAGAGCATCACAGCTGTTGCGCACACGCCCTTGCAACTGCCTCTTCGTCTCCAGGGAGAAGCACCCTGGACCGTCTCCTACCGCAACCTCAATGGCAGCGGCGAGACCACGACAATGGTTGCAAGCAATGCTAACGATTACATCTTCGTCAAGTCTCGTGGTGACTGGGAGATTGTCGATGTCAGGGATAACCAGTGCCCCGGAATTGTTGATCAACTCGCATCCAAGTTCCGAGTTGATTGGTTCCCACGCCCGGAAATCTCACTTGTCGCGATGAGCAGTATCGAGTCCGAAAATGATAAGTTTATAAAGCAGGAAGTCTGCGAAGGTGATATTGATGGATTCGAGGTCAACCTCAAGGGTAAGGAGATCTCCCACAGACGATCCATAACTTGTCTAACATAGTGTAGGCTCTCCTCCTTACCGCGTGAACTACGAGATCAACCACAAGCCTTTCCACGGTTCTAGCGCCCTCAGCAGCAAGGCCTTTGATGCTGCTCTATCTAAGGCAGCCATCTCCATGGACACCTCCAAGGCTGGTGACTACACCTATAAGTTCTCTGCCCTCGCAGATAACCTCTACGATACAGACGAAAACTTGCATCCTCTGATCATCACGCAACGAGTCAACGCGAAGCCTTCTGCAGCGTTCACTAAGCCAGGACAGTCGTTCAAGTTCTGCATGGAGGAACAGGAGAATGAGGACAAGATCCCCATCACCCTTACTGGTGTCGCGCCTTTCTATGTCGAAGTCGAGATCAAGCATCAGGCTGGTTCTCCTGCCGAGACCTATAGCCTTCCCTCTATCGACTCGAAATCATACGGCATGAGGATTCCCCGACAGCATCTTCGCCTCGGCATCCAGCAGGTCCGTATCCGCACAGTCCGTGACGCGCGTGGTTGCCAGCGAAAGTTCGACAATAGCGGTCCGTCAGTCCAGATCCAACTCTATGATGCCCCGTCTATCTACCCCCTTGAATCTAGGCAGGACTTCTGCGTCGGCGAGCGCATCGCCTACACCCTGTCTGGAACACCGCCCTTCGATATTTCGTACGACTTTAATGGCAAGTGGAACGCTAAGTCGCCCACAACCAACTTCCGCCGTATCGCTGAGAAACCTGGCGAGTTCATCATCACTAGCGTCTCGGACAAGGCATCGGAATGCCGCGCAGTAGTCAACCTCCCCAAGATGATTCACCCACTGCCCAGTGTCCAAATCAGCCGCGGCCAGCAGTCACGCGTGGACATTCACGAAGGCAACGAGGTGGATATCCTCTTCGAGTTCTGGGGCACGCCGCCCTTCGAGTTCACTTACACCCGCAGCACCAACGAGAAGAGGGGCCAGAGGAGCGTCGTCCTCGAGACGCGCCACGATGTCTCGTACGAGCACAGTAAGGTCGTAAAGGCCAGCCAGGAGGGCACGTACGAGGTCGTCGCCATCAAGGATAAGTTCTGCTCCTTCTCGACGCAGCAGGTGGAGAAGCGGGATGGCCGATGAGAGTACTTAAAACGTTAAACATGGGATTAACTGGAATAGATGGGATGGATTCTTAGGGATTGTACGAGAGGTCCAACAAGGGAGTGAAAGAACTTGTATATATGCATCTATACCATGGCACGGCGTTAAGTAGGGACAAACAAGGTTGAATATGTGAACGGTGTGTGCTTTATGAACACTAATGGACCGTAGTTGCTTTTATCTATCCATCCTTTTCAATATTTTGCGGGTATATATTTGACATGATCCCACTATTGGGCTGTCTAATCCAGCTCTTCGATCTTCTTGATCAGCTCACCGCCAATCCTCGCAATCTCCAAAAGCACGGCTGTCCGATTGACCTCGACCACATCGCCCTCCTCGGCATCGACCTTGCTAAAATTATATGGCAGCCCAGCACGGAACTTTTGCTGCTGCAGCTTGGGGTTCCAGATGGCGCCGATGACAGCATCATCGCCGTTGTCGTCGCCGCTGCTGCCGCGGAAGAAGATCAGCGTGTCGTCGTAGACGCGCTGCAGCTCCCGAGCGAGGACGTCGACGGGGTGGGCGCGGACGGGCAGCGGAGCGCGGCCAGTGCGGTCGTCGAGGTTCTTGAAGTGGGAGACGCGACGGGCGGCCGGGTTGG
Organism: Dactylonectria alcacerensis; assembly: GCA_029931735.1. Taxonomy (NCBI): domain Eukaryota; kingdom Fungi; phylum Ascomycota; class Sordariomycetes; order Hypocreales; family Nectriaceae; genus Dactylonectria; species Dactylonectria alcacerensis. Next base: position 4,083,126 of record JAPMUZ010000003.1, on the reverse strand, counting down.
AGGCGGCGTCGCGGAGGATGGCGCGGACGGCCTTGGGGGAGAGGTGGAAGAGGACGTCGTAGTCAGCGAGGGAGGTGTGGAAGAGCGCGGCTCCGTCGAGAGAGTGCGCGGACTCTTTGAGCAGCTTGCAGGCGGCCTTGGCGAGGCGGGTCATGCGTGATGCGACGAGCTTGGAGGGGCTGGAGCGGGTGTACTCGAGGCCTGAGGGCGCGTTGGACGTGGCGACGACCATGACGGTGTGGTTCATGTTGGGATCACGCTTGCGCCACGCCTCGAGCTCCCTGAGCACGGCAGAGCGGTCGTCGCTGGTCATCGTCTCGGCCGAGTCGACAATCAGAGGCTCGTCACGCCAGTCCCAGCGGGAGAGGAAGGACAACGTGCGCAGGAAGCCGGTGGCGACGCTCGTGGGCGTCCTCCAGGGGTAGGGCTGGAGGAAGACGTGTAGGACGAAGAGCTCGATGAGCTCCTCGCTGATGTGGCTCGAGAGCTTGTGGCTGTTGAACCAGTGCTTTACCAGTCGGATCGTCTGCGATAGGGGATGTAGCCTCGTGCAAAAGGTGGCGATGGTCTGAGAGTGAAGAGGCAGGGCTGCGAAGAACCAGTTGGAACTGGCGAGAGCCGCCTCCGACTGCTCGCGTACGTGTTGCTCCAGGGTCTTGTTGGAGATCTGTCTCTCCAGGAGAGTTTGCTCAAGGTCACAGTAGATGCGAAGCCGGAACGCCGCGCCGTTATCGTAAACGATGTCAAGATACGCCAGGTTTTCGATCCCAATGTCCCTGTTCTCTCGGCCGAGGTATGTGGTGATGGTGTCCTTGGCGGCGGTGAGACGTTTGTCAAAATCAAGCAGGAAATCGATTTTGGTTTCCTGGATGGCGACGAGGTTATCAGGCCACTTGCTCGAGGCTTCAAAGTAGAGGTTGACGTCGATGGGTTGGATGGAGCCGCTGTGATAGCCCATGATCGGAGGCGCAATGGAAGTGTACCGAGCAGCCGGCGATACAGGCGAGAGTTGCCTGATCTGTAACGGCAGTTCTTCCAGGTTTCGGATGTCATGTTCGAGAGTCTGAAACGACCGTCGTGCTGCGTCAAAAGCCTCCTTATCCAAGTGAGTCAAGCTGATGATCGAAGACAAGCCGGCGCCCAAGGCCGTCAGCTCTTCCTTCACAATCTTCAGGTGACGCTTCAACGCATGGGCAGCAATCTCCTCGCAGATCTCGACAGCTCCCTTACTTGACCACTCAACACATTCGAGGATGCTACCGTCCTTGAAACGACGAAGCTCAGCCTTGTCACCCCAGAACTGGCGGAACCTGGCAGCGTCCTTTTGCTCTTCAGCAGGAGGACCATGCTCCATCTGGCGAGACATTTGCATAGACTCGAAAACAACCAAAAAGTATACCTCATCAGACTCGGCAGGCTGATGAGCGGCCAACGACCAGCCAGCCTTTGGAGGCTGCTGGAAGTGAACAAGCTCTGCTCTGTTTCCATACGCCTTCTTCAAGATCTTGTGCGCTTCCAAACTGAAATCCCAGACCGGACCACGGCGATCGGCCGACTGTGACGGTTTGGAAATATCCGGGGTTTTGATTTCGAAAATGGCATCGAAGGTTTGTAGCGCCGAGTCGGTCTTGATAATAAAAGTCGGCTCAAACTTCTCAGCAGCTTCGTCGGCGAGGAGATCCGTAGTCGACTTGGCATACGTCTGCAATAGGCTCGCTGACCACGGGCTCATCTTGAAGAGAAGGTTGAGCTCGCGAACCGGGTCAAACATGACGGGGCCAGATTCCCGGACGGAGTCGATATTCGTTTTTGAGGGCGCGAAAACAAATGGCTTCTTGTTAAAATCGGTGGTTGAGAGGAACTGCACGGCGGCTTTGAACAGCTCGGTGCCGCTGAGGGCAGTCGAGAGCGCCGCTTGGCCATTGCGACCACCCATCTGAAGCAACAGGGCAACCATGGCGGCCCATTCGAAGTGACCAAATCCACCTCGAGACACAGAGCTACCGAAGCCCCTTTGCTGGAGCCAGATCCGGCCGAGAGCACAGGCATCGGTAAAGGCAGGGCATTCGTTCTTGGTGTGGGTGAGGAGTTTCAGATAGGGGATGAAGGTCTCCTCGGCTTTGAGGGTAGAGTTGTAAAAGGGAGTCCCGGATTGCACTGACTTCTTGTCAACAGCTTCCCCGCTGCGGTTGCTGTTTGAGGTCGGGAGCAGCTTGTTTTTGGGGAAGAGTCCCTCGGGCGCACATGGAATGAGTCGGATCACGTATGGAGACCTTTGGGGCTTTTTCTTGCTTGCCTTGCTCTTGGCCACCTTGTCGGTCGCCTCGTCCTCTTCGTCCTCCTCGGGCTTAGGCCGGAGAACAAGGATGGGTAATAGAGGATTCTCGTTGAGTAACTCAAAGCCCAAGTCCATGGAATCTCCCAGCTCCTTCTTAACGCGGGCCGCTATGTATGCAATGTAGTATGCCCTTCGATAGAAATAGCGCATGCTCGTGTAGTCCTTGTCCTGGAACATAGACTTGGGCATCTGGACAACCATGTCGACGCCAAACTGGTCTTGCGTCTTAACCATGGACTTGGCGACATAGCTACCGACGACATTGTACTGGGCGGGCTTCTCGAACGAAAGCTTGTAGGGGGCATCTTTGGCGGGCTTCGGCTCGGGGTAGGGAATGACAATGCGGTGCTTCTTCTCAAACTTGGTCGTGGCTTCGGTGATCTAGAAATATCAGTTTATTATGTGACATTGTGGCGCAAGGTCTGGAGGTGAGCTCACGGGCACGGGGTCGTGAGAAGTTGCCGAATCAATAGCGGCCTTGAGGCGATGCAAGTGGTCGTCGACGCCCTTCAATGTCTTGCCGTAGTCGAGTTTGGCTTCCTTGAGCAACTCGTCTGTCTGCAAGACGAAGGTGCTGGCGGTTGAGACACGGGCCGAGCTGCGCGACTCGAAGTCGATGAGGGCATCATGCCTCAGGCCAGGGCGCGAGTGGTCGAGCTTCCGGCGTTTGAAGCTGGACTGCATGGCGAGAGCGAGGTGCAGGGCTGTGGCGATGCTGATTCCCGTGGGTTTGGTTATGGGGTCCGTCTTCTTGGATCATCACCTACTGGCGCTTTTCTGGCGTCTGGTAATTTTTTTTCTGAGCATGTCAAACACTGCGGGGCGATAAGGATTGCTGGTGGCTTATCGGAAATGGTACGTACCCTGTCAGCTACTCCCGTCGCTGCCCCAGGTCAAGACCGATTTTCAGATCGCTGACATCAGAAGCTCCACGACTCAACCACTGCTATTCCGTAATGGACGCGACAGTCCAAAGGCAAGGGAAGGCCTTGCATGCTCTAATCTAAGGCGAGATTCAGCTGATGGCTCCCATTCGCTCCCCAAGTGCCCAATTCCCACACTCAGCAAACCCTTGCCTGCGTAACTTTGGCAACTCGACGCCTTGCAGAACGCCGTGATCCACTTGACTTGGCTCTCTGCTGGGCTCGACGAGGGAGTTCATTAAAACCCGAGACATCCAGCCTCGAACGCGATGGTGCCTTCGCTTTGAGCGTTTCTTAGTCGGGGCTACGGATGCTAGCAAGACAATGGCGACACCGTCCTGACACCACAAACGGACTGTTTGGCACATTCGTGCTGAACGCAGATCCATGTGTCGAGCTGGGATACCTCCCTGATGAGAGGGTAGGACTATGATGACAGCTTATTTCCACGGATTCAACAAAGGACAGAGTCTACGTGCGACGTGGGTATTCAATCACGTCCAGATGCCAGAGTACACGCCCCCCCTCAGGTAAGACCCAAGTTCTGCTTGGAACGCTTGGCCCGTGTTGGTGAGCCCGAAACTAGGCGGTGCAGTGTCTTGTATCACAACTCCTTGCTTCCGCGCACCTTTCCAAAGGCGGCTCCGATATGCAGGTGGTCGGATATTCTTCCCCAGACCTGTCCTTTCTGATTCACTTGTCCACAGCTGAATCAGGGACTGTCCTGACCTTAAGTAGCAGGGAACCCATGGTCATTTCATCGAGCCGCCTCTCGACACGGAATACCTTGTTGCGTTTCCCTCTGCTCGTTTCCCTTTCTCTTGTTTCCTTGGTCTTGTGTCAAACATATTTATACCTTTTCTCACATTTCACATCTCCTCTCACTCCCTACCTTAGGTGGAGTCGTTCGCTCGGGTCTCTTCCTCCATCAGCAAATCAGCATGTGGGCCTTTTCGAGTCAAGTCACAGCTTCTTCTCAACTGTCACCCATAGACACGAGAACGCCTTCACCGATACCAGGCTTGTTGCATGGATATAGTCCAACGCAGAGCGAATTCGAGCAGCGGACGCCATTGCCCATCTCGTCTGGCTCGGTTCCTCCCCAGGTTGTAGTTGGCGAGGTCGAGTTTGACGGTGGCTTTGCTGAGCTGCACCCGCAAAGCCTTAAGACAATGAATGTAGTGCCGGTTCCGATGGGTTGGTCACTAGGTGGGAGTCAGCCTCACGAGGTCAGGGTCTCCGCGTTGGACCACCAAGCAGTGGTCAAGTTGCCCGACATGGGACCGCCTTCCGAGTTCATCATGATCTCTTGTTTCAATATCCGCAGGGCTGAAGCGTTCTACTCCCGGTGCTTTGGATGGACGTTCCTAGGCGATATCAACAGGCCCGACTCGAGCGACGACGCTATGAGGCGGCACGGATCGTCGCCATTCGATGCACGGGCCATGAGCTTCTTCACTCGCGACTCATCGAACAACAGCCACAACATCGCGGGCGCTCTGCTCCAACGGAGCCATGTGTCAGCCACATGGATTGAGGTACAAGCAGAAGCGATGCAGGCACGGGGCGGAGGAACTGTGTGCCATCTCCGGGTGCCCGACATCGGCGACGCGGCGGATAGGATTGAGGCCAACCTCGGTGTTGTCAAGTCGCTCCGGTTTGGAATCAGAGGCATGATGGACATTGGCGAGTTTATGGACCCTGAAGGCAACCTATTTGGCCTCGTGGCATATCACCCGGGAAACATTCGCGTCTGATGTCTTGTATGCGTACAGCCCTATACGGCACTCAGCAGGTCATGGGAAAGCTGCTGGGGGTAAAGGAATATCCGGGAAGGCATGACGTGCAGTATGGATGAAGGGAAAGAGTTGATTATTTGTGGAGGAAGGGCTGATTGTTTAAAACGGAGCGTTGGGAGTTACGAGAATATATTTTCGAGGGTTCAAGCATTGTCACCGTGGTGGATGTTGGGCACTCGTGTTTGGATGGGTACGGCGATACAGTCAGTCCCTAGATCCTGGTGGTGGTTGTGGGACCCAGGAAGCAGACACACGATTGATAATGCTAATATTAATTGAGGGAAAAGTACGGGGAACTGTGTAAATAACGGACACCAATCACTGACATGTGCCAGCAACCAGTCATCTGTTCTTCCAGGACTACAACCTAGGTAGGTTGTTCATCGATCCGTGTTGCTCCGTGGTGTTCGGTCCGCAATATGGCGGTCGGACCGCACTGCTGTAGGGCTCGGTTCAGTTATTCGGTACTTTGTACACTTGATTGGGGCGGGAAAACGGGACAACCAGTTCTACATCTTCAACTATCGACGCGCCTAAGTAATACTGTTGGCTGCTAGGTAGGTAATCATGTACCAGTTCAAAGCCACGGATGATGCCCGCGGTCAACTCCCGAAACGAACAGCCGGGTGTGGGAACTTGTACGCGGCGGAAAACCACTTATCCGCCACAGCATAATCCCGACTTGTCCACTTACAGGCTAACTTGGCAAATAAACAGCTAAAAAATCACGATCGCTAAATTAAACGACGACTCAGAGGCCATCAGAGGCCATCAGAGGCCATGCCCCGGACTTGGACCCCCGCCGCTAAACTCGGAGGAGCTGCAAAGATCCGGACCTGGGGGTGGGGGATGGGGGATGGGAAAGGAGCTCTTGGTAATTAGGAGGTCATGGGTTATGAGGGGGAAGCCTCTCCGCCACTTTCCGCCTTTCGGAAGCCGGCAGCCGTTGAGGGAGCAGGACAAAGAAGAAATGAAGGAATAAATTTAGGATGATAAAAGGTTGGGAATTGGGGCCAGGGGGGTTATCAGACAGGATAAGTAAGAAGTAAGAGCAGTGAAAGCAGCTGTAGCGGGTAAGGGTATGGGATCATGGGATGGGATACAAAAGCAAGGGTAAATAATCATGACGGACTGGGCGACGGGGCATCACAGGCCAGACTGACCCCCTACTTTCCACTACATACAACGTACAGGGGGAGAGAGAGAGAGAGAACTAAACAGACCCAAAGAGGGGCAATAGAGGGGTTGCTACACGTAGGCAGTGCATTGAGTACACTAATAAAATGATTACCACCAGTCTAACAACTTGTCATGCTCGATCTCCCTCCCGAACGAATGCCGAATCTCTCTTCCGAGGGGCGGAATGCGGAATGCAACCATCCTTGTCTACCCGGTGTGGCCCCCGAACGCCCCGAATAGCGGCCAGCCACGGGCCCTGGAGGCTTGGATTTCTGGGATAATACCTAAATAAAACCCCCGCCAATGCCCATGACGGCCGCTCCATCATGGCTGCTCTCTTCCCCCGGCTTTGACGCTTCTCCTCTCTTCCCCTAACGTGACCTGATTCGGTTTTTGATCGCCTTGGTCGAATTGACTGACTGATCGATTAATTAACTTCCTCTCGATCCCTTGCCGACTGTAGCTCTTGCTGGCGACAACTGCAGCTTGGAATCTCTCTCTTCCTTCATCCTGCTCCCCGTCACCCTCACCCTCACCCTCACCCTCACCCTCACCACAAAAAAAAACATTCACAAGATGCCTTCCACAGCTCTCCGGATACGCACCCTCCGGGCCTTTGCCCGCAATGGCGCCAACGTAGGTCCTGCTCCTTTGCGCTGGTTCAAACAATACCAGCGGGGAGGAAACACCATTTGCTAACCCGTCAATCATGATACAGCCCACGGCAGTGCTCTCTAGGTCCTTCTCGGCCACCTCCCGCCGCGCTGAGATCAACAAGGTCTTCCCCTCTGCTTCCGAGGCCCTCAAGGACATGAAGTCCAACAGCACCCTGCTCTGCGGCGGCTTCGGCCTCTGCGGCGTCCCTGACACCCTCATCAACGAGGTAGTCAAGAAGCCCGAGATCACCGGCATCACAGCAGTGTCCAACAACGCCGGCACCGACTCGTCTGGCCTAGGCCAACTGCTCAAGACCAAGCAGATCAGCAAGATGATCGCCTCGTACATTGGCGAGAACAAGACCTTCGAGCGCATGTACCTCACCGGCGAGGTTGAGCTCGAACTCACGCCCCAGGGCACCCTCGCCGAGCGATGCGCCGCCGGCGGCAAAGGCGTCCCGGCCTTCTATACGCCCGCTGCCTACGGTACCGTCGTCCAGACCGGCGAGCTTCCCCTACGCAACAACTCTGACGGCTCGGCGGCCGAGTTCTCGTACCCCAAGGACGTCAAGGTTTTCGATGGCAAGTCGTACCTCCTCGAGCACAGCATCGCCGGCGACTACGCCTTCGTCAAGGCTTACAAGGCCGACAAGCTGGGAAACTGCCAGTTCCGCCTCTCGGCGCACAACTTCAACGGCGCCATGGGCCGCAACGCCAAGATGACCATTGTCGAGGCCGAGCACATCGTCGAGCCCGGTGAGATCCCCCCCGAGGCCGTCCACCTACCCGGCATCTACGTCAAGCGCGTCATCCAGGCCACCGAGGAGAAGAACATTGAGAAGTACACCTGGGCCAAGGACGAAAGCGACCCGGAGGCTGCCAAAGCCTTGGGCACCGGCGACACGGCCGCCAAGCGCGAGCGCATCGTTCGCCGCGCCGCCAAGGAGTTCAAGAACGGCATGTACGCCAACCTGGGCATCGGCATGCCCATGCTTGCCCCCGGCTTCGTCGGCCCCGAGGTCGAGGTCCAGCTGCAGTCGGAGAACGGCATCCTCGGCCTCGGCCCCTACCCCAAGAAGGGTCTCGAGGACGCCGACCTCATCAACGCCGGCAAGGAGACGGTCACGCTCAACCCCGGCGCCGCCGTCTTCGGCAGCGAGGAGAGCTTCGGCATGATCCGCAGCGGCCGCATCGACCTGACCATCCTCGGAGCAATGCAGGTCAGCGCCAGCGGCGACTTGGCCAACTGGATGCTCCCCGGCAAGGTCAAGGGCTTCGGCGGCGCCATGGACCTGGTCAGCAACCCTAGCAAGACCAAGGTCGTCGTCACCATGGAGCACACCGACAAGAAGGGCAACCCCAAGATTGTCAAGCAATGCGCGTTCCCCTTGACCGGACGCACTTGTGTCTCGAGAATCATCACCGAGCTTGTAAGTTTGCCCCGACAACCTCAGAATTTACACTATCCGTCATTTATGTGACACCTGACTAACTGTTGATCAAAACAGGGTGTCTTTGACGTCGACTTCTCCCACGGCCTCACCCTCATCGAGATCGCCGACGGCGTCACCGTCGATGAGATCAAGGCCAAGACCGAGGCTCCCTTCACCGTGGCCAAGGACCTCAAGCCCATGCTGTAGATGTCATGATACGCCGACAGCAACATCCACATCAACCAGCCCAACCCGCCGAATAAGAAAAAAAAAAGAGAGGCAAATTTACAAAAAATTGGAGATACCACGTGAGCAGACTAGATTGGCCGAGGATACGCCTTATTCCATGACTTCTGTCACAAGAGGATGAGGCTTGCAGATAAGGCCCGGAGCATAAAAGAAGGCTGAAGCCAAGACGTTTTCCCCTGGCGCAGGGCGTCGCGAGTTCCCGCTGTACGTATCTAGTACCTATTTAGACGAGCCATGACTCTGCGGCCGCATCGGCGGTTCCGTTGTACGCGACATCCGCCAGATGTAAATTTTGAATGAGGATGTGATTATAATGAAAGAATAGAATGGTGCATGCTTGGTAATTTCTCCCTTGCTACTTATTTCATGTGCTGCGGTTGTGCTTTTCTCATGCCAATGCAGAGAGTTCAGTAACTTGGAGCTGACATATCCACTGTGTGTTGCTTGCTGCAGTGGCTCTTGCCTAACACTTGCCTGAGAGCAAGACGGGCCTCGCTCTTACAGTTACGTCAAACCAACCACTTCATCTCAGCATCTACCGCGAACAATCATCCACCACGACTCAGTCAGCGCGAGCATTGTCATGGTTGCTCGTCGGTTCGTTTCCACGCCGTTTCTCAATTCGGCTCCCGTGATCCCTCTAGCCGCGTAGTAACCGCCAAAGCCGCCGTCGCCGTCGCCGTCGCCATGTACACCACTCACGCCCACGAGTCGGGCCAGGTCTTCAAGGAGCGCATCGTGCCTCGCAGCTTTCTGGCCGACCAAGAAGACCGCAATGCTGAAAATTGGAGCCGCCGCCGACCGTATCCTAAGTTTAGGGGGCGCGGCGTGCGGGGGCCTCGGCCCCTCGTGGATATGACCATCAATATTGTCGCCGACAACATCGGTGATATTAGTCTAGATCTCCTCGAAGGCCTTCCTACTCGCCTTGTGTCCCGTGTTTGGCGCTTTCTCGAAGCAAGGTGCGTATCTTCCATTTCTGAGCTAGAGGATAATTGACTAATGCCTTTCCCCAGAGGAGTTTGTCTCCATGGATGGAAGCTCTTTTCGAAGCTCCTCCTGGACGAAGACGACGACAAGAACCTCGGCATGTATCGGTTTCGCCAGCACATCTGTCGTCCTGGCGACGACCTCACCCGGTACACGCGGCCGCTGACGTCGCCATCCGTGGACTTTGTCACCCACTTAGTCCTTACCGGCGGTTGTTCCTTTTCTACTCATGATCTTCTTTCCCTCGCCAAGATGTCAAACCTCGGGGTCCTCGAACTAATGAAGCCGGCCGATGAGCTACGCACAATATTTCCCCAGATCAGCGACGGCCTCATACGAGGATGGACCGAGGTCGACGATCCGTTCCCGTTGCTTAGGATTCTACGCATTTGGGGAGATGACTCCACGACGCAAAACTCCCTGCATTGGGTGTCCAAGTTTCCATCTCTAGCTCTCTACGATGTTACCGGTGCTCGAGATGATTGGAGTTCACCCGACGAGATTGCTCAGGAGGAGGGCTGGGAAAGGGCCGAGACGAAATCTGGCTTGGAAGAGTCTCTCCTGCGATATCTTATGCTCTTCGCGCCCCTCGAGGAAACACGCCATAACAGACTGCGTGAACTCTCGCGGAGCATCGACGCCGATCTCGTCTCCCTCTGCAGCGATTCCCGCTGCGCCGTTAAGTTCGTCGCCGACCGCCAGGCTCCGCGGCTACTCGACTACCTCACCGACAATGCTAAGGTTCTAATGCCTTCGTGGGACATGGACGCCGCTGGTCACGATGCCCGCGCCTGCCACGGTATTGCCTTTGAGCCGTGGGCCTTCTGGCTGTATTCCTTCATTGGCCAGCTCAGCGCAGATCGCGACCTCGCTGCCCGGGGCTTGCGGCCAGAGATGCAGGCCGTCGCAGGCCCCTTTGTCCTGCCTTCTAAGCCGCTCGCGTGTTTGTACCTGGGCCACAGCGCACGCGGTGGCATCTCGACGAAGCCGTCGTACGTAGGACGTGGCCTGTTCGCGACGCGGCGCTACACATTCTCACGGGACTCGGTGGTGCGCGGCTCGAAGCAACCTAAGCCAACGCCGATTCCTAAGAAGCCGGCCAGCCTTGTGGTTTCGGAGCGGACGGCCCCGATGTTGGCACTGCGGCGGAAGAAGAGAAAGCGTCTGGATGACATACTACAATCGTTGATGGGGTGAATGGCACCTGCTTAATTGCGAGAGAAAAGCCGACGGGGCTATCGAGACACATAAGATCACTGCCGTAGGAAGCTGTGATGGTCCTCCGCGTCCCCGCCATGTCTCTACGCAAAGCCTCTCAACTATCTATCGTAAGATACGGTAGCCTTGCGCTACTTGAACTTATTTCCACTTATCTCGATGCCGAATTGGGGCACGGCTGTCGCTCTATCCAACGAGTAGTAGTCCCTCATGGAGAAGCACTGTCAAGCATCCTTCATAGGCGAGACTTCGAATTCACCGGGACATTATGCTGCAATCACCTGCACATACCGGCCGCTAATATGCCTCGGATACCGGGCGCGGCCCTATCTAGAAACTCTAGGAGACCCTTGCGGTGCAGGCATGGCAAAGACACTTTGCCACCGGCTCCCGTGCAGACGACTGCTTTGTTGCGTCGTGGGCTCATTTGTCACTCAGGGAGCATATTGTTAAGAGGACAAGGCATCATGTCACGGGTGAAACGCGATAGATCTTGGCATGGATACACGTTCGCCGATCGCGAGTCTCTACTTGGTATCAGAAAAGAACGAGACAGTCGGCATACTTTAGATTGATCGAGGAACAAAGCTTGTAGGATACTTAGTTAGAGTCCCTCGTGACTATCCTCATATGAAACGGGACTTCTTTTAGCTTTGGAGGCCCACAAAGGTTGCATGTATACCCGGATAATTATACTCATCGTCTCGGTCCAATGACGAACCTTGCGTGACTCGGTGGCAGTTCTACTCCTTAATAAAACACAGAAGCTGTTTTCACTCGCTCGTTTCCTTCGCTGGCTTATCGTTGTTCTTTCAGCTCCGCAGAAAACAAGTCCGTGAATCACGCTTCGCTTTTCCTTCACTCTTCCCTCCCCTGAACACTTCCACCTGAACACTCAACAACTTCGCTCCGTCACCATTCCTCGACATGGTCCAGGAATCAACACCAGGAGCTTCTATTCGTAACAAACTTCCAACACAGCAACGCAACAACCCTACTTCCTCATCAACATCACAACTTGGTCAACCGTTTAACAACGATATCAGCAAAATGGACGTTTCTGCAACACTTCCACCACGTCGTCTTCCGGCACCAACTCTAGAGTGCGGAGATGACGATATTCCTCACCTCGAACTCCCACCTCCTTGCAGCCCGGTCTCGGAACTAGAGACATGGTCACTCTCAGGATACCAAACGATCACAACGACACAAACTACATCTACCTAATCCGAATTAACAACCCAGAGTTAGAGGGTAGCTCCGCAGCCTTTACTCACACATAAATTGACGAACAGGGTTGGAGTCAGCGGAGTGCCTTGCCTTGCCTCCGAAACACGTATAGGAGTACCCCAACTAAACGAACATTTCAACTATACGCAGACAGACCGTCTAGTATTGCTCGAGCGACATCGATGGGCCCTTACCTCAAATCTAGTTTCAGCAGCTGTGATTTGGAGTCCGACGACTATGACGATTATGAACAGGAGTGTAAGCTCGTCGGAGTGTCGGATGCAACAACTCGGCAGAGCAGCGCCTCGCTTTACGCCGCTCTTGAGTGCTCGCATTCAACACGATTTAGCTTCCGTTTTTTTTCTTTCCTTTGTTTTTGGAGCATCGGGTGGACAAGTAAGGGACGGCATAGAGAGTCCAGGCGAAGAGGAGATTGAATACCCAGAGGAGGCTCAGAGATTTAGATTGAGAATTGTTGTTGGCTAGAAAGGAACATGCAACGGCCACTGTGGTAGTTACACGATAGAGTACCTACTCGGGATAAAATAGATTCTCTCAGACGATTTCCAAATCGCTCGCGTGTCGAGTCACTGGTGACTTTAGACAGTTGGCATAGCGAGAAATGTGACAAAAATGTTGCCCAAATCCCAAGGCTTGAGGACGCTTCTCGGCATTTGTCTTGATCCTCAGGCACAGAGGAGGGCGCTGGTGAATAATAAAGTGAGTGCCTGATATCGGAACAAGGCGCTCCATCCCATTGTTCGAAGAATACAAACGCCCTCGTCAACGCAAGGCATTAGAGCCTCGACATGAAAGGAGATACATGAGGTGGCAACGTGCAGTTGGTGTTGGTGTTGGAAGCGAAGCATCACACCGTAAGATCGTGACGCTGTGCGACATGTCGAGTCTTTGCCACGTTCTTACGACGAGGATCGACACTGGACAAAGGAGCACTGCTTTGAGCGATTGCGCATCCTGGGTTTATCCTACGAGGCTTCGAGCCTTGAGATTCTACAGGTTCCCCTCCCAGCCTTCTTTATAAGGAAAAAAAAAAGGCAGGGGATTTTCGACAAGAGTATGTATCGCTTCGAAATTTATCCAAACCCCATAGCAGCCGAAGCCACACGTGGAACAGAAGGTAAGTCGACGACAAATTCCATCTTTCCTCCCGTTTCCCCTCCGTGTGCACCCATGGTGTAGTGGGATGCCGGAGTGAATAGGAAGGATTGTTTTCTAGTAGGTTTCACTAAAGAAGAAAGGAAGAAAAGTTCGAAAATCAACGCGGCGTGTGCTGTTTTTCTAGGCTGCGGAGAGTGGGGCCCTGGGATGCAACGGGACGGATTAACATTGTGCCTATTGCTGGGCTGACCCAGGCGTGGTGCTCCAGGCGAAGAAGCCCTCCAGCTAAGCTGAGTAGAATCGACAAGAACAGGGCTTGACAGAATCCCAAAGGTCTCATTTTGATTTATCCTGCTTAGGCGGGCATCAATATGCACATTTTATGCAACATACTGGCATTGCTCGGATTTTTTCCCATTTCCAAATTCAACTTCCTACTTCCCTTTCGACTGGCGCATCAACCTGACACTCGTGTGCTTCGCTAGAGGTAGGGGCGAGTATTTGGAGCAACGAAATCCAGAACCAACCGATAACACGCTCCCCTTACTTCTTCACCTTCATCGAAAGATAGTCCATGAGGAAGAATAAATCCGTGAAAATGACTACGTCACCAAATAAATCGCGGTGGTGAGTCAGGGGAACGCAGGGTCAATCTCCAACCCAAAACCCACTGCTGGCTCATGGATCCAGATATAACATGCAGCGTGTCGTGCGCCTGACATGGCGCTGGACCGAACCCGGTCACGACAAACCGCCGCTCTCTGATTCGCACGTCATGGCACTCGCCCTTACGGTGGAGTGATCGTGCCCTTGTGAAGAGTGTGAGCTGAACTGAAGCCATCCTGGAAGCGAAATCGACGAGCAGATACCTGATCTGAATGGCTGACATTGGTATGTTTGGGCTCAAGAAAACACATCTATCGTTTTTGACATTTGCTTCCGCTACAGGTGGGGTTTATTCGTTGTCACTGTTACCAATGTCATCGCTGTTGTCTTTGCTATCGCCTCATTCGCCTCCTCAGCTGGAACCCTGCGTCTTTTTTTTTGAGTCATACAGTAGTCGTGTCGCCCTAACAAAAGGGACCATCTGCCTGCCTGCCTACTTAAGGAAGGTATCCGTTGGTGCAGTGTGCTGGTTTCATGATCAGCTCGCCATTCCTTGTGACTGTTTTGAACCCCACCACCTCTCCTCAACCTTGTTAGGATTTGACCCCTTTCGATCCATCAGCGATTCAAAGCCTTGCGACACTTAAATAACCAGACTCGGACATCTCATCACCCTCGCTTTGATTGCTGCCTCGTAAAACTTCGTCCCACAGATCAACGGTCCAAGGAGCTTTCAGTCATCATCAGTAGCTACCCCGCTACCCCGCCTCCACCCATCCAGGCTCAAACACCCAAGCCTGAAATCGACCAATCCAACCTAACGGAAAAATCACCAACACTTACCTCCCCCAAGCAAAAATATATTGCCCAGCATGGTAGTACCTGGATCGAGTTCGCGCGGCCGAGGCGGCAAGTTCAAGAAGTACACCCGAGGAGGTACGTATAGAATGCCTCTTTTTTTCCCCAAGGCCGATGGCCCATGAGCCCATCCGTTATATCGACGTCAGAGGCGACGCAGACTTCTTGTGCCCCTCCCAAAACTAACAGCATTTCCAACAACAGGGGGCAAGCACTTCTCTCGTGACATTCGACCCCTCGATGCCGACGGAAACGAAGTGAGCATCTGGGCCGCCGACGGCAAGACCAAGGACGACGATGATTCCGATGAAGACACTGAGGATTCTGAGGAGGATTCCGAGGAGGACAGCGACGATGAACCTGCCGCTGCCGCCCAAACCCAAGCGGCTTCTCGCGAGGACCGCAAGGCTGAGAAGAAGGCTCGAAAAGAGGCCGCAATTGCCAAGTCGAGAGGGAAGACAGTCGAGGTCGGCGACATGCCTTCCAGCGACGAGGACTCCGACGAGGACAGCGAGGACGACGATATGCCCGCCAACCCCAACCACTCCAAGGCTTCCCGGAACCAAGCCAAGGGCACTCCTGTTGACGATATCACTGAAGGTGTCGCCAAACTAGGTGCGCCCAGCAACCGACGCGAGCGCGAGGCTTTGGAGGCGGCAAACGCGAAGGAGAAGTACCAGCGTCTACAAGCCCAGGGTAAGACCGACGAGGCCAAGGCAGACCTGGCTCGCCTCGCCCTCATCCGCGAGCAGCGAGCAGCCGAGGCCGCTCGACGACAGGTAAATTTACAACCATTGCTAGCTGATGACTCAAACCCAGAAGCGCTAATTTGTGTGTTTTTTTCGTGCCATAGGCTGAGAAGGAAGAGAAGGACGAGCTCGAGAAGAAGAAGAGGTCTGAGATCGAGGCGCGAGAGGCCCGCAAGAGAGAGGCTGCGGCCGGCCCCAAGAAGGGCAAGAAGAAATAGACGGCGAGGTGAAGGCTTTGGTGACAAGCCTTGCTGTGTCTTGGCTGTTAGCAAAATGGTGCGTGCCTGTGGATGCTGTCGGATCCGAGATCTGGTGCACACAGCAGGCGTTGACAAACTCCCTCATGATGACGAATACCACATTATTGCCATGCCGTATCCAAGGTCTCCAGGAGATGATGCCGTAGAGTTTGCGTGAAAAACAAGAAGCTAAGGGATGTCGTGGGTGCTTGTAGAAGGGTGAGCCAAAATAGCTGAGACGGTGTTGGTCAAGGGTAGCTCACTTGGTGTTGACCCCTGCAAAACGAGTCACATCTCGAGGCTAGAGAGTCATACTGATATTTGACAAGTCTGACAAGCCTACCACTGATAAAGTAAATGATTAACTACTGGGGTCTTGGGAACTGGTGTCTTAGAATGAGATCTGATTCACCAATGTGGTTTAGGGACAAATTTTGAAATGCTTCGACTGAATGGTGTAGTGATAAGAGGCGACTGGAAGAATTAGTTAACGTCTAACACTAAGACAGAACGGTACCGAAACTGGGCGCGCACAGGCACGCAAAACCACAATTGCATCGCGTATATATCAATTCTAGTAACATGTGAATCATCAACGAGCCAAACTCAATTCGATTTCGAGGTTGCTCAAAGAGACTAGGCTACTATCGGGGCTCTTTTCTGGATCTAGAAGGTTACCGGCTGACGCATCGTAAAGGATGGAAGACAAACACCACACACCCTTAAGCATCAACTTCTTCTCTATCTTGTTTAATGATTTAAGATATAAATACTAAGTGATTTAGACTAACTTAGTAGAAGAATTGCTCTTATTTAGTCCAGTTATATATATATATATATATATATTTATAAATAGGCATTTCTTATCCATAGAGGAGCGGATAAGTTAAGTTTAGTAGAAAAGGTCAATCGTGTATGTTTTTCTTCCCCCAAGGGCTACCTAGGCATCGTTAAGGAGGAAGTGAGGTCCTGCCCCAGAAGGAATTATAATGTATGCCGCAAGCCATTTAGGCTGGCAGTAACTGTGGTGTTTTTCACCAGCTTCAGCATGAAAACGTCATTCCATTATTCGGATTATAATTCATCATAAGTGATTGTTCGTCCTTGCTGCAAACGAATAGAGATAAATTAATTCATGACCGAGGCCTGTGGAGTTCACTGAGGACACTAACGGGATGCGCTACAGTGGAGCCCCCGGCGACCTCTCTGGGCGGTTGCGGTTTCTGATAGCGTGCCGTCCCCACAGCTCGGACCCAGGCAGGTAGGAGAGAAAAAAAATCAGTTCTGCCAGAAAAATCGAGCCTGCCGTGGTGGAATTGCCGACCGCCTTACCAACCCGTTTTCAACAACCTCTGGTCGGCTTCGCAACCATCGCGACAGCAAAAAGCAGGGCCCTGGGATAACTTCACGGAGTATTATTCGTTGCGTATTGAGCATATCGTTTCTGCTTTATCGGTCGCTAAGATGGACGCCTCGCTGCAGGTCCGTTTGCTCCATGTCCCTTCCTCGTGCCCCACTGTCGCCTGCATCGATGCCATCACCATGAGCTGGCAAGCTGATGTGTTGCTTCATAGGATCGCCTGCGCGCCCATTCTGCCGCCTTCGATGGCCTCTTGAGCCTCATCCCGGCCAAGATGTATTACGGGGAGGACACCACCGTACGTTGCGACTCCCTGATTCTCTCGCTGAATACCCATGCGATGCCATTCTGTCCCTGCCACCCAATTATATCACCGACGAACCTCGCTTCCTCCGAGGTGTATCGCGCACTACACATGGTATCATTTAGTCTCCAGGGCTAACCTTACATGTTAGAACCAATGGAACAAGAAGAAGCAGACCAAGAAGGAGGCCGCCGCGGCGCGCCGTGGCAAGCTCGACCCCGATAGCGATCTCAACCGCAACGCCAAGGAGGTGATGGATGAGCGAGCCAAGAACAAGCGTAAGCTGCGTGAGATAGAGGACGAGGAAACTGCCACCGCACCCGAAAACGAAGAGGATTGGGAGGACTACGAGCCTGTCGAAGGTGTCGAAGCCGAGAAGCCAGGCGAGGGCCTCAAGTTGGCGGTACCCGAGGCCAACAAGAAGCAGAAGCTCAGCACAGACGACAACAAGCCCGAGCCCCAGATTACCGACGAGGCGACGGCATCCAAGCTTTCCAAGAGGGAGGAGAAGAGGGCAGCCAAGGAGAAAAAGAAGAAGGAGAAGAAGGAGAAAAAAGCCGAGAAGAATGTTGAGAAGAAGACAACTAAGCCCGAAGAGCCCGAAGCCGAGCAAGAAGACACTCCTGCTCCTGCGCCCAAGTCTAAAAAGCAATCCGCCAAGAAGCAAGCAAAGGCTGCCGCTGCTTCGACACAGCCTGAAGATATCGTTATGGAGGAGACTGTTTCCGCCGGGGATGACGTGCAACCTATGGATCTTTCGGGTCTAGAGAAGGATGATGAGAACTCAAGTCCTGACTCCGAACCTCACTCTCCTACTTTTGACGCCAACGACTCCTCAACTCCCGCCGACGCTCTTGGTGAGTCGGCCAGCGCTACTACTTCCGTATCATCCACCATCCCCCCATCCGAGAAACCCAAACACATCAAGCTCCCCGCCGATACTTCTGCCCTCCGCGCTCGCCTTGCCGCAAAGATCGAGGCCCTTCGAGCGGCAAGGAAAGCCGACGGACCGGATGGTAAGCCCATCCGCACTCGCCAAGAGCTTATCGAGTCGCGGCGGCGGAAGCAGGCCCTGCGCAAGGCCAACAAGCAGGAGATGAGGAAACAGGCCAAGTTGGAGGAGGATCAGAAGCGCGAGGAGGCTTTGGCATCCACCTCTCCCGCGGTCATGAGCCCTGCCGTGGAACTGGATGAGAAGTCGAGCAACTTTGCATTCGGCCGCGTTGCGTTTGGCGATGGCGCACAGCTCTCACACGATCTCAGCTACGCTCTTAGCCAAGGCAAGAAGAAGGGCCCTTCGGATCCCAAGACGGCCCTTATCAAGGTTCAGAACCAAAAGAAGCGTCTCGAGGAGCTCGATACAGAAAAGCGAGCCGACATCGCTGAGAAGGACCTCTGGCTGACGGCCCGCCGCCGCGCTCAGGGCGAGCGCATCCACGACGATGAAGCATTACTCAAGCGCGCCGTTAAGCGCAAGGAAGTGGCTAAACGCAAGAGCGAGAAGGCATGGAATGACCGCACTGACGGCGTCAAGATGGCTCAAAAGGAGCGTCAGCGCAAGCGTGAGGACAACCTCAAGGCGCGCCGTGACGACAAGCTCCTCCACAAGGCCGGCAAGAAGAAGAAGAAGACCGGTGTTGCCAAGCCCAAGAAGAAGGGCCGTCCTGGCTTCGAGGGAAGCCTCGGCGTCGGCGGACGTAAGAAGTAGGGGATGGCACAATGAAAGAAAAAAAAGGAGACAAAAAGGCAAAAGCAAAAGCAAAGGTGAACGTGAACGTGAAGACAAAAGCAACACAAGCAAAAGCGACAATATCTTCTTTCCTTGCTCGACAACCGGCGCTGAGGGAGTCAAAGGGGCCGAGGGGGGGCAAATTCAGCGCGAAGCGAAAACAACACTCTGTACAATTGGTGTACTAGACGGCACACACACAAGCAACAGCACAACTGCACAACTGCGAATTTGGCTGGCTTAGCTCGGCGAGTTGACAACTTTTTCTGGCATTTAATGGACTAGGCATGAACATGAGCGAGCATGGGCATACAAGAAATATTCATAAACCTTCCCCTGGCCTTAACGTGAACAGACTGGAGAACTTGAGACCGTTTTGTCGTGATGTTTCCCGCACCCAGAATAATCGACCCGCAAGGCTCCATGATCCATGAACACTGACATACAGAACCAAAAAAAACAAGGGCTTCAAGACACAACCCGCCTATTTTTCGTATGTGTTTTTTCTTGCTTCATTACAACAGTACCGGCCGAGCAACAGCAGCGGTCGGACTTGGAGCACGGCCAAGCTCGACATTCAAACTTTCCTCCTGAGAATCAACCCAACACACTCACAAGCGCACATTCTCTTGTCGTAGTTTCCGTCCGTCCCGTCCATCTCCGTTCCCAAGAATAAATAGGTTTCAACAAAAATAAGATAAAAAAAGAGGACATGAAAAGGGGATTTCACGCGAGCCACCACCAACAACTACGACGAGGTTTGCCATGTCGGCGAACCGGAAGAGGGGTCCCGTGGCTAGGAGCTTGCTCAGCTACATGATTTTCAGTTAGCTACCGTATATCATGGGAAGCCCCGCTGCCGCCTAAGCCGAACGATTCCTTCGACTGCTCCGCGCAGAGGGTGATGGTGTTGGATCTGTATTTGTCGTTTGCCAGGCAAGGGGAGGAGCGGTGGGTGGATAAGGGTGTTATCGTGGGTTGGGTCGGTGAGGACGGCAGATGACGGGTTCGGAGTATAGGGTTCGTTGGAACGGAGAGTCGGGATGGGAGGAATCGGCTTGCCATTGGCTCGGCTTAGGCGCGCAAGTTGCGGTGGGATGGCGTTGGTGAGAAGCCAGGGCCGGGTGCTCTTCAAGAGCATTGCTCGCCCATGGCCCAGGGTGACCTCATTAGAGAAGAGAGTCGAGGCGGGTGAAGACGCTCAGGCACGCGCCGACAACCTCAAGTTGCAGCTCCTTGTCTTTGCCGGAACTCGAGTTGGTTTCCTGGGAACTAATGTTAGCCCATGACGACATGTGTCAACTTTGCAGTTGCTAGGGCTCGTCAAATTACCTCAGCAATGACCTGGGGAAGGTTGGCGCCGATTCCATTACCAGTAGCCTTCTTGCCAAAGGGCCACTGGCTATAATCGGCCAGAAGCTCGTCGGTTTGAGCAAAAGCCCTCTCACGAGCCTCGTGACCCAGGGTGGACAGAGCGTTCTCGAGGACATTGGCGGCGTAGGCGGCGCAGACCATAGAGATGCTGCGTAGGTAGCGGAACTCAAGCGATTCGGGCAGGAACTGGCTGCCATTGAGAACGACGGTGCGCTGGGTCAGGATGTTGCGGACTCGACGACGAATCTCCTCCTTGGCGCCACCGTCGGCGACGGGGTGGGTGGCCATGTCGAAGAGGAGGAAGTTGCGCTTTTCGGTGCGGAGGATGCCCTTGTCGACGAGGCCCTTGGCGAGGCGCTCTCGAACCTGCTTGAGCTGGTATCCAATCTTCATCAAGTTCCAAGTCTCGCCTGGAGGGTTGAAACAGGGGGGCGTCAGCGACCAAGTATCATAGAGGCTTGCATGGAAGATCAAGTGGGAGGAAGGGAATATGTACCGCTCATGAGGTCGATCCAGGAGCTGACGCTCATCTTTTCGCTCTGCTTCATCATCTTGAGGGCCTCGTCGAGGAGAACCTCGCCGGTGAGGGTGTCGTCGATGACCTCGATGTTGCGGTCAGCAAGGGGGAACCGCCGCCTCGAGGCGTCCTTTTCCATGGCAATGCGGCCCCGGAAGGCCAGCTCGAGGACGATGCAGCCTCGGAGAGCATAGGAGATGTTGTCGTTCCAGAAAGAGAGGTATCCCTGTGGTCGGGGAGCGCAGTGGTTAGTACGGGGCTGTCAAAGGGAAACAAAAAAAAGCATGTGTCGGTGGCTATCGCGTACCTGTTTGTCTTTGAGGCCAAGCAGCAGCACCTCCTCCATGAGGGTCAGCTTAGGCTGCTTGCTTCGCTCAGCGCTCTCGCTAATGTCTCTCGGGTCGAAGGCGATCTTGTGGCCATTCTCGCCGCTCTCGTAGCTGGTCTCGGGGCCGTCCCTGGCGTTGGATGAAACGTTTCTGGCTCCGGCGCCATTGCTAGAGTCGCCCTCGGTAGAGTTGGCTCCGGCACCGCCGCCGGCACCGCGACGTCGCGTTAATCCCGACGACATTTCGAGCGAGGGTGCGAGGATGATTTGGGGCGAGGGCGAGGGTGAGGACGGAAGGGGGGTGGTGGTTTCGTCGATTTTGGCGAGATGCGGTCGGAAGAACTGTCCGACGTGACTGAAGCTGATCCTGACCTGGGGGGGGGGCCACTGTTAGTTTGCGCGTTCAGATTTTAGGGGTGTTGGACTGGGCTTGATGGTGAGGCTAGGTAGGTACCTTTTTAGTGCCTTAGACCCAGCTCACTAACTTCTAGGGGGACAGTGGGCAGTGTTACGGCACATATGGGCTGTGTGTGGCTGTGGGCGGTGGGCAGTGGTACGAATTGGTACCTCCTTATACGGCTACCAAGCCTTAGCCTAACGGGAAGTGACCGGCGAGACAAGGGGAGGGATTGTTCGCCCAAAAGAGACGCTGTTTGATTGATTGATTGATTGATTGATGGACGAGTGAACTGGCTTTTTCTAGGTTCCCCTGTTAAGCAAGGGGCACTGGTCTGTACCTTGTACTTTTTTACGGTCTTACATGTACATAGTAGCAGGCACCAGATACGGGTACTAGAGTCAATTACCCAGTCTCTTCGTATCAAGCACTTAAGCAGCAGTAGCTGGCCGCAAGTTGCTTCTTGAAGGCGAGGGGGATCGCCCTGGGATAAACGACAGGGATGGCACGTAGATGCTGATAATCGAGACTTTGGGCTACAGTCTCCCTGTAGCAATAGCACTTCGTAAAGCTGAGTTCTAGCTGATTGATTGAAACGTGAGGCTGGACATGGGCTGATGATGTGCAGGTGTCTGCTGAAATGGATTGGCCAGGCGGCGGAGAACAGAGTGGGCAGTAGGATATTCCGCGCAAGCCAGGCTGAGGCTGGCTGGCTGGCTGAATGGATGGGATGAAGAGCAGGATCAAGATGACTACGGCCAACCTGGAATGATGATTGGAGATTCTCGAGATTGCCTTCACCAACGGAAGCGGGGCTAGGGGTCTCTACAGATTGATGAGCTTGTCGAAGATCCTGGGGAACCAAGATGGGACACAAAGGCGGACTGGTGATAAGTGCGAAGTACATCCACTCCGACGAGGCAACCAGAAAAGGAGGCTCCCCGGGACCATCGAGGTTGCGTGGCAGCACCCCATAGCTCCCATTTGATGCCACGCTAGTGCTCCCCCCTTTATGTATGGAGTACGCCTCTGCGACTCAACGTCCACCAAAACACGAGGTAAGAAGGCTCGGTAAGCACCGTCGACAGCCTAACTCGATGTATTATCATGGACGTCGACCTGCATCCTCTTGAATCCCAGCTCTAGGCTACAATTTTTGACTAGCCGGGTCCTCTCGAGTCGTTGCGCCCGCTCCCGAGATGCCAAAAATACCAGTGACATGCCCAGGAAGCCAAGCAGTCAAGGACCCATGAAAATGGGACCGTTGAAACGCACGGACCACAAACGGATCTTTAGTCCGCCCGATTTCACTTATGTAAGCCATCACGGCTGGGAGGGGTATGGACCCAACCATGGTTGTCCACAGTTAACCTCATTCCCTAACCATAGACTACACACATCCAACTTTTTTACTTTTGCCTCCGCCAATTCTTTGTTCTAGCTTCTCATTCCATTCACTACTCTTTCCAGACGATACCTCCGTAGCCTAAATCCCCTGCTGTCTCCGATTGACCACTGTACATGCCCTGTTCTGCCCATTTCCCGCGTCTAGGCCCTCCCGAACGACGACACGCGACCGACGCCGAGTTTGCGAGCCACGTCCACATGACGACTACGAAGTCTCCGACATGTTGTCTCTTTGCGTTGAGTCCCAGTTGCAAGACACGTGGATAGTCGCAAGGTCGATTTATCTGTGACTGTCAAAATTGCTATTGTCATCCGTAAAGGGACGTCTGAAGTCAGACATGGTGATGAGGGGATTGCCATCCACATGATGGCCAACGCCTGGTGCTAGGCCCTGTGTCTAAGCTGGAGAAGACACAATCCACCTGGGAAATGTAAGTTGGTTTATTCATATGCTGCGGGCATTGATCATGCACAAGCTATGTCAGGGAGTACTGTTGTTTGGACTTGGCCATCGCTTGACAAGTTGTCATGATATTACCTCAGGGTCTAGCCACAGATGCTATTTGTTTGTTCGTCTATCACTAGGACATGTCACCGTGGTTTCGGATGCCTCTTTGGTCATTGGATGGTTCTGGCGTTTTCGGTTCCTGGTGCTGGAATTTCCTTGGCTGGTTCAGAGAGGTTGCCAACCGGCCGCCAGCTGCCAACCACGCAACCTAGACCAGTCACCGGGCGTAGCTGTAATAGTTTCATATACCCCGATACAGTCAACCCCTCCAACAAGCGGGCGAGTCCCTGCGGCGGTCCTCTGGCCGAGTGGTTAATGTTTCCGCTCTACAGGAACGGTTCCCGGAACGGTTGGGTGCGCCCACCTAGTACGGGAACGCGTCCTGGGAGCGCAGACTTAACCACTCGCCGCCAAGACCGTGAGACAAACTCGCCCTCAGAAACACCACCAACCCCTGGATGGGTCGCGCAGGTGCCGTCGACGGGCGGGATTTGCGAGGCTTCCCCGAGGTTGGAGCATGGTGCAAATGAAATATCCAAGGCGAAAGCTGGACGCGCTGTAGTACCATCGCTGAGAATGGTAGCAGGGCGGCGGTCTCGGGTTGGGGGGTTGTGTTTTTTTGACAGGTTCCGGGTTCGAATTCCTCGATTCTCTCCTTTTTTCCCCCTCCTTTTTTTGCTTTATATATTTGCATTCTTGATACTGAACAGCCATTGCATTTTATATCACGAGAGTGCGATGCTTTTTGGATATATTTTGGTGGCAGTGGAGTTGAAATGGATGGGTGCGATAGCCTCAGGTTTTGCATGCAGTCATCTGAGGTACCTATGGTCGTAGCTAAAATTGAACCCTGGTTTGAACCGCTCGTTCACTGAGTGTTTGAACAGGTAGACAAAATTGTCTCAACCTTCATGTGTTTTCTCTCCACACTATCTGCCATCTTTTCTTAGGTATATTGTACAATTGAGACTTGCTCTACCCTCGTGCTTAGGATGAGTTCATAGATCCCACGCTCTGCTTCCATAGTTGATCGAAGTTAATATTCTCGTCCTCAAACAGCTCTCGGATCTTGCGGGCAGCAGCCTCCTGCTCGTCGGGGCCAAAACCCTCTGGCCGTGTCGACTCAAACTGCACAATCTCCACCCAGCGATAGAACAAATCCTCCTTGCCCATGGCGGTGAGAGTGTCCCTGAACGCAAAGACCTGGCGACGACGCTCGTCCTCGCTAGCTGCCGCGTTGGTCTTGGTGTCGTAGACCATCCAGCCGTAGTCGCGGTGGTGCACAAGGGCGAGGCTGCGAAAGGCCTCGATGGCGATGTCCTTCTTGTCGACGAGGCTGTGAGCGAGGATCATCGCGGCCCAGTCGAGATCCCACTGGCCGTTCATGAGGAGGTAGCCCGTCTTCTGCTCCTGCAGCATTGACGACGTGGCCTGGCCTAGGTAGGCGGTGAGGATGGTCTTGGAGTCCTTGTCGGAAAAGATGTCCTTGAGCATGCGGTCCCAGTCGCGGGAGCGTCGAACATATATCTCCTTCGGCCGGAAGCCGACCTGCCATCGCCACTGGCACGGGTTTCCGTGGGCCTGTCCGGCGACGAACTCGACGGGCCAGGGCCAGACGAAGACGAAGAGCACAAAGTCGAAGAGCATGGTAGCGGCGCGCTTGGCGATCTCCCAAACGGCCGCGGTCCACGGCGCATCCGCAGCAGCCGCCCATGTCGTCTCGTTGGAGTGGCCGAGCGACGATGCCACGAGCTTGTAGTACCACGGCAGGATCCAAACCATGCGCAGGACGAAGAGTAAGACGACGCACACGTTCATGCCCACGGGGACGAGGAAGATCTTGCGCTTGAAGTCGGCAGGCTTCGAGTCGATGTGCGTGACGTAGATGTGCTTCTTGGACAAACTGCCTAGGAATGGCTCTAGGACTTCTGGGGGCTGCTTGAAGGGCGAAGGAGGAACGCCGGCTTTCTGCTTCGCCTGAGCCGCCTTGGCCTTTGTGGCTCGTCTGGTAGCTGGCATGATCAATTGCTTTTGCTTTTGTGACTTTTGAGACGAGGTTGTCCCTGGCAATTCGTTGGATGTGTTGAAAGAGTCGTGTGCTCAAGACGTTCGCTGGTGGGGGTTCAACTGAATATATGTTAGGGAGGACACGGAAGCTTGGTGCAGCTCCACTGGCAAAAGGAAATATGATAGCTGTCGTCAGCCCCTAAACATTCGGTTGAACTCGAGTCGCCACCAATCCCACAAACTGTAGGTTTTTGTATACTTGTGCGAGCATGAGATGATTACGATTCAATACAGACGGAGCCTAGAGCAATCCTGGTCATACAATTTCATTATTTGCACCCCCTTGAATCCTCCCATTGCCATTCATCATGACCACGGTAACAATGTGGCGCATTACACTTGAGTAAAGCCACACCTGTCATTCGCCCAGGCGGACAATCCTGGTGCCGGGATGGAGCTCGTCGGTGGCGGCTTGAAAATGCTCCTGCTCCACCAGAGATTCAAGTAGCAGCCGACACCCGATTTATCTGCAACGAACGACTGACCATTGACTCCATGTCAGACGCTCGCTGTACGTCTGATAACCCCTTGTCGCGGCAATGTTGAGAGCTCGCGCGTTACAGGTCAGTTGGTTACCCATTGCCGCTTCTCCCGTTGCAATTGATTTAATCCCGGCTGTAGGAGCGCTGCGGTTCCTATGTATGCGCTTCCTGCCGACATAAGCTCTCGCCGAGGGAAGCCCAGCTTGGAGATGGCCGTTTCTCGACCATCGCGAGCTCGACAACAGCTTCAAGGACCTTCTCGCGGATAAGGCCTTCCTGGTCGCAGCCGCAGCCCTTTGGCGTGCGTGCTCTATCGACGAGCTCGCCGCTGCGGGGCCCCAACGACAATGGAACTGCTCGACCGGGAGGGTTCCCGGGAGGAGGCTTCGGTGCCGGGTTAGGATCTTTCGGCTCCTTCGCCAGCAACGGCCCTGCGAATCCGAATAGCAAGCCTTCCCTCGATGCGCTTCTTCCTCATGAGCGGGAGGCTCGAAAAAAGATGGGCCTTCCCCCCCCCAATCCGAAGCCGACACCCTCGGGCGATGCGAATGCCTCTCCTGATAACTCGGTTGGCGCATCGCCAAATACCAGCAATAAGGATAGTCCCAACCAGAAAACCGATAAAAAGAAGAACAGGCGAGCGAAACGAAAGAAGCATAATCAACAACTCGATGCCGATGAAGCCAAACCCCAGTCCAGTCCGTTGTCGAGTTCGTTGCTTGCTGAGGCCTTCAAGATCGACCGCGACCCGGCGCCGGTGGCAACTCCAGCCTCATGGTCTAGCAATACGCCAGCCGAACGCAAGACCCCAATTGCTGCGTCTGCGCCGGCACAGCCTTCCTGGGGTGCCTTCAGCGCTCGAAAGATAGACACGTCGGTTCCTCTTCCGACCCAGAAGCCTAAGAACACAGAAACCCCGCCAAGCGAAAACAAAGTACATGTTGCTTCCAAAACGCTTGATGGTGGCAAAGGGTCTGATGTCTGGGGCCAGCTAAAGCGGGCATCGCATACTGAGAGTTCCAAGGCCGCCCAAGAATCGGTCAGCGGCGATGACGACTTTTGGGACGCCCTCGAGAACAGAGTCACCGGGCTCCGTGGCAGGAGCCAGAATCGGGCCACCGGCGGCGATCAGCGCAAGGCCGCGGCTATTGACGAGTCTTGGAACCAATTCGTCCCCTGGTCTGAGAGAAACCAGGGCCAATCCATAGAGCCGTCACGGCGGAAGTCGAGATTCGAACTGGAAGAGGAGGCGTTCGCCAAGCGCGGTGACAAGAAGCGCCAGACTGCCCGGCGACGGCATCAAGAGGACGATGATGACTGGGATGACGAAGCGGTCAAGAAATGGGAGGCAAGACAGCTCCGAAAGGCTGAGAAGGACGCCAAGAGACAGGCCGGTGAGCAGGTGGAGGAGCAGCCTGTCCAGATCTTCCTCCCAGAGTACATCAGCGTGTCCAACTTAGCCGCAGCTCTCAAGCTCCGCATCGTTCATTTCCTGCGTGACCTGGAGCACATGGGCTTTGAAGACGTTACGGAAGACACCATCATGACTGGAGACACGGCTAGTCTTGTCGCCATGGAGTATGGCCTCGAACCGACAGTCGAATCAGGCTCCAAGCGAGATCTCCGGCCTCGACCTGCGCCGGAGGATCCTTCCACACTCCCGTCCCGCCCGCCTGTCGTTACCATTATGGGCCACGTCGATCACGGTAAGACGACGCTTCTGGACTGGCTGAGGAAGTCTTCGGTTGCCGCTGGCGAACACGGTGGCATTACCCAGCACATAGGCGCTTTCGTCGTCAACATGTCATCCGGGAAGCAAATCACCTTTTTAGACACGCCCGGTCACGCTGCCTTCCTGTCGATGCGTCAAAGAGGCGCAAATGTGACGGACATTGTCGTCTTGGTGGTGGCTGCCGATGACAGTGTGATGCCGCAGACGCTCGAGGCGCTGAAACATGCCACTTCAGCCAAGGTCCCTATCATCGTCGCCATCAACAAGGTCGACAAGGAGGACGCCCGGGTCGAAGTTGTCAAGGCAGATCTCGCTCGACACGGGGTCGAGATTGAGGATTACGGAGGCGACGTCCAGGTTGTCTGCGTCAGCGGCAAGACTGGCCAGGGCATGGAAGACCTCGAGGAGAACATTGTCACTCTCTCCGAGATGCTCGATGTCCGCGCCGAGACCGACGGCATGGCGGAGGGATGGGTGCTAGAGTCTAGCATCAAGCAGGTCGGCAAGACGGCGTCGGTGCTCGTCAAGCGAGGCACGCTGCGGCTCGGCGACTACATCGTGGCCGGCAAGACGTGGGCCAAGATCCGCGTCCTCCGTAACGAAGCCGGAGCCGAGATCGAAGAGGCGCTTCCCGGAATCCCCGTTGAGATTCTGGGCTGGCGCGAGCTGCCCGAGGCCGGAGAACAGATTCTCCAGTCGCCGGACGAGGCCAAGGCCAAGACGGCCATCGAATATCGCCAGGAAATGGCGGAACGTGAAGAGAGCTCTGCCCAGCTCGCCGAGCATGAGCAGCGCCTCCGCGAGAAAGCCGCGGCAGAGGAGGCGGCAGCGGCGGCTGAAGCCAGGGGTCTCGAGGCCCCGGTCGAAGCCGAGCCCGGCATCATCCTCCAGAACTTCATCGTCAAGGCCGATGTGGCCGGCTCCGTTGAGGCCGTCTGCGGCACCGTCCAGGAGATCGGCAACCACGAGGTACAGGCCAAGATCCTCCGATCCGGAGTGGGCTCCATCTCCGAGTACGACGTGGATCACGCGGCCACGTCCAAGAGCATCATCGTCAACTTCAACAACTCCATCGCACCACACATCCGCCAGCGCGCCGAGGAGAACAGCGTTCGCATCATCGATTACAGTGTCATCTACCACGTCGCCGACGAGGTCAAGGACACCCTCTCGGCCCTCCTGCCCGTCACCATCACCCACCGCGTCCTCGGCGAGGCCGACATCCAGCAGATCTTCAACATCAACCTCAAGAAGCGCCAGACCCAGAACATTGCCGGCTGCAAAATCCGCAACGGCACCATCAAGAAGACGTCCCAGGTCAAGGTGCTCCGGCGCGGCAAGGTCATTTACGATGGTAAGTCTATCTTCATTTCCATTTTCCGTTTCTGTTTCCATTTCAGTCTTGAGTCGGGTGCAAGAATTCCCTGTTAATATATATCTCCCCTCCTCGTAGGAAAAATCGACACTCTCAAGCACGTCAAAAAGGACGTCATGGAGATGGGCAAAGGCACCGAGTGTGGTATTGGCTTCGAAGAGTTCCAGGATTTGGAGGTCGACGACCAGATCCAGACATACGAAGAGGTCAGGGAGAGACGCCACTTGTAAAAATAACAACATACACATGATGAGAAGGATGAACATGTACGAAAAGCATATGGAAGAACCATGGTGGTCGGCGGGTCGGGTTATACGAGCTCGGCTTATTTACGCCGTGTGTCGGTCATGTATGAAATGTACTAAAAAAGACGAGGTGTATTTGTAGGGTACAAGGGAGGACGGCATCGGGGTTGATGATGGCATGGCGTAGATGATAAAACCTAATCTCAACACTCAACCAAGACGTATTGTTTCTTGGGATATAGGAGATGACAAGTTTGAAAGTTTCACGTCATGATTCTTCAGGCGTACTTCACACTTAAGGGATGAATAAAATTGGTAGTTTTTAACCCCGCTACAGACCCAAAAAGAGAACCCAAATGAAACCCATAAGAAAATCCCGAAAGAAAATGATCCAGTCTCTAAATTTCCTCTTTTAACCCCTTCCAGGCGCCGACGTAAAGTTGGAAGAAAAGGTTTTGGTGGTGATGGCGGCACGCTCGCGCTCCTTGTCGAGCTTGGCGAGCCCGATGCGGTCGGTGACGGGTGTGGCAGCGATGATGTTGTCGAACTCGTCATCGTCCGAGCCGCCGTCCGAGTCGCCGTTGTCCGAGTCCGGCTCGACGTCCGAGGCCGGCCTGAGGTTCTGGTACGGGTTGGGGATCGAGGCCGGCTTCTGCTTGCGCGACTCCTCGTCGGCCGCCGGGTTGGCAAATGCCCGCGAGTTAAGGATTTTGCGGCGGATCTCGGCCATGGCGGCCTCGTCGTCTGAGTCGTCAGAGATTGCGTACGGGTCTCGTTCTTGTTGATCGTCTGAGGCGTCGTCTTGGTCGGGTTTGACAGCCTTGGGGGGTTTCTTGCCCAGATATATGCCGTCGATGCTCTCATCGTCCTCATCTTCGTCCTCATCCTCGTCACCGTCATCTTCGTCATCAGATGGGTCCATCCGTCTTCGGTTCGTGTTTCCGCTGGTCCACATATCGTTGCCGTCCTCTCTACTCTCGTTGTACTCCCTCTCCAGCTGCTCCATCCACTCCTCCTCCGTCTTCTTCACCTCGGCGGCATCGGCGCATGCGGCGTAGCGCTTGAGGACTGTAGAGTTGATTTCTAGGAACGAAGCGCCATATGAAAAGGGCTCGAGTATCTGCTCAGCCCAGTCCGCGTGGCCGCAAATGTAGAAGGCGGCGGCGAGAGCCTCAACGCAGTTGAGACGCCAGGGCTTGCCGTAGTTGACCGAGTTTGCGGCCACCAGGTACGGCAGAAGACGCTCACACTTGCCGCCGACCTTGTTCCACTGGACCTCCTGAGTACGTGCCCACGAGCACTCAACGACAGCAGCGCCCCACTGGTCCATGAGGTCGTGATCCGCGGGCGAGACGACGATCTTGCCGTTGGGCGTGATGATGACGCCGTTGTGGCGCTGGCCGAAATTCAGATCGCGCATCATGCCGAGCCTGATGAGTTTCTTTCCGGAGCATCGTTTGGGGTCGCAGTGGCCAAGATCCCAACAGGCCGCCTTGAAAGCTGGGCGTCCTCTTGATGAACCGGACTCGTCATTCTCGATCTCGCGGGGTCCTCGGTTTCGCGGGGGGCCGTGGCCGCCGCCGCCTCCACGCTTGCCCTTGAAGTCTTTCTTGTGGCGAACCATTTTGAGAGAATTCGTTGCAGAGATGATGATTCCTGTTGGATAACAAGCAAGTCGTGAAGCTATCGTGTGCTTGCAAGAGTCGAGGGGTGGGGTATTTTTTTTTAAACTTGGATGAAGCAAGAATATTTGGTCCGATAAGCGATAATCGCGGAGTGGTGGGGTGTAATGGAGGGGTACAACCACAGTGGCTCAGGCGGGGGGCAACTCCATATATAGCAACGCCACAGAGCATCGACTAGCATAATCAAGGAGCTCCAACAATCCTGAGGTTCAAAAGAAGAGTCGCCTGTTCTGTGAAAAACCTGAAGTGATTGAGATCTCAGATTCCTCTCTGATGACCAGATGACTGAGTTCAAGTATCTTGGGTTCCCAACTGATGATTAGTGACTGAGTCCAAGTGATTGGCGTCTTCGATTAAACATGTCTGAATTCAAAGAAATCCCCCAATGAGCCAATCGCGCTAGTGTAACGGTATGGGATCGAAAGGACATTGACCTCTCTTTAGGCCCAACCGGTTTGATAATTGAACAGTCCGTCTTTCAGCAACTGAACTCTCTCGGAATACCGGCGCCCACTGTGTACAGCGATGCGGCAGAACAGCAGTTTCTCGAACACGAAACTCGGGGCTTCGACAGCTCTTAGTTGAACATCACCCTTTTCTAGCCGCATGAGGAACAATATTCTTGATCCAATGTGATGGTAGTATAGTCTGGGAACAGGCCAGACGTCTCCTTGAACAGGTCGGGATTCTTTGTTGGAATTGTCGCGGGTATCGGTGGTGGCTGTATTTTTGCGCCGCAACGGGCGGACAAGAGAATTATCAAGCGTATCGGCAGTAATACTTGGCATCTCCTCGTGTATCGGGAGCGGACCCTTGCCATATATAGACCGTATGAGGTTCGCCAGTGTCATTATGTATGGCCTATCTGCACGACTGACCAGGTCAAACTCGTTGATAATGCTCAACACAACGGGTACTTCGTCGGAGGTGTAATATCTCGCCAGGTCGACAGGCACGGAAACCGAGGGAGGCGAGCCAAAGTTGATACATGAGAAGCTGACCGCTTTATCTGAAATTTTTAGTCAGCAAAGTCTCGTTCATGCAGCATATTTTGTTGCTCACTAAATTTCCCCTCCGAGAGGTATCGAAGGAAGAGGAGGGAGGCCACAGCGCCACCGGCTGAATGGCCAGTAAACATCACATGTTTCTTTTTGCCATCTTCCGAATGCACATAGCTTTGGACCCTTAGCGCTACGCTTTCATCCAGAGCCTCGGCACTGTTGAGAAAACCAGCATGGGCGAAGATCTCCGAGCCATGTGTCATACTTGGATCCTAGGTTCAGAGTCAGTATCACCAAGTCTTTCTAGAAGGTCAACTATCAACACGTACGATGAAGTGGCCTGCAGCCCTTGGGCGTTCATTTGCATTCACTACATGGTCCATCTTGCTTGCGCTACCCCTGATGGCAATAACAAGAACCGGAAGGAACTCGCTTGGCGTGGTCAACTCTGTTGCTGGCGTCACCACGGTCGATGTCCACGCCTTGACGCTGCCTCCAAGCGATGGGGCGGCGACATGGTCGCTCTTAACACTATATTCCGATGTATCGACGATGCCATTGTCGGATTTGTACGTGCCGTGGGCACACTTCCAAGCGATGGATACCAGCTGGGCCTTGGCTTGCGAACTGACAGCAAAGGACGCAAGATTAGCCTAGAAAGGGGCGGTTGAGAACAGCGCCAGACTGTTGAGATCATCAGGCTGCTGAGAGCATCAGATTGTTGCTCACCATTTCCAATCCATACATGAATCATTGTCGGTTATTTTAGAGTTGCAATATTTTGAGGCCTCATTGTCTAGCTGATGGAGCAACTGTTTTAGCTGGGCGTTCAAATCGCCTACCGGTGGAGAGAACATTCGTTAGTGAAACAGTCCACATTGCCCACTCCAGAAAAGGGTCTTACCACTAAAATCAATTTGTTCGAGAGCACTTTCGAGAACGGTAGAAAGCTCGGTGGCAGCAGCCGAAGCGCCCTGGGAGTTGTCGATGAAGGTGAGGCCAGAGGATGGGATTGGAGCGGACGCTGTAGCAGCAGGGGCACTTGCCACTGTGTTGGAATTGGGGACGTGGAATAATCGCCTCATGATGAATTTTCGCAGCTTGAAACGGCATGAAAAATGCGGCTGCAGGTTGTGGCTGGTAATATTGAGACTGGTAACTTGCAGTACTGTCATTCCTGTTGTTCTATCTTGAGGGGAGGATAATGCTGTTGTTGGAGTTGCCCACTTAGTCAGGACCCTACAGGCAGCGTCCAAACTATGGACCTCAGGCCAGCCATCAGGCATTCCACTGGGGCCCTGGGGGAAGGAAAACGCCGCACACATTAATGACAGCTAGTATAAAATAGGCAAATCATAATAGCTAGGTCATGACTAAATTAGAATATAAAATAAATGTAAGAAAAGATTATAAAGTAAACTAAATGTAGCTATAAATTATTATTTTATATAAATTTATCAAATCAATAATACTAAGGATATAAAGAATGGTGATGCTCTATAATGTATGGTGTTTTTCTGCCACCCCTTGGCATGCAAAGTTGACCATGACAGGCTACAGTGAAAGTAGGAGGGGCAGCCCCGCTAAGCCGAATTGAGCATTAATCAGGAACTATACCAACCGTTACCAACACCACCTATACCACCACACGCTATGTACTTGCTGGCCTCTCTCACAGCCCAGTCTGTCCAAAGATTTACCCCTATCAGCACCAACGGAGGCGACGGTTTCGATTTGACGACGCCATTGCAGTCCGCATGCTGCTCTAACGGATCTGTTCTTTTCTGTCGTGTCTCTGGCTGCTTCGCCTGCCCCGTGTCGTCGACCTAGAATACATCTCGAATCTCGGCCTCTCCAGTCTTGACTCGAGCTCCGCTTCATCCCCCCTGTCTATCGGCCCCGCTCCCTCTCTCAGCTGCCATTCTGCCATTCTGCTTCTGCCTTCTGCCAGCTCTCCGCCAGCTCGCCCGACGGTGATCGCTTCACACCCCTCGGCCCGTCTCGCCCTCTCGTCGCATCGCTTCGGCCGCCCTCTCGTCGCGCTGAGTCCAGCCTCACGTCATATCCTCCCTCCTCCACCATGGAAGCCGCAGCTGCCCGCGCCGCCGCTCGCGATCGCTGGGGCGAGTTTGGCGGCCGGACGCCGTCACAGCTCCAGCGCTTCATCCAAGCTGCCTGCAGCCCCGAGAACTTCGAGCCCAACCTTGCCCTCAACCTCGAGATCTCCGACCTGATCAACTCTAAGAAGGCCAGCACACCGCGTGAGGCCGCCACCGCCATCGTCAGCTACATCAACCACCGCAACCCCAACGTCGCCCTCCTCGCCCTGAACCTCCTCGACATCTGCGTCAAAAACTGCGGCTATCCCTTCCACCTGCAAATCAGCACCAAGGAGTTCCTCAATGAGCTCGTCAGGAGGTTTCCTGAGCGTCCGCCCATCCGCCCCACTCGCGTTCAGGCAAAGATCCTCGAGGCCATCGAGGAGTGGCGGGGAACGATATGCGAAACAAGTAGGTACAAGGAAGACCTGGGCTTCATCCGGGACATGCACCGCTTGTTGAGCTACAAGGGCTATGTCTTTCCCGAGGTGCGGAGAGAGGATGCTGCCGTTCTGAACCCTAGCGATGTAGGTGTGCCAAGTCCCTGTCCGACACCGCTCTTACTAACATGATGACATCAAGAATCTCAAGTCGGCCGAGGAGATGGAGGAAGAGGAGCGCGAGGCTCAATCCGCCAAGCTTCAGGAGCTCATCCGACGCGGAGCCCCCGAGGACCTGCAAGAGGCCAATCGCCTCATGAAGGTTATGGCTGGCTATGATACCCGAACCAAGACCGATTACCGTGCAAAGGCCGCCGAGGATGTCGGAAAGATCCAGGCCAAGGCACGCCTGTTGGAAGAACGCTTAGAAGCTTTCAAGGAGGGTGACACCATGCAAGACGGTGATGTCTTCAGCGAGCTGGCCGCGGCCCTGTCAAGCGCCCAGCCCAAGATCCAGAAGATGTGTGAGGAGGAGTCGGACGACCACGAAGCCGTGGCGAAGCTCTTGGAGATCAACGACAGCATACACCGGACAGTCGAGCGGTATAAGCTGATGAAGAAGGGCGACGTGGAAGCAGCCGCAAAGATCGCAGCTGGAGCTCCTCCGCCGTCGTCTTCCGCTGCCGCCGGCTCATCGAGTGCTGCCAATGAGCTGTCCCTCATCGACTTCGACGCTGAGCCCTCATCCACCAATGGCAGCAACGGCGCGGGCTCAAGTAGCTCACCCGCGCCCCCTGGTGCCACTGGTATCGAGAACGACCTCCTCGGTCTTGATATTGGCGGACAATCGGCCAGCTTTGGACAAGGCGGTAACATCGCCCTTGGCTTTGGAGCAAATCAGAGTGAGTTTAACGAGTCCCCCATTCGTATATCACACACACATATATATACCTATATATGTGTCCATATCACAGAAACATACTAACGGCCGTCTTAGACATCCCCGGCCCTGCTCTCCTCTCCTCCTTATCCCAGGACAACTCCGCCAAGGGGCCTGTCCAAAGCCAGCCAACGCCTCCTCCTGGCTTCTCCCAGTTCGCCGGCTTCAACTCCCAGCCGCCGTCTCAGTCGACTACTCCCCAGCTGCCACTCCACCAGCAGTCAGTACACGCTCCTCCACCGCAGCCTGCCGCCGATCCCTTTGCGGCCCTCGGCTCGCCTCTGAGCATCTCGCAGCGAGCTTCACCTGCTCCTCCGCCTCAGCCCGCTGCCGCCGTTTCTAACGACGACGACGAGTGGAACTTCTCTTCTGCCTTACCCGTAGAGACGCCCAGCAAACCCCTTGAGCACCGTACCACCATCAGCAACACCAACCTCCAAATTGAAATGCTGGCCAACCGAAACCCCACTGGCAGCAACTCTATGAGCATCAGCTTCGCCTTCACGAACAACCTTGCCCAGCCTATCAGCGAACTACACTTCCAGCTCGCTGTGACAAAGGTGCGGACTAGAAACATTGATTTGCCATTCGCATCACGCATACTGACTCTCTCATAGGGCTACGAACTCCAACTGCAGGCCCAGACAGGCCGCGACCTCGCCCCCAAGCAGAGCCGCGGCATCACTCAAAATGTCCAGGTCTGGCATGCTGGCAACCGCGCCCAAAAGGTCGAGTCGGCCAAGCTGCGCTGGCGTGCCGCCTACAAGGTCGCAGGCCAGCAAACCAATGAGATGGGTGCCGTTCCTGAGTTTAGCATTGCATGATGGATGGAGGCGAGAGCGAACAAAGGAGGATACAAGGAGGACTGGGGAAACGGGGGGTTAGGCATAGGGAAGGGGGATGTTATTTATCGCGTGATGAGTAATGCTTGAGCCTGACGACGGAAAAAGCGTGTCAGCGAGTGGTTTCTATACAGGCATCTTCACCACGTCATGTCATATTGCGCCACATGTAAGGAGGCACTTCATAACAGTAGACTTGAGAGAAACGATTATCCAGGTATGCAGAGGAGATATGAATTACATCAATCAGAGCAGCGTAGGATGTGACGATTTGGTTACGCCATTACTCTAGTCGCCTCTCACATTCACACAACGTTTGCATATGCGGCAACGCTGTGCAGGAGCATACATAACTTGTTTGAGGCGCCTTGTAGCGTCTTCACATTTCATCAACTCCTAATCTACATCTCTACCTCGAGGGCATTGAAGCACCTCTGATTGTGCTTCTCTCTTCGACTTTGAGGTCCGTCTTTCTCCCAAGTCTGCCCTTTCATGCCATCCTCCGTTGCCCTATGAACGCCGTAATTCGAGACCTAGGTTCCCCTACATTGAAAACCCCAATACACACGCCAATTCTCCCGCACTCCGAAAAGAAAAGAAAACTCAAACAGGCCGTGTAGGCCAACAATGCTCCGCGATGCGGAATTAAGAACAAGGAAACAAAAGCAGTTGGCTCGTCAAGAAATGCGCGCGAGCGCAATCAAAGAAAAAGGTCTGTACAAAGGAAGGGAGAGCCCCTCTGTAACGTCATGGGGGCTCTGTTCAGACCATTCATTATGTGTCGGCACGTAGGTGCTCAAGGTAAGAGTACCATGCTCTGCTCCCATGGGCGCTTTGTTCGAGTCCGAAGGTGTGGGCAATCTTCACAGGTGAGGTTTGACCATCAAGCACCCAACTCACTTACTGCGAATGAAGGAGTCGTCGGCTGAAGCGTGTAGCCGTGAGTCGGAGTCTTGGCCAGCTGAGCCAGGCTCTCTCGCTCGGCCTTCTCGCGTTCGCGCTGGGCTTTTTCGGACTTGGTGATACGAGGTTTTCTGGTGATGGAGCCTCCTCGGGATCCTGGGCCGCCACCGCGACCAGAACCAGCGCCGCGGGTCGAGGCTCCACGGCCGCCACCACGACTGCCTCGACCACCGCGTCCACGCTTGGGGGGGCCATCGTGACTGTGGCTCCGTTAGTAATTCAAACAAATACATATATGGCATGTGAGTACATACCCAGCTGCAGGCTTCTCCACCTCGGGCACCAAGGGGCCCGAGTAGACAAAGAACCCATCACGACTGGCCGCCGCCTGAGCCTCCCAGAGAAGCTCAGAATCATCCACAAAGTCATCGTCGACGTCGTATTGGTCCTCCTTGAAATTGCGCTTCTTCTTCGGCTTGGCTTGGGCATCCGGGCCACTAGTTCCGCCATTGTCGCCATTCTCGGGATTGCTGCCCTCAGCGTCGGACAAATCCACCGACATCTCGTCGCCGGATTCGCGGCCAGACTCGACTTTTTCAAGCGAGGCGGCAGCCGCAGCAATTCGAGCCTTCCGGTCGCGGTTGGCTGCCAGGCGGGGATGTAACGCGTCCCATCCATAGCGGTCCTCCGCCATGCGCATAAAGTTGACGTACTTGTTCGTCTCCCCGGCTTGAATCGGAATGGTAAGAACGATGGTCGGCGTCTGCAACTCCTCGCCGGGCTTGGCCCTTCCAAAGTCGAGAATTGATCGTCCCTCGCTTTCCTGGAGGTCATCTAGGTTGTCCGTCTTTGGAGTTGAGACACCCGTGTGAGGCTTCTGCTTGGGCGACACCTTCTTAATGGGGCCATTGGAAATTGTAGTAAAATTAGATTCCCTAATCACAGGTCGCTGCACGGGAGGCGGAGGCGGGGGCGGGTTCTTGGCGACATCCGGAGCCAGGGAACGCGCCGATGGTGTGGGCGTTGACACTCCTCGGGCGTGGGTTGAAGGCGAAGGTGGAAGCGAAGGCTCCTGAGCCTGGAACCGAGACTGCGTCGAGGTAGGTTGATACGAGGGAACGGCATGATTCGGTGACGAAGTCGGGGGGGCGGAGGGTTCGAGCAGGCTGGCGATAGTCGGGGAGCGGTTCGGCATTTGGGTTGGCGCTCTAGGAGAGCCAGAAGCAGATGGATAAGGGTTGTGAGAGACCATTGATTCGCGAACAGGGTCAATCTTGCCTCGGATAGGATCGTAGCTTTGTCCACTTGTGCGCACGGGAACGACAGTGGTGTTGGGTGGCGAAGACTGGGGTGGCGGCTGCGGAGGATCAGAGTTCAAAATATTTTGCATAGACCCAGGGTAATGCTCTCGTTTGGGTATCTTAGGCGAGTAACGTTGGTCGGGTTGGTGGGAGTGATGTTGCGGTTGGGCTGGCGACGAAGCCGTCATGTTAGATATGTCCGAGACACGAGGTTGGCGCGAGGCAATGGCGGCGAGGTTCTTTGAATCGGAAGGCAGATCATTTTCGACATCATCAGCGCTCGCGATCTTTCGCTTCCGCTGGATAGGTTGCACGTTGGAATCGCGAGACTTCCTAGGCTTTCGAGCAGCTTTGGGGGCGTCGGAGCCGTCAGGGTTCTTAGGCTTCACAACAGAGCCAGGCTTGCGACCAGGCTTCTTACGCGGCAAACCGGCTGCCGTAAGTTGCACCCACTGGTTGTCGACCAAGGCATATCGTCGAGGAGGGCCTGTGGCAGGTTGTGGGGGCATAGGCGGCGGCGGCGGCTGGCCGGCTTGCTGCTGGTGGTCGTGTCCAACAACAATCTCCTCCATATCGTTTCGAATGCGGCTGGTGGGCTTCTGTGACGGAGAGCCTGGTTCTGAGAGAGACCCTGATGGGGGTGATGATAGCTCACCGGCGGATGAATCGTATCGCGACATGGACGTGTCACCAGTCGCGTTCATGCCGATGGAGGGAATTCCCAGGGGGGTAGTCCCTTTGATGCACCGAGGCGCGAAGGTGCTAAAGCTCCTCCGATGAGACTAGCGCGTGAGAGATGACTTGCCGAGTGCGGAATTATAAATTATAGGCAACGAGTGGCAGGGTGTAATGATAATGATGAGTGAATCAGTGAATCAATGCAGCGCACGCAATGCACGGGGTTGAGTGGTGGTGGTGATTGAAAGGTTGAAGGTTGAAGGTTGAAGGTTGAAGGTTGAAGGTCGAAGGTTGAAATGCGCAAGTGATTGGTGGATTTAGTGATTGGCAGATGGTCGTTGGTGGTTGACGGGCACGGAGAGATTTGGAAGGTGCGCTGCAAACTGCATCAATCAATACCTGGGGAAGGTACACAGCGCTGCACGATTGCCTTGCTCAGGTACCAAGTACAGTGGGCGGATGGATGAGGGGCTGCGCAGCCGGGAATGTCGAAAAGGCTGTGAGTGGCCAGAAAATGGGACCAGTGAGTGATGGGTAGTGGCCCTGAATGGTGGTGGAGCTCGAGCTGCCGCTTCTGAATAGCCTCACCAACGTTGCGTCAGGCGACGACGACGGTGGTTGAGCAGGTTGCAAAGCGCGAAATGCCGGGGCGGATGCGGGGGATGGCCGGGTTCGACGGCCGCGGCAGTCACGGCGGCTCCAGGTACACCGGATCGTGGTGATTTGGTGATGGTCCGGATGCCGAAAGGATGCCGAATTGATGGATTGGAGCGAATGCGGCCGGTGTAGGCAGGTTGGTGGTGGAGGAAAAAGGGCGGTGGCAGAGGGTGAGAGGAGAGGGGGAAGGGGGAAAAAGAAAAGGAAATGGGAGATGGGGATGGCTACGTTTTTTTTCGGGACGACAACATATCTTATTTTCTGGCGGGAAGGAGAAAAACGGGGCAAGCCAGCAGCAGGCAAAGCAGAAAGATGGTGCTGCTACATGCTGCTGCGCGCGCACGACACCGGCACGAGGAAACGAGAGGGGGGCCTGACCAGCATGATTCTGGCAATGGGAAATTTTATTATTCAACGCGAATTAAACATCGGCCTCGGCCATCTGGGGCGGGTGGGAGGCCATCAGCCAAGCATCGGATGTGGATGTGGAAGAGGGAAGACCAGGGAAGGGGAGGGAGACAAGGAAAAGGCGAGAGGGGTGGAGGGAACGAGACTACACGACGCTACGCCGCGGTTCCATTTTGCACGAACAGCAGCAACGCCATGGCTGCCTCAGACCAGACCGCTGGACAGAGTTGAGACGGTATCAGATGGGCTGCACGGATTGGGGAAGGAGGATGGGAGGGGGGCGGGCTGACTGGGGGGTCATTTGGCGATGGGGAGGGGGGTGCGTGTTGATCAAGTGGACGAAGAAGCACGGCAACAAGAAGAACAGACAAGGTGCGAGCGAACGAGAGAGCGAGAGATATTGGGGGAACAGGGCAGCCGGGTTTAGCGGGAGCGGCCTGGATAGACTCATGGGAAAACCGTGTGAGCGTGGCCAAGAGCACGGACAAGACGGGAGAAGAGTACAAACACTGGACATTGGGGTCGAAGCCAGATTCCCAAGGCCACCACTACACGGCATAGTGAGACTAGGTGGGTAAGTTAGGTGAGCTCTCCTCCCCCAAGCTTCGAGCCCCAAGCGGCAACGTGCAACATAGCTTCCCTACCCGGTCCTGCGAGCGAGGGTGCGTCGGAGCGCGGGTGAGTGGATAAGGTAACAAGCGTGGGGAGCGGGCCAAGAATAACAACCTGAGGATACGTACCACCAACTGTCCAGTGCTGGAGTTCCTACCTGGCCCAGTTCGCCTACGAGCTCAGTTTCGGTCAGTATCTGTCTTTGTGACCCCGTCCAGCCGTACACATAGCCGCAAGTCTCGTCAGCCAAACGAAAACCCACGCCCCCCAGGTGCCAATCCCCTGGTCCTCCCTGAAGTCCCTGGGGCGTCCTTGTGCTTCCCTCGTCTGGTTTGCGTGAACGTTGAACCAAGCTTAGGCGCGGCATGCCGACAGGGATCTAGCGTCCTGGCCGACAAGCGCGGCTGCAGCCAGGGCTAAGCCAGGACCAGCCACATTGTATTTTTTTCGGGAACCCCATGTGGCTGTGGCAGGTACGCATGTATCGCCTGGCTCAATTGATCACAGATCGAGACACCACGCTTTCGTTTGTCGCAAAGGCAAGAAAATAAATACCAGTGGGCGCCACATTAATTTGATGCTATTGTTTTTTTCTTCTTTTATTCTCACACATGCATTGATATCCCATCCATGTTCCCGATCGGGTTGTGTTTCCCGCGCCTTCGTCCAACGTTGTGTGATCGTCAGCTGTCCCTTGCTGCTTGACCCTGCCTTGCAGGGGGACCTAGCGCTCTGCCACAGTACATGTCGGCATTTGGTTTTCAGCGAATGAGTAATGACCATCTTTGCCCGCCCATTTCAATCACTTTAAGTGGCATTCTGATTTCTGATAGCAGTCCAAGTTCGGTTACTGCACTGTCAAAAAGAGAGAAACAACAAGCCAATGCCCCATTCACGAGTCTCCATCCACCAATCCCTTTCTTTGCCGTGCGCCATCTACGGACCTTGCGACACTTCGGGTTCGCGCAGTTGCACCATGGCGAGGCAGATCTTACTGTGCAGCCGCCTAAATATTACTGCATAGAGATGGTGAAACCAATAAACCTGGAGTTATTCCATTGTCTCACTCGATCCCAGCATCGTTGCTTTGTAGCCCCATTGTTGAATGTCCCTGTTTCTACCGACCCCCTGGATGCGGAGTACACGACGTATCAGCGAAAACCCCTGTGGCGTTATGTTTCTGGAATCCTGAATTGAAGAGGGGGGATCGATCGGCGCTAATGCACACAGCACCCCAATCAACCTGTGGCGGTGCAAGATGCTTTCAGCCCCGGGGAATTGTCATTTGATACGATTCATAGATGGAGAAAAGAGGCGCGAGAGGGACAGGGGGGCGGAAATGCAAAATGCAAATGAAAAAAAAAAAAACTGTGATCGAGGCTGCAATGAACATTGATTATTTTCGGATTTTCATACCGAATTCACCAGTAGCCTCTGTTTATCCTTCGGTGATTTTTCATCTCCTTTGTACACAAAGCCGGCGAAAATCCTGCGCCCTAGTTTCAGGAATGCATTTCCCATAAAGCATTGATTGCCTAGGTAAGCAAAGCCCGCATTTAATCGTGTCATATCGGCCGACATCAACGAATAATGATGCAAACTGTATCCGCCCATCCCACAATAGGAAGCTGACTACGTAGTCAATTCGACCTTTGCTCGTACAAATGCCACAGCCTCTGCGTCGTATTATAATCAAGAACCGTAATTACAGTCAGTGAATAAAACGGCTCGCTTCCACGCTCTTCTTTCGGAGGCCATTCCCGCAGCACACGTGGCGGAGGGCAGGCGGATGCCGGGCGGATATGTCCGCCGCGGCTGATGGAAAATGGTGGGGTCACGCAGAACGATGGTGCCCCACCCTACATTTTCTCCGCGCCCCTCCACCAAAAAACGACCGTGACTCTGTCCAGCAAAGACGTCCTCACCGGGACAAAATCACCACATCACCATGGATCCGTCACTCCTCATCAGCGATATCGTGGAGCGCGACGCTGGCGAAAAGAAGCCGGTCGAGTTCACCGACCACCCCATCTCGGCTACCGGCTTCCCGCAGCACAAACGACGGTGGAGGTCTTCGGCGTTCAAGCAACGGCGCGCCGCCGAGGCAGCCGGAGAGGAACCTGTCGCTCGGCCTTGGCCGTCAAGGCAGGGTGCCGCAGCCAAGTCCCAGGACGCTGCTTCGCCGGCCAAGTTCGAGGCGGTAGAGAGGAATCGCATCGACCATGAGAATCGTCAGAAGATCGCCAGTATGTCTCCGGCCGAGATCGCTCAGGCGCAAGAGGATATCATGAGCGGCTTGAATCCTGCCTTGATCCAAAAACTGCTCTCACGAGCCAACATCGACGAGACTTCTGGCCCTTCGCCGTTTGACCCTCCACCCTCCGAGATTCCCGAGGTGTCGCAGCCTCCACCCGATATCAACATTGTCGATACCTCCAAGCCAGATACCCGGGAGGTCGAGGCGCAAGATTCCCCGCCCTCAAAACCAGCCGAGGAGCCTACAGTATCGTTCAAGAAGATCGCAGACGACTACGACGAGGACCAGGCGCCGGCGCAGATACCTCCTGATATATTCCCAATCACCGACCTACCAAAGTCGACTCACTTCCCGGTGCCCCCGTCCCTTCCCGACCTCGACCCTTCCGATCCAAACTTCCTCGCCACCCTTCACGAGAA
Source organism: Dactylonectria alcacerensis (assembly GCA_029931735.1). Classification (NCBI taxonomy): domain Eukaryota; kingdom Fungi; phylum Ascomycota; class Sordariomycetes; order Hypocreales; family Nectriaceae; genus Dactylonectria; species Dactylonectria alcacerensis. Next base: position 4,039,533 of record JAPMUZ010000003.1, on the reverse strand, counting down.
ATACTTTCCCAACCTCCCGGCCGACCCGAGCAAACTTGCTTGGATGGCACCAATCCCCACCAAGGACAGCCCAGCCGACAAGGACTCGCCATATTACCCCCACCCTGAGATTACGATCTCGGCATTGCGATTCGACTTTGCCGGTCGATTCCTGTCTCCGCGTGTCAGTAGATCTATTCCTTCGTCAAAGGGTCTACACCACCACGGAGAAGCTCCAGAAGCCGCGGGTTACACGGTTGCAGAGCTTGCCCATCTAGCTCGGAGTGCAGTCCCGGCACAGCGATGCATGGCATATCAAACGCTGGGGAGAATCCTTTATCGCCTGGGACATGGTGAGTGGGGCAAGACTGCAGATGACCCCATTGCCATGGGTGTGTGGAGTTCGGTCAAGAAGGGACGCGTTCTCGAGAGTCTCTCAGAGGCGGCCATGAACGAGGGCGGCCATAGAGGCAGTCGTGCATTTGCAACTGAAGCCCTGTGGCTGTTCGAAAAAGGAGGCTGGAAGGAGAAATTCAAGGGACGATAAAGAGATAATTACGTATACAGGGGGGAGAGGGCACAATAAGGATTGATTCCCTGTCTCCCGCCCGCAACCGACTGTAACATTACGACAAAAGGGCCGAGGCTCACCATTGAATTTGCTAATTAGACGACCTTGGGTCATGGACACTCATCACACTTGTGCAGCTAAGCAAGACGTTGAGCAAGAGTCACGACCATTGAGTGCGCGACTGGGGCTGAGGCGAGCCATATGAGCGACAAATCGAATGAAGATATCCCACAGAAGCCCTAGTGGCACCTTTGATCAAACAGAATAGTGGCAGTCGGTGTGGTCAGGCAGCGGGCGTGGTATGGCTTGGGATGTGCCACGTAGCAGACTGACACCTGAACCTGGACGAGAAAGGAAAGGCAAGCCAGGTTTCCAAGTTGATGAATGGAAAGATGAAAGAGCTGAAGGGGCACTACGTAGATGAGTCGGTGGGGTGGCATCACAGCGCATCACAGTCAGCCTGTAATCGGTCGGTCTGCAGTTAGTCTCTTACTTGGGAGAAGGCCTCGACCTATGATTGCTTCCCCACAGAATGGGAACTGTTGCCAGCAAACCGCAGCAGGGCCCAGCAAGCAGTACATAGTAGAAAACAGTCCAATAAACAAGTCAATGGTCAGATGATGGATGATAAGCTGCAACTCCGGGCGCATGTCGCTGTTAGTCTGACCGCTTTGTTCAATGTCAGCTTCTGACATGCGCGTGAGGGAGACTAGATAACTACGATTTAGCGGTCGCTCAGCCTGAGTACAGGGTCTTTTACTGAACACCCGACCCGACAGCGAGATAGAGTTGGCTCACGTCATGGTGCAGCCCCTCGGCGAGAAAGAATTTTAAGAGAAATTCACTTCCGCTGTAGCAGGCACGCGGCAATGCCTTAAACCAGCGCATTTGCATTTGCTCGTCAGAGTCGACTATCTGTTACTCTCTGTAAAATCGTCAACCAAAATCCCAGCTGTCCAAAGCCGCATTGAGACTTGGCTCGTGAAAATGCCATTCCATCTCCAGAAGCCCCACAAGATCCACAGGTGTCGGGCGCCCCACGAGCTGTGGCTTGAAAGGGCATAGCCCGGGATCAGGCATCGATTAATTAGGGCGCTGGGTGGAAAAGAAAGAAAAAACGGCCCTAAAAAAACAAGTGAGCCTACGGGAACGACACAGTGCTGATTGGCTGCGGGAGGCCCCTGGAAACGTCTGGCAGTTGGGGCTGTGGACACTGGCAAAGGCACCTGGAGGTCCCTGGAAAGTTCCCTGAGGGGAGGGAGCTGCTGGGGCTCTTTAGGCTCTGTGGCACTCCCCGTCGTTTCGCTCGCTTGCGCTGAGTCATGGAGCAGCGACCAGCCAGAAACAGCCTGTGGTCACTGCGAAGTGCAAAGTGTGGCGCGTGCGCAATTCAAGTCGCTGCTTCAGAGCCAGCCAGCAGCCCAGTAAAAGAATGGAAGGAAAAAAAAAAAAGAACAAAAAACACCACCCGCCCGCCGCCTCCCCGTGGCCACGCTCCCTTCTCCTTGTTTCTCCAGCCCACAGCATCACGGCCCTGCCGCGCCAATTCCCCCTCCCCCTCTGGGTGCTTGCACGTCTTCTTTCAGCCTTCTCCCGGCCATCTGTTCTTCCTGTTTTTTCTCTCTCCTCTTGCAGGTTTCAGGTTTCAAGGGCTTCCGTTTGTCTTCCACCAAACGAACCCCCTCGTGACGTCGACGTTGACGTTTTCGCCCGCTTCGCTTGCGCTGCTCGCCTCGCCCGCTGCTCACCACCTTGTTGCTCCGCGACGAATATATATTCAACGCTCGACAACAACCATTCCTGGACGACCGCTTTCTTACAGTGTGCTTGAGCGTCTCAGGAGCGACTCTCGCCTCTGTCAACCTCTCCAACAAAAAAATCAAAGACCCTTGGGTACCGAGTCTGAGCTTTGCGCCCATCGACAAGAACCAGGAGAAAGTACACCAAAAACGACATCCTCAAAAAGAACATTTGAATCCTCCCTCCCCCGACTACAATCAAGACCCGCAAGACACGAGATACTGTGACTTTCACTAGCCATGGCGTCTCCGCTGCAGTTTGCCTACCGAACCCAGAAGACCATCGGCGTCTTTGACGCCGCGCCCGTCTACGAGCCTCTCGCTGAGTTCGAAAAGCCCGACGGAAACCTCAGGTGCTGTGCCTACTCTCCCTGTGGCCGCTACTTCGGCTGGGCCTCCCCCGAGACCGTCACCGTCGTCGATGCCTCCACCGGCCGCGCCGTCCTCTCCCTGCCCCTCCTCAACGTCTACGAGCTCGGCTTCTCCCCCCGCGGCAGCTTCGTCATCACCTGGGAACGCCCGAGCAAGGACGAGGCCGGCGACGCGACCAAGAACCTCAAGGTCTGGCGCGTCGTCGAGGAAGGCGTCGATGCCGCCGACAAGCAGCCGCTGGCCCGGTTCGTCCAGAAGCAGCAGAGTGGGTGGAATCTCCAGTACACTGCCGATGAGAAGTACTGTGCTCGCCTCGTCACCAACGAGGTCCAGTTCTATGAGAGCCACGATCTCGTCAAGGTGTGGAACAAGCTCCGAGTCGAGGGCGTTACTAACTATGCCCTCGCTCCCGGCTCCCACAACCATGCGGTTGCCGTCTTCGTTCCCGAACGCAAGGTCAGTCGAATTTCCTAACCCGCCTCAAATTCTCAAACTCTATCCTCTACCCGAGCATACACTAACAAGGTCAAACAGGGCCAACCCGCTGCTGTCAAGGTCTTCAACGTTCCCCTCTTCAACAGCCCCATCTCCCAGAAGACCTTCTTCAAGGGTGACAAGGTCCAACTGAAGTGGAACAAGCAGGGCTCCAGCCTTCTGGTTCTTGCCCAGACCGATGTCGATCGCTCTGGCAAGAGCTATTATGGCGAAACCAACCTGTATCTTCTGAGCACCTCTGGCGCATTCGATGCTCGCATCACCCTCGACAAGGAGGGCCCGATCCACGACGTCTCGTGGTCCCCAAATTCGAAAGAGTTTGGTGTTGTGTACGGCTACATGCCGGCCAAGGCCACCATCTTCAACCACCGGGCTGTCGCGACTCACACGTTCCCCCTTGGGCCCCGAAACACCATCACCTTCTCCCCAACTGGTCGATTCGTTCTGGTCGCCGGCTTCGGCAACCTTGCCGGCCAAATCGATGTCTACGATCTCGAGAAGGACTTCCGCAAGGTCACCACCATTGAGAGCGGAAACCCCAGCGTCTGCGAATGGAGCCCCGACAGTCGCTACATCATGACTGCGACTACCTCGCCGCGCCTCCGCGTGGACAACGGTATCAAGCTGTGGCACGTCAGCGGCGGCATCATGTACAACGAAGATATGGTCGAGTTGTACCACGTCGTTTGGCGCCCGCAGCCCGCGGACCAGATTGTCGGCGGTGACCCGCTCACCCCCGTCCCATCCCCGCACGCCTCGGCCGCAACGTACCTGGGCACAGTCAAGACCCCGAGCAAGCCGGCCGGTGCGTACCGTCCACCCGGCGCGCGAGGTCTGGCCACGCCGCTGCACTTCAAGCGCGAGGATGAGGGCGGCGTTGCTCATTCTGTGAGCAACGGGACCGCCAACATTGGCCCCAACGGCTTCGGCCGGCAGCGCCGCGCTGTCCCCGGCGCTGACTTGGCTGACTCGGCCCCTGTGGGCGCGAGAACTGTCCCGGGTGCTGAGCCTATTGGCGATGAAAACTCGTCCAAGGCCAAGAACAAGAAGAAGCGCAACAAGAAGGCTAACCAGGGCGAGGGACGACCTCAGGGTGATGGACGACCCCAAGGCGAGCCCAACGGCGGCGCCAGCCTGGCGCCTCCTCCCCGAGACTTCGGAGCTGGTTCCGGAAGCGAGGGACGCAGCCCCGAGCGACGTGGAGGACCCGGTGGTAACAACGCCCACCACAGAAGCCAGTCTCGGAACAACGGTGGCCGTAGCCGCAGCAACACCCACCGTGGAAACGGACACGGCAATGCCAACGGCAACAGCAACTTTGCTTCTAACCAGGGCGGCCCCGGCGGCCCTGGGCTCGATGCTTCGCAGAACCCCACTGCCAAGAAGATCCGCAGTCTCCAGAAGAAGGTCCGCGCCATCGAGGACTTGGAGATGCGCCTGGCCGGCGGCGAGAAGCTGGAGGACACTCAACTTAAGAAGATCAACACCAAGTCTTCCGTGCTTAAGGAGCTGGATCAGTTGGAGAAGGAAAATTAATGGCAGGCCCTTTACGGCTTGCTCCAGTGAGCCCCAGTATGAGATGACCCATTGATTGGATTTCTCTCTGCATGCAGGAGTTGTACACTGAGAATTGGCAAGAGAATGGATTGGGACAACGGTCAAAAAATGGGTGCACGGTGCTGCGTCTGTTTTATTTCGGATGTGCCCGTTGCACAAGGTAACAACATGGTGTGAATAGGCTGGCGTCACGTACCTCGTCCTCCCTTGCCGCCTAGTCATAATTGGATGAAACAGGCCGGGACGGGCTGGGAGGGCGCCTACTTTCGGTGACGGGGGTGATTAGTAGACAGAAGAAAAACATGATTAACTACCGCAAATCAGGATTTGGTTCCAGTGTTCGTTGTGAAGACTCTGTTCCTATGTCTCTAATCACTCTAGTTGTCAAGGGTTGCTGACTCTCACTCCACCTTGAGGATTTGGCTTACCCTATACGACAATGGTCCAAAACTTATAAGCTATGTTAATCTGTTGACACAACGGTCTATTGGTGGGGTAGGTTATTGATAGTTTGAACCCGCGGAGCTTGCTGCTAAGCAAGTTCGCGTGTGTTTCACAATTCCTGATCATGGTCAACCAAATTGATGTGCATGAGGCTATTCTCACCGACGCAACTACACTTGACGCGAGACAAAACATGGCGATTGTTGGCGGAGGCTCTCGATCGCGTTCAAGTGACAAGAACTTACACCTAAACCCGAAAAACTCATAAATTCAATCAATATGCCTATTGTGCATTTTTTTGATTCCATCGTGAGCTGGAGTTACAAGGCTTAACCACTACAACCACTCAGGTCCCGGGTAGGTGCACCGAAAAAGTGGGAGCAATGGCCCCACCCACACACACACACACATAACTTGCACACACACAAAACTCACACCCAGTTGATTTGCAATAGCAGGCTGCCATCTCAACAAGCAAATGCCTCGGTTCGAGGCCCGGTTAGCTCAATCGGTAGAGCGTGAGACTCTTAAATAGAGATTCACATCTCAAGGTTGCGGGTTCGACCCCCGCATCGGGCTGTTCCTATACACATCTTCCCAGAAAGGGATTGAGCAAATCTTTTTTTGCGTCTTGCGATGATAATTCCTCCCCCCCAGGCACCAGGCAATGGGAGTGGTACGTGATCTGTGATCTGTGTGTAGAATGTACCGACGTAAGCACCAAACTCGTGTCTGAATGGATTGAGGCAGACTGCAGAATTTTGTCCAGTCTGCCTAACCTAGTTCAAACACTACAAGTCCTTCAAGCCCTTGTACATTTCTTGAGCCGATATTGCATACTTCGTCGCTGTTTATAGACCCTTAAAGATCCTGTTCGGCCAAATTTCTCTCGTTTAACTAGTAGATACACAATATACACGATCCTACCTGGGCAAGTCATAGAGAGCTCTTATATGCGCCTTTGCGCTGACACGGCGGAGCCATCGTAGAACATTTTGCGATCCAACGCGGTCAGGATGGTCCTCCGTAAGTGACTTCTCTTGCACCCTGACTACATGCTGTAGTAACTGGACTGCTTCTTTGACCCGGCCATTGGAATGATACGCTCTGGCAAGCGCATGCTGTGCGTCAAGTCGATCGGGGTGATCCTCAGCTAGTGATTTCTCCTGTATCCCCACTACATGCTGTAGTAGCTCGACTGCCCGCTTGACTTCGCCGTTGGTTTCGTATGCCTGTGCGAGCGCTTGCTGCGAGGCAAGTCGGTCAGGATGTTCCTCTGGCAAAAGGTTCTCCTCCAAGCTAACCACATGCTGTAGCAACTCGATTGCTTCTTTGACCCGTCCGTTGGCCTTGTATGCTTGTGCAAGCGCGTACAGTGAGGCAAGTCGATCCGGATGATCCTCTCGTAACGACAACTCGCATATCCCCACTACATTGTCGTATCAGCGTCATCGCTTCTCTGGCTTGCCCGTTGGCCTGGTATGCTTGGGCAAGCCTATGTTGCGAGCCGAGTCGATTGGGATGTTCCTCTGCCAACTTTTTCTCACGCATCCCTACAACGTGCTGTAGTAGAGCGATGGCCGCTTTAGTTTGCCCATTCGAGTGATATGCTCGTGCAAGTTCATGCTGTGAGGCGAGCCGACCAAGGTGGTCTTTCGGTAGCGTTTTCTCTTGTATCGCTACGACATCACTGAGCACCTTGACTGACTCCCTGACCCGGCCATCGCTATACAAGCAGCGCCCTACCCAATATCCCAATTCAGTGGCTCTCAATGCATCAACTGCCTTGTGAGACCAGTAGATACTGAGGGCGTGTGGTAGGTATTGCCACCACAGCTCTCGGTGCTCCCACTCATCTGTCGGAAATATTTCTAAAACTCGGGTGAGCACATCACTCTTCGCCGTAGTATCGGCTCCTTGCTTAAGGGACCACGACTGCATCACCAAATGCACCAAGCCATGCATATCAAACACGCCATGTCCCCCTCTTTGATGAATGAACCCATATCCGCGTAGTGTGCTAATTGCCTGAGTTTGTTCTTGTTCTGAGCCCAGACTGGGCATCATTGACAGAGGTATCGCCTTTGGCTCAACCCAAGTAATGAATGAAAGGAGTCGTGCGGCAGAGGGATTCGTCTTGTGGATCTGCTAAAATGAAATAAACCAAGTGGTTGCTACCGCGCCTTGGATTTGTGTATAATGAGTATCGTCGAGCAAACCTTCGCTCATCAGTTCCATCATATTCTGGCTCGTTCCTTCGCAGAGTGCTAAATATCCTGCCATCGGTATCTCGTGCATATTCATGTAGGCCGCCGCCTGAACGATTGCAAGGGGGAGATAAGTGAGCTTGTCAAGAAACTTCTCCACCAAATCATCGTTGAACTGTTCCGCGTTGATCAAGGATTTCTCAAGAAGACCCTTGGCATCGTCAAAACTCATTGGTGACAACTCAATCACCCTGTTTTTGGCAATCTTTACGGCGACCTTTCGTGAACGCGTTGTGAGTAGGAGGCGCCCGTTGTTGCTCTTTGGAATATAGTCTAGGATTCTGCTCGTTTCCGAGGATTGGTACATAATTGTCTCGTCGTCCGCGGTATCAAGAACAAAGAGCCACTTCGCTGCCTTCTTGGAACCGAGATAAGTTCGAAGTGCCTCTTTTGTGTCCTCGTTTTTAGTTATGGAAATGCCTAGGCTCCTTGCTAAATCAGCACACGTCTGTTCGAAACTCGCTTTACTCAAAGCAGGTATCCAGAAGACGGAGTGGTCGGGCATATGCTTCTGTGTCCAGAACGCGACCTGCAAAGCCACCTGGGTCTTGCCAATCCCACCTAAGCCTACCAGAGAGACTCGTGTGGCTCCTTTATTGAAGAGCAGTTCTGTGACTTGATTGAACACATCTTGGCGTCCTACAAACGTGTCGTTCTTGGCGAATGGAAGATATGAACTTGGTTCTCCTACTGAAGATCAGCTGTATTCTTGCTCTGATGGTGGTTTTGCGCAGTTCTAAGAGCTAAGGCAGTAGATACAGGAGAGGGAAAAACTGTACTTACTGGGCCATTGCTCCTTGATGTGATCTGCCTGGACGTAGCTCTCTAAAATATCTTTTGCCACTGATGCCGCTGTCGCTGCCGCAAAGTTCTGCCAGTGCTTTTGCTTATGAGAATCTGCATAATCAGACTCCCTTAACCACAATGCAGGGCATCTCGTCCCACACTCCAGCGCCTTCCATCTCGAATGCGACTACCTTATCTCTTTTTGAAACTTGATCTCGATGTACAGAGGACTTCATGACGATGTCTCCTGAGGCAATACCTCCGATATGCATAGCCGGCGCCGGGAACGTGCCGTGGCCTTGGCGCTCTAATTGTTGCCTTTCTCGAAACCGCTTTCCTCTGGCGCTCAGCTGTGTATTGGAGAATCGTACATGACTGTTTCAGTGCCTCATGGCATATCGGATCGACGTCGCTAGAACAAGCTCCACAGGTGTCGCAGAGTTCCGGATCTTGGTGCTTGTGGCGGCAGCTTCCCTTGAAGAGCTTGTCTTGTGCTATTCCAGGATACTTATACACAGCTTCATGCTTGGATTGCGCAACCTTGGATTGTAGTTGCTGGAGAAACTGCGTCGCCTTTCTCTCCAATCTATTGCTGCTTGATCGTGTTTCCAACAGCGCGTTCAGAACTCGAATCTCCTTGTTCGGCCTGCCGAGTGTGTCTTCGATGGTTTTCTTGGGCATGACCTTGTGAGAGTACTGTCGAGCGAAGTCGTACTGGACTACATATCTGCTAAGGATAACATCTCCCAGTAGAACCTCAGTCCCAGATACCTGTGGCACGGCGTCACATATTCCCACCAGGAGGGCCCACTTGATGTTGTTGTAACTGGAGCGTAAACTTGCCACGGCACTCGCAGCATTGGCCTTGCCCATGCCTGGAAGGAGGAAGGGAAGGAGGAAGAGAACGACGGCAACATTTCCCATACTTCCATTCACATACCGGTTCGGGTCGCCCGGAGCTGTTCCAAACCCCGTTCCTTGCTGATCCTAGTATTGGTCGAAACTGTCGTAGACGGCATCGTATTTGGCTGGTAGTGCGCAAATGATGGCGATCTGAAAATCGTCTCTACTCGATGGTCAAGGTAACATTGAGCCGTCTGTTTGGAGAGCACTAGGAAGAATGGTAGAAAGTAGTGTGGACACAAACAAGGCACTCCTTGCTACGGCTCGGCCCGCTCCAGAACGATGAAGTGAACCCGAGTGCAACTAGGTGTGCCAAAGGGTTATTGGTGTGATGGTCAATGGTCGATCTGTATCGAAAGTTTTCGTCCACTCAAGTTGGGGACAGGCGGTTGAAATGTATGAAAGATAAGCATCTCACAGAACACAGATACGACGAATCACTACCGAAAACCAAGCAGAACCGTTGAGATCACTTGGTCCTGTCGGCTTTTTGGGTGGGTGATGATCTTGGATCGATGTTTGGCTGGTAAGCCACTCCTGCGGGGTAATGTGCGAACTCATTTATTGGGAGAGGTGGTGACTACCTAGGTACTGATGTGCAAGCAGGCCTCAGGCTCCAAGGCAGAACCCCTGCGACGTCGGGTCGGGTGAGGCTGCCATCTCGCAATTGTACCTATCTAGTTAGAGTATGCCTGAATGCCAGGCAGGACCATGATGTGCGAAGGATACCTACCTCTGTGGAAGCAACAATATAATATTGATGCAATTTGACTACTATACCGAGGCCGAAGCGAATTTGATATTGTTTCATATTTTTATTGTATTAAAATTACACATTTATATGCTGAATCATGTGCTGTCATGTCTGTTCCGGTCATTTTGCTCATGGCACCTGCCTTCCCGTTGATATTGAGTGACATGCCCCGAGCGTCAGGGAGGAGTTGGCACTCTTCTCCTCGGCACCACTCGTCTGTGTTTCAAAATCTCTCCCATTCTTCTTCTCACCAACAACCTTTCCACCCCAAGAAGGAAGATACTAACCCACGAAAGAAGGCATATACAGAGCAAAGCCAGCGGCTTTTTGGCTGCCAGTGGTCAACACTTAGTTCTTATCCTCTTCACCAGCAGCAACCCTTTCCCTCCTCCTCTCGAGTCTTCTCTGGTGCTTGGCCCTCTTGGCATCTATTCTGTCTTGTTCCTCGCGCAGCTGCTGCACAGCCGGGCTTTTGGCTCGAATCTTGGCTCCGTATCGCCAGAAGATAAACGGGATCGGAATCATGGCGACTTCAAGCAGGCCTAGGAGAGTGCCTGCCCATTGAGGCGTCATAGCTTCATACATCTTGGGTCCAGCTAGGGGAAGTGTAGCTCCAAAGATGCTTCGAATCACGGCATTGCCAGCGAGGGCGCTTGCGGCATAGATGTTGTACGTGCCGGCAAGGTAGTTGGCGCCATAGATGAAACTGAGTGTGTTTCCTGCGCCAAAGGGGATGCCAAAGGCAATAGGAATGGCCCAGTGGATGGAACTTGGGAGACACGTCCAAGAAAAGACGAGCTGACCGATTGGGGTAAGGATGGAGCCGATGGCCATGACAAGCGCAGTTGCCTCGGGTTGAACCCGGCCTGTTTCGGGGTCGCGTGGCTGAGCGTTGATGAGTTTTCGAAGGAGAGGCTCGCAGACGATAGCGATCATTGTTCCAACACCAATGCCAGTAAACGAAAGGCCCGCCATGCCTGAATTCCATCCTCGATGCTGAGCGAACACGATCGGGTACGCAACGAAGCAGAGATACAAGATGCCATAAATCACGGAAATCCTGCGACCAAGTTAGAGACAACAAGAACCCGGGCTTCGGCGCAGAGGGTATTTCCCGCTTCTGGTATAAGTAACATACCAGATGTTCAGGAACCACAAGATGGGCTCCGTCGCAAACAGAATGAAAGGACGGCTCAAGTTAACTTTCAATAGATGCAGGGATGACACCCTTTGGTCATACTGGCACCACCACCGAGGGTCATCCGTTTCTTTGCGTATCCGGGCAGCCTTTTTCTTGAGAATCGCGGGGTGGTAGGTTTCCTTGCAGGTCGCCATCATGAGAGTTCCGACACCGCCCAGAATCAAGACAATCCAGTTGTCCCATCGCCAGCCGAGATATTGGTAGACGAATCCTCCAATGATGGGTCCTAAAGATGGCCCATTGAGCGGCGCGATTGACCACAGCGACATGGCAAGGGCCAGATACTCGGGGTCAGCAATATCAACGATGCTTCCAGGGCTATTGGAAATCAATGCGGCACCAAAGAGAGCTCTATACCATTTTCATCGTCAATCGAGGTTCTCGGAAATAAGAGGGTGAGGGGAACAAGTGGTACATACCCCACAAATCTCACAACCAGGATCTCGGTCAATGAAGTCGCGAGGGCACATGGTATGATGAGAAGCAACCAAATGGTCAAGCAGATCATGTACACCGGCCGTCGACCAAACAACTCACTCATAGGAGCGACAACGAGACTTCCTGTGGCGAGACCGAGCAGATAGGTGGTGAGTCCCAAGGTCGTGGCAGTGGTGGTCGAGTCAAACTCCTCGATCAAGCCAGGAATCGATGAGGTGTAGCAGGTGCTGTACAACACAATGACCCATGTTGAGTACGAGACGGAAACGGTGATCCAGGCACGGTACCACAAAGGCCAATTCCTGGGGTTCTCCGGATCGCCTTCCTCGAAGATGATTTCAAAATCTGGTGGTCGGGAGCCGGCGCTTGCTATGCTGGTGCCGGTTCTGGTGTATGTGATGGGTTCGCGGGCCTCGCGCTCGGCTTCTGTCTCGACATCTGGGGTGAGCGCATGCTCTAGGACTTCAAAAATGTCCGATTCGTGTGATCGTCGTGTCGCAAAGCTGTGGCGACTCCGTTGTGTACCAACCGTCCTTATGGGTTCCAAGACGGGCGAGTCCGTCGACGTAGAGTACGACGACGGAGTGTCCACGCGTGTGGCTGCTGACCCCTTCTCGATGTCCTCAGACATGGTGTCGCTTGCTGAGATCCTGGAAGTTGTTATATTCACAAATCACTGAGACTCGGGAGCACAGTCAAACGAATGATGGGCAATTGCTAACGTCGGGAGCGACCAGTTTACATGAAATTCAGCCTGAGAATGACGCAGAAACGAAGGCTTTCAGAACGTCAGAGCAGAAACAACTGGGAACAGGAGCAGCGATAAGACGGACTCCTTGGCGCTTCGTTAGTCGGGCATTGCGAAAAGATTAGCAATAGACGGACAACCCTGGTCTCCCCTAGGCCGACCGATGCGGCACCGATGCCGACTTCGTCAGTCCCAGCGACAATTCAACGGACATAGCACCGGGCATTAATTATTGGAGCAGCCGGTCCCTCACAAGTGGAGGCAGCCATGTTTCCTATCGACGTCTTGGTGGAGCGACAGTGGGCTCAGTGGAGGGCATCTCAGTTTTCATCCACCATGAAATCTCTGCGCCACGCTGAATGAGACGTTGGTGCTGCAGAGCGGATAGGGGCGGCAAATTCTTGATTCCAGGATCATGGGGAGTTGAGATTGCATTCCATCCTGAGTCCCAGGGTGTGTTCGCCAGGGTCACGGCGAGGCGAATCCTGGCGTTTTCCATGATGGCTCAAGGCTTCAATGGTGATGCAGTCAGCTGAGGGGAAACTGCATGGTACCGAGGCACACTGTATGGCAACAGCGAGTGTGTACTGCACGCAATTGCTCTCTTCGTCGACTAGATCGACTGCAGAGTTGCACCGCATCCAACTGCCCAGCATTCTAGCGCATCGACGGACAAAAGCTGCCGCCGCTAATCATGCAAATGGGTCGCCAATTCGCAGTCTCGGTTAAGGATTGGCTCGTTTGGTGTTCTTGGGCCCCTCAGCTGCTCATGCTGTCACCGAGTCGGTGCCGAAATCCGTTTTCGGCCGGGAGCCGATCACGCTCACACCCTGGTGCTTGTGGCTTTTGAGGCTGATCAAGGGTGTGCATGAGCTTGGGAATCGCGATTATCACCTGCCCCCTGCATGTCAAAGAAAAATCTCGAAAATCGCTCCATGACTCGGGTGCCAGATACGACGAAGCGTCATGGGGAATGCGATTGAATCGGGGTGGGCCGCAGTCGATTGATAGCGGATTAACGCCCGATTCGTTCTCATGCTGGGTTATTTGTTCTTCCAGTGCTGTTATCTGGGTTATTACTTCTGGAATCTACGACGCAATGACTGACCATCTATTCGTACCCGTTGTGTGCTCATGATCCAAGGCCCTCCACTCCGCTTACGGCCTGAGCTAACCTCTTACACCGTTTACGTGGAGGTGAAACATTCATATCCAGCACGACGATATCCAGGCTGAACCAGCAGCAACCTCACGCCCCCTGTCGAGGTTGAGTTGATGCAACATTGCAGCCTAAAGCCCTCACCATCGAACGGGGAGGCCCGCGTTGGAGACCCTGCCTCCATCGCTAATTCGACCACACCAATGGTTGTGAACTGGTTGCTTGGTAGACAAGTATCTTCAATAACAAGAAGAAAGAATAGAGTTGTCAAAACTCTCCACGCTATCACGACTTCGGGATGTGACTGAGTGGATAGTGTCCATGGCATCTTAGATTTGCACTGGTACAGCGGCAGACGAGGCGGCTCTCACGATCCATACAAGGAATGTGGCTGGTTCCCGGAATTTCCTATTCATGCGATGCGTTTAATTCCCCTAGCTCAACGCCGATGTGTGTGATTCCGGCCTTGTGGAGGGAAGCCCGAGACGGAAGCCCGGCGACTGGCGGTTGTCGGCCCCACCTAGGTCCGACCCGAGCACAGATCGGTTTAGATGGGGGCGACTACTACCGTTCCCCTACCCCGTGGGGAATAGCGAATCACCTGGAAATGCAGTATCGAGTCGTTATCGCTTCCAGGCTGGCCTGTCCTGGCAGCCCAGCCAATGCCTGTTATGCTGATAACGTTATCCGATGGAAAGCAGGGAAAGCGTGGTCATCAACAAATAATCCCCCCCTCTCGTCACACCACTTCGAGGACCGCCCATGCAAGTTGATTACGACTCTTATTCGTTTAAGTCAATGTCAAAGCGAGCTTTGCATGCGCCAGGCCCAAGCATATTAGATGCCGTGATTGCCTCGGGAACAGGAGGGGTGCGGATGAGCTTGTCCAGGCTGCAGTGATCGGCATAGGCTATGATAGATTAGGGTCGTATTATGGTATGCTCTATGGGCTACAATATGAATGATTTACTCATATAGTTGTCCTGGTATAGGGCACTTCCGGTCCTGGGGCAATAGAGGCAGACAGAAACACACGATAGACATGGCGGATGATCGAGACAAAGATCCTTCCGTGCAGGAGATTGACGCAGCGGATAGCAAGCGGGAGCGTCGGCATGTCGAGGAATCTGAGATTCCACTTGAACAACGCAAGGCAGAAGTCCGTCTAGTGTATGGCTTCTTCGCACCCAATATATTCCGTCATACCTCTAACTATGGTCCAGACGAAAGGTTGACATCCGCCTCATCCCGATCCTCGGCATTCTATACTCGATCGCCGGCCTAGACCGCGTTAACCTCTCTAACGTACGGGTGGCTGGCATGAACGAAGACTTGCACTTCGATGTTGGCGACCGCTACACCATCGCCCTGCTCGTATTCTTCATCACGTACTTCCTCTTTGAGCTGCCCACGACCCTGTCCCTGCGTCGAGTTGGCCCGAGGCTGCTTCTCAATGGCCTTGTGCTCAGCTGGGGCATCGTCATGCTTGGTATGGGTTGGGCCAAGGACTGGCGCGTCATTGTCGTGTGCAGGATGCTCATCGGCGTGTTTGAGGCGGGGTTTTTGCCCTGCTGCATGTATTTGCTGAGTAGCTGGTATCAACGATACGAGGTTCAGAAGCGGTATGTACTTCCCTGACCTTTCTAAAGGAATCAGAGAAGCTGAAGTGGACTGAGGATGGCTCTCTGGTACATAATCAACTTATTCGTCTCGGCGTTTGGCAATATTCTGGCATATGCCCTAATCAAGCTAGACGGCACCCACGATATCGCGGGCTGGCGTTGGATCTTCATGTAAGTGACCTTCTTTAACAAGGCTCTCTAGATGCCCCTAATTCTAACCACGTCTTTACAGCATTGAGGGTGCCATAACAGTCGGTTTTGCCTTCATTGGCTTTGTCTTCACCCTCCCCTTCCCTGACCAACTGCTTGCGTCCGGTGTCAAATCGTCATTTACACGCGAGGAGCTCGAAATTATCCTCGACCGAGTGGACCGAGACCGCAGCGACGCAGAACCTGACGCCCTCACATTCCGCAAGGTGGGGCGGACTGGCCTTCGATGGGAGCTTTGGGTGTATGGCTTCATGTTCCTGTGCTGCAGCGCACCCATTTACGCCTTTGCGCACTTCGTCCAGATCATCTTGACGACGCTGGGGTTTTCGACGGCCATGGTGTTTTCGCTCTGCGCGCCACCGTATCTGTTTAGCATCTTCTGGACGCTGGGCGTGGCATGGCTCGCGGACCGGTCAAGGATGAGGATGCCGTGGATGGTGTTAAACGCGGCTATCACACTTACGGGGCTGCTCTTGACGGCGTACCATAAGAGTAATGCTGTGAGATATTTCGGTAAGTCTAACTAACACATACACCGGATGTCTCGGTATATATTCTAGTTGCTAATATTAAATGCAGGTGTCTTTCTCGGCGTCTCCGGTTGCAATGCCAACTTACCAACCATCATTGCATTTCAGTCGAACAACGTACGCGGCGCATCGCGACGATCTGTCGCCAGCGGCGTGCAGATTCTATTCGCAGCTATCGGTGGTGTCTACGCCTCGTGCACTTTTATGCAGGCCGAGTATCCGACGTACCGCACAGGCGTGTGGTGTGGAGTGGCGACGCAGTTCTTGCTGATTGTGCTTGTTGCGTTGGTGGTTTAGGAGACAAAACGGCAAGGCGGATAGGGATAGGGTGGTTATTCAGGATGATGTTTACTATCGATACACGTTTTAGACGGTGAAGATTTGCTGTGTGGCATCTAGAGACCATGTATGTTCCCTTGTCTACCTTATGACTTGTTGTTGTCTTGATCTGATGTATGCTTGCTCTAAATATGCTTCTATATATCTTCATCTACCCTTTATCATTACTATTACCGTACTTGATTGCCACTTACTGAGTTGTCTCTTCCTTAGCCGTCTTCTTCCTCGCAGCCTCTGGCCACCAAATCATACCAATGACAGTGACACCTTCACCGCCAGCCTGTTTCACACCCTTCGCGTTGACTTTACCCTTACCTAAGGTGATCTCATCCACAGTCTCGAACCCGAAACGCGTAAACTGCCGCGCCGAATACTTGGTGGTGGCCTCGAGCCAGACCGGCTTGTTGAGCTTCCGCGCCTCATCCAGGAGCCTTGTCGTCATGGCCGCCAGCAGCCCCTGTTTTCGATTCGAGGCCTCCGTCGCTGTGATAAGAACGTAGAAACAGTCCCGGAGATTCGGGCCCCGTATGACTCTGGCCTTGACCTTGTCGACGGCTTCGAGGTACCCGAACAGGAGGTGCTGGTACGATGGTGAGCTTTGATCAGTCGATGATGATACGGTAATGGCAGGTGAAATACTAACAATAGTAGGCTTGATCCCACCAGCGATAGTTGCAGAGACACCGTCAGACCGCCAAACGGTGCGTACGCCATCGTACTTCTGGCCCGGCTCTGATACCGACATGACGGCTCCCCAGTCGCGGGCATCTAGAACGAAGCCGCCGCACTCAAAAGACGAACGGATGACGGACCGTATCATAGCCCACAGCTTCTTGTGACGCTCTTCATCGCTGGCCTCGAGGAAGATCCAGCCGAATAGGGGGTCGTCGTAGAAGCACGGCACTGTGATGTTGGTGGCCTTTTGGAAGCCCTCGGGCCACTGTGCGTCCCCTGGGTACGATTAGCTATCATGAATACTCCTTATAAGGACTTCATAATGGATGAAGAACCTTTTCTGTGCAGTCGTACCTTGATCGGTGCCGTAGTCTCCATTGTTGGATGTGATTGCGATGTCTAGCAGCAATGGATGAACAACGCGTGGAGGTTTTAGTACGAGTTCACGAAATTAGACCAAACTTAGGCGTTCCTAGCAAGGTGAATCTTCTAAGTGAGATTTTGGCGCGTAGTAGCGTCGAGTGGCACAAATATGATTAATAATTCGAGATGACTAGCTTGCATGAGAAAATGATTGATGAAATATGAGTCAACGTGATCGTTTGCACGTGCTGGTCAATGTCCTTTGCACCATAATTTTCCCAATGATTGCTCATGCGGGTATAATTGAACCATGGAATAAGTTAATAATGCTGGAAAAGGGCACTTACATACAGAGCACACTCTACCGGTAGTATCATGACAGTCCAGCGAACCTTGGGCTTGGAGTTGCCTCACCTTTACCACTCGCAGACCCTGTTGGTGCGACAACAATGAAGCTATATTTATATCCTTGTCGCTTCAGAGACATGGACATTGATGTGTAGTATTGTTGGAATGGCAAACACGGCCGATTTTAAAACAAATAAAGTTACTAGGCCCTTTTGGAGTCAAGTGGCTTGTACTACGAGCAGCTTCAGCAGTAACCCCTTGATGAATCTGTCACTTGTCGATACATATTTTTATCTGCTGGACAACCAAGATAGTGCTTTCTCAAAGAAGCACCATTCAGGATTAAACTCTCCAGCACCTGGTGAGACGCCATGAAGTCTAGTTCAGCTTCTTCACCTTGCATGCTCCTGAGCCCTTTTGAGATGTCACTCTTCCCCAAACAATTCGGCATCATGTATACCCTGTACACCTCATCCACCTGAAAACCCTAGTCAGGGAATTTTCTCACCAACAATCTCCACCCTCAACGTCACCCACATCTCAGCCCCATCTGAATGCAAATACATGGCCTTTACCTTCTATAGCGTGATTGGTTTAGTGGTAAAATTCTCCGTTGCCATCCGAGCAACGTCGGGGAGCCCTGGGTTCGATTCCCAGATCACGCAGTACCATGTCTTGACAACGAGACAATTAATCTTTTTGCATATTTCTATGACTGGATGGTCGAAAACCCAAGTGAACTCGTCGTTACGGGTAGAATGGAGCCACTGTTTGGTCATCTCGTGACGGATACCATCTGAGTGATTCACCCTCGCCCACTTGAGGACGACCGATTGACCACCTACACAAGTCTCGGATGTCGTTCTTGTATACGCCCAGAAACATTGTTACTCGTCCTTGCGTCTATCGTTGTGGAGATACTATTGCTATGCGGGCACGAATTCTCTTCCATAGTTGGATGATCCCAATCAGAGCTTAACCATAAGATGAGCATCGACCGCTGTCTAAACGTTTCTGAGGTGTATAACTACGGACACATCACAGCTTCCATGGAAAGAGTCACGGCATGGGATTTGTCCTTATCCATGTCGATCGCTTACAGCACAGTCATATTTAGAAAGAAGGAAATGCGTTGGGTGATGCAAGTTGGTGGTTGGGGTGCAGTGAAGCGTGCCCAGGCTTTAACTTCGTTTGCCATTGGGGACGCGTCGACGATGAGCAGTGGAGACCTGAAACCCGTCAAGAGAAGTCTGTAGTACGTACCAAGGAGATATGGCTCCTGTGATTATTTCGATGCCGGTGCAAGGGAATCGGTTGCTAGAATTGTTGATATGTGCAGCGATGTAAAACCTGAAGCCACGAATGCATGTAGTTTCAAACAGGGTACTAGCTATCAAGGTCGTCAACTGTATGACATTCGCTCCAACATGTATTATTGTTCTTGTATTTTTTATGTCAACAATCACGACGTCTGGTTCCCTGCGCTCTGTGGCCGAGTGGTGAAGAAGCAGAATGTGTCCGTTGATGCCGTGGAAGTAGGCCGCGGAGAATCAACAACCCTATTGCGCGATGGGTACTTCCCGCACGATCAGCTTTTATTCAAACCGATAGAGCACGCAGTATGCCTCCCTTTGGTCTTTTCTTGAAACTGACACGCTAATCTGAGATTTGCAGGCATAAGAACCATCGGAATGGTGGGAGATAGTCCGAATGAAGCCTCCTGATCCTCAACAAAGCGGGTTTAGCTCAGTTGGGGTATGTCATAATATCAATCCCTCACTTAAGAATCACAACTAACCTTCACTGACAGAGAGCGTCAGACTGAAGATCTGAAGGTCATGTGTTCGATCCACATAAACCGCACACAATTATCTTTTTGCTGCTGGACTTTCTCTATGAGCCTGAGTTGATGGTACGGCTGTTTGGCTGGGTACGAGTTATTCAGCCTCAGCCTACCTACGGGATCAAAGCAAAGAGTTTTCTTTCTTGCTTTATTTTCTTCTTCTTTGTTTTTTCGCGATTCTCAATAATTTATAACGAGTTCTGCTCAATTTGTGGGGGCAACAAAATTTCCGTCTGGGCCCAGTTTGTCACAAAGCCCTCATCTCGTGAACTTGTCCCGACCAAAAGTGGACCTATGCGAATCTAATCTGAACGACACCCGCGATTCATGAATGAGTTCTTGGGACTGTTATCTGCGGCGATGGAAATTACATGACATTAACACGCGAATAATTTAACTCTCAAGTCTTTCATATCCTCAATTGGCTTTGATCTCTTTGCACGAACTCATAGAATATGGCTATTTGTGCTTGCATCTCGGTTTACGTTCTGGTATCGTCTGGGCTGTTGCGAACTGTCGGAGTGACACAGCTAAGCTGTCTTTACTGGCTCAAGTTCTCGACGTTAACTCCGCCAAACGAGTCATGAGATGCGGTGAACTGATAGAACAACGCCCTATGAGTCCAAAAATGAGTATCTAGACTGACGCAGTTTTGCCACAGAGATCCCACGAAGTTCACTTGCTGTTTAGTATGAAGTATAACAAAGCGGAAATATCCCACAATCCAGGCCGGTTATCACCAGGCTTGTTTATTAATTGTTTATTAATATAATTTGCGAGCAAACTAAGCTACGTTACCCTGGCTTTGGCGACGATGTAACAAATGCCAATATCCGATCCTTGCTGGAGGGCAGGAAAGTTCAATTGCCCTGGCCCCAAATCTCACAATCAATCAGATCTGCCCTGTGCTAGAAGCGCCCTGACTCTAGCCGCGGACGAGTGCTCCTAATCTGACTCCTCACCGTCAATAGTTTGAGTCGAACGCGTTATTGACAGGCCAACCTTAGGAGAAAACGCTCACCGGCGGCGAGGTCGCATTGCCCATATTCGCCGACTTGGAACGCGTGTCTATCAATGCAACCATCGCGGCCACGGATCCCAACTCGCCCTACCCGTACCCACGGAGTTCACCGTTGGACCGCTGAACCGTTGGCCGCCGACGATCGCATTTCCAAAAATAATTCAACGCTGGCTTCTATGCCCTGCCGTCGACGTGCCATCACCGCTGAGACGGAAGCGAGCTCCAAAAAGATAAGATCGTCCACGGAACCCAGAAAGTGAATCAGGGTCCCGATAGTGCGGGTATGGAGGGGATTTTCTTCGCTGCAAAATTCCATGGCATCACGTCATGCGACCTGCCCTCGGTACAGTACAGTCCTACGACGTAGTGAGATTTGGGTCAAAGGGGGGTACCCACGTACGCACATCCCAGCCTAGATATGCTCAATGATGTAGTGATCATCGCCAGAAGTGCCGAGTTGGGTGGACCCTCCCGCGAGGGCTACCTGCGTACCCTTGATGTTCTGGAAGACCCTTGAGGACCCCTAAAATGTGCATCGAGCATAGCCTCAACACCATAAGATCTGCTTCTCAATACGAGGCCGAGGGGACTTACCGGGGACATGGTGCAGTCGAGGGTGAACGGCAGTTTTTGACATGGCAGTGGCGTGGGTGATAGCGGGATACATTGGGAGCCAACTCAGCGTAACGACCCAAGTATAACGACGCGCAAACCCCCTTGTTCGACGTGGGGATGGAAAAAAAAAAGCTTTGGTCGGGGTACAGAGAGAGGCTGCAGTGGCAAAATAGAATTTCATTCGCTCCGACGCCAAAGGTGAGAAGTGCGTGTAAGTCAAGCCCAACGAGACAGTAGCGCAAGGATACCTAGGCACATGAACCATGCGAGATCTAGAAGCCAGACGCGTGCCGAGACGCTATCGAGTCGTTCATTGCATTTCCGTAAAGTGCAAATGCCCTATGTCATTATGACACCCAGTCTTTAGAAAAAACTTCTTTCTTCGGACAAGCTGTTCGTAGTTACCGATCCTCGTTACGGAATTTCGTGATAGTGAACCATCTGGATGAAGCTGGCGAGCGTAACCGTGACACCATCCGTCTTGTCAGCTACAATTAATCCTGATAGTTGTCTCTCATAAGGGAAAGAACATGCTGCCGTCCATAAACCGCTGAGTCGTGGTTTTTTTTTTTTTTGCGGTAAGGCCCAATGCCGTGGGGTTACACTAGTAACCTTGCATGCATGCAGAAGTGATTTGTGACCTGATAAGCCGTGCCTATTGAAGTGAACCGACACCCTAATAACTGCCGTGTTCCTGACATATGACCGGGTTGGTAGGGTAATACGAAGAGATGATCCTCAAAATTGCCTTAGAAGAGATGCAGACTGGGCTGGAAAGCTCGTGTTCTTCAGACAAAATTAATGATGTTCATATGGCTGTCAGAAGAAGCCAATTGATCACGGACCGCCCTGTCAACGTGCCACCAGAGGGCCAAGAAGACCAAGACGACAGCGGGTGTGAACTCTTCGGAGAAAAAGAAAGAGCACAGGGCATGGAAGTTGACGGTGGTCTGATCACAGGATGCCCCCCTTCGTCCATCTTGGCGAGCATGTATCGTCATATCTAGCGAGGTAGTCAAGCTGGTAGCTGGCAAGTCTTAGGATGACGTGAATGCCTCTTGAGATTTGCGCTCTCGCAACATCCACAACCACGAGGCGTGGTGAGTCAAGGTGATCGGCAGACGGTATGACGACCTATTGTTTCAGAACGGCGCCACTATTGAGGACTCAACCGTCCATTTAGGTCCTGATACTAGTTGCGATCTCTGTTTCAAGCTGCCGTGACCTGTAGCCGTGCAAGCCGTGGGATGCCACGTCGACAGGTCTAGTCCTGATGCGTCTCTCGATGACCGGGGAAGGTGTGTCAACTCCCCTATCTTACTTCGTATGTCAGACACTCTTTACGCTTCTTGTTTGTGCTCTCGAAGCCCGCAAAGCCCGGTCACTGGGGAACTGAATGCAAAGGGGAGGCGCGTATGATGGACTCTGAGGAAGTTTCAGCCTCGTGGGTAAATTGACGTGGGCCAACGGCGGAACAGAGACAGTGACGTCATGATGCTCCGTGTGTGGCTGGTCTCTCCGCTCTTCTGACGGCATCCTGGACCCACCACCCATGCAATTATGCCAAACAATGAGACTCTGCGTGCTGCAATGGCGATGGGGTGCCTCGCGTGCATGCATGCGCTCCGCAGCGCTCCTCAACCTCCCGTAGACGGAACCGGACAGAATGTCGTCGGGGGCTTGCACTGCAGCATTATTTTCGGCAATTCGATGGAGTACACCCTCAACACTTCCGTCCTTGTGGCTCTGCGTGGCATGGCCCATCGTCTCACACTTCGACACCCCAGCCTCAGGCGGGTCAACATCACGAGCCACCTGTCATCTGTGGGGCTGCGGTGAACGACACTGTCTTTTGGGGTTTTGATCGACAATGAAGTCTTCGCTTGAGGTACCGCACTTGCCGTGTTGCCTTTCCTGCAGCTGTTGACATGCCGCCGGGAGGGGGGGGGACCAGGGGATGTAGTCGCCGTCTCATTCGTGCTTATGCTGTCAACAACAAGAACAAATCGATACTATTTTCAGTTTCCGCGAGCAGGCTCAGGAACTCAATCCAAGACGAAGAAAGAAAAAAAGTCGTCAGAGAGCACGAACCCTTCCAATCTCCATTGACAACGTCACAAATCCGGGGATGTCAGCCACATCGCGCTGTCTCAAACCGTAAAACCCCAGAGCGGCTTCGGGCACATGGTGCAAAACTGAATCTAGAAAGATCGCCGTCTAAACAGGATGCCCATATCTCTTGGCTCATACGAGTCCAAATCATTTCTCCAGCCGAAGTGGAGAGTGGTAACGGCCGGACCGAGCTCACCAAAATTTTCTCTGCCGCGGGGTCTTCAGCCCTCACGAACTTGTCATCGTGAAATCTTGAAATGACGTAGGTGGCCCATCACAAGGGCACCACCGTGGTGATCGGAATTGACGCAGCCGTGCCGCCGAAAGGCTACGCCCTAAGCCCACCAGTGAAAGACCCATGATTCGGGTACAACGCCCCATTATCCTGCACCCCGTACCCGGCGGCCAGAAGTGAATGATGATAATTTGGCTCACACGCTGCTCTCGAAGAGGGGCCGGTTGCCTATGCACAGGCCTCTCCGCGGCACCCCAAAAACTCATCGTCTTGTGCTACGCTCAACTTGGCGCACGCTGGCGCGGCATTGTAGGCATGTTCTTCATATAGGCTGGGATCTGACTGGGGGTTGAGTTTCGCTCCGAGAGGATCGCGCGCGGGAACTGACAAGGGAAGCACCGGGAGGAAGTCATTCGCGTGGGAAGCCCATTCCATCGAAGCCATCTGCTTCCACTCACGGGCCATCAATGTCGGAGACGCGGACAGCCCCCTGTCATCAACCACGGGGTACTAACGCTTGGGTGTGTGCACCGCGCTTCGATTTGTTACTAGTAGTGTGAAATTTTCTCATGTAGTTGACCTGTCTAGTTGGCGAAAGACCATCCCAACTTGTGCCAATGTCCGATCTGGGTTCCCTGAGTGGAGCGGCGTTGTGATACGACGTCCGCTGCGGTAACAAAACAGAGTTCACACACGATACCACCACGCGAGCCGACTCTTGAGCAGCTCATATTAAGCACGCGACCGATGTAATGCCAAATGGCGGCTACTCTGACCACCCAATTGTTCTTGTGGTAATGCTGGCCATGGTTGGTGCATCTTCGTCAAACCACAAAGCCCCTGGGCCCTGACTGGCGGCTAAGTTCCCGAATGGGAATCGATCGACAGGAAAAGGCTATTGCTGGGGGCCATGAGCACAGTTACAGTTCCTGAAATTTGGCCACCGGTGGCGGGCAAAGTGGAAGCATCCGACTCTGGCGGTTTGATAGCAAGGGTAGAATCACGGTAGAGAGGCGAACAAGCCACGCAATGGCGCAACCAGCCACACGTGGGCGAGGATATTAATTCGCATGATAAAAATAAGTGAAGAAACGTCGATCAGGAAGGGATCGACAACGGGCGCATTGAGCTGGGCGCGAGAAGAAATGCCCATGTTTCCCCGTTGAAATTAGACCCAAGAAGTAGCATACTAAGGGTTGGGCCTTAGGAAATGGCCGTTGTCTTAAGCCACATCCGAATTCTATCGCCGCAAGAGTATTATAGCTGACGTAGGGAAGGCCACTGTCCCTTTCCGACTAGGCTCCGGACAGAGAGCGGTCTAGGGGACACGTACGTAAGTGATACCGGTACCCATTTGCCCCTCCCGGACACTATATGCATGTGAAGCAAACATGGCTATGCTCCAGCAAGCCAACAAGCGTAGATGGTGAAATCGCGGACTTGGCGCACAGGGCAACGCCATGGCCCGGGGCGAGGTGATTGTGGATGGTGTGGACTGTGGCGTCAAGCAGACGTGGGGTACGTACAAGGAGCGCTGGGGGGCTCTGGTAGGTGCCTCCTGGAACAGGCCAAGCGGTGCAGGAAATGGTCTGATTCTGACGGTTTCGCCTTGGTGATAAGGGCGAGTGATTTAGGTGCTTCTAGGTGCTTGCCGGGCGAAGAACTGCTGGGCCTGGCGTTGAGAGGTTGAGAGGTTCCAGAGAAGAGCGATTCGACGCCAAGAGAATTTGCACAGCCACCCGAGAATGGCATCAGGCCAAGGGATTATCCAGTGAGTGCGTCTGTTCTACGGGACGTACTACGCCCCCATAGGACTCCAGATTTGAGGCCAACTTGGGGATAGCACGGATGGGTTGGGACACCCTTGAACGGCGCAGGAGCACTGTTGAGGCTTGAAGAGTCCTCGAGACATGCCATGCGCCAACTGGACGGCTGGACAAGGCCATCGACGGCTAAAGTCTCGCCATGAGATGTCACGGTGAACCAAATGACAGCCCTGGTCAGATGGCTGGTCCCAAAGGGGAAGGCTTGGAATGAGACGCCCTTGTCACTCCTTGGACGCAGTCTACAGATACCTAGACCAGGCGGGCGTTAGCACCCTATCAGGCGGGCGAATCGACGACTTCGGAGAGGGAGCGAAAGGGCCAATAGGCAGGCATGAGGGCATAATACAGAGCCCATGTGTGGCGGTCGAGAGTGCGTAACTGAAGGAGCGGGAAGCGGAAGCTCAGTGTCACACCGTCGTTGTCAAAAGATGCCGCGCAGAATATGGTTATTGGTGGGCTCGAGACCCTCTTTGAGAAATGAAGGCTCTGTGTATTGTTTGTGGTTTCTGGGTCTCTGGATCCATGATCCATCCTGTCGGTAAGGGAAAATCGAACCCAAAAGACGGCTGGACGCTCAGTCCGTCCGAGACAGCGGCACCTAGGCGCGCGCCAGGACGCGTGGGTGGGCGCTGGCGTCGGTGTTGGTGTTGGCATTGAAATTGTCTTGTCAGGCGCCAGAAGATGCTCGAAAATCGACGTTGGGCTGGAGGGCCGATGACACGGGAAAGATCCGATCCAGCGTGCCCTTGAAGCAAATCGCAGTGGGTATGGCCGCCTCCACCTCCCGCGGCCTGGGTGGACGGATGGCGTTCCTGCGTAAGGGTGACCGCTGTAACACCTGGAGCTGGGGGCGTCTTAGCACGTCGAGAGAGCAGAGGCTTTGGGGCCCTTGGGTATGAGGTGGAGACAATGCTGGGGAAAGGGAAAGCAATGGACACTGCAAAGGGCCGGGTGTGGAAATTTAGTTCCATTTCTTAGGTGGTCCGTCTGGCGTGTGATGTGTCCAACAGCGCTGGACGATGACACGGAGTACCACTACCTCCCTCGAAATGCCGATATAGAGAGGTCACAATGGCCGAGAGGCACCGTAATTAAGGGAGTTGCTTGGTGCTTTCGGTGGGCTGGCCTGGCGCCCACTCGAAAAATGCTCGAAGAATGGAGTAGCATCCGTTCTTCCTTCCCTCACGAGCAAGCTCCCTGGTACCTCCAGGCGGGGAAGCTGCAGTCATCTACCTGCCTACCCACGCACCTCCTCCCCTTGCTCTTTTAGGTAGGAAGGGGGGGGAGGGGGCGTCATCGTAGCGGTCGGAGGCGAAGGACCGGCGTTCCCTTGTCCCTCACTAACAATTTTCATCCACGAGCCTCTCTCCACTTCTCCTACTGACAGGGATCTGCAAAGGCGCCGAAGCAGGCTAGGGAACCCTGCGATGTGATCCATGCCAGCGACCTCTATTCCCCCCAGGCTCTAGCTCCCTCTGAGCCCGTCGCTATTGTAGGGCTCTTTGTGAGCAGTCCATACAATAAGTCGGGTGCAAGGCTCGTTCTGGTTCAGCCATCAGCAACGGAAGCGCAGCAGCAGATTGCGGATGACACTCCAGTATCTGGCCCTACTCACCAACCGACCTAGGTACTTACCTACCTTAGGTCGTCCCCGTCCCCAGTTGACAAAATACCACCTCGCTCGCCTGCTCGCCTACAGTACCCGGTCGATATAACCCCTCGGCGCCCAGACTCCAGACGCCTGAGCCATACTAGACAAAGCCATTTCGTCCGTGGGTATCAGACCTGATGGCATCACTAGAATCCAACAACACTACGGCCGAGCCATTGTCGCACTTATTACTGGCACGCCCCCTACATACAACGCTTTGCCAATAAGTCGTCTCTCCCAACGACGGGAACGCTCCTCTCTCCACAGCGGCGCGGACCACCTGCACAACACCCTCCGCCTTTGCAGTACTTCTGTACCCGACATTCAAGGACAGCAATTCTCTCTGCACCCTACCTACTCTATACCCAGTGGCTGACCCGCCATCGCCCATTCCATCTTCATATCACCAGCCCCATCCCATCGCGGGACGTTCATAACCTCCGCATATAGACCTGTCCAACTCCCCGAGCCGTCGTTCGACTCGGACCAGTTCGTCGGGATACACATCAAGCAATATATCTGGCGAGACAGAGCCGCTTCGTGGTGCAGGCCATAGCACGGACGAACCCGCACACCCACAAAGCGTCCACACCACACGTTCTCCAACGACTCACATCCTTGACACGATATTCTCACGACCTTCATTTGTTTCCCACCCGTTCTCCCACTCGCTCTCTCTCACTCCACGCTCTCCCACTCCTCTCCCACCTAAAAAGAGCTCGATCCACGACACCGCCACCACAACACCCCTCCCCACCCCCCGGCCTTGGCCACCCCCTCTCTGCTTTGCTCCGTTCACTCATCAGTCTCTCTGCCTCAGACTGACGACAATTCCCCACCACTACTCATACCCATCCCTGCCTACCATACCTCTCTACTTCATCTGTACCGTACCGCTACACCCACCACCCCCGGCTACTTCCTGCAATACGTCCCTAGCTTCACCTAACCTAACCTCACCTTTTTATTTATTATTTTACTCTCTCTAACCCTCGAAATTCCCCTACACTTCGTGCCCATTCGTTTTCTCCCACTCGCTCATACAACGTTTATACCGTCACGTCAAATCAACAACATCAGACGTATAACTTCCTCCTGTCGCCCCTCGTCTGCGACGCGACGCAGTCCTCCATACACGCCCCAGTCTTGGCCTACTCTCTGGCGCAACCCATGAACAACTCCGGCGCAAACTGAGCCGTCGCCGTTTGGACACAGCGCACACGTCCCCTTGCTGTCGCGAGATCGCAAAACCGCGTGACATCCTCGCCGAGAGGCAATATTCCACCCCGCTACGTTTGGGAAACCCGAGGAAGTTCTCTTGTTTTGGCAGCGAACTAGCTTGCCCTCTCACCTCGATATGTTCCGTCAAAGGTAAGCGACTTGGCTCCTACGGGCGACTGCGACTATGACTCGAAGCACATCTCGCCATGCTCCGCTAGCTGTTGTCCTAGCCATTTTCCCCCCGTCGTTTACTGTACTGACCTGCCTCCTCTCCATATAGAACAAGCTCGCAGAAACCCGGGGACGACCTGTTGGCCGATTTTCGACAGCAGTTCCCTCAGGTCGCAGCCGTCAGCACCGCAACCACCGCCCCCGCAATATCACAGACCGTTGCAGCCGAGAATCCTATCGTCCATGCACCGCCACAACCTGAGAGGTATGTCTTTCATATTTCCAGTGGCAGCTTCTTAGCTACAATTGCTGTCGGAAAACTATTTCGCGAGTCTTAAGGTTGTCTTCTGTGGTTGCCATCCAACTTTCAGATCGCACTGGGTTGACTAGCTGATCAAACCCGCTGACTGATACTTCTCATACAGAGCCCAGGGCATTACCCAAGATGTCTTCCGCGACCAAGACCCAACTCCCCGGGCTACAAATGAACCTTGGAGGTTTACACCGTCCCTATTAGACCCTAACTCACTCTCCTTTGCCAACTTCGCCAATGCACCACCTGGATATTACACACCAACCCCAGGTGGAACCAACACTCTCTTTCACCATCAGGCTGGCGACCTCCATACCCCGACCCTTGGTTTCGGTATGGGTCTCGGAACTCCGCTCTCAATGCCTACTTCGGGAGAGGGGATGCATGCTGTACCAGGGACTGGGCCTATGGACATAGCAGGGTTCCAAGCATTTCACTCCCAACAATTCCACCAGTTTAACCCCTTCATCCAAGCGCCTCCGCCTCAGCCGGCCTTTGCCCCATCCAGCTTCGTTCACCAGGATACCGGCTACGAAACAATGGATCAGGACGCTCCCCCAATGGATTCTAAACCACCGGAAGAGCCCATGCCAATGGACCCTTTCCAGAATTCAACCGCCATGATTGGACTCCAGACACGCCCGTTTACTGATGTTCAGGCATCTCACCCTCTTCCTACCTCGGCTGAGAAGTTTCGATTCCACTCTACTCTCAATGCGCCGACCGCCATGATCAAGCAAGCGGATGAGGTTCCCATAACTTATCTCAACAAAGGACAAGCCTACTCCTTGTCCGTCACCGACACCAATGCGACTCTACCCATTGTTCCCGGCACTAAGTATCGCACCTTTGTGCGAGTTTCGTTCGAGGATGACCAACAGAGACAACGGCCAGGCGTCTGTTGGGGTCTTTGGAAGGAAGGTAGAGGGACCAATGAGGCGCATCAAAGAGGCGGGAAACTTCAAGCTGTCGAGTATGTCGAAGCGGGACAACCAATCGAAGGAGACGACAAGAGAACTCGCATGGAGCTTGAATCATCGTCATTTGATGGTTTCTCGGTCATATGGACGCCAGGTACCAACGGTGCCTGCGAGGCAAACATCGCAGTACGGTTCAACTTCCTCTCCACAGACTTCAGCCATTCCAAAGGAGTGAAGGGCATTCCAGTCCGACTCTGCGCCAAAACCAGCCCAGTCACTTCGGATGGCCTGTCCCCGACCGCCGATGCCAAACCCGAGATCTGCTTCTGCAAGGTCAAGCTCTTCCGAGATCACGGAGCCGAACGCAAACTCTCCAACGATGTTGCTCACGTTAAGAAGTCCATTGACAAACTCAAGCAGCAGATTGCACAAGCTGAGAGCGGTATGAAAGACTTTGGCAAGCGGAAGCGCTCGAGCGCCGGCCCCAAGGCAGGAGAAATGCACCGACCTGGCAAAGTCATCAAGCACAAGCGGACATGGTCTATGTCTTCTGCAAGCTCCGCTGGCGGGGGGCGGGTGACCATGGAGGAAGACTTGCACTTTAAACTTCAAACCCTCCAGGACATGTTCACCAGCACCCGACCTGTCAGCGTTCTGTATCTTCGAGGTGAAGAGCACGACGATCCCGATCTACACCCCGTATCACTTCCTGGAGACGCTTCGCCCCTCACCAAGACCGAAAGTCGCGACGGCACAAACTGGCAGGCCAGAAGTGGACGCAGTTCCATAACCGGCTCCATGATTTCTCCCTCGCCAAGTTCCCTGTCTCTGGCGTCACACGCCTCTGCCATCGGCCCTGGTGGCCAATGGCAAAACTTTGACTCCGTTGCCGTGGGTGATACTTCTCGCAAGGGCTCGGATCCTCCAACAAAAGTCAACAAGACAGATGACGACGGGAACCTTAGCGGCTGGATCGAAGCTCTTGACGTCGATCCCTCATACAGGCCCCCGCTAGAGCGGGCCCCGAAGCCTGTTGCTTGCTTCTACGTCCGTCGCCACACCCAAGAAGGCGCCGAACAGCGGAATTACCATCGGGCCATTTACTTGACGCGGCGGACACTGAAAGACTTCAATGATCGTCTTGCAGCCAAGTGGGGATTTGATCCGGCTCGAATCACGCGAACAACTCGCTCGCTCCAGAACGGCCTCGAGGTTGAATTGGACGACGACGTTATCCGAGAACTCAAGGAGGGCCAAGACATGGTCCTCCAAATTGAGGAAGTTGAACAATCCCCAGGAGCGAAGCGCGAGTGGGAGATGGCGGTCGACTCAAACGACGGTTCTCCCGACACACAACTATCTGACGAGACAGGCGGATATGTCCTGCGTCTTGTCTTTTAATCTTTTGATTTCTTTTCTTACCCTGTTTGCCCCAACGATACGACTGCTTTTAGGCAGATGAACACACGAGGTCTAGACTGGGACATGTAAATGTTATGCTAGCTCCCCCAACCTGCCGCCAGGTTGGGCTCACGATCACACATACACGGATGGATTGTTTGCTTTGGGGCGTTTGACGACACTTGTTGAAAAGATACCACGGCTCCCTGGAGCGCTTGTCGGATGATGCTTTGCTTTGTTTCTTTTCAACCCTGTTACTGCTTCGCTTCAATACCCAAGGAAACGATGCGTTGGTTTTTTTCTTTGGCCTTTTTCTCGCACTCGGTTTTACCCTCGGATTATGAGAGGTACCTCTGCGCAATGGATGGCGCTCTGTGGGATCCTACTTTGCGAGTACGACAACAGCGTCCTGGCCGACGTGAAGCCGTTCTTAGACAAGGTGGATATTCATGGGAAGGATTTTGAACGGAGGCAATGATGAAGGGATATGGAGACTCCCAGGCGATGGATGGAAAGATCTTTTGGGAAATCCCTTCCGCTTTACTTGTTTTCTTTTTCCCTTTTCCGATTTTCTATTCGAGTCTCAAGACGGTATCATATCATACCTGATGCGCTGAGATCCTTCTTCTTTGTACTACTTTACGCCCATGACACCCACCCCGAGGCATACGACAACCGGGGCTTATGAATTAATGCGAACAGGCATCAGATGCACATATTTGGCACAAATTCTCTATGAATATGAAGTGAATAACTAGGTGGCAAACATATATCTAAAATCTCGCATTTATCGACTCTGTTACAACTCTCTCTGGTTTGTCTTTAGCTGTGATGGAACGGCCCCGGCCAAAATGCAGGGCAACGTGACTAGCAGGTTTCTGACGACTTTGCAAGAAGGATAATAGCAGTCATCGTTAAGTCATTGACATGAGGTTGAGTTTGGTTCCGATAGGCGATCGTGGACCCTGTGCAAATCACTTGAGGCTGCAACCCTGACCCAAAAGTACGCAGTACGACAACCCGAAAGTACCTTGACAACAACAGACTAAAGGTATGGCGCGTTGATGCTCAGGCCATACGTGCTCTAGGGGGTGTGGTTTGCAATTACGGCCTAGCCAATGCACTCGCCACACCGTATCTTGATCATTGCAATGTACCTTCATATCCGTCAAATATTGTGGCAGTGCAAAGCGAAAGAGCACGCAGTAGCACCATTCAAATCGTTAGCCTGCGAGTTAGATTTATTCGCCACGCTGGAAAACGACGGCATGAAGGGCAAGCCACATTCAATGCCGGAGAGGTGTGGCGAGGTGGCTTGCGCGTCGAGCTTGGGCTCCATGGCCATTGGGAATGGACGGTAAGCTCCAGGGATGATGAATGGTGGAATACCACGTAGAAGTTTGTTCAATTGGTTAGTCTATGAGTTGGGCATGGGATCATGGCGGTCGATTAGGTAGGTTAGGTAGTTGGGGCGTTGAGTTTTGAAGTGGCGAATCCAGGTGGATTGTTAGAAGTCCCCGAATTCCCGTGTTAGTTGTTTGTTTGTCCGCTGGGCTGGGTTCCACGAGTTTGTTGACTGACAAGGAAATAGATGGTGTCGATCCCTTCGCTTCTCAATTTCTCCTCTTCAGGCTAAGTATTGGGCCATGGGCGGCCTCATCCTTCAGGTATCTACGATATGTTCTGGTCCAATACTGCTACTTGTTTGTTGTCAACAAGTACAAGGGAGTGTTGCGTGTGGCTGAAGCGAACTAAGTTGTTGGCTGACAATGGCTTTGAAACGATGCTTCTCGGCACGGAATGCGCGGCATTAGCAGATGTCAAGTTGTACAGCTTGTCGATCGCATCATCGTTGGGGTTAGACAATGTCAGCGGATAGCTCCAGCTCTTCTCCCTGCATCTTCGCAAGCGTATCTAATCCCAATCAACCCCTCCGCCTCATGAGCCGCTGTTACAGACTTCTTGTCAGCCGAGCATCACTAGCCACACTTGAGTTCACGCCTCGCTTCTCCAGGGGAGATGATCTGCGAACCGCGCAATCCGATCGGCGCGCAAGGCCGCAACCGAGGACCTCATCAGCTGTGCAAGGGTTCCGATGGGTCAGTCGAGACTCCAGGCCATGTGGCATGTGGCGTGCAAAAGCGTGGTACCTGGGATGCTGTGGCTCATTTGCTCCGGCGAGCCACATTGTGGTAGCCATGGGCTGCCTCCTTTGTGGCGATATTGGACCGTCTAGACAGTTAGCCCAAGTCGGTAGGGCTAGGAGCGTTTCGAAACGCTGTCGAGCTGCACCGTTCACTGGCTCTGGAGCTTGCTGCAAGCCTGCAAGATGTGCTGCAAGACAAGGGGCCCTTCTTGGGAGCTGCATCGGAGGGGGGTGTGCTGAAGCTAAGCGGGTGATCGACAAGTTCTGAGCCACAAGTCACTCTCCATCAGCGTCTAGGATTCGGCTGCACCATTGGGCGCCATGCAGCCGGGATGCGGAACGGGAGCTGAGATCGCTGACGGGGGTGAGAATCTCGGTACGCGGATAGAATGGTCCTGGGAGTCAGGGACGAGACTTATCAAGGGGTCATGGCCCTGCCCTTGACGAGCCGTGGAGAGGACGAGAGGGCCTCTGCTCTTACAAGTGTCGACGGAGGTACTATGTTGAATGCTCTCATCGACAGACTCTTCGAGGGATTGTAGCAAAGTTGTTTGCCAGCCCGTAAAGACACGACCCAGACTCTCTCCCTCCTTCTTTCTCTTTTCTCAGCGGTCACTCTGAGAGAACCAACCCTTCATGCAGAAGAGACCCCCCCCCCCCCCAGACACGGCCAATGGCAACGACAGGTTTGACCGTGACACTTCCTGTTCTGGCAAGTCGACGTCTGCTACGGACAGAGTGACATGGCATCAAACTGAAGGCGAGAGAACGCCCTCAATGGACCAGGGGGTAACGTTCATACAAGCTCACTGTGTGTGCACTTTCTGCCTCAGGGGTTCACCATCTCCGAGGCTGATGAAGCTCATTAGCAGCATCACAAGAGAATGCATTTTCATTGAACAAAGGCACTGGGAGGTTTCTGTGTGTGGCGGGGAAGCTTAGGATGCGGACAGAACCGGCGTGGGTCTATGACGTCCAGTGCGATCTGCGAGGTTGAATGGTATGGGCAAAGGTGGATTGCACCATCCAATGGAGACGGGTATGCGACAATATCGACCAGTCGTCGAGCGAATTGAGTTTTGGCAGCTCCTTGGAGAGGGCCGAGATGCTCTAGCGAGTGCTAGATCCAACCTTTCCTCCTGCTCATAGACGGAGTTCAGGCCGTGTCCGCGGAAACACGACGCTGTTGGGATCAATGCTGATAGGAGCTGTCACTTGGAAGAGCGGGAGCCTTGCTAGACAATTCTTCCCCGCCAACATTGGGCACACCGGCGAGGGCGTTGGGCTGATCTGGCGGGATCAATACGGCAGCGATTGCTCTCTATCTATCCCCTGAACCGCATTGTCCCCTAAACCACAGGCCAAACCACAGGGCTGTCGAAGGGTCAGCTGCTGTGTCTCACTTTAACAGTTTGCAACCATCCTAAGCGTCCCAGGGTAAGAAGGGGGGCTTCGTGGTCAATCTGGCAATGCTGATGACGATCCCGATGATCCTCACGAGAGGGAAACCGGCTAGGAACCCCAGCAACGCCGTCTTGACGTCAAAAAATGCGAAATTATCGAATGGAGATGAACATCATGTTGTTTGTCGCTGTATGAGTTTGCTAATTCAATTTGTGAAGCGGCGTGTGTCTGAGTGAGCTTAATTGACAACATCTACATGCGCCAAACGCTCATACGAGTTGCACATAAGCACGGAACCCCGCCATTGGAACAAGTACGTTGAGAGATTGTCGTTCCAGAAGATGAAGTACCAAATTACTTTCCAACTCTGCGCAGGCTAATTTGCTAGACTAGGTATCGGTCATTTGAATACGATCAACTATCCACGCCACGCATCATCAAAGCGCAGGAGAGTGGCCAGAAACTCTCCAAATGTACGCATCTCGCACCAAATAGATCGATGCTTACTACTCAGGGTTTCAACTACCTAAACATGTTAGGTATGTATGGTTCTTCTCCAAGACAGACAAGTCGGATTTTGTAGTGTCTGACATCAGAAACCGCAACTGTCGAGCAAGAGAGACGTCACATGGAGCTGGGGCAGTCGCGGGGGGAGGGGGGCAACATTGGGGCAACAATTTTGGTAAATGTTCATTCATCCCAATCTACATACACAGGTTAAATCTGACTGATTTTCAAGCAGATATTCATTCATCTGGTGTCGATCGCAAAACCAACAATGGCGAAAAAGAAACGATTGTCACGAGCAGGACGGAAAAAAAAAAAGGGATCAGAAACGAATTGCCCCGTACTGGAATCGAACCAGTGATCTTGTCATTACTAGTGACACGCTATACCACTTAGCCAACGGGGCTTGTTTCGCTGCTGATGGGGATT
This sequence comes from Dactylonectria alcacerensis, assembly GCA_029931735.1. Taxonomy (NCBI): domain Eukaryota; kingdom Fungi; phylum Ascomycota; class Sordariomycetes; order Hypocreales; family Nectriaceae; genus Dactylonectria; species Dactylonectria alcacerensis. Next base: position 4,004,158 of record JAPMUZ010000003.1, on the reverse strand, counting down.
GCCGTTCTATTTGCCATATTATAGGCTGGGGATAGTCCTTGGCTGCTGAATTAGAGCTCTGTTAGCTTCTGGTGGGGCCAAGCTCCGTCAATTCACCGAACTAAATGGACGAAAGTGCAAATGCAGGGGCGTCGCACAGCTCAAACCCGATTGAATCGTCAGCGGGTGTGAGGTTCTTCAGAATAATGGTCTCGATTGAACAAAAGACTGAGAATGGATGACCTAAACCTAGGTCGAGTCTTCAATTGGCTAGTGAGTGAGACAGGACCTGGATGAAGAGAACCGACCGGATTCAGTCTCATGAGGATAGATGTCTGTGACTTGTAAAGTCCCCAGGTGGAATCCGGGGCTGTATGATTCACGAGCTGTACGGAATATACATGGAATCCAAGAGGGGTTCATTCTCATCCCGACGGAGGGTCATGATGGAAGTCTATTCGATGGCCTTGTCCAGCATCACCCGGATCGTTTTCGCAAACTCCTCGCCATCGCCCTTGATATCCCCCACGATGACTGTCTTGTCGCGTGACTTCAGGCCATGGGTCAGCTGCAGCCTTGACTTGGGAATGCCGAGCACGGCACTGAGAACCTGGACGACGGCCTTGTTGGCCTCGCCCTCCCTCGCCTGGGCCGCGACGCACATCTCAATGGCATAGTCGGTCACAGCAAGGACGCCTTCGCGGTTCTTGCTGGCGCCGGGCCTGACGTGTAGCTGGAGCTGGAGGCTGCCCAAGGGCGACTTTTTGGTCCCGGTGACAAAGCGGATGGCTGCGCTAGACGACGCCATGACTGATGGCCCATGCCCTGGCTGACCCCAAGCTGCAAAAGGTCGAAGGGTGTAGAGTTGGCCAAAGGTTAGGTAGGTTGGCGCAAAAAGGTTGGAGGAGATGCGTCAGGTGGAATAGCTACTGTGAGGGGTAATGCCCGTCTGGATGACCATTACATCCCGTTACCCGAGACCTGCAGCTTTATTGGCACTCGTGTCCCCCGTGTGATTGCTATGCTGGAAGCGGAAACAAGAGCTTGAAGGTTGGACGTGGACCTTCAATCACTCTGCGGGCTGGAGTCGTCGGAGGCACATGCTCGCTCTGCTACCATCAACTCTCCTCTAGTAGGCTCGCGAGAGGCTGTAGGATCCAATGCTCCACTGGAAAACGCGGCGGTTGTCGCCTATAGACGCGCTGAACGCACTGAAGCCTCAGGCCATCAGCTCCGGCTTCAGGAGGGCCAGCGGGGGAAGGAACCGCCTTGAGCTGTACCAGCACCAGCACGCGCTTCTTGTGGTGGTTTTGCCCCACCGCCGCCGCAGCAGCCGCCCATCGATAATTCACCAGCAAAGGCGACATCATTCATCATCCAAGCTGCCAGTTTTTGTTACGCAAACATCAACGTCGACAGCGACAAATCCACCACCCGCCTCCTCGACAACGACATCGAGACTCGCATCGACTGCTAAACCATCGTTCTCCCTGAATACGGTCTGCTGCCTGCTCGCTGCGACAATTCGCTTTCCAAAACCCAGCGGCGTGTCCAGCGCCATGGCTTCGGCCTACAACGCGTTGCATGGCACTGCCGCCGCCTCCAACTTCACCATCACAGCCCTTGGTCGCTGGTCTGTCTTGAACAGCACATTGCCTGCCATTGGTGATATCAAGGCCCTTCACGTCTACGACTTTGACAATACGCGTGAGTGATGCCTGCTGTTCGGCCGACTTTGCGCCTAGCTGCGGCCGCTCACCCTGGTGTTCCATACTGATTTCATCACTCGCCAGTATTCAAGACACCACTCCCAAACCCCGCGCTTTGGAACGGTCCGACGATAGGAACGCTGTCGAACCAGGACATCTTTGTCAATGGCGGTTGGTGGCACGACAATCGAATTCTTGCCGCGACCGGCGACGGCGTCGATAAAGAGGAACAGCGCGCATGGGATGGGTGGTGGAATGAAAAGATCGTGGAGCTCGTCAGGCTGAGCATTAGGCAGAAGGACGCGCTGTGCGTGCTCCTGACCGGCCGCTCTGAGAAAGGTTTCGCTGACCTCATCCGGAAAATGGTCAAGGTCAAAGGTCTCGACTTTGACATGGTCGGTCTAAAGCCCCAGGTCAGCCCCTCGAACCAGCGATTTCAGAGCACCATGCACTTCAAGCAACTATTCCTCGAGGCTCTTATGGAGACGTACAAAAACGCAGAGGAAATCCGCGTCTATGAGGACCGTCCCAAGCACACCAAGGGCTTCCGCGACTTCTTTGCCGAGTACAACCGGAGACAAAACGCGATGCCCACCCGGGGTCCATTAGCGGCAGAGGTAGTTCAGGTCGCCGATACTTCAACAACTCTTGACCCAGTGGTTGAAGTTGCCGAAGTCCAACACATGATCAACATTCACAATGACATGGTGGACAAGCAATCCTCGTCATCAAGGCGCCAGAACAAGCTCAGGATTAAGAAGACTGTCTTCTTCACCGGCTACATGATCAACCCCGATGATACTAAGAAACTCATCAAGCTCGCCCAGATTCCTCCTAACTTGCCGCAGAATGAGCTCAAGTACCACGGAAACAACATTCTCATATGTCCTCGCCCCTGTCCCGCTAGTATTCTGGAAAAGGTCGGCGGCATGAACAGCAAGATGAAGTGGGAAGTTACTGGTACAGCTTGCTTTGAGAATAGTATCTGGGCTGCTTGCCTCCGACCAGTTCCTGCAACGGCCAAGTTCCACACGGACAATCCCAGTCCCCTCGTTGTTTTGGCGCTCAGGAAAGGTGCTCGGCCAGTTGACGCTGGCAAGATACAGAATTGGCAGCCCCTTCTAGCCGATAAATCATTCGTGTTCGAGACTGTCGTTGGTGAGAAAGTCATTCTCCGAATCGAGGCTGAGGACCCTCGGGAAGATGCTTACGAGAGCCTGTTCGCCAACAAAACTTCTAAGCGGAAACACAATGGCGAAGACGACTGGAATCAAAGAAACACGCACGGCCATTACGCTGGTCGAAACGAGTCCCGAGGTTATCACTCAAGTGGTCGCGGGGGCTCGGGTCAAAGCCGGGGCCGTGGTGGCAACTCCAATCGAGGTCGGAATGCCTCGAGGGGTAATGGCAGGGGCGGGCGTGGGCGAGGCGGTTTCAACTATCGATCTCTTGATGATGTCGAGCCCAGGAACCAGCAGAGTGGGTATGGTTCTCAGGTTGATTATGATGATGCCTACCAACCACCAAGCCAGTCCCAAGCTCCGCCATCCGCCCCGACTGGCCCCAGTCAGGGATGGACTGCTCAACCTCCCCGAGGCCCAGCAAGTCAGCAGGGACGACCTATGGGCGGATACGGGGGCAACAGCGCGGATCTTCAGAGTTACTATTAGAGATAGTATCCACTCTCACAAGAGAGGTTCTTTTTCCTTGCTACTCTTTAAGGCAGGCTTGGTTCGTCGTTGAATCTCGACTCACCATAGGTATATCAAGCTTGACTGACATGGCATCTTGGCATGTAATCACTGACTGCCAGGTCGCGGTTTTGTTCTGTGGGGACGTGTCTTGCAAACAGCCGAGTGCTTTGGAATAACCCAGCATCAATGGGCGAGGCGTATAGGGGTTTTTGCAAATGATACCTAAGGGAATGTATTCGGATACTTGCGTTTTGACTCTCGAATTTGGCAGGACACAGCTTTACAGATTGTTCACACCTGGGATTCAGTGATTGCCTCATCGTGGCTTTGGGTTTTTTTTCTCTAAACCTGTCTTCATGTACCAATACAGACAGAAAACCTTGGAAAACAACATTGGACGCATCTATTCGTCGTCGCTATCGTCATCCTCTTCTTCAGCATTCTCCAGCCACTCAACCAGCACACGGCACTTGTCCTTGAGGGCAACCATGCCGTCGCCCTCCGCCGCGCGCTCGTCTCCCCACCAGCTCAGAATACCCTCCTCCTCGAGGATGTCGAGCGCGTAGAGCTGTTGCAAGAGAGCGGCAAGCAGTGTGCCCAGGCGCGACTGATCTGGGCCCTTGGCGTGAAGCAGGCCCTTTTGCAGGGCAATGATGAAGTCGACCTGCTCGGGCTCACCGCCACCGACACCGACCTCGTCGACAAACTTGGCGGCGCCCTTGCTGGCCGTGAGCGTCTTCTCAGCGGCCTTGCTCGGCTCCAGGGGTCCATATTCTGGCGTGAGCAGCTCGGCCGCGCGGCGGGCGAAGGAGACGGCGACAGCGCGACGCATCATGGAGTCAGAAGCGTCGTTGGCGAGGCGCAGGCCCATGAACTCGAGCTTGGCCGAGTCGAAGTCGTCCGAGTCGGCACGGAGCGCGTCGAGTAGGCCATGGACGGCGTCATTGTGGAAGGAGATCTTCTCGCCGGCCTCATCGGAGGCGAAGGACGAGAGGCGGGAGCGCGTAGAGGCATCGGCATCGGCTGAGTGGGCGCCTTGGTCGAAGTCGTCCTGGTACACTTCTGACGAGAGGGTTGAGACGGAGGATGTAGAGATGTTGAACTCGGCCAGCGAGTAGAGCAGCGACTTCTGGAGGATGGCAGGGTCTTCGTCGTCAACCTCGTCGTCATCCGGGTTGGTGAAGGGTGCGGCATTGGTGTTGGCGCCGAGCCGGTTGGTATCGGGGGTTATAGGTGTGCCGTCGGCAGCGAGAGAAGAAAGAATGGCGCTCTTCTGGAGCGAGATGCCTTCGCTGACCTGGACGCCGAACGAGATGAGGGAACCGGTGGGGATATTGCTGTTCTTGCCGATGATGGAAGTCTCAGCAACAATGGAGCGAGATATCCTCGCGCCATCCTCGACTGTAACATCGCTCCAGATGAAGCAGTCCTCCAAGACAACGTTGGGTCCGATCTTACAGTCCCTGCCAATGATGCTGTTGGACACTTTGCTACCCGATCCGATTGTGCTGTTACGTCCGATGATCGAGTTTGAGATCTTAGCATCATTGGCGTGGAACACGTCCTCTTCCGCTACCACGCCATTGATGCCGCGCTGATACGTCTGTTTCGGTACGACGTTGCACTCAGGGATGAATGGGTACGTCCATCGACTCAGAACATCGCGGCTAATTGCGTCGTACATCTGCAGGTTGCTAGCCCTTGCAGCGTATCCTTCGTCGAAGATCTCTGCATAAATCATCTTGCCATTAAGCTCCCAGTCCTTCAGCACACCGTGCAAGAAATTCCTTCGTGGCAGTTCGTAGTCGAAGCTCTCTGACCACAGCGCCAGGACCTCGGGGGTGCAGATGTCGATCTGGGCATCTACGAGGTCAGATCGGATCTCGAATTCGGTCGACAGCTCGTCAACCACGGCGGGGTCTAATGACATGTATCGGTCGCTGTTTAGAGGGCTCATTTCATCGTAGTGCAGGCATCGCTGGGTCTTGCTGTCTACAACGAAGATGGGAGTGATTCCGTTTGTCTTTGTTCGGTGTTCGTCCTGCCCCCCACTTCGCAGAACTACTGTCATGATGTTGGCCGCGCTCGTCTCCCTTCGCTTGCGATGCGCCGCAAGAGCGCCTCCGAGCATCATGTTGGAAACGAGATCGCCGTGGACAAGGATAAAGTCCCCGTCAACCAGTGAACGCTTATCCATATCACGAAGGACGTCGCCCACTGATCGCGCATCGGAGACTCGGACAAATTGCAGGACGGAGAATGGGCATGTTCGCGAGGCCGTCGACCACCGTGAGCGGCTAATGTAGTCTTCGACTTGATCGGTGTGAGCGCCGCAGTAGATGTAGACTTCATTGACACCATTCATGGCCAGGAACTCGAGGGTGTATTCGATGAGAGGCGTGTTGGCGAGAGGCAGGAGACACTGAACATAGCAGCATTAGCGAGGACATAGATACAATGAAACTCCGGCACGAGATCTCACTCTTGGTTTCTCTATCGTGAAGGGTCGGTATCTGTCTTGAAACGAGTCTGCGAGGACCTGCGACGCATAGTGAGCTTGCGCTGCCTTCAACCTTCGAGGTACCCCGCGATGGCACCTACAACCGCCTGCAGAACATCCTCGCTCTTGCTCTCGGCGCCCCCTTTGGCGGACTTCTTGCCCTTGCTGTTCCCTTTGTGCGACATCGCCTTGAGCTAGAAGGTTGTGCGTTGAGGCAGACCGAACAGTAAGATTTAGTGGTGTAGGCTTGGACGAAGTTGGTCCGGGCCAAAATTACGGCCGGTGACTCAATTGCGCATGCACGGGAAATTTCTCACCTCGGTGAGGGTTCGGTGAGGCTCGGTGTATGGCGGGGCTGTTGGATCATGACTAAGGCAGCTTAGCTGAGAAGGATGGCTTAGCACAGTGTGCAATTTGCTTACCCTGGACACGGCAATGGAAGCTTCCGGACGGCTAGCTTGATAGACTTCGTCCAACATTCCCGATCAGCACTACACCGCAGGTGCTGATCGAGTATATAATATAGATGATTGGTTCTCGCCGCCCGCAGCTTCCGAAGTAGAAGGTGATCTACAGATCCGGCTCAAGCCGCGGGGTGTGTCGAAGCGACAAAATTGCTCAACGCGTTGATCATGTGTAAGGAAACTTTTGGCCGCCCGTTAATGGGGCGGTATCCCTTCTTTGTCCGATAGCACCAGGTGCGCCGTGACACAGCCATGCCTTTTTCTTTCTTTTTTTTTCTTTTTTCTTTTACTTGGCCATGGCTTTGGTCGGCAAGTCCGGAGCCGGGCCCGGGGTTTTCTTTGCATTGTTAGCTCGTTGCTTTTGCGCAGAGTGCGTTTTATTGCAGTACCTGGCGAAAAGGGGAACTCAAACTAGGTAGGGAAAAGGGTCGGACTGGCTCTCTATGGGCTTCATAAGTAAGGGTCTCGGAAAGCGGGAATTGTCTGACTTCGATAACATTTCTTCTCATACTCGATATCCTGACAACTGGAATACTACTCCAAATATTTGCCTTGGGCTGCAACTTCGCATCTGACATGTGAAGGTGGCAATTCAAATCTGCAAGGTACGGAACTTGTACCAGTAGTGGAATGGCTGACGCCCTCCATTGAAACACATGTACGATCTTAGAGCTGTCGAAAAGGGTGTCATGAATCGGAAACAGCACAGCCCGAAGTTGTTGGGAGCTGCAATAAAGTTTGGACTTCGATCCCGTACCGCAATTTGCAATTATCGACACTCTTGCCTCCGTGTGGTTAAGGTAGCTACCCTGCACACCTTCCCAAAACGTGCAAGGGAGGATGCGCCTTCCCTCATCTCATCCAAGTGACTGACTGCCGTACCTGCCCCGGCTGGCAGTAGGCAGGTCAGGCACTTGCTGATTAGTGATTGTGAAAAATTGGCTCCCACTAGTGCTTGAAAGCTTCATCTTCCCACAACTCGCACTTGGACAACTTTCAAGGACCCAACAAGACTCGCACGGCATGTCCTATCATGGATATGACCAAGCTCTCCGTGACAGCGCACGGTGGCAACTCTCAGATTCGCATTTGGTCCCGGCTCTCCGGCAGCAGAAAAGGGCTGGCGAGCCGCCATCCTAAGCCAGGGGGATGCGAGAAGCAATTTTTGACCGTAGCTCTGGGCTAAGGAAAAACGCCACACCCTTGTCATCGATACGTACCGTTGCGACATCTCAATATTTTCTCCCCAGCCTGGTCGATCAATCCTGCGGCCGGCTAGATCCGCGACGTGACATCTGGGGTCCAACCTCGGACCGTTCTGTACCCGGCATGCTCACCAGGACGAACTCGGCAGCAGGAGCAGTGCTGAAGTTCAAGACAACGAATACGGCCTGCTATCTCCACGCTGGTTGATTAAACATATTCTGAGTGCAGGTGTCGGCTTCGACTCGTGGCCAAAAGGATACGGGCACGCAGCGTCTTGTTCGGAATGACCATCCCAATTCAACTAGTGCCGAACCAAAGGTTTCTTGGCCAAGTTGGGTGGGCTTACTATCGTTGGATTCTACTTCGTACTAGTTTTTCTTCAACCCCCTACTAATCAAGGCCTAATTGCCTCCTGGCATTGGCACTGACGGGAGAGCAGGCCGCATTCTCGAAGCACATCCTTGATTCAGCCCAGCGGCTGGCGGTCTCACAATAATACATCCCCAAAGTGTACAAGAACCGTCGTAACTCAGATTACATTCAATGGAAAAAGCAAAGAGATCATTGGACGAATCTACAAGACATGATCATCCATGATATGATTGAATAAAGAAGAAGAAAAATTAACCCTCATGATAGCACTACAGGGATTAGGGGTTGATTTTGCTCTGGGTACCACACACATATTTCGGACACACGCCATCTAACTGCCGGCTTAAGCCTCTCTCTTGATGGGGGGTGATTGGGTCTACCAATGATTTGCCGGGCAGGTCTGCAAATAAGACGCCGTATCCCAGGGACGGGAAACGGGGTCCAAGCTACTGGGTCTGGTTCTTAAGGTTGGGTACGACTCTTGCTGCATATCGATAAATGTAGCAGGGGAAATTGGACAGCATTCCTTTCGAGTTGATTGGATTCCCTACCAGGAACGTGGCTCCGCGAGTCGAAAATCAAGCGGCGCTGCCGCTGGGGCTCGCAAGCCAACGGACCTGAACCTGGAAACTCGTCGTGCCGGGAAGGGCCCGCCCCCATCGGTCTCCTTGCATGGCGGAGCATGGAGCATGGCATGGCACGTCCTCGGAGAGCTTCGCGCAATGGTGGACTGACAACTGACTAGGTATGAGAGGTCGGCCACAGGTGCGCATACGGAAGAGGAATAAAATGTGGTATGCCGACTCCTCGTGCGCAACGCGGAAAGGGATATGGCGAGAGAGCATTCCCAACGAAGGAGAGCTGGAGGTACGTGTCGTTCACCTGCTAGGCAAGATGACACGAACAAAGCAACGGCCATAGCTTGAGAGGATTGTATGGCTCCGGATGGACACGCCGCGGCAACTCAACAGCAGCTGAAGGGGACAGCCAAGCCCCAGTATTGCGCAACGCGATCGATCAAAGTGGCGCCGACAAGACACGTTAGCCAAAAGAAAAAAAGGAAAAAAAAGGGCCCCCCAGAACAGAGACCCAAGTCCCAACAACTGCAACTGGGCGATTGGGACATCCTCTCGACTGGGGGACCTCGTAATTACCTTAAACCAATCCCTAATCGGCCGTACCCCAAGAGCTGGGTGGCTACTGTGTGCGATGACCCACGTCACACAGTCAAGTCCGGGGCGATCTCGAGCAGGCCGACCAATGGCGGATGATGACGAGCGGCGCCATGGTCAAGAAGACCCCGTCGCAGCGACACCCCCCACGGGCGCCAAACTTCTTTTCGCAATAGCGCTTCATTCCCACCGCGATCGTTCTCGGGCTAGTCCCCCCCTGGAAGGACGCCCCTCCAGTGTCCGAGACCCAAGCCTTTTTCCTTCTTCCTTGGGCGCAGCCGTGGGCGTGCAGCGGCTGGTTGCTGGAGTCTTGGTGTCTTGGTGTCCTAGCGTGAGCCCCCCGTCTGCTCCTGTCTTGCCGTGTCCACCATGTCCGCACCGTCTGTCTGAACCAGTCCCAGGCCGGTCGGGGAGACGATGGATGGACGAAGCACCAGGTAGGTAGCATGTACCGAGTACGGGCAGAGCGGAGCATTAGATGGGGTCAAGAAGCTCTCTGGCCTGGTCCGGTGTGCGCTATGCCGCGCTATTCTGCGCTATCACGCTGCCTTGGCCTGTTTCCAGAGGGCACGGTACGGCTGGAATACCCTGCCATCTGTACTCTATCCTCAGCACCAGCACCGCACCGCACCGCAGACGCTACGGCGGGTGGGCAAGTGGGTAACAAGCCTGCTTCTCTGTCCATCTGTCTGTCTTGTCTGGCTGTCAAAAACACCCAACGCGGCTTGTGCAGTGCTGCTGTGTTCCACTCACGCCCGCTGCCCGCTCACACGCACGCCCAACCTCGATCCTGAGATACAACTCAGACCCTGTCCCCGTTCCCCATTCCCCATTCCCAGTCCCCCCGTTCCCCGTCCCTGTCCCTCCAATTGCGCCGTCCTCGTTCATCGCAGCGTCACTCTCGGCGACGTGCCTCTCACCAGGCGCTTTTCACTTTGCAGCTTTCGCCCAGCTTCCGTCCAACTTCCGTCCAGCTTCCGCTCAGCTACTGTACGCCTTTTACTTCAGCTCCGCGTCGACTCCCGGTCATCCGACCTCTGTCCAACCTCGCTGCGCTGCCGACCGTTCCTCGTCCCGTCCCGTTCATATCCCGCCTGCTTCATCCCGCCCTGCGCGCGCTGTCCTGCTCGACCGACCGGGCACCTGTTGCCTCGAGCTCTCTTCGTTCAGGAGAACGGATTGCCACTTGCGGGATCTTCCCCTCGGCCCGACGGCTGGACAACCCACTGTCTCCCCCGACGACGCCCATCAACCCCGACTTGGTCCATCCGGCCAAGTTACCAACCCACAACCCGCGCACGCGCGAACACACCTAAACCACAACCTCACCATGTCTGGAGGCGAGATCACCCCAAATGCTGGGGTTAGCGGTAGCAATGCTAGCGAGTTTGTGAGTTTGTTCGAAATTCCCACTGGTCTTCTGTTTGAACGTCCCATTAACCCCCCTTTCTAGGTCCGCAAGCTCTATCGGTATGGATGATCCAACAGCCTTTGGTATGCCCGTACTAACTGCACCACAGAATGCTCGAAGACCCGGCGCATCAAGAAGTTGCACGATGGGGTAAAGATGGAGATACTTTCGTGGTGGTCGAGGTATGATGTTCTGGCCTTGATCCCAAGTCGCCTAACGTGCTAATGAGATTGTACAGAACGAAAAATTTACTCGATCAATTCTGCCCAAGCATTTTAAGCACAGCAATATGGCCAGTTTCGTGCGTCAGCTCAACAAGTATGACTTCCACAAAGTGAGGCAGACAAATGACGGCGGCAACTCGACAAACGGCGCAAACGTTAGTTGATTCCCACGAATTCGCGGATAGAACATCCCGCGTGTATTGACGATTTGTATCAGACTCTCGAGTTCAAGCACCCTAATTTCAGAGTCGGGAGCAAAGATGACCTAGATAACATCCGCCGGAAAGCACCCGCACCGAGAAGGACTCAGGCCACCGAGGATTTCACTACGAGCCATCATATCACTGTCTTGACTGAGCAGCTCACGGCAACACAACAACAAGTGCAACAACTCCAAGAGCTATTCACTGAGGTTTCCCAGACAAATCGACTGCTCGTCAACGAGGTATTAACGCTTCAAAAGATGCTGAACGCGCAGAAGCAGTCTCAACATGAGATGCTCAACTTCATGTCCTCTAGCGACCGGAACCGCCACCAGCAGTCCATGCATCTCAATGTCGGCACCTCACCGTTGGATGGAGATGAATCAGCGCCTGAACTTCGACGAGCCAGAGAGCTCCTGTCCAGCGTGACACCTGACTCGATTGCCGATCGAGAACTTGAGCGTCTCCAAGGTGTCTACGGATCTCCCGCTGATTCGGCGGTTGTGATACCCCAGGCTTCAGTGCCTATGATGCATGATCCGATGAACGACATCAACCGATACCCTGTGTACCCAGTAGGCCAGACTGTTGGAATCGATCCCTTCCATTCCGATCACATCCATAAGATTCCGTATGCCATGCCAAACGATTCCAGCGTTGGTGCTATGCAGGAAGTGCCCACTCCCCAACCGATCAACACGGCAGCTGCAGCACCGCCAAACTCCAACTCGCCTACTAGCAACAACTCGGCTCTGCTGTGGGGCGCTAGGAAACCGAGAATCTTCCTTGTTGAGGATGACCCGACTTGCTCCAAGATTGGCATCAAGTTCCTCAAGTCCATGGGTTGCGAAGTCGAACATGCTGTGAGTGGATATCCTACTCTGGGTTGATCGTGTGCGTGCCGTGACTGACGCAGTAATTTGTAGCAAAACGGTGCAGAGGCCTATAGCCGGATTACGAGTGTTGGCCGTGACCATTTCGATATGATCTTTATGGACATCATTATGCCTCGGTTAGATGGTGTTTCGACCACCATGTATATCCGCCAAGATTGTCCTTCCATTCCCATTGTTGCCATGACATCTAACATCCGATCGGACGAAGTACACTGTTACTTTGAGCATGGTGAGTACTGGTTAGTTGGATATGAAGAATGTGAGCTAATTCCTAACCAGGAATGAATGGAGTCCTAGCCAAGCCGTTCACGAAGAGCGGTATGCTCAAAATCGTAGAGAACCACCTGAGCTACCTCTTAAAGAACTATGACCCGGCCACGCAGCAAGAATCCGGATCAGGCTACGTCGTCGGTGGCGCAGGCTACATGAACCCACCTGGTAGTTTGAACACTTCAGGGACCACCACGTTCAAGTTTGAAACCACCCCCACTCCTCCAGCAACAGGCTCGACCTGGTCGCCTGGACAGATGCCGCAAGCATCTCCCATGAACGCCGGAATGGATCAAAGCTACGGCATGGTTAACGGAGGGGGACAGTATGGCATGACTCCGTCCAGCGCAACTCGAGCAACGTTCCCTGGGGGGATTTCTCAGCCTCAGTCGAATAGCCAAGGACGTATGGATAATCAGAGTCCTCCAGAAAAGAGACAGCGGACGTATGCATAATAACGCTGTCGTGATGGAGCTCTGGCGGTGGCATTGTTCGGTTTTAGCCGATTTTCACCGTTGACTGGGTCATTTGGAGTGCGGCGTTCATGGTGGGATAGCATGTCATGGGTCATCTCTCTGGGCCGGCGGGATTTCCGTGCGGTCTATTATATACGATTCGGGAGAGGCTCTAGTTCGATTCATGAGGCAGTTTTTGGCTGGAAGGAGAGGGACGGAAGCGACTGGGAATATAGGCTCTCGGCAGCTGAGGTCCGGTGGCGTGTAGGTTTGTTTTTCTGGCATACGTGATGAATCTGTTCGATACCTAAGCATAATATCATTATTATTACCGTTTGGGTGCCGCGTTAGCCCAGCGAACCCAAGAAGCATATCGATTTTTTCCAGATTCATCTGAATTCAAGGGAGAGTGGGTGTTTTGTTTGTGAAGGATTTGTATGCCGTTGACCAGTAAAAAGTGTAGAGATGGGATTCGAAGATTCGAGGCTGATTGATGGTGCGATGTTGTAAATCGATGGTTGAGGACCGAGGGCGAAGATTAAGAGGAAAACAAGGAGGTTTCAGTGGGTAAAAGACAAAGACGATCAAGAGAGAAAGAAGTTGCAAAAGGGCCGGAAAGGGCGGAACGGTCGCCAGATATAGGCGTCTCGGCATCCCTGGTGTGGCACAAGAGGTGCAGGTCGATGAAGTTCTGGACCGTTGAAATGGTGGGGTCGGCGGTGGGGATTTTGAGGCGGACGTTGCGTTGAGGTTCTGGATTGCAACAGATTCGCTTGGCTGGCTTGGCTGGCAATGAGGACATTTGTTTGGACGACTCTGCGGGTGTAGGAGGCAGATGACCAGGGTGTTTTGTGTTTTGGTGTGTGGTTGTACCAAGTCACCAAGTCACCAAATCACTAACAGGGGGTGGCTTTGGGAGCTTTGATGGTCATGACGGGCCATGATGCTGCTGGGCCGGCCTAGAACGTCTGTGTTTTGGCTCACGAGCAGGACGCTTGGCACGAATCGAAGAGCGTGATTGGGCTTGAGGGGGCACATAGAGTTGGCAACCTTGACATCCTTTTGGAACCTGGTCGGCTTCGTTTGATATTGCCTTTGCTGTTGTTGCGGTAGCACAGCCGGAAGGTTGTAAAGCCGTCAGCACTACAAGCGAACTAGCTGGGATCGGCCTCGGAATTGTTGTCGTCCGGTTGATGCGATTTGATGTTACGGAGACTCTACGCTTTGATACTACGTGGTATCATCCATAACACAAGCGTTGGTTGAGGGAATGGGTGTGCTGGGTGGTCAAGCTGGAAAAGTACTTGATTAGATCCACTCGATATCTGGGGGTTGGTTTTGACTGCAGTGTGAGCACGAAGGCCGCCCACCCACTGCTGCTCCCTAGGTCCCGTCCCTTCAGTGTGCTGAAGAAGTCGCTTTTCGTCTTGCTGAGACTTTTAGCTAGAAGGCCAGCTATTACTTCACTTTGCTTTGGTGTTTTGTTTCCTTGCTTCCATCGCCTGCCACTCTTTACTCAACCATGGCGCTCATCGTTGAGTAAGGTAGGTTGGTTACAGTGCATGGTTGGGGGAACTAGCCATACAACATGCAGCCCCCACAGGTGTGCAACCCACCATGGGCGTGAGACAAGGCATCGACTGTTCTGTTCGAGCCGAATTTTGAGCCAAGAAGCCTCTGTACCAAAACTTTTGATTGAGACGCGTTTCGGGGACTTTTGTTCGCAATGGCCGGACCGTGCGGTCCTTTTGAAGCGGGAAGGGATGGGAGCATGGGCGATCTAAGCACAGGTTTGGTAACGCTTTAGTCCCGTGACTCTTCCAGAGTAGGCACCCATGCGCGATTGGTTCCCAGTGAACCGAGAGGGCGGGCAGATTTCGGGATTTAGTACCAAATGCCGCTCAAAGAAGGACGTTTGATTGTACTGACATCAATACACTGGCCTAATGTAGGCTCTGAGGCGGATTAGGTGGTTATGCGTCTTGCTCGCTGGGAGAAGTGGGATGCAGTTCGACACAAGGCACCCTACAAAACAGTTACAGCAATCACCATCAAGAGTCTCCGGGACAAGTTGGGTCCTATAGAGGATTGGGTCTTGATATAGATTTTAAACTATTTGGCAACAAATGCTATAGAAATTGAATGTCTCCTCATGAGTTATCTTGACCCGATCCTGGTCTTAGAGTGCGACGGGATGGAGGGAGGGAACTAGAGGTACGTACCTTCCTTAGCTCAAATCCGCTTTACGCGAAAGACGCGTCTCTCAAACGCGCTTGTCCCACTTCCACTTTGAACCTCCCACTATTCGCGTTCATCACTGCGACAACCGCCAATTTTATCTAATCCGACCTGCACACGCTGGGGTTCTCAACTTGAACGCCTCTATGAGATAGAAAAGGCACAATGCCCCATTCCATAACGCCAGAGGCCATGTCATCACCAAGTGCCGTTAAGGACGAGCCCGTGGAGGGGACCAGCATCTCCGCAGAGACGGCTCCGGCCCCTGTTGCCGATGTCGACATGGCTGGCACCGAGGAGGGCAAGGAGGACACTAAAAAGGACATAAAGAAACTGGAGGATCTATTCGACGATGACGACTCGGACGACGAGTTTCCTAGCTCTGGTCCTGCCCACCCGAGCTCCCAGGTAGCCCCTGGATCACCTGCGTAAGACCCCTAGATTGCAAACACCAGCCTCAGATGCACTAACTTGCGCGACAGCGACAAGTCGGCCCTGAATGCGTCCGATCCGGAAGTCATGCGGAGTTTCTACCAGCGATTGTTCCCCTGGCGATACATGTTCCAGTGGCTCAACCACAGCCACACTCCTGGCAACGACTTTGCCAACCGAGAGTTTGCCTTTACCCTCCAGAGCAACATCGTCCTCCGATACCAATCCTACACAACCGCTGACCTGTACGTGGCCCCGAGACCCCCTTGTTTACTTTCTCACAAGTTACAGCCTCCGCAAGGATGTCCTTCGTCTGATGCCGACCCGATTCGAAATCGGCCCCGTCTACTCCGCCAACCCCCGCGACCGCAAGACCGTTAAGATTAAGCCCGTAGCTAAGGAACTTTGCTTCGATATCGATTTGACAGATTATGACGATGTCCGAACGTGCTGCACCAAGGCCAACATCTGTATCAAGTGTTGGCAGTGGATGACAATGGCAATCAAGGTCATCGATACCGCTCTCCGCGAGGACTTTGGCTTCAAGCACATTATGTGGGTGTACTCCGGTCGACGTGGTGCCCACGCCTGGGTTTGCGACAAGAAGGTGCGGAGCTTGGACGATCAAAAGAGGAGAGCCATTGCTGGCTACTTGGAAACGGTCAAGGGAGGTGCTCAGAGCGGCAAGAAGGTAAACCTGAGGAGGCCGCTGCATCCTCATCTGGCGTACGGATCCCACCGAACCGTTGGAATCATGCAGTCGCTAACACTTCCCCAGCCGAAGCCTCGAGATCCTCAAGGATCACTTCCAAGAGGACGTGCTAGCTGTGCAGGATCCCTGGGAGAGCTCTGAACAAGCTGAAAAGCTTCTACAGCTCTTGCCTGACCGCAACCTCAATGACGCTCTCCGCCGAAAATGGGATGCTGCTCCTGGGCGAGCCTCTACATCAAAGTGGGCCGACATTGATGCCCTGGCTAAGACGGGTGCCAGCAAGAACCTCGATGCCAGAGCTCTGTTGGAAGCTAAGCAGGACATTGTCCTGGAATACACGTACCCGAGATTGGATATTGAAGTCAGCAAGAAGCTGAACCATTTGCTCAAGAGCCCCTTCGTCGTGCATCCCGGCACTGGACGAGTCTGTGTTCCCATCGACCTCAAGCACCTCGAGGACTTTGACCCCTTTGCTGTCCCAACTGTACAGGGGCTTCTCGAGGAGATTGACGCCTGGAAGGGTGAAGACGACGAAGAGAATGCCAAGAACACTCCTGATTGGGAAAAGACAAGCCTGAAGCCGTACATTGACCAGCTTAGACTGTTTGTAATCGGCATAATGAAGGACGAGAGGGGCGTGAGGGTGAAGAGGGAGCGAGAAGAGGATTCAATGGACTTTTGAGGACTTGATGAATTGTTTAAGAGTCATGACACTGTACATAAATTTGGGATTTGGGTGTAGTTGGCTGGCGCATATGGCATTTCACAGGTTCTCTGATTTTACAATGTTCTCTTCTTCTTTAACCACGGCTTGAGGAGCTATCGCCTCGCCTTCGGCAGCCCCCGTATCACCGGCTTCCCCAGCGTCATCTTGGGCCTCGTCCAGCTCTTCTGTCTCGTCCACAGCACCCTCGGCACTCTCCTGCTTCCGTAGCTGACCGCCCTTGC
The DNA here is from genome assembly GCA_029931735.1 of Dactylonectria alcacerensis. Taxonomy (NCBI): domain Eukaryota; kingdom Fungi; phylum Ascomycota; class Sordariomycetes; order Hypocreales; family Nectriaceae; genus Dactylonectria; species Dactylonectria alcacerensis. Next base: position 3,987,273 of record JAPMUZ010000003.1, on the reverse strand, counting down.
GCTTGGGAATGACGCTGAGGAATGCATCACCCCAGTTCTCGTACTCGAGCCACTTGAGCATGATCTCAACCACGTGGTTCGTCGCCAGCACCGTACGGCTTTGCATCACCATGTACTCGCCAATGGGTAAACGAGCGGTTCGGATGCCCAGTTCTCGGGCGCGCTTGTAACAAAGGCCCTTCTCGCGGTTCTTGTCCACAAGGCCGCCAATGACATAGCTGGTGTTGGGCTCGAGCCGGTCGAGCGTATAGGGTGAGTCCGAGGAGAGGTAGACGATGTCTTTATACTCCTCCTTGGGCTCTGGCTCTGGCTCGACCATTGGAAAGGGGTCTCGTTCGTCGCGGATCCAGGGGACATTTTGATCAACGCTCCTCTGTAGCGGCTCGATCATGGTTCCACCCTTGGTCTGCATCTTCGCCCTCGCCCTCACCGCGCACTCGATGAAGTCGCCTTCTAGAAACTCGATGCCCTTCCAGTTCTGATGCTTGTCCTCGAGTACGTCTCGAAACCGAGTCGCCAGCTTCCCGTTCCACCCGGACACCCACATGTGCGAGCGGAAGACGGCGTTCTTATTCTCCGAGTACGACCGGGTGATCTGGGCGCCCAGGGAGACGAGCTCCTTGTCGAGCATGTACTCCTCGAAGCCGCAGTCGAAGATGAGCGAGAGCGGCACGTTGGTCGACGTCGGGCGCTTGGGGATGTTGGCGAATGGGTCGATGCCCTGGGCAATGAGCGACGCCCTGTCCTCGCGCTTGCGGATCCGCTGGGCCTGGCGCTTCTCTTTGCGCTGCTTCCGACGGCCTTCTAAGCCGTTTTCCCACTCTAGCTTTTTCCTCAAGCGCTTTGCAGCGTTCTTGGATAGAGGCGGCTGGGGATTACCTCCGACCGCGGCGGTGCTAGATTCCCTCATGGCGGTGGTCGGAGCAATTGTATCATTTTGTGGTTCTGATGGCGTATTCTCTAGTTGTTGAGCAGTCGAAGCAGTTGCTCCCTCCATTGGAGTAAGGGTAACGTCTTTAGGTGGGACGGATGCCATTTTGAGTTGTCGATGAGACAAATAAGACTTATGCCGCTTCTGACAATAGAAAGTTCGGCGTCTTGAGAGAGTGGCGTTCTGCAGGATATGCCCTCACGAGTTGGATGTTCCGGGCGAGTGAGTTGACTAACACCTGAGATGTCGGCCGGTTGCTTCTGAGGACGGATCAAGAGTCACACTGGTGATCTTTCCCTATACAGAATGGACTTCCGTAATGACATGTGCTGACCGTAACAATTGAACGGAATTTTTTCAATTGACTCGACTCCACTGTCGTAGAAAGTCCAGTATAGTCAGTATGGATGTATGAAAAGTCGCATGGGAAAGATGATTTACCTTGGTGAGCGCCTTGGTGTTTTTCTTAATGACAGGGAGTGGGGCCGATCAGATAGAGAGGTACGTACCCGCGACATTGCCCGAAGTTGGACATGAGGTTGAAGTGGGGCCTTGCAAAATTCACTCGGAAGGTACGTCAGCCAATAGGCGCGAAGCAATTGAATGACCAGCATCACGTGCTCTAGTGGCTCTCCCTCGATCCTCCATCATCAAAGCTTCGGCATCTACCTCAGGACCCCAAGAACCAAACCAGCTCCGTCCTCAGCCGCCTCCAACGCCATGGAACGCCGCTCGAACCCAAGCCACGAGGCTCACCACGGTGCGGAGGAGGCTTACAAGCCTTATGATACCCTCAACGACACCGGCAAGGCTGGTCTCATCGGTGGTGCCAGCGGTCTCTTCATCGCCTCCATCCGCAATGCCCTGGCCAAGCGCAACATCGGCGCCCTGAGCGTCTTCACCCGCGGCGCCCCCATCATCGGTCTTGCCAGTACGTTCCCCGACTCGACGCTGTCAATTGGGTCGTCATGAAGCTAATTGGATCGTCTAGCCGCCGCCCCCGCCGCCTACGTCTTCTTCTCCCGAAGCTCGATGAACCTCCGCGAGAAGGACGATGCCTGGTCCGCGGCCTTTGGTGGTTTTATGATGGGTGCCGTTCTTGGCATGCCCTGTACGCCCTACATCCCTTAGCCTGCGAGAGAGGGTTCACAATTCTAATCTAGAGTAGCGCGACGAATGCCCGTTGTGGTCGGGCTCGGTTCTGGTATCGCCGTCTTCCAAGGCATGTTCTACTACCTCGGCGGCCGATTCGACACCTTCAAGAAGGAGGACGACGAGTTCGTGCGCAAGGAAACTCTCCGAAGGACAACCAGACTGCCCGTTGAGCAGACAATCTCGGAGATTGGCGAGGGCCGAGGTAAGTCGCGCACAACTGGCATCCCATCCAACCGAGTGTCTAATTTTCCACAGGAATCCGACCCCCCGGATTCGAGGAGCGACGGGCCCAGCGACTCAAGGAGACGTACGGATTTGAGGTCAACCCGGTCAGCGCCACTGTTGATGGCAGCCTATAAGCGGCTGAGCGCCGGGCGAACATGGTCAAAGCGATTGTACATAACTCTTCTGGGCGGAGAAGAGATGCTACACTAGAGAATTGGAGTTTTTGTTTGTTTCCATGTGAGACTCTTGAACTTGTGCCAACTCGAGCCCAGTCAGTACGCATTAGTTTGCAGACAGGTATGTTTTGCTTTGCTTATACCCACTTTCATCCATCCATCCTTTGATGATATTACATGAGGCTGTTCATGATCTAAATGATTAAACAAACTCACCTATCTACATTTTCTACATACTGAGGATATAATCCTTGACATACTGCGTACATTGGCCATGACCTAGTAGCATCATCGCTAACTAAGACCTAGATTGCGTTTGCAGTTTCCGCGCATTACTTACTAAACGCTTGATCATCGACCAGGTATGCATTCTACTTTTCTTACACCCGATCCATTTCAATGATGATATTACATGAGGCTGTTCATGATATTTTGTGATTAAGAAAACTCACCAATCTACATTTTCTACTCTCTGAGACCACTGCTCTTGACATAATGTGCTGCTCGTCCTTTCCTGGAGCAAACTTGCTGACTCAAGACTCAGAAGCTTTATCTTGTTCATTTAACTATCGCATCTGAACGATTAGCCCATCGATAATTTGGTACGTACTGCACTACTTTCTGTCTCTCCTTCATTTGATGCACCACTTCGACAAATCCCCATTCAATGATGACAACACATGAGGCTGTTCATGAATCCAATGACTAAAAAAACTCACCAATCTACATCTCTACATCCTGAGAATCTTTCCCCTGACGCACTGTGCTTCTCATTCTCTTTGAAAAATGTTCTTGCTGACTCGGGATTTAGAATGTGTGAATTTTGTTCGTGAGAACCATTACACTCGACACCCATCGGTTTATTTTATCCTGGGGTATGTACTATGGCTTTTTATGCCCTTTTCCTTCCATCCATTACGCCAACATTCCCCAGTTCAATGATGATAAATCACGAGGCTGTTCATGATCCCTATGATTTAAAAAACTCACCTATCTACATTTTCTATTTCCTGAGAACCCTTCTATCTATTCAAACATATTGTTGATACCACTATATTTTATTATCATGCTGCTAACAATTCGAAAGTGCTCTCTGGTCGTATACCCAATTTTGTTCAATCCAACTTCGAACAGGTTTGTGCCATTTCATTGCGGGGCGAAGGTGACGAATTCAGTGACTGTTCATGATCCCCTTGACTGAAACATTTAGCCATTCCACGCCCTGGCAAAACCCTCGCTTTGTCCCATGTCAGCCTTTGCGTATTGTGGTTATATTAGAGCACCTAAATATACTTGAAATAGTTAAAATTACCATAACCATTCTGAACACCTCCCTCTGGCTAGCCATTACCACACACACACGCCTCCCGGATGCTGGGTAGCTCTATGTGGGTGCTTGGGCATGTGAATCTAACTACAGTGTAGAAGGGTTCTGGACAGGGTGCATGGTTGAATATGAGTGCAGGTTTTGTTATGGAGATTTTGTCTTACTCATCTACATGCTAATTTCATCAAGTGGTATCTAACTGGCTCCTCGCTGACCCCATTTTGTTCAAGTGAAACATGGTAATAACCTCTTCTAAATTTTCACCAACTTGAGTCCTACTTGGAGGTAGCGTGCAGCAATGATGACGAAGACACTACCCATCATGACGCAACCGCAGAACAACTGCAGTCCAAGATAATCGCCGTGCCGCGCCTTGACGAGGGCACCTCCGATGGGGCTTCCAGTGAGAGCTCCCAGAGATTGAAGCGCAAAAGCAGTACCAACACGGGTTCCAATCTCGCGAATGTCCGAGATCTGAGCGATGAGCGTGGGTGCTAGACCGATGTAGCCGCCCGACGAGAAACCGAAGATGATGGCGAAGACAATGATTCCCGCCGTGTCTTTGACGGGGATCCAGACGGCGAGGCAGAAGACCGCTGAAATGAACATGATGAAAATCATGACATTGTATCGACCGACCTTGTCGGCGATGATACCTGGGATGATACGCCCAAATATGCTAAAGGACGGTTAGTAGTTGGTCCTGACGATGAAAAAGAGTGATTATTCGGAAAAACATACCTCACGGCATTGAGGATGGGAAGCAGGTATGGGATGATAGTCGCTGACGCGCCAGCAGCCTCGGCTTGTAGGATGACATAGTTAAAGGGCAGAAACATGCCCCACATGAAGAGGAAGAAGCCGAAGATGGTGACGGACAGGCGAAGATCCTTGAGGGCTCCGACGTAGGCGGCGAAGACGAAGGGCCGTGGCCGAGGGGGCAGTCGCGACTTGACAGTGAAGCAGGCGATGCTGAGGAGGAAGAGGAACATGAAGGCCATAGTGCGCATCATCCAGGGGAAACCAACTTGGGTGATCATCTTGTCCATCATGATGGGAAGGATGACACCACCGAGCGACGAGCCTGAGACCATGATGCCAAAGGCGGTGGCGCGGCGGCGGAAGAACCACGTCACGAGGGACGACATACAGGCATTGAAGACGGCGCTGGAGCCGACGGACGCGACGATGCCCTGGGCGAGGAAGAACTGATAGTAGTCGGACGAGAGAGATACCATCATGAGGCCGAAGACGTAGGCCACGGTGCCGCAGTAGAGGAGCCACCGAGGGCCGTAGTTGTCGAAGAGGAGACCAAACTGGGGACGATAGAGGTTAGTAAATTGAGAACAGAAAGGAAGACAAACATGAAAGGTGAGGTGAAGCTTAAGAAGCTTGAAGATACGGGGCCAAGACTCACAATGGCACCGGAAAAGATCATAAAGAAGACCTGGACCGACAAGATCCAGCTGACACTGGAACTGTCAAAGTTCCTCAAGGGGCCTCGAACATAGTACGCCTGAAAGACACCGACGCAGTTGACCAGACCAAAGGTGCAGAAGAGCGCGCACCAGCCGCCAAAGACGACCAGCCAGGCCTCCCGGCCGCCGTCCGGAAAGTCGGCCGGAGCCATGCCCGGAGGTGGTCCGGCGGCAGGAGCAGCATCGGGCTTGGCCGGCGACTCCACCACGTCGCCGCGCTCCAGGTCCGTGTCGTCGAGGGCCTTTTCTGACTTTTCGAGGACGCTCGTGTCGATTTCCATGTCATTGTTTTGCTGCGGTGATATGCGCTCTGCTGACTTGTTTTTGGAGAATGTGGATGAGTCCTCGTTGAAGTTGGGGACTTTGGCACCAGGGTTAGTCGTTGCGGGAGTGCTCTTTTCGTTGACCGTCTTAGACGATGACGAGGAGATTGAGCAAGCCATGTTTAGGGATGGAGAGCAAGATGAGCACTTCTCGTTCTAATCCGCTTTATTATACGCCCTTTATATATTAACGGAGTGGTGTGTTCGACGTGTGAGCCCGCAACCGGAGAGCGAGTGTCTCCCAATGGTCGCAAAACCGGGAGCTCTTTATTTGTGGCGCAGTACCAAAGGAGACGGGATGGATAGACCGTTAGTCTTGGGTGAGAAATGACGGGATTGGAGAGGTGAATTGATGTGTTGTAATGAAGAAAGCCGTTGAGAGACTGACTGTCTAATGTAGTGGCCAAACTTCCTTTTTGGCGCTGAAGGCGGGATATGATGGTGAGATTCGAGGTCTTGGCGCGGGGGGTGAAAGCTTGGATATTTATCTGATTCAACGCAGACCCTGGATTTGATCCCCTAAGAATGAATCCCAGCTCGCGCGGCTTTATGAAAAGCAACGAAAAAAAAAAGTCCGGGATCGAAACCACTTAATTAGCCGGCCACTTTTATTAGGCCAGCAGCAGATCTTGGGGGGCGAAGGCGTTTTTGCTTGGGGTGGATCGTTCGCCTCGGCCTCGGCTTTTGGACTGTAACGGCGCGGGTCGTTGTTTTACGATCCTATCGGGGACCAGTATTTACGAGACTGAACGGATGAGTTGATTTGAAGGGAAGAACTAGAGTGGCAGCTTGCTCTCGGAGTTTACGTGTGCTTTTTCATTTTCCGTGCGATATAAAGCCGAGCGTCATTCCTTGTCGTCTGGGATCTTTTGGGAGGAGTACGGAGTACATGCCATGGGGATCAAAGGTGCGAGTCTAGTGGACGGTATATTGGGTCTAGATCTGATGATGGAGAGAGATGAGTTGCTCAGCATGGTATGTTACTTTTCTGAACATAGGGTGGTTTAATTTCGGGTTTGCTGTGACGACCTTTTGTTCTGTCCCTCCTCCTCTCTCTGGCACGATTTATAGAAATATAAAATAATTGTATTTCGTATAACATCGTCTCGCATCTGGGTTTCCCACTGTTGTTCATCAGCTCCCTCGCTCTTTTTCCCCAGACCCAGAAGAATAAATGGACTGTAGGGCTGCCTTTCTCCCCCTTCGCGCGCGTCTGGAGTTAAGATGCAAAGCCCGAGCCGCGACCCGGCCTAAGCCCAAGCCGGGTGATCTGCAACTACTCCTCCACACCATCTTACAGGCGACGGGCTACGGCTGAGAAAGAGGACATACATATCCACAAGTAGTCTACAGAAGGGGTTTGAGGGGTTCGCAGTTGAGAAGCATTAGTAAACCCTCGAAAGGTGTGTCATTTGAGCGAGTGGGATGATGCCTCGTGCTTATGCCATCGGGATGGTACGCCCACTCGGAGACCGAACCTCACGGCTGATTGAATAAGCTAATATCGAGCTGCTCCATACTCGGTCCATGCTTCGAGACGGTGTGTACATACGTCGTATCTATGATGTACAGCACGTTCTTGATTTGCCCTAGAGGTATCCAAGCGCCGATTTTAATCTAACTAAGTCATCTACCACGTACTACGTAGTAAGTGCGAAGTATGCGTTACCCATGCCAATTAATTGTCCGCTCGGATCCGAGCCGAATAACGAACGGCCGGGCATTTCCTAGTACGTAGGCTGTTGACCCATTATCACATACCCAATCATCTAGCCTTAGGTGTACCATGAGACACTATAAATCATTCATCAAACACTCTAGTATTTCGTACACTTTAATCATAGATATCTCCGATTCTACATGTGCCCGACGCTCAATGCGTCTGACTCCCCAGCTGTTTCGAGTCTGTCTGTCTACGTATGTGGGCGGCATATTAATCCATCTCCGCTTCCTGCTTACGCATGCACCACAAGGTGCTCTCGCTCTCGCTCGCCCTTCTGTGGGATAGCCTAGGTGGGATGAGAAGTGATGAGAAGTGATGAGAAATGATGCCAAGTGATGGGATGTGATAGATGTAAGCATCTTGTCGACATGTGACTAATGGTACAGGAAGTGCGTTTACTCTATTGATGATGGCACAATGAACAGGCTTCACCTGCTCGTTCTCCTCTCTGGTACCAACCCTTCATTATTGGATAAACTCCTTGAGACCCTTGGAATCCTCAAACGCTACCTTGCCATCTTGTTTGGTTGTCGCTACGTTGATGGCACTTGAGCTCTGTCCCGCCTTGACTGGCTCAGCCGTCTTGGTCTCGGCCTTCTTGGCCGTCACACCGGCCTCGAGTGCCTTGGGCTTCTTGGAGAGGTCCAATGCTTCTGCGAGTACGCCGGCGGGAGCATCCGCAATCTCGTTCACTTGCTCCTTGGTTAGGGTGTCCGAGACACGGACTCCTCGGCTCGACATGAGGATTGTGCTGGGGCCGTGGAACTGCAAGAAGAGGCGGTCGCCCCAAATCGTCCGCCGTGTCATGGTCCGCAGGCTGTAAAAGATGCGCAAGGCGAACTTGTATGGTTCAGAGTTACGAACAGTGGTCATAAACTGAGACTCCGGGATCCATCTGGTCAGTGAAGGGACCTGGAGGCGTAGGCTGGAGCTCTTGAACCGGAATGGCTGGGGAGGATTCCTCGACACTGAGTAGGCCACTACGCTGCCGGGATGCGCCACAAACTCCTCGCCTTCTTGAAGAGTGAGCTTGTAGATTTGACCCGGTGCGGACAGAGCGGCCAGGCCTCGACCAGTCAGGTGAGTGCTGCCCCAATGCGCTACTGATAGGTTTCGTTGGATCCTCGACGACGGGGAGAGGGTGTGTCCTGTCCAGGCTAGTAAAGCATTGCGCTGCGAGACCATCCAATCCGTCGTGCCGTCAAGGTGCAGAACTGAGAACGAAGTCGTGGGCGACTTGGTCGAGATGAGGGCCGTGATGGGAGCCGTGGCCGAGATTCGCTGGTAGAGAAAGGGCACGCCCAGGAGTGCTCGTGTAGTCGGGTTCAGGATGGAGAGAGTGGATTGGGCCTGCGAGTCGCATGAGTTAGACAGCTCCTCGATACCGGTTTGGTGATCCAATTGCCTACATTTTCGGGCTTTCCAGCGACAGCAACTAAGGTGCCTCGTCGGGTGTAGAGATTCTGCGACGCCGAGAGCGACACAGACAGCAGTGAGTATGGAGAGCCAAGCACCTCGAAGCGGGCGTCTACAACAGCGCCTGGTCAGTCTCACATAACTCCTACTAGGTCAATGGCAAGGCGCAGACATACCGGCGGAATCCCTCGTGTCGGCCGGAGCTCCAAAGGCATCCCCGCCGGCTCTGGGAGCATCAGTAGTCGGCGCCGCGCTGATCTGAATAGCCCTGCACTGCCGACAGACATATCTCGGTGCCGATTGTGGCCGCAGCGGCAGCCTCAGGCCCCGCGCCGTCCTTAGTAGCGGCGATTGGCCTCGCATCGTATCGAAAGTCGAGCTCGCGCGAGCTTTTCTTTGCTGCTGTATCAGCTTGCAAGCGGGATGTGGGATATCGAACTCGACGTTTCCAAGTTCCGCTGGCACGGCCCGTTAGATTGATGCGCCAAAAAAGCGTGATGCCCAGCACGGCTTTTCCCGTGCTTTTCCCGTGCTCCGACGTCACCTCTTTTTTTTGTCGTTTGGTGGTGCTTTCCCGGTTAGGTAAGGTAAGAACCTCTGGGCTCTGATGCTAACTTGCTACGGATGTGAGCTTTCACGTGCTGTTGCTGGGTCAACCCGCTGTGTGTCTGTGGTGCTGCTAGTGTAAACTACCACCACAAACCCTGGGCTACTTACCTATAGCAAATCTACAGCACCTCAATACTAACCCAACAGCAAAACCGACCTTCATGCGGCCGAATTGGTAGGCTCAGAGTCCTTCGTTTCTCTTTCGTTGCCGAATCCCCGTCTACGCTACCCCTCCTTCGCCGTTCGTCGTCGTTTGCCCACCACTCATTCTTCAGCCATGTCTGTCCGCGTTGTTGCACGAATACGGCCTCTCCTAGAGAAGGAGCACGACAAGGACATCATTGTCCGCGCCGACAGTGTCGATCCCAGCAAACTCAACACGATTGTCAAAATCCCCAATCCCAAGAATGAGGCCGAGGAGTTCTCGTTCACCTTCAACGGCGTCTACGACCAGTCCACTTCCCAGGAGACCCTCTTTACTTCAGAAGGTGCGTATTGGGAGACTGGCTTCGACCTTGGTGATGTGGCTTGTGCTGACCTGAGCAGTTGCCCCGTATCTGAAGTCACTCTTCCAAGGCATCGACGTCACGCTCTTTGCCTACGGCGTCACTGGTACCGGCAAGACGCACACGATGCGAGGCGGTCTGAAGCTGGCAGACCGTGGGGTAATTCCCCGATTACTTAGTGGTGTGTTTCGACGAGGCAAAAAGATCATGAAGGATTCCAAGGGCGAGACAACAGTGCAGGTTGCCCTGTCGTACTACGAGATCTACAACGACAAGGTCTTTGACCTTCTCGAGCCTGTCGAGAAGCGTACGCCGACCGGACTACCTCTGCGCGCTGAAGCCAATGGCAGGACAGTCGTTGTCGGCTTGTCGGAGCGATCGTGCGAGGATCTCAAGGACTTTGAGAAGTTGTACATTGAATCGAACAACAACCGCATCACGGCCTCTACCAAGCTCAATGCCCACAGTAGTCGCAGCCACGCCATCCTTCGGGTCAAGGTGACGCAGACTACCGGAGATGTGGTCCGTGAGAGCACAGCTTCGGCCATTGACCTCGCTGGATCTGAAGACAACCGTCGGACCGACAATGGCAAGGAGAGACTGGTTGAATCAGCCGCCATCAACAAGAGTCTGTTTGTCCTCAGCCAATGCATCGATGCCATCTCTCGCGGTGACAAGAGGATACCGTACCGCGAGTCCAAGATGACGCGTATCTTGTCTTTGGGTCAGAATAAGGGCATCACTGTCATGATTCTGAACCTCGCTCCCATGCGAAGCTACCATCTTGATACCCTGAGTAGCCTCAACGTCAGCTCCCGCGCGAAGCGAATCGAGGTCCGGGAAATCGAGAACGAAGTCGTTTTCAAGCAAGTTGTTCCTAAGACGAACTCGAGCCTTTCAGGCTTGACCGCTAGTCGACAAGCTCTTCGTACTCTGACCAATGTCCACAACGGCAACATCGCGGCTAAGGCTGCCGATGCCAAGGCCGCCGATGTTAGCAAGCCTGTTAAGGCATTCAGCGTCTACACGGACAAGACCAAGCCGACGCTTGCTACGCGACCCATCGCCAACTCTGGCTTGGTTCGGCGTTCAAACTCCAACAAGCGACCTTCTGAAAATGAAGTCATCGCGAGGCCAAGCAAGATCTCAAGACCTCCTGTCACGGCATCTGTCACAGTCTCCGCGGCACAGATTGAGGCTATGGTCGAGAAGAAGGTCAGCGAGGTCTTGGCTGCTCGGATGGCGGCTGAGATGGCAATGCAACCGGTCCAAGTGCAGGTCCAGCCTGATCTCAGCGAGGCTGTGCAAAGACGTCTGGATGCCCTAGAGAAGCGAATCGACAGTGATGAGTGGCGTGAGGACTCCAAGTCGGACGGCTTGAGATTCCTGCTGGCTGCCAGGCAGAGCAAAGAGCGAGGCGATGAGGTGACGGCGCTAAAGATGTACGAGAAGGCTTTGCCGTACTTCCCTGGTCAAGCCAAGCTGCTGGGCAAGATCGAGAGGTTAAAGGCCCGCTTGAATGGATCCAACGAGGGGTCTGAGCATCGCGATGAGCCCCGAACGGAGAAGAAAAAGCGACGCGCCGTCTACGAGGACGACGAAGCCGACTATCACGATGGTGAAGCTGACGTTGATGAGGAGTTTTTTGTGCAACCTGCCCCCAAGTCCAAATCGCGGAAGCTCAAAGTCAAGACTCTAAATGTCCTGCCAGACTGTGACGGTCCGGCGTCACCACGCACGCAGCAGCTCCTCGACATTGTCAACTCACGCGATCTCGAGCAGATCCGCGGGCTCGTCGGCTTCGGTGCCAAGAAGGCCCGCGACCTTGTTGACTGTCTTGAGCTGACAAGTGCCAATGATGGCAGCAACATCATCGAGACCCTCGCACAGTTTCGCAGCTTGCCAGGCATGGGCAGTCGAACCGTCGAGAGGGCGTACGAGGGTTTGGTCGTATAGAAGAGGTTTGTTGGTATTGTATATGGCTTCGGTTTGGCATAATACCCTGGTCTATTGGATGTTTTGGCAGAGGCGTTTAGGATGACGCTCATTTTTTGAGTCGGCTGCATTGGGCGGTGTTCATATTGTAAGAGTGAAGATGTTATCAATACATCGTGAGTTTCAACTGTTATTCATTGTATTGCGTGCATGATTCGCATTGGTTGGACACACTCCAATCTCTAATGTGAAGTTCAATTCGCACTTTGAACGAGACCTCGAATCTGACATTGCCTTATACTCAATTGTCAGTACTGTAGAGCGCGGTGTATATATGTATGAGTATTTTCCAACTCTTCTTAGCTCTCAACTATGTCAAATTTGTCTAGCCTTTGCAGATTTCTCTACTCCAGCCCAAACTTGCGTCTTGAAATAAGTTTCGAATGGGCAACTATGTGAAACGATTTATTCGTGGTTGACGCTGATGCTGACGAAGCATCTTCTCGACCCCAGCCATCGGATCATCCGCGCCTTAACACAGTGACGTCGAAGGATTCAAGATGTTCGAGGAAACCAAGCCAGTGTGAACTGTAAGTTACTTGTGCACAGGCGCGTTTTCTTCAGCGGCTTTGGAGTGGCTGAGACTTGCGTCGACGGTCACGACGACCTCGCATCTGACCCGTTTCTGCGGGAACCGAACCCGGCTTGTCTTATCTTTAGGCGCCGTCTCACGTATGAATGGACTCGGCTATGCTTTCTGATTTTGGAGGTGATGCTAAGAATAAACAAGAAGAAGACGACAAAGAGAAAGGGCCTCGTGTAAATTGCGAAACACGATTCATTTCCTTGGCCGATTTTTTTTTGTTTCGAATCAAGGCTTCCCGTCTCTGACGACAGAACGGCTGGGAGTTGTTGATTTCGCGCTCCTGGGGTCTGATCTGAAACGGCGGGTTGGGGATGATTCGTCACGAGACGCAGCTTGCATAAAACGATCTGCTAGAATTGTTCCAAGACTGGAGGGCTGGTATCCGCTCGGATGCGGTTTGGGGATTGTCTCATTATTCAAGGACGAGTGGTTGATGCTGGATGCGAATCTATCCGGAGCTTCACCGCGAGACACGAGACACGAGACATATGCAACCACATGCAGTCAATGGAGAGACGAGTGAGTGTTTGAGACTTTGAGGTGGTATTTGCTTTTGTAATGGTTCATCTTCCTCCAAATGAACCGCCTGCAATCGCTATGTACAGGAGCAGCGCCCGACAGTCGCCCGCCAGCTCTAGAAGATAGAATACTCGTTGAAGAGGTTTAAAAATAGGGAGAAGACAGTAAAAAGTTCAACGCCATAACGAGATTAGTTTCGGTGTCCACCGACGGCGCGTCCAAATGTATGCTCTAAAAAGCCCCCGAGGTATGCCCAATGCTAGTCCGCTTGGAGAAGATACCCAAAAAAAGGAGATCAGGGGAGAGACGGGACGGGAAAAAAAAGTAGAGTACCCAAGAAGGTGAAGAGAGAATTCGTCAAAAGACGCCGCTCGACGGCCTTGTTGCAGTCGAGGGGAGACTTGGTCATCAGTAAGCCCGAACAGTGTCAGGCCATCCGTTCCATCCATCCGTCAATCAAATCCATGCAGCTCATGTGTGTTGCGTCCATTGCTTACACCTGCGCCTACTCCACGCCTAGGCCGTCGCGCCGAGTCCATGAATCGTAGAGATGCTGTGGCCCGCGCGATGCGGGACTGCTTGTTATTTTGTAATTTTTTTTTGAGTCTTTGTAATTTTGGTTGCTTATCGGATCATGCTGGCCCGTCGCTCCTTGACCGTGGACAGCTCCTTGTTGGCACTGTTGCCATAGCCGAAGCTAGGGATGGAGCTGAAGCGGTTTAGGCGCTTGCGCTCTCGGTCTGTGGGCTGGTGCTCGGAGGGAGAGGCAACCTCTGCGATGTGGTCAGGTAGAGGGCCGGGGATGATGGCGGTGCTGGTGACGACGGCCTTCTCACCGTGGAGGGCATCGACGGTGGAGGAGCCGGTGGAGGAACCAGTGCTGGTGGGAGTCTGGTAGACGTACTCGCCATCCACGTAGACGGCGTTGGAGACAAAGGTGGAGCGGCGATGGCGGCGGCGGGTGTAACGCTGCTCGAGACGGAACAGCTCCAGCTTGGCCTGGATCTTGTCCATAAGACTCTTGCCCATGATTGCGGTGGTTGGGGTTGTTGCTGTGATGGTGGGTTGCAGAAGAGGATGTTGCGCAACGGTAGTATTTGGGCCTTTACTTCTCGTTGGATATCGGCAACGAGGCGCGGGCCGATGAGGGCTGGATATCGCGTAGGACGAGAGGATATTGATGTTGATTACGGTGGTGAGATCTCGCACTCAATGCTGATTGTGTTTTCTTTTGCTGTCTCGGGATGTTTGTTGGTCTTGTCTCGGCGGCTGGTAGGTAAAAGGGGGTGACGAGATGAGTTGACGGTTTCTCCACTTGCGCGACGTAGATGGATAGATGGGGCTGGAGTAGTCGTAACTTGGCGATTCTAAAAAGGAGAGTGGAGGACGCAGATGCAGAAGAAGGCAATCACCTGGAAGTGCGTTCTTGATCGTCCGAGAGAGGGATTGATTGAAACGAAAGAGTGAACGTGAGTGGGAGACGGGGGGTAGAAGAAGGGGAAGAAGAACGGGATGCGGAAGGCTGGTAACTGAAGTGGAATGGCTTGGGAATGGGCTTGGACGGGTTGAGGGCCTTTCAGCAGGCGGGTACGAGGCCTGGTGTAGGTACCTGGTGTAGGTAGGTCTTGGGTACCGCTCGCAGAGGGGGGGAAACCTGGTGGTGTCGCGTTCAGGGGGCGGGGGCGAATGGGCTGCATCCAGGTACAGTCCAGCATTGTCTTAGGTACAGTACTTGAATACGTAGTACATGTGTCCATCAAGGCGAGCTAGGGGAGGAAGGACCAGGAACGAGCGTCCATTAGCGGCACACCAGGGCCCCCGGCCGCTGTGAACGGTTGCCCTGGTGGTGTTCTGCAGTGGACGGGCTGGAGAGCCATGGGGGGCCGCCCAGGGCCGTTTTCCTACCCTAACTCACTGTGAGCAGCCTAACGTTGCGCCGTCGCGAGCTGACCAACAGGGGATAGGCCGAGGGTGGGCTTGCGGGTGGGTAATTGTCCTGTGCTGTTAGCGGGTTGGAGAGGCACCCCCGGGCAGTCCATTCAGCACCTTTAGTGGTCCCCCGTAGCCCACTTGGGGCACTCGGAGGCCCTTGACCGGACACCCGCACCACCCACGCCCGCACCCACCTAGGAGGGCACCGCTCCGCCGCTCCAGGCGCAGGATGGATCATTTACCCAAGCAACAAATGCCCTCGAACGCCCTCTTGGGCTTTCTAGCCATGTGGCTGCACCGTTGCATGGCATGACAGCATGGCATAGCCTGGTGCACCGAAACAATTCAGATGCCTGTAGACGGTGCATTCGCGTTGGAGACGGGAAGACGCAGGATTTGCTACGATGGAATACAGATGAGATGGCTGGTATCTACATAGGTGGACGATTGGTGCCGTCAGTGACAGACCCGTGTTCGGCTTTAGAAAGTCCCCATACAATTAACTGTTCACTCCTTGGAAGCGTCGTGTTATTCTGGTTCCTTGCTGTTCGTTTTCGTTTGCATTGTCCAATCCTCGACGCTTCTATGAATTAGTGCCGTCTTCGCTGGTGGCCCTGAGCACATCACGTCACAAAACGCCGTTGCGCCATGGATGGCAGAAAAGCACGCGAGCTAGAAGTTCCTTTCAACAAGCCAGAGAGGCAAAGAAAGAAACTCGATCCGAATACCAATTAAACACGCGTCCAAGCTCGGCTCATGCCTCCCGGCAAGGACAACGGACCAACGCTGCTGGCACTGGCTGCTCGCTTCCCGGCCCGGACAATAGCATAGGTTTGTCAACCTCGTATGGCCGTGACTAAATCCACTCCAAATCGCACAAGCCGTTGCTTCTCGCCTCTCTCTTCCCTTTCCAGGATCCCCCCCATCCATCCTCCATTCTCCATTCTGCATCCTCCATCCCTACCCACCGCACTCACCTCACGGCACGCGTGGCGATTAAGCCCGACACGGCATAGCACCCCCGACCGAGTCGCTAGGTCAACAAAGTACAGTACGTAGAATCACCTAAAATCTGTACCGAGAGCAAGCAAGCACAATCACTAACGGCTCGGCGTAGCGGCGGGTTCTGGCGGTTCGTATGAGTACCAACCCCCGAGCTCCCAGGTGCCATGGTCGCATTATGGCCGGGGCTCGACCAAGGTACCTGCCAAGGTACCTATCTCTGCATTGCAGGTGTTTCTAGGGGGATTTTTCTGCGTTGAGGGCTTGACGAGTCCCGCCACCGTCCCAGGTCAGCAAGCGGCGCCATATTCTCAGACGGGTTGGCGTTGGCAGGTGGACGAGTCTTGGTGTTCTGGTAACTCTTCTCTGAGAAATCAGCTTTGAGAAAGAAGCTCTGAAGATTGAGATGCGCCCTACAATATTACATAGTAGGGGCCTCCTTGAACGCCATCTGGCTCATCGTCGAGTCGTATCTACCTACCATATGTCTTGACCCCTTTGGCCCGCAGGTGGGATATCAACGAGTCAGGCTGCATTGCATTCCGCAATGCTCCATCTCAGATGATAGGTCGATCCTTTTTATGAGTCCAAGCACCAGCCCGGTCGCGAGGTCATTGGGCGCTGTTAGTTGCTCGATTATTCCGGGGATCTTCAGGGTTTACTCTCTCTATCCCAGTGCAACTGTAGGTAGGTATGTAGCATTCGCCAATGGAGATACAATCCAACGACTACTCTCACTAACCACAGAGAATCTGATCCAATTCAACCCCACTCGACTCGTTTCTTCGGTGGCAAAAGCAAGCCCCTGCGTCCCAACATGCATGGCATGGTTCATCTCACACATGCTGCATCCGGCATGGCTCGCTGCATGGCTCGCTGCACCAACGGCCCAGGTCAGTCAAACCAACCCACTCACCCACCCCCATGATCCCTCCATGGTAACCCATCGCACCATCCCAGCCTCCACGTGCGGTTATCGCCCACCTTATGCCTCGCTCTCCTTTTGCTTCCCCTCTTTCTTCTCCAGCCCTTCGATGAAACACCTTGACAGGGTGTCGTCGCTATCTGCAGCGCACCTGCAGCATACCTGCATGACCGCCTTACCTTTGGAGTAAAGTTGAATCCGAATACGCCAACCCCGGGATGCATGAATCTCCTCTCTTGAGGATGTTGCATTGACCTTTTTGGATGTCTTCTCTCCGAAAGTCCTAACCAGTCGTGGATTTAACTGTCACGATTAATGACTTCAATATATACAATCCTCAGGTACATATCACATCTACGAGGCAGACGTCTTCGATAGGCTTATTATTAACCGAGCTCATCACCCGTCCCAGGTGGCTGGCAAGCCATGCGAACTACGTGCGAACTAGTAGCACGCTTATAATCCATCATGTGGACCGAGTCAGGTACCTGGACTACTGGACCTACCTAGTCAT
The DNA here is from genome assembly GCA_029931735.1 of Dactylonectria alcacerensis. Taxonomy (NCBI): domain Eukaryota; kingdom Fungi; phylum Ascomycota; class Sordariomycetes; order Hypocreales; family Nectriaceae; genus Dactylonectria; species Dactylonectria alcacerensis. The sequence continues at coordinate 3,969,931 of JAPMUZ010000003.1, read as the reverse complement.
TCATCCGACCTCCAGAACTCATTGCTCTTCGGTAGCCGTCGTCCGTAGATCGCCAGGCACGGACTTGCGCCTCGCGTCTCGTCCGTCGACTCGCTACTGGTAGCGTAGCTTGTTCTAGCTAAAAGGCGATTGTCTAGCTTCTTCATCCATCCTCATGGCACCAGCTCATGGATAATATGGATCTACAGCAACAAATCTGGAAGCCATCATCCGTGGGTTCTACACACCTAAACCTATCGTGCTGTTTTTCTCGGTGCAGGGACCTTCGTTTGGAAGCGAACCGAGCTGGACCATCACCACTTACCACCTAGGTACGCACGCACGAGCTAACGCCTCATCGTCCTCAGCTCTAGATGCCATCAAGAAGACAGGTGCGTCATAGTTAGCTAGGAACATTGACACTAGGTGATCATCTAATTAACAACCCTGGTGACCATAATTTCATATATCAAGGCCTTCCTCAATTCGGAGAGCGTTCAGTCAAGGTTGAGATCGCACGGCGGCTTAGTCACTGTGCCACACGAGCTACGAGCTCCGCGTCTTCAGGGCGTCTTTGGACATCTTCGTTCCTTCCCATTTCCCATCTTGAATTCTTCCTCGTCAATCACGTGAAATGCTCAGTCTGTGTATCCGCCGCTTCCATCCATTGCTTCCTAGCTCCAATCCGTCTAATTCAACATCAAACAAAGTGCATCAACTTACTATCAACAACACAAATGCGTACAAGCCAGCCTCTGCATCGTCCTACAACATTGTGACAAGGGTTCTCTTGTTTGACTGCTACGTACGGCCTTTGTCCGACCATGTAACAACGGGTGCCCTCGTATCCATGTCCCAATCGACCCGTGCTGTCGGAACTCGCTACGACTGTCCCATTCTAGTTGTACAACCCTTGGGTTACAAGATCATCGCATCGAAGACGAATGTACTTCTTTATCGACCATTGGTTTCACGACCGCTGTGACATCTCATCAACGTTTGTGTTAGACGACAACGGGCCGGTAACAGGAAACCTCAAACACTTACCAGGCGAAGCCAGGATAAGTCGTTGAACATTAGGACAACTCGTCCTTGGTACTTCTCCTGACAAATAGCCCACAGACAATTGAGGAGATTCATGAAGTAGCGAGAGTTGAGACACCCAATCAGAACCATGGTTTGGAATGATTCAATGCATTATGCCTGCGAGTCTTCGATGAGTATCTGCACAACATTGGTGTTGACGACGTTGAAGGTCTGCCGAGACCTGTCTCGACCTGAGACGAGAGAAGAGGGAGAGACGGCAACAACGGCAACTCCTTACGTGACATGATGGCGTACTCTAACGGCTTCTGCAAATGTGCGCCCCGATTCTGCTTGGCGAGTTGACTCCTCGGTTACTGCCGTCTTGTAAGAACGCACACAGCCTACAATGCGAACCAAACAACTTCCCGAGACATGGACATACTCATCAATCTTCCGGGCGTCCACCAAGTGAAATTGGAAAAGGTGACATGTGTCCCCAAGTATTTCATATAAGATGTGACATTCTAGGAGCCAGAGAGTTTTTCCCTTTCTCAACATTCCGAACGGCAGAACCACACCTGGACACGATGAAGAGCTGTCATTTACTCCACGTTCTTTTTGGGGCCCTACGGGTGACTGCTAGAGACCAGAGACTTCCTATCTCCCCAGGAAATGTTCCAAATGGCCGGCTGAGCTTGGGTAGCACGAAAAAGTTCATCGTCGAGGTTGAACAAGTAAGTTTGCAGCCGTTCAACCTTTCGACTTCACTGACATTATTTGCAGCCAAGTCTGAGCCATGTGGGCTTCCAAGTGCTCTCTAAATCGTCTCGAATCGGTGCTTACTACAAGGAGTTTGACTGCAGCGATGTCTTCGCTGGCATGGTGATCGAGACTGACTCTGAGAACGTCGATACTCTGCTCCAGATGGATGGAGTGATCAATGCTTGGCCTGCAAGCACTGTGCGAACACCACGTGTTGAAAAGCAATCGTCTTTCTCGTCGCCGTTCTCATCCAACATCAGGCAGAACTATTCCATACATCAGTGGACTGGGGTCGACAGGCTGCACGCTAAGGGAATCCGAGGCAAAGGAGCCAAGGTTGCCATCATTGATACCGGCATTGACTACAATCACAAGGCGGTATTGGCTATATCCCAATGAAGCTCGTGTAATACATTTCTTGCTAACGGCTATAGCTTGGTGGATGCTTTGGTCCTGGATGCAAGATCGCCGGCGGGTACGACTTGGTTGGACCTGACTGTGAGTTACCTTCGTGTTGGGTTGCATTGTAGTGGTGAGACTTATTTGGTGTTTAGGGGACGCGAAAAACGAAAAAAGGTTTCCGAAACGGCCAGATGATGATCCTATGGATTATCATGGACACGGAACACACGTCGCGGGTATTATTGCCGCCGAAAACAGCTGGTAAGTGTGTGCTACCTGTCCTTCCTTTAAATCTTGTTGTGACTTAGAAGGCTGACTCAATGTTGAGGCTCACTGGAGTTGCTCCAGATGCAGAATTACTAATATACAAGGTGTTTTCTGATGTATGACATCCCCCAGCCATTATGAGCGACTGTGCTGACAATGCTCCAAGGAACCCTGGGAAACCGATGAAGAGACCATCATGCAAGCATTGTGCGATGCATACAACGCAGGGGTTTGTCTCAAGCTGAGCTGACCAGGCTCTTGTCTAACCTCCTTATAGGCGGATGTGATCTCCACGAGTATTGGCCAGCCGAATGGCTTTACTGATAATCCATGGGCACTTCTTGCCAGCCGTCTTGTAGATAGAGGCATTGTCATCACCGCCTCCGCTGGAAACGAAGGAGAAACTGGACCCTTCTTCTCTAGCAGTGGCGCAATGGGCCATAACGTTCTTGCTGTTGCAGCTGCCAATACCTCAAAGGACCCGCACGCCGACAAGTCTGATAAGAGTATAGCACCGAGGCCGGTCTATTTCACAACATGGGGCCCGTCGAATGAGCTTCTCCTGAAGCCTGACATTGCAGCTCCTGGATATGAAGTGATGAGTACAGTGCTGAACCAGAGCTACGAAGTCCTGAGTGGGACTTCTATGGCTGCCCCATACGTTGCAGGCATAGCCGCACTGTTCATCGGAGAACATGGCGGGCGTGAGTTCCATGGTGCAGGATTTGGAAAAATGCTCCATGACCGCATCGCCTCCAGCGGACGTAGTCTCCCTTGGCTGTCTAACCATCTCTGGCCCAAGTTCACGGCGCCTCCCTTCCAAGTTGGAACGGGCTTGGTCGATGCATGGAAAGTAGTCACCTACGACACTCAGCTGGACTATGAGCCATTCGCGTTGATGGACACGGAGATGTTCGTACCGGAATGGAAGTTCAAAATCAGCAACAACGGGCACAAAACGCACAAATATACATTCGAGCTTGAGCCCCAAGCAGGCGTGAATATCTTGGATCAGTACTACGGCGTTTTACCATTGTATGGTCTTGAGCCCCGACGCATTGTACCACTCGTCACTCTTCCAAATCCCGCCATTATCCGTCCAGGAGACACGCGACAGGTCAAGTGAGTCCTGCGCCTACATATCGGTCGCTGGTCAGTTTCTAATTGCAACTAGAGTCAAATTTGCTCTACCCGATGTCGACGACGACTACCTTCCCTTGTATGGTGGGAAGATTTGGGTGGTATCAAACCATGGAGAGAGGCTGGCAATTCCATATGGAGGTTCGTTGGTATTGCGTATGTCTTTTAACATGCTGTCTTGCTGATGATTCTTGTTGTAAAGGTGCGGCTTATGACACCGAAAAGGCATTTGACAACATGTTTATTGCAGAACCATCCATCACAGAGGTTGACGGTGATTGGGCGTACGTACATTTCGCCTAAGAGGGTCTTTTTTTTTAGAGACTAACAAGTTTTCTCAGGTGGTCTTTCAACGTTAAGAATAATGTCAACGACTTCATCGAAATCGGTGCAAGGCTGTCGTATCCCTGTACGCAGCTTCGTTGGGATGTAAGTCCCACCTGCGAGACTTGATTCCCCACACCACTAACCACTGGGTGCTCTAGATATTCGAAGAAAGCTGGTCAGAATCCCTTTGGAAGTGGCCGCTCAAGGTCGGCCAGGGCGGCTACGTGGGCTCTGCGACCACGTACCCCGACTCGGACCAGTACTGGTTCTTCAACCCGAGCGTCAACGACATTGAAGACATGGTTCCGTTCCCTCTCACGCGGGTGGTTCGAGGGTTCCGCCTCTTTTGGTGGTTCGGCAAGCTTGCCAACGGGACGCAAATTGCCCCGGGGAACTACACGTGAGTATTTTTTAGCGACATTGTAGGATTTTGATATCGAGGTGCTGACTTCCATGGCAAGCATTCGTTTCGCAGCTCTGCGGCCTTATGGTAACCCCAAGATCTCGGACCACTGGGATATCATGTACAATGAAGCGGACAACATCCAGATTCTGCCACTTAACACTACTACAAACTCGACCCAGATGTATCGACGGACTACTCACTAACCCGAAGTTAGGCCGCTTGGAAGGGGAGCTTTGACATGGGAGATGAGTGGAATCTAATCAAGAAGGGTCGGTCATTGAGAGGAAGTGCAAGGAGGGTAATGATTCCACGATTGGAGCATTTGCATAGCTACCTACGAAATTGGACTCTCGAGGTCGCTGGCTTATTCACAGGACTTGCACATTGTTAAAGCTGAATGAATTTCAGCGAAGACACACGTAGGCGGTTACTCATCAAGGTGGGCTGAAATACGATGCAAACAGCGGAGCGATCTGTGATGGTGATGTCGAGTATTTGTCCCGAGATTATGAGTGCTGCCTTTGAACGGTTTGGTCATGCCTTCATATATGTCCTTTCAAGAACATGTATTATCTTCTATGGTCCGGCCCCTGGCTTTGATCTCCAGCCTCTGAGCAGGCAACTGACCGTTGCTCAACAACAGAACTTGGGGCTCCTTAAAGACTAGTTGGCAGCAAGCCTCACGACAAGAGATCCTTTTCCGTTGACCTTCATAACTCGCGAATACTCAACGTCTGAGACTGGCGGAGAACTGTAGAATGTTCCCATATCGACGACTGGAGAGCCTTATCTGGCACCAGTGTATTCTGCCAGTCACCCACTAAGGACCTCCAAGCTACGTATTCTGGCACAATGATCAGAAGCACTGCTCAGAACCGGAGACCAAAATAGTTAGATGTACGCCATCATGTGCCTGTATGTCTTCATCCTCACATCCATCGGTGCCTTTCTCCTGTGTCCCGCCCTCTAAGTATCCCCTTCATAACCTGACCATCTATATACTGCCCGAACAAAAATTCGTGATTGTCATTACGTCGCATTAAAAACCGCGCTGGTCCGTTTTATGCCCATTTACCCAAGACACTCATGATTACAAGACCACCAACGAGACCCGTGCCAGCAAGGGCAGTAGTGACAAGGTCAGCCTCAGCAAGCTCGGCCTTCTTACCGTGAGCGCCAACCATCCAATCAGCAGCCCACATCTCAACGAGGCCGACCCAGACGAGAATGCCAGCAGAGAGGGCGTCGAGAGTACCGATGGCGAGAAGGGTGGAGCGGTTGCTACCATTGAACTGCTGCAGGACACCAATACCAATGGCCATACCAATGGGGGTGATGAAAGCAAAGAGGGCAGCCAGTCCAAGCTTCTTCTTCATGCTAAGCCCGAGAGGAATCACGGTCTCTTCCTCGCTAGACGCAGAATCACTGGGAGTGACGCTTTTCTCGGAGTTACGGGCGTCTGTATCGTCTAGTGGACGAGCGGATCGGGCAGCAGGAATGGCGTGAGCGTCGGCGATGGTGCCGATAGTAGCGATTCGGCTACCGAGGGCAATGCCTTCGAACATTTGGTGGAAAAGAATGACGACGAAAAGGGTGACAAAGTACTCATCACCAGAAACGACCAACGTCAAACCAATGACTTTGAAATGTTAGATGTTTCGGCCGAAGATTCGGCTACAGGAGGGAGTAACTTACGGAGCGAGTGGAACAGAATTCCAGCCTCCATGACGAGAATGCTAACCACTTCGGTTGATAGTAGAGACTTGGCCTTTTGTGCCGAGTCAAGGCAGGACTTAGTCTTTGCCAGGACAATTCGCTGGCCGATGAACTCGACGAGGAAGGACAGGAAGATACCCGCCATGACGATGGCCGAAGTAATGCCCTCGTAGCCCAAGTCGCCCATGCACTCATTGTTAAACATGAGAGAAGCATGGGTGAACAGCTGTCTCAATATGTCAGTACAAGGCAGCATTGGAAAAACGAACGATAACATACGTGAATGAAGGCAGTGGAGATGATGATGCCAGTTCCGAATTGTTTCAGCACAATGAATATCAAGTTCAGCTTGGAGGGCATCAGCTTATGCAGCAAGATGGGCCCAAATACGCCTGTTACCATGGATATTAGCAAAAGAGTATCACAGCTGGGAGGTAAGAGAGAAAGGGTGTACCGATGGCGCTGGTCGCAAGGATGACAAAGAGTAGACCGACACGAAGGCCAATGTTGTAGTCTCTGCTAGGGGCCTCACAAGCCGATTCCTCGGCCTCGCTCTCATCGTCACCTGTGCAGTGCCTGGAAAGCGTCAGTTAATGCTGCATGGGAATGGTACTCGAGGGCGGATTAACGCACTCGACGCCGGCGTGGAAGTGGCAATTTTGGGTGGAGCTGGAGCTCTCTTCCTCTTCAGACTCATGATCGTGTTCTTCTCCACTGTCACTCTCGTGGTCGTGCTCCTCCTCTGTCTCAGCGCCTTCAGCGGCGACAGCAACATCTGTTCCATCGGAGTTCACACAGTACCTAAGATTAACTAGTCAGCATTGGTTGACGAAGCTCCCAAAGTAAGGGGCTTACATTTCCGAGTCATGAGTGTGGCAATCGGTGTATTGCGAGGGGACGTCACTTGTAGCAGTGATTGATACATCGACTAGATATTCTGTCTCGCCAGCAACACAGTATCTAGTTAAGGACGGTTAGAAGGAGAGGAGTGACAGAGGGAGAGGGGGGGAACAAACACGCTGGATTCGTGAATATGACAGCCAGTGATTGCTGTGACTTCGGTTTCTTGGGTTGTTGTTGTGGTGGCGTCAGTCTGTCTGGGGGCGAGGCGTGTGGCATTGGCAGCGCCAGCGAAGCCCCAGACTAGGGACACAGCTGTAGCAGTGCGCATGATACCTGCTGCCGGGCGTTGAAGGACGCGTATACGTATCGAGGATGCTGACAGAGGCGATGGTGTAGGCGGTGGAACCAAGGCTCGGGAGGTGATTCACCAGTTGGGAATTAAGCTTAAAGGATAAGCATAGGTCGAAGACGCAGTAGCGGCGGCAAGCAGCAGAAACCCTTGGTGTCGAGTCCGTGTCCTTGGATTGTTGGGGTGCCGGGAGCAAGATCCGAGCAAGATCAGGGGAGATGCAGTCAGAGGAGGGTTGCGGAGGAGGAGAATGTGGAGGGGAAGGAGGACATCCGGGTGTCAATAAGGGAACCGCGATGGATCACTCAAAGCCAACCTACTTCCCTAATTACCTACGTAGAGGGGGTAGCAAGGCCGGGGCGATCCATAGGAAAGCCCACTCCATCGTAGTCCGTCATAGCGGAGTCGTCAATGGTCAGTGTTTAGTGGCTAGTACTTCGTCCCTTCAAGGTATGGAAAAGAAAAGGTAAGTCATTAATTAGGTGCCAAGGAAGATTGGCCCGCGGTGGTGTTGAGAACCTTGATGGTCCGCAACTGAGACTTGGAGGACCTTGATGGCCTCTGAACCCTGTCGCCAAGACTTTCAGCCAGCCCATGCCCCGGCACGAAGCGCCTCTTGCGCCTCAAACAGACCGCGCTCAGTCCCTAAATGCTTTTTCCCCAGCCGAATATCAGGCCAATTTTCAGCACGACAATCGAAAGGCCTGTGAATGGATGGCCCCTCTAATGGCGTGGCAGCTCTGGCTAACTGCCTTTGATCAAGGGAGAGAGTGGTGATGAGGTGACGTCGTATGAGTGAGACATCGAGACATCCAGACATCCAGACATCCAGACAGGCGAGAAATCCCACCTTCGCTCTGCCAAAGTATCATCATTGAAGTTGTCCAAATCCAAAATACGATCCCAAAGTCCCTCACAACATTCCATGGGTCGCCATTGGGTTGACGACACCAGAATCGTCAGTCATCGTGACAGAACCATCCTGGGACCTGGGTCTCTGGCTGGTGGGGGTTTCGCCAAACCACGCATATCCACCCCCAAGACCCATACGAGGGAGATTTAGGATGGGATTGCGTCGATTGATCGAGACGGGGCGGGTCGTGGGGGGGATTCCAATAGCGGGCGGGCTATTTGTGCTAGACGATGAAGTATTGAATCAATGTCTTGGTGATCAATCACACGTCTAAGGTATGTCGCTGACGGACCGACGCCATGATTGATTGGGGCGCCAGCTTGGGATGCATCTTGCGGGCCGAAAGACGCTAGCGGGCCGAGATCTTTAATGTTGATATTCGTCGCATCTTGACACCATGAGTGAATCGCTCACAGTGCAACCGCTTCACCTCGGAAAAGTGCAGATTTGCGTAGTAGGTGCCCCATGCGATGGCCGTCTCCGTGACTTTGGAACGTGACATAGCAGTCGTTCGATTCACTTGGCGCCAATTAGACTTGTCAGGTTCGGATTCTCTTGACGGCCAGGACAATCTGCGTGCATCTGGGGTGAACTGGACTTCAAGTTCAAGTTCACCTCTTCGATGTTTGGGCTGACTTTGAAGGAAGGTGGTCCTGCTGTTCAGGGCGGGGACGTTGATGGGAGCGTGCCAAGAGTTAGTTAGCGAGATACACTTGCCTGTGTACTATGAAACCTAGGCATGCCTGTAGGAACTTGGATGCAGGACGTTACCAAAGTCTTTTTTTAACGTCGCCGCTAAAGCTTTGGGTTACTGTAGGTTGGGCCAATAAGCAAAATCGGGGAGTGTTACAGCGACTTCCCGAGACTGACATAGACCAGAAGTGTGCACGACGCGATGTGATAACTCGAAACAATTGAGAAAAATATTAAGTACGTTGGTTCATGATAGACTCAACACTCAGAGGCGATGAGGATTTTCCTACGGTCCGTTTTTAACGATTTAACGGGCTGCTGCTGAAGTGCACCGTAGGAGGTGACTTTGTGGTGGCAGCACCTGCCCGCTCCATCACCTGCTTGCTGGGTACGTATTTTTCGCGTCACAGGCTTTAATTGAAGACACCAGAAAACGCGTCTCCCTGCCCATTTTAAGCTCAGCGACGCGACCTCCACTACCAATTGACATCGACCAGCCCTTTTTGCCACGGCCAGCTACTTCATCCTTTGAAGCCCCAGCATCAAGTCAATCAACTCTGCGCCGACAGATATCACTTGATCATGGCTTCACGACCAGAACTGAAGGTCCGTGCCTTGAAATATTCCCTTGGTATAGACGAGAAACCTGGCTGACATTTCCGTGCAACACACAGCTCGACGACGAGGGCGGCTTCATCCGCTTCTTCAAGTCGCTCCCGGATGTTGGCGACGACACAGTTCGTATCTTCGACCGCGGCGACTGGTACACAGCCCACGGCCAGGATGCCACCTTCATCGCAAAGACGGTAAGTGTTTCCTTCCAACTCGTCTCGAAGCTGCGCTCTCTCACACTCGCTCTCTTCAGGTCTACAAGACCACCTCCGTCATCCGGCAGCTCGGCCGAAACGATCACACCGGACTACCTTCCGTCACCATGACCATGACCGTCTTTAGACAGTTCCTCCGCGAAGCCCTCCTCAAGCTGGGCAAGAGAGTAGAGATCTGGCAGAGCGCCTCTGGTCGCATGAACTGGAAGTGCGTGAAGCAGGCCTCTCCCGGCAACCTGCAGGATGTCGAGGAAGATCTTGGGAGCCAAATCGATGCTGCCCCTATGATCCTCGCCGTCAAGATCTCGGCCAAAGCGTCCGAGGCCCGCAACGTCGGTGTCTGCTTCGCCGACGCCAGTGTCCGAGAGCTCGGTGTCAGCGAGTTCCTCGACAACGACCTATACTCCAACTTCGAGGCCCTCCTCATTCAGCTGGGTGTCCGTGAGTGCCTGGTGCAGTTCGACAAGAACGAAAAGGACAAGGACCCCGAGCTGGCCAAGCTGAAGAAGATCATCGATAACTGCGGCGTGGCGATTGCCGAGCGGCCGTCAGGAGACTTTGGCATTCGCGACATCGAGCAGGATCTCGCGCGTCTGCTCAAGGACGAGAGAGCCACCACTCTCCTGCCCCAAACAGACCTCAAGCTGGCCATGGGATCCGCCGCGTCCTTGATTAAGTACCTCGGCGTCCTCCAGGACCCCTCCAACTTTGGCCAGTACCAGCTCTACCAGCATGACCTGGCGCAATTCATGAAACTGGATGCTGCGGCTCTCAAGGCTCTTAACCTTATGCCCGGCCCGCGAGACGGCTCCAAGACCATGAGCATCTTCGGCGTGCTTAACCACTGCAAAACGCCTGTAGGCAGTCGACTGCTCGCCCAGTGGCTGAAGCAGCCTCTGATGAGCAAAGACGAGATCGAGAAACGTCAGCAGCTCGTGGAGGCCTTCTTCGTGGACACTGAACTCCGCCAGACCCTACAGGAGGAGCACCTTCGCGCCATTCCTGACTTGTACCGCCTTTCCAAGCGGTTCCAGCGTGGCAAGGCAAACTTAGAAGATGTTGTTCGAGCATACCAGGTCATCATCCGCCTCCCCGGCTTCATCGGCACGTTAGAGGGAGTCATGGATGAAGCATACCGCGATCCGCTTGACGAAGCGTACACCACCAAGCTTCGTGATCTCTCAGACAGCCTCGGCAAGCTACAGGACATGGTAGAACAGACGGTGGACCTCGACGCGCTCGATCGTCACGAGTACATCATCAAGGCCGACTTTGACAAGAGCCTCCGCATCATCCGCAAGAAGCTCGACCAACTCGACCAGGACATCCGTGCCGAATTCGTAGATGCGGCTGAGGACCTCGGCCAAGAGCCCGACAAGAAGATCTTCCTCGAGACGAACCACAAGGTGCACGGAGTGTGCATGCGTCTCACCCGACAAGAGGCCGGTTGCATCCGCAACAAGTCTGGCTACCAGGAGTGCTCGACGCAGAAGAACGGCGTCTACTTTACCACCAAGAAGATGCAAGCTTATCGCCGCGAGCATGACCAGCTGTCTCAGAACTACAACAGGACGCAGAGCAGCCTGGTCCATGAAGTCGTCCAAGTGGCCTCGTCCTACTGCCCCGTCATCGAGCGACTGGCCGGTGTGCTCGCTCACCTGGACGTCATCGTCTCCCTCGCCCACACCTCAGTCCATGCCCCTGAGCCCTATGTCCGGCCCAAGATTCACCCTCGCGGCGAAGGCCAGACGGTGCTCCGCGAAGCTCGTCACCCGTGCATGGAACTGCAGGACGACGTGCAGTTCATCACCAACGACATCGAGCTCACGCGTGACAAGTCCTCGTTTCTCATCATCACCGGCCCCAACATGGGCGGTAAATCTACATATATCCGTCAGACGGGTGTCGTTGCACTCTTGGCCCAGATTGGATGCTTTGTGCCTTGCGCCGAAGCCGAAGTCACCATCTTCGACTCCATCCTCGCACGAGTCGGCGCCAGTGACTCGCAGCTCAAGGGCGTGTCGACATTCATGGCCGAGATGCTCGAAACCGCCAACATCCTCAAGTCGGCAACGGCAGAGTCGCTCATTATCATTGACGAGCTCGGCCGCGGCACCTCCACGTACGACGGCTTCGGCCTGGCCTGGGCCATCTCGGAGCACATCGTCAAGGAGATTGGCTGCTTCGCAATGTTTGCGACGCACTTCCACGAGCTGACGGCCCTGGCGGACCAGTACCCGCAAGTACAAAACCTCCACGTCACGGCGCACATCAGCGGCACCAGCTCAGAAGACGCCGAGACTCAGAAGCGCGAGGTGACGCTACTGTACAAGGTGGCACCGGGCGTGTGCGATCAGAGCTTCGGCATCCACGTCGCCGAGCTGGTGCGCTTCCCAGACAAGGTAGTGCGCATGGCGAAGCGCAAGGCCGACGAGCTCGAGGACTTTACCACCAAGCACGAGGACCTCGCACTAAGCTACGGCAAGGAGGACGTCGAGCAGGGCAGCGCCATGCTCAAGCAGGTACTCCTGGAGTGGAAGGACAAGGTGCGACGCGGAGACATGAGCCAGGAGGAGCAGGTGGCCGCTCTCAAAGAGCTGGTCGGCGCCAATGCCGAGTTGCTGGCCAATCCATTTTTCCAGTCGGTTAAGGCCTTGTAGGATACAACTCTGAGCAGAGCGAGTGGCAGTGACAATTATAGCGAACGGAAAGATTTGCTGGAAAGGGATGGTCTTGGGCGTTTTGGAGGCTTCAGCTAAAGTCTGACAACGGAAATAATTATAAGGACGTGCATCCGACCAGGGAGTTGAATGAAACATTGTTGATACAGCCATCTAAGTTATCTAACTTATATACCCTGAGGGCATTGTGGACAAAAAATAAGCTTGATGAGTTTCGTTCCCTCTGTGCATAGCCATGCTGCGTGCATCTATCGGTTTGACAGGTCCATTCTCTCCAATCAAGCCACGTCTAGCTCACTAGAAAGGAGACTGAAAACAAAGATACTTTCTTTTTTAGCCTTGCTATCATGAAGAGGCCAGCAATTCGTCGGGGTTCAAAAGAGTTCGTTCGATTGCAAGCTCCAATGCAACTCTACTGCGGTACGATGCAAGTATGCACCTCTGCAATGCAGGCTGCGGGCCTCAATCTGAACCCGTTTGACCTGCCCTGCATGACTCACGCCGAATTGTAATTTCAACGAGATAGCTACCAACTTACCTATTCATACTATCCCGCAACCTCAACGCGTGAAGCCACGACTAAATCATTTTTCATTGTGCAACTGCTCCTTTCGCCTCAGCTCGCAACACACTCAGACAAAATACAACTCTCATGATGGCTGCCTCTCAACAAAAGCCCGCCGTAACCATTTGCGAAGCCAGCCTCGCAGACGTCCCAGCCATGGTCGCCGTCTACTTCGACGCCTTCCGCGACAGCCCACTCAACCGCCGCTGCTTCCCTGAGTCCCCGGAGTCCCGCGCGTACTGGACCAAGTGGATCGAGGGCTACATCGGCGTCCCAGACATTTATATGATGGTCGCGCTTGTCTCCCCGCCCGCGACGACTCCACCCGCCGGCATCGGCGCCGGCTCCGGTACCGATGCCGCCGCTCCCGCCTCCGACGCCGCCGAGTCCATCGTCGGCTGGGCCCGCTGGGTCCGTCGCTCCGGCAAAGCGCAGCCCGCTCCCGCCCTGACCACGGCCGCATATCCGCCGGGCGGCGAGGCCGCTCTCGCCTTGGACTTCTTCCAGACGGCACGCGACGCCTCGGAGCGTATCGTCGGCGGCCGCGACTACTGGTTTCTGAGCATGATCATGACGCGGCACGAGGCCCGCCGCCGCGGTGTCGGTGCCGCCCTGATGCGCTTCGGCGTGGAGCGCGCGGATGAGGACAGGTTAGTGGCTTATCTCAATGCGAGTCAGGATGGACGACCGCTCTATGAGCTGTTTGGGTTCAAGAGTATCGAGCACACTTGGTTTGACAAGCTGGGGGTGAACATGTTTCATATGCTGAGAGAACCGAAGGTCATCTACAGTTAGGAGTTCCAGTATTGGTTGGGCCACGGGCATCTATTTTATGCCATGAAGTGACAAAATTGCTAGCAAACCGTTCACTCTGTATGTATAAACTAGTTGAGCCTATAAAATGAGAGGAAAGAAGGAATAACAAGAGACTTCGCAACAACACACGAAAGCCACCAAAACTCTCTCCCAACGAACGCCCTTAGTCTTCGCTTCGTCATCATCAATCCATATCCCCATATTCTTCTCTATCCGTCCATCTAGAATTCTAAATCTACTTAGTTGTCTCTAGACCTCGGTAATGACACCCAAAATCATCCTCTATCGTGAAGCCAGGCCGTCGCCGGTCTTCCTCCACATTCCGTTGCGCTTCCATGTCCAGTTCTTGAGGAATGGTGGGTCCAGGCCAGTCTCAAAGGCCTCGTTTCGGGCCTCGATCTGGGCGTTGAGCAGAGCCTGGCGGGCGGCGCTGCCCCGGTTGCGGAGATGGGGCATCCAGTCAATGGCATCAATGGCTAAGCTGAAGCGGTCGGTCTGGTTGCGGATGGCCAGCTCAAGGGGCGTGTCGATGTTGCCTTTCTCCTTGTAACCTCGGACATGTAGGTTGCGGCTTCCGGGGCGCTTGTAGGTGAGGCGGTGCACCATCCACGGGTAGCTGTGGAAGTTGAAGACGACTGGCTTGTCGTCAGTGAACAGGCTAACCCACTCAGTGTCGGTCAGTCCATGAGGGTGGTCGCTGGGGTGGATCAGCTTGAAGAGATCCACGCAGTTGACGCAGCGGATCTTAAGCTCTGGGAAGTGCTCGAGTAGGAGATCAATGGCGGCGAGTGACTCGTGAGTGCTAACGTCACCGCAAGATGCCATGACCAGGTCCGGCTCCTCTCCTAGGTCAGTGCTGAACTGGGGCCAGATCCCAATGCCCTTGGTGCAGTGCTCGATGGCGGCATCCATGGAAAGGTACTGGAGATGTTCCTGCTTATCTGCGACAACAACGTTGACGTAGTTGGAAGAACGGAAGCAGTGGTCCATGACTAAAATGAGGTTAGAAAAGGACATAACATAGACTCAAACGGGGGTCTCTTACCAGAGAGCAAGCAGTTTCCGTCTGGGGGAAGATAGATTCGGACGACCTCGGGACTCTTGTTTGCTACGACATCGAGGAAACCAGGGTCCTGGTGAGTGAAGCCGTTGTGATCCTGTCGCCAAACGACGGCAGTCAACAGAATGTTGAGAGAGGCAATCTTGCTTCGCCACTCGACCTCGAGACACTTCTCGATCCACTTGCAGTGCTAGGGAAAATGTTAGCTGTGAATTGTTTGGCGGACGCATATTTCCTCACCTGGTTGACCATGGAGTCGATGACATGAATGAAAGGCTCGTAGCTGTTGAGCAGACCGTGTCGACCACTCAGAATGTAGCCCTCGAGCCAACCTTCGCAGTTGTGCTCAGAAAGCATCTCCATGACACGTCCAGCAGGGGCGAGGTTGCCGCCGTTGTCATCTTCTTCAAAGTACTCGCCCATCCAGACCTTCTTGCCGGCAGCATACACGCCGCCGAGTTTGTTAGACTCAGTCTCATCAGGCCCAAACAGTCGGAAATTGGTCTGATTGGCCGCAACAATGTCCTTGAGGAAAACGGCCATGTTGGTCATGCTGGCGTCATTGACGTTTCCAGGGCTTTCTACCTTGATGGCATAGTTTCTGAAGTCGGGCATCTTGAGCGGCTTCTTCAGCTGGCCGCCGTTTGCGACAGGGTTGGCGCTCATGCGGCGGATGCCCTCGGGGCACAGAGCTGTCAGGGCAGCAATTGGCTTGCCTTCTTCATCGAACAGGCGCTCTGGCTCGTAGCTGCGCATCCAATCCTCAAGAACCCTCAAATGAGCGGGGTTGGTCGCGGGGTCTGTGATGGGTACTTGATGCGCACGCCAGTATCCTTCGAGGTAATTGTTATCAACCTTTCGAGGGGCAGTCCAGCCCTTGGGGCTTCGAAGAATGACCATTGGCCACTTTGGACGGGTAGCCACGCCGGATTCACGAGCCTCCTTCTGATACTGTTTGATCTCAGTGACACACTGTTCAAGCGTGGCGGCCATCGCCTGATGCATAGACTCGATGTCGTCACCTTCAACAAAGTAGGGTTGCCAGCCGTAGCCGAGAAACAGGTTCTCGAGCTCCTTGTGCGAGATTCGGGCAAGAAGAGTCGGGTTGTTGATCTTGTAGCCGTTGAGGTGCAACACGGGCAAGACCGCACCGTCGACAATGGGGTTGAGGAACTTGTTGCTGTGCCACGCAGTTGCGAGGGGGCCAGTTTCGGCTTCACCATCACCAACCATGGTCACTGCAATCAAGTTGGGGTTATCGTACACGGCGCCAAAGGCATGCGAGACAGAGTAGCCCAGCTCACCACCCTCGTGAAGGGATCCTGGAGTTTCTGGGGTAGCATGGGAACCAATGCCGCCAGGGAACGAGAAACTCTTGAAGAACTTCTGGAGGCCTTCGATATCTTGGGACTTGTCAGGGTAGACTTCAGAGTAGACGCCCTCGAGATAAGACTGGGACAGGACGGCAGGAGCACCGTGGCCGGGGCCGGAGATGAAGAGGCTGTCGAGGTCATACTTCTTGATGAGACGGTTGAAGTGCATATAGGTGAAGATTTGACCGGGAGCTGAGCCAAAGTGACCGAGAAGGCGAAGCTTGAGATGCTCTGGCTTGAGAGGTTCACGGAGAAGGGGGTTCTCCTTGAGGTAGATCATGCCCAGAGACAAGTAGCAGCTGGCTTTAAAAAAGTCATTGTACTGCTCGATCTCTTCAGGCGAGAGCGGCTCGCCCTCGACAGTGGACCGGGCGATGCCGTAGGGCTGGATAGACTTGGCTTCAGCCATTGGTGGGGGGTTTTTGTGTGGAAAACAAGTTTGAGGTAATGTTAACTCCGAGGAGAGCTGAGGAGAAACCAAAGGAATGGAAGGGAGTCTGAGAGATAGGCGTTGGGGTGCTTCTTATACAAGAGGCGATGGGGATGAGCTGCCAAGCGCAGAGAGAGCGACTTACACAAGCGAGACGAGGCACGCAAGAGCGGCTTGACTCGCTGGCCTCCCTGGACCCATTGGACACTCAAGGCACCTTGGGGTGCGGTGAGGCAAGTCCCAGGCTTGCCGCAGGTTTACGAGCAGCATGGCACCGAGAGCGAGGCCGTGGGATCAGATCAGATCAGGGTGGACAGAAAGGCTAACTAGCATGAGCCGCCAAGGGCGTGGACGTAATCGTTGATGTGCATGGGCGCCGAAAAGGTTGCTCGCTGAGTTCGGTGTAACCAAGCCCAGGGAGTGCTAGAGTAGTGGAGGGTGGCGTGCGTGGGGGGTTAACCAAAGAATCCCAAGCCCATGGAAGAAGTCAAGACCAGGAAGACGGGCCGGGACAGCCAGCAAAGTCGTCATGGCATTTTGCTGGCGGCCATGGCGCTGGCGTCAAATCAGTCAACAAGTCAGTCAACCCAAGCTCTGAGGGCCGAATAGGAGCGGGTTGGTGGCCAGGCGGGCGCGATTCTGGACCCGGCGTGGGTGATGACGGCGACGGCGAAAGGTGGTCTGATCATGAAAGAGGTCGTCGAGCGGCCGGATGCGGATGGGGCCGTTTGACGCCAATGAGGATGGCCCCACTCCCACTGCCCATTGCATACTGCCTTTGGAGCAATTCTGGATGGATGAGTGGTCCTCGTAACGACGCAAGCGCCCGAGAGGCCGATGGGCTCGGGTACTAGGAGGGATGGATGGAGAGATGGAGGGGCCCCCGACTGGAAAGCGGCGAGAGCCCTGAGGAGGGTCGAAGGGGCTGCATACTTGACGCAGCGCATGTCCGTGGTAACGTGTCTGGTTGGGTGAGTTGCAACTCGGCGTGGCATGTTGCGCAGTCGGGCCTTATTCGTCGACGTCGGGCGGTTGTTCTTGATGCTGGTGGGAGATTGGAGAGAGAGAGAGAAGAGTCGACAATTTTCGTCGCCAATGCAGCCGACGGGATACCTTCCAGATTGTTTTACTTGCTTACTTGCCTCGTACCTTCCTCCTCCAAAGTACCTACCAACCTGGTACTTGCTCATTTCACAGGGGAGTCTGACATTCCATGTTATAGCAGGCATGTCCAGGACTCCAGGTACTGTACTAAGCGGGTACCTGCCAATTGTGCCTTATTAAGCGCTGCGCGGATGGCAATTGCCTCCCGTCAACGTATACCACAGTACCGCCTTCTCTCAGATTCCAAGCATCCATATTCGCAAACTGGGAGTCTGGGAAGGCACGCGGTGGCGGCCGGTCGCCGGGGCCTAAAAGCCACTTCAGTGGGGTGAGGGGGCGGATACCCGCCTGCGGATTGCCGGCTGCTAGTGCCGGCGGTACTTGCAGTCAGTCAAGAAAGTACACGGACTCCCCGCAGCCGGGTCGCTACATAAACGGGTACCGCACTATCCAAACAGCTCCCTTCGTCGGGTACCAGTCATCCAACTAGCCCCGGCCATCAGCGATCCCAACATCTGATGCCGAACTGCTCATGATATTCCCAGTCTTCCGCCCTAGCTACTATCCCCGCTAGTTTCCCATTCCACATCACAGCTTCCAAGCTTGCAAACCCGGTTTTCCTCAACCTTCATGCAACTTCCGCAGGAGTCATCTCGATCGCGCCAGCTTGTCTCAGCCCATTGCCACTGCTACGGCTAATCCTAGTCTGCAGCATCAAGGGGTGGCACTTCCAATGTCCTGGTCCCCTCGCCTTCTCTGTCGAGCCTCACCCTATCCAACTATCTGGGTGGCCTGAAGAGGCTGACCGACCGCCTGGAAAGCTTCTGATTTTGATAACAGATTTCCTTTTCCTCCATTCCTCACCCAGGTTGGATGCCATGGATCAATCACCCACTGCTTGTCTCTGGAGCGGTCAACAGCACGAGTAGTACTACGCAATCTCGGTTCTTACGAAACATGAAAACCACATACCTTGAGTATCCTCCACTACCTGCTCTGTGGATACTTGAAATGTCCTGTTGGTTCAAAAACGAAACCATCTTGTATGCGTATGCGTTTGCAGCAGTGTGGCTAGTGACGAGACCTAGGCACGCTTGTCCCTGTTGGCCCCATTAGCCAGGGTCCTAAGACGGCATGCAGATAGATGCAGCCAGTCCCCAATGCAGACTGCCACTATCTCTCGTTTGAATCAGTGCTGACTTTATCCGTTCACCCTCTCTCCTCTCGCCGATCTTGTCAGTTGTCACAGCAGTTTTGTCCTGCCAGGTTGCGTCATGCTGCCGGGAGGTTACAGCTTCCTCTTGAGGCAACCCCCGTCGGCGAAGCGACAAGCATGGTTTTCAACTTTCCCATGGGGAGACACATGGATAAATGAATTGACCGTCAACCCGTGGCTCTGGTATTCCGCCCCAGTCCCCCCCCAGTCGAGTCGTGAGGGGCACACGCACCCCTCCTTACCCTCCCAGGACACAACGGAGGGGGACTTGACACTTTCGCCCACGTTATCATCTGTCAAAGGCGCATAGAAAGATCCAATCTCCTACTAGTACCATGATGGCAGTTTTCTTGGGTGTCCAACTCGCAGCGGAAGCACACCATGCCGCGCCAGGGCCTTTCAATCTCGATGATAACGACCCTTTAGACTCACCGGCTGCAGCGGAACCCCGCGACCGTTGGAATGCCGATCAAGATGAATTTAATGCCTCTAACGAGAATCCTCCTCAGTAGCTGGCTCAGCAGTGACCAACCCCGAGCCTCTGAGCCCCTGCACGCTGTCGAAGCGAGTTGCCACCAAGGCAAACTATGTAGTTAGTTGCGACGGAAGCGGAAGCATGGGCCTCAGGCTTTAGTTGTGACAGCAAAGACGGAATCGTCCCGGCCGGATTGTCGATACGCACGTACCGGCGGAGTGTAGGCACGGACGTTATAGTCAAGAGCCACACTGCAATCTGCGCGGGGAAGCTTTCAAAAGGACGGGAGCTTAGATGATTGATGTGTGTCGTCCTAACAATGCCCCACATACCGACAGCCATGTATGGTGTATGATAGGTACTGTACTGTCGAGGTCTCGAGAAGCATGATCCAACACGAGCGAGACACGTTGTCTTGGATGGGGGCTGTCTTGGCTATTTATGTTTCTGTGATGTCAGTTGTGCCCAGAGAGCTACCCCAGCATCCGTGGATCTCACCCTACCCTCGACCATGTTGCAAGATCTCCGACGCCTCTAGCTTGGACCCTTATAACAAGTAAATGTACTTCCATCCATCCGAAGATAGGTAGCTATCAGTCCAGACGTCGTCGCAATGTCGACCTTGGGTTGGAGACACTTGTAGCTTAGATAGATGGCCATCTCTCGGGATATGCGGCACAACACCCTGATGGCCGCATTACAAGCCGCGTCAGAACACAGCTCTTGGATCGCCTGAAGCCTGAAAGGATCGCCTGACCAACTGCCGTTGTTTCCATTGAGCTCGTCGCGGACCTCTAGCACATGCCCACGAGATTATCTCTGAAACATCGACGCAGTTATTCGGGTGACCTGACGTAAGGGAACCCCGCCGCAACGGACCGGCACTTATACCTTAAGCTTTCCACGCCAATCTCCCCGCTCGGCAAACTCTCCTTGCTTCCCTTCTTCTCTCTTCTCTCTTTCTCTCGCAAGCCTCACTCTGAGAAAACATCGCCAAAACAATCCAATACAAGAAGGGTGTAAAGCATGAGCCAGTCATCTTCGGATCCGCGGGGCGTCGTCACACATCGCCCCGAGACGCCCAAGCCGGACCCGCCCATCCCGAATGAGCCGGACACGGGTGAGGGGGACGGCATCAAGGACTACTAGTCCTGAGAGAAATGGGGTGAGAAATACCACCCGGTGCGGTGGCTTCGGTATGTCGGCGAGCAACCTGGCCCCGTTGAATTGGCTAAAGTGAATGACGGATGAACAGTGCGACGCTCGCTGCATGTCGCAACGATAAGAAAATGTGATGATGCCATGCGATGGGAAGTTATCGCCGGATGGTAGATTGTACGATGAGAAACGGTACGGATCCCGCTATGCCCGCTATGTCGCTATGCCTCTATGTGTTTATGCCGCCGTGATTTTTCTTCTTCTTTTTTTTTCGCATTTCCTTTCCACGACAAATGATGTTGCTTCTTTATCTGCAGGGTGTTTTGTAACCAGGTCCTTGGCCATGATGGTACGGTTTTTGCATGGTGTCCAACACACAGAAGAAAGGCCGCTCGCGACTTCGCAAATTTGTCATTTGGCCCACACACGAGACACGAATCTCTTTATTTCCCAGCTGATAAATTGAGCTTATTATGTATCACCAATTGCCTCCAATAGTGCTTTTAGAATTGACAAGAATTGTGACCATTGGGTTCAAGATACGGCCCCGCCGAAGTGCTCGTTTCGCCCCTCATTGGCCACCATCACGACGTCATTCTTCGACGACTAACTTCTTCTTCAAACTTGGCCTATTTCTCGACTCAATACTATTGATAATTCACACGAAAATCTGTTTCCAAGTGTATGAACGACTTCGACACTTCCTCCGGTATTTCCCAAGTCAATTTCGAGTCCCTCGTCAACTGTCGTCGCCTATAATTGCCCCTCACCTAGGCTTATCTACACGCAATAATTGCAATGAGCGACCCAATGTCACAACCAAGCCATGAGTCCAATCCCCTAGGCTCACTACCCCCAGAAGCCGTCGCGTTTGCAGGCCGGATGTACGATTCAGCCCGTGCAGGTGACCTACCCATCTTCCAGCAGGCTCTCTCGGCTGGGCTGCCTCCGAACTTGACAAATGAGAAGGGTGACACGCTTGTAGGGAACCCGGGCATGAGAAGAAAGTGAAATCAAAATCGGTTGCTGACTATTAAATTTGCCGGGTTAGCTTATGCTTGCCGCCTACCATGGCCATGCTGAACTCGTCAACCTTCTTATTCAACATGGTGCAGACCCAAATCGACTAAACGATCGAGGCCAGAGCCCTCTCGCTGGTGCAGTATTTAAAAAGGAGGAGGCTGTCATCGAGGTAATTCCTACTTATCTGCCAACTAATACCACTGAACTAATCTCCATAACCAGGCGCTGCTCGATGGTGGTGCCGACCCAGACTATGGCCAACCAAGCGCGATGCAGTGTGTAGAAATGTTCAACCAAGAGGAGACATGGAAGGCCAAGTTCGAAGATGCGCCGGGAAAGGGAAAAGGAGGACCGCCTTCTCCAAAGCAATTTTCCTAGGAGTTGATCGTTTTGCAGGAGTCTTAAGTGACAAATGGAGTCCGTCGTCGCTTTAATGTTGCAATTGGCTGGAGGCGCATAGGGGAAACAGCGTCATGTTGAAATGTTTCCCTGGAATAGGTATGGAAGGAGCAACGACGAATCAAATTAATTTCTTTCATCGTCTCAGTGCCATTTTATCTCCTAGTGGCGTCTTTCCTACTCGCTTGCTGCCTACGGCCAAATACCCTGAGGAGCCAACAAAGCTTTTTCATCCATCACACAAACACCACACACCACGGTTCCCAGACACGGCTCCGAGCTCTAGCAGGGAAATTTACTTGTTGGTCAAGCCAGTTTAAGGCAGGGAAGCCCTCAGTGAATAAACTCGTGGAATTCCACGGTGCCCTGCCGACTGTTTGTCCTCCTTAGGCGTCAACTTCCCCTCAGCCGACAGTCGCAGGTCCTTAACCCGCAGAGGAGCGGCGGTCTGTCCCAACTCCGACGACGACTCTCTTAGAGTTCTTCAGCCTCGTTCTTTTTTTATTATTCTTTTTCCATACCTGCAGTACAAAAACTCTACATGTCTACGTCCATCCGGGTCGACAGCGAGAGTCTAATAAAGCCCAGGTAATTATTGGCACCAACTCTTGTGCTTTTCCTCCCATCGGTCCACCTCGGGCAGTCTTGTCGTGGTCCTTCCTTTTCGCCATTTTGGTAGCATTTCTTTTCTGTATACCTAGAAATCTGCATGGTTTTTATTTCCTCACTGCTTCACATTTCAGCCCACGTCGCATATGCGTGTACAACCCCAGGTTCGTATAAGGTACAGTGAATCACTGCTCCAGCCTCTCATATACACCTCGGGTGTTCGACCTTGGCCTCCAAAGTTCGCTTCCTTCTCTTCAATTCCTACAATCACACAAGCGTACCTACCTCATGCGTCATGGGTGCTCTTGATAATATCGCAGTTCGGGCTCTATCCCAGCTTCCTGAAGCCGGAGGATCGGTCCCGCTGTTAACCGGCGAGACGACGAACCCAAACTCTTCAACTGTGCATCCGTCGTACACTCCGTATTCACCAAACTTCCGAGGCGCAGTCGTTTGGAACGCAAAACATCAGCCCAACTCCAACTCCCCTGAGCCCATTGAGATAGGAAGCCCTGCGTATCAGCCGAAACATAATTACAACGACATCCCGAGTGCCACTTGCCCCGTCAGCGCGGAATCGGATTCAACTTCGACCTTCCAAATACCCAGGATGCCCTACAGGCCCTCGATGCTCGTCGCGTTTCTGGATGCCCACTTTCCTAGGCGCAGTGATGCCTGCGGCGAAATGCTGGATCTCGGTGCCCTTACTAGCTGCCATCTCAGAGCACTGCACGACATCTTTCGGGCGGACTCAAACCCTGCCGATCCAGAACTTCGCGTCATTGCCGTTCTCGAGGCCAACATCCACGAGTGGGCTACGTCTAGACAAGAGGTCACCGAGCTTACCAAGCTCCGATTCCTCGAGTTCAAGCTGAGGCTGAGGCTAATCGACTTGGGCTACAACTTCGAAGCGCCTCCAATCATTTTTTAGTCTTGTGGTTGCGGAAAGAAACAAAAGCTTAAGCTTTTTTCGATCGCTCTTTTTGTCTTTCTTCTTCACATTGACTTTCGGGCCGGCGTTGGTGGGAATACTATATTGGAGAATGCATTAGGGATCATAGTAGGCGGACACCCTGAGCTTGTTGCAGTTTTGGCAGAACTGAGTCGCCGGGATGGGAATACCGAGTGCAATTTTTAAATACTCACCAAAGCCTGGGCGGCACTTGGGAGCCTTTTTTTTGGCTTTTGGCTTTTGGCTTTTGGTGCAGGTTTTGCTCTTACAGCTTGAATCGACAGTCATGGATCCTCATCATCCTTTTCAAGTCTTTACGCTTTGCTTTCACTGGGCGGGATCTCCACAATGATGAGCGTTCTTCGAGATTTGTCATAGCCAGAAAATCCTCTTCTATTTTCGGAGAGAAATATTGCGACCTTTCCTCGCCATCCTATCCGTGTATGAGAAATACATTCGAGACAGCAGCTGTTGCTGGAAAAGGCCTGACAAAATGGCGGAGATGTGCACTGAAATCATCAAGGATGATAGTAATTGCATCCAGTCTACTATAGTGGACAGCCTGGATCCCTGAATATTATATGGATGGTAGTTTCTCTTGAGTTTTGCGAATGGACTCCCTGTCCTTCGTTTTGATTGAATATTGACACGCATGTACTATGTAGGAGGCACATGTGTGCTAAGGGGACGCACATATTAACACGGTGAAAGCGCTAGTGGCGAGCGGATAGATATCGGCGCTGGACACGGACTTGACGAATCCGTCCAATGATTTTCCACATGTAGAAAAATGAGAAATGGGAGGTAGACTTGCATTTTACAAGATGAGCGTCTTGATGAACACAGAGTATTTTGAGCACAGATAAATATAAGAAATTGCTGTAGTCTTGACCGTCTCATAATCAGATGCTGTCCTGAATGTGCACAAACTTACGACCCCTGACCGACACCTCAGAAACTGCCCGTTGTTGAAAGGAGGGGAGCTGGTCCGTGCGCGCGCTGGGGCAAGGAACATGATGAGGAAAGAAGGCTGCCACATTTTTTTGGAAGCTTCGACGCAGCTCTCCCACTTCGCCCGACGACAACCCGTTTCTTCACCCCTCCAACGTCGGAACAAATCGAATATTTGCAGCATCACCAGAGACTGACTGGCCGACCGAGAAATCCACCGCTGCACCTGCCACAATCATGTCGTTCGGAGGCCAAACGCCGACGATTATCGTCCTCAAGGAAGGTCCGTTTTACCCCACCGCCCACCCGCCTGGTGGATGATGAATCCAGGGGAAAATGAAGAAAGGCAAAGAGGATATAGAAGACGCTGCCACGATATGCAATAATAATTTGGGTTGACTAACACGACTGCTTTCCCTTTATAGGCACCGATACTTCCCAGGGCAAGGGTCAGATCGTCACCAACATCAACGCCTGTCTCGCAGTGCAGGCCACCATCAAGTCCACTCTCGGTCCCTATGGCGGCGACCTGTTGATGGTCGACGAGAATGGCAGGCAAACCATTACCAACGATGGTGCCACCGTCATGAAGGTTCGCATATGAACATCGATATACGCCGCCATTCTACTCCCATGGCAGCGCCCCACCGTTCAAGACTGACCAGACTAGCTCCTCGACATCGTCCACCCCGCAGCCCGAATCCTCGTCGACATCGCCCGATCGCAAGACGCCGAAGTCGGTGATGGAACCACCTCCGTCGTCGTTCTCGCCGGCGAGATCCTCAAGGAGGTCAAGGAGCACGTCGAGCAGGGCGTCAGCTCCCAGGTTATTATCAAGGGCCTACGAAGAGCTTCCCAGATGGCCGTCAACAAGATCAAGGAGATTGCCGTCAGCACCGACGAGGGCAACCGCCGCGAGACCCTTTCTAAGCTGGCTTCTACCGCCATGACCAGCAAGCTGATTAAGCGAAATACCCCCTTCTTCACCAAGAGTGCGTATGCTTTAAGTGCAGGACGATCTCAGGCTAACAGATGATATAGTGGTGGTCGATGCCGTGCTGTCACTCGACCAGGACGACCTCGACGAGAAGCTGATTGGTATCAAGAAAATCCCCGGTGGTTCCCTCACCGACTCCCTCTTCATCAACGGAGTCGCCTTCAAGAAGACCTTTTCCTACGCTGGTTTCGAGCAACAACCAAAGTCCTTCGAGAAGCCCAAGATTGTGTGCCTGAACGTCGAGCTAGAGTTGAAGGCTGAGAAGGATAACGCCGAGGTTCGTGTGGAGCAGGTCTCGGAATACCAGGCCATCGTCGACGCCGAGTGGCAGATTATTTTCAAGAAGCTTGAGGCGATCCACGAGACAGGTGCGAAGGTTGTGCTGAGCAAGTTGCCAATTGGTGATCTGGCTACCCAGTACTTTGCCGACCGAGACATTTTCTGTGCCGGCCGTGTGACGACCGAGGATATGGAGCGCGTCGTTCAAGCCACCGGGGCCGTAATTCAGTCTACTTGCTCCGATATCCTGCCCGAACACTTGGGTACCTGCGGTACCTTCGATGAGCGCCAGATTGGAGGAGAGCGCTTCAACTTCTTCGAGGACTGCCCTGAGGCCAAGACTTGCACTTTGGTCCTCCGTGGTGGTGCCGAGCAGTTCATTGCCGAAGTTGAGCGATCCCTACACGATGCCATCATGATTGTCAAGCGTGCGATCCGAAACCACCTCATCGTCGGTGGTGGCGGTGCTGTGGAGATGGAGATCTCGGCCTACCTGCACCGCTTCGCCGACAAGAACATCCCCCACAAGCAACAAGCCATCATCAAGGCCTTTGCCAAGGCGCTCGAGATCATCCCCCGCCAGCTATGCGACAACGCCGGCTTCGACGCCACCGATATCCTCAATAAGCTGCGTGTGGAGCACCGCAAGGGTTTCACGTGGGCCGGTGTCGACTTCCAGAACGAGGGAGTTACTGATATGATGGAGCGCTTCGTATGGGAGCCCGCTCTCATCAAGATCAACGCCATTCAGGCCGCTACCGAGGCCAGCTGCTTGATCCTCGGCGTCGACGAGACCATTCGCAACGAGGAGAGCCAGAAGCCCCAGGCTCCTGGTCAACTCCCGCCGGGCGCCGCTCAGCGGGCGCTCAGGGGACGAGGACGGGGTATGCCCCGGAGGTAAAGGGAAAACAAACGAGTTCGGCAAACAAGAAGTGTGAAGCCCAAGATGAATAAAGGGACCCGTTGTCACGGGTGGGAGTTTGGAGGAATCTGTATGATACCTAGACTTACCTGACCTCTAGAAAAAACTTGAATGACCTCCATCTTTTTTGAACATGGCAAAGGCAAGCATTCAATGATGTTGTGAGTTAAGTACCAAAAAGCGGGTTGACTCGGAATTTGTTGTTGTCAAATTATGTTGAAAGAAGCTCATGCTCATCGGAAAAGTATGCTATCAAACCCAATGCCCCGCTTCGCTACAATGCTCGACCAGGAACCTCAACGCTCGTCCAAGAAACATCAATACACATGCCACGAACTGAAGCTCACATGGCCCAGTCCTCCATATCCAGTTTCTAGCTTCGTTGCGTGTCCATCCCGCCCATAACCACCATGCCGTCCACATCATCGTCCTCATCCTGCTGCTTTATGAGCATGTCCAGGTCGTGGTCCATGGCGTCGGGCTCACCCGGGACCACGTCCTCCTCAGTGGCGTTGAGCAGGGCCTGGAAGTCCGCGGAGGAGTGGTACTGGTCAAAGGGTGAGAGGTCGTGCGGCGAAGATTGGTTGATGATTTGCGGGTCGATAGGCTGGTAGACGGATTCGGGCTCGTGGTGGACGCCGGGATGGTCTTGGAGTAGGAGACTAAAGTGAGGGTGGTGATGGTCTTGATCTTGGTCTTGGTCTTGTTGAGGTGGTTGCGTTTGGTCGTGATGCGTGTGGAATGTCTGGTCGATGGATGTGTTTTGGATCGTTGGTGAGGGCGGTATGAGGGAGATGTCGGCGGGATTTGCAAAGGGACTGGGATTGGGGCTTTGTGCCGAGTTATGTTGCGACAGCGTCGTCATGATATTGTTGTTGTTGTTGTCTTGTAACGCCAACACTCCATCCGCTGCTACTCCAGCAGAGGGCGATCGGGAGTCTTGGGTTTCATTTCCTCCTTCTCCTCCTCCTCTGCTTGGTGTGTCACTCCCAATGCTGCCCCTGTTGTTGTTGTCATTGCTGTTGCAGCTGGCATTGGCCGCAGCCGCAGCCGCAGCAGCCTTCCTCGCACCGCCTAAGTTGGGCGTCTTGCCCAACTCCTTGCACTCGACGCAGCTGCGGATGACGTCGCTAACCGTCTCCTTGATACGGCTCCAGTGGTACTTTTCGGCAATGGTGGCCGTCGTCTTGTTGATGCCGCCGTGATGCAGGACGTGAACGCCCCGGGCGATCTTGAACTGGCGGGCCGGGTCCGATATAACCTCCTTGTCCTTGAGCATGAGCTTGTCGCCTTCGGTAAGCTTATAGTGCGTCGCCGCGCTGCGGAGCCTGCTTTTCTCAGCGCGGTCAGCGCCGTTCGGGTACTCGCCGTACTTGAGGTAGAACTTGATCTTGTCGAAACGCTCTTCACTCACGAGTTCGTCGCTTTCGCGCGGCGCCAGGTCGCGCCCGTAGATGATGGCGTCGATGAGCTGGCCCGGGTAGCTCTTGAGATTGCCGCAGCCCTTGACGCGGCCGATGCGCTTGAACCCGAGGGCGTCCCAGATGCGGCACGACGCCACATTGGTCTCGTACACGAGGTTGAAGACGCTGTACGAGTAGCCCAGGCGCGGCGCCCAGTCGAGGTAGGCCTCACCCATCAGGCGGCCTACGCCACGACCACGCGAGGCATTGGTGACGATGAAGCCGGCGTTGCAGACGTGGCTGCTGCGGCCCGGGTAGTTGGGCTTGATGTAGAAGCTGCCCAGGCACTGCTTGGACCAGTCTTTTCCCTCGACAACGTCCTCGGGGCGCTCGATGTCGCCGAGGAGCATGACGGCGCCGAAGTTCTGGAACCAGTAAGCGGCAAAGTTGTCAGCTGGGAAGGGCTCCGTCATGGGGTAGCTGTCGCCGCCCTCGATCTCCTTGTTGAGCTGGTCGCAGAGATAGGCCAGCAGTGACGGTGGTACATCGTGGCGCGACGCAAAGGGAACAATGGTGGCCACCGTCTGCCGGTCCCGGAGTGTGACCTGCTTCGGCACAATGTCCGCCGGGAATCCGGGGTTGTTCGGGTCCGGGTACGGAGGTTCGCCCGACACTCGGTAGATAGTGGGGCTCGCCGGATCGTCCAGGATGGCAGGCATCGTTGCTGTCGACTGCTCGACGAATACTAGACGGGAAGAACCTAACAACCTAACACTGCCTGTCCAGGCATGTCGAGTTAGTGAATTATGTCACATCATTTTAATTCCTTTTTCTTTTCCTTTGTCGTTGGTCCCTCCCATCTCATCTGGTTGCCTCAATTCAGCCAGCAGCTTTTCGCCCAGAGCACATGCCAGGCAGGAAGGGCATGGGCTTCTACAGAGACCGCCACCAGACATACGTCATGGGACGAGGGGTATTGACGTAGGCAGACTAGAATTGAAGGGGAAACCCCCCAAAGGAATGGACAAGCCACAGATGAACAGGACGAACGAGCATACCGGAAAATAAAGAGGAACTGTCGTCAAGCCACGGGCGACCAACGGTGCAGACAAGCCAAACTGGCTAGGTAGCTAAGGTATTTATCCGGGTCCTCTATATGGCCCAATCGACGTCCGACCTAAAGCCTCTTGCGTGTGCCTGTGGGCTTGTGGGCTGCGGCGACTGGCAACCGGTGAGTGTGTGCTGTCGTGACCGGTGTGCTTGAGTGCTGCGTGCTGCTGCGTGATGACGGGGGATGGGCTGTGATGGAAAGTATGCCTGTGCTGAAATGTTCAGTCATGAGCAGTTGGGACTGGGTGAGGGGAAATGCCCAGGGCTACCTAGGTTGCCGCTTTCGGCTTGTACGTACTCTGCGTCACCCGCCTTACATAAGAGAACCTTGGTAGACATTGCCCGCTAGAGGCAACTGATAACTTAGGTAGCTACGGTAATGGTACGAACAAATCACACGCCGGGTAAAATTTCCCTCAAGGAGCAGCACCTAACTTAGCTAGGTACGTTAAAACTCCCTCTACTTAAACATGGCTTCATTAATTATAGAGCGAGACAGAAGAGCTTGTATGAGACCCTGCAGAGTAGCAGCGTACCCAGTAGGAGAGGGGTCATATCTTTGATTGTAGTTATCTTATCACCGATATGCCTATCTAGGTTGTCAATGAACCCCCCCCTGTCATACCAAATCTGCCACTGTAGGGCTGAAAGCGGTGAGTCAGTTGACGAAAAGAGCTAGGCAGCTGGCAGAAACGTGGGATGTCAAGGATATGTGCACCAATTTATGCATTGACAATTCACTTCCTCCGTCATCGAACTCGTCTGGCGATCAGGATCTAAAATATGGGTGGATGGTACCAAGTCTCGTGTGTTAAATTGGAAATAATTAGGGGCCACACTGATTTTGAATTTAATCTGTTTATGACTCTTCCTAGATACCCGGAACCCATACTCCCACCGCCCAATCCAATTTTGTTGAAGGATCTTATACCACAAACACACCCCTTGAAAACCAAAGATATGAAACAACTAGTTATTGCGCCTTGATGAAATGCATGCTTGTTGAACGTTTCGCCGTTTGCCTCATCCATGTTAAATGCCGCCGCTTTGCTTTAATATTTTGGGACACCCCTTTTGATGAAAATGGGTTGCCCTGCCTCTTGACCTGCTTTGCCAATCAATCGTGTTGAAGAACTTGAATTGCCTCTCGACAAGACAGTTTTAGAAGGTTTGATCGGCAATTTAGATGCCTGCATCCAGGCGCCAGCCCTCAACGGGGAGAGGAAAGCCGTTGCACCAGGCGGCAATCTCTGTGCGGAGCTCATTGATCTTCTCAATCTCGCCACTGGCAACCTTGGTCTTGAAATCCTTGAGCCTGTTGGCCTCCTTGGGGAGGGCATCTTGAACCTCCCTGGCGATCTTGATTGCCTGGTCAATGTACTTGCCGACGCGCTCGAACTCCTTCTCTCCGAAGCCACGCGAGGTCATGGCGGGTGTACCAATGCGGATACCGTAAGGGGTGAGGGCGCTCTTGTCGCCAGGGATGGCGTTCTTGTTGCAAGCGATGTTGATCTGCTCGAGAACGGCCTCAATACGGGCACCGTCCAGGTTGTGCTGGCGGAGGTCGACAAGAACCATGTGGCTGTCAGTGCCGTCGGAGACGAGCTTGTGACCGAGGGTCTTGAAGGTGTTCTCCAGAGTCTTGGCGTTGGAGACGACCTTCTCCTGGTAGGCCTTGAAGTCGGGGCTGGCAGCCTGCTTCAGGGCAACGGCCAGGGCAGTGATGGTGTGGTTGTGGGGACCGCCCTGGTGGCCGGGGAAGACGGAGAAGTTGATGGGGTTCTCGAGATCATAGAGAGTCTCGGCACCAGTCTTGGGGTTGACGGAGCGGACGCCCTTGCGGAAGAAGATCATAGCTCCACGGGGACCACGAAGAGACTTGTGGGTGGTGGTGGTGACAATATCGGCGTGGAGGAAGGGGGAGGGGATGACCTCAGCGGCGATGAGGCCGGAGATGTGGGCCATGTCGACAACGAGGTAGGCACCGACGGAGTCGGCAATCTTGCGCATGCGAGCGTAGTCGATGAGACGGCAGTAGGCCGATGTGCCAGCAACGAGGACCTTAGGGCGGTAAAGCTGGGCGTTCTTCTCGAGGGTGTCATAGTCAATGATTCCGGTGTCGAGGTCCACACGGTAGGGCATAGTCTCGAAGTAGGTAGAGACGGCAGAGATCCTTGAGTGATGGTTAGCATCCTGGTTCGAGGCCGTTGTGTGCAAAACACGAGATTTGGTAATGGTGTGACTCACTTTCGCTGGGGGGTCTGGTAACCGTGGCTCAGATGGCCACCGTGGGGAAGGTCAAGACCCATGAGGCGGCCGTGAGGGGGCATGATAGCCTGGTAGACCTGGAGGTTGGCAGGGCTACCGGAGAGGCACTGGACGTTGACACCCCACTTCTCGGAGTCGACGTGGAAGGCCTCGAGGGCACGGCGCTGGCAGAGCAGCTCGATCTGGTCGATGTGCTGGTTGCCACCATAGTAACGGGCGCCGGGGTAACCCTCCGAGTACTTGTTGGACATGGGGGAACCAAGAGCGTCGAAAACGGCGCGGGAGGTGATGTTCTCGGAGGCAATGAGAACAATGGACTCGCGCTGGCGCTTGATCTCATCCTTCTATTGGGGGCGTTAGCAAATGAGTCTTAGTGGCTCAGGGGAGGTACGGAGCAATGCAGAGAGGACAGACGTACCATGATGGAGGCGACCTCGGGGTCGGAGTCGAGAAGAGACTTCTCAAGCATCTAAAGTGGGAGTCAGTCAACAATGTCATTTTTTGGAAAGTATGACTCCATTGCAGCATGACGAGATGCGACTGGGGAGCTCGAATGTGGCGGGGTCAACGAACCTCCTTGTGCGACTCAGAGAGCGCATACTCGGCATTGGTAGGGGCCATTGTGTCTGATCAATTGAAGAAGCTGTGAAGCTGCAAAGATGAAAGCAATGAGGAGGATTGGATGGAGAAGAAGAGGGAGGGAGAGAAAAGGTGGGAAGATTCGGGTGGTTGATGTAAAAAAATTTCCCTGGGCTTCGGCAGCTTCGATTGGGTCGTCTCAGTTGGTGGCCCTGGCCTCCGAGTCGCGGACGCACTTGCAAACTCGAACGCGAGGGCGGCGGGGTAACTGGAAGGTGGTGCGGGGTCATTTTCAACCATCAAACACAACCACCACGCCAGACTATTCCATCGAGTCGGCAAGAGTCTCCAACTTTCCGGTCACGTGTGGGTCCTCGCAGACGGGGACAGAAAGTTCCGGCCGGCTTCATGCCTGAGGCAAACGCCCGTTCGGACCCGCCACGCCGGTCCGTCGGGCAATGATGAAATCGCTCACCTGACCGGGGTTTTCACTGAGTCACCCACTCACTAAGAACACTGCAATCGATACAGCAGAACTAACACTATTCCCATGATCGATGGGATTCTAATCTACTTAAATCATAATCATAACCTCGTTAAACATTGCGCTCTAATTCACCCCATACGATTGTTCCACAGCAGTCACGTGTCTGACACTCTTTTTCCAGGATGGAGGGTCCGAACCCAATTTCTCAACGCTCGAACAGCGTTAAAGAAGCTGTTGGGGGACCTTGATGGCGCACAGCCAGAGGGGGGCCAAAGTACAACACTTTGACGAAAACCCAACAGTAAATCAATATTATAACAAATCCAATACCCAAGCTCAGGTTCGAATTGGATAGTTTGAGAAAGCCGGAACCATATACAGTTCTGGGGTGATCCAACGTGTGCTGCAAGGTGCGTGTAATGCACATTGAAGAACAACGGTGGAAAACAGATCACCGTTGCTAATCCTCCGAAACATTGGAGAGAAAAAGACAGTAAGTAGTCTGACTCTTACACAACAGTCAATTACGGAACCAGAGCTCCGGGCAGTGTAGCTAAGGTGACTGGCAGTGTGAGCCTAAAATCCTAGTCTTAGAGATGGTAGCACCAAAGACCCATTTCTCATTTCAGTACAGCTGCAGACAACTCGTGTTTAAAAATGTACCAACGAGTGGAGAAACTAGGATCATGTATCCGTTAGTGACCTCAATTACCACTGTTGTGCTTCAGTGCTGAAATGACAACTACCAACACACGCTTGAATGAATCCGCCCGCTGGCTAGGCTGCCTAGGACGTATCAAAGACAACATCCTGAAAGTTACAAAAGGTGATATACAGAAAGTTCACAGGCTCGTTGTATCGGTCGCTCTACATTCCTCTTTTTGTTTTGTTTATTATACATCGCCATATTGTACAACAATTGTTCCTGCTCTTTACTCCGGCTTTTCGCTGCTAGACTTGATCTCCGCCTCAATCGCAACAGCCTTCTCCTGCAGTCCATTCAGCTGCTCTTCAACGCTCGCCAGCTTCTCAGCCATTGCCGGCTCACCACTGATAACAGGCTCCGCCTCAATGCTAGTAACAGGTTCTACCTCAATGCTGGCAGCAAGCTCCTTCACAACGCTGGCAACAGGTTCCGCCTCGCTGCTAACAACAGTTGCTTCCTCGCTGCTAACAACGGTTGCCTCCTCGCTGCTAACAACAGTTGCTTCCTCGTTGCTAACAACGGTTGTCTCCTCGCTGCTAACAATAGTTGCCTCCTCGCTACTGGCAACAGTGGCCGTCGTCTTGATCGCGGCCGCTTTCGAGTCACCCAGCGCAGCCTCGCCCAGAATACTCATCATGTCAGCTTCGGTAACCTCCGGTTCTTCACCGTAGAACTGCGTCCTCAAGAGCTTCTGCTCCTCCTCGCTGAAGCCCTCGACGTTGTGTTGCATCCGGCCCATGACCTCCTTCCGCTCGGCTAAGGCAGCCTTGGTCTCCTTCATGATGTGGCGGTCAAGGTCCTCGGGGTTGCTCCACGCGACCTGGCCTTTGGCGGCTTCCTCGAGTCTGCGCTTGAGACCGGCCTCGCCGGCTCGGCCCAGAACACCTGCAATAACAGCGACGGATCGCAGACTTAGGCAAAGTTAGCTCCATCCACTCCTAATCAGACCATAGAAACATACCTGTCATCGTTGCCGGGGATAGTGTACGTCACCCAAGAAGGGTCGGCGTTGGTGTCAATGACACCGATAGTGGGAATGTTCTTCAGGCCGCATTCATAGAGCAGGGTGTAGTTCTCAAGCGGGTTGAGGCAAACAACAAGATCAGGCAATAGAGGTCGAGCGAGACCGCTGTACTTCTGAAAGCCGTCCAGGTTCTGATCCAGGTGGTCCACAACCTTCATGCCCTGCGCCCTGAGAATGACATCTCGGTTCGTAATGCCTCCAGGAGTCCACTTGGTAAACAGATGGCACGCCCCAGACAGCTCAGCAGCCCTAGTCACGATCTCCATCTGGCCCTTTCTGTTACCTACAAAGAGGATGAGGCCACCACGGTACGAGACATCTTCCACCACACGAGCAGCACGTCGAAGATGCGCCGCCGTTGTCTCGAGAGAGATGACATGGATGCCTTGACGCACGCCGTAAATGTACCTCGAATTGGCCGGGTTCCAGGCAGAGGTTATGTGTCCCATGTGGGTTTGCGAGGCCATCAGGAGCTCCAACGAGATGTCCGCAGCTCCAGGTGGGTCGCTGATGAGCTCAGTAGGAACGTAGCGGCGCTCGACACGCGATCCGATGTCACGGGTCGATTTCTGAATACGACGGAATTCGGTGTACTGCTGAGCAGGAGAGACAGGTTCAGCAGAGCTGGTAGTCGAATGCTTAGTGGTCCACCGCTTGCCCCGATGCTCGTGCGCAGAGTCGCTGCCGAGGGACAAGATGCCATCTTGCACGATTTTCTGCTTCTTCCTTGATGCGGACGTGACCCTTGGGGGAGCAGGACGTTCTCGAAGCACACCCCACATGCGCATAGACTCAGCTGCCTCCTCTTCTGAGATCTCCGTTGGGGTCTCGCCTGGGGTCTCTTTTGAAATCTCGTTTGGGATCTTATTTGTCGTCCCAGTTGTGGGCTCGGTGGTAATCCGTCGGAGGAGCACCCTGGACATGGGAAACGCCAATGCGCGGCGGCCTGAGTGCGTTAGTCCTATTATTCCAACCAATTGGTCTTGATTGACTCACCATGCCGCACCGCAACGTTCCGCACTATCATGGTGAATGCTGTTGTGGTTACTCGAAGTTCGAACTGCTCATCTTGCTCGTTCGACCAGCACCAAATTTTGGCCCAGGCCTGTCAATGAGTTGCGGAGCTCGGGATTTTCCGGCGCCGTTCAACCACACCCAAAGACGCACTATTCGACTCGTAAGCACGACGACTTAGACGGGTCTCTCTCTCCAAAACATTTTACGCACACGAGTTCCGACTGAAGACATCCAAAAAAATTTCCTAAGAGAGTTTATGGGTTGGATTAAAACTTGTGGGTAATCTCTAGAGACACAAATTTTCTACGTATCTACAATCTCCTCCAGTCTCTGGGCTTCATCATGTCATTATCAAGGCAGGTTCAGAAAGGCACTTGCTCCCATTATCGGCCGGTGATTCTCGAGATGGTGAAGACACCCACGATGACCACTGCCAAAGTGACGATAGCACCAGGAAGGAGGAGCTCG
This sequence comes from Dactylonectria alcacerensis, assembly GCA_029931735.1. Lineage (NCBI taxonomy): Eukaryota > Fungi > Ascomycota > Sordariomycetes > Hypocreales > Nectriaceae > Dactylonectria > Dactylonectria alcacerensis. The sequence goes on along the minus strand of JAPMUZ010000003.1, from coordinate 3,934,209 downwards.
TTGGGAACGCCAGCGATGAGCTCAGGGGCAGGAGGAGCTGGCCTCGCTCGCCGCGGCCTTCGCACGGTGGATGCTGCTTCGTCTTCGTCCTCCTCCTCCTCTTCCTCTTCCTCATCCTCCTCATCAGGCCACCACTTGCGTCGTTCCCGGAGACCTGACCCGGAAGACATCGTAGGGGTCTGCAGAGCGTTGACCTCGAGAGAGGCCGGTGCGACAGGGGACTTCTCTGGGTCGTGAACATAAAGATCCACCTTGTGATGATGGCTTTGACGAGCCAGCAGTACAGACTCGATCAGGTCTTGGTCGGTTGTGATGGAAACAGTGTCTCCTTCATCGTCCATGTAGCTCAGAGCGAATCCAGGGCCAGTGATCTTGCCCTCATCAACAGGAGGGGTACCGCCAATAGCGTCTGCCTCGCCACCAAGCTTGGCAGCGACCGCCGCCACAAATACTTCCATGCCATCCATGGCAACAACCTTGACGCGGTGCACGCGGCCAGAAGGCGCCTTGAACTTGAAGGTGAAAGGAAGCTCCTCGGGGAGTCGCGTTTCAATTCCTTCCGGAATAGTCGATCGAGCGGGGGACTCGAGGCCAATATGAGACGCCGAGTCTCCGGGTGCGACGCTGTCACCAAGCCGCTCACGAGTGACATCTGGTGACGTGAGACGCGAGCCAAGGTTGGTGTGCTGCATATGACTCCCCTCTCCAGACATGGCGGACTCGGTCTCATGGTCAAGGGAGAGCCAGAACTTGTTCCAGGCAGGGCCCTCGTCATCGTTAGAGTTAGAAATGGTATTGATCTGCTCCAGAGTAGCGTAGGTGAGCTTGAGAACGTCGACCATACCGACAATCTCGCCGCCATCGTTCATAACAGGAAGGTTGAGGTAGTGGCCATCTAGATTCAAAATTAGATACAACGGTTTGAATAATTCATGCTCAAGGCTACATACCGTGCATCTTGCGAAGAGCGGCCTGGAGAGTCATGTCTATCGGGGCGAAGTCGGGATGAGGGGTCATGACACGGACGACACTGCAGTTGGCGGGGTCAAGGCCAGGAGCAATTACTCGGAGGACTACGTCCTTGCTGGTGAAAATTCCGGTAATGGCACCCTGATCCTGGACCAGAACGGCAGTGGTGCGGTTTTCCTTCATGAGCGCCGCAGCCTCCTTGACCGAGGTCCTGACGCTGACAGTGGTGGGGGGGATTCCGTTCAGGACGGTCTCCAGGGTTGGTCCAGACATCTTGCTGCGCAGGGCTTCGACATACTGGATGATCTGCTGAGGTTGGGTAGAACCCAGTTCGGACTGAACGCCCTCGAGGGCATCGTATAGCTTTCTAGAGGACGAGTAGGCACGCTCGAGCTTCTCCATGGCGTCATAGAAGCACTTGGTGATGTCCAGCACGCCAGATATGTCTTGGTTCTCGTCCATGACAGGCAAGTGGCGGAAGCCTTTGCGCACCATCAGGTCCAAGGCGTCGGTAGCGCTGGTATCGGTGCGGGCACAGAGAGGGTTCTTGGTCATGATTTCGGCAATGGTGACATTGGCGGCCTTTGATCCAGCACCGACGACCCGGAAGGCAAGATCCTTGGCGGTGAAGATGCCGGCGATTCGGTCGTCATCGTCGGTAACAAGGACGCAGTCCTCTCGCTTTGCAGCCATCAGCTGAGCAGCTTCGGAAACGGTGGTGTTGGGCTTGATCTGGAGAGCAGGACTGGGCTTGAGGGCGAGGACGGTGCCCGGAGGGGCCTTTCGGGTGTGTCGAGCACGGCTCGTGAGGTGCTTCTTCTTGGACAAGTCATTCTCAAGTTTGCGTCGGATGGCCTGTCACGAGTTTATCGGTCAGTATGGAGAGTATAGTTGGAGGTAGCAACGGCATGAGACAGGCCCAGAACTCTCTCATGGCATGGCGGGGGCAAGGGTGGATAACGAACCTCATCACGCTTGGACTGCTTCTGGCGACTGGCGCTCACAGAGGAGGCGGCTTCAGCTGGCGGTGGAGGTCGCTTCGGCTCTTTCTCCTCGTGCTGCTCGAGGACGGGACGGGGAATGCTGGAACCACTGGGGCTGTTGCCGAAGGGGACAGCACCTCGGCCCTGACGGACAGGAGTGCCTCTATGGGTGTTGCCAGACATGTCGAGCTGGTTTGGTGGGAGGTGGGATAGTTGGTCAACGGAGAGTCGGAAAGTCGGGCTCGAGACACCGACGAGGGACAATTGGTGGAGGCGGGCAGATCAGAAGTCACACAAGTCACGGAAGAGCGATTCTGTGCCAGGCGGTGCGGCTGCGGCTGCGGCTGCAGAGGGCAGAAGTGGAAGAGAGGCACGAGCAGCCAATCGCAGCGGCACAGATTATGGCCGGGCGTGTGAAATGGGGTGATGTCGAAGGGTTGGCGGAGATGTGGGATGTGGGCGGCCTGGGTGCTCACTGGCACTTTTCTTGGTGGACGTTGTCGCGGTGACTGAATGAGCTGGATAAGTCAAGATGGGGGGGGGGCTTGGGCTTGGGAGGAAGCTAGGTAATTATCCCCAAAACAGCACCCACCCAGTTGGCCCAGTTGCCGTTTTTTGCGGCTTCACCCGAACGCCTGCGCACGTGTTTCCCTTCATAATGGCCCCTCTGTGTGACTTATTTGCTTGACTCAGACTCTAGTTGTTCAAACTCGACGGCATTATGGAGTTTGTCTTTGTCTTTGTCTCTGGCTGTAAAATCATAGACGGGTAGGGACTAGGGCTGCGACCATTTTTTTATTTTCTTTGGGGGGGGAGACTGTCGCTGAGAACGGACTCCTCTACCGCTTGATGCGATGCAACCTAGGTGTGCTTCCGCCCTAGCTCTGCATGAACAGCTCCACGAACGATAGGACTTTTATCTTAAGGGCTGCTCTACCAGGGAAGAAGCATGAACACGTCAGAGATGGCAACAGCAACTCGCAGCAGCCTGTTTCCTGCATCTTGGATGCTATTTGCCCAATTATGCCTCAAGCCGGAAAATACGATTGCATATTTACCTGCGTCTCCAGGGTAAGCGACTGGACAGTGTAAGCCGTTTGTTTACATGACACTCAAACAAATTACCTATGATGGTGGGACGAACTGCTATCAATACAGAAAGAAGAACAGTCAGGTTTCGACAAGTTTCGAGGTTTCGTTAGAACGCACCCATCAGATCCCCCACCCCAGAGCACAAAATCAACACCAAGCTTTGGTCCATGATCCCTGTTTGAGCATGTCTTGGAGATCCTTCATTCCAAGCAAGGCTAGCGGTGATCGGTGTGCGATGCCCGGCTCTTCGAGCTGTCTGTGCTGTGCTGTAGAACGCCTCAAAGCTAACCCAGCCGGGAAGCGTATTTGAAGAGGACAGCTCGCGCATTTTATGTTGTGCATTGGAAAAGAGGTTGCTCACTTGGAAGGAGGTATATACTGGAAAGAGGCAGTTTAGATCCCGGAGACGATCAACATGGTGATGCACAGCTGGTGTTAGTCCGCCGCACGCCGATAAGCCTCACTTTTCCCTGGAATGGTACTTGCATCACGGAGGCCGAGGCAGGGGATGGGGAGCCAACACAGCCTCGCAGAAGGACCATAAAGGCGAATGTGGCTCATAGTGGGTTTGGTTGGTTGGTATGTAGAACTTCCCACCACAAGAGGCAGCTTAGACATCCCACTGCACTACCTAATTACTATGTGCAGTCTGAAACTACGACGTCACCGTATCAGGTATCAGGTGCACGCAGATGGACCGTTGCCGTGGGTAGGCGCTTGAGCCTTGAGGTCACAGGCTCAAGGTCTCAAAAATGCACTGGAATTCTGCATCCTCGTATGTCACGGGCAGCGTCAATAAGCGCAGCGTTGGTAGGACAGCGCTTCCGAATAATTGCGCAGCAGGCATGGCGATGCCACGAGACGAACGTCTTCGACCGAGGCGACGAAAGATGGCGAGACTGGTCCTACGAGCCGAATGATGCTCTATCGTCGGTACTTCGTAATTCGAAGGGAGGCGATTCGGTGATTGCACTGGATGCATGGACCAACCACCACGACCGTTGGACAAAGGGGCCCTGGAGGGTTTGCCAGCCGCCGCCGCACCAGGCAGGATTATCAGCGGGATTGGCAAAAACCAGTGATCACAGAGGCAACTGGTCCTTCGGCTGTGTCTTAGAATTGGTCTCGTTAGCCGCCCCTGGTGACGCGGTGGTGCGATACGGGGGGTCTTGTATCATTTGTATGGACCTTGTACGGTCCCTGGAAGGGTGCTCGGCGTTGCTGTGGTGACGGGGTCAACACGGCTGCTCGCCCATTACACCACGCCGGCACCCCAACAGGTCGTCCAAAGCCTGGCCTTCGAATCCACTCTTCTCGATCTCTCTATCGCTTCCTCTAGTACCCAATCCACACTCGAAGAAGAGCAGCTTGCATATCGCGGTTCCATCTTCCAGGAGACAGCTCACAGCGGCTTCAGCTTCAGCTTCATCCAAACCAACTCTCTCGCCTACACCAGGCATATCAAAACCCATCCACGTGTCGCAAAGTCGCCCTCGACTGAGCACGACCACGACCCTTCTCTAGCCCGGCGCTCTGTGCTTGCGCTGCGTGAGGTAAGATAATCTATTTCACCAAGATGGAGGATATCCTCGATATCAAGAACTAGATGAAAGTTGACACACTCTGCGCTCGCAGTTTCGGACCCAAAGGTTCCCATATCGACAACCAAAAAACCGACGACAATTCCCCTTCCGGACTCCCCTTGCGGCAATAAAATGCTGTCCAATCCCAACGGACTCCATGCTCGGCAAAGGCAGCATCGGCGTCAAAACTCGACGCCGACTGCCTTTGAGGGCGTGAAGATCCCAAACCTGCCCAACACGACACAACAACGACAAGCCGCTGGCCATCGCCGCGGTCTTAGCCTCGACGTTCGACGCCATCACAACAACAACAGCTCCGCATCACCGACAGCAAGGCAGAACTTCATGGTAAGTACACATACTAACAACACAGGATTAGCAAGCACTTCGCAGCATCACGTCTTGCGAGAAGCGCAGCAGCAACGCATACAAGCACGCCCGGGCACGCAGCAGCACCCTTACGCCCACCTGGCGTCAAGCGGTAGCGAGAACTACATGATCTCTCCCCACGGAACTCCTCAGGCACAACGGTTTGACCCGTCCTGCTTTGACCCTAATAACATGCCCTTCGATCCATACAGTGGTGACTTGAACGTGATGATGGGCAAGAACCAGGCAGTCTACGGTGAAAACATGTCGGGAGGTAAGGACTTTGATCTTTTTAACAATGACAGTGCTCTTTCGACTCCAACCTTTATGAACTTCCAAGAAAGCCCCTCTGCGACTGGATGGGCCTCCGAAGGCGACACATCTAGCACGCGGAGGACTTCGCGGAGGATCAGCAACGGTATCATGGACCGAGTAAGCAAGTTTGAGACCCTTGGAGGAGAAGGCCCACAGAGGCCCATTACACCTCCCAACTCAGATTCACAAAGTAAGTCCCTTGTTTGGTTGAAAAGTGACTCCTAAGTGCATCGTCACCTAACACATTCAATAGACTACTACCCCCCTACACCAATGGAGACCCCCCAGGACCGATTGGTAAAGCACGAACCTACCCCCAGCAGATTCCAGGATGGCTATGATGAGTCAATGGAGGAGACTATCAAGCCCGTGAGAAACCGTGGAAACGGAAACCGACGAGCCCAGACCATCTTCCAGGACATGCGCAAGCAGTCAGATCCCAACCCTTCCAGGCCCCCTATTGCAGAGACAGAGTCCTTCCAGGGCATGCCCATGCACACTCCTGACTACATGAGCATGAACAACTTTAACAGCGAGTTCATGAAGATTGAAAACGGCTTCGACCGGGATCAGGCTGAGGCTCACGGACTTGACTTGAGCCACATGGCGCAAGACGCTTCATCCGATGCTTCTCAAATGGCACAGTTCATGAACTTTGACAACAAGACCGACCTCAGGCCCTACCCCTTGACTACCCAAGCGCTCTCTGCTCACCCCTCGCAATCCGGTCATCACGAGTCATCCCACCGCCGCGCCGAGTCTCTGGCCAGCATCGCTAGTGCCGCAAGCATCGCGAGTATCAATATCGAAGAGACCAAGACCGACACTGGTGTCACCCTGGAGGAAATCTCCCAGTACATCCGCGGCCCTGACGCTGCCGACGGCAAGTGGGTGTGCCAGTTCGACGACTGCGGCAAGAAGTTTGGTCGCAAGGAGAACATCAAGTCCCATGTCCAGACCCATCTCAATGATCGCCAGTATCAGTGCCCGACCTGCCAGAAGTGCTTCGTCCGCCAGCACGACCTCAAGAGACACGCCAAGATTCACACCGGCATCAAGCCCTACCCTTGCGAGTGCGGCAACAGCTTCGCCCGCCACGACGCGCTGACGAGGCATCGTCAACGAGGCATGTGCATCGGCGCCTTTGACGGTATCGTCCGAAAGGTTGTCAAGCGAGGCCGCCCGAAGAAGAATCGCCCTGATATTGATACTCGTCTGGAGAAGTCGGCGCGAACCCGCAAGAAGAACATGTCTGTCAGCTCTATGTCGTCTTTCTCCGGCTACTCTGATTGCTCGTCTGCAAACTCACCCGACAACGACTTCAACATGCTCGATGACATGATCGATATGGGCATGAACAACCAGACCCACAACTTGGCATCCGTGTCTTCCGCGCCGATGACCTCCATGCCTGTCCCGACCATTGCCGACATGGCTTCATCACCTTCAGCAGTCAGCGTCCACTCATACGTCTCTCCCGAAGCTATCATGGAGGGAACTCCCATGAACCCCGCATCCCCGGCCAAGAGCGCCGCAAGCCAGTACAATACACCCCCCGAGCTGTCTCAATCATCCTCGCCGGCTCCTACTCGATTTTTCGACGTGGATCCTAACACTTCGATTAACACTGATGATCTGAGCACTCTCTCTGGCACTAGCGCGTTGATGACCTCTGCTAGCATGAGCGGAACTCTGCCCCTTGGCATCAGCGATCACGATGATGATATGCTGCTCCAGTTCACCAACGATGACGGCCTCGTCCAGCTAGACCGAGACCCCAGCCTGTTGATGATGAGCAAGTTTGACGAGGAGTTTGACAACGCCGTCGGCATGTTCTCCAACAATGACGACGTCTTCTTCGGCAGCACTTGAAGCCCCATGGGCATCTCATTATCCACTTCGTCTCGCTAAAAAAAAGTTATTGTCATCTTCAACCGCCATGTACAACTGGGGTATCTAATCAAGCGGATTGATTTATTTCAAGGTTCTCGTTCATCAGCAGTTCTTTTCGGGAACGGGTAGCTCGGGAACCGGATCGATCACGACGCGAATCTTTACGACTTTCATGTCCTTTTTCTGTCCATCTTGACGTTTTCCAGCGCGGAGAACTCGATGTAATCAACAGCTGGCCACCTGGGAACCATCCTTTCTTCTTTGTTGGGGGGATGGTTTGTTTTTCACCATCCGCAAGTTCGCTTTGTACAATAAGAGAGGATCCTGGGGTATCATTTTGGATAAATATGGTTGGGGATTGGGAGGGCGAATCGGTTATCTTGGGCTTTAGAAAGCAAAGTGATGGGCGGCTCAAATGGGGGACTGCGTCCTCATTGAGCTGCTGGAGTTGCAGCGTGCTTTGCTTTGGGGTAGACAAATTCAATGGGAACTTCATTGACCATGATCAAAGATTGACTGAAATGTGATGTATCGTGATGTAATGTGAAATTGAACGAGTGTATCTATCCTTCACCCAACATGGATCCTTTGTATTGTTGAATGTGGGTGGGGCATTGTTGAGTGAGGTGTCAAGGTGATGATGGATGGTTGTGATGTTTTCTGGAAGTTCAAAACTTTCACTCAAAATGTCTAATGATGATTCAGAGAGTCGCCTTCTTCCTCTCTCATCGAAATTCGGATTCTCGTTGCTTGGAGCCGTGCATCTTATGCATTGTTTGTCAGACGCGATATTGTTAGTGTCAGGCCTACCATACAGCAGCCTTCACTAATGCGGCCCACCGCCCGTGAAACTTCGCTCTTGAAACCACCCACATCCAACTTGATATTCTTAGAACTTCATTGCCTCGACCACCGAGATATGGTGTAAAATTGCACTCAATCATGCTGACGCCCACAGTTGCCGTCCATACCACCTGGCTTTATGCGGCTGGAAACACTCCAGCGACCAGCCTCACGAGATGCCTTCCTCACGGTCAGGATGCAGCTGTGCTCTCGCTTGGCTGTGGTGACGTGCGCAACCTCCTGTACACGGCGTATGGAGAAAAAGGTCTACGTGGGTATTTACATCATTCATGGATCGATAGATAATACTAATTAGCTAGTAGCGCAGAGGAAGCTTGATGTTACCTGCTGCGATATTGACGAGAGAATCATCGGTAATGCTCCCCACCTTAACCATAACAGGGATGAACAATACTGACTGCTTCAGCTCGTAACACCGTTTTGTTCTCCTTAATTCTCGATGGGGACAAGGAGATAAGCAATGAGCTTCTGTGGAATTCTTACTATCACATCTTTGTGGACGCTGCCACTGCAAATGCCGTCCTAGAGCAGATCACCAAGCTGCTGGCCATCTCAAAGACACTCGAGGAATGGGACGCCAATGACTACGGGCATGCCATAAAATTCTGTGATGCCGATACTCTTTCAGATCTCCGACGCGTCTGGGAGCGCATAAAATCGGCGGCTGAGAAGTGCCAAGAAGACAGCTATCTGCAGGAAACCCAGAACAGCTTGCAGCCTTCACGAGATCTGCACGAGCAGGTGCTAGGCAAGGGCGGCGTGAATGTCACCGACATGCGGTCAGCGGCTCCTCTTTCCTTGCAATCCAAAGCAGATTTGCCTACTACATCGGCACAGTACTGGAAGGATGGCACTGTGACACCTGGCCAAGGACGACCTCCGTTCCCCAACCCGTTGCTCGCTGCTCTTCTCTCCGAGAATGAGGTGTTGCACTACACAAGCGACCCTGTGCTAGGGTATCACCTTGCAACGGCATATGCATCGCTTTCAGATTCATCGCCATTGAAGCCCAAGGGTGTCGAGAAAGGCTACAAAGCTGCCGCGGCAGCAACGACCCAATTCGGCGAATGGATTAAGGCCTTCAAGCTTGTTTTTGGCAAAAAATTTGTCGTTCGGTTCGCCGTAGCCGATGCCTTGACTTTCTGCCACAGCCTGCAAAGCGCTGCTGCCAATGGTCAAGGCGCAAACTTGTACAGAAAGCTCTGGGACAGCAGAGCCTTGAGTCTGGCAAATAAAGAATACGGAAGAGGTGGCACTGGGCCTACCAAGTTTGATGCTGTCGACACCTCCAATCTCAGCGACCACATCGGGGCCATGAACATTCTCGTAGCCGCAGGCCCTTTGCTCAAAGACCAGCCTTGGGCATCCGTTTCTACAGAGTTCTTGATCCAGAGAGGGGGAACGAACAAGGACACATTGGAGGATGTCCTCCGCGGTGATACGCCGACTATATCGCTTCTCCTAGGTTTCAGCCCGGTGCAGTACTGGACGAATGCCAAGGGCGAGTCGCATGTTGACGAAGTCTTCCTGAGTATCATGAATAAGTCGACCAAGGAGAAAGAGTCTCAGTTTCGCACTAGAGTTTACTGGAAAAGTGACCATCACTTTGCCGGGTACGCCCAGGCACGGAGCAAGTTGCAGATCGAGGCCAAGTCACTCGCGCGGGTCATACTACCACTATTCTATCGTATGTTCGAAACTGAAAACCCAACCAAACCAGTGGCCGCTTTCCTCAAAAGAAGCAACATGTACCCGCACTTTCACCGCGGAAGCTTCGTGGCCTTGTTGAAGCTGGTCAAGCGGCGGGTGCAAACCGACTGGCCCGTGATGTGTACCGAGCTTCTTCGCATATCTGCTCAAGATCCGAGCATGATTCTGGCAAGCAATCAAGTCCAGGACTTATGCTCTCAACTTCATCTGCTTGATGTTAACACAGAAGGATGGATCCTGAACCAAATTGTTCACGACCCAGGCCTCGGCAGTTTCAACGCTTGGAAACCGATACCTCCGGTGGTAGCTGTCACGATAGTTGTTCCTCGCAAGGCCATCACTCGTTTATATCCAGACTCGAGAATGAACAGAATGGAATCGCCTACGATTGTTGGATCTCTAAGGACTGGCCCCAAAGCCGCTAGCCAGTGGCATAACATGTTCGGCGACGTCCACCTCGTTTTTGGAAACGTCAAAGAAACGGGCTTGCGCCAGGATGGAGATTTTGAGATATCCATCAAGCAAGACCAAGAACGGTGGTCGGGAACTGCACCTCTGATTGCAACATTTTACCTACCTGTTTCTGCACTTCAAGTCGAGCCTGAACACACCCTTATTGGCGTGTCAGTAATACCCTTGGGGCCGAGTACATTGTTCTATAGCCGCACGCTTGGACCTCACATGATTGTCTTCGAGGCGAACTTGAAGGACAAGTCATCGGTCTTTGTGACAAAGTACATGCCTGGACAAAAAGGATATCCTACTGTGTGCAGCCTGGCGAAGGACTTGGACAGTGTGGTGGACAAAGGCAAAGACGACAAGACGACAAAACTCATGGCCGACGTCTCTTTGAACGAGTCAAAGCTCAGCACCATTACTGGACACCTGGATATCACGTCTAAGAAGGGCAAAGACCTTCTGAAGGAGAAAGCTCCCATCGAGCTGCGCCAGGAAAGCCCATTCGTCATCGACATTGTATTCGGGTCTGACAAACTCACATGCCCCGTGAGATTTCCGTTACCGGTCACAAAGACAGGATGCAAAACCCGTATTGCTCGAACATCGGGCTACATTGAGTTGATTGCTCCTGTGGCTCAGGTTGGCGCGTCCGAGGAACTTGCCGACTTCATCTTCCCTGCTACGCTCTCCTCTTCAGGTGTCCCGGCCATGCTGAACACGCTGCATCTCAACCTTGATTCACTCCCTGTTCTCGACACACAGAAGAATACGGACAAGCTCAAGTGGTTGACTACGCTTACTTCCCTTCAGTTCTCCGTCAGAGAGAAGCGGCTTCGTGATGAAGCTGATTCCGAAACGGGAATGTCGAACGACCCAAGGGTAAACTTTAAAGAGTCCTTGTTCACTATGTTCATGCTTGCCTCGGGACTCCAAGGTGGGCAAACCGGCATGTTTTCCATCAACCATCCAGAAAAGGGTGGTATCCACATGCTGGTATTTGTTTCGGCCCTGAGGCTCGATGGAGACAGTGCCTCTGTGGTTCTGGACGCGGCAGTCATCCCCTTTACTTCCAAACTCATTGAGTCTGGGAAGATGGAACCCTTTCTGTTGATGATCCGAAATCTTGAGTGCTGTACATTGAACGTAAATGATGCAGAGTTGGCCCTTTGGAAGAAGATTCTACCGTCACTTGCAGAGCGATGCCGCACATGGTCGCACGGCACCTACTGCGAGTACACGAAGAAGAACGCGACGATTCCACTTAGCTTGGAGCCTGGCGAGAAGGTTCTCTGCTCTTGCGGCAACGGCCGTCTCCCCAAAGACTTTGTCAGCCTGCCCGAGTGGGATAATGCGGCTCCCAATGCCGTCAGGATAGCCATCAGCCCGACATACGCGGTACCCTTTGTCGAGGAGGTGGTTGATCGAGGTCTGGTTTCTCAGATGGAGTCTATGAGCATTGATGCAGACCGATGTAGAAACTGTGGGAGGCCCGAGGGGGCTGAAGGGGTAACCTTGAAGAAGTGTCTACGATGCTTCAAAGCAAAATATTGTTCAGGGCAGTGTCAGAAACAGGACTGGAAAAAGCATCGGATGGAGTGCAAGGACACGGATGAGGTTGACGTTTAGTGAGAGAATTTCAGGAAGAAAATATCAGGAAGAGAATCTTAGGACAAGATAGTTGAAAATCTACGTTGGTGTATGAACTGACATCACCATGTGTTCTCAGGTTAAAAGAAGAACATGGGCTTGAATAGCTGGATGCCTTGAGTCAGATGGAAGTGTAAGCTAACACTTGATTGGTCCCTGACCGAGAGCCTTACCGAAGGTTTGGGGGCAGCCTACACCGCTCTCACCTTGGAGGGAGGGGCAGAAAAAATGTCCAGCGCCATCCCGCTAATGCCTATTCCACAGCTGGTGCGAGCTTGTGGGATTACCAAATCGCGGACCAACTCCCACTGAAGAGTCCAAACCTCGACTCAACCTCGACATCCCCCCAGCGCACCGAATCACGAATACCTCAGCCATGTCGGCCGCGCAACTTCTCAATCCCAAGGCCGAGTCCCGAGTACGTTGTCCCGCCCTAACTAAACGCTGCTGGCCATGCCACCTAACCACATAATGCGTCGTAGAGGAGGGGCGAAGCTCTGAAGGTCAACATCAGTGCCGGTGAGGGTCTGCAGGATGTCCTCAAGTCCAACCTCGGCCCCCTGGGCACCATCAAGATGTGAGCACCACGGCTTTTTACGCTCTCTCTTCTAGAAACATCTTGCTAACTTCTTTCAGGCTTGTCGACGGTGCGGGACAGGTACCGCCTTTCCATCCATCTGCCCCTCGATTCGCCCCTTTACTGACCGTTCCCCTCTAGATCAAGTTGACCAAGGATGGCAACGTCCTGCTCCGAGAGATGCAAATACAGAACCCGACCGCCGTCATGATTGCCCGAGCAGCGACTGCGCAAGACGACATTTGCGGTGACGGAACCACCTCTGTCGTCATGCTGGTGGGCGAGCTGCTGAAGCAGGCCGACCGATACATCTCCGAGGGACTGCACCCCCGAATTATCACTGATGGTTTCGAGCTTGCCAAGGTCGAGGCTCTGAAGGTATGTCGTGCGAGGCTTCTGTCCATAGATTCTGGCTCACCATTGTAGTTTCTCGACACATTCAAGCTCCCCAGGGAGGTTGACCGCGAGCTCCTCCTCAGCGTTGCCCGAACCTCGCTTACCACTAAACTCAACTCGACCCTGGCTGCCAGGCTGACCCCCGCTATCGTCGATGCCGTTCTGGCCATCTACCAGGCCCCCGCGAAGCCCGACTTGCACATGGTGGAGATCATGAAGATGCAGCACCGCACAGCAGCCGATACCACCCTCATCCGTGGCCTGGCGCTGGATCACGGTGCCCGACACCCCGATATGCCGAAGCGACTCGAGAACTGTTACATCCTGACCCTCAACGTCAGCTTAGAGTATGAGAAGTCGGAGATCAACTCTAGCTTCTTCTACTCCAGCGCCGAGCAGCGCGACAAGCTCGTTGAGAGTGAGCGCCGATTCGTCGATTCCAAGCTGAAGAAGATTGTCGACTTGAAGAAGGAACTGTGTGGCAACGATGGCAAGAAGAACTTTGTCGTCATCAACCAGAAGGGTATCGATCCTCTTTCCCTGGATGTGCTCGCCAAGAACGGCATCCTCGCTCTCCGAAGAGCTAAGCGGAGAAACATGGAGCGTCTCCAGCTGGTCTGTGGTGGTATTGCGCAGAACAGCGTGGAAGACCTCACTGAGGAAGCTTTGGGCTGGGCTGGTCTCGTCTACGAGCAGACTCTGGGCGAGGAGAAGTTTACCTTTGTCGAGGAGGTCAAGGACCCTAAGTCGGTCACCCTGATGATCAAAGGCCCCAACCAGCACACCATTGCCCAAGTTACGGATGCCGTGCGTGACGGTCTTCGAAGTGTATACAACATGATTGTGGACGGGAGCGTCGTTCCCGGAGCCGGTGCCTTCCAGGTTGCTTGTGCCGCCCACTTGAAGAGCGATGCCTTCTCCAAGTCCGTCAAGGGCAAGGCGAAGTGGGGTGTGGAGGCTTTCGCCGATGCGCTGCTCATTATTCCCAAGACCCTGGCTGCCAACGCTGGTCTCGACATTCAGGATGCTCGTAAGTGGAAATTTCGTCTATACAGCTTCAAATAGGGACTGACATACAACACAGTTGCTGCCCTGCAGGACGAGCACGCCGAAGGAAACGTGGTTGGCCTGGATCTTGAAACGGGAGACCCTATGGATCCCGAGATGCTGGGTATCTTCGACTCCTTCCGAGTATTGCGAAACTGCGTGGCTTCCAGTGCCAGTATTGCGTCCAATCTGCTTCTGTGCGACGAGCTGTTGAAGGCTCGACAGATGGGCAGAGCAGGTGGACCGGGCCCCGGTATGGATGGCCCCAATGACCACATGTAAGGCTAAATGAGCTTTAAAGCCCTTTTATTCAGTTCATGTTGGACAAAGATGTGTGGGGGGCACCATACTTAAGGCTATCTCAATGATGGGTAGTACCGGATCTGTGACGAACGGGGAGATACCACGTTAGAAAGACGGTAGACAAAAGGATACTGGTGGCAATCAAAATGATTGAAGTGCATATCAGTTTTTCTAATATCAAATGGACCATCCTTCACATACACAAAATTCCATCTTTGCATTCGTAATTGACACAGACATACCCAAGTGGTGTTTGCTGCCTTGTCCAGGTTCCCTTATCGGCGCGCTAAGCCCCGCATCAACATCAACTCCAAGAAAAAAAATCTTGACCCCACCATAGATTTCAGCAACCCTATACCAACTTCAATATGGCTTCTTACGACTCCGATTCCTCGGACGGCGAGTTCGAGGAGACAAATGTCCTTTTGGGATATGCCTCGAAGGAGGCAGATGACGACACCATTAGCCGTATCGGAGGATGTCCTGTGCGTTTCCATTCCCAGGACGTCGGTCGAATCTAGGCACTAATACGTGGGACAGGACTGGCTGGACCCTGAAAGCGCACCGAGTGCGGCATATGCCAGATGCAAAGTCTGCAAGGACCTAATGGTCCTGCTGCTACAAATCAACGGCGAGCTCCCAGAGCGATTCCCCGAACACGACCGACGACTATACGTTTTTACGTGCCGGCGTCCGACTTGTCGGCGCAGAGAGGGCAGCATCCGCGCCTTACGTGGGGTGAGGGTGTGGAAGGAGGAAGCCCCCGAGCAGGAGCTCAAGGAGGAAAAGAAAGCGGAGGAGCAACAAAAATCCAAAAACGACGGGCCTGGGCTGGGTGAGGCACTCTTCGGGGCGACGAGTCTTGGAGGAGGCGCGAATCCTTTGGCCAGCAACGCCAACCCGTTCAGTTCGTCGAGCAGCTCCAGCAACCCGTTCAGCTCCGGCGCCTCATTGAATCCCTTCTCCTCCCAACCAGCCAAACCGGCTCCGGCTCCGGCCCCCACGGCCGTCGAAACCGCCACAGCGACCCTTCCCAAGACCTTCGCGGAGACGCTGTCCATCAACGCCCCTCCGGCCGTCCCTCCGGCGCCGGCTGAGCCCTGGCCTGCGTCGCAGCCCGACGCCTACCCGATGCTGTACCTGGCCGACGCCGACTTCGAGACGCTCGACTCGACGCCCACCAAGCTCCCGGACAACGCCCGCATCGAGGACGCTGACGCCCCGGAGCCGTCCATCCTCGACCGTGAGGCCTTTGAGTCCACCATGGACGCCGCCTTCCAGAAGTTCGCCGACCGCCTGGCCCAGAACCCGGACCAGGTCATCCGCTACGAGTTCGCCGGCGCGCCTCTGCTGTACTCGAAGAAGGACCGCGTGGGCGAGGCTGTAACCAAGGGCGCCCTCCCGCGCTGCGGTGCCTGCGGTGCCCGGAGGGTGTTTGAGGTCCAGCTGATGCCAAACGCCATCGCCGAGCTCGAGGCCGATGATATGAGCCTCGACGGCATGGAGTGGGGGACCATCATCGTGGGTGTGTGCGAGAAGGATTGCTCGCCGCGAGGTACGGAGCTGGGCAAGGTGGGATATCTTGAAGAGTGGGCTGGTGTGCAGTGGGAGGAGTTGACTAAGGGGAAGTAGGTAGCTGGAGTTGGTTGTTTATAGACGGGGAGACGTCGCGGATATACGAGGGAAAGGAAAAGCATGGGGTGCAAAGGTGAAAATACCGTCATCTTGGTTACGTCAAACTAGACACGCATCAATCATTGACAACTCCTCACGGTAGGGTTCAACGCAAATATTTAACGGTTTCAAGATTTCTTTGGATTGTTCTTCAATGACAGGTCCTATTAAACGCCTGGATTTTATACCCCTTCCATGCTATGCTAGCAATTGCCTCCCTCATCATGATCGTCATGACATGTCCCAATGATGGGAAGTAAAATCCTTTGATTCTTTACGAATCTTCTACACTGTCTCCTCCCAAGCACGTCGCAGCACCCTCGAGAACTGGTCGACGTTCACATCTTCCCGGATCTCGGACTTCTTGGCCTCGTTCTCGGGGTTGGCGGGCACCTTGACGTTGCCCTCACCATCAACGGTCCAGCCATAGACCTCGGTGATGAACTTCTTGGTAGCGTCCTCGTTCAGGCCAAGCCATGACTCGAGGTGGCTGAGCTGGAGCTCACGGAAGGACTGCGACACTAGCAGGGCAATGCGGTGGCGGACCACTTCCTCGAAGCCGACAATGTCGGCGATCAGGTCGGCGCAGAGGTCGTCACCGTTAATGTCGGCCCAGAAGCCAGCATATTGGGCACCCTCGAGCTGGCCGTTGAGGGACCGGAGCTTGGCTACGGCCTCGTGGAGCTCGCCGTTGGAGGCGGCTGAGGGGTTAATGAGGTGGAGGGCTAGTGAGAATTGCGAGGAGGGAAATTCGGCCATGGCCTTGACCAGGATGTTGGTCACGACCTCATCCTTGATGCGGTCAGGGTTGAGCTGGTAACTGGGAGCGGGAGATTTTGTCAGCCTCGGTCCACAAGTGGCAAAGAATGTGCAAATAGGAGGGTGATGGGTATTTCAGAGTCTAATTAATAAAAATTTCCATTGAAGCAGTGCCTCGGTCAAGTAATAGGAAACGTTGACAAGTTTATTCATCATAGAAACCCGGGGGGGGGAGAGCTGGACGCGTGGGGAGAGGTGTACTCACAGCTTCAACAGGGTGCGGTTGGCGTTGCAGTCGGTGTACTTCTGCTCGCACTGCTCCTGCAGATAGGCCTCCAGATGGCTGACGGCCTCGGGGTTGTACCGCTCGAGGCCGTTGATAATGGCAGTGATGCCCTCTGGCCTCTCAGGCGGGTCTTCGCCGTTCATGTTGTCGGAAGGGAGAGGTGTTGAGGGATGGAGGGAAGAAGAGAAGTTAAAGACGATGGTGGGGCAGAAAAGATTTCTACTGATTGTGTGAGGGAGTCGCTTGTGCGTCTCAAACAGGTTTAGCGTTCATCTGAGGGGTTGGTGATTTGGACAGTTTCCCGCAACTTTTGTCCTTGTGTGAGTCACGTGCACCCGCGTCTCTCGTCGTCATCAAGCATCCGCCCGTCGCGTCTGTAGTTGGGCTGTGAACGACGGCATGGCCAAGATGTTAAGATGACGCCTTGATCATCATATTTTCATGAATGATTTGAACTTTACCGCCGATTGGGAACAAAGTCCGCCTCGGATGAAGGAATCTGAATCCCTGAATCCCTGAAGCACCTCCTGCTGTGACAATGCCCAGCCCCTCCAAGAAGCGGAAGCTGAACAGCGATGGCAGCAAGCCGTCTGCCGCAGCTCCTAAAGGGTTGGAGTATTTCTTCTCAAAGCAGAAGCAAACCATGTTTAAAGCCTCCGATCAGTCGGCAACGGCGGCGTCCAGTGATGCCGCGCCTGAGTTGACAGATGAAGAGCTGGCCCGTAAGCTCCAGGCAGAGTGGGATCAGGAGCTTGTGAGCGACAGGCAAGCTGGTCAATCAGGCGCTCAATCCAATATTAGCGGGCCGAGTGAATCAACTTCGGCTAAAGAAACCCCGGAGCCTGAGCCCAATCCAACACTCGTCCTTCCAACGTCTCTCGCCAAACCTAGTCCGACGAAGGGCAAGTCTAAAGCTACCCTCGGCCTCCAATCGGCTGGGATATCTGAAGATACAACTTCAACATCCATACCGCTCGACGAATCGCCCCTTACTTTTCAGCCTTCTCAGTACTTGCCCTCGTTGTACGAGCACTGGGAGTCGGAGGGTGGAGATGCTTCTTACGCCCTCCTCACTCGGTGCTTTGTCTTGGTTAGCGGCACCACGAGTCGTATAAAGATTGTAGATACCTTGGTAAATTGCCTAAGGATTTTGATCGAGGGAGACCCATCAAGTTTGCTGCCCGCGGTAGGTATCTATCTGCTTCTATGTCAACATTTCTCATTCTCTTAGGTCTGGTTGGCCACGAATTCAATTTCGCCGCCTTATATATCTATGGAGCTCGGACTGGGTGGCTCTGCGATTTCAAAAGCTCTGAAAAATGTTTGTGGCCTCGACAGCCGCTCACTCAAAGCCATTTACGACAAGCATGGAGATGCTGGAGATGTGGCATTCGAGGCAAAGAAGAAGCAAAGCTTTACTCTAAGGAAACCGAAGCCACTCACCATCAAGGGAGTATATCAGTCACTAGTGAAGATCGCCAATAGCCAGGGGCAGGGAAGTTCCGAAGTCAAACAGAGGCTCGTAGACCGACTCCTGCAAGACGCCCGCGGCGGGGAAGAGAGCCGTTTCGTCGTGCGAACTCTGTGCCAGCATGTAGGTGCGCCCGGAACATGTCTGACTATGCCCATGCTGACATAGCCCTAGCTTCGCATTGGAGCGGTCAAGACGACCATGTTGATTGCATTATCGAGAGCTTTCCTTCTCTCACGACCACAAGGCGCGGACTTTTCTGTTAGATCGATTTCGGAGTTGGCCAAATTGAAGAAAGAAGAGTTGGCTGAGATCTGGGTAAGAGGCGAAGAGATCGTAAAGGGATGCTTCGCCAAGCGGCCAAACTATAATGATCTGGTCCCTGTACTCCTTGAAATCGGCATATCGGATGAGTTGCTGATCCGGTGCGGCATTGCGCTTCATGTCCCTCTGCGTCCTATGCTGGGAAGCATTACGCGGGACCTGTCCGAGATGCTTACCAAACTTCAGGGAAGGGACTTTGCTTGCGAGTATAAATACGATGGACAAAGAGCCCAGGTTCACTGTGATGAGCAGGGCAAAGTGTCCATCTTCTCGAGGCATCTGGAGCTCATGACTGAGAAATATCCTGATCTTGTCGAGCTCATACCAAAGATCTGGGGCGAAGGAGTTGGAAGCTTTATTATGGAAGGCGAAGTGGTCGCTGTTGACCAAACCAACGGCGAACTGAAAAACTTCCAAACATTGACTAATCGTGCCAGGAAGGATGTCGACATCGGCAGCATTACGATCAATGTCTGCCTCTTCTCATTTGATCTCATGTATCTCAACGGACAACCACTCCTCAACCGTCCGTTCCGAGAGCGACGAGAATTACTGCGATCTCTTTTCACAGAGGTCCCCAATCGCTTTACGTGGGTGAAGAGCCTCGATGCCACTTCTGCAGACTCTGAGACTGTTTTGGATTTCTTCAAATCTGCGACTGAGGCTAAATGCGAAGGCATCATGGTCAAAATTTTGGACAATTTAACAACCCTACCATACCTTGGCGAACCAGAGGAGCTGGCGCCGGAAGAGAGCGAGAAAATATCACTACCCAATACTAAAACCAAAGGTAAGGGAAAGGCGAAATCGGCTGCGGAAGGTGAGAAAAAGACTAAGTCGCGACGGAAACCTCTGCTCGCAACCTATGAACCAGATAAGCGACTCGACTCGTGGCTTAAAGTCAAGAAAGACTACAGTTCCAGCTTCGACACGCTCGACCTGATACCCATTGCGGGATGGCATGGTCAAGGTCGCAAGGCGAAATGGTGGTCACCTGTTCTCCTTGCCGTTCGGAATGAAGACACGGGATCGCTCGAAGCTGTGTGCAAATGCATTTCTGGCTTCACAGACACATTTTACAAAGCCAACAAGGAGTTTTACGACGATGGGAAGGAGAGTGGAGAAGTCAAAAACACTCGATCTCAAAAACCTAGCTTTGTGGAATATTCAGGACCTATACCGGATGTATGGTTTGAGCCCCAAGAAGTATGGGAGATGGCGTTTGCGGACATTACGTTGAGTCCAGTGTACACGGCTGCGATTGGGTTGGTCAGCGATGAGAGGGGATTGAGCATGAGGTTCCCGAGGTTTTTGAAGAAGAGGGAAGACAAGGGAATAGATGAGGCGAGCACGAATGAATTCTTGGCTGGTCTCTGGAGGAAGCAGGAGGCAAAGGCTGTGTCAACGCAGGGCGAAGTGGTGGAACGAGACGTTGAGGATGAAGACCAGTAAATAGAAGTAATGCCCATAAGGTTACACTGTAATTTTCGCTTCTAGCACTGGCGCCAAGCCCCGCAAATGCGTGGAGAGATACGGGACATATTGATGCAATAGTTCATTTTCCTGCGTTGAGCTTTTGAGCTATTAGACTGAAGACGGCGACGGATCCCATAAAGAGCACAGCATTGTAGAACTGTCCAGCATTAGCATGGTGGCGGGAAATGAATGGCGAGTTGAGACGCATACCGCCCTCCGAGATACTTCTCGCTCCTCGTCATCTGTTCGGGCCTCGATAAAGAGGCGGCGGAGGTTTGGTAAGCTCGCCTACAATAATTGTCAGTCATGATCGAAGGACGATGATGCATGAAGAACAGGCACTTACCATTTTGGGCAAGTCAGAGTTGGAGATTTGAGACTCGACAGCCCAGTTCGCCCATTTGACCGACCGAGGGACTTTCTTATCAAAACACTCCACACATCTAGTCGAGATTTTGCCGTGCAACGGTTTGGCGAGAGGCAACAGAGCTTGATACTCTGGTGATGCTCGTTGAAATGATGGATGCAGCAGCACTGTAAGAGGTGAACCCGGGTGTGACTAAGCCGAAGAATATGGAGACTTGGAACGGGAAATTGTTAGGGATTGAAGCTAGGCTGCACTGTAGCGGCAATCAGGCGGAAGTTTAAGGTTAGGGGGGCAACCTGGGCGCTATAACGACGCTCACTCGCTGGGGGCAGTGGGTGGTGGAGGCCTGGACCTCTGAGTTGGGGCTGGGCCTGGTCAAGCCTTAAGTTATCTCGTGGCCTTGGCATCATCCTCAGCTTGGAGTGTCTCCTTTCTACACCACGTCCCTTGCCACGACGCAGCTTACCTACGACGCATCCCCGGATCCTGCTGCTCTGTTAGCGGATGCGGGTTCTTGCGCTTGAGACACTCTCCGTGTTCACCGTCTAGCGACACTACATCGAGGCCGCCCGTCACCGCTCCTCCCTCCGGCTTCCCCTCCGGCTTGCTCCCGCAGCACCGTTCAACCTACCCCTCCGTCCTCCGTCCTCCATCCCGCCCAACCCTCGACGATGGCGGTAAATCGCATTCGCGGCGCTTTTGCCGTGCCTCGCAAGGGCGAGACCTTTGAGCTGCGCGCCGGCCTGGTCTCCCAGTATGCGTACGAGCGCAAGGAGTCGATCCAGAAGACCATCATGGCCATGACACTGGGCAAGGATGTGTCAGCTCTGTTCCCCGATGTCCTCAAGAACATTGCCACGGCCGATCTTGACCAGAAGAAGCTCGTCTATCTCTACCTGATGTATGTGAAGTTGCCGGGCTGCTCGGCCTTTGACGGGCTGCTTCCGCCGCATCTTGTCGTTCCCTCAAGCAACTGTCAAGCGACACACCCAAGGACACGGTAACTGACACCGCTATCTAGGAACTACGCCAAGTCGCACCCTGACCTGTGTATTCTCGCCGTCAATACCTTCGTCCAAGACTCAGAAGACCCCAACCCGCTGATAAGAGCGCTGGCGATCCGAACCATGGGCTGCATTAGGGTGGATAAGATGGTCGACTACATGGAGGAGCCCCTGAGGAAGACATTACGAGACGAGTCGCCATACGTTCGCAAGACGGCTGCTATCTGCGTCGCTAAGTTGTACGATCTCAATCCCTCCATGTGCATAGAGAACGGCTTCTTGGAGATGCTCCAGGAGCTGATTGGCGACCCCAACCCCATGGTCGTCGCAAACTCAGTTCAGGCCCTGTCCGAAATCACCGAGACGTCCCCGGAGACGAGGGCCCTCGTCATCACACCCATGACACTGAAGAAGCTGCTCATGGCTCTCAACGAGTGTACTGAGTGGGGACGAGTTACCATTCTGACGACTCTGGCCAACTACCAGACCCAGGACTTGAAGGAGTCGGAGCACATCTGCGAGCGAGTAGCTCCGCAATTCCAGCACGTCAACCCTAGTGTCGTCCTTGCCGCTGTTAAGGTTGTCTTTATTCATATGCAGTCTATTAACCCCGAATTGGTGAGGTCATACCTGAAGAAGATGGCCCCTCCACTAGGTATGTCGTCCACCAGAACCCTCCCTGGGGGCCTCATTGGCGTTGGCCGTGGCTAACCTCCCGCAGTTACTCTAGTAGCATCCCAACCCGAGGTTCAATACGTCGCCCTGCGAAACATTGACCTCCTCCTCCAAGCCAAGCCCGACATCCTTAGCAAGGAAATGCGCGTCTTCTTTTGCAAATATACCGACCCCCCCTATTTGAAGCTCCAAAAGCTTGAGATCATGGTGAGAATCGCAAACGAGAACAACTATGAGCAGCTCCTTGCCGAGTTGAAGGAGTACGCCCTTGAGGTGGACATGGATTTCGTCAAGAGAGCCGTCAAGGCCATTGGCCAGGTGGCCATCAAGATTGAGAGCGCAAGCGAGAAGTGTGTCCGAGCTCTTGAAGACCTGATCTCTACTAAGGTCAACTACGTCGTTCAGGAGGTCATTGTAGTTATCAAGGACATTCTGCGAAAATATCCGGGTTACGAGGGTGTTATCCCTACTCTCTGCCAGTACATTGATGAGCTCGATGAACCCACCGCTCGTGGATCGCTCATCTGGATTGTTGGAGAGTATGCCGAGAAGATTAGCAACGCAGACGAGATCCTGGAGAGTTTCGTGGAGACATTCATGGAGGAATTCACCCAGGTTGGTTCCATGCCCCATCTCAGGAGAAGGTGTACTAACTCGGAAAACAGACCCAGCTGCAAATATTGACAGCGGTGGTGAAGCTCTTCCTAAAGAAGCCGGGAAGCAGCCATGCCCTTGTACAGAAGGTGCTGCAGGCGGCGACGTCGGAGAACGACAACCCAGATATCCGTGACAGAGCATACGTTTACTGGCGTCTGCTATCTACCGACCCGGAAGTTGCCAAGGTATGAAGACATGAAGGACAATCTCAACCCTAATCGCTAATCCAACCATAGAGCATTGTGCTGTCCCAGAAGCCCACTATCTCCACCACCATGAGCAGCTTACCCCCTGCTTTGCTCGAGCAATTGCTCTCCGAGCTCTCGACCCTTGCCTCGGTCTATCACAAGCCCCCAGAGTCGTTTGTTGGAAAGGGACGTTTCGGCGCCGACGAGATCCAGCGAGCTGCCATCCAAGAGCAACGGCGAGACGCCGAGGAAAACCCCATCGCCGCCTCTGTCGCCGCCGCCAATGGATCTGGCAACGCATCACAGAACAATATCGAGAACCTCCTCGACATCGACTTTGACGGCGCCGCACCGGCTTCCCATGAGCAGAACAGCGCATCTGCGACGCCTGATCGTGTGGCTAGTCCCGCGGCTTCGGGAGGCATGGCCGACATGATGAGCATGTTTGACGCGCCAGCAGCACCGGCAGCTGGTGCCTCATCTCAGGCTCAGGCTCCCGGAGGCGGTATGAACGACTTGATGAACGGATTCGAGGGCATGAACTTTGGAGGCTCGTCGAGCCAACCGCTGCCTCCTGCTATGCAACTCCAGCAGACCCAGGGCGGCCCAGCAGCGCCGCAGCAACCTAGGAAGGATAGCGAGGACTTGCTGGGCATGTTCTAACTGCATCGCTGAAAGAAGCCCTAGGGGGTTTCTGTTTACATGGAGTACTGAGATGCGCCGGTGGGAAAACATACTGTAGTTGATACATGGACATGGTGACTGCCATACTGCAATAGGCGCAAAGAGATGATGACCACCCAAACCCCCTTTTCTCCCGAGTTGATCGCTCGCCAAAATAAAGATGCTCTAATTCCCAAGTTCCCAATGCACACACCCTCGCCATGTGTACCGCGGCATGCCTGTTTGCCTGCCCCATGACTGCTTGTACGGATATATCAAGAGCACTGTTATTCGCACAGCTAACTCTCCGCATAGCATTTCTAGATAAGCCCACTTCTCCTTACCTAGCGATAGTAATCCTAATTAAGATCATAAGACTATAAATATTAGAGGTAAGGGAACTAGGTGAGGGTAATATTCTGCTAATTTAGAGATGACTTTACTACAGCTAGGCTCGCGGGCTATTGCGATGTGCTGTGCGGATGGCAATAGTTGCAACTTCTCTAGTTGCCAATTGTCTCGAGATTAACGATGACATGTTTGGAATTATGAGCCCTCAACCAGCTGCTTGCGAAACCCTCGGAAAAGCCTTTGGGGATATGTGAATGATGTACTTCTTGGTAACACCATCGATTTTTCTGACAGGTCAGGTGCCCCTATTACGCAGATCTCGATGGACTTTGCAAGAGGCACGGGGCTGGTGTCATAAGTGGCTCACCAGTGAAATACACCAGAGATGCAGAGCTGTGTGGGAGCATCCTTGATCCCAACGATTCGACAGGAATGAATGGTCATGGGCGTGAACCCAAATTCTATGTCGACCGTGATGAACCCTAGAAACACTCGAGTCGCTTAACGAAGGGGGGGCTCTGGCCATTAGGTAAACTGCCCGAAGAGCATGAGTTCATGTTTCTTTTCGAGCGACTGCCACGAAGACGTTCATCCTCGTCTCGCAGCAGCAAGGATATCTAGCAAATTCATTAGTTGTCTTTGGTGACCTAACGAGGGCCTAGCCCATTCGCTTGCCCAGACAAAACCACTCCCTTAGTCGATCTTCACTAAAGAAAACTTGTTTATTGACGATTCCTTCGTCCTGGACATCGGCCCATTTTTCTCGTTTCCCGTTCGAGCCGTCTGCTCTATTGTCGTAGCATCCATGTGCTCCAGCTACGACAAAATTGATCATCCCATGACCACATCTGCCGACTCGGATGCCGACGTCGCGGCCTTTGCCTTATCGCGCTCGTACTCTTCGGGCGTCTGGCACTTTGCGGTCCAGGCGTGGATGGCAGCGATCTCGTCCTTGAGGGCCGCGTTGACTAGGCGGTGGCGCTTGAGCGAGTTGAGGCCTTGGAACTGAGGCGAGACGATGAGCGAGGTGAAAGCCTGACCGCAGCCGCCTGTAATGGGTAAAGAAAGCGTTAGTTTATTATTGCTATTTGCTGCCTTACTGAATCTCGGATTTCCCGTGGGTTTGTTTCGTTGGGGAGATTGTCTTTTTTTTTATGGAGGGGTCGGTTCGTTATGGCGGGGTGATAGAGAATTGGTGCAAAACATACCGGACATGTCCGTGACAGTGACGTGGACGGCCTGGAGGCGCTCGGTGATGGCCTCACGCATGCTCTCGTCGGAGATTTGTGCCATGATTTATTGCAGATTTTGAGGGTGATAGCGAGCGAGCGAGAGAGAGTGAGAGAGAGAGAGAGTTGGGGTGATGATGGAATTGATTGATTAGATATCTACCGTGGGGTAATGTCGGCAAGTTGAAGGTCGGAGAATCGGACAGTGTGGAGATGTTGAAATCGGCACGGTATGAGCTCATGGTGGCTTTTCACCTCGCTCCTCCCGCAGGCAGCTTCAGCTTCTAACACGAAGCTCTGGCAGCAACTGAACAGTT
Source organism: Dactylonectria alcacerensis (assembly GCA_029931735.1). Lineage (NCBI taxonomy): Eukaryota > Fungi > Ascomycota > Sordariomycetes > Hypocreales > Nectriaceae > Dactylonectria > Dactylonectria alcacerensis. The sequence continues at coordinate 3,908,561 of JAPMUZ010000003.1, read as the reverse complement.
CACGAGCAACCCGAACTAGAAACAATTGGTCTTCAGCTTCAACTCAAAGGCAGCTTCAGCCTTGACTCTAGCTCCCAGTCTTCTCTTCCTGACATGCAGGGCTGCGCTTTGCAAAGGAACCACAGACGACTGCTTGCATATTCGTCCATCAGCTTGAGAGGGGCTTTATACTCGACTCGTTCGACGACGACACGGCTCAGCCGGCCTCACTTTCTCGCCAACACTCCCGTGATAGCCAAAAGATTCTGTTCTTCTTGCCGAACGCCATCTCCTTTCCCCTCAAATTCAGAACCACAATCACCCAACGCCAACACCAACACCAACACCAACATGGCTGACGTCGGAGCATGGGGTGCCTGGCAGATTGAGCCCTCTACCTTTACCAATGTCGTGGTAGAGTCGATGCAGACGCTGTAAGGGTTTCTCATTTCCCTTCAATTTATGCACAGTATTCCAAAGCTCAGCACGCTTACCCGGACCAGGTATCCCGAGGAGCTGGCTGATAAAAAGTGGGATAATGTTGGTCTGCTGGTGGGCAACTCGGACACGGATGCTCGAAAGAAGAAGCCTAGAGTCCTGGTCACCAACGATCTGACCTTTCAAGTTGCTGTCGATGCCATCGACCAGGGTGTGAGCGTCATTGTCAGCTACCGTGAGTCTTGACGATAGCCTCTCTGACCTTCATACCACAACGAGTGATCAACTGACTGACTGCGCAACGCCTTCACTACCTACTCAGACCCCTTCATCTTCAGCGGTCTCAAGTCCATCACCAACAAGGACCCTCAGCAAGCTACTCTCTTGCACCTCGCCAAGGCCGGCATCGCCGTCTACTGCCCTCACACGGCTGTCGACGCTGCCCCAGAAGGACTAAACACCTGGCTCGCCGATATCGTCTCTGGCCCACACAAGAGCGAGCGCTCTGTCGCCATTCCCTGCAGCGCTGCGCCGCCGTCTCACTCGCCGGCCGGCTACGGTACCATCGGACACTTCGACCAAGGCGTGCCCCTGCGCGAGGTTATCCTGCGCCTGGCGGACAAGCTCGGCGGCCTGCGACATGTCATGATCGCCAGTCCTGTGGGCTCCAGCGTGGGCTCGACGACGGTCAAGAGCTTTGGCGTGTGCGCCGGCAGCGGCTACGACGTCCTCAAAAACGCCGACGTCGACTTGCTCGTCACAGGAGAGACGAGCCACCACTCGGCACTGCGAGCCATCCAACAGGGCCGTACTCTAGTGCAGGTCTTCCACAGCAACTCGGAGCGCGGCTACCTCAAGGAGGTGCTGAAGCCCAAGCTGGAAGCGCAGCTGAGGACGAGCGTGCCTGACGCCGAAGTGGTCCTGAGTGAATACGACAAGGATCCGTTTACCATTTTGGACGTGAGTGAGCTGTAGGGTTGTGTAAGGGAGTGTCTTGGAGATGGCGTATAGTGGTATAGATGGCGAAATCTTGGGGTTGATGTTAGATTCCCTGGAGCATAGACAGGGAGTGAAGAGTAGAGGGAAGGCGGTGGAAAAAGTGAAGAGAATGGGAGGAGAAAAGGAGAGCATTGGCAAGCATTGGGTATCTATATGTGTGTTTTGGTGCGTTACCGTCCATCCTTGGACATTCGCCCATCCTTGGACAGTCTTCCGTCCTTTGACAATCTTCCGTCCCTGGACAGTCTTTCATCCCTGGACGTTCTCGTGTCTGTTGACGACCTCTCAGTCACTCCACTTGCTCTCCGCTCTCCTGGCCTCAGTGCCTCATCGCCCTCCTCTAGACATTCCTCGACATCCTTTCCACCAACGCCCTTCTCTTTCCACACCAGCAGCAGCCGCCGTGGCATCTCCCACTCCTTGCGAGCCTGCTCGACCTTGCCCTCCTTGGCCAGGTTCCGCAGCCGCTCTGGCGTCGCGAGCACCTCGGCTGCAAGCTCTCTCGTGCGCTGCTGGCGTAGATCTTTCTCGCGCTTCTTGCCCTGGTCAGAGTCTGGTGCTGGGACTGAGGCACGGAGGGCTTCGCGGATGGATGATGCTTGAGTGTAGATTTGGGCGATGGCGGGATCGAGAGTTGATGCCATTGGGTTCAGGGGATCCATGTTCGTTCGCATCTATGGCAGATGGTTTCGTTAACTAGTGGCAGAGTCGAGATTGGGCATGAAGAAATTACCTTGCGAATCGTCTCCGTTGCCGTTATCAGTTTGCTGTAGTTGTCGTACACGAGGGCCTTCTTCTCGGCATCCAGTGCTCGCACCTCGCCGACAACCCGCGTGTACAGCCGCAGCAGTTCCTCCAAGCTGCTCCGCGAGACGATCTTGGCGACATAGTCATCGGCGTCGAAATCCGGGGCGTCGATCTCGCCGGCCGGCACCTCGGAGTCGGGCAGGTCGATGCGCGGCGCTGAGGCCCGGAGGTTGTAGTACTCGCGGAGGGCGGCGCGATTGGCCCGCTTCGGCACCGGCGCCGGCTGGGAGCCCGGGCCGGCGCCGGAAGATGAGGAAAAAGACGAGGCCGAGGACTGGCCCAGCACCGGGGAGGCGACGGCGGAGCGGGAGATCTCGAGAGACGGGCGCGTGGAGGAGTTTGGCGTGCGGCGGAAGGGTTCGCGGGGGGAGGCGATGGTGGACATGTTTTGAGAAAGAGAGTATAGTACAAAGGAGAAATGAGAAAACAGGAAGAAAAGGGAAAAGTGAGGGCTGAGATCAGTTGGGTGATGCTCCTCTTTCTTGGAGTTTGGTGGTTTTAGTTGCGTTGCCGGAGGCCGTCAGCGAGGCTTCGAGTCAGGGTGACACGGTAATTACAGGTGACATGCGTTGGCTGGTTGGGCGAGCGGACCCCCTGGAGCTGCAGAAGGCCTACAAGAGGCATAGACCCATCAGATCTCCCTTTTAGAAGAGTCGTGCCCCGTATTTCAGCCGCTGGAAACGTCATGGTTCAGCGAGGCTGACAGCCGTTTGTTACCCCACAGTGGGAGGGACCTAGACTTTCACATGGCAGCTCCAAGCTCGAGCTCAAGCTTCCCGCCTGATAGAATAAATTTCCCAACTCTGCTCTGTCAACACCACGATTTCTAACATTACCATGAGGCTGCAATAATCATTGGTTAGCCTTAAGACGAGCACAATAAGGCACGGACGCAAAAAATGGATCTCACCGGGCAGCTCCGAGACGCCATTCTCGCACAATCACTGCCCTACCCGTCGACGCCCTTCCTCAACTCGCTCACGACAGCCCGGTCGCCGCCACTGCCGCTGCCCTCGCTCGTGGCCACGGCCAAGGCACGCCTGTTGGCCGCCGACCTGTCGTCCTCGCCGCTTTTCGGCGGCGGCGCCGGGCCCTTGCAGAGCCTGCCTCCGGGCGCCGACGCGGCCGCCGCCCGCGAGCTCCGGCTACCGCGCCCAGTCCACGTGCAGGTCGTCGACGTCGAGAACCTCTCGCTGAGCCGCTGGGAGCAGATCGAGGAGCTCGAGGCCGTAGAGCGCGGCGAGACGACCCGCGGGAGGGAGGTTGTGCGCATCACCGCCGAGGAGAACGAGAACGACGAGAACAGCGCGCAGACGCAGCCTCAGACGCAACGGCCAGCAACCCGAACGCCCACGGCCACGGGCATCCGTCCCGCTAGCAAAACGGCAACCCACCGGCTTGTGCTACAGGATTGCAAGGGCATAAAGGTGTACGCCCTGGAGCTGAAACGCATCGACAGCATCGGCGTCGGCAAAACCCAGATGGGCGAGAAGATACTCCTCAAGACCGGCACCGTGATAGCCCGTGGAACTGTGCTGCTGGAGCCGGAGAAGTGCGTCTTTCTGGGCGGCAAGATAGACGCTTGGCAGCGAGCGTGGGTGGACGGCAGATTAGCAAGGCTTCGCGAAGCCGTCAATCAAGACGATGCGAACCGTTCGTGACAAGAGGCCGTCTTGGAGACGTGGGAGACGCAAGTGTGCAAAATAGTGATACCCCCTTTATGTATTCTTCTCACACACATCATACATGGCGGCGACTTTTCAAACACGCACGCCATCACACAAGCCTGTATTCCATGGCCGGCCTTCTATCCCCTTACCAACACTCATGAGCTCATGACAGCGTCCAAACAAACATTCTAGACTCCCTGAGTCGCAACCTCCAACGCATTCCACCCGCTTTGCTCCCAAGGCGCCAGGAATGCAGCCCTTTGCGCATCGCCGGCCCTCTGTGTCCCGGCATACGCCTTGGCCAGATCCTGCGCCTCAAGCAACCCTCTGGGCGGGATGCCGCGAGTGGCCACCTTGAGTGCCATCTGAGCTGCGTGTTCGTCGCCTGTCGTCTCAGCGAGCGCTGACCATCCATGTGGCAGGTTGGGATACAGCATCACGTCCGCCTGCATCTGCGTCCTCGCGTCCTCTTCCGTGCGACCCTCGCCGAGTGTCGAGACCGCTCGCAAAACCTCGCTAATGTGCGACTGCTCCAATGTCGTCACTTTGTCGTTGGTGCGAAGCCCCTGAAGCTCCTCGACCACGGCCTCTAGGCTGTCTTCGTCGTTGTCGAGCAGGGCAATGACGCCCAGCAGAAGAACAGACTGCACGTGGTCAGGATGCTCCTCAATGACTCCGAAAAGTCCCTCGCGGGCCCTATCTCTGGAAGCTTCGGACCCTTCAGCCCACAGAACCTGGGCCAGCAAGCAGATGGCATCAGGATTGCCAAACGACTCGGCCAGCGCCTCCTCGAAACGCTTGATGGCGTCCTCGAACTGGTTGTCAAAGTACTGCGCGAGGCCAACTGTCAGGTGAGCAGAGAGCCTCGCCTTTCTGCGCTGCTCGCTCGTCAGTTCACTCTCGGCCTCCTCGCTGCTAAGGCTAAGCGCCAGGTCTCCGCACTCGACCGCCTTGTCGTATGAGCCAGATGCGAGATACGCTCTCGCCAGGTCGGTTTTGGCCAACGCGAACCTGGCTAGGCTATTGGACGACTCTGTCCTTTCGTAATCAGCCTCGAGGGCAGCCGAAATCTTCTCGAGCGTCTCAACCGCTCGAGAGCTTTCGTGCGTCCGCTCTTGGTAGAGTGTTGACAGGTGACTAAAGGCCAAGTCCTCGGGCTTGAGGCTCTGGAGCTGGTTGAGCGCGAAAAGCGGCTGGATAAACGATGCAACGGTGAGGCTACTGGACGGCACCTTCAGGATGTGGTCGAACATTGAAGTCGAATAATGCCGACGGGTGGGCACAGACGACGACTCTGAGATCTCCATAGCGTGTGTGAAGAGACCTCTGGCTTCCTTCACGTCTCCATGCAGCAGAGCGACGAATGCTTGGCCAAGCCACGCGTGAGCGTAGTCGGGATCTGTCGACTGAGACCTCGTGTAAGCTTCGTTGGCCAGCTTGACATCTCCAGACAACAGTGCCAGTGTTCCCAGATTCGTCCACGCCACAGGACTCCGCTCGTTAAGATAGAGACTTCTTGCGAAGGCGTGCTGAGAAACCGACGGGCTGATTTCGCTCGTCACCACGCCGAGCGAGTTCCAGAACTCCGAGTTTCCAGCTTCAAGCTCGATTGCCCGCTTAAACGATCTGACAGCCGCCTTGATGTATCCGTTAGACTTCTTGCGGAGCTTGGCGGGGAGGCAGATATGAGCACGGTATTCGGCCCACCCAAGGTTGTAGTACGCAACGGCTTGGGCGTGCCGATCGCGGGTGGAAATATGTATGGCTTGTTTGTGGCACAAGATGGTAGCGTGGATGCATCCCGTGAGGTCAACTCCGGGTTGCTCGTCATCTGCGTAGAGACCTTTAGCGAGCACAACGTCGGTACCGACCTTATCGACTTCCGCGAGGATCTCGTATGCCTCTTGCGGGCTGTTCTCCAATAGGGTACTGAGGGATTGTTTGGGGAGGTCTGCTGTGCGACTCTGTACGGACGAGAAAACGGAGCATGCATCCGCTACCGTCTTCCAGAAGTTGAAGGTCTCAAGGATGTTACCCGTTGCCTTGGTAGCAAATTCAATAGCGTCAATGGCTAGCTGTACTGCTTTTCCGAATAACCCCTTCTCGATCGAGGTGAGAGCATTGTCGACCATTGTCTGCATGAGCGCGATGATGACGCCCTCCTCGTCGGGGTGAGTCTCAAGAACAGTTTTATAGAGGGAGATGGAGTCGTCAAAGTCGGCCAGCTCTCGCTTGACATTAGCCAGCATGTACTTGGTGAACCACTTGTCCTCGGATATATCTGTTTTGATATCCTCCTCTAGCTTCTGAGCATTGATAATTGCCTTTGTTGCCGCAATGTGTCTGCCGGAGCTGTGGTAGCTTTCTCCAAGCCCAACCCAAGAGTGATAGTCCTCCGGAGAGATGCGCAGTGCAGCTTGGAACGAGACAATTGCCTTGTGAAAGTCTTGCTTGTTGAGCTCCGCGACGCCCAAGGCAGCAAATGGCCAGCTGATTCCCTTCCTTTTCGATCCAGGAGGCGGCTTCACTTTGCCAGAATCAACAATGCGGCGAGCCACAAGCTCGACTCGGTCCCAGTCTCCGTCGTCGGCAAAGGACCGTGCCAGGCGCTCGGCAGCAATCACTTCGCTAGATGATAACTCAAGGGCCTTTTGGAAGCATCGCCGCGATCTCTTCTTGTCCTTTGCATAGTCGGCATAGAAGACACCGAGGCTGGTGTAGGTCGGGGCATAGTTGAGATGGTTATTCAAAGCGCTGAGCCAGAAGGAATAGGCACATTCTCCCTTGCGCAGTTTCCTTGCCGCCCTGCTGGTATCGATATTCCAGGTGCAGACGCCAAGACGATACTGGGTTTCACCCAACAGCTCTTTCGAGGCTGCTCCCTGTTTCTCAAGAGGTGCCAGACACTCCATCAACTCTCCCTTTGCCGTTTGCCAATCGCCCTTGAGCGCCTTGACCCACGCGGCTTCTGATTTGACTCGAATATTGGTATCATCGCGCTGAAGAGCTCGGGTGAGAAATTCGATAGCTTGGTCATACTCCTCCTCCTCTTCGTAGATTAGACCAACTCCGATCAGGGCAGAGGTGGATGTGGCATCACGCTCGAGAACCCTGTCGAAGAGATTCTTTGCCTCCTGGTGATGTCGGGGTGACTGGTAGTATACCAGGGCCGTGCCGAGCGCCAGGAAGTATGCATCTTCTGTGTTCACGTGTGCAATCCCTGTCTTTTTGCGCTCCTTGGTCACGAGATTCAATGCCTTGCGCATCAACTCGACAGTACTTTCGTACTCGCCAAGATGAAGGAAGTATTGACTGGTTAGTCGGTACGCGAATAGCGAGTCGGCAGTAGCGATACCCTCCGTCATCATCACGAGACGGTCTTCGTCCGTCAATGGGATTACCAAGGTTGGTACTCCGCCATCCTCATCGTCGTCTTCGCTTTCTTCAGACCCGCCTGAAACAGACGGAACCTTCTCCGATGGCTTTTCAGCTGGAAATGTCGAGATTGGGCTTGTCAGGTAGCTCGTAATAACTTTGTACAAGTCGCTTTCGGGGAAGAATTTGCAGTAGCTTCGCAGGACTTCCACATCCCACGCTCTAATCTCCTTGTTGTCTTGCCATTCGACGGCGATATCCCACGCCAGCTTAAACGGGTGCCTGATAGCGACCATGCCGTTTGCCAGATCAAGAGTCTTTTGTCGCTCCTGTTCTTTTTCAGCACCTGCTGGTGCAACTAACAGACGCTCGTAGCAGAGTTGAACGAGCTTCTCCTCGTAAGTTCTCCTGAGGTCATCATCACTTGTCCAATTGATGATTTGTCGATAGATGTGTTCCAACTTGCTCTGACTGTAGACCTCTCGCTTCACCTCCAAGGTAACCTCGCCGATTTTAGCACCCAGCCGAGTACGACGCTCTCCGATGAGCGTGTTTATGCGCTTCTTCTCGGAGGCCTCTATGATGTGCGCAATGCTCTCGTATGTCTTTGCAGGTGCCGGGAATCGACCTTCGAGGATGTTGTACAGAGGGCTCTCTGGAAGTTGGATCCAGAGGGCATCGGCGTATTGCAGTTGATCTCCGTGGACTCGAGCAAAATCCACAAATTTGATGACAACATCTTGAGACTTGTACAGGTCTTCGGCATCGTGGTAAATCTGGGCGAGATTCACGACTGCTTGTTGATATTCGCTGAGTTTCTTGGTAGACTGCTTTTCAAACAGCTTAATCAACCCTTGCCAAGCTTGTGCCTCCTTGGGACGGAGAGACGTGGCAGATCGATACACACTCTCTGCCTCTTCGAGGTTGCCCTTCTTGTCCAACGCAAATGCGAGAAATATGTGTCTGCGAGGGATCAGCTGAGGGCTCATCAATGCTCAGGGCTATGATGAGTACGATACCCTTGGTAGTTCTTGGGTTCCTTCTTTACGAATTCCTGGGCCTGTGAAATGGCATCTTCAAACTTTTGTTGTCGGATGGCATCGTTGATGGCCTTGAGAGTAGCCTTGGATCCTGACATAGTGCTCACACTTAAGCTGAGGCGTGACCCCACCAAACAGTTCACTTCAGAACAGCGCCCTCAAGTTGCAGGGGCAAGACAGTCTCGACAGAAGCGACAGAAGAAAATGAGAAGATTTCAGATGATACGCGATCGTTCAGAAGAAAATCAATGTCCGCCAAGCTTCAAATCTTCCTAAATAGAAAGCGGTTCGGCTGACCCAGTTGTGATTTGTAGATGATTCGCTCAGGCTTCTGCTGAGTGTTGTGTGGTGGTTTATGTCATAGGTAGAATAGCCGAGGATTTCCCGAAGACTCGCTTTTACATCATTCCACACGGTACAAACAAACAATTCCCATATACATAAATTGTTACTCAAAATTCTACAAAATTCTTGATTGATAGAGAAGCTCTCACGTATTTGATTGAATTGTTGGATTCGTTGCTAGCAAAACGTAGTTGAGACCCAAATCCTGGAGTGAGTTTGCAGAGATGGATTTCAATCAATGCGAAAGCTCGATTCCATTCAATACGATAGCTAAGCGTGATGAGAATTCGCACTGAAGGACACACGAGATTACTTAGAGATTCGATAAATATAAATTGATTAGATATTATCGTATTTACTTGATAGTTGAGAAATATTTGCGTATCCCCGGCGCAGCTCAGAGAGTAGTCCAGGGTAGGTGACGGCGATGGACATCTTTTTCCGCAAGATTGTACCGTGTCGTATCTCGTTTATGAATGACTGCCTTCGTTGTTGATGGGGGTGTTCGAGGAGTCATATTTCAGAATGGGAAATTAGAGGACATGGGGCTTATGAAACTGGTTATTAAGGAAATATTACGACTGCGAAGATGAGACCCCAAACCTGAGTTCGTCTCTTGGTCTCACTCACCCGGTGGAAGCGCCGCCAATGATACCAACAGATGATAATATGCGTACCCCTTTAATTAGAGGGAACTTTATTTCGGGTTGAATTACCTGCTCTTCATCTGGAGGTGGTGGCATAGGAAGATCGAGGCTGGAAGCAGGGCCTTGTTGGAGTGTGTGACGGAGGCACCTGAGGCAAGCAGGAAACCGGAACACGCGTTCCTGCTACATATGTGTAAGTAGTGCTTCCCACGTGTGATGTAGTCAAGACGTTTTTGCCTTTTTAAATTACGACACAACGACCTGCTTCATCCCCCTTTTCCGTCAGCTTCTAGGCGCACTGGAATCCGGCATAAGTCATCACACAAAATTATCAAGCATTGCTATTCGCGCAGGTATTAGGGAGCCAAGCCGTTCAAAGGCCACATACGCGAAATCCTGATTGTATACAAATATAAGGGTCTGAGAAACGAGGGGAGGATGAGGAATATCACTAGCAGTGTTAGCACATAGGTTAGGTACCTAAAAAGGAACAAATTCCGCTCAGGCACGTGGCGTCTGTCAAAACCTCTGCACAATTAAGCCCGCCTCCTTGAAAATGGGATCTACAGGCGCTAAAAATACGTTATCGTGTCCCATCACATCTCGCCATCAGGGATGACGTTGCCATGACTTGAAGCGCAACTTTGAAGCACTGCGGCCCACAAACCGGTCCTGGCCCAAGTGGGGCCGAAACGAGTTTTCGTATTTCATGGATAGTTTTCGGATATACGAACATCTTGTTGGGCCATGAAGAGGGTGTGTGGGCTAGGATGGGATGATTCGGAACGTGGTGTTTGCGTGTTATTGCACTAGTTAATTCAGGGCGAGCCATTCGATGAAGGCTATATCTCCATGATGCCCGTCTCCTCTCGTTTTCGTCTTCCTTCGTTTTCATCTCCTTCTTCCTCTCAAATCAATGACTTAAACGCAGTTCAAGCACAACTCCCTTTGTCAAACGCTTTTCCCCACCAAGTCTATACATCCTGCACATCTTCAACGATAGCAAGTGCAACAATAATAACAACAACACCATGGCGCGTGAGTGGCATCCCCTCGCTGTCGCCCAAATCAGCCTCCGCAGCGGCCAGTTTCTCTTAGCATGCGTCAGCGCCGCTCTTTATGCTGTTGACCTCGCCAAGTGGTCCAGTGCAAACGCCCATGCCGATCCTAACTGGATCTACGTCGAGTTCGTCGCGGTAGTATCCATCTTTAGCTGCATCGCTCAGTGGTGGCTCGCACTGCATCGAGTGGCGGCGTCCATCTGGGACAGTGTAATATTCCTGTTCTGGCTTGTCGCTGTTGCCATATTCGGTCAAATTCTTTCCGGAAAGCCGGGCCCCGAAGGAGGATATTCGAAAGGGAGGCTCAGTGCTTCAGTGAGCATTGATACCCTAAACATGCTGCTCTGGTTCACGTCGGCAGTGGTAGCGTGTTTATGCTGCGGCCCTCGGCACCAGTTGGAAAGGAAGAAAAAACTTGAGACATCAGGGTACACAGAGGACTTTGCCTCGGAGTCTGAGAAGATTCCAGAGGAACAGCCGCCATCGTATGAAAGTCAATTGAAGGTGTAGCCGACATCATCGGACACCTCGAAGTATCAAGACCCGGAGAGCTCATACAACCCAACCGAATTGTGGAGGGCAACCAAGCGATACTTTTAGCAAGAAAATTGACAAAGTATAACAAATGCCGTTTGGTTCTTGCCACTCAGGGTCGTTACTCGAGCGTTCTGTGGCCCGATTTCACGGCTGTTGTAACGTTATGTGAACGGGCCAGTCGAGCCAACCCAACGTATCCGGGCTTAGAAGTCCTCGTATTGTGTCAAGCAGATGCTGTGCCCAACCATCAATGAACCAACACCTCTTAAGTGTTTTTAACAGAGGGACATAGTATGCCAAGATCAGCAATGCTTGGGGTTCCTTTCGTTGTAGACAAGCAACAAACAGGTCATGCATACGATACAGCCACCCAAATACAAACTGATTGTGTGAAGCCCCAATGGACGTACCATCTGCTCCGCCGTAGTTTGATTCGTAAATTTCGGACAAAGCTGAGAGCGCTCGGACATAGATGATGGTATCGGGTGACTCGTGGGATGCAATCCACGTGTGAAGCTTTCCGATGGGCTCGATCCAGTCAACGTGGGGGAACCCAGAAACAAGATACATGGGCCGATGGTCTTGTTCGCGCTCTGGTGAGCCTCCAAGCGGCTCCATGAGGCCAGTAAATAGAGTTGCGGGCTCAACTGTCTGCCGGATTAATCGCACGCCATGTATTAAAGGAAGCCAACGTTGTGGTGCACTGTCGTCGGTGTTGCAAACGAGGAGATCGGTGCTACCTGTCGGCCCTGCAGCAAAGGCGCAGTAGCACACAAGCACTGCGGAGACGTAGAGAGCACCACAATTGGTCTCGTCAAGACTCGGTAACGTTTTGTTCAGCTCGGCCAACCCGGTTTCTGAGTGGTGTCGAGCAATGGCGAGATACTGAGCGTGTCTTTCGCTGCTGCTAGTTTCCTCAAATGCCAAATGATATCCTGCCAACGCATACGCAAGGTGAAGTACGAAATGATAAGAGAGGCCAATCTGAGGGACGTTTCGCTCCCAGAAGCGGCTTATGCTGGAGTCCGGGTCCTCAGAATCATGGAGGCTGGAAGCCGTGTGAGAAATGAAATGAAGCAGCAACTCGGCGTCGGCGACATTGAAGGAGCAGGATATTAGCTCCGGGGCAGTAGAGGTCGACGCCGGCGTGGTGACGTTGGAGACGGGCGATGTCCCGGTTCTCTCCGTCGTCTGCGGAAGCGGCTTCGCTAGAGCTGCCCAATCCTTGCGCGGCCGACCCGGACCCCGGCGCGGCGTGGTAGACGGCTCTCCTCCGTGATTGGCACCGGAATCTCCGACTGAGGCCTTCGGCACCGAGTCCTCGTTGGACGGAGGCAGGGGCGCAAAATCGCAGGGGATGCCGAAGCGGATGCAGTTGGAGCAGGCAGGCTTTACCTCGTCACACTGGTAGTCATTAGTGAGGGGCACAAAGAGAAGGAGAGATGCTGGTGAAAGCTACCTTGACTTTCCGCCTTTTACAGTTGAAGCAGCCATTTCTTGACTTGCGATGAGGTCTCCTTGCCAGTTTCGAGACCCTTCCAGGAACCGGGCTATCCGGCGGTTGATGCGGCGGCGTCATGGCGCTGGATCACGAGGAGGGCCTAGAAGCCGATCGATGTAGGGGCGAGATCAAGATCAGCTGCACCGACTGGATCGCAGTTGATTGTCGCTACCCAAGAAACTATCACCCACTTTCTGCTCTGTCTCAAGGCCTTTGGGAGGCTTCCGAAGAGCCGGAGTTGTCAACGGCTTCACCGGGCGGAAGCACCGGAGACTTGCACCTCAGCGGCCCCACACGGATTGAGACCTCAGACAGGCAGATTGCCAGCTCCTCTGGTGCCTCGAGAATCCCCCCAAGGCAGAGGCAATAGCCACCAGAAGAACTGTGTATAATTCTCAGAGGTTGCAGGGGATGTTCCGCTGCCTGTTTGTTAGTCCAGCCACGGCACACGACAGCAGCGCCTCAGATGCGAGATACGTGGGTGTGGAGCCAGGGTTCGGGATGTGGGAGGTTCGATCTGGTTTGATGGCCAAGAGGTAGGAGTTGGAAACATTCGCCAACCGACCTATGATATGCGATAATGGCTGCGTCGGGGCTTGCAGCGGCTTTCCCTGTCAAAGCAGGCCGAGTCGCTTTTTGCGGAGGGTGTCGGAGACTTGGGTTGAGGAGGGAAAGGTTGAGGTTGACAAGGTACCAGGTAAGCGGAGTTAACGGCCATCTATGGGGTTTTCGCATATGGGGTGCGAAAACTATGGCCGATTTTCGCTAAGGCGACGCGAAAACGTGCTCCTTAATTAAATGCCGCTTTTATTTAACGTTGGCGTTTTTTCATCTGGTCTCGGAAGTTCGGAGTATGGCAAGGTGAGAGATGGATCATTCTCCTGCGAGAAAATTCTTGGTCAACCTTGTCCCCGGCTCTTGTTGTAAGATGCCCACCAAAGACCGGCGGAGATGAGCATCTCATCTGACACAATACGATAGATTCCCCGTCGCTCGTCCGTTCTTACGTGAGGTTAGCATTGAGATAAGCAGAGCGGCAAGGACACTAACCCTGAACTGGATGAGCTTTGAGCACTACGAATACGCCTCGCGGCGTACATCCGCGAGAAGGGCCGCCAAGAACCAACGATTTGCTGGAGCTGACGACGCGTTGCGCCGGTGTCTCTCCGCTCGTCATGCTGAGAAACCTTGAGCTATATATGGCACCCTGTGGCATCCCGAGCCCCGTAACTGCCTTGTATTAGGATTTGAGGCAAAGGCGCTGACCCTATTGGAAGGGTTTCGCTCAATGATTTGCATCTTCGGACTCTCGGAACCCGGGATGAACCGACTGGATGTTTTCGAGTCCGAGAGCGAGACCGAGCTTCCGTAATTTGAACTGCCGGTGCACTGTCCAGTCCGTACCACTCACTTCCTGTTCGCTGAGCTAGTAGAAAGATAATGGAGCATCAAAGAACACTCGGATTGTCTTTCTGCCTTTCTCGATCGAAGCAAGCATCGCATGTAGCGACACGCAAGCCTTCTGCAGCGACGGCCAACAAGAGTATGGCATGGCTGCCTTTCTCACGAGAGACACTCACACTTATTAAGATGACGTCCACTGCCGCCTCTCAGCCGCGCTTCACCATGCATTGCTGATGGCGCTTCGTCATGCCTTGATAACTGATGGCGCTGGTTGAATGGCGCTGGAAATACGGGCCGGAGTCGGCTGATGTTCGGCCGGACACATGCGGTGTCCCTGTCTAAGGCAAGCGGATCTTGAGGATCCCGAAGGCCGTCCGTCATTGATCAACATGAACTTTAAAGATGCCCTCAATAAAGGGACTACGGGCATCGGACGATATTTTTGTGGCACACAGGTTCTTGCCAGCACATCGTCGCCGGCATCAACATATCAGGATCATAGAATTCATGTCAACTAACCCTTATGTCCATAGCTACCTTACTTCTCCAAGACATGGACATGTCATGGATGACTAACGCCCCGGCCTGTTTGGCGAACCCATGGGCTCCGCTGTTTTTAGTTACCGCTTTCAGGAGCCCCCCCGAACGTCATCGCTGGACATGGCCCCAGCTGACCTTGTCAGGGCCTAAACTTCCCCCCTACACGGCTTCACCTCCCTTTCGAGCCCCTCCTCCTCTCATTATCCTTACGGAGACGGAATAAGGGAGTGCCATGTCTTCCTTTCGCCTGATAATCGAGGACGGCCGGTTCCGCGATGGCCACGGTCGTCAGGTCGTCCTCCGGGGCATTAACATCGCCGCCGACGCCAAGCTCCCCAGCAAACCTGACCAGCCATCGCATATTGGCACCGACTTCTTCGATGGCGACAACGTCACCTTCCACCAGCGTCCGTTCCCTAAGGAGGATGCGCGCATGCACTTTGCGCGCATCAAGCGCTTCGGCTTCAACACGATCCGTTATATCTTCACCTGGGAGGCTATCGAGGCCGCGGGTCCTGGCAAGTACGACGAGGAATTCATTCAGCACACGATCGATATTCTACGGATAGCAAAGGAGTTTGGCTTCTACATTTTCATGGACCCGCACCAAGATGTCTGGTCCCGCTTCACCGGCGGCTCTGGAGCTCCCCTGTGGACCATCTACGCATGTGGCCTGAACCCTCAGAGCTTTGCTGCCACCGAAGCCGCCATTGTACAGAATACATACCCCAACCCCGACGAATTCCCAAAGATGATTTGGTCGACGAATTACTACCGACTAGCGGCTGGGACTATCTTCACCATGTACTTTGGAGGAAAGGACTTTGCACCAAAGTGCATCATTGACGGGCTCAACATCCAGGATTATTTGCAGGGCCACTTCATGGCCGCCTGTGGCTATCTAGGAAAGCGAATACACGAGGCTGGCGATCTAGAGAATGATGTCGTCATCGGTTGGGAGAGTATGAATGAGCCCAACCGCGGAATGATTGGCTATGCGGATCTCAAAGTTATTCCCAAAGAGCACCCTCTGAAGAAAGGAACATGCCCCACGATGTGGCAGACATTCTTGACCGGCATGGGACGGGCCTGCGAAGTCGATACGTGGGAAATGGGTGGCCTGGGGCCTTATAAGAGCGGAACGAAGCTTGTCGACCCCCACGGTGAGATTGCTTGGCTTCCAGCTGATTACGATGACTCAAGGTATGGATGGAAGCGCGACCCTGGCTGGAAGCTTGGAGAGTGTGTCTGGGCCCAACACGGTGTCTGGGATCCAGAGACGGATTCTCTGCTGCAAAAGGACTATTTTGCCAAGAACCCAACGACCGGCAAGACTATTGACTATCCAGAGTTTACCAACACCTACTTTATGGATTGTTGGCGCAAGTACGTCCAAACTTGCCGAGCATCTCACAAGGACTGCATCATGTTGATGCAGTATCCCACCCTGGAACTGCCACCCCAAATTAAGGGGACGCCAGATGATGACCCAAATATGGCATTCACTCCTCACTACTACGACGGTATCACCCTGATGACGAAGCACTGGAACAGCACCTGGAATGTGGATGTCGTGGGCGTGCTACGCGGCAGGTATCTCCATCCTGCGCTCGCCATTCGAATTGGTGAGACGGCGATTCGAAATTGTCTGAGAGACCAACTCAAGACGCTGCGACAGGAGGGTCTTGACCGCATAGGAAAGCATCCCTGTGTGCTGACCGAATTTGGAATCCCGTATGATATGGATGACAAGAAGGCCTACAAGACGGGCGACTATACGAGCCAATCTGCCGCGCTAGATGCGAACTATTTCGCTGTTGAGGGATCGGGAATGGAGGGAGCATGCTTGTGGGTTTATGCTGCAAGGAACGACCACCCGCGAGGAGATCAATGGAACGGCGAAGATCTCTCCATTGTCTCACAGGACGATAACCTTCTACCGGAGTCACCAGTCCCGGATTTCTCCTCATCCACTACGAATCTTGCCAAGACCTCTTCGACCGCTCCCAGGGATGTAGCGGATGATAGGAGCATCACGCCTAACAATCTCAAGAAGACGCTTACGGCCCCCTCTATCAGCTCTGAGCCATCGGCCAAAGACCCCGAGTTGACCAATGCACCCGGATATCGAGCTGCTGAAGCATACGTCCGACCCACTCCCACCGTTGTCTATGGTGATGTCGTGTCGTCGGGCTTCAACCTGCGGCAATGTACATTCGAGCTCAAGCTGTCAGCTCCCAAGGCAGCCCCAGAAGAGACACCGACAGTGGTGTTCCTCCCTGATTACCACTTCCCCAAGGATCAATGCGACGTGGTGGTATCTTCGGGCAAGTGGGAGCTCAGCACCGATGATGACGAGGGGACGACGCTCCAGCGGCTCAAGTGGTGGCACTTGGAAGGCCAACAGAGTGTCAAGATTTCCGGCCTCGTGCGGAAGCACAATGGACCAGACGGATCGGCAGAAGAAGCCGGTTACTTGGAACAGTGTCAGCAGGGATACGGATTCAATTTCGGAAGCAATTGCAGCGTCATGTAATGGGCATTTTTGGAAAGCGTACCGTTTGCTACCTATGCTGTTTTGGATTTATCGACAAGGTCATTTTGCATGTAGATTCGTATATGGAGTTAGGGGCTGGCTTACACTACAATTACCTATTCCAGGATATAAACGGATGGACTCACGAACTCCATATACAAGCTCTACGTAGTACATATGTTACATGCCATATCTCACTAGAGCATAGACTAAGGTTGACATCGGCGCTGACTGTATTGGTAATGCTCTACGTGGTTTTCGGAATCTGACTGATCTTATCAAAGAAGGGATTTGCCGTTGACTCTCACATCTGGATCGTATAACCTTAACATTGGTGAGCTGCTCACTCTGGACTCTCAGCCCTTGACTTCTAGTCTATTGTTAGCGGCGTCGCCTGGCTGGCGCTTCGCTTTAGTGCCACGCCCTTTTGTACGTACTTCGCACGTACATGTCGCTTCGACGGGAGTCTCGCGCCTGAACAGATGGACAACTCGCCATTGGGAGGAGAGAAGCGTCGCTAAAGTCTTGGCCGCCTCGAGTCCGACTCTCACTGTGCGCCTCAACTTCGTCTATGCTCTGCTCAGCCTACCTTCCCATCAGACTCTCTGTCGACCTCTTTCTCAAGACTGTGTCTTGTGTCAGCGTCTCCCCCCTCCTCCCCCTCTTGCCCCTCCCCCTTGCAGCGCGATAGTGCCAATGAGGAATACGGGCCGGCCCTGACCTGTTCCGGACTGCTGTGATTGCCGACTCGTATTTCCTTGCCCGTTTTGCCCGTCTTTGCCAATTCAAGACTCCAGAGCCTATTCGAACGGACCGAGCGGGTTCGTCATTTGGCCAAAGCTTCGGACGAACTGGCTCGACTCGCACTGGATGAGTTCTGTAGAATCCTGAAAGGGGCGCACAGTCGGCGAAGCGATTGGAGGGCCTTGGGGTCTCTTGTATTTTCAACCGCCGGTCTGCCTGTCAGCTCGGCATAAATTGACAACGAACGGGCAGGCCGTTGGGTCGAACGAAGCTGCGGGTGGCATCGCACTGGCGCACTCAAAGATGCAAAGAGACACAATAGAGTCGCACTCGTACCTACGAAGTATCCCAGCAACTTACGAATAGGTCCTAGGCGACAGTCCCGGGGATCCGATTCGTCAAAGGCTGCCCTTGTCGCTCCTTCAGCTGCACTTCTGCACACCATCCCATGCGCCATTGGTTCCATTTAGACCATTTCCATCTCTGGTGCGAGTGCTGGTGTTGCTTTTAAGCGCCAGACGCTGCAAGCAGACATGCCTGTGTCTCTCTGCCCTGAGACGTTTGAAACTTGACCCACGTTTTTGGAAGCCCAACACCACCAGAAGCTGCTGTCGATAGCACCCAACCGAGAAAACATGAACCCTGCAACGCCGTGACCACTGACTTCCCCGAGTTCCCCTTGAAGTCCCCTGGCCGCCCAGCGCTGGCATCAGTGCATCCAGTGGACCAGACTGCCCTGGAGCAGCTGCAATTGCCCTGAACGGTCTGCCCTCTACCCACTGTCTCGTCTCACACCCCCCCTGTCCTGTCGCCCTGTCGCCTTAGGCTAGCCCACGCAACTCGAACAACTCCACGCCATGTTGCTCCACTGCAGACCCAGGCTATGAAGACTGGAACTGATAGCTCGCAACGGGCTGCTCGTCCTTCAGTCTCTGCGGTTGCGTCCGAGTCTGCGGCTGCGTCTGCGTCTGCGTACGTCTTGTCACAACAGACCCGGGTACAAGCCCAGGAACAGGCCCAGGAACACCAGGCGCAGCTTCATTCTCATCAGCAGCCCTTCGCCAGGCCCCGTCTCCAAGGCTTCTACTCTCTCGATAGCCGCCCTGTCCACCACGAGGCTCCCGCTTTTGCCCATCCATATTCATACTCCTCCACAGCATCCACTGCAGCATCCCCGGCTGCAGCGGCGCCTCTGTCAGCGTCGGCGCCTGCACCATCATTCCCAACCCCCCGGTCCCTGAGCTCGTCCACCTTGCCCTTACCGATTACCGCCAATCCTGCCGCCAATCCTCCTACTACTGCCGCCAGTACTAGTACCAACGCTGCGTCTGCGTCTGCTCACTTCCTTCCCGTCCCGTCGTCGTCTACAACTTCCTCCTCTATATCACGTCCCAGGGCTTCCACCGCCAACGCTGCCCTATCTCTTCCCGCGCCGACTTCGACCTCTCCTTCCCGATACCCGAAGACGCCTGCCTTCACTCCCAGTCCTGCTCAATCGATCCCTCGAGCTCGAGGCGGGTTGCCTCCAGCTCCCGCGACGCCCAGCATGTTCCCGACTGGCCAGAGACATGTCTCGGCCAACGACCCCTCGAGGCCGTTCCAGGTCCCTCCTCCTCCTCCCATGGTCGCCCCAAATTCACACCAGCAGATGAACAACATGACCAACTTTCCTCCTCCGCCGCCTCGATATCCCGCCGCCGCTGGATCGCAACCACCCGGCGCCATGCTCCCCCCACCACCCGGTCCGCCCCCGGGCGTCCTCGGCCAGCATCCTCAGTGGCATGGCACCTTTGGGCGCATGTATGACGGACGCCCCGGCTTCAACATCCCGCCTCCGCCGCCTGGCCAGCACCAGCCGTACAACCCCAAGCTGCATGCTCAGATCGCTACAGGACAGACGCTGGCGATTCCTCCCCCGCCCCCGCCGAGTGAGCAGATGAGTGCGACGTATATCCCCCAGGGCGACACATATGGAGAGGGCGTGGGTATTCCCGCCTTTGGACCCGATGATCCAACCCTGACTGCCAGCTCACAGGCGTCGTGGTCGGTGATGACCCCCCAGAGCGGCACCGACACCAACACGACTACCCCGATGGACGATCCCAACTCGAGAGACCGACTCTACCCCGGTAGCAACGCCCAGGCCCGCGGGGTGTCCAATTCTTCCAACTCGACCTCGTCCGGCTCGATCCCCCCAGAAATCGCGTCCCAGTGGCCTCTCGACACAGTCCTGATTTGGCTGGCCAAGAACCAATTCTCCAAAGACTGGCAGGAGACGTTTAAGTCGCTAAACCTCCATGGAGCGCAGTTCTTGGAGCTTGGCAGTGGTCACGGCGGTCGCGGAAACTTTGGAATGATGCACCAGCAAGTATATCCCAAACTCGCCCAAGAATGCACGAACAGCGGGACCGGCTGGGACCAACCGAGAGAGCGCGAGGAGGGGAAGCGCATGCGACGACTAATTCGAAGCATCGTCACCGGGCGAACACCTGAGTCTGCAAGGAGCTCGAGCTCACACCAGCGAAAAGAGTCTACGAATGGTGGACACGGGAACAGCCTACCAAGTGCTGGAACTGATCCCATGGACTCGCCAAATGTGCGTCTCCTGTCTTGGCCTGACCTCAACCCCTCCTTGGTTTGCTGACTTGTGATGTAGACCCCTCTTACAGCTCCTACCCCTGGCTTCGACGGCCGCCGGTTCTCACAAACGAGATCAACGACAATGCCCACCTCACTCAACAATACCGACGCAGCTCACCGAACTTTCCTCAAGCACGTCGATACTGACGCACCCAGACGTCACAGCCCTAATGTGAGTGAGTCAGGCGAGGGTGCGACATTTCGTGGTGTCGCTGCCCGTTCAGCGAGCCCCAACGGCAGCCCTGGTCTACCGCCCGCCTTGTTTTCCTCATCTACTACACCTGTTCTCTCCGCGTCTCCTATGAAGACTGGGCATCGATCCCGAAGTAGCATGGACTCCGTATCATCAAGTGCTGCCATCTATGGATCCGGCGTGCCCTCAGATGCAGCATCAATGTTGACCCGAGGCATGAACCTTGGGGACATTGTGCACAGCGGCCGGAGCCACGAAGGGCGCTCAAGAGGTTCTCCCCTCGATTCAGGCGAAAAGTCCGCCGGAGCTGAGACTCCTGCATCAGCTAAGGATTCAAAAAGCTTCCTCAGCTTCTTATCAAGGAAGAAAAGACAGAAGGATGATGGGGCCTACCCCTCACCCGAAGAGATGGATGGCTCTCCGACTTCGCCGGCGGGGAGCACGAAACCCATGGTGGGATTGGGAGTTAGAGGTGCTAATGGTAGCGATCCGAGTTTGGATCGTCCTGGTTCGAGTTTTGGCCCAGAAGACAGAAATGGTCATTACATGAATAATCGACCAAGAAGAGTGAACCCGGTGAGGACCTATGTCCTTGCTACTATGGATTACTGGAACTATAGAATGTGCGACATTACTGAGGCTGAGACGGCAGTCGATGTTCGCCAGGCTGTCTGTCTACATCTTGGGCTGGGCGATTTTGAGAACTCGCTCATCTACCTAACCGAGGTCGGCAAATTTGACCACGCTGACCCTCTAGATGACCAGATGATCATCACAAGCAAGCGAGCAAAGGGGGACTCGCTGGGAACCCTCAAGTTCTTCGTCTCCCCTCCAGGAGTTCCTGCCGTTACCAGCGGCCTCTCCTTGAACACGAATGTTCCGGCATCCTTGTCTCCTGGCTTTTTGGCTCCGGGTCCCTCCGCCGAGGATTCAAGACACAATCTCCGGCAACGGTCTAGCTCCTCACCACCGTCGTCTAGGTCTAACACATTGACGGATGACAAGATTGATGAGAAGGCGTTGTTACAGGAGGGCAACACGTACCGAGCCGAGATGGAGAGAAAACAACGCGAGTACCTTGCGAAGCGGAAGCAGGTTGCGAAAATCAGCCCGTCTGATTCGATCGGCCCAGGTATCGTAGGCAGGAACGTTGATTTCGACCAGCCCCGAGACTCACCATACGAAGACAAACGATCAGACCAACTCTTCCCTCAGCGGCGACCACCAGCACCGCCTAGCGATCCCTCTGCAACCTTGATCAAGGCTAACTCCTTGAGCAAGAAGTCGGGCCACACCTTGCGCACGTCTGCAAGCAGCTTCGACGGATATCCCACGCCAAGACACCCAATTACGTCGTCAGGCGAGGGTGAAATGACAGAGATGCATAGGAAGACCAAGTTCTCTCCGCCACAACAGCACCAGCAACAACAACTACAGCAACAAACAAACAGCCCCGTTGGCATAGGAGCAGCCCTCGCAGGAATGGGCAGGAATCTGAGTGCGATTGGACAGTCCACTGCCAACGGCCCTCGGGGAGCGTCTCCCAACAGGGTCTTGACGCAGCCGGTGTCAAGCGACAGGACATCGCAGAGAGGTAAGGGAGCCAAGCCTAGCGTTGATTTCACTCGGCCCAGCACCGGTCACGATAGTCCCAACTTGAAGTCAGCCGCACCCCGTTCCATGACATGGAGTCGGGGCAACCTGCCCTTCATTGTGCCGGACTATTCGCCCGGCGGGACACCATTATTGCCTGGTGACAAGCCCGTAAATGCATTGGAAGCTAAGAGATACGAAACAGCGCCACGGCCCGCATCGCCCACAGAAATAAGCCCCAGCTCCTTGAGGAAATCGTTCCCCCCAAAGCAGCCACAACGCAAGAAGTCACATGGACCAGACCTCGACTACGAGGACTCCTCGGATGTTCACTTCTCGAGGCCGGCAGTGTCAGCCCCACCTGCTGACGATGATAGCGGAGATGATTCTGACGATGGCCTGTTCGCAATCCCGCTGGCAGGCCGGAATAAGGGCAAAACTGGTGCTGGACCTCAACAGGGAGGTCAGGACAAGCGACCGAGCCTGACGGTGAACACGTCCAGATCGAAGAAGAATCTCTCTGTGTCCTTCAACTCACCGCAGTCATACGGAAGTGCAATGACGCCGAATAGCAATGAGGATATGGGAAGCAGTTCACGAAGACCCCCATCGACGCCTCGTTCCGACACTCGGGATCCCGAAGACAAAGATGGCAAACTAGGCCGACGAAAGTCATTCATTGAGAAGGACGTCTGGGCTAACCGTCCCCCAACCGACGCCCTTCTTAACAATCTTGATGACTTCTTCCCTAATTTGGATCTTGATCAGCCAGTCCTAGAAGAAGGCGCTGGAGAGCTTCCTCCTTCGCCCATCGCTGAGGGAGAGGAAGCTGAGCCTCTCAGCCTATCCAAGATAGCATCTGCACCATCGCCAGTGCCTCCCCCAACCGACCCCCCGACTGCCCCCTTACCGGCGATTCCACCGGCTCGACAGCCATCACTCTACAATGAGAGTGACACACTGGGCTCTGATGAATCAACCCTCAAGGCCTTGGAACGACCCACTTCTATGGCACAGAGGAGTTTGCGCCGCTCTGGTGGACTTGGACGTATGAAGTCCATTCGAGAAGTGGCCCGAGGCGCACACGAGGCCAATCGGCGGTTCGCTAGCACGTCGCAGCCCGGAGGACAGCCGTCGAACAACAACATCATGCGCCGCAAGAGTACAAAGATGTTCAACGCCCACATTGTACAGATTCGACCAGACCGACGTGGCAGCATGATCATGCCGCAAATTCCCCAAGATACCATTCCGAAGAGGCAGACGACGTTCCGCTGGTTCAAGGGTCAGCTCATTGGCAAGGGTACATATGGCCGTGTGTACCTAGGTATGAATGCCACGACTGGAGAGTTCTTGGCTGTCAAGGAAGTCGAAGTCAACCCCAAGGCTGCGGGTGGTGACAAGTCCAAGATGAAGGAGTTGGTCGCGGGATTAGACCAGGAGATTGACACAATGCAGCATCTTGACCATGTCAACATCGTCCAGTATCTTGGTTGCGAACGTAAGGAAACGAGCATCAGCATCTTCCTCGAGTATATTTCTGGTGGCAGTATCGGGTCCTGCCTACGCAAACATGGCAAGTTTGAGGAGTCTATCGTCGCGTCGCTAACCCGACAAACTCTATCTGGATTGGCTTACCTGCATCGTGAGGGTATTCTGCATCGTGATCTCAAGGCCGACAACATCCTCTTGGACGTGGATGGAACTTGCAAGATCAGTGACTTTGGTATTTCGAAGAAAACGGACAACATCTATGGCAATGACAAGACGAACAACATGCAAGGATCAGTGTTCTGGATGGCACCCGAGGTGATCCGTTCACAAGGAGAAGGATACAGCGCCAAGGTGGATATTTGGAGTCTGGGTTGCGTGGTGCTGGAGATGTTTGCGGGTAAGCGGCCGTGGGCTAAGGAGGAGGCGGTGGGCGCCATCTACAAGATTGCCAATGGCGAGACTCCCCCAATCCCTGAAGATATTCAGGGGACACTTGGGCCACTAGCAGTGGCGTTTATGATGGACTGCTTCCAGGTGTAAGTCATGTTGACTTTGGAAAGCCTTTTGGCATGACACTTGACTGACAACGAAGACAGGAACCCCTTTGATCGCCCAACGGCAGATGTGCTCCTCTCTCAGCATCCATTCTGCGAGCTGGACCCTAACTTTAACTTTTACGACACATCTCTGTACGCAAAGATCAAGCCAATGAAGAAAGAAGATGGACGGAAACCCCAGTGAAGGGAGAGGGACGGGTGATGAGCCTTGTATTGGATTTGGAGTTTCAAGTTATGACAGCATGCTCGCCTCTATGGGAAGCGAGGCGACGGCGTATGCTCCCAGGGAATGAAGATCTGGATATTATGGACGAATCGGGCATGGCGTTTTTTGTTCCTTTTTATCTTGGGCGATTGGATCCTCGGAACTGTTACTGCTGCGCTGTGTAGTACTGAATGGGTCGATCGCATAAAGTGTATGATTGGAATGACACAACGGTCTTGGCGGTGTATACTAGAATTCTGGGCATGTATGCGTCGCTCTAGTCTAGCTGCGATATATATACAATCTTGAAAGTAAATGCAGTTTTGGAGAGGGCTAAGTCTGTGTCTGTTGATCGAATGTTGGGTTCATATCGGTCCTTAAAACCATTGCCAACCCAGAGCTGCCTCGCATACTATCAACAGGCTCAATTGCACAGTCAGTATTGTCCGCCACACAGTCTTTTTCTAGTGCAACGTCGACCACGTTTCTCATGACACGAATATGCGTAGCAAAGCATGGTGTTTCGATGTGCAAGATTTGTGGTTCTGGGCAAGAGCGCAGAAACGCAGATGATCCTCTGTCGATCCAAGGTGGAAACGGAAGTTGAAGCTCCGGCGGTTGGTCAAAACGCGAAGGTTTCATCAGAGGTTACATATCTGCCTGCCTTACATGCTAAGTTAGGTAGTGACTCAAAAGTATATAATAGGTTAAGTGTTAAGCTTGAATTGTGGTTGCATGAGCGGGATGCGCCGAAGCCAGCTGGGGCGGGGCCGGACCCCATATTCCCAGGGAGGCGCGCGATTGGAGGACATTCCTTCTATGCGCATGCCTGATGTCTGCAGGTATGCCCGTACTCGGTACTATAGCAAATAGTGTGCATGTAGAACTGTCATGGCCCTCGAGGCGAGCTGCTCGTTTAGGAATGGTGTGCAGTTTTGGGGAAGCTCAGGGCTGGATTAGACAGTTTAGGCTACATGGGTTATGAACATGGTGAGCGTTGATAAGAAAACAGCAACGCGACAGTTGAGCTTGAAGAGGAAGCCCGTCGAGGGACCTAGTCTACCTCGTTAGTAACTCTACCTGCTATATCGCAGAGGTTCCGAGTAAATAGAAGTCTAGAAACACATCCCCATGTGGAAGGTACCACCTACCCAGAGTGCATCAACTTGGTCACATGGAAAGGCTGGTGGAAAATGCGGGGGCATTAGTTGGAAAGCTAAAGGTTACAGTTGGACCCAAACTCGGCTGAAGTGGTTTTGACACAGTTGCCTCAACCAAGGGCAGATTACAGATAAGCACCCACAGGTGGAGTGTTTCAATGTATCAATAATGATCATCAGTTCATGTTCCACCTTACAGATCTGATGCATAGTACCCTTCTAAAGGTGCACACGCATTCTTGGGAATATAGGAATACCGGAATACCTACATGTGCAGAGCAGCACGGAAAACAGTGGCGTCGTGGCGGGGTCTACAGCTGGCTTCAGCGCAAGATGGCTCCTCAGGTGACCTTAGGAGGGGATGATGGCGAACGGATGTGCCCCAAGCGTTTGGGTCCCGCGCAACGTCCAGCAGGTATCAGCTATTACCTGCCTCAGGTACAGTGAGGTCCGCCCACTCACTTGGATGAGGTGACGCGGGGTGCCTATGAGGGGTTCCTTCTGATAGGAATCCTGTGGCCTAGGTACAGTACTTCGGACTGTAGCTGCATCTCTTCGGAGCCATAAATTCGATAGATTTGATTCTTCCGGCGCAGTTGATCATCAATACCTTACTTTTAGCACCAGGGGGGATGGTGGTCGCTGCCCAGTCGGAATAAGACCTTTGGAGGGCGCACCCACTAATTATTCTGCAACCCACACGCCTAATTGTGCATCCGCCCATAGTACTGTATCTACCCGTGAGCCGTGAGCCGCTATCCGAATGGGATTCTTCGGTGCCTGTCCTCCGCCAAAAGTCCAGACTCAGGACACCCTTGCAGCTATGATTATAGCGCCATTCTCACTGGCTCCCACTGGCTCCCACTGGCTCCGAGTGGGAAACTCCTCCCTCCGACCCAGCAGGGCCTCCCTGTACGTTTGGACCCTTGTCTTTGCGTCCCCTTTCCACCTTTCCATACCTGGCCTTCAGTGCTTCCACCAGCAGCACACTTGGCCTTCACCCGTTACCCGTTCCATCACGATACGCCGTCTGTTCCGTCTCGGCGTTTCCCAGTCCATATCGAGAGAGAGAGAATTGAGCTTCTTGGTCGTCTTCTTTGTTCTTCCCCGCCGGCTGAATCCCATCCCGTCCCTCGTCCCGACGAGACATGCCGCCCTCCCACGCAACGGGCTAGAAAAGACTACC
Source organism: Dactylonectria alcacerensis (assembly GCA_029931735.1). Classification (NCBI taxonomy): domain Eukaryota; kingdom Fungi; phylum Ascomycota; class Sordariomycetes; order Hypocreales; family Nectriaceae; genus Dactylonectria; species Dactylonectria alcacerensis. The sequence continues at coordinate 3,881,910 of JAPMUZ010000003.1, read as the reverse complement.
AATCCATCCATCCATCCCTCCCTCCCTCGCCCTCGCCAGCTTCGTCCCCCAGCTCTCGCGACTCTCCCTCTTCTGGCCCTGGCCAAACCTGACTCGTCCTTCTAAAGCCTCGCTTCGGCGAGCCAGAACCACCTGCAATGCCTCGCCGACGGTATCGTCTCTTTGTCCTCTGCGCCATCGTCATCGTATTCCTGCTCTACCGTACTCTCGAGACCTCTTGGAGCCAATCCAACGACTCTTACGGTTCCACTCGTTCCTCCTCGAAGTCACCCATCCAACCTCCCGCGGACGGCAGCCATGGGCCTGCAGACCTCAGCGGCCATGCCTCGGCTCCGCTGCTAGCAGACGAACAGGACGAGGCCGAGAAGAATCTACAAGGGGGTACAATGGGGGTTGACATGCCCAAGTATGACACTCCGGAGTCTTCCAACGACGAGGATGAAACCACAACGCCTAGCAAGCCGGCTACGGGAGACGACACCGTGACCAAAGAGAAATCATCCCAAAATCAAGTTCCTGATATTCCCAAGGCTCCTGAAATTCCCAAAGCCCCCGATTCCCCCGATGTTCCCAGTGTCCATTGGTCTGATCCGCCTGTCGAAAACCACGCCCTGGACCGTCCTGCTGAGAAGGCAGAGGAGCCGGCTGAGCATTGGGTCCGTCCCAAGGAGAACTGGCCCATCCCCCCAGGCTCCCTGATTCCCATCCCGACGGGAACCCCAAAGCAGATCCCCAAGGTCCAGTTCGCCTTCGGTACCGAGTCTGAAATCGCTAAGTCGACGCGTCTTCAGCGTAAGGCCCGGGTCAAGACTGAACTGGAACGCGCCTGGTCTGGTTACCGCAAGAATGCCTGGATGCACGACGAGCTGTCTCCTCTCTCCAACGGCTTTCGCGATCCCTTTTGCGGCTGGGCTGCTACGCTGGTCGATTCCCTCGATACCCTTTGGATTGCCGGCATGACGGATGAGTTTGACGAGGCAGCAAACGCAGTTGCCAAGATCGACTTTACCTTTACCCCCAAGAATGATATCCCTGTCTTTGAAACCACTATTCGGTACCTAGGAGGGCTGATCGCTGCTTACGACGTAAGTGGCGGTGCCGCAAGCAAGTATCCCATCCTCCTTCAAAAGGCCACAGAGCTTGCCGAGGTGCTGATGGGCATATTCGATACTCCCAACCGTATGCCGCTCCTCTATTACGTATGGCGTGAGCCCTACGCCTCCGAGCCTCATCGCGCCAATACTCTTGGTATCGCCGAGCTTGCTACCTTGTCTTTGGAGTTCACTCGTCTTGCGCAGCTCACAGGAACAGCCAAGTACTACGACGCCATTGATCGCATCACCAATGCCCTGGTGAAGATGCAGGCAGAGGGCCATACTCACATTCCGGGCCTGTTCCCTGAGCGTATCGACGCTTCGGGCTGCAACAAGACGGCAACCACTATTCGGGACACGCTCAGCTTTGAGGCCCAGAACCAGATGGACTCGGCCACCGATCTTGATGCAGCGCCTGAAGGTTTCAAGCCTAAGTCGGACACAATTGAGTCGGATGCAACTGAGTTGGACACAATGAAGTCAGGTACAACTGAGTTGGGCACAACCAAGTCGGATACAACTGAGTTGGGCACAACTAAGTCGGACACAACGCTCAGCCGAAGAGCCGCCATTCCCTTTCCTGATTCCGATACTGAAAAGACCGAGACAAGCCGTTCAAGCGAACCGTTGGGATACTTAGGTGCTCCCGCTGCTGAAGAGAGTACAGCTCCGAAGAGCAACGGGCGATCAGGCCCCCTGGCGGCGGATGGATCCAAGTCAAAGTGGGATTGTGTGCCTCAAGGTCTTGTCCCAGCTGCCCATGGTGGCTTGCAGTATCATATGGGAGGAGCTCAGGACTCAGCCTACGAGTATTTCCCCAAGGTTAGTCATGAGATTTACTCACTTCGAATAACACTAACCATAGCAGCAATACCTCTTGTTGGGTGGCCTGGAGCCCAAGTATCAGAAGCTCCATGAGGATACTGTGGATGCAATTAATGACCGGCTACTCTACCGACCCATGATTGACGACAAAGGGTGGGATATCCTGTTTCCTGCCAAGATCTCCCTAGAAGGCAGGGCCCGCAACAAAGTCGTCACCACGTATGAGCTCGCTCACTTGACATGCTTCATCGGTGGAATGTACGGCTTGGGAGGTAAAATCTTTGCACGCCCCAAGGATGTCGAGACGGCCAAACAGCTCACGGATGCTTGTGTGTGGGCATACCAGTCCACTGCCACGGGTATCATGCCTGAGTTTGCCCATCTGGCCCCCTGCCCCACGTTGGAAAAGTGCGAGTTCAACCAGACTCAATGGTACGAGATGCTTGACACATCCATGGAATGGCGAAAAAAGGAAATGATCAAGTGGGAGAAGAACCAAGCTCTATTGGCTGAGGAGCAGGCAAGAAATGAGGCTGCCGCCAAACATAAGGCTGCCGCAACGAAGACCGCGGCCTCTCACTCATTCGACGACGACGACGAGTCAGACCTGCCGGCAGACAGCATCTACAGACAGGATGACTTGAGCACCAGCTTGGAGTCAGAGCTCAAGCCAAAGGATGGCTTAAGCACTAGCTCCGAATCTGTACGCAAACCAAAGGGTGACTCTAGCACAAGCCTCGACTCCGAAGTTCAGCCAAAGGGTTACTCCAGCACCAGCTCTGAAGCCGTGCTCAAGCCAGAAGACGACTCTAGCACCAGCCTCGAGTCTGAGGTCAAGCGAAAGGTAGCAAAGAGAGCCGGTATCCCAATGCCGGAGTTGGACACGGCCATGTCCGCTCCGAAGGGTGAGGCCGGCTCCGAGCTTCCAGAATCGCTCAAAAAGAAACTCAACATGGAGAATAGTAGGTGGGCGGATAAGGAGACAACCGAGCCAACCGAGACAACCTTGCAAACGGATGTGGACACGGATTTCGAAACGGATATCGAGACCAACCTAGGTGTGGATGACGATGATGTTTTTGATACTCCACCGACTCGGGTCACCTCATATCATAAGCCAATGACCCACGAGGAGTTCGTTGAGAGCAAGTTGAAGAGGGAGAACCTGCCTCGGGGTTACACAGACATTGTTAGCCAGGCATATATCCTTCGGTGAGTTGGCCTATCTCCACCCAAGCTGAGACTTTGAGCCTAGAACCCGCAACTAACACTACCACAGACCTGAGGCAATCGAATCTGTTTGGTACATGTACCGCATCACTGGTGACCCTGAGTGGATGGACAAGGGCTGGAAGATGTTTGAGGCGACCATCGCAGCGACCCGAACCGAGTTCGCCCACAGCGCCATCTACGATGTCATGGTGCCCGAGGGCGGCCTCAAGGACGAGATGGAGAGCTTCTGGATCGCCGAGACGCTCAAGTACTACTACCTCCTCTTCTCGGAGCCCGACGTCATCAGCCTCGACGAATGGGTCCTCAACACCGAGGCTCATCCTTTCAAGAGGCCCTCTTAGACCAGGAGACGAGCCAGCATCTTTTCTTGCTTGTCCCGAGCAGAAGTGTAACAACACGAGCGGCACTCGCTTTTCTGTATACGGTAGTTCATCATGACTATGCCTGGGTAGGGTTAGTACGCGTGTATATCAGTACTGGCGGAGACAACAACGGCGTTCTAGGGTTTGATGGGCAAAAGATTTTGCATCTTGTTACTGTTTTGGATGCCTGTCCATTGTCAACTTGAATTTTTAGAGTGGGGGACGGGGGATAATGTCTACTATAGAGCACTCGATCACAGAGAGTTCCTGTTCGCTCTTGGTTCATTCACATATGAATGTGCCCCATGAATTATATGGAGATACGTCTGCTTTAGATGCGCCTTGATGTCGTCGAATTAAGTGATACATGTTCCGGAAGGTAAAATAAAAGAATAGGTTCAGTTAGCCTACAGCACTAGATGATCAAGTTATTGCTAAGTCGTGTCGAGTAGTGAAGTCGAGATCTGACTCTTTGAGTGTTGTCTAACAACCAACGTACACCATGAGTAACAATCTTGATCAACGCAATTCGATTTACTGACGTACTCTTTACTGCTAACTGGACTTTCTTCTGAACCACGTATATGTTTACAAATGCAAGGGATCGGGGTGGTTTAAGAACGCTGTTTATTATTTTTCCAAAGAGGAGAGTCAGGTTCAAAGGGTAACTATCTACTTGTGTCTCAAACCCACGGCATCCGTTCATTAAAACCATCGTCAACATGAGAAGCTCAAGAAGGCACAATATGGCCTTGATCTTGGCTTCCATCGGCATCCATTTTCCTCGTCCCACAAGAGGGCTTGACTTTTTCCTCCAACAAACCGCAAAGCACTAGAAAAGCCATGAAACGGGGCAAAAAGAAGTCCAAATCTCATTTCCATCGCGCGCAGGCAAAATAACTTGTTGTGATAGTACATGTGTTAAAAAAACGTTTCCCGTTTCCCAAGCCGGCGCGTTAGGACATGTCCACCATTCTGTCGTAGCGAAAAATCGATCTCGTTCCGTTTCCCAGATATATGTCATCATGGCGCGTCCGTACGGCCCGGTCTCATTTTCCGGTCCGTTTGGTATCTCCTCCTCCGTCTGGCGTGGTCTATATGTGAAGAAGTGTGTGTGTGCGTGCCTCGTCTTGAGCTTCCACCTCCCGCAGGCTCTTTCTCTCCCAGGTTGTCGTAAGTTGTACCTTAACTTTGTCTGCAGTCTCTCCGTACGAGACTGGTTGGTAGGAAGAGAAACAATGGATGAGTGTTTGAAGAGGCGTTTGGAGGTGAGAGTATGTGCGGAGCGGTGCGGTGCGTATATAAAACCACCCACGTCGAGGTTGTCGAACCAAAAAAAAATTACCAAACATTTTGAAAGCAGTAAAGTCTCCGTATAACGCCAATGCTGATGCTTAATCACCTTAGTTATCCTTTCTTCGATCTTAACCTTTGTCGTGCCAGTTGGGTCGTAAGTCGGCGTATCTACGGTCGCTGCTTCTCATACTCGGTTCTTCGCTCGAGTGTCCTACACAATTGCACTCAGGACGCTCATGCTGAGAATCATCACCAGCAGGCCGATGGTGACAATGATGAGGAGAGCAAAAGAGAACCAGCCCAGAACCATGGCGCTGGTGCCGACACCGCTGCGGACAGCGCCGTTTCCGAAATCTTGGGCAATGACTGAAGCGGCCACTGATGCGGTGTGCTGCCATAGAACAGACACAAGGACGAAGATGGAGGCGATGAAGATGATGGCCAAGGCGATCTGCGAGACGAATCGCGAGGGGAATGGCTTGACTTCACGTTCAGAGCCCTCGGAGTCTTCCTCCTCATGCCATCCGGGGAAAGTGGCGAGAAGCAGGAGGCAGACAAAGGCGAAGATGATGGCGATGATGCTAGAAATCTGGTTAGTATGATGCCTTTGGAGGAGCAATCTTGCTCGGCAAAGAGAGGGTGCATCAACTTACATGAGGTAGGGAAACACAATCATATCCTTAAACTGCGCGGCCAACCAGATAAGGTTGAGCGGATCTTGGTCGACCGACACTTCTTTAGCCAGTGCCGTGGCATTGTTACTGCACAGCCATGAGCCACCGTCCGGGTTGATGCAGATACCGAAGTAGCCGACGCGAGCAGCTAGATGAGCGTTGCCGGCGATGTTCTCAATGGCGGTGTGTACGTTATAGTCAACTTGGGCAGTGTCGGGAACTGCAGTGTAAGACTTGTAGTAGAGGGAGAGGAGGAAGATGTCGGGAATTAGCGGTGATGACGATGAGCAGCCTGCTAATAGTAGAGCTGAAGAAGGGGTCAGTAAGCTAGGTGAAACTCAAGCAGATGGGGAGTTTTGACGTACATAGTAGGATGATGGCGACGGCGATGAGAATCATCAACACATGGTGGTATCCCAGGAATGGTACGAAGCCTGTGATGAAGCGAGGTTAGCCATGATGTTTCTGAGACAGCGACATTCCAGTGCAATAGCCGTGGATTGCGGGATCACTCACGGTACCATCCGACCTGGAACTTGGGCATTCGGGAGCCCGAGCTGCTGCTACTGCTGCTCGTGCCCGACTCCGTGGTACCCATCTTGAAGGGACGTGAGCCTGTCCTCGCTCACTATCCGTGAAGCCAGAACACGATGATGAGGTTTTCACAGTACGTCCACGCCCGTCCCCCGATTCAGGAGTGACGGTCGGGTTGCAAAGAGGGCCACGTTCAGCCCGAGGAAGGCGTCGAGGCCTTTGGTTGGAGCTCCAAGATTCACCGCACCTTGACGGGAAAACCTGGTCGTGGTGATGTCGTTATTCGAGCCGATGCTTATCCCTCCTAGGGTCAGTTCGTTTCTGTCTCGGAAAGCGAGCGGGTTATCCCGTCGATCAAGATCGGGTTGGAATGCGGCAAGGGAGAGGTCACGATGAATATCTCTCAGCGGTAGAGGCGACGCGGCTGAAGTATGCGCGGGACGGCGATGATTCAGCGACGATTCAGTGACAACGAGAGACAGCCGAGCCTGCGACAGTGAGAGGGTGAAGGAGAGGGAGAGGGAGAGAGAGAGGACAGTGATGGTTGGTTAGGTTGCTGTGAGATCAGTTCACGCTGGTTTCGAGCGGGACAACTTAGGATGTAGAGAGAGAGAAGGTGAGAGTTCGTCAGATTTGCGGCGGAGGAGAAAGAAATCAGGCGAGCTTGGTCGGTTCGAGCAGCAGTCTAGTTAGTCCAGGTACCGAAGTGCTGAGCGGTTATGTGAGAGTACGGGGGGGAATGTGATGTTGCGTTTGGTTGTCCAGGTGTCCGACTTTTGGGGAGCGACGGTCTCATGCACGACGAGCATCACCCCCAGCCACGTTTTATTTACTGGTGTTGACACGGCAACCATGACGTTTGGAGGTGGGGCGGTGTGGGTCCTGTCGCGGGCGCCGGGCAACCCGCACTGGTCTCGCAGAGGGAAAGAGCCCTGGACCTGCCCTGGACTTGCCCTGGATCTGCTGGAGATGGAGAAGGCAGGTGGCCACCGCCCCCCCCCCCTTTGAATCCCCGGCCCCTGCGCCGCCCACTTCCGCCCAATTGCGGGTTGGCGGTCCTTTTTTTGGAAGGTTGCAAGCCCCGTATCCTCCGTTGTAGTGCGTGCCTAGGTAGAGGTCTCTAATGCATCTTTACGGGGCATCTCGACAGGGCTTCTTATTAACAGGGACTCTTGATGGCAGCCTGGAACTGCTTTATTTGTCGGTCAATCTCTCTGTCAGTCTGTCTGTCTGTCAGATCTCTGGTCCAATTTCAAGGGGAGCCTACTTACATACAATGAAGGTGGACCGCGTCTTGCCGGGAGCCCGGGGCCATCGAGACGAGGTTCCATCCAGGCTCCATCGAGTTTCCACCCCGAGTCTCCAAACACAAGCCCCATTATCAAGCTCCATTCATTCCCTCAGGAACAGGGAACTGGGGCTTCCAATGGCGGTCGGTTCCTTTTCGTCTGAACAGCTGCAGTTGCGGCCCAGTCAGCGGCATAATATGTCCTGCTATTTATGAACTAATCAGTAGTTAGCACTCAATTTACCGGTTTTTCTCGCTGCTCAGTGCCTGGACCTGAGTGATCTCCGATCTTGCACTGGGTTGCATTAATTGCCATGTTGATGATGATCCGGAGGCTCAGGGACCTCCAATCTGCAATCCGCAATCACCCAACCCTCTTACAACCAGCACCTAAAAAGGATCTTGCATTGTCTGGCAAAGACAAGACACATGCTAGGCTCCGAAGCACCTAGCATGATCAGCTATCATCAGTCACGTCACCTTGTCAACTTTTAGTCGGTCAGCCAGTTCTCGTTTTGTTCCTGATCTAGTCTTACTCCTGATCTAGTCGAAGTCGTAGTCTTGCTCGCCAAGCCACACACCATCAGCCAGGCGCCTAAGCCAAGCGCGGCCAGGGTCAACCCCCGGGAGAGGGTCAGCCCCAGGGTCAACCACCTTCAATACCGTTGTCGTGACGATAGAGCGTCGTTTCGGCCGAAGAGATTGGATCGAGGGGTTCGCCTCGGGATCCTTCATCTTGGTACCTGAAAGCCCAGGGTACGTATGCCTACGTAGTACGAATAGTACGCAATAGCAAGCTGGCGGCTGGCTCGGGGTCCGTCTGCTGTGCCGTGCATCGTCCACGTATCTCAACCAGTCCCCGATCAACTCCTTGCGTTTCCCAAACAGGTAATCCACCGCCTCGGGTTGCATGTCAAGAGAGCTGAGAGGCTTGTGCTGATGCTGTTGAGGCTGCCGATGTTGGGGCAGTGCCAGTTGATGAGGCAGTCGATATATTGCTTCTTCCCGACGTGCAGGCAGCTGTAGACCTATGAAAGGCATAGTGTCGGCCATCTTTGTCTTGGCCAATACCTTAGGCATTCAGCCCAAGCTCCAAAGTTCAGAATCCAGTGTGTCATATGAAACATCATCTTGGTCGTATCCAGCATCATCTTTCACCCACTACCCCCCGCCCCTCCCCCCTCCCATCTATACCGCCAGCCCTAGCGGTGAAGATCTGGAACCAGTCTTGCCTTTCAGACACTCCGAATCCTATCGAGATCAGTCTCACAAAGGTGTCTGACACGCAGTCACTCAGCCAAAGTGCCTGGCCTGCAGCTCTATCTCGCACGTGAAAGTCGCAGATTTCCAGCTTCGCCTATCGGGAAAAGCGTCCGTTACTGGCCCTTCCCACCCCAGCATATCTCGGGCAACACCATCAAATCAATAAGATAATTGCAAGGAAAATCTTAAAAAATCTTCGATACATCCATTTCAGTCATGTTTCTTGTTTGTCACTGGTTCGTAAAATCACCGTGTGTACGAAGAGTGTATGCGCCTACATAGGAATATCCGTATATCGAGGCAATTGCATACCCAGCGTGGGGCAACCTCCCACGTCATCCTCTTTGTAGATGCAGACGTTGCGAAACGAGCTTCGCCAAAAGTCACAGCGCAGCACAGTAACTAATTATGACGTCCCACGCTCCAGTCGCACAGGGCACCTCCTTCGACATCCGAGTCGAGGACTTCCTTGATGACAAGCTCCAGTCGGCCACCGATCTCGAAGACCTCGACTCGCTTCTCGCCAACGTCGAGCTCCAGCGCAACCAGCTTCAGTCCCAGCTCGACACCGCTGTCAAGGAGCTTGAGGAAGCTCGCCGCACCGCCGACGATCGTCAAGGCTCGCTCGCTGCCCGCATCAATGAGTTTGAGAAGCTCCAGGAAAGCATCATTGCTCGCCAGCAGGTCAGCGCCCTCACCGACGGCCCAGATCAGGCCATTGCTCGGCTGCGAGAGCCCATGAAGAAGCTTGAGACGGTCGAGCTGGCTCAGAAGTACCTTTCTCTTCTGCAAGATGTAGAGAAGAACCGCTCAGAGGCGCGATCTCATCTACCGCAGAATCCCAAGGCTGCGCTAGAGCCGTATACCAAGCTGAGGCAGCTTTCAACAAAGCTCGTCAACTTGCCGGGCCAGGAGGGACTGCACCTCGTCAGCTACGTCGAAAAAGTGACGGATTCGCTCTGGGACGAGATGAAAAAGATGATGTCGGCGGAGCTTGAAGCTGTACTAAACCAGAGGAAATGGCCCAGGGTCGATCCCGAATCCGAGATGGACGATGAGTGGATCAACTGCTTTGAGAAGCTCCTGGACCTGCAAGTTCCCGAAGTACTATACAGCCCTAGCGTTGTTCCATTGCTGCCTATCGACGTCATGGTCAGCATCTTCGTCTCTGAGTTTCGTTATCACTTCTTGAGTGACAAGCCATCAAGCAGCGCCGAAGCTTTTGGCAACCACTGCCTACCCTGGTTCCTGGCACACATCGAGAAGTGGGAGAGCTTCTTCCGCGACAACATCGGTCACCTGCTGGCAGCCAAGTTCTACGATACACCTGCCGCTAACAACATGGCCTATGTCGATCCAGTCTGCGCGCTCATCACCTCTATGCTACCCGTTCTGCAAGAAAAGGCGTTAGCTGTGGCGCAGGAGGCGATTCAAAGCCCCCCCTTCCTGAGTCGCTTTATGACGCAACTCATGAGCTTTGACGACAAAGTGCGACTAAAGTTCAACTACGATGGCGGAGACGCCGAGAACGGCTGGTCGGGCTTAACCACGTATGTCCTCGACCAGCACTTTGATACGTGGTTCAAGGCAGAGAAGGAATTCGCCCTCGAGAGGTTACAAACCATCATGGAATCTCAAGAAGCCCGTAGCATTGACTATGACTATGCGGAAAAGGGGAAGATGAAGCCCACCCATGCCGCCGTCCAAATTACTCACCTGTTGAGGTCAATAACTGGTCAGTATGCGCGGGTTCGGAACTTCAAGTACAAAATCCGCTTCCTGATCGATATTCAATTGGCAATCCTTGACAGCTTCCACGACCGCCTCAGGGGCTCTCTTGAGGCCTACCAGTCTCTCACTTCAACCCTCGGAAGGACACTCCATGGAGTAACCAAAGAAGACCTGGCTGCCCTTGAAGGCACCGGTGCCTTTGAGACACTCGTCAAGGTGATTGGCAGCGCCGATCATGTAGTCAACACTCTCAGGGATTGGAGTAATGAAGAGGTACGTGTGTTGCGTTTCACAATTACCAACCATCAGACACTAACAAACCGAGTAGGTATTCGTTTCGCTGTGGGATGAGCTGCAGACTCGATCCTCCCATCGCCACAGCCAGGGCATTACGAGCACCATGAGCTATGACGACGTCAAGAACCGCACATCGTCTTCCGCGGGACAGGAGAATGATGACGGGGCTCTCTTTGACGAGACTGTCGCTGCATACAGCCAGCGTCGCAAGGCTGGGCTGGATCTCCTCGTTAGTGCTCTGGTTGAGTCGCAAAGCAAGGCTTTCCGCGCCTACACCACCAGAGTTCAGTGGACTACTGTTGGTGACACCGCTGTCCTTGGTGTGTTCCTCCCGTTGTTGAGTATTCCAAATCCCCTTGGCTAATGCTTTCCCAGACGATCTCACCATCACCCCTGAGCTTGACGAACCGCTCCGCATCCTCAGACGTAACTTTGACTTCCTCCTCAAGGCTCTCTCCACGGCGACTTTCCGCCGCGTCTGGCGCGATGCCCTCTCTAAGCTCCAAGACCTCCTCTGGAACGACGTCCTCCTCCGCCAGTCCTTTACCTCATACGGCGCCGCGCAGTTCCTCCGTGACAGCACCGCCGTCGGCGCCGTCATCGAGCGCTACATCAAAGGCGGGTCCTCGGCCCTCGATAGTCTCCATGAGGGACTGCGCCTGCTGAGTCTCCCCGCCGAGACCAGCGAGGAAGGCGGGCTGACGCTCAAGGAAGCCAGCGACCGTGTCTTTACAGACAATGATGAAGCGCGCAAGGTGCTAGAACAGCTGGGACTCGAGGCCGTTTCGCCGCCGCTTGCCAGGAAAATCCTCCTGCGGAGGGTTGAGAATGGTGAGAATGTTGGATGGTGAAGCGGTTGATTGCCGGGTATTATATATACAGATCCCATACTGAAAAAGACCCATGCCGAAATCCAACGTTCATGCCAATGCTGTCCGGTGTGGAAATCCCTACGCATCCTCACGGGGCCCATGGCCGCTAATCTATGTTGTGTGTATTCCAAAATTTTCCGCAGTCCATGATGATGCAAAGCCATATGTTCCCTAATAACACCTATTCATTCATCCTCCTTTTAGTCAAGCGCCCTCCTGGTCATCTCCACGACAGCAAAGGTGCCAGCGCTGACAGGCATAGCCCTCAACAAAGTAGGGGCAATGCCCTTAAAGAAACCGCGGGCGCCCTCCGCGCGAAACGTGGTGGCGAAGCAGTCGCGCATGTTGCGGTATCGCTGGTTCGGCCCGAAGCCGTCAGTCTGCATCTTGCTCTTGACTACGTCGAGCGGGTAACTGGCAAGCCAGAGGACCTCGCCGGCAAGGCCACCGTAGAAGGCAATCTTGTAGCTCGCAATGTCCTTGCGGTCGATGCGGTTGCGGGCGGCGTCGGCGTTCATCATGTACTCGAACGAGGTGAACCAGGCGCCGTAGGCAAAGGCCTCGCGCCAGATGGTGACGGCCTGGCCGCGGTAGATGGCCTTGAGGGTACCGTCGTGGACGCCGATCTTGCGGACGCAGTCGAGAGGGCCATCGTACAGGCGACCGGCGCCGTGCGGCTGGCTCTGCAGTCGAATACGGATATGCTCGATGGGCCCGGAGAGGACCGAGTTGGCGACGCCGGCGAAGGCTCCGGCTTGGGCGTACTGGCCGTAAGAGAGGTCGGCACGGCGGCCGTTGGCGGTGTTGCGGTCCTCGAGCCACCGGCGCGCCTTGTGGAAGGCGCCGAACTGCACCGACACGCAGGCGCCGATGCCGATGAGCGGAGTCAGCGTGCCCTTGTAGAAGGCCAGAGCGCCTTCGTTGCGGTAGATGGAGGCGGCAGCCTCGAGGGCGCCAGAGTATTGGGATGACGTCTGGAGACGGACCTTGACGATGTCAAAGGGCTGGCCTAGAGGGGAGAGATTGGGTTAGCGATGGATGGTCTTCGTCGGTCATGTGTCGTCAATCATGTAACACAAGTGCCGTCACTCGAGGCACTTGCCCGAGCTTCCATCTCATCTCATCGCATCTAAAGTCTCATAGAGATCTTATCTTGATCCTTGTCGCAAACGGATTGCGACAATGCCACAAACTGCTTCTTCCAACACAAAACAAAAACCAAACCCAATTCACATATAACATACCAATAAGAACCTGCGCAATTCCTCCCACAGCGCCAGAGAACAAGTCCTTGGCCGTCTCCAGGCCGCCGGCTTGCGGCGCCTCCACCTCAATCGCTGGGGCGTCCATGTCGCTGAGGCTCCCCGCGGGTCAGTGCTTGCAGTTACACCAACAAATGCAATTGGTGGTATTTCTCGCTGTTCAAGAAGCACACGCGAGCGAGCGAGAGCAAACAAGCGATCTTGGTGGACAGGCTGGCAACCTGCTGAGGGGAAGACCGAAGTTGAAAGAACGAAGCTGACTTGACCAAAGGGACGCGGCTTTCAGATATCTAATCTGGGGGTTGCGGGTTGCGGAGGGCGCCTGGCAAATGGCGTGCTAGCATTACAAAAGCCCGTTACCGGCGCTGGGCTATCGAGGCCCGAGTATGCACTTATCCAGTTCGAACTGTCTTTGTACAGGAATATCTACTCTTGCCCAGCCCAGCGCCGCTCAAAAGTGTTATCAGAAGGCGTTCAAGAGTTCCGCTGCCTGCCAAGCACCCATAGAATATATGCGTATATCGAGGTCCTCTGACAAAGCTGTTCATGACTTGCCGCGCTTTAGGTATTTTATGCTTGCGGGCGGTCGGCGCTCTTCCCGAAATCGGGCTGGTTACGGAAGTCGGCTTCACCGCATGTAGCTCTTTGATTTCGGTAGGTTTCGCCGAGATACCGCGCCTCAACACCCATAACCCATATCTAGCCGCACGACTACCCTGAGAAGGCAAATCATTTGAAATCACATTGCAGCATGCTATACAACATGGCGACGCTGCGGTCGGTATACCGGTTATTGAAATCAAGACAAAAGCCCCAGGTACACCGCAACACTTTGTTACGATGAAGATATCACTGTGACACGATGGCATAGCCAGCAGTGGCAATAAAACAGCGCGGCAACATAAAGCGCGGCAACATAGCGCGGTACCGCTCATGATCATGTGGTCATTGCCCACGCATCCAAGATACGGCATAAAGTTTGGGCATCTTCTAGAATTAGTGCCGAGGGGTTCTAGCCGCATCCATCTCTTGTTAGTCCATCACACACTTCCACCCACTCAACCCACACCTTTTTCAGTACCGCCTAACACCCTGCTTGCTGTCTTTAGCCTCTCTTTGCGCTTGAGCATGCTGCTCAATAGCCTCCTTCAGCTTCCCCACCACCTCGGGTTGGTTGCTGAACGCTGTCTGCAGGATCGTCTGTAGCTCCGTCTCCACCTTTGCGATGGGCTTGACCCCAGTCTTCCTGTTGCGCGAATCCGTCATCAGGGTGCCCCAACGCTGGGTGAAGGCGTAGATCGAATGTCGGAGCAGCTCATCTAATTGCTCGTTCATGTCCTCCACCGTCAGCGTCTTGGCTGTCACTGAAGGAGTCCCTCGTGACCAGAGCGATCCCCCAATGATGTTAGAGATGAACCCAACCCAGTTCTGTGGGCTGAGCGTGTCCCAGATGACACTAAAGTGCTGCATGGATGTAGCCTGGTTCCTGATGTCGCCAATTTCCAGCGACACCAATTCGTTTTTGACAATGAGCAAGTTTTTGACCATGAAAAGATCTGCGTCGGGGCCCGACTTGAGATACTTGATCCTTGCTTCTGCCCGTTGGAGAACTTGAATCGTTTCTCGTACAATTTTGAAGACAACAGCGTTGTTCTTTGCCTAACACGGGATTAGCGAAGCCTTGGACGCCAATTCAAACCAACTTACCGCTCTCTCCTTGGGCATGCAATGTTCGTACATGGACAACAACTTGATTGCCTGTTTCACCAACGGATGAGCGTTAGACGACGCAACTCCCCCCACTACGGGGCCGATCTTTAGCGAGGTATCCGGGGCCGCAGCCTTGGTTATCGACTTGGTAACCTCAACTTCGAACGCAGCATCCGTCAATGGCCAGAGGTGGTGAACAAGCAACTGTGAAGTGTACTGTTTGCACTTCGAGAAGTAAGGTGACTCAACCTCCTCGAACTCGGTTCCAAAGTACTCATTCGCTAGCCATCCAACAACATTGCAAGTTATTTGCAGAGACGCGGCATGTAGAATAGGTTGGAGATTCGTCACCATGGATGTCATATTACCAGGGTGGTTGATGCTGGTGTTGATAGCCTTGATGGATTGGAAGACAGAGTCCGGTGCTGTGTTCCACATTGGCTCTACGTCAAACAGCCTAAGGAACAGACCTTCTTCGTTGTACATGCGTTCGAAGCACAGCTTGATGAAATTTCGTGATGCTGTTTCGGCGGAGAGACTCTTGACCTCTTTTTGAAACTCTTGAATGTCGGCCTGTGTCATCACCTTCAAATCCCGATCGCGAGTTGTTAAGTGAGTGTAGAAGATGTTCTTCGCAGTATTCGCATACGTCTCAAAGTTGGTACAAGAATCAACTCGTTTACCATAAAAGTCGTACGCGCGACGGACAACTTGGCGAACATTGGGTATTAAACCGTAAGAGTCGAGCATCATCTCCTGGAAACGGCCATAGGCCAGAGCGTGACGCGCCGAATCTGATTTCGTGGCCACAATTTGTCGAGAAATATCAGGAGACACGCTTTCCAAACGGGTCTTGTATCCATGCTCGAGAAGATGGAGAGCCTTTGTGAGCAGCGCGTTGTATCGGGCAAGGAAGGTATCGCGATCGCGGTAGGTTTCCTGCAAAGATGGATGAGTGGGTGCATCTCTAACAACATCGGTGTCCTTACATGTTTTTCCATAAACACGATGCAGGCATCAATGTTCTCAACCATCTCTCCGAATGAATCGTCGTCAACCAAGCGACTCGCACCAGGGGCATTGAGGCGCCTCGTAGCATTGTCGAGATACGCATAGTAGTGTAGGTCGGTCCCAACATCATCAGCCAGGGCCTCAAGCCGCCTCTGTTCTTTGAGCAGGTCTTCGCATTGCGATTGGAAGGTCGATGTCTGGGCTTCGACGGACTGGAATGAGTGGGAGAGGGAGGTGAGGAGCTTCAGGGTCGCATTGGCGTCGTCGATGAGTCCGTCAAGATGACGTTCTGTGAGTGTGAGTTGGTCTTGATATAAACTAGAAGTCGTCAGCGAAACTCAGGGTCGCAAGCCGCTTCCCATCTCAGTCGTTGCCTACAGGTATTCTCGTTGACTTGCGTCCAGCAATTGCTCGTCGTATGATTCAAGCTTGTTGTCTTCAAGACCTCCAGCGCGTTCGAGCTCGACACTAGAATTGGGGAGATCTAAAGCTTCCCATGCTCTGTTCCACCTGTCCGTCTTCCTGCGCTGCAGCCTTGCGTCTTTGGACGGCCGCACTGAGACAAGGTGGTGGAAGTCGGAGCAGGAGCCCGCGCGGCGGATTACTGCTGCGTCGGGCGGTGTGTTGGTGTTCTCGATATCCTCATAGACGTTTGGCATGGGGACGACGATGTCGGAAACTGTTCCCGTTCCCTGCGACAATCATGGTGAGCTTCAGTGTGTCGCATAGGTGGGGTGCGGGCCGAAAGGTAGAACGAACGATGGGTTGCAGGAGCAACGACTCCTTACGGCGGTGACCATGGCTCTGGCTGCTTGTTGGGCCCTTCTTGCTCGTGATCTCGGGCACGAAGTTGTACCACGAGTCTTCGTACATGGTGTCGGAAGAAGCTCCAAGCTTGAAGCTCAAGGCGAGCTCGAATTCGCTGGGACTTCTAGAAGCCACGCAACAAGCCGTTGGAGGTTGGCCGGAGACATGTGCTCCGAACCGCCGATGGCGGGACAGGGACAAGGGTAGGGAGGGCTCCGTGCCTCCTTCCCCCCGCGGATGCACATTGTGACCCACCCTAGCGGCTTTACGGGATATGTGGCGCAGCACAGTGCACGCAATGCACAAGTGTGGCTTGCGCTCTTCAATGGGCCTGCCACAGTCCACAGAATTTTGCTGACCCAACTAGATCTAGATCCAGTTTGCTGAAGGCCATGATCTGTATGACCTCACCATCCATTCATCACCATTCAACTCCAAGGGAAGGCGATTCTCGAAGAATTGCAGCTCTCTCAATGACAAGCAATTTCTTATAAGCCAGCCCTCATTTCCCGAATTGATTCAAGATCATGAGCGCTCCCCAGATCGCACTCCGGCGAGCTGCCGTCCGGGCTCAAGCTCACCGATCCATCATCGGGGCTCAACGGCACTGGGCCCGATATGCCAGCAGCAACGCTCCCCGTCAAGGAGGAGGAAGTAAAGTCGTCCTCGCCGCAACTATTATAGGCGGAGCCACGGCCGGAGCGTACTTGTATCCCATCATGATGGAGCAGTTCGGGTCTAAGTCTGAGCCCGAGAGGCCCGTGGAGAAGTCCGTGGCAAAGGCAGAAATTCAGTTTGAGAAACCTCGCAAACAGGCCACGTCAAAGGAGGAGAATCGCGACCTGCTCAGTTCGCAGCATGTTCAGGTCAAGAATAGCTGGGAGCATCCCGGCATCTATGCGTGGGGCTCCAACATTGCCAAAGTCATCGACCCCAACTCCAATGAGAAATACGTCAAGACGCCTCGCCGCATCGCCTACTTTAACGACCAAATTTTTCGAGATCTGAAGCTCACCCAGGCGTTTGGTGCAGCAGTCACTGAGAAGGGCGACTTGGTGCAATGGGGTCTCGGCTTCTCCAAGGACGACCCAACACCCGTGCCCACGTTGACGGGCAAGGACATTGTCAAGATTGACGTGTCATTGGATCGAATCATTGCCCTTTCTCGGAAGGGAAATGTCTACTCAATCCCCTCCTCCCGTGATGACTTAGAGAGCGGGCTAAAGGAAGAACAGCCGAAGAGCTCTTGGTCTCTTTGGGGCAGTATCGGAAAGGAAAGCATTAGCTTCCGCAACCTTACTCCCTCGGGCCTCGGACGAGGTGAGACTGTCACGGATATCAGCGCCGGCGAGGAGCACTGCCTCATGCTCACGTCCAAGGGACGCGTCTTCTCCGCGGCTGCTAGTGCGTTGGAATTTCCATCCAAGGGACAGATGGGCATCCCAGGGCTTAGCTGGGCCAGTCGGCCCAAGGGCCCGTATGATCAACCCCATGAGATTACCGGTTTGAAAGGTTTTGAGGTCAGTCAAATTGCCGCTGGTGATTATCACTCGGCGGTTCTGGACAAGACCGGCAAAATCTTCACCTTTGGTGATAACGCCTTTGGGCAGCTTGGTTTCGATACTGAGTTTGGCCTGCACTCGACTGAGTCCCCGACATTGATGGCCACCAATAATCTCTACGGGAGCCGCGGTTTGATTCCTACGGTGACATCTATCGCAGCTGGTGGATCCACCACTTTCTTTACTGTTGATGCGAAGGCGCGTGTGAGCCACGAAGCCCCAAAGGCAAACGTTCCTCAGCTTACCTCGGATCTTTGGGCTCTTGGTCAAGGCGTTTATGGAACTCTAGGCACGGGACGGTGGACGCATGTGTCGCCTAGGCCAACTAAAGTCAAGACGCTTTCGTCTCTGTTCGAGTTTGACGAAAAGACAAACAAGATGTGCCCAATCAAGCTCAAGTCTCTGTCTATTGGCACCACGCACTGCTCGGCCGTGATGGACAACCTCACCGAGACATCCGTGTCAGGCAAGGGAAGCGAAAACGCAATTAACTGGGGCGCAGATGTTATGTTTTGGGGTGGCAACGAACACTATCAGTTGGGCACTGGCAAGCGGACCAACATCAACGCTCCCACATACATCGGGGCCTTGGACGCGGATCCCAATGCTATCAAAGACGAGCAAACCGGATTCCATCGGCTTTGTGTGACTCCGCGGACGACGATTCGCCTAGACGGGGGCAAGGGTCGCAAGGTGACACTAGAGCAAAAGGTCGAATGCGGCAGGTACGTCACGGCAGTATACTCTGCTGTATAGACTGCCAGGTAATACGAGGTGACGAGCTCGTGGGCGCAAACTGTCTCGGAAAAGGGATCCACCGATCGAACTGTAAAATACTATGTACGCTTATCTACAATACGAAGCGAGGGACACCATGTGCATAAGCTGAAGGATAATAATATCTATCCACGGGTTTTGGGAGGCGTTGGCTAGGATTCTGAAACGATCCAACTCTTATTGTACCAATTCTTGGCAAAGGAAAGCCCTCAAAATTGACTCGGATTATTCATGGCAATGGCTCACTCGTAGCTTACATGTTTCAAAACGGCGAGTCCTGAAATTCTCGAATGACGGCTTTGTCAGACTTATCACAGATTCGGCTCATGAGATATGATACATGACAAAATAAGTGGCATCTAGCATCTCAATGTGACAGAAGCGCCACGTGGTTCGCACCAACGAGGCACCAACCGGGGCGACAGGGGACCCGGACGAAGCGTCGCAGATCTGCAAGCCTAAGGCGACTCACCGTTTCAGACGTAGACCTTATTTGTCCACTGACTTGTGTCGTAGCTATTTTGGTATCTGTTCTTACAGCCATTATCAGCGGGTTGCGTTGGCAGCGGTTGGGGGCATTGGTCAGCCGAGAGTGTTTCGGCTGGTAACTCACGTCACGATGAAAATAGGAATTTCCATCACCAAGTAACTAGCGCCAACAGAACACGAAGTCGGCGATGATTCGAGGGCCGCGCAATCCAGGGTGTGGGAGTAGGTGTAACAGAGAATGTCGGGGAAGAGTGATACTGTGTATTAGGGAGAGGGTATTATGGGAGAGATGCTGGAGTCCATATTACGGGACAACTGGTCATGCGATGATGGGCAGTGGTCATGGCAAGGCGAAACTCTGGCTCAGCGGATAAGGGGCGGAAAGTCGGAAACGACATGCTGATACACAGCCAATCAATCTTATGCGGCGCTCGTCGTCTGGCATTCGTATTGGACCGTGGAGCGGGAGACAGATGATCCACGAACCAGTTTGGTTCCTGACGCTTGGCAGCTTTTTGTTGATGCTGGATTGGGAACATGTACGAATACGTAAGGTACGTAATTCAGAGGCAAACTTGGCTGGCCGGGGGGGGGGGAGGGGTCCCGGGACTAAAATAGATTGCAGCGACTTTCCGGTCTAAAAAGTGTTCCTGTCCGTCATCGCACATTCCTGCCCTGTCCAGAACGAGCTAAATAAATGGGAAAAAAGCACACCTGCCTGCATGCCTAGCACGGAGACATGGAAGCCACGGAGACAAGCCACGGGAACAAGGTGACGCCCTCCTGCCTTACGGAGAACATCAAGCACCCGACAAGCTGGACACAATAGAAGTTTATTTTTAAACCTGCCTACTTCGTACACTGAGTTCTGCTCTGCTCCTGCCCCGGACCGCGCACAGGGAAACTACGAGTCTACAACGAACCTGCCCTTTGTGCTTCCTCTAGGTACCCCCTGCCTGTAGATCCTCTGTGTGACTTGTCGCATCGTTCCTGCCCAGAACCAGAACCACGGGATCGGGCAGCACGTGCGCTCGGTGCATCTCAAATCCATCCCACCAATCCATCAGGCACGCACTTAGGTATTCAAGATCTACCAAGTTGGGCCTCCAGCACTGATCAAGGGACGATCAAGGATTCGCCAGGATTCCACGTCTGCAGGCTCCCTCTCTTTCCCCACGCCCGCACACCCCCGAGACCAGGTTGATGGTCACCATCACGATCTGCCATTCTTAGGTATCGCCATCGCCATCGCCTTCGCCGTCGCTGCCACCGAACGCTCCTTCACACTCGCTGTCGTCGCCGTCGCCGTCACCCGCTGTGATTCGCCCTCGTGATCGCAGTCTTGATCACAGCTCAGCCGGCATCAGACTGGCCTTGCCTCGTGAATGCGCCACTTTGCGCCGGTCGTGAATCTCGCCCATCACGACTGTACTTTAGCGACCCAGCGCCCTCTCTCTCCCGTTCTTTTTCACCCTCCACCCTTATCCTTCCTCATCTTCGTCGCACTCCATCACTCCCACTAAAGGTACTCTATTTCGCCAGCGACGGCTGCGCCATATTATCTAACAGCGCCAACGTCCAAGATTACTACAAAGACGCCTGCTTCGCCCCCTTGTTGAGGAGGTCCCGACCCCTGCTCAACCTCCACCGGGCCAAGGGCTCTCACTACAATATTCTTCCGTCTCCCTCCCCTTCGGTTTCGACCTTACCCTCGCTCTCATCTCCTCGCCCTCGGCGTCACCCTCCGTCTTTGCCGCGCCTCCGAGGTTTGCGCACCTACTTCTCCTCGGCGCCGGCCCTGACCCTTTCATCCTCTTCTCCATCTTCCTCGTCCGCCTCGTCCGCCTCGTCCGCCTCGTCCGCCTCGTCACCTCCGTCGCATTTCGCCACCATGGACAGGATCCCAAAGTTCCGTCGCAAACCCAAGAATCCCACTATCGAGACAGCCATCGAGCGCTCCAGCAGCGACACCATCGAAAGCATTGCCAGCGCCGAGATTCAAGCTGCCAATACCCAACAGAAACAGCTTCAGCCTCAGAAGCCTACGGTCAAGCCGTCTAAGAAATCCGCTTTCCGCAACTTCCGACTACGTGCCTCTGCCAAACGAGCTCGCGAGAGCCCCCCTGGAGAGTGGCCTTCCAGTCCTCCTCCCGCCATCGTCAGCCTCGAAGGCATCAAGAGCCGGCCTGCCACCGCGGACGGCATTGGGATGAAGAATGGCCACGGCGTTATGCCCCAGATTCCTGCCTTCTTGGCCTCAACCATGCAAGGTTTGTCCATCGCCCCCATGCGCCAGACTAGGAATATGCTAACCCCCTCCCGGATATCGACTTTAAATTCCAAGAACTGACGTGGGCCGAACGCGACCGAGTCCTCGAGGGCACCAAACACGAGGCGGAAGAGGGCTTCAAGTGGGGGACATACAAGCAACTCGATGCTGAGGAGAAGGGCGTCATGGATCGGTACATCAACATCAAACCCTGGAACCACAACCGTGTCCGACTTCAGGTTCCCGCAAACGAGCTGGACTACGTCAACGCCTCCGATATTACTCTCGAGTCACCATCCGATCCTGGAAAGCTACCGCTCCGTTACATCGCCATGCAAGGCCCGACTCCACCCTCCGTCGGCTATGTCTGGCGCATGATCGCAGAGCAGCTCTCCTCGCCTGCAGTCATTGTCCAGCTCACCACCATGTGCGAAGGCGGTGCCATCAAGTGCCACCAGTACTTCCCAGACGATGAGGAGCAACCCACCTGGGACCTCAACGAGCAGAACGCATGGGGCGATGACTGGAAGGCCCAGCTTACGCTCGATTCTTTCGAAGAGCTCTGCGATGGATCCATCGAAAAGCGCAAATTGCTTCTGCATGTGGAAGGCGAGGAGAAGCCGCGTGTTGTCTGGCACCTTCTCTACCAGAGGTGGCCCGACTTTGGTGTGCCGGAGCTCGAAGACCTTGACGGCTTCTTCGAGCTCATGCGGCTATCGCTCGAACTCAGCGCGCCGTCCAACCCTCGCATTATTCACTGCAGCGCCGGCGTTGGTCGTACCGGTACATTCATCACTCTAGAGCACCTCATGCGCGAGCTCGAATCTGGCGCCTTTGAGGACTATGACACACCAATTCTGCAAGGGCCCGATCTCATTTACGAAACCGTGAACTATCTCCGAGAACAGCGCGTCGGCATGGTCCAGGGCAAGCCTCAGTATCACTTTCTTTACCAAGTCATGTGCAAGCTATGGCAGGACAAGTATGGACTCGCCGAGGACAGCGGCGAGCCCGCGGCTAAGAGGCTTGAAGTGGAAGACCCGTTCCTTGACGCGGGTCCTGGACTTGACGTTGGTGGCGTGGGCATCGCAAGGTGAGGAAAACATGCATCGGAGTAGCATCGAAGTCTGGTTAGGCGTTTTTGGGGGTTGAGCATATCTATGGTTTTGGGAGGGGTTTTCTCTTGAGGCCGTTTTGCAATACCCAATCGTGGGCCATCATGGTTTTTTTTGGTTCCCTTTGTCTCATTCTTGTATTCTTGTTTATATCCAACTCTTGCCGCATCAAACGGTAGAGTAATTTCCCCGTCGAGCTTTGATAGAAGATCGCTTCAGGGAAGTTGATCAAGTGTAGGAGTACAGGGTCGGCCCGGGAAGTATGCACGCGGGTGTATATGTGGGCATGGTCATGAGCATGGGGGCATGGGAGCATGGGAGCATGGAAAGCATGGGAAATATGCTCTGGTGGGCGAGCAAGCATAGAACTGGCATTGGCACAAGGCAATGCCGACGGCAATGGCAATGGCAATGGGGAATAAAGACACAAACCTCCTGAGAGGGACCTTTTTGCATTACATCACAACGGTAGATTCTGGGTAACGTTGGGTAACAAATATTGTTCATGTCTATTATGGTTTTGTCGATGTGATCAAATGCGTTCTAAAAACCTTGCTTTTCTCCCCATCGTAGCCAATTCAGCCTGTATCCTGCCTTGAAGTACACCACTGTTGAGTGGCTTTTGACTCCTTTTTTTTTATGCTTTTCTGCTTTTTTCGCTCCTTTCTAGATATCACCCCTCCTCATTACATAGATACATTCAGATACAAACTCTTGGTCGGGCTATAAACGCCCCTGAAAATAGCATAGAATACAATCCTCGGTATTACCACAGCCTTCTCCTCAACCCCATCAGGCATTAATTACAACTGTGACACGCTCCTTCTCGGTCACTGTCACAGTCGCGTGATCTTCCTCCGTCACGGTGACGGTAAGATACACTGAGACCGTGGGTGTTCCATCGACGACCTGCGTCGTGGAGCTCCCCTTGCCCTCAGCGGCCGCCTCCGTGGCCACGGCCTCCTTAGCAGCGGTCTTGGTCTTAACAATAGGAACAAGATTGACGGTCGAATATCGTGTAGGCTCTGCTTCCGCCTCCGAAGTTACGGTAGAATCCCCTTGGTTGGGCACTTTAATAGACTTGGTGATGGTGCTGCCAGGGGGTACGGCAGAGGAAGTCGGCACCTCAACCACGGGCACGGAGGTGGTTGCAGGCTCGTCATAGGCAGGGGCGGAGGATTCAGGAGCAGAATACACAGAAGTCGTCTGGGCAGGTTGGCTGACGACAGGCTGCTCGCTCGAGGGCTCTGACGATGAAATTGGAACCGAGACTTCTTGAGTAGAGGAAGAAGGCACCTCAACAACAGGCTCAGAAGTCGGCTGCGCAGCTGCACCATCGTCAACAGTAACGACTTGGGTGACCGTTACAACAGGCACGTTGTGATGCTCCTCGGCCTTCGATGTGGTAGCTGGCTCTTCAGCCATAGATGTCGAAGCTGGCTGCTCGACAACCACCGTGGATGTGGGCTCCTCAGCTGCAGAAGTCGACCCCTGGCCATTGCCGGTTTCGCCTAGAATTTGCTCGGCCGTGTCCACATCCTCGCAGCCCAGCCGGACGCCCCTGTTGGTGGTCATAGGAAGTGCGTAGCACTGTCTATTGCTGCCACAGGTTGACAGAGTGTAAGTCCCAGCATCGCTACATTGCGCGAACTGTCCGTCGATGCATGCTGCCTGGCCGATAGTGCAAGCTGATGCCGACGTAAGGCCAGAATACACCTGGTTTAGGTCCTTGGCTTGGGCGAGGTTGCTGGCGTATCGCTCAGCGTCCACAGTGGCTGTTCCCGTGGGCATCGGGGTGGCATTCGGGACATCAGTGTTGGGAACGCCAGTGGCAACGATTTCAGAGATGGTCGTCAGGGAAGACGAGGTGGAGGGTGCCGCTTGCGCCTCGGACGTGGAGACAGGCGCAGAGTATGAGACTTGAGCTTCAGTTGAGCTGGCAGCTCCCGTCTCGCCCGGGTTTCCCACGGAAACTGTCAGAGTAGTTCCTGGGGCAGCTACAGTTGTCTCGGGGATCGAAGACTGAACAGTGGACTCAGGAACGTCAACAGCGGATGTTGAGACAACAGAGCTCACCACCGGCTCTGACGCCTGAACCTCAGAACTGGTTGGCTGCACGATGGTTGAAGGCTCTTCGACTAGCGTCGTCGGTTCGATCTGGGTCGTGGTGGGCTTGAGGTCGCCGAGGTCAACGCTTGACACGAAGCTCGCAACTGTCGAATATTGCTGGCCCTGGTCGGGCACGGCCGAAGTGACGGCGAGCGCAGTTGAGGTAGTTACGGCTGGGGCACTAGGGGTTTCTTGATAGATGCTCGACCCAGGAGCCCCGGCCTCGGTCGATGAGGGTGGAACAGCCTCGAGGGTGGTTGCAGGAGTGTTGACATCGGATCCAGGGAGTGACTGAGTAGCGTAAAGGACAGACGATGAGCCGGGAGTGCTGACAGGCTCTGAGTAAGTGTACAGAGATGTCGACGGCTCCGGCGTGTCAATTTGCGTGCTGGAAAGCTCGGTCACGGGATTCTTAGGAACAATCGAGGTGGTGAGAATAGACTGGGTGATATCTTCAGCGGCACTCGTCGTTCCGGGCGTGTTGAGCTGTGTACTCGAAAGTCCGGTCGTGGGATTCTTGGGGACAATCGAGGTCGTAAGAATAGACTGGGTGGTCTCTTCAGCGGCGCTCGTTGCTCCGGGTGTGTTGAGCTGTGTGCTCGCCAGATCAGACGCGGGATCGTTAGAAACAATGGAAGGTGTAGCATAAGCCTGGGTTGTCTCTTCCACGGCGCTGGTTGTCCCAGGCGCAACCACAACGGATGTCGTCGTTTCGACAAGCTCCGAGGAGGGAGTCCCGGATATGGGCTGCTTGGGAACAATAGAAGTCGTGAGGATAGACTCAGAAGTTGCCACCACCGTAGTCGCGATCACAGAAGTCTCCTCTGCCGCGCTAGTGGCAATCAGGGAAGTATCCTGCACAACACTACTCACGACCACAGACGTTTCCTCCACCGCGCTCGTCGTACTGGGTTGCTGGGGAATGATGGAAGTTGTGAGTGTAGGCGTCACAGCCAGGTTTGTCGAGACGATCGGGTAGCTGACGGAGGTGGGTTCATCCACAGGCTGCTCCGTCGTCTCGTCCACAACACTCGGCACCGATTTAGTGACCACAGGGTTCTGATAGTTGACAGTCGAGGTCCTCGGAATGACGGGTACGAGGTTCACGGTTGAAGTCGCTGGGTACGATTGGTCCGCGTTGGAAACGACCGATTCGGGGAAGATGACACTCGAAGTCAATGTCTGGAAGACGGGTCGGGGTGTCGTCTCTGAACTATCAGAGTCGCTTCCGGAGCTGTGGCTAGTCTATCAGCAATAAATCCCTTGCTATTCTGAGGAACCCATACCCATCGTTGGCAGCGGTTGCCTCCACAGAAATATCATATTCGCTATTAGCAAGAGTGCTCGCTTCCCTGCGGGTTCTATCAATGTTCGTATCAATCAATGATCTAGTGCAGTATGAGTGTCAAAGCACTTCACGTACATTCTGTCAGTCCACCGCAATGGACCGGCCTGGGCGGACTGGGCAGTCAAAAGAATGTGTAGCGCGATGGCTATCCTCCTCCGATCAAACATCATTTTGTCTTCGTTTCAAATGTGCGTCGTACAAAGATGTCAAGATAAAGAATATAAGGTTGGAAATATCGAATGTGTGAAGTGAATCTTTGGTTGTTTGATGTGTCGAGCTCGATCGGGATACAGGACGTGTGGTGAATGCTGGTTTTTGACGATGATGCTGTGAGATATGTCGAGTAGCGCAATCGATTAGGTTAACAGGTACAAAAAATGGCAAACGGCCGCGGCGAGTCTCCGCTTCACTTCGAATCAATCGAAGTTTGCGGCACTGGATGAATGAATGATTGTTCTGGTCAAGAGCTGTGACGGAAAGAAGGCACACAGAACTGACGGGAGACAAAGGAATGAGGAACAGTTCAACACGCCAAAGGAAAAATGGAACAGTCAAAGAGAGATGACGAAAGGGCAGGTAAGAGATGAAACCGGAGAGACAAGGAAAAATAGAGAGGGAGAGAGAGTATGAGGCAACGATGAAAGGACTGGAAAACAGAGAGAAGTCTAGGAAGCGTCGTCAAAGTGGAATATGGTGTAGTATTGTATGGCCCTTGTGCTTCGTGCCAGGGCACTGCCTGTCCCAGTGCAATCCCAACTTGGCGGCACCAGCAAAGAATCGTCTCATCTAGCATGGCCCAGGTCGCAGGCGTCCGTCGGCCTCACATCGTCGCCTCACATGCAGTCGCCTCACGTAGCACCCGTCTCGCTGCCATCCGAAGGCGGTCCCTCGCAGGGCCAGAACCCACCCAGACTCCAGTCAACAGTCTCACGACGCGCCCAACACCAAACCTCCCCAGTCCCAGGGTCTGTCCAGCACGCCGCAGGGACGCCCCATCGACGCCCCATATCGAGCTTCAAACGCGCCACAGGCTCTGCAGGGCACTGGAGCCCAATGGGGCCCTGCGCAGACGACTCAGTGCCTGCTGGCGTCGTTTGAATCGGGGGTGCGGGGAGCGAAATCGACTGGCCGACAAGCGCGCCGGCGTACAAAGAAAGCGCAGGGTTGTATTTGCGGTTAAGGTACCTGGTAATTATTAGTCGTCGTGTGTCGTGTTCCTGGGTGGACGGATATTGTTCCTGGCAGCTTCGCATGGACTCCTTGAAGCCGGTATTAGTGTTGTTCCTGGTTGTTTCCTCAGGCCCCAGTCTGTATCCGCGCGGCTCGCTATTATTGGCAGGCACGACAGGCCGTCTCGGCAGCGGCCCGGTAGTGCGACCACGATGGCCAATCACGAAGGCTCCACCGGACCCGCCTGCAACGCCCCTGGCAGTTCTCCAGGGCTTGGGCGGCTGTGGAGGGTACGCACCATCCAATCGATGTCCATGGCTACGAGAAGCTTCAGGAGCTGCGACATTCAATAAAGACGATTCATTTTACGCCTCTTCAATGAGAGTCCTCCACCTCCTTGCGCCTTTGTTCAATTCTTCCACCGTTGCGGTCGCTTGCAGCTCTAGTCGACCCATTCTCGTCTTCATGCATCTCTGTTGGTCGCCCTCACCCTCGCTTCCCTCCTTGGGCCTCCGATCTGACCTGTTCTATCGGTCTGGGACTCTACGTATCCTCCATGTCCCCCAGCCCTGAAGCCTCCTGATTTACACTTGTCTGTCCACCGTTGGATCTTCGATCCTAGCAATAAAGCAGTATTCAACTGCAATAGCCCTTGTCTTCTATTCTTCATCCATGCAACCACTGCAGCCCTTGCATGCCCCGTTGCCTTACTTGGCAACTCCATTCTCCATTGAGAACCATGGCCTTGGGTCTTCATTCACCTGGATAGCCGCTCGACGGCAGTCTCTCCGTTGACCGAACCCAGTCTCGCCCACAAGAGAGGCCTAGCATCATGTAGTGTCCCCTGAAAATAATCTAGCGCTACCAGCATTCATCAGTCAAACTCCATCTAGAATCACCCGTGTGGCTTACACCTCAAACCATAGTCTGGCCTTTACTCTGGTCTCATCTCACAAAAACATCTTCCTTGGCCCGTGCAGCTGAACTCGATACGACAACCTCTCGTTCCACGTCTACGAGAAATGATTTGATCTGGGTCCGTTCAGATTCGTCCAAAATAGCATCGCCTACACGCAATCATGCAGTTTCGATGCCTAATTGGCTCGTTTGCCGCATGGTCTGGGGCTTGTCGACATCGAGCTTCCATCATCCCCCATCTACGCCTTCACAACACCGCATGACGCTTCTTTCTCTTCATAATACCTTTCATTTCTTCTTGGTCCTTTACATCTGAGTTTCCCTATTTGGCCATGTTTGTGCATCTAGATCTTACAGGGTATCATCACTAGGCCTGCGGCGGGCCGCCATCCCCACCTCCTATGCGCATCCATCTACACGCTGTTGGCTCATCCAATACTCGTACACATTCTGTGTCCAATCCATGCATCTTAACGCCTCACCGGCATCCGACAAGGAAAACAAAGCCGCTTCGTCATCCTTACCCCGTAAACGCCGTTCCATACTCTATTTTCCATACCATTGCTTCTTTCAATTGTGTTCTTTGTTCCCTAATCTCTCATCCACATCCGCGATGGCCCTGTCCCTGCTTTGTCGTCGTCGCCGCTGCTGGTGCTGACGTACCCATTTGAGCACTTCGCTCAAGTCCTTGTTAGCTTCATCCTCCACCCGGCCATTGAGATAGCCCTGGACCAGTTCATCGTCGGGCCAGGTCCAGCCGACCATGCTTCTGTTCAGCACATCCAGCACTGAGTCTGCCGTCGCCTGCTCAAGCATCGGTTCCGCAAAGGCTCGGAACACACACAGCGTGTCAAGCATGTCCGCCTCATAAGGTACTTCGTCCAGTGCCTCCAGTTCCTCGATCAACGAGCCTTTTCCCCATTCAAGCATCAACCATTTGACCACTCTTGCCATCTCCTCGAACTCTCCTGCAAATGCCAGGGATAGCATGTAGTCGTGCACTATTGGTGCCGAGACAGGGTCGCGCCGCAATAGCATTGAGTCAAGCCGAGACACCTCGTTGCTTCCCAACAATGCCTGTCTCTTTTTCTCCTCGGCTACTAGTTCACCAAAGAGCTCTTTCAGGCACCCAGCTGCCCGTCTGACCAAGGTCAAGGGCGAATCATCTTCGCTGTCATCTGACGTGGGCGGCTCGCATACCAGGTGGTCTTGCGCTACTGCCTGTACCTCCCTAGCATCCCGGTCATACAAAAGGCCGAGTGGGTTTTTCGTTGCACTGTCCTCCAATTTCGTATCTGCCAAGAGGGCGACGGCCTCCCGCCGCAAAATCCTCTTCAGGCATCTGGAGAATTGGTGGAAGAGCGATAGTGGGAATCCATGGGACTCCTGTATGCGGCGCACGAGGTGCATAACCAGCTGCAACTGTTCTCCGAGACTGATGCCCAGAGAGACATGGTGTTGTCCCAGGTTTTTGAGGATAGGTTCCCACAAGTACGGTGCCCAGAGCCGCGGCTCGCGCTCAAAACGAATCTCGATCAATCGCATTGCCCGTACCATTTTCCGTCGCGGTTGCTCAGTGTCTCTAGCACAGACACTGATGTAGGCGGCAAACAAATTCAGCGGAACCTCTCCAAGCGCCTCAGGATCAGGGTTATTGGAGAGTAAGCTTAACCACTGATGCCGCGGCATCGTGCTTTGCATAAGATAGCGATGAGCCGTCTGTAGGGACTCGGCATTTGCCACCAAAATGCGGAGGCATTGTCCACTTGGCAGAATACCGTTGAGCTTCATCTGCTCGTAAAGCTCGTTGACGCTAGGGGCCCGTAGTCGTGCCTTTTCGAATTCTGCCAGATTTGCCTCTTGAAGGACAGGAAAATTGAGCGAGTTGTTTCCCGGTACACTGCTGACTGCGGGATCAGCATCTCTAGCAACAAGTTTCTCAAACATGGCTGCATATTCTGCAAGGCCAGGTTTTTGCCACTTCTCTGGGGGATGCTGAAACCTCCCCCAAGCTTCTTGTGCGTTTCGCGTTGCCTTGATCGAGGCTGCCCATACCCTGAGCCGTTTCTTAATGTTCACCGGCGTCCTTTGTTGAATCGCAGGGGTGCCATCGTAGGCCAGGCCTTGCAAGACGTCCAAGGCCTCATCATTTTGGTCCTTGGAGAACCCGGCCTCCTGCATCATCGTGCCTGCTCTGACTGTCCGAGTCCAAGCTTCATCGGGTTCCATCTTCTCATCCATGCCATCTCCCGGCCTCAAATAGGGGGGCCATGTTTGGGAGTGACGCATCGCGCTGTGGATTTCAGCCTGATTCTTGGGCAGTCCCGCTAGCACTGCCCTAATGGCCTTGAATCCGGCCTTGTCCACCAACAAGGGCTTCGCGAGTTGATCTGACATCCCAAGGAGTATTCTTTGGGACTCCCAAAAGTACGCATTGGGGGCTTGCTTGTGTCGGGTCGCCAGGCCTGAGCGGTTTGCGAGTGCACCCAGCGCAGAGTTGAAGAGATCACACTGTACATGATAGATCTTTGTGGGATGATCCGAGGACTGCTGGTGCCATCTGATGCGGTGTGCCACGATATCAGCCAACGTAGTCAACAATCTAGGTTCCAGACGGCGACAGTGGTCCGCAAATCGTGACATGAGCCGGGAGAATTCGTCCGGCGCCATGTTAAGCATCGCCAGACGCGACCTCGTCATTTGAGTCTCTCTTCCAAATGCTGAATCCGTGCCATCTTGCTTGGGAGTGCTGCAGGAGCGATCCCGATAATACCTCAAGAGGCCATTGAGAGTTGCTACATTTCGGATTGCAGAGCCGGTTCTCAAAAGAAAACTCAGGATGAATAAGGGCTTCAGGGTGTCCTGTTCCAAAAAACGGCGGCATCGCTCTTCATCATTCGCGCCAAGCAGGATATAGAGGTAATGGTCGAGACTCTCCTTCGTATGCCCATTCTCGTACACGATGTCCATCACTTTCTGCCATTGCTTTTCGGATGGCAGTAACTCCAAAATTTCGCTATTATTCTCAGGGTCGGCTTCCGCTTCTTGTCGCAGCCGTATTTGCATCAAGACCACAGGTAGGCGGAAGCTTCGGATCATTGCTGCATTCCTCCGTACTCCATCGTCTGGATGATCCTTCACAAGGAGAGATTCCAATAGATAACTTGGGCTCAAGGTGGTCCAGGACTTCTTCATGCCTAGTCGTCGCTCGGTTCCACGGCGAAGGGGTGTTGGATCTGTCCAGGACGGGAGGTCGGGAGTAGATTCTTCGCGCTGCTTGTCCGCCGCAAGCCATAGTCGCAAGTCGTTTCGGTCTGATCGATTGTTCTTGTTCGACAAACCATCGCTGTCGGGTTCGAGATGTTGGTGTTTCCGAGGCGGCGATGCCCTGGCACTCTGCGCGCTCGACGCATGGCGGAGAGACCCATGTGATACGGACTGACTGATTCCCTGTAGGGAAGTCAATTATCAGCTTGGCCTCGCGCGGAAGCTTGCAAAGACATACCTTGGATCCAGCCACCACATGCCGCGGCACCTGCCACGCCCGTCCCAGCTCCCATATTGCGCTTCTGAGCATGCCTCCTCATCGCTTCCAAATCGGGCGATTGGAGAACTTGAGCGTCGCACCGATGCGAAAGGCAAACCAGCAAATACTTGTTTCTACTGCATAGTGTACTTGAGCCGGGATTCTACGCGGAAAAGTTCCACAGTTGCCAGATTATGCAACAATCGGGGTATATCGAATTAATGGTGCAACCCCTCCTTCACCCACCTCGAGCTCTCACGCCAAGCCTTTGGTGGCAGCACCAACCATGAGCTTCACAAAACAGCTCGACAAACCAGAGAATATGATGCTCAGCTGATTTTCTCGAATATTTTACCATCACTCGAGCATCGAATGAGCTCACATGAACCATTTCCCGTCTATCTTTTGTCATGACATAGAAACATTCACAGAAACTTGGCCCTAGAAATTCATCCGTTATTTGTTCGGAGACTTCTCGCTTTCCTTTTCATCCTGCTTATCCTTTTCCTCGTCCGCCTTGTCCTTACGCTTTTGTACTACCTCCCAATTGTATACCCTTGCGATCGCGACCTCCATGGTCTGTGACGGGGTCAGTGATGAGGCATAGAAGAGATAGGGATTGTCCACATACGGTGATCTGCTCTCTCAGGAAATCCAAGTCTTCCTCGCAGTTTGACAAGCTAGTCTTGGCTGTCGACAGTTTCTGTTCCAAGAGGGTCTGTGCCTCTTCTATTGGGTATGACAGCATCACGTTGGCCTATCCAATGTTAGTGCATGAGGCCGGCTCGTCATGATCAGGATCCGCACTCCTAGCCAGATGTAAACCTCCTCTGTTGCGGGAATGTCTGCCTTGGCGTAAAGCGTGTCATTGAGCTCGAAGGTAGTCTGAATCGGCTCGGGGTCATCCTGCGTCTTCGATCAGCATGAGGCGGGGTGGGAGGTGCACGCAAGGTGTACCTTTCGTAGCTTCAAGAACCTGACCGAGTCGAGAGTCTTCTGGATATCTGGAATCTTCTCCTTCAGGCCGGTCATCCGTCGCTGCAGGTTTAGTTCCATGAACTGGTATTTCCTGTGCGTCGCCCATGTTATCACCAGCTATTCTCCGCATTCGGACGAGGTCAACCTCGGACTCCCGCCTCCTAGTCGCGGGCAGCCGGTGTCCGGGTCCCTCGTCCTTCGGTGGCTGCGCAGACTCACGATATCATCTCCTGGAAGCTTCGAAGAGTGGGTTCGACATCGTCGCGGGTCGCAACGTAGTCCTCGACTCGGTCGACGAACGGGGCATAGGGAATCCCCCGCGGGTTGCTGGGGGTGGCATCTTTACTGTTTAGCTGTCAGCATTTTCAACTATTCAGTCGTCCAAGAAATATGTTCAGATATGTTCGAGCCGTTTACCTTGCCGCTGGTTCTTTTCCTTTGGTTGCCATAGTGCTGGTGCGCTCGCATCTAGCACAGGCAGTTATGAAGCTGGGGTCAAGCGCCAGTGGGTTTTGCGACCAGGAGACATTTCGTCAGTGGGGGTGGGCTGCTCACCGAGGTGAGGGGTTGGGTGGGGCCTCCTCACCTGAGTCACAGTCTTGGGCCAAAAGTTTCCGTACATTCCCCGTTTAGAGCAACAAAATACAATCTGTTAAGAAATGGTATTTATGTATGTTTGAGATCTGGTAAATTATGTAGTATTCCTGAACCTAAGCTCTCCATGAGATACTCAATTTTAGGTCTCATTTATATCTAAAGCTTTACTCGAGGTGTTGGGCTTTAAAGTAGAACTGGTAGTGTAAGGAGGCTTTTGGCCTAAGACTGTCTGTACCTAGGTAGTTTGGGATCACATATGCTGATCCCATACGCTGCATATCCAAGATAAATCTATTTTTAATCACACATTTTGGATTTCCTTCTTCTGTGTAGAATTTCAAATATCTTCGTAAAAACTCATATTTGCTATTTCTTTTTGCGTGTGCTTGATGGCGGAACTAGGCCAAGGTTTCAGTTATATCCAGTTGGTCAGTAACACGGTCAGATAACAAAGGACACAACGGTCAGACGCGACCCATGATGTAGGATTCTCGACTAAACCCTCAAGAATAGACGGTTCCGTTTTTATTAAACCTAAGCCACTATGATGAAACAGTACCTAACATCAACTCACCATACCCTTGCGGTACATTCTAGACCAACGCGATCCACCTACGGTTCACGAGTCATCAGAACTTGAACGGCCCAGCTTCACCTTGTCGTCCAATTTGACCGTACTGAATCTTCTGGATTGGTTTTGCCAGCTTGCACATCCCGGTTTACCCCATCGCTATAGTGGTACTTCGGGTTGTGCCAAGCCTAACTTTCATGGATGTCACCATGATGGCCGCCATGGATGGCTCCATCGCCATGGTGATATTGGCTTTGTTGACTCGTCCAAACTAAAACATCTAAGTTGACTTTACCAACTCATTCGTCCTCAAATCTCTGGATTGACTTTACCAGCTTGTCCATACGAGTATGGACGTCATGGAAAGCGCTATATAGCTTGAGACGGTCCCTCTCCTGAGACCAAACTACCATCTCTCGCACCAAACTTTTCTTTCACTCAAGTTGAGACCTCCCCTCATCAGGAACCAAATCTATCATCACTCACACCAAAGTCTTCATTAACCCAAACCTCATCGACTCGAGCATGATAACTGATAACTGAGAGTCGGCAACAATACTAACTATACACATTTATCAGAGCATACGAAACTCACACACAAACTTGTCAACTTCCTTGAACATCAATCAATAATGAACTTCGACAAGATGATTCCCCTCACCTTTCAGCCAGCGTTAGAGCCTCTTGCGCAACACATCATTGACTCTCAGAAGTCTGCAACCCCACTTGAGCCTCCTTCTCAGTTCAAAGCTGGGCGAAGATTCGCATTCGCTATGGTCAAAGGCACCATTGGACGCCTCCGGAAGGAACACACAGTCGCCTCAGACCTCAGCAAGCCCATCGTCAGCACCGCCATCCCAGTTGCCGATGACTGGCGTATCATCAGACCCCAATCAGAGGGCTCGGGGGTCAAGTTTCCGCAGCCAGGCGAGCTGCTGGATGATGGCACCGCAGAATTCCCCGAAGGCGAGATTCCCGGGGCGGGAGAAAGCCAAAGCAACACCATGGTCACCAATGAAATCACTATCGACTTAGCCCAATCCATCAACATTTCAATCACGGTGAATCTACTGCAACTAGATTATATCCATCACAACTTCCCTCTTGAGACAGAGACGCAGTGTTGTCCCTTTCAGTTGTTTCATTCGAAGGGGTGGGAGAAGGATGTCGCGCCCGACAAGTGGCGAGTAATGACGAAAGAGGATGGGACAGCCGATGTCACATTTGGCGAAAGCAACGAGGCATGGCAATCAGTCGCGGTCAATCGAAACGAAAGTGACGAGGGATGGAAAAGCGACGGCGCATGGGACAGCGATGAGGAATGGTTTCCATTTCCTTGAAGGAGTTGAGAGATGTTTTATCGGGATCGGTTAGTAGGAATTGGTTAGCGACCTGCGTCCTGGTCTTTCATAGATTCTAAGTCGAGATGCATATGGAGTAGGCATCCTGAGTGGGCAAATAGAGCTAGGTACGCCGACAGAAGAGTGATTAAAAAATAACGGCTTGCGAACAAACCATAACCATCTGTCATCGACTACCGATCTTAGTAACACCCGCTGTTAACTCTCAAATGTCAGGAACGCCTATGGAAAAAAAATCTTCTGACCAGGCAGGACATTGTACGATGCAAATTAGCATTCGCATCCAGGGCCACCCAGTCAAGTCATGAAGAACGTGAGCAAATTCATCGTAAGAGTCAAGTTTTCAGCACCGAAACGACTTAATCCAGTCGCTTCTTACCATCTCCCAAGTCTCCCGTGTCCGCGACGTCCTTTGTGTTGAGTGCACCCGATGCCTCAGGAGCGTCGTCTTCATCCCACTCATCGACATGGTTCTCGTCCCAGTTGTCGACCTGCTCCTCCAAGGTACAAGATCGGGCGGGGGCGTCGGTGATGCCAGTCTCATAGCCTTCACCAAGCTCCAAGTCATCATCGTTGTCGTCTCCTGGCACGGTATTGTAGGGTCTTCGCTGCCTTCTCCGCTCGAGCATGCGCTTGTGGTACCAAGTGCAGAGACCAAGGCCCGCCAGACTGCCCAGCACATTGGCGATGATGTCGTACAAGTCAAAGTCTCGGTTGTTGGGGAGGAAGCTCTGAACGAACTCGGAGCCGACTCCGAGGACGAGGGTACACACAACCAGGGTCATGTTCAAGATTCGGCGGCGGTTGGTGTCGATGATCCAGTAGAAGATGACGGTAAGGAGGAAGAAGGTACCGAATTGGAGGACCTTATCGTTGACATATTGACCGACATGGATGGTGGTCAAGCCGACGTAGCCAGCGACCAGAAGGAGGAGCAGGAAAGCGGCTGCAACAGCAAAGAACTTAGCATGGTTCAGGTAGCATGGTGCAGGACCAGTGAAGTAGAGGATTTTTCCAGTTGGCAACGGACAACAGAAATGGAAGGGAAAGCCATAGCTGGGCACGGGCAAGCAGCTGGGAATGGCGGCGATGACGTACCTGCGAAGGGCAATCGGATCCTCATGTTTGCGGTGGGTGGGTAGGCAGGTAGCTGAATACACTGGAGACGTTGGAGCTGGTGTTGGAAAAAGCTGATGTCGCGATGCAGTGATCTATGGGTGCGACGTCGGACTATGTCCACATTCTCAGGCAACAGAGCAAGACAATGGCTTCAGCCTAACTGCGGGCAATCGTGGGACGGCGACAGGCTGTACGAGCTTCTTGGCTTGGCTGGCAGGATGCAGAAGGCAAGGAAGGCTGGAATTCGGGACAGCTGGGTAGTGTCGTCCGTGCTTGCAGACTGGACAAGACTGGGTCTAATGCTCAATGTCCAATGGAAGAAGAGTGAGCAGCAGCTTTGTCTTTCTGGTGGTGTGGTTGGCTTGGTTAGATGCTGCAGCGGAACAAGGCGGAGCAGGGTGATGGACGCGAGCAGGGATGACTAGCCGACAGCGTGGGATGGAATGCATCTTATGGCAGGCGTTACAGGCCGTTGGATGGCTACAGGCGCTGGGTTACAGGCAATGGTACCTAGGTGGTCATAAGCCACGAAAGGCCGGCTGCGAGTTGCTACAGGCCGGCACAAACTCATAAAACGGGCTACCTACTTTATCTTGCAGTGGGCGATTCTAAACAAACAGCTGTGGTCCCAAACGCTGTACGTACTGTGCAAAGAGAGCT
Source organism: Dactylonectria alcacerensis (assembly GCA_029931735.1). NCBI lineage: Eukaryota > Fungi > Ascomycota > Sordariomycetes > Hypocreales > Nectriaceae > Dactylonectria > Dactylonectria alcacerensis. The sequence continues at coordinate 3,845,082 of JAPMUZ010000003.1, read as the reverse complement.
AACCCAGACCAGGACCGTGCGGACTGCTGCCCTAACATCATGTCCCTCAATGGAGAAGGGGCCTGAATATGGCCAGACGCGATACATACCTACCTACGTAGAATAGATCAAGACTGGTTTTTTTCAATATACTCAAGACTTCGAATCCATCTCATCTAATAGATCAATCGCCGTTACCTTTCCTTTCTTCTTTTTCCGTTTCATTACGAAAAAATCCAACTCACAGCAGCAAGCTAAAGTGGCGAGAGGATATATCCATATTAAGATAGCTTTTTTTAATGGTACAACAGAAGTTAGGTACCTACCTAGGTGCTAGATCAGACCTATTGCAGGCCACTACACACCGTGCCGTGGCTCAGGGGCTCTTCTCCCTTTGCAGCTCTCGTACAGTATTAGCCCCAGTCGCGCCGCCCAACCCTAGATGGCTTTCCGGTGGAGGTGCAGGACCCGTCTCCGGTTGCTGTGTGTCGTTGTGTGGAGGCTCCGAGGCCGCGTCTGGGGTAATGGAACAGCTGTAGAAGATGGCGTTCTGTTACCCCTGAACGATGCGTAGGGAGCGGCTTGACTGGCCGTCATTGATGGCGATGCAGGTGCTTACCACGAACTTCTCTCCGATTGATGACTACGTTCTTGCGCCTCGTCAGGTTGGAATATTCCGCTTTGAAACAAGCTGTGTTGGACCGGGATATCCGTTCTGCTGGGAAAGAAAGTATTGGTTCGGTTTTTTCCTGTCAAGTCGATGCCGCCGAGGTCGCAGCTTGGTTGCTTCTGTCGCTCAGGCGCAGGTGAACTCAACCGTGTGCTGCAGCACGTGACGCTTCCCATGACGAGCTGACAAAGGAACCTTTGTGCATCGAGTCGCCAGCGCGGCGCAATGCTCAGTACGGAGTACATGCTGCGCAAACAGCGGCACGGAATGGTTGCGCCAACAATCGGCTCAGCATATGGAAGGAAGCATTAGGCAGTGATTCCAGGCATTGAATCTTTAATTCGCACTACAATTCGTTGTACGCGACCGCGTTGCCGCTGGAAACGGTATTGCGGCGTCCGTTCCCCTAGGTCATCGGTACCAGCGCGTCCCTGCCAGCGAACCTTGGCCAAGCAGGAAAAGTCCCGCTTCGGGAAAGGTACAAGCCTCCCCCAAATCCTCAACCTCACCTCTTGAACAGACGACAAACCGGCCCATCGCGAGCCATCAAACAACAACCGCCCCGAGCTCTGTTCGTTGCGAAACTTGGCCGGCCATCTATATCGATGTCGCTCTTTTGTCCCATGTTGTCCTGATATTCCCAATCGCCCTCGGTTTGGCCGTACGCGAAGCGCATCTCCAAGCGCATGGCGACTCGCGCCCCGTTGTCGCTTCCATCGCCCCGGGCCCAATATGTCGCTCCCCAACGGCCAGTCCGCCTGGCTTCCTCCCTCCTTGCATCATACAAACTCCAGCCGAAGTCTACACCATCTCGACGATGCTTCAGCGCGTACCATGACCCCCGTTGATAACTCCATCTCATTGATGCCTGAGGCACAACTTGATATCGAGGATGAGAACCGACGCGCCCTCTTCGCGGATCTTTATCGCAAGACTGAGGAAAAGGTCGCGCTATTGTTTTCCGATGACGGTTCATACAACTATCCCGCGATCAGCGCGCTGCGCCGCTTCCCGGCCGAGTCCTCCGCGGTCATCCCACCCGCTACCGATCACGAGCCTATCAAAGAACCGCCCCTCAAGAAGGCGAAGCGAACCATCGACGAAGACGACTATGACGATGACGATGACGAAGATGAAGACGATGAACCCGCGCCACCCGCTCTCAAGTCCCAGACTGCCGCTGTTGCCGCCGCCAACTCATTGCTTTCCCCTTCTAAATCAGGCAGTTCACCTGTCCATTCCGTACCATCACCCGGGAAGCAAGGCGACAAGGTCAAGGAACAAGATAGCTCCCAGGGCAAAGATAAGTCAGGCGAGGACGCCATCAAGAAGCTAGAGGAAGCCCGGACCGCCACTGAAGAAGCTGCACGAAGGAGCTTCCATACCATTTTCCACACATTGGAAAACGACCGTGCCGCCATGCTAGAACAGCAGCAATTAGAGGACTCCGAAAAGCAACTCCAAGCCGAGATGGATCACAACCATGCTCCAAACAACAATACTACACAGACGAGCCACCACGGATCTCTCAGTAGCGCAAATCTTGGCGCATCCAGTCTGACTCTCAAACATCTCATTGCTAGAATCGACATGAAACGCGATCAAGTCCGCGCCTCAGATGCAGAACTTCGACTGCTGATGAACGAGGTCCGGAAGAATCGAAGCAAGTGGGCAAGCGAGGAGAATGTCAACCAGGAGGAGCTGTACGAAGCCGTGGAGAAGGTCTTGACAGAGCTGAAGGCGCATACTGAATACTCCACCCCCTTCTTAACGAGGGTGAACAAGAGAGATGCGCCCGACTACTACAACTGTGAGATGCCACTACCGGCACCGTGCCCCTAACCCAGCTGACATGTTTGCAGTTATTAAAAACCCCATGGATCTCGGCACAATGACCAAGAAACTAAAATCCCTGACATACAAGTCAAAGGCCGATTTTGTCATGGACCTTAATCTAATCTGGGACAACTGTCTTAAGTATAACCAGGATATGAACCACCCACTTCGACGCATGGCGAACGGCATGAGGAAGGAGGCGGAGAAGCTCATCCCTCTCATCCCAGACCTCACCATTCGGCCCCGAGCTGAAGTCGAAGCAGAGGAGCGACGAAAACAAAACGGTGGTGAAGATGATGCCGGCGAAGACTCGGATGACGAACCCATCATGTCCTCCCGGGGCCGCAAGGCTGGGAGCAAAGGAGGAAGCAAATCACGAAAGGCGCCAAACGACCAAAAGGAAGATACACCAGCCATCGATCAGAAGCCCATATTGCAAGTGAATGGCCTTCTCAAGATGGGCCGGGAAGGCTCCGAAGCTGTAGATGGCAGCAATGGCTTTGCCACACCCCCAATAGCTGGGTCGATCACTCCTGGTGGTGTTAATGGACACTCGGGAATCGGCAGCAACGCTGATGCCATGGACATCGATGGCCCCAGCCTCAATGGTATGGCGTTGAACCAGGCATTTGGCGACGCCGTTGAGCAAGTTTATGAGGACGAAGAGTACAAGATTTGGAAGCAAACAACCAAAAAAGACCGTGCTCTAGTCTCCAAGGAACGCTTTCTACTTTTCAAGGATAACAAGTTCAACGTCGACGCCCCGGCATTAGTACGCACCAAAGCCGGTATGCGTCGGTTCCTGAAGCACCAGAGAGAGGCAGAGGCACAAGGCACTTCGTATGCTCAAGCCAATTCCGATACCGTGACTGGAAAGGAGACTGCCATCAAACCATCCGAGACTCTAGCCGACGAGATTGAAGGTAATCCTGACAAAGTGATTCCTGATTACTATGATGCCCTAAGCAACATCCCAGACATCCACCCTAAGCTTCAATGGGTGGAAGATGGGGAAGGGCAGGTCATCAATCAGCATGAAGAGTTCCTCCACCTTGTACCCCCTGGATCTTTCACATGCCCGAAAAGTCGCCTGACGGCGAAAATGGACGAAAACATCCATCAAATCCAGGAGACGAGGAAGCTTGCGTCGAAGATTTCTGTGATAAAGCAGATGCAGGTCCAAACTCAGGTATGGCCACCGATCACACCCTACAAAGGGAACTTCTAACGGCCTATAGGTCTACTCCAATCAGTTTCCTAAATCGAATATCCAATCCTTCACCGAGCAAGACATCGAGCCACATTTTGTTAGCGATGACGGTCCGGTAATGTGTGCCGAAACTTGCCAAAATGCCCTGAAGAGGTCCATCGCCAAGATTCTGTACACCTCTGGCTTTGAAGAACTCCAGCCCTCAGCCATGGATACCTTCACGGGGATCGCGGCGGATTACTTTCAGAAGCTGATACGAACATTTAACGTCTACAACGAGTCGGAGAAGAAAGCAGCCCTTTCGATGGTCGACGGCCCCAAATTTCAGCCTCGTTATACTCCTGAAGAGGTCGTTCTACATACGCTCGACGAAAGCGGCACCGACATCACTCAATTGGAGTTGTATGCAAACGATGATCTTGACAGACTTGGCTCCAAACTTGGTGGTCTACACGAAAGGATGAAGCTGCATCTGACCGACCTCCTTCGCCCTGCTCTGACGGGAGATTCTGGAACTGATGGTGTCGGCGCATTCAAGGATGGCAGTGAGCAATTTGTCAGTGGTGATTTTGCAGAGGAGCTTGGCGAAGACTTCTTCGGCTTCCGTGCACTTGGCCTGGATAAGGAGATGGGACTGGAAATGATATCCGTGCCTTTACATCTCCTCCAGAGCAGGGTCCGCACCCAGTACCAGATGCAAACCCAAGCAGTGGGTGGTGTGTCGACTGAGGAGCTATTCCAGCCACTCGCCCCATCCGAGCCCGTTAACAGGGAGAACATCCAAGACCAGATTGGCCTCGTCAAAAACTTCTTCTTGGCTAAACTCCACGCTAATAACGACCAATCCCTCGTTGAGGATGAGGACCTCCCTACCAAACAGAAGAAGCCCCGTCCCCGTCTGGGCGCCAGCGGAAAGATTGTCACCGCTCAGAAGCGGCCTCCAAAGGAGCAACTAGCCCTTGCGAAAAAGAAGAAGAAACTGGAGGCTGCTGCGGCTGAAGCCAAGCTAAATCCGTCTCCAGGAAAGGCTGGATCCATCAACACTACTCCGGCCAAGAAGAAGTCGCTGAGCGTGGCTGCTCCCAACCCTGCCGTTCTTGCTTTGGCACCCAGCATGGAACGAGCAGACAGCATGCAAAGTGGAACCGACAAGGACGACACAATCGGCATGATGAGCCCCGAGAGTATTGCTCAGTAGGCCAAGCAGGGCTTCCGGGACTCAGGGGTTTAAATGCAGTAAGGGGAGTTGATAACCTACATGCCACGAATTCGACGAAGGGTATATTGGATGATAGATTTGGCAGATCGTGTCTGCCTTTGACGACGGCTATGGGATTGACAACAATGTCGATTGGACAGCAAACCTACGATACCACAAAAGGAGCACTCACCTAGGCTCTCATTTCTTTTCCTATACGACATTCTGTAATACCTGCATTTTACGTCTGCCTTTTTCCCCTATATTCCCTTGTCTTCCGTATTGCTCATACCTCTCTGGCAGATGCGCCAACCGCCCTGAGGTTGGCCTTTTTCCCTTGCCTTCTTCACTATGGTTTTCTAGTTCTCTTCATGCACTCTACTTTATCATCCTTGGAGCTCATGCTCCCCATCATCTATGGCGTTTGTTCAAGAGACTAGGAGCGGTGGACACGGTGTGGTTTCATTGGGGGGAGGCATGCCAAATATACTATGAGCAAACGACGGCGACGGCAATGATGACTGCATCATGCAGTTCACCGCTACCCTGTCTGTGCTGTCGTTCTGACGGTTCGTTGTTTCTTTTCTTTTTCTTTACTTCCTGCGTTGACCCTTTGGAAAATTAAAACATGTACGGATTTTGCTTACCCCGGGCTTGATACCTGGGCTTGAAATGAGGTCTTGAAATGGGGCTTGATTACGGGACGCGTCATTGTGAAACCGCACAGGTGGGTGACAGACGGCCCCGAATGTTTGATATGATAGTTTGGTCGGCACGCGCATTGGTGCGTGGCGCTTGGTGACGGTAGTGGTGAATGAGATGGTTGGATTGATTCTCGACATGTGTCGTAGCCGGAGGACTGAAGTGTGGTGGTGAAGGGCGAGGGGTGAGGGGAAGCTATGAGTACAGGAGTGTGAGGATGTCGACAGTTACGAGTAGACTGAAGATCAACTTTTGAATGAAAACTGGTCATGTTCACAATCTATCCTCACGAGGACGAGAAAAGAATGTGACGAGTGGAGTAGCAATTTACGAATCACGGCATTGACTAGGTGCAAATCAATGAGATGAATTGTGTTGTCTTTTGAGCTGCCTGTTTGTCCAAGTCCCGGAAGAAACATCACAGACAGAGAAACGCAAACGACGTCTTTTAATTAGTCACAGGGGCTCCGATCACCTTGAACTGCGAAAGGAGCAGGATTTTGAATTACCCTAGAGTCAGACACTTTGAAACGCAAATGATGAGGTTGTTGCGAACTGGAGTACTGGACGTGGAATTTGGGGGTTTTCAAATCACCCCGCTCAGTTTTAGTTTTTTTTTTTAGTTTTTTTTACCGAGATGTTCGAGAAGTGAAGTGGAGGTAGTGACGGTGTGTAATGAGAAGTTGAGGTTGGTCGTGGTGACAGTGTTATGATTCCGATTCACCAAGACTCAAGACCCAAGTCCGGTATCCACAGAAAGCCACGAGGGATTTACCCAACAATCATTCGCTTCAAGCCAAGAGTATTCACCAGCGAGCCACATCCCAAACGTCACGAATGTCAGTCATACAGGACTGGGTTCAGCACCCAGGGCATATAATATGCCATATGGAGTGCTTAGAGAGATGGGAGATGTCAGTTCGCTCTGGATCTGGATTGAGAGAGCCCCCCACTAAATACCATTTTGGATTGTCACCAGCTCCTCGAGGACTAGTGGTTGGCTGCTATGCTGGAAATGCTTTCTGCTGTCCAATCATGCCACGTGCCAAGCATTCTTGCCACATTCTATGACCCAAAATCCCTGGGTTCAAAACCTCCACCCCACAACCCCAACCCAGCCTCTTGATGTGCAATACAGATCGCCGTTTCCACATCAAAATAAGTTGCCAGCTTAGCTCAGCGGTAGAGCGTTGGTCTCATATGATTCATATGATTTGGCCCTAGGCCAGAGTTATCCAAAGGTCGAGAGTTCGAGACTCCCAGTCGGCAAGTTCCTTTTTGCTATCCGCGGTTGAGGGTTTTTTAATTTTCGCGTTGTCTCTTCAAACACAGCCATTAGTGGACACGGGAGCAAGTACGTTACTGCTTCGGACGGGGGTTCGGGTAAGGGACTTGGTATGGAAGATTCATGAAATGCTGTTACATAAGTCCTCTCGCCAAGTTAGCTGTCAGTTTAATAGTGGCGGGACAGATGGACACGATGTGATAAGTTACTTCCAGCAATTAGAATCCCGATGTAAGTCGTTGTGATGGCGGACATAGCGGATTGATGTCGAACGACGGATGAAATGACGCGCACGTCAGGATATGGCAGACAGGATGAGGCAACACGTCAATAATTTAAAATACCACAGAACGAGTACTGGGGGTGTAGGAAAGCCAATAGACAATGCTCCAGTCTACTTATCATCGAAGCCAAACTGCCCAGCAGCGTTCAATGAACTGATGGACATGAGGCATGACATGCAGTTCAAAAAGCAAAAAGAAGTGCCGGCTGGGAGTCTCGAACTCTCGACCTTTGGATAACTCTGACCTGGGGTCAAATCATATGAATCATATGAGACCAACGCTCTACCGCTGAGCTAAGCTGGCATATTGTTCTGATGTGAGATGGCAGCTTCAAATTTCGACCTAAGGATGTGAGCGAATAGGTCCCAACCCATTGACCCTTCGTGACCCTCCACTGCTTAGGGGGGAAGATGTTGTTGCTATGACTCTCATTGCCCTGTCCGAGTTTTCTTGCCATGTGCATTAACATGACTACAGCCTTAAGGGTCATCACTTTTCCCGCCACCATGTGGCGTGTGGATTCTGCTTGACATGGTGTTCAGAATGTCTCAACTCTGAGCGTAACTTCAATATTGTTCTTAACTACCACTGCCCCTCTAACCTTGTTGTATCATCCACTATAACTTAGTGATTTCCTTGAGGTACTCCCAAAGTCATGCCTAGCTACGCTCAAGCTATTGCTAATAATGCAAATTGTATTAACCCCTCAGCCGCCTCAGCATCGGAAAACATATATTCCCAACTACAGTGTTGTAGGAGTTTCTGCGACTCGAAGTTGAAGATTTGCAATTAGTGGGCCAGCTCCAGCACCTCAAAATTTGGAGTGCGATCCTTTTCATTTGGCTACTCCCCCTGATGGAGCCCCCAGGGGATCGCAGAGTTTAGGTGTTTTGATCCGGTGGTTTCCTTTGGAGGCGCCAATTCGGAGTGGGATAAACAAACGTCGCAACAAGCAGTCAGCCAATACCTGGGATCCGAGCTCGAGGCTGCCTCAAACATCAGGATCTCGTGAGTCCCGACCTTGTTGCTGTGACGTCGTGAAGCCTGATGCGACCATTGTGATGTAAACTAGTCAACGCGGAAACATGGACCTGCAAGATCCGGCACTTGATTGTTTGATGCTACGGAAGCTCATTGTAGGAAGGCTGTAGTTGCGACCTCAGGAGTATCAATGCGATGAGTTGCTACACCCGATCAGAACTAACGCCTGCCTATAAACGAATTCCCGCCTTCTAGCTTCGAACTCCTGAGGCATGCGATTGGTTCGAGCAACTGCAGACTAATAAGAACGTCGTGAAAATGGTCTGCTTCCTCTTGCTGCTGACAGGGTCGCCGAAGAAGCGCCCACAGCAGGCACTCCTGTCCTGATTCCCATGCATCTTGTGCTAATAAGTATAATCACGAGCGTGTGTTCTGTAATATTTTCTGGCAAGTTTCTTAGGCAGAAGATCGCAAGGACGGGCCGGCGGACAGGTATTGGGAGAAAGGCAGGACGGTTGTGGTGATCTTATGGTTGGCCGACACCCGTAAATGATGCTTCGATGATGTTCATGCTGGTAAGTTTTATGGCCTTGATATCTTTATTGCTGATGTTATAATGTCTCCTTTCTTTCTCTCTATCTCTCATCTTTTAAAGAATTTTTTTCTTTTTTCCCCCCAAAGGATGCGCAAGGCTTGGAGATAAAACCTCACTGCCAAGAAGAAGGCTGCGCTCACCTAGGTAGATAGATATCCTAGGTTGTTTACAGCCCTCATTTGACTGCAGGTGCCTCATTTTTTATGACATTTTTCATTTCTCATATTCCATCACCTCGCTGACTCGCACACCTTTTTGTGGAATAATCCGCCGCACTTGGCCGGTGGCGACAGACACGCAAGACAAAGTGGGCGGATGATCTTCGACACGGACGTTTGCACCAGATGCGTCGACGATTGATTGGCATTGCATCAAATACCAGTGCCCTCGACAGACCAACATCGGGTTGTCTCTAAAGGAGCCGGGTGGGGGGGTGGTAAAGCTACAAGGGGTGTCTATTCACTTTTCTTCCTACTATGTATGTCTTTCCCCCTTGTCTCAAGACAATCATGGTCGATCCATCTTGTTCCACGGCTGCACCGCACTTCCAGCGTGACAGGGGAGAGAGGCTTCGGAGCTAGTAGGTGAGACACGCCTAACTTACGGCATTTCCCTTGTGCAAGGGAGTTTGGATCACCCGTGGCTGACACCGCGGTGAATCGAGACTCGGGTGACAATTGTGGTGTCAGCTCTAGTGTCAATTTTGGTGTGGTTATGGGATATCTGTTTTTGTGACGAGGCAACCCTAGCCAAGCCTGTTGCTCACTGGCGCCTTGGGTGATAATAGGTGAGGCCTCGATATTTGTGGTTCCCTACAGCACACAGGAATGCCATTAGCATTATCGTAGCGACTCGATATTAAGAAGATTGAATGTAGTCTGGAAAAAGGTCTGTAGGGTATGCACCCCTGGTCCAGATTATTATAGACGGGACTGGTTGATGCTCGCTGGCGTGCAGAATGCGGTGTGGTCTACACAGACCTCCCTTTAAACTCTGCTGTATTGTGTGAGGTAGATATGAGACCCGGAGCTAACCTTATGTTACTTGCAGTAGGTGTCGAGATCATTCCCATACGATCGTTTTTAAGCGTGTTAGTCAGAATATCCGCGTTGCAGGTACGTTCCGGGCGCGTCCGATGAGGACCATCAGGTACTTAGGTAGTTACTTCGTAATCGTGGGCGGATGGCGTCCGGCGCCACTGGACGGCAAAAGCTGTAAGGTTAATTTGTAGCAACACTGCGTCATAGGTACCTATCTATCCATGGGTGGTCTTAACGGAGACGCGCAGTCACATGATATGTTGGCGCTGAGGAGAAACATCTCGACGAGTGGGAAAAATATTTTCATGGTGTTGCACAAGGGGGTTAAGGGGATCCAAATAAGGTAAAAATGTCTTTTCGTCAAGGGGGGGTTGGTTTCCCGTGGGTCCTTGCGGATGGGTGAAAGGTAACGAAGCAGATTACGGCTTGTCGATTCATTGACAGTGCTTGAGTGACAGATCCATTGCACTTAAGCGGCTCCCGAGACGTAGGCCTGCACGACGGACGATTCTTTTCGGTAAGTGTTTCTTTGCGCTTGCACCTGAGTGGAGCCGGTGCGATGCCTAATAAGGGGGCTTCTATCGGGGCGGAACGGGGGCTGCAGTGAAAGTTGCGGTCTAACGCATGAGCAACAGCTGCGATACTACGCAGGAATAGGTAGGTAGGTACTGGTAAGGTCAAGGACTTGAGAAGTTGGACTGCATGTTCACGCGGTGTTCCCTTTGCCTATCGGTTCCAGGTTGCCTAGCTGACCCGTGACCTGCGAGCTCCGAGCTGCGACCTGTCGGGACGTAGCACGCAAGCCGGCGCGCGATCTCTGTCTTGGGTGGAGAGATCCCTGAATGTCCTGCAGCAAGGGCCGAGGCAGGTCCAAAACATGATACGTAAACGTTGGGGGCCCTGGGCGGATCATCGGAAATGGACGAGAAGCGGCTATCGATGGGTCTAGGTGCTGCTCAAACAAAGGGCTGGTCCTTAGTTTGTAACCATCGAACCCTACCGATACGTAGCAAGCCATCTAGCCACCCTCTGCGATGAATGACGGATGGGATAATGCTAGGTAAATAGACATTGGTCGGCCCGTCTACAGTGAGAACTATCGAGAACGCAAGTGGAACACAGCCAGTAGCCGACACGTGTGGCGCCCGCCATCACCATCCCACAGTTCATGGACCACGGCCACAGACGGGGTGGTTTGGCTGTTTCTCACGACGGCGGTGGGTAATGGTGGTGTGGATGAGGGCGAGACAAGGCATGGATGTCGGGGCATGGATGAGATGGGATGAGATGGCAGTGCTGACCGGGAGCGACAAGGATGGGATCGATTAATGGGGACCGACTGGGCTAGAACCTCACCTATTATCTTCATTCTCACATCCCGTCGCCGGGCATTCTGTCCCAAGTATTCGTATCTGTAATGCTAATTATGGCCGCTCATCACGGCCAAAGTGAGTCAAGCTGGATGATGGGTGTGCGGATGTTTTCGCTCAGTCAAGGGGGGCACAACAGTCAACGCGACGGGGAGCATCCAACAGGAAACAATGAGGAGCCCCGGCCGGGAATCTGACACACACGCCGGCAGAAACCCTCACCAAGCCTCGGCGAATAAGCTCGCTTGGAGCCATTCCCGTCGTGGGAGCCAAAAGCAAATTCGTAACTGATGTTGGCGCTGCATTGTGATGGCGTATTTGGGTGCTCATTTTTCTCCCTCTGTTTTTTAGCACGTCAGCGAAAGCGGCAGCGGCAGCGGCAACCGGCTGGGTCAGTGCCATTGGACAGGCGGGTCTTTCAGTGTCAGGTGCTTTGTTGGGCCCTGCGGGCGCCACGGGAGATATTTCTAGGGCGCGGTCTGGAGTACGGAGATCGAGGAGGAAAAAAAAAGGAAGCTAGGGGTCACTAGGATGCTTGGATGCTCCAATGCTTGACAATCGAGAGGCTGGGCATCAGGACGATCCTGCTCTATTTGAGAACACAACGAACAGGATGCCACCAATGCTCGGCAATCACAATAGACCGCCATACACGCGGGTTGGCGGACGCGAATGGTTGCGGATGGACGGCACATGGGGAACGTCAGAGCTGCTATGTACCTAGCAAGCTACCTTACCTAGGTAAGCCCAGAAGGGAACGGGGACATTCAGAAGTGCCAAGGGCCACTTTGAGGAGATCGTGAGTTGAGAGGTCAAGCGATGTCCGTGAGAAAAAAGGGAAAATGGGAGGATCAGACAACACGCACGAGCACGAGCCTAAGCACGAACCCGCGTACGCACGCCCACACGGGCAGGAACAGCCACCGAAAAGCGTGACATCAAAGGTGAGGGTGGCCGCCAGCGAAGAGGGAAGGAAGTGCATGCGGGCGTACTGCAGCTGCTGGGTGGCAGCAGCAACTGGGTAACCGGAGGTGCAGGCAGGTGCAGGCAGGTGCAGGGTGCTTGCAGGAAGGCAGGTGTGGTGCAATGCAGCGGAGGCACAGGCTGCAGATGCAGGTCTGATTGTGTTTTCCGGCCTGCCGCCTGGGCGAGGGTGAGCCTCGAGGTGCCGCACGGTGCACTGCAACCACATAGTACGTACCTACACTAACACTGTACTTCACTGCACTGCATGCGCTGCGATGTGCTGTGCTGTGCTGTACTGTGCTGTGCTGTGCTGTGCTGCAGCGTGGTGCGTGGTTGCGTGGGCGTGGGACTGTCTACTTCGTATGTGGGTGGACATGGAAGGGGAAGTGGTCGCGGATGTGGGAGGTGGGATGTGGATGTGGATGTTGTGGGTGATAGCCGCATGGTGGAGGTTACCTTACACATCGAAGTTGCCGTTCTTTCGTCTCGTCCTCCAGCAGCAATGGAACCGGCAGCAACCAGTAGCGTCCACCGCGATGGCGAACGCCTACCAGAATCAAGTAATAGCAGGCGACGCAGCACCTGCATCAACCAGCACTTTCAACCAGCAATGGAGAGGGAACGTCCCATGCAGAGACAACCACCACCACACCTCACTTCATCCCTCACTCCTCCAGAACGCCAATGCCAAGCCGCAATCCGCAAGCCGCAAGCCACATGCCCCAGCCGCCAACCCCAAGACAAGCCTAGAAAAATGCCATCCATGATCCAGTCTCCACCACCGCCCACCCCCATCATCATGGCTCGCGCCCTTCTCCACCATTTCTCCCACCCGCTAGAACCTTAGGTACGTACCTCATCGCCTACCCGGACAAGCCAAAACAACAGTATGGAGAACTTCCCCTGCTCCGGAGGCTTCTTGCTCAGCTAACGCCTCTGCTCTCGGCGAAATCTCACGCCCCCTCCTTTCCCGGCCCTTCCCTCTCCTCGGCCCACCTTCTAGTCTCCTCCTCCACCCTCTAGTCCACCGACTCTCCATCTGCCATCATCGTCACCATCACCTGCATCCCCACCCATCCGGCATCCCACCCACTCTATCCTCCACCCACCCACCCAAGGATAATCATGTCCCACCCCCTCCTGGTTCCCTTGGTACTCTGAGAGAGCTACCCCTGTGGCCCTGGGCGCTCCCCTCCCCCTGGCCTGGTGGTCCATGCTGGGCTGGGCTGGGCTGGGTGCTCGCGGCCTCAAGAGTCAAGACCCTCGACATCACCGTTCGTCAGAGTCCCCCCATGTTTCCTCACATTCTGGGTCAAATCTGCCACACCACCCCCTGGAAGTTGCACTTGGGTCCCTCTGTGGCCCCATGCCCGGGGCTAACATCCACAATGCCGCCCGCCACATCTCGCCTCGTCTCAACACTCAGCGGCGACATCAATGAAAAGTGCCCTGCCGAGTCTCTCGTCCGCAGTGCTTCTGGGTTAGTCAGGTCAAGCCTATTTTTCGGATCCTTCCAATCACTGCTGGTAATCTGCAATCGAAACTCAGCATCCCTGCGGCTGAACTATGGGACGCGATTTGCCATTTTGGCCTTCGCCTTCATTCCTTTTTCCTTCGGGCCCGTGATGCCCTCTCACCCTGACGCGACTCGCCCACCATCCTCCGCTGCGCTACATCGCGATGGCGCCGCCGCCCGTGGGATTTCGAGTCAAACAAAAATCCTGAAACCTCCCTGTTGTACACAACATGGAATTATCTTGGGGATGGCCATTCCCCTCCATTGTCGAACAGGAATCGAGCCTCACCTTGAGCCATGTCCAAGGATCAGACGAAAATCCATCAACACTGCAGCCAGTGCTCCGTGGTCTTCATGGCACCGTCTCTCATAACTGCCTAGACCCGCGACAAGGAGCTGCTTTTGATAATGCCCTGATGCCCGGAAGCTCCTTCACGTATGAAGTACAACTTACTTTGAACCTCTGTTCCGTTTCGCAACCATGTGCTGTGCCCTTCGTAACTCGTACCTTGTTGTAAGGCGATGACGCTGTCCTTGGGCTCGGATCCATCACTTTTCCGTTCGTTTCTCTTGCTGTGGTCCATCTCGCATGCGCCCGCCGCCAGCACCTACTCTGTCCCGAAATGGTTTACGGAAGACGGTTCTGAAACACGTGGTTTGTACCTCTTCTCACGCTTGTCCATTGCTCACCTGCACGCATGAAGTTACCTGCAATTCGCATCTGCCCATGGCGTTACACCACTGTGGCCACTGCCGATTTGCAGCATCGACCATCCCCAGATTTAAGGCCTCCATGTCGGTTGGCTAGTACTAACTTTACGGGGCGAAGTATTAACTATTTTTTTTTTTAAAAAAAAAAAAAAAAAAAAAAAAATGGCAGAGAAATGTCTGTTATCTACTTAAGGATGATTAGATACGCTGTAGGCTTTCCCCATTTGTTCTTCCGTGCTCTATGCTTAGCACCACCTATCTAGTAACAGCTGGGTACTGTATCATACAGTGCTGCGCGTGCAAATACCCTTGATGCCAGCCGCAAGTTGTCAACACGGACACTCAACACGTGGGTGACTTCCGGAACGGCTTAGCAGGCTGCCAAGTGCGAAGCGGTGAAAATATTAGCCACTCCGCACTGTCACACAGCCAGACCTTTCCAGGCGGGGAGATGGTGTTGCAGTGGCCCTAACTCGTAATGTCTTTTATCATCACCTCGATTGAGCTGATTAAGCCGACCAGCCTACCCGTCTCCCCCATTCGCATACCCATATCCTTCCAAGCCTCCCCAGGTCACATCAACATCGCGCATCGCATCGCACCGCCACGCAAAACCAGCTGCACAGGGCGCCCTCCCCCTAAACCGGCGACCCGACACGCCCCTCAATTTAGTCTCCAGTCCTGTACCAGGCCCCAGCGCCCTGCCGCAAGCTGCCGCCTTGGTTGCCCAACATGACGGATGCGATCAATCGATGTCATCTGCGGCGTGCCATGCCCTGCCCGCGCGAGACGCCCTCCCACACGCCTGTTCCCTGCATCCCTTGCTGCCCTTTCGAGCCTCTGCCGTTGGGATACCTAAACCACAGTTTTCCCTCCCTGCCTAATTCAGTGCTCATCCGATGGAGAGGTACGTACCTAACACTCTTCCCATCATCGGCCGTGCGTTGGTTGTGCCGGGTATAATTGTTCAGTAGCCCCGTTTGCCATCTATGGTAGCATGGCAACAACAGAGCGACATCGAGGTGCGCGACTTTGTGCCTTCACAAATCCTCCGCTCCACAACCTGCTTGCAGTTAGGTGAGTACCTAGTACCGTGGTAGTGTACCTAAAATGTATGTGGGTGCGTCTCGGACGTTGGATATGGTTTATTATTATTATTTTTTCATTGTTTTCTCTTTTTTCTTTCTTTTTCGTATGGCGGCTCTGTCTCCAGCCTTGAGAGCTTTGTGGAGCTGCTGCTCATCATTGAAAGGGGCGGACGAGTCGCGGCGCCAAGGTTTATTAAACCGAAGACAGGTACCTTAAGGTTAAGTGCCCAGCAAGCATGTTCCATTCGGCGTCTCATGGACTCACGGCTCTTGTTTCTACCGACCACCATGCTGGGAGTTTAGGGCGACAAGGGGAAACAAGGGACCTCTGATGAGTTGTCCGTGTCGCCGGTACCATTCGGCCTCTGACGGTAGGTTAGGTGCCTTACCTTAAGTGCGGCGCATTCAGTGTGGGTGGGGCTAGGAGCAAGACATCTGATGAGATGTGGTGCCCTCCCCCAGTCTCGCCGCCTCCAGCTCTGCTGTGAGGGCGGTCTGTCCGTATCCTCAGAGCGCAGCGCGTACCGATAAATGGTGCTTGGGTGCTTCGTTTCTCGTGAGAAAAGGGACCTTGCCTGGTTCTTGTAAAGTGCGGACCTAGTAAGGTGTGTCAGCCGCCGCCAGCAGCATCCTAGCGGCTCAGCGTTCTCTCCCAGCTGCCGAACGCGCCACCGACCCGCTGGCGACACATAGGTCCGGGCATGATGGGCCTGGGGCGCCCCATTATCTCATCGATCCCTTGGGTACGTACCGGCCTCTGGGCGTTGGTCGTGGGTGCCCCACCTCACAGCGCAGTGGACACTGGAGGGACCGCAATGGAGGGACTGTAATGGAGGACACCCTGGTTACCCAGGACCAGTGCGGTACGTGGGTACCGCATGGTGGTTCCACAGGTCACTTCTCTGGAGTCTCTGGGGAGCGACGGGCTGGGCCTCTCTCAGCGTGTGTCTGGTGTGGGTGGTTGTCCGTGGTCGCTAAGGCGTGGGTGGAGCCGGTGCGAGGCGTGTCCGAAATTGTGCCACCCCTCTGAGCGCATGCCCAATGGCCGTAAATAAAGTAAATGCATGGGTGGTCCTGCCGCCTCACGCCGCCGTGGGCCTAAATTGCCCGTTCCTTCCTTTTTGATGGGTTAGGGGAGTTTGCGAGGCCAGCGCAGGTCCTTCCTCCACCATCCTGTGCCTCTTCCCAACTCCTCGTTTTCTTTCTCTCCCACCCATTCAGTCGCATGGTACGGCTTCATCGGCGCCCGTCTCTCTTCTCACTCCGCGCCTCCAGTCGCACTTCCTGTCGACCGTCTTGACTTGGATTCCCTTTCTACCAACGCCCTTGCCTGCATTGATTGTGTTTTTTCCCGCTGCCGCCAAAGCCTCTGATACGCTGTCGCCGTTTCCTCCAGCCACCGACACGCCCTCGGGCATTGGCCGGATTCATCATCCCACTCCAGCGCCACGCTTGCCGCCAGTGTCGAGGGGATTCTGAATCACCGCTGAGATACCCTCACTACTCGGCTGCTATCCACCTCACCGTAGCATCTCGATATCTACCTCTTGCGAACACACGCCGCCGCTTTCGTCACCATGGCCAACCATCACGCATCACCGACCATGATGCAGATGCAGCAACATCAGGGCCAAGTCCCTCCTCCACCGCCCCCCGGCGTTCAGGCTGGTCACTTCGCGCCGTCGCACCAGATCGCCGCGATGAACGAGGCCGTCTGGCTGCAGATTGGTATGTCGTCGTGTCGCGCGCCATCCGCATCACGCCTGCTAACATTCCCACAGGAAGCTTTTCGGAGCTTTTGCGCGTCCCCGATGAGGCCATGCACGCTTACGAGCGCGCTCTTCAGGCGAATCCTAACTCGACTCCTGCCATGAACGCAATAGGAATGCTTCTCAAGGGTCGCGAGGCGTTCGACAAGGCACTTGAGTTCTTTCGCGCCATAGTACAGCTCGACCAGAACAATGGCGAGGCGTGGGGAAATCTTGGTAGGTCGCGCAGTCCCTAACTGTCAGCGCATCGCTAATCAACGCGACAGGACATTGCTATCTCATGACGGAGAACCTCCAAAAAGCCTATGATGCCTACCAGCAAGCCCTGGTCAACCTCCGAGACCCCAAGGTATGTTTAGATTACTCCACTGTGACATGGCGTGCCTGGACATTGCCTAACATCGCGCAGGACCCCATGCTCTGGTATGGTATTGGTATTCTCTATGACCGATACGGCAGCTACGACTATGCCGAGGAAGCCTTTTCTCAGGTCATGCACATCCAGCCCGACTTCGAGAAGGCCAACGAAATTTACTTCCGACTGGGCATAATATACAAGCAACAATCTAAGTACAACCAAAGTCTCGACGTAAGCTGAACGCTCCCATCCTGTTCGCGTCATCCAGTTCTGACCAACGCATATAGTGTTTCAAATACATTGTCAATTCTCCTCCAGGTCCTCTGACCCAGGAGGACATTTGGTTCCAGATTGGTCACGTCCACGAGCAGCAAAAAGACGTAAGCATTTCGCAACAGAAGTACTGGAACAATCTTGTGGCTAACACCTCACTAGTTTGACAGCGCCAAGGCTGCGTACCAACGCGTTCTGGACCACTCTCCGAACCATGCCAAGGTTCTTCAGCAACTCGGTTGGCTGCATCACCAACAGAGCAACACCTACGAGAGCCAAGACCGTGCCATTCAATATCTCGAGAAGTCTGTCGGCGCAGGTACGATGACCCGCTTAACAAGTACATCACATGACCAAGATGCTGATGCGCCAACAGACAACCAGGATGCCCAGAGCTGGTACCTCCTTGGTCGGTGCTACATGTCCCAGCAGAAGTACCCCAAGGCATACGAGGCATACCAACAAGCCGTCTACCGTGACGGAAAGAACCCCACGTTCTGGTGCTCCATTGGTGTGCTCTACTACCAGATCAACCAGTACAGAGATGCTCTTGATGCCTACTCCCGAGCCATTCGCCTTAACCCTTACATCTCCGAAGTTTGGTATGACCTGGGTACTCTGGTAAGTTGTCTCCACATGTAATGCAGATTGAGGCCGCCGGACACTAACAAGTCACAGTATGAGAGTTGCAATAACCAAATTACAGACGCCCTGGATGCCTATCAGCGTGCTGCTGAGCTCGACCCAGGCAACCCACACATCAAGGCTCGCCTCCAGCTCCTCCGCTCTGGCGGTACTAATGGAGGTCCTCCTCCGGCTGCTCCCCAACCGGCCGACGTGCACCCGCAAGCTTATCAGGCCGCGGGTCCAGTTGGACCTCAATGGGGAGGTTCAACTCAACAAGCCCCCGCCTCAGGCCCGCCTCCTCCCCCCCAAGGAGCGGGAGAGAATTGGGCTGGCCGCCTCTCCAATATCAACCCTCCTCCTCAACCTCCTAACCCCTACGAGTCTCGTGGAGAGCCTTTCCGGGGAGGCCCTGCTCCTCCTCTTCAGCGACAGCCAAGTCCTCAGCAAGAGCAGCAGATGCGCCAACCCTACAATGATATCAATCGGGCGGGACCTTCGCGCCGTAGCCCTCCCCCTCCCCAAAGTCATCAGTACTCACAGCCTCCCCCCCCTCCTCCCCAATCTCAGCCCCCAGCCCCTGCGACTGAGCGCCGTGTTGCGAATCCCAACTGGGGCGGAGCTGCGCCCTCCGCATCTGCTCCTCCCGCTGGCAGCGTCAATGGCAACAACCCTGCCAATGCCATGGCTCCTTTCCGACCTACTAACAGCCCCCGCCCTGATGGTCGACTGGTCCATGACAACCGAATGCCTTCTCCCAAGTCGGCGTACCCACAACATCAGGCCCCGCCTCCGCTGTACCCTCATCACCAGGAAATGTCCTCTCAAGGGCCTACCGAGAACGGCCCTCCTGGACCCCCTGGCCCTCCCGGACCTCCTGGACCTCCCGGACCCCCTTCCGTGGTTGATACTCCTATGCAGAGGATTGATGATCGACCGCCTTCTGTGGGTCCAAAGAGAATGCGAGACTGGGAGGAGGAATCTGTGGCCAAGAAGCAAGCCAACGAGGAGAACCGTGCTCGACTCGAGGACATGCGCCATCGACGACCTTCAACCCCCCCGCGCGAATCCTATCGTCGTAACTCTTCTGAAGCTCGACGTGCTGAGGAGTCACGCCGCGCGGAAGAGCAGCGTCGCCCCGAGGAGCCAAGGAGGCCTGAGGAGCCACCGCGTCACCCCAGTGATAACTATCATCCTTCTGATGCTGCTCACCACCCTCCCAGCCATTCGGCGGGACCTAACCATCTCCCGCCGATGCAGCAAGGCCCTAGCTCCCTCCCTGGAGTTCTCGACAAGCCTCCGGCAGTCTCAACCCCGAAGGAGGAACGGCCTCAAAGCTTGGAGCATGCTCCTGCTCCTCGCCCGGCCCCTCCTGCTGTCGAGCCCGAAAGGGCGGCTCGGAAGATGGAGGTTGACGAGGACTACGATGACAGCGGAGAAGATGAGAAGAAGGCCGGGATCGTCGCCAACGGATCCGGTCCGGACTCTGCCGCTGGGGATGCAAAAACCTCGACCCCTGCCAGCGCTGCGGTCAACGGAGTCTCGGGTCCCACCCCAAAAGTTGATTAACCAGTGGATATTGTGCTGCTTACGAGTCGAAGAGTTTCTGATGTGCCAAACCGTCTATTTTTTTTCCTTTTACATGTATACCACTTTTGGAGGCCTGGTTTCTTTTGTCTTTCAAGACACTAAAGTATTGTTCAATCTCGGGGGTTTCGGTCTTTCTTGGTTACAATGTCGCCAGCGAACGGTATCCGTATCGACTCCTTTACCATAGCTCCCGAATAACTAGTATCTACACCACTTGGTGCATGTGCGCTTCTAAGGGACTACATATTTTGTATCTAAGCATCCACTACCAGCATTCGCCGAGAAGCCGTGAAGGCCGTTTGAACCGATCACGTGACGTGACGCTTGATTCTTTGCCCTGAGTGGTCGGTCTAATCTTAGGGCTCTTCCAGCTGGTGAAGATTGGCTTAGTGCGTTCAGAAAATATTGGTGGTGTACGGACCGTGCACTCGCTTAGAATTTCACCCACATTTTATTTCTGAACCCTTCTCGTCTTTTTAACACCACGCAGGCTTCGTCAACTTCATACTAACCCCCTCAACCCACACAGCCCGCCCAAAATGAGTGTAAGTTGGGCGATGGAAACAAAGTATTTCATATATGATGCTGACTCTCAATAGCACCGAAAGTACGAGGCTCCTCGCCACGGCTCCCTGGCTTACCTGCCGCGAAAGCGCGCTGCCCGCCACCGTGGAAAGGTCAAGTCGTAAGTAGATTTTTGCAATTTTTTTTCTGGCCTCAACTTCATGGAGACGAACAATGGCTGATGCATTGGTTGAACAGATTCCCCAAGGATGATGCCAAGAAGCCCGTCCACCTGACCGCCGCCATGGGCTACAAGGCCGGTATGACCACCATCGTTCGTGACCTCGACCGACCCGGCGCGAAGGCGAACAAGAAGGAAGTTGTGGAGGCGGTTTCTATCGTCGATACCCCACCTGTACGAACAATGCAGCCCGCTTGGCTATGTGCCTATGGCTAACATCTTTTAGATGATCGTTGTTGGTCTTGTGGGCTACATTGAGACCCCCCGTGGTCTCCGATCCCTCACCACCGTGTGGGCCGAGCATCTGAGCGACGAGCTCAAGCGCCGCTTCTACAAGAACTGGTACAAGAGCAAGAAGAAGGCCTTCACCAAGTACGCCAAGAAGCATTCCGAGAACAGCGGCGCTTCCATCACCCGCGAGCTCGAGCGCATCAAGAAGTACTGCACCGTTGTCCGCGTCCTCGCCCACACCCAGATCCGCAAGACTCCCCTCAAGCAGAAGAAGGCCCACCTCATGGAGATCCAGGTCAACGGTGGCTCCATCGCCGACAAGGTCGCTTTCGGCCAGGAGCTCTTCGAGAAGCCCGTGTCCATTGACACCATCTTCGAGCAGGACGAGATGATCGATGTCATCGCCGTCACCAAGGGTCACGGTTTCTCCGGTGTCACCTCCCGCTGGGGCACCAAGAAGCTTCCTCGCAAGACCCACAAGGGTCTCCGAAAGGTTGCTTGTATCGGTGCTTGGCATCCTTCCCACGTCCAGTGGACCGTCGCCCGTGCCGGTCAGGACGGTTACCATCACCGAACCTCGGTCAACCACAAGATTTACCGCATTGGTAAGGGTGATGCCGAGGATAGCGCCGCCACCGAGCTCGATGTCACCAAGAAGAAGATCACCCCGTATGTTCCCCCCCTGCTCACTTCATTGGCAAAAAAATTCATCTTGCTAACACCTTTCTAGTCTGGGTGGCTTCGTCCGCTATGGTGAGGTCAACAACGACTTCGTCATGGTCAAGGGTTCCATCCCCGGTACCAAGAAGCGTGTCATGACCCTTCGCAAGTCCATGTTCGTTCACACCTCCCGAAGAGCCCTCGAGAAGGTCCAGCTCAAGTGGATCGATACCTCTTCCGAGTTCGGCCACGGTGCTTTCCAGACCCCTGCCGAGAAGAAGCAGTATCAGGGTACCCTCAAGAAGGATCTTGCCTCCGCTTAGAGCGTTGGCTAATTTCCTTTCTTTGTTATGTCCATTGCATCGGTGTCGAGGGTTGGTTCGTTCACCTCACGTTTGGGCTGGGTTAGGTATCATTCTGGCATGAACGTAAAAAGAAATCCAGCTAGAGGGATGGATCAAAAATTCTAACGAGATTCCCAATGTTAATTTGACTCTACCTGATCGTATGGTGAATGCTTAGAGTGTCTCTTGATGCATTGTGAATGAGTTGCTTTTGTGTCTTGCTGTCGTGCTTCGACCCTTTCTGAAGGGTTAGTCTTGTATGGCAACTGTTCAATATTAGACATTGTTGCACTTGCCCAAATGGTGTCCAAGGAAGGGGTTTATTCGGTCTAAAATTTTGTTTCATCCTACTGGATATTCATGTGATCATAGTGATGACGCCGTGATACTCGTGGCTGCAGAGCCCGTGGTACCTTTAGTGGTTGTTCCGTGATCCGACATCAAGCTTTCCACCACCACCACCAACCGCAGCGCTCTGCCAACCTGACGTCACCCCCCGCTCTCTACTGAACAAAACATGCAGCCCGTCCCACCGTGACGGCCTTGATTCCTGCCCATGACACCTAAGCTGAACCCAACCCGATTCCTAAGGAACCAATCTCTCTATCTTTTTACGGGATCATCGACAAGCCGATTTTTCAGCGCGAAAAGCATCACCCTGCGACCGACCACAGCCTCACCAGCGCAGCTCACCCCCACCAGGACTGTGCGATACCTGAACGGCACACGAGCTCTCAAGATGGCCAGCGACGACGACTACATGGCGTTCCTTAACAAGGCGAACCAGGACACTGGCGGAGCGACGACGCAGAGCAGCGACAAGGCGGCTTTCAAGGCCAAGGACGCAGACAGCGAAGTGCCCAAGGAGATCAGCAAGGCCTGCCGCGATGCCTTCTACGTCAGCGATGCGGATGAGCCCTTTGAGGAGGTTTCTCTGAAGTGGGATGGAAAGAACAGGCTGCCGACCGAGTGTAAGATTTTTAGCCTTTCATCCACAGCATTTCTCTCAAGTTGCTAGCTAAAATGACCTTTTGCAGCCGAGTTCGCATCCCTCATCAACCACCCTGACCCCTCCAACGCGGACATTTCGATCCTCGACCCGCTTGTCTGGGACTCCAAGGGCCAGTACACCGAATTGCTGGAAGCCGTGCGAGCGGCGACAGCCGGCAACGATGTCCGAGTGTACAGCGTGACCCGCGATGCGACGAGAATCGAGTACTGGCTGGTCTCAACCAAGGATGGGAAGATTGTGGGAGCCAAGGCTTTGAGCGTGGAGAGCTAAGCGACCGAGATAACACGTGAGGATGGGTAACAAGACTATTTTGATACATGATGGATCGTGTCATGACCGGCCACCTTCGCATTGCTGTGATATCATCTGGGATGGTAGGCTGAGCCCCACCCTAGTTTGATCTGCCAGTAGGCATCTAGTTGAATCGTCCAATAGTGTTTCCTCTTGCCTGACATACATATGCCAACGTTTCCATATTGGCAGAACCGTGGTAGTTTGCAACACCTCCGTGTCTAAGACAGATCCCAAGACTCTCAAAACTGGGTCTCCTTTGGTCTAAGCACTCATAGAATCTCTAACATTTCATTCGGACATCAACAGCCAATCACAATCCGGTATGGTGTAATGGCTAACATTTCGCGCTCTCAAACCGAGAGATCATCTTGATCCGCGGAGCTCAGGGTTCGATTCCCTGTACCGGAGAATTCTTCATTTCTTTTTTGTTCTTGTTAACCCTTTATCGACTTACCCGTTCTTGTTTGAACTCGACTCACTTGTCGTTTCCTTTTGCCACATTACTACTAATGATCTATTCTATCACTTGTAGACCAATGGAGTAAGCGGTTCATCCTTGCAGTGTATCATAACCTTATATTATGAGAAGAGATGCGAAACGTCCGTCCGTCTGGTCCGAGAGGGAAACGTGCTTGAGTGACTGACATGCAGCTTCTTTTGCGCCCGCCCACGGAGAGCCTCCCTCGCATCACGCACAGATACTAGGGCACACAGTCACTCATCTTTCAACGAACCTTTACATATTGCCTACTCACACTCACTTGCGCATGATCCCAAGACACTGCGAATTGATGTAACTGAAGTACTGATTCATCCATCCACAAACATCACTGAAGCCGACCCGCTCACACATGCAACCTATACACTCATAAAACGGCAGGCGAACCTTAACATCAAGTTACCGCGTACAGAGTTGGAAGAACAAAAATACGATCATGAGATCCTGACACTAAAATGGGAGAAATCGTCAAAAAAGAAGAGCCTAACTCCGGTACAGGGAATCGAACCCTGAGCTCCGCGGATCAAGATGATCTCTCGGTTTGAGAGCGCGAAATGTTAGCCATTACACCATACCGGATGGTGGTTATTGATGCCAGAACTCGAGGAAAAAGATCTTAAGTAGGCAATGGACAACCTAACTTGAAGCTCCATCTGAATGGGATTCAAACCTTTTCAGTCAGCCCCGTCCCAAACCTCCATACCTCTTGTAATTTCAAGCAGGAATGGACAATTTCACTGCCGACTATCACAAACTGAAGCCGAGGAGACAAGTAATATAACTTCAATGAGATGGTCTCATTGTTCTGCATAGGTAGTTTTTAAGATTGTAAGATATCCATTGCACCGCCCGTCCCCTTCTTTTCATCCATTCGTTACTCATGATTGCCCGCCTTTGCAGATGGTATCGACAGGGTGTATATGATACAGTTAACTTCAAAGCAGCCCTTCCCCAAAACGCCATGGCCGTGTCCTGAGACTACTGGCTATATGCTTAAAATCCAAAACGCAGTTCAAAGCCTCCCTATCATTTCCCCAGTTTGTATGCTGGCCCGCCTACGGTAGCAGTTCCGGTGGTACGGGCGTGTCCCTCTGTGGCAGATGGTCTGAACTGCCATTCTGGGCTACTAGTTCTGGAGGGATCGGCGTATCTCGGCTGACTTCAACGACCTGGTTGCCTAGAGGTCGTGGAGCAGTCGGGGTTTTGAGATCCAACTCCATGTCATCTGGTGTGAGACCTCGATCGTCGTATGCGGACAGACAACTGCTCGAGTCGGACATTTCCACATCCTGAACCTCACTCCCTGACTCGACGCTCTCAATACTCGGGGTCAGCGTCTCTTCATAAGTGATTGTTGGTATTTGCGCGACTGGGATGGCAGTGATGGGCGTCTTGGCCTCTTCGACAGCCTTGGTCAATGCTGCTTCGGTGCGTAGTGCCACAATAGATCCGCCAGCGTTCTCGTCTTCGTCGTCCTGCCCGATTGTCCAAACCCAGCGTCGCTTCTTCTCTCTCTTCTTCCGCTTGCGAATACCACTAGGAGCTCCAGGTGAGACTGCGGGCGTCTCAAGAACTGATCCAGCCATTCGGCGCCGCATCTCCTCAAAGGGGCCGGGGGTTTGCCCGCCGTCCTGGATCTCATTGGGGTGAAATGCCAAGGCCAGATCAAGTGAGGTTTGAGGAGCAACAGGTGCGCATGGTGGGGAGTGAGGAGACGCTTCTTCTACGAGAAGGTCGATGTGAGATCTCGTGTACTTATTGGTCACGATGTCTTGCGTCAAGGGGTTGTTATATCCGACTTTCTTAGCTGCCTTCTCCTGAAGGCGGAGCGATTGTCGCCGAGGCGAAGGTGGTGGAATGGAAGATGGCGGAGGAAGAGGCGAGTTGCGGAGAATGCTATGGAGAGACCGAGGGTGTGTGTAGGGAGCCTGGAGAGCCAACCCGGTAAGGTTCCTGGGGATAGCTCGGCGGACAGAACCCTCAGGTTCCGAACGGGTGGCCTTGCTTAGTTCGGCTGACTTGGCTGAGATATCAGCTGCCGAGAAGCTGAAGGGCTTAGAGGCTTTTGGGTCAACTGGACCAGCGGAGAGGGGAGGAGTGGCCGTCATGGCACTGGGATAGTTGATCTCTAGCGGTCGGGGCGAGGTGGCATGGGCTGTCACCGGCGTCTCGGGATATGAGGCAACATAGGGAGTCACCACCCGTAGCTTAGGGTCCTGATATTCTACCGGAGTCGCGAGAGAAAAGGCCTGGAGAGTGTTGATGGCGGTGATGGGTTCGCCTTGGATCGGTGTTGACCTCTCGATGGCCGTAACGTAGACATTGGAGAGGGTGTTGAAAGCGGTCGGATCTCTCGGGTCCACGACATAACTTCTTGATGACCTAGTGACTGGACTACACGAAGTTTTTATCTGAAGAGACAGCCGAGGCTTCTTGGACGGAGTTTGTTGAAATGCCATGGCTGTTGTGGTTCGTCTCAGTGAAGTGACAATAAGACAGGGCGGGGTTTGAGAGGCGGAGATGTAAGAGCAACAGTGTCTCGATCGAGGCGTCTCTGGACCAGCAGATTAGCGCTGTCTAGCAGGCTTGGCTGAGAACACAATCAGAGCCACCAGGGATCAGACAAAGGCACTTTCAAAGCAATAGAGGCAACACAACCAACAAACAGGTATGGGGGTTGGCGGCTATATAGACCGCAAAACGACAGTGTACATGGTATGATACTGGTAATCAGCGGGGGACAACCATGTCCAGGACTGGCCCAGTGGGCCAGTCCTGGCTTTCCTGGGTAGCGTACGCCCTGTCATCCCCCGCCCATGGCAAGCGCCGCTAGACATGCATGCAGTGTGATATTTGCTCCCACAGAGAGACGCGGCGCGGACGGAGGAAACAGGATGCGACTAAGGAGAGGTTTGGGTTGCAAGACTGCTGAGGGGTGATGGGGCCATTGAATCACTGGAGCCTCTGGTTCGCTCCTGGATAGGTCATGGTGGGATCCTGGTTGGCTCGCCCTGGCGTCATGGTGGGATCCAGTGTGAAGGCGCAAGCGCCGGGTTCAAGGGGACCCTGGTTGTTTTCTTGGAACAGGTCCAATCACGCGGCTAACAGGTCGGCTGTTCCACTCGCGCTGGCGTCTATTCCGTATTGAAACCTCGTAGACGACCTGGCGGCTTTGTCGTGAGGGGTTATTGTGATGGCTGATAAAGTATGGTGGTATCGGGGCCGGCGACTCTGTAGGATGCCGCGCCTTTCACACTGTTTAGCGAATTCCTGGTACGCACAGGACGAATGCTGCTCAGCCTGGGATGGGACCATGTAATTCGGGTTACAGCCCTCCGCTATGGGCCGCGTCAGTGGAGGATCTGCCCAGTGCTGAGCCTTATTTTTACCCTGCCAAAACACATAAGCTCTAGAGACCAAGGTTCCCCGTGCCTCTGCCAGGATTGCTAGGGCTGACTGCCGATGGCTCTACTCAGACCCAAGAAGCTGATCATTAAATGCGAGGACAGACTACCGTCATAAATATTACGAGGGCAGCTCGCAACCCAAGTCAACAAAACTGCGTCCCCGTCCAAGGGAGTGGGACGGATGATGCATGCCAGAGGAATGGCCTGCAGCCAGAGCACACTAGACTAAAGCACACTACTGTACTGTAAACCACTGTGCAGCCCGACTGAGGAAGCGTGCTTACCCTCCTCTTCGGTTGGTGGGTGCTGAAGCTCTGCATGGGCGGCTACAGCGAAACGATGTGTGGCCGAGGCACATGGCGCCAGCCATCTCCAGCATCGCCGAGCGCCGCCATAAAAGATCGCTGGGCTAGCAGAAGCCCGCTCATCGTTCGCCTAGAGACAGGGATCTGGACAGCGAGCGGTGATTTGTTTGCAACCGAGACAGCAAACGGGGCAGAGCGACAGTCCGGCATCGCTTGGAGCCGAGACATCGCGTCTATTCCGACTTGTAGACCGCCATGACGACTGTACCAAGTAACATCGCAATTGTGACGACCGCCCGGCCCAGCGGCCTGGGTCAGTCCCCTAGCAGGACGCAAAAATCCGATGGGCCTGGTGCAGACCATCTGTTTTGTTTGTCTCCGCAATCTGTCGAAGACGGTGGAAACCAACCGCGCTTGTTGACACGCGGAAATCCTGGTATCTGCGGCCTCCTCGCAGGCGACATGCTTGGCAGCACTCGGTTTGGCGGTGTAACTTGGAACCAATCCAATGACTTGCAGATCGACCAACTGCCGTTGCTATTGATTGGGGTTAGTCGCTCGGGGCTCAAGGCGTTACAGCTGTGTCTAGGGTCGGGGAAGATTGAGGTACGCAGTATCATGAGTTACGCAGGTGCTGCATCTCCTTGATCGCTTGGTCGTGAGGCCATCTTGATTCGTGAAGCCGCGGCAAGGATGAAAGAGTGTGTGCGTATTCGCAACGTGCAGAGGTTGCGTACAGGGTTTAGGATTGGTTGCTGACACCTGCAGATTAGGTGCCTTAGGTACCTACCTTACCCAGGCGGTGCAGACGAGACGGGACGGGAACAGCCTGCCTGCTTG
This sequence comes from Dactylonectria alcacerensis, assembly GCA_029931735.1. Lineage (NCBI taxonomy): Eukaryota > Fungi > Ascomycota > Sordariomycetes > Hypocreales > Nectriaceae > Dactylonectria > Dactylonectria alcacerensis. The sequence goes on along the minus strand of JAPMUZ010000003.1, from coordinate 3,816,700 downwards.
GCAGCTGGCGTCGTCCCTCACCGTGAAATGGCTTCACCCGTGTCGGCGTTTCTTAATTTCCACGACTACAAGGAGTTCCCATTACCGTCTCCGTCTTTCAATTCGTGAGGACACACGTTTGTTTATTCCATCTAGAGCAGCTAGAAACCCTGGAGAAGCCGGATTCTGGGGTACAATCGACCTTGTTAGCAAGCCGCTCTCGCAGCCGCTCACCTTGGCCCCATCCGAAACAGACCCAGGATGCACACCGCATGGTCTGGTTTAATTGATCCTTCGCCAGCCAGTAGAAAATGGACCTGCCCAGGAAGAAGGTTCCTAGACGGAAGGATGACCGAATCATCCTGCAGTTCGTACGTCTCATCTCCAAACCCGCTACTCCTATTGCGGCTGCTGCTGTTGCTGCTAAACGCTTACCACCCCGCCTTCCCAGGACTACGACTGCTTCTACGCTCAAGTCTTTGAGAACAAGAATCCGGCTCTGAAAAAGCTGCCCGTTGGAGTCAAGCAGAAAAACTGCTTGGCGACGTGTAACTATAATGCCCGAGCCTTGGGTCTTAGGAAGCTCATGACTGTCTCCGAGGCCAAGCGAGCCTGTCCCGAGCTTGTGCTAGTAGACGGCGAGGACCTCACTCCTTTTCGGGACACGAGCAAGATTCTTTTCAACTTCTTCAAATCACACTCGTGGAATCATAAGGTTGAGCGTCTCGGTTTCGATGAGGTCTTCATGGGTATGTTGTATCTTACCCCTAGCTCAAGTCTACGTCGCGACTTATTAATGACACCAGACGTGACGGACATTGTCGAGTACAACCTGTTTTGTCTCAACCAGGCATCGTTATCCGATTCATTTTTTTGCCTTTCAAAGGAAGATCCAGAACGAGGGTTTAATTGCGACTTAACTAGTATCGCGGGCTGTGTTGAGGGCACAGCCTCGCCTGGCTTGGACGTCGAGAGTCCCGCTTACCTGCGCCTCCTGCTCGGTTCCCACTTGGCTCAATATCTACGACTGAAAATAGAAGAGCAATTTGGGTACACGTCAACATGCGGAATATCCACTAACAAGGTGTTGAGTAAGCTTGTCGGGGGCAAGAACAAGCCTCGCAATCAGACAACGCTGCTGGCCTTGACTGATGATGCCATTATTGCCTTTATGGATTGTCATCCTCTCCGCAAGATACCTGGCTTGGGGTTCAAAACAGCCACTGTGCTAGGGTCTTACGTCAGTGCCCAAGATATCGAAACCGCTCAGGCGGGTGCCGAAGGGCCTCCTGTAACAACACACGAGGTCCGACTCCACCCTAGCATCTCACCTGGTACGATAGAAAGCTTGCTCGTCGGTCCCGGAGCCGAAAGAGGAGTTGGGGCAAGGATATGGGGCCTACTGCATGGCGTGGACCCCAACGAGGTCAAGGAGGCCAGCGAAATACCAACCCAAATTAGCATCGAGGATACCTACCCCAAGGGCGTAGGAACACTGGGGTTGGTGTTGGAAGAGCTACACAAGCTGTCGTATTCACTTGTCAGGAGAATGAGAGTGGACCTCCTAGTCCCCGACGAGAGTGCCGAAGTCCCTGGGGTCCAAAGGTGGATGGCACGGCCTAGGACGCTTCGCCTCACCGTCAGGTCATGGGGACAACTCGCCGCATCACAAAGCCACAACTCGGGAAGAGTTTCGCGTTCAGGAACACTACCGAATTTCATCTTCGACCTTCAAGATGATATCGACCATATTGCTGAGCGACTCGTAACGGAGGCCTTATTACCCCTATTGCGGCGACTCCAGCCGGAAAAAGGACAGCGATGGAATTTGCAATTGATCAATATCTGCGTAGCTAACATGGCTGTTGGGGCTACGGATGACAAGGCAGGAGTAGGTAGGGACATAGCCAACATGCTCAAGCGGCAGGATGAGGTATTGAGACCTTTCCAAGTCGTTTCTAACCCAGAAAGCGAGGTGCGAGAGGAACTTGAAGAGCCGAATATGGAAGAAGAAGAATATGATGGTGATGGTGATGTCTCTTGGCAGACGAGCGGGAATTTTGTCTGTCCCCAATGCGGACATTCAATACCCCCATTCGCCATGTCAGCCCATACTAGATACCACGAACTTGGAGAGTAAAATCCATAACTGCACTGCTGATGAAGTTGCTCTATTTGTGCGTGTCCCATCGCCGCTCCCTAATTTGGCCGAATGGCTGCTTTCACCGATGCTGCCCCCGGCATATAACCATCGATCTCGCTAAGACGGAGATGCAGCCAACTCAGTCCGTTGCCGAGAGTTGGGTTACACAAGAGTTGATTGCTTGCGTGGGTTTAGCACCGTCAGCCAGCCAGTGATGCGCGCGCTAGGTGCGTACGTCACGAAGCCCAACTATCGCCTGACGAGAGTGTTGGGTTGGGTACACGGAACAAAGCCATTGTGAAAGAGAGAATACAAGGATGTGAATAGTAATGGGAAGTGTGCTTTGGGGTGATCAGGCCGGGTTTGGTGGCGATGATGAGTTTGACAAACCCAGAATGAAAGAATGCACTTTGCTTCTTAGTTGACGCTGTAGACGGCCGGTTTTCTCATACCATTTTATACCTAGATAGGTAGGTAAGTAGACCCCTACGTAGGTACCCAGGTGCCCCTCTTGAATGCCGCTGGCTAGGCCTTTGTGGTGGCCGGCCAAATGCCGGTGGTTATCTGCGTGTAAGTAGCACAACATCTTGATTTGAGGCTTTGCTGGATTCCATTTCGTAGTGAGATTCCTGGATGCCCTGGCAGTTGTAACGATACAGATGAAAGCAAACAAGCGTGGGGTTCCACTGAGAGCTCTCCATCCCGGGAGATGGTGCCAGGCGATTTCTTTCCCACCAGTCAGCCAAGCCAGTTGGAAGAGGATGAGGTGAAGAGGGTGACTGTCCTGTATCACCCATTGTGCCACTGAACGAGATCCAAGGCTTGCTGGAGAGAAGTGCATTAGCTGGTCGCATCTGCCAGCTGGCAAGGGCCGGCGAGGAATGACAAGGACGCGGAGCACACACTCTCAAGCCTCCCCTCTCAAGCCCGGCCAGCCGCTCAACGAGGCAGTCGCTTCCAATGGTTCGCACCTGACTGTCACTTGGCTGTCATCTGTCATCCGATAATCACCTAGCCGCCGGCAGCACCTGCGGTTTTCAGAATTTACTATAGAAGGGCCAACCAGTGAAGTGGTAGCCACTTCCGTTTCTTGTTTCCTTCGTCTACTCGCTTTCTGAACTGGCTTGTTTTCTCTCCTTCTCCTCGTTACTTCTCTCCTGCCCCCGACCACTTCCCTTTCTCCTCCATTCACTACCACTCTCTCTTTTCTTCCCCTTGATGCCTCCCTCTCTATTTGATTTTTCTTCGTTGAGCGCTAGATTGAGCAGCCTGCATCTCGACACCGTGTGCTTGGTGCAAAACCTCCTCGTCTCTTCATCACGTCTTCTCTAGTCCCCTCATCGCTCTCTTCACTCTACCATACCTCATGCAGCTGCCTCTCAGATTCACTCGAGTCTGATTTCCTACAAAGGCGGTCTGAATCCACGAAGAAATCGAGATCAGCAGCCTATCTCGTCCTCACATTGTGTCTATCCTCCGAAACCAATCCCAAGAAGCGGACATTCCTTGAAAAGAGCACCATGGCTCGAGGGGGACGTGGGGGGAGTCAACAGCCTGTTCGTCGACCAGTCGATTTGACTGGGATCATTTCCATCGCCGAGAGAAATGACCTTGCTACCCTAATCAACGCCATCACCGAGAAGATTCATAATGGAATCAGCATCACCTTCGACTCTCCGCCTGTTACCCCTATTCAGGACGACTTTAACCAGCACCACTGGCTCTCACTCTCGCTCCCAAACTCCACGCCGAACGGGCAGGCCAGCCATGTTTCTCTAAACAATACTGGGCAAGCGGCGCCTGATTCGGGTTGCAAGAGTGAAACGGATGACAAGAAAGGCTCGGAGGCAATGGTACCCCAGCTTCAAGAGCTAAGAAAGGAGGCGATCGTCTTCTTCCGCAAGTGGCAGAGCGCGGTGCTCCACCGAGTTCGAGATATCAGTGTCACAGATCTTAATGACCCTCAGTCTGGCTTTCGTGGACGTGGACGTGGTTTCCGCGGTGCGCGAGCTAGTCGAGGCGGCCGGGGCGGTAAAAGTGGTCGCGGTGGGCTCACTCTAGCAACAGGTATTGCAACTGTTTCCTTGCTTCGAAGCGCCTATCCCTGTTTTATACGGTACGAAAAGGCGAGGATGCATACTGATATTTATAGGCCCTCTCAGACCCGCCTCGAATCTCCTCGATCGAGAACTAGCCAGTCGATATCCCCCCATCCCAACAACTCTTTGGACCCTCCCATTGGAAAAACGAAAGACTTTGCTGCACACTACGCACTTACTTATCTTGTCTTTACAGGAGTACAGCTCATATTCTCGCATTCTCCTGCTCCATTTGACCTCCTCTCTCGGTCTCTCGTGGAAGATGTTTCAAGCGGAAGAGGTTCGCATCGCTCAGGGGCTGAGCCAGGTTGCCATCAAGGCATCCGCCAACCAAGTCATTGATCAGAAACAAGACGAAAACAAAGCGCCCCGAAAACCGAAGCTAAGCCATCCTGGAGCTATCTCAAATCAGCTTGCCCCCGAACTGGCTGCTGTCGGCATCGGCACCCCGCATGGTGGACACGGCTTGAGCCCTGTTGTTGCCGCAGGGTTGTTGGGTACCATGGCGGACAATGGTCTGATGGCAGGTCCCATTTTTGGCATATTTTCAGCAAGGCCAACGTCTAAGATGATTGAGTCATGTGCCCGTGAGATTCAGGACTTTGGTCTCATTCCGCTTCGAGGAGAGTCTCCCGTGGACTATGTTGACGCCACAAATATGCCAGCCAAGGACCGGAGACTTAGAATGGCCATCGTCATAAATGGCTGGCTGACCAACAAGGATGCCGTGGTTCAGCCATGGGTAACCATGGGGGATCAAGCTGAAGTGCTTGCCCTAAGGTGGGATATGGCTGTACTCATGAATCTGGGGGCCGCCCTAGAAACTGTCACCAAGAGCACTGCTTGGAGTACAGCCAAAAAGGAGATTACTTCGCGAACATGTAAGCTCGCCATCTCAGCCTGTCAAGCCTCTCCCTAACAACTTCCAGTATTCTCAAACCTCATCGAGGCGAGTTGGCCTGCTGCACTGATGAAAATCAGCAAAATCATCGACAACCCTTGGAGCCTCGGAATGGTGCGCGCAGAGAAGGCTGGCGTCGTCCTTGCGGATGCCCTCATGCGCAGCAAGTTACAGGGCGATCGCCCAATTTCCCTCATCGGATACAGTCTCGGCGCACGAGCTATTTATATGTGTTTAATGGTCCTCGCTGAGCGTCGACAGTTTGGTCTCGTCGAATCCGTTGTGTTGATGGGGACTCCTGCTCCTTCGGAGAGCAGAGTGTGGTTGACGCTCAAGAGCGTCGTGTCTGGCCGTCTTATCAACGTCTATTCGGAGCATGACTATCTTCTTGGCTTTCTTTATCGCACTTCCAACATTCACTTCGGCGTGGCTGGCCTGCAACAGATTCACGGTGCGGAAGGTGTCGAGAACCACGATGTCAGCCGCCTAATTTGCGAGCATTTGCGTTATTCATGTCTAATAGGCAAGATTCTGAAGGATGTTGGGTGGGAGGACCTCAACATGGCAGCTATCAAGGACGAGAAGCCCGAAAGGCCCATGAGGCAGCGGGGCAAAGGGGACAAACCAAGGGGCGGGAGGATGTCCAAGTCTAACTAGTGGTAGGATTGCATCACGATGTAGCAGGGAGAGTGCGCCATTTGCGGATTGGAGAGGCTTTGTGTAGGTCTTATACCGAGGGCTTTATTGATGTGCGTACCCATGGTTAGATGTTAGCATTAACGTTCATGTAAAAGTCGACCCTCTTTCACTCCCACTCCGTTCCTAGTGCCCGTCCCTAGTATGCCTGATGATGCTGATGCTCACGCTCACGCTCGTATACCGCCGGATAGTTTGAGACAAGAAGAAATGCCAACCAAAGCATCCTGCCAAGCATCCTGCCAGATGACTGACGCGGGGATCCAATATCTAACACGGCATTACCCGCCCCGCCATCGGTTGCAATTCCCTATTGGCACCATTCCCTGATGGTGGGGATTACTTCACTTCACCTCCAGTTTCTCGTGACGCCAGCAGAGATATATACACCTCAGCCCATTTTGTTGCCCCTCGCCTCGAATGCGTCATCATCCTAAATTACAAAAAAGTAGTATATCGTACATGGTTCTCTTCTCGTGGTGTATGTGGCCTCCTCTTCATCCGCCGCCTGCCTCATGTGCTCGCAGGGGAGGATGCTAAATATGTGCAGGGCATCATCCCCCACGCAGATTCGGGGGCGGCGCGCCATCATTGCCTTTTTCGGGGAGACTGGTTCGTGTCATTCTGTTTCTGCTTTCCACTCGTTTGACAGCCTCAAGTCGGCGGCGTTGTGCCGAGCATGCTGGGCACCTGCTTCCTGATGAGGCCTCGGGCGCCGCGCTGCTCAACACGGGGCACGCCCTGGATGGCCCGGGGCTCGCGCATCAGGGACCGGTCCAGACGGGTCGGGACACGGGTCACCACGGAGCGGTACTCGCCAGGGAAGCTGCCCTTGGGCAGTGGTACCGACGCGGTACGCCAGATGTGATCGGAAGTATCGCCCAGGTAGGGCGGGACCTTGCTGCTGCGCGAGGGTGGTGCATAATATCCCGTTTGGAGCGAGGCGCCGTGAGAGGCACGAATCGTAGAGAGTCTTGACAGGCCGGTCGATAGGCCGGTGCGGCCACGAGCCTTCTTCGCCATGAGAATCTCATCAAAAAGACGGATTGAAGCATCAGCGGCGGGCTTGACCTCTCTTTCGTGAATGAACTCGTTGAAGCCTACGCGGGTGGTTAATCAGGGCAATTGGAAAAGGGGCGGGACAGCACATACCTTGTGTCTCTCGCATCATGGCTGCGTAGTCGTGTTGCTCGTACGGAAGACTCTTCATAAAGCCATCCATATCAAATGCATACAGCTGGCCGTTGCTCTTTTGCTGCTTTGAGGGTCGGCCCATGTACTTGCGGTACGTGTAAAGCAGGCTCGCGAGGCAGCGAACAAAGGCGGCTCTGACACGGTCGGCATGGAATGCGTCGTCGCATACAAGCGAGACAAACCCAAGACACCTACCGTGGGAGGTTGCCTTGCAACCAGTGCATCTGTAGATGCCGTCGCCCTCGGAGTGCTCGTTGCAAATACTGCATGTCGCCGTCGTATCCCGCGGGGCCCAGTTGAAACAGTGGCCCTCAACCCAGACAGTTGTCTCGGTGTTTCGGACAGGCTGAATCTGCATACTAGGCATGATGGTCGAGGCGGCGAGGGTAGACTGGGCGTACGTGGACGGCGCATAGCCGCCTCCGAAGGACGATTGGGAGTCCACTGAGATGGCCGAGATGGACATGTTAGCCTGGTGACCGTTCAGGAACGGTAGACTCGGCTTATGGAATGGCTGGTGCTTATCCAGCCCAAACGACGAGCTTCGCCGCATCTTCTCCTCGCCGAAATGACCTGACCGCTTCTCGCGAAGAGTCGCCGTCAGCGCGAATCCTGAGTCGCTGCGCGAGACGGGAGTCGTCGGCATTGGGGGAAAGTTCATCGACACAGGAGACACAGACGAATGGGGGCTCGTCTTACCCGACTTGCTCGTGCTGGGCCTATCCGATTTGCCATTTTCCACCTTCGCGGCTGCAAAGGCATTGAAGATGGGAATATGGATGTTTGCCTGGGCCTCCGGCTCCCCAAAGCCAGACGAATTTTGCGATACCCACTTGGCCAGGGTGCTGGGAGGGGTGCTAGACCTGAACAGCGTCCCATTTTCAGTGGAAAAGGCGTCATACGGGAACGACTCCATCGCGTATGGGGGAGGGCCGGTCGTAACGCCGTATCGGAGCTTGTGAGGCGCCGCTACCTGCAGCAACGACATGAGCTTCCGCCTGGTCTGCCGTGGCAGGCGGACCGGTTGTGAGGTTGCGTCTATGGTATCCTTATCCAGGTCGACCAAGACATAGTCGTCTTCAGGGAGTTCAATCTTCTCATACCGTCGCTCAATACCCACAATGTAAGGACAAGGGGCATCCAATGCTGAGATGAGTCGTGCGGGGAGCACGGGGATGAAGATGCTTGCCCACTTGAGAGGATACAGCAGGTTCGCCAAGGCGTGGCAGGCCAGGTGCAGCATACTTGTGTGGGAGGAGAGGAAGATGATTCGAGACTCGGCCATGGCGTACTCGAAAAGAGCCACGATATTCTCGAGCGATAGACACCGGAACAGGGCATATAAGTCGATCGATCTAGATCCAGGCAGCTCGTTGTGAGCCTCCTTGCGAGCATACAGGCGCAACTCTCGCACGCCGAGTTCTACTTGCGTCTTAGATCCAAGAGGAGTAAACGCTTCGGTGCATAGATTAACGACGTATCGCTCCAGGGGCTGCCAGCGCCCAACCTTAGGAGAGCTAGGAGGGATTCTCAAAACACCACCATCAGTCATGGGGGTAATGACGGCCTTGAGCCATTCTTTCCAGAATGACATATTAGCAGCATCCCGACCCAAGATACCGAAGGCGCGGGGTGTCCACAGACCACTCTCGCCCGCCGTCAGGCCTTCGATTCTAGACGCGGCACCATGTCTCAGGGGCCTCAGCATGTCGGTCATCAGAGAAATCTTCTCCTCTACCGTGCTGATTTCGTCTTCGAGTCGCTCTCGGGCAGGGGAGCCAGATGGGATCGTAGGTAGCTTAGAGAGCAACTGAGAGAGATATGTTCGCTCACCAGCTAGCCGCACTCCCAAGCTTGCCGCAAGTTCTCGCTCCTCGTTAGACATGTGGCCCTGGCGCCATTGTTCGCACTTCTTTTCCACTTCCTCGGCGACGTCGGCGGTCAAGGCGGTCCAGAAAATGATGGTAATACCGTAGAGCTTGGAGTTATTGTCGGAGGTCATAGTGAAGCCGTGCCATGTTGAGCGTGGTCTATCATCGGAGGAAACAATTTGAATGTCGTTGGGGAAAGCGAACATGGGCACATAGTCAGGAAACTTGCCCCGCCGTGCGACCTCGTCAGTAGCCTCCTGGGGTGGGTATCGATCAAGAAGCACGGGTTCGAAGCGTCGCTTCAGAGGGTGCATATCCGGGTCCGTGTTGAGGGGTTCGGGAGGTGGGATAACAGAGTTATAGTTGCTGAGCCGCTTTGCGGTGCGGATCGAGGCTGTATTCTCATGTTAACAAGCAAACTCTATACGGGCCGTGGCAGAATTGAGGACCAGAGGGATCACTTGTGTGGGGGAAAACCTACAAGCCCGATTAGCCCCTCGGGTGGGAGCTGCCCTGATGCTAGGTTGCTTGCGCACGCTATTCATATCCCTAAAACTCATCTTGCGGCGGATGCTACCCTTGATGCTCTTGAGGGGACCGAGCATGCCGACAGAGTCAGACTCCTCAGCACGAATCCTCTCAGCTCGAGGGTTGACCATGGGAGCCCTGGCCTGGACTTTTGCACCAGCGGTGAATGACAAGTCCTCAAGGAAGACCTCCCGTTCAGCTGCGAACTTCACAAGGGCCTTATCAAAGTCAAAGTCGGCTAGGGGGTTGGGGTTGGATGGATCGGACAAGGTGAGGCCGTTGGGGCCGCCGAATCCATTGGTAGATACGCCATTGGAGCTGCTCCCCGTGGGAGGATTCACGGGTCGGATCGTTGCGCTGCTGCGATTGCTGCTGGTGCCGTCCGCTTCGTCGAGGGTGGAGATGGAAAAGCGATCAGTGATGGAGATCTTGGAGAGACGGTTCGAGGAGAGGCGCGAGTGACGTGCGGAAGCTTTGGAGGCGGAGCGGTTCAGGTAGTCGTCTTCGGGCTCGCCATCCTCAGCAATGGTGGATTCGACAGGAGCATTGGGCGGTGGGGGATCGTTGTAGGACACCGACTCTATACCAGCGATCCAAAAGTAGTCCGCGAGAGGGATCGACGAGTTCTCCATGACATGTCAATTGTCGGGTATGTGCCGCAGATCGGCTGGAAGGAGAAGGTCGGGTATCAGAATCGGGGAGCTGGGAATCTCTCGTCGTCTATTTCACTCCGTCAGGTTGTGATGGTGCCCCGGAGGGACGTCGACGAAGTGCGCCTGATAGGGCGGGAGGACCTAGGTTTTTTTTTGTCAGTCAAGCACAAAGCAAAACATATCGAACCATGTTCCACCCGCGAGCAAAGCGGCCAGTGGCATCGGCGTGGAGCGACACAGCAAACGTACCAGAAGCAAGCGTGGTGGTTGGAGGGGGGGAGGGGAAAGGTGAGGTAGAAATTGTGTGAGACACACACAGACGGAGAGAGAGCAGAGCCAGTCGCCAGCGCAGGCCGCAAGCGAAAAGAAAAGGCAAAGGAAGCCGTTGACAGTGATGAAGAATGGAGGATAGAGGTGATTAACGTCGGCGAAGGGAAGCCGACAAGGAGCAGGTTCGGGCCGAGAAGGGGAGGTGAAGAGAGAAGGTCCGCAACGGCGAGTGCGAGAGCGATGGTGATGGTGATGGGGGACGGCGGTGATTTTGGCGACGGGGCTTGAAGACAGGAGAGGCGAGGCTTGGGAGTGCTGTCGATCCAAGTGGTACCGCACCGGTACAGGGTATTGCAGGTATCGGTACCTAAGATTTGGGGGGCACCATGGCGCCGTCACCTTTTTTTGGGGCCGTTTTCTTGGGAGTGCTTGGGGGGGTACGCCTCTGTTCGCCCAGCCATCTGTACCTAACGGAGCCTGTAGGTCAACACGAACGATGGCCAGGGGGGCTGCTTGAGGGGCCCGTGATGGATGCTGGGTGTTACTACGTAGAAGAGCGGGGGAGAAGCTGGCGAGCTCCTACGTAACCTGAAAAGGGTCGTGGAGGACGCTGAAGACGCTGGGGACGAGGTTGTGCTGGATCCCACTTCAGCCCACCAGAGTTCACTGAAGTCCACTGGACAAGTCCCTGGAAAATGCCCTAGGCGGTGGAAAGGAAAAGGCACACAGGGGATCTAGGGGGTTAGTTGGCCCATGCGCCCACCAGCACCAAGACGGCGTCAGCGCGTCTACGCATATGGCCACCGGGGGGTCTGCCAGGGGGTGTTGGGGAGGGGGGGACCTGGATATCTGTGCCTGGCCCTGGGCTTGTACCGAATACTTGGCGCCACGGTTCCCGCAAAGTGTCGATCCGAGACGCACGCCGTTCACCGTCCGATGAAGCATCCATCGACAACCCATCCATGATCCATCCACCCATCTCGTCCACGCCTCATCCACGCCTCATCCACGGCATCCCTTCACCTAGCCAGCCCAAGCACCTAGTGCCCGAAGGTGTGTGTGTGCATGGTAGCGCGTACCATATTGTGCTGTACGTGAGTGCGCCCAAGGTACGGCACACACGAAGAGACATGCGCACGCACTCCTCAGTGCGCACACCCTCGACTCTATCGCACGTATCAAACTCAGGGGGAGGATGGATATCGAGCAAGGCGAGCAAGGAAGTGGCAAGCAAGAAAGCAAGTAGCTTGGCAGCAAGCCAGCAACCCGTTTAGTTAGGTACCTACTACGTAGTCCCAAGCGCAAAAGCACCAACACTGGCGCCAGTCGTTCTCAGTTATTCGTATCACATCACAAACCATGATCGATGTTGACTGGCTTATTTTGGCTATCTCTGTAGCCTGTTAGTACTGTCCATGTGTTGGTGCTTGCTTGGGCGCCTTTTTGGCCTTTGGCCTGGACGCTGTACCTACCTTAGTGGATGGCCGCCATTGTGGATATGAGTGGGCCCTCCGCGTGCGCGGGCGGGCTGGCTGAGTGCGAGACGATGTACTTTCGGAGCCAGCCAGGTACCACGGCGTGTGAAAAAGGCACTACCTACAGTCATCAGGCATATCTACTTCGTACCTCTCTTGTTGTGCACTTTGACCATCTCAATCACATCCGGCCTGCTCCATCGGGCTTAAGGCAAGGTTTTGGTTTGAAAGAAAGTGGAAAAAGAAGAAGACATCTACCAGAGCGTAATCTGGTGTTGTTCGCACTGCGAGGCGGTCCTCGACAAAAGGTAGGTAAGGTAGGTAGGCTGAAAAGGTAGTCGTCGGGTTCTAGCACAAGCCAGCCAGCCATGCATGCAAACGCACCCCTGAAACCTCCATGGCTCCCTACGATTGTGCGACTTGCAACTGCAACTACCACTCTGCGAGCGCCGAGCGCGTCTGTCGGAGTCATTTTTCCTTTCTGTCTGGCTCTGTCTTGTTGGTTGCCCTGCAAATGCGCCTGCGTTGCCTTGTGTGATGGCGCATCTGCGACTCTGCATCGACGCCCCAGGAACTCTGCAACCCACTGCATGTACAATACATCATGCATGGTGTTGCTGCTGCGTGCATAGGTGGTCCTCAGTTCTTTGACTCGGCCAAACGGGAAGCCGTGAGTCCGCGACCGCCCGATGCCAAGTGTCCCGTTCGCTTTTGGGCGCTGGTCGGTACTCGATCTGGACCGGACGTTCCATCGCCGACCTCCCAAGCTCGGCACAGTAGCGTGGACTGGGCGGCCTGCGTTCCTATCAAAGGCAAGGTACTCCATGGGCAAGGTACGAATAACTAGTTTGGTCGAACAACGCAGCAACACCCATTCGCATCGATGACTGCAGTGACAGGTGCAGGAGCATCAGGAACAAGTCAGGCTGCATGGGTTGACCCAGCAGATGTCCACCACAGCGACTGCACCACGACTCACAACACACCAGCACAGCTCGCAGCTCGTAATAACTCGCATCTTTTCAGCCCGTCCGAAGCAGGTACTAATTCTTAGTTCCTGGTACGCAGGCAAGGAGGCTGAGAGGTGAGCGCGACCACCAACCATCCCAACCCCAATATGGCCGGTGACATCCGCGACATCCAATTGAGCCAACACTCTCTCCAGCCCAAGTGCCTCAGAGAAAATCCCGATTGGCGCTGCTCTGGCGCCTCGGCTGGACCAACGAAGGAGCCCACCCATACATCACCATGGCCTAAGAAGCCTAGGGCCTTGGTAGCTTGGGGGGACCCTCTTCATCCCACCCACCCTCACCGTTCTCGTGCAGACAGCCCACAGAGCGCCGTCCCAAAAAAGCGCTCCTTCACGGGGTTTCTCAGGGAGGTGCAGGATCGTCCTTGTTGTTGTTTTTTTTTGCTTTTTTTTTTCTTCCAGGACCCCTCGTCCCGTTCTGTACTCCCTTGCTTTCTGTTTATTTCTTTTTCCCTTTTTCGCGAACCGCTGACATGGAAAACGATACGAAGCAACGAGCATAAGCCTCTAGAGTTCGCAACTGGTCAACGTCAAGGTACGAGACACAAGTGAAAGCCGACATGGTTCGGGTACCTGGGTACGTAATGTGGAGTATTCTTCTCCGCAATGGAGAGACGCGCTACGCTTCCACGGGTACTCGGTACATTGAGCGTATTAGGGAAAAGATGGAGGTCAGTCAACTTCGGAATGGTGTTCCTACCTAGTCAAGGGTCATCCACCCCAAGACGGGACGGTATCTCACACCAGAAGAAACGATGGTTGAATCATCTTGGGACATTTAGGTATTATGTAAGGGCGAGAATCGCATGATACTTCCTTTTCTTTTCCTTGTTGGTTTGTCTGTACAGATCTGGCGATTCGGACCTGATTCATGTTAGCATCTACCCAAATCCTAGTTCATTCTTGATGTTGCTCACCACAGATCTCTGATCCACCAAGTGTTGCGCGTGTGCTTCGTGGTGGGCACATGCGCCGTCCTCCTAACATCCCCCTGTAATATAAATGCGCTTGTTTCGTTCTAGGCAGTTCAGCTTGCCGTATCAGTGCGCCTGCCTTTAACAAATGCAGATCACTTACCCTTCTAGCTTCCCTCAGTCCTTCCACACATCTCTTGGGGAAGGTGATGCAAGTCGTAATTACCAACTCATGCAGATGAGATGGAAAGAATCTTCATCCGCCGCACCTGCCACAATACTAGGTAATCGTCAGGGACGTCATCTGGTTAGGTAAGGCAGCTGTCGTGGACGCCCCCCGTCCCGTCATGATCGGGCATCGACAACATGAACGACACATCATCAAAGAAAGAAGTACATGGGGGATTTCCTCCTCCTACTACACCTGCCTCGTCATGATATTGATTTATTGGCACTGTTGTTGCCACGAACCATGTTTTCATATGCATCTCTCACCATCCCTCCTCCCCCTCCTCCTTTTCCTTTCTCCTGAAATCCTTCATGCCAACATGGAGCAAAATCCTGGCAGCAGAATCTCTGCTTCACACCTCATAGGCACTCACCTCGTCGGTTTCGTCCAGGGGGGGGGCTTGCTGCGCCCAAACCACCACCACCCCTCCAGGTGCCTTACATGGTATTAGCCTCTTGTGCCCCTGGCGATGCCCTGACGCCAGTGACAACACGAAAAGCTCGAGCCAGCTCTGATGCAGGTACGGGACGGACGACATAACGCCATGCCATCTTCTGGTATATTACGGTGCTCGCATTCGGCCAACCCAACGGCCAACCCAACGGCCAACGTTCCGCTTCAGCGAGAGAAATGACACGCCTGGCCATCCCACGGACCATGCCGCTCGCTCAGGTCTTACGGGCCGACGGTGCCCCCGGTTGAGGCGCCCTGCTGCTTCTGGCACCTCCATCGCGATCCATTGCAACACTGCATGTCTGGAATACCCAAACTTAAGCGGTCCCAATCCTCGGGCCCCAGGTCGCATGGTACAGCTTGGCACAGCATGCCATGCCAGGAATGCCTGTCCTTTATTAGAATGCTTGTCAAAGGCGCATTGTCAGGTTCTTCACTCTGTATCCGTTCGAAGAACTTATTTCTGTTGCAAATCAGGTGATGAAGCCTCCTGGTCAGCCGGACCCGATTAGATATATTCAAGCATGTGAGCAGCCTGCCTGAATTGCCCAAAAGGTTTTCCCAACATCGTGCGGACTTTTACCAAGCACGACCAACAACATCATTCTAACAACACTTCTTGCGTTCGGTAACAACTGCATCTCCCCCAGCAAAGAGACTAGGATGGCACCCCAAAGATACCAACTTCTCCATCTAGTCGTAAGCCCAGCCCACCGCATCCACATCGCACCACTCGATTGGCACTCGACTCTGGAGCCACTCAGACACGAGACGCGTTACCCTCTCCATCAGTGCACGCAAGTCACCTACGCGTCCGGCAGAGTCAAATAAACAACGCGGCGGAGAGATGCAGCAAGATAGGGGAGAATGGCTTCAACCTCACCGGCGCCCTCCCAATAGACGATCGCGGCTGGCGATCTGCAGCTAACCCGACCGGACGCCGTCTTCCTCGTTTCAGGTCGCTTCCATGTTGGACCGTGTGTGACCATCGTCATCGTCCCGACCAGAGTGCTGGCCGGCCTAAATTAGGCCCTGCCCAGCCGTAACCTCGTCACCGGTTCGCGTTTCCAGTGAGCCTGGCTCTTGTGTATTAGGGGCCGGGAGATCTAAGTACGATTAATGTTTCGCGCTCAATGCCCGTCATTCGATATACACCCCTGTCTGAGAGGTTCGGTTTTCTTTTTTGCCCAGCATCTCCTTTTGAAACAACAGAGGAAAGACAAGCCTCGAGCTGGGCTCCTTTTGGGACCCCTGCACATAGCATGGTGCCCCGTTTGAGTCCAGCCCATGAGCCGCTTTTTATAGCATCAACTACTTGGTATCGACCGAGCTCTGCCAATGCGTTGTGCTTGGACGGTTCTGTGTAAAAGTTTCGATATTCCCCAGATTCGTACCAACTCTACGTACGTAGTAGCTTCCGCATCTCACGAAGTAAAAAAGGGAATCCACCCTTGTGGAGACATGGATCAAGTCCAGGCCATCCAAGACAACGGCTTGAAGCAGAGACGACAGCTAGGTGGTGGTGTACCGTGTCACTGGTGTATGTGTGGGAGGGCCTTTACACAGCATGATGTGCATGGTCAACGTGCCATTGATCTCACGTTGTTTTGCAGTAACTAGTTGCCAATCAATCAACCAACAGTGTAACTACGTAAGGTTACTTAGGTGGTATCTCACACGCAGGAAAACCTTGTCTCTCACGATGAATCATAAAAAGACGCCTCCATGTCTTGCGCTACAATGATGTCCACACCGCTGGTGCCCCGGTCTGTGCCTAAGAACCACCTCGCACCTACATAGCCGGTAGATAGCCAGAGAGAGGCGGTCTGGGTGGTGTTTGCGGCGCTGTCATTGGATACCAAGGCATTACCAAACGTTGTTGCCCGCCTCTCAAGCGTGGACTCCCTTGCATTGGCGCCAAAGCGGCGCGCAGTTAGACTCGATGACGGATCGAGACATAGTCTTGCTTCGATAGCACCCTAATCCTTCTCGTTCGAGCTTGTCATGCAAGCAACTTTGCCAGATGATGATTAGATGACGGGATATTCTGGCCTACCAGAGAGGATTTTTGAGTGAACCTAGGACCCCCTCTTCGGGCCGTCCGAGGTACGGGATGTCACACACCGATGGATGCTCAGCGCGGTACTCTGGTGCCCAGCTTGCCGGTCGACAGAAAGCCTCTATTACCCATGTTACCTCTCCAACCAATGCCCAGAGACCCAAAGATGATGCGGCCGTCTGGTGTGACCTCGACAGTCGGCTCGCCGGTCTTGTCCCCCACGACGAAGCACACCTGTTCCACCTCGCCCGGGTGCAGAACGGGCTTGGCGCTCCCGCTCGCTTCCCAATTGCAGTCTCGGTAGTTGAGGCCTTCCTCGACGTCCAGCACCACCTTTTCCAGCTGCACCACGTCCTCGCTGCAGTTCTCTAGCTGCGCTTCGAGCACCCAACGACGCTTTCCCTGCGTGTCGGTCTGGATGATCCCCACCTTGGTCCGCACGATCAGGGACGCCTTGCAGATGAACTGGTACAGCTTGCGGAACGTTCTCGTCCGGCCGCTCGTGTCCGAGGCCTCGTAGTAGCTCACCGTCACGGCCAGGACGTGGTTACCCTCCTCCTTGAGGTCAAATGCCACCACCTTCTGCAGTGTGCCGCCCGAGTCCAGGTCCCCCTCGGGGGCCCCTCCGGCGCTGGGCGGGCCGAGCTCCAGGTGCTGGACGGCGCCCATGCCGGGGGTCTTCATCTCGGCCTCGATGCGCACATCGCGGATGTTCTTGGTCGCCTCGGGGGGCAGGTCGTTGTTGGCGCAGAGGGTGCAGCTGAAGGTCTCGCCGACGTACGCGGACCCGAACGAAACGGGGAGCTTGACGATGGGGCTGAGGAGGAACGGCGAGGGGTTCGTGTCGGCCGTGGAGCGGTAGGCCAGCGACGCCGGCGCGGGGCCGGGTTTGGTGGACGCCCCGGCGGACTGCGGAGGGTCGATGGGATGCTGAGTGACAAGGGACGGGCGTGAGAGCCTGGTTTGGCATGGTCGGTTAGACTTGAAGACTGAGCGAGAGCGAGAGCGAGAGCTGTCCAGGGAAGAAAATGGGGGGGAGACGATGCGAGGGCTCACCGGAGGACTTTGAGGGAGACGGAATGAGGCTCCTTGACAGGATCGTGGGAGGGGTAACGTTGGTGGCTCATCTTTCCATGTCGCGAAGTCTGGCCCCGTGTATGATGTTGGGGTTGCAACTTATATATCTAGAGAGTGGTCTGGCGAGGTGGGTTGACGTCGGAGGTACCCAGATGCGACGTGCTATGGCTTATCGATAACAAACACCCGCACCCCACACGCGTTGATCCTGGGCTTGCGACAACTCGGTCGCGGGTCAACTGCAAGCTTCAGTCCAGCGAGCTGGACGCCTAGGTTGTCAAGCCTAATGGTAAGCCGTAAAAACTTGGATCTGCTTCTATTCCGATTCTATTCAATCTGCGAGATTATCATAAAATCCGAAATTATAAGCTATATGGTTAGAGACGTCTATCCTCCATTAATGACATGCCACGCCTTGACTCAGTCGATGGATGTACTTGATTGGCATTACCAGGATTCCCGATTATGAGACATGACGACTCACAAAACCCCCACCTCATCGATTAGTCACTGCGGCGCAGAAAGAGCCAACCCTACACGAGCCAGAGTGATTGAATATGAGGCAGAGCTAAAATGCATGACTTGAAGGGTATCAGGCTTCATTGACAAACACGTTCTACCCATCTCGGCTACCCTATAGCCATGTTGCCTTATCACCAACACCCACTGTACAAGATGAAGCTGTGATAAACAAGCACGAGGCAGGCGTGGATCTAGCTGGGATTGGTCTGGTGTCAAATGTCTAGAGGCAAATGCGGCCCGGGAAAGATCGGGTTAATTGCCAGCGGTTATCCTTTACGTGTAAATAGTGACTGTCAACCTATTTTGACATTTAATCAACAAGAAAGACAACAATCAAGCACCAGAGAAGTTAAGATATATTCGCCAGATGTTTTGCGAAACACAGTATACGGATTCAAACAACGAAGATCTATCCCTCATCGAAATCGAAGATGAGGACCTGATAATGGACCATTCTGCGTCATTCCAATGCCAAGCCAAGACATATGTGCAGAGAACCTGAAACCCGACGAGTCCAATGGCTCTTTCTATCTTTTCTTTCTCAGTTCTCCTCCCGGCAGCCCACGGATGTTTTGAGCTCCGCAGGGAGCACACACTATTGTAAAGGGGGTCGTATCCCTCAAAGCCCCGGTGGGGGAGGAACCTACACGTGGAGGTTGTCAGCCATACCATTTCTCGTATTGAACATGCACCGGGATTCACGGCGGAGGGGCCATTGACGTACCGCGCCGTAGCTGCCTCCACCAGGGGCAGAACCCGAGGGTGGAGGAGGCGGAGGGGCCGCGCTGGGCGGAGGGGGAGGTGGAGGAGCTGCTTCGCTCGGGGGAGGGGGAGGCGGTGAGCCTGCCTGGCCAGGGGCTGCAGGTTGAGCCTGGGCCTGAGCTCCGTAGTACTGCTGATACATGGCGACGTAACTGCAGTCAGGTTAGTTTCAAGACGGGATGGGATGGTGAGAACAACCATGACGACCATACGAAGGGGCGTCGGGGGGTACCGATACGAGGGGGACGGGGACGGAAAAAGGAGCACTCACTTGGCATACCCCCCATAGGCAGCGTAGGGATCCGCGCCGCCGTAGTACTGGGCATACTGGGCAGCATAGTCTGCTGCAGCAGTGGCAGCACTCGGGCTGTTGACTCCAGGTGCTGCTGGACTGTTAGTTGCAGCCGATCCGGATCCGTAACTACCATAACCGCCGCCACCATACGAGCCGCCGTGATTTCCGTGAGAGTGAGAGCCACGGTCGCGGTCGCGATCTCCGTAGCCACCTCGATCTCCATAGCCACGATCGCCGCCATATCCGCCTCGGTCGCCATAACCACGGTCACCGCCATAGCGAGGTGGACGGCTCTTGAACTCTTCGTACTGCTCCGTGACATTTGCTATCAAGTCTTCGCAAAGCTCCTTGGCCTTCTCAACCATGCTTGCATCAGGACCACTAGTAATGGGGTTGTCAGTGTCACATTCTAGAGTTTATCAGTCGAGATGCCTACGTGACATGGAGGAACATATCCTCATCGCTTTCTCGGTTCGTCGCCGCTTCGAGATAGCCGGATCCGCGACCCTTGATTTGCACGCGGCAGCCCGTCTCCTGCTGGATATGCTTAACATAGGCACCGCCGTGTCCCACAACCTGGGCACGCAGGTTGAATCCTTGAACTGGCTCCAAGGTGATCGGGATCTTTTCTTCGGGCCATTTACGCTGTAAGGGCTCCGTTAGCTTACATGTTTGAACTGGACATGGAATGGAAGGGTAAATTACGCGTCCAAACTCATCACGCTCAACCTGTTCTTGATCCCGGCGTCGGAATCGTCGCTCGTCCACCAGCTGGGGAAGTTCTTGCTGAATCATTTCTTGGATCTTGGCGACAGCAGACTCGAGGCCTTGCTTGGAGGTGCTCGTCACATGCAAGTACAACGGGGGGTTCTAAGACTGCGTTAGAGACGACGATTCGTGACTTTATAGAGACGGATATTCTCACAGCGGCCGTCGCCATGCTCTTGTTGGGGTAATAACTGCCACGAGTCGTGACATCTTGCAAAGTCAACATGATATCCCTACGGTAATAGGTTAGGAGGGTTGCGTACCAGCGCCGGTTTCTTCGTTAATCTAAATCAAGCGGGAGTCAGCAGGAGCATCGAAGGGGGTGCTGAGGCGAGCTATCAAGCCAAGTAAGCATGATATTCTCGACTCGGATGTACAGGAGTCCGGGAGGACGGCTCTGAGAGCATCAGTGAACAATCAAGAGTATTTACCATTTGCTGGGTCGACCCCTTGGTCAGCAGATAGCGGTTCCGCAGGTCGTTGACCTCGATGTCCTGGATGTAGTCGCCATCCGCAACGTACATCTCACCGTCGAGCGCAGGTGGTGGATGGGCCGAGTTGTTCGATGCCGGCGCAGGCCTGGTGGGCGGGGGGGTCGCGTTTCTGATCGGGGGGACATCGACGTGCTGAATTCCCTTGCGGGCCTGAAGCTGGGCATTGATCTTTGCAGCAGCGGCAGCTAGAGATTGGTTAGCGACACGAGAGCCTACAATGAGCAGAGGCAGGCCAAGGTTGATGCCAAGATACATCGCAAACAGAGCACGGCACGTACCAGCAGCAGCAGCAGCGTCCGCCGGTGACTTCTTAGGCTCAAGGGCGGCGTCGTGAGCGAGAGGGCTTCGATCTCTGCCCGATTCAGAGCGCCTCGCTGGCGGAGAGCGTGAGCGTCGATCGAAGCGCGACGCTCGCTTGGGTTCCGGCTCGGTCTGGTCGAAGCGCGAGCGCTTCACGGTTCGGCGTTCGGAGTCGTCCATGGCTTGGTGCGCCCAATGGGAGGAGCCTCTGGAGATGGTGTTTGCAGAATCTGGTTGCGACTCGGTATATAATTTAGGCAGGTCGGTAGACGGCCGAGAAGGTGAAGGGCGACGCTGGCGAGTCGCGATGATCGAATGCTGGAAGCACGTATAAAAAAATGGCAGCGCAGAAGGGTCGCTGTATGCGAGTGGAGCTGGATGGCTGGCAAGGTGGTCAGGAAAGGCTACTGGCGGATACTTAGTTTGGCTCGTGCAAAGCCTCACAGGAGCAGTCAGCCTTCCGCCACATGTGGCTGGTTGCACGTTAGCGCATCGGCGCGAAACCGGAATGCTTGAGCCACGGTTTCAGGCCATGTGAGTGTGTCTCAAACTGTGGCTGCACGACGCCACAAGACAAGCTGCAAGCGTCAGTTGAGCAACACCGCAACGCCCATTGGACGGCTTGGGGCTTTTTGTGGCTCAGCCTTGCATGGGTTCGTACTATCCAAGCAAGCGAATCTGGGGAATTTCACGGGTTTGCGACGCTGGGCCTGTCACAATCGCGCGGGGAGGGGAGGAGAGGAGAGGAGAGAGAGGAGGCGGACGGACAATCTGTTTGTTGCGGAGGCTGCTCACCAAACTAGCTCGACTGCGGCCGTAGAGCATCCGAGCTTATCAGCACCGACGACACCATTGCCATTAGAATAGTACCTTTATTGCCACATTGTCAAATATACACCGAACGAGATAGCAAGCCAGAGATACCATCTTGTACCAGAGACCAGGTACCGAGGCGTCCGTGCGCACCCCAGTCGCGAGCCTCAAGCGCCCTCCGGTCACCGGCCTATCGGCGACCCATTGATTTTTTTCGGGACACCCTACTCCTCCCTGAGTCACGGGCTTTCCCTCCATATCCACGATCCATTGAATCTTCACTCGACCTCAATCGCCTTTGAGAAGCATCTTGTCCGGCCAGAGAACCCTTTTGTTCTCCCAGCCCCTTGCAAGATGGCCTCGCTTCGGCCCTTGACCGCGTCCCTGCGATGGGCCGCCGCCAGGACCGCCCCATCGGCTGTTCGATATAGCTCCTCCAGCTCGACTTCGGCCATCGCCTACAAGGCCCTTCGTCGCCGCTCAGCGCCTCTTCCTGTGAGCGACCAGCCGCCCGCGTGGTCCGCCCAGGCCGCCGTCTCCAACATCCTCTATGAGACCCCGACGCCGTCCATGGCCCCTCCCAAGCGCCACATCCTCAACTGCCTCGTCCAGAACGAGCCCGGTGTCTTGTCCCGCGTCTCGGGCATTCTCGCCGCCCGCGGCTTCAATATCGACTCTCTCGTCGTCTGCAACACCGAGGTCGATGACCTCTCCCGTATGACCATCGTCCTGACTGGCCAGGACGGCGTCGTCGAGCAGGCCCGGAGGCAGCTCGAGGATCTCGTCCCCGTCTGGGCTGTCCTTGACTACACCAACGCCGCTCTGGTCCAGCGTGAGCTTCTGCTCGCCAAGGTCAACATCCTTGGTCCCGAGTACTTTGAGGAGCTCCTGGCTCACCACCGCGAGATCACGGCTGGCGAGACCGACGTCGACTGGGCCCACGAGGGCATCGACAGGAGCATCACGGATAGCGCCAAGGACTTCCACCCCAGCAAGCTCGCTGTCAGTCAGGCCCTTCGCCACAAACATGAGCATCTCAAGTCCATCACATACTTCGCTCACCAGTTTGGTGGCAAGGTTTTGGATATCAGCACTAACAGTTGCATTGTCGAGATGTATGTCAATACCACAAGGCCCACCATCCCTCCATCGCATGATGCTGACTTGATCCCCTAGCTCCGCTAAGCAGTCGCGTATCGACTCGTTCCTTAAGCTTATCACTCCCTTTGGCATCCTCGAGTCGGCTCGCACCGGCCTGATGGCACTGCCCCGAACCCCGCTGGCTGAGAATGATGACGAGTCCATCGTAAAGGAGGCGGATGAGGTTGTTGACGCTAGCCAGCTCCCTCCTGGTTAAGTCACGATATCTTGGATGGCCCTCTAGGCCCATGGAGTACGGCGAGAGACGGATGGGTTTAGTTGATTTAATTCCAAACACTATTTTTGTTCGTACGCCAGTGCTCCTCCTTCTCCTCCTGCAAATGACTCGGGAATCCTTACGTAGAGATACAACATACACTTTTTTATTTATCCTGTTTGGATTTAGAACTTGCCCTTGTTGATAACGAACCCTTCTAAGGCGGCTAGTTAATGTTAGCAAAAATGGGTTTACACAAGTAGAAAATCGATGGAAAAACTCACAAAGAGCGGCCCAGAGTCGGTTCTCGGCCTCGGGGAAGACCAGGGATCGAGAGCTGTAGAAGACCTCGTCGGCAACTTCCTCGGGGTGTCGGGGCAGGCAGTGCATGAACTTCCAGTCCTCCTTGGCGCCTCCCCGCTTGGCGAGGTCGTTGGTGATTTGGAACCCGGCAAAGTCCTTCAGTCGCTTCTGCGTCTCGGTCTCCTGGCCCATGGAAACCCAGGTATCAGTGACCAGGACGTTGGCGTCCTTGACAGCCTCCTCGGGAACAGCAGTCTCGGTAAGCTTGCCAGGAGACTTGACACCCTCGGCGGTCGAGAGGATGAGCTGCTTCATGGCACTCGGGATCTCGTAGCCCTTGGGAGCGGCAACAGCGATGTCAACGCCCATCTTGATGCAGCCGATGGCCAGATCGAAGAGGACGTTGTTGGCATCGCCGACCCAGGCAATCTTAAGGCCATCGAGCCCGAGGCTGGAGCCAATAGCACTCGATGACGGGAAGGTCTCGTGGAGGGTGAGGAAATCAGCAATGGTCTGGAGAGGGTGGAAGTCATCGGAGAGAGCGTTGATGACGGGAACGCTCGAGTGCTTGGCGAGGTTGGCGACGTCAGAGTGAGGCCCAACTCGGGCAACCATACAAGAAGTCATGGATGAGATGACGACTGAGGTATCATAGAGCGACTCATTGACCTTTGGTAAAGGGTGTTAGCTTTGCCGGGACCCTGGGCGCGGCGGGTACTTTGTGCTTACACCCAGCTGGATATCATCTTTGCCCAAGAACATGGGGTGACCACCGAGCATGTTGACGGCAGCTTCGGTGGAAACTCGCGTACGAGTGCTTCGCTTGTTGAACATCATGGCAACAGTCTGACCCAGCAGACCATTGTTGAGGGAGTTGTGCGGCGCACCGTCTTTGATGGCTGCTTTGTGAGAGGCAGCATTCCGAACCAAATTGGCAAACTCAGTAGGAGTGAGATCGGCAATGGTCATGAGATGTCGGGGGGCGGCAGAGGCCTGTGAGTAGGCTCGCTTTTGGATGCCATTGATGACCCCTTGAGCGATTCGGAGAGCTGGCCCCTTCATAGTGAGAAATTGGAGGTTTGGTGAGGTGAAGAAGATTGGAGAGTGAGCAAATGCTTCTGGGGGAAGGAGGGGCAATGGAGAGTGCAAGAGGCTGGCTCTGTAAGATCAATGGTATGAATTGAAATGAGAAAGAGGCTGAGTGAGAACCAATTCAAACGTGGAAGACGAGTTTTTACAGGAGTCACCGATTTACTTGTTGGTATGAAGAGTCATCGACGTGCATCTGTCTCGCGGATGCGAAATTTCCAATGGTGGTCGATTGGTTGGTTGGGTCAAGACCGACCGCCCTGGAGGGGTCGGCGCTGGCAGGGGTGCACGTCACTGAGAACGCCCTATATCGGAGGCTCCTGCGCACTACGTGGAAGGACTTACAGGGCTGTTGTTGGGCGGTGAAGTTTTGCTGGGGACGGCATGACAAGCGTAACACCATGGGCTGCTGTCTAAGGCAGGGCCTCTGTAAGAGTTGTGGCAAGGCCTCGTATGATTGCTACACACAACATTACAATTTTCAGCAAGGTATTTGCATGCATTCTTTCACGTATTTGGAACCTAGCAACCTCACCTTTAAGTCGCTCGATGTTCTCGTGCTAAAATGCTGCTGTCGAGCTCTCAGGACGGCACCTTGCCTATCCTGAAACTCAGTTCTTTCACACGGCTGCACGGCCACAGGGCGGCGGGTTCAGTCCTGGGGCAATATGGCTAGTGAGCGCCACAGTTCCCCAACCAAACTCTGAGCGCGGTGTAACGCTGGAATGCTGGGGCCAAGCCTCAAGGGTCCGTTCCTGGATAAGCCCCACCAACAGCCAATCGGGATCGTCCCCACCCGCTTCCTCTATCGATCTGCCACACTGGGGTGACTTGGCCATCGATGACGAATCTCACCAGCCAACCTTGATCTTCACATTAACATCTACAACTCTTTGCGCGCCATCACCTGTGGAATTCGCACCTCACGAGCATTCTAGATCGCGTCCTTTTCATCCTCGACGAGTGCCACAACTACCTTGAAGACTACTGCTGCGGCTCTGGACTCTGCGCATCGAGCGCATCGAGCGCATCTTCATCTCCATTTATGCAGCCGCGTGACCCCAGCCACAGCCTAAAGCCCAACATGTCCGCCACCGACGAGAGGACTCCTCTCATCTCTCCCGACCACGCAGATACGGCCACGGAGTCATCGCCGCTTCTTGGAAATCCCGACCACTATGATGGAGAGACCAATGGGAGTACCGGCACCCCGCCCAAGGCCAAGGCGTGGAGTCTCTGGCCCTGGTCGAAGAAGGACGACGCCAAGCCCCAGTCACCCTTGCGATGGCCCTCCATTATCGCCATGACGATCCTCGCTATACTCGTTATCCTGATCATCTTCCTCGGATTCATCGTCCCTCCCGCTGTTCAGAAGTACGCTGAGAACGCCGCCGTCCTCGAGCCGACGAACCTGTCCATCGAGAACATCACCTCTACTGGAATTTGGGCCCGGGTCCAAGCCAATGTTCGCCTTGAAGGCTCCCGCGTTGAGGACAAAAACTCTCGTCGTATTGGCCAGGCTGTCACTGGCCTTATGCGGAAGCTTGAGACGGACGAGACAACAGTTCACGTGTTTTTGCCCGACTATGGCGATGCCCTGGGTGGTATCGCTGTCATCCCTTCCTTGGTTGTAGATATTGTGGACGGACACACCACTGAGCTGAACTTTGTGACCAATATTCAACCTGGTGCTGCAGAGGATATCCGCAAAATCGCAAACGATTGGTTGGATGGAAAACTCGAGCTGCTCAAGGTTGTTGGCAAAACCAAGATCCGGCTCAAGTCGGGCATTTTTCCCTTGGGGGCTCACGACGTGGCTGAAACCATGGTTTTTGAAGGTCAATCTCTCTACCGTTCCTTTGCTTCTTTGTACTTTGGCCAGAAGACGTTATTTTAATCTAATTCGAGCAACTACATTCCACGAAAAAGCCACTAACACCCCTTGCAGCGACCGATATCCCTTCATTACCGGCCTACAAGATAGACCGACTCGATCTTCACGATGTTCCAGTCGATGGTACTGGACGACAGGCAATACAGGCGGATGTGTCAGTCACCGTGCACAACGACTTCCCGGTCTCACTTGAAGTTCCATCCCTCGGGTTCGAAGTTCTGGTTCCCAACTGCGATTTGTCACTCCCATCCATCAGCGTGGCCGATGCCACGACCGACATCGTCAAGGTCCGTGCCAACAAAGACGTTAAGGCAGAAGCTCAAGGTATCGTCAGAGAGATTCCAGAGTCGCTCACACGAGTTTGCCCACACTCCAAGTCATCCCCCCTAGATGAATTTATGGAGCATTACCTCCATGGCCAAGACGCCCAGGTTTTCGTTCGCGGGAAAAGATCCAATAATTCGGAGACACCTGAATGGATATCTGAGATTCTCGAAAGCATCACAGTTCCAATCGACTTTCCGGGACGGTCTTTTGACAGCTTCATTCGCAACTTCTCCATCACCGATGTCGACTTCAAGCTGCCAGATCCATTCGCCGATGCGAAGGACCCCAACAGCGAACCGCGAATCTCCGGCACGACCGAAGTACTCGCAGTTGTCCCTCCTGAGCTGAATGTCGACCTAGGAGTCGATAGCTTACGCGCCACCGCCGACTTGTCCTACGAGAAGCGCAAGTTCGGTGTCTTGCACTTGCGTCATTGGGAAAAAGCCAACTCGACCAAGGTTGACTCCGAGGGTGATGAGAATCTGCTCAATATCACCTCGAGAGTCGTCGACGTACCCTTAACGATTACGGACAGCGATGTCTTCAGCGAGGTCATGCAGAAGTTACTGTTCGGCGATGAAGACCTCACTCTAGATGTCGAGGCGACTGTTGATGTCAGGGTTTCCACGGTGCTCGGCATATTGACCATCAAGAATGTCCCCGCGGAGGGCAAGATTCCAGTAAACGGTCCGTCCTCGTTCGGTAATCTCATAAACTCCCTGTGACGATGATTCATCTCCACGATTCGCCCAAGTATTTCCTATCATTGCCTCACGCCTTGACTCGAGTCAGAGGCTAACTTGGCAGCAGGGTTACCTGGCGATGCGTTCGCTCAGTTGAACCCACAGGTTGGGGAGATACAGATTTTGAACACCAGCGAAACGGGTGTTCATTTGCAGGCCCTAGTCAACATTACAAACCCAACAGAGTATACTGCTGTCGTTCCTTACATCAACATCCACATTCTTCACGAAGGCGAAATTCTCGGGGAGGCGGTTGCCACGAACGTTGATTTCGGTCTGGGCAACAACACAAATATGTTGATTCGCTCAACTTGGGACCCGATGCGGTTTGGAGGAGAGAAGGCGCACAAAATCGGCCGCAAGCTTCTGTCAGATTACGTGTCTGGCAAAAACACGACCATGACAGCTAAAGCTCACCGAGGCAGCATTCCAACGGTGCCACAAATTGGAGAGGCCCTGTCAAAGATCAACTTCACAATCCCGACTCCACGAATTAGAATCCCTGGCGAAGACGACGACGTGAAGCAACGTTTCATTGCCGATGCTACCTTTCACATTTTTTCATCTTCTGCAACATTCACACTCGTTTCACCGCTGCAGTTTAATACATTGTACATCGAACACATCAACGCAACTGCTTTTTACAATCATACAGAGCCTGTCGGGCAGATTATTCACGATGAATCCTTCGCCGCACCACCGGGACGCTCACAGACTCCTCGTCTACCCGTCCAGTGGTCGCCGGATCACGTTGGGTACGACAAACTCAGGAAAGCGTTGGGTGGGACTCTCAAGCTGGATGCAGTCGCGGATGTCACTATCAGGTTAGGCAATTGGGTAGAGGAGATTCATTACACCGGCGAGGGGATTGGGGCAAAGGTTTCCCTCTAGGCCGTTTCATTTACGAGAAGCGCGGTTGGCGTTGTACATTTTGGGTTATCGGGTAGGCTTGGGCCATGGGTTCAGAGACGGCGTATTTGGTGCATAGACACATTGGCATTATCTAGACGAGAAATCTTCTCAATGAAACCATTATTTCTTCTGTTTCAGATACGCTGTTCCGTACGTGAACACCTGTGAAGGATCGACGTGTATTTCACTGGCTTTTAGTTGGCAGTTTCATATTCTTTGATGGGGTGAAAAGGGGATCGTGCTGAAAGAACCAGCATAAAGCCTTGTATGCTGAACACATGCACAACTGGTTCGTAACAAAAGCACAAGGAGATTGCTCAACTGAGAGATTGGACGTCATTGTATCTATAAAAGAACCCCGCTGGCTGAATAGTACTCGGGCCCAAAATCATCGACAGTCTACAGACAACTCCGAGCATAAGCCATCTACGCGTCTATGTTAGAGTCCTTCCGGCTTTGAAACATCTAAACTTCTAAACTATAACCATGCCGCAACCAACAGGTACTACTTCAAGCACAGGGTCGGGTGCGCGCTCTGGCATTGGCGCTGCTGTCGACTACTCCGGCCACATCGACCCTCTTCGTCTTTCGCCGCTGACTCCGGAGGGCGGCAATGGCTTGGCGACAGTCGACAGGTTGATGGGCGAAGTGAAGCAGATGGAACGGGAGTTGACGCTGGAGTGGGAGGCCATCAAGAGCTATAAATGAAGCTTGTTTACCACAATCTGGGATCTCGCGGGCCGAGATCCTTGGACGGCGAAATAGACTATAATGGGAATACATGTTCGTTTGAAGGAATTTACGCTCTGTTATGTGATGTCTGTGCTCGTGGCTTCAAAATGTAGAGGCCACCGCTGCTCGAAAGGCCTTGCTCCCGGCATTGATGAGGAAAAGAGAACGAACAAGGATTAAAACAACGGCGTAACATAACTTTATGTGATGACTGAAGGAGGTGATTGTGGCTCTATCATGTTAGCATGTTGAGACAAAACATACCTTGGTTCTAGAGTCTTCAGGCGGTGTCAGCAGGGCATAATGTGAGAAGCACGTTAGAAAAAGGGATAAAGCACCTTTGCTTGCATTTCCGTAGCGGGTATTACTATTCGTCATCCAGTTGTTCCTCCCAAACGCCCCCTATGCCAGTCGTACACCCGCCTCCTTGCGCTTCTTGAGTTGTTGCTGTGCGGCCATGCTCATACCTGCGGACTGGCTTGCGTCAAACATGCTCTGGGCTTCGCGGCGTTTCTCGTCTTCAACCTTCTTGAGGCGCTTCTCCGTCTTGCCCTTGCCACTGCCCTTGCCGTGGAACTGGTGGCTGAGGTGCTTAAAGGCTTCCTTCTGGTCCAGCGCACGCCCATGTTCGTCCGTGTACTTGAGCTCGACATTAGGCTTGTATCCATCTTGAAACAGTTCGGCCATCCGGCGAGATTGCTGTTGATCGCGCCAGGTATTTTGTTGGCGCGCCCAGTCCTCTCGGTCACGAACCGACATCCTGTCTAGTTTGCCGTTTGTCCTGTCACGCTCGCGCTGGTGACGCGCCTGGTCGTCCAGTTCTTCTTCCAAGCGTCGTTTCCTCATGAGAAACTCTTCCCTGTCCTGGAGGCTGTCATGGGAACTGCCGTGAGAATCTTGGACCAGTCCGCGCTCTCTTAGTAGAGCAAGGGCTGCACCCATTCCTTCGCCCACGGTCTTCTCCTCCTCAATGCGAGTTTCCTCATCTTCTATAGCTGATCTTTGTGGGTTTGGTTCATCATCTCCTTGGTAATCGTCTCCCATTGGATGATCCTCATCAGGCTCGGCGGATTTTGACACCGTTCTTGGCTTCCTGGGTTTTCGTTCTTCATCCTCACCTGGCTTGTTCAATCCGGCCACGAACTCCGAAACTTCGCCAAGGACAAGTCCGCCTTCCTGGGTTTCTGCCTGTTGCTCTTCTTCAGCTTGTTCCCTCAGCTGCTTTGCGATATCTTCCGGACGGGTCTTTTTTCGCTTCTTCAGTGCATTCTTTCGTTGAATCGCTAGTGATGCTTGCAGATCATCATCGTCCACGAAAGCATCATCCACGACCTTCCGCTTCTTGCTGATGGTCGAGTCTTTGATATCGACATCCATAGCATTGTTGTCAGCAGGTGTTGCGTCCAAGGGGAAAATATCGTCCTCGTCTACTGGCTTTCTGCGAGTGCTCTTGCTCTTCTTCTTCTTGGGTTTCTTGACCTTGATTTGTGAAGGGTCTAGATAATCTGAAGAAACTGGACCCTCTATTTCGACATCAGTTAGTATCAGAGCCTCAGCGTTGGGCGGGCAGGGAAGGTTCGGCTTACCAACCATGTCATCAAGATTCACGTTCTGGAGCTTTCTTGCCTTATCAACTGGCTTCTCAAGGATGTCTGCCAGTTCGGCAAAGGAGCCGCCCGCATCCAGAGTGAACTTCTTGGTTTTCTTGCTGTTTATCTCCTCGTCATACTGAGCGAGGATACCACGTTCGCCATCCTCATCGTCGTCGTGGGGATTGTATCCTGGGCCCTTCTTTAGCTCCAGCCTTTCGGACAGCTTCTCAGCCTCGCGCATGTTCAAGTTCTCGAGTTCATCGCCATCGACCTCATTCTCCTCAATTGTGGTGTCCTTGAGGGTGAGGATCTGTCCATCCCCATCGAGGAAATCAGCTGTGTCATGCGCAACCTTGATTCCGGCAAGGTCTTTGGCAGTATATTGAACCGCAGCAGCAGCGGCAGCTTCGGCAGCTGCCAACTCTTCCTCCAGTTTTCTGGCCTTTGCGATATTCTTTTGGCGTTTCTTCTGGCCCATCAGCCAGTCCTTGGCATTCATGTCGGCTCCATCGTCGTCTCCAAGTCCTTTGCCATCGAGAACCGCGAGTCGTTGCGCCTGGTCGCGCGCTTTCCGAATGGCGGCTGATTTCTCATCACGCTTTCTCTTAGTCTCTTCGGCCTCTCTAACTTTCTTGTAGTTATCGTATGACTGGGCTTGGCGGCTCTCGAGAGTGCTGGGTGCTTCGCCATCATCGGCAGGCTGGGGTACTGCTGGTTTTGACGGATCGGCTCCAGGCACGGGCAAAGGTTTCATGCCCAGGGAAACGCGAATGCGGTTGGTCTCCTCGAGCGTTGCGGCGTCCATCTTGGCTATTGTTGCGCGATGCTGGAATTGTAGATAGTAAGATGCGAATGCGACAATCGACAACAGGAAGTCCACAAAGCGAGAAGGGATTTGTGCACGGATCACCTTGATGAGCGCGATCCAGACTCCAAGGGAAGGAGGTTGCCTGACAAACGCCTTGGTGACGTCGCATTTACCCGCAACTGAGCCGAAGGCACGTGACACCGCGTTTTGAAATTTACTTATCAAGGCCGCGCCAAAATTTTCTTTCCCTTCTCTTTTCTTAACATATCACGGATCTGTGCTCTGTGATCCTCTGCTTAATTGTCGGAGTCGATTGCTTTGCAGCTCGATAACTCTATGGAGCCATCAACTTGTTATGGTGTCAATCATCCTATCGACAGGTCCAAGAACAACCGGTCCTCTGGCTGCCTCATTCGCTGTTTCACGACAGCTTGAGTGTACGTAGCTGGAGGTACTTAAGACGCTATATTCCACCCCCCTTTTCCGAGACCGTCGGTCGGTGAGGTTGGGGAAAACCATGGTGTGCCTACATATCCATCAACTTCGTGAAAATTTTCTGTTAGATTGTGTGAATACTGTAAGCGAGGCTTTGGGATAATTCTACGAAGTTAAATTGGAGTGAAGGCTTTGGCTTGCGTCAAGCGAGTTTAAGCCAGTCGGGCCTATGTCTATGCCCAATTGAGTCTCGTCCGTGTTAGGATGCATCGCTTCTCCGTTGGTCTAGAGCCCCGGAGGTCGAAGTCACCCCAAGACATATCAGAAGCCTGTCAGATCGCACGATCTGCGGGCCGTTTTTTCTGGTCAGGGATGAGTGAAGTGCGAAGGGTGCAGAGGTGTTCTGCCGAGCACGGCCGTGATGGAGGTGATTAAATGTGCATTGGATCGACATCATCCATGTTTGGAGGTTAGGACGAGTACCCTGACGAATCACATGGCTGGTAGCCCATGCTGCAAGTTGCTGGCGGCCACGTTCCGCAGTATCACGAGGTTGAGTAGCAATGACGGCCAATTTCCAGTGCATATTCCCTCGGATGTGCTGGAAGACTAGACAGAACCTGCATTCAATGCTACCCTATTAGCCCTCCAACCAGCATGAACCAATCATTTTCAATGAAGACCTTAGAGCACGAGAATAATGGCATGGGAATGGAACATGAGGATGGAATAGCGTGTTGTTTGAATGCCGAGATACCTTGATAGTTCAATAACTGCCTGCCCTATATCGTTTCTTGTTCAGAGTTGTACTCGATTGCTGAAACCCAAGAATCCCATCCAACCACAACTGGACGGTGAGAGTCGAAGTTAACTTGTTGCCATGCAACTAAACCAACTGAGCGGAAATGCGGGGGGGAGGCGTCGGTGCGGGAGGATTCCTTTGCATCGGCATGTGAAGGGACGGACGAGTGACCTTCTTTCCCCCACACTTCCACAAGCGAACCAGCCCTGGACTGGAATGGAGGGGAAGGAAGGGTTTACTTGGTACCTTCCGTTATCCCCTGCACCTACCATGTACAATGGTTACAACGTCTCCAACTTCAAAGCATCCCATCCCGGTAATTCCATCATCACCTCACCTCCAGTGCGCTAATGCGCTTCTAACCGACGCACCAGGCACGAATCCCAAAGAGTCGAGCTCCGAGCAGAACATCGGCCCGAGACAACAGGAGCTTCCGCCGCGCCAACGACGATAGCTTCCACGTCGATGATGCCAGGGAACCTGTGAGAGCAAGCCACAGCAACACGGGCTTCCCTTGTTCGAGAGCCAGAGATCCGGAGAGCCAGGATTCAACACGACGCCATACCTAGCCGGCGGCATATTCGTCCCTGGTTTTCAACTCGGCCTCTCTTTGCTCATTCGGCCCTTTGAACCACACCTGCTTCATTCCCCATGGGGGCCTCCGCGATTTCCTCATTTGGCTGTTTCCACCAAGAGGGCTCTTCTCTGAACCTGTCCGTAAAAGTTGAAAGATATAAAGCGTCATCATGGAGCTCCTCGTTGGACCTGTATCATCACTCTCACACAACACCACCTCCTTGATCCAGCCCGTGATGCATTTCTTCGCTTCAGCCTTGCTGCTTGGCTCGGTCGCTCTACAGAGCGTCCTCGGCCGGCCAAGCCTCAACCTAGAGAGAGAAC
Organism: Dactylonectria alcacerensis; assembly: GCA_029931735.1. Classification (NCBI taxonomy): domain Eukaryota; kingdom Fungi; phylum Ascomycota; class Sordariomycetes; order Hypocreales; family Nectriaceae; genus Dactylonectria; species Dactylonectria alcacerensis. The sequence goes on along the minus strand of JAPMUZ010000003.1, from coordinate 3,783,281 downwards.
TGACCAAGAGGACTGTTGATGACTGGATCAGCTTCGAAACCCCGATTGCCCTCGAGCAGCTCTTGTGCAACATTGGCTCCACTGGCTGCCATGCCTCGGGCGTTAGCTCGGGCATTGTCATCGCCTCTCCAGACAAATCGGATCCGGACTGCAAGTACTCTCCCGTAAGAATGCGTGCTACGTTGCTAACAAACAACAGACTTCTACACTTGGACGAGAGATAGTGCCCTCGTTTTCAAATACATCGTGGAGAGATTCACGAACAATTACGATGCTGGTCTGCAGACTCATATTCAGCAGTATATCGCGTCTCAAGCCAAGCTTCAGGGTGTTTCCAACCCGTCAGGATCTCTCTCGGATGGCTCAGGACTGGGAGAAGCCAAGTATTATGTTGACATGAGCCCTTACACCGGAGGCTGGGGTGAGTTTGTTCCGCCAACGCCAATGGCCATGTTCCTGCTTCAAAATCTAACAACATCCAAGGCCGCCCTCAGCGAGATGGCCCTGCTCTGCGGGCCATTGCCATCACCGGTTATGCCAAGTGGCTGGTCAACAACGGCTACTCTTCCACAGCATCTAACGTCTTGTGGCCAATTATTCGCAATGACCTCAACTACGTGACTCAGTACTGGTGGGTAACGTCTTTAGCAATCACACAAGCACTTATGACTAACACCCGTAGGAATCGAACTGGATTTGACTTGTGGGAAGAAGTTAACGGCAGCTCGTTCTTCACCATTGCCAGTCAATATCGAGGTAAGTCCTGCTCAACTAGCAATACTGGAGGCGGTCCGTCTAATTCCAATTCTCTGTTAGCCCTAATTGAAGGCAGCGCTATTGCTACAGCGCTCGGCAAGTCCAGCGATGCGTACACTGCGATTGCACCCCAGGTCCTATGTTTCTTGCAGAAATTCTGGTTGCCCTCGAGCGGTTATATTGATGCCAACAGTAAGCCTTCTCCCATGCTTCTGTTTATACATTGCTGACATTCTCTCACAGTCAATGTCAACGACGGAAGAACTGGAAAGGATGCAAACACCGTCCTGGCATCTATCCACAACTTTGACCCGAGTCTGAGCTGTGACGATGCTACGTTCCAACCGTGCAGCCAAAAGGCCCTCGCCAATCTCAAGCAAGTAGTCGACTCTTTTCGTTTCTACGCCATCAACTCGGGCATCTCGGCCGGAACCGCCATCGCAATCGGCAGGTATTCGGAGGATACTTACTACAACGGCAACCCGTGGTATCTGAATACCCTTGCCGTCGCCGAGCAGCTCTATGATGCCATCTATGTTTGGAAGAAGGCTGGCTCCATCACCGTGTCGTCTACTTCACTGGCGTTCTTCAAGGATCTTTCCAGCAGCGTCACAGCAGGCACCTACGCGAGCAGCTCAACCACTTACCAGACCCTGCTGAGCGCCGCCTCGACTTATGCAGATGGATTCGTCAACATCGTCTCCAAATACGCCTCGACTAATGGGTCCATAGCTGAGCAATACTCAAAGAGCAATGGCACGCCGCTTTCTGCCGATGACTTGACTTGGTCCTATGCTGCCTTCCTCACCGCAGCAGCTCGTCGAGCGGGAATTGTGCCGCCATCTTGGGCTGCCAGCGTACCCTCGGTTCCCGGTACTTGTGTGGCTACATCAATTGTCGGCTCGTACTCGTCTGCTACTTCCACGTCGTTTCCCACATCTCAGACACCTATCTCCGGAACAGTGACGATCCCATCGCCAACTGGAACTGTGACTTCGACAACTTCTGCTACTAGCTGTGCGGTCGCGAGCACGGTCTCCGTGACGTTCAATTCACTCACTACGACCTCATGGGGAGACACAATCAAGATTGTTGGCAGCATCGCTGCTCTCGGAAGCTGGAACACAGCTAACGCCATTGCCCTGAGCGCCTCGGACTATACTTCATCGAATCCCTTGTGGAAGGTTACTATCGCCCTCCCCGCTGGCACGTCGTTTGAGTACAAGTACATCAACGTCAAGTCGAGTGGCACTGTGACATGGGAAAAGGACCCAAACCGTAGCTACACGGTCCCCCAGACGTGCGCTACCACGGCGACCAAGCAGGATACGTGGCAGTCTTAGGCTGGAGGACCCAACAAGGTTGTAGTCTTGACTCTCGATTTAGACTTCGTCTTGTCCAGACCACCATGATGGCTCAAACTTGCCATGGCTACTTCAGGTGGTTCTTCCCGGTCCTTCCCCTAGGGGGTTCAGAGGCGCGCCGTGGTCCAGCGGTCAGGCCACTCTGTTCCTCAAGAGGAGGATAGTCGGGTTCGATTCCGGACTCGACATTCTTTCTCTCGTCAAATGACGCCGATGCTGCAACAGATCCGATGGGCCAACCAACCGAAACGACGACGACGAAATGACGACGAAACTACGACAACGCCTTTGGGACACACACCAAAAAAAAAGGAAATCCAGAGAGTAAAATTCAAATTGAATTTTTTATTTGTTTTTAGTCTTGTTCTTTGTTGGCGGTTTGGATTTCTTACTGGAGGTCTGACGAGGTTGGATATCTCGATGTGGAGTAGTTTTATTTTCGGGATTCATCCCATAGTATGTACAGCAACCACTACTTGCATCTGTAAATACGAGTTTTTCAATTCTTCAATACTATATCTCGTTTCCCTGTCGTGTGTTTTGTGAGTAGTGGTGAAATCGTTCTCGTCGTCCTCAGGGTTACAAAGACCTTGCACATTGAAGTGCCACTTGGGCTATGAAGACCTAAATTCGGCCAGCAAGCAGTTTATTCAGCAGCAAGCCAGGCATGTACAAGTCGCTCAACTTTCCCTCTTATCAAATATGGTGGTTCATCTATGTCCGGCCTGTTTTCTCACTCAGAGGGGATCATCGATGGGCATCTTCGATTTCCTCCACTTGTCTCACCCCCCTTCTCTTGACAAGGCAGATATCAAGACAACGAACAACCTCCCAAAAAGGGCAAATTCCAATACTTTGCTTGCGTGTGATATAATCCAGTTCCATCGAGCCATCCATTTCGTTCACTCATGCAGCCCCCATAAATAAATTCTTCCCGCGCGCAGCCGTCGACCGTCGTCTAGGCAAACTCGTCATCGGCCTCCTCGATGGAGTTCTTAATGCGCACCAGGATAGTCGTCTTCCACTTGTCGAGCTTGCTGATCTGGTCGAACTGGAACAGGCGGTCGGCAAAGTCCTCCTGCGACTTGGCCTCGATGGTCTCGCACAGGTCCATGAGCAACTTGTGCTCGCGCTGGGCGGCGAATGACGGATCGAGGTCCCTGTACTTTTCGATAGCACGTTGAGCGGCGACCAGATCGCCGCTGGCGAGGTGGCAGATGCCGGCCTTGAGGAGGTAGTCTTTGACGCTGTACTTCATGAGGTTGTTACTTATGGACAGCTCGGCGACCTTTTCGTAGTTCTCGATGGCCTTGTAGTAGTCACCATCGATGGCGGCGAGGTCGGCGACCTTGAGCCAGAGCTTGTTGGCTAGGCTAGAGACGGAGCGCATCATGTCAGTTATTTTGGTGCATTTCAAGATCCATCACGGCTAAGGTACTTACGCCGCAGCATTGTCGCCTTCGTACCAGCCGGCAGCGGCCTCGTAGCACTCAAGCGCCGCCTTGTTATCACCCAGCTCGACCTCGTACAGCTCGCCGAGGTTCTCCTTATGGGAAGCGGCGCGGCGGAAGTTGCCCTTGGCGCAGTAGCGGTCGATGGCGACGTTCAGACATCGGGCGCCAGCCTGGGGATCGTCCTTGCGGTAGGCCTTGAATGCGTCGACGAGGCTGTTGGCGGCGTCATCGGGCTCCTTAAGGTTCTGGGTCTGGACCTGGGCGGCTTGCTCGAAGGCCTTGCCAGCTTCGATGTCTGTAGTAAAAGGCGTTGATCAGCTCAAATCCGGTCCGTAATTCGAGAGGATATGGCGATAGAGGCGCATGTAAAGGGGGAGGGCGGTAGTTGGGGCCATTCTGACATACTCTGCTTCTGCATCTTGAAGGCGTTACCAGCCTGGGTAAAGAGATCGGCGGCATCCTGGTACTTCTCCTCTCTGCCTCCGAAGAAGCTAAAGCCACTGCCAGCGCCTTGCAGTGACTTCTGGGCCTGTAAAATGAGGGCCTCGTCAGTCACCGTTCCGATGCGATGCGTGGGCCGGGCTTCATAAGTTGGGCCAGCGAAGCATCAAGGTGGGGGAGGGGCTAGAGGACAATAACGGACCTTCTGGAGGAGGGCGCGGGGATCTTGAGCCATGGTTGCGGAGGTCTGATGAGGAAGTAGTATATGTTGTAGAATGGCGAGAGAACGGAAGAGCAGCTGCGGGCGCAGAGGCTACGGGTGTTGGATTCAGAGTCGAGTTTCGACGACGTCGGATAACTTCGCAGGGTTGGGTGTTGGTGTTTTGGTGAGACGGACTGTGATACGTAGTAGGAAGTATGACGACGAGCCCATCCGTCCAAGCCACAATGCGCTTGCAGCTGCCAAGACCGGGTGGCTATGATGGGGGATTTTGCGGGCTACCGGGCTAGAATGGTGGCTTAGGCAGGCATCTTCAGTGAAGCGTCCACTGTATCATCGCTAACGTTTCGGAACCCGACGGCCACAACGGCCCCCACCACCAGCCTTATTTACAGGCTACAGGCAAAGAATACATGGGTATCGAATTGTCGTCAACTCCATTTTAAAGCATCTCAAGACTTATCACCAACATCTCATCCTCCTCAATCGCCCGCACTGAAAATCTCACGGAAGCGTCGACTGCCAAATTCAATTCTAGCATATTCACCACATAAAACCCGCCCACAATGGCACTCTGTACATCCTGCCGCCTCGCTCTCCGCCGCACTCTCGTCAGAACCTCTCGCATACCCCAACACACCACGGCCCGAAACCTCGCCACCAAGTCTATCGCGGCGTCTATCCTTTCAAAACCCTCGTGGTCCGTCCGTAGTCTACTTCCCTCGTCGTCATCATCGTCGTCATCTGCCGCTACGACAGAGACCATCTCGCCCGCGCAGCTGCACCACCTCCTCCGGCTCTCAGCCCTCCCGCTGCCCAGCACGCCCGAAGCCGAGGCGGCCATGATGGCCACGCTGCAGAGCCAGCTACAGTTCGTGCGCGCCGTCCAGAGCGTCGACACCAGCGGGGTTGAGCCACTGCGTGCCATCCGCGACGAGACGCCTGAGGCGCGCGCCGAGAATACTGTCGGGTTGGCCGACCTTGAAGGTTTCCTCGCCCTGGAGACGCCCGTGGGGCATTATCGACGGCCGAAGCGCGTGCGCACAAAGGTCGATTCCGAAGCCGAGAAGTGGGATGCCCTTGCGACGGCGTCGCGGAAGGCGGGGAGGCATTTTGTCGTTCAGAGTGCGAAAGGGCAGACGGTTGAGGGGTCAGATTGACTCTGGAGGAAGAATTCAATCGAGTCAGCTTTTACAGTTTAAGAAAGCATCAACGGGATGGATGAATAATCCCCGATCTGGGACCACGAATGATACCCATTTGTACAACAAATACAGTTAAAAAAAAAGCACGCCCAATCCCTAATGTCATTGTATCTAGGTATCTATTAATCGTATTCGCTCCCATCTTGTTTGCATTGGTATAAATCGCCTGTAGCATATATCCCCGCCCAAGTCCCCTCGACAATGATCTAACGGACAACATCAAGACTTCTCCTTCATAGTATTTCCTTGCCCATCTGAACCATCTGTAGACTTCGATGCCTCCTAAGCCTTGGTTCCCCCAGACCCGTCTCTGGGCTTGGGCTTGGGCACCTTTTCGTATGCGTTTGGACTCGGCGCCCGCTTCTCCTTACCCTTCTTACTTTTTCGGCCTCGTCCGTGATCATGGCCGTGGTCATGTCCGCAATCTCGTCCCTCGCCGCCGCCGCCGCCGCCGCCGCCGCCGGTCGGTCGCGCCCCGTCGGGCTGTGCGTCCGAGTCCGAGTCCGAGTCGGACGAATCTGACGAGGACTCGTCGCTTGACTCGCCTACGGCCTTTGGCCTGTGGTAGATGCAGCAAACTAGATTTGTGACGCACACGTTAGAAAACTTGCTCGGGACCTGCAGGAGTAGCAAAACCTCGGCTTACCTTTGGAACTCTTCCGACCCAGGCCCTCGTTGTCTACCACATCGTCGGCCCACTGCACCCCTCGGCCGCTGGACTGGTGTGCGCCCCGGAGACGAAGAATTCGCGGCGCCGATGAGCTGGCCTCGGGCTTAGGTGTTTGTGTTGCCGGCTCGGTCTGCGTTTGAGACGGCGCCGGTGCGCTCTGCTGTTGCTGCGGTCGTTGGGACATGACGGCTCGATGTGTTTCTGTGTTTCTCTTTGGTGGAGTGATCCAAGTGGATCGGGTGACTATCAACTCGCGGCTCGTTAAGTAGGTATTCGTTGCTGTAATTCTCGTATGTATTGGCGAGAATTTGGAGTTTGCTGTTTTCTGTTGCCCAAGATAGCACGCGTGATGAGAAATTGACTTGTAGTTTAATAAAGACTTAGTTGGGTTTGGTCGGGTTTTGGAGGGGCAGAAATTCTGGGGTTGCTTTAAAAGTTGCCCCGCGCGTCATGGCCTTTGATAAGCTGATATCGGCGACGGGATGATGCGGGCAGGCATGCGCAGTAGTGATCCCAGCTCGGTACGCCAAGTAAGGGGAGTATAGCCCCAATTCTTCACTGGAGAAAACAGTTGCCTCTAGACATCGTTTATTGCAATGCTCGGTCATTTTCAAAACCATTCAGTTTCGAAATATTCATGAGTAGTCGTTTTCTTCGTCATACGGCTGTTCATACAGTCTATCCTTAATTTACATAGTACACAGGTATTATCTTACATGGTTTGATAACCCATTGGGTAAGTCGGCAGGTGGGTGGCTAGTACATAGACCAACTTCACAAGGCAACAGCTGATCGTTTCTCCGCTTTGTCCTTCTTCTTCTGCCCCTTCATGCTCCTCCGCGGCCGGCTCTTCTTGTGCTTGGCCAGCACCAGTGGCTTGTTGTTCAGCCATCCGTTGATGGGCGGGCGCGAGCCGACGAACCGGCCTTCGGGGCTAAAAACGTCGACAGCCGGCCAGTTGGGCTCCGTAAGATCCGCCGGCTCTTCTTCCACAACTGTCTCGTACCTGAACTTGGTCGCCGGTTTGTTCATCCTCCCTTCTGTATCTCTCCGGTTATAGAGCATGGCAGAAAAGGGGTCGGAACTCCGCTCTTCTCGCCTTTCGTCTACGACTTTAACTCGGCGCACTCGGCGCACGGGAGTCGCGGGGATATGAATGTCTCGGGATCGAACTTGGGCGACCAACTCGACATAGCCAACACCCTCAATCAAGATGTCGGTCGAGACGACCCTGAAGGGCAATCGATCGACCTGCAGCCCAATCGCATTCTTCCTCGTGAGCGGGCCTGCCCTCCTCTTCGTTACGTCGTGGTTCAGTTTAAACGTTCCAGCATGCTTCATTGTCTTGCCAACGCCATCGAGCATAATGCTCGGTACGCCAGCTGACTGCCGCGTCTGCTCCTGGAAATCGATAGCCTTTTCCGTCTGGGTAAGGTGTTCGTCCAGGGGCGTAAAGTTGTAGGCCAAAAAGACTAAGTTCGGCGTTCGGGGTGTAATGCGGATCAGCCCTCCGCCCAGGATCAGCGACTTGCCGTCTCTCATCGATATTTGGTCCGGCACGATTCGCTTCGTCATGATTATTGACTGCCGGTGCTCTTTCTTGACGAACAGCTCCAAATCGCTCCGAGCCAGGCCCGGCAAATCGATCACCTCGCCCTTGTGGTTGCCAAAGGGAACTCGGATAGGCGATGCGGTAGTGCCTGGAAGGGAGGAGACGAGGGGCATATCGGGAAACCTCTTTAGAGGTTGAAGAGGAGGTAGCAAGTCTCCAACATCCACTTCCACCCCTTCATAAGAGTCGCCTTCGGCAGCGGCTTCAGCTTTGGCGGCCTCTGGGGCCTCCTTCAGGCTTTGCGTGCCCTTTGGGGATAGTCCTGGTGGCGGGGTATAGACCACCCTGCCCTTGGGGAAAACAGCCTCAAACAGCTGACTCTTCCCAACGTTGACTTTGCCGACCATCCAGTTCGCGCCGCCCCTTTTCCAGATGTCCTCCTTCATATCCTTGGTCCACCACGCGCGCTTCGCACTGACGCAGCTGACGCCGCCCAGCCGCACGCGGGTGCCGAGGCGTCCCAGCGCATCCCGCAGCACCTCTCGCAGGTACGGCATCATCGAGTCCACAATCTCCTTGGTCGGGCCGAGCAGGTCACTCCGCGTGATAATGAAGCTTAGCCCCGTCTTGCGGTCATTGACGTACTTGTCCGCGCGCGAGCGGCGGTTGCGCGTGCGCAGCGAGTTGCCGCCAAGCAGAACGCTGAACCGTGGCAGCAGCGACATGGGGAAGTCGGCGGCGTCGATGATGTGGTAGATGTGGTTGTGCTTGTGCGGCGACTCCTCAATCGTCTCGCGTAGCGTCTCGACAGTCGGGTGATGGATGAAGACGTCGGCTGAGGTGCTTTTCGTGCTATAGTTCTGTAGGTCGTGACATCGGGTGCATACGGGCTCCTTATCAGGTTTAAGTGCTGTGATTGCCATCATTAGCTCGTAACATATCCATCCTGGCTGGAAATGAACCTACCGGCCATGGCAGCACCCTCTGACTCTTCGCTTGGCAGCAGGTTGGAAGGGTCCAGTCCCAATTCCTGCAACTTGCTGGGGTCCATCGCCTTGAGCGCGTCATCCACAACCCCGTCCTGGTCGCTCTCTTTGACCTTTGTTTCGGGGATTCGAGGGTTCAGCCATTTCCTGACCCTCTTGCTCTCTAAGTCAAAGTACCCCAGCAGCTTCGGGTCGCTGGTCTGGGCAAAGGCACCGCAGCCTGTGCAGGTCATGGGAAGCCTCCTCTTGGGTTTAGAAGACACATCGCTAGATGAAGCATCTTCTGTACCAGATGCGGGCTCAGAAATAGACGCATGGTTGGGGGTCGCTTCGGTGTGGTTCAGTCGTCGAGAGTAAACAGATGGCCGCGAGGACGAAGCCAAAGGAGATATCCTGGACCAGCGGGCAGAAGCTCCCACGGCGGGACACAGAAATAGTGGCACACCCGTGGAGGCCGACGCCTCACCGATGCTCAATGCTCGATTGAGCCATCGTGCTGACAATGCCCGGTGCATTGTTGGTTTTCGCCGTTGTCACGATGAAGCATTGAAGCTTCACAAAATCTGGTCCGCTAAGAGTACGTTCAAAAATTTCCCACTTACATGGAAGGGCCCTATCGTAGACTAAAAATTACAAGGCACGCTACAGGGCCCCTCGCAGAAGGCTCCACCGACAGCCCACCAAGCCCGGGTTAACGTTCGGCCCGCTAAGCCTCCCGCAGGGGTCTGGCGGATTTTCTGGGACTCCGAGCTCGACTTTTACGAAAGCGCCGCGATTGACCAACGGAAGATAGGCAGATTGGGAGAAACTGGTAACGCCGCTCTAAATTGGTCCTTGAGTTCTCAATAATGAGGTCTCTCGGAGAACGGGTAAACTTGCTTCGCAAGGTACGTCCATTGGCTCGGCAAAAAAATGTGCGGGGAGTTGGTAGAAGCAGTTGCTAACAGGTTCCAATAGAAGGTAGAAGCCCTCAACACCAACCCATCGTCACCAGCTCCGCCATGCTCACTCACACGCCTCGCAGCTAATTAACGTACGATGCGGCCCCGGTGCTGCCATCCTCCCCGCCGAGGTCACTAGAATCCATCTCGACTTCGCCAAGACCCTGAATGGAGGCCACATGGGCGCCAGGTCAGTGAGAGAGAGAGAAAACGGCCCGCGGTGCCACCAAGATTCTAACATGAACCGCCCCGACGACAGGAAATTCTGGCTCGAGAACCTCCCCCGCCTAAAGTACCACAACCCGTCAGTTCCCATGATCGTCAACCGCCACACGCAAAACTCCCAAAAGCCCACGCTGTCCATCTACCTACGCAAGCCCGACGCCGGCCCGGCCCCGGAGTCCCGCAGCCAGCCGGCCTCGTCCACCGCCAACCTATCGCCCGCACCCACACCCGACGCCGATGAGCGCGTCATCACCGTCGACATGACCAAGAAGCACTCGTCCCACATCCTCGAGTTCCTCCTGGCCGAGACCAAGGCCCGGGTCATCGCCCCCACAACAGAGGAGATCCGTGAGCTGCAGGAGCTCGAGGCCATGCGCAAGCAGGCCGACGTCGACCGAGATCGCGTGAAGCAGCTGCGGGAGGAGAAGAAGCGCGAGGAGGAGATGCTCAAGCGCGCCCGGGCTGCGGGTGGCGTTGCCGAGGAAGAGGGGGCATAAAAGGCAGACGAGGTGGGGTGAGGCTGTACAATATACCTGTATTACCCAGTGCCATAAATCTGGCAGTGTACCAGTTGGGAACATGAAATCAATACCAATTACGTCAATCCCTTGCGAACAGCACGCGGCTGTTACACATCCGTAAGAATGGCAGGCATGAGCTCTCCGCATATCAAGTCCGGTATTGAAACTCACAAGTGCCGCCGCTATCAGCTTCCATTCCCAAGATACTCTCATCAATGGGTATCAAGCTAACTCATGGTAATGTCTACGACGTCCCATCTCAGATGCATAAATATATATATCCACAACCCACAACCATCCGGCCAAAAACTCCAATCACATAATGCTGAGCCGTCATGTCGTCAAGAAATACAATTATTTTAGTCCAAACCCTTCGCTCTCGTGAACCGCCGTCCACAGCATCTTCTCCAGTTTCTCCTTGGATTCATATCGCGATAGAGACAAAAAGTTGAAGCATGTCCTCGCCATGGGAAACCTCGTCGTGTCGTCGCCGAGGCATGAGATCTTGATGGGCAACAATGAGGCGCCCATAGCCGGGATTCTATCGCTGCCAGTGATGAAACCGAGCAGCTTTCGCTGATCTTCAGGGGTAGCAGCTTGGAACGACTCCCAAAACCAGCTAATTATTGGCTCGGAGCCATCTGGGGTTTTACTACCCCAGTTATCATATTCGGCCACAGCTCTCAGAGAGGTAATATCGAGTTCTTCGTCCGAGCCTCGCACAAGTAGTTCGATTTCTTCAGGTCGGAACAGAGACAGCGCATTGCCTCCGCAAACCGTATAAAAGCCCCGTTTGAAGGGCTCGAATTGTCGCGTCACAGCAACGTCGAGGATGTACCTTATGTAAAGGTCCACATACTCCCGTCGGTTGCTGTTTGTTACTGGTATCCGTTCACCCCCGGGGCAGAGGGGGACTTGAACATTAGTCCCGTACCTGTCCGTTTCGATGATAAAGTCAAGACAAAAGGTTGCTTCAACATCTCCCTCAAAGTCCAGCAGTTGTCGCAATCCGCGTGCCAATCTTGGGCGGTATTCAGTCAGATCTTCAAGGGTGTAGCGCATCGCTGGCCTTGGGTGAGCCGAAGCGCCGGTTCCATGCGTAGGGGCAGACGCAATGAGCTTGCGAAAGGCGAACGGTGGAAGAGCCACGTCGAGAATGGTCGAGTTGTAGATGGCTAAGCCCATAACCACGCCAACTAAGAAGTATTGGTCCGAGGTCTCGAATGAGTTTGGACTGAAATAACAGTACTGCGAGTCCTCGTCATATATAAACATCCCTGGCCGATGTTAGTGACATTACTCGCATTTCGTTGACAATTCTATTCTTACCATGATCAGGATTGAAAACCTCCCTGACGAGTAGCAGGAACCATTCCTTTCGCAACCCACCCGCATCCACGCCTTCTTCACCCTTGAAGACGATGCGAAGTCCCTTCTTGATATCCTCACTGCCACTACCGATAACCTCACTAACAGCCCGGAGGCTGTCGTCAACTAGACAATCTCGTCGCACGTCGAGCACCAGAAACTGATTGACGCTCCTGCGGCTCATGATGCTGTCGAAGAAAGCATCACGTGCTTTGCTCTGCATTTGGCGGCGAGCATCATACTCCAGGATACGATTCTTGGCCCAGATACTCAGGAGGAACGGGTATTGGCAAAAGGAGAACTTGCCCCTCCTTGCCTCCCAGTTCTCAAAGTCCGCCACCAGATCAGCGTAGTCGATCATCGAGTTGTAGAAGTCGCTCGTTGGAAGCATCTGCCCCTGGGCGTGAACCCCGTCTCGGACAGCTCCGAGATTATCACTCACGTTCGATAATCCCTCATCTCCGCGTCGAACATGAGGCAGATTGTTGGCCGCAAATAACAGTGCCAGGAACCGAGACGACGCCTTGATCTGCCAGTCCTCGCTATACGTGACCTTTTTGACTGGTTCTTTGGGCTTTTTTGACGAGCTCGACGGGCCGATTTCATCATACAAATACGCTCCTGACCGACCCTCCTGCATCTGTGGAACGAGGCCAGCAGTAATGTCTACCTTGACAACTTCTGGCTTCTTCTCACTTTGACGCAATAGGCGATATGTGAGGAAATCCGACACCAGCTCCTTCGTCATAGCAAAACGTGACAACTGATACTTCGCAAACCAAGTGATAAGCTGGTTGTGGCATTCGATGGATGAGTTTGACGTCAGCCCGACAATGCGCTTTATAATTCCAGAGTGCTGGCCAGACAAAGGGCCAGAGTCGGGTGCAGCCGATTTCTTGGACTTGGAGGCTTCTTTCTCTGTACCGGAGGACTCAGTCTCGGGTTGGAGTACTCCGCGGAATTCCTGGTGATCTCGATGTAAGAGAGGATTTTCTAAGATGATAAGGAGGAAGCGCAAGTCCGCCGGGTCTTGCAAGGGACGCCCTGGTCGCTTGAGGAGCAATTCTGTCGCCTTAAGCAAGACCCTTCGACAATGGTCTTGCGCATGCAGCAGGTCACGCTCGATCATCTGTAGTTCTTGGTCGCCGGGGGTCTTGAACGCGTCTTCTCGAGAAAGCTCCTCGTAGACATTGAACCATCCTTCTGCGACGTTGGTAACAACAGAATACCAGCTAGCTAGATCACCCCAATGGATTTGGGGAGACCTCACGCTGACATGCAGCTTAGAACCACTATCACTACGAATCGGGGGTGACTTGAGAGGAGGAGCAGACTCCTCCTTCCCGGTCCACCAAGTTCCATTCTCAGCAAAATCGCCCAGAAGTAGTAATTTTGGGTCGAGGCGTGGGACTTCAACCCCAGTGTCCGTCTGGTGTTGATCTCGCTGTTCACACAACTCTCGATGCTCCAGCTCCTGAGGAGCTCGAGGTGGCTCTCGCTGCGGAACAGGTGGAACGGATGGATGACTTGGAAGCGGTTTCCTGCGAACCGGCTCGCTGCCTCCTCTAGAATAATGTCGGAGGTGATGAACCCTAAAGGACGAATTAACACATTCGAATGTGCCGAAAGAGGCAATTATATAATCTTCCAGGGGTTTGAATATCCTCCTCGGGCTTTCATCGGAGTTTCTTGAGGGTGACCTCTGGTGCCCTTTTTGCGCGTCACCAAAATACCCGTTTGGTCCTGCAGAATTATCAGGATATGATGTAGAGTATGGCCGTCGCGCAGCACGTTCCGGAGTTTTACGCGAGGGGTTGGGTCGCAGTGTTGGCTCCTCGTCGAACGGGTAGTGGGATATATGAATGACGGGCGATGCGCTCCGTGATGAAGGATCTTGACTTCCATCCAGCGGTATGGGCTTATAACCATTGGCTTGCATTCGACTGCTATATGAGAGGACGTTGTGCGGAGTGGCTTGGTTCTCAGGGGCATGTGCGGGCGTGTTGTCGAGCTTCTTGGTTAAGTGTGAATGGATGCATTGGTGGACGAGGCGCTTCGTGTGTTCGACGGAGATGTGTGGAACTGTTTCTGCATCAGCTATCGGGCTTTTTTCCGTTTCATGGCAGTAGCATACCTCGTGGCGGAGGAGTATGTGGAGGGCCATTGGAGGGAGTCGAAGTCGCATCACGACGCCATCTTGACCCTCCACTCCCTTGACTCTCGGCGGTCTGCGGCTCCAAGTCGTTCACCGTCATGCAAATGGTACACTTAAAGACCTTAAGATCCCTAGGCCACCGCACGAGCGACGCGCACGTCATGCAGTTGCCAGTGGTAAAGTCCTTGCTCCCGGCTGGGCCGCCGCGGGTGTGCGCCTTGGTGGCCGGTCGCGGCGGCGGAGGCAGAGCGGCGTCATCGTCAACGAAGCCCAGGTCGGCGGGAGGGCCGCCAACGGAGCTCTGCCTCTTCTTCTTCTTGCCGCTGAAGAGCGAGGGGAAGGGCTGGCTCATAGAGCGCGAGTGCGTCGGACGGCGAGGCGTGGACAGGCGCGACGAGGTGGAAGCTGCGGCGTGGAAGTCGGCGTCGGAATCGCTCGAGTCGACGTGGGCATTGGCGATGTCGAACCGGCTGCCGAGGGATGGGGAGAGAGTCGTCGATGTGCTCCAGGCCGAGTGGTGAATGCGACTGATGAGGTCGCCGGAGGGATTATTGTTGGGTTGAGACCCGCGGAGACTTAACCAGGGAGCCATTGCCGTGATGAAGGGCGACGTCACGGGACGCTCCTGGCTTTTTGGTGTCTTGACTTTTGGCTTTGGTGATGGTCGAGCTGACCTCGGGGGACGGTTGGCGATGGTGACGGTGGCAGCTGCATCAACAGCCCTCCACAGATCAAGACAATGAAGAGGGCAAAAATGGTCAAAAAATATATATAAAGAACAAGTCTGCCTCGTCAACGACCCAGCCGTTCGAATAAGCCTGAGCTGACGCCCGGGGAGGGGGGGTTCAGTAATGAAAGGAAACGGCAACGCCCAAAGACGAGCGCCCAAGGACAGCCACGGCGGCGGTGGTGAAACAAAGGCCGAGTAATTACTGGAAGCCGGTCACAAAAGAGTCTGCGTAACCGATGCAGTCTCACAATTCGCAATAAACTCACACTATGAACAAACGGGAGCGAGTACTTCGTACCTTACTTATTAGTACGCACGCGAGCTGGACACGTCAAATAACAATATCCCATGGGCCGGGATTGGGGCGGTCGCTTTTTGGACAAGTTATCTGGCTACCTACCGATTTGCCTTCCCCTGCACTACGCAGAACGACCCAGGCGCCTGACGTACGAATCGAGACTTGGCGATGCGGCGCCGGTGGACGGAACCGTCAACTGATTACACCGCCAACAAGGGCGTCCCAGTGGACAAGACAAGGTGGTGGGAGGAGGAAATGGTATCAAGTCAGGGCTCGGACGAACCAAAGACGGAAAAGCCGTGGCACGACAAACGGACATTTGAAGAGGCCCCGCGATAAAGAGTACGCCGTCGACTGTAGAGTGACTGGAGAGTGACTGGAGACGCTTTGCTAAAATGGACGTCTCTGTGACGTCGCATCTCGTATTCAGTTCAGGGCGGCCGCTGTACCAAGTCGATCGCTAACGCGGACAGGGGCTATTAGCTGGCTCTGACAGATACATGGAGAGCGAATCATTTGCCAAGAGCGACTGCATATGTGAGTATCGTGTACAAAGTAATGCGGGCACAATGGGAGCGTCGTCGAGAGGTAGGTATGGGATCACAACATTTGTCGAGTCGGTACGAAGCGAAACATCAGCCGCTCCCTGGCGGTAGAATGCAGGTAGTTATCCCGAGAGTACGGAGTACAGTGATAATGACTTGATTACTCCGTACCTAGGCCTATCCAGACTCGAACAGCGAACAGCGGGTCCTTACCCTTGGTACCGGGTCATCAATGCCAGGAAAATTGGCAATCCCAATATCATGCCCAATGCAATGTCGACAATGGGCAAACGGGATGAATTCATATCCCACTCGGTTTCGTTTCTCAGAGCTGAGAATCCTGACACTCCTACTAAAGTAAGTAAATTTATCTGGTACCTGATGCTAATCCCAATTCAACTTCCCGCCCATCCCGAGTCCCGAACAACACAGCTGAAACGGGGTTTCGGTGGTCGATCAAACAGAGATTTATTTGTTGCCAGTCGCATTCGCATCCAACCACAGCGCTTCTGTCTCACGCTCTCAGGGCCCCGCGAACCCGCAAATTGCCGGGTTTCCGGGCGGGTGGTGTCAGGGGGGGTTCAGTTAGGCTGTTGTACCCGCCAATGCCCTAAAAGCACCCCAGCATGGTGCCTCGTTGCCGCTGGCCGAATACTGGGTTGACTGGCTGTCACCCAAATTTAGCCCCCCGTAGGACGGCGCCAATGGAACGGTTTGATCCTTAGCTTCCGGGTCTTAGTTGTGAGCTTCTTGCTGGCGGTGCTACCCTATATTAGATTGGCGTCTGAGCCAGCAAGATTGGATGGATAACAGCTCGTGTTAGATAGACGATGTCTAGTCATCCTCGTATTCGATACTGGCCTGTTATCACTTGTTTAGTTTATTTTGACTTCGTAGTGCTTGTCACGGGATGAACACGGGTTTAGTAAAGGCAGCTAAAGTGACGCCAGTTAAAATTCAAGTGTTGATCCCCATTGTCTTGGGAGATACAGTGGGTGTCAGGAAGTTTTGATCCAAAATACCGTACTGCACTAGCCACTCAGGGATAAAGCTAAGCACATGAAGGTCTTATTTCACGCTGCTCTAAACTATCAGGTTAGAAGCACCCTTCTTACAGCGCACATCAACCGCCATCCGCCTACAAAGACGCAAACATCAACTAAATACTAAATTGAAGAGGCCACTGTAATCGCTATAAAGAACCTGAGAATCAGGCATGATGCAGAAATATTTCAAAATTCAGCGGTCGCTGCTGTTAGCTTAAAGCAGCATGAGCCTTTTGACTTGATGAGATTAGCCCATTCTCGGCAGTGACCGCTGCAGTACATGATTTGGGATCAAAACTTCTTGACACCCACTGTACTATCAGTCCACCTAGTGGTATATAAGTTGGATCCGTACAACGCCCCTGTTAGAAATTTCAGAAGAAAGAGCAAAGAAAAAAGCCACCCACGAAAACCGTCCTAGTTCGTATCGATCGTCATGTCACGTCATTCGTGCTTAGGCGCGGAACAACCCCGCAAACTCGGCTTTCAAATCCAAGATGGCATCAAAGTCGTTGCACCACGAGCTTGCGCCCTCACCGACTCCAACCAGCCTGACCTTGTCGGATGGCGCCACCCCAGTGCGCGTCGTCCCATGCAGATTCAAGTCGAACTGGCCCCGGACGATTTTCAACTGGCCGCTCAGCTCCGCCATGCATTCGCCCTTGTCGTTGCGCAGCTCGAAGGCGCAGACGCCGTGGTCGAGCTCCACGGGGCTGGGGTTGCGCACCCGTACCGTTATCGTGATGCCGTCGTCGCCTTCATTTGATCGCGAGAGCATCCGCAGAGTCGCTCGCGGGCCTCTCATTGCCTGGACCGGGACGTCGAGGGTGTAATTGCAGTGCGCCGTCACTCCCAATGCGCGGACGGTGCATGTGCCGTTGTCGAGTTGGAAGCTGGTGTCGTTGTCGACCATGATGCTGCGCACGAAGGCTCGGAACGTGGTTGCGTCTGTGATGGTGATGTTCTGCTCCTGCACCACTACTCTGGTCCCCAAGAAACGCGTTCGAACTTCGAGCAGTGCCAGCTTTCCAAAGGCGAAGTCGTTGAAAGTGAGGTCGAGAACCATCGGACTGATGGTGCTGCTGATGGGGCCGGTGCCCGTTATTCGGCTCTCGATGGCCATGGTAAAGGTGCTATCAACAGAGTTAGCCCGACGTGTTGGCCAAAACACCGATTCGTCGCTGCTCACTCTTCCGAAACATAGGTAAGCTTGATTCGCGAAACCTCGAGCTTGGGCGGGTTGACTAGGCATTGGAGGACTGAAGACATGATGCTTGGCGAGGAGCGGCCTTGCGCCTTGCCACTGGCCTCGGGCTGAAGAATAGGTCGGGCGTAGTCCTTGAAAAGAGTTGAATCGGCGACGTTCATGGTGACAATGCTACAGCCCTGCGCGAGGGCCTTTTCTGGTGGGTTCTTGTGTGCGAAATCGACCGAGGTAAGATGCCTAGATATATGCTGTGCGACAGAGAAAAGAAGAGTAAGGAAGCGGTGGGTGCGAGATTGTCCAGCTTGTTCGCATGTGCGTGAAGAAGTGAAGTCAGAGTTGTGAAGCAGTGCAGGACGAGAAGAGTGGTGGGTGCGAGAGCGAGTGGGAGAAAGTCAACACAAACATTCAATTCAAAATCGTCTGGGGAGCATCATCCGAGGAGCATCGTCTGAGGAATATCCGGGCTCGGTGCGTGCGGATGTCTGACTTGATATACCTACCTACATAGCCCAAGTCTATCTGTTGCTTCGATGAGCCCCCCCCAGCCCTGCAGGCAATCATCTTCCCCACACCCGCACTGTCACCAACACAGACCAGATCCATCGACTAATAGAATCAGACAAAGCGGAAAGACCTTTTTTTTTTCTTTTTTTTTTTTTGTGAATGCGGAACAAGCCTCATAAGCCCATCCCCGCGGACAGTCGCGGGACCAACAGCGGCGACGCCAGCAGATATTCCATGGCTGTACCTACACTGTGCATATCATACGCGCAGCTCGCAGCAACCGCGCCGACTTTCGGGATCCCATTCATGCACCTCGCACAGTAGCCCAAAGCAAGGGAGGAAATCGGATGAATCGATCATCGACTCGGGGCAAGCGCAGAGGCCACGAAGTGCACCCGGCGCTGGAACACGTTTCTGAGTTGACAGTCCCAGATGCAAGGTTGCCAGGTGGCTGACTGTATCCTGGCAGCTGGCCTCCAGGTTGGGAGCAAACAGCAAACGAAGTCGTTTTCGATACCGCCGAATGAAGGAACTTTTGGTCTCATGTCAGCGCCATGAGGCGGCTTAGACGTTGGACGCAGAGATGTGGGCAGCGAATAGAGAGACGGGGACATGGAACACAGACAGGGCGCACAATAGAGACGGGTATCGAGGACAAAGAGATGAGACGAAGGCGCAACTTCATTTAATTTGCTAGTTCCACAACCCCAGCCCATCGGGAGCGCCCTGCTTTCTGGTGTTTGTCTCATCCGTCCTCTTTGTCTCATTCTCTCGCATCTGATTCGTCGCCTGGTCTCTTGGGAGGCTTTGACATCATCCGGACGCCATGGTCCTAATTGGATGTCTAGCATGACGCTGACGGCATTCATGTTAGGCACATCGGGCAAGGCAAGGAAGTAGAGTCTGCTTTAAATGCTTACCTTCCTACCACGTTAATATGGCGCTTTAGCAATAAAGGCTCACACGAGAACCAAGGGGGTAAAGGAGAAAGGGCCCGGCAGCGTCAGCAGGTCAGCGGCCATGGTAGTGAAGGTAATTTTGGTGAGGTGAAGGGAAGATGCACAATGCGATGCGAGAAAGACCCGGCTGTCAATGTATCAAGATAGACTTGTCAATATAGAAATGTGTTTGGTAAATTTGAAATTACAACCCCCTGGTTAACACCCCCCGGTTGTTTTTGTAAATAGAAACCTTCTTTTCCACCGGTTCGAATCATTTCACCTCAAGACATAGCTTTAGGTAGGAAATATCACATAAGCCCTTTGCCTATAAGAGGCTGGGCGTTGTAGCCGACGACGAATATGTTGTCAGAAAGCCCATTGTGTATGTAAGAACCCCAAAATCTCATTTGAGGGTTGTCGCAACGGCATATCGAACGATACGACAGGCCCTGATGTATGACCCTCTACTTTTGGTGCGCTCGTCTATCGTCACAAGGGATATGCTTCGCAAATCCCTGATAGCCTCCGACTAAGTGGTCATGTTCATGATTAGGCTTGCTGCCGAACGTGCGCGGCCCCGGCTACAATCAGGCCATGATTACCACCCATGAAATCGAGTCCCAGGGTACCGGGGAAAGGTGAGCTGGATCGCCGTCTTCGTGACGGGGACACTAGACTAGAACCAATGCCCAGCGCAACTGGCATCGTCGGAACATCGAAGCCCTTCTATCGCTCCAGACTTGCACAGCCAAGCGTGGAGAGAGACAACGATAGATGCAACGCAGATGAATGAACCCCGACCAAATCCATCAAGATGCCGAAGAGGTTTAAAGGCGGAGCTTCACTCGCTAAGATCGGGAGATTGCCAAGTACCCCGACCTCTGATATATGTTTCAAGCTGGAACTGAAGAGAGGATCGATGATTTCCATCTTGCTCTCACTGGCACCAAGAAATGGGTTCGGCACATGGGGCCATTTGCCACAGTAGTATAGTGATGGTAAAGCATTCGACCTAGCCAGGATCCCGAAGTGTTGATTGACGCCTGTCCATACTCCTCGGTGTCCAACGTCGTTGACTTTGATGGCCATGCGATCGCGACCACTATCACCAAGGCATTCAATCCACGGCTCCTCAAAAGTCAGATCAGTTTCACATAGTTGTGCCATCATAGAGTTGGCAGGATACATAGATTGAAACCGACGACTATGAGATGCTGGCAACTGATGCTGTGGCAGTTCAAGTGAGGTAGAGATATGGCGCCTCATCCGAGCAGGCATAGGGTATTTTGATGCAAGGCGACGAAGAGGTGTGCTTGCCAATGGATACTGGCTAGAGAGTAGAAAGTCATGGCGCTCTCATATTGCTATACGATGGCGAGCGATCAAGGCCTGCCGATTTTCGCGGTTGGGCTGATTGGCATCGGTGTTAGGAAATTGAGCATTGTTCATTCGTATGTAGTTCGTCGCCGCCACGGTTATGTCAAGAGATCGTCGAGAAGATAATCGCTTGTTGTCAGCAACAACAAGTTGGCCCTGGAAAATAGGCTTGATCTCCAGCCGTGGAAACCATGGATGTATGAAATCTCCTTTGTCGGAGCGTGGCTCTTTAGATGGACTCTGAGCTGCAATTGCTGATGGTCTTCCGCCTAAGGACGGGGGAGGGGGAAGGGGAGGGAAAGGGAGGCTGGGTAGAAGGCTTGGCATCTCCTCAAACTCAGCTTGCCCTCGTACAAGTGAAGGATTCTTCGGGTCGAGGTCGGGGATGTATGCTGGGCTGACAAGTGGGATATGCCTGCGGATCCTCGAGTCCAAGGCCGGCTCTTCGCCCCCGCATGGCGTGCGCGTCTTGAAGCATTGGCCGTTCTCGTCATGTCTATAGCCCAAGCCGAAGCTGAAGCCAGCGGTATTCAGACGCTTATTGCTGCGATAGGGGAGGTTTTTCGATCCTTGAAGCTTGTGAAGCATGTCTGTATCAGAGACTCCCTGGCCGTTGTTGTTTCGCCAATGGGCCTCCCACTTGCTGGATATGTCCATACTAAAGTTGACCTGAAAAGGATCTCAAACTTCTTCGTGTGGGCGAACTCCCGAACCTTCCTGTCCTTGTCCGATTCGATCAGGACGGCAACTTAAGCAGATTGTGGTGATAGTGATGGAGAGGGGGATGAGAAGGATGGTAGCTTGCGGCGTTGTTCGGAAAGCAACAACTAGGAGTGCCCAGAGGGGAATGCAACCGAGGATCGACAGGCGGTTTCTATGGTGTTGGATGTTCAGTTAATAGCAGATACATGGCAGGAAAACGATGCCTACACACTTTAAAAGAACCTTTTGGTGGACCACAAGAAGAGCGAGGCCTGTTATGGCCCACGTGCCCAGCAATCTATGTTCGTCTGTTAGATACGCAGATGCATAGGGACGAGCGGTGATCCTACAATCCGGTGGCCGCTGGTGCTGATGGCGCAGTCTCTTGCAGGCTCCCGACCAGTGGGAACAAGAGAGAAGAAGAACCGTTGACTAGGAGAAGCCAATCTTTGATCATGGCAGGATTGGGGCGGTGATGCTCGCAATAATTGCGGAGACCACGCCTCAAGAATTGTACTGAAGCTGAAGTCAAAGAAACAAGAGGCTGTGTCTTAGAATTTGGTCGAATAGAACGAGGTTCGCGTTGTAACCGGGGGCATGAGGGAGCTGATGGATATGGCAGAGGGTCTGTCGGTGGCCGTGGATGTGGTGCAGGCTTTTTCTAGGAGGTTGCGGTCTGTGGATGTGGCAGAGATACTCGAATATGGCTCGCTACCTCTGAGTAGGTAAGTATAGTGAGCAGTGAGCGAGCAATGGGAGGATTACAAGCTGGGAAGACTTGGGCCTGGACAAATGAGGCGGCTTCGGTAACATACCTGAGGCAGGGTCGCCTCTTGCTACTTTCTTAGCGGGTTTGGGACCAGTCGACCAGTGGATGGGTCTCGAGACTGATATCTGGGAGGGAGCCAAGCCAGGTATCCGCTGAATTGAGTCAAGAAGAGGCCAATGAGGCCGAAATGGTGAGTTGTGTCACCATGAATCGAAGCAATGAAGCACATCGCGGCCCAACGTGGCGGAGGCTTAGTTGCACCCTGCCTCGTGCCGACTTCGGGTTGGCTGATATTCTTCCCCTCTTTGCCTCTTAATGGCCTCGCGCACTGCGCATTCATGGTTCGCATTCTTCAGCCGGTGCGCCGGATCCTGTTCTAGAGTCATAGACTGCATGGTGAAAAACCGTCAACATTCTGGTTCCTTCACACCAACTATCGGAAACAGTAACAAGAAGTTTGAGAAGAAACATCAACCAGCCCATAACACGAGAAAGCGACGAAAATTGAGAGCTCTAGAGAGCACACGACCCTTCTTGCCTGGATAACGGCGACAACAGTTTCGAGCGATATCGCTTACATGGTCAAACCGGTGGAAACTGACCATGATGAGCCTACTTCATCGACGAAGAGGAAGCAAAAAGCGTCTGCCCCAGCGCAACTCTGTATGGGAGAGACCGGTTTTACTCGAGTCCCCCGGTTACGGCCTCTCGCAGCCATCAGTTTCACCTTCTTATTAAATACCCTCCCAAGCCATATTGGCGCTGGCTCTGGGTGCTGGAAAGCTATTTCGGTACGCGCGCGAATTGAGTCTTTCTCTATCCCCATTACTATTCTTTGAGCCATTTGGCTAAAGGTTAGCCCTTACACAGACATGCAACCACGGAACCCTTTATTCATCGATCCTAACCCCTCCCACGCTGGCCCGGTCCTACAACTGCGAAGCTCTGCTACTGGTCGTGGCTGCGTCGACCTTTCTACATTGGATGTGTGTATTTGGGTTGTTCCAACAACCTCGATGGGCTGAGCGATACCGAGAGGTGGCTTTATACACGACCACAAGTTGCTTGATCGCAGCCGCCTTCATCGTCGGCGATCTGGTCACTGTCATCATCCAGATACTACCAGCTATCTCTGACGTGTGTGTGGTCTTTTGTGTCTTCGCTGAGCTTCTTTCGGTGGAGGATCAATCATCAAGATGAAGGCGCTGCGTCAGGAGATAGTCACGAGGACTTGTCAGCGTCCAACAGGATTCTTTCCTGCTGTGCCATCTGGTAAGATTACAATCATCTCTCTTCGACTAGGCACTGTTGCATCGTCTGGGGGAAACTGGCCCTCTATGGCTTTCGTTGAGGCCTGGCGGCTTGGAACTACATCGCAGTATGATGGGTCCTATGCCTGCCGCGAGATGCCTCACTGTATCAAATCTCAATACCTAGGCAAGAGTCATCGCAAAAGCCGACACTCATTGCAGTAGACGAGATCTGACAACAAAGACTGTTGGCTACCGCTCAGGACAAATGATGCGGCGCAAGACATCCCTCTGCCCCTTCTTTAGCTTCATTGGGCTGGTGCCGACAGGTATTGCGCAGTGAGTCTCAAAACCGCTACGATAGAAATTGATGAATTGATGACTACATCTCACATTTGACCAACTGTTCTAACGCATGCGAATGGATGTCGAGGAATATTACTTGGAGAGTAAGCCCATAGGATCCATAATAATGTCGCCGTCACCTTAGCACAACTACTTATATGAGTTGGGACACTGTCCATAAGTCGGTTCGTGAGTAAGAGAATTACTAGCGCGATGATGGTACAAACTACTGAGACTCAATGAGCTACCAGCGCACTTTCAAGGCCATTCCTAACACCCAATGAGTGCAAGACGCCCTGAATTTGCTCCCTTATCACTAGCGGTAGGTCTCGTGGTCATGTGTGAGGCATCAAGAGCTTGGTGTGACCATACCTCATGATTGGTAAGAGCATATCTTGAATAACTGGAGTCAGAGCAAACGGATGCGTCAAAGTTTAGGCGATGCAATCTAAAATTCCTATTGGCGTCAATCTAGAAATACTCTGTAGTCTACCTCATACTCATCGTGCAAGTACATGAACCGTCGCCGCCCAAGAAACGATTATCGTGCGGTAATAGTAGTGCCAGGCTGCCTTTTGCCAAGACATCCATCAGTGTGTGGTGTGGTGCCCGAACATCTTTTGAGGAGGATGGACGGGTGGCAATTTTGCTGAAGACTTCAGCTCTTATTCAGTCTTATCAGTCACCTTTTCCTCGGCCATTTCCTCAGGCTTCTCCTCAACCTTCTCTTCGACATTGGTCTTAGGGACAGTGGGCTCCTCGGTCTTCTCCTCTACCTTGTCTTCAATCTTTTCCTCTACCTTCGCCTCAGCAGCGGGGGCCTCTTCAGCCGTCTCTGCAACCTTCTCCTCAGCGGCAGGTGCTTCCTCAACCTTCTCCGTGGGAGTAGAGACACCGTTGGTAGACTCTTCACGGACAGAGACGCCGTTGGTCTCAGCCTCGGGGACAGAAACACTATTAGTCTCGGCCTCGGGAGCAAGAGATTCATCGTCAAAGACAATGGCGGCCTTGATGGCAGACTTATCCTTGATGCTCTGCAAGGCTTCACCAAAGTCCTCGAGCTTGAAAGTCTTGTTCACAATGCCGGCGGTCTTCACTTTACCAGAGTCAAGGTAATCAATGGTGGCAGCTGCGCATTTCAGTTAGCAATTGCATCTTGCGAGGGTTTGTTTGCAACTTACGGAACATGTAGGTCTCGGAGAATGAGCCCAAAATGGTTATCTCGTCACCAAAGATCTTGGATGGAGGCCAGGACACTCGGTCGGCGTTGGAGTAGACGCTGCGGTAATATCGTCAGCGCCAATAAAATTAATTGCAAATACAAATTCAAGACATACCCGTAGACAACTAGAGTACCTCCTCGCCGGACGTAATTGATGGAGTCCTCAAGAATGCTGACGGAGCCAGTAGCCTCAACAACTAGGAGATTGTTAGTACCAGGCTCAATAATAATATCTTCATTCATGACCCACCAATGTCGAAGCCATAAGGGTTCCCCGCCCTCAGTTGAGCAAACTGCTTGGCGGGGTCAGATCGAGAGAGCTCAATGTACTCATCAGCGGCCTCGAGGCTCCTAGCCAGATCCATCTTCAGACCGCCAGGGGCGGCAATGGTGACCTTGCATCCACCGTTTTGTCGCAGGAGCTGGGCAAGCATCTGGTATCTTGTTAACAAAGGGTGTTAGGGGACCAAGAGTCAACACAAAGACGTACCAGACCAGTGGGGCCAGCTCCAAACATGAGGACGTGTGAGCCCAGCTTGGGTCGAATCTTCTCAAGTCCGTGGCACGCGCAGGAGGCGGGCTCAAGGAGAGTGGCATCTACCCACGAGAGGTTGTGGATCTTGAAGACCTTGGCCGCGGGATAGGCACAGTACTCGGCGAAACCACCGTTCATGGTGACACCGTGAGCATTGAACTAGAAAAGTTGAGCTTCATTACTAGGAGCTTCTTCACCACCCTTGAGTGATAACAGAATGCAGGGGTGTCACTGACGTTCTCGCAGAGCAGAGGTTGTCCGCGTCTGCAGTAGAAGCACTCATTGCAGAGCTCACTGTTGTCGGCAGCGACACGGTCACCAATGGCGAAGCCCTTGACGTCCTATTCGCTTGAGTTAGAAACGGAAGCGAGGACACATGACTCCAAGTACTAACCTTGCCGACGGCAGCGACCACGCCGACAGTTTCATGTCCAGGGATCAAAGGGAACTTTGCGATGAATTCACCCTCGTGGATGTGCTAGTAGCACTGTTAGCCTCTGGCCACCAAATTATAATTGATGTTATGAGTAATCACCAGATCTACCATCACGGGTTAGCTGCTTAATGGCTCGCCCTGGCTGGGACTCAAGGTCAACTTACCAGTTCCACACACACCACAAGCCTTGACTTGTACGAGAACATCGTTGTCTCGCATCACCGGCAACGGGACCGTCACGATGGAGAAGTCCTCTGGCTTCTCATATCTGCCCATGGGGGTGACGTTAGCAACACGAGCTGGCAAATGGCTAACAAGTGGTCTCATGATATTGAAGTAGAGCAGTCATGGGAATACAAGCGTGGGGCGACCCTGATAGACGGGCAACTTCACGTCGATATACCTAGGGTGCCCAGTGCATACCAGAAGGGCAGACGTACCTGAGAGCCTTCATTTCCGTGGGAAGAGACACCATCTTGGCGATATCTTTGTGCTTGGGAGAGGATGGACAGATAGGTGATGAAGAGCGAATAAGTGAGTGATGAATACGAGAGGGCGATGCTGTGGTAGATCTGACAATGGATGTTAGATGGTCAAGGTATGGAAGCGGTATCAAAGAGCTATAGGAAGCTGGGAGTCCAAGCTTAGTGTGCCTCAAAGGTTGGAAAAGCTTGGTGGAGGAAGCTGGAGGAAGCCAGAGATGAACGAGAAGAAGCGAGAACAAGAGGGTTTTGTCGAGGAGAGAGACGGAGAGAGACGGAAGATGGCTGAACGGGAGCGGGTATTTCAACACATGGGAGAGCGAACTGTCCCGAGGGGAAAGGGAAGCAAGATGGACCAGGACCGAGACCTAGACCCAGGGGCAAGCCGCTCTGGCCAGGCCTGCGACATCGACCTGGCCACCGAGCCACCGAAGGCGAACAAGACACCATGCCGGGATTCCCAACAGGTGAAGAAGCCCTCGATCTGCGGGCTCCAGACTGTCCTCAAAGGTCTCCCCGGGCTAGGGGGTTCGTGCTGCTCCCCAACCAGTGTCACCACCCATGGACGCTCCCCGGGACACCTTCTGATGGCTTCACCAGTAGCAGGGCGGATATCAGAAGGCTGCCCAACCTTGGCATCCGTAGCGGGTGCTGCAAGTGGTGCTGGAAGCGGACATGTCACCTCATGAGAAGCTCAGGCCTTCTTCCCCAGGCCACCCAAGCCAACCAGACCACCCAGACCACCATGATCCAATCCCCTGATGGGGTCGCCCCTCGGCCCTTTCGACCGTCGTCGTGGGCGCGCAAAAGGGGGAAGCGGCTTTGCCGAGCATCAAGATTGCGGATATTCGGACGGGCCCCTTGGAATCAACTCAACAAACATCATTCGGCTTCGGTTCTGGCGCTGTGTTCGACGTTCGAGAGCCGGGCGTCGATTTGTTCAGGGTTGCTGCGGCTGCTGCATGGAGCGACGAACCTCCCACCAACTCCCACCTTTTTCTTCTCTCCCCCGCACCGATGACGATGTTACTGTACATAGTAACTACATCGAGGTATGTGGCGGATACGTAGCTAGGTATGACTGCAGCTCATCATCCATCCCATGAGGAAACCCTTGGCTGGCTTCAGACTCACCGAGGTGGGAAGTGGAAAAGGGAACGGACAACAACCGTCAACAAACCCACCAACAAAGCCAGGAAACCCAGGCCACCAGGCAGCCATACACACCACAAAAACACCGCATCATGAGTTACTTCATCTACACCACAAAATACAACAAATAATCCACCATATACTAGGTAGGTACTACTACATACTACACAGTAGTACACGGCCATCCACCCCCAGCCACTCCCAAAATGGCTGCACCAACAACCGTCCAACCCACCAGAGCGGCCGTCGACCGTTGCCCGTTTATTCCCAAATAACGGGGCCATTCGACCTGGGTTTGACGCTCCCCGGGCCGCTGTGAGTGGTCCGGGACGCCGTACCGTCACCCGGGAGCCGGGACGTCCCAGCTCGCCAGCGATATCATTCACAAGAATTAATAAACCCAGACGAGGTGAGCGTCTTGGGCCACCGCTATGGGACGTTTCAAACGTGGCTTTTTGCTCTCTCCTTTTACCGAATTTACGTGGGTTAACGACGTAACCTCTCAGCCGTCCGTGTCTATTTGCCCGAGTAGAGCTATTGGTCCGTTGCAGGGGTCGTGCTCCTCTCACCGAAGAACGTGCCGGCGGCCCATGTTGTAACCTAACCAAAACTGTATTGAGGTGAGCTGGTCGCCTGTTGCGGCGTTTGCAGCTGCATCTGTATCTACATGTGTATCATCACCGAGCAGCACAGCGACGCTGCAATCTCTTTCACCTTCGAATACAGCTCAACGAGATGCAAGGCCAGTCAACAATTCACTGTTCACCGTCGACACACCTTGATATTCTATGTACTGACCTTGGGCGGCTCGTTAGCTCCCGAACTCTCCAGCTCCCCAGATCCTTGGTCGCAGGACGTGCCGACTACATGGTGGTGAAACCGTGGCTCCTCGAATCCCCAAAATCAGGTGTAGAATACGGTCCCGGAACGGATCCGCGTCTTATCGCATACTGTGATGGCTCCGTGAAAAGAACGTGTTTGAACAGAGCATCTGACGTAAGAGTCAACCCACTCGCTTGATATCCATACTGTATTAGGAGATGCCTCAATTTACGTTGAATTACCCCGAGCCTTACCATCGCCTTGAGCCTATCAATCAAGATCCTTAGATGCACTTCACCCCCTTCACTTTGTTTTTATCACCCCACGTCACTTCCAGAATATTCTCTCACACGAACCTTGTCGCTGCGCAGCTTCGACAAGCATACATCTAGTACATGCGCTGGGTATACAAGTACTGGGCTATACAAGGCTTACGGACGGACAGGTTCCGAGATGAGTGGCATCACGCATGGGCTCTCCCGACGGCAAAGCGGGTTCCCCTGATGGGCACATGTAATAGTTGGTACGTCGTTCACATAAGACTTGACTTCTCACGCGCTGTCGAGCAATTAATTCTCGTTGACGGCAAAATTGACCTTGATGCAAATCATTTCCGAGGATCTAACCCTCAAACTCCCACGGTGTCTCCCACGCAACCTCTCTTACGAGCGGACCCATGGTGAAATTTGCCCTCCGTTTTTAGAGTACATGCCGATCCCGTTTCGCCATGCATCTGAATTGTGCGACCACCTAAAGGAAATGGATTCGTTTAAGAAGGGGGGGCAGCGCCACGGCCACGGCCGTATCCACCACGGCTATTGAACGTGTTAGCATTCCGCACTTACACATCATGGTGTATTCCACCAAAATGGGTTCAAGGGAAACTCACAACTGAGGAGCAAACTCGCCGGGAGCACCACCCTCCTTGCCCTCGCCACCCTCGCGTCTTCGGTAACCGCCCTCGCGGTCGCCACGGTCACCACCACGGCCACGACCGCCAAAGGGTCGTCGCTCGCGCTCGCCCTCTCCGAGCATGCCACGGGGAGGAGCGTGCGATCGTTGTTGCTTGATGTGGGTGGCAGGAACGATCTCAGCGGGAAGGTGCAGCCATTCGCGGAGGTAGTCGAGACCTTCGGGGGTCAGGGTGTAGTAGTAGTATTGCCACGAGAACTGGGTCTTGACATAGCCGCGGGAGGTGAGCGACTGGCAAGCCTTGATAACGAACAAGTTCTTGGTGTCGATATCGGTGTGCTTGGGAAGGTTGAAATCCTTCTGAGCGACGAGGACACCCTCTCGGAAGAGGTACTGGCGGGATTGTCAGTCTCAGGCAATTCGTCACGCTCGTCGTTCGGGCATTACCTCGTGGATCTTCTTGCGGTCGGCCTTGGGGATCAACATCGTGGCGGTTGTGCAGCTCGAGGGTCGATGTTGGAAGGTGGCAGTTTTCGGAGGGACGAAGTCAGATCTCGAAATGGATAACTTTTGTGGGCGGAAACCCTACATTGAAATTCGGCCGTAGCGAAGTGGGGTGGCTGATGCGGGCTGTGGCGGTGCTGTCACGTGCTGATAAGTGACATCAGGGTAATCTAGCTTTTCGTGGCTGGTACCATGGTTGGCATCCGATGAGGACCCGGTGGGTCACCCGTGCATATAAGCAGGAGCCTCCCAGCAGAAATCGACCTAGAGGACCAGCGTCGCGCTCCCGTTCAAGCATTTCAAACAAGGGCATTTTGTTCCTCCCACACCCACGCACACTTATTCATAATCCAGAATCCTGTGGAATCATGTCTCCTCGCAACTTGAACGTGCTGGTCACCAGCTTCTCAGGTCTCGGCCTGCCACCTACCTTGGTTCTCCCACTTCCTTCTTCAACCACCATCACACAGCTACGAAGCCAAATCGACGAACGATTACCAACTACCCAGTCAAGACTCATCCTCACAACGATTTCGAACAAACAACTCCCTGCGGAATCAGAAGTACCCATTTCAGACTATCTATCGACCATTAAAGATGACTTCCTATCACTGCGACTCGCCGTGCCGCTCTGCGGTGGCAAAGGTGGTTTTGGATCTCAACTTCGAGCCGCCGGTGGCCGTATGTCGTCAAGGAAGAAGAAGAACCAGGAGGATCATGGTTCCAGCCGAAATCTCGACGGCCGACGCTTGCGCACCGTAAACGAAGCCAAGGCACTGGCTGAGTACCTCGCCATCAAGCCCGAAATGGAAAAGAAGGAGAAGGAGAAGCGGCGTGAAAGATGGGAACAGATCGTTACACTTTCCGAGCAAAAGGAGGCCGAGATCAAGTCGGGCGCCAAGGGACGCATTGACGGAAAGTGGGTCGAGGACAAGGAAGAGAGCAGTGAGCGCACACGGGATGCGGTTCTGGCTGCCATGAAGGCTGGAAAATACCAAGACAACCTGCTAAGCACCTCTCACGACTCCAACTCTACACAACCCAGCAACAACCAATCCGGTTCGGATGAGGAAAAGGGCACTTCATCACAAGAGTCAACACCTCCGCCGGATGAGAAGAAAGCTGAAAAGGGAAAGGCGCGAACCTTTTTCGGATTTGATGAAGATGATGAGTTCATGAGTTCAGATGACGATGACAATGAGAACTAGTGGTGGATTGCAGCTTTCTGACAGTGTCGGGATTTTCAGTACGGCGACGGGTCAAACCGGCAACAGCTTGAGGCGGCCAATGGGGACCAGGATTTTTAGGATTACGGCGCAAGGGACCCTGGGTGTTTTGAACAGCTTGGAATTGCCAGCGCTTCCGTATAATAGTTCAAATGATACCAACCATGTCTTTTTACAGAGCACACATGACCCGAGGCATCCACTTTAGTAGGCATCCAGTGTTCCAGTCAGGTAGCTTTGAGGCACAGTAACACAGACGATAATGTAGCCAATCTCTTTGGAGGGGTTGTCTACAGTTGGTCAAGAAAGTGGTACAATTGCAGCGCGTCTGCTGTGTCTCATCTATCAACTCCGCTCGTCCTCCAAACGCTACATATCCATCTCAAGTGCCATCTTAAGCGTCCAGCTTGACGGGGAAGCTACCAGCCTCTGCGAATGGCGTTAGTCATCGTCCCAACTGGGAAAGTTAGAGGGGTACATACCGCGCTGCTCGTCCCATCGGACGTACCAGCCGGAAGGGCAAAGAGATCGGTAGGCGTGCCAGAACTATGACTCAATTAGGGACCACAACATCAATTGGCGATAGTGGTAGTCGTCACGTACCTGTTTGCAAGGAGCAAAGTCCTCACCCTTGGCGTTGATGCACTTGTGGTAATCGACGTAGTTTTGCCAGCAGTGCTTGGTCTGGTTCTGGTTCGGGAATCGAGCGTCAGTGCCTAAGAGATGTTAGAATAGCCAATTCCGGGTGGCGAGAGTGCAATTGAGCGTTGCTCGAGCGGCGGATCGTCGTCGGTAGTCGGTGTTGTGGGTTGTGCTTACCAGCTGCGCGGAATTGTTAGCCTCGGGTTCAGATCAGGTCATTTTTTTGACAGCGGGATTATCAGTCATACCAGTGACAAACTTGAAGGGCTTGGTGACAAGCTCCTGACCGTCGTCCGACATTTTGAATTGATTGAGGAACTGGACTCGAAGAGGGGAGATTTCGCTGGGGAATGGCGGCGCGAGATGGAGCTCGGTGCGTTGGATGGGAGGTTGATGCGTCGACGTTGACGGCTCGAATCAGGTGGTTCGATTCCGGAGGCCGAATCGATGCCTGAGGCCGACACGGGCCAATGGGGTCAGGCATCCACCGCAATTGGTGGGTCTGAGTGCAATTGCACATCAGATGTTCCATCGGCCAACTCCAAACACTCCCTCCAAGGCCGACAATTTCCAATTGAATCATCACTTCTGGACCTCACACAGACCCTCCCCACTCATCAAGATGCGTTCCTCCGCCGCTCTCCGTATGTTCAGGCAGACGCCTCGCATGCTGCGACCCGTTCCCGTGAGTACAATTCCGTCGTCATCTGGCTTTGAAGCCTCGGACCAAGCACAGCGCTGACAGTGTATCTTGCAGAAGGAGGACCAGGCCGGTACGTAGCCCAGAGCCCCCATCAACGCTCATCGGACGATTCGAACCACGACGACGAACAAGACCACTCAATGGGAAGCGAGCTAACCCACCTCAAGGTCACACTATCTCCCAGCGACTCCGAAAGCTCAAGTCGATCCCTCCGGAGCTGTACCCCCTCGGTAATGCGGCCGCCGCTCCATTGAGCCTTTCCTAAGCTAATTACCCTTCTCAGCCGTCGTCGTGGCCTTTGCTCTGAGCGCCGCCACCTACTCCATCAGCCGCAAGTTCGTCGTCGACAAGAACCTCCGCCTTGCGCGACAGGGTCCGTCTGCCCGCGCCTCGGACCACTCGAGCCATTCTGAGGAGCACAAGGAGGAGCACTAAGCTTGTGCGCGGGGCTTTGGGAACCTGCTTGGATTGTCTGTCCACATCCTTTGGGAAGCAGTGTTGTATATGTCAAGGTAGAAGAGCAGGGTGTTCAATCAAGCATAATTCTTGAAAATTTCCAGTGGTTTCTTTGTAGCTCATGTCCCCGCCCAGTAAACGTGATTTCAATGCCTCCAAACGCCCTCGCTATGCCAACGTACAAGTTAACACGAAGCCCCAATTGCTGTTCCATCACTCAGGTTTCGGTCCCGCAACATCCAATCCCTCTAGTCCCTGCATGGGGTCCGAGCCAGCATCCATCATTGCCTTTGCGTCATCATGAAGCACTCCGCCATTGCCTTCGGCAGCGTGTTCAGCCAGCCAACCCTCCTATAATTTCTGTTAGCACTAAATGTGTGCATTTCAAATGGAAGAACGAACCTTTTCCCAGACTGCAGTCTTGCTTCCCAGAGTCTCCTCGGCACTCTTGGGTGCTTTCGCTTGTGAGACCTTGAGCACTCTTCCGAAAAACTCCGATTGATCCATGTTGTTGATTGCCTCCTGGGCATCCGCTGGGTCCTCGAACTCGACATATGCAAAGCCTCGATGAGGCTCAGTGGAGTTCGGCTTATCCGGTTTCGGGACTTTGACTTCAACAATCTCGCCAAATGGGATGAAGGCATCAAGGACATGGCTTTGTGTTGCCGTCTGGGCGAGTCCACCCACGTAGACTGTGGCTTTCCAACGGTTCGCGTCCGTCATGATTGCTCGTAGAATAATCCGCACTGGGTAGCAAGGATGTAGTTATTTGCTTTGGGGCTGCGAGAATTGTCTTTTGATTCATTGCAACTCTCAGTGAGCACCCAGGCACCCAACAGTGAAATGTTCCGTGCGAGTCCACGTGACCGTTACAGCGTCCAGTCAACCACTCACGAACCACGTCGAGTTAGGTACCTCCAGTCTCCTTGTCATCTAGCTCGAGAAAACTACATAGTTTCTGAAAGAAATGCATCAATAACACTTGGATTTGCTCAGATCATAACTCTTGGTGATATAAAATTAGTCGAAACATCAAAGTCCCTTGATTGAGAGCCGTAGGTAAGAATCATGTTAGTAGACACTGCCGATGGGTATCGAGAACTCCAGTCCAGGGGCAACAAGTCAGTTTTCGCACCCATTTCAAAACACGCTAGGGTCACTGAGACGACAAGTTCACTAGGATCCAGAAATAGAATTATTCTACGACTATTCGATTCTCTGGGTTTTGGGTGCCATTCCAGCCCCTTATATGTACCATCAATGCTTGGCAACATTCAATTCACAGTCCTGTCGAGTACAAACCTCACATCCTGGCCCTTTGAAGACCTCTTGTTTAAATTGAGTAAAATGATCTCGAAAATAAAAACATACTGAGCCCCTCCTACTTCGAGGAAAAAGAGCCAGGACAGTATCAGACGAACCTAATACCAAGTCACGTGAATGGCTCCCCCACTCTCCCTTGTAACTCAGTGGAGCACGGACATGTTGGCGTCGATAGCTCAGGAGTGTGGGAGGATAGCCTGCAATCTGGCATCATACCTCTCGGTTCAAGACACCTATTGCCCTCGCCCTGCTTCGCTCAACACTGAAGCTTCTTCTTCCGGGCAGAGGCAAGAAGCTTCATAATCTTGCCTGGCTATATCCGAGCCGGTGCTGTTCGATTTCCCCTTAATCAAGCTCACCGCCACACGCCGAAACCCCCCATTACTTGGCCACCTCCGTCGCACCAATTCCCCCACCATCACCATCATGGTGCGCCTTCGAGATATCCCCCGAACGGCCGCTTTTGCCTGGTCGCCGGACGCCGGCAAACCTTTGCTGGTGACTGGAACCCGTGCCGGCGCTGTCGATGTTGACTTCTCCGATGAGAGCAAGCTGGAACTATGGGACCTTGCTCTCGACGACCAGCAACAAGGGCTAGAGCTTCAGCCCGTTGTCAGCATTACCACCGACTCCAGGTATGCCCTCAACGCAATCATATGGCTCAGGGTTTCATATTAATAAATGACGTAGATTCTACGATGTCGCCTGGAGCCCTCCCGACGACGACCACCCAAAGGGTATAATTGCTGGTGCTCTTGAGAACGGCTCCTTAGACATGTGGGACGCCGAGAAGCTGCTCGATGGAGATTCCGACGCCCTGATCTCCCAGACCGGAAAACATACCGGCGCAATTAAAGCTTTACAATTCAACCCCCTGAAGCCCCAAATTCTCGCCACAGCTGGCGCCAAGGGTGAACTCTTCATTTACGACGTCAATGATGTTGCAAACCCCTTCCGGTTAGGAAACGCCCAGGCCCGTTCCGACGACATTGAGTGCCTTGCGTGGAACCAAAAGGTTTCTCATATCCTCGCAACTGGTGGATCAGGAGGATTCGTTACTGTGTGGGACTTAAAAACCAAGAAGGCTTCCCTCACTCTCAACAACAATCGCAAGGCCGTCAGTGCCATCGCCTGGGATCCCAACAACTCCACAAAGCTCTTGACAGCAACCCCTGATGACAACACTCCCGTCATTATGCTTTGGAACCTTCGAAACTCCAACGCCCCTGAGAAGACCCTCCAAGGCCACGAGCAAGGTGTATTGTCGTTGTCTTGGTGCCAACAAGACAGCGAGCTCCTACTCTCGTCCGGCAAGGACAATCGAACCATTGTATGGAACCCCTTAACGGGCGAGCGTTATGGAGAGTTCCCCGAGGTCACAAACTGGACGTTCCTTACCCGATTCAACCCTCACAACCCCAACCTGTCGGCGACAGCCAGCTTTGACGGTAAAATTACTGTGCAAACTTTACAAAATACCAACCCGGACACTTCCAAGGCTGCAGCCGAGAAGAACTTGGATGATGAGGACTTCTTCCGAGCTGCCCAGGATCAGCCCCAGGACGCTTCGTGGTCATTGAGCAAGGCACCTAACTGGTTCGAGCGCCCCATTGGTGCATCTTTCGGCTTTGGCGGTAAGCTCGTGGTTTTCAAGGCCTCGCCGTCTCAACCTGGCCAGAAGCGGTCGTCCAAAATCCTCATTTCCAACTTCTCCGTCGATACTGAGGTTTCTTCCGCCACCGAGAGCTTTCAGTCCGCCATGGCCTCTGGTGATGTGTCTGCCATCTGCTCGGAGCGAGTTGAGCAATCCAAGACTGAAGAAGAAAAGGCCGATTGGAAGGTCATGGAAACCCTTGTTGGAGACAACCCCCGTGGGAAAATTGTTGAATACCTTGGGTTCAACGAGGAGGATCTTGCCAATGGCGCGGATGAGACAAGCGACGAGGATGAGGAAGACGAGGATGACGATGAGGACGATGACGATGATGACGATTCCGAGGCTACGCCTGCTGCCAAGGCTGATGCCAGTGCCAGCCAAGATGATGCTACGAAAAAGAAGCGCCTCTCGAACTTCTTTAGTGGAGCTGGAGGTGAAGAGGAAGGCGATGACTTCCTCTCTGAGCTCTCTGCCACCAAAGGCGCCAAGACTGACAACCCCTTCCACCTATTCAGCGACAGCGATACCAGCATCGAGAAAAAGGTCACTAAGGCGCTGATGTTGGGTAAATTCGACAAGGCCACCGATATCTGTCTGAAGGAGAACCGAATGGCAGATGCGTTCCTCATCGCCAACTGCGGCGGTCAAGAGCTCATAGACAAGGTCCAAGCTGCCTACCTTGCTCGCAAGAGCGGTATCCCAAGCTACATGCGGCTCCTCGGATCCGTCATCAACAAAAACCTCTGGGATGTTGTCTACAATGCCGACCTCGAGAACTGGAAGGAGACCATGGCCATCATCTGCACTTTCTCCGACCCCACTGAGTTCCCTGATCTTTGCGAGGCGCTGGGAGACAGGATTAATGAAGAGGGTCTGCGCAAGGACGCCTCATTCTGTTACTTGGTGGGCTCCAAGCTCGAGAAGGTTGTCTCGATCTGGGTTGCTGAGCTGGAGGAGGCAGAGCTGGCTGGTGTGCAGGAGCCATCTGGTGACTCGACCTTTTCTGTTCACGCCAAGTCATTGCAGAACTTCATCGAAAAGGTCACCGTCTTCCGCCACGTCACCAAGTTCGAGGATGGCGAAAAGGGGTTGACATCGGATTGGAAGCTGGCAACACTTTACAACAAGTACACCGAGTATGCCGACATTCTGTCTGCACATGGTCAGCTGGAGGTTGCTCAGAAGTATCTCGATCTTCTGCCCTCGACCTATCCAGCAGCCGAGCTTGCCCGAAACCGTGTCCGTTTAGCGACGAAGAAGCCCGCCGCTCAGGCTTCGGTCAGTGCCAGAACACCTGCAGCCGCCGCTCGCACGTCATCGAGATTGCCACCAACAATGGGTTATCAGCCTCCTCAACCCCCCCCAGTTACTGCCGCCTCCAACCCATACAGCGCTCTCGGCCCGAGCCCTGCTGCTCAGCGCGTGACTACTGCATCGCCAGCGCAGCAGTACATGCCTCCAGCAAACCCCTATCAGCCTCAGGGAGGTTACTCGCCGCAAATCGGTTATCAGCCACCTTCTCAGCCTGGATTTATTCCCACTGGACCTCCGCCTATGTCTGGACCTCCCCGGAATACGACGCCCATGGCACCACCTCCTCCTAAAGCCAAATCCACTGAGAACTGGAACGATGTGCCCCTCGTGACCAAGGTGCCGTCCCGAAAGGCGACTCCTAGCGTTGCCCCTATCACTGCCCCTTTCCCAGGCCAGCAGCAGGGTTCGTCTCTCCCACCGCCCCCGGGTTCAAGCAACTACGGTCAGCGAACTCCCGCGACGCCCCCACCGCCGCCGCCCAAGGGGTCAGCGCCTCCCCGAGTCCAGTCGCCCTTGGCCGGTCCTCCTCAGACATTCCAGGGACCTCCGCAAGGGTTCCAATCCGTGCCTCCA
This sequence comes from Dactylonectria alcacerensis, assembly GCA_029931735.1. Taxonomy (NCBI): domain Eukaryota; kingdom Fungi; phylum Ascomycota; class Sordariomycetes; order Hypocreales; family Nectriaceae; genus Dactylonectria; species Dactylonectria alcacerensis. The sequence continues at coordinate 3,745,750 of JAPMUZ010000003.1, read as the reverse complement.
CCAGCTGCTGCCCCCAACCCGTACGCACCTCCTCCAACTGTCGGGGCCGGCCCTCAGGCGCTCGGTGTTGTGCCGCGAACGGCCTCTCCATATAACGCCCCTCCTGCTAGCGCTCCTCCTTCCAACAGATACGCGCCGGCCCCTTCGGCGCAGCCTCAATTCAACCACGCATCAATGCCACCTGGAAACCGACCTCCTCCCGGAGGCTCGTTCGGTGCTCCGCCTCAGCCGTCCGCTCCCCACAACCCTTACACATCAAACACGTTCGCTGCCCCTCACAGCCAACCGGCTGCGCCGCCAACTGGACCTCCCCCTACTGGTCCCCCTCCTATGAACAGAACTGGCCCTCCTCCTGCCGCACCGTCGCGACCAACGCCGCCGCCCCAGCAAGCCGCCGCCCCCCCCAAGGCTAAGCATCCTGCCGGCGACCGGTCCCACATTCCCGCCAATGCTCAGGGACTTGTCGATGTTCTGAGCCAGGACATGCATCGAGTCGCTTCCAAGGCACCTGCCACCTATGCGCCGCAGGTTAAGGATACGCAGAAGCGATTGAACCTACTGTTTGACCACCTGAACAACGAGGAGCTGGTGCAACCCGGCACAATCGAGCAGCTGACACAGCTGGCCCTGGCTCTTCAGTCCAAGAACTACGATGTGGCCCACAAGCTGCAGGTTGAGATCCAACGGGACAAGACGGAAGAGTGTGGTAACTGGATGGTAAGAAATGTGCCCGTCTCTCATGATGAACGTTTGCTGACTGGAGACATAGGTTGGTGTGAAGCGATTGGTCAGCATGAGCAAGGCTACCCCGTAAAGGAGTGTCGTGGCATGTCGTAACGCGTCTTAATTTGAGTTGTCATATGGAAGTGATTTGTTTCCGTAGGCACAGGAGTGTTGAACAGTGTAGTTCAGGCAGCATGACAGGGGATGACTCACGAAACACACCTAGGCTGAATAACAACTAGACTAGAAAGGTATATGATGAGATTTGTTCGTCCGTGGTATTTTACTCAAGTCGTCTGCAGTGTGCTGAGATGTTGGTGAAGGGAGCTGACCTGCAAAGCCCCTTTCACCTGTAAACTTGAATGATAGTTGATGACCATCGGTTTTGTAAGCCCGAAGCGTCACCACTCTCATGCAACCAAGAGCCTTGGTATAATTGGACATTCTTTTATACCGGCCAAACATAGCTCATTATTATGATTTACTCATCCGATTGCACTCCTATAAAAGCAACTTGTTGTACAGTTGTGGGATGTTCTGGTTCTATGCGCAAGATTGTGTCTAGGGTAGGCGCACTAAAAAAGCTGCAGGTCATCCCAACGCACAACGCCTTGACCAGCTGTTAATTGCGAGCTCCAACTCCACCATCGATAAGGATAAGTAGACACCACATCATCGCCACCACCTCGAGGCCATAAGGTTAACCTCAATCCCCCCCCAAATCGCCCACCATGACAGAGAGTGCCCTTAGCCCCGAAGAGTCCGCTTCTCAGCGTGCCTCTGAGCAGGCCCGTTTGAGAAAAGAGCGGCGTGAGGCCAAGATCAAGGCTGGCGGCTCGGCTCGCCTGAACAAGATCACTGGTGCCAGTGGTGGCTTGCCCCGTGGTGAGTTGGTGCCCTGTCTTGTGCTGGACAGCTTCAAATGTAACGTACTCTGACACTCGATTTCGAAATAAAGACTCAGCGCCTGCGCCCGAATCCTCGACGACGACGACGGAGTCTCCGGCTTCCACCTCCGCTCCCAAGCCCGCTCCGGCCGTGACGTCGACGCACGCAGACCCGGACGAGGTCGATATCTCGGATCACTTCTACAAGACCAAGAAACTGGCCGGCCGCGGCGCCGGCGGCCCGGCCCTGTCCGAGGACGACCTCCGTCAGATGATGCTCGGCTTCGAGCGCGCCAACACGCCCGGCCAGCCCAGCCCCGGCGCCGGCACCCCCACCCCGGGCAACCTCGACGAAGATCCCATGATGAAGGTGATGTCCCAGCTCATGTCCGGCGCCGGGATGCCTCAGGGCCCGGGATCGCCGTTCGCCGGAATGCCCGGAATGCCCGGGATGCCCGGCGCGGGTGCAAACCCCTTCCAGCCCCAGCCGTCGCCGTCGTCGACCGCCGCCAACATCTGGCGCCTGCTGCACGCCCTCGTCGCCCTCGGCCTCGGCCTGTACATTGTCCTCCTGACGCCCTTCTCCGGCACCAAGATCGAGCGAGATCGCGCCGCCCTGCCCATTACGACGCAGGAGGACCCCTTCACCACGCCCGCCGACGCTGTCGACTTCGAGTCGGAGCTCGAGCAGCGCAAGCGCCTGTTCTTCTGGACCTTTGCGACGGCCGAGACGCTGCTCCTGACGACGCGCTTCTTCCTCGACAAGCGCGGCGCACAGCCCACGGGCGTCGTCGGCACTGTCCTGGGCTTCGTGCCCCAGCCTTTCAAGGGCTACATCGAGATTGCGATGCGGTACGGGAGCATCTTCACCACGGTGCGCGGCGACATGCTGGCGTGCATATTCGTGCTCGGCGTGTGTTCGTGGTACAGAGGATAGGGATAGCTGGCATACGGAACGGAGGCATCATAGCAATGGAGTCATGGGTTGGAATTTGCGTATTTTGGCATCCACGTGGTCTCGTCGTGATTGTGACCCTGATGTAACCGTCGTCATGTCCGAGCCTGATTACTTGCATTGCTATTCCAAGTAAAGACATTTGCAAGGATCTAACCGAAAAGTTAGGCTTGGATGAGATACTAGGCTACCAGCTAATTCCAAGGGAACGTTATATGAACCCTGAAGGCACGGCGTTGGAGTTTTTTCAGACTTGAGTTTGTGAGATATCTAGCTGTATGAAAACCTAGAGTTCAAGTGCGAAAAAGCTACAGCAAGTCCAAACTTTGGCAGCGTTAACAGCATCAACCATTAGAATTATGAATTATAACGACTATACCCCTGGAAAATGTTTCTTACATCTCTCTCTAGAATGACAAAGGGCATCCATGAGTTTTCAATGGACAATGAGCCCATCCCCTCCGAGTCTACCCATCTATATCTTCACAATACATGTACATATATGCTTCATCTATTTCTCCATGACCATCTTCAACAGCCGCCCAAACACCCCCCTCACCCGATCCGGGTTCTCCCTGACACACGTAAAGACGATGGCCGTGCTAGCGGCGAAGACGAGCCTCTCCCGCCACTGCTTGTCGAGCGAATACCGCCGCGGTAGGAAAGTAGCCATGGCGCGGGGGGCCATGAACAAGGCGATATCCGTGCGACGGCTGGGCGTCTCAATCAGCATGCTCCAGCCACAGAGGAGACAGCCAGCGCCGACGCACAGCCCGCTATCAATGCGTTGACGGTAGGAGACGGAGTTTCCGAGGAGTAGGGGCCCGAGACGGGTACGGGCCAGGCAGACGCCGTAGTAGAAGAGGGTAATAAAGGCGCCAAGAAAGGTGGCGGAACGACAAGAGGAGACAATGGCCCGGATGACGGCTTTACGTGAGGGGTTACGCAGAGCAAAGGCAAGCGTCAGGGGCAGGTATGTGGCCATGGACCACTTCCAGGCGCGGAAGAAACGACTTAGGGCGTGATACTCGCATGAAGGGCCGCAGCCCATATGGACCATCTCACAGGGGAACGGGATCGTCGCTGCAGGGTCGCCCCAAGTCAGGGGCCAGCTGTAGTCGGCGCACATGGCCTGCAGCAGAGGCGCCTGGCCAGTATCTTTACCATACTGCAACTCTCCGCGTCGACAGCGGCGGAGGGCCTCGATCAGACGCGGGTCAACGGAGGCAGCCGAGGTGATCCATTTGTTGTAAGTGCGAGGAAGGGTTTCAGGTGCGTAGAACCAAGCCCACATGGCCAGGCCGGAAGAGGCAGCAAACGCAAGGGGATCGATGAGCCCAGACACGCATTGCTCGGCCTAAAGGGAAGTCGGAAGTCAGTAATTTGTCCTGGAGCTTGACGCCATGTATGACCAACAAAACTCACACGAGTCCACTTATGTGCAGCCTGACGTCGTGTCTTGCAGCGAGCCCACAGATCACCAACAACGACGTCAAGGGCACGAGCAAGTGCAAACAAGGTCAGATCTAAAGTCCGGCCAGCGAGCTTAATGGTCTGAGGCTGGGTACCTGGAGGCGAGTCCGCCTTGACAGGTATAGTTTCCGTATATGCTCGGCTCTCATATGTGTGGAGGAGGCGTAGGCCGTACCATGCAGCAATAAAGCTTGACAGCCATCTCGCAAGTCTAAACCATCAGGTGTGAGCAAGGGGACATAGTGAAACAGTGGTAGTACGGATTTATTTTTACCTCAAGCGGGTTGCCTCGCTGAGGCTTCTAGCAGCCTTGTCGATGATGCTCTTGAGAGGTTCCTTTTGAGGCACGTTAGCTCACAAGCCCTTGCCAAAGTGGTGACTACAACGGGGTAGTATCCTGCAGTACCGCCCCGGCACACGGAAGACTGCCGAGCCACTGGAAGTCAAGTGGGGTGGCGCATGTGACAAGAGACCATCCATCATGGCATTCTCAAGAGATTCTGGAAAGAGGGGGTTATGGCCATGTACCTGTAAGATGGTGCTTCCACCGGCCATGACGGCGCAAAAGGTCGGGAAGCGCTGTAAGTTGAAGCCCATCCGAACAATGTGTTTCGCAGACTTGACAAATGAGCCATCTTCCAGATCTGGAGAGTGTTGCTTCCTTCGCCCCCTCTTGGCAACGCACTGGAGAATTAATGTCAATAGCCGTGGGCCTACTGCGGTGGCATATCCCAACAGGTAGGCCCGAATGAGTGGGCGGAGGAGCTCGGGAGCAGCGTCGAAACTCAGAGGCCCTCTGCGGGAAGGGCGTATAGTGAGAGCCATGGCTAACTACTACCTCCGTACCACATGCAGGAGCGGCCGAGAGCAGGACTACGGGACCTGCGGCCGGCGGAAAAAAAAGGGGCCAGATGCTTGATTTCTCTGTAGGTGGTATGGATAAGTGAGGCGAAGGGCCAATGTCGAGTGGCTATTCTCGGGACGCTCGAGAAAACGTTCCTGGAAAAGGCAGAGCAGTCAATAAATCAACGTGGATCTATTAGTATGCCCCTGTCGACGGGTTATGACAAACAAAAAAGAGGGTGTGAAGACAAGGACAAATGGAAAAATGAAGGGTTTGTGGCAGCGACGGGATGCGACAGCACGGAGCGGCAGATCAGACAGGGATGTGTGCAAGCAGCATCGTCAGAGAACATCGTCAGAGACAGGCACGAACAAATGGGACGATGGGGTAAAGAAATCCATCGAGACATGGACGTTGGCGATCCTTTCCAGGGGAGGAGGCTTCTAGACCCTGTCTGGGTTCTTTTGCTCGCTGGTAAAGTAGGTACTCTGTAACTCGATTTGACAGTGGGATTTGCGCATAAGAGGTTTGGTTCAGGGCGGGAGCTGTGGAGACTTGATGCCACGAGCCTCGGCATGACAGGGCTGTGAGGTTGCAAAAAACGGCGCGTGAAAGTCAATGTGACAAGGATGAGTCCACAACATTACGTAGTGAGACGGGGGATGAGATTTTGGTATGCGGGTATGCGGGATGCTGGACAGGACATGCGCCATCTAAAAGCCAGGCTGGGGGTAGGGGGATAGGAGATGGATCCAAGGAGGAGATCCGAGAAGGAGAGATAGATCGTGAGCCGCCCCCCGCGAAAAGGTGCCCCGCGAATGTGACAACCTTGGGGGGGGGATCGCTGGAGAGCCGTCTGGGGTAGATGGGGACAGTCGTGATGGTGTTGGGATTGTTCACGGGGATGTGACGATGGACTCGCGAATCGGACAGGCAAGAGATGGACGAACAAGTGGGGACGGGCGTACTAACCTAGGAGGACGACGAAATATGCGGGTGTTATGCGTTGGATTGAGAAACTGGGTGTCTTAATCTCGGAGAGGGCAAAACGATGGTAGAGGAGGGGGTGGGATGAGATGAGATGAGGCTATAGCAGAAGGGGAGGCTAGGAATAGCAGAGTGTCAGGCTATAGTAGAGGCCGAGGAGTAATAGGAGCTGGCAGTGAAGGAGACACGAGACTCTGTCGAGACGCGGATGATGACCGAGTTTGACGATGCGATGCGCTGATCAGGGGAGCCCGTCTAGGAGGCCGGGGAATCCTGAATTTAGGGCGAAGGACACACTTGACAAGGGTGTGTGTAAGTGTACGAATAGAAAGCGGTGGGTTGGTGTTGGCTTGGAAGTCGGTGTACGAGTGAGAGGGCGTTGGAATGATTGTGTGGGTGGATGAGTTGGTGAGTAAACGAGCTGAGTGTAGATAAATTCCCCAGTAACTACTGCGCGTAATCAACGTGTCGTCAACGCAGTTGGCTTTTTTTTTTTTTTGGCCTGGTGAAATCGATCCCCATAATCATTCCACGTCCGAGGGCTCACCAAAACAGACGGGCATGTTCCGCTGGCGGAGGAAAACACCGAGCTGCAGTAGTGATACAGGTCAATTTGCACCATCGCAGAAGAGAAGCATGCAGGAATCCAGGAAGTCAATTAGAATCGACCAGGTCCCATGCCGAATTTCGGTGTTTGAACGATATTCGGCTTGTTCTCCTGGTCGAGGCGGCCCACCATCTTGGATCGTTCCCCTACAAGGTAAGAAAGGCCCTGGTTCGAGTTGGACCGTGACGGGCCGAAGTTGGTCACGTAGCGGGTCACGAGATGAGATGGCGTCCGGGCATCTGCCATCAGACGAGACCAGACCAGACCAGCTGGAGAGTCGGAATAACTAGACCAGAGAGCATAGTTCGTCGGCGAGCTGCGGGCGGCGGTCTGCGTGGCAATGCTACTTGATTTGATGCCTCTCATTTTGGATGCTACTGAATGACCTCGAATTTCGGAGGCCCGGATCCATCAGCATCAGCATCAGCACCCATCATCAGCAGCTCGTTGGTTACCTCCTTGGTCACCTCCACCACCATGTGCAGGGTCAGCTAGAAGAAGGGCCAAGCTGGCTGGAACAGCACAGTAATCATCGCTACAGTCGCAACAGCAGCCTGGGGCTGGGTCATGGTGGCGGATCATGGATGGAGACGTGCGCCTGAGCTAAATCGCACCCGCAGGTTGTTGGTTCCATTCATTCCATGTCTTGGAAAGTTGTTTGGATTGTTCCGGATTGACAGTTGAGTAGCAAGGTTTGTCCAAGCTTGTTGGTCGCTGCATGTCGATTCTCAAGCATGTGATAGTTCCTTAGTTGCATATTCGGCCTCTATTGCAAATCCACCGATACCCGCTCACAGTTCTCCATGCCAGTATCGGGTGTGCGGGTGGGCACGACTGCCAATCACGGGCGCCCATGGCCCTAATGACAGGTAATCCAGTTCGACGTCGACCAAGCTGGCGCTGCCTGCGTCGTACTCTGTCCTGACCGGCAATGCAATCGATCAGGACCCAAGGCCAAGAGGGGCGCTCTCGTGCATTTCGGAGGGGGTGTTCTGGGGGAAGGGGGGGGTCTCGCTGAAGGATGCAGGTGACCCAGGCGGGATGAGCACATTGGACAAGGTGCATCATGGCTGGAGTACCGAGTACACGAGACTATGTACTGGTACAAGCCCACATGGCTCTGCAGCTTGGAGGGGCGCTGGATCCGGTTGGAGCCGCCCTGGCCGCTGCCCCAGGGCGCCCTGTTGATGCCCCAGGGCAGCTTAGCGTGCTGGAGACCCGTGTCCCGAGGTACAGTACCTGCGCTCCACCTTGTTCCAACGTCGCTCTTCTCTGGTGCAACGTCCCTCCGTCCCTCCGTCCCTCCATAGGTCCCCCTCCAGGTCCGTTCGCTCGTCCACCGTCGCCGCCGCTACCTCCACAACTCTCACACCTTGCCGACCACCAACCACTGACCACTCACTCCACCATCCACAATCCATCCACCATCTTTTAACCACACACACTCACACATCTGAGCATTGATTTGACCTTGAAATCCCGACTTCTCTTCCTGGCTCTTCTAGTTCGCACACACCAAATAGACCTAGAAGTTGCCCCAAACGTCCAGCCTTGCCATTTGCCATTTTTGCCTGTGGATGCTGATGCAGAAGCGGACTCAGGCAGGTCTGGGCGTGATGTGAATGCACACACCTACCTGCTGCCTCTTGCGCATGTGCCTCAAGCCCGACGACCTCCCTCTCCTCCTCTCTACGACTGTTCGCCCTACTTACACGTTTCTCTTCCGCACACTCTCAGCTACCGCTCCCGCTGCTGCTTCCGCTTCTTTTACTACTGCTGCACGTCACCTCCTGAGAAACATCCTCTCATTTCTGAGCTCTCCTTCTCCCCGCATCGAATCTGTGCCCTTGCACTTTCGCTTCTGCTTCTTGTTGTCGCTCTCAAAGTCCCCTGGTCCTCCAGCAGCCTAAAAGAGTCCCCCCGTCGCCAAGCTGCCAGGACAACCCCACGAACCACGAACCACGTCCCGCGTCTCCCGCCAGCTTCGACTTCCTTCAGCCTTCTCCCAACAAAGTTGTCGTCTTCTTAGATTCAACCTGCCGCCTAATACCTGTCGCCTCCCTCTTGCATGCCCCCACATCGAAACTTTGTCGCTTTCCCCGGTCCCGCCCCAGGTGTGGTTGCGCCATGAGCAGTTCCCTTCAGCAGTCTTCGTGTCTGTGGTAATCGTATCGTCAACCGCGACGACACAGTAAAACCGAACCGCTGTTTCGACAAGTCCTCCGATTCCAACTGCTGTCACTCGTGTCAGCATCTGCGTTAAAAAAAAACGAAAACCAACACTTGACTCCCAAGACTACACTGTCCTACGAGACATCTACACCCCAAAGACGCCTCCATGCTCGCCGTACAACAGGCTCCAAGGATGGGTTCGTCGCAGCCGCCATCCGATCCCTTCTTGACCTTTGGTCGTATGTGCCTTCCTTTCCAACGGCTATTCTAAATCTTGCTCCCGCCCTGCTCTAGAACTAACATGATATGTGATACCAGTGTCGGTTGATCCAAATCAAGAACCTCCCCTCCTTGACCCTCCCGAGCCCGCCCCGGGCGCTCCCCTCCTATCTGACAATGATAACAAACTCTTGTCGTCCTTTTTTGAGGATATGACCGCCGACCACTACAACATGCCCTCCTTCGGTGAGGGTCTTAACTTCACCGACACTTGGCTTGACTTGCCACCCCAGTTTATGGGCTCGACTACCTCGTTCGGCCAGCAACCCGGACCTTCGTTGGCGCCCCCTCCTAGCCACGGTCTGGCCAACGGGCTAGGCGATTTCCACAGTCTGATGCCTATGGGTTCCAGCATGATGCCTCCACCACCGCCGCCTCCAACACTACCGCATTTGGAGCACACACACACACCTGCAGACGTCCTCAACGCTGCAGCTACTCTGTTACAGAATGGGTCTGCTCAGCGACACACCTCGAATGGTAACGACTCGACTTATACGCGACGAACAATCGGTCCTCCCGTTGGCCACCTTCGACACCAGCCTCTAGAAGAGTTCCGGGAGGACAACAGGCGAGATCATGGAGCCCCAGAGGTCGAGAATACATTCACAGAATGGGTGTTTGGCTCGCAGGACAGGCCTCCGACTCGGTCAGCACCCCCTCCTGAGTACCAGTGGGGCTCGGATTCCAACTTCAACCACATTCAGGGTTACACCACGCACTCGGACAAGGAGACTACCGAGTCCATTGCCAAGGAACAGCTCAAATACCTTGAATGCTTTGAAACTTGCCAGAGCGCTGATAACACGAGACCCAGCAGCCCTAGCCATTTGCAAACGGCACCTCCAAGCCGCAGCCGTGTGGTGAATGTAGTCAAGGTGCAGCAAGAAGCCGATGCGCCTCCAAGAAAGAGACGGAAGAGCAGGACCGGAAAGGAGGTCCCGGACGACGAGGCCGATGAAGAGACAAACACTTCAAAACCAAGTAGAAGAAGAAAACCCAAGGCTGAACGTGCACCCTCCGCATCGTCACCGCCCGTCGACGAAACGACGACCGGGAAACGACGAAAATCAGCCGTGAATGGAGCCAAGTCGGCACGAGAGAATCTTTCCGAGGAGCAAAAGCGGGAGAATCACATCCGGAGCGAGCAGAAGCGAAGGACCTTGATCAAAGAAGGCTTTGACGACCTCTGCGACTTGGTTCCTGGGCTCCGAGGCGGCGGGTTCAGCAAGAGCACGATGCTGTCGATGGCGGCAGAGTGGTTGGAAGAACTGCTCAAGGGCAACGAGGTGTTGGCCACCCAACTGGCCTCCCTAGAAGGCCGGTGATGTGCCGGCGGCTGAGTGCACGAGCCTGGTAATTGTGTGAAGTGTGCTCAATGTATACCTTTCTCGGCGATCTTGGAACGGGCTTGCGTTGGGTCGGACGGAAATTCCCCGGGATGGCAAAGGCGTTGATGGGTTTGATTTGGACGAGATGGACACGGGCTGCCACAGTTATGGATGAGAGGTTACCGGAATCAATGGAAGAGCAGACAAGTGATATAATGATGGGACTGACCTCTGTTGGGGCTAGAAGGAGGTGGCCATACTGGATGCCACGGATTGGTGTACATCATGCCTAGTTAATGGCGATATGAGAAAAACGTGAGAATGACTGATAGGAGATAAGAGTCTCAAGATTTACACTGAGTCGAATTCGGTATTTTGGTGGCTTTTGTTGAGGGCTGAATGAATTGTGAAACCGTAACACGACCAACCAACGTCAGTCAAACTCCGAGCTGAGTCTCTTGGATTCCGATGGCGTTGAATCCTTCAGCCTTGTGCAGGGGCGACGGAGCCTTTTGACTGTGAGGTTTCGTGCCGATTGACTGAGGCACACTAAACCACTAACTGGAATCAGTCTTGGCAGATCCTCCTTACATTGTTGAGTTTGTGATAGATATACGGGACAAAAACTAACTGAATTAATGACTGGCTCCTGTCTCATTCCTCTTCCTCCTCCTACCCACGCCACTGACCAGGCTCGACAGTTTATCTTATATTGTCTTCTGCACCCGTGTGTTACCGTGCACTGAAAGGTCACCGTCCCCATGGTGACCCGCCATCCAGAAACTCGGGAGACAGGGCACAGCATCCATGGTTTGTTTCGAGTGTGGCGCCCTCTTTTATTTTCAATTTTCATTTTCGTCCGATATTCCTCTCATTCTTAGATATGGATTTTCTCCACCGATGTGACACTGGACCCCTCTGTGGCGTTGCGGGATGTTCGAGGCATTATCCTTGCGCTGGCCAGTTGTGCGATCCTAACTTACTTCGTAGGGACTGACGAAAACGAGAAGCTGCTCGGGATCTGCGCAAGCAACAAATACTCCATGACCATAAGAGACGAGACTCTCATAGTTTACCTAGTACTTATTTCTCCTGCGAGCGGCCAAATTCCCACCGTCCGCCCGGAAGGCCGAGTGGTTTCTCGTCACATTCTTCCGGGGATCCCGGGTTCCGGAGAGTGGAGCCCCGGGAGCGGCGGGGAGACGGCCTTTGTTCTTATTTTCTCGCCCACCGTAAGCGAATGCAGGGCTGGGCGCCCTTTGCAATTAATTAACGTGCTGACCGGGGGAATGGCGGCAGGGAATCGCGATCTGCGACTCCCGATTGGACGTGGTTACGCAAAGAGGATGGAGTGGATTTCGAGTCTTGCGGCGCAGAAGGGGTGCATGAGTTCCTCGGAAAAGTCGAGCAGATTGGCGCGGGTTATTGAGCAAGTTTTCTTCTTTCTCTCCCCTGAAATCCCTTAGAATGCTGCGAAAACAGCGACTTCGATTGGCCCTTGCCATTTGCTAGGTTCTATAGGGCAGGGATGATAGGGAATAAGGATTCGGGATGGGGAGAGTCAAAAGTTGCCCTTATTTCGGTGCATTGCTGAGAGCGGCGGGCTGTTATGCTACAACGCATATAAAAGAAGCACCCCCCCATAGTTGAGTGATACAAACTTGTTTTGTCTTGTGCTGGATTTTCATAGTCCACGTTGTGATTAACCGCTCGGTCCCGTCTGTGTTCCGTTTCTTCGTTGCTTGTTCTTCAAAGAGACATTGATATTTCGCCTGTGTAAGGGATTGAGTCCCTCTGGTTCTTTGAACGTCTCTGAACAACGAGCGTCCGCTCGCTCAGCCTCCAGTCCTCCATTCACTCATTCGTTCCTTTAAGAGGCGCTGGGCGTCGAGCTCGCTCTTTCTAATTGCTCGATCCATAACCGTCAACCATCAACCCTCACCTACCATCAAACAATCAAGACAACATCACAATCACAAACAACTCATAGTCAAATCCACCAAACCAAAACCACCAAAAGCCATCATCACCATCATCATGCGCATCTCCGCCTACGCCGTCGGCATCGCCGCCCTCTTCACGACGGCCATGGCCTCTACCATCCCTCATCGCCTGCGTGACGGCCTCACTGCGTACGACGTCAACACTAACAGCAGCACCACCTGCGTGACACCCAAGGAGATTCCGGACCTCGAAGGCTCTGAGATTCGTAATATCGGCATGGTGCTGTTCCGAGCCTTTGACATGATCGACGTCTTCGGCACGCTGGAGCCCTTCCAACTACTCTCCCTGACGACTCAGCAGCTGAAACTGCACCTCATCGCCGCGAGTCTCGACCCCGTCACCACTCAGCCGTTGACCATGAATCCCTACAACTCCAGCTTCTTCCCCGTCATCCAACCGACCAATACCTTTGACGACGACCTCGACCTCGACCTTCTCATCGTGCCTGGTGGCCCTGGCGCTCGCAGCCCCAGCCTGGACAAGGAGATCGCCTACATCAAGAAGATGTTCCCCAAGGTCAAGATCCTCATGACCGTCTGCACAGGCGCAGGCGTTGCTGCTCAGTCGGGTGTCATGGACGGCTATATGGCCACGACCAACAAGAAGGCCTGGGCAGTCATGACTGCCAAGGGGCCTAACGTCAACTGGGTGTCTCCAGCGCGCTTCGTTATTGATGGCAAAGTCTGGAGTTCTTCAGGTGTAAGTACATTTCATACTTTACACTTCTCTTCTAGAAAACAAAGTTACTAACACCAAAACAGGTCACCTCCGCTCTGGACCTCGTCTTCAACTTCATCGAAACCTACTGGGGCTCTGAAAAGTCCGAGACCATTGCCAACACGATCGAGCACGTGCCGTTGGCGGTAGACGACGATCCCTTTGCCGCGATTTCGGGTGTCGAGCCTACCGTTGCTAAGCCGTGCGAGGAGTCGTCCTGCCAGTAAATGTCTTTTTTTGAAACCTCAACGTTGGTTCTCAGCTTTACAGTTCTGAGAGCGACGAACTCAACAGCAGACGGTTCATGATACAAGGATGTCCTCCTTGTTCGTTGTACATTGATTCACATTGTCCTCACGCATGGAACGTGCTGTAGTATTTTAGACGATAATAGATAGAGATACTCCGTATGCTTGTTGGCAATAGACTTTTCCCCGTTGCGGGGCTGTATTTGATCCCCAGAAACTCCCAGTGGCATGTCATGAGATGTGTGGGCCGTCGTTGACGCGGACTACGTAGGCCCATGCATGATTCAATACAAATCCCACCATCCTACATGCTCAGCCTCCTTTGACGTCTTGGCAAAACCCAATAACTCCAACTGTTAGGCCAATGATTTATGATACTGAGACTAAAAGATTTCCTCTGTCTGCCTGCTTCCGACGACGCCACCCCGGGCCAATAGTTCTTGTCCCTCGACAGGGAGCGGAGGAGCTGAAGCAGAGTGCAGCTGTGTGTAACTGTGATACTGTATTGTCTATTTGTAGGACTATCTGACTCATATTGCGAAGCTGAAATTTCTGTGATACGTTGCAGAACCATTTGTACTGTAGTCACTCGTTCCGCTGTTCCGATGGATGGGGAGGGAGGAGTTTGTTACTCTGACAGAGTAGTCGGCTGGACCACCCCTGCTACTGTTTGCGTCATCGTTGAATGATCATAATTAGACGTAGCTTGGCATCAAAAAGACCCGCCTGTTTGCCTCTCTCGGGCCCGGGGTCAATGCGGAGACCTACACATAGATTACTCTGTAGACCCGCGGAATTCGTCAATCAGGTCTGAGCCTCGTTCATCAACCCAGTTCGTTTGAAGGATGGGGACGTTGAACTCGTGTGATTTAGAGGCAAACGACACTTGGGATACGTCGATAGCCTGGCATCTTATTTTTAAGAGATCCTAAACATCCATTTGATTTCGGCTAGGTGAGTTGCTGGAGCCAGTTGGCGAGACTGCGTGTGAAGATGTTTCTGTGTTCATAGCGAATCCACCTAGACACCTAATTATGACTTCTTTCCCCCTGGACTCATTGTCGTTTCTTGACTAATGAATGGCAGTGGTCTGGGGTCGATGAGGTTGACCGCCAGGGTTCATGTTCCAGATAATGCACCCAAAATCGATCCTAGACATCGACTTAAAACAACGCAACAGCCACTGCGTACGCGTCATTGGGACTCACTCCTCCCAAGTGGGAAAATAGCAGCAATAATAATATGATACAGGGAACAGAACAGTGGTTCATCGATTTTTCACCATGTAGACAGACCCATGAGCCTGCTACATAAATTGCGCGCCAAGCACACGCCGTCGTCACTGTGATGGGATCGTCACACCACTTCGCCCAACCAAAAACCTTGCCTTCACTTTCACATCCCACACCTGCATCTTTCCAAGAGCATGGCTTTTCCTCTAGCTAATAGTTGTTCTGGCCACTGTGCTTCGCCTCGAAAGCGCCGCGTAGTCCTCATCCTCCTCGACGCGGATAGGTTGCTAAAAAAGAGAGCAAGCTCTGTATCCGTTGTTTCGGTCGTTCCCGTGTCTTCCGTCTCTAGGTCGGCATCATATCCGTTATGACTGATGATCGGCCAGGTAGTTGGTACATTAGACTTGTGGAGATGTCCACTTCTCAGCCTTCCTTGGGCCCTGAGGGAGAGGGAACCGAGATCCGTTGGAAGGACTAGTGCTCTACCTGTTCTTCTAGTCCAGGCCCAAGCTTTGCGATGAGAGATTGATGAGGCCCTGCTTCTTGGGACCGGAACTGTTCAATTCTTCTTCGATGAGACTAGAACATCTTACCCCAACAGGCCTTTTTGACGTGGCCGGCAATGATCATCCCGGATTGAGAATCTCAAGCCTGGGCAATAGCAACTCTCATCCAACACACCTCAAGGCCTCTTTGTTCATGCGGAGAGCTCACCACCATGGTATGATCCTTCGTTTCATTCACTACACTGCTCTGAGCCTCGCTAACATATGACTCTTTAGCGTGATGATGAGAGATATCCCATCGTCGTCAGCGACCCGGACGGCGCGAATGCGCCCGAGGTGTCGACGAAGCCGCAACTCGACTTGGAGGGCCGCGACAAGGTCGTCGTCGGAACGGCCCCGGACGGCTTGATTCCCAAGTTCGATGATGCCCAGAAGGAGGTCGTCACGGACAAGGACGCTGCTGGAGGAGACATCAGAGGCGGCGAGGCACTGCTCGCGACTCCTCCGACCGGGTCACGTACGTGCTGCGGCATGAAGCGGCGCAACTTCTTCATCGCCGTCGCCGTGCTCGCTGCGGTGCTGGTGGCCGCCATCGTCGGAGGCGTCGTTGGCGGGCTACGCTCTAACGGCTCCGGCTCCGGTTCGGACGACGATGATACGGATAGCGGCTCATCGCCGACGAGCACCGGAGCCGCGCCGAGCAAGACGGGGCCGATCGACGCCGACGAGCGGAGCATGGCCGCCGCCATTGTCACGGATGAAGATAACCAGAACTCGCAAGTCTTTTACAACGACCTCGACACAACAGACATCCACTATCGACGAATCTACAATGATGAAGGCACCAGCGACTACACTCTCGATCTGGACATCGAGCCCAACTGGGGTGCACCAATAGCAGCTGCGGCTGGGACGGCTTCGTCTTCGTCGTCGATCGAGACGAGGCTCTACTATGTCATAACTTCCGACAACGAGACCCAGATTGCTCAGGCAGTACTTGACTGCGGCAGTATCGACGCCGACGAAGACGACGACGACGAAGACGACAACGACGATAGCTCCAGCAGCTCCTCCAGCGGCCCTTGCTCCCTCACCTCCAACTCCATCATCTCGACCAACCTCACCAACGGCGTCCACCCGTCCACTCGACTGGCGGCGCTGCGCCTGACCAACGACTCGATGCGCGTCTATTTCCAGGCGCGCGGCGCCAACATCTGGGTCATGCAGAACGACGATGGCGATGATCAATGGACCGGGTCGAATCTTGTCGGCGATGTCTTCGCCGGCTCGTCTATAGGCGCTGCGGCGTCTAACGAGACGGCCCTGCACATCTTTTACGTGTCCAACTCGACCCGGAGGCTACGCTACGTCGACTACTCTGACATTATGGGTGCTGACGACTGTACGTATCCCGTCTATAAAACGAGCTTCATTTTGTTCAACTAACCTCCCCACAGCTCAAGTCATCGACGAAAGCCCTGGGTCCGGATGGTCGCCCAGCGCCGCCTTCGCGAGCATCTACGTCCCCGATTTCGAGTCCTACCGGGTTTACTACACCAACCCCTCGACAGGCTCCATCATATCCTACTTCCAAAACACCACCACGGCCTGGAGGTCTAACCACAACGCCAATTGGGGCGAGCCCGACAGTAGCATCGCCGCTGTCTCATGGGGGGACCAAGTCCGCTTGGTGTATTTCCAGAACGGCACCCTCGTCATGTCGTCGCAAGATGTGTCGTCGTGGGACACACCCGAGGAGGTTGGCGGCGAGACATGATACATCAGCCAGCTTGAGAGCCCGCCATCTCCAGGAAATGAATTAATGAACATTAAATGCCCAATGTCCCTCCTTTGGCTTGGACATATTGGGAATGGAAACGTAGTATGGAGACTACCGTTGGATAGCATGAACATCGAATGTTGGCTTGTATAATGACGCTTCACATACAGAAGACACATATAAGAGGTGATATCCATAGAAGAAGAATAGCTGGTTCTGTGATTTTAGTTCTAGACGCGACCGTCTACATAGTACGCCACATTTTCGTATGGTACAAATATTCCATCACATCCGCCCTTGACCGCACACCCGTTTCCCAAACGCCAGGCCTGCTCGCCGATTATTTAACTGAGATCCATCTTCTCCTCGCCGTTGCCATTGGCCGGCGCCGCCGCGTTCTTGCCCGCGACCGAAAAGTCCACCGCGCCTGAGTTGCCGATCAACCGGTTCTCCGACTCGGTGACGAACTTGACGCTCCGGGCCGGGTCGTAGAAAAGCTGGAAGCTGCGCTGCACGTCCTCAATGGCGACCTGCTTGGCTTTCCGTTTGGCCGAAACGAGCTGTGAGGTGCTGATGAGGTTGCTGGCATAACGGAGACCAGCCTCTTGGCCAATCTTGGTGAGCAGAGCGAGCGCGTCGGCATTGATGTCAATCTCCTCCTCCTGTGCTCGGATTGAAAGGATCTGCTTAATCTCCTCGGGGCTGTAGGAATGCGTGTTGATAATGACGACGCGGTCCAAGAAGTCGAGCGGTAGGCCGTGAGGGCTGCGGTAGTCGGTGCCGCGGATGCGCGAGTGGCCTCGGTTGCTGGCCATGATGACCACGGGGGCTAGGTCGTCCTCGAGAGCGCGGTTGATGTACGAGAAGCACTCGATGTCGAGCATGTGAACCTCGTCGATGAACAGCACACCGGGAACAATCTCGGCCTTGCCTTCCTCCTTCCACTCGCCAACCTTGGTGTTGATTTGGTCTCGGATCTCGCTACGAATCTCTCCCGTATCGCCTGAGAAGAGGGCCAAGAATCCCTGCGTCCGCGAGTTGATGACATCGATTTCGTGCAGGGTGACAGTGTGCACCACCTCCTTGCGCTTCTGCAGCTCGCCGTCGGGGCACTGGAGGAACTTGGTATCAACCCCCATGGCATCGTAGTCGCGCGACCGCGCGTAGGATCGGCCGAGTTTGGTAATCTTGCCAGAAGACTTGTCGATTGAGATGATGTCGCCAGCCATGACGCGCTCCTTGGTCATCGCATCAATCATCTTGCTGCCCATGTCGTAGACAGCTTCCATGTCCGTGGTTTTAATGGTGAGCTTGCCCTGCTTGGCACTGCCGGTGACGCTGCGGTCAATCTGAATCTCCACAACCTCTCCCTCCATAATCTCGCTCTCCTCCTTTATCCGGACTCCGATGGACTTGCGGAAGGCTTGGGTAAGGGCTTCGGTCTTGGACATCTCGAGAGAGAAAATCTCCGAGGACGCGAGAGTCGTGAAGGGGACGTCGGGGCCGAGAGACTGGGCCATTCCCATGGCAATGGCAGTCTTTCCGGTGCTTGGAGACGGTCAGCGCACATGGAATTAGCACAAAGGCGATGTGCTTACCTCGGAGGGCCAGCGATGAGAACGGCTCGGCCAGCAATCTTGCCATCCTTGATCATCTGCAGAATGACGGCGGCAGCTTTTCGCGCCTTCTCTTGGCCGACGAGGCCTTGAGATGCAGCTCTGGGTTCTAGGGTTGTGGCATCGACGCCCAGCCCGCGGATGTGAGAATGGGCGGCGATGAGGTTCAGACCCCGAAGGTCCTTAGACTCGGACACGGTCATCACGGGCTAGGAGCGCGCCATTAGCGGTCAGTTGCGCATCGAAGAGGACGCGTCACTTACAGCAGCCATTTCGTCGCGTGTTGCGCTCGCAGATTGGCCGAGATTTTGATGTTGGGGGAGCAAGGCTGTGGCAAGTTGTAGGAATGCCAAAGGAGTGAGGCTGGACACTTTTGGAGCTCCCTGCTAAGGTCTGCGTGCCTGCCTTTGGTCGGAAAAAATATGCGCGCGCGCGGCTGGCGCCTATTTAGGGAACCCACTTCAGCCAAAAGACTTGCGCGCCTCAGGTCCAATGCGCCACGAGTGTAGCCCATACACCGCTTTCGGAAGTGGGCCGTTGTGGTGGAGAAACTTGATGCCTGGCGTCTTGACCAAAGACGCTACTGCACTCTGCACTGGGTGGTACTGCCAATACCTGGACCCCTAGGTAGGTATGTACCTTATCGCTGATAGGTTGTACAGCCAACTGAGATGTGCAGCGTTTGTCAACAAATTGTCGAGTTGTGAGGGTCGTAGTCAATGGTTGTCTTATATTAGATCCCGTCACAAGAGGGATTATCAGCGTCAGTACCTACCCATATACTCGATGTCCCTAGGTAGAGCATCGCATGTGCCATGATGGAGGCGAAACAAGCCTTGAGCCGTTACCGTTACTCGTTACTCTTCGAGGAAAGACGTTTCGATCAATCACACCCGTTCCGCGTTCATCTTTGGTTGGCTGAAACCTTTCCACAAGCGAGAGATGGCGGGGCAGAATACTGGGCCCTTCCTTCCCTCAATCACTGAGCTGAGAAGGAGCGCCAAACATGTCCTACCGCCTTCCCTTGTCAGTGAATCGCGGTCCTGCCGTGGAGATCTATCATAGTGCTTGACTGATCGCAGCTGTACGGCAGGTGCGCATTTTTATCAGACCCAACAACACTGTGCATACCACCTTCCTACCTAAATGGTAGTAACTAGCATGCGGACGCTTTGCAAGCACGCCCTGGATTGTCTTTCTTCCATCTGCCAACGACTCATTTCCACACGCTTCGTGTGTCATCCTCCCACTCGTTGCTTTTTCTCAGCTTCCAATCCCCTCTCACCTCTCACGCCCTAACGCCATATTTGTCTGTCCTTCCGGGTTCTACTGCTTGACGCGCATTCTGCACATTCCATCCTTCCATCGCCTTCCACCTTTCCCACTTCTTCCACCGCGAGCATAGCAGACTTTCACTTCGTCTTAATTGTCTAGTTGAGCTTGCCCACTCAGTCGCCACCAAAGGTCGCAATAGTCTCAAGGTCATAGGGTCGTAGGCTTGGACCAGGTACAACTGGTTCTCCCCTTAGCCACGCACTCTTGATGGCATTGGACCCAGGGCTGGTCTACTACTCCATTCCTTGTCTCACAGCACCCCTCAGTCGCGCATGCTATCCCGTCTACCTGTGCTTCCAGTGCCGTGATGGCAGGCCAGAATAGGCGCCCCGACCTCCCCCGTCGACTCGATTCCAGCGACCGAAGCTACGACCGTCGCGACGACCGACGTGACGACCGACGTGACGACCGACGTGACGATCGACGTGACGACCGACGTGACCGCCGTGACGACCGCCGTGATGATCGCCGCGAAGAACGCGAACGACCCTACGAAGGCCGCAGCCCAATTCATAGTCAAAGCTCTCCACATGATACATTTCCCCGTCGAAGCTCAAACTTTGGACGAGATCGAGGTGGGTCGCGAGATCGTTCTCGAGATCGTTCGTCTGATCGTTCACCTGATCGTTTGCGGGATCGAGATCGAGGCCGCGACAGGGACGTGCCCTCGAATGCACCCCTCGGGCCGTCAAACAAATCCTTCAGTGGCGGACCAAGACCACCATGGGCGACGCCCTCAAAGTCTGGCAAGGCTTTGGGACAGGGTTAGTAGCGGAATCCTCTCGACAGAATATCCAATAACTGAGAAATAGCAGGGCTGGAAACACAGAAAACAACTAAGCTAGGCCCACGGGGTACTACTAAAAATGCCATCATCAATCCTCTCACGAAGCTAGTATGTGAGAGGGTTTCTTGGATGCAGAAGAAAGAGGCGGCAGAAAAGAGACTGGCGAAGTTGCGAGACGACCATGCGCGATCGGGTGTCAGACATGTGGACTTTCCGTCTGTCTCGGTTATGTTCCAGGAACAGACAAAGAAGGCCACAAATGATGTGGCCATGTGCAACGATTCGATCAAGAAAGTAGATGAGCAGCTACAGTCCCAGTTTGGCCAGTTATCTACAAACCAAGTACTGTCGAATCTAGCTGGTCAAAAACACTCTCAGCCGGACCCAGCCAAGGGCGAGCCAACCAAAAGCCAACCCCCAGATCCTGAGAAAAGTCCGAAACAACCAGCAACGTTCGCCTCCGAATCCCTCACTCTTCACCTAGATCAGAAGATCAATGAATTCAAACGAAAGTTTGACAGTGATTTACAGGATCTGAAGGGTCAGTTTGAAGCTACTCGCCAAGAAAAGGAAAGCCTCAAACTTGAGAACACAAAACTAAAAAAGAGTCAAGACGAAATGACCAGGGAAATCCAGCAATTGCAAGACAGATTCAAGATCCTGGAACAGAAGAGCGTGACCGGTCTCGCTGCCGCAGGTATGCAATTAACAGCAATGAACGAGCAGGTAAATAACAAGTTAGCCAACTTGAACACCAAGTATCAACCCAAGTCTCAACCTCAACCTGACCTCAAGCTTTCACCCAAACCTGAGCCTGGTGTATCTGAAGCTCAATTCAAAGACATTGTCAGGTCACAAAATGACAAAATCGCAACCTTCAGCATCAAGATAAACTCTGCACTCTCGAGCATTACAAAGTATGATGAGCAGTTGCCAGGCCAATTTGAGGAGCTGAGGAAGTCAAGTCGTCAAATGGAAAAGAAAATCCCTGATATATCGCATCTAAATACTTCAATTTCGGATCAAGCAAGACGCATATCAGACCAGAAGACGATGCTGGACAAAATGGTGGCACATTTGTCCTCGTTACAATCACTTGTATCAGAAATCCCTCTTGACAAGCTAAAACCTCTGCTTGATGACGTGCCGGCCATTCAGAAACGTCTGAAAGAGGACGATGCCCGTACCGCCGATTTCATGACCAAGGAACGAGTGTACGACATGTTGAAATCGGAACTCGCCACCGCAGTGCAGAAATTGACACATCCGAAGCCAATGACGGAAGAAAGGGTCCGCGAAGTGCTGAGACCGGAACTTGCAAATGCAGTAGAACAGTTACTCAAGGAGACTGCAAGCAGCGAGTCCAACGCTGTGACAGAAGAAAAGGTCCGCGAGATGTTGAAGCCGGAACTCGTGAGTGCGGCAGAAATGCTGCTAAAGGATACTGCCAAGAGTCACTCCAACGCCATGACGGAGGACAAAGTCCGCGAGATATTAAAGCAGGAGCTAGCTGTCACAGCAAAAAGATTGCAGGAGATGTTCAGCACTCGCTTAGATGTCATGGCTAACCACTTTGGCGGATTCATTGACAAAGAGAGAGCTGCTAGGGGGAAGGCAGATGAAAAGCTCAGCGCTCTGTCTGGCAGGGTCTCGTCGCTCCAGAAAGAAGCCGAGGGAGTCAATTCGCCGACGGACAGTGCCTCGTCATTCCGAAGAGCATGCGAAGTGGCCAATGTCGCTCAGACAAAACGGAGCGAGCACATGTCGGCCCTGATTTATCAGCATGGCCAGGAAGTTGAGGGGCACAGAAACACCCTCTCAACCCTGACTACACAGATGGAGGAGCTTCGTGACGAGCTCAGAAAAGGATACGAAGGTCACCAGATGCAGATCATGCACTTGAGCTCCTGGGTGAACGCGTTCAACACGAGACGGATGTACAACGACATTGTGGCGCATATCAACGCGACAATCCCGACAGGACTTAATCTCAGTAATCAAATGAGGGCGCTGTCGGGTCGACTGGAAGCGCTGGAGAATAGAGAGGATCGAGAGGACGAGGGCGGCGTAAAAAAACGCAAGGCGCCTAATGGGAACGCAGTGTTGATTCACAATGGCCGTTGAGTTGGCAAGTTTAGGCGTATAGCCGGGCTTGTCCTGGAGACGGAGCTAGGAGACTTGCTCTAGCGGTAGTATATTTGAGGGTGCAAGCAGGTCTTGATGTATACGGCAGAGAGCTTGGGTGGGCGTTGATTTGGCAGCGAGCGTCTTTCTCAATGGCTTCATCCCTGAAAGAGCAGCCGCGGAGCGGTAATAGATGGGTGGACTCGGTGGGCGTGGCATATACCCCAAGGACGAGCGAAAGCTGCGGGCACTCAGGCGCCTAAAGTGTTTGTAGGACTGACAGGAGTTTTGCATTTCGATGGTTTGTGGCCCTTGTATACGGATATGGATTGTGAAGGTGACACAACGAAGAGTAGTGTAACGGCTTTGGGGCGGCGTAGTACAAGGCGAGATTTGAGGACTAATTAACGGGCATGACTACCTATGACGCGAGGAGCGAGATGTCATTTTGCTGTTCAACATGGCATCACCTGGTTCAGCAGAGGTTTACGACTCTAATTGGTCTCAGGTGTGACTTTTGCATGGTTCAGGACACTGCCGAGTCCTAGAACAGAAGCACTGCGTAACTTAGTGTTCGTGAGATACGGAAGCGCGGTGCATGGAAACGGCCGAGGGCGGGGTTGGGGATTGAAGTTTGACACGGAAGTATGCGGCAAAGATGTATTGTAGAGGTGGCCGAAGAAGAATAACTGGAGTGTGAGATGGGCGGCGAGGACATGAGCATATTAGGGTGAAGTTGAATTGGCCCGTGAGAACGGGGTTTTGTTCTACCCTTCCTGGAGTGTCTAGGTAGAAAAGTGTGGTCGAGAAAGTTAGAATTAAGACAACGGGTTATGTTGCAGGTGCCTCAAAGAGAGACGAGAAACGATTTGAACGATTTCGGAAGGATTTAGAAACGATTTGGGGCGATGTTGCAAGTAGCCGATCATCTGGTTGACCAAGTTCCGACACAACATACGTACCTACCTAGGTACATGTAGCTGGACGGGATGCAGCACATGGAGTCATGTGCTCAAAGTCCCTATCGCCGGGACTTCGTCAACGGACCTCTTGTGCCTCGAAGGCTCCAAGTATATATCGTGGATATGGCTCATTTGTATGACGCCGGCGAGGCAGGTGCTGGAACTCCTGGAGTCAGCCATTTTGCATGTGTTAATTAGACGACAAAAGTATTAAAGTTCCATGGTAGGTTGGCGGGGGATGGAGAGAATTTGATTTGTTGTACGAGCAGAAAGTGGCGGAAGAAGAGCCCTGCTTTAGCCAGACGTAGAATCAGCCAAAACGGGGACCGGCGAAACGAGCAGTCGCGTAAAAGTGACGTGACAATAAGGCCGTTCCTCGGGAGAAAAAGGTGCGTGTTTCGGGCGGCGTGGAGAACATGCCGGAATGGCTTTGGAAATAGGCTATTGCTATAAGTGGAAATAGAACATCTCACCTACCTACCTAGGCAAGGTAAGGTAGTTGGTAATTTAGTCTTCTGAATTGCGCGGGAATGGTCTCTGGAAACAAATAGGCGAAGGGGGGGAAGCGGAAAGTAAAAAATGGCACCCGTGGATCGATCGATTGAGTGATCAAAAAGAGAGGAGCCGCTAAAACCCGCCACCAGCACATGCATGGTGGCAGTTTGGGGGGGAAAGAAATGGGGGCAGATGCTGTGTAAGAGTTTGGTACTGGAGATAGGCTACTAGGTACGGGCAGATCCACTACTGAACTGGCCATGCCGTAGGTAGGTACGTAAAGTTACCCATAGGCTGTAGGAGGAAAGGAGAGGGCTGTGTTGTTGTTGTTGTTGTTGTTGTTGTGTGTTTGCGACACGGTATTGGCCATTGAGAAGTTCCCAACTTGATGACATCCAACGCCGAGCAGTGCTCGTTGTGTTTGTCCCAGTGTTTTCTTGTGCCGCGGTGAGCCCTGTACATTGTCGGTAGGCGTTATACCCATACATAAGTAAGTACCTTATTTGAACTCAGCTGACCAAGGCACCTAGGCAGTCAGGCTAAGCCAACAGACCAAACACGAAACCAGCACTTGGCAGCGGTCCGTCCACCACTGCAAACGCCTACACGGACCTCTAGCCGCCTAGCTAGGTACCTAGGCTCTTGTCTCTCCATAATTTTAGCACTGCTCTCCCACACTTGGCACTACTACTCTCTTCAAACCTCGAAGGCTTGCTTGCTTCCCTTGTTGGCTTGGGGACTCCACGGGCTGACACTACTCCCTACCTACTTCCCCAATCGCAATCGCACTCCCTCGCCTACTTCGCCTACACGACATTCCCTCCTCCGCAGTTGGAGCCTCTTTATTACCATCCTCCCCGGCCTCCCTCTACCTCTCTTTGTGCTCGTCGCACATCGCCATTGCCGGGCCTCGGACAGAGCTTTTGGGCTCTGATCCACTGCCTCTCTCTCTGCCTCAGCGGGCCCTACAGCGCCTCCTTCTGCGACTGCTTGCGACTCCCGCAACTCTGCGACTCTGCCCCAAAGCCCCGAATCCTCCTTTTACGACTCTTTGTTCACGACTCTCCTTGACGACGTGCCCGTATCCCTCGGCGGTTCGCGCTCCACTTCTTTATTTCCGCGAACAACCGCCCTCACCCTCTTCTCACCTTGCCATCAATCACCGTTGGTTGTCATTACCATCAACAGTTCGTTCTCACCTCACCCGCATCGTCGACAAGAACCATCTCCGAGTGCGCGTCCGACCCTGCGATTTTCCCGAATCAACACTCCATTCTCTTCCTCCTCCTCTATCTCCACACCCTACATCGCGTGTCCGCCATCGCGTCTTCCCTTGTCCATATCGCGCCGTCGCTTCACCACCATCGTCGTCGCTAGTCGCTATTCTCCGCCGATCTCCACCTCCCTCTCCATCCGTCGTCGTCGCTAGTCGTCGCGTCCCGGGGTCTTCTTCTGCGCTTCCCCGCCGCGTCGCTTGCCTCACCCAACCGCACCATCGGTCACACCCGTCGTTGTTCTCCCGGGATGCCCACATCCACGAACAATGGAAGCTGCGGCGAAAAAGGTCCAGTGGCTCACCCAGCACATCTTGCCCGAAAAGCCCCATCACCTGTCGTACTCCCCCGACTGGCGATACCGCATCCCCGCCGACGACCACAAATCGAAACGCTTTGAAGAATGGGATAACACCCGCTTGCAGTACGCCACCCTCGTCTCAGAGGCAGACCGTGGCGTTCTCCTCACCAGGTCATACTACGACATGCGTGTCGAACCCCAAAAGCCCGTCCCGAGGGAGGTCAACGCCCTCTCCAAGGCCGGCGGCGAGAAGAAGAAGCTGTCGCTCAGCGATTACAAGAACAAAAAGACCACTGGTGTCACCGACACCACACCCGAGCCCCCGAGCTCTAATAGGCGCGATCGGGACCTAGAACGCGCACACGGAGATCCGAAGCCTGTGCCCGAGGTGAGGAAACCTGACGCCCACCGCCCTCGGGAAGTATCCCACTCTATCGATGTCAAACCATACAGACCTCGTGAGAACATCGTTGATATGAGGTACGTCGAACCAACCGTCACTCGAGCCCAAGAGTCTCCCTCGCTGACCGACAATAGATTGCCCCCAAAACCGCCCGCGAAGCCATCCCTCCCTCCCCGACCCATGTCGCCGCCCGACAGCAGAAAACGCAATGCCGATGCCGACGACGATTACCGATCGCAGAAACGTGCCCGCCCTGACCCTGTTCGTACAGCCGACGACCGGTCGCGATCGCGCGACGATCCCCCCCGTCGCAAAGACCGAGATTCGCTCGCGCCCTCAGACTACCCTTCTCAGCGAGACCCTAAGCCTTCTGCGTCCTCATCCCTCCTCAATGGCCGATCCGGTCTGAAGAACTCGACGGTCGCTGCCCGCAATCCCTCACCCGCAGGACGCGCACGCGGTGACTCGCTCAATGGGACTCGCCCCAATGCTTCGGGAAGCACCAAGAACACTCCCACCAAGTTTGAGGGTTCGTCACGACCATCAGTCCCCCCGCTGCTATCGCCGCTGCATTTGAACCTGGATGGCCGCGATGGTGCAGATCGAGGAGAGAGGAAGAAAGCACGCGAGGACGCCATGGACGGCACTAGGCCGGCCAAGCCCAAGAAGCAGCAGGAGGAGCCTCCTCGGATTAAGAGAGAGAAGTCTCCCGTGCCGACGCCAATACGAATGCCTGCGCTACTGTCGCCCACGCTGCCACCTTTGCTGGAGGCTGAATTGTCTAAACGAGGCAAACTCGAGGTCAAGTTAGAAGCCAGGTCGGACAACAATAAGCACCGAGAAGACAGGGACGAGGACGAGCGAGTCGAGCGACGGAACGAAGAACGCCCTAAAGAGGACAGGACTTCCTCTGCGACGGCCAGGAAGGCGCCTGTAGAACAGGATGATGAGGAATCAGGCGGCAAGGAGAAGCGGAAGAGCCTCATCGTGACACTTTACATCTCGAAACGCATCAGACAGTCGGTCAAACGCTACCTTGCGCTGCCGCTACCACGAAAGGAGCCATCGCGACAAGAACGATCCGTCAGCATAGAAGCAGCACCTGCGCAGGCCAAGAAACGTCCTGCCAGCGCGACTGAAATCATCGTGGACTCAATATCCGTCAAACGTCCTCGAACCTCGTCCATATCTAGCTCGTCTCGACTCCCGCCGCCTCCATCTACACCATCCAAGAAGGGCACTATTGCAATGTCACGAGTCAGCTCAAACAATTCGCAAGTTTTTACCCCCGGGGAGGCTGCCACGGTCACTCCCTCCGCGCCAGCATCCTCAGAACGGCCCATCGCCAACGGCACGGAACCCCCCCGCGCTGATAAGGCTGAGCTTCGAGCTATGTTCGACAGGCAGAACCGCTACTCTACCATGGGGCGGCGCCTCAAGCACAACGGTGATGTAGCGATGAAGAAGGCCAACCAGGCCAATGGCAATGCGCAACAACGCGATTCGGGCGTCAAGTTAGGTTACGTACTCACCGTGGAAAGCATCATCGCATTCATGGCAAGCTTCCAGGCATTAAACCTTGCCCGCGGCCTGTCTGGCAAGGCATGCGACCCGGCGAGCTGGGAGAGCATGTTTCCGCTGTTGGAATTCCTGCAAAAGGAGATGCGGCGACTTGATACGCGGCGGTATCAGCCACTGTATGCTCTTATTTTGATGCTGCATGCTGTGTCTATCGAAGAGGTGGTCAAGTGCTACGGGACCTTCGAGAATCCCTCTGCCCACATCACCATCCAAGACCTCATCCGTCACGAGCGCTCTCGAGCTCGTCTCTGGCCTCTTGTTCGCGATGCCAACGACGGCATCGATTCATCCTCCCTTCGCGCCTCCATCACCCCTTGGTCTTCTCTCGACGAGATCTCCTCGGCTGCTTTGCGCATTCTCCGCCACTGGTGCGCTGATGAGAATGTCGACTGGTCCCCCGAAGTCTCCCTTTGAGGAGAGCGTTGGTGAAGGGACTTCGAAAAGCCACCAAAATTAGATGGGACCCTCCCCGTATGGAGGGTGTCTCAGTGTTGTTACTAGCTCACATATACCATCACGATCAAGGAGGACAAAAACGCTTGCAAACAACACATGTAATATGACTACTACACTTAGCTACCGCCCGACCACAATCGCGTACTCGCCGATGCCAAGGGCATCCCTGACGAACCACTCGGCTCGCTCACTGAAGCGATTGCTCGATATTGCAACAAAGGCTACCAGCCCATCAAATGCAGAGACGACCGATAAGGGGTCAGTACCTTGGCGTGGAAGGGAACGGTTGCAACCAGGACGCAGAGCCCGGATTACACTCACCAAAGGCGTTCTTAATTCGATTTTTCGTCTATTGCTCACATCAAACACCATCACATGTGCTTGGTTTTCTTTTTATTTTCTCGACGACATTTTTGTCCGGCTCCGGCCCAAGAGACGTTGTACAATGATATCCCCGGATCAAACGGACACCGTTTAATTCGCTTTGCTTTTTGGGGACAAAGGGGAAAAGGGAGACAGGGAGACAGGGAGGTTCGGAAGGGGCAAAAACCGAATACGCACGAAGGAACTTATTGGAATATGACTATTTGGAAGGAGGGTGCCGAAGGACATGGGAACCAGGATTGATTCCGGGCTCGACAGACAGGCATCATGAGGCAGACACAGAAAGAGAGAGAGACAGGGAAATGAAAGAGATCGAAAGAAGTTAATGTGAACATGAATCATATGCATCCGCGTGGACCGTGGTCATGTTGTCGTTTCTTTTCAAGAGCAGTCGCTCGGGTATACAACGGTGACAGGGACGACGCCATGTCCTAGACACTTTGACCATTGCTAAGCTGCGATGTTGTGATTTGCCGAAGCCATGGCTCTTAAATGAGCTGATTTTGACTGATTACGGCCTAAACAAAGAAGACCTGCTTTTCGGACATGATAAGCGAGCATGTTGGCCACAGATACGTTGAAACCGATTTCCACATGTACGCATAAAAGGCAGGATTGTAATCAGCCCTGCCAATATTTCTTGACAGCCATTGGCAATTTGCGTCTCATTTCAACGGCGGCACGGAACACTTGTCCAATTTGATAAATCAGATCACGACATAACTAGACACAGAACATCACGTTGGCACAACACACAAAGCAGCTAAGAAACAGGCATTATAGAGGGACGGATCTATTTTTTTTTAGACCGTAGCTAGACTAACAGCACATGTAAGCTAATGTAGCTAGGAGAAGCAAGAACTCGTTTCGCCCTCTTCCGGACAATCTCCCAAGTTGAGGTTCTGGTATTTTTTTTTTATCTTGGTCATTAACAACGCACACAGTTAATGCATGGTGGTATTCGGCCGTGGCGAATTAGGCATTTTGCTTTCTGGGTGGTGGGTTGGGTTGTGAGAGAGTAGAGCCTCGTAAGCATTTCTGCATTTACTTGGAAGCATCGACCTTGGCAACGTGGGCAAGGAGGTCGAGGACACGGCGGGAGTAACCCCACTCGTTGTCGTACCAGCTGACCAGCTTGATGAAGTTGTCGTTGAGGGCGATACCGGCCTTGGCATCGAAGATGGAGGAGTTGTTGTTGCCGTTTAAGTCGGTGGAGACAACGTCGTCCTCGGTGTAAGCCAGGACACCTGGAAGAAACGAGTCAGTACAATATCCATGTTGAATCAAGGGAATAGTCAAGTTTCTTGGGGGGGGGCTCACCCTTGAGGTCGCCCTCGGCAGCGGCCTTAATAGTCTCCTTGATGTCAGCGTAGCTGGCGCCCTTCTCGATACGGACGGTCAAGTCGACAACCGAGACGTTAGCAGTGGGGACACGCATGGACATGCCGGTGAGCTTGCCGTTGAGCTCAGGAATGACCTTGCCGACAGCCTTAGCGGCACCAGTGCTGGAGGGGATAATGTTCTGGGCGGCGGTACGGCCACCTCGCCAGTCCTTGGAGGAGGGACCATCGACAGTCTTCTGGGTGGCGGTATATGAGTGAACGGTGGTCATGAGACCCTCGATGATGGTGTACTTGTCGTTGATGACCTTGGCGAGGGGAGCCAGGCAGTTGGTGGTGCAGGAGGCGTTGGAGATGATGTCGGCGCTGCCGTCGTACTTCTCGTGGTTGACACCCATCACGTACATGGGGGCATCGGCAGAGGGGGCAGAGATGACGACCTTCTTGGCGCCACCGACGAGATGGGCCTTGGCCTTGTCGATGGTGGTGAAGACACCGGTGGACTCAACGACGTACTCGGCGCCGGTCTCAGCCCAGGGGATCTCCGAGGGGTCACGCTTGGAGTAGAACTTGACCTTCTTGTCGTTGACAATCAGGTCGGTGCCGTCGTTGGAGACGGAACCCTTGAAGATGCCGTGGGAAGAGTCATACTTGAGCATGTACTCCTGGAAAGTGGGAAAAACGATGCGTTAGCGTTGGTACTCTAGCTAGATGCCTGTGTGTGTGATGGAGGGGTATCTGGAGAGGGGGTGGCAATGATGTTGATGGATGGGTTGCAACATGGATGCAGCAATTGCTCGCGAATTATCACGCCACGAGTGACAAAATGCAACCGCAGGCTTGAGCCACACCATGTAATTGAAGGAAAATACGGTCGGGGAGTGGCGTGGTGCCAGGAAGCGGTGGGAAGTGGTGGTATGATGATATGACATGTAGGTAGAAGAGTGGAGGGTCGGAGGCATCGGAATTCGCGTCGATCGGGTTCAAGGTGGAATAGCTCGAGCTGTTGGAGCTCGAGCCCAAACCTGAGCCTGGCAGGAGAGTTGACTTACAGCGTAGTGAGGCTCAATGAAGGGGTCGTTGACAGCGACGACCTCGATGTCGGGGTGCTCGACGGAGTTGCGGAAGACGATTCGGCCAATGCGACCGAAACCGTTGATGCCGACCTTGATGGGAGCCATTTTGAGGATTGTAGAGAGAATGGTGAGTCTGGGAGGGAGCAGAACGAGTTAGATTTGAGCTTGGTTTGATTCAAAGCTGACGAGTTGATGGAGGTAAGGGAGGAAAAGCAACGTGGGAGAGATAAGATGAGGAGGGGGTGGGGTAATTTATATTCCATGATGCTGGGGCGATTTCTGCTGAGCTGGGAAGGAGCGGGACGTCGCGGAAAGGAGGGGCAACCCGCGTCATGGCATTTTGGTGCTGAGACAGCGTAGCAGCTCAAGCGAAGCGTAGCGTTTGCATAGCTTGGTCGCCAACAAAAGCCAAACAGCAGTAGGTGGCAGCCATTGCGGGATAGTCTAGAGGGGGGAGGGGGAATGTGAAATGCGTGATAAGGTGAAGGAGGGGCAGAGACGGCGGGGAGCAAGCAGGATCAGCTTGTCTAAATATCTAAGCATCCAACTCGGAGGAAGAGGGAGGATATGGAGATGAATAGACAGACAGCCAGCCAGCTAGACAGAGGAAAGGGGTCGAGTCAAGATTGGAACGTACTGTAATTGTTTGGATGGTGAGTTGGTATGAGAGAGAAAGAGAGAGAGAGAAGGAAGGAAGAAGAGAATCAGGACGAGGAGGAGGGGAGAAGAAGTACATATTTCAGTTCCACGGCCGGATCATCAGCCAAGGCCCCAACAATCTGCCCGCTGTTCTCCCGTTCACCCTGTCGTCACCCAGCCAGCCAGCCAGCCGCCCAGGTCACCCACGAGCCACTCCGTTACTCCCGTGTCTCGACAACCTCGTCCCAGCCGCCGCCGAACGCCTCAGCCCAGGCCCAGGCGAAGAGGAAACGAGGTGAGGGAGGGATGGGATGAAGTGGGGCTTGTCCTGGGGGAGGGGGGTGTGGCTTGCGAAATCGAGCAGCCATACGGGAACCTAGCATCAACCCAGAAAAAACCACCGACCACAGAACCACAGACCACACAGGACAGGGCCAACTACCACGGTGACCACGGCGAGGCAAGCAGACAAGAGAAGGAGGGGGGGGAGGCGTCGCCAATGCCCGCCGGCGAGGGGTAGATGGGAGGGTGTGTGAGGGTGTGAGGGACATAAAATCTGGTTGGAAGTGAAGCTACCTAACAAAGCTGGCAGTACTGTATAATTCCCAGCGGCAACAAGCAGCACCAGCAGCATCGTCTTGAGCAATGAATGGCAACCAGCCAACCGACATGTGAGCTGGGATACGTGGAAGAGTCTCATCCTGCCCTGAGACGCTGTCACCATGCCGTATTACTCGACAATGGACAGTGTGCGCAGCAGCAATCTCAACAAGGCAAACGGCGACATCCAACAACTGGTCTGGCGTGGCCCTCCAATGTCAACAATCCCGCTCACCCGCTGCCACGCCCAACCTCTGGCTGCCCTTCGCCCATGTTCACGGCCTCGCTCTTCACCCGTTCATCCATTCCCCCTCACTCTCTCACTCTCACTCTCACTCCTTCATCATGTTCAATCCCTTCAATTCACACGTCCGATATGAATTACACGAAAGAGGGGAAGGAGGGGGGAAGGATGGGCTGGAAGCGTGCATCCCGTCGTCATCACCATCTGTCCATTGCCCCTCCAAAGAGCAAAAAAAAAAAAAAAAAATGGTACTGACGCGCTCCTTTGCTTGTGCTCTGACATGGCCCTATCCCATCCCATGCAAATGCGCCGACGGATTGATTGCCCCTCCTCTGCAAGCCCCGCCGTCGCCATGGGGGGGTGTTAGAGTAGAAAGTGGGTGAGATATATTGGTGGGGTGACTTAGTTGGCAGGCCAAGATAGGTACCACTGTAGGTACCAGCCCCGCCACTGCTACGAAAAGGTAGGTAGGTAGAGAGTCACCTTGACAGAACTGTCAAGATAGTACCAATGAGAAATCCCTGTCCATTTTGTCTAGCTAAGAGGCGTCGAGGTTGGAAACGGCATCGACAAAGAGGCAGCAGAGGGACCAGTTAACTCAAGAGAGGGACATTGGCCTAGGTTCTTTCGTGGCTCTATTTCTGGTTGGTTGGTGGCCGCATCATGGCAGCATCAATGTCTCCACCAGAGCATAGAGAATGCCCTGGAGGCTGGAGCTCGAAGCATCTCGCGGCAACCAAACCCAACATCGACTTATCGGCCCAGTTCTGTCAGTTCAGTTTCTAAATTCTGGCTACCATGTTTGACCCCCTGTCATGATTGTCCTACCTTGCCTGTTTCGGTCCCTCTACACTGCTGTTAAACGATGGAGCAACCTCCCCAGCCATGCTTCTTGTTTGCTTTGCTGCCGTGCGTTGCCAACAACCCATGCTTGATGCTGGATACTTGACACTTTGACGCTTGATGCTTGATCATCTATGCTCGATGCTCCTCGCCCTCGCAAGCCGCGCCCCGGAACCCTCGCCGACTGGTCCGCTCGGCGCCCCGATGCATCGGTCAAGAGATCTCAATATGCGCCTCACTTTCTCACCTCCGAGTTTGCCTGATGTTCATTTTCTGACCGTCTCTTCCTCTCGTCTGTACTCACAGTCCTTTTCTTGATACCCGCCGACCGCGCCCGTGCCAACATCTTCCTCAAACGGGGTTCTAGGCCCGCAAGTCCCTCCTCCTCTCTCCCACCCCCGTCACCCCCGGAGCTTTCGCGGGACTATCGTATGGATGGACCACGTACATTCATCTGCAATATCGTACAGTCACAGCTCTTACGTGTTTCTTGTCGAGGGCGGGAAGATGAGCAGTCGAAGGATGGGGAGACTTCTTCTCTGGGATGCCACCTGCTTGTAGCGTCTTTACCGGTCATGAAATTTTGCATTCTTTTACGTTTTGCGCTCTTATACAAACAATGTAATCATCGCGACCTGTAGCTCCTTAGCTCACAAGGTAGGTTGGTATACCTCTCTTAGTCAAATCTGGCCTGGCCTATCTCGACCTAGCTCGCGTTGCTCACGTCGTTGCGTCTTTTTACGCAATGACAAGCCCATCGGCCATTGGGCGGGGCGCAACCTCGTCCGCGGGGGTGCCGATGCCTCACCAACTCGCTCACCTCTCACCTCGCATCCAACAAAGTGCAACTTATTTTAGTCGAGCTAGTAATCAAAAACAAGTGGGCTCCGTCACATCTTCCAAGTTCCAAGCTTGTCTTTCCAGTTCCAGCTCCAACAGGAGTAGAGTAGAAAGGGAGGGGCGTTTTGATATTCGCTCAACCAGAGTTTCGTCTCATTGGCACATCATCACCACTCGTTCATAAAAACGGGCGGGTGGGTGTAGGCCCGGTTAGCTCCTCGCCTGTAACCTGATCGAGGCGAATGGTGAGGCAGTGAGGAGCCCCGAACAAGGGAGGGGAGTGAGCAGTAAAGTGTGGCGGCGTCTATACCGTAGCAAAACTGCTCGGGGCTCTGATGCGATGACTCTTTTTGGGCCCTCTGCTGAGAAATCGAATGGCGAATCGAATGGCCGAATCGAAATGAAGAGACAAAACCACCGACGTAGCCGGGCCGACACTGACCCATTGACTGGGCACGGGCACTGACGGACCGACTGTATTCGCAGGGCTGTTGGAAAGAGTCGTGGCTTGAGCGTTTGAGCGTTTGCCCGTGTAGGTGACGAATATCTCCATCGCCTCATCCGCCCATTCAGTTTCGCACGCATGAATACGGCCACGAAGAATCTCAGCTCATCCGCTTATCTGGCGTGGTTTCCCAGGGGCCCCCTCCCCTAGCTCCAGATCGAGAGCCCCGGCCGATCCCTCCCCGTCCCCCTACAGAAGTATAGAAGTACAGAAGTACAAAAGTGCAGAGTACAGGCCTGGCCCGTGGTTTTGGCGATGGCCTCATGGCAATCTCACCGATCTTCACCTGAGCTTTCTGGCCTGACCTGACCTCACCTCATCATCTCATCTCACCTCCCCGGTCTTGACCTGGCCTGACCGACTCTGGTCTGATATCGGACCCTCCCGTTGCATCAAGCAGAGCCTCCTGCTTTTGTTTTGCATTCGTTGACTAAGGTACCAGGCCGGATTGATTGGTGGACGGGATGCAGCACCTGCAACTGAGCTGTTCAGGCTGTTCTCCAACACCGGAACCTTCGTCCATCCTCTGTCCCGACTCAACGTCGTATACATCTTACACCTACACCTAGTTACATAGTAGTTGCAGCTCTGTATGGAGGCCGCCTATGCTTTTTTCCCCCATTTCCCCAATCCAATCCGTTCCATCCCTGTCCCCTTCTCCGATTCAGCCCGCTTGCCGCCTCCCACGGTAACCGCTCGGCTACGGGCCACCCGTGCCCCGGTCCCCGCTCCACGCTCCCGGAGCATCACGGGTCACGGGCTTGGGCCGGCTCAAGCTTCGCCTATGATGAAGCTGCTCACTCCAATGAAGAAGCTGCCTCTCCAGCCTTTCCCCGGCTTCTCAGCCTCCTCCCCCTCGCCCGGCCTTGCCCGGCCGCGCCCACCCCCCAGCGTGGGATCGGGAGCCCCAGGAACCAGATGGTGGCCAAGTTCCCGCTGGTGCCACCTTGTCGGCTCTCTGGCCTCCCCCTCGTCATCCACGAGGATCCTCCCGCGGCACCATCATGCAGTATCGTCACCTTGATGCACCCGAGCCGCCTAACGCCCGTCCAACCGTCCCCAAGGGTCGAAACCTTCTGTGTCATACACTCCTTCTTCGTCGTCGACTGTGGGTTCTCGACGCGACCGGCTCCACACACCGTCAAGAGTCGCGTCTCCAGCTTTGTCCTGTCCTCAGCCACTTGCCTTCTGCCCGTCCCTATATACACACACTGGTTGGCCGAGCACCCATGCCCCAGGGCCACCGACAGACGTCGAGGGAACACCGTTACGCCGTTTCCGGCCGTCTCACGACCAAAAGCCGGGCCAATCCCTCCTCCGCCCGCACTATTGCTTCTCCGTGGGTTGGTCTCGTGCGCTCACGCAAAGCCGCCAACCCTCGGCGTCCACTCCTGTCCTTCCTCAGCAGCTCGGAACTCGACCGACCCTTCTGCAAAATACCCGGCTTCCTGCCAGGCCTTCATCGTATCCCCATCAAACGGTCCCTGGTTGGCGCCTTCGTCACGCCCGTCTGTCCACCGGAACTCCCACATAGTACCCGGCTTCACCGCATCCTCTCCTAACTCGTCGGCATCGGCAGCGTGCACGGTATCCGGTTCGACCCATTCCTCTCCGGTCTCTTTGCGATATTCCCGGACAAGCAGTTCCCGTTCTTGGTCGTAAATGTCCTCGTAGTCCCGGCTTAAGAGTTTGTCCGCGGCTTCTGTGATGGCGTTGATGGATTCCTTGATCCGTGTCTGTTCCGGATCTTGGCTGCTTTCGCCATCCACTTCCATCCCTTCGGCACCCTTGTTCATCTTTTTGAGCTTCCACTTGGGGATCTTCTTGGTCTTGGGCTGGCTCTTGCCAAGTCGGGCCAATGCCTCGAGAGGCGTCTCCGTCCTCTCCAGCCGAAGGATGAGCGTCTTGAGAAGCTCCGACACCAAAATTTCGTCATCTTGCATTCGTTGCTTCCGCGCCGCGTCCTCACGCTTCTGGTGCGCATCTGCCGCCTTCTTCATCTCCTTTTTGCTGAGTCCTTCCAGCCAGCTGTCGTGAACTGCATCTGGATCTCCCGCCTTGCGCACGAAGTTTCCTTGCTGATCGAATTGACCTTCTTCCATCTCTGCCTTCAAGTTGAAAGCTTCCACTTTGGGGGCGTTTCTCTTAAGCCCGCCTGCACCAACTTCTTCATCCACTCCCTCCTCTTGAATTGCGAGATCCAAATCCGCCTCATCGTCACTGCTGCCCAGGTCGTCTAGCCGGATTTGACCACCGGTTTTGCTGTTGTCCTCTTGGCCCTCAATGTTATCGACATCAAGGAATCGCACATCCTTCTTCTTGCGCCCGGATTGATCAAAGTCTCCATTCTCGGAAGCAGCCTTGTCTCCCTCGTCATCATCCGCAGCAAACATGTCGTCGTCGTCGTCGTCGTCATCTCCACCAGGCGCCTTTCCAGAAGTTGCATTGTTGACACTGTAGTTGTCCAGTTGATCGTTGATATCCACGTTGCCCTTCTTGCGACCCTGGGCGCGAGCGTTGATGTTCTCGTTGTCTGAATCACTGTCGTAGCCGTCGATATTCACAGCACCTCGCTTCGTAGCGCCGGTCCCACCAATGACATCGGCATCCAGGATGGCGTCGTCTTCTCGAGCATCGGGGGCCAAGATCGAGGGGTTGCGAACGTCGAATTTAGCCCGCTTGGTGTCTGCGCTCTCGTTGTCGTTGTGGTGGGTGCGCGCGAAGTTCTCTCCCGCTCGCTTGGGCCGCGCCGCCGAATGCCGTGAAGCCATGATCTGCGTAGTGCTCTGGGAGATTCCGAGATCCAATTTCTTTCGTGACGAGTCTAAATACTGTCGTTGTAGGTAGCTTTGTTCATCAGCGCATTTTAGATTTGGTGTCGAAGCTAGGTTGCCTGGAGGAGCTTGGACCTCCTGATGTCAACTGTGGGCAAATGCGATGCGCTGGTTGGGCCAGGCCTGTTTTAGGGCGGTCTTCCACTGTAGCCTCAGAGACGCGCCCACTGAGGCAGCCTAGCCTCCAGGCCATGCCAACCTAAAACTGCGTCATACAAGAGCTGCCTCTTTCTTTGCCACTACCTCCACCCCCCACATCGATTTCCAGCACAACTTCAACTTGGCTGGTTCAAGCTCTCGCCATTCAAGATCTGTACAACAACCTAACACCAACAGCTAGCACTACGTAACTCACCCGACTCACGTCATCTAACCTCGTCTCTGGGCCTGCTCGCAGCACCACACTCAGCGTCCACGTCCCAAGTCCTCCGCAGACCGCTGCCACGTTCACAAGATCTCACCCCGCGATACCGCACCATCCACAGTTCACGACACCCATAGGTCGCCTTCAAAATGGTTTGTCGTCATTCCGCTACCATTTGGCTTATTTACCAAGCTAACTGGGGCGATGCAGTACTCTGGCTTTGGCGGCGGTGGGTTCGACCCGTCCAACCCGGACCACCTCTATAACATGGCTCGTCATGGGCGACGACCCATCGTGCAACGCTTCGACGAGTACTACCGATGCTATCCCCTCATCATGGCCCCTGGTTCCGAGCGACCAGAACTAAACTACGGCTCCAAAATTATTCTCCCTCCCTCCGCCCTCGACAAGGTGTCGAAGCTCCATGTACAGTGGCCTCTGCTGATGGAGATGATCAACGGCGAGAAGGGGAAGCACTCACATGCTGGTGTGCTGGAGTTTATTGCTGAGGAAGGCCGAGCATACATTCCGCAATGGGTATGCGCCTCTCCACATGCCTCGGCGCAAGCTCCCCGCTGACGATTTATAGATGATGGTGACGCTAGGTATGGATGTCGGAGACATGATCCAGATCCGAACCACTTCACTGGAACTTGCCAAGATGGTCAAACTTCAGCCGCAATCTGTCAACTTCCTCGATATTAGCGACCCCAAGGCCGTTCTCGAGAAGGCCTTTCGCAACTTTGCCACCCTCACCAAAGGCGATATTTTTAACTTTGAGTACAACGACGAGGTGTATGAGGTTGCGGTTCTCGACGTCAAGCCAGAAACAGAAAAGATGGGTGTCAGCATGATCGAGACGGATGTTTCCGTCGATTTTGCTGCCCCGGTAGGCTATGTTGAACCCGAACGGAAGAGTGGCACGAGCACCCCAAGAAGCACCCGGGGGGGCGTCCCTGCCGGAGGTCTCCTCCACAGCCAAGGCACCATGGCCCAGGCCATCAACTACGGCTCCATCGCCCCTTCAGTCACTAGCAATATCACCAACTTCCTCGGCGATGGCCAGAAGCTAGCCAAGAAGGGCAGCAAGAACCCCAGCCCCAAGCCTGGGACCCCTGTGCCAGCAGCTGAAGGGGCC
This sequence comes from Dactylonectria alcacerensis, assembly GCA_029931735.1. NCBI lineage: Eukaryota > Fungi > Ascomycota > Sordariomycetes > Hypocreales > Nectriaceae > Dactylonectria > Dactylonectria alcacerensis. Next base: position 3,706,864 of record JAPMUZ010000003.1, on the reverse strand, counting down.
CCCAAGCCTCTCCAGCGACGAACGGGAGCCCCTGCGGCGCTACGCCTGCCACCTAACAAGCTTTTCTTCGGTTACGAGATTAAGCCGGTCAAGACAGATGCCGACAAGGAGAAGGAGAAGGAGAACGCCAACCGACCCCGGTTTGAGGGACAAGGCCAGACACTCCGCGGTGCTGTTAAGAGAAAGGGCGATGGAGAAGACAAGTCCAAAGCACCAGAGAAGAAGGGCACAAGTGATGGAAATCGACTGGATGGCCGGCGGCCGCGGTAACGGATGTCTCTTTCAGGTTTTGGGTGGCGTTTGGGAGACAAGGGATATCGTTGGTTTTGGCAACGCATAGCCGTGATCAACAGCAAAGGGTAGGCTCTAGTCGCTTATTTGCTTCGTACATTTCCTGCGACTACAAATTTGTTATTCTACATGGGAACCGAAAGCTACAGAAGTGAGCGAAGGTAGTTTGAAATTAGAATCATGGCGGTATTGATTGATTTTCCCGTTCCTCTAAGGTAGCTCGAATTCCAGTACCAGTCCGCAAACCAAGAGAAAACGGCATTGACAACCACGGTTTACTGGCATATGATGGCGTATGCCTTGGTCTATCACCTACGCCTGGGCGTCTGGGTAGATTCATTTGCTCTCATGTTTCCTAAAACAATGGACCTGGTGCCTACCATTGCATCACCACCCCATCTCCATTATATCATAGGGCCATCTTCTTCGGTCCCAATCTAGTAGGTTGAAAACCAGTTCCTACATGATATGCCTTAAGGAAAGGTCATATCACCGGCATCGTCCCAGGCTTGAAACTGTGCTTCTCCGACCTGGGCCGTAACGCTTGTGCCGAGTTAGCTGAATGTTCCACTCGCTGTTGATTGCGACTCCAGAATCATGCATACCTGCGCTCGCGACTAGGGGAGCTACCGTGCTCAGACTTGATGCGGCTAATGGACTTCACATCCAATTCACGTTTGATCTTCTTGCTTGGAGTCTCCATGACGGCATCGTCGTCGTCTTTCCCGTCCTCATTGACCATGGCCTTGGACTTGGCCCGCTTGCTAGGCGTGCGGCGCTTCTGAGGCGTTGCCTTTTGCGGGGTGGAAGTAGCAGAGCCAGGATCCTGGCCGGCTCCTTTGCCATGGCGGATCTTGAAGTCTCGCATCACCGTCTTCGTGAAGTGCTGCCTGTACCGTGTTTGATTAGAAACCATAGGGCACTCATGCAAGTAACCACGAGATGCCAAGCCGGGGGTCAACTCACGAGATGGCATCCTGGGTGAACGAGTATCCGAGATCGTTCAGGATGGCGTGAACTCTGGGCCAGTTGTGGCGAGGGCGTTCGGTCTCCTGGTTGCCGAGAATGATGGCGAGACAGAGGTCGCGCTCGGCGTTGGCGTGCCATCGCTTCTCGTTGCCAGGCATGGTGATGGCTTAATAAGTGGATTGATTTCCAAAAGCATGAAACTGGACGAGAAGTGTTGAGCTGAGGCGAATGTGATGTGGTAGTGAGAAGTTTGTGGTAGGTTGGTGGGAGAGTGAACAGGTGTAGGGGGGGAGGGGGGGAGGGGGAAATATAAGACGCAGAGATGTAGGCAAGGCACCCTTAGGGTCTGAGCGAACAAGATGATAGGAGTGAAATTGAATTAATCAGAAGCAACCAAACATCACTGGTTAAGCTAATATGGCTTGTTGACCAATGCAAACAGAAGAATTGCCCAATGGCTATGTTTCCATCCTCCCGTTGGTGGGAGACAAGCGAGGAAATTGCCAGTACAGAGAAACCTAAGAGCGCCCTGTTCACGACGATAGGACCGTTACACATTTTCTTAGCTCGTCACCAAGTCCTTGAGATTTCGTCAAGATGCCCACGAGTGAAGTTGACGGAAGCTGGTGACTACCCCCCTTCCACCCCAGGTTTCACGGTCTTCACGTTTGACAAGACATTTTCTACAAATTAAGATGTTGAGTAGTGATGGTGGCATTTATTGAATCCCCTGAGATATAGCACACCCATATGGTTCCGTACGCATCAAGCAAGCACTACTAGGTAGGCAGAAGATCAGGCCGAGATATAACGTCTAGCTGTCTTTGTGTCCACGGTAACCATTTTGTCAAATCAACACTCCCATTCTTCTCTGCGTCAAGGCCATGATGCACCTCGTAAGGACATGGCACTGAATGCCCACGTGTTGTTAAAGATTTAGATCTCAGCCGCCACCTCAACGTCCTCGATCTCGGCATCAGAAACTGGTTCGGGTCTATTCGACATGAAATTAGCAAAACGCTCAGCTAGGAGTTTCGGGTGTGAGATCTTACTTGGGCGTCTTCTTGGCGCGCTTCGTGGGACGCTTGGGCGTGGTGGGTTGCTCATCATCGGAGTTGATCTCCTTCTTGAGCTTTTGCTTATCATCCTCATCCTCATCGTCCTCGGGAGAAACGATAGCCTTGCTCTTGGCCGGAGTAGCCCGCTTGCGAGGAGTGGCAGTCTTGCGAGGAGTAGAAGCAGCGGAACCTTTTCCACCGATGGCGGCCTCGAAGCCAGCAGTGTCGCGGGTGCGTCGAAGTTTCTGGACATGTTGACTGTCGCTAAAGTTAGCGGATGTTTCTCATTGCCATGAATTGGTGCAAGCGAAACAAAAAAAGCAGCATTACTTGACAGCGTCGAAGGAGTATGAGTATCCCTTCATGGTAAGCCTCTCAGTTACACTTGTGATGATGGCCTTTCCCGGGTTGCACTCTTCGATGAAGGCGAGGAGCAGGTCAGCATGGGACGTAGCGTCCCATCCCCGAGTTGGTTTCGCAGCCATGATGCTTGGTAAGGATGAAATGCTTGTGGGCAGTAAGGGGCGTGGTGAAGTGTGCAAGATGCAGTCGTGAGCGGTGATGATGGTGGGGAGAAAGCGTGATTGAAGGAGAAAAGTGAGGAAGTTTTGAGAGTAGGTGAAGGGCAACAGAGGCGAAGATATAAATGCGCCAATGGTTGTGCTTGAAAGCGGGAAAACAACAAACAGAGAGAAAATTGTGAAAGGTCAGTCCGGAGAAACCATACCGAAGTGCCGACTCTGTAAAAGTGTAGCCCATTGCCTGAAGGTCTTCCATCACGTTGGTCCAATCCTGAGTACCCAGCTTTAGGTGCTGAAACAGGCAGATGAGGATATCCTCATGGACGCTAGGGTCCCACCGCATGGTTTGGCGACTAGGCATGGTGTTTTTTCGATTGAAGTGACGATACCACAGGTTTGTGATGAATCGGGAAATAGAGGTGGATGAAAAGGTCTAGCTTGTGGTTGAGCTGGGATGATGCTTGACGAAGCAGAGAGAAAGGTAGAGAGAGAAGCGAGATAGATAGAAATAGGAAAGGCTTAGGGCGTGCTTCAAGGGCTAAATGTTTGTGATGCATAACTGAAAAAAATTGACAAATGAATGAGGAGTGACGAAGAAGACCGAAAACACCCATGCAGTTGACTGGCAACTGGCAACTGGCAACCGAGCAGCAAGCGCATAGCGTAACAGAAGCAACAATGCGAGCTTCCAGGATGCCCAAGGCACTGCAAACCAAGCAAGGAGGTAAGAAAGCAAAACAAAGACTAAAGAGAAGCTAGAGAATGAGAATTGTCAGACATACCGGATTGCCTCCCAGGTGACAGTGTGTCCCATCTTAGTCAGGTGCTCGATAACGGCATCACGCATCCCTGGGTTCATAGCTCCCCCAGCCTGGGCGGCTGAGAAGAGGGCAACGGCCAACTCCAAGAGGAAGTCGGACTTGTCCCAGACAGTCGAACCACCGGGCTTTCCAGGCATGATGATAGAGTTGATGAATGGTGGCTTGTTGTGTTGTGTTGTGTGGTGTGGCAGAAAGAATGTAGCGTGGAGAATTTGTGGTGTTGACGAGGGAAGAAATAATAAAGAAGGTGCCAACCAAGAGGGATTATGAAAGGGTGCTCATTGCCGAAATGAGCGACACGATAATTGAAAATCCGGAGTGTTTGTCGTTTGGTTTGCTTGTTTGACAGGACCAAACCATGGCTAGTTTCTACGAACCCTATGTATGAAACCGCCAATCATGCCATCCGTCCAACCGGCTAATTCGTCACCTAAATCTGTAAACTCCAATCAAAGACCACCGTGTTCGGTATGGTCATCCCAAAGCCTCCATAGTCACTCCTGGAATTACAACAAAATCCTCTCGCTTCGTACACTGCTGGGGCAACAATTGATCTGCGTAGATCAAGTCCCGATGTCAAAAGCACATTTTTGGAAGCTGGCCTTGCAATTCCTGCAATCAAGTCTCCTAGGTCTCCAAGAACTCCAAGGTCTGCTGGGCCTGCTTGGCCTGTTAAGCCTCCCCGTACGAGAAACTAGGGATGGTTAGGATTGACAGCCTTTCATCAGGATGAAATTGGCACTTACTCTGACGGAAAAGGATCTGCAGGACCACCATGAGCAGCAAGGGCTAGAACAGCCTCATCGTCATCCAAGTCGTCCTTCGCCGGGTCTGGCGACGAGAGTCGTTGACGCTTTGCGTCAGGCTCTTCACTGTCGGCATCAAGATCATGCTCTCGACTTAGGGACTCGGCAGGGGTTGGAGACACCGCAACAGGCTCAGTCGAATTTTCCGCCGGTGGTTGAACTGATAGAAGTTTGGTCTCGTCTTGTAGAGATTGAAGGGACTGATGCTCGTGGTGATTCGGAGGTTGTTGGCCCTGGAGTGGATGTAGATGTGGAGGGTCCTGTGGAAGCTCAGGTTCGTGAGGCGGACTGGGGAATGTTAGAGGCGGGCCAGCCAGGCTGTCATCCATTTGTCCATCTGGCATAACGACCGGTATTGCGAGAGATGCTCCGGGTAGAGGGATGGGCACCATAGATACTGGGGCCGAGGCGCCCAGAGCGCCGGGCTGATTAGGATCGGGGATGCCAGGACCGAGAGAAGGCACCATGGGGGTGCCCTCCGCGACAATGGGTGGTTGCTTCCTTGGTCGACCCCTTCCGGGTCCAGGACGGCGTGTGATGGGATTCATAGTTGGATCAACTTTTCGTGAACTTTCGCTAGTGGTGCCATTGATCTCAGCCTTGTTCTGGGCACGGCGAAGGCCTTGGAAGTGTTGACTGGTCCCGTGTTAGTTGAGTTATGTTTACAGCGAAGAGATGACATTAGTGAGTAAATTGATGAGGAATGAAAATGGTCGTAAGTCGGGTTTGTTGCCGCGCTTGAGTTGACGGAGGCTTGAGGCTATGGAAAGTGACGACGAGCTCGCGGAGTCATTGATCGAGGTTCTTGTTAAGTTTCCCAAAGTTCTCGCGAACAGGAAGTCAGAACACGCCATCGACAAGAAGACGAAAAGTCCCGATGGAGTTACAATGAGACCGCGCGACGTATCTAAGAGAAAATGCAAACGGCTTACCGACATCCTTCATTGGTAAATCCGTATCCCAAGGTCCTCATGTGATTACCGATTGTGGTCCATTCTGCGCCGCTGATGATACCAATGTTTTTCACAGATAGAATAGTAAAGAAGAGCTCTTTGTCTGCCCTGTCATTCCAATTCTTGCTATTCATGGTGATGGAGGCTGGTGGGGTCGACGATGGATGAAGCACAAACCCAGGGCGGGACGAGGTTAGAAGCTGTTAAGTCGACGGCTGGATCGGTGGGAAAATTGGTAGTGAGAAATTGTTAAGGGAGCCGCTGGGGCGCGAGGTTGGGAACATTGAGTTGCTTTGTGGTCCGTGCCCAGATGGTTTGGAGATGCATTCGGGACACGGAAAAAGTATGTGGCCGATTTATGGGTTAGACAATCGTTGCTTTGCCTGCAAGAGGGTGGTTCCAGCGCCTTCTGCGAAGGCTGCAGGCGATGATACCATCGCGAATACTGTGCAATACGTTCTGGAGGTTAAGGCACATCTTGATCACTCAATTCTGCCTTTGCTATCTTGGTCAAATCGGCCTTGACTTACAACATGGAGGGAAGATATTTCGGCTTAGCCGAGGGTAGACCATGGATTAGCCGGAATGGGAGGTACAGCAAGAGTCTGGGAAACTGAAGTGGGATCTTAGAACAGGGGACCGTTTTGCACGGCACCTACGTCTGGTGTGTGCCAGAACCCAAACCGTTTTTAGCAGAAAGGAAGCTGTTTGATGAAAATTGTGCCACAAATTGGTGGATAGAGTGGTATCCATATTTACATTGGCGTCTTTACGGAAGTTCTCAGAATACTACCGAGTTCACCGAGTGCGTGCTGGCTCCTGGGAACTCCGGCGCAGACTGGATGCTGTGCAAACGGTCCCAATAACAGACGGTGAGTTGGAAAACGGTGGGAATGACGACGGCTCTCGTCAGTGGAGCATCATGCACCGGTGTCATACCCGTAAGCAAGGGGGCATGCGGAAGAAAAAACCGGGGCAAAAGCATCCGAGTCGAGACAGGAGAATTTAGTGGACACGGGCAGGGAGACAAAGAAAGTTGCAATTTACGAGACTCACGTGCTTTCGTGGTGACTTGGCGGGAGCCAGGCAACACAGTGTCCCACCAAGCTTCGCGCCCGTCGCGTCTCCCGCCACTTCATGCCATCCCCTCCATGACGACCTCTAGGCCTGGGAGGCATGCGGCGACCATGGATGCGGCCACGATGCATCTCAATGCCTGTATCTACCTGGTTAACCTAAATGACGAATTTTCCTGGGCTTCGGAGCACGTCTGGCGGTTGAATTGCTGCACGTCGCTCGAGGCCATCGTCGCCTCCAATGGCTCCGACGGCAGCCCATCCGACATGCTTCAGGGCCACCCCTCAGCTGAGGACCAGAAGCAAACCTCGGCGGATCGGCTGCATGGCGCAATCTCTTCATTCTTGAGACGAGTTTAGCGTCGTGTGATATCACCACGTCTTCGCTTTCGTTGCCTCTTGTCTCCTTGCGATTGAGGCAGTGATTCATGGTCGTGACCCATCAACTCACAGGCCTTGCCTTGCGACATTGCAAGGACGTTTTACCACCACTCCTCTCTCCAGCCTTCCATTGTGATTGAAAAAAGTACCATCGTTCTTCTTTCAGTTCGAGCTCAATTGCACAGCTCGAATTAGCTGGGCCAATAGGTGGAATCGGGCTTTCATCATGAAGCCACGAGGCCAAGTGCGGCATATCGCTTTGGGTTCGAAGCAGCCCACCCACCATCTTTTGGCCTGCCTTTTTGGATTGTTCAACAACCCGGCCGTCCATCTAGCTAATTCGTCAGTGGTCCGCGAATGAGTCACACGGGTTTCACTCCATTCCAGGCTCGCCATCCCTGTCCATGCCCGCCTTAGCTCTCTGGATGCCATGCTCCGCCAAAAAATATTTCTTTTCTGAGCTTCCCGTCGGCGCAACTGGGAGACGGTACTCGGGAAGCTCGGGGCGCTTTGGTCTTTTGTGAGATTTCAGCAATATCGTAAAGAGGGTGTCTCAATCACGGGCTGCTTCATTCCAGCGCTAACGGCCCCTTTTGACGACTGAGCTTGGTCATGTCTCAATGGTTCGACATGTTCGTCATGATTGTCGAAACTTTTGCACCGGAAGGCATGCGACGACAACACTGCGGACCTGCGGCGAGCCGCTGCAGCGGTTGCAGCATCAGCACGGCTAGCGAGCGGCAGGGGGGCGGTTTAGTGGGCCTATGGGCTGCTTGTAAGCCTGTAAGCTGCTGTAACATCCTTGGGTGGTGCATGGTTAGAATTTTAGTGGTCTTTTTTAGCGGCGGGGGCGAAACCTCTTTACGCGGTATGGCGGTTCTCGTGCCCGCCGTAGCCCCTCGTCGCGCCCCATTTTCCATCATGGGGGAGGGATCTCCATCATCTCCTCCCACTGCGAAGCCAACAAAAACGGTAGCACCAGGCAACCACAGGCATCATCGCCATCCACCTCAGACAGCTGGCTGGCTGCGATGCCCAAAAGGGGAGTTTTCTCAGAGGCCCAGGCCCTGGCACACGCCTGTCCAACCGTCCGACCGTCCGCACTGTCCCAGAATCCCTGCGACTCCCCACAGAGCTGGCGATGCCGTAGGGTCGCTGTAGTCAACTATAGTGGTGGGAGGAGCAAACATGCTCACATATAATGTGAGGCAGCCCCCTTTGAGCGTCGAGCCTTTTCTTTCCACAGCCGTCCGACTCTCCCTTTTCCCACCTCCATGATTCATCTCCTCTCGTATCATCGTTCTCGGCCTCATTTACTGATCACGCATCCAATCCTGCCTGCCTGCCTGCTCGGTATATAAATCCCCCGGCGTGTCCCCGACGTTGTCACCTTTCCCGCCAAACAAAGGCGCTTGTTCGGCGTCGTCTCGTCCGCCTCATCCTACCTACTCATTGCCCACCCCCCCTGTTGGCCATCAACGAGTCACATCCCTCCACACAAAGACTCCTATTCATCCGTTCAACCCTCCCGTCGTCAAGAATCTGTCCATTCATCCATCTCGGCTGATCCACCTAAAAGACGGCCTTCGACGGTGTTCCAGCTTCGTCGCCCAACACCTGCCTCGCCGAATTCACAAATTCACGCCGATTCACATTCTTCAAATCGTCCTCCTGCGTTTCGGGCCGCTATTTCACCTCACCCCACACTGAGGCATCCCAAGTTGCCTAGGATTCTGGGATTTTATGCCTATTTAAACAACCTTCTACCCTCTTCTGCCTACTCCGTCAGCCTTGCGTTGTCTCTTACGAAGCACAACTCCTTTCCATCATCTCCATCTCCACCTCCACCATCGTTAACGCAACGTTTCGTCTGCCACCACCATGACTCCCAACAGCGAGAACGCTATGGCACGCTTCCTTCTGGCTATCTTGAACCAGAAGAACCTTAAGGACGTAAGTTCTCCTGGTTCAAACGTTTCCTGATTTTGTTCTCACCATATCCTATCTAGATCGACTGGAACCAAGTCGCCGCGGATCCTGTCTTGATGCAACCCATCACCAACGGCCACGCTGCGAGGATGCGCTTTGCTCGCTTCCGCAGTGCTGTTAACGGTCACGAGCCGCAGAAGAGGAATCGTACCGCCGACAAGTCTCGGGTTACTAAGTCAAAGAAGCCATCCCAGCCAAAGCGAGACAGTCTTGACAGCCTTGTCAAATCAGAGTCAGGCATCAGTCTTTCTTCCTATGCAAACGTGCGTCCGGAGTTCTCCCCCAAGATCAAGCAGGAACAAAACCAACGTGGTTATCTCGCACAGTTCTCTCCTGCTTCGACCACTTCTCCTTACCTCACCGATAACCGAGACGACATCAACCCTCGATTCCTCACACCTTGCAGCGACGACATGGCTCATGGTCTGTCGGTGAATCCTGCTAGCCTCGAAGACCTCCGACTCCAAAATGGGTTCGGCCCTTCGATTGACTGTAACCAAGACATGATGCCTCAGTCTGGCCATGAGCGCATCAGCTTGGCCCAGTCTCCCTTCCATACGTTTGACAACGCCTACGATCTGAGCAGCTACAAGGCTGTAGGCGATGCCCAGAGCCCGGTTGCTCTGGACCTTACCAGCGCCCAGTCTCTTGCGGACTTCAGCCCAGACTGGGCCGACGCCTTCCACGACCACAACCAATTTTGATACCCGAAAAATACGACGAATAGAGGATGGATAATGTAACAAAAAACTGGGGATACGTTTAGAACGCTTTGCTGTTATGACTTGATGACTATGGCTTTTAGGCTGGGATCTGCTCGCTGGTTTATATCGTTATTCGGATCTTTTTTTTAGTTTTGGCCTCTACGATAATTCTTGCTCAGCTGTATGGTTGGAGAACACTCAACCATGGACGGGTCACCGAGGTTGACAATGGGCGCAGTGAATGCTGCAGATTGTACACTACATATGCCGTATTTCAATGTCTGAATCCCGTCTTCCTATTGTTTGTTTCTCATCTGTATAACCATGAGTCTGCGCACATCAGACTACATCTCACCTGACTTGGTCGTGTGAGAGCCATTCGATAGAGGCCCGATGAAACTGAAACTACTGCGATATCATTCAGTGACGCCAATGATTGTTGAGGAGAGTCTCTAGTACTCACCCCTGGCTTGTTAGGTTCAGGGGCAACATTCTTGAGACCCAGAGCTCCGGTTTCTCATTGGGAACTGACATGTGGTTCGCCCACGGTCCGCTTGGGATATCCGTGGTCACATGTGCTCCTTAAGGCAACAAGGACCAAAGCCAGGATTGCACTTACTTTGCAGAATCTGCATGATGCCCAAAATGGACATGTCAGCCGAAGTCGGGAAAACCGTTATGGATTGTGGTTGATGCAAAAATAGATGGTTTGACTTGAGGGAGGCAGTTGTTCAACTCGTCCTGGCTGTGCGACTTTCTCACCATGGCCTAATTCGGACTTAGACACAATGATGATGACTACAACTTTGTACATATTGTACCATTCTTGGAGTTGAAGAATTGATTTGTCACTTGACAAACCCCTCTACCAACCGCTGGGCCCTTCCAGGCAACACAGTGACTCGGCCCCACAATCGCGACCGCACTCGATTATTTCCGCACCAAGTCCAGCAAGGCAAGTTGGATATCGGAAGGTTATTCACACGACACACTGCGTCTGCGGGTTCCACTGTTTTCTTGATTTGACGCGTATTTGACTGCGTGGTGTATTTGCTGCTGAGTCGTTTGCCTTAGTTGCGATAGGTACCTGCGGCTTAGACGACCGATGTTTCCTCTGTCGTCCCATTAGAACAATCGGGGTGATAAGGCTAGCCTCAGAATTGACAACTTGACACCTGTGAGTAAGTATATTGCCACATTTGCTTCTTTTATATTGTTTTCTCCTTTTTGTTGGTTAAGGGCATTCCGTATTATGTCACCTGTCGTATTCGAAAACACAGTCGAAAACTTTGCTAAGCGCATCAAATTGGGATGGCCCGAATGTGTCCATTGGCGCTCTCCGAAGGAGTACTATTGCTTCAGACAAATTTGGGCCGAAGCCAATCCCGGTCAGGCTGGTTACGAGACGCCCTGCTAGGAATACCAAGAGTATGTAGATTTAAGACGAAGATCGATCTAAAGAACATTTGCCTAGGTAGGTAGAAGTTGGATCAAACAGCTGGTTGACACCCCAGCTCACACGAATAGGTAGTTGAATCCAATCATGACATAGCCGCACAAAACCTGGGGTGTCAGGAGTTCCAATAGGTCTGATAAAAACACAGATCCTTGTTGTCATTGGTACAAACTCGGTGGGTGTTCTGATTCCTTTTTTTTTTCTAAGGAGATAATTGCGCTGGCCATTAGAAATTCCAGAAATTCCTAAGGGGTTCAAACAAACGGTCCGAGGTTGGCGTTTGCTTCCACAGGCGCCCACTCGCACACCTTGATCAGAATGAAACGAGATCTGACCAACCGTTTGCAGCCCGTGGCAACGTGAATCATCCAACGGGATTCTAAATTTCCGCACCTTTCATCTTTTCCCCACGGAGTTCATAAATCAGGGTTTCCATCCGTGAGCTGCGCTCAACTTCTCTCCGCTTCCACCATTCTCTACACATCGCTCGCAACTTGCACCGATCACCACCACCACCACCACGAGGCATCAGAACTTGGTTGATATCAACCCGAAAACCTATCGCTCACAGGTTTGTCACCTTTTCCCTTTGCGCACCTCCAAGCAAGCTGGTTAATATTCTCTACAGACAGCATCTCGGATCAAAGACAATCGCCATGTCTGACGCCAAGAAGGAACCCACCGCCGCGGAGGCTATGCTCTTCTTCAGCATTGTCAAGAATACCAAAAACAAGGCGGACGTTGACTGGGATGCCGTTGCCTCTGAGCAGGGCTTCAAGAATTCCGAGGTCGCCAAGGTACGCAACAACTGGTCCGACCTTCATTCATCTATTGCCAACAACATACTGACGTCTTGTTTCAATCTAGGTTCGCTTCGGACAGGTCAAACGCAAGCTCGGAATCTCGAGCGATGCATCTGCGCCCCCTCGCACTCCCGTGAAGAAGGGCGCCACTTCTTCGACGCTAACCACTCCATCTGGCGTCACGAAGACCAAGACCCCCCGAAGCAAGGGTAAAAGCCGTGCCAAGGTCAAGAAGGAAGAGGATCTGGAGGAGGACGAAGACTCCAAGAAGGAGATGGCCTCTGTCAAGGCAGAGGATCAGGACGAGAGTGACGGTGCCCCCGGCAACCAACTTCTCACTGAGATGGGCAGCATGGCTGACCCCTTCTAAGTCTGAATCCGCGATGCGGATGAGACACGGGTTTTCCGGTATCGATGACCCTAGAGAGGATTATGTTTGCTGGTTTTGAAAGACTGTGGATGCTTCTAGCATCAAGATGGGTGGTGATGAGGGCATATCAGGTCAGATAGGAGACTTCTACAGGCACAGTAATGCCACGATATCCAATAGGATCAAAATCAACATCTACGATTAAGCAAGAACTGGACAATACGGCTTTTACTGGTTCTGTGGTTTTGTTATAGGCTGAAATTTGGGGGTTTACTCAGAGACTCACGAAATGGTGACCGAACAAAAGCTGGAGAATAGGGGGGAACAGCCTCGATGAGTGTCGGACTCGGTTGTGCGCCTTCTAGCCCTTGGAGAAATTTTCCCTTCTTTTTTTTTCGTGCCACAGAGAGTGATGCTTTTGTGCGAGAACTGGTTTCTGGTGGTCGGGATTGGTGCCTGGGGCTTCCTCACTTCGAGTTCACCTGTGGGCCAAAACCAATGATTACATCCGGCACTCTTTTAGGTAAGGCAGAGGGCAAACAGATTGTTCACTGAATTTGAATGGACCACTAGAGCAAGTTTAAGCCCAGAGTGAAAACAATGCCTGGGAATCCAGCTCTCTGCATGTAGCCCCCACCTTCAGTCTCCTTGCTCGCCAACTCATAAATCTCTCCCTCCCGCACTCTTCCATCTCTCTCTCCTTCTCATCACCCACAACTTTTACCACCTCAGACCATTCCACCATCAAAGTTGTCAAGGCTTTGTTGTCTCCTATTCCATTCCATCTTCTTCATTCCACTTGAACATAACAAGTATGAACTCCATCTCCCCAGTCATGCACTCGTGGCTAATCACCTCCAGTCCACCATGCCTGCCAAGAAGGCCGCTTCCACTGCCACCGCCGAGGGCGAGACCCCTCTTGGCCTCACCGATGGCGAGCTTCGCTTCATTAAGGCCATCTTCGACAACATGACGCAGAAGCCCGACGCCAACTGGGACGCTGTCGCCCAAAACCTCAGCCTCAAGGATGCCAAGTGTGCCAAGGAGCGCTTCCGTCAGATGTCTGTCCGCCACGGCTGGCGCGAACAGGGTGCCGTCGGCTCGAGCCCTCGCAAGCCCAAGGCCGCCGCTGGTGCTTCTGCCTCTGGAAGCGATGCCAAGGTCACCAAGAAGCCTCGCACCCCGCGCAAGAAGGCCATCAAGAAGGACGAGGACACCGAGTCTGACGTCAAGGAGGACCCCGAGGTCAAGAAGGAGGTCAAGACCGAGGACAACGATGTCACCATGGACGAGAGCGAGGAGCCTTAGATTTCTCGGCAAGAATTTATCTATCCATGCAGGATTCTGTTTCTAGATATGGCTGGCACGGGCAACTTTGGCATAAAGACCTGGTTGAACCCAACAGATTATTAGCGATGCCATCACGATCATCTTCACATCATCTTAGGAGATGAAAATGACAAGAGAGCCTTGACTCTTCAAATTGTGATTCCATAATTTCCTCCAATACTTTGATTGTGCCCAAGTGCGTCGAGATCAGTGCAAGGTCGAGGAGGGAGCAATTAGGTCACCAGCCGGTGAATTCTCCAAGCCCCTGAGTGTCCCTCAGCCGTGCAAGCAGGCAGCCTCCTAACAAAAAATTTGCTGATCTGCCCGATGGAAATGTTTGAACTTCAGAGCTTCTCCATATTCAAATTCAGGGCGTCCAGTGAAGATCAGAATCGGCCCAGATCTCAGTGACACTGGACGCGTGCTGGATCGACTAGTCATGAAGGGGTTCGTGCCGAGTCATCGATGCTAATTGGAAAGCGAGCAGAGACACCAGTTCGATTCTTTGGAGGGTCCACTTATTTTTGGTGATCAAAGAAAACCCGTATTGTGTCTTTTCACATAAATTCCAGACGCTCTGCTACCTCTGGCTCTTCTGCACCCCCCTTGTCCAGCAACACAATAGCCATATCAAATTCAGTAAGCCATAGCCCGTTAATGCCCATCCAATAACTACTTCGTATTGTCTTCAACGTGCGATCGTAGTTTTTTCTTTCCAATTCTGTGCAAATTCATCCGTCTCGTTCCATTGGCCACAAGTGCCTCTCCCTTTGGCACGCAGTGTTTGGCCGCCTTGCCTGGTTTCTCACCTTTCTGTTTGCTTCTCATTCACCTGCACCACTCGGCCACTTGTTTTGGTCCCTCAAAACTAGTGCAGGAGAATAAAAGCACTCCGTCCTTCTTCCCTTGCCTACTCCGATTTCTTTCCAGCCCCAACTCATATTTCGTCTTCAAACTCCCCTTTCGTCTCCCACTCTTCCTCTGTTTCCTTCATCCACAACGCACCTCGCTTTAGTCCTTTATTGACAACTCCCCCCATCTTCACCAAATCTTACATCACTTGCATCAGTAAGTTTCTCTCGCGTTGCATAGGCACCTACTCTACCTTCAGCGTCAAACACCCACCCTTCTGTTTTGCCCTGCCACTTCGAAACATGCTAATAGTCGACTCACTCACCTAGTCTAAACCATCCCCCAAGATGTCTAAGCAAGAACCCTCCGACCAGGTCAAGTTCCTTGTGACTTGCATTGGACACACCACGAATGGTCGAGTAAGCTCGAGGCACTCCTCACTTCCGCATACGTTTCTAACCAGGCCAGCCTGACTTCCAAGCCGTCGCCGATGATCTTAGCATCGTCTCTAAGGCCGCAGCGTAAGTGCCACCAGCTCACCTTTCCTCCATGCATCAAATTAATCCACCACAAACAGTCAGAAGCGATACGAGCGAATGCTGAAGTCCTACAACATCAAGCCTGGCAAGGCTAACGGTGCCGTCAAGGAAGAGTCCACCAATGGAACCAACAATGGCGAGAAGGCTTCCCCTACCAAGCGCAAGGCCAAGGCCCCTGCCGCATCGCCTGCGAAGCGTACCCGGGCATCTCGCGTCCCCAAGAAGGAGGAGTCTGACGACGATGAGACCAAGCCCTTTGCCAAGGGAGCCGATACCAAGCAGGAGGAACAGGACTCTCCTACCTCCCCTGCCTCTTCTCTCAGTGGTATGTTTTCGTGGCTGTTTCTTCGAGGCATCAACCGTCACTAACCATTGCCCTCTTCTAGATGCACCCGCTTCCGACAAGGAGGAGTCCTAAACGATCAACAAACCGCTACTACGCTCCCTGGCACCCGGAAGCCTGGTACAAACAACGGGATGTCTTTGGGCGCCTATGGGTCTTCACGCCTTAGTTCTTAATTTGGTTGCGACGTAGTTAGCTGGTGATGCTTGGGGGAATTAACTACACGGCTCGCAATCCATGATTGACTATCAGATACACCAAGGTTTTATTAAAAAATGGCACCACGCTGTCATAGCCGAGACCTTATTCTTTTCACACAATTTTCTCTAGATGTGACATATCGTAGTCCTGGTGTTTCCATAACTACAATCTCCAAGCTGTGAGGAGTAGCCATTACGTTTGGGAGGGATGATTCCGAAACAATGATCACATTCCTGTCAGATGGCCCTGAGGCTTGGCTTCAGGTCTCCCAAGAAGGGCAATTCAGCGCTCCGGGCTCTTCTTCTCGCACCCGCAGTAAATTCAACCGGCTTCTATTTTCGGGCGCTGAAGTTACTGAGAGTGGTTGGCGCACGAGTTTTTTTAGTTTTTTTTTGCCTCTATTCTGAAGCCGTGATTCAAGGACGCCACAAACTCTCAACCATCTCAGCTCGTTCACGTTCGCAAAACTTGGCCCATTGTTCAATAGCCACAACGGGCCAGCTAGAAGCCCGCTGCATCAACAGCTATTGTCAACGCGATGCAGCCAATCCTTAGACTCGTTGCGCTTCTTTCTGCCTCCAAGAGTCTCGTGCATCAGTATATATTCTTTCCCTCATCACCACAATCTCCGTGATTAATACGAAGTCTTCTATCTCGTCACAGCCCATATTCCACTCTTGATACCTTTATCACTTTATTTCATCCTCGTCTTGGCTTCAGTTCTTTGCCGTCAGTCATTGCCATCGCTAAGCCTGTTTCGCCTAACATCCAACCCAGTGCAGCCACATATCGCGAACTCCGTCCATTACCGTGCATCATCTTCAATTCTTAATCTCTCAACGACATCTATCATGGCTTGCCCAATTACTCCCTCCTTGCCCTCGAGCCGATTCAGCAACAGCAGCCCTCACGTCCCCGTTGCTGGCCTGACCACTCCTCCAGACTCTCCGGTGGCCAAGGAATTCATCTCCAGATGCCAGTCACCGGTCAACCCCAGCCTTGATGTTCCTGCCTCTAATCCTAGCGTAATTTTCGAATGTGGAATTACCTATCCTGTCAGTCAGATCCGCGCCATGGCGATTCAGTTAGCCCAAGCTCGCGACAATGGAGAGCTCCCTTACACCACAACACCATGCATGGACTCCAAGGCTGTTGTTGAGGACTACGAGAGTCTTATGCTGCTTCGAAACACACGTGGCGACATTTCTGAGCCTACTCCTACAGCCTACAATCAACTCCGGGTTGAGGTCGCTCGCCGCATCTTCGATCGCGATGCCTCCATCGACGAGGGTCAGGACTTTGCAGAGGCAACTCGAAGAGTCGACTCCTACCTCCGATCAGTACAACAAGAAACACGGCATTTCCATGCTACGAGCGACACATCCAGGCAACGCAGCATCTCGGAGCCGGCGCAGCTTGATCTCGAGAATGTCAGTGACGACTTCTATTCCATCGTCGAGCAAACGATCGAGCAAACGCTTTCAGATGCCACTGGGCCCCTTCGTTTGAATGTCGGTAACCTTCATAAGGAGAATGCGACCTTCAGCAACCAAAACAGCTCCCTTGCTCGGCAAATCGACATGCACTACCGCGTGCTGGAACAACAAACCAAGACCAACGCAGCGCTGCTCTCCATGTTCGACCCTCAGTCCAAGAACATGCAAGCTGCATCCGAACAGCTCACAGCGACAACAGAGCAACTCACCAAGGCTACCGAGAACGTCAAAGTGACAGGAGGATACCTCAACAAGGCCACCAAAATTGTCCACGCTACAGACGAACAGCTCACCATAGCCACCGACCTCACCAGTCTTCTCTCGCAAGTTGTCATGAACCTCCCTGTAGCAATCAATGAGGTCGTCAACGCAGCCGTCCAGCAACAAACCCAGGACTCATTCAAAGACATCCTGGAGGCGCAACAAAAGGTCATTCTGGACCTCGAAATACGATCACGGAAGATTCAATCGATGGCTGCCGAGGTGGAGACCCGCAGGCTTCAGGTGGCTGGTCGGGGACGGGATTTGAGATCGGCACACGTCTGCGGCACCAGACCGCAAGGGCTTGGTCGGAGGAGCAAAGGGAAAATGAGGAGGATGATGAAGAAGGTATTTGGGTCTCAGCTATGATCTGGACTAGGAGGATACCATAGCGATTGATTTCAGAAGCGAGCGTTGATAACACATCATTATTATATCCAAGGCGGGTTGTCTAGACACCTGTAGTTGCTAACTCGACAGTATGCCCAACTCCACCATTAAGTGAAGAGGAACCCGATGTATCCTATATGGATATCTTATTTGGGTATCCTCTTCTTATGCCCTCTACGGGTATTCCCAGTGGACTGGAGGCCCACATGTTGCTTCGACTTTAGGAACTGGGTCAACACCAAGAAACGGTTCCAACCCCCTTTCTGCCCCGTGCAGCCACTTCTCATCGACAAAGCCCTGCATCAAAGCCCTGACAGACCGAGCACATTACCGACGTCATTAGTTTCTTGATTTCTGCTTTTTCTCTAATGAAAAATTCTGAAGCAAAAATTCGAAAGAGGGGCTCGTGCGCCTTGACAGTCGTTGCCAACTGCCCAACCCGTTGATTTGAAGCTATCGCCGGCAATCGCAACACAAATGACAGTTGCCATCACAGCTGTCACTGCATTTAACTGGCCAATCCTTCATGCGAGCCTGCCGAAGAAAGTGTTAAAGTGGAAACCCTCATTGGCTCCGTGAATTTTGCTCTCATTCCCTCTCCTGTAAAATCTTCCCAACTCTGACTTCCTTGCTCGCTTTCTCTCCTCCCACCCACACACACACGACAGCCTCAGTACCACGAACTTCTTCAGAAGCAGTCTTCCTCAAACTATTCTATGAACGTCTTGATTACTCGTCTCGTTGATATTAGCAACTCACCGCAAGCACTCTCAGTAAGTAACTTGCTCTGCCTCTGCTCGCTTAAATGCTCTTTCTTGGGGCCGGGCAAGAGAGACCGACAAGCATCAGAAACTGACTGCTTATTAGTCCAGTCACCTTGACACTTTCTTTCCATCTTGAGCTCTTCTTCGAACGTATCTGTCAACAGTTCTCTGAATAGTTCTTCAAACACCTCTCTGACCACTTCTTTACGCGCATTTTTACGTCTTCAAACCCTTCTTCGAGCGTATCTTTGATCAGCTCTCTGAACAGTTCCTCGAACACCTGCCTGGCCACTTCTTTGATCACTTCTTTGACCTATTCTTTGAACACTTCCCCAACCTCAATCATGGCTCCTGGTTCTGACAAGAAGATCCCTGCCAGGGCTGGCCGCACCCCTGCTCAGACTCGCCGCTCTCCTTCCAAGTTGGCCAAGGCCGCAAGCACTCCTCTCACTCCTGTCACTCCTAAGACTCCTGTCAAGAAGACCGCCCGCGAGTACAATTACACAAGTCGTCTCCCCACCGAAGAGCAGCGCCGCGGAAATGGCCGTGTGCCCGGACGCAACCTCATCTCCTGGAATCGTGAGTTCTCTCCCTGACTTCCAATCAACCAGGCTAACAATGACCACAGGTCCTCGAATGATGGAGAAAATGATGCTGCATCTCGTGCACGCCTGTAATGAGAGAAAGATTGAGTTGCCATGGGATCAGGTTGCCCACAGCATGAACCCCGGTTCAAGCGGCAACGCTTGCACTCAGCATCTTGTCCGTCTCCGCAAGGAACTCATTGCTGAAGGTCACTTAGTTCCTCCTCCACCCCATCGCCATGGATCTTCTCGCATTGATCGAGACATCCGTGGCTACGTCCGAAAGGACCAGGATGGTGGCAACAAGTATGAGACTCGTCCTGTTCTCTTCTCCGAGAAGTACGAAGATCGGCGATTTAACCTCCCCGATGCTTTTGGCGTTCATGAGGAGTCCATGGCAGACCCTTTCCAAGACGAGGAGGCAGAGACAGAAAGCGACGACTTCTCAGAGTCACCTTCTTCCCAGAGCCACAATTTTCAAGCATCTGCCCAGAGCCAGTACACTGAGCAGTCCTCTCCCATGAACAGTTATGTTCCCTCTCCAATGAACGGCTATGAGCAAGAGGGTCTCTATGCCACCCAGCCCAGCGTTCAGCAAGGATCCCCTCACATGTACGCGCAACTCCACGCCTTACAGCAAGGTTCCACCACGGCACATGGCTCGACGCCTTCCGCGATACCACTCACTCCCTCTCCCAAGCAGCAGTTTCAGAACTCTGACTTCGGGCCTTGCAAGCAGCCATTCTGGGACGCAAGCACCTCGGAGTGCAAGGGCGAGGAGTGGGTGGAATTCCCCGACATTCCCGACATCTCCGATTATGTTCTTTATGGCCACAATCGCAACTCATCAACCTCGTCGACCAATTCTTTTGGGCAGCCTCCGGTATATGGAGGCATGTCAAACGACCATTATGAACAATGGTCGGATCTTTTCGAGTCCATCCGTCGTTGAGTTTGTCGCTGTCGTGCCTTTTATTGTCTTTTATTTTCTTTCTTGCTAGACTAAAGTTGGACGCAGAGCACTGGGACTAGAATTCGAAGCTTTGCTATGAATCATGAGATGACTGGAGTTGGACGCGGAAGTGGACTTTGCTATGAATGATGATAATTATACACAGACTTGAGCCCTTGATATTTGACATGAGAGGCTGGCAATGAGATACACATACACCCAAAACTCCATCTCTGTGATTTTTCCCTGGTGAATCTATCCGCATGAAGCCATGCCCATGAAGCCATCTTCAGATCGGAGCCAGCACCCGATGCACTCGGCAATGAGTTCCTGCATGCCGACGGGGAGGACGAGGCTACTGCGAGCCCTGTAACTCAGGCAGCGAACCCCAAATGGGCCATTTGTCAGGCAGCCCCACGCCTCGTCAGCGCTGCAGCGGCTGGTTCATGCTGAAAAATCCCAAAATCCCCCCGGCTTAAATCGAATTCGTTCTCCTCGGCTATATCGACGGCGGGTTTACCCAGTATTAATTGTGCGCCGGCTGCGCTCACCTGCACGCAGATGTCGTTGGAAAGAAGTAGAAAGTGGTCGGGGCCGAGACCATGACGATTCGGGACTAGCGTCGCCTCTGGGTGGATGTTTTGCCGACCCTCCGGCAACAATTTTTTTGGGGCATGAGCTTTCTCCAGTTTTGCCCATCATATCAACCTCCTCCCTCCCCGACCTTTACTCGTCCACTTGCTCTGGAATACTTCCGCCTTTGTCTCCTCCAAAGACGAAAGACTGCGAGCCTGCTGCTTTCGCCTTCGTAGTTTCCTCTCGTATCCTCATCTTCTTAATTCACAATCATGCAGCGCGCATTGAGCTCCCGGGCGAGGGCCTCCGTCCTCTCATCGGCCGCCACCAAGTACCGGGCCGGAGCTGGCCTTGGTCAGCAGCTCCGATTTGCCCACAAGGTAAGATTTCTTGAAGATTGAGTTCCGTATAAAATCACTTTCTAACGTGCACCATAGGAGCTTAAGTTTGGTGTTGAGGGTCGTGCCGCTCTCCTCGCCGGTGTCGACACCCTTGCCAAAGCCGTGGCCACCACCCTCGGACCCAAGGGCCGAAATGTCCTCATTGAGTCCAGCTTTGGCTCGCCTAAGATCACCAAGGGTTCGTTTAAGATGCCTAATTATTCAATTCATAAACCGCTTCTAACTTTTCACAGATGGTGTAACCGTCGCCCGTGCCGTGACCCTCAAGGACAAGTTCGAGAACCTCGGTGCCAAGCTCCTCCAGGATGTGGCCTCCAAGACCAACGAGGTCGCTGGTGACGGTACCACCACCGCCACTGTCCTCGCCCGTGCCATCTTCTCCGAGACCGTCAAGAACGTTGCTGCCGGCTGCAACCCCATGGATCTCCGCCGCGGTATCCAGGCCTCCGTCGACGCCGTTGTCGAGTACCTTCAGAAGAACAAGCGTGACATCACCACCAGCGCCGAGATCGCTCAGGTCGCCACCATCTCCGCCAACAGCGACCAGCACATTGGTGCCATGATTGCCAACGCCATGGAGAAGGTTGGCAAGGAGGGTGTCATCACCGTCAAGGAGGGCAAGACCGTTCTAGATGAGCTCGAGGTCACTGAGGGCATGCGATTCGACCGCGGTTTCGTTTCCCCCTACTTCATCACCGACACCAAGTCCCAGAAAGTTGAGTTCGAGAACCCCCTGATTCTCCTCTCTGAGAAGAAGATCTCGGCCGTTCAGGACATCATCCCCGCCCTCGAGGTCTCCACCCAGCAGCGACGACCCCTCGTCATCATTGCTGAGGATATTGAGGGTGAGGCTCTCGCCGTCTGCATCCTGAACAAGCTCCGCGGTCAGCTCCAGGTTGCCGCCGTCAAGGCTCCCGGCTTCGGTGACAACCGCAAGTCCATCCTCGGCGATCTTGCCGTCCTCACCAACGGCACCGTCTTCACCGATGAGCTCGACATCAAGCTTGAGAAGGCCACCCCCGACATGTTCGGTTCCACTGGCTCCATCACCATCACCAAGGAGGACACCATCCTCCTCAACGGCAGCGGCGCCAAGGACAGCATTTCTCAGCGATGCGAACAGATCCGCGGTGTCATTACCGACCCCACCACCTCTGAGTACGAGAAGGAGAAGCTCCAGGAGCGTCTAGCCAAGCTCTCTGGTGGTGTCGCCGTCATCAAGGTCGGTGGCTCCTCCGAGGTCGAAGTCGGTGAGAAGAAGGACCGATTCGTCGATGCCTTGAACGCCACCCGCGCCGCCGTCGAGGAGGGTATCCTACCCGGTGGTGGTACTGCTCTGATCAAGGCCTCCGTCAACGCCCTGAACGAGGTCAAGACTGCCAACTTCGACCAGCAGCTCGGAGTCAACATTGTCAAGAGCGCCATCACCCGCCCCGCCCGCACCATCATTGAGAACGCTGGCCTCGAGGGTGCCGTCGTCGTTGGCAAGCTCACTGACGAGCACGCCGGCGATTTCAACAAGGGCTTCGACAGCTCCAAGGGCGAGTACGTCGACATGATCGCTGCCGGTATTCTGGACCCCTTCAAGGTTGTCCGCACCGGCCTCACCGACGCCAGCGGTATTGCCTCTCTACTGGGCACCACCGAGGTCACCATTGTCGACGCCCCTGAAGAGAAGGGTCCCGGTGGTCCTCCCATGGGTGGCATGGGCGGCATGGGTGGTATGGGTGGTATGGGTGGTATGATGTAAACGAATGGATGATATATGAACGATGTATAACACCGCTGGACTGGGTACGGCGCACATGGTGTTGCTTGTCTCAACGGGACGGATCAAGCGGCCTTGCAAATCTCCCCTCTACTACTTATTTACGACCTTGTCTTCATACCCCTTGCAGATTTCGGCCGCTTGAGCCCTGTACAGTAGCACTGTTGGTTTTAGAAAGGAAAAGAAAAAAAGTTGAATGAAAGGGAAAAAAAGATCCTTGTACGAGATGAGCAACCCCAGGAATTCCCAGTTTTTCAGTTTCATGGTGATGAGTGTGGGTGTGATCGACATGATGATGGTGCAATTGCCCTGTCTTTTTGGTGTTGTGTTGCTGCCTCTTAGGCAACGGGTAACAACATAGGTCAGGCAAGTCGAGGGGGGTAATCGCCGTGGTTCTTTGTGCGAGGAATGATTTCTTATTGAGGGAAGTGAGCATGGGATATGAGTGATGCCTTGCATTTGACTGATGCCTCGCAGACGGGCCCTTGGAAAGGCTGGATCATTAGTAACTCGACAACGGGTTTCGTACCCTTGACACGCACGCTGGGAGAGTCACGTGGGGGCCATCTCACGGCCAACCCCTCCATCAGGAGTGGTGTTTTTCTCCCGCAAAAGGCCCCGCCCCTCGCTCATAGCGCCGCCTAACCCGCCCAACCAACCCCCAAACCAAGATACGTCCACCACATCCACCACCTCCGTCCTTGCTCCTTCATCGCGAACCTCTCCAGGCATCTCTCTCTCCCTCAGCCTTTCGTAATTCCGGTACGCCCGTCCCCGTCCTCTGTCCCGTCCCGCTGTCCACTTCAACTCTTCCCGTTACCTCCACCAAAAGTCTCACTTCTGTCTGGCCTATATTGTCCCGCCTTATCTTCCAAACCCCCCTCCCCCCGCCTTCTCTACCGCCACGACAGCTAACAGCAAGCTCCCGCTTCAGACCACCCCTCATCCCTAAACATCCGTCCTTTGACGTAGACCGCAACCATGGTAAGCTCCATCATGACAACCGCCCATGATGCCATCTTTTGTTTCGTCTAACACCATCTACAGTCTCAATCCGGGTTCGTCCTCCTCGCTTCCTTTCCCTCATCCTGCCTCACCTTCCTCCACCTCCGCCTTCAAACGGTTACGCTCCTCTCGTCAGCCTCGACCACGACGGCGCCGCGAAGCTTGCAACCTACCTACCTACCTACCTATCTACTAATACAGAATGGCCACGGCCACCTCCAACCTTGGAACCGGGCGCTAACCCACCACCGCTCTCCAGTGCCACCGTCTCGCAAGAGTGCATCTCTGCCTACAACGAGCTGAAGCTCTCCAAGACGCTCAAGTACATCGTCTTCAAGCTGTCGGACAACTACAAGGAGATCGAGGTCGAGCACACCTCCAAGGACGCTGACTGGGAGGACTTCCGCGACAAGCTCATCAAGGCCACCTCCAAGAACCGCGCGGTATGTTTGTTCAAACACAATGACCCTGGCCGTGGTCGCTAAGCACCGCCCGCCAAGCACCGCCATTTCTAACCCCCCACAATAGGGTGTTGTCGGCAAGGGTCCCCGATACGCCGTCTACGACTTCGAGTATCAACTAGCTTCCGGCGACGGAACCCGGTATGCAACCCCCTCGCCTTTTTTACTCGTCGACCCATGACAGCATCTGACAATCTGACAGAAACAAGATTGCCTTCATCGCCTGGTCCCCCGATGATGCCGGTATCCAGGTGCGCTCCCCGCGTCATCCCTTTGCTGATTTGTGTAGCAATTGTACTGACCCACCAACCGCAACAGCCCAAGATGATCTACGCTTCTTCTAAGGAGGCCCTCAAGCGATCACTCACCGGTATTGCCGTCGAGCTGCAGGCCAACGACGCCGATGACATCGAATACGATAGCATCATCAAGACCGTCAGCAAGGGCCTTGCTGCTTAAGCACAACATCGCATTTTCGCACCATTCCCCACGCCACCGTCTTTAGGAAGGCACGGAACTGAACATACTTTCGGTCCCCTCCAGCGTCAAGCTTCGGGGGGTCACCATGAATGATGTAGTGATGTTTGCGGAGGAAGAAGGAAGAAGGGGGGACAATGAGCGTCCTTCCGGGGCGTGTCTATCGGGGTTTCTTCTCGGGCGGACACGTAAATTTTCAGATTTGCCAGCCCCTGACCATGTACCGTACCCACGGAAATAAATACACATACGGGTATGTGGAACTCATTGGCACATTGTGTCGTCTATTGTATTCTTCGTCTTCATCGTGAGCTCGCGTTTTATCATTATGGGCTTGCCTGGCGTGATTGCCAACTTGACTTGAAGAGGGTCGACAGATCCTCCGCCTGCGCCTGGTCCTTCAATCGCTGCATCAGGAAACCCTTGAGATCGTCCCAAAACTCCTCCGTCTCCAAGGCTGCCTGGCCGGTAGGTGTGACCGTCGGTCCCGCTTCTGGCTCCTCTGGAGAGATGGCAGCGGCGCCGCCAATCACCATGACTGAGAACTCGATGGCTGTCTCTGTGTCCCCCAATAGGTCCTTGAGGACCTTGCTGTCCGGTACAGGCTTCTTGTTGTGTAACAGCTTCATCTTGGCGACCGGGATCCTCGTCTGTGCCAACACCTTGGACTTGATGTCCAAGACCGACGTGTCGAGGGGTTGCGACGTGAACTTGATATCCAGGGGTGGGTTGCGTAGAGACTTGAGAGTTACCTTGATACTTCGCTCTTGGCCGGGCGCCAGGTTCAAGGGTTTGCTCATGGGCTTGGGCATGCGGGGGAGAATATACTGGTATCATACATGTCAGAACAAGAGTACACAGCGACAGGCGGGGCTAGGTAACATACTGGCGGCCGTGCCGGGAAGCGCTTGGGATCTTCAACATGGTTCGCGGAGAGCTTAGCGGGCCGTGAGTCGAGCGACGACAGGAATGTCTTTGCGAAGCCGACCTCAGCCATGATGGGCGGTTTTGGTGGGTGTCGCGAGCTGGTAGAGGCGGGGTTGAGTCGATAGGAGGAATATGGTGGTGTCAGTTGCGAAAGTGAGCCGGGCTTGAGCTAACAGTCGTAATAGCTAAATATATATAGAAACAGGGATATAAAGGTTCCACGACGGAACAGTTATCAGGGAGTCAAAGGATTGTTTCTGTGACGCAAACCTTCCTCTTAGAGCTTCTAGACAATTCAACGACGTAGCTGCACGCTGCTGATGCTACGTACCTACTGAGACGCTGATGATCACGTGGATTGCGCGACGATACGGAGTTCTGCCGGCTTATCAGGCTGCTGCAGGCGTCGCTCGAAGAAAAAAGTTTCGGCGGGGCGCCATCTACTTTTCCTAGGCTAGAGGCAAAGTCGAGTTGGGCAAGATTGCTGCTTGAACTTTTCTTACAACAATTCCCACGAGTCGCCTCACTACATTCATTCAAAATGGGTGTCGGACGACGCATGAAGAAGCAGGGCCCGCCGCAACCCCTGTCGGAAGAACACTTTGCCAAGCTCAAGCGCAAGGCCGGTCTGCCTGCCGATCCCGCTGTCGCGGCACCCGAGAGGAAGAAGCGGAAAACCAGCAAGCCCCAGGAGCCCAAGAGCAATGGAAACAATTTTGCGCTCAAGAAGACCAACGGGGCCAAGACTGTAAAGGCTGAGAAGGCCGCGCCTGCGCCAAAGGCCAATGGCAAGACGAAGAAGAGCAAGGCCCCGGTCGCTGTGGAGGATTCATCCGATGAAGAGATGGACGACGAGTTTGATATTGAGGATCTGGAAGACGCCGATCTGTCAGAAGGAGGCGTGGGGCTCAAGGACGACTTCCTCGAGTCCGACAACGACGATGACTCAGTGTTCGACTCGGACGAGGAGGGCGGCAAGGGAAGAGCCATGTTCTCTGAGGACGAGGACGAGTCGGACGCCGAGGAGAAGCTCACAGCCGCCAACATCGCCGGTCTCACAAGGAAACTAGACGCTCAATTGGCGGAAGAGGCCGCCGAGGCCGAGGCCGAACTGGCTGAAGCCGCCCTGCAAACCAACATCGACGGCGACAAACCCCATATTCTACAAGACGAGGACGAGGACGACGAGCTCTCGGGCGCGGCCAGCGCCCTCATCGCCCCCGACCTACAACTGCTGCGGACGCGCATCACCGAGAACATCCGCGTGCTCGACGACTTCGCCAAGCTCTCCGAGGACGGCCGGTCCAGGGCCGAGTATACGGCGCAGCTGATCAAGGACATCTGCGCCTACTACGGCTACTCCGAATACCTAGCCGAGAAGCTCTTCAGCCTCTTCACGCCCCGTGAAGCCTTTGCCTTCTTCGAGGCCAACGAGTCGGCCCGCCCCGTCGTCATTCGCACAAACACCCTGCGCACCCACCGTCGCGACCTCGCTCAGTCCCTCATCAACCGCGGCGTCACCCTCGAGCCCGTCGGCAAGTGGTCCAAGGTCGGTCTACAAGTCTTCGAGAGCAGCGTGCCCTTGGGTGCCACCCCCGAGTACCTCGCCGGCCACTACATCCTCCAGGCTGCCTCCTCCTTCCTGCCCTGCATGGCCCTCGACCCCCAGGAGAACGAGCGCGTGTTGGATATGGCCGCCGCCCCCGGTGGAAAGACGACCTACATGGCCGCCATGATGAAGAACACGGGTTTCATCATGGCCAACGATCCCAACAAG
Source organism: Dactylonectria alcacerensis (assembly GCA_029931735.1). Taxonomy (NCBI): domain Eukaryota; kingdom Fungi; phylum Ascomycota; class Sordariomycetes; order Hypocreales; family Nectriaceae; genus Dactylonectria; species Dactylonectria alcacerensis. Next base: position 3,679,563 of record JAPMUZ010000003.1, on the reverse strand, counting down.
GCCCGAGCCAAGGGTCTGATCGGTAACATCCACCGCCTCGGCGCCCGCAACGTCATCGTCTCCAACTACGACGCCCGCGAGTTCCCCAAGCCCATGGGTGGCTTCGACCGCGTCCTCCTCGACGCCCCTTGCTCGGGAACTGGTGTCATCGCCAAGGACCCCAGCGTCAAGACGAACAAGACGGAGCGCGACTTCATGCAGCTGCCTCACATCCAGAAGCAGCTCCTCCTCGCCGCCATCGACTCCGTCAACCACGCCTCCAAGACAGGCGGCTATATCGTCTACTCGACCTGCTCCGTCACCGTCGAGGAGAACGAGTCCGTTGTGCAATACGCCCTCAGCCGCCGCCCCAACGTCCGCCTCGTCGACTCCGGCCTCGCCTTTGGCAAGGAGGGCTTCACCAGCTTCATGGGCAAGAACTTTGATCCGTCCGTCCGCCTCACCCGCCGCTACTACCCGCACACCTACAACGTCGACGGCTTCTTCGTCGCAAAGTTCCAAAAGTTCGGGCCTACCCCAGCCAAGGCCGCCGCCGCCCGCGAGAGCTCCGGCTCCTACTCCAACAACAATTCCGCCGAGGTCGTCGACCGCACCCCCATCACTGACGACGAGGACGGTGCCGCCGGTGACGACTTTGGTGGCTGGGACGAGGACGAGGACAAGGAGTACATGGAGAAGGGACGACGAAACGCCATGCGCCGAAGAGGTCTGGATCCGAGAAGCAACGAAAAGAAGGCCAAGAGTGCGAAGGGCGACAAGAGCGAAGAGAGCACCGAGAATGACAAGAGTGTCAAGGACACCACCAAGACCACCAAAAGCTCCAAGACCACCAAAGGCAGCAGAGGTGACAAAGGCAAGAAGACGAGTAAAAAGTAGAGAAGTAGATACCAATCGGGATGTCATCATGGGTCTGTTTATGTCGTTCATGTCACCTCGGTGTCGAATAATAGAGGAAATTTAAAAGCATGTCTTACAACGCACAATAATCCAAAACGCCAAGGATGGAAGTGAAGTGAAAAGTACAGGTCTTTGTTCGCACGTCGTAAAACATGTCGTTCATTTCATCATTAAGCTCCTTTCCCTCCTTCCTCCGGAGCTGTGTTGCCGCGCCCTTGCTTTTCCTCTATAATCGCGAGTTCCAATCCCAATCCCACCCCGTCTTTCATAGTAAAGTACATACATGGTCACATCATTAAACCGATGTCGCCAACCCAAACAAATATACACACGAAAACATCAAAACCCCTATCGTGCATGCCATGCCGTAACCCGCAAAAAGACCCAAATCAAACCTTCCCTTGGTATCCAGTCGTGGTATCCACCGTCGCGACAACTGATGTTGGCGACTTAGATACGAGACGTATTGTTGTATCCACAAAAGCTTTCCTCCGGCGGTTGTCGTATTACAAAAAGATTTGCTGGTAAAATGAAGTTGGGAAAAGAAAGCAAATTTTGGGGGTTGCCGGCTCACACAGCCAAGTCGTCGAATTGCGAGACAAGTTCACGGATAGTCCATCGCCAGGCTTCACGATCCCTGGTTCCACGGCCGACCCATCTCTCACACTTCTTCCGCCATCTGTCTTCTTCTTCGCGTTGTCTCCTGATGAATTCAGGGCCAACGTCGAATTCTTCTCCGACAAGCCAGTCATCCTTGATGTCGCTGACTCGGCCCTGTACGCCGTCCTCATCGGCACCGTTAACGTCTTCCAGGTCCGGGATGTCCTTAAAAACGTCCTCGTCTGATTCGAGGGCATCGAAGCCATCCATAGGGTCGCTAAGATCAGACTTGGGCTTGGCAGGTGGGTCAAGCTTGAGCCAGCACATAGCCTGAGGATCAAAGACCATGCCGCCAACAACTTGAACTCCCTTAGTTGCGCTGATGTTGGTAATTAGGGCAGGTCGAGGTGTCGACGCCGCCTCCTTTTCGCGTATCATATTCGAAGCCGGTGTCTGTATAGGTGTCGACACGGCAGCATCGAAGAGGTTAAGTGCATTCTCATTGCCTTCCCAGCGAAATGTTTCGGCATTATAATACATTCCGTTGACCACTATGTCACTGTTAGTACAAACACGGCCATATCTGGTTTGTAGGTAGCTTACTCTTTGACTCCTTTCCGCTATTGAGGTTCGCGATGAGATGAGGCTTCAACTGCTGGGATCGCTTGTGCTTCTTTGAGCGGACAGTCGCTTGAGGAACCGATGTGTTCAGGTTGTTTCGGACAGAAAGCTGAGCGACGCGTTGGGTAGTAAGGGGAGCAAGCGGGCCGTTACTAGGTACCCGTTGTGCCAGGGAAGTCTCGCGGGCAATCCGGCTTGCCTTAGTATCGCGAGCAAAATGGGGAGTGTAGCTGATGGGCCGAGCCGGAGTCTGTGGCGTTTGTGGTGATGTCGTAGAAGCCCGCTCAGGTTGCAAGTTCTGATAAAGCTTGTTACGCAAAGCAGCCTTGGGTCCAGTAGTGGGTTGCCTCAAGAATTTGGTCTCACTCTCTTTGGAAGTGGGAAGGTCATCGAAGCCGTCCAGCTCATGTCCATCGCCAAAGTTCTTCTTGTTTTTTGGTTTGCTCAGTCGTTCCCAAGTGTCTGAAGTTACTCGGAATCGGTGAGGACTGGGCGACCGCATTGTTGATCTGGAGATGGTTCGCGAGTGTGGTCGCAGATCAATGGAGTTATCAGAGTCATGCCGACGGAACTGGCGTAAGGTTCTCGAGTTTGCGTGCTGAGATTGAGAATGAGATGGCCCACCAGATGAGAATGGCAGCGGCGGTTTCCTGGATGTCGCTAGGCTGTCGGTAGTAGCCGGTCGCTGTCGCTCAATTGGTGTTTTGGGGCGCATGCCAGAGAGTGGTCGGTTGCTCTCGGATCTAGAGGGCGGGCGCTCATGACGAAAGGGTACCTGCTTGGCTGGAGAGTTCAATGCCCGAATAGCTGGCAACGATCGCTTCTGCTTCAGAAGCTGCGCGCTGGTAGTGGTTGGTTCAGTGCGGAGGGAGCTTGTGGACGTCCTGAGGCCGAGCTCCCGTCGCCTAGGTGTTGTTGGAGGCAGACTTTGGGAGGGTGAGGGTGTGGTAGGAGTAGGAAGGCTTGTCACTGACGATTGGGCGGAGTGACCACCCAGTCGTGATTGTGGGCGTCGGCTTCGGGGAGCGGGGCCGCCGCTTTCATAAACGGGTTCCAGGGATGTTGAATGTGTCCTTTCGTGGTGGTTCAGCCGAGGGATTCTTGTCGAGTTGATGACTGGCTTGTTGGTGAAAGTTAGGGATACAGCCGCTTTTGGCCTCGCTGGACTGGCAGGTCGCGTCTCCTTGACCTTGACGTTACGGTGCAGAGTCAGCTTGCCAGAGTCGAACACCTCCCCATCTCCCAGGTCGAGGCCGTCGAGGAAGTCTAGTTTGTCAGCTTCGGCAGCTTCGGGTTTCGGTTGGGGGACCAAGGGTTCCTCGGATATCCGGTGCGGGGACCTGCTCTTTCGTCGCTGTTGCAGTCTCTCCGAAAAGTTCACAGGTCCAGTGGGGAGTACAAGACCCTCAAATGTCTCGTCTTCACTCTCAGCTGTTATCGAGCTCGAGACACTGGGGCTCAGAGCGGATGCTGATGAACTTCTGTTAGATCGCCCATCACGTCGTGTACCGCCATATCTCGTACCAAGGCTACCTTCTCCCCAATCCAGGTCGTCAGTGTGTGTCGATGGGGTCTTTGGGATGTCCTTCCTCGTGGACAGCTTGAGTTTCCCGTCTGATGGGAGTTCCAGGTCCATTTCAAAGTCGTCTTCAGCGTTTGCAATTTTTATGTCCTTGGAGGGAGTAGGAGGTGTGATGAATGACACCGGTTTAGGGGGTTGGCGGCTCTTGGAGACCTTGATAGTATCGCCACCGTCGCCGAAGAAGTCATCATCATCGTCAACATCCTTAAACCGGTCCAGGTTAATAGCCGCGGAGAGGGCACTGATGGTGCTTGACGTGGATTGGTTAGACTCTCTCCGGTTGTCCTGGGAGAGGGAAGCGGATTTGATCAGTTTAGTAGGGCTGGCCTGGATGGAACCACCGCTGACTTGTCGTAGACTCTCGGGGAATTCGGTGTGTTGCTTCTTGATCTTGAAGCCTTGGGAAGCATCGGGTAATTCTAGGTCGTTCTCCCAGTCGTCTTGAATGATCTTTCTAATCTTCCTTCCACCCAACCGTTTAATGGTGCCGCCCATCAAAGCGGATGTGGGCACGTTTCGAGGAAGAGGAATGCCGGCACTCTGTGCTGCAGCAATAGCATCCAGCGTGGATTTCTCGTCGTCGCCTGGGATGTGGACGTGCTTCTCCTCCTCGCCATCGAGCTCAGATAGCAGGGACAGGTGCGATGAGCCAGAATCTCGACGTCTAGAGGGCGGTCTTGAGGTTACGTTTGTGGCAGTGGAAGGGCTGCGGAAGCTGAGATCGTTTCCCTCCACCACAAAGTCGTCGTCGTCCCAGTTCTCGACAACATCCTCCATCGGCTGTCGGGGCTTTAGTCGTAAAGGTTCCATGGTAAAATGTTTGTGTTTGATGTCGTGCGTGGGTTCTGTTCAAGTCCAAGGGGTTGCAAGGAAGTTTACTGTAGACACGACTGGTTGGACGTGGTGTCAAATGCGCACAGTCATTATTGTCAATGTTGACTGTTCCCCGCATACACCAGCATCTCCCCCCGAGCGGGAAATCAGCCTAGATGTAGAGCAACGCTTCGGTCGCGCTTGCGGCAAAGACTTGACGGTTTTGAATGTTCCGTTTGGAGATGTTGGGCCAGCAGCTCGTGGCGGTGATTCGCGAGCGGATACAGTTGTTTGGTGCGGAGTAGGCCCTCTGAAGCGGGTGTGGTGTGTCGCGGTGTCGCTGAAACCAGCGTGAGGTTGGGCAGCGTCGATAGAAAAGTAGAGCGAATGCAATATCGGGAAGATATCGACAATTGCGTTTGCAAGCAAGGGAGAGGAATTTTTTGTCGCAGATTGTTGGGTGTGTGTGTGGGAGAGAAGTGACGTGCGAGAATGAATGCGAGGTCAGGAATGCGGTCGGTGGGTTAGCACAGAGGTTGGTGAATGGTGGGTGGATGTATGGATGTGTGGGAGGTGGGTTGGTTGGGTTGGAAAGCGAAAGGCTGGGGTGGTAGTGCGCGTGGCTGGTGGCGGTTCCTGCTAACTACTAAGGGCCAGGTTGCTGCCATGTAGGCCTACGAACAGCAGCCACTGCAGGTGCACAGGGCCCTGGTTGCGCCGCTACTCTCCACTACCCTCCACTACCCACCACTATCCACCGCTATCCCACCGCTACTGCTGGTCCGCCGGCTCCTAGTCTCCTGCTTCCTTGTCTGATCGTTTCTCCTGTGAAGAAAAGAAAAAAAAAAAGAGCAAAAGAACTCGGGGGCCGGGCCTAGCAGCGCCCACACGTGACCTCAGACTCGGCTCATGGCTCTCTGCGACAGTGGTGCCTCGTCAATGTTTGTGGAGGGGAGCTGCCCGATTGGCTAGCCGACCCAAAGTTTCGCGCCAGTTCTTTCCCACGCGTCATAGTCGCGACAAGGGACGAGCTTCTTGCCCGTCAGCCTTCCGCGGGCCGACGCTTGTTTCAGGGAAGGAGAGGAAGCGCAAGAGGTTGATATTTAGGCCGTTTTGCCTGTCTCCAAGTAGCCGAGTTTCTTCTCAGTGAATCTAGGAACGGTGAATGGGGGTTGACTTCTATTATTATTTCTTAATTCCTTTCTTTAAACGAAAATTTCGTCCTTGACATAGAATTGCCACGTTGTTGGGTACGTGGGATAATAGCGTTTACATTGTTCATGCGACCAGTATGCGGCAGGGATCCCCGCTGTGAGCAGCGGTCCAGGAACCAGCAGCCCATGGATAGCCCAGCGGACGATCTATCGTCTGTCCAGTTACCAGGCTGTTTTGATCGGCATGGCCGTTGCACGCTCGTATCGATCCGAGCCCCAGGCCAGGTTTTTGAACGGATGATTCAATTGTTAGATCAACCCCAACACAGTGTCCAACGTGAGGTATGACACCTGTTGACTCTGGTATGAGAATTAGTGCGTACTTGGAGAGGAGCACAGAGCAGTGGAGCAAGTTGCTATTCGAAAACTGCACGCAGCCAATGTACCAGCGTGAGCCACTGAACGATCGTTGGCCGGGCCGCCATGTGGGCGTCTGCAAGCTGCAGCTGCCAGCACTTACACTCTGAACCCTTGAGCTGAAGCCCTTGTGAGCGTGCCTGAAAGCGTGCCTGAAAGCGTGCCTGAAAGCGTGCCTGAGAGCATGCCTGCCTGAATGCCTGCCTGAATGCCTGCCTGATGCTCTCGTTGCTGCTGCCTCAGCTCTTCTGGATTCGAACCTCATCAGATCACTTCATTAAATACGTCGCCTCCTCATCAAACCCAGCACGCAATTTTACCTTGGGTCTCAAGATCACCGTCACCATCTGGCCTTCTCCACGTCTCCTCAATCAACTGAGACCCTGCGGATCAATCCGAACCCACCTCGATCACCGAGCCCGTCTCACCCGCTCTTGTCTCACCCCTCGTGTTTCTCTCTATCAACGTGCCCAGACCCTGTTGGATCATCATTCCTTCCTTGCAACTATTCGCCTCAATCGACTCCGGAATCCTGTTTCCAACGCCCATCGTCCTTGATCATCGTTTTGGCTGTTCAGTTGGCCGTCCATAAATCTGTCCTCATGCTACACAGAGGCTGAATCCGGTGTCTCATCCATATTACTGAAATCCTTGCCGCCCACCAAGATTTAGTCCTGGCCTTGGTCAAAAACACCTCCCAATGGTGCGTACCAGGATCCTGCGATTCCCCCGCAGCGATGACGAATCGGCCTTTGTCCTTGTGCAAGTCACACCCAAGGGCTCGCGGGCCTTGGACCTCAAGCTGGTTGGCACTGAGGGCGAGGCGCCGTATAATGCTTCATGCAAGTCATCTCATTGTCCCCTCGCGGTGCAATATCAAATCCCAGTCCGCAATTTGTGCCACGCACTGACGCATAAACTCGTAATCTTCGATCTAACCTCTCCTGTAGTGAAACAAGATCGGGCAGCTTCACTCAGGGTCAAGAATTGCCCTGCTTCTGAGCCGGAATGGCAGGGAATTCTTGAGTCACTATTCACACAGGAACCACTCCCAGGTATCCAGGCGACGGCGACTGTCCAGAGTGAAGCCTCCATATCAATCACCATCCGAAAAGAGACACAAGGTATTACAGTAAGGACATCATACCATCCTTCTGAAACTCAGATCACGTACTAACCGTTTTAGCAACGCCTGGGCGCCATTACACTGAATTATGATCCAGATGAGGCCATTGAATTGTTTGAGTGGTGCGGAGCTGCCGTTGAGGCATCTGCCGTGGGCAAACAGACTGTCGCGGATTTGAGAGTCAAATCGCATGACTCGGAGGCCGCCGTGGCCCAGCTTCAGTCCCAGCTCGAGGAGCTGATCCAAGCTAAAGACAAAGATGAGACAGTCTTGCTGCAGAAGTTCCGGGATCTTCTGAATGAGAAAAAGATGAAAATTCGTGAGCAACAGCTAGCTCTAGCAGCTAGCTCTCTCGGTTCCAGTCATCCAGAGTCTTCGCAGCCACAGCAAGCCACTGCCCCTCCCAAATCTACTAGGCCATCTAAGCCTGCTCGTAAAGCTGGCCAGTCCAGGGCGATGAAGAGAAAGGCACCAGCCTCGAAGATAGTTGAAGAGGACTCGGATAACGATGTTGGCGATCAGGCTATGGACGTTGACATCAAACAAGAGTTGGAGGACACTGACCCCGGAAACACTACCGAGGGCACCGCCTCCGAAGCAAGTGGTGATGACGACGATAATGACGCCCCTCCACCGAACACCGCCGGATCAGCCTCTCACCGTCGTACGGAACCCCCGAAACTCTCAGCAACAGAGAAGGCTCCTCCACCTAGAAACCTCCCATTTAACAAAAAGCCAGCCCCAGCTCCTGCGGGTAGCGAAACCGATTCCGACGATGAGTTATGAATAATGATATCACACCCAGTTTCAGTTTACACGGGCAAAGATCACATACATAAAGTGCAGTTCATTTATATTTATACTTTTGCAGTGAATCTTGATATTCACATCATAGCGCCGAGCACGTGTGCTTGTCATGATCATTAAGAGCCGAGGCCAGCCAGCGACTTAGCTCCTATCATCAGGGGCGAACTTGTTCTTCCAGAACCCACGGAAGTGCTTCTGTTCTCCCAGTCTGGCGATCTCAGTAACCTCCTCCTCGGTTAGCTTAAACTTGGGCAGGTTGGCTAAGTAACCTTCGAGCCTCGAGGACTTGGAGCTCGTCGTAAGCGCCACGATACCTTGGTCAATAATCCATCGCAGACCAATGTCGGAATCCGTTACGCCATACTTTTCAGCCAGCTTCTTCCAATAGGGGTCAACAGGTCCGCCCTTGGCGGTCACAATCGGGGTGAGTGGACCGTAGGATGAGACAGCAATGTTGTGCTTCTTGTGGAATGCGACGAGGTCACCGTGCTGAAGATAGGGGTGATACTCGATCTGGTTGATAGCAGGGGGGATCTTGGCCGTCTTAAGAACGGTCTGGAGCTGGCCCTGGAGCAGGTTCGAGACACCAATGGATTTGGCGCGGCCAGATTCCTTGATGGCTTCCAGATCGGCCCATTTCACCTGGAGCTCCTCATCGGAGTCGGCGAACCAAGCACCGTGGATCAGGTAGAGGTCCACATAATCGAGGCCGAGTTTTTGAAGGGAGATGTTGAATGCTTCGAGGGTGTTCTTCTTCTGGGTGGCACTGATCTTGGTGGTGACGAAGAGCTGGTCGCGAGGGACCCCGGCAGCCTTGATGGCAGCTCCGAGCTCTGCCTCGTTTCCGTAGACTGGGACTGTGTCAGATAGAGTTCCCCGGCTTTTGCTTGAGTCACTACTAACCTTCTGCGCCATCCAGATGACGGTATCCAAGCTCAATTGCCTTCTTGGTAAGCTCGACGATCTCGTTGTCAAGAGGCGCGTCGGCATCGTCCTTGTATCGGGCAGTTCCGAGGCCGTATGCGAGCTATGAACAGATATCCCAGTTAGATTATCGATTTACCAATGGGATATGGTTGCAGTGTCTCATGAGTATCGCATTGCTTCGAGGTACGTCCTTTTGAGGGGTAGAACTTACCACCGGGATCTCGTTGCCGTCATTAAGCTTGACGTGGGGAATGTCCAGTGGGGTTCCGGCCATGGCGACGGGTTCAGATCTCAAGCTTGACTTGGTGGATATGTTTCTCCTGATCCAGTTGGAATGAGTTGAGGGCCAAAGAGGGAGTTTGATGAGGAATGGCTGAGATATAGTAAAATAATTCAGCTCAAGAGTGGGATGTTTGCGTCGTTTTAAGTAGACCCGCTGGTCATGACGAGATGGGGGTAACTTTGGGAGCTTGCGAGGCCGGGCGGGACAATGCCGTGATTTGTCACCCGAAATCGGCGAAGGGTGCATTGGTATGCCCTTCTTAGACGTCGGCAACGGCTGTGGCAAGCTATGTCGGCATAATTGCTTCTTCTCGTGCCATGCCAGAAGCGGTTCCGTCTAATGATATATCTCAGCCGCCAGACACTCGTTGTAGAGTTTCAGCTTTGTCTATCATATTGCCTATGGCCGTATGCAACAACGTGAGTTTTCAAATCACACCAATGCGGATAAGAAATGATTCCTATGGCCTCTATTCCGTACTCACTTATCTTGAAGATCTGGTAGGATTTCGACATCCGTCCACAGCTCACAGCTCATACGTAGCTCAAAGCTCGGTACCCGTTCGGAACTCCGGCCCTGTTACCCATCCCACCATCCCACTTCCGACGTCATGATATAGGGTAGGGGATACGGCGATGGTGTTGAACAAGGTGGCGACATCGTTTGTGGCGATGGCGACCTACTTTCTGCGATTTTTCTAAGAAGCAACTAATATTCCGAGGACATAATGTCATGAGTCGAGGTTTCTTATGTCCTAGCTCCGTTCAACGTTTGGATCTGTGAAGACGGGTGCGGATCGGTTCCGTCTGGCATGCGTCTAGGTGAGCTTGGGATACGGCAGAATGCGTGTGAGTGTGGGGTAATTAAATCCGTTAGTAAAGATCAAGCTACCTCTAGAGGACGGAAATTTGTCCAAGACGGCGATGATAACCGTGGTGACGCAGTCGCCACCGTGTATTTCCGTGTGCTAGAATAGCGCAGCGCAATGTGTGCTTGGTCATCGTTGCTTTCCATCACCAAGATATTTCATATGCTTTCCTAAACACATCACCCACATATAAACTCGCCGTTGATGCTCCGCCGTGTTGCGTTCTGTCGAGCTGTGCACCGTTCAGCGAAATTCCCCATCATCATGGCTTCTCACATCTCCAACGGCGCATCGCCGCCCTCATCCTACAAAGGCGCTTCTCTGGCCGACCTTCCCAAGTCGTGGCACTTCACCGAATCGCTGCCCGCCGACGCTCTCTTTCCGACACCGGCCGACTCCCACAAGACCCCGCGAGACCATATTAGACCTCGACAGGTTCGAAATGCAATCTTTTCGTGGGTGCGCCCCGAAGAGCAGAAGAACCCGGAACTCATCGGGGTCAGCCCAGCTGCCATGCGCGATCTGGGAATCAAGGATGGCGAAGAGAAGACGGATGATTTTCGACAGTTTGTAGCTGGCAACAAGTTGTATGGGTGGGATGAGGAGAAACTTGAAGGCGGGTATCCCTGGGCGCAATGTTATGGAGGCTTCCAGTTTGGTCAATGGGCTGGGCAGCTAGGCGATGGAAGAGCAATCTCGCTCTTCGAGACCACAAACCCCGAGTCGGGAGAGCGATACGAGTTGCAGCTGAAAGGCGCGGGGTTGACACCGTACTCTCGCTTTGCGGACGGCAAGGCTGTCCTGCGATCTAGCATCAGGGAATTTGTCGTCTCAGAAGCTTTACACGCGCTGCGCATACCTACCACGAGGGCGCTTTCGCTTACGAATCTTCCGAATTCTACAGTTTATCGAGAGAGGGCTGAACCGGGAGCCATTGTTCTGCGGTTTGCGCAGACTTGGCTCCGGTTGGGCAGCTTCGATATACTACGCGCTAGAGGCGATCGTGATATGATCCGGAAGCTCGCCACCTACATTGCCGAGGACGTCTTTGGCGGCTGGGACAAGCTGCCTGGCCGACTGGAGGACCCAGAGAACCCAACGACGTCGCTTTTGCCGAAGCGCGGTGTGGCCGCCAACGAGATCGAGGGCCCCGACGATGCTGCCGAGAACAGATTCACCCGGCTCTACCGAGAGATTGTGAGGCGCAATGCCAAGGTGGTTGCCAACTGGCAAGCATATGGGTTTATGAATGGCGTGCTGGTAAGACTCCTTCAAATTGCTACGAGCTCGAACGCATGAATGCTAACTGAAGATGGGCCAGAACACTGACAACACTTCTGTCTACGGATTGTCGATCGACTTTGGCCCGTTTGCTTTTATGGACAACTTCGATCCTATGTACACGCCCAACCATGACGATCACGCGCTTCGGTATAGCTACAAGAACCAGCCCACCATTATCTGGTGGAACCTCGTCCGGTTGGGAGAGGCCCTTGGTGAGCCGATGGGTATGGGTGCTGGCATCGATGATCCGACCTACATCGAGGAAGGCGTCAAGGAAGGCCAGGAAGCAGAGATTATCGCCAGAGCAGAGAAGCTTATTGGGCAGGTTGGCGAGGAGTACAAAGCTACCTTTTTGGCTGAGTACAAGAGACTCATGACTGCGCGACTGGGACTTCGCCATTTTCAAGACTCCGATTTTGATGTCCTCTTCAGCGAGGCACTCGACACTTTAGAAGCTCTGGAACTGGACTTTCACCACTTCTTCCGTCGGTTGAGCTCTGTCAAGTTGGAAGAACTGGTCACGGAAGAGGCAAGGGAGCAGACGGCGTCGATTTTCTTCCACAAAGAGGGACCGCCAAAGACGCTCGACGAGAACAAAGCTCGGCAGCGATTAGCCAAATGGTTGGCCAGCTGGCGGGAACGAATTATTGAAGACTGGAAGGAGGCTGACGGCAACGTGTCAGAAGGCCGGGAACAGGAGAGAATCCAAGCCATGAAGCAGGTGAACCCCAACTTCGTTCCGCGAGGCTGGATCATGGACGAGGTTATCCGACGCGTAGAAAAGGAGGACGAAAGGGAAGTGCTCGATCGTGTCATGCACCTCGCCCTTCACCCCTTTGAGGATTCGTGGAACGGGCAGACAATCGATGGTGTTAAATTCGAGGGCGACAGCGAGGAGGAGACTCGGTGGACTGCCGACCCTCCCAAGCTTGAACGGGCGATGCAGTGTAGCTGCAGTTCTTAGAGCAGTTACGTATAACAGGAATACAGAAGCTCTGCGATCCTGTAACGATGTCCTCGGGAATGCAAAGTCTACCACAATGTCTACAGGTTTACTGACTGGTGAAATGTAACGACCGGCGGTAAGAGGCAGCGGTCATGGAGATTGTGTCTCTCCCATGCTTCCATAATCGGCGTTTTGTTTTCTCTTGAGCACAAGATAGAGGAAGACTCGACTGAAGCAACAGATCTGCCGAAGCAGACCTGCGCGCAAGCTCACCTACAATAAAATGTGCCCGTATACAATTTAATTGAAGAAGAAGAAAGAAAAAAACCAAGCTCAGCCGGCCCGCAAATTGCAGGTAAAGGTTCTGTTGGAACGCGTTTTGGCCTCAGGCAGCAACAATTTGCCCTCGACCAATGGGAGATGATGTAAATTAATCGCGGACTAGCGCCACTAAATCCATCACCCGAACAGCAGTTCCCTTCGAGACGTCAACGATTGAGCACATATTCGCCGCAACGGCAAGCCATCCTCCATCCCCTTCACCGTCGAGGCGACACGATGCTCCGAAGTTCTCTAGCTCGTTCGGCTTGGCGGACGAGCCGGCGAGCGGCCAATGTCTCGCGGACATTCTCGACGACGATCCAGCGACCGGCCGAGGTGGAGTTGACGATTGGTGAGCATCTTTGTGTACCTAGCCATTGACCGTCCAGTGGGGTGCTAACTCGATGGCAGATGGAAAGAAGGTATCGATTGAAGGTATGCTTCGATGATTCGAGGGTTTGGGAACTGGTTTCTGACGCCAATGTAGCCGGTTCGGCCCTCATCCAGGCTTGCGAGAAGGCGGGCTCAACCGTCCCGAGGTACGTGGAGATTGGCCCGACGTGTTTTGGTGTCCTTGCTAACGATGCGTAGATATTGCTACCATGAGTACGATGCCTCCGAAGGTTTCTGTCCGGCCGAAATATCGCTAACCCTTCCCCCAGGAAGCTTATGATTGCCGGCAACTGCCGAATGTGCCTGGTCGAGGTCGAGAAGGCCCCGAAGCCTGTAGCATCGTGTGCCTGGCCCGTACAGCCCGGAATGGTTGTCAAGACCAACTCTCCCCTCACTCATAAGGCCCGAGAGGGAGTGATGGAGTTTCTCCTCGCGAACCACCCCCTCGACTGCCCCATCTGCGATCAGGGAGGCGAGTGTGATCTCCAGGATCAATCCATGCGTTATGGCGCCGACCGAGGTCGATTCCACGAGATTGGCGGCAAGCGTGCTGTCGAGGACAAGAACATCGGCCCCCTCATCAAGACGTCGATGAACCGATGCATTCACTGCACCCGCTGTGTCCGATTTGCCAACGATATCGCCGGAGCACCGGAGCTCGGCACAGCCGGCCGCGGCAACGACATCCAGATTGGCACTTACCTCGAGCAGAACCTCGACTCGGAGATGTCTGGTAACGTTATCGATCTCTGCCCCGTCGGCGCCTTGACCTCCAAGCCCTACGCATTCCGGGCTCGTCCCTGGGAGCTGAAGCACACTGAGTCGATTGACGTTCTCGACGGTCTTGGCTCCAACATCCGTGTCGATTCCCGAGGCCTTGAGGTCATGCGTATCCTGCCCCGCCTCAACGATGATGTCAACGAGGAATGGATCAACGACAAGTCTCGATTCGCCTGTGACGGTCTCAAGTCCCAGCGATTGACCATGCCTCTGGTTCGCCGAGACGGTCGATTCGAGGCTGCTGACTGGGAGGAGGCGTTGGGCGAGATCAATCGTGCTTACCAAGTGAAGAACCCCCAGGGTAACGAGTTCAAGGTCATCGCTGGTGCCCTGACCGAGATTGAATCCCTGGTTGTCGCAAAGGACATGGCTAACAAGCTCGGATCTGAGAACTTGGCTTTGGATACACCCACTGGTAGCAAGCCTATTGCTCACGGTGTTGATGTCCGATCAAACTACCTCTTCAACTCCACCATCTGGGGCATCGAGGAGGCTGACGCTATTCTGATTGTTGGCAGCAACACCCGACACGAGGCTGCTGTGCTCAACGCCCGTATCCGAAAGCAATGGCTCCGATCCGATCTCGAGATTGGCGTCGTTGGCGAGAACTGGGACTCCACCTTTGAGTTCGAGCACCTTGGCGCTGACCACGCCGCCCTCAAGAAAGCCCTTGCTGGACCATTTGGCAAGAAGCTCCAGTCTGCCAAGCGCCCCATGATCATTGTAGGCTCTGGTGTTACGGACCACGCTGACGCCAAGGCCTTCTACGAGACTGTTGGTGCCTTCGTCGAGAAGAACGCTGCCAACTTCCGAACTGCTGAGTGGGATGGCTACAACGTCCTCCAGCGTGAGGCCTCGCGTGCCGGTGCTTTCGAGGTCGGCTTCACCACTCCCTCTGCCGAGGTTGCCGAGACCAAGCCCAAGTTCGTCTGGCTGCTGGGTGCTGACGAGATCAACGAGGCGGATATCCCCAAGGACGCTTTCGTCGTCTACCAGGGCCACCACGGTGACAAGGGCGCTCAGATTGCCGACATCATCCTCCCCGGTGCTGCCTACACCGAGAAGGCCGGTACCTACATTAACACCGAGGGACGAGTACAGATGACCCGTGCCGCTACCTCGCTGCCCGGTGCTGCCCGAACCGACTGGAAGATTCTCCGAGCTGTCAGCGAGTTCCTTGGTGTTCCTCTGCCCTACGACGATGTTGCCATGGTTCGGGACCGCATGGTTGAGATCAGCCCCGCCCTGGCTGCCTACGATGTCATTGAGCCCGTTGCTCTTCCCGAACTTAGTAAGGTCCAGCTAGTGGATCAGAACAAGGGCGCCACGGTCAGCGGCGCACCTTTGAAGAAGGTTATCGACAACTTCTATTTCACAGATGTCATCTCGAGGAGGTATGTTACATTTCCTATTTGTCTCAGTGCCGAGCAACTTGCTAACTCTCTAACTAGTTCACCGACCATGGCGCGCTGCTCTGCCGCCAAGGCCACTGGCGACCCCCGAACTAACTTTATGGCCCCCGGCTTGGAGGAGGATAGGCCCCAAGGCCAAGTCGAGTACGGGGTGTAAGGAGGCGGCTGTAAAAGAATAGAAAGATTTCGTTTTTGTGCCTGGGATGTTTGCCGTGCTTGTACATATACGACGCTGGGCCGGAGGGTGAAGGTAAATAAGTTGACATGCTAGTCCCCTCCCCTCGCGGCGTGAACGTCTTTAAATTGAAGCCAATTTACATCACATCACTTTTTTGGTGGTTTTTTCTTCGTGATGACTCCCGGTAGGTAGTTGACGCCTCCTAGTAGGACGCTGACGTTTCCCGGTAGGAAGTACCGTCTCTTCTGAGGTAGTTTATGCTCTCGGGGAGCGCCGGATCGCTTGGCTTTTTCCTACTTAGCCTCGGTCTCCAGCGCTTGCTTGAGAGCTTCTTCGTAGCCGTCACGGACTCTTTTGACGTGCTTCTCGTAGCCATCTAAGTCGGTGATACCTTTGTTTAGGCTGCGCAAAGTTTCGTTTGCAGTCCACTCACGCGGCGAGCGGGCGGTAAAGGCGGAGGGGAAATCTGGTTCCGGGATGACGGCGATGTTGTAGTCGGCGCCAGGTGTGTGGTGCGCCGACATGTTGCCGATCATCTCGTCGAGATCGTCGGGCTCCAGGCCGGGGGCGATTTCGGGGACCGGGCCGTTGGCGGCGAAGGAGGCTTCGTGGCGGCGGCCGTCCTGGGCCAGGCGGGCGGTCTCGCGGGTGATGAGGTTGAGCAGGTTGGACTGCACGGCGGCTGAGTGTGCGTCCAGCTGGGCTATGGCCTCGCGCAGCCGAGCGACGCGGGTGGCTGGTGTTGTGAAGGCCTCGCTGAGGTCACCTTTGATAGGCACGAAGATGCCCCCTGCGATGTAGCACTTGGGGATGAGGTCGCCGCCGGCCGGGTCGTGGTCGATGGGCGGGATGAGGGCGTACGGGTAGTGCGGGATCGTGGCAGCAGGATCAACAGCAGCCACAGGAGGCTCTTGACCTGGGGTCTGTTGCTGAGGCTGCGCCATGGCTGCCGGGGTTGTCAAGACGTGAAGGGAGGGATGCTCGCAATATCGCCCGTCTTTCTTTGGGTAGACGGCTCTGTGGCGAGCATCGAGCAACACCGGATGGAGACGCGACACTGAAAGATTTTTTAAAAAAAAGAGAAGAAGGAGAAAGCCAACAGTCGCGGCTCGTTAGTGATCGATCGTCAGGGCGCGATAGAACGGGTTGCTTGTCTGAAGGCTGCGGTGTCACTGCAGATTTACTCTGTTTGTATGCAAGCGCGCCGACTGAGAAGCGGGTGGCGTTGGCAGGAAACGAGGCAAACTTGCTGACCGCATCGGTACCTGCATATGGCGGATTTACAGTAGCATGTGGCTCAGCATGAGGTGCGGGTGAGTGAGCCCGATCTCGGGAGGCACTTTGAAGCCTCAGGCCCTAGGATGGGCGAGGGTAGCCGGAGAGAGTGATGGGATCCAATGAGGCCGAGTGTCGTTTGCGTGTCGCGCCCACGGCGCATAGAAATATATATCACTAGCAACAATTTGGACAGACGAGTTGAATAAGTAAACTGTACAATGTTTCTATAAACAAGGGAGGCCACTACCTGTCACAGTATCTACAGTACTATCGTGTCACTATGTAAAATCACCTGCCCCCATGCTTCTAAATCATGAACTGTAATGGTAACCCCTTTACTCCGAAAGCGCCTTGGCCTAGTTCATGCTACAATCGTCCACCGAGGATGTTGTTGGTTATGTGTTTGCAATGACTAACTGCACGTGAATGTCTGAGCGGGCTGAGACCCATCCCTTCGACCTGACAGCCCTTCCATCCGTGGTATATCCAAGTATAGATGGAAACTGATATGTGATATGCATATACAGCAAGGTAGTAAGTTGTGGCGTGAGCCTTCCAGTCTGTGGAAGTCGGCGGCGCCATCGGAATCGCGGGAGAAGGGACGGGAACGCCACTGGGGGGATATGACGTTGCATGCTCATCTATGTCGATAATGCTCCCCTTGAACGATTCAACCGATTATCCCGCCTCGGGGGATCGCAATGTCTTGCGGATAGGCGGCCATCGTGTCGTGTCGGCATTTCATCATCGGGAAGGGAGGATATTCCGAATATACTCTCTCACAAGCTTGAAGGCTGCCCGTACAAGGTCCTCCAGCCGTCGGTCTTTGCGTTTCCGCATCCATATTAGAATAATAGCGAGGATGACGAGGTCGGCGAGGAGGTGCTTCATAATTAGCCACGCCAACCAGTTGATCCAGGCGGGAAAGCTGCGTTCCTTCTTCGTCCTCCACTCGCGACCCGTTGTGATTTGTTCTCGCAGCGCAGCCACCTCAGCCGACATGGTTGTTAGAGCGCGTTCCACCTTGCGCTGCCATCGACTGCCTCTCTGGACTGGGTTCTGTCCTTCCAGTTCATCCTCCAGGTCCATCTGCCGTTGTGACTGTAGTTCGGCTTCGTCGTGCTCGCTCATCGGCCTGATAATTTTCATCGGTCCTTCAGGGCCGCTTACGTCTTCTCCGAAGTGATGTGATGCGGCGTTGGAGCGGTTGGCTTTGGGCGAGGACATGGACGAGCTGGGGCTATTGTTTTTGATCTGGTTCCAGACGAATTCGAGTTCATCGACAAGCTCCCTTGCATCCCTGTGATAAGAAGATGGGTTAGTTATGGCGCGGCAAAAGACTCGGAACAGAGCCGCTTACGGGGTTGTAGCATATCGATGCATGGTGTCTATCAGGGCCTCGATATATCGCCTCTTGGACTCTGTCCGACTGAGTCCCTTTTGCATATTCCATGCATCCCATTTATCTTTCTCGCGCTTAAGATCATCCGGATTCATTCCGGAGGCGGAAGTCGGGCGCTCCATGACGCCGTCGACATCGCCTTCCATGGCTTGCTTGTAGAGTCCATAGAGGCGCAGTCGGTCGGAAGGGGGCGGTCGTGAGGCACCGGTCTTGGGGATCTTCTTAACGGTGTTGAGGGCGTGGACAAACACGCGATCTGGTGGTCAGACGTCAGCAGTGGGTGACAGCACGGCGAGGGAAGCTTTGGAAGATCGGTCGTACCAACTGAGTCGGCCATCTTGGGCGTTGTGACGAAACTACACCGCGCAGCTCCTCAGCAGCGGGCGAGAGTATCGAGGGGCTGTGGCGGCACAGGTTGGACCCGGATACCCTTTATCGGGCCCTGAGCCGTCCGAACCGCGGCTTGGTGACCGAGACACCCCACTGGCCGAGCAGACGTAGGGGGGAATTGATTAGGGGCTGCGAGGGTGCTGGAGGCAAGAAATCGACAATGAAGTTATTCCGAACGCCTGACCTAGCGGACCTGAAACTCCATGAAAAGCCCCCAAAGCAAGATCCAAACCAAGGCGCTGGCGAGAGAGGAGGACGGATGGCGATGGTGGTGATGATGATGGATGATGGAGGCTTGAAGGCCCACGGGTGACGACGGGGGGTGGTTGCCAATGGGGCCTGCCAGCGGAGGCCGAGCCCGCCATCGGCAATCAAGCAACATTTGACCTCGGCGCGTTCCAGAGCTATGGGCCAACTGCCTGGAGCTAGGCCAGCTGCACTAAAAGCTCCGCTAATTCTCCGCGCCACCCGCTGTAATCATCAACAGTCCCCTAGAAACTACCACTATCATTGCGCTGGGATTCGGGATGCCACCCAACTCATATCATTAGCATGCGTCTCCCCCTCGCGCGGCGACGATCCCGAGCGACACGTGAAGCCGTGATAGACGAAGAAAGCATTCCGACCCCTGCGATTTCTCCAGGTTTAATTTCCAAATTGTCAATTCTTATGCATGATTGTGTCCTCCCCCGCAATCTGCTTTTCTTTTGATTGCATTGCTTGGCCGAGGTGTTTGAGCCGGAAGACCTCAGGTACGAGCCAAGGTATATGTCTGTCTACATGGTAACATGACAGACTCATCCCCCAATTGTGTCATTGATTCTGATCTCCGGAAGTGTCATGTTCCATCGCAACTCGGAATGCGTTCGCAGATAACTCGGGATTCCTCTAGTATCTTACCCAATGAGCCTCTCGATAAAAACACACCACATGGAAGTCATGAGATTTGAACTTTAAAATTTCAATGTAGGTCATGAAATTGTCATTCATGCATTGTCCACAGCGAAGCACACGCCCTATTTACCAAATCCGGGTATCGATTGCAGTCAGTTCCATCATGCACATGCACGGCTAATTATTAGTTACCACAACGGCCGTTCCCCTGATCCGAAGATGAACAACCTCATGTCGAAGCCTTGCTTTCATTGGTCTCGCTCAATGCCTTCTGCGCCGCCAAGAAAGCCTTCTTTTTATCCCCATAAAACGCCATCAATTTCTTGTTCTCCAACGCCATCGCCGCTGCTTTCTGACCGGCCTCCTTCTTCTGAAGCGCCGTGCCGGAGCCTAGAAACTTGTTGCTTTCCCCCCACCCATCAAGATAGATGGCCACCGTGAACAATGGTAGTCCTAGGTCCTTGTCTTTCTTCTCCTTGCTAGGCACATCTTCGTAGCGCAGGAGTATGCCTTTGACTATCAGAATCTGTGCCAGTTGCTCCTTAGGCAATGCTCCGTTGACGCTGGTCCCTCCAGGTGCCGTAGACTGGAACCCCTGGCCTGAGGGTGCCGATTTTCTGGATTTCTCTGCTTGCTTGATTTGATCCTTTATTGTCCTAGCCCAAAGCGACTTGAGCCAGGCGATGACGGCGACAACGCCGTTGACGGGGTCGGAGACAACGACCGCAGCAACGTAGGCCTCAAAAATGTCGCCTTGGATTTTGGTGAGTTCTTTTGGTTTCGTTCTCGTCCGCATCATCTCCTCCATGGTGCCCAGGTCTGAAGGAAGGCGTGCCCGTTTCTCCATCTTGTACTGCATGAAATATTTTGCCAGTGTGACGTTCCGAACTAGCTGCTCTCGGACCTGGGAGTTTCGCCCTGCGGAGGCGAAGCCAAACGTCTGGAAGATGAGGGCAGTGGCAATCATCTCGATGTATGCGTCGCCGAGCCACTCTAGCCGCTCATAGTTGGGACCATGACCAATTCCGGGATGACTGAATACTGCAAGCTCCAGTTCCGGATCCAAAATCCGAGGCAATGGCGGCAGTTCGGAAGAGATATCGGAAGATGACCAGGGTGTTGCTGTGCTTAGGTCTGGAATGGGGAGTGAGGTTGAGCTGGCTTCGCCATGGTGTCGTTTTCGCTGACCCTGGTCTTCCTTTGTACTTGAGTTTGGGCGCTTAGCCATATTAAGTGCTGGTTGTAAGGAGAAACAGCGCTCGCAATTATTTTATGCTGTTTTGTTAGAGGACGAAGAATTCATGAGAGTTTAGGTTGAGAATTTGGACTGAGGCTCACACACTGCTCCAGTAACCCAGTGTCGTGACCCACCATAAATCACTGGCCAATCAGGACCCACATCCGCAACGTCGGCCCAGATGCTTCAAACGCCAATCGAGTCTCAAAAAAAGTTGACGGAAGCACACCTCATGTCGACAATGCCAAGATGAGTGTCCCACGAGCGCGAGTACTGGATTTGATGAAGGTGAGATGCCCAAAACCCGCCCTGCAACACATTTTCTGACTTTCCACAGGCGCAATGCCAAGTGTTCGCGACATCATTCAATCCCCAGGGTGTCCGCATGGGCAACAAGATCCTGCGACAACGACTGAAGGGCCCCGCGACGGCTGCATACTATCCACGAAAGACGGCGACGATCAAGGATCTGAAGCGCGAGTTCGGGCCTGTACTGGGAACCTGGGACGAGGCTGAGGAGGATCGATTCGAGTACATTGAGGAGTAAGCGTGCACACGACACCGTTGTGCACACAGACCAGCTGACCGTTCGACAACAGACTCAAGCTCCGCGGAAAGAGCGCGCCTAAGAAGAAGACGGGACCTCCAGGTACGTGCCATGAACGCCGAGGCCAAAATCAATTGCTAACGATCGTGCAGCTCCCACTGGCAGGAGGCGTTAAGTCGACCCACAGCCACGATTATCTGCCTGACCTAGGCAATTCGGTTCTTCGACAACAACTATGGCATGCGAAGTGTTATGAATGACTTGGAAATGTGCTATTCCGTGGATTTACGATGTGGGGTAGCGGGGCCTGGAAGCGATTGATACTCCTACCGTTGGTTCCAACTGTGTATAAACTATTTGTACCATCACTCAGCACCTAGCTCCATATGATGTGAAATACTGGAAATTTGTGCTCCGAACCGTGGCGGATTTCAGGTTACGACCGACTTGGACTGCAAACGTGATGCGAGTTTTACATCCTGG
This sequence comes from Dactylonectria alcacerensis, assembly GCA_029931735.1. Lineage (NCBI taxonomy): Eukaryota > Fungi > Ascomycota > Sordariomycetes > Hypocreales > Nectriaceae > Dactylonectria > Dactylonectria alcacerensis. The sequence goes on along the minus strand of JAPMUZ010000003.1, from coordinate 3,657,923 downwards.
CTGTATGCTCTCCATTTGTGTTGAAACATATAAGTCTGGGTACTGGTGCTCTGCCTTCGTCAGGTAGGTAGGTAATAGATTCTTGCCATTTCTTCCCCAAATCTTGTTTTTGGCCCTGTTCCTTCTTCTCGTCTAGGCAATGAAGTTCAGCTCACAGAATGAGTAGTTGGTATGTGGATGCAAGAGGTTCGGCCCATATCCCTTCTTTGTGCTGTCCAATTCGATCTCCACGAGCCTTGACTTCGCTCTGGCATCGGTATCTATAGGTACCTAACTTAGGTAAGGTACCTACCTTAGGTAGATAGGGAGCCTTAGGAGCACAGGCACGTCCCAGTAGGTACCACTTAGAGAGCTGTCTGCAGGTGGGCAGGCGCATGTCCGATGAACGAAGCATGGTAACTTCTCCGAGTCAGCCTGGATACCACATTAAACACTGGGAGTAAAGTACCTATTTAGGTGAAAGACATAGTGGGATCTATGACATCTTTTTTTTGTTGCCTTCTTGCAAGAGATCGGGCGGGTAATACCGACATCACAGTCTCGGAATGCACCTGTGCCACGCTGTAACGGTACAAACACGCTGCACCCGTTTCCCACCACAGTGCCTCATCTTCCAGCAGTTGCCAAGTTGCTTGCCAGTTGCCAGTCCCGCGCCTAATACCACTGTTGGATTAGTGCATGTGCCAGTTGGCCTTTCTCCAGCTTGTTTGGAGTTCCTTCCCATCGGTTTTTTTGCGGCTGTTCCTGCAGCTGTGCAGTGTCTGTGAATAACTCTCGCCCCCAGCTGCCAACTCTCTCTCACCACTACCCTCCACTCTTCATCCTTTCGTTTTTCTCCTTCTTCCACCCAACTTCACGGATTCCACTCCGACCACACACTCTCTTGTTTGACCAAACCGATCTCTGCTTTGACTTGACTCTCGATTATTTTATTTACCTTTCAGTCCCGATCTTTGATTCACTTGTTGATTCGATCTGGTGCCAACCATGCCGGTTTCCGAAACCTCTGGGTCCCCTTCACAGAGGGTTATCGCTCCTCCAACTTGTGTTTTCCAAGAGGATATCCCCAAGGCCGCCAGAGATTCGTCTTTGGTATCTGCTTCGGTTGTTGTAAGTGGTTCTCTGCACCTGATCCTATTTTCGAGCAAGATGATTTCTCCGTCTCCACCCCCCAGTGCCCTCGCCATCCTTCTCTTCTCTCAGTTTTGCAAAAGCAATGCTCACCACAGTAGCAACAGGATTCTGGAACCAGTGAATCCATGAAGAAGCACGTCACTGCTCTTTCTACCTCGAAGCTGGCAAACCAGGGAGTACCTAAGGTTGACCGATACCCTTTCTCTCTTACCTATTCCAGTTTGCTGATCTCGACAGAAGATGAAGATAAGTCATGAGTCATCCACCGTCGAAGATTCCTACCCTATGGATAAACTTCTTGCCAAGCTCTCGGAGCAGCAAGCCGTTCTGAACCAGCAAAATGAGGCACTGAAGTTGGGAGACGACGACAGCTTGTACTCGAGGGTCCTAGACCACGCATCCTCAAGCAACTCCCTTCCGATCACCCCCGCTACGGATGTTTTCCCAAGCACCACCCCGACTACACGCCCAGCAAGTGCCGCACTCGAAGAAACTCGCTCCGACAACGACGAGGTTCTTCGCCTCAAGCTACAGCTTGCCCAAGCCCAGAACGAGATTTCCAAGCTTGACCAAGAACTTGCTCAAACCCGTTCTGTCAAGGCGGAGTCGGAATGTGGGTTTGGAGTACACAGTGTGGCACCGATCTCGCGCGATAGTACTTGGGGACCGCCTGAAGATGCTCGGTCAGATACTAGTGATACTATGTCGTCGACCACCTTCAATCGCACCAGAGGCATTTGGGGAAACCCAAAAGGCTCGTTCGCCAACACCACCCTTCAACCTCCGATGGCCGAGCCCTCTCCAGGAAGCTGGTTAGGAAATCGAGGTTTCAATCAAGGGTACCCAGAGCCCAATGGACCACCCTATCCTATGATGGATGGATATCGTGGTGAGCGCCTCACCCCCGACCCAGAGCTGGTGCGCCCTAACGGCGGCCGTCGTGGAAACCGCTACGAAAGCCGCTTCAATACACCACAGCCATTCAATAGTGGGTACGGAAGTGGCTTCAACAGCTCTGCAAGCCAGTCAGAGTTCATGGGCACTCCGATGCCTGGTGGGCACATGAACGTCCCCCAGGGACTCGCGCCGATGGGAATGGGAATGTATTCGCCTTACCAGCCTCAGCCTGTTGGGACACCTCTGTCTCCCCACGCGTCTGAGTTCACCTCAAAGGTCGCTTGGAAGAACGAAGTAAGTTTCATCCTAAACACCTTGGCTTGAGCTTGGTACTGACATAGTGCAGGGGGCAACTACCTCGGAGGGTCAGACCTATCTTGCTCCAACTGAGCCCCTCAATTACCGCCGTCTGTTGGACCGTAATGTGAACTGCAACTGGAAGTATATTGTTGACAAGATTGTCTGCAGCAATGACCAACAAGCCTCCATCTTTTTGCAACAGAAGCTCAAGGTCGGCACCCCTGAACAAAAGTACGAAATCGTGGAGGCCATTGTGGCTCAGGCATATCCTCTGATGGTCAATCGGTTTGGTAACTTCCTTGTTCAGCGTTGCTTTGAACATGGTACCCCCGAGCAGGTCATCAAAATTGCGGAGGCTATTCGCGGAAACACTCTGAGTCTTTCCATGGATCCTTTTGGTTGCCACGTCGTTCAGAAGGCTTTTGACTCGGTTCCAGAAAACTACAAGGCAATCATGGTTCACGAACTCCTGCGTCGGATCCCGGAAACTGTCATTCACCGTTATGCCTGTCATGTCTGGCAGAAACTCTTTGAGCTCCGTTGGACAGAGTCCCCGCCGCAGATTATGAAATATGTTAATGAGGCACTGCGAGGCATGTGGCACGAGGTTGCCTTGGGGGAGACTGGCAGTCTTGTTGTGCAGAACATTTTTGAGAACTGTCTCGAGGATGACAAGGTATGTTGTTTTTGTACATACAATATCTCAAAACTAACATGTGTTCTAGCGCCCTTGCATCGAAGAAGTACTTGCCAACATCGACATCGTCGCCCATGGACAGTTCGGAAACTGGTGTATCCAGCATGTCTGCGAACACGGCGGCCCTCCCGACCGCACCCGAGCCATTGATCATGTCATCCGATATGCGGCCGAGTACAGCACCGACCAGTTCGCCTCTAAAGTAGTTGAGAAATGCCTCAAAATTGGAGGCGCAGAGTTTCTCAGCCGCTACCTCGACCGAGTCTGCGAAGGGCGCCAAGACCGCACCCGCATTCCACTTATCGATATTGCGAGCGACCAGTACGGCAACTATCTCATTCAGTGGATTCTCAATAACGCTGCTATGCAGCATCGCGAGATGGTTGCTTGCCACATTCGCAAGCACATGGTATCACTCCGTGGATCCAAGTTTGGCTCCCGAGTTGGTATGCTCTGCACCAACCACGCTGTCACCACTCGCCCCGGTCCTGGTGTAGGGCCTAATATTAGTGGTGGGCGCATGGCTACCGGGCCTCGTTACGGTGCTGGCTATCGTTGAAAGCCTAGGGTTCTAAGGTGCTTGACGGCTCGCGTCTCGGACCTTGCACAACTTCTACCCGGGAACACAACCAAGCCCTCTCAGCCTTTGTGCGTCTATCCTTTGTCACCATCCCATATTGTCGGGACCCTATCTGAATTCGCCATTCGTTCGTTCGTCAAGATCACACAGAACAAACCAGAATTTGTCGGCCTTTCTTAGAAACATTTTCCAATGCAAGTAATTTACAAATCACACGTCATCCTACGCTCAGCTGGCTACTGCTTGATTGGGTGCATTGGACACATCATGGTTATGGATTTTGCAATATGGAGGAGGCAGCAAACACTAATCATCACAAGAAGGAACCTCTTTGGAGGAACCACAGTTTGCATCTCACACCAATGAACCATCAATCCCAATAATCGAAGGAGGCGTTCCTTCTAGGACCAGCTTCATTTAGCCCGCGAGTGCTAGTGTTGATGATCCTCGCGTGCGCGAGAGGATCGCTTCACAGGAAACGTGTATTTTGTTTCGGGGATAGGCAGCGGAGGAGCAGGCCAGGGAAGTTGTTTTGTTATTTAGTCAAGACGCATTAATAAAGGTTTTGCTTGTTTCAAAAAGGTGTCGTGCTCATCGTTGGTTGGCCTTGTGGTATCCAACTTCAGGCTCGGCTTGGTCGTGATGGGGTGTTCAAGAAGCACGATACCGCGTGTGCATACGCCAAGGGCGACAGCACCAGAGTCAACCCGGCAACCCAAACGCCATTCGTGCTACCTACTGAATCAAATATATAGGGCCAAAGCCTGCGGAGGACGGGCTGGTGTACACTCAAGTAGCTCCAGTGTGGGAAGAAGTTGGGACATGATCATCGACGGGAGGGAACTCGCTGTCTAGAGCCTTGGGGACATCGGGAAGGACTGGAGCAGAAGGGTCAATATCCTTTTCCCAAGGCTTCCTTGGAACAGCTCTGGCACCAACAGGTTTCACCAACTAGAGATCGATTAGGAGCCCGCAAGCGTGTCGGAAGAACAGATATAGACTAACAGGGTTTCTGACGACGGTATTGGGAATCTGGCGAATGCCTGGGACGGGCTTCCCTTCTTGCAAGAGCTTAAGCATTTCAGCGAAGCCCATTGGGTAGTTGGGCTGGTCGCTTGGAGATTGGACGGCAGCCTTGCGATCAACATACAACTCAGCCTTGGGAGCGGCTTTTTGCCAGTCGAGGGCTGGAGTTGGTGGATTTTGGGGAGGGTTGCTGAAGCGGTGATACTCTTCTGGGAGGACGTCTGGAGGCTGGCGATCAGGGTCCTGAGAGAGCCAGGCCTGATAACTGGCGAAGTCTATAGACACGCCAATGCGCTGGGCATAGTAGAAGACCCGAGCGTGGATGGCCATGTCGGCGAGAGAAGCTTGAGGGTTCTGCTGGCCAGGTTCACCGAGGATGGCGTAGAGTCCGGACTGTACATGACAGGGGCGATGAGCATGAGGACTGGCATTGACAAGGGTAAATGTGAGGCGGTGAGAGATGGTGAGAGTGAGAGGGTGAAGGCGATGGTGAAGATGAGGGATGAGGCCTGCTGTTGAGCACTGAGTTGTGCTTACCATGAACATCTTATCCTTCTTCCAAGGGTATGCATCGAATGCTTGGAAGACAGCACCCTCATTCTTGAGGGCACGGATGCGTTCTGCGCCTGAGAGAGCGCTCTGTGATGGTTGAGCCATTTCGTCAAGCAACGGACGGATCGGGTTTTGTATAGTATAATTATAATTTTGTTGTGTTGATTGATTACGAGTACAAACGCATTGCCAGTGTTGTTGCTGTTGTCTCAATATGAGAGCTGGATGACTGGGTTGGCTTGTGTGACTTGGCGGCTGGGTGACTAGGGTGTGTGAGGGCGGTGGCCGGGTGTGAATAGATGTTGTACTAGCATGTGAGAATCTGGGGGAGGCCAAGAACGGGATGGAGGGGGGAAAACCTCGGTATTAGTGGCAGTTGGAGGCTTTGGCAGTCAGAGGATGCAATCATTTTGGACTGTCGGATGGCTCACGTGCGACAAAGGAACGGGAGGAACAGGAAGAATAGGGAGGACGATGGAATTGGTGGTCAAGTGAGCGTGGGCGTGTGCTAGAGGCTTCGGGATATATCGCTACAAGGTTCGATGTTCGTGTCTGCATTATTTTTCTTTATGGTTGTTCCGATTGTCACGATAATCTGGCGTGTGTTCCTGTGTTGTGTTGATGAATCGAGTTGCGATGGTATTAACCTGCTGCATTAACAGCGTCGGCTTAACAGGGACGGCCACTAATTGACGGCTGCATTCTCACTGATCAAGGCAGCTCCTCACTGTAGTACACGTTATTTTAGGCTATCGGAACCCCACCCTTCTACTTTGTTAGGTAGCTGTAGCCCTTGCCTGGAGAAGAATAGGTACCCTAGGTATCAAACCGTTCGTCAGTAGGGCGCGGCCACCACCGGCCTCCACCATCGGCCTCTAACTCCACCACCACCACCTGCTTCTCCGACTACCCCATGTCATCGTCGCCGTCGCCGTCACAGCAGCTTGGACTTCCTTCACCCTACAGGTCTCGGTCACGGTCTTGGTCCTGCAACCTCCAAGCCCTCCCGTTCCGATGAATCGAGCCGCAGTAAGGGCCTTCCGGACGACGTCGCTGTCCACCATCCGCGCCCTCTCTCGCACGACTCCTCGCCGCGGCTTCTCCACGTCGCTCGCTCTCGCCCAGGCCAAAGCCAGCGCCCACGCAAAGGCCAGCGCCCGAACCAACTCCTCCCAGGCCCGGCCTCAGATTCGAGCCGGCGCCCGTCGACACTTCACTTCGGGCCATGAGCCGCTGAGATCCTCCATGTACTTCCGTCGCCTCCCCGTCGCACTCGTATCCAGCATCGTCGTCGGCTACGGCGCCTGGTACTCGTACAACACCTCTGCAGCTGGCGTTCCTAACCCTGCTGCCGTCTCCCACAGCCTCTCCACGTCCACTACGGATGCGCTGCCTACCCGTACCGTCCTCGTTGTCGGCGCCGACGAGCTGAGACAGGGTACCATCGTTGGAGAGGGCCCCATTTCCAAGACCACCAGCGACGACGGTCGCCGCATCGTCGAGATGCTTACCCCTGCACAGGCCGATCACAAGTTGCGCAAGCTGGAGCAGTCCTACTCAGTCAACCGCGGCCAGGGCGTCACTCGTTACGACATCGTTCAATTACCTAGCAACGACCCCATCGAAGACGACCATGCCGAGAAGATTGTCCAGGTCCCTAGTCGCTCCGCCGGCGCTGAGACCGACAACAGTGACTGGATGTTCTGGGGAGTCTTTGACGGTCACTCGTTAGTATGCTCTGTTCGGTGCCAGAAGATCGCGCACTGACCAAATCATAGTGGATGGACTACGTCTGCTACTCTGAGGGAGAGCCTCATCAGCTACGTTGCACGGGAACTGAACGACACCTACAAGAAGGCCAAGGGTGCTGTACCGGCGGAGGACGACGTCAGTGCAGCCATCAAGACTGGATTCAACAACTTGGACCACGAAATTGTGCACAAGAGCGTTGAGAAGGTCTTCAAGGCTAGCTCCAAGACCGTCGCCGCTGAGCTCCTCCAGCCTGCGCTGTCCGGATCCTGCGCCTTGCTCTCATTCTACGACAGCAGGAGCAAGCTCCTGAGAGTCGCGTGTACTGGTGATTCCCGTGCCGTTCTCGGACGCCGATCAGACTCTGGAAAGTGGACTGCCACGGCCCTCTCCGAGGATCAGACCGGCAGCAGCCCTGCAGAAGCGGCTCGCATGCGCAAGGAGCATCCCGGAGAGGATCATGTTGTCCGAAACGGTCGCGTTCTCGGAGGCCTGGAACCTACCCGTGCCTTTGGCGATGCCGTCTATAAGTGGAGTCGGGACGTTGCTTGGAAGTTGCGCGAAAACTTCTTTGGACGCAGCCCCTCGCCTCTCCTGAAGACACCCCCTTATGTCACGGCCGAGCCCGTCGTGACCACTACCAAGATCCAGCCCGAGAATGGTGATTTCCTCGTCTTGGCTACCGACGGCCTATGGGAGATGTTGACAAACGAGGAGGTTGTTGGCCTTGTGGGCCAGTGGATTGAGACACAAGCCTCGGCCTCGCCCGGTTCCCAGTTTGATGCAGCCTGGTCGAAGATCTTTGGCTCGTCAAAGTCTCCTCTCCCTGTCGAGGAGCGCAAGGAGGCGAGCCCAGATGGAAACAAGACTCCCATCCGCCTCGCGCAGTGGGGAATCGATCCCCAAGCTAAGGATCGCTTCTTGGTCAAGGACAAGAACGTTGCCACCCACCTTGTGCGCAACGCTCTTGGCGGTACCAATGATGAGCAAGTTTGCGCTTTGCTCACCCTACCATCTCCCTTCTCTAGACGCTATCGGTAAGCCCCATTTCATATGTCCCCTTTTCTTGTTGACGCCAACCCTAATCTCGTTTCCAGTGATGATTTAACTGTCCAGGTCATCTTCTTCGGCCACGGCGAGAAGACAGGCGAGGTGACGGTCAACCTAGATGCAACGGCCGCAGAGGATTTGAGGGCCAAGCTATGAAGTTGAGAGACTAGTGGTCATCTAGCAAGTGATTGGGCAGCGCGTTTTAGTTTCGAGGCGTTGTGATTCCCCCGGGAACGGTCTTCGTGTTTGATTTATCTCTGTATGAATAGATGGGTGCGGTGACAAAGACGACGTGGGCACGCTTACAGTAGACAAACTCGTGTCCTGGTGTTTATCCTTCGAAGAACAATTGGTATGTGGGACTTGTTGACGGATGCAGAGAATGGTGATTGGACTGGGCTGTGTACCAGGATAAGACTTGTTGGTTTTATTAGTTTTCTTCTCATGCGCCATGCCACTTCATATGCTCTACTTTCGAACTGTACTGAACGCCTAATCCCCTTGGAATCTTTCGACAGTCAACCTCCAACGCCACGGCGAATGCGACCTGGTATATCCGTCACTTTAACGTCTACTCAGTGCGACAAGAAAGAACACCTAGAAGATTTAGGAGTTGCTGTGAAAATGCAAATGAGTTACCCGTGATGCAAGCAATATGCAAATTGTGTTAATGATAATCAGAAGGAAGAGGAAACAATCAAGTCTATGTGTCGCTTTTGGGCCACAAGAGCTTTCTTGTCTTGAGGCCCCAGATCATTTTCACAAAGACACCAGCCCAGACACAGATGATACCGATAGTCATGACACAGGCGAATATGTGTAGGCCGTCGCTTTCAAAGATGTCACCCATGACGCTGGTAGCTGTGACCTGCACAGAGTATCTCGTTAGCGGCGGATTCAGTTATGAGAGCCAAGGGAATGTAATGGAGCCAGCATACCAGGGCGGTGTTGGGGAAGACAAAGGACCACCAAGTCATCTGGAAGGGCATGCTACTGCCGGGGCGGGCATACTTCCAGAGGGAACCGACGCAGACGATGAAAAACCACATGGCGAGGCCCCAAAGCCAGAGGCTCACTAGGACGCAAACAACCTTAATGATTGCGGCAACGTGGGGGGTGCCGAGGAGAGTCGGTGGCATAATGGACTCAGCTTGGTTCCCGAGTTGGGCTGGGGAAGGTTAGATGCGAGGCAGTGATGGAGCTGTGAGGGTTGGCGAACCTATGCCGGCCGCAGTGAAACCGTATGGACCAATGGACATGAACTATCAGTCTGTTAGTGACGCCGAGAGGCTGCGTTATGCGTTCTTTAGTGAAACTCACGATGCCCGGTCGCTGGGTATCACGTGGGAGCTTCTGCGTCATGAGTCGGTAGATGAAGGCGGCGGATATCATAAAGGCAATGAGACACCCGGTGCCCTGGAGGGTGGCCGCTCCCAGGGCCATGGCCGTGGGGTCGAGGGAGAGGCCATGGCCAGACTTCTGAGCGGCAGAGATGAGGTTTGCGGCAAAGGGGGCATTGAGGAGGAGCGGATAGGCAGGGAAGACCCAAGTCGGAGTCATGGTGTGGACGGGGAAGACTCTGGCGAGAAGTGTTAGCAGTCATGATTGCACAGTAACCATGATGATAGAATAGTGGCGAAGTTCTGCTAGCAGCCTAGGGGGATAGCGAATGCGGATAAGACGTACAGCGTGGACCAGAGAATGAGGTAGAGACCAGCGCTGGCGCAGACGCTTACGGCAGCGTGGATCCAGAACAAGATCTCCATGACACGGATGAGCCAGGGGCCGGTGCTGGGGATGCCGTACTGACAAATGTTGATCATGATGACGGCGATGCTAGCCGATGCAGGTCAGCTTACTGAGACCGGCTACCACGTTTGACCGATGCCAAGGAAGTGAGAACTCACGATACAAACTGAAAGACGTATAAGCACATCCCCAACCCAGGCTTAGCAGTTTTGGAAGCGGGACAAGACTCACAAAGGCCGGGATGAAGAGAGACTCGAACTGATCGGTGAATGAGCGGGTGAAGCTGTCGGGGCGGAGACGGAACCTGATGGTGAGGAGCACGCAGTTGGTCAGGAAGAGGATGATGTTGAGGAGGACAAAGAAGACGCCGATGCCGTGGATCCATGACGGGTTCCATTTCACTAAGCGATGGCCGGTCAGTCTTGGGCGAGAGGAGAGATGAGAATTGATGACTTGGGCGTTTCTTACACGCGGGAAGGATGTTGGCAATGCCACCCGTGGACATGGTCTGTGAGATGTGAGTGTAAGCCGTAATAGGACGGCTAGAGTGCTCCGGCATACCATTGTAAAGTAGGTCCATTGGTAACAGGCAATGCGGTCTCTGAAGCCGACTTTGCGGTTCGGGGACGTCTTTTCCGAGCTGGCCATGACATGGTTGAGGCTAGAGGCCAAGCTGTGGCCGTGGCTCAAGCCATTCGACGCCCGAGAACTACTGCTATTGCTATTCTCTGGGAGAAGATGAGGCGCCGTAGCAGCAGTGTAAAACGACGGCCGTTGGGCGAATCTCGGACGACGCGCAGCAGTAGAAGCAGAAGTAGCCGCTACGTGAGATTGTATTCGTGATTGTGCATGAGCGGCAGCGGTTGCAGGCGTAGCGGCGGCGGTGGCACCCGAAGCTGATGACGAGAAGAACGGCGGGAGGTTGTCCTCGGACGGCGATTCGTAGCCCGTTCCGGTGCCGGCGCCGGCGCCTGTTGCTGCTCCGGGGCCGACTCCGAGTCCAACGCCAACACCGGCATGACCATCACCATTGAGCCCGGGTCCAGATTCCCGCATCATCACCAGTCTATCGCGGGCGGCGGCCATTCCGGCGGCGGGCCGTCGAGGTCCTCGAAGCGGCGGGCGAGCAGCTTGGAGACGCAGTACAGAGCCACCAGCGCGGCTTCCTCCATGTGCGAGAAGGCGATGTGGAAGTACACCAGGTACGTGACGAAGATGATGTGGTGGAGTATGAGGGAGCCGAAGTTGGAGAGAGGCATGGCTTGCTCCTTTCGCCCTTTCGGCCTGGTGCCTCGTGCCGCCTAGGCCGGAGGAGACCGAACGGGCGGGAGGGTAGGGGAGAAAATAAGAGCCCCCTAAAGCCGGGGAGTAAGGCAAGACGCCAAGGTGGGTTTCTCTTCGAGTTGGAGGGTACGGGGGTGAGAGTGGGTGGTGGTGGTGGCAATGATCAGCGGGGATGGGGATGAAAGAGCCTCGACGGATGGGTGATGATGGGATGGACAAGAGGTTTGTTTCACTGGACTGCGTTTTGGTGCCTGAGTGACAATGAAGCGAGCAGATGCCGTGACCGCCCCTCATACCCCTGAACACGTCTAAACACCCTCCCTCGCGGCCTAGAATCGTGTCTGTTTTACGGCTTTAACAAAGACTTTGTTCTGTGAAACAACTTGGATGAGTAGTTCTTCGTCTAAATATCCCGCCAAATTGCCCCTAGTAGGCCACCGAAGTCGCTCTCAGCACCAAAGCCTACTGCAAGTGTGCGACTCAGGGCGTCCTGAGCCAATCTGCACCCTTCCAACTCTTCTAAACTGAGATAACAACAACAACCCCACTCTTTCCTGCAGGACCAAGAACTTGTGACGTCTTCGCTGGGGCTAAATTACTGTCGGCTAGGCCAAGGATGGATGGAACTGGCAACTGGCAACTGGCAGTTTGAGCCGTCAATGCTCAGTTGTGATCTCTTTTCGAGTAACCCAACTATGCTTACTCCTTATCTAGTTAGCAGAACACTCTATCTGGGACTTGCTAACCCTACCAATGACCATCCCTTTAGATGAAATGTTTTGGCGTCTTTTCTCTCCGGTTTCCCCTTGTTCGATCCCAACCACAACGTGTCATACCCCGGCCCGTCAATTAATCTGGAGATGAACCCCACCATCCGGCATCCCCCACCAATACCCGCATTCACGTGATTCTCGTGATGATGCCACTTGGAAGCTTTGAGAGATGCGTCTACTTCGCGTATGAGCTCTTCTTGATGAATGTGCGCGACACGAAAAACCAAGGCTACCTTTACAACGCCAATTTAGCCATCATTGATTCGCAGCCTCTGCGTAGCCTTTGGCTCTGTCACAGGCTCAATACAACCCACTTGCCCTGTCCCTCGCCCACGGAAGCTCCCAACAACGCGGCTGGACCACGTTGACAAAAACCACATCGCCTGGGACACTCCGTGGTCAAGCTCAACCCACCATCCCTGCCCTCTACGCAGTATGAACCGATAGATACGAGCTTGCCAGGCTATTTTCGCGTCCCAAAAAAGAAGCTATGTCTTTCACAAATGCACCGGTGACTCGGCTTGCGGTCATGGGCCTTGTCGCGGGTTCCATCCTGGCCAGCATCCTCGACATCAAGCACTACTTTTACATCCTCATTGACACCCACATCTGGCGCTATCGACAGTTTTGGCGGCTGATGGCGTATCAGCTCTGCTATTCCAACTCGTCCGAGGTGCTATTTGCGGCCATGTCTATCTATAACCTGCGCATCGTTGAGCGCATGTGGGGGTCTCGCAAGTTTGCAGTGGGTAGCGCCCATCTCGTGCTATTCAACAACTCAACAGCTGCTCATATGAACTGCATTGCTAATTTTCCTGTATCTGTAGTCTTTCCTTACTGTCGCTTATCTCCTCACTGCTGCTCTCCCGCCGCTCGTCATGGTCGTCCTGCGACCTTTGACCGCTGGGTGGTTCAACTACATGCCGGCCGGACCGACACCCATCATCTTTGCCATGCTGGCGCAGTACCATGCTATGGTCCCTCACATGTACAAGTATCGCGTGGCCACGTCCGAGGCACCACCAACGAACGAGCCATTCGTCGGGCTGACCTTTTCCGACAAGTCATACAAGTATGCCATCGCCGTCCACCTGGCGCTGCTGCAGTGGCCGGGCTCGCTGCTGGGGGCAGCCATTGGCTGGGTGGTGGGATACTCGTGGCGGGAGGGCTTGCTGCCGGCAGCGCTGGTCCGCTGGCGAGTACCGGGCTGGGTGGTGGGGCTGAGCGCGCAGAGGCGCAGCGCTGAGTTTGAAGGCTTGAGGAGACGACTCGAGGGCGAGAGTTCGGCCGTGGCCACGGGTGCGCAGGGGAACCAGGGCACGGGGGATGGTCAGGCCGAGCGGAGAAGGACCATGGGGCAGCAGATTTACGATCAGATGCGAGAGGTGCTCTAGTGAGTGCTAGCTGGATCTTGTTTGGAGAGATGCCAGTCAGTAAACACACAAAGTTTTCACCGCGTTCGCTGAGGGTGTTCACAGAAGGTTTTCTCAGGTGGTGTTCACAAAAGAGGGCCTGCCCAACTATCGATTGTTCCGTCACACCGCGAGAACCAAACTGCGCCGGGTGCGTCAATGTCCAGTCGCATGGTCAATGAGATGGAGGGACGGGTGAACCGTCTCAGACATCAAAAGTCAGATGCCGAGAATTAGTGGCCAATAGGTGGCCAGGTCGCTTCACAAACCATACAATCAAGAGAGTTTGGCAGTTGACTTGACGAAACGAGGCAAGGCCTGGTTGCTTTTATAGATAGTGGCGTTCAGCCCTTCCAGCTGTATCACGGCCAACCGCCCTCGTTTACTTCTTGCAGCTCTACGGTTTTGGAAGCAGCTTTGGCAGCCGCATGATGACTTTGAGAGGATGGGAGGTCCTTTAGTTGGCTACATCAATGTGCCTCAGACATCAAACTCAACCCATTCTCTCCTCGATGGGATAAGTAATAACTACATTATAGAAGAAAACCAAATGAAAAAAAGAGTCAAATATTCGACTCAAAGAAGGTTATCTATAACATTCATAATTTAAACCCTATTATCACTTATTAAGACAGAAAGGAAGTTGATGCTTTGTAGAATCTGGTGTTTTTCTTCCGCCAGTTGCACTGCCCACTCCATGCCAGTTGGAGCGTCAGCTGGATTGACAGCAACACACACTCATGTCGTAGAGATAGGCGATGGCGGATGGCGGATGATGGATGATGGATGATGGATGGACGGGAATAAATAGGCGAGCCTCAAAGGCTAAAAATATCAATTTTTTTTCAAATCAGATTCACGCTTGGGAGTTGATGGAGGGTATATGACAATCGCCCATTCGTCTTATCCGTGGATGCGCAGCATTAGCAGATGAGCTCCGCCACGAGAGATGGAATCTTAGAAGGGCTTTTGGGGGTCCAACCCATGGACAGGGCCCCTAATTTGGCTTAGCTGGCAGCTGCGCATTGCCGCCCATTTTGGAACCATCCCAGCGGATCTACGCATCCAGTTAGGCCTCGTTGATTCGGGCTCATCTAGGCCTGTCCAGGGCACTTTGCCCCAGCCTCCAGCAGCGGGGTCCACTAATTTCTAGGTACAAACGCGCTGCTTGCAGTAGAGCTGATGCACCACTTACAGGGCCTAGAGGGTGTCCGCTCGCGCTCCATTAGGTATCACACGTACCTACCTAGGTGATAGTAGTCTAGTGATTGGAGAAATGGAGACTCGACGCCGCTCGCCATTTTCGCACCTCCAAGAACGTGGGGATCCACTATCCTCAAATGGGTTTCAATGGGCCTCCTTTTCCCGTTGCTTCTTTTCCCTTTCCCTTTCCTGTTCCAATTCTACTTTGCACACTCGCCTATCACCGACCTCTCCCCTTTCTCCCTTTGATCCAGTACTCGTACTGCCAGCTTGATTGCCCTCTATTCCGCTCGAACCAGGCTGTTGCCGTCCATAATCGCAACCATCTTACCCCCTGCTTCGCCCTCGTCGACATCCCAGCGCCTACCGGCCTCCTTTGTTCAACCCACGCCCCCGGGCCCTCCGAGCCAGCGCAAAGCCCTTCAGACATTCAGAGTCTCATACTACGTACTCCAACCAGCCACCATCACCTATGGGCCCTGAAGCCAGTTCCTGAACCCGACTACTGCATTCTTTTTTCCTAGTGTAATGTGTTCATGACTACGATAACGCGACATCGAGCTCCGCAGTCATGAACGTCTACGCGACCGCCGACGCGGATCCCTACGACTATGCCGACTCGCGCCTGTCTCCTTCAGCTCCGAGCCCCAACGGCAAGACACTCGTCGAGGGCTATCGAAAGGACATCCTCACGGGTTTCGAGCAGGACCCTCCGCGATTCAATCCGGTACGTTGGAGCTCGCCTTGTGTCCCACCACATGAGCCCCCAAGCAAGCTCCCGGGCAAGCACTGACACTATTATAGATGAATCCCGATCGCACCCAAAGCTCGGCCCTCGTCGACCTCAAGGACCCCATCCAGGTCCACTTGCTCACAGAGACCGCCCTCTCCGACAGCAAGCAATATGAGATCCTGTCGCAGGAGGAGGTAGACGACCTGAAGAAGCAGACTCAGTCCCTGAGCCAGCGGGTGGACTCGACCCGGGCCAACCTGACGATCCAATCGAAATACCGCGATGCCGCCATCTCCATGGCCAGGCTGTACTCGCCCGCCCGCATGGATGGGAAGAGGAGGAGCTTGCTGGGACGACACAGCGGCGACCAGAGCCGTGCCCGGGAAGCCGAAGCCGAGAGGGCGGCTAGCGAGCGAAAGTGCGAAGAGCTCGCGTCTGAGCTGTTCAACCTCGAGAAGCGCTTGATGGAACCTCAACGGCGCCTGCTGGAGCACACGGCGGGTATTCTTCAACTGACGCACAAGGCTCCTAAGAAGAAAGAAACCACTCCCCCTGGCCAACTCCTCAATGGCATGCCTGGCAGTCCTGAGAGCTTATACGCCTATAGCCGTAACAGTATGGACCAGGCTGCCGAGGGCAACTATTTCGACGAAAGTCCATATCAGCAATTCGATCCATTAGACGGGCTTCAGACGAGTCGACAACCCCGTCAGAATCCCATCGAGATCCCTCTAAAGTCGCCTATCCGGGAACAGAACAACCAGCTCCGAGGAGAGATGGACCGAGTACGGGATGAAAACACCCAATTGCGCAACCAAACCGACGCTTTGGTCCGGTCCATCTCCGACATGGAGGTTAGGTTAGAAAACCTCAACGGCTCGCTACGGGATGCCATTGTTCGATTTAACCCTGCGAAAAACGACGACTATCTGGATCCTCCGTACGGAATGACACGAGATATGGAGCCCGGCGACCTGCTCAAGAGCCACATGGACTACCTCGAGACTGGTCTCTTTGCTATCCAAGCGGAACAGGAGGAATACGTCCGTGGCGACAGTGGTGCCGGGGACGTCAGCCAGCGCATTGAATCCTTGAATAGACATATCCGCGAGATTCTTGTGACTGTTGACCCGGGCTACCCTGCGGCGCCTCACGGATCCGAAGCCGATATTGAGGGCCAGTTTGCCTACCTGGAAGATTCGATGCGCGCCGTGGACTCGGAGCTGGAGCGGGCTTTGGATAATACCCATCTAGGCTCTTTGAGGAATCAAGACAACGACCAGTTGGACACGGTGTTGAGGGGATTATGGGATATTATCCAAACAGGCTTTGCAAACATCAAGCAGCAAAAGGAAGAGCGCCGACGAGCTCGTATGGAGAAGGGTCTTGACGACGAAGAAGGCTCCGACGATGAGTTTGACACCGCTGAGCCATACACTCTGACTGGCTTTTCTACCCGAGTTCAGTGGCTGTACCGACAGGCCACCACCCTCAAGGACCAGAATGCTGTACTGAAGCGACAGATCAAGCAGCAACGAGAGCTGAACAACAAATCCGACGCGGAGAAGGATGAGGAGCTTGCCAGGAAGCAGGAGGAGATTGAAGAGAGCCGACTCCTCGTATCCCGGGCCGAGAAGGAAGCCATGACCGCCCAGCAGATGCTCTCCGATGCGCTTGAGGATCTCGAGCTTGCTCGAGAGGCGGCTGGTGCCTCCAACACTACCCACGAAGAGATTGAAGCCCACAACATCCAGATCCAGGAACGCAATGCCCAGATCGACAAGCACTCTGCGCTTCTTCAAGAGCGCGATGCTCAGCTTCGGGACCGCGATGCCCAGCTTCAGGAGCGTGACGCCCAGCTTCAGGAGCGCAACGCCCAGATTGATGCGCACACTTCTCTGCTCGAGCAATATGATGCGAAAATTAACAAGAATTCCGCTCTTCTTCTAGAACGTGAAGCCGAACTGCAAGAACGCAATGCTCAGATCAGCGAGCACGCTGCGCTACTGCAGCAGCGCGATGCCAAGATCAACGAGCATTCCACTCGTCTCTTGGAATGCGAAGCTGAACTGCAAGAACGGAATGCTTTGATAACCGAGCACACTGCGTTACTGCAGCAGCGTGATGCTAAGATTAACGAGCATTCCATGCTTCTCCTGCAGCGCGAAGCTGAGCTTCAAGAACGCAACGCTCAGGTGAACAACCACACCGCACTGCTTCAGCAACGTGATGCTCAGCTTCAGGAGCATTCTGCTCAAGTTACAGAGCGCAATGCCAAGATTGCTGCTCTCGAGTCTGATTTGCAGGAGCTGCAGTCACATGTGGCGATGGCGGAGTCTACATCTCAGAGCAGTAGGAATAAGCTGGCAGACGTGGATTCTACGATTGCGGCACTCAAGGCAGAATTAGAAGAGGCTTCCCGATCCCGGGCGGCAGCTGAGGAATCTGTGCAGAGTCTACAGAAGACCCTGGATGATCAGAATGTAGAACTAAAGGACAAGAGGAAGATCATGAAGGCGAAGGAGGACGAACTGGAGCTTCTCGAAATGAATTTTGCAGAGACTAAGACGGAACTGACCATCGCGCAAGCCGAGTTGGACGCGGCCTTTGGAACCAGGGCAGAGCGTGCTGCCGATGTCGCTGCCATTAAGACAAGCGGCGAGATTGTCAAGCTGCAAAACCAGATCACCAGGCTCAAGAACGAGCTCTCTGGAACAGTCCAAGAACTGGAGGATGTCACCAAGGAGACATTGGGTGCCGAGCGCGAGAAGATCGAACTGGAGAGCAAGCTGGATGATGCCCTGGCAATGAAGAGCTCCCTAGAGGGCGAAGTGAATAGTTTGCGTGAGCGTTTCGAAGAGGAGACGAACAAGTCGCGCGAACGTATCACGAAGCTGCAGGAGGAGCTTGATAGCGAGCGCCTCAAGGCCGTGCCTGGTCCTGGCGGCGTTGGCCGAGTGGGAGCTGGCGCGTCACTACTCAGCGAGCAGTTCAGGACAACCATGAGAGAGGAAAGGAAGAAGTTCCAGGAAGAGATCAAGGTATGTTCAACCCCCAGGGCCGACGACGTCACGCCAGATTTGCTAACAACTACTGCAGGAGGAGCGTTCACGAACCCGCAAGCTCGAGGAAGAGCTCTCTCGAATGAAGCGAAGCCAAGGCGCTGGCAAGGGTCCTTTGAGTCCCCGATAAGTTGTGCCAGTGCAATCTACTTACTGTTGTTCTGGCAGATGGCCCTGGGAGCAAGGAGGCTCCTTGAGGACTGTACAATATTTCTTCCTCCTCCAGTTGTTGTTTTCCCTGAAAGCTCTTTGTTCCTTTCTTCTTCTTTCTCTTCTCTAGGAACTGTGCGAGATACTATTTGCATGGAAAGGCAGCCTGATGCATCATGTTGGCGTCAAAGAAACGGGGAGGTAGCCCAAGCGGAGTTTTTTTTTTTTTTTTTTAACTTCATCTTTTGTACTTGGGAGTACATAACAACTGCGCTGCGGGAGCTTTTGAACATGGGCGATGGGCCACTAAAAAGGACTTGGGGGAAACATGAGTTGAAGCGATATGTTCCGGGATGGACGAGAATGATGGATGTTAGTTCTGATGGGCATGGGCATGCATGGTGGGGAATAGACATGACATTGTTTGTCTTTATGGCTAGGTTTTTTCTCAGCTTCAGGTTTGTATGTCATTACTAAATGCAAACGTTGTCAAAGAATAACTATTAAATCCACAAACCATGGCCTGACATGTCGTTGATATTTACTGCCACCGTCCTTTTGTCTCCATCACCAAAACGCAAAACGTTATCGAAGAGCAATTTTTAAACTTCACACACCACGTGGCCGAATCTTCAATCTCATTCGATCTTATCGCACAATCTAACGTTTGACGTTTTAGATTCATGGCGTTATGAAGGAGAGGGGAGTTTATTCGTGATTTGTCAAGCAACGATAACAGACCTTGATACCATCACGCAAGACTCTTTTGACTTCACCCGGGTCAATGATGATGCAAACCAGCGCAAACCAGTAGCTTTGGGTTTTTCGAAATTAATTCTCGTAGAGCCAGAAAATACGATTTGTGCTCTCGCTGCATATGAGTGCAAAGGCGGAATGAATGTGCTTTGCGTTGCTGATCACTTTGCTGGGACCAGGTCTTTCCGTTCTGTCGGGTCGCTGCCCCTCCCCCGCGAAAGACAAATGCAAATGAGAAAGGGGGGAAGTAATAAGAAAGAGAGGAGAAAGAGAGGGAAAAGGAAGAAGAAAGAAAGTAGCAAGTAAGCAAAAGTCAACTCAAAAGCTCATGGCGCAGCTCAGCTGATGCTGAAGGAGGGGTTCGCTTTGAGTTAGTTGTTCAACATTCAAAGCATCGGTAGAGAATAAGCACGAATGTCACTGTAACTCGGGAGCTGCAACCCGCCTCTAGTTATCATTGCTTACCCATAGCTCATGCCTTCTTACCTACCTTATTTGGATGTCGGACCTACCTGCCTTGTTCATATCTCGTACATGCCATATTCGCAACTCGTACCTACCTCTCTACCTTAACTGTAGCTGCATGCGGCGCGCAGGAAAATACGTCCAAGGCAAGGGCGCGTGCATCATGCGATGCGATGCTTCATTCACACTGCTACCTTGTAAGGCAGGAAAAAAAGACGAGAGAAAAAGAAAGAAAAAAAGGAAAAAAAGCCACGCGCCACGGCTTACTCGGCGTGGGATCCTGAAACAAAGGACATTCACAGTGGTGACGAGGTGATTGCGACTGCGATTACGTTAGTTGTAAAAGTAAATATTTCTCGAGGCTAGAAGGCAGAAAGGAAAAAGAAAGAAAAAAAAAAAGGCAAGGCAGGACAGATAAACTTGATGACAATAACGTGATGATGGAGTGTGTGTATCTAATATTGGTGGCACGTCGAAGATGGTCTACCTCACTCCTAATCACGCGGAAATCCAGCTACGTACACGCTGATTACAGCATGACAACACTCACCAATCCCCTCTCATCTCAAAGTGCATAAAAAGAAAATCCCATGGCGCCGAGGCTGACAACACCCTTTAGCTCCCTCAACCTTCCCAAAGCGGCCACCACACATCCAAAACGCCTTCGACCCCGCCCCCGGTCTCCATCCCCGTCACCGAGAGAGATCAAGGGCCAGGGCTGTATCCGTAATCGGGTCAAAACTTCCTTCACCTCAGTGAGAGGGAGGGGTGTGGGTTGGGGGGGACGTCACGTTACACTCTGTCTCTATATTGAATATTTGTATGCCTGCCATCGGAATGCCACGAGTTGGAGGAATACACGTTGGCAGCGCATGGCAGTGGCGCAGGGTCTGCATGAATGAGGGTTCTCTAATTTTTTATTTATTTTTTCTACTTTGTAGACTGCATTCGTCATGCCTGGAAGTGAAATCCAAAGGGACTGCCGGTGCTTCGTCGTCCAAATTGCCGGAGACATCGGCGACTGCCGCAGCCGGGCCGGGAAAAGTGGATACTGCTGGTTCGCGCGCAGACCACCTTATATCACAGCGCCGAGTCAAGCGACGAGGAAAGAGGAGACAAGGTCAGTCATATTGTCCTAATGCACTCCGGTAATGGACCGGATCTGTCACATATCATATGTGCCCAGGGGCTGCATGACACCTCCCATGTTCGTCTAGACCAACTGGTGCATAGTCAAGGTGGGGGGGAGTTCCATAGACTAAGTTATGGTGGTTGCAGTGGCCCCCAGCACTGCCAACAAAAACTTGAGTGGGTAGCGGCGGCCGCAGCAGCAACTCATACGTAGTAGCAACAATAACGATAGATCATAATGGCAATGGCAATGGCAATAACAGTTTGCTTTGTCTAATTCTGTCTCTAATGGCGCCCGGTATATGTACAGAGTTGCGTGTATGTATGTGCCTGTGATAATGTTGAGTGTGATGAGCGGGTGCTAGTGTGTGTGATGCATGCTCGCGCGCGTGTGTGATGGTGTGTTTGAAGTGGGTGTGCCCAAAAAGCCCAAGAAAAAAACTAATTCACTCCACCGCAGCCCAATCTCCATCCCCTCAAGAGGAAAAAAAAACGAGGTCACCATCATGACTCAATCTTACAACGCAAAAGGCCATGCGTCATGTATCAACGGGAATCTCATTCTCCTGTCATCCCCCAGCCACCCATGCCTGAACGCCGCCGAGGTCAGGTGGAAAAAAAGCAAGCAAGGAACCAATTCGATAAAAAGCAACAAAATGTGACGGCAGAGGGTGATCGAACCAGATAACAAAAAGCAAAGCCAACCGAACGAACAAATAATCAAAAAAGGACACCCGAAAATGCAAAGCCGTGAATGCAGGGGGCGACCCTGTCACAGCCGGTCTAATGATCTCCGCTTCTCCTTCTTTTGACTCCGAGTGCGTGGCAGTAAATAAAAAAACGAGTTTAAAAAACAAAAAACAAAAAAGGCGGTCTTGTGGTGTGTGGTGCGTGCATGTGCGGGTATGTCGGTGTGAAGTCATAGTTCGGACCAGCCTGATGGATGTGGTTCCATAGTAGAGTGCGACCTCAAAACAAGGATTGTGATCCGAGAGAAAGATAAGTCGGCGGCGCATGCGGCATGGGGAGCCCTCTCCCAGGGTCACCGCCTGTTGCCGATAGACCGCCCGAATCATTGCGTCGAGATTAGAAGACAGGTAGTAGAGCGGAAGTAGTGGTTGAGAAGCGTAGTTGCGGGTGGAGTTGGTGCTGTCGGACCTGTCGCCATGCCTGATGTGACCCAGTCCGGGGATGTGCCCCAGTTTAGTCCATCGACATGTCGTCCTCGTCGACATAGGCCATCCGGGCCCAGATCCTCCAATGCACGACGCCAACGTGGGCGATACGGGTCGCAATGTCTTCGATGCCACCCTCCTGCTGTCCAACGCGAATCGCTGCATCCAAGTCCCGATCTCGTCCGGCATCCAGGCCACGGCTATTGCTGGGCACGCGGTTGCCAGTGGCGATGGAAAATAGGCAGACTCCTGAGAGTGATTTGAAGTAGCGAACCCGCGTAGCGAGCTCCGCAAGCAGTCGGATGCGATAGGCCTCCTCGATCTCCTGGAACATGGGCGATTTGATCTTGCAAACGTTGTGTGTAAGCTTCTCCTCGAATTGGGGGAGCATCTCCGAGGGAGCGTTGGTGAACCGGAAGATCTGGAGCGCCATCGATGAGGCCATGGCACGCCAGCGGTCAATGTGGTGGTGATCATGTGGAGCTTGTTGGAGAAGAGCCACGAGGGACTCGCGGAGATTGCGGGCCTTGGTCTTGGACTCGTTCATGTCGGGAACGATATATGAAGGCAAAACCATCGACGACCGGGGAGATGAAGAAGCAGAGCCTGCAGAGCTGAGCGCGAGGCTCGAGGGCCTCGAATGTGACGGAGGAGTGTTGAAGTTGAACTCGTGGCTGATCATCGACGGCATCAGGGGATCGTCCTCGGAGGCGTGGTTTGAAAAGGCAGGCGTCTTGCTGAACCTAGCTATCCTCTCCAAATCTTCGTACATGCGCATGCAAACGTCCAGGTTGATGGCGTCGAGGATATCGGACCTCACTCGGCCCAAACGGTCCTCATCGAAGAAGAAAGTTCCAGGAAGAGGCTTGTCGCCTGCCGAGGGTAGCATGGATCGTGAGAGACCCTCAAAGAAGATACCCATATCTCCAAAAGACGAGGAACTCGTGGCTCCGTTGCCGGAATATGTCCTGGCGGCGTCTCTGTACCAGGGCTTCGCGTCGTCGATGTCCATCTTGCGGTTGCGAAGCTTCTTCATTAAAAACTTTTGCTCAAACGCTGTTGTCTCCTCGATCAAAGCGGGGCGAAGACATCTTATCTGATGGTTCGCAACATCCAGCTTCATCGCTTCCAGCACGCTCAGCAGACTGCGCATGCCGTTGACCAGCTCGTCCACATCGTTGTTGCGGTTGCCGTTGCTGAGTTGGTTGTACATAGAATCTACCCACTCATCACGCATAGGTGCGCAGTGCGATTTGAGAACACGCGAGAGCCACAAAGCCAGCTTCTCAAGGTCTGCAATACCGCGGTAAAACTGCTGCATCAGGAGGTCGACGTTGAGGCCTTCATCGAGAAACTGTCGGTCTCGTTGCGGAACCAGGGTCTGAATAATGTCCTTGACGGCCTTGAGAAGTTTAGGAAGACACCAGTCGTCTTGAGTGCTGTGCTTCTCATCAAAGCTAGGTCGGTCCACGATAAACTCTATCAACTGCTCCCTTAGGGCGGTCCAAAAGTGGCTGGCTCGATCATGTTTCCTTCGACCCTTATCGCCTTCCACATTCGGTCTAAAGTGCAGCTCTGGGTCGAAGTTGATATCATGTCGTAGTTTTGGGTTGTTGATAATTTTGGAAACCTCTAGTTCACTCAGACTTGACCTGGTGACTGGGGGGTCAAGCGATTGCTGGTGAGCTGCGGGGGGAGGGGATGGTGAGCCGTCAGCGGAAGGATTCCGTGAGAGCGGTGCAGCTCCAGGGCCAGCGGTAGTTTGTGTGCGTGGTGAGTCTGACAGAGTCTGTGCCGCCTCGTCCTCGTCGTCCTTGGCGGGCTTTCTCTTTACCTCCTTCTCTGGTCTAGCGTCGCCTTCTCCATTCGGTCCTGGGGCTGAGGTAGACAAATTCCTCCTCCTTCTTTCCACCGGACCACCAAACCCCTGATCCGCCTTCATCTTGCACGCAACGGCTCGATTTGGATTATTAGTGTAAAAGTCTGGACAACTGAAGCAGTGGTCTAAGAGAGTGAGTTTGATTGTTTGTTAGGCAGGTAAGGGAGCGAAAGTAAATTCCGATATGGTCAAGACAGAAGGTTTACTCTTCAGGAATGCAACTCGCAAGGGTAAACCAAGTAGACTATGAATAACAGTTAGCAACAAGGAGGGTTCTAGCATCCACCATGGCAAACTTCAAATTCAGTGGTGCGACGGGGGGGGGGAGTCACGAGCAGGCGGCGACCTGCATGAGCAGTTGGCTGTGGTATGCTGCGTCGGGCCTGTGCGGGTACGAAGTGGCGGAATGGATGGACCATCCGGGGCTTGTGCGATGGGGGGCAAAGATGTAGGGAAGCATCTGGCTTGCTTACATGGATGCAATGCGAGGGAACGTGTCCAAGGACTTTGCAGCAGTTTAGGAGGCGGAAGAGGCGGGAAACGTCGTGTTTGTGGTGGTTCCTAAAGCGAAGTTCGGAAATGCTCGAAGTCGGGGTGTTCGCCGTCGATGCTCGTCCGAGGTCAGGGGCGCCGAGGACTTGTTTGCCTGCAGGGGAAAGCCGAAAAGGCTAGATCCGAAGTCGTATTTGCCGTGGGGAGAGAGTCGTAAGGGCGTCTAGCGACAATGGAGTGGCGTTGGGTAACAGTGTGATGGGCGGTTTCGGTTGTTCTCAGTTGGTGATTCGCGGCTGTGGTTGGTGGTTGGTGTTTTGTTGGATGGATGTATTATATTCGGGAGCCGGGGTGAATGGCAGCGAAAGTGCGGTAGCGGTAGCGGCAACGGCAGCGGTGCGGTGCGGTGCAAGAGCGAAAGTGCACAAACCAAGAGAGGCAATGATGGCGAAAGGACGACGGTCAATCTATGAGCCCAGACACAAAACCAAAACTCGGAAAAGGAGAGGGGGTGTATGAGAGCAAAGACAGAGGATAAGCAAC
This sequence comes from Dactylonectria alcacerensis, assembly GCA_029931735.1. NCBI lineage: Eukaryota > Fungi > Ascomycota > Sordariomycetes > Hypocreales > Nectriaceae > Dactylonectria > Dactylonectria alcacerensis. The sequence goes on along the minus strand of JAPMUZ010000003.1, from coordinate 3,633,131 downwards.
AGATCGCAAAAGGTGTTTATTTCCAGAGAGATGAAAAAGGGAAGAGGAAGGAGGGAAGAAGAAAGGAAGGGAGCAGGAAGGTGGGAAAGGGGGATGGTCGATGGTCTAAGCAGAGCAGCCCGAGCCAGCGGGAAGTTAGATGGATGGGATGGCTGCCCGTTCCCCGTCCCAAAACCCAAACATAACACAGACAAGACCCCCAAGGACCGACCGAGGCGAGTAAGGGCCTTTCCACACTTGCTTGGGCTTGGACGGGAGCAAAAAAAAATTTAGAGGGACCCGGCACAGTCGTGGCATGACACAGGTTAAGGTACGTAGCTAGATCCCATGGATGGGTAAGGTATAGCGCCTCCCCTGGGGACGAGCGGGGGACCCTTTCCAGGGCAAACCCAGGCTCGTCTCCCGTGTACCTCACGGGTACTCGGTACCGCCTGGCATGGTCGGTTTTCCCAGTGTGCACACTACTACGACGCCCGCCCGTAGACCGGAGCATGCATGCAGTGGCTGATGGGTGGGAAGAAGATGCCCTGAAGGGGGCGTGTGAATAGTTGGTGTGTTTTAGTGGATTGAGGTGGTGTGTGGGGGGGCGGTGGGTTGGTGGGTTGGTGGGTTACAGGGCGTCCCGGGTACCTTGAGTAGCTGGATTCTAAGCACAAACGTGACCTGCAAAACCAGGGCGAAGCGTGAGGTAATGCAATGAATGGCTGTTGGGTGCTGGGTGTTGGCACTGCTAGGTGCTGGCACTGCTACGAAGTACAGTAGACTAGGTGCTGGCACTCCTGGGTTGATGCCCATCTTGCCGGCTCTCTGGGTCCCCGGAATCCAATGGACCCGTCCGCTAGATTCTAGGACATCATTCTAGTCATTCTAGTCCGTTCCTTTGGGTCCCTTTGGCAAGTGTCCATGACATGGCGCCGAGGGAGAGAAGGTGAAGGAAACCATCGAAAAGTAGGTGGCCACCAATACCACCAAAACCACGGCCCACCGGGGTGTACGGTAATGAGTAATCTAACACTGCGGCGGCAGCGGCAGCGGCAGCGGCAACGGCAACAGTGCTGTACTGTATGCACCATAGGAATTATTTAGTGGTCAACGAGCAGGGAAGGAGAAGCAACGACTCACTGCATTCTGCAGTCTGGCTCCCGCATTGCGCATTGCATCGCAGGGCGAAGGGAGGGACGAGCATCGTCGGCTTGGACGAACTTGTTGAATCCGGTCGGTCTGGCCTAGGCCTTTGGTTACTATGTACGTATAGCAAGGGAACGGACTGACCGAGGCATTGCGTTGTCTTTGACCCTGCCATGCATTGATGCATCTAGTGGCACGAACGACCGAGAATGCCCCAATTACACGTTCGCCTACCCATCTGCGTGCTACGTACTGTACATACACATTACGCAGTGGCCAAGACTAGAACGCATGCCGTTTCTTTGGCCTCCGTGAGCATGTGGACATGTGGGTATGCAAATGTCCTTGCGATAAGCACGTGTCTCTCATCGAATGGGGTCAGCATTAATGGCATGTCGATGGGCGATGGGCGATGGACGATGGCGATGGCCCATCTCCACATTGTGGCCCCAGCTTGTCCACAGTCGTAGTCGTCCCCAGCAAGTTCCCCCCTCCGAAAGAACGCCGCCAGGAGGTGCGGCATGACATCCATGGAATTGGATGGCATGGCTCAAGCATGCCCCTTGCATACCTCCAAATAAAGAGAGGGTCGGCTGGTACCTGGGCTGACGAGGCGTCAAAGGTCTCAAGGGGAAGTACCCCGCGAGTACCATTCGATGAACTCCATTCATGTTGGGGGGCTAAGGCCGATGGCCGGGTTCGGATCAGTCAGTCATTCGGTACGGTAGCATTGGTAAGGTAGGTGGCATCGGGTGGCACTCCAGACCAGCAATGGCTGAGAATGAGATTTATTAGTTGTGGCGGCGGCATCAGCGAGAGCGACAGCATTAGCAGCAAGCACCCAGAATCCAAGCATCCAAACATCCAAGCAGCAGGGGAAACGCCACGGTGGGAGCAGCAAGATGGAATGGACCAGGAAATCGGGATTGCAGTGACCTCGAGGGGACCAGTCGCCTTTTCGGGGCTTTCCTACAGACCTCGAACCCTTCATTCTCATCCAATCCAACTCCGAAGGAGTTCCAAAAGGGTCCAGAGACCTCCCCAGGCGTCAAGGATCACCAGGGATAGACCCAGCGGTTCCAGGGGTGGGAACATGCAGAAAGGCGACTTGAGGGCCCATCAGCCGCCAGCGCTGATCTAGAAGCGGGCCAGAAGCGTACAGAGAGAGCGGAGCCGTCGCGACTAATGAGCCGCCCCAGCTTCGGCCGCTACGTACGAGCGATTGCCCACCTGTGAGGTCACTCGGACTTGACGGCCAACCCAAAAGAGTCTCCAAACGAGATTGGCGATGACGCTGGCTGCGTAGCAGGAGAGTGGCCAGAAACCGTCCGTGGGGCCTAATCCGTCCCAAGACCGCGTGCATTGCCCGAATCGGAGATGGCGATGGGGGCGGCGGCGCAAGACGCAAGACGCAAGACGACGTAATGACAGTTGGTAGGTTCCGAGAGGAATAGAATCTCGCCTCCTTCTAAGGAGGATGCGAGAGGGCAGCTTGATGATTCGGCTTTCCAACACACCCGAATCTGCCACCACCACCCTCCACGTAACCCACTTCCTCCACCATCGCCGCCAGTGTCGCCAGGGTCGCCTAAACACCACCACATCGGTGTCTCTGGTGCACACCTGCCCTAACGAACGCGGAGCACGCAGCCTTTTGCCACGGCGCACAGGTTCAGCGGTCGCCTTCCGATGGGAGGAGGCGGCATGGGGACACAACCTTCAAGTCCAGAGGGGGGAGAAGGGGGAAGGGCCGGGGCGTCAATATGTTCAGGCGTCGTGCCACTTTGCTCCTGAGACGAGACGCATCGCAAGCAACACCAGAACACAACTCGATTGAAGGGTGAAAATCTGGCCACCACCCAAGGGTTCTGACCCAAACAAGCGTATCGTTGGAAGATGTGCCCTGGCTGCGCTACTACCGATGGGTGATGGTGAGGGCCGAACCCGCCCATCGCCCAGCGGGCCAGATCCCAGCCGCGTGGGAACTGGGAACTGGTTTGGTCCTGTGCCGCAGTGTTAGGTATCTGGCCCGAGTTGACCCAGTCGACCCAGCTTACGTATGGTGCCTCATGCCTCAAATGCCTCGTGCCTCAATACATACCTCCCTCGTGCCCGTCAATGCCGCCCTCATGCCTCGTGCCTCGCCCTTCGTGCTGGCGAGGGTCTTCACGATCTTGTGCTGGTAGGTAAGCGCCAGGTGTGTGGTGTGGAACCCTCTCGGTCGGGCTGTTCCCCCTGTTTCTTTTTTGTTGGCGACGACAAGCGTCGTAGCGACCCAGGTGAAGCGTGCAACAGGTAGCGGATGTGGGAAGGGCATCCCCGACGATGAGCCATCAATGGAGGGAGCGAAATATTCAGGGAGGCCAGAGTCAGGCTCAGGATGTTTGGTGTCAGGGTGATCCAGGCTCTCTCGCGCTCTCTCTTGACCACGCCTTTCACCCATCCATCCATCCCTCCTTGATGCTCCATCCTTCCATCCACCGTCGGCGCCTCCACGCGCGTGCATGTCCGGGTCCCGGCCCAGGTCCAGGTCTAGGTGCAGTGACAGCGACAGCTACAGCAGGCGGACAGCATCGTCAGATGGTGGTGGTGTCGTGGTGGTGTGGTTTTTTGGTGCATTGGCGCATTGGCGCATTGGCGCTTGGGTTCTGTACTGTACCTAAAGTTGCAGGTGGCACTCGAGTTGGAGCCTTGTTGGGGGCCCTGTCTGTCAGGTGGAAAGCAGGGCTGCAGGGAGAGTGGGATATTGCGAGAGACATTGGCTGACTGGCTCCAAGACAAATCGAGCCTCGTCAAAGTGGGTTTCTATTCTGTCTCTCGATCGTCACTTTTGTCTGTGTTGGATTTCCATTGTGTGTTTGTTCATTTGTTGTGTCTCTCTCTTTGCTGCCCTAGGTCTAGACCTTGGAATTCTGTGTGATGGCGCTCCCAACCCCCCCCATGGTCCTCTATTCAAGAGTCCAGAACTGGGTCATGTTCATGCCAACCAACCAATCCCTTCTAGCCCGCCACTTTGTCGACGACAATCCGTCCTGTCGTCCTCACCGTCTTCTATGAAAGAGTCACATTCAAGAACAGCCAGCGCATCGTTGCGACTTTCCACCTGCACCTAGTCGACTTGGGCCGTAATTATCGTTGCTGCACCTGTTGCACCTGCTGCACTGCCCAAATGAGCGTCATTTGAGGCCCCCAGGCTCTTCTTGGCTGTGACTCTTCCTTGGCCGCCGCCGTTACCGCAGCGCCAGCCAGCCGCATCAGCACCGCATTAATCGTACGCTCACGACACCATCACTCACACACGCCTCGTGCCATATGCCAGCACTGGCCAGCACAAAGCCATGTCCCTCGCCCCTCCCACGTACTGAGTACCTATGTGTGTTTTTTTCTCTTTGCCCTTGGTGATGCACCTCAACCCAACAACCCATCCCATCCCGACCCATCCACCCTTCCTTGGCCGAGGTCAACGTCTCATCGTCAACACCCTCCCTCCATCCCAGGGCCAGACCGACTGTATTAGTCTGACTATTCGTCTTGCATACACATACGTAGTGCGCATACACGGACGCACACCAAATACAAGAAGAAGAAACCGGGCACACTGTTGCAAACGGGCATCAACAAAACCATCTAATGCAGCACAGCCAGCAACACCAGCAGCAGCTAGCATCTGCGCCTCTGCCCGTCCTAACAACACCTCATCTGCATCATCCGCGCACGTCTCTCTACGTCACCCAAAACTTGCATCGGGCTCACTACGTACCTATGTGAGTTCCAGCTGCTGAGGTGTGCTAGGTTGGTTAGCTTACTTGCTAACAAGGCATGCTTCGTACTAACGGGTGCACGAGTGATTCGCACCCCCAAGTTCAGCGCTGATGACTCTGCCCCGTCTCGGTTTCACCTTGACATAAACCTGGATCCCAAACCAACGAGACTAGTAATTCGATAAGCGTCGCTGCCAGTAATTACTTTCATAGGTACCTCTAGTGACGGGAGCGTCCCTCATTCTGGCTCTGGCCCCGGTCATATGTCTCGGGCTTCTCGACACAGACCCCGAACTGGCCCTGGAATGCTCCAATCTAGTGAGAACTACGGCATCATATAATTACTGACTGAACTGCGTACGGCACTACGAAGTGTGCACGCGGCAATCATAAACTGAGTAATGATGAGAGTGCCCTCCACCTCTACGTGCCAAGCTTATTATCCCATCCACTTTCGCCTCGTCCGTTCAGCTGGAGGTTTTTGTTGGCCTCGCCACCGCCAGGAGCCTTCCTTTCAGCTCGGGCTCCTCTCGTAAGCCTCCACGCACGCATGCGCTCTCACACTCACACACACACAAAAGCTCACTCATGGGCACTCACTCACGCCTCGCAAAAGAATGTTATGCCCGGAAACCCTCTTTCTCGGACCTGCGCCGGGCTGAGGTCAACCCTCAACCTAGAGATCCGCTTCAGAAGAACAAAAGGGACAAAAAAGGACAAAAAGGGATACCCTATAATCCAACCACTGACACACTCTACGATTCTGCGACTCCGCGACTCTGCTTAACGCCCCGTCTTCTTCGGCATCTCCATAAATCCCACACAAACCGGCATATTCCCATGCTTGCCACGCCAGACTTGCCAAATTGGGCCCCCTCCATGATCCATCTCCATCCCACCCCTAAGAATGTGGAGATAACGCCGTATTACGGCCTCCTCTCTCTTTCTATTTTTGCCCTGAGCCTCAAGAGGAGCCATCGGCCGGCCGCTTTTCAGCCCCAAGCCTTCGCTTGCCCGGCCGGTGAGGGTGAGGGTGAGCATCATGTCAGGATCCAACCTCCCTGAAGGATTTGGGTTTATAAGACGACGGGGGGCCGCTTAGCTGGCGAAAGCCGGCGCTCTTTTTACGACGTATCGCACCTAACTTGCACTATTGCCGTGTCATGCATGCGCTGGGCAATAAAACAAAAAGTCCGTTCAACCCTACCGCCGGGGGTGGAGGCCCAATCCAATGGCGATGGCGCCAATGCAGGCCTAGATACGAAAGGGATCCCGTTTTTTATGATTTACTGGTAACCCTACCTCAATGCTGGCGCCTCACCTGTCAAAGCGTGTTTTTGACAACGTTCGCTCGGCTCGGAAGACAGACAGGGCGAGAGATTGATGAGACAAGAGAGAGAAAAGGCCCGCCGTCGTGTACATTCCTAGTACCTAGTCCCTGCTGCCCTGACGGTACGTTTGGTCCTAGTGAGATGATGGTACTGGCCGAGGTGGCCGATGCTGATGCTTGGACGAACCATCCGTCATGCTGAGCCTTCGATCCATCGATCCCATCCAGCGATACCCCGGACAGAAGCCTATGCCTCATCACCACAAGTGGACTCATGCCTCATTCACGGGCCACCGCCGTCCGCAATTGCGTCCATCCGTTTTGGGGGGCTGCATTGCACCATACTGTAAGATTACACGGCACTGTGCTACACTCTACTGTGGTAAGCCTCTCGGTTCGGATGCCACCCACCATCCGAAGGAAGCGAAAGGAAAAAAGAAAAAAAAAACAGAGGCTGCCTCGCCTCTTTTTTTGTCTTCTTCCCCCTTGCCGTCCGTTCTCCCACCATCCGTGCATCTGAGTCAACCACACCTCTTCAGTAGCTCGCCGCCAGAAGGGGGGGCGCTTAGGTTTGGCAACCTCGTCTCTCCGAAACTTCCCTCTTGTTGTCTATTGAAAATGTCAATTTTAACTTGGAGCCGTTGCGAGTCAGAAGACCGATTGACCCAGGTAGAGGGGGTGGCGAGAAGCCTTGGTGCCGTCAGTGGCGGGTTTGGTGGATTGTTCCCTTTGGGCTTCCATCTTGGGCTCTCCGTCTCCCCGTCTCTTGACTCCCGACTCTCTCTCGTCCCTCATTTTCCCCTTGCACCCGGAGTCAGATCGCTCGCCAAGAACCTACACCCGGCTCCCCGCTAGCAACGATTCTGAAAAAGGGTCGCAGCAGCCTAGCCAGTGCAAGACAATTTCGGAGCAATGGCCACATGCCCTCTGCGACAGGGGGCATGTAGGTGGGCTACCGATTGTTGTTGTTACTGCTCCTCATGTAAGTGTGCGTCTCGGTGTGAGAGCGCGAATGAATATGTGTCCAACTCGGTACGAACAGGCGTAAAAACAAACATTCATGGCCTTCGTATGTGACCGCATCAACCTGGAGCTTAGTCTCTTGGCCGTCTTGCCTCATTCCAGTATCAATCCCGTCCCATTGGGTTCCATTGGCGTGGAATACGAGTTCAGGACTCAGCAAGCGAAGAAGGGTTACACCAGGGAGAATCATCTACAAGCCATCTGGGAACCATGCCATCGATCCGTCCGTGAATCCCCAATTTCTCGCAGAAGCACGCAGCCGACCATTCCCAGCGCCCCCACTGCCCTCATTTGAAACACCCAATGCCTTTGCGTCCCTCGCCCCAAACCGATGCCTCCGAGGGTCACGCCCGTTAGTGATCTGTGGAAAGGAGGATCCTCTCCATGGTTTCATCGCATTCTATTTAGGGCTGCGTCCACAGACAAGGGGTGCGGAATTGGAAAGAGACGTCAGACTGCCCTAAGTCCTTCCTTATCCACTCTTCATATGAACGTAGGTAGCAGTAGACAGCTCCTGCTTATTGCTCGTTCGCCACATGAGTTCCTTTCTGTACTGTCTAGACACAATCTTGTCATATATTTCGGTCTATATCGACGTGGTTGCTTCTTTCCATTCTTATTACGCACAACAAGCGTACATATATAACCTCGGCTGCCCCACAAGTGGCATGCGAGAGATTCGCAAGTCAAGGGAGCCTCAAACAACAATACGATGAGACCGTGTGGGAGACACACGCCACATAATTGGTTTGCATCGACTCAAGACACAACTCATAGATATTGGTTTGATTCATTCGTTGAAAATGTGTTAGGAGGAGATACAGTCATACTTTGATATGTAAGGCTCATTTGTATCGCGGATAACGCACCCAAACGTCTATATGAGTCAAGTCGTTACTGTCAAAACCACATTCGGGCTTCCCGGTTGACATGGTATCCCTTGGCCTGCCGATCACAAGTAGAATAGCCACAACAGGACTTCAGATACAGTTTTCGGCCCCTCTCAAGAGTCCAATCGATGGGCCGTCCAGGCAACGACCAGCGGAACATGCACCATTCGGGTGTTTCGGCCAGCCGTCGGAGAGCGGAGAGCGGAGTGCAGGGCGCATGCAAACACATTGAAGCGAATTATACGTCGTTCTTGATATTATTTCGTGTGACGTCGGGTCCAGCCATGTCCTCCTTGGGTTCGCGGCAGGCCAGGTGTGACGCAAGCTCTCATCTCGCGCAGTCAGACTTCTGAGAGAAGCAGGTGGCTTAGCCGGCATCCTAAAATCCTCCCGCACATACACGTCAGCCGAAATGAAGGCGTCGAGGTTGAAAACAAATATTCCTGAGCAATGTCTCAAACGCCTTGCAATCGCCGTCGCCAGTCGCCCGTCCAACTCCTCGTATGTCATGGTATCTTAAGGAAACGTTTCGTAGGTGTTGTGGAATCTAATTCAGGAGGATGGAGACCTAGATGTTTCAGCAAGGAAGTCAAATAGAACAACTCATATACGAGACCGGACATACAGCCATGAAGACACAGCATATGCTTATGAAGGGACTTAGGCGTTCCCCTATTCTTGCTGCTTTCCAGAAGATGCCGCTCGCACTAGGCCGACGGGTCAGTTGTTTACGCCACATTATGGGGAGGGTTGCCAATTGGGATATCATACCCAGTCTTCCTCGTGTCCATAAAACTTGGGGCGAAGTGGTGGATGTACGTGCTCGTGCAAATGAACAGCACGAGCACGAGGAGGAGCGATTGGAAGTTGAAGAGGGCTGTCTGCGAGAGTGTGTCAGGGCTTGTCAACTCGCGAGTAAGAACAGAGAGAGCATACCATGTTGGCAACCAGAGGATAATCGGTCAGTTGGAGAATGATCAATGTGGTTTTCGTACGTACTTGACAGCTTGTCGTCGCAAAGTCGAGGCAGCGAGCGCATTGGAAGCAGGGGCCAGGTCCTTAGCTGGCAGCCTTCCACCACAGGCAAGGTGTGCTTAGGGGTAAAGATTCGCCGAGCCGGGAGTTGCAAGGGGTGACGTCTAGGCCCCCACAGCCACATGCCGCTCCCCCACCAGCCCGATTGAACCTCACCCATGACACTGAACGTCGACCAGATTCGACGGATTATTCGCACCACAGGGTCTCGTCTCTCCGCCGGCATATCAGGCTGGGAAACGCCAAATCGTTCTCCGCATAGACCTTCTTTCCCACAGATTGAACGCGCCGCTCTTGCGACGCCTTCTCCCAGCCAAGAATGGAGCCTCGAGCACGTGCCGGCAAGAATGTCGGCAAGATGAACTTTAGCCATAACGAGCGTACGTCTACTTATCGCCAATTTTATTCCAAGGGTTTACTCAATCTGACAATTCTCTATAGTAGCACAGCTGCTCTACGCTCATGGCGACGTGCAGAACCCCCTCCCCGAGACGGTGCGAGTCCTCGACGAGATCCTCACCGACTTCATGCAATCGATCGCATTCGAGGCGACGCGCGCGGCCAACTACTCCGGACGGCAGAAGATCAAGTACGAGGACTTTGAGTTCGCGTTCCGCAAGAATCCGGCGTTCCTCGGCAAGGTGCAGGAGGTCTTTGAGAAGCAGAAGGAGATCAAGAAAGCCCGTGAGATTCTGCGCGACGGCGAGGACGAGATCATGAAGGACGCCGCCGACGAGGAGAAGCGCCGCGACAAGTCCGAGGCCCGACCAGCCAGAGTCGAGGAGGAGCTCGGCGAGGCCGATGACGATGTGGAAGCGGAGGCCGATGCCTTGGGGAAGAAGCGTTGAAGCCCCTCGGATGTTTTTTTTAGTTCTCGGGTGTTTTATGCGAGGGCATGGCTCGGGCGTTTTTGGATTTGTTTTTTTCTTAAGGCGGGACACAACATATGGGCCAGAGTGGCATGGAGTCATAGGTTATGAAGGTTGCATCAGTGATGTTAAGCAGGAAGGTCGAAATCCACACGGTTCAGTCAGGGGCATATCACTGGCCATTACAATAATAGAGAGGAGTGTCTATGAAGTTCATAATCTCAAAGTGAAATAGCCTAAAATGCCCATAAAAAATCGTTGTGTTAATGACTGTCAATGCTTGACTTGCCCAAGGTAGCCTTTCCATTTTGCCCTATTTACTGCAGGGGGGAAGAAAAACACCACAAGCTGTAAAGCATCAACTAACCCTCTATCAATAGAAGTGATGTCAGTATTTAAGTTGTTATTTACAGATTAATTTAATATAATATTTGTCTTTTTTAGGTTTTGACTTCGTTTTACAACTTAGTCTTTACTTATTATAGAGGAGCGTATAAGTCCTGTTTAGTAGATTTTTCTTTCCCTGGAGAACCCATATTGCCCTGGTCACCAAAGACCATTTGATTGACAGTCCAATTTCCCCATTCGTTCATCTCGATTCCCAGCATGATTCAGCTCGAAAATGGATTGGACGAGACCCGGTTAGACTGAGGGGAATAACACGGAGATGGCCCCGCACATCCGGAGGTCTGCGGCCGAACCGGAGGTGCGAGTTCGGAAGCTCAGGCTCGCACCTCTCGCCACTTTGCACACTTCTTCTCTCCAACACAGCCCAGCGAGCCAAGAGCTGCGGGCTTGTCTCGCCTAGTCACACCTCAAGTTCTCAACCCACCCTTCCCACCTTTTTCCCCGCGCCCTCTGCTAACACGTCGGTTCTATTGGTCTCGTCAGCCTTCTCCCCGGCCATCCAACTGGTCAGCAGACCAGTCAAGCACGGCGAAATCGGGGGCTCAAGAAAGCCGGGGCAAGGCTTAGAGCCTCTGGGAGCTCCCTGACGTGCACAAAATGGGCACCAAATGGGGTCCCAGCCTGGTCGAGCGAGATCCGCCCCCACTACCAGTTGGGTCCGCGATGTGATGGCAGCCTGTCAGAGAATCCCATCGCCGGCTGACGTTTCCACCGGTTGCCGCTGCGGGGGTCCGTACAAGAACGATGTGTGGTTGCAGCTCGATCTTCCAGTTGCTAGCGGTGCTCTTTCTCTTTCCTAACCTCTCACTGTGTTCGGGTTTTTTCTCTGTTGCCCAACTAAATATCTTTCCCGTCGTTGATTCTGTCGTGTTCGCTGTGACGAGTCTCCAAGTCCTCTTGCGCTTCGATCATTGAAACCCTTGTAGATTCAAACGTCAATCTCTTCCCTCCACAAATTTCCACTCCAACGATTCTACTTCAACAATCCCAGCCCACTCGCAACAACCCAAAGCCATGGCTGGGGAACCTGGAACCCCAACGCCTTACCATGACACTCCCCAGACTCTCCTTACGAAGCTAGCTCCACGTGAGTCTGGAGACGAGTCTAGGGATCATCTGTTACCTCCAAATGCTCGGTCTCCCAATATGGGAGCGTCGAAACTAAATGACTCGAGTTTCGATGACTTCCGCCGCTTGTCATTGAGTCCTGCTGCGAGCCCGCTCCTCGAACCGATACCGTTGGGACGTTTTGTTAGTCCCAGCACAGATGCTCAAGTCCACGAACAGCCTTCCTGGTGGCAAAAGTTTTGGGTCAGAAACAAGCCTTCCATTTGCGTTGCTCTGTCACAGTTATTCGGGTCTTTGATGAACCTGAGCGCTCGCCTCGTCGAGCTCGAAGGCAATGGCATGCATCCTGTCCAGGTCCTCCTCCTCAGGCAACTCATCACCTCGCTATGTTGCACAGCTTACATGTGGTGGATGAAGACGCCCGGCTTTCCCTTTGGCCCTCGAAATATTCAACATCTCCTGGTATTCCGAGGCGTGTCTGGTTTCTTTGGCATCTTCGGTGTTTGGTACTCGATGATGTATATCCCGCTTGCGGATGCTACTGTCATCACCTTCCTTGCGCCGGGGGTTGCAGGGCTCATCTGCTACTTCGTGCTCAAGGAACCCTTCACTCGCCTCGAGCAGCTCGCGACCCTGGTGGCCCTCATGGGTGTCGTGTTGATTGCAAAACCAGGCTCCTTCTTCGCCTCTCAAACTAATGAGGAGCCAGAAGCAGGTGATTCCTCGGATTCCGGCGTTCCAGGTAGCGATCATGTTGCAACCGCCGAGGAACGTCTTATTGCTGTTGGTGTTGCTCTTTTCGGTGTCCTAGGGGCTGCGGGCGCCTTCACGGCTCTTCGAACTATTGGAAAGCGAGCACACCCTTTGATTTCGGTCAACTACTTTGGCGTCATCTCCACCATCATCTCGGTACTCGCCCTCGGCCTCGCACCTGTTCTCGGCATCGACCAACCGGGACTCAAGTGGATAACTCCGTCTACGGCCAAACAGTGGCTGCTTCTTCTGCCTTTGGGTTTGATGGGCTTCATTATGCAATACCTACTAACAACGGGGCTCGGTTCGGACAAGTCCAACCGCGCCAATGCCATGATTTACACGCATATGCTATTCGCAGTTAGCTTCGACCGGTGGGTGTTTGGGCACCGCATGGATTTGATGAGTGGTGCGGGATGCACTCTAATTTTGGGGAGTGCTATTGGCGTTATGTTAATGAAAAAAGCTCCACCGTCAAAGCCCCCATCTGATGATGAGGAGAGATTGGGAAACTTACAAGGCGAGTTGGAGGGCTCGCCTATGCTCTTGGATCCCATCATGGCCTCTGAGGAACCGCGTGTTAGCCGATAGAACAGGTGCAAATATTGGGTATAGAATCTTTGGTCGGAGTATGGGCTGGCGTATTTATGGGCATACACAAAAAGCCTGCTCTGCCTTGTTCACGGGCATAGAGAGTTGGTGGTTCTTTCTTTCACAATTTTTTTTTGAGACGATGTACTCGAGCTTAACATGTTGGAGCTCGGGAAGCTTGATGCTGTGCTTCGTGTGAGGTATGATGACGTGACCTGCAGTGCTAACAGAAAGAAGTAAAAACACAACAGCGAAGTTAGGCTTGATTAATAGTGAGAGGTTGTGGTTGAGAATTGCAATCGGATGGGTCGAGTTGAGCTGTAGGGTAGGCTCAAATTTAGGAACTAGATCGAGTCACGTGCGACGCACGCAGCGTAGCGCGAAGACGCGCATTGAAGGCACCTGCAGGCTGGACTGAGCTCCGATCGCAAATCTTTGGTTGTCTAAAAGCTGCAAGTTCATCAACAACAACGAACCATTTCCCAACATTATTTCGCCGAGAGTCGCTGGGATACACAAAATCTACGAGACTGAGCAGACGAACACCCCGTTTTCGACGACATCGGTAGCCTACCGACAAGATGGTCCAAATCAGTGAAGTCAAAGGCAACAAGCGAGATAATCGCACGGCTGCCCACAGTCACATCAAGGGCCTGGGCCTGAAACCCGATGGATTCGCAGAGAAGCAGTCCGGGGGCTTTGTCGGCCAAGCAGGTGCTCGGGAGGTAAGGCTTGAAGCGCTGATGGTTACCGGGTTGGATCGCTAACTCGACTCTGCCAGTCCTGCGGTGTCGTCGTGGATCTTATTCGAGCTCAAAAGATGGCCGGCCGAGGCGTCCTGCTGGCTGGAGGCCCTGGAACCGGAAAGACGGCGCTTGCTCTTGCGATCAGCCAAGAATTGGGCACCAAGATCCCCTTCTGCCCCATTGTCGGCAGCGAAATTTACTCGACCGAAGTCAAGAAGACGGAGATGTTGATGGAGAACTTCCGAAGAGCAATTGGCCTCAAGGTTCGCGAGACGAAGGAGGTGTACGAGGGAGAGGTCACAGAGCTTACGCCCGAGGAGGCCGAGAACCCTCTGGGGGGCTATGGCAAGACCATTAGCACACTGCTGATCGGCCTGAAGAGTGCAAAGGGTCAGAAGAAGCTTCGCCTGGATCCTAGCATCTACGAGGCCATCCAGAAGGAGCGCGTGTCAGTAGGAGACGTCATCTACATCGAGGCAAACACTGGTGCATGCAAACGAGTCGGACGGTCGGACGCCTATGCCACAGAGTTCGACCTCGAGGCGGAGGAGTACGTGCCCATCCCCAAGGGCGAGGTTCACAAGAAGAAGGAGATTGTGCAAGATGTCACGTTGCACGACCTGGACGTGGCCAACTCTCGACCCCAAGGCGGCCAGGACATTATGAGCATGATGGGCCAGCTGATGAAGCCTAAGATGACGGAGATTACAGAGAAGCTGCGCGCAGAGATCAACAAGGTTGTCAGCAAGTACATCGACCAAGGTGTGGCTGAGCTGGTACCTGGCGTATTATTCATTGACGAGGTAATGTCGCGCTCGTCGCGCTCGCGCTGTTGCACGCCGGGAAGGCAAACGATGGCTAACCAAGGATTGTTTGATAGGCGCACATGCTCGATGTGGAGTGCTTCACTTACCTGAACCGAGCCTTGGAATCGCCAATCTCCCCTATTGTCGTCCTGGCCTCCAACCGGGGAATGTGTACAATCAGAGGCACCGACGACATTGTCGCAGCCCACGGCATCCCCACCGATTTCCTCGCGCGCCTGCTCATCATCCCCACCACCCCGTACGACGCCGACGAGATTAAGCGCATCGTGCGGATACGCGTCTCGACCGAGGGCGTGTCCATCACGGATGCTGCCATCGACAAGGTCGCCGAGCATGGCGTTCGCATCAGCCTGCGATACTGCCTGCAGCTGTTGACTCCCGCGAGGTAAGCAAAAAGCAATACCCGACACAAGCCCAAGGGCAAATTCCTCCAACCTCATCCTCCGAGACACGGTGACTGACCAGGCGTAAATAGCATTCTTGCAAAGGCCAACGGCCGCTCCCAGATCGACGTCCAGGACGTCACGGAGTGCGAGGACCTGTTCCTCGACGCCGGCCGCAGCGCCGCGCTCCTCAGCACTGAGGCTGGGCGAGATTACCTCTCCTAAATTTACCTCCCCGGAAGAAAATACCGTGTTGACAGGTCAGGTCATACAACGGATGTTGGTCCGGTCTAGGCGGCGCTAGGGGAGGGAAGGGAAGGACGTGTCATAATTACCATTTAAACCAAGGCTGCGAAAGGGACTTTTAGTGAAGAAAAGTGTTGTGTAATTTTGTTAGGAATACTACAGAGAGAGGTTTGGCGTCGGGCTTGGGAGCTAGCTAGCTGTCTTCGTTGAACCGGCAAGAAATGCCATTGCAAGCTCCAGCTCCTTAGGTGTATCAAGGTCTCTTGCCAACGTCTCCAATCAGCCACGGTGGCCAGTGTCTCATGCTTCTCTTGTCTTGAGTTTCTCTTAAGCCTGTCTCCCTCCACGCGTTGCGACACGCCCCCGCAAGAGCCAAAGCTCTGGCTCGTTGTCTGACCCAGATATGACGATACAATCCGGCATCCCGCGTACCATTTCCCACAACCCAGGGTTCATAGCTCATAGCCCGTAGCCTTCAGCCTTCAGCACACGGCTTACAGCCAACACAGGACGACGCCATCAACCATCAACCACCAACCACTAACCACTCAGCACCACCGGACCTCGCCCGCCTTCCGCAACTCACACAACCGGATTGCTGGCACGTCCAAACCTCAAAGAAAACCTGCTTGAGCTTGCATCACGTGAGAAACGCTAGCCTCAATTTCGGCTTGGACATTGTCTTTGTCTCAGGGCGCCTAGCATTCCAGCACCGGCACCCTTTAGCATTCCGACGGGCATTGTCGTCGTTGTGAGAGGCTGGCCAGGGAGCGCGGTCCAGGCCACGGCACGAGCGCTGTCGTAGAGAAACAAAAGAGCCGATAGGAGCACGCGCGAGGCCCCGGCAGTCTTATATCATGCATGAGTGTGTACAAAGTTTCCGTTGGGTTCCCGGGCGGTCTTGGGTTGGCCTCTCCATGTCCCCTTGTACACTTGTCCCCTCCCCCCCATTTGTTTCGGTGTCGGTCATCACGGGTTGCCTTTCGTTGCTGTGTTGTTGTTCATCCATTTAATTAGCTCTGCGGACGGGCGGACGGATCAGCGAACGGTGCAACCACCAACAAAGCACCCTGTCCAGTGGCTGCAGCAACTCTACCAGCAGACTCCCGAGACATGTAGGGGCGTTCTCCACGGCTCAAACGTCAATCAACCCCCGGGCACATCGATCGTGCTGCCTGGCACCACCAAGTCAACGTGAGTGAAAGAGGCGGAGTAGGAGGCCGTGAAAGGGAGAAACGGAAAACAGAACAGAAAGAGACCAACGAAGACGACAAAGGAAGAAAGAAGACGAAACGGCCCTTGGCTTCTGCGCATGGGTTGGGCCTTGATGTACTACCCCTGGAAATGCTTGACCTTACAGCCGTCTTTCATTGTCATCTGCCAACTCGTGTGAATGAGAAGTCAGTTTCATCACAAAGGCAACTGCAGCAACCCAAGACTAACCAGAGTATCGCCACGCAGGCAAACTTCCAGCTCCCGGCATCCTTTCACTAAATGTCGGGTACGATATTGCGGCTGTTTGGATCGACCTTCATATGCCCCTTCGTTGAATCCAGGTCCGGCTCTTTTCTTTTTCCCTCCACTCGCATTTATCACTCCCGTCGATAGCTTGCTCTACAACACGACCAGGGTGCGTTGAAAGTTGGTGTTCGCCCTTGTCGATTCGCTCTTCGATTCGTTTGCCTGCCATTCAAAATGACACAAGTCATCTCCTTGGTTGCCCACCCCAAGGCCATGGCCCCGGCCCACTCTTCTCCCATGGAGCTCGACGACCATGAAGGACCCGGTGCCTTTCGAACCGCTGCCGACACGCCTGACTCACCAGGTCCTCGCACTGTCGACATGGCCCGAAAACGCGCTGCTTCCATCAACACCGTTGAAGCCAACCATGCCAGGTTCGAGCACCTTAAGCTCAATACGCCCACCAGCATGAATAGGGACAGTCCCCGAGACCACATGTGTCTCTGCATCCCCGCGCCTAAGATCCCCAGGCCTAGAAACGGTGAGTGAGGATACCTCCTTTGTTGTTATTGTTGTCATGGTGTTCGTAGGCGGTGCCTTCGTACCATGTGTTATGACGCAGTCGAACAGGATGTCGGGGCTCTCGCTGTAGCCTACAACATCAACTCGAATTATGTTCCCAGAAACTGACTCTGGGGCAGCATTCATCCTCTATCGTCAGCACCACCAAGCCCAAGTTGTTGCGCAGAACCCCAATCTATCTAACCCCGAGATCTCCAAAATCATCGGGGAACAGTGGAAGGATGAATCTGAAGACATCAAGAACAACTGGAAGGGCTTGGCCGAGGAAGAGAAACTGCGCCATCAGCGCCAATATCCCGACTACAGATACCAGCCCCGACGCGGTTCTCGTGCTCAAACAAGCCGTCCAGGCTCGTCTTCTGCCGACGACGCAGGCCGTTGCCCGAAGTGCAACGGGCGCACCATGGCGACCCCCCGAACGCCCTCTGGGACGTTTCCTACCCCAGCCGTAACAAAAGAACCGATGAACCAATACCACCCTGCGCTCAGAGGTGATGAGTCCGAACTGGCTCGCCGGGGAAGTTCGGGTAGCATGCCTCCAGCTCGACTTCGATATCCACCTCAGCGGCTGAACCCCTATGAAGTGGACGAATACGATCTTGAGTCGCCGGAAATGAAGAGGCGTCGGTTCAACAGCGGCGGGAGCTATCATTCAGTTTCCTCACCGGGCATGGCCCCAGGGCAAGCGACGCGCACAATGTCCATGGGAGGCCCATCAGGTGCAATGCGACCTTATACCGGTACTCCCTTGCCGGAGCCCGGGAGCCTGACAAGATCCAAGTCTGGTCCTATGCCTCCTCCTCCCAGACCATCTATATCAGGGGCATGGCCCGAGCAGATTCATCACAGTGGTCGGCATCAGTCGTTTGACGAGTCTCTCCGTCTACCCCCTTTGCAGACATCGGTTCCAATGTCTCCATCAGTGGCGGGCGAAGTCGATATCCGACAAATGGGCACGCCCGTCACTGGCCTTGGCATATCCGCTACACGCGATCCCCAGGCCAGAAGCATTGAGGCTATGGTCATGTCCATCCCTTTCACTCGAAAGTTGGCCGTCCTATCCAGAATCAGCCAGCCGCTTGCCCCGCCAAGGCCTGGAAGTCCCGAAATCGAGACTCGCGGTGCCATCATTGCAGTTGAAGGCCCCATGACCAAAATGGTCCAGCAAGTCGGACAGACCGTCGAAAATGCCCTTTTGGCATCTGAAAAGTATGCATTAAAAACATGGGCGAATCACTCGACTCAAGAGCTTCAGGATGATGAGGCACAGTCCAATCAAGATGGCGCATCATCAGAGTCGCAGAGCTTCTTCACGTCGTATTTCAAGACAATGCTACGCTGGCATGAGAAGTCGCGGGAAATTGTCAAACACATTACCGAGCCGAATGCTGGCGAAAGCCCCCGGCGAGGTTCTGCAGAGTCAAATTCCTCTACAGAGTCTCGGGGAAAACCGCCATCCAACGTCCCCGTGGCCTTGCTCAAAGAGGGATTCAGCCTGACACTTTCGGACATGTTTGCTTGCACCACGCCAATTGCTGATGCATATGCCCCGGTTGACCACTGGCAGTGGATGGCAACTCTGTGGAGAGGTGTCGTGGGCCCAGACATGGTGGTCTATGTCAAGCCCAGCGTGGAGGAAGAGATTGCCAAGCACGGATCTGTACACGTTCAGAAGCGCCCGGGTTTGATGGTTGTCCGAGTACCAGTTGGAAGCGACCTCGACGAAGCCACAGAACGCAGAGTCGCATTTGAGGTTGTCGAGTGGGTTCGAGGAGGATCATACAGAGAAGGATTTGGTCAGGCGTAAATGATGACCGGAACGAAGAACGATTGGTGAGGCGTTGAGGAGCTCATGCTATCATGCGTCATGTACAGTACGTTTGGGGGTTTGGAAAATTGCTTTGATGTTTTTGAGGGCCTGGATGATGGAGAAGATGGGAGTTGTGAGGGAAACCTGCCATTGGGATATGCTTTTACTATGCACAAGTGATGCAAAGTGACGAACCTCATGAGCCTGGTCACAGGACCTTACCGCTCTTCTTCTGAATGGTTTTGATGACTTTGACGATGGTGGACGAGGCGGGAGTTAGGGTGGGAAGTCACATTGTGACTGCCCTAGGTTTGAGCTTAAGGAGTACGTTTCTTCGGAGATCTAGTGACAGACACTTGAGTTGCAACGAGCGAATAAAGAAGTCGATAGAATTGTCAATGTTTGCGAACCGTCTTGATGCATATGGGATTGTTGTGTTAATGCAAGACGTCGTTGTAGTTCACGTTGCACAAGCCTGGTCCTTGCCTTCTTTGCCTGGGATGTGAGGCTCAGTTGACATGCCTCTGTCCCGTGACGGCCGCAATTGGAAGGTACGTACCTACGCTAGACATCCTGACGGGATCAGTGCCGCCGTCGCGTTTATCCGAAAGGGAAACGCGTTTACGGGGGTTTATCAGAGACAGAGCACTGCCGATGGGGCTCAGGAGCTAAAGCTCTCGGATCATAGTGGACACAACGCTTCATCCGCCAACAACCTGACGACAAAGACGACCACCATTTTTATCCCAACTGCCGACGTCGGCACGATGCCCTACGACCTCAATCGTTATTCATAATGCCGGATTTCAAACCCGGCCAGACGGTCCAGCTCTCCGATGGCCGCAAAGGCACCGTCCGCTTTGCGGGCCCGACGCACTTCCAGGTCGGAGAGTGGGTGGGCATCGAGCTCGACGAGAAGACGGGTAAGAACGATGGAAGCGTCCAGGGCGAGCGATACTTCGATTGCCCGGCAGGGTACGGCATGTTCGTAAAGCCCATGATGGCCACCATCCTTGCACAGGCCCCCGCGCCTCGGGCTGCATCCACGAGGAAGCCATCTCGGCCATCGAGTTTCAATCCGGCTGGCGGGAGGACTTCGAGTGCAGGGGATACGGGCCTAAATAGGCGGAAGAGTTTAAATGCGCCCAGCCCAAGTCCTGTGCCTAGAGTGCGCCCGACAAGCATCGTAAGAGTAGGGAACAGCCTGTTACTTCACTCCCACGGAGAACGCTAACTCTTGAACAGTCTCCCACAAAATCACCCACCAAGCAACTCAGCGGCCCCCCGAGTGCTGCGCCTTCTCGAACGGGAACGCCTTCCAATGTCCGAGTACCGTCCGCGGGCGCCAAGACTCGTCCCTCTTCAGGTGTTCGAACGTCAATGGGCCCCCCCGCCGCACCCGCCTCTCGAACACGACAAGCCTCAATGTCATCAGTAGTGTCAAGATCTGGCACATCCATGTCTCGAACTGCAAGTGGCCGCATGTCTCTGAGTGGGCCTCGCGTGACATCCCGGCCGGAATCAGTCTCCAGACGACCCTCCGGGGATTCAGGCGGTGGACCGGGCTCGTCCGATAGGGACGATGACAAGACCGAGACCGAGATCCTATCCCCTCAACCAAGAAGCCCTGTTCTTGCAAGGACTAAAGCTCTAGAGAGACTTACTGCTGGCACTCAATCGCGCTCAACCACGCCAGCTGCGAAGAAGCCAACCGCTCCCATAACCTCCCGTACCACTGGAAGCACTGCTGCAAGCCGAGAAATTGAGGACCTGAAGGCCAAAATAAAAGTGTTGGAACGAAAACGGATTGAAGACAGGGAAAAGGTGAACCAACTCGAAAAAGTTCAAGGGGAGAGGGACAAATTTGAAGCCATCATCCAGAAGCTCCAGCTGAAATACCAACCCCAGCAGCAAGAGAACAACGAACTTCGAAGACTTGTGAAGGAGGCTGAACAGAGATTTGAATCAGTCGAGGAGATCCAAGCTGAGCATGATACCGCATTGGAACTGGCAACTCTCGATCGAGAAATGGCCGAGGAGACTGCTGAAGTTCTCAAGGTTGAGCTCGAGGCGTTGCAGCAAAAGACGGAAGAATTGGAACTGGAAGTTGAGATCCTCAGAGAGGAGAATGAAGAATACAGTAAGGGCATGTCTCCCGAGGAACGAGCTAGTACTGGATGGCTGCAAATGGAACGCACAAACGAGCGGTTACGAGAGGCGCTTTTGCGACTGCGGGACTTGACGCAAGAGACGGAAGAGGAACTCAAAGATGAGATCAAAGGACTGGAAGACGAGTTGAAGGAGTTTAATTCCATAAAGGAAGAGCACGCTGCGGCTAAAGATAAGCTGGAACAATCAGAAACGGCGGTTGAGGATCTCCGCCAACAACTCGACAATGCGCTTGGCGCTGAGGATATGATTGAGGATCTTACGGAGCGAAATATGAGCATGGCTGAGCAGATCGAGGAGCTCAAGGCTGTCGTCGATGACCTTGAGAGCCTGAAGGAGATCAATGACGAGCTTGAAATCAACCATGTTCAGCATGAGAAGGAGATGCAAGAAGACCTCGACTTCAAGGACGCTGTTATCACGGAGCAAGCTCGACGAGCAGGTCAGCAAGAGGAGACACTCGAGGATATGGAGTATACCCTCTCAAGATTCCGCGAACTGGTGACGAACTTGCAAAACGACCTGGACGATATGAGGGCTTCCCAGGCTGTCACTGAGGGAGAGTCAGAGAAGCTCAATGATCGGTCGCGGGCCATGATGGATCTCAACATGAAGCTCCAAATATCGGCTTCCAAGGCGCAGGTCAAGACAATTGACCTGGAGCTGCGAAGACTGGAGGCCCAGGAAGCAGAGCAGCACCTTGATATTGTCAAGCTATTCCTGCCCGACACTTACAAGGAGGACCAGGATTCGGTTCTTGCTTTGCTCCGCTTCCGCCGGCTGGCTTTCAAGGCCAACCTCCTCAATGGCTTCATCCGAGAACGAATCAACGGACAGCCCCATCCTGGACACGAAGATGACGTCTTTGCTGGATGTGACGCTGTAGACAAGCTTGTATGGGTGTCCAACATGTGCGACCGATTTGTCAACGACATGAGCCATTGTTCCATTGAACAGTTCTCCAAGTACCAGAACGCGTTGCATGAACTAGAGCCCGTTGAGCGTGCATTGAACGTGTGGATCGATGGATTGCGCCGAGACGAGCTCAAGGAGAAGAAGTGTGCGGACGAGCTTCAACGCACCATCGCATTGCTCTCTCATCTCGCCGAGGTTCACATCTCGGGTGACCTGTCCAACTATGCTGATGATGTGTATGTAAGGACATTGGTCATGCAGAGTCATCTCGAATCGGCAGCATCTACATTCAACACCCTCCGAGGTCTGGTGCAACGAGTGGTTCCCTGTGAGGGCGACGAGGAGGAGTTGGCACAGTTCTTCGTAAAGAAGACGGACCTTGTTGTTACCCAGACTAGGGGTGCCAAGGTTATCGCCGGCAAGGCTGTGCGTGCACTCGAGGACCTCAAGACTCGATCTCTCTCGCTGCTACCAGAGACGATTGATGCATTTGAGCAATGCGGCAGTGCGACTCGGGAACTTGCAAATCTGGCACGGCAAATCGGTCTTGGCCTACACGAGCTGTTAACCTCGGACGAGAGCAGGACCGAGCCTTTTACTTTCGAAGAGGTGCAAAGCTCGATTCGAAAAACAGTTCTCGTCACGAGTTCATCTAACGAGTCCGACCTCTTCTCTACTTACCTCGCCAAACTAAAGGCTCTGACAACTCAGATCACCGACCTGGCTTCGTTGGCCACGGATCTTGAACAGACCCAAGAGTTTGACGTTAACCCAGCACCTTGGAAGATGCGATCTCAGGAGCTCAAGGCCCTCAAAACCGTTCCCATTGACGCCGAAGATGAGTTGCGTCGCCTTAAGGAGGAACACAGCGAGGCCCGTCGCACGATTGCTCAGCGTGACGAGCATCTCAGCACGGCTGTTCTCAAGATCGAGACGCTCGAGTCCAGAATGCGGGACGCTCAGTCTAACATTGAGCGTATCACCGAACTCCAGAGCCAGCTTGAGGCGACAGGCCAGCAGGTTGGCAGCCTCAAGGAGGATATTGAGAAGCAAGACCGTGAGCTCAAGACGCTCGAATCGGAGCGTGACAAGTGGAAGAAGATTGCTAGCGATAGCCGGGCCTTTGCTGACGGCGCTGACGCTGCTGGAGCCAAGGCTGGTCAAGAGCGTGCCGTCGCCACGGCTAGGGAGATGGACGCCCTCAAGGACGACATCGAGAGCCTGCAGTCGGCGGTGCGTTACCTCCGCGAGGACAACCGCCGGGCACGCATGGTGGAGCAGCCCAGTTACGACTGGCTGGCCGAGCCTCTCAAGAAGCCTGCCAACGTCGCTGAGCAGCGCAAGACTCTGATTGCAACCGAGGGCAAGGACGTCCTCGGCGAGCTCCTCAAGATGGCGTCCTTGGCCAAGGTCTACGACTACGCTTCGATGCCGCTGAACCTGCTCGCCTGGAAGCCCGCTCGCTCGACGCCACAGTACCATGCCGCCAAGCAGGCCGAGGACTTTGCCGCATGGGCCGGCTGGAAGGACTCGGTCCTCCAGAAGGCCGACGTGCTCCGAAAACAGGCCGGGGCCGCAGACCTGCGCAAGACAGCAGGCCGCAGCAACCCGGCAGCAGCGGCGACCGCGCGGCTCCGCATCAAGATGGCCGGCGCGGACGGAAAGATGGTGCCCGGGACCGGTCGGGAGGTGCAGATTGTGGGATCGCGCGAGTGGGAAGCTCTTCAGGGCCGCCGGGTGCAGGCTGTATGATGATAGAGGCACAGACGAGGACCAGGCGCAACGAGCGAGCGAGCCAGCGTAGCAGCTACACACATACCCCGGGGTCTTTTTTATCGACTTGTACTTGTAGTGCTTGTTCTCTTTTTACTACTTCTTTCCCCTATCTAACATGTCCCTAACATGTCGTACGAAAGCGAACAATGATCAATCCGTAGCAGAACGGAGCCTGTAAAAAAAAAATGCTCCGCAAAATGGCGAGCCTTTTTGTCTGTCGAATTTCTTCTGTTGGGTTTCTTCCTACGCACCTCCTTTCCCGTGCGCGATGGTCGTACCCCGATCCATGGTATCTCTTGGTCCCAGAACCCGCGTGCGTCCGTCCGATGCCAGCATGTCTCATGATGTTTCCACCTTGGTGTTGATATTGTTCTACCATACAACAAGAGCATCAACAACAACACCCCACGTAGTATCAAATCACCGAAACGTCCTAGAGTCCCCTATGCCCGGGCTTTGCCCTTCTTCTCCTTCTTCTTCTTGCCACCGCCGCCGCCGCCGCTCTCCTCGGCGCCGGCAGCCTGGGCACCCATGAGGGCGGCCATAGGGTCGCCGCCGCCCTGCATCTCCTTCATCATGTCCTTGAAGAGGTTCTCAGAAACACCACCGCCGGTCATGGCGGCGCTGAGGTAGGGCACGAGCTCGCCCATCTTCCAGCCGCGGGGGACAGCGGGCTTGGGGTAGGGCTTGGCTGGGTCGGGCTGCAGGACGCCGCCGATGCGGACGCGCAGGCCCGGACTGTCGGCCGTGGTCGGGTTCTCCTGCAGGTGCTCGGCGACGAGGCGGTACAGGTGGTGCTTGTTGTTGATGGGGGTGCCGTGGGCCTTCTTCAGGCCGACCTTAACGCGGCCCGGGTTGGCCCAATCCTTGGGGTGCACCTTTTCGGGCTCGAAGAGCGTGGGCAGCCGGAGCCGCGAGCAGGCGTTTGCGATCTCTCGGGCAAGGGGGTCCTTGACGGCCAGCTCGGCGGGCACGCGCCGGCCCTCGGCGCGGGAGCGCGCGGCGTCAAAGTAGACTGGGTACAGGCACTGGAAGTCGGCGTAGGCGGAGCGGTCGGCCGCCTGGGGCAGCGTCGACGTTTGCGGCTGCGGCATTGCTGCCGGGTTGAGGATGTGGGACGCGGCGCCGGACGGAGCGGTGGCAGCGGCGGGTTTCGCCGGGGCCGGATCGGGCACGCGGCGCATGATGTCGGCATCGTCAAAGTCGTCAATGTCGGCCTCCTCGGGGTCAGTGTCGAGGTCGCTGTCCGAGACCTCTTCTATCCGTGGATGGGACATGATTGGTGTGGAGGGAGTGGGGGATGGCGAACGAGGCGAGGCGAGATGGATTGCGGGCGCGGTGACTCGTGACTGA
Source organism: Dactylonectria alcacerensis (assembly GCA_029931735.1). NCBI lineage: Eukaryota > Fungi > Ascomycota > Sordariomycetes > Hypocreales > Nectriaceae > Dactylonectria > Dactylonectria alcacerensis. Next base: position 3,608,007 of record JAPMUZ010000003.1, on the reverse strand, counting down.
TGGCGGGACAGACGTCGACGATGGCGAGAGGGAGTGTGTGAGGTGGTCGAATAGAGGACGTTGAGGTGGAAGCCGAGGTGGTGAAGCAGGTGATGAGGAGTCGAATGCAGCTCGTGATCCCGTTGGCTTGAGCCTCAAGATGGGACGGGCCAGGTATTGGATTTCCGTCTCAATGGTGGGGTTGGTGGATTGGCTCAATAGGGCGGAGGAGGGTGGTGGGGGTTGGCAGGAATATATTGCCAAAATTGTGGGGTAGCACTTATCGATAAGGTTGGTGAGTCCCTTAACTAAGGCATCTATCTATCAAGTATCTGGGTACCCAGGCTGGATACCAAAACGATGCTCATCAAAGCAATGGCCAACCTAAACGAGGATCATATAAAAAACTCTTTACAGTCGAGAGAAAATCAATTACAATATGGTAATTCATCTCCTTTGTCAACACCTGGTCGACCAAGTCTGAGCAATCAACGGATTGTGTCAGGCCTCGATGCCCAACTGGAATAGATCACCCACAACCACCACCACAACCACCACCACTGTCAACACATACGACTAACATTCCTCATATCTGCTTCAAGCATGCCTAGATCACCTCAATTTAACCACCTCGTCTTTCAAGTCCCCCATAGATGCCCAACAAAATCTGTCTGTTTGCGAAGCCCCTCATACGCACCGTAACGTCTCTGCCCTGCTCTCTTCTAGGATTGGGACAATCCCTAAACCCGCTGTCATGACAAGGCAGAACGCATTCGACTCTCCCGAAACGCAACCCAATAAATACTTAAGCTATCTTTTATTATGTCCAAGAAGTCCGGTGGACATATTGGTGTCCCGCTCCGCCATTAGTTATCGCGGATTTGCGAGTTCTTAAATTTGGTCCCCGGCGGATGCGCATCCACTGGGAACCTGCAATACGGGTGGCCGCATACACCGTCTCTGAAACTCGGGCACTGTGATTCTCGTTAGCAAAAGCTTCTAGGATACAAGAATATCCATCATGACTCACGTGGTGGCCGTAAATGCAGTCCTCCACTTCGCAATCTTGGCCCCGCGTGCATGGGTTGAGCCGAGAGAGCATGGCGAGCGCGCGAATCTCTTCACGGGTCGGCTTGTAGTTATGCACGAAACAACATGTGTCGATCTTAGTACATGGGCCACGGAGATAATGGTTGTTGCAAAGCTTATTATGTTCTTTGCGACGTTTGATACTGTCCATCGCTAGCTGGCCAACTGATATCGATTCGTCGTAGCCCCGCGGGCCAGGACTCCACGTCGGTGCCGGTGCCGGGACCGAGGCCTTTTTCGTAGGTTTCGGTGCCAAGGGTATAACCATTTTTGGTGGCGGGCTAGCAGTGGCCATGACGTTGGCATAAGAAGATGTGCTAGCCGCGGGCGTCGGAGCAGTCGTCGGTGCAGCCGTCGGAGCGGCCGGGGCAATCGGTGTCGTCGTTGCGGTCACGGCTGGGGCAAGCGGAGGTGACAATGAAGCAGTACTTGCGGCAGGCGTCAAGACATCCGGGGCCGAGTTCGGCGGCTCGGGCTTCGGGAGCGAGATGATCGCTGACCTATCCACAAGCTTGCTTTGGCGAAACAGGTCGCTGCTAAATCGCTGAATGTTGACATTGGTTGATTTTAGCTCGCGGACCGTGGGGTAACCCTCCAGCACCGAGACCCTCTGTCGGGAGGCATTGTCCGTCAGGATCTCGTCTAGGAAGGGTGCGTACCCGGCATCGTGTGAGATACCTAAAAGGATCTGTTTACAGTTATGGTTCTGCAAATGCCATCGCGTGGTTTCTTTTAAGTCTGCGTCAGCATTCCGGGGCTCTTATTCTGGGAGCGTCGATTGGATGATTGAAATCGCGGCCATGTTATAAGGCCATGCTCAACACACATACACACACACCTTTGATCTTGGAGTCGGCTCGTTCCTTGCCGTAGCCGACATCAATAAAATCAAACGAGGCCTTGGCCTGCGTAAATCCTAATGTAAAGTCCTTGAAGTCGGCTGAATTATCGAGGCAGCCATCGCGAAGCATGGCCTTGCCCAAACCGCTGACGTTGGCGACTACTCGAGCCACAATCTCCAGCTCGTCGGCCCGATCACCGACATGTTCTGCTACGGCGGCTCGGAGAGCATAGGCGGCCTTTTTGCCTCCCTCGACTCGTTCTCTGATCAAATGTTCCTGGAACTGTAGGGGTAAGAGTCGAGTCAGTGAGCTGGCGGACAGACCTGAGTTGAAGAGTTGGGAACGCACCAAAAGGCCATCGCCATCTATCAGGATCAAAACGTAGGGGTTACGGTTCTAGTGCGCTTAGTCCTCTAATCCGAACAGAGCAGGGCAAAGACCCATGTCTACCTTCAGATTATCATTCTGGTTCACGATGTATTGCATCTGAGCTTCGTATTTCTGTACGCGCTGCTGGAGCTCTCGTCTTGATTGTGTCGCGTCATCGAGGTCGAGTTCTGTATTGCGCAATCGCTCGGTCAATCGCCGGTTTTCGTCTCGTAGGGTGGTCTCGATATCTTGGGCATAGACTAATATATCCTACGGAGCAGCAAGAGAGCTATGTTAGCAGCTGTCAAGTTATGCACATAGAAATGCATCTATAGACGGGCATGGATAGAGACAGAGACATGGAGCTGTTGGAAGGAGTCGATGTACAGATCAGAAGGCCGCCCAGGCGCTCGAGGGCATAGATGTGTGCGAGGGGAAGCGGGTTTGTGCGAGGGGCGCATGTTGAAAGAAGCTGGGAGCAGAAAACAGGCACAAGAAAATCAGGCCGAAAGCTGGCTGAAGCCAGCAGGCAGAAAGCAGGGAGCGGGGAGCATCACGCTGCAAAAACGCACCTTAATCAATTCGCCGCTGGTATCTTGATAGGCTTGCAGCGTCTGACAACGCTGGACCAAGTCCATGAAGGGGGCCGTCATGATGAAGACCGAGATAAGTCGAGGATCAAAAGCTAGTTCTTCGGGGTGTGCGTGGTCTGTGTAGGTAGGTATGGTAGGTAGGCGAAGAAATAAGCATAGGTGTGGGCGGTGTCCTTCTTTAGCAGCTCGTCCAGACAACACCAGGGAGGTAGATTAAAAGAAGGCGAAGATGGAAACGGAGATGACGATGAGGATGGATGAAAAGAAAGGTAGCGATTAAAGCGAAACCCCGGTCGGTCGGCGGCGATGTAGGAGCGAAATGTAGCACGCGCCGCGCTCGCGAGTGGATGGGTATGATCAGGTTCAGGTTCCAGATTTAGGCCCAGGCTTAGGTCCAGGATCGATGGCGCTTCTGGGATGGATGTGTGTTTGTTTGGGTTTTTCTGCGTATAGGTACCTACAGTAACATGACGGACGGGCGGCGCTGCTGCGATTTCTGTTGCGGCCAACTGTACTGCTGTAGGTGACTTGTAGGTACCCTTTCAAGCTCTGGTTGCACTAAGAAAGCTGGTGCTTTGCTGTGATGCCGTCTATTAGAACTTGAGCTGGCTGGCCTCTGCTGGCAGGGAGAACACCTCAAGGCAGAATCGGCACTTGTCCCGAGAGAGCCTGATGCTGTGCTGCACTTTAAGCGATGTCAGCCACGTTTCGATAATAAGACACTTGCACGCAGGGAGTGATATATCGAAAAGAGTCTGCGACCGCGTCACGTTGTAGGAGCGCAAAGACATACATGTCAAGTAGATTGCCAAGTCGAGACTGGTAAAAACAGGTGGCGCCTCTCATCAGCCGTGTCGGTAAGTCTCCAGCTTCTTTTTTTTCGTTTCTTTTCTTGTCGGTGTTTTTATTAGTCCCTCGAAGGCGGCCAGACAAGACAAGGGTCAAGGGAGTTAGCGACACGAGGTATCTCACATGTACTGCGCCCTCAAGTGCCGATGCTCCACTACTCACCTGCTGGGTGGATCAATCAACTCGAGGGCTGGAGGTCAATTGGAGTGATTGGCGAGGGCCTCTTTTCATTGAGTTGCACAGACGGCGGGCCTCGCTCTTTTTAATCAAGGAAGTGGCAGCATCTAGTGATTGTGTGAGCATTTTGTTTAAAATAAGATAGCTAACATAAGGGTCCATGGGGGTTGTGATTATTCGTACATCAAGACCATCTAATTCTAGTCGATGGCAAGTAGTGGGTGCGATGCCACTTCCGGGTTGGGACTTAGGCGCTTGTCAGGTACATTCACGGTACATGCCAACCACCCGGCCTGGCCTCCCTTGGCGCTCTAAAATTGATGATCGTCTTAATTCAAAGAAAAAGAAAGATCCATGGGTCCACCAGTCCATTTTCAGCAGCAGCATGGACCTCAATCTAGTAGGACTGGATTCTGGTCGCAACTCGCAAGGGGGGCGAGACAGTGGGACTGTTTTCTGCATCATGTTCTGCGAGCTCTGTGGACTACGGTTGGTGCCTTAGGAAGACTGCGACGACCGACGACCTAGGTAGAACGGGATAGATGCCTGACGGCAGTTGGGCATGTGTCGTGTTACAAAATCCGAACGCTCTGTCTTGTCTTGCTTCCCGCTCCAATACTGATCGGAATATCGCAAGACAAGGCAGAAGCGACACACTCGGGTTCTCAAGTTCTCCAGGGTGTGATACGCCCAAAATCGGATGATTTCTCGACCGGCACAGCAATGCAACTCGGGCCCCTCCGCCGGTGTGGTTCGTCCAGCACGGCCCCCGCCCTCGCCCTCACCCGCTGGCCCGCCCTGTCTCAGTGGTCTCTCAGCGATCTCAGCGCCTACAACACCTCAACCCTTGCCACCTGCAACCCTGTCAGAGCTTCATCTCCAAATCACATTTCCATCACTGGGGTGCTTCATCACGTTCCGTCACCGACTGACAGCAAATGTCTCGAACGGGACAGCGGCAGCACAAACACGGGCGCTTCGGCCAGTTTCGCCAGCGTCGGGCACAACGGCCTTCGGTTCCGTAACAGATGGAGCATGGAGCGTGAAGCATGGACACGCGTCGGGTGTGACCGTTTCTGCCTCATTACCTCACTCTCATCCTCACCCTCACCCTCACCCGTACTCACACCCACACTCTGGCATTCTCGCTGCATCAACCAACCAACCATCAGCGGCCACAACATAGAAGACTTCCGTCATCTGCTGCCTGCCCTTTCTTGGTTACATCACCTTGCACGGGCTTTGCTGTCAGACCGACTCCTTACCCACCCGCCGACTCATTTGCTGAGGTCGCGCGCACATGCAGCTGATCATTATTCTTTCATTGGAGGAAGTCGTTTCATCCCGTCACAATGCGTCGCTCCAAGGCCAGCATTACTGTGCTCCAACTTGCCCATAACCTTCCCCCACTTGTTGGTACTGGTTCAACATCTGCCATACTGTATCGTCCAAGTCGCCCCCAAAAAGCCAACCAAAGTCGTTGTTTGTTTCCATTCCATCAGTTTCCTCAACCCGTCCTTCAACTGCTGGCAGGGCCATGGTGTCATGCACCGCGTTTAGGTCGTTGTAGATGATGTCTCCCATTGGGAACATTGGTGCCAACATCGCTAGATTATCTGCCGACGGCATCATTCGGCTAGTTGCCATATCAGACGGCGCAGCCTGGGTGTACTCAAACACTTCTTTCGGTTCCAAAGCCAAGTTTTCCGGAGTATATCCCGTAGTGGCTGACTTGCTGCTGGATATGCTGCGAGACATGCTGTGGGTAATGCTGGGCTTCCTGCCAGTTGACGGTGTATCCGAACTCCGGCGGTCTGCGGGATTAGAAATGGCCTTCTTGAACCGCGCCACGATGGCCCTAAGCACTCCTTGCGCAGACTTGGCCAACGGATTGCGTTCCTGCATCGCCGAGAATCGCTCGATCGTCCATTGGAAGTGTTGTGAGACGCTCCCCGTAAGCTCCGAGTGCTCGTGCGGAAATAGTATGTAGATGGACGCAATCAACACTATGGCGTCGAAACTCCCAAAGAAGAGCAGGTAACTGTGAACACAATGTTAGGAAACTCATAGTATCTGCGTTTGAGTTACTGCCAGGACTTACTTTCTCCATGTATCAGGAGGCAAGCCTTGGAATGTCATCTTCTGAATCTCGAGCATGCGTAGACTCGCTTGAATCGCCTCCGCCCGGCTCCGCTTTCGGTGGAAGACGTATGACCGGTGCAGTGCCATTAATCCAAACTGGTGCAGCTGGGCAAAGTAGAATCTACACGCCTGGAGCCAACCCATGTCCGGTTCATCGTCCCATTGTGTGTCTGGATCATCCAGCCGGAACGCCGCGGGAATCCTGTCGTGAAGGTCAAGAATACTTTGATGAAGTTGGTCAACCTTGGGGAAATCTTTGGGGTTTGGCAACTCCATTTCCAAATTTCGGATAGCCTGCAGTGGTCTGGCGAGCTCAACGTTCCAGAGGATTCGCGTAACTGGGGATGGCCGATCCGTCTCGCCTCGAGGAACCACCGGCGTCTTGGAGCGATTCGTTGGTATAGCTGTATCCACAGGGGGCGTAGGGAGTGTTTGATTCCAGTCTATGGTTCCAGGACGCCCAAGAATAGTAGAACAGTTGAGATCCCTGAAAATTTCACTCGTCAGCCTCGTCACGGCGCAAGGCTTAAAGTTAGACAGGAACGTACCAAACCGCAAGAAGAGTGTACATTCTCCTTCGCCGCTGGATAAACCATTGGTTATCAATGATGCTGTCCACACTCGGGTCTTTGGGCTCGGGATCCAGACTGTCCTTATGCATTCCTAAGTCTTGCGCATCCCGGATCGCCACCGAGATCGCATGCCACTGCTTCAAGTCAGCTAGGACACGCACAACAAGACTGAAGCCAAACCCACCGCTTCTGTAACTCTGGCTGTATACTTGAAGAATGTAGCTCTCAAAAACTGCGCTTGAACGGTTTCTAGTGCAAGTTGTTTCTTTCCGAGTAGGTCAAGAATGGCCGCCCCGGCATCACTGTACTCTACCGCCAAATCCTCAAACTTCATGCTTCCCATGTATTTGAGTGCATCAAATACCGGATCCGGCCGCTCTGGTAGTAGTAGCAGCGCCGACGCGATAACCTGGAAGAGCACCGCTGGAAACACCCTAAGGTTAGGTGAAAGTCCCCGCGGCCCGGTGGTGGACAGAATCGCAAAGGGGAGACTATCCCACTCATCAAGTTGTTGGAGAAAGATGTCTGTGTCGATGGGATAGTACTGCCAGTTGAAACCACGCATGTAGAGTTCGACGAGTTTGTCAATGTAGACCCTGGCTGGAAGCTGGCGAATGAGGCCCTTGTATTTTTCCCTCACTGTGAAATCATCCTCTGGTGAGTCGCTAGTAGAGTTGTTGGCACTGATCGGAGAGGGATCGTCTCCGTTGGCTGTCTCAATCTGTTTTAGGAAGCCCATAGTCGAAACCACGTGTTGGCCATATCCCCAATCTGCGGCCCTGGTCGAGAGAGGCTCATCACTGTCGCCGCCAGGGGAATCCTGCGAGTACGTTCGCAATGACTTCTTCACCTGTTGTTGGATTTTCTGCTGCTGCTTCCGCGGCGGCGGTGACTGATGCCGCTGCTGCTGCTGCTGCTGCTGTTGATGGATACGAGCAGTCGGGGCGCCTGTCTCGTAGATGCATTCCTTGTCCCTTGCCTTGCAGTTCTGACATGGCAACTCGCGATCGCACTAGAAGGGTGTAAATCAGCACTACTTGGCCTGCATGAAGCTATTCAGTGCATATTATCAATGCCTTACGAACCCTTTGCTTCCGTCGATGGCACTCCGTGCATGATATCACGATGCGCCGCCTCTTTCTTGGGGGTTGAGCACGAACGGCTGGGTCATTGCCAAGAAGGCCATCGGCGGCCATCACTAACGTCTGTTGGAGGAGCTTCTCGATTTAAATTGTCGGTGAGTCTTTACATCATGTGGCACTGGATTGGTGAGCCGCAGGACTCGTTTGGGATTGCGAACTGCCCGATTTTGCGCCAGCGTCAGTCGTGAATGAGTGAGGTCGACTTTGGATGAAGTCCACACGGAGATACCGGGGCTGAGGATAATTGGGTATGTACCTTGCGTAGAAATGGAATGAAAGGAGACAGGCGATTTAGCCTCCACGCCCAAGGCTGCCGGGCAAGGGCCACAGTGACGTCCGCGTGGGGCGGTGCGCTGGGGGGCTAAACAGCAGTTGTTGGACGACCCATCAGAGGTCACTCCTACGAACATCTTGGATGCATGTTTCGAATGACTTGCTTTTTGATGAATACATAAACTATCTATCTGCTTTAAAAAGAAAACCATAAAAATGAATCATTCACACAGGCGTTGTATCTCGTCTAAGTCCAACACCGCGAACACCCCCACACTTCATATTTTCATGTCCGCGTATTAGATGAGATCTACGTGAGCTGTGGATAGATCATGTCAGCTTAGACAAGGGACACGGAGAGACCTTCGAAGCGCAACCTGGCAAACTGGCTTCTACTAAGCGAGAATCTGAAGGCATAGGGAAATTTGAATCGAGCATCCGAGGCAAAGTCACTGAAGACGGAAAACCCCACGTTTCCATCTTCACAGTGTTCCGCCTTCACAGTGTGCCACCCTCACAAGATCCCGCCCTCACAGAGAGTGTGGTACGAACATCACAAGGGACAAGGAACTTTCTCTGCCGTGTGGATCGTTAGTCCTTGCAGCACAAGACTCGTGAGCACGATAGGAACAATGGGTTGATGGCGTGGCGTGTTGGTGTGTCCATGCCGTAGGTCTAATTACCGTTGCAGTTCTCGGTTCAACTGCAGACCAATGTGAGACGTAGCTGAGAGGCCGCACATGCTACGATTGTGGCTCAAGCATGGAAGTAAAGGGCCGAGGCGATGTTACTATCAGGGACTTGCTATCATGTTCCTGAGATATTTACTGTGAGCATACTCCGTATGAGTTGCCCGTAATCGGGTGTTATCTCGACTCGGCTGGCCGCTAATGCATATCAATCAACCTTCTCATCGCTTTATCTCTGCCATCGATAGACTGGACTCGGCAGGTGGGCTAGTTAAACGGGTTGACGCCAAGTCTGGTCAAGTGAGCGTTCTGTCCATCATTACTAGGTGCCATAATTACTGACACTTGCAACGCACGCACAGGTGTCCACGTACTACAAACCCCATTCATAGTCATCTCCAATCGGCCATTGTGTGGCATGTCCCAAATCGTACGTGGCGCCTCCAGCTGTATGCTAGTATTTAGGAGAAATCAGCCTCCCGAGTGGAGTCGTACCAGAGCGACCCCAGTTAACAATTTGCCCCCAACCCAAGGGTGAAGCGCCAACCGGGTCCCAATAAGGGGCTGGACGGCCCTGTGGTTGCAGTGGTCGAGCGGTAATCTACAGTAGCATCACAGTTAGAGTGGCAGAATATAGTGGTAGTATCCTGTGGCAATCTGCACCCGTACGCCACACAACTAACACCCTCTACGCCTCCAGGCGGCCCGCTAGTCGTCCCGATTGTACCGAGCGCGATGCCCCTGCCCCTTCCTTGGCGGAAGCAGCACGTACGCAGTTAACTTGGCGGAAATGGGAAAGGGACAAGCGCGTTCACTGCTAGCCAGCCAGGGCTTCTGCCAGCAGTCCAGGCTTGTCCAGCTATCGCTCGCTCCTTCACGCTCAGGGCCAGCATCATCTTACTGCGACCAAGACTTTAGCCCACCATCCCGTCTCCGCCTCCACATTGCGCACACTCAGCTTCTTCTTTCGTCCCTTTTTCTTCCTACCTACTTGGGTCCTACTACTTTCTTCCGTCTTCCTTCTTCTCCGCTCCTTCACATTCTTCTCACCCCTCGCGCCGGGCGACTTTCTCACTTTTCAAGTTTTCTCCATCCTCGCCCATCTAAACGATATCCCAGCAGCAGTCGCAGCCACCCGCAAGCCCCTGACCCTCCACTGACGGCTCGCGACTATCTCACCCAGCGGTGCAAGATAAGACTGATTAGCTATCGCGACACCAAAACACCATCGCCAACCCCTCCACCAGTCATCCAGCAACATGTCTCAGCGACAGACCCGGCGACAGGCCGCCAAGGCTCGCGACTCACCTGTCTCGTCGTCCGATGAAGAGCTAGACACCAAGGTCAACGGCAACGGCACCGCCCACCAGGCCCCGGAAGACTCGGACGACGGCCCTCGCGAGAACATCTTCCTCTTTTGGCCCAACATCATCGGTATGACATAATTGCGTCTTTCCCAAGCTCCCCACCTTTCGCTAATGGCATTCGTCCTCAGGCTACTTCCGAATCGTTCTCGCCATCGCGTCCCTCTACTACATGCCCCTCCACCCTCGCACATGCTCTGTTCTCTACAGTGTCTCTTGCCTTCTCGATGCCCTCGATGGCTACGTTGCCCGCATCTTTGAGCAATCCACCCGTTTTGGTGCCGTCCTCGACATGGTCACTGATCGCTGCACCACTGCCTGCCTGCTCGTCTTCCTCTCCTCCGCCTTCCCCCGTTGGGCCATCATCTTCCAGGGCCTAATTGCCCTCGACCTGGCGAGCCACTACATGCACATGTACGCTACTCTCGTTGTTTCTGGTTCCGATTCCAGCCACAAGAGCATCGACAAGAGCAAGAGCTTCGTCCTGAACTTGTACTACACCAACAAGGTATGTGGATTCCTGCTGAATATCCCTCCGATCCCTGAAGCGACAATCTAACAATGTGTAGACCGTCCTGTTCATCTTCTGCGCCCTGAACGAGGTCTTCTTCATCGCCCTCTACCTCCTCTCTTTCTCGTCTCCTCTGCTCTCGCCCCATCTGATCAAGACAGTCGAGAACACCAGCGGCGAGACTCTCCAGCCCGGTGTTCAGGTCAACACGTCCATTCTGCGACAGATCTTCCCCGACCCCTTCAGCGCCGCTGCTCTTGAGCTCGCCCGTGCCAACAAGATGGATTCGTTCTGGCCCTGGGTCATTGCTGGCATCAGCTTCCCCATCATGTTCGGCAAGCAAATCATCAACGTTGTCCAGCTCGTCAACGCCAGCAAGGGCCTCGCCGACGTCGATATCAAGGCTCGTAAGGCGCAAGGTCTCCCCAGGCCCAGGCCCAATCCCAAGACGGCTTAGATCCCCTGCCACGGATCTCTTTGATCTGTAGGCAACATGTCTCGCAATTCACGGCAATTGAGAAGTGGGGCAGCCAAACTTCAGTTGACTCGTTCACGTTGCCTTCTTCTTTGAAGTTACACCTTTAGGGGCTGGCGAAACTGGACGCAACTTTGCCAATCTTACATTTGAACCAAATATTCAATCAAGTTCCTTCTTCAACAAGAAGTAATAACTAGGGACTCTGTCTGGGTGGACTTTGATCCCCTGGCTGCATGGAACGGCGCAAAGGAGGCGAACTCTATGGGTAGAGTAAGGGAGGGGAGATAACGAAAATAACTCTTTCTACTATGTAGTTGACGGAGATATTCCCAGATAATGGGGAAGGGAGTGCTGGGATGGATGGTTAATAATCACGGAAATCTATATCGGATTTAGCGGGTGACTTTAGACTTCACTGTACAGATAGTTTTGGTCCTTTTGTCTATATCGTATTTAATTGTAGACGACGGATGTCGGACACTCGCTAGAGCTGAACAAACCCTTTTACGATTTACATGGCTTCAATGCTGTGACCTGATTGGAGAGGATTTAATGAAAAGAGGGACAGTGTTGCAAGTCGGCAAACATGTGGTATTATTTAGAAGACAAAACTAATCCTTAAGAGCCCCAGACTAGCTGGAGTCGTTCTCTTTTATCCTATCCGCATTCCTCGTCTCATCCTATTCGCGAAATTCCGTCACAGCCGCGCTATGTTCGTACCAGTGCCGTCCGTCGGAACGGCAGTGTCATTCTGGCCAGTCGTGGTCTCCTTTTGAGTCTCGGGGCCGGAGTCGATATCGACGATACCGCGACCAAGGACGCCGGGACCATCATCTACAGGAGTGGCCATGCCGTACCAGCCGACGACGCAGATGCCGAGGATACCGGCGATGCAGCTGAAGACGAGGGCGACGATGCCGCGGGGAGTGAATCTGCACAGACCACTGGGTTAGTCCTGGGTTTCTGATGTAGGAGGAAGAGGTTACGAACCCTGCAGGGAGCTTAGGCGGCGGCACGTTCTCGCCGGTGAGGTCAAGATAGTCCTCGGTGTTACCAGCAGCGTTGCCCGTGGTGGACATGTTGGCAGCCTTGCAGACCTCAAGGTGGTTCTCAGGGATGGTCAACATCTTCTGCAACTCGAGGGGGTTCTCAACGAAGGTGGCGATGAGGCCGGAGACGACGTGCCACTCAATGTGGCAGTGGAACAGCCAGACGCCTAGGGCGGGATGAGGATTGTTAGTGTTGGCGGCTCAATAAAGGGGTAGTGGGATTGGAACTGGTGTATCATACCTGGGTTGTCGGCCTTGAAGCGCATGACGATGTTGCCGTTAGGGTAGATGACGAGCGTATCACGGCGCATTGGGGTAGCGGGTAGGTCTGACTCAGAGACACCGGCGTCTTCCCAGAGGCCGGCCTCCTCCTCGGAGCGGTAGACGGCCTGGAATGCGTGGCCGTGCAAATGGAAGGGGTGGCGGCCAGAGTCGAGGTTGTTGACGACGAGCTGAACGATCTCGTCCTTCTTGAGGACGAAGGAGTGGGTGTAAGTGCCGTAGACGGCCGGGTTGGTTGCCTCGTCGCCGGCCGAGAGGACAGTGTACAGCGTCGGGACGTCGGCGCCGACGTAGGTGATGTTGTTGAACCAGGCGTAGTTCTGGCCGTCGCGGAGGTTGTCCATGGTGACGTCGAGCTCAACGATGCGGTCGGGCTCGCCCAAAAGCTCCATCTTGTCGTAAGGGACGAGCATCATGTCGTCGAAGGGGTCCAAGGCGTCCACCGTGGCGGCCTGGGGCAGGTCCTTGGAGTCGTCGTAGACGAGCCAGCCGGTGGCGTTGTAGTTGAGGTCATCAGGGAGAACATCAAACAGGGTCTGGTAAAGGTGAGGAGGGTTTATGTTAGCGCCACGTGTTTCTTTTGAAACTGAAGAAGGAGTCTATGTGTCAACGAAGGTCGGAGTGACTTACAGTGTCCATGCTGGCCACAATGGGGAAGTTCTCAGAAGTAGACTTCTTGGTGGTCAGGAGGAAGCTCACTCGCTGAGCAGCAGAGATGTAGATCATTTCAGCCTCGGCCTCCTTGGTGTAGATGCCGTCGACCTCGACGATGCGCATGGTGTGGCCCTCGAACCAGAGATACTGGCCGGCAAAGGCTCCGATGTTGATAACGCGGAACAGATAGGTAGTGTCAGGCTTGATGGAGATTGTGTGGTTGGTGGTCTCGTTCATGAGGGCGTTCTTGGGAACGGGCTCAGCACCAGAGGGGTTGGACTTGACCATGAACTGCGTGTTGATGAGGTACTGCATCTCATCGTGGTACCAGTCGGAAAGGGTCAGGACGAGCTCCTCATCGACCTTTTCCTTGTAAGGGAAGTCCTTGTCATGGATGATCAGGGGGCCGCGCAGACCGTCAGGGTACTGAGCGCTGGTATGGGAGTGATACCAGTAGGTGCCGGGCTGGCTGATCTATACGAGGGAGAGAGGTTAGTATTATTATTCAACTGCAGGTCGACACACAACTCAAGATTGAACACAGCTCGAGGCTGGAATCAATGATGAGCGATAGACAAATGATGAAACCCACGGTAAAATTGTAAGTAAACGAAGAGCCCGGAGCAATCGGGCACTGAGTAACACCAGCAGGGCCGTCCATGTGGTTGGTACCGTTCATGTAAAGGCCGTGAAAGTGCAACGATGTCGACTGGTTGCCCAAGTTGTTGTGGGCGTGGACGATGACTTGATCGCCAATTGAGGCCTCAATGGTAGGAATGGGCCATTTTCCGTTGATTCCAATGACTGGGCGCTCAAATGCTCCGTCTGGGTTGGCGCGAACCCAGCCAATCTTGAAGTCATAGGTGACAGTGGCAGCGGCCGCAAGCTGTGGGAGGGCGAGCAGTGAAGCTGCCACGCCGGGCAAGAAGCTCGGTAGCATGATGTTTTGAGGAGCAATTGGCAAAATGACAGAGCTATGATGCCAACCTCATCAACATATATGGAGTAGAAGAGGAGAATGGGGAAGACGAGAAGAGGTGGGACGAGGTGGGAGATGGCCGGATCAGATAAGATGGGAGGGAGAGAGGTGAGAGGTGTGATGGGTTGAAGAGGGCGGGACTAAAAAAGGAGGCAGGGAGACAAACAAGCTAGTGGACAGGCAGGGAGCTGAATATCGTCTTCGACATGCAGAATTACCAGAGCCTTGGGTTATAAACGGCGAACGAGGAGCGGTTGATGTGATGGAGGGATGGCACTCGATGGGACACGACAAAATGGGGACAGAATATGACAGGGCGACAGCAAAAAAAGTGTGGGACGATGGAGCAAAGAGGCGGCCATAATCCGGTGGCTACCTACTTACTGTCTAACGTAGGGATGTAACTAGTGAAGATGGATCATGGGCTGGTGTTTTTTCGGTATTGCACGCACATGTACCTGTGACCTCGAAGATTTGATTGATAAAAAGGATCAACAGGCCGAGGAAAGCGCCATATGACGCCCCCCCATGTCGAAGGTTGTCATGGTTTATCTTAGCGCGGACTATGTTAGACTACCTTGCATGTTAGTCTGCATAGTCTGTGAGTGAACTGGGAGTCATTGGGAAGCCATTGGAGGGGGTGGCGATGAGTGGTGGGAATGGGACTTGGGAAGCGCGGTATGCCAGGTTCTTTTGAGCTTTGGAGGAGTACATCATTGCTGCACTGGACAAAGTAGTACGTATCAGGATGAAAAGGAAGAACGCCGAGGTTTCCCAGGGCTGGTTCGAGGCATTGATGCGTGGGGTTTGCCATTTGGACCCAGGACATGGGGATAGCTCTTTCGAAAGGTTCCAGACAAGGAAGAAGAAAGACGGGTCGAGCTAAGCCTCTTGTAGCGAGCCTGGCGCCGGGCGACGGCGCGAAAAGGTGGTCCCACGCGACAAGGCTCTCTTTTTTTCTTCATCTTATCAATCGCAACCTCGTTTTGAGTGCGCTAAGAGAGAAACAGGTGGCATCGCGGAATTAAGAGAAACTTTGGGGAGGGGCGGGCTGGTGAATGGCTGGGCTTGGTCGAGACAGAGAAGAAAAGCTGCTGTCGCGAACTGATTCATTGCCTGAGGCTGATGTATCGCCTGAGGCTTGACCGTGTAGACCTACCGCAAGCTGCATCTCTCGAATCAGATAAAAAACTGCACAACCATCCTTCACCACCCAATCATTACTGGGAAGCTTGCCGCCACAAGAAGGCGTGTCGTTGCAAACGGTTCGATGAGCCTATTCGATGCCAAGCCGGGACCACCCACCGAATGCCGCAGATGCCCAGAGATGCCCAGGCCGTTAAGCAAAAAACAAGCCTGGGCGATCTCCGGCGACCCGAGGATGTGGGTTTTCCTTCTTCTTTCCAGGGGGTCCCTGCAGCTTCGGAATGGAGGGCGGTCCCTTGACGAAGGCTTTTTAGGAAGCTTGTTAGGGACCTTTTTTTGGGAAAAAGAGGGTCTTGTACGGCACGTCAAGGCCGAGACAGCCCACATCTCCAAAGCGGGGGCCAAGCAGCAAGGGAAGCTTGAACGAATGAATCCCTGCGAAACCGGCCAACACGAATAACCTACCTGTGTTAGTGCTGCACTGTACGTATCTCCAAAGACCGAATAGCGAGGGGATGAGATGGATGGATGGCTTTTTTGCGGCTGGTCGGCGTTGCAAACAAGGCCGGGCGGGCAGCCGAGTTAATCCATGATAGCCTTCAACCTTTAGACTAAGCTTTTGCGCATACTGAAGAAGGTTGTCTGGTGGACCAGCCAATTCAACTTGCAGCAAAATAACGCCTTTATTTCAGAGCGTAAATGGATGAACAATGGATGAGTGAACCATTGGAACTCACAGGAAGCTCACCTGTATCATCTCTCATCAGTCAACAGTCACACAGCGTAGTCAACACGCACACAGAACTGAGGCAAACTCAGCCAGCCAGCCAGCCATCGAGGTCTCGGCCGGTCTCTTCCTCCACCTTCACCATGTCCCACTGCCCACTGAACGAGCACGAGCCCCCCTCGGAAATCTCGACCTCTTTTGGTGCTGCTGAGTGCTGCCGTAAGTGGCTGGAGCCCATTTCGTATGTACTTTCGTACCAGCTGTGCGGCTGCGGCTGAGTGAGGCCACTCGCTACTCCTCTTCAACCCTCTCTCTGTAGGTACCAGGTCAGTATGCTCGTATGTGCTGCA
Organism: Dactylonectria alcacerensis; assembly: GCA_029931735.1. Lineage (NCBI taxonomy): Eukaryota > Fungi > Ascomycota > Sordariomycetes > Hypocreales > Nectriaceae > Dactylonectria > Dactylonectria alcacerensis. The sequence continues at coordinate 3,591,751 of JAPMUZ010000003.1, read as the reverse complement.
CTTTTGAAACCAACGGGCAAGTAAACGACTCGATTAAACCCGGCGGTAACCTTGCTCCCATCCCTGCTCCATTCGCATTGATTCCGTCCTCCATCTGTTTTCCGTCGTCACACCACTTCTCTTCTCTTCTGGCTCCGCAGCCCAACTCAAACACAACGCAAAGCAATATCCATGTCGTGGCTTTCGTTCCTCCTCCCACATGCACTCTTGGAGCTAAACAAGGGTCCAAGAAGACTCCCCCCAAAATCCCGTTTCCGTCGCATGACCGCTCTGAGCGATCACCTTCCACCCGCGTCGTTCGATCGGCGCGCCTCGATGGAGCCCCGTTCTTGGTCTTGGTGTCTCGTCTCGAACTATGGGCGCCACATTCGCTTCATTTTTTTTTTCTGTGGTTTTTTTATACGCACTGCCTGTTTTGTCTTCATCCATCCACTAACACGGCTGTTGGCGAATCCAGGTCCTTGTCTACTTCGGTTGGTCTCACATGTTGCCATCTCCATCTCCATTTCCCATCCCCGGTTCTCGCGATCCACTCGCGCCGTTCGCCGTTCGGATCTAAACGAGCCATCAGCCATGACACAGACTTTTGCCATGCGGGAAATAACGAAAAGAGTAACAACAGATCAACAATCCAACAACCCAATGCCCTTGCCTTTGCCCTTCTAGCCCATCGTCAGGTCGGAATGTCCGTAGGCCCGTCTCTTACCATCACCAGAAGCAGCCCACCCCAGACCATCTAGACCATCCCACGCCCTCGGCAAGGAATTGCCGAGCGCCGTACTTATTGCCCAGTACTACATAGTACTAGCGGTTGGCTTCGAAGCCACATCCCTCACAGCTGAACGTTGATCAGTCGTTTCCCAAACCTGGCCAGTCCGTCGGGGTTCGCCCTAGCAGTAAGGCAGCCTAGCTCCATGTGCTTCATGCTGCTCCATAATCTTCCCATGCTCCAATGAAACTCTGTGGATGCTCCAATGAAGCTCCATGAGTGCTCCGATATGCTTCGACCTGCTTCACGTCACTCCAAGCGTCGAGCTCCCCCCTGTCCCGTGTCCCGTGTACATGTCCATGTACCTGGTACAACGCCGCTGGCTCACCCCGAGAACCCTTGGCTCCGATTATCTGATCCGCCCTGTGCACTTCTGTTGCCGAATTATCAGATCTTGAATGGTTGGCCCGTTCAGCAAAAGCCATCCTCGTCCTGCCATTTCTCCATTTCTCCATTCATCCCTCTCTTCTTCTAAAGGCCGCCGAGCACTTGTTCCAGTGCTTTCTTATCTCCTCCTCAAAACACTTTTAGGCTTGAGCCAAGTCGACAGTAATATCCATCACCCTTCACCATGGCCGTCGACGTATTTGCAGTGCCCGTCTTCCTGGTCGTCTTCCGAGAGACCATTGAGACCGTCATCATCGTCTCCGTTCTGCTCGCCTTCCTCAAACAGACCCTCGATGGTCCCAATGGCGACCTCAAGACCTACAAGCGTCTGAGGCGTCAGGTGAGCTCCACTCTCCTTCTCTTCCCTCTCGTGGGCGCGTCCAGGCTAACCAGCGAAACCTCGTCAGATTTGGCTCGGCGTCGGTGTTGGTTTCTTCATCTGCATGGTCGTTGCCGCCGCCCTTATCGGCATCTTCTACACCGTCGGTACCGATCACTGGGGTCTGAAGGAGTTCTACTATGAGGGTGCCTTCAGTCTCTTTGCCGCCCTCATCATCACCGTCATGGGTGCTGCCCTCCTGCGCATCGGCAAGATGCAGAACAAGTGGCGTGTCAAGCTCGCCAAGGCCCTCGAGTCCCCCATGAAGGTTGGCTCGAGCGGGTGGTTGAAGAACTTCTTTGAGCGCTACGCCATGTTCATGCTGCCCTTCATCACCGTCCTTCGTGAGGGCATCGAAGCCGTCGTCTTCGTCGCCGGTGTGTCCTTCTCCGCCACCGCCAAATCCATCCCTCTACCGACTGTCGTCGGCCTCATCTGCGGCTGTCTCGTCGGTTACATCCTGTATAAGTAAGTAGCCGCAATCCTCCAAGAAGCCAGTCTTTCCGTCGCTGACAGCATAACTAGGGGTGGTTCCACTGCCAAACTCCAAGTCTTCCTCGTCGCCTCCACCTGCCTCCTGTACCTCGTCGCCGCCGGCCTCTTCTCCCGTTCCGTGTGGTACTTTGAGAACCAGAAGTGGAACGAGTATGTCGGCGGCGAGGCGGCCGAGTTCGGCGCTGGCGCTGGTTCATATGATATCGACCAGAGTGTCTGGCACGTCAACGTATGTGTAAACATCCTAACTCAAATCCACGCCGATTCTGACAACGAAACAGTGCTGCTCGCCTTACGTTCCCAACAACGGCGGCTGGGGTATCTTCAACGCCATCCTCGGCTGGACCAACTCGGCCACCTACGGCTCTGTCATCTCGTACAACCTGTACTGGATCTGCGTCATGATTGGCTTCGTCGTTATGCGATTCCACGAGGTCCACGGCCGCTATCCCCTGATGAAGGCCAAGGCCAAGGCTCCTGCATCTGCTCCTGCCGACGACAGCAGCGAGAGCCAAGTCGGCGCGCAGACCAACAAGAATGGCACCAACGAGAAGACCACCACAGTCTAAGTGCAGGCCAAAGCAATGAATAACAAGAGGGTTGCTGGGAAAGGGTATGGGAGAGGAGAAAATTGCGTGCAGCGCAAACATCTAGGATGGCCGCCTTCTATATCTTCATGAGTTCATCTAGTCTATTTTTTGAATAATGCATCGGCAAGCAAGTCTTGTCTCCATCAAGCCTCGGGTGTCCAATCCCATGCGTCAGCCATAAACATCGTCTTCGCCATCTTGTCCGTGTACATTGCCCCGTCGTACCGGAGCCGCTGGTCGTTCGCAATAGCCCTTGTGAATGCAAAAGTTCCGGCCAAGCCGTCGCCGTCACGAACGCTGCTGTTCTCTTTCAAAGTCAACCACGAGATCTCGGCCCGTCGCTTCGTCCAGTCAGCGTGGGCCATTGCAATGACGTTGGCCGACAGCATGGAACGCATGTACCCCATGATAGGCTCCATTCGCACCCTCAAGCCGCAGTTCGTGTGGTTCTTGTCAATTTGGTAGTTGGGGCATTGTTGCAGTGTCGACAACAGCTCTTCAATGTCAACCATGGCCGTGTCAGGGACGGAGTCGAGCGACGTGGGGCTAAAGTCGACAAGGAACAAGAGGTTCTTGGCGAGGAAGAACTTGAGCATCTGCCCCAGTTGGTACGAGTCACATGCACCGCTGGTGTCGTAGCCCAGCTTACACTGCCTCTCACGTGAGGAAAAAAGGCCAAGGAAGTGGCGTTGCACCGACGCGATGGTGTTGAGGATACACTCACGTCTGTATCGTAGTTCCTCTGCATCCATGTCAATACAGTAACACGCATGAGAGGGCCGTCTGTCCTTACCCTCGATCCCATCAGGCAGATTCCACCAAACAGCCGTCATGCCTGGATCAGCATTGGCGTCGTGAAACTCACTCCACAAACGAGAGCCTCGCAGTATCAACTCCCGCGTCGCCTGTTGAAATCGCGCCGGCTGTCCCAGGAGCCACGCGACGAGGACCTTTTGACGAAGCACTTGCTCCACATCAGTCGGTTTGCCGTCTTCACTTCGAAGCGGCTTCCCCGTCGTCAGAGGCCACTTGAACTTGAAGTCAGTGTTGAGGGCACGGGCAACGCCACTGACACAGTCGAAGCGGTCAGCCACGATGGCCAATGTCATAACGTGTGACATGGTCGCCCTGGCCGTCTTGGGCGGCCTCTGGTGGATAATGTTCAGAATATCTTCCATGACTTTCTCCCGTCCCGCCGTCTTGGTGGCCTCGTCGTCATCGGCGATGGGGATCCAGGGCAGGTCGAGAATATCAGCCTCGCTCGGCTTAACCTTTCTCTCGGCAAGCTTTCCATGTGCGTCAGAGATCAGTCGCGCCTCTCGGAACTGCGAGTTTGACAGCAGGTTAGAGAAGTATTTAGAGTACTTCTTAAGGGCTGCCAGACTAGTGCGATATGCTACCCGGACCTGGGGCTTCAGGGCCGACGCAGGAGGCGGTGCTGTGCCGGCCTTCCTGCTGGCTGCGAGCACCGCTCTCCGCGTCCTGTTTAGGGTAGCGGCGGAGGTTTCAAACGTCACATCCAGGACGATGTCGCCAGCAGGATCGACGTCTATGGTCCGGGGCAAATCGCTCGTAGAAGGCTCGGAGGCATCCGCATCGGCGGGTGCAGCTGCTGCAGACTCGCCCATTTTTCAGGAGACGGAGATTTCATAGACATGGAGAGGTCAGCCCATACGCCGACCACGGTTGGTTCTGTGTGTGCTGCGGGCTGCGTTGGTCACGGTCTGTAGCAGCGGATGGCTGATGTTGATATCGATAGCATCATCATCGCCTGCCGACCTATCTTCATCAGCGACGTCCACAATCCATACCCACATCGAACGGAAAATAATTCTCCACCGACGGGCGGGGGTACGTACCTCCGCGGGGCAGGGACGGGAGGGAAGGCGGGAGGGCGATCAGGCAAGAGGGATTGGTGGGTCACGGCCTATCCCCTGAAGGCTTCAGCTGTGGGCGAGCCTGTAATTAAGTTGAACCATGTGCTGCTGTAGGGTAAGGTAAGTAAAATCATAGTAGTGAAGACTTGTAACTTAGGTGTATTGATAGGGCATATACAAGTCCGGGGCGCGATTATAAACTTGCTGCACGTCATGCCCTGTAAATTACATAGCTTATATCTTCTTCCCAGCTACCAATTCATCAGCTACAGGGCACCAAGTTCAGTTGCAAGAGTCGGGCTCATCTTCAGCGACTGCACCGAGACGTCGGACCCCACGCCCGTAAAATCACCGTCTGGAGGCGCAAACAGCGTTGATTGGCTGCGATACCGGCCCGTCTGCGCTGTCTTTGCGCTGGGGCTGCCCCAAGACTCCCCTTCGCCTTCTCAGCTTAGCAGGGTATCCACTGGAGGAAATCGTTGTCCATTGTCGTCACCTTCCACCTACAAGCACCGCCAACCTCCTCTCCTCCACGGCGCTGCTCAGAGTGCTTCTGGAGGACCATCGCAGCGTTTGCAGAGGGCCCGACGCGTCTCGATTGACTCTTTATTATCCTGTTACTATCATTGCCATACAAATTTCTCTCCCGCAACACGTCAGCCGGCTCTAGAAGTTCGGACTCCAACATCCCACATCGATCCGACGACGGCCCCCTTGTCGATTCTCCGCTAAACGCCTCTCGTCCCCAACAACTCGCCCTATGGCTCTGAATAGCGGCATTTGTGCAGCGCCTCCGTTTTCCCAGGGTCGCTAATGCCTAAGCATACAGCTCTGCAGCTTCACGAACCATTGCCTCCTCGATAATGGCCCCGTTCGCGCGTCCCATTGTCAGGTCTGCGACCATCCTTGCGGCTCGGCTTCCGAACCAGACAGCCCGACTCTGCGCAGCCTCCAACGCCTTCGACGCCCGTTTGACCAGGGACCATGCTGGCCCTCATGCGTTGCGCCAGCTACAAACGGGTTCGAAAGCGAGCAAATCTTCGCTATCGCCAATCACCCGTCCGAGACTCGCGGGGTCGTCTGTTGAGGAATCCTGGTCACGAAGCTGCAAGCCATTACTCTCGTTGACCAACAGGCTCTCCCCACGATGCATTGCGGCGCAGGCACGGCGGATTTTTCACACCTATTTTGTCACACATCTCCCGTCATCTTCTGTCCATCCAGATTCTCGTCTATCGCGAGGCCCCGGCCACAAGTTGCCGCGCGATGCCTCAACCCCTCACACTCCGAGCCCGGGGTCCGCTCCCGCTGTCGCCCCACCTTATATCCCGTCCACTAGAGACCTCACCGTCGTTCGCATTCCCATGCGCCGAGCCAAACATCACCTTGGCGTTGCCACTGATCGGGGAAGCCGTCCATACAACGAGGATAGGGATCAGGCAGGCACAATTAGTCTCCCGGCCTTCGCCAAGAGAGCTCCGAGGAGCGTGCAGCAGAAGCCTGGAGAGGCGACCCCTGCCGATAGTGCTCTTGGAGACCCCCAGGTTTTCTACTTTGGTGTCTTTGACGGCCATGGAGGAACCCAATGCGCTGATTTTATACGGGATGAACTGCCTGGCTACATTGAGAATGCCTCCAAAGAGTTCGGTCTCCAAAGCAGCCTGCGTAAAACGAAACCGGGGCGAGAGAACCACCCATACCGGCCACTATCCAAGGCCTCCGCGAAAGAGGAGGCGCCGAAACCCGTGAAGGCCGAGGATCCCGAGGAGGTAAAGAAAGACATGAACTTGCCGTCCAGTTCTGGTGGCATCGTGGAGAAGCCGGTGCATGGAGAACCCATACACAGCGCTGCCTCGCCCCCTGCCGAAGTCACGGATCACGCCAAAGCCATCCAACTGGAGAAGGACCTGGTAAAGGAGTACAAAGACACCATTGGCGGCTACTTTAGGCGCTTCTACCCTGAGCACTTTGTCCTGTCCAAGGACGGCTCCAACGAGGACGGGGACATTACAATCGAGTCTGTTCTAACCTATGCCTTCCTGCGCGCCGACCTTGACTTCGTGTCGGCCCAGGCCCAAAAGGTAGACCCTGACGACTCTCGGGTGAGCGATATCCCGCTGAACAACGACGAGATCCTAGGTGTTCCCCACGCGGCACCCTCGGGACACGGCATCGGCGGCGTCACGCGCTTCAAGGGAGGCTCGACGGCGTCCATTGCCCTCATCTCGACGCCCACGGCCGCGCCCTTCTGGCACCCGGCTGCGCACTCGACTCTCTTATGCGCCCACGTCGGCGATAGTCGCATCCTACTCTGCGACACGGCCACTGGGCTTGCCCAGCCGCTCACGTCGGACCACCACCCAAGCAATCCCACCGAGACGCGCCGCCTCCGCCGCTACGCCCCCGCCGGGTCCATGGTGTCTGGCGATAGCTTCGGCGAGGAGCGCATCGCTGGCCTCGCCAATAGCCGCGCCTTTGGTGACATGAAGAGCAAGCGCATCGGCGTCTCCGCCGAGCCCGAAATCACCCGTGTCGAGATGGGCCCCGCCGAGTACTCCTTCATCGTCCTCATGTCGGACGGCATCTCCGGCACCCTCAGCGACCAAGAGATCGTCGACGTCGTCAAGGAGGCACGCACTCCAGAGGAGGGCGCTCGGAGCGTCGTCTCCTACGCCACAGAGGTATCCTCTGACGGCGACAACGCGACATGCCAGGTCGTTCGCCTCGGCGGCTGGGAGCGTCGCTCCGAAGGTGGCCTCGGAAGTTTAGGCACTAAGGAGCTTCGCGACATGCGCATAAGTGAGTCGCTGGACCCCAGACGCGGGAAGCGATGATGTGATGGACGTCGACTGTTAGATGCACGGTTCAGAGAACACAAGCCAATAACCATTCCCATGTCGATATTGTGATTTATCCAGACGACGAAACCCAGGGGGCTTCCCGCACGAGTATATAAGATAGCATGTTTCGTATATTCTGACCATTTTCCTTTTGTTCCATTTCGTCTCTACTTGTTTATATAGCATGGTATCGGGAGTTAGGAGCGTAATCCGAAGCGAGCGGGTCAAGGAGGATCGTCACCTTGCAGAGAGATATATCTGCCTGTTTGGGCTTGGGAGATCCATTCACCGGGCTGGGCTTATTACATTTGTATCATGTACAAGGTACGACTTATTTATTTCTCATAGACAAAACGTTGAAAATTGAATACCTCCCCTCTGGAAATATCTCTTTGTGCTGGGTATCGCAGAAGCCGTTTACTCACCATCCCGGACCCGACACCGACCTGACGACCATGATACTCCCATGCCCCCAATGGCAAGACGAACTGGCGCACTTTTCTCGAAGCCTTATGTACTCGGAATTATGGCCTTGGCCAGCCAGGATACTGGTTCCAGTCTTGGTTCGGAGGCTGTTGTCCATGCGGAGGCTGCTGCCCATACGGAGGTTGTCCGTATTGCTGCTGCTGCCCGTACTGCTGTTGCTGTCCATATTGCTGCTGCTGCCCGTATGGGGGTTGTTGCCCATATGATTGCTGTCCGTAAGGAGGGTTGTTGGGAGGAGGACCTCCGTATCCTGGCCCTCCGTACTGCTGAGGTGGAGGAGGTCCCTGGGGTGCCCATTGTCCTGGCGGTGGAGCACCGTAGTCTCGAGGAGGCCCTTGCGAAGGGCCGCCGTAGCCACTGTATTGTTGCTGAGGAGGAGAGTTATATCTCCCCTGGGGAGGACCTTGCTGCGAGTAGCCGCCGTCAGAAGAGCCAAATGAAGGGTTTTGGCCGTAGTCGTAGGATGCATTGCTGGGCGGCGCGGGCTTGCTAGAGAGGTATCCTGCAGAGGCATCGCCATCCTTGCCCTCCATGGCACTAAGATCGCGGGTGCTGATTTGGGACCATAGTCCGCCAGCAACCTTGCCATGGCCGCCAAATGTGCCGTGGGATCCACAACCATCGCCTGGACCGCTTCGCTTCCCAGTGCCCTGACTGAGGATGTGGTTCTTGTGGTTCTTGACAGACTCAGAAGAGAGAAGGTGGGCGAGCTCGTGGCGGCGAGGATGCTCATCTGCCCACTTCTTGACAGTGGAGTACATGTCACGCTGAATCTCGACCTTGTTGTCTCGGGCAGCGGGGTGGTGGAACGCGCGGATCACATCGTTGACGACTTCGTCAACTGGGACCGATGTGTTCTCCCAGGCGTAGAGAACTCGACTACTTGTAGTTAGCAATGACTTGTTCTTTAACTCAGTGATACTGCATGGTTCAACTCACGGGACAACGTATTGAAGGATCGTGGCCGCAATACGACCAGCGCAAGAGTTCAGGATGTTGGTGAAATGGTCCTTGGACAGCATGGAGTGGGTAGGATCCGAGCATCGAGGGTTCTCCCAAGGTTCCAACTGGGATTTGGCGCTGGCACTGATGACGCCAGAAGAGCCATCCTTTAGGGACTTGGAGACCTGCGTGATAATAGGTCGGATGAAAGGGGCGAGGAGGCCGAGGATAAAGGCCGTCAGAGTTTCACTGATTTTCTCCAACAGGCTTTCTAGACCAGGAACCTTGGCGATACCCCGACTAATAGCCTTGACAACCTTGTCTCGGAACTCGAGGATGGGGTAGATCTGCCCTGCTACCTTGACGGGGTCGAAGTTGGGGCTCATGCCAGGAACTACGTTGGCATTATCGCGGCTGAGATCGCGGCTTGATTGGCGCTGATTTCGCTGCTCCTGGGCTTCAGAGGCAGCCTGAAGGCTCCTTGCCTGAGAAGCAAAATCGCCGCCAACACCAGGCAGGCTGCCCACAAGCGAGACAAAGTTGGTTGGCGATGGAAATCCGAAAAGGCCGCGGGAAGAGGGACCCCCGCCAGAAGAGGCCTCGGCGTTCTTGAGTGCGATGTCGACTTCGTCGACTTCAGCCTGGGTGAAGGCATCGGTTGCTTCTCCAATGACAGAGTGAAGGAAATCCACAGCTCCAAAAGTACCAGTGACAAGAGGATAGACACGCTTGCCGTGGAGGTTGATCTCAGTTCTCGTTCCACAATGGGTGAAGACGGAGCTGTAGCCTAGCTCGCGCAAGGCAAGCTCGCAGTAGTTGCTGTGAGCGCTGAAGTCCTCCATACAATGCAGAGCTTGTCCCAGGCATCTAAGTGCCTCGCAGAGGTCCTCTTCACGTCCATGCTTAGACCCGCTGGTGTAGAGTCGACCAAAGTGGATGGACCTGGCAAAGCTGTAACGAAGATAGCCAGTGCTTGTCGCCCATTGGCCATTCTCGTTGGCAATGTAGTTCTTCATTCCCGTTCGAGGGTCAATCTCTGTTTCGATTGGTTCAACGGGGCCACGGAGTCGAGGATCGAAGGTACGGGCATCGACGCCATCTCCGTAGCCGAGGGGGTTGTCGATATGTTCCTCAGGGCGATAGACCCCGAGACGCTCCTCTGTGACTTCAAATTCTTCGGTGGCATAGCCAAAGGCCATGAATGACATGACCCAAACCTTGTCTCGGTTAGATTTGACTAAAAATCGAATGCGCATTGAGAAGGGGAGAACATGGGCTCACCAGAATGCGAATAGTCGGAGCATTGACGCCTTTCAGACTGCCAATGTCGACAGCTTGAGAGTAGTCGCGCAACCAATTGCCAAAGTATGTGCGCTTTATAAGCATAGATGTCCATTTCTTTCCGTGGAGAAACGCAATGGTCTCGAGAATGTCTTCGATGTCTATCGTGGCGGGGCGTCAGCACGATGCGACTTTTGGGCGACAGAATACCTAGGTAGGTGGGGGGAGGGTGAGGGGAGATTGTTGAGCTACGTACCTCCATGGCGCCAGTTGTGGCCTTCGACCTATATCGCGCGCGCGTTAATAATAGAGAGCGCCGTTGAAGAGCGCTGTAGTCAGAGACGAACCTGGGAGATGGAGGGAATGTTTCCAGCGCCAAAGGCTGTGGCTTTGCCGGGCAGTAGAATGAGGCAGACTGCGAAGAGCAGCAGCCATGAGCCCCGCGGCAAGGAAAATGACGGCATGGCGCAGCCCTGTAAACTGTGGCACAAGCGGGGTTCGAGTCTTTTGATCTTTTTGGTCTTCAGACGTTGCGGCAGTAACAGGCAACGCGGCGCAAGACGATTGGGGATCGAGAGAGCGAGAAGGAGGAGAGAAGGAAGCTCAACGTGCTGGGGAGGGGAGAAGAGTAAACAAAAATACTTGGGCAGTCGCACGAGCAAAGAGAATCAGCTGGGAGGGAGGGCTCCAGCTCGGGTGGCTGCGACTTGATGACGGGATTGCTGTGGCTGATCTGCACTGCAACCAGTTTTGTGTTAGTTTCTTGGGCTGGAAGGAATCGGTCATCGGGCGCTTCTTGGGTACCCCGCCAGGCATCCAAGACCTCCAAGACTCAGAACATCAGAGGCTCAGTGGCTCACAGGGCTAACTAAAGCTCGGCATATGGGATCCATGCGGGGCGTTTTTGGGATGCAGCAGATCAGCTAACCCGAGCTACCTGAGCTACCGACCTTACCAAAGTAAGAGAAAGCTGGGTTTTCAGCTGGCCATTCGTCTTGTTATGAAGAGTAGGCGCAAACAAACGTATTGCCCGAAGCCAGTATTGTTACTGCAATGGCGAGGGCCATAGGTGTGCCATAGGTGTTCACCATGGCCACCATTTTCTTTGTCAGATTGTATCACCGACAAGACATGGTTTGGAGTGACCAAAGTATCCATTGGTGTGGTTCCTTAGGTAGCTCTCAGCGGCAGACGTGACCTGAGGATGACTGATGCTATTGGCTTTGCACGTACCGAGGCAGCCAATCACAGAAGGATTCGGGCGCTGACTGTGGTAGTGACTGCTGTGAACGGTGGTGAGTGGCAATATCACAAGCTGACGAGCTCCCCTCAGGGGACGTCCTTCAACTAAGCGCCAGTCAGGATACGAAGTATGTTGGAATTAAAGGTGTGTCAAGATACAAGCATCCAACAAGATCAGTTAGCCTAGTTGGTGGAATACCCGCATGTTCCTGTCAAAGTACGCTTGTCAAGCAGTTTGATCGTCGAGGCTTGCGCCGTAGGTACAAGTCAAGGTGAGCTGCGCCGATAGACCGAAACCAGAAGCCAATCCAAGCTCCGGCCTTCCAGACACAGGAGGTGGGCTGATGCGACCCCCAGGATCCAAAGGAGAAATAGGCTCGGCGCAATGTATTCTTCACCCTGTCCTGCCAACGGCCAGCAAATTTCACGCGTAGCATGGAGTTTTTGCCGTTGGTGGTTCAATGGCCGACCCGACACCTCCGAGACCCCCGGACTGATGCACGTTCCTACCTAGACGTCTCCACTTTGACACCTCAAGGCTCAAGTCTCTTCGCCTTGACCTTTGGGATTTCCTGACTCAGCGCCGCTCGGCTCTTGTGCTTTCCGATGGGGCCAGGTTTTTGACTCTTGTTTTATTTCCTGTCGAATCCCGTTGGGCTTCTGGATTCGCTGACGCATGAATTTGACAACGGATCGGATTAATTGCAGTGGATAATTAGACTGCCAAGTTCCAACACAGACCTCGAGCCCGAGCTAACCACAAATGCATTGCGCGGCCGCCCAATGGAAGCCTCTCAGTGGAAGCCGCTGAGCCTCGTGCTGAGAAAGCGCCCCCTTTCGCCATGTCGCAGCCTAAAAACCATCTTACACAGGTAGTATACCAGATCCAAGCCTCCAAGGCTGGCTGTCACTTTGCTGGGGGGGCATGGGCCATGGCATCTCCAAAAAACAAACTTATGAGCCCATCAGACCTAATCGTCCTCCCCTCATTGGAATATCTCGTTAGCTACCCTGCTGTTCTTTCCGGCAATTCCCATACTTCCGGGGGTTTTCAACGCGTCGTCGCTATCCGTGTGGCCTGTTTGACGGTCATTGTAGCGCCACTTGGTCGCTAACACGGATGGGGAGGATCCTCATTAGAAAAAAATCCCCAGACCCCTGCCGGCCGTCCCGCCCTTCCGCTGGTTCCCCTTCAATGCCCATCTTCATTATAAACTCCATCAAGACAACCTGAGTGAGCGCCTGGTTTCTCTTCTTCCGTTTCAATCGCCATCCACTCAGTGTCGTTCTGTCCCTCCTTGCCGTGTGCGCATCATCCTTTCCCCGGTGCTGAAGTGTCAACTTCCCCCGGTCGCGTCCTGCTTCAACATCCCATGCAATCGCCTTTGCATTGCTGTCTCGCCCATTGATCCCGACCGAACACCCCTCTAAGCTCCCACCGCCATCTGCATCTCAGCTATGCCTGCTCGAACGCTGCCAACCTTCACCCGCGCTCAAGTCGAGTCGCACAACTCCAAGAAATCGTGCTATGTCACCATAGGCTCCAAGGTCTACGATGTCACCGACTTCGCTCAGGACCACCCCGGTGGCGCCGACCTCGTCTACGACTACGCTGGCAAGGACATCGACGACATCTTGAAGGACCCGGTGTCCCACACTCACTCCGAGGCCGCATATGACATCCTCGACGACTCGCTCGTTGGATTTGTAATCTCCGAAAAGTCAGTCGTTGCGAATGGCAATGGCAAGGCCAACGGGCTGGCCAACGGCAACGGAGCTGCCAAACAGCCCAATGGTGATGCTATCCACGAGGACGGGCCAATCATCCACCCTCGAACGGGCATGTCTTGCGAGGAGGACTTGAGCAAGGATACCGACTACGACACGGACTACAAGAAACACAAGTTCCTCGACCTGAGCCGCCCCCTCTTCCCCCAGATATGGTTCGGCGGCATGACCAAGGAGTTCTACCTCGACCAGGTCCACCGTCCTCGACACTACAAGGGCGGTCAGTCTGCGCCTCTGTTCGGCAACTTCCTCGAGCCTCTTTCCAAGACTCCATGGTGGTTGATTCCTACCGTCTGGCTACCTTGCGTTGCATATGGCCTATACCTGTCCGCTCAGGGCTACGACACAATCATTTACCCCTTTGTCTATTGGGTGCTTGGTAACCTCGCCTGGACCATCATCGAGTACGGCCTGCATCGATTCCTCTTCCACCTCGACTAGTATGTATCACCTCCCTGCTCCCCTGCGAACCTTATGCTAACATGTGACAGCTACCTCCCTGATAACCGCGTCGGCATAACACTCCACTTCTTGCTCCATGGTATCCATCATTATCTTCCTATGGACAAGTACAGACTTGTCATGCCGCCAACTCTTTTCGTGGCGCTCGCGACCCCATTCTGGTACCTCGCCCATACCATCATCCCTTACAGCTGGCATGCTGCTACTGCTGTCTACTGCGGCGGCATCTTCGGCTACGTCTGCTACGATCTCACACACTACTTCCTCCACCACCAGGACCTTCCCCTGTGGTACAAGGAGCTCAAGAAGTACCACCTTGCTCACCACTTCCTCGACTACGAGCTCGGCTTCGGCGTTACGAGCAAGTTCTGGGACACTGTGTTCGGCACTGAGCTCGAGTATAACGTGAAAAAGACGAACTGAGGCTGCCTGGAGTTATTGCATGGACTCAGTCTGACCGCCAAAGGGTGCTCTCTGTCTTGAGAGCACAGGGGTACATACATTTGTTTCATCGTTAGGTGCTTGACATTGATGGGAGTTGGGGCACCGAATCAATCACGATTAAGGATAGTAACGAGCTTATGCCGGGTGCAGGGCATTTATGACCACATATCACTATCATAGTTTTAATGCTCTAGATTGTACGCGTGGCGGGACAGCCGCTTTGGAGAGATCTAGTCTATACTTTAGACCACCTAATAATCCTAACTTGTTTCATTACATCGCACTGGCCACTATCGGTAATTCACATGTCTGCTACCTGGTGTTTGAACCCCCATGTGTCCAAGCGCTGCATGAACTGCGGGGATGACCGCGGCTTGTCGACTTACAAATCTGGTTATGAGCTGGGACCAGTTGGAACAAGGCAAACAAAGCCATGTCAAGAAAAGCACCGAGCAGTCGAAACAATGGCATGGAAAAGGGAGAAGAGCATGCAAACACATGCGGGTATTTCGTAAATTTCCATTGCTGCGCGAAATGCGGAACATCAAAGTGACTTGAGCTCCTTACCAAATCACCAAATCCCCAAGTCCTAATTCTCTTTCTCCTTTGTATGCCACTACCCCTGTCACACTCCGGCGTAAATCATAAAAATTCCGCTCAGACATTTCGCCACCTCCTCCTCTTGATACTATCAAACCCGCAAAATCATCGAAGTCGCTCCGTGTATGCTTTCCACGCTGCGGAACGATATCTCTCCGCCTCCTCCTCTGGGTCGCCAGCCTTGACAATACCACGTCCGACAATCGCAATATCAGCACCGGCAATGCCAACAATCTTTTGCGGGGTGTTGTACTGTTGACCCTTTCCGTCACCTTTGATCTCGGCGTTTTCGTCCTCGCCATCGGGGGGCAATTGACAACCAGGGGTCATGTGGATAAAGGCATCGTCGGGTTGAGAGTTGAGGGCCTCCTGAGAGATGAATCCCATGACAAAGTCCTTGTGCTCTCGAGCAGCCTCGACACAAGCCTGGGTGTATTCCTTGTTCATAAAGTTACCCTGACTAGACATCTGCGCTAGAATGAGGAGACCCCTCTCGATGGGGGCTTCTTCAATGCCGGGAAACAGATTATCGTCGTTCTCGTTAATGGTCTTGACGAGTCGCGGTGAATCGGCAGACTCATATTGTTGCGTGACGGTAGTGGTGGAGACGATGCTGCCCTTGCGCCCGTTGTTGTCGAAAAGAGGAACATCGTTGTTCTCATCTATCCTCTCGGCATCAGAACCCTCACTGTCATCGTCGGCATTGCTGATTGTAGGGGTTCCAACGGTAATGGAGGTGTTCACCTCGTAGCAGCGTCGCTGGATCCACCTGCTGGCAGCGTTGGAGAGGGAGGTGACAGACGCCTTGCCAGGCACCATGTTGACGTTGGTGATGTGAGCCCACTCGATAATTCGGGCAGCACCGCTGGTGTACTGCAGCTCAACGGTGTTTCCAATGTCGCCAAACTTGCGATCCTCGAAGATCAAAAACCCGTGCTTTCGTGCGAGGGAGGCTAACTTGGCGCCAGTGCCAGTCTGAGGGTGAAAATCCCAGCCAGAGACCATGTCGTAGTGGGTCTTGAGGACAACGATGGAAGGGCCGATCTTGTCGGCGAAGTAGAGCAGTTCGCGGGCAGTGGCGACGTCGGCGCTGAGGCAGAGGTTTGATGCCTTCAGGTCCATGAGCTTGAACAGGTACCTGTTGAGGGGGTGGGTGGCCGTCTCAGAACGGCTGGCGAAGGTCGCCTTGAGGGTGGGATGTGGCGACATGGCGAGAGCGATTGGTGGGTGAATGGATGGCGACGGAGAGGGTCGAGTTTACAGAAGAGTGGAGGATGACAATATATAGACAACGGGAGGCAGAGCGGGAGGTAGAAGGCGAGGACGGAACAGTGAAGGGATGTCGTACTCGTCGGGCTGGTTGCAAACCCCGAACGAGGACAAAGGGCGAGTTCAGAGGTGGAGGAGGGGTAGCTGAGCTGAAGGAGGCGACAGGCGAGGGTTGGTTGAAACAAGTCAAGACGAGACAGAGACAAGGCGAGACGAGATGGGACGGGCGTCTGTCGTTTGCGCTGCGGCTGAGTCGATCCCGATTGAGTCGATCCGGAGGAGTCGATCCTTAAAAGAGACGATCCCGATCTGCAGCGGCAGCGGCAGCGGCAGTGACAGTGACAGCGGCAGCACGAAGAGGCGGAGAATTGGGCACGACGGGGGATCCGGTTTTAGGAGGGACGGTTCTAGGAGGGACGAATTTAAGAGGGACGATTTTCGGAGGGACGGCTCTTGGAGGGACGGCTCTTCTAGTCTGGAGGGACGACGAGGGTCTGGGTCTGGACCTGGGCCTGGGCGACGAGGGCGAGGGTGAAATGGCCGGGGGTGTGGATGAAACCCACCGTCCGCGCCACCGGCAATGGGGGAATTGGTGAAAACTGAGAAGTGATGCTCCACCCCTGATCTGATGCCGGTGTGGCGCCTCACGTGACCCCATCTGTGGCTCAACCCAAAACCCTGTCACGCATCAGGCATCGTCCATAAAACCCCGTCGCTCTCGGAACATCCCAACGCCGCTCATTTCGGGTGAAACATCGCACATATCTATCAGGCCGACCGACGAGAAAGCCCTGCCAGGTGACTTCAACATTGAGGATCTCAGCACTCACGCGACGGCACAGACACTATGGCTACTCTGGATGTGGAGGCGCTCCTTGATGCCACGGCCAAGGATACCGAACAGAAGACCAAGAGTCCCACGGAGGACCAAGCTAGAGATGACAAGTCCGACCGACGGGACAGGGACCGAGAACGTGACCGTGGCCGCGACGGCAGTCGGCACCGAGATCGTGACCACGACCGTCGACGCCGCGATCGTCGAGACACGAGCCAAACCCGAAGCCGGAGAGGTACGCCTGATGTAGGAACTCCTCGGAGCGACGCCGGCAGCCACAGAAGTAGGAGGAGAAGCAGAAGCCGCGATGACGATCGCCGCCACTCACGTCGAAACAGAGACGGCGATTATTACAGAGGCGGACGCCGACGGTCGAGATCTCGATCCCGCTCGCCGCATGGACACTACCGCCCTCGCGACGACCGCGATCACCGCGACCGACGAGATCGCCCCGACCGCCGTCCCCGCGACTTTGGCCGCGGCCGGGATGACGATCGCCGAGATCCAAAGCGTGAGGCCACACCCCAGCTTACTGAAGACGAACGCGATCGTCGCACTGTATTCGTTCAGCAGCTTGCAGCCCGCCTGCGAACCCGCGAGCTGAAGGAATTCTTCGAAAAGGTCGGCCCCGTCAACGAGGCTCAGATCGTCAAGGATCGTATCAGTCAGAGATCCAAGGGGCAAGTCTATTCGTCAACACATCATTCCCTTGTCTTGCTAACAAGTCTCATAGAGTTGGTTACGTCGAATTCAAGAACGAAGAATCTGTTACTCAAGCCCTTCAACTCACCGGACAGAGACTCCTAGGTATTCCTGTCATCGTTCAGGTGACAGAGGCAGAGAAGAATCGGCAGGCCCGCAACCCCGAAGCTGCCGGGCCGCATCCCAACTCCATTCCGTTCCACCGCCTCTACGTCGGCAACATCCACTTCAACGTCACCGAGCAGGATCTGCAAGCCGTATTCGAGCCCTTTGGCGAGCTCGAGTTTGTCCAACTACAAAAGGATGAGAACAACCGAAGCCGAGGCTACGGTTTTGTTCAGTATGCCTTGCACCACCCTCGTTCTCAGAGAACTAGCTAACACATATCACTAGGTTCCGCGATGCAACTCAGGCGCGAGAGGCGCTGGAGAAGATGAATGGCTTCGATTTGGCCGGCCGTCCTATCCGCGTCGGTCTCGGAAACGATAAGTTCACCCCCGAAAGCACTGCCAACCTGTTGCAGAGATTTTCTGGTCAGAATCAACAGTTCCAGGGCTCCGCATTTTCTGGCTCTGGTGGACGTGGCCCTCAATCTTCCGCCTTCGATCGTGCCGGAGGCCGAGACAGTGAGAAGACTGGCGGCGCCAGCGCCCTGGACGACACGGATGTGGCGGGTGTCAACTTTAACAACTATAGTCGCGATGCATTGATGAGAAAGCTTGCCAGGACCGACGATAGCAACACCAATGGCAACGACGAGCGACAGGTCCTCAAGCCCAAAACGGAGACCAAACCACTCCCTGTTAATGTCAACATGGCTAGCCGCTGTGTTGTGCTACACAACATGTTTGACCCTGAAGAGTAAGTGGCCTGCCACCCCTCTGGATTTAAGAACATTGCTGACACCTAATACAGGGAAGAAGGTGACGACTGGGTTAAGGAGCTTGAGGATGACGTTCGTCAGGAAGCAGAGACCAAGTATGGGCATGTCGTCCACATCTCGGTCGACCCGAACTCGAAGGGAGACATCTATCTCAAGTTTGACAAAGTCCAGGGCGGCGAAAATGCCATCAAGGGCCTTAACGGCCGATACTTTGGAGGACGGATGATCGACGCGGCGCCTGTTGTAGATGCCGTCTACAGCAGTTTGTTCTCTCGCACTCGGGCAATCTAAAGCTAATGCTAGCTTGTCGACACTGCTTTTTTTTTTTAGGACCCTTGCAGGTTAGGAGTGCCTATTTCCAACTGGCAGAGGCGTCTGACTAAGACTCGTGGTTCCATAGGCATGAAGCCTTTGCTTCCTTGGAGAGCACTCAATCTCTCACCACGACTCACCAACAGAACCGACCAAGACTCGACACTCCCGCCGTACGGACACGGACACACTCGAGCATCTTCTTCTTAACACTTGGTGTCACAGGTTCCCTCTCCCATCACACTGGACGCCGCACACGTATTCCTGGAAGCGCATTCAAGCACTCAGGTCCAGCACTCGTTAAGTGCAATTTCCCCCTGCTGATATCTGTACCATAGGATGGCCCTCCCACCTTTCACGGAAAATAAAGGGGCGAATTCCCATAGCTCCGCCACGTTTGTCTAGATAGCTATGTCACTTGGTGCAAAATAGATTGTTGTGAGCGAGTTGCAATGCGTGCCCTAGGTGCTAGTGATGTCATGATGCTTGTGCTAATGATTGTATAACCAAAGCCACGTAATGACTCTCCCATCGAATTGTTGCCTGGGTGCAATTGCGAGCGGGTGAATCCCATGTCCATTCTGTCAGTTAAAATGCCCCTTTGATGCACGAACGTGCATAGCATTGACGACCGGCAAATATTATAACTAAAGACAATTGACAATGGCCCAGACACTGATTGGTGATATGATGTGAGTGAATGAAAGCTTTGTTGTTATTTACATTGTAACTTGGGAGCGAGTTGTGTTGTTCTGTACCGCGGTTGTACTTGGAACCCTACCTGCGATGTAATAAGCGGTGGATGGAATAGGAGTTATTCTAGCCTGAAGGCGCTTGTTCTTGAATGCTTCTCGCCTTGGAGTTTGCCTTGGAGCCTGGCATGTGCATGCGTTGATTCACCGTGAATACCAGGTGAAGGCGACCTGGGGAACAGTTGCTGGCTTCCTCACTCTGTCCTTTTCGGCCCCCTATTTGTTGACCTGACTTGGATTATGGTGAGCATCGAGGCATTTAAAAGCATGAGGGATTCGATTCATCGCCATCCCGGTTCAACAGCATTGCGAGGGCTTTCTCTAGATTTGATATTGCCCAAGGACCTTTAAGGCGTACTTGGTATTGGCCATCTGCATGCCTCGGAAGGGCTCTGAGCTCCAATGCTGTCGAGTTCTTCAGTCCGCTTCCTAGACGAAGCCATGTTGGTGAGTGTTTGTTCACTTGTACCTCACCCAGTTCAAACGCGCAACGCCCCCAAGCCTAGCAGAAGCCCCGTTTGCCGGCTGCCCAAGCCAATCTGGGCCATTTCCCATTGATGCTGTTTGCACAATAGACTCGGTGAATTTTGGGCTAGCCCTCTGTGGTTTTTTCTCAGAATTCCTCGCACAGAAACGTGCGCCTCTGATTTCTGCCTCTCATAAACAACATCTCGCCTCCCTCACCTCCACCTCAACAACTCTCCCCCCTCCAACACAACGTTCGCCGTTGGTTCTTGTAATTTCGTTCCCCATTCTCGCAGCTGCCTCTGGCGTCTTTCATCTGGGACTAGAATGCGTGATAGGGATCGCGCCTTTTCTGAAAGCAGTTCTAGAGGGCCTCAGTCTCGGTCGCGTTGGTCTTCGAGCCCCGACGACATCAACAACGACACCAACAGCAACAACAATCTGACAAACAGCTCGACAGACGAAATGTTGTCCATAAACTTCTCGACCCCTTTGGCGGGGGCTGCTCGATCTGAGAGAATCAAACAGATGACCAACAACCATGTGAGTAGTACCGTCACATCTTGACTGTCCTCTAACCCGGCAACACGGGCTCTAGTCCCTTTCTCAACACCTCGTGATGCTGACTCTCTCCCTCTTCAATAGCCCGCCTTTGCCAAGGCACGAGTCTCTCAGGAGATCCTCGTCAAGATCCAAACCTCGCTCCGCCGCATGCCGGGCGTCTCGTCTAAGGAGTCCAACGAAATCATCTCGCAGCTTCAGGAAGTAGGCCAGATCATCAGCCAGGAGACGAGCCAGCTTGTCGACGCCCTGATGAACCTAACCCTCGATCAGGAGGACACGGACAAGGCGATCGCGCGCATGAGCATCGAGGCGAACCTCACGAAGGCCGAGACTAACGACCAGGCGCAGACTATTGCCAACCTCCGCACTGACCTCACTGCCGAAAAAGACAAGCGTAAGGATGCTGAGACCGAGATCGCCAAGGTCATGGAAGACCTCCAGAGCCTGACTCGAGACTTTAAAACCTACAAGGAGAGGCAGGTCAAGACTGAAGATGGGACTTCTCCAAACCGAGAGGATATGATCAAGGTGGGCCGCAACCATCCGCGAGCGAGCACACTTCTCGGAAGCTAATGAGGATGAACAGCATCTTGAGGATACCATCAACCATCTCGAAGGCCAGGTCAACAACCGCCGATCACTCTGGGTTATGAAGCACCCGAGTGCCGAGTCTGTTGTTCGTGCCATCGAGACTATTGCCGACTCGTGCCAGGACAAGGAAGTTGTCCACAAGTCCCTCATGTCGCTGCGAACTGAGCCTCGAGACGATCCGGAGCCACGCGAGTCCAAAAATCTCTCGCACGTCTTCACTGACATGACTATGCAGCCTCATCGTCCTCCTACCAGCTTCCAGTCGAGCCGTGCCAGCGCCTATGCCCCTCCACGATTCGGACCCCTGTCCTCTGGGCCACCTCGAGCTGCTTCGACTATGCCCCCTCGACACCCTGCCCACTGGGCACCTCCTACTCCCGCTCAGTCTCGCTTTGGAAACCACATTGGAAATGGAGCTGTGCCATTTGGACGAGCCCCTTCGCGTCGGGGCTTCCAGTACAACGGAAGCTATCGTGACCACTTCTCCCAGCACATGCCGTCGTCTGACAAGGGCTACAGCCGACCGGAGAGCGCATTCGGACAGCGTAGAGAGTATTATCCTACTACTCCATCCATTGTCCGAAACAAGTACGGCCGCTTTCGCGATGGTGTCTCTCCTGTCCACAGCAGCATGCAGCACAATGTTCTGGCTGGCCGCAACGCTTTCCCCGGTCCTCTCATCCATCTCACCGAGGTGACCATTGCCGCGTGGAACGAGCACATGATGGAGCTCTACACTGTCATCCGAGTCTTTGTCGAGAACAACGCCAACGAGCCTAGCTACGCTGCCTCTTCGGAACTCGCCCTGACCCGTCTCTGGCCTGTCCTGCTGGCGACCTACTACCCTCTGTCCGAGGCCGAGGCTGTCTCCTATCTCGACTTCCACCTCAAGGATGAGAGCTCCAAATCCTGCCTTGTTACCCGAGTCCTTGTTGATTTCATCGTCAACCGCGTCTGGGTTCCCCGTGCCTGGTGCGGTGCGGACAACGAGGCGACCTACAATCTCAATGAAATTGAGAAGGACCTGGATCGAACTCAAGGTTGGTTTGGCCCTCACCGATCCTCGCAAGATTCTCAGTCCATAGCTAACATGATAAACTCCAGGCCAGCCATCTTCACACCGCCAACCCATTCTCGACCGCCAAGCCGGTGTCATCGACTCCATCCTGAAGCTCGATCACTACGCGGAGTTCAGCAAGATGCGCGTTGGCGAAATTACCGACATGATCCTCAACATGATCAGCCCGCTGCTCAACAAGACCGCCACGCCGTCCGTGACCTATCACGACCTTGAGCTCGTCTCTAACACCGCCTGGGCGCTCTCGTCTCGCATCCTCAGCAGCCGCCTGACGTTCGACTTCCGCTTCCCCGAGGTCGGCTGCCGCTTCTCGTGCCAGTCTATGATCCCTATCTGGCCCAACATGGACCCCATGGAGTTGCAGGCCAAGCACTGGCGAGTTGCCCTCGTCACGACCCCCGTCGTCACCTGTCGCAACGACACCGGCGCCAACATTTCCGCCCACTCAGTTGCTCTTGCAGATATGGTCTGCATGCAGTAGTGTGGACCGTCAATCACACTCTAAGACTCGGCATCTGACAGGGCTTGACGAGATGGCTTGACTATATGCCAATCTCTAGGTGTAACAATGTCGACGGCGCCATTCGCCATAACCTTCTCAATTAAGCAAACCGATTGTACTAGTTATACAACTTCTCTGGGGCTAGGCTCGTCGACTTATCGGACAAAGTGGTTTTTTGGGATCATCTCTCCCATTCCACGTCGACTTGTCCGCGAAACTTAACCAAAGCCAGCTAGGAGATATGGGGACAGGCGTTTTTCTTTTGCTTCACATCAGTCGCGCGATCTTGCGCTTCAGCCCATCTTGTATCTGGCTGACGCGACTTTGGCGACTTTAATTTGGGACCACAATGAGGGTTAACGGTTTCGCATTTACGTACCATTGGGAATTTTCTACTGTTTTTTTCTTTTCTTTCTTTTTGTGCTTGGGGTTAAGGATACGCCAGTCCGTCAAGCATGCTCACACAAAGTTGACCAATCCATTTCGATTTCATCTTCGCTGATGGGATAAAGGAACTGGGACTTCGTTATACGGGGAAGTCTCAAAGGAACAACATGGGGCGGCTTTCGAATGCTTCTTGATGGCAGTGGGATCTCTTTTTCATGGTGATAAGGGCTCTTTTTTCGATTTGGGTCATCGCAACGGTAGATATTTCAGTCACAGTAAATGAAGTCATTTGTGGAGCAGGTTCTTCTATATGACATTAACATTGATTGGTCTCTAACAGATTCTGGTTCTTGCTTGGAATTGCTTCCACTCTCGCGAGCACCTCTAAATTCTAGCTGAGTCTAAGTTTACCTGAGAAGTGCCGACCGCAGAGTACGGTGCCAAAAGAAGGCCCTTGAAGAATGAGTCCGCCAACGCCAGTTTGATAGTACAGGGTCTCCTAAGTAATACAACGAAAGAAAGTAGAGATAAATGTAGGAAAACCCATGCCCACTATGGATCAGTTGCGGTTGCGAGATGCAGGGCGGCTGATGGACTTGCGATCGATGCGGCGAACCACGGCGCCGAGGACAACCTTGAGAATGCTGTCGGCAGACAGCGACTTGCCTCTGTTAGAAGAAGTCGTGGTGCTCCAGGTAACGGTGTCGACCATGTCGCGAATGCCAAGCTCGGCAAGGTCATCGTCAAGTTCCTTTAGAGCGGCGCTCGCCCCTTGCTCGGTGCCAACCTGGAAGAATTGGATGCCGACCTGGTGAGGGGGCGCATTGAGCTGGTCCAGCCTACGAGCATGGTGGACGATGATGCTCTCTGGGTCGTCAGTAGGGACGCCGTCGGTGATGACGATGATGTTGACCGGCTTGATCGAGTCAATGCCATCTGGGTGACGGCTCATGTTGGTGATGTAGGGGTTCAGGATGGACTGTAGACGGTTTCCCGTAGGAGTAGCACCGCTGGGCCGGACAGACTCGAAGATGCGCTGGACCTCGGCTGGGCTGCGAATATTGTTGTAGCCATTGGGAGCCTGAGTAGCGGAGCCACGAGCGCCAGACTTGTGATTGAGAAAGTAGACATCAATGCCATCAGGGTCGTGCGACGTGCAGATGGGAGTGATGGCGAGGAGGGCATCGCGAACCTCGCGCCAGGACCGGCCCGCCATGGAACCGGAGTCGTCGATGACGAAGACGGTGTCAAAGGTGGACAGGAAGGCATACTTGTCTTCGGCAGATGTGATGCTGGCGAGGCTGGGCGTGGGCGAGACACCGCGGCGGCAAGCCGAGAGGTGGCTGGACGATGCCGAGGGGCCAGCGGTGGCAGTGTATGCAGGAGGGGCGTCTTGGGCTGGCAGATTGATTGTTGGTAAGTCGAGAAGTGGACGAGGAGTTTTGAGGTCAGACTCACGAGTCTCGCTGCTGGGTTGAGTGGCAGATGATGGGTCTAGGAACGGGTTGTTGGTGTTCCAAGCCGTCCCTGACTCGTTGAAGCCCCTCACATCGCGCCGGGAGAGCCTCTCCTCTGCTTTAGAAGAGGACGAGTTCTTGCGAGCGAACTTATCCTTGATGCTTCCAAACATTGATTTGGTCATGGCTGGCGAGAGTATTGATGAGGTTGTTGAGTTGTGGCTGTTGTAGGTGTAGATTCGAACCATGATGGGCAAGTGACGGTTTCTGTACCTGCTGTCTTTTGTAGGCGATTGCTCCTTCGGTTATTAATTGACCTTGTTGGACAAATCCGGCTCAGTGTTTGTCTGTTTTCGGGTAACCTTGCGCGTGCAACAACGGAAGATAGAGTTGTTTGTTAAGTGGATCGTCAGTGGCTGTTTCGTGTTATTCAGAGTTAAGTCAATGCGTAAAGTATGCGGCTCTTTGTTATGAGGAGCATTGAATCAATGGCCTTTGTGATCTTTATACTTCAAGCAGCCATGACGTTCAAGACACAGAGACTATTTAGTTTTGGAATTGAGCCTCAACAGTGCCTTACTCTACTTTCATCTAAGGCAGTTTCGTATTGAGGTCTAAGATGAAGCAGCCTATGGCTTGTCAGGAAGGACGGCACATTGGATCTGTAACAACAAGGCGGAATGCGAGTGGCCTGCAATGTGGCTGGTTCGCGCCCCATAAGGCTCAGCCATTGCTGCGCCTGGGTTGAGGCGCATTTGCTGACAGCCAATCACATGTCCACGACCGCTCCTCAGGCGAACCACAAGGCGATTCGCCCTTTCGACACCTCACTACCAAGGCATTAATTTCGCTAGCCAGGCTTGCCACCGAAATACGTGCCACCGAATGGTGGAGGCAAGTTGAAGACTTGAAGCTACATCACGACTATGAGATGGCGGCATCGGCCCTTTTGTGTTCTTACTCCAGTGGCGAATACAGGCGTATGCTATCACAGCCGGAACAACGTTATTGTGCTCCATTTCCAGACGGCGAGAGGGAGTCATTGTGGCCCAGTGACTTGAAAGTCATCTCTCAGCCACTAGGTCGGGGCGAGGTCTGACATGTGTGGTGAAGAAAGCCTGGACATGGGCACAAGCTAAATTATTGTTCACGACTCCATCTGAGGAATACCGATCATATTTTTGCTGGTCATCTGTCTGCGAACGGTCACGGAAAAGTATCACGCCCCCAACAAATGGGACGAGGACACCCACCCGCATATGTATGTAGTCATAGGAACAAGGAAAGGTTTTGGACTTGTGCCTACGTGCTCGGTTTGTGGCCCTTCATGACCAGTTATGGATCTACATGCGGCGCGGATGGGGCATTTAGGTGTTCATGTGGATGAAAGGTGGCTGAAAGTGGATTACATCTTGAATTTGCATTTGGATGTTCCTGAGGCATCGCGTCAGGTGATGGCCACTCATCAATGAATTTGGACGGAGCAAAGAGGATTCGGTTTCGCTGTGTCGCCTCGGCGTCAACTGCTTGACAATGAGGGTGGCTTTGAGGAGTGAACTTGTCCTCTTCCACTCACCCGTTCTCACCTTCTCTCACCTTCTCACCTGCTCCCCAGTCTCCCCATAACTTGGCTCTCAACTGGAGACTTAACGGGTGACGGACAGGTCTAAGTGGAATGGTGGATCGCAGACCGACCGAGTCCTCCTCTCAGACCGCATCAGATCCTAGGTGTAATTTCGCGTGCGCGAATAAAACTCGGCCGTGAGACCCCGGGCCCGGCGACACCATTTGCGGCTTTTTCAAGGTGAGCACGGCGAGCGAGGCGAGCGAGGCTGGCTTCTGGAAACATTCCACCCGGGCGACGATGTGACGCCATCACCAACATGACCAGGCACCGCAGCGTCCAAGAGTCTGGTGATTTATTGCCCCCGTCAGCACGTCGGACCCCCGTATGGCCCGCGACATCGGGTCCAACCGGGCTGCGTGTCATCCTGAAATTCCTGATCCAGCAACCTGCGGGTCGTTACGTCGTCTGCTCCGGGTCTGGCCCAGGTCTGCGCAAGGGCTGTTCCAGAATATCCAGAATTCGGAAATCCCAGCGTCAGATATCTCTCCACCTTGGGGAGACGGGGTTGCCATAAGTACAAGGGCCATCGATTGCTAGTTCGGGGCACTCATTCGCCAGGGCCGCTTCCGCGGGTCATTCAAGCTTGTCCAAGCATCCAATAGGGTGGACCACACAAGAGGATCTTCCCCCCTCAATGGATCCCAGAGTTGGGGTCAAAGGGGTTGTTGCGCCCGTCGCGAGAGACCGGAAGAGAAAGAACAATGGTAATTATTCTCATGTATCATTATCATGGATTGCTGGAAATAGAGCCTTCTAGAGGTTCGTGCGGCTTCCCAGTGTGGTCAAGATGCCGGACCGGCACCCATGGCCCTGCCCCAGGTTGGATTATGCGAGCTATCGTGGAAAAATAGCTCCACCTAGGAACGTCCGCCGACTGGACGAAGCGACCTTGTGGATTTTGAAGATTTCGGTCACCGCGGGCGAGTCGTGTAGCTCTGTAGTTGGCTGAGAGCTTCTGGCCAGTGCTAGGTTGGGGTAACCATGAAACTCAACGGCGTGAATATTGAGGAACACCCATTACGAGAATGTCAATATCCTCATCCTCCTCTCTCTGTTCGTAACATGCAGTGGCGGTATGCATGAGCATTTCTGCATGACGATGCTGTGCATTGGTGTTGCCGTGTATCCGTACACGTTTCTTGTAAGAGGTCGTTTGCTGGCTCGCCGTTAAATGGCCAAAAGCGCAGCTAAACAAGGAGCCGCTATGTGTCCATGTCATGCCCGAGTGTGATTGATGGGGCCGCGCAAGCAAAGACCAGGTCTGGTACGTCACTCGGTTGCCATCCGTAAGTGTCCTGTGAGAATGACGGATAGAATAGGACTAGACGTGTGACCATGTGAGAGACGATCAGGAAGTTGCGGCATCGTTTGGAGGAGTGATCCTGGGTACTTCATAGCTAAGCCTGCTGAGGTGTCGATTGCCTCAAATGCGTGGTTACATAGCACATCCTTGTGTTATTGCTGTTGTTGTCGTCACACCTAGCTGTAACCGTGGCTGTGAGCTTGGCCGGGGTCGAACAGCTTGATACGAAATGACGAGTAACATGTCGAAGCCCGATTATTACGGTGAGGCAGGAAAAAAGCTCAGCGCTGGGCTCACTACCATCCTCCCCCCCCCACGCGCGCCAAGAAGGGACGGATGCGTCTCGGTCAACAAAAGCTGAAGCCAGCCTGTGACAATCGCACCAGAGAGGTACATATTGCTGGGGGGTTAGACCATGGGACGGGGGGACTAAAAGAGATATTCAGGGGATATGCCCCAGGATTGGCGTTGCTGCAAGAGTGAGAGCGGGAGCGCGGGAAAGCGGGAGAAGTGGAAGCATCGGAATAGCGACGTTTGTTAGGCGTCTGTGCTGGGCCTAGAATGCCATCGGACATGATGCATTCCATCAGCTCAGCTCAATGTCATGGACATGGGAAAGACTCGCCTCTGTTGGAGAATCCCCGAGTCGTTATGCAGCGCAATCCGGTCCAGTCCAGATCAGTCCAGTTCAGGTCAGTGCAATCCAATTACAGCCAGTCAGTACTGCGATGGTTGCTTGCGGCTTGCATGCTCACTGCTCATCAGCGCTCTCACTGCTCGTCGCTTCACTAGACTGTTGCAGGACAGTAACACTCACAGACCACCTCGCAAAAATCCCAGCCCTTTCAGTGCTCTCCTCTGTGCGTTCTGCGTTCTGCCAGGCGCCGTTCCGGCCCCATCCTCGTGCGACGCCGCCGATACCCATTTTGCACTTATATCCAACGCCCCTTTCAACCAACCCAGACGCTTTTCCCTCTTCTCTCTCTCCCTCTCTCCGTGAACTTTCCTTAGTTCTATCCCGTTCTTCCATCTCGTTGCTTCGCCTCTCCGTCTCCGATCAAAGCCCTCGTTTTGGCTTAATCACGTATCCCTGCTCCTGCTCCTGCTCCTCTCCCGTCAACATCTATACCTACCTACACCATCTCTTGTCTTCGAGATACGCGAGACGAGATTTTTCTTAATCACGTCGTCGACGACAACTCCACCTCACACATATCCCGCCTCTCCCCTCATTGGCTTTGACCCCTCTTCATCATGTTTGGAGGTCGCAAGTTCTCCATCAACCGCCACACCGGCGCACCGAAGACGCTCGCCCGCCGCTTCAGCTCTGGCGAGCCCTCATCAAGCGGTCAGCCTCACTTTTCTCCAGTCTCTCATCCATCATTGCTCTCTCCCCTCCCGCTTGGTAGTCCCCTCTTCCTACTTCATGTCTCATTTCGTTCCTGCAACTTTGTCCTCCCCCACTTTCCTACTAGCGGGTCTAGTCGAGAATTATTGGGCATCATAAACCCTCATGGGGATAGTCGACGCCCAACCTGACTGGCGAGTTTTACCCCTCGGTCAGCTTTTCGCTCTCCGCCTTTTCGGCCTGCCCGCCTTACTACGCACACCTACACCGGCCTGCCCTTACCCAGCACCTGCCGGGGCTACTGCGCTTGGCAACATTGCCAGCTTTCTGGGGCAGGGGCGCACTTGCCCTCAATCCCCCCTGCACCACCTTCCCACCCTGGCAAGCTTGCCTGCAACAGCCCCTCCAGCTCCCCCCCGCTCTTCCCAACTTCGTCCAACGAGCTTCAGAGCTCTTTCTTTATAACGTCATCGTCGGCATACATCTCTCAGCCGCATATCACGCCGACCAACACCACAACTGCACTTCACAGCTCAAACGCGAAGCTTGATTTTGTTCTACACCGATGCTAATGCTTTCCAATAGAGGTGCAGTCTAAGGTCCATCGCCAGTTCCGTAACGCCCACGAGGGTCACCAGCCTCACGCCGGCCTCGACGCCTCCCGATCATCCACCGGTGTCATCTGGTGCACTGAGCGCGCGTCCGAGTATGGCTTCCTCGAGGAGCCCGACCTGTGGGCCAACCTGGGCCAGGGTGCCCCGGAGGTCGAGGACGAGATTTCCGGTTGCTTTCCCCGCCCCACCACCGTCGATGTCTCCATGGCCGGCCGAGAGTACGGCCCCACCGCCGGCATCAAGCCCCTGAGAGAAGCCGTTGCCAATCTCTACAACGAGATGCACCGCAAGGGCAAGGACAGCCAGTACACCTGGGAAAACGTCGCCATTGTCCCCGGTGGCCGGGCTGGTCTCATTCGAATTGCTGCTGTCCTCGGTAACTCATACTTGAGTTTCTTCTTGCCCGACTACACAGCCTACAACGAAATGCTGAGTCTCTTCAAGAACGTGGGTTTGAGACTGGGTTGAACATGCCGGGGATATTACCCCCTGCGACTAGAGTACTAATCAAACCACACAGTTTGCCGCCATCCCCGTCCCGTTGAACGAGGGCGACGGATACCACATCCACCCCGACAAGATTGCTGAGGAAATTGCCCGTGGTACCTCTGTCATCCTGACCTCAAACCCTCGCAACCCTACCGGCCGTGTTGTCGCCAACCCTGAGCTCGCCGAGATTCAGGACATCTGTCGTGGTCGCGCTACCTTCATCAGCGATGAGTTTTACTCTGGCTACAACTACACCAGCAACTGTGATGGCACCACCATTTCCGCTGCCGAGAACGTCGAGGACGTCGACGAGGATGATGTTCTCATCATTGATGGCCTCACCAAGCGCTTTCGACTTCCCGGATGGCGAATTGCCTGGATTCTTGGCCCCAAGGGTGAGATATTCCCATCCGTATCTGACCATGAGACTCTATGCTAATGATATCTAAACAGAGTACATCAATGCGTATGTTACGGAGTTCCCGTTGCTAAAATCGCGTGTAACTAACAACCTCCCAGCATTGGATCCTGTGGTAGCTATCTCGACGGAGGTGCCTGCCATCCCTTCCAGGAGGCCGCCATCCCCATGCTTGAACCTAGCCTGGTGGCCACTGAGATGGCCCACCTCCAGGCTCACTTCCGGGTATGCCTACTCTGGAACTATGCTCATTGACAAGACATGACTGACTCCTGTATAGGACAAGCGTGACTATGTTGTTCGACGCCTGCGCGAGATGGGTTTCGTCATTAAGTACGTGCCCGACTCGACCTTCTACCTGTAAGTCTCCCTGTTGTTGAAATTTCGCGAAGGTGGGAGAACTAAACGTGTCGTAGTTGGTTGAACCTTGAGGGTCTTCCCGAGTCCATTGCCGACGGTCTCAACTTCTTCCAGGCCTGTCTGGAGGAGAAGGTGATTGTTGTGCCCGGTATCTTTTTCGATTTGAACCCCTCGCGCCGTCGTGATCTCTTTGACAGCCCCTGCCACCACTTCGTGCGTCTCTCATATGGCCCCAGAATGGACGTGTTGAAGATGGGTCTGGACGGTATCGAGCGTGTTGTCCACAAGTAAGTTTTCCATCTGTTCAATGCTTGATCAGTGATGAAACGAAATGGCGGCTGACTCTCTCGTGTAGGCACAAGAAGACCCTATAGACGGATTCATTCTTGACCCATGATTTCCGGACATGGATTGACACTTGACTGTTGGATTTGGGATGTCTCTGGTCCTAAATATCGGCCTCGGGTTGCCATGATGCAAGTGTCAGGGCGGAGATGTTAAAGGGGAGCTATTTATGGGCAGAACCTGTGGGCAGTTAGTTATGACCGGGACATGTGGGATGGGCAGCGTCTTGCAAGCTGAACCTCGTGGAAACAGATTACCAAGCTGGACGATGTTTGACGGTATGGCTCTTTTGTTTTAGCAGCATTGCAGAGCAGGAAACAGGGTAGGATTTCGATTTGAGTCAAGTATTGCTCCATTGTTTTTCGTCTTTGTGTGCCTTTCACCATGGTTCGAAGTGCGCTGAAGATGGAAGGGTGAGCATCTGTCCGAGGTCATCATTTACCCCTGCTCATCTCGCCATCGCCCCGGATCGTGGTGAGCGGCCGTGGATGCATCCCATTACTCAAAGGCACACTATGCACCTATCAACGGCGTCTGTTTCTGACGCCTGGCGATGGCATCATCCATCCCGCGCCGGAGATCTGGCCATGCATCCCGCGTCGATGCCACGGCTCCCACCCAATTCCCTATATCCCCCCGCATTCGTGCATATGTAATCACCTGTCGGCAGGGCCGTTTCCAGATTGGGAGTGGAGTTTTTGCTCAATTTTTTTTTCCTTCTCCCACTCTCTTCACGCTCTCTCTCCACACAGCCGCCGATTGTGAGTTTCCGCATCGGGATCTTTCTTTACTATCTTTGAAGTTGACGAGCAGGGGTCCGCTGCGGGTTGTCGATTCGGATTTCGGAGCTGCGAGGGAGGCATTTTGAAATTCAATACGTAGTCGGCATACCTCAGCGTTGGGAAGCCTTGGAGCCTCGATTGCGGCGTTGGGTGATATTGAGGCTATCAAGCAGTTCTACTACTATGCTTGCGCGCATCCCACGCTGCTCCGTCACTTTCAGGCGGCTCATGAGCACATCACGCGCCACACCACCACCAGTATCATCGCCGCCACAGGGACATACAGCAGCTGCCACTTTGGGCTCGTCGACCGCCAAGATGGCCGAGCAAGGCACAGCAGCAGCAGACGAGGCCCGAGCAGCCGCCGGCCAGCAGCGGGACAAGGCGCTGCCGCTGGCTCTACCGCCGCTGGAGGAGAAGAGTAGCAGCGGCGGCGGTAACAGTGAAGACAGCGGTAGAGGCGACGACAGCGGCCGGGGCGATGGCGTGACGACGCTACGCGTGGGAGAGTCGATCCGGCTGGACGCCATGGGCCCGCTCGTCGTCAACGCCGACGGGTCCATGGCGAGGGTGGCCAACTGGGCCGGTATGACGGACGGCGAGCGCGAGGCCACGCTGCGGCTGCTGGGCAGGCGGAACAAGCAGCGTCTCGAGACGCTCAAGGCGAAGAAGCGGGATGCCGAGGAAAAGGAGGCGGCGGCTGCTGCTGCTGGCAACGGGAGTGGCGTTGGTAAGGAGTGAATGGGCTGGCTTTGTTAGTATTCGCCGCAAGGAGAGACACATTGTGATGTCTTCAAGATAGGAGCACGAGACATCATAAGAAGAGAAACGTTCAAAGAGGAATGATGTTGGCCAAGTTGAGCGGCCTGTTGACGACAAGCTCGGTTAGGCATTGAAATACTAAATTGTACGATATATCGTATACCCATTGATATCATTGCAAACAAAAACACAAAAAAAATGACAAGAACCTGCCGTGTCCCCCTATCCTGTCCTACCACCATGACAGCTGTTTCTATCAAGCGCTCTCATGAATGCATTTAATTCCCCGTCCGCCTCCTCCCAAGTGATTCGTCCACGCCATCCTCATCTATGCATGATGTAGGCGAAAGCCTTCACGGCTAGCCCCAGAGCACGTCCGCCTAGATTATCCAGGTCTTGGAATTCAATCAAACGCCACCCCCTTCCCCAAGATCACAACCCAGATAGAAGAACGCCGCCACTCCCTTCCGTGGGAAACAACACATTGGTCGTCGGAACGTTTCGCGTGTCGGTTCAAGGGGGAGTATCATAGCTCCTCCTTGAGGGTGTCGGCTTTTGCGTCGGTCTTGGCCTTCCTGGTCTTGTCGCCGGTTGTCTTGGACGCGGCGAACTCCTTCCATAGGGTGACAATCTCATCGTTGCCCTCGTTCTTCTCCACAAGGAGGTTCTTGAGCCACTTGTTCTCCATCTCGAGCTGTTGCACCTTGCTCTCCAGGGCGGAGACCTTGTCAGTCATCTCCTTGGCAGACTTTTCGAGGGCCTGCTCGCGCTGCTTCTTCTTGATGCGAAAGCGGGCAGAGGCAGCTGTGTTGCGTCTCCGCTTGTCCTCCTCGGCGGCGTGGCGGGAGGCATCCTCAAAGTTCAGGGCGCGGCCGGAGCCGGAGCCGGAGCTGGCGTCGCTCTCTGACTTGCGCTTCTCGGCGGACTGAGCAGCAGCAGATGGGGCATAGTGAGCCTGGTGGTGCTGGGTCTGAGGCACCTGAGGGTAGGCAGACGACGGGTTGGGCTGCATGGACTGGAAGTTTTGTCCGTTGTCCGGGAAGGCGCTCAAGGGGGTAGAAGGATAAGCGTTGGCGAAGTCGGGGAAACTAAAGTCACCTGCCATCGTGTGGTGGTCAGCGAGGGTCTTGAAGACACAACAGTCATGACCAGAAGTGAATCTGATAGAGTTGACAATAGGGAACTAAAGAAGAGTCGACGTCGGAGTAGCGGCCGTAGAGGGCCATGGAGACTGGGGAAGAGGCTTGGCCAACTTAGGAAGCGGAGCTGGTGAGGGACAGGGGAGCCATCGATGTCGTGATCGGTGTCGGCAAATCACGAGATATTGCACCATCGGCACCATCCACCCAGCCGGCCATTTAGGTTCAGCCTGGCACCCTAGCAGGGCCACACACTCGAGTGAACCTGCATGCTGAGACAACTCTGTCCCAATGATAAAGGCCAGCACCGCACACAAAAAGGACAGGGTGATATTGAGGGGTGGGGGGCAAACGGCTTAGCTGGGGCAGCGGGTGCCGTTCATTGCTCGTTCAAACCAGGCCAGGATGCACCCGAATCAGCCGTCCACTTGAACGGCACTGGGGCAATGGGGGTACTAGGGGAGAGATGATGGAGGGTGCGGTGAAGGGCAAGGCGTAAGGCAGGCCGCCGAAACAAGCGAGCCCGTGCCAGTTCCATTCATTGCAGCGCAAGTCAACTCTGGATGAATCATCCTGACGACCCTTGAGGTAGTAGCCAACCCTTGGTTTGGGGATGACACTCGAAGAGACCCTTGATGGCGATGGCTCCTGGCTACTGACCAGGGGTACCGAAGAAACTTGATGGACAGTCTGACGAGGAGAAATAGTCATGGTAACTCACCCTGGATGAAATCGAGGCTAGAAAGCTCTCCCATGGCCGATTGAGCGGGAGTCATACCCTCGGACGGGGAGGCACTCGAGGGAGCGCTCTCACCATCGGGCTTAGGGACCTGGGCCTGATAGTCGGTGTTTTGACCGGTCTCAAAGTCGAAGAACTGGGTGTTGGTGAACAGAGCGAGATCCTCCTCCATGTTGAAAGGCTCCTCCTGACCGGTCTCCTGGCGGTTGATGGCGTTGAGGTCCCGGAGGTACTGCGACACGTTGGGGCCGCGGCGACCGTTGTAGCTGGCCATGATGATGACGATGAGATGAGGTGTTGCAAGTCAAGAATTCGTCTGGTTGGTGGCGATAATTTCCACCTGGCAGAGCCCTCAAAAATAATGAATTCCGAGTCGAGTTTTCCTCCACTTGAGCCAGGTGCAAAAAAAAAAAAAAAAAGTCAAGACTTCGTTGCACGTCGTTGGTGGTTTGAAGCCGGATACGGCAGCCAAGCACTCACACAAGGCTCGTCACTGATGAGCGATGGGAGCGGGGTTTGTGTGTGGCCGTATTTGCGGGACAATTTCGTCGTCGAAGCGAGAAAAAAAGTGCCGTGACTCAAAAGGGCGACGTCAGCGAAAGCGGGCGATGGGCGACCACTGCAGGAAAAGTCGTCGATTTGTCGGTGGTGTGTCGTCGATTTGTCGATGGGCGGGTTTGGTGTTTCTCTAGGCACGGGACGAAGAGAGGTTCGAGTTTGGGCGTTGCGAGAAGTGGAGGGAAGAAAGGGAAGCGGTCCTCAAAGGCGAGTGCTGGGGCCGGTTTTCAGACAGCGGATGCTTTGGTGTCGAAGACTCGAAGAGCCGATTGCCGCCGAAGGCATGGCGCAAGTTCTGGGTGTTACAGTGGGTAGTGACTATTAGTGGGTAGGTACCTACCTACAGAGTGGGTTAGTGGGTTGGTGGGGGTATTTTTTTTTGCTCTTTTAGCAGGCATAGGGCGCGTCGTCGTAGCGTCGTAGCGTCGGATGTAGCGTGGCTGCGTGGGTGGCTGTTGGGATGAGCAATGCATGGCCGACGACCACGGGTGGTGCAGCTGTAATAGTGGGTTCTAGTGGTGCGCGTTCTCCGTCACATCCCAGAGAGGTAGCCAGTGTCACCACATGTAATACAGTGCACTGCACAGTGTCATCCCCAGTTTGACATCCATCCCCGGTGCTATTCATCCCCAGTCTCAATAACAATTCATACCCTCAGTGTGCGTGCCATCCCTCCCTCTAAATGATGAGGTGAGGTGAACCCCCCAAGCCCAAGCCCAAGCCCAAGCCCTCCAAAAGCCGTTACGAGAAACCAGGGCACAGAGCACGCATCCAACCTAAAAGCCGGGCTAGTATCGTCCAATCACTTGCCTGGAGGCTTCCGGGCCAGCGCTGATGCCAGTGAAGCGTCAGTGGGGTAGGTACCTCCGAGGTACGGTGCGCGCCCCTCAACTGGGCTCACTGGAGCGAATTACCAGTCGTCTGTCCACTGACCCGGCCTCGTCCCGGCCTCTCGTTCAGGGCTGCTTAACAATCAATCCATGACACTCACTACCTGGGAGGCATGGATCGGCCCCCTCCATTGCTCTCCTCCATTGTTCTCCCCCCCACGTCTGTGGCACACATACGACCCTGCAGGTTATTTCAGAGTCTACGACGTAGTCAGGGTGCTGTGGCTCCCTGCGCCTGCTCCAAAGCAGTACCAAAGTTACTCGCCGAGCTGCGTCAACTCGCTGCAAGATGAGACTCTAGACTTGGGTCATCCCGCGCGCCCGTACTACGTTACGAACAGTGTCAAGAGAGTTGAAGCACCTTCGATGTGACAGCGCGTCTGGCTAGGCCGTTTCTTTTCTTTCATCGGTGTTCTTCCGAGACCCAAGAGGCAACAAAGGGGTGCTCTCCACTTGGCTTCCAGTCCCTCCCTACGCTACGGAGCCTGGAAACTCGGTCACGGTTGGCTTTCAACAAGTCAGTCCCGAACAAAGTCAGGGTCGTCCTCGAGCCGATCTGCGAACCGTCGAGCTAAGACTGTCCTGGTCACCTGAAAAGGGTATAAGTAAGCCTAATAAAGTGGCGACCACACTCTGTGCGAAACCATGCAGCCGCGGTGAAGAGTGAACCCGATCTTCAAAAGATCCAAGAGATCCAAGAGACACTCATCTCAAGCCTCAGGGCGACATGCTCCCTTTCATGACAGTAAGAGTTAGGTGCGCTTGCCCTCAAGCTACCACCATCTACTTTTTCCCACACCTTTCAGTCGCTTTACTATTCCATCAAGCCCAAAAGCCATCTTTCGGTGAGTGAGTGAGTGACAAGTCCAGCCGCAGAGCCAGCCAAGTCCAGCCGGGAATAGCGCATACCCAATGCTCGTGGCGAAATTCCTCCAAGCGACCGCGAACTTTGCCTCTAACTCAATGACGCTTGGATTTCCGAGTTTCCGGTCCGACTACGAGCCCTGGAATCCTAAATCGGAGAGCCGGGAATTATCGCGCACAATAACTTTCAGCAAAAATTTCACAACCTCATTTCGAGGCATCCATCAGTCCATCGCTTCATCGTCTGCTTTTTTGGCAAGCTCTGTGAAACGTAGGATAAGATGTCAACGGGCGGCTGCAACCTCGCACAGTACGAAATACTCACCATCACGCCTCCGAGAGGGAGTCCGTCACCAGACCCCCGCCAGCGTAAGTACAAAGTAGACCCAGCAAGCTGGTGGAATCACATTGAAATTGACCCAGCCCATGCACATGTATGTATGTTCGTGACACCAGCCCCTTGCCCCAGGCGCATGAGAGACCCGCCAGGAGGAACACCCTCGTGGTGCCCGGCCGTCCAGAAGAGGTCTGGCTGCGTGGGCGGTGGCTTCGTCGCGTGCGTCGCCTGGCACTCTCATCCCCGGCTCATTGAAAGGGTACAGTCACTGCAGTGTGAAGTCTCACCCCCCACTAGCCAATAACCATCGCCTGAGCGCTTCAACTCCCCGAGGGAAATGGGGCCCCATGCTCAGCGTGGGTGGGCGGGCGTTCCATTGTCCTCAAAAGCAAGTCTCCCCGGCGTCTGGTTCCTCGCTTGTCCATCCGTGGACCCGCCTCAGCATGGGAACTCCCCGGCAGGTTGCCACTTTGCCACTGTGTTGTACGTACAATATTGCCCAGCTTGCCTCGGTCAGAAATGTCAGAAATATCAAAGGTAATGCCATTCGTTCTTCATCCCGCGGGGCTGTCACCTACCATTCACACCACTTGCACACCACTCCCATTTTCTTCTCGGGCTAGCTGCAGCCGTCTCAGTCCCAGGGTCCTCGATTTTCGCGCATCTGCCGGCCCAGATCTGCACCTGATGTTGAGAACGCCATCGCCCCTGTT
This sequence comes from Dactylonectria alcacerensis, assembly GCA_029931735.1. NCBI lineage: Eukaryota > Fungi > Ascomycota > Sordariomycetes > Hypocreales > Nectriaceae > Dactylonectria > Dactylonectria alcacerensis. The sequence goes on along the minus strand of JAPMUZ010000003.1, from coordinate 3,554,084 downwards.
ACACGAGGCGTGGGGGACCTTCCGAGGTTCTCCCTAAAGGGATTGCTCGATGCGAGCATCAATTCCCGTCTCCAGCCGTGAGGCTGTCAACGATTCGGCCTCGTCCTCGGGATTTCATCACCAACAGCAAATGGGCCGTTGGATCCTTGGCCCGTCTCCGCCTAACCCTCTCGTCTACTCCAAAATGTCGCTTTGAGATTGCTTTCAGGGTGGGGTTGCTGACGATCAAGAGTTGAAGACTACGGTGGTAGTAGGACCAGGAAATTCGGGATCAATCGAGTGCATAGCATGCCAAGTCATGCCATGCCTGCACCTAGGTCGTCCCATCACCACTGCTGAAATGGGGTACGTAAAATCGGCGTGGCCTGCTTCGTCACCTTTTCCGTCCAGGCACAGGGTCCACGGGGAGTTCATCTTCGGGGAGCCCCCTGGAGCGTCAATGCTGAAGTCAGCGCCTAGTCACATGACTTTCTGGTTCATCGCCAAGTGAATGTGAGATGTCAGCGGAGAGAACGTCGAGTGACCTGTGCGTGAAATCCCCAGCCACTAACCTACTCTCCAAGCCACATCTCTCAGCCACTTCACTCAAACCACTGTCGGATTAAGCGCGGCTCAACTCCAACGCGTCTTCCTCAGTTGGCCATGTCGCGTGTGAATAAAAGTGAATCTTGGGACGGTTATACATGCTGTCAGCCCGCCCAGAACATCAAGCAGACTCAACTCCAGTCCAGCGGGGCAGCTTATTGTCCCGCTCATCATATCTGCATCGGCAATTTGACCCTATTCTTTTCTACTCCGTTTATCTAATCTGGATTGCTCTGGCTTGCTCTCAACAATGGCGCGTATATCTGTTCCAATTACTGCAAGGTTACCATCTTCAATCCGTGTCGACTCGGCAAACCCGGCTGTCCAAAAAAGCCTTACCCGTCTATCGCGCGAGTCGCTCATATCCCTGGTACTGGATTGGCTTGATGATGGAAGCCTCCCCAATGCCCTCCCCTATCTTCAGATGACAGACGCCGAGGATGAGGATCTAGATGACATTTACCCTCCGTGCCAGTCTCCTGACGAGATTCATCAACTCTATCTGGAAATGCAGCAGCAGAAAGGCTCCAAGGGCGATGTTATCAGTCGCATACTCGAAGGTGATTGGCGGCATGGCTTGACATTGTACCAACTAGCCATGGCCGACTTCGCTTACTTTGACCAAAATCCTACCTCCCAGAAGTGGTCGACATATCAAGTTCTGCCTCTAACCCCGCCGTCTAATAATGCCGATGATGAGGCAACTCTTCAAGTTGATCGAAAGAGCCTCACCATTCCTCGGTTTCATCCATCAACGTTTCTCCAAAACCTCCAGGACCAGGTCCTTCCTGATGTGAAAACACATTACCAATTTCACCGACCCAAGGATTTACCTGTCTTGATCCTGCGAATATTCGTGATCGACTCCCCATACATCACTAATTTGGCCTTATTAGGCCATGACGGCTCTGGCAATACTGCAAACTTCGACTCATCTCGGACCATCTATATTGCTTTCCCTGATGGGTCTCCTGCCCTTTATATCACCAAGTCTCAAGGCACCGGCTCCGCCAGTTCGGGCGAGTCTAGGAGTTTGCAGAATCTGATAGTCGATGGAGTCCCGAAGGCACTCTCTCGTCCTCGGGAACGGTACACGATCAAGAGTAGCAACCTCGCCAGTCGGAACCTGGAAGCCATTCTAGAGAAAAAGGGGTCACGACGCACCAATTCCGCCGGCGGTGGTTGGAGCATCTACAGCGATGAAAAGAAGAAGGAATCTCCATTGGACACGGTGCTCCCTATCCCACCGGCCTCCAGATTATCTTCTGATTCGGGTATTGGGCAAAAGCGGGTGGCAGAGTTGACACCACTACAAAGGGCGGCAAAGCGTGCAAAGGTCATCGCAGAGGCACGCTTTGGCGCCTCTGGCATCGTCACAGATGGGAAAGGGATCGAGAGGGTGGACATCGTGATACAAGACGCCTTTCCTTCCACGCAGGTACCTATTGATGAGGGCGACGATGAGAGAAATGAAGGAGAGGCTGGTGATGTTGACAACAAAGCGAAACGACGACGCAGCAAGATTGATGTTGTCATGCAAGAGGCGAACGGCCACAGTGATGATAATGAAACGATGGACGACACGGGTGATTCACATACATGGACACCTACTGTCAAAATCTCATTGCAAGGCACACATGTATGGGCTGGTGTGCGGCAACTCGTCGAAGCCGGCATAGTCGACGGTGAACGAATGCCAGGGTGGATGACAGGGGAGGATGGGGTAACGACAGGAATTGTCAGACATGGCAGGATACGCGGTTACAAGGGCTCCGGTATAACATGACGTGGCAACGGATCTGGGCTGATGTCTATTCTATATCCTTTTTTCTTCTAGTTGATACCCCGTGACGGATCGTCTTCCCGTCCAAATTTCAGTCATCGTCTACTCTGAAGACGGCCACCGTGTTTCGCCATGACGCCTCGCATACTTCCTCGATGCTCACTTCTTTGATACCTGCGACGATCTTGGCTACGCGCTCAATGCTGCATGGCTCGTTGCGGCCCTTGACCATGGCACCCTCCTCCCACTTTTCTTTCTTGACCACCTTGAAGCGGTCGGGGACGTCGGGTTCCTTCTTCTGATTCTTGTTGCCCTGTTTCTGCTTTTGTTTCTGGGGTTTCGGCGCCGCCTCAGGGGCAATGACAGATCCGTTCTGCATTGCCTCAGCCACGGGCTTGTCCTTCTTCTCGATCAAGTACTTCCAGCCCTCGTGGCTTGGTCTGACCTCGCACCAGGGTCCATCCGTCTCAATCATGATACGGTCTAGGCTAATCTCCTTGACGACGGCGCAGTTCTCCGCCGTCTTGAAGCTGCAGCCGTTGATGCCAATGTACAGCCCAAGATCCATCAGCTCCCGCATTTCCTCCGCGGTTCCGGTGAAACTGTGAACAACTCCGCCCTTTTCCAGTTTCTCAAGTTTCTCGCCGAAGGCTTCCTTGAGCAACCGCACAAAGTCGGCATGCGCAGCCCTCGAGTGTAGGAACAGGGGCAGCTGAGGCTTCAGTGTGGCAGCCACTTGGAGCTGCGCGGCGAAGGAGTGCAGCTGGATGGCCTTGGAGCAATAGTGCAGTCGGTCGTAATCAAGGCCAAATTCGCCCATGGCCACCAAGTGCTTCTTGTCCGAAGTCTGGGCCTCGGAGACAAAGGCGGTGAGGTCGGCGATGAGCTTCTTCGTCTTCTCAGCGTCCGGCGGATGCTCTTCTGAAACTGGTGCTTCTGGGTCTGGATCACACGGAGTCGTGTGTTCAGACTCGTGCGAGGGTCCGGCAGTACTGAAGACTGCACTGCTGCATGGGTGAATGCCAGCAGTCGAGAAGACAGTCCCAGCTATGGTCGCAGGTTGTTAGTCAAATCCATAGACAAGAACAAGGCGACGGCAATCAACTCACGATATTCATCCGCGAGCTCAATGGCATGGCGAGAGCTGGTCATGTCAGAGCCAGTGACTATGAGTTTCGTACAACCCACTTCCCGTGCTCTACCGATGACACCAGCGAGGTCGTCGGGATGCCGTTGCTTGCCATGGTATCGTCCTCGAAAGATTGGATCTGACAAGTTGATGCCGATCTACTGGGCGGATCTCGCGTGTAAGTCAACGGTCTCCACACTTGGGGTTGGGCGTTCGAAATAGGCACGCACATCGACATATCTGGGTTTGTAGCTTGTGGCACTCACAGGCTCAGAACCCGAAGGGACTGAAGCCATGGTTATCGATCTCAGATTTGCAGCTTGTAGTCTGAAGCAAGGATTGGTAATTGAGGCTCGCAATGGAAGCCTTTTCAATGTCATGGGTTCAACTTATAAGAGTGGCCGCTTAAGAAGGTCGTGTCTAACAGGCAGCAGAGCCACCAGGATTGAGTCACAGGCTTCGTCCAGATTGCCCGCTTATCATTGGTTGTCCCTCCAGGCACGTCTCCATTCCAGCCTCAGTCATTGATTACGAGAGGTTGGCCCGCAGATTCACCGCGACGCCAGGTTCAATTAATAATTGCAGTTCCATGCACGTGACTCCGCGCCAGGGCAGATCAGACCCCACCACGATCCATGCCCATTGACCAGGAGACGCGGACAACGCGGTATCGGAGCGGATTGTTGAGGATTGAGGATTCCAGCGCAGGAAGCAGGAGTTACGACGAAATCCGATGCTCTCACCGAGTTTCTGAGTGCGGAACGAGCCCGAATTGACCCAGTTAGAGCCGCAATCAGGAGATTGTTGCATGGGCGCCAGCGTTGCCTCAGGTTGCCCAACCGAGGACTTTAATGGATTTCCCAAAGCGTTTGGGTGTTGTCGCGCTAAAAAATTGGCGTCGCGTTCTAAGACGCGACTCCCATAAAAACGACCTAGGTCATCCTGTCAAACCTGCATCCCACATCCCTTCGACAAACTACTGCAAACCGCCTTGAACGATACCCATCTTGTCTCAAGCACCTCAAATCTTCCTTCAACAGCCGCTTCGTCTGCTGGTTATTTCTTTTAGCAGGGAAGAGAGCCTTGCATCAGCCTGCATCCGGTTCATCCCGTCCTCCCCGCTCCCTTCACATCCCTCCTATCTACTACCATGTTCGTCAGAAAGCGCGGTATGTATCCCCTGAGCCCGAGCCTACCTTGCCAACGCTAACAATTACCCAGATGGACGCCAGGAGCGTGTCCAGTTCGACAAGATCACCGCCCGTGTCTCTAGACTGTGTTACGGCCTAGACGTAGAACACGTTGACCCTGTCGCCATCACCCAGAAGGTCATCTCAGGTGTCTACGGCGGTGTGACCACTGTCCAACTAGACGATCTCGTAAGTTGCATACCATCCATCAACATTGGCCCTTCCGTCACTTACAACGACATCACAGGCTGCCGAAACTGCTGCGTACATGACGGTTACGCACCCCGACTACGCCATCCTGGCAGCCCGCATTGCCGTCTCCAACCTCCATAAGCAGACCAAGAAGCAGTGGTCCGCTGTCGTCAGCGACCTCTACCACTATGTCAACGAGAAGAACGGCCGGCCGTCGCCCATGATCTCCCAGGAGACTTATGAATGCGTCATGAGACATAAGGAGGAGCTAGACTCCGCCATTGTCTATGACCGTGACTTCAACTACCAATACTTTGGCTTCAAGACTCTGGAGCGATCATACCTCCTCAAGATTGATGGCAAGATCGTCGAGCGGCCGCAGCACATGATCATGCGTGTGTCTGTCGGCATCTGGGGTGACAACATTGAGCGTGTCCTGGAGACTTATAACCTCATGTCCAGCAAGTTCTTCACTCATGCTTCTCCTACTCTTTTCAACGCTGGTACACCTCAGCCCCAGCTGTCTTCCTGCTTCCTGGTTGACATGAAGGAGGACAGCATCGAGGGTATCTATGACACTCTCAAGACCTGTGCTATGATCTCCAAGATGGCTGGCGGCATTGGCCTCAACGCTCATCGAATTCGTGCTACCGGCTCTTACATTGCCGGTACCAATGGTACCTCCAATGGTGTCATTCCCATGCTCCGTGTGTTCAATAACACTGCCCGATACGTCGACCAGGGTGGCAACAAGCGGCCTGGTGCTTTCGCCATCTACCTCGAGCCCTGGCACGCGGACGTCTTTGAGTTCCTTGATCTACGCAAAAACCACGGCAAGGAAGAGGTTCGCGCCCGCGATCTTTTCTTAGCCCTGTGGATCCCCGATCTGTTCATGAAGCGTGTTGAGAAGAATGGCGACTGGACTCTAATGTGCCCCAACGAATGCCCCGGTCTTGCCGACTGTTACGGCGAGGAGTTTGAGGCTCTGTACGAGAGTTATGAGAAGGCCGGCAAGGGTCGCAAGACCATGAAGGCCCAGAAGCTGTGGTACGCCATCCTCGAGGCTCAGACGGAGACTGGCAACCCCTTCATGCTGTACAAGGATGCCTGCAATCGCAAGAGCAACCAGAAGAACCTGGGAACCATCCGCAGCTCCAACCTCTGCACTGAGATCATTGAGTACTGCGCCCCAGATGAGGTCGCCGTGTGCAACCTGGCTTCCCTGGCTCTACCTTCGTTTGTCGACTACAACGAGGGCTGCTATGACTTCAAGAAGCTGCATGAGGTCACCCGGGTGGTTGTCCGCAACCTGAACAAGATCATCGATGTCAACCACTACCCCGTCATTGAGGCTCGCAACAGCAACATGCGCCACCGCCCCATTGGTGTTGGTGTCCAGGGTCTTGCCGATGCGTTCCTTGCTCTCCGCATGCCTTTCGAATCCCCGGAGGCCCGTGAGCTGAACAAGCAGATCTTCGAGACCATCTACCACGCTGCTTTGACTGCTTCCGTGGACCTCGCCAAGGAGCAGGGTCCCTACTCTACCTTCAAGGGCTCTCCTGCCTCCGAGGGCATCCTTCAATTCGACATGTGGAACGTGAAGCCCTCTGACCTCTGGGACTGGGAGACACTCCGTGAGCAGGTCAAGGAGCACGGTCTGCGCAACAGCTTGCTCCTCGCCCCCATGCCCACTGCCAGCACTTCGCAGATCCTAGGCAACAACGAGTGCTTCGAGCCCTACACCTCCAACATCTACCAGCGTCGTGTACTGGCTGGCGAGTTCCAGGTCGTCAACCCTTGGCTCCTCAAGGACCTGGTCGACATGGGTCTGTGGTCGGATGCCATGAAGAACCGAATCATTGCCGAGGGCGGTTCCATCCAAAACATCCCCAACATCCCCGCAGACATCAAGTCTCTTTACAAAACTGTGTGGGAGATCTCCCAGCGCCAGGTCATCCAGATGTCTGCTGACCGAGGTGCTTTCATTGATCAGTCTCAGTCCCTCAACATTCACATGAAGGACCCCACCATGGGCAAGATCACCAGCATGCACTTTGCAGGCTGGAAGCTTGGCCTCAAGACGGGCATGTACTACCTGCGTACGCAGGCCGCCGCCGCTCCCATCCAGTTTACTGTTGATCAGGAAGCGCTCAAGATTGCCGACAACAACGTGGGTCAGCCCCGAACATTGAAGAAGCGAGCTCCTCCCTCTGGAACTAGCTACATGTCTTCCATGTCGGCGGTCCCCCGTGGAGTGGCTGCTGGAAGAAAGGAAGGCCCCGCTGGCAACTCTCTCAGCTCAAACGGCATGCTCACCTCTACTGCCACGCCTCCCCCTGGCCAGGCACCTACCATCAAGGCTGATGTTGAGGAGGGTGACAGCCCAAAGACTCTTCCCACTGAGCCAGCCGAGAAGGTCAAGGATGAGGAGCTGAGCCTCAAGAAGAGCAACCAATCTGAGGACCAAGACAAAGACAGCGAAGAGCGTGAGCGTGACATCTACTCTGATGCAGTGCTAGCTTGTAAGTTACTAAAACCCCCATTTGCGATCTCACGAGATAGACACTAATCAGCCTTCACAGGTTCCATTGAGAACCCTGAGTCATGCGTTATGTGCAGCGGCTAAGTAGCTCCAGTGCAGCTGTCGAGACGAAAGGTGCGTAATGAAGCTCGATGAGATGACACGACGGCATGGGTCAAGAAGCATGGTATGAATGGGTACAGAGAGATAATATGGTCTGGTATTTTGTTTTGCTGTTGAGGGCATATCGGGGTTGGCACGTACTCGCAATGGAGATACCTGTGCTGGAGTATTTGTTAGGATAGGCCTGGTCGTTTCCCGGGCTCGATTGATTTGGTGGCATTCGGAATGTCGGGTTTAGATATTGATTAGTATTGATGCTTGCGCGTCTCCCAAAAGACAACCTTTTGTTCAACGCATGTCGCATCATTCAGTGCACAGGTGCGGTGGTTGGATGGTGACACCGATGGGTAACCTCGACTTCTAGAACAGTGAAATCAAAACCTCTCAGCTGTATCGGATTAAGATGGAAGGCCATTTGACAACGCCACGGCCGTGACGTGGACGAGGCTATCGGAGGAGTTAAAGACGTGAGGCAAGCATTAGCCGTAGCGGCCCGTCGGGCGAGCGAGGTCTCGGCCGTTCTCCTGACGTGTTGTGGATCGACTGCAGGTGTGCCGTTTTGGTGCAGGAGTTTATCGAGGCTGGCGCATAGCGGAGCTGGACCTGTCGAGCTGAAAACAATGTCCCAACCTGAGGCTAGCCTTGTCCGTGATATTATAAGTCTAATCTCCCTTCATCCGCCCTTATCTCGACTTAGCCAACCATCCAAACACACAACCCGCCTCTTTAATGAGCGCTGGCGGGTACCAAATGAAAGGATCATGGGCAACGGGTGGGGTTACCAAAAGGGAGGCAACAGTGAGAAGAGGCTGGCAATTGTATGTGGGACAGATGTACCGGTAGGCGAGAGAGACATGGCAAACAGTTGAACATGGGCGTAGATCCTATGGAGAGAGTGGTTAGGTGACTTGGTGGGTACGTAGGTACGTAGTACAACGGTGAAAGTGATGGCCAGAATCGCTTGCAAGGAGGTCACACTGAGAAGACGTCCAAAATTCGTGGCACAATTGTGTCTTTGAAGTGAGAGTTGGATGCTTTGTGTGAGGATAAGATGACAGCTCTGTTTCAGAAAAACAAGCGTCTACTCTCCGTCGATAGTACGCCGCGGTGGCGGGGACGGGGTCGAAGAAGAGAGTCGAGGAAGGATTCAGCCACCCTGTTTGAGCTGAATGGGTTGCCAATTCGCTTCACGTTGATGTGGCGATCACTACTCGTATACATGAGAATTAGTACGCACACACACACACACACACACACAGTTACACGGATGAGGTGGCTCGCATGGGTTGACGGCGGCATGACGATGAGAGAAGCGAAAGTTCATGCCCAGCAAAGTTTCCAATGATTGTTGGCTGATTTCGACGAATGCTGACAGGATTCAGCCTTTCCCAGAGGCCAACAACGTAGTGGTGCAGATCGGAATAAATGTGAGTGGGAGGTGTGGGTTGAAAACAGGCGGACCAGGGGCACTGGCTTGGCTTGTCCTCGATGGACCAGACAAGACAAAAATTAATCGGTGAGTCCAGAGTTTCGTAGCGCTGTTGCGTCTTGGTCCAAGTCGGTCTGGCGTGTGAACGGGATCATGATGGAGGAGAATGGGACCACGGACGACCCGATGACATCAACCTCTGCCAGCTGGCCCGACACCCAAGCCCCTGTCTCTCTTGGCCTCAGTGGCCCTCAGCACTCCTCAGTGGCTCCCTTGCCCTGGCAAAGCCACCTGCCACCAGCTGAGCAGGGGGAAGAATGACCCAAGGCAGGAGGGGTAGGGTGGATCTGGGTGTGGGGTAGGTTGGAGTCCATGGCAGCAACCTGTTCTTGGGCAGAAGAAACAAACCCCATCGACTCCATATAGGCAAGGATTTCTTTCTCCTGTGAGACATATTGATGGAGCGGCCAGGAATGTAAGCAAGAAAAAATCAAGCGATGCAAACTGCCAAGATCCGTTACAACCGAGAAGCCACTGTGCTCAATTACGTCGGAGGTTGGATGAAGATGGGGCACAAGCATGGGTGAAATCTTGGATCGAGGAAAAGCCAGTGGCCCAAGCGAATCGGCGCGGTCGGCGGCCAGGGAACCGGAAAAGGTGGGTCTGCGACAGTAAGCGCAGTGGTTAGTGGTTGTTTGTGGGCGACCAAGCAAAAAGAAAAAAACAATGGTCCATTGTCCAATCGGACAACGCCGTGCCTTCATCGGCCGACAACAACTGACCTCATCGCTAGAACTCACTGCAGCTAAGCTTGGTTGGTGCTGCTAATGTGCTGCTACGTAGCAGGTCCCCCAGGTTCTGGGCCTGGATTGATCGACATCCATGAGTGCATCCCGTCCGTTCTGCTTTCTGCCCCTTCTCCCTGCCGGCCATACACGTGTTTTCGGCTGGCAAAGGCCGGGAAGCGGGTGGGTTGTAGATTGGTGAGGAGGAAGGTTGGCTGCAACCAGGCTGGGGTTGTCTGCACCCGGCAACTGGTTACTGTGGCAGGAATCACACACTTCTGGCCTTGCAGCGGCCTTGCAACGGCCCTGTATTATTGGCCTTGCCATGGCCAGTGTGCTCGTCATGCCCTCCCTTCACCTCTTCGATGTGGTCATTGTCGGGTTGCAAACAAACTGGGTTGCTCTGCCAAGCAAGAAACTCTTGCCAACGATGTTGAAACAGCCCAGGGCGTGACTGCAACCATCTCTGGCGGCCTCTCTCCCTCGGCCGTGGGACAATAGAACATCCTATGGGCAATTAATTACCGGCTTTCAACAAACCAGACTAGGTAAAGGCACCTCTTTGTTTGTTGTACACCGCCCGCGAGCCGTCGGTTGATCCAGACTAAGCTCCGAAGCTTTCCATGAGCCACCCGAAGACAATGTTCACTCAGAGTTCTATCATGGACTGGAGCCGAAGTACAGACAAACCCATAACAGGAAAGGCTTGGTGTTCCGTAGTGGCACGTCCGTCTAGCGTCCGGTGGCTGGCGGGGTCCGATTTGGCGATCTAGTGTGGTAGCATCAGTCAGAGCTGCAGGTGCATATCGATCCAGCTGGCTTTGTCTCTCTCTGCCGTCTGATTCCTTGCTCTGGGCCGGCTAGTTTCCTCGACGGCCAGGCATTGGCAAACATGCATGACTTACGCGGCTTTTTCGCATAGCCTTCTACATACAAGGGGAGGGAAAAGAGGCCGCTCTGCGTCATATCATGAAACCCACTGCGTGCATACCTGCCTACGTAGGTACGATCCAATACAAGCCCGACAGGGCAACGTTTTCTGTAGCACGAACTGCTTACACCACCTGACTGTGTGTTTCTGCTGGTGGAGCAGAGTTTTGAAGTGTTCCATACAGGCCCTCGGCCGCAGCTCTTGATCTGAACTTGGTTTCTACATCCTGATCTCGTCCCAGGCACCCCCCAAATCTATTACGGCCAGACACCAGCCTCTGCGCTATCTTTCCCCAGTAACCGAACGCCTTTGCGTGGTAGTACACACATGGCCTTAGTGTGCCTCCGCAGCTGAGCAGGCATTGTCCACTCTCATCATGCCATGGCCATGCTGTGGAGATGTAACTCTAGCGTGTGGCTTCCCGAATCCCAGGGACGTCTTGCTACCTGAGCGTTGGGCTACCTAGCACCTACTCCCGCACCTCCCTGCACCTGCTAGCAGACGACGGCGGTGATGCAGCTGCAGCTGCTTGAGAGCCATGACGGTTCCCATGCCGTACCTTCCCTAGCAGACTGCGAAAACCAGGTACCTGCCAATGGTACCCCGGCTTGACTCCCACCTGGGCAGCTACCTTACATAAGGTACGCGTAGGTAGTTGGCAGGTGGCAACCAGCCGCCGCTCGTCACCAATTGACCCTACCAGCTGGTTGCTGTGCTGCACCTTCTCCATGCCTTTAAAGCACCTCGCTCGCCCTGATTCACTTCGACCTCTGCCCTTCAGGATTTTCTCCCTTCACCTCCACAACTCGCCTTCTCAACACTCCAAGCCTCGCTTCCAGCCAGCTTCACTTCCGTTCACTCTCAAGGACAACATCCCTCGCTGTCACGTATCGATATCAGGTGAGCCTCTACCGTCACTCAGGTTCTGACTCTCCCTCGAGTCCTTCCTGCCCTCCCAACACTATCCCTCGACACATCCCGTTTCTTTCTCTGCCTCAACACTAGGGATATCAACGCTCGGGCTATCTCCTGGATCACTTCGTGCTCCTAGTCCTTGAGCTTCATCTCCCGTTCTACTTATCTCTCGACCCTTCCTGTACTCCATGTGGAACCACCACCTTGCTTGTCTCACGCAAACACGGTCGTGCCTACAAATTGCAGTCCTCCTACCTTCGATTTTCTTGCCGCCTCATCTCGCCCAGCCCTGATTCACTACTCTTTTCCTTCATTCCAGTCCCTTCTCAGTCGGAACTATCCCCTCGTTCACTTCTCCCCTCACATTCACAACATTTGTTCGCACCAGCGCCCCTGCCACAAGATTAACTCGATCTTCCCAACCAGATTTTGAGCTTTCAGGTCGTGAACAAACTCACCCATCAACATGAAGTCTGTTCTGTTCGCCGTTGCCAGCCTGGCTACCGCCGCCATGGCCCAGAGCATCTCTGATCTTCCCGCTTGTGGCGTAAGTTCCTCGCCTCCTGCTCATCACAACCACTAATCCTTCGTCCAGCAAACCTGCGCCAACAACATGCTCAGTGCTGAGAAGTCCAGCGAGCTTGGATGCGACACCAGTGATATTGCCTGCCTCTGCACCAACAAGAACTTCGTCTACGGACTCCGAGACTGTTCCGGTGCTATTTGCACCCCGAGCGAGGCGTCTCAGGTTGTCGAGTACGGCATCGCCGTTTGTTCCAGTAAGACCCCACGGATCCCAAGTAGCCCCGCAGAACGAGATGGCTGATGCCTATGACAGGTGCTGGAGTCGCCATTACCACCAAGACCGTTTCTGGAGACAGCTCTACTGTGAGTCAAAAGACATCATGCACGGCCATGACACACTAACTAACATCGGCTCAGAAGACTGGAGCTGGCAGCTCCGCGACTGGATCTGGCAGCTCTACGACTGGATCTGGATCTGGATCTGAGTCTGGCAGCGAGACTGACTCGGTAAGGAACTCGATTGCTATGGTTTTTTGTTGTCTCTAACCCAAGTGATAGGCTACCGTCTCCACCATTTTCCGCACCATCACCACTGATGGATCCACCATCACCACAGCCGTCTCTACCACCACCCTTGGCGCTGGTAGCGATGATAGCACCGATGACAACAGCTCCAAGACTGGAGGTAACAGTTCCGGCAAGGTCTCTACTTTCACCAGCGTTATCACCAACAGCGATGGCGACGTGGTTACCACTGTTGGCGAGACCACCGTGGGCGGTTCCGGCTCCGGTTCTAAGTCGGTCGTTGTCACCACTGTGACCTCCGGTGGTACTGAGATCGTCAAGACCATCGTCGCTACTGGAGCGACTGAGACCGGCTCGTCTGGTTCTGAGGCTTCGGCCACTGGTAGCGAGTCTACTTCTGGATCTGGTAGCGATTCCACCGCTACTACTGCTTCCGGCGCTACCGGAACCGGCAACTCGGAGTCTGCCAGCACCTCCGGCGCAGCTAGCACCTCCGACAACGCTGTAAGTGTTCCTATTTAATCATATAGTTGTCATTTACTAAGACTGGAATAGGGTATGCCCCAGATGACTGCAGCTCCTGCTGGCATCCTCGCTGCTGCGGGTCTCGCCATTCTCCTCATCTAATCGACAAATGAGGTTGCGATTACCAACGTTTAATGTTTTTAAGTTGCACATGTTTGATACATAATACCCGCCTGTGCCTCAATATGAAACACTTCTCTCATATTCCTCGATGCAGGGACCCGGTATACGGACAACCTTCGGCGCATGGAATGTGGTAAATGAGCTGAACGGACATGGAAGGTCGGGTTCTTTGAGGGTTAATGATGCATATGATTTATCTTTCGTCTTTAATGGAAAATGATGAAACTCATGACAGTGGACGGGGATCTTTTGGGAGATTTATCTTCGATGCGGAGGTACTCTATTGAGGATGGATCAGAGGCAACTCTTGGCGGGGCCGTTCTGGCATTCGCTCGTTCTCATGTGTTGTGTCAAGGGGGTGGGTACCGGACTTCTTTGGTCGCGGTGGTGGGCTCTACTTCTTCGCTCTCAATGAAGCACATTAATAGATAATTTTGGAACACAACTCGTACAATTCTTCAGTGACCAAAGCAATGGCACGACGGTTATTTGCACACAAGATCCACCACGCTAGACTGACCACCATTTCATCTCATAAGTTTTCCTGGACACACGAAGTTCTGTAACTCGTTTCGTGACACATGTTATTCTAGATACCTAAATAGCCAAAGCTCAATCTCAGGCTTGATGTCTCCACACAGATTTGGCAATCAGACTCCTGTTCGCAATACAAATACAACCCAAGCACAATTTCCCACCTGGGTTCAACACCGACGATACACATATTACCGAGAATCTAACCTCTCATGGACTTTCCAATCTCACTCTCCCAGTTCTTGGCGCGCTCGAAACCATTGGCGTGGCTCTGATAGTCGTACAAAGCCTTGGCAACATCCTCCTTGGAGTTTAGGACAAAGGGGCCATATTGGACAATAGGCTGGTCAAGAGGAGTACCAGCAATGAGTGCAAGTCGAGCGGGTTGTGAGGCGCCAGCGTCGACTGAAAAGTTGACAACGTCACCCTCCTGCTCGAAGACGATGTTGTTATACTGCTCAACGACACGGCTCTGGCCGTCGTTACCGACGATGACCTCGCCTTCCAGTGTATAAGCGAAGGCGTTCCAGTTCTTGGGTAGTGGCTGGCTGATCTTGCCGCCAGGACGGATGGTGATGTCGAGGATCCAAACGGGGGTGTAGGCAAGGTCCTTTACTGAGTCGATGCCGTGGCTCTGGCCGGAAATGACCTTGACGGTGACCTTGGAATCATCAACGTCGACGACCGGAATCTCGGAGGCGCGGAGGTCACGGTAGCGAGGCTCACAAGCCTTCAGTTCCGTTGGAAGGTCGACCCAGAGCTGCAGACCGATGTTGGCGCTTCCATCGGGATTCTGGCGGGGCATTTCGGCGTGGACAATACCGCGGCCGGCTGTCATGAACTGCAAGTCGCCGGCGGAAAGTGAGCCCTTGTTGCCTGCGAAATCTTCGTGATCGACACCACCCTCGAGGAGGTAAGTGATGGTCTCTTGGCCACGGTGAGGGCTGCAAAGGAGCTGGTCAGTTTCTAGTTTCGCAATGACATGGCTCAATAGCTTTGGGGATGGGGTACCTACTGGTCAGGGAAGCCAGCACCGGGCTTAATGGAGAAGTGGTCGAGCATGAGGAAGGGCGAGAAGTTTCGCAGCTGGGGCGTGCCAATGGAGCGGCGGACACGAGCGCCGGCGCCTTCGGACTGCTCAATGGCCAAGATGACCTTGCGGATAGCTCGCTGGGTAGACATTTCGGTTGCGAAGAGGTGAGAAGCTGGGTGCTGGTCTTGGTTCGGGTGGTTCGAGTCGACGAGCTTGTCGGTTTGCGCGGCCAGGGAGAAGAGGCTGTCGATGCTTGTGTGGTTCTTTGCAAACTCAATAGCAGTAGTCGCGGTGTCTCGAAGCTGATGCTGGAAGAGGAGTGCGGCAGCTAAAGCAATGAGGGCGGTGATGATGATGTTTCTGAAAAGCGACATGTGAAATCTGACCGTGGGGTCACTCGCGATTATATACGGGTTGGACGGTTCGCAATTGAGGGGGTGAGGGGCTAGAGCGAAGCAAGGCGGTTACTGGAGGAGAGAGAGTTCTGGAAGAAAAAATGCCTGGCGTTAGAAATAGTACGAAGCTGGGCCAGGCGTGGCCAGTGGAGCGCCAGCGCTGGAAGCCAGGTCTGAGAAGCCATATTTGGTGATGATGATGGTGGGGTGGAGGTTTAGTCACTTTTACATCAGCAGTGCTGCGAGTTAGCAGTGCCATGTGGCTCAAGCTTCTTGCTCCTTTGGGCGCCACGGAGGCTGATTAAACAGTGGCTAACAGGGCGCTAGTGACGGAACGGGTATGGTGAAGGACAATTACTAAGGGTGACGAGATGGTTGGCTGTGTGTGTGCTTACTTCATCCTTTAGTGGTCTTGCGGAATCGAATTCTCTCGATGGTTAGGACTTGAGTGCGAAATGCTTTGATGAGAATTTGTCAATCTAGTCTTATTTAGCACGGTTGATTCCAGTACAGTAGCACCGCATACAATGACATATTTCGTAAAACTTCAAGAGACATCGTCGAAATTGGTGCTGGATTTGTGAGATGCGTTGAGATGGTGAGACTCACCGAGCTTGAACGCGCCGAACTGAATGACTATTCATTCCTGGTGGCTGCATGCGTTCGAAAGCTCGTGTTCTGCGATGCAATTCCATCCCCAATAATCCTCTCGTGTCACATATTTGGCAAGTACAAGAGGTTCACGAGTTCAGTGAGCTCATCATCGACCGGGTCTAGTGAAAGACGCGACAGCCACTTCACAGCTACAGGGTATGAGTCAACCAAAACAACACAACACAAAAATTTCTTCGAGATCATCCATATTGCAGCCATCTAAATACTCTGCAATAAACCATGCTATGGATACCGCCTTCTAGGATGTCGCATTATCGTTATCGGGACCTACTAGTTGCCAGCCAGCTTAGGTAGAGGTAGTTATGAAGTAACTCCAGTCAAGACTTTTAGGGTTCGAGCTTTATAGTTCCGTGGATTTGGCCGAGAGCAAGCACAATCCTCACGACTTACTCTTATCCCCCGCAAGATTCGTCTGGTCCAACTGGCATCATGTACTGCGATATATCTTAACTCATACTCACGCGTCGGGAATCCGATGCTGTCAAGTCGCAACTATACGCGCTTTCGCACAAGCTGATAATCCGAATCATCAGAAGCTAACAGAAGAACCCGCGGCTTTTTGGTATCTGCATACCCGTTCATCCGGATAGCCTTCAGATATGCACCACATATCCTCAGAATGAGAAGACCAGGCGTCATCTGTGCAGAAGCATGTGTTGAGTCTCTCTCAGTCGTGGGCAAGCAAACCTCGGCTCGGTCGATGTGCCAGCTATAAGTAAACACGGGGGGCCTCACCCGATGTCATATCGCCGAAGCATACCGCATTGCACACTCGCACACAAGCAGGGATCCTTCCCTTTAAGGGAACTCCCAGGTTTCCCCGATGAATGCTACCAACGAAGTCATCGCCGGAAGCCCACACGTCCGAAGACGCGGTACAGATGTCCCTCGGACTCTTCATCACACGGCCCTAGACACTCGGTGTTCGAAGCCCAAAGGAGACCAGGTCTGATATTAAACAGGGGTAACTAGAAGGAACGTCACCCCATCGCAAACCGAAAATACCTCGCCTATACGATAGACTGGGACGTCGTAAGGAAGCAACAATCGCCAAATTTACAGACCATGGCCAGGGGAATGGTTCTCGCGAGCGAATTTTAGTCGACAGCTGAGACGGCAGCATGTAAAGCGTAACAGTACAAGTGCATAATTGACTTGGAATACTCATGGAGTGACTGGTCAGCTAGGCCCCGCTTCGACTACGACTGCAACAACATAACGGCGTTGTTGGTTGGATGTGGTAACGGCTCAGAGGTCAAAGTTCCGGCGTGATATCAAAACGCATACAGATTCCTGTCGGCAAATAAACGAGTCCCGATTGCATGAATCCCCTTACCCCGCAGTGGTCCGACGGGGAAGGGGAGGGGGGAGTGTTTATCGTTTCTGCACATATTGGATGGTTGTAGATGTGCGGGAAGTATGCTTAACCTACCTGCAAATCGTTTTTGATCATGTTGGAGCGTCCAACAACGCTGACACACGCGTGTTTTGTTTTCATCAATGTGCGGTAAGGTAGGACATGAACACCAGCTTCCAGAGATACATCCAGCTGTCACGTAACACAAAGATTGAAAAGCCACAGTACTCAAATCACCGGTCCAAGACAAAGTGTGACGAAATGGCTTCGGTATCTCGTTGCAGTCCACCTGTGACGATGGGAGAACACCACGGTTGAGGGGCCACGAGAATACACCAGAACCCTAAACAAGGCATGCTCCACTCGCGATCTTTCCCTTCTCGGCATTGACATGTCGAAGATGAGGAATGTTGGCGTCGTCGGAGAGGTGCAAGAGAGATCCGGATAAACCCAATCTCTCATCAATCCAGCGAGTGAGTCTAATCCCAGACCGACTACGACATGGGCCTTGACTAATAAGGGGCTTGAGATGGAAGACACGTAGAAAACGACAAAGGGTGGGCATTCGATATGGACTGTCTCTGATCGGACCCTTCTTGTTCGGATCGGATGCGACGATCGAATCAACGAGCTCAGGACGACGCTGAATACTTGGAAGGGAGGGCCTTTTGTTGAGTCCCATCGCATCATTGTGATATGTTGCGGATGCACTTGCGGATGCAGCATTAGAGAGACGAGCCAATGCGCGAGTCCGAAATTGGCGGAGAGTAGCAATGACTCCGTATCTGGCGAGCAAAGGCGAGATGGATGGGTGGATGAGGTGACGACAACTCGCCCAACATGCCACTATTATTATCTGACCCAAGTTGGGTCTGTTGCATTTGTTGCAACGGCATGGAGGATCCAGTGCTGGGCCTTCAGGCATTGAGCGGCACGGCGGGTGGTCTCATTGGCTTCTTCAAAGGGGCTCTCTCTGGGTTTTGGAGGGGACATGTTTGATCCCTTGTCATGGCGATCAATTCGAGTCTTTTGCTTTTGACATGTGAATGTGGCTGGTGAGTAACATGAGTGGAACCGGGACTGACTTTCGACAGGGAATAATTAGCTGCGTCTGCCACGCTAACAGGGGAAGGACGATCCGCAAGCCGGCTGACGGGCATCGTGGCCCTTGTTAGGCAATGGAGCGATTCGATGGGAGGCGATGCGGCAAAAGGAAAAGACATTAGACGGGAGTTCGTGACCCTGACACGGTAAACCAACGAGACCCAGAACAACGCGACGCCCCGGGGACCTTTCCCGATTTTCTTCTTTTTTTCTTTCGGTTTTGCCTCTTTCGCTTAAAGCTTCCGAGGCCATGTGCTTGAGTTCGTCTCTCTCGGTCAAGTGAGCCGCGGCAGAGGGGCATCGCCAAGTGGCAAGGGAGATGGGATTTCTCTTATCAGTGGTTTAGACTCACCGTGCCTCATGAGCATGCGCCCCCAAACCAACCAGTGCGGATGGCTCTCGCTCGATACATGACAAGCGCCTAAAGCACGGGCCGACAAAGAGGGTAGAGGTATCCGGCCGATTTTCGTCTTTTCCCTCATACCAGGCAAGCTTTGCCTGGCCTGGCCTGGCGAGAGGTTGACCAGCAACTTGGTGCAAGCGTGAGGGCCTCTATTCTCCGGGACCTCCTCGGGCCCGATGGGCTTCAGGGTATGTACGCTATAGTACGAAATGCAGTACGAAGTGCAGAGTAACGGTCCATGCATAGTATACGGTATGCGCCATATTATACCATTCGAGTGGACCAGACGAGGGAATGTCCTTCACACGAACGGGTGCGGGCGGCATGAAAGATAAGCCGTAGACTGGAAGCGCCATTGGACAGCCACTGATCTTGCTTGGTGCACACACGCCTACCCATGCGCAAGTGGACATGCATTCTTTAAAAAAAAATTGTAATAATGACGATCGGTGAGGAGCGAGCCCGCATGCTGCAGCCATACTGAGTTACTGACTGGTCGCCCTCTTTGAGCTACTTGAGCCCACGGGCCAAGGGGGACCGTCCCCATAAAGGAGACGACGGCATGGAGTAATATTACCACAGAGGTACGTCCGGAAGAGCGAGAGAGAAGCACGGCAGATGGTGGCATAGGACTTGGTGGTGGTGTTATCCTCCGATTTCACAAGCCGGTGCCACCCTGAATGGGGGGCAAGAGACACAGAGGCGGCGACAAGGGACCATCCATCCAACCCATTTCACATTACTTGAGAAGAACCCGACAGCCGGGTAATGAAGCTTGGGAAGCAAGGGGCGAGGGTTCATAGGTTGTCCGCCAAGGAGCGAAGCGGAGCGGCTCGGCGGCCAGTCGATGAGAAGATGCGGCTGACAATGAGGATCAGGAGCCGATAATGGAAGCATCATGGAGGACGACGACGACGCAACGCAATGCGTGCCCACATGAGAGAGAGGAGTGAGGAGTGAGGGAAGAGAGCGAACCACTACCGGAAGAGCTCCCGCACGAGCCACTGAAAGGCAAAGCTACTGAGAGCTACGGATACTCAAAGCCAAATCAAAGCCAACTAAAAAGGCAGCCAAAGCCACTGAGAGCCAGCGAGTGCCACTTTCACATGCTAGATCAACAGGGGGGTTTTGCTCTGATGCTCTGGGTCGTCTTTGGAATGGTGCGGCTGAGTGGGCCCATCGCTGTTCCGGCGCCGATGGTGTCACGGCGGGCCAACAGCACCCCACCACGACCGCTATCTGCATCATCATGATCCGGCGTTTTGTCCAGGGTTTTTGTTGGACGATGGATGGATGGGGATGAATCAATGTCTCTCTCTCTTTCTTGTCCATTCTGTAGTCTACTGCTTGACTCTCTGGTTTCTCTCAAAATCACAAGCCGAGAGAGGCGGGCGAGCGACAAAGAGGCACAGCCCGCTGTCACAAGGCACAAGGCACGGGCACGCCGCAACACCCACGCACCTACCCAAGTACAGTAGCTATCTGAGGTAGGTATCTACACGCGCTCACTCACCACTCCCACCTCACAGGTACCGATGCCGCCACATGCACATGCAACACACTCACATGCACATGCCAGAGAGGGAGGGCCCAGCACCCAAGACCCAAGACCCAAGACCCAAGACCCAAGACCAGAGAACCCCCCCGGCATGACCCATATTCGAGCTACCCATGGGCGCGAAAACAGGCACAGAAACTGCGACGGCTTCCATGGCCAAGGTTAGGTTCCCTTGATAAATACGTAGATTCCCTTGCTTGGCCCGTGTAGCCGGTCTGGCTGTGGCGTTCCCACCACCTCACTTCAAACAAACCTCCCAGGTCTCGTTCCCTTTTTAGCCTCTGCCGGACCCCATCTCTGGCCACCATCCCATCTTCCCTCCTGCAACTCCTTCTTGCTCTGCTCCATTCTACTCCGTCCTACTCTAGGTCCAGCTTTGCCCCTTCCCCATCGAATACTTCATCTACCTTACCTACCTCCCAACCTACCAACCAGCCAACCATCTGATCCTAGCATTGTGCCTTGCACTCTACCATCCACCCGTCTGACATCGATCATCTTGTCGTCATCATCGCAGACAGACAATCCGTTATCCAACTCCTCACCCAGCAGCGCATTAAGCTTACCTCGAGCTCCTCCCATCTCCCCTCGCACGCAACCCCGTCGCCAACACTCACACACTTCATCATGTCCTCTCCCCAAGTCAATGGCGATGTCCCGAGCTCTGCTCCCTACTCTGCCTTCTTCCAGGTACCATCCTCCCAACCGCCTCCGCGTGATTTACATGTGACAATCGCAATGCTAACCGGGTCCTCTCCTCCAGCACCTCTTGAACTACCCCGTCATTAGCGACAGCGTCGACACCTTCAAGTCCAACGAGTACGGCCAAAAGTCCATCAAGCTCGGCGACGCTGCCTACCAGACCTTTGCCGCCCCCGTCATCCCGTGGTTCGCCAAGCCTTACCAGTACGTCTCGCCTTACGTTTCCAAGGTCGACAACCTCGGCGACAAGACCCTCGATCGCATCGATGAGAAGTTCCCCGTTGTCAAGAAGCCCACCAACGACCTCTACAATGAGACCAAGGATTTGATCCTCCTGCCCTACACCAAGAGCCTCGAGGGCAAGGAGCACGTCCTCCAAGTGTATACCAGCGAGTACAAGAAGAACGAGCAGGCAGGACTCGTCGCCCACGGAAAGGCCGCCGTCACCACCGTTCTCGTCGTCAGCAACGAGACTCTGTCGTGGCTTAGCGGCTTCCTCCATACCAAGAAGACCGAGGCTAGTCAGACCGTCAACGACAAGATCAACCAGTGAGGAACCGCTGCCGTCGACAGCTGTATTTGGTTTTAATGGCGGCGCCCATTGAAAGATATACACATATACCCTCCTTTTTTCCTTTGTACTCTATTTTCTTGGGCTCTCCGTGCCCGCTTCCAATTACCCCATCTCACTACGTGAGCTCCCGCCAGGCGATTTCACTGATTTTCAACGAGATGCGACCGGCCTTATCGTCAATGAGAGGCAACAGGACTTGGACCCCTTGAATCGGAGGTTTTCGTTCTCTTCTGAGCCCCCGTATTTCTTTGCTCGTCTTCCGCTGATAGCGTTCGAGAATCCTTATCTGCTCCCATTGGGGCACTCTTCTACAAGTCTCGCCTCGAGCTGTGACGTCATCCGCAGCTTCGCGGATAGCGACGGTGGAGGCGCTCGCTTGATGTCGTGTGTGTGTTAGCGCGGCGACGAATATTGGTTTTCTGGGAAGAGACGGTTTTTTATAGGGTTGTGTTTGATGCCAGACGTGTCGAACGGAGCTGTGTTTCTCTTTGCTAGCTCTTTTGTGGCTGCATTGTTGGGGATGCGCTGATGATGAGGGCTGAGATTGGCAGACGATGCGGATGACGAAAGACTTAAAAATGAGAGTTAATAGATTTCTTCAATTGTCAGGGAGCGTTTTACCTATCATATCTTCTATCGATTGCGTTGACCATGCGACATGACACAATCTTACCAAGGTTCACAGAGGTGATCTAGAGACCAATTGTTTTGCCAGTCAGGGTCATCGCAGACATACGCCTCGTGTTCTGAAGTTTATAAAGGATTGTCATCGACATTGGGATTCCTATGAGCTAGTTCAATCTGACGTCTTCTTCCAGTCTAAGGCAGTCGAGCACATTGTCAGCGTGGATCTCTATGCGAGTAAACTGTCTACGGCTGCAGAAACGTCGGGGTGTTTGGGTTCGCATTCGGGATGTAATCGCCCCTAACGCATTTCGTTTGTCTCGTTGCCCCGATACAGGACTTCCGGGCAGTTGTTACATGTTTGTGTCGACTGATGCCTCGAGAGACTCAGAGGATAAGGAGAAGAGGTTTGGGGGCCCAATGAAACTCTTGTTTGGTCTACATGTCGTTGGCTTTCTGGCATGATCCGCCAATCACTTGAAGTTGAATTTCCACGCCAGCATACATCAGCGTCGCTGCATGAGCACAGGAGGTGTGTCTTCATATTCTGGCTGTTTTCAGCATAGCTTCAGATCATGTCTGTGATGTTGCGGCTAGTCTCCATTTTGACAAACGAACAATTAGTATGATACACTTATCAGTCCAAGGGGAGCTAATGTTAGTGCTGAGTGACGTATACGGTTTGAAGATGTTGCCTCTCCAATTTTAGGTGGCTAATGGTAGTTGTTGCAGTGTTCTCTTCTTCGTCTCACCTGAATTGAGCCGGCGGGGCGAGTTTGGTTGCTAGTATATCAGTCAGTGTGATAACATATTACCGTGTCGTCTAGGTGATCATAATGATTTGCCAATACAGGGTTGTTGCCTTGATCGGATACGCAGCAAGGAAAAAAGGGTCCAAGCGAGGTTGATGGTCTCAATTCTGTATGAAATGGCATGTCGAGATGGCCATACTCCATTTTGCTTGGACAGTCGTAATTGGAGCCAACCAGTGGACTCCCAAGCACCATGTTTTTATTAGGAAAATGACGGACCATTCCTGACCGGGGATAACCCCAGAGTATATGGTGATGCTCTCGGATTCCACGAGAACCGGGATCCATGGTATTAATACGTGCTGTCAAATGGAGTATTTGAGAAAGACCTACCCTATAGTACACCGACCAACTCAACTAGGACAGGGCATCTTGAGACTAGTAAGCAGGAGTAACATTGTCTCAACCGTTTGACAACCCTAGATAAATATATGACGGGCTAGTTCGTTAGAAAACATGGGCTGGGCACCATCGAATGAGAATGGAACATGGAATTGTCTGGGTGGCACCTTCGCTACCATATGACGTGATACATCACGGAGCACATTGACCATTCGCAAGGAGAGGGGAATGGCACAGACGGAGTTGTCGGAAGTGTACAGGGCCGAGACCACTGTGGATTACATAGAAAGAGACGTGTATTAAAATTATAAAGCACATTTAAAGACAAGGACACAGTTAGACAGTCAATCGGAAACACACGTTGCTTGTACGGGTTGGGAGTCAGATGTAAGACAAGGATAAGTCGCGAGACATGTACTCCGTAAATATGTAGGGATGGATGTCGGGTGGCTGGGTGTCTGAGCCGTCGATTTGACTTGTCAAATGTCAAATGCTCAACAATCAAGCCAATCCAAGCGTCAATGCGCATACACAGGCAGGGACTCACATCCGGATGTCAGCAACTAGGCATGCAAGGAGGCAGCGCGCAGATGACGAGAATAGTCTAGAAGGGAAAAGGAGGACAAGGGAGAGGAGAAGACGAGGTCTGGGCGTCCTGTCAAATGCTACGTACGGCAAGGGGAACAAGGTCATGGGAATGAGAGACTCGAAGAGAGGAAGAGCACGGAACGGAAGAAAGGAGGGATGATTGAGACGGGCAATGACGAACTCGCCACAGCACGTAGTAATGAGCGAGGTCCTCTCCTCTCCGATAGGGACGGGCGTCGGCCATGACGGTTATGGACGAGCAAAGGCCCGATGGATCGATAGGCGCACGTTGGAGAGAACGGGGCTTAACTCTGTTGAGCGAGCAGCGCAACGCCGAGCTGTCGGAGAGAGTCCACTGATCCGCGTGTTAATCAAACGGCCGACTAGGGGGACAGAACAAGAGAACAAAGACACGAGACGCTGGCTTGGTTGGACTTCTTTCTGAGTTCTTGGTCTTGTTTCTTCCTACCTACCCCCCTGAGGTTCGACAGGCGGATGGATGGATGAATGAATACGTAGAAGGGCAGATAGATAATGTCTCATTGACACCCCAATCCACAGCCAAAGAACAGACGGCAGACGACAAATGTCAAATGACCACTATCCGAGCTACTCATTAGTTAGCGTCGGCGACAGATCGCGAAACCGTCCATGTGTCTTGCCCCACGAGCGACCTGGTTCTTCACAGCCCCGATTCTAGTACATGTCTCTCAAACAAGAGATTTGATCTTTTCAGCCCGATGACGATTCCTTCGGCAGACAGAAGGAGGGGGGGTGAGAGAAAGGCAATGGTTGGTGTTGGGTGCTGACACAGGTGAATGTGATGGGATGCGGGTGGAGAACATTTGATGTGGGATTTTTCTTTTTACTGGAGACGCGCGGGCGCCATCTCAGTTCTGAAACGCGCTGAGGTGAGGGAATAATCTGGGTTGGTATGTATCATGTATCACGTACCAGCAGCAATGGTGGTTTGCGGTCGGGCAATTTTTGCAGCCTCTGATTAGTTGTGCTGCACAGAGTGCAGAGTGCAGCGGAATATTTATTATGTGCATATAGGCAAAGCGTGCAGTGCCGTGATGGCGCTTGCATGCTCATAGGATGCGTCCTGTACTTCGTACTAAACCATGCTTTTGGTTTTCCATACGTATCTCGAAGTCATATGAAGTCACAATCATCTCTAGATAACGCCTATATCACGGGGACGTTGGCATGGATCATGGGATGAGGAAAAAGTACACGTCGTGACTCGAGAACCTGCATAATGGACGGGAGCAGGGCTCGACAAAGTTCGAGGATCCCTAGAGGAGACAGGGAAGACGAAGATGAACTGGTGGCGTTGGCGGGTTGCGGAACTTAATACACACACTCACGCACTCCACGGACAATAGTCATCAATCTAGTGCATACTACGTAGCAGCTGGGCTATAGAATACGGCCATTATTGTTGATAGATGACGAAGCTAGGCCCGGAGTCGAGATGCCGGGTATCACGATTTGTGTTGGATCATGGATAAGCCATGTATGGCTCTGTATTACACGTTGCACTATCATAAGTAATTGCTACCTATGTACTACGATATTACCGTACGCAGGTCATAATTAGTCCATAGCCTAACAGCCACAGGGATTATCATAATAATACGCACGGAACATTTGGGCGTTGCCGATCGAAGCCCATCCGTTCAACGCAATCGCATCCTTCTCCATCCCATCTCGGTCTCCCCTTTCCCAACCCTTCCCTTGTTCGCCATGGCATGGTGAGAAAAAGCCGTCAGTCCACTGCAATGGGGATTTAGGGAGTGACCCTGAGGCCCCTGCGGACGGGAAACATATCACTCGTCTATGCCTGTCACATCCCACTCGTGGGACCTTTTCGCCGCCCACCACAACCGCCCGACGGATACGGAACATCCATGGATGAAATACCCTTGGTACATACATTGAACCCTGGGAAGTAGTAATTAATAGATGAATGACCCTTGACAATCTAGTCCCTGCTCTGCGCAGAGCGTACAAGGTACTTCGCAAGTACCGTACATACCTAGCAGACCCGGAACGTCTTAGCATGGTCCCAACGTCCATACTACGTACAGTAGTGCTGCATGCAGTAACGACTCGGTCTCAAGCCCATGATCCGATTCTCGATGGATGGCGCCGCCTTCACATTCACAAAATAGGTAAGTAGATACGAATAGGTCACGATATCTAGTTAAGTACCTAGTGCCTTCACTGTGCATCTTGACTGCCCCCGCCAGTAAACCGCCCGACTGTCATAGCTCTTGGAACGACCTAAATAAACGGACATTGTGCCTGCCTTCCCCATCCGTTCCTCGCCCGTCAAAAAGGGCCTTTTATTCTCAGAAAAGGCGTTAATGGCGGCTGACGGGCTTACAAGTTTCCTGCCCCGCGCGCACGGCCAATCGACGGCGGGTGATGTCGTGCTGATTGATGATCCATAGATGATTGCCCAGTGCATGCGTGTGTGCATGTATGCATGCATGCATAATAGCCGAGCTGGGAGTCCCCTACAATACATGCGTCGTAGCCGTGCATTCGAATGAATGGCAATAGTTTCTCTCATCTCATCACAGGTGCCGTCTTGAATCATGTGTCCTGTGTCCTGCTTGTCCCTGGCTGTGTGCGATCCCTTTGTTGGGCGAACCACACGATGCAACGGCGCACACGTTGGTCGCGCTGACTTCCTGTTTCGTTTCTTCCCCCTCCAAGGGACCCTGGCCGATCGTGTCCGACGACAGGACCAGGACGGCAAGCCGAGAGCCATTGTCACATCCTACGCCATAGCACAGCATTGGGTAAGGCAAGGGGGGGAGGGGAGGGGAGGGGGGACCAACTGGGTCAGATTCCGACAACATCGATCAGTTGTCGATGTCTGAGACCTACACAAATCCAGACCACTACGACATATACAAGTAGGCATAAGGCTTGCCAAGAGGCGCCTTTGCGGGCATAGATGGAGAACACGAATTAAAGCCGAACGAGAAACGAGTGGGAAGTAAGGAACACAGCTGCGTTGCGGATGGTTTCTGTCAATCTCGTTCCCGCGGTCCCCCCCTTCAACTTGTTTCCTTGGCAAGTACTTCGTAGGATGTCTCGTGTCGGGTAATAGCAGTTGAAGGCGTGTATATTTTGGCTTCACCGCTGGCAGGGACGATGGATCTCATGTAGAGACAAGTTGGGAATGTATCTTTTTTTTCTTTCTTTTTTGCTTTTTCTATTTATTCTGCCTGTTCGACCGCAAGCTAGCGCCCAGTCATGGCGGGCAATGCTTCCTTTTCCCCCCTCTGCTCGCCACCAGGATGTCTTGGGTCGGTCACAGAACCAACACAATGTCTCTTTCTCTCTCTCCTCTCTTGGCCCACCACCAGCTCACCGGGCTGTATCATCGGCAGAGACAATTTCCCCCGTTGGGGACTGGGTCGTGCGTCACAGGGCTGTGGTTGGTCGAGGTGGGACCACAATTATTGAAGCAGGGGTTGTTAGGTGGGGGCTAGGCACATTGACCCCTTGTAAGGTAGCTTCTAGTGCCACAAGCTGGAGAGACGAGATCAAACACAACAAATGGCGACAATGAGTCGACGAGATGGGTTGGGAGGGCTGCGATAAGAAGAATGCTGGAAAAAAGAGAGGCTGGTGAGCAGACGATCATGATGTTGGGTTGGAATTAACTCTGAGTTGAGTTTAAAACAAATTCCCAACACGGAGCTCATGGTTTTGCCTTCGTGCCAACAGCCAAACAACCAGGTACTCACTGGGCGACTTGCTCTCGGAAGTGGTAGCACCCATCCACCCACAAAAGCCCAAAAGCCGGAGAGAGGTGCTGATGCTCCCAGAAAACGTGGCCCGGGAAAAGGGACCCAATCCCCGCCCCCGGTTACAGAAATCTTGAGACTAGTGGAATCCATCCAATCAGCAGCGCTGAATCATCGCAAATGGCCGCCCACGGACCCTGTGGAGGAGAGAATGCCCCGCTACAGAGACCCCGGCCCAGGGGCGGGTGCGGCGGGTGCGTGGACCCTTGCCTACGCCGCGAAGGGTAGGTGCTTCCCTACGCTGCTAAGGTACTAGCACTGCTGGCCGCTAGTAAGTACCTGTAATAAGGTCGGATGCCCTGGGGATGCCCATCACAGGTACACAGCACTGTACATAATTACAGCTACAGGCCTAGGTGGGTTTGAGGGAGGAGGGAGGAGCTCTGTTGGAAAGCCAATGCAGCTTTTGCACACGGGTATCGAGGACCGCTCCGCATGCGGGTCAACGTGCAGCCCGTCGGGTACCCGCTACCTTTTCTTTTCTTTCCTCTTGGCCTCCCACCCCTTGCAGTGCAGTTTCCCCTGAGATGGGCCATCCTCATCCTCTCCTCTGCTGCTCGCCGCCGCTCGCCGCTCCCGGTGGACACTCTGCGGACATTCAGCTTCCCACCGTCAAGCCCCCTGGGTACCACCAACAGCGCCCAGGTCTTCTAATTGTGTTGCGCATTTCGCTCGGCGTACCCGGCACGGCGTTGTTTGGTTGCTGCTCTCGTTTACTTGTTAGTGGTCATGCAGCTAGTGACGGGGGTGGGGGCAGTGGCACGGCATATGCTGCTGTTGCGAGAGGGGCATTTACCGACGTACCTAGCTGTAGAGATGCGCGTCGCTTGTCCGGCTGCTTGCAAGGCAAACGGTTGGACTGAGGGCTGATCATTGCAAATTGCCTGTGGAAATCAGGTACCTGCTTACCTGTAGGTAGGAGTAGGAATACCATCTGCCAGTTCGAACATGCCGCTGTCGCCCAGTGAGCTTGGGTCACCCACCAATTTGGGCCATTCGCCCCCCTGGCAAATGCGCAATGTGCCCCTGATGGCCCCTGAGAGACGCCGTAATTGTGTAGTCTACGGCCTAGTGAGGATTTTCGGGCCATGCATCTGTCGATGCCTGCTTCTTCAGTGTGTTCGGTACACTGGAACCCCCTACCTAAGGCCGGAGGCAGCTGATGGATGGAGGGACCCGTCTCCAAGGGAAGGAATCTGCTAATGTAGGTACCTGCGCCTTAGCTGCCCCCGCTTGCTGCACGCCCGCATCTGGGT
Source organism: Dactylonectria alcacerensis (assembly GCA_029931735.1). Taxonomy (NCBI): domain Eukaryota; kingdom Fungi; phylum Ascomycota; class Sordariomycetes; order Hypocreales; family Nectriaceae; genus Dactylonectria; species Dactylonectria alcacerensis. Next base: position 3,525,016 of record JAPMUZ010000003.1, on the reverse strand, counting down.
ACCGCTTCTACCGAGCCTTTCCACCTCCAAGTCTGCCCGCGCATGATGGCGCTGGGTGGCCCTTCGTTCGTAATTCATCACGCGCTGTTCTGCGCACTAATTAATTACGTGGAATATCTCTCGCGGTTCCTTCGGGTCTGGGCCCGACTTGAGATCCAGCAGGACCCAGCAAAGAACCCCGGCAAGAAACCAGCTGGAGAGAGGGACAGCACGAGAGGCGAAATCGTGAGGATCCAGGGCCCAGGCACGGGGAACATGGGCACGCACTTGTACCATCGTCACTTGCAAGTGGTAAGGTACAAGGACCATGCCCCCCCCGGCCGTCCCTTTTCATTGTCTAAATTGTCTCCCGCCCGACGTCCGTCTCACCTTGTCGCAGGGCCTGTCCACCCGCTCTGATGGTTCCGTCCGTCACTGACTGAGCTTTTCGCTCATTGTCTCATTCACTTGTCCACTTTGCTTGTCCACTTGCCCGCTAAAATACCCATTGCCTACCCCGTCCTCCTTCCAGGCCTGCAGGTTTACATGCCTACCTAATACGTACCTACCCAGTATTAGTTAACTTTCGCTAGGCCTCCTCGACCACCTGCTCCGAGACCAGAGGTACCCCCCTGGTCCCCTAGCCCGGTACCGTCCTTACAGCTGCCTTGCTTGCCTGCGTGGTCGCCCTGCGTCTCATCTTGTCTCGCATTTCTTGCTGCCGCATCCTCTCTTCCTCTTCCCCACTCCCCCCTTCGTCTTTAGGTGCTTCTCCTACCTACTCACGACCTGCTATCCTCTTTCTTTCTTCCCCTCACTCCCTCACCTCACTCCCGTTCTCTTTTCTTCTCCTCTTCCCTCCCTGTTCGAGGTCGGTCAAGTTGCGAATGGCCCCCTTGAGTAAAGTGTGAACGACTTTGAAAGATTCGTTCCCAGAAGGAACACCAAGAATCACCAACATCGCGACTCCAGGCTCAGCTCTAGTTGAATACGACCCAACCGCCAGCAGCTGCAGTCTCCCATCGATAGACAGCTAACCGCTGCGACGACGAAACCGACGACGACGCATCTAGCCCCAGTTGCCCAACATGCCTCCCTCCCTGAACACCCATCCCTCCTTTACTCGTCCTCGGACTAGCGATCGTGACGGCCGGCCCAGCACCCGCGACCAAGGAGCTGATCAGAACCTCCTGATTCCGAGCCGGACCTCATCATTGCACTCGCGCATTACCCAGCCCATTCCCTCCACCCTCAACATCAAGCCGCAAGCTCGTACCCCTAAGACTCTTACCCATGCGTATATGGTATGCGGTGTTGGCCGTGAGCCCTCTCAATGGGTGAAGGCTCCAGCTCCTGCTCAGGGCAAGATTGGTCACATGAAGGGTGCTGTTGGCCAGTTCTGGCTCCCCGAGATTTTGGGTAGCAGTCCCCGTCTGGAACAGGACAACGAGATTGCGCGTGCTCTTCATGCCGCCATGCGTGTATGTGTTAACTTACACCAGTTTATTGCGTCGCAAAGCCGCTGACCCATGTTCAATTAGGCCTGCTTTCCCCACGATGTCGAGATTTGCACCGGCCGGAGTCAACCCCATTGTGTTCACCATGCTTTTGTTCTTCAGCAAGATTCTTCACACACTCTCTACGGCATCTGTCTTCGCGTCTGGTCCCGGGCTGATGAGAAGAGGGCCGAGACTATTCGTGATCTCCGCAAACGCACCGAGAGCGATTTTTACGACAACCCCGACGAGACCTACTGGATTCCCTACTGCTTGTCGTTCCTCTCCCGCTACCCTCTCTACAACCTCCTTGGTGATTACCTTCGAGGCATGTGGATTCACTGGAACAAGGCTACCAACCTGTTTCACGCCGAAGAGGTGTCCCGCATTCTGAGCTTCCCAGCTCCCCGCCTCAACGATCTCGTTCGAATTGACATGAAGGATTATGCGCTGTGCTATCAATTCCCTTCTTCGCCTACCGGCTTCCAGAACTTCGCCATGTGGCCCCTGTTCAACTGTTTGTCGATTCCCAACATCGTCGGTGTCATTGAAGCCGCCATCTCTCCCACTCGACGCATTATCTTTGTTAGCCACTATCCGGCCATGCTGACCATGGCTGCTGAGACAGTCCGATACTGCGTTCGAGTCTACGAGTGGAGTGGTCTCTATGTTCCTGTTGTCCACGCCCGTCATGCTAAGGAATTGGTCCAAGAGCCAGGCCCATACATCCTCGGCATCACTGTCGAGTGTCGGTCTCTGTTCACTGCCCCTACTGATGCCTTGGTCGTTGATCTCGACCGCAACTTCGTCCTGACCTCTAGCCCTCCCACTGCCCTATCCCCTGGCCAGCGCAACAAGTTCGTCAGCCGCCTCACCCAAGCCCTTAATGGTGATGTCACACCCACTGGTGTTCCTCCTCACCTTCGATCCGCCTACGGTGGCGGGAAGCTTGTCCCCGCTGGCCAGATCATTGTTATGCGTGGCGAGGTTGAGTCCACACAAGACCCCGAATGGTGGAACCAGGACTCCGTTATGGCTGTCATGGACCACGTTTGTGAAAAGCTCGGTCGCAACACTGGCATCAAGGCCGTCTTCGGAGGATCTGTCAAGAAGCCCCTCATGACCAAGGTCTCTATGCGTCATCTCAATGAGATTGTTCGCGAGAGGAACCAGTACTCTCGGGATGCTCTCGAGGCCTGGCAGGACTTCATCAACCTCAAGGGTCGTATGGATACAGAGCTCAGCAAGGTTACCAAGCGCAACAACTACCTTGTCGAGGAACTCGAGAGCTGGAAGCAGCAGTTCCTCAAGTTCCAGGCGTTTGCTGAGCAGCTTACCAAGGAGACTCAGGATCTCAAGGGCAAGATTGAGAACCACAAGAGGGAGAACCGCCGCCTCGCCGGCCTCATTGACCAGCAGAAGGACGACAACGCCAGGTTGTCCGTTCGCCTCACTGGCACCGAGAAGCAGCGTGATGATGCTCTAGAGGCCCTCGTCCTCCAGCAGGAGATCGCTGAGGAGCTCGAGCGTGAGCGTAAGAGGAACAAGAAGGAGCTTTCCCAGCTTCAGCATACCAACGTCACTATCCTTCGACAACGTGACGAGGCCCGCCGGGTGGTTCTGCACCTCCGCAGCCTCATTGGTGGTCAGAGCCATCACATGGAGCATCTTATCCACTCTCTCACCAAGCCTGATGACTTGAGCCAGGAGATTGAGGAGGGCTATGACGATGCTGAAGTTGACGACGAGGACGCTACTCCCGAGAACGACAACCGCACGCACACCGATAATCGCATGCTCAAGGCCTCGCCTAGCCGCAACAAGCGACTTTCAGCGCCGAGCTTCCGAGACGTCGCTGACCGCCACCTGAAGGACAAGACCGACGCCATCGCCCACATCGTGCGCAACATTGCCGAGCAGTGCCAGGCTGCTGTTGAGGGCCTCCAGCTAGCGCAGGATGCTGAGTTTCGTGCGAGTAGACGGAATTCTAGCCTCTCTACCGCCCAGAGCGATGACGGCCACTCCGCCGCCACGTCTGAAACAGGTGATGACAGCCTCCTTCAGCCTGCGTCTGGGAGGGCGTCCAGTATCCCTCCCACCCCAGATCTCATCCCCAACCGCAGCAGCACGGCGATGTCTTACGCCTCCACTGCCACTACGCCTGAGCGTTCCAGTCAACAGTACAACCTCCGAGACGAGATCCCTACCAAGATTGTCGAGGATGATGAGGAGGACTTCGATGGCCGAAGTGACCACGGCGGTATCACGCACGAGACCGGTGTCGTTTCCAAACACGCACAATCCCTGATGCACCGCCCATCTGGCGCCAGGATTAGCGCCCTCGGCGGCACCCGATAAGGGTTGTGCTAGTATCAACCATGACGGGAGGATCCATCCCAAAGACTTATGACGATGTCATAGAAGGCATCCCCATCTCCTTCCGATATGTTGACTGTTGAAGCGGTCAATCCACGTCTCGGGCACGAAGTCCTCCATCCCAATTTTTGTTTCATCTTTCTCTATCTTCTGTCTTCGGCGGTGGCTTGGATTAAAATCTGCGGACTACGGCGTTCATCTGTCTCCTTGTTGTCTCTATCATTGTTATTACCATTTCTCGCAGTGTCATTTGTGGGCGGGCACGCTCAAACCAGCCTAAAGCCAGGCACATTATTCCCCCGTCATGTTAGCCTATTGTGTTGAGAAGATATGGTGGTTCAATTCACGTCCCTCCTTTGCTCGGCTTGAAGAGCAGTGAGTCGAAAAGAACTCTTGTTAAAACTACCTATGAACTTTATTCTACTTATGGTCGCTGTGCAACGTGACATGTTTTGGCTGTTGAGACTGAACGTGGACGGACTAGATCTTGGTAGGAGTTTCTAGGTGTAACTTTGTGCCCTTTGAGGAAAGCATGTTCATTGCGAATGAGTGAGGCAACCCCTCGCTCTCTATCCATGCAAGTGTTTGTACTACTCGTAGATGGCTCCTCGTTGTCTATCTAGGCATGCGGTACCAGAACCGTCATCAAAGACCCACTGTGCTCTCGGTTTGACCGATAAGATAAGGTTCTCGCTGCAGCCCCAGAAAAAAGTTCATGGTCTGGGTCGCAAAACGCGACATTGCACTTTCTTCAACAACCACCTCCAACACCAACACTAATACATCCATCGATTGTAGAATATTTGTCCAACATGGCCGATCCCTTATTGACTTCCCTCTGCGCCATCTGTCACATCTCGACACCGAAATACAAATGCCCCCGTTGCGACATACGCACCTGCTCCCTTGCCTGCATCAAGAAGCACAAAGCCTGGTCCGAATGTACAGGCAAGCGCGATGCCACAGCCTATGTCCGTCCCTCGAAGCTTCGCACCCCCGCCGGTATCGATCACGACTACAACTTCCTCCATGGCATCGAGGTGTCTGTGGAACGTTCTGAGAAGCTGCTTGTCGACGAGCGCGCGCTGTTACAAGAGGAGGAGCTGCGGCCGCTGACCGTCCAAGAAGTCAAATGGAAGCCTGGACGCGACGGTCGCAAGCGTAAAGTTCTCGTGACGAGGGTGCTGAAGGAGGCAAAGGGGAGGACTTTCGAGAGGCTCTTGGCGCAGCGGCTGAAGAAATTGAACATCAACATCGTGTGTGCGCCCACTGGGATGGCGAGGCAGAAGGAGAACCACACTACATTGAATCGACGAACCGGGCGCATCAATTGGCAGGTGGAATGGATGGGCTTTGAAGCCCAGGGTGAGGGCAAGGAAGGTGATATGGACGAAGATGACGAGAAGGAGGGACCGAAGAGGGTACGCGCCTTGTCCAAAGTCATGGATGATGTGCCGCTCTATAAGGCATACCATGCATTCTTGGAGGACCAGCAGAGGGACAAGGGCCAGCAGCCCCAGCGGTTAGGGCGAGGTGGACAGGAATCATCAGACTCAACGTGGTCTGGGGCTTTATACACGTTGCAGGACCCATTCACTGGTACTTGGGTGTCCTGCCAGGACGTCGACAACGCGATGTGGCCTTCAGAGAGGGATGATGCACAAAAACGGCGTTTTCAGTTTTTCCTAGGCAGGCAGCGGACACGATCTGACCTCCCGTCGAGCGTGACACCCCTCAAGGCAGAGGATTGCCTCCGCAATATTCTCAGCAACTGTCGAGTCCTCGAGTTCCCCACCGTCTACGTGCTGAACGAAAACGAGACGCTACCCCCTGGCTTTGTACTTGGGCCCAAGGACACCGTCCCTCCTCAGGGACCCAACAAAAGGAAGAACCTATCCGGCAAGAATGTTACCGGAAAGTCAGCAAAGCGGAGAAAGAATGGCGGAAAGGCTCTCGAAGAGGGAGAGGTGAAGAGCGATGAGGAGGGAGGGCAGTCGGACGAGGATGATTTCAGTGGCTCTAAGGGCGTCACACTGGAGGCAGGCGATGTAATTGCGGAGCAAAGTCTGGGCGAAGACGATGATGATGATGACGACACCACGAGTAGCTCGGGAAGCGATAGCGAGTGAGTCGGGCAGAAGACGTGAGGCGGGCGAGTCTAGAAGGGACGAGGACCTGGTTGCCGTGGAATGGGAGTTGGATGTATTATAGAGCGGAAAGACTGGCTACGATGTACAAGTAGCATAATTGATACCCATTGCAAAGCCACGCATAGAATAGAGTGCCAGCTAAAATCAGGCAATTGGTTTGGTTTTCTAATTTCACTTGATGTTTTGGCTGTACATGTCTTGATGAGGTCGGTGTCTTCTCGTTACTGAAGATGGTTGTATAAGGGCTTTGTGTTGGCGTTGGTGGCTGTGCTGCACTCCGTTGGCGGGGAGGTTGGGCTGAAGCTGCGTCAGCCACAGGCATGAGCAACGACCTGTTACCTCCAGGCTCCCTGATACTCCAAGTGCCCCTGCATCCGACTAGAACACGTTCTAATCTGCAACACCACCTCGCCATACTCGACGCTTCGCTTCCTACAGAGACGGGTTCTTAATTGTCTACGCGGAGACGAAAGGGGCGGAACAACTCATCTGAGGCATCGCCGCACCATGGTCTGATTGGCGATTCCTTGCACCGTCGCATGGTTCACGATCCCCCGCTGCCGACGCCGCCGCCACAATGGACGACACACCCGTGCCCAAGCTCGCGGAGCTGCTGCGGCACCCGGAAGACCTCGACAAGATCCCCGCTCTGAAGCTCGAGTTCTCGCGCAAGAAGGGCGCTGTCGACAGCCAGCTGCGGAGCGGACTGCGGGAGCAGCTCGAGACGACGCAGTCGGGCATGACGGGGCTCAGCGACGGCCAGAAGACAGTCCAGGCAATCAAGGACGAGATGATGAAGATTGACAAACTATGCTCTGAGTCCCAGAACATGATCAAGGACTTTGCCAGCATCAACCTCGTCTCCCAGGCCCACCGCAACTTCGGCGCCGTCGAGACCATGCGCCGCAATCTCGAGACCTTCGACGAGCGCGTGTCTGTCGTCGAGAACATGCTGAGACAGGACGACGAAGACAATGAGAACATGCCGAACCTGCTGCCGTGTCACTACGAGCTGACGCAGCTACGAAACATCCGAGACGATGCCATGGAGCAGATCCAGCGGGCCGACGACAGCAGCCTCGAGTCGACGCTCGAGGACTATTTTGCGCGCCTCGACGAGACCATCGACTGGTTCGACGAGCACGTTGGCATATTAGCGCTCAACCTCATCAACCTCGTCGTCAACGACAACAACGGCCTCGTGGTGCGATTCGCCGTGGTCATGGAGGCGGAAGAGAAGAGCGATCTCCGGGTGCTGGCGCTACAGGAGGCGCTCAAGGACCACAAGGAGATGGCGACGCGGTTCCAGAGCATCACAGACGGCGCCAAAAAGGTGCGCGGGTACAAGGACAAGTTCCTGCAGGCCATCCGCCTCAGCGCCGAGCAGCAGTTCGACCAGGCGCGCGACGAGTTCCTCGACGACCCGAGCAAGCTAGAGAAGATTATGAAGTGGTACTTTAACGACCTCAACGCCGTCAAGATCGGCATGACGCCCCTGATGCCTAAGAAGTGGCACATTGGCAAGACATACGCCGACGTGTACCACCAGCTGATGCACGACTTTCTCGTTGAAATGGTGGACGGGTCCGAGGCGTCGTCGGCGCACACGCTCGAGATCGTCGGCTTCCCGGACAAGTACTACCGCAAGATGGCCAAGCTGGGCTTCCGCCAGGAGGAGCTGGTGCCGCACGTCGTCGACAACCGCGAGGCGGAGCTGGTGCGCGACTTCCGAGAGCTCATCATCAAATTCCTCGACGAGTGGATCGACCGCATCTTCGCCCAGGAGACGAAGGACTTTGCCGACCGCAACGTCGAGGGTTCCAACCTGGACCAGGACGAGTACGGTTACTTTCGCACCAAGAACCTGGTGGCCCTGTGGCGCATGCTGCGCGAGCAGGTCGACGCGGCCGCCAACTCGCAGCGAGCCGACGTCGTCGAGGGCGTCATCGACGCCATGTTCACGCGCTTGCGTACTCGCCAGCAGGCCTGGCAGACGATGCTCGAGGACGAGGCGGTACGCTTCGAGACGAGCAAGAACCTAGCCGAGGTCGACGGTTTCCAGGCCCTCCAGGACTGGCTGGTCGCCACCGCCAACGACCAGATCGCTTGTATCGACGACAACGAGGACGAGGGCCGCCTCTCATATCTCTCGAGCTTCCGTCGCCTGTTCGAAGTCAGCGTCACGCCCGCCTACATCGACCGCGCTGACAATGAGGTGACGGCCCTCCGCGACGGCTACGTCGACTTCAGCACCTGGTGCATCAACCGCTTTGCCCAGCTTATCTTCTCCGTCGACTTCGCTTCCGTCATGCCCGACTTCTTCACCCCCAGGTGGTACACCAGTACCGCCATGAAGCAAATGGTCGTCACCTTTGAGGAGTATGTCAACGACTACCGCCACGTGCTGCACCACTCGCTCGTCGACATCTTTATCGAGATCTTCGCCGACGAGCTGCTGGTCCGCTACCTCTCCGCCGTCCGCAACAAGGGCGTCAAGTTCCGCCGCACCGACCCCTTCCAAGACAAGCTCTTCAACGACATCGCCACCGCCTTCGAGCTCTTCGGCAGCCTGCCCTCCCCCGAAATCGGCGCCTCCATCAAGGAGACGTGGCGTGTCACCGAGAACTTCCTGCGCCTGCTCACCTCGGACCGCGACGCCATCGCCGACACCTTCCAGGACTTCAAGGAGACCTACTGGGACCTGCAGATCAGCTGGGTCGAGGCCGTCCTCCGCTCGCGCGACGACTTTGAGCGCAGCATGCTCAACGCCGTCAAGGCGAGGGCCGCCCAGATGGGTGTCATCCGTGGGCCCGAGACCATCATGGGACGAGTCAAATAGGCGAATGATCTATTGAAACTACAAGACAACAAGGAAGAATAATATGAATACAGAGAAGAGCATAAATCACGATTTAGGGGGGGGCGGTGAGAGGCAGAAAGAGAAATGGCATGTGAAATGATAACGGCGAAATAGGGACATGTATGTATGATACGCAAATGCGCCTCCCTTTAGCGATAGGTCTTGATATTCTTTCGGGGGAAAGAAAAAGAAAACATTAAAACATTCTACAATTTCGTCTTAATCTCCCTTCTAGTCCCAACAATGGGTACTCGGCTATATTTACCAGCATTCTCTCACTATTACCTCTCTCGGGCGCAAGAATCGGATTACATAGAAGATACAAGGAGGGCATTAAGTTTCTTCCTCGACAACACAAAACAAAATACACTGGGGCGGTGGTAACATGGTAAAAGGGGGCATTGAGAGTGAATCGAGAAGATGTGGTTTCGCTGACCCAAATACTATCGAACAAGGGTGGCCTTCATCGACATGCAGAGAAGACAGAAAAAGGAAATTGTATGAGATGTGTAAAGGTAGTCCCTCCCCTCTCTTCCACGGCGATGGGGCTTCACAGGACAACTGAGTATTAAGAGTGGCTAGCCAAGTAGTTTGCGGCCTACCAGGAGGGAGAACTGTTAGCTTTGCTTCCCACGGAGAGACATTGCAGACAAGCCACATACCTTGTTAACATCGTAGTCGTACTTCTCCAGTGCGTCCAAGGCACTTTGCCGTTCGTACCCCATGCTAGTCAGTCTCTTCAGAATGGGATCATCAGGCTGGAACTCCTCTTGCGTCTGGGCAGGGCTGGCGGTTTGCTTGTCAGCGGGCGCAGGGGCTGTGGCCGCGGCACTTCCGGAGTCGAATCCGGAGAAGATGGCATCCCAGTCATGGGCTTCGGCTGCCTTGGATTGAGCACTAGTTCCAGAGGCTGGGGGAGCACCAGTCGAGCTGGCCGAGACAAAGTCAAAGCTGCTCTCGTTGCCAAACGCAGTCGACTCGCTCTTAGCCTGGCTAGCAGGGGGGCTGCTGTCAAAGACGGGATTAAAGTCTTCGAGGCCCGATCGAGAGATGTTGGCAAATTCTTCATCCCCAGATCCTTCTTTGGCATCTTCGAGGCCCTCAAAGTCGGACTCAACATCGTCAAAGGCACCCTTAGCTTGGGGAGGGTTTGAGGAAACCGTCTGCTTTGGGGCTACGGAGGCTTCGGCGGCTGAGCCAAAAATGTCATCAACGTTTGTCCTCTGGGCATCAGTCACCGTTGCTGGCGACGCTGGTTGCTCAGTGCTGACAGGAGTTAGCAATCGTCTTGGCAAAACTTCTGAAACTGGGATATACGTACTTTTCCTTGGGATCAGATGGGAAGGCCGTCTCCTTGGTCGGCGCGAAAGGAATCGGCTTTGGGTCGTCCGCGCCCAACATAGCTCCTCCTTCAGATGTATCCGTCTCACCGCTTAGCTTGTTCGGGGGAGAAACAGGAGCAAAGTCGTCTTCGAATCCTCCCCGCTCACTGGCCGAGTCAGAGTCAGAGTCATCGCGTTCCAGCTCCGAAATGGGAGGGAACTCGGAATCGAAAGCCGAGGTAGATTTCGTTGCCTCCGGAGCTGGTTTGGATTGGGTCTTGGCTGTAGTGAAGGCGGCAAAGGCATTTTCGAAATCTGCCTTGGCCTTGGCCTCGTCCACAGTTCCGAATGGGTCCGCAGTGTTAGTGGCACTGGTGGCAGCTGCTGGAGGGCTCAGTGCACTGTCGCCATGGACCTCACGCGAAACTTCAACTGGGGCGACATTTCCGGTCTTGCTCTCCGGCTCTTCTGCATCGTCAGCAGTTGAAATACCCAGGGGGCTGTTCACAGAGGCAGCCAGGTCACCAGGGATCGGGGTTGCCGGGCCATGGAGAGGGTCGTCTACCCGCGACGCGGGAGGCGACACTTGACGGGAAGACGACAAGGATTCCGTGTTATCCACAAAAGGTAGGAAACTAGAGCTAATCTGTCTCGACTCCGGAGGCGCGGGAGGATCGATGGAGACAGTTGGCTGGCGACTGATGACAGGAGACGAAGTAGGAGGGGTTGAATACGAGCCAACACTTGTAGACGAGGCACCAGTGTTCTGCGGTTTGAAGACGGCCGGGGGTGGAGGAGTGCCGGAGGTGCTGCCGGAGAACGAAGGGCCGAAGAGGTCGTCAAACGACTTGTCCGAGATATTCTTAGCCGGAGGAGATGCGAAGGCACCCATGATGTCTGTACTGGCCGTACGTCGGAAGAACGGGTTGTTTCCACTAGAAGTCGAGGCCGCAGGGCTCGCGATCTGAGCCGACGCGGAGGCCGGGGAGCTAGCGTTGACCTGACGAGACAGTTCCTCGTTGCTCTTCACCAAGTCCTCAGCCTCAGATTTCAACTTGTCGCGCTCGCCCTCAGTCGTAGACAGCTGCTTCTTATTGATGGCCACAAGCCCCTTCTGCTGCCGGGCTTCTGACTTCAGCTTTTCAATCTGAGGCTTGATCTGGGCAATCTCGCCATTGACAACCCGGATGCGTTCCCTCAAGTTACCATTCTCCTTCTGATCCTCCTGTAGAGATGCCAGAACCTGCTGGTGCTGGGTCTGGATATCTCGATAGGTTCCATCAAGAGCCATACATTCGCTTTGCAATTTCTGCGTCTCGGCACGAGCAGCCTTCAACTGCTCTTCAAGAGCGCGGGTGTCTTGAGCCTCTTTTTCGTACAGTGTCCGAAGCTGGGCAAGTCGCTGCTCAAAATTCTGTTTCTGGGAGGTGGCCTGGGTCAGCTCATTCTGGGTAGTAGTCCTCTTGGCTTGGACATCCTGCATTTGAGTTGACAGAGAGCTAATCTGATTTGACAGATTGGCAAGTTCCGTAGTCTCTCCAGACAAGTTTCTGCTAGCTTCTGGATCATTGTCGGCAAGAAGATCCTCAGATGCTGACGCCAGATGTGGCTGTCGTGGGCCCGAGCCACTTGAGCCTCCCGTAGGCGTCGTTGTCAAGCCTCGGCCAAACGAGGATGACGGGACAAAGGGCTTAAATGACGATGTGCCGGTAGTTGCGGCCCGAATCGGGGAAGATGGAGTGAGCACATTGGAGCCGGCGCCGAAGGGATCGTTGGCGTTGGATCCGCCAGTGGACATGGGAGCCTGAGGCTGAGCCGGAGGTGCCGGGCTCGGCGCGGAAGAATCTAGGCCAAACAAGTCTTCCAGGGCGGACTTAGGCTGTGGAGGGGGCGGTTGTACAACAGGCGGCGGAGCGTCAAAGGCAGAGGTGGCGGTGGGAGGGCGAACATGATTTCGGAAGCTGGGAGGGACCAGATTGAGAGGCAGGGTGCTTGGCAAGGGCACTGAGCGGCCTCCCCTCTGTTGTCGGATCAGATACATGGCAACTGCAAACTGGTCGCGGTTAAGTTGTCCCTGTGAATTGATGTCTGAGAGATCCCAGATCTGGGCGAGGGTGTCTTCAGGCAGGTTCGACTGGCTGAGGAAAGGAACTGCCTCCTCACCGGTGATGTAGCCCTTGTTTCCCTTGTCTAGGTCGGCATAGATCTGATCGAACCTGGCCTTGTCGGCGGGGGTCACGGCCCAGTCGCTCGCTCCAGTGGCTTGGGGAGACATAGTAGGGGGGGCAAGAGGACTTGCTCCAGTGCCTTGAGGAGACATTGGAGGACGTCCGAGCGGGCTGCCAGTACGCAACTGTGCAGAGCCGCTCACTTGGCGTGGAATGGCAGAGATGCCAGGGCCAGTGGAGGCTTGACGGGAGGCTGGGCGTCGTGACGCAGCTTCGTAAAGTCCGGCTGGGAGAATGCTGGGTAGAGCTCGAAGAGCACCAGTCTTCATAGAGGTGAGCAAGTGCATGGCGATGACGAACTCTGTGAGAATCAGTGCGCCACGCTGCTCTGTATCCGCAAGCTGCCAAATGCGCCCCAGGGCTTCATTGGGCAGGCCCGACTTCTCGAAGATCTGCTTGGCTTGGTCTCCAGGTAGCTGTCCCCCAGCTTGGAGGCCCTGACGCTCAAAGAGACCCGCATACTGAGCAACCTTCTCGGGAGTCAGCGGCGGAATTCGAATGGGGCCACCGGTACTTTGGGCCTGGAGGGCGACGGGAGGCGGCGGCGAGCTCATCGGCACGGGAGGAGGAGGAATGCCTGCGGGAACGCCTGCGGCCGGGACGGGCGGACCGAAGCCATCGAATCGCGGGAGGGGACCTTGCTGGAGCGCTATTTCGCGGGTAGGTTCGCGACCAGCCTGGGCGTGGCCGATAAGTCGAAGGACGATGCCAAAGCCAGCCGGGGTGAGGAAACCCCGATTCTCCTGGTCAGCAATCTGCCAGATCTGTGACGAGGTCAGTTAGTTTAGGGGGTTGACCAGTACAAGGTATAACGTGGACGAACCTCGCCGAGGATGTGAGAGTTTAATCGCGTCTTGTCGAAGAACTTGACGGCGACCTCGCCGGTGACGACGCCGACATTATCGGTATCGGCCTGTCGAAAGAGTTGGCTGTAAGCTCGCTTCTCCTCGGAGGAGAGGTTTAGGTTGGGCGCAGCTGGAAAGAATCGATGGTTAGGCATGGAGAGGTAGAGAGAAAGGATGTATTAGGTGGAGTACCAGGTTCAGAAACTGCGTCGGCCGCCATTGTCGCGCATACGAGCTCTATGTATGCTCGGGACAAGTTGTCTTGGGCCCAACGGCGTGAGGTAGACGATGAGTCGATACGCAGGAAGTGTCGGTATGTAGAGGGTATCGCAGGTCGTGGGCGATGAGCGGCGCTAGGACGGGCGCTGGGCGTGGGCGAGGGACAAGGCGGCGCGTTTTGGTGTGATGGGGCAAGATGGCGATGAAGTCAAGTCTCGAGGATGGATATCACCAGCCTGGTCGTTTGGGGGGGTTGGTGTTGTTACCTGGGGACAACCGACAACCAATGGGCCAACCAGGAGCTAGAGCTGGCGCAGATGGCGGGTGGGCCTCGATGCCAGGGTCTGCTGGACCGAGCTCTGAAGCTGCAGCAGACAACCCACTGAAGCATCACTGGGAGATCACTGGATGAGGCACTGGATAGCTCTTGAGCCTGCTAATTACGGTAATCATAGCACTAAAGTACCTAGGTAGGTAGGTAACAACAGCGTGGGTACATCAACCAACTGGGACTGGGGGTCAATCAATCCCCTTTCCCCAGCTTGCAAGCCGCAAGCCGCCTCAAAAGACTCAAATGAAGTCAAGCCACACAAAAGCCGCCCCCCCTCCCAAGCGGGATCTCCACCATCTGCGCAATGTGGCAGCAGCTTCGTTAAGGCGACGTCATCATTCATTATTGGCGAGAACTGTCTTCCAGAGTCCTATGACCTAGAGCACGCAAATATATGATGATAACCTATACTATGGGATGAGTGGATGATTCATCTTCTACCTATGTGCTGAAACCTCCAAGGTCTTTCGGCAGGGAACAATAGTATAACAGCTGACAGATGCAGGAACCTGCACCGTCTTGTCTCATTCATGTCCGGCCATGCAAATCCGGTCCGTGTCACGCTCGCTCAGGAATTAATAATTTTTACCACACCTGTGCTCATGATGGATTGAGCGCAGACGCGCAAGGGCTAACAAACAGGCATATGCTCTGTAATCAATACATCTCAGAACGATACCATCAGCATCCAACGTCGAATTCCAAATAACGCAAGTGTACCAAGATGTAGAATGGAGCTAAGGAAATCGCTGAGGTCATGACTACCTGCAGTGCGTAGTTTTTTCAAGAGGGTAAATAATTCAACAAGTCATTCATTGGCAACTGTGTCATTTGATTTGGATCCTTAGGAAACCATTGCAGGCATCCGGTAGGATTACTCCGCAAGTGCACCATCGACCACCTTCATGGTGTGACATTTGATCCACCAAGAGACTCGACCGACTGGATATTTTACAGATACACAGTTTTTCTATATGCTCGTCTCGTTATTCGAGTAGAATCGCAAGCTAGATATGATTCTTATTATTGGTGAAATTGTCAATGGTTGGATTCCAGTCCCAGTGCCTTCGGCGACGATGCCGAGCTGCTTCGGTCGTGGTCGCCGGCCTCGGGCTTCTTTTGGGTAGTGTGGGTTCCTAACATTCAAGGATTCCGAATTGGATGATTCGATAAATTGCTAATGATCAAAATGATTCCATGCTATGATGGACACCCTCTCAAGTTCTCACATGCATTAACAGCCAGCAAGTGGATCTAATCACTTGTTAGACCCTTCTTCGCACTTGTGGCTCGGCAACCACAACCTCCTACCCAACCCAAAAATAGCCCAAAACGGAAAAGAACCAAAACTTCCCGTCGCCGAGGTGGATTTCAAATCGTCCTTTGCAGCTCTCGTTCGCGGCCATTGATTACTCAATCGCCTCAATCCCTCAATCACACCCCTCGAAGCACTCAATTAGAACCCATTCGGTCTATCGGTCTGTCTCTGGATTCCGTCTCTCCCGTGCTCTAAATCTGGAAATTCTGGACCGTTCCCCGACTTCGGATTTGTCGACCTGCCCCTCCAAAACCCAAACTCGATCCGAGCTGCCCTCATCCTCTTCTGCAGGATACGCGGCACTTAAAAAGACGTCATCCCTCCCCTCCCCCGCCAACGCGCCCTCTCCTCCGCTTGCAGTACATACTTAATACGAGGCTTCGTCCATGCAAGCCCTCGCCCACCTCTCGCGCACATCCTCTCTGTCGTCCCCTTCGAGAACTGCCCCGCTGCGAATAGCTTCCTTTTCCCGCCATTTGTCAGCATCCGCGCGCACCATGGCTCCCATTCACAAGGAGACCGACTACCTGGTTATTGGCGGTGGTAGCGGTGGCCTCGCCTCCGCCCGCATGGCCAGCAGCAAGTACGGCATCAAGGCCACGATTATCGAGAACAAGCGGCTTGGTGGAACTTGTGTCAATGTTGGGTAAGTCCAAAACGACAGATGCCCAACTGCCACTTTTTGCTCCGTGTCTATGGGCACCCAAATGTCGAGCAGTATAACAGAGTTGACTGACACGTTCATTGCGGTGTGATAGCTGCGTGCCCAAGAAGGTGACCTACAACGCCGCCGCCCTCGCTGAGGCCATCCACGACTCCAAATCCTACGGTTTCTCCGTCCAGGAGACGGCCCCCTTCGACTGGTCAACCTTCAAGACCAAGCGTGATGCATACATCAAGCGCCTCAATGGCATCTACGAGCGCAACCTCGGTAACGACAAGGTCGACTACCTGCATGGATGGGCCCGCCTGCTGTCCAAGGACCAGGCCGAGGTCACCCTCGATGACGGCTCCAAGGTCATCATCAACGCAAAGAAGATCCTCGTCGCCGTCGGCGGCAAGCCCACTCCCCCGCCTCAGATCCCCGGCGCCGAGTTTGGTATTAACAGCGACGGCTTCTTTGATATCGACACGCAGCCCAAGAAGGTCGCCATCGTTGGCGCTGGCTACATCGCCGTCGAATTTGCCGGCATGTTCAATGCCCTCGGCACGGAGACTCACCTATTCATCCGTCACAACACCTTCTTGCGCAGTTTTGACCCTATGGTCCAGGAATCTGTGACCAAGGAGTATGAGCGACTTGGTGTGAACCTGCACAAGCGCTCTCAAGCCAGCAAGGTCGAGAAGGACGCCAATGGCAAGCTCACCATCACGTATAAGGACGAGAGCGGCAATGAGAGTGTAGTCACCGACGTTGACCACCTCATCTGGGCCATTGGCCGCACTCCCGAGACCAGCGGCATTGGTCTGGAAGAGGCCGGAGTTAAGCTCCGCGAGTCCGGTCACATCGTTGTTGATGAGTACCAAAACACTGCTGTGGACAACATCTACGCTCTTGGTGACGTTACTGGAGAGGCTGAGCTCACCCCGGTTGCAATCGCTGCCGGCCGCCGCCTCTCTCATCGCCTCTTTGGACCCGCCGAGTTCTCCAACCTCAAACTCAGCTACGACAACATCCCTTCGGTCGTCTTCGCTCATCCAGAGGTCGGCAGCGTCGGCCTGACGGAGCCCCAGGCCATCGAGAAGTACGGCAAAGACAACCTCAAAATCTACAAGACCGGCTTCACTGCTATGTACTACGCCATGATGGAGCCCGACCAGAAAGGGCCCACCAACTACAAGCTCATCACAACTGGCCCCGATGAGAAGGTCGTCGGCTTGCACATTATGGGCCAGGGCAGCGGCGAGATGCTCCAGGGCTTCGGTGTCGCAGTCAAGATGGGTGCCACCAAGGCTGACTTTGACAGCTGCGTTGCCATCCACCCTACAAGCGCCGAGGAGTTGGTAACGCTGAAATAGACGAAAGTGGATTGCATGATGAATAGATGGAGTTTGTTGGTTGTATATTGCCAAGGGCCATTTTTTGAGAGAAAGTGGCATCGTGAAGATGTCAAGTCAGATGAATACATTCGGATAGTTCATAGCCAGACTGGTGTGTTATTGATGAGACTTCATATTGATGAGAAATCATATTGTTGAGATGGCATATTGATGAAATGTCAAATTGATAAAATGCTACATTGACGAGATACTGCATCTCAGTGGTATTTGAACAAGTCGGATTGAAGGCCACATGAAGAGTTCTCGAACTGTTCCTCACAGCAACATACAACTTTCAGTTAGCATTGCGAGAGTGTGCGGGATCACCCAAGGCCACTGTGACTGCTTTTTGTCTACCTGGCAGACCTCACTCAATCTCTGTAAGAATCCAGCTATTCTTGATTTATGGTGTTTACTCCAACATGTGGTCTCAGGGACCCCCAGGTAGGTGCTCCGGCAGATACTGGGAATGAAGCAGACTGAGCCATGAAGCGTTTGCATCAATCGATATCAATGTCTTGCATTGAGCTGTAGCATACGTAATACCCGTGTATTCCTGTGTTTACCTTCATCCTGCATGTATGGTGTGGACTCGCAAGCTTTCCAACAATTGAACTCTGTCGTGGCGTCACTTATTGGGGTCCAGCCATGACCCCCAAAAGGCGGCGATGAATACAACACTCACTATTCGCAAGCGTCACTGGCATCGTATCAGTGTAACCCAGCGAACTCCTGTGATAACCAAATGCCACCCACGGGTGACCCCCATTCATCCCCCATTCTAACCATCGTCATATCCACCAAGAGGCCTACTGGAAACCCCCACCTCTCACTTCTCATTCGGTTTCATTTACCCCGTCGATACAATCACAACACGTCATCTCCTCCCAACATGCCACCCGGCCCATCGCTACTGTCGCACGACCGGCCCAAACCACGCAACCGCCAGCTCTTTTTCTCTCCCAGAGCCTAGAGGCGCGTCTAGCCGATCCTTTCCGGACGACCGTGCTGCATTCCACTGACTCGGAAGAGAGAGGGAGGCGAAGGCGAGAGGCAACATGTGTTCGCCTCCAGGAGGCTCGCGGAGTCGCTCTATCGGGTACGGCGCGCAGTCTCGGGCTCGGGCGTCGGTGACACGCAAGGAGAAAGGGTTGTGCCAGGCAAAGTTACTCGGGCGTGGGGAGGCATGGCGTGCTGGCGCGCACGACAGGTGTTTCTGTACAATGAGGACCGACCGTGATGGCCGCTTTCCATCGGATGTGATATCCACGTCGAGGTGCAGCGATAAGCACAACAAATTTTGAATGCCGTTGGTTGGAGTCTCGGCGGTTTCACTGGTAGTGGTTGGGTAGGAGATGCAGCTTGATCTTACCCTAACAAAACCCAGCCGCGTTCAGACATTGCGGCTGTTACGATCTCGGGTTTTCCGGGTAGTATCATGTCTACTATGTACTTGTGTAAAGGTACCTATAGGACAAGTTAGGTGGTGGTGAAGAGTATTTGGGAGTTTATGACGAGAAACATCAAATTTCACACCAGAAGTCATGGCCGACGAGTCTACAACATATCAACTACGTACGAGTTTATCGACGAGAGGCCACGGCAAGAAACACGATTTCCGTCACCAATAGCGCACCGACTAGTGCAACAATAAACTCCTCAATGCAGACAAAATGGCCCCAGTCGCACAATTGGATGGTTACTTGAAAAAAGACAAGCTTGTCGCAGAGATGACACACACCCTACCCTGGAATACAATACTGGAATACAATAGACAACATCTACACTCACATACAACCCGACACAACACAACACACACGATGGACGTATCCCGTAAATGGAAAATAGACAGTTCGACTTCATGCTTACCTTAGAAAGGTATGATGGTCATTGTTGGTTGCTCTTGGACCTTTTTGGTAATCTCCCACCCCTAGGTAGGTCAGCACTATGGTCTCGTGAGCCATCACGACGCCCATCCCCGTCACCCACGGCCAAAGTCCCTGACAAAAAAAGACACATTTATGGTGGAAAGAGATGGAAAGAAGGAGGGGCGTATGCACGTTAGCTCGGCGCTTTGCTTGTCATCACAATCCCTGGCCCCCTCGAGCACTAGAAGGCTGGGCTCACGAGTTCCTGCAGGAGTTGCCTGTCTTGGTCAAAAGACGGGTCACATGGAGAGGCAACGCCCACAACCGAGACAATTAGCGCAACAGTAAGACGCCACCTCCGCATTTTTCTCCAGGGAAACCCCAAGGACCCAAGGAACCAAGACTCGCTCTACAGCAGTAGGGGACCTCCCCAAGACCTCAAAGGACAGTCCCGCTGTCATGTCCCCCCCCAGGCGCTGAACTCCATGGGGTCTTCCGGGGAGCGGCTTGGTTAAGTTACACCAACATGCAAGTCGTTGTATTACCTACCACAGACGGCGTTGCCAATCACATTGAGTCGCTCGTGACCCCTACGACGTGGGACCGGACCAAAACGGTGTTAGCGGCGCAACACGGGCGGGGGGTGAGGGTGCTTGGAAAATGAGATTTGTCGACATGGCTGGCAAGTGAGGGGAAAGGTGATGCAGAAGGATCAAAGAGGATGGGGGTACAGCTGCACAGCTGCACAGCTGCACAGCAGCGTCATATGCCGTCACAGAACATGGCAGGAAGTCTGGATTCGGGGTCCCAGCCGCTGGAGATAGGCTGCCGCTTCAAGAGGTTGGTGGCAAGACTACCCTCCCAAACAATGTTTGTTTGTTGGTTATGTTGACGATGGAGAGAGACGGAGGCTTGAGAGGCAAGTGCCCCCAGCGGAACGGAACTGGGCTGGTTCCATGATGGCGGGTCAGTCCAACAGAGACCCAGATGAAGGAGGCGCACCTCGCCAAATACGTAGGTACCAAGTAGCCGACGCGAGACTTTCCAAGCACCCAAAAGGTTGGAAAAAAACAGAAGTTCGACGACCGGAGGAGACGCGGCTTGAGGGCCTCGTGGACCTCCCTTCAAAGTAAGACGCCTTCGCGTTGTTGGTGTCGGCGACCGAAGAGACGGGATTCAAGCCACCACCGAAAGATACCCGGCGCTATGTAAAAAAACCCGACGCCGTGATCCACGAGAACCCCGAACAAAGAAGACCGATTCCGCGGAGTCGCTGCTAATTCGCGAGCTGTTGGAAATAGCGCCCAGCACTAGACTAGACGGGTCAGGTAATTGATCTGACGGGAACGCAAATGAGCTCATCATCTTTGGGGATTTTTGCATCCTCCATTCATACGCCGTTCGCCCAGAGTGTGCCACCAACCCCACGGGCATGGGCATGATGCAGAGGAGAGGGGAAAGGGCCAGGTCGGCGGCCAAGGACAAAACCTCCGTCTAGCGTCGGTTACAGTGGATTTTCCGGGGGAGGTCAATCTGGGGAACACGGCTGTCGTTGATGATTGGCCCGTCACTCCGTCGAGAGCTGGACCATGTCAAATCATTTGCATGGCAAACGGAGAGGACGAGAAGGCGCTTGTCCTGGGGGCGACGCAAAGTACCTACCTAAGTTACTGGGCCGCATGCAAAGTCTGGTACAGTGGCACGAAAACACGGTGCTACTTGGCTGCACTTCAAAGGCCGGACAGGGCAGACAATGCAGGCAGACTAGATAGACGACCTGGATACGGGCGCCTGGTGTGCTGCGATGCGACTCCAGCGTTGCGGCGCTGCCTCTTGCAGTCCTGCTCGCCAAAGCACGTTGGCCAAACAAGGCGGTTGTGCAACATGACGAGGCTCTTTTCAGTCGTTGAACACCCCTCCAAGGAGGGTCTGGAGCGTCATGGGCGGTGGCATCGTAGGAGTGGCATGCATTGTGGGAGTAGTAGGCACCGTGAGCGTGGCAGGCATCGTGGAACGCGGCCTGTCATGTTACACGGTCATCAGCCGATGCAAGCCACAGCGTAGAGCGGCTCTGGAGGAGGAGAGACTCGAGAGACCAGTGTACCTCCCAATCTGGAGAGCCTAATTCGATAGCTTAGACAATGCCTAGTCGACGGTGATGGGGTCGTTGATGTCGACCATGATGAGGCGAAACCAATCAGGCCAGGGAAGCCTGTGCCTTCGAGGCGGCAAGCCCCTGAAGCCTGTATTCTGTAGGTGGTCTTGTACCACGTAGAGTGAGCAGCCTGCACGCCCTTTTTTTCCCAGAACGTCCAGCTGCAGCAAACAAATTCCAGGCCCCAGGTAGCGCACAGACATGACCTGAAGCCTCTAGCGCCCACTGGCAGCGGCGAGCGCCTGCGGCATCGACCTGTCCCGAACCCTTGTGGCCGGTCGGTCACTGGCTTGCTACCTACTGCACCGTACCTAACTGTACGTGGTGCTGTAGGTACCCATAACCCCATGCCCACATCCCCTGCGACCAAAGGAGGTTTTGTTTGTCTAGCCGTCTAGCGTCGAGGGAACCCTCCATCCATGATCCATCCTCCGAATCCCTCATGCCCCCCTATCATCCCCATCGACGAGGGACGCTGTGTCCGCCCAGAGAAGCCGGCATCCTGCACAATGTGCTCAGCGGCACTAACGCCTGCTCGGCTAGCTACTCACCAACCCATGCCGCCATGTACGGTTTGGGCTGCGGGCGAGATAATGGTAGGCAAGTCCCCCGTTGCAGTCGTACCGTTGCGAGAGAAATGCGGGGGAGGTTTGTGACATGTCGAATCCGCTAAGCAGCGACAGCGTGGGTTGAAATGACACGATGCTATGCCATAGCCGGCAAGAGGCAAAGCGTCGCGGCAGGAACAGAGATAGGAAGAAGTAAAAAAAAAAAAGGGAATCCCCTGTTCCTTAGGTTAGCACTAACAAACTAACAGCAGACTGCGCCTAGAGCCCCGAACCCCCCGAAGCCCTAGTAAGCCCCGATGAGCGACGGACTAAAGTGTACTGAACGTGGTACTGTACCACGGATTAGTTACTGTAATTAGTGCTAGAAGTGCATAGTAAGCAACCACAGTAACGAACGGGGAGGAGGCGCTCCGGCGAAGCATGGAAGTGCAAGTGTAACAGGTGTAAGTGCAACCACTGAACCCAAAAGTGCAGAGACAAAACCAATGCAGAAGCATGCCTTCCAGAGTCTAGACTCTCGAGCTTCGGAGTCTATTGACTAACCCAAGCGCCCCCCTGTTCTGCGAGGCACCTACCGAACATAGGCACCCATCACCCATGGCATTGTTCCCGCCCGTCGCCCGCCCATCGCTGCACACCCGTCGCTCGCCGTCCCTCCCCTGAAGCCTAAAAAAGCGCAAGGCGAGTCCGGAGATCAAGGTGTAGCAGCACGAACGTAGTGGACCAACAGCGGCCCGGTCAGCGGCCTGTGTCCAAGGTCAGGGCAGCGCTCGGGGCCGAGCTCGCAATGCCCACAACACCCAGCGTTGCACCAAGCCGGGGTTGTAGGCTACGTACGCAGCCTGCAACTTTTTCTTCACCTAGATTTGGATTGTTGGCCACTGCCTGTCCCTGCCAGGCCGCGCCGACGCGGGGCGAAGCGAATAGCGGAGCGGAGCGAGCGATGGGACGAGGGAGCATCTCTATCTCTATCCCTCCCGCTCCTACGCTACCGCTACCGCTACCGGCCGGCTATCTCAGGGGCACATGGAGGGTGCCCTTGGTTGCGAAAGGGCGGCGGAGACAAGCGAAAATCATCCCGACCCAGGTGGCAAACGGTCAATGCAAGGACCCTGATTTGAAAAAAATTCTTTCTGTCGCCCAAGTGACAGTCCAAGCCGTGAACGGCTGTGGAACCATGAGGAAGAGGCTAGGGAATAGAGATCGTGCTCAAACAAGTAAAAGCCTTGGGAATGGATCCACGCCTTAAAAAAAACCACCTCCTCGTGGCTCATCCCCCAAGTCGATGATGTCGTTGAGCCAGGACACGGCATTTGAAGGCGCATGTAAGCCAATCAAGAGCCCCATGCGCCCGTCCAAGGTCGGCCTCGTCGGAACCATGCGGCTGCTGAAGAGCGAGCTCAGTCAGGGCCCAGAGCTCGGGCCTCAGGGCACAAGGGCGAAAGAAGACTTTGCTAGGCATGGCCTCTCGAAACATGCTCTCTGCGATCCGAACCCGTCAATCAATCACTCAATCAAACACAATTCGAGACACTCATTCCGGGCCGCCCGGCGACCACGGCGTCAGCGCTTCGCCTCATTGTGCGAGATTTACCATCATCCATCCATAATTCGCGATTCGCTGCCAGGATGATAGAAAATCTTATTGCCATGTCATGATGCCGCACGCTGGCGTGCGATGCCCCACTGCCGTGGAATTTGCTCGCCATAGCACAACCCAATCTCACGATGGCATCATATCACCCTCTTGGTGTCACCTCAACCACTCCCTCTCAGCTCCACCTTTCAACCTCCCCACCTCTTCTCAGCTCCCAGTCCCAGTCGCTGGCAATGCGTTAGCTCTGCCCTGTCAAATGTCGTCACCTCCAATCGGCCGATCCGTCTCCGAGTCCCCATCCGTCGTATCTGTGCTTGGCTCCACCGTCCACGCCTCCAAACTGAAATGAAGCTGGCTTCAACTGGCGTCTTCTACCTTTGGGGCAAGCGTCGTTCTCAGCGCAGCAGGGCGGCAGGGGAAAGCTGAGGAAGAAAAATTCAGCTGGCGGCATGAAGCCCTGTTCCAAGGCTAAGGATGAAAATGGGAGGGTGTGCCGTTAGATCAGGAAACGCTAGGCCCCAGTTGAGGGCCCCAGTTGAGGGCCCCAGACTCGGCCACAGGAGACTATTTGTCGATCATGCCAACTTGGGCACAACGCTAATCCTTCAATGGGACGATGGCCATGAGCTGAGCCCTGTCCAGGAGGCACTCTGGGGATATCTCTTGGCGCCCTCGATAACGGCAGGGTCAATTGTTGGTTGTGGGTCTTTGCTGAACAAGGGCAGCACGGAGGTTAAAAAAAAAAATCCAAAATCAAAAGGAAAGAAAATTTTCTGTTGGCCCTGGCTGGATTGGATCTCACTGTCAGATCATGGGTGGTGTTGTTGCTCAGCGAATGGGAGTCTGGGGCCGACAGAACAACTGACGGCCAACAACTGGCGACCACACCACTACCTCCCGAATCAGGCTGTGTGAACCACTCTCTTGTCAAAAGCGGCTGGCTGTCAGTTTTGATGATTGGTTCGAGATTCTGGAACAGGTGTTGCAGCAGGCCGGGTGGTTGGTTGCTTCTTGTCTCCCGGTTGAAAGACGAAAGAATGTCCCTCCTCGTGTGACTTGCATGAGCCGTTTGCCGACACCGACAACACCCATGGTTCGCAGTTAGCCATGCAAGGTACGAGCAAGTGAATACACGGATCCCCGATCAGAATTTTTCTTCATGTCGGCCTGACATCGAGAGTGATCCGCTAGCATCGATGACAGCTGGACATGCACTGCTAGCGGCATGTTGGCTGTTGGAGTTTCTGTCGATGACGATGTTCTGCGGAGCGGCATCTCATCGATCTGCTGGGATCCTTTTTTTTTCTTATTTTGCTTATTTTTCGCTTTGCTTTTGCGGCGCCTTTCAACTTTAGCGCCAGTGTCGAAGACGACTAAATTTGGTAGCCCATTGTCTGCTAGCGCAGCCCCCTCCTCTGGCGAACCAGCCCGTTCGGCGCGTCCCTGTATGGCGTTCATTACGACTTACCTAGGCCTGGCCCAACTTCACCTTAAAGCCGCCACCTGTTAGCCCGCAGGTGCATCGTAACGAATAGGGGCTGGGGCTGATGTGCCACAGGTGACTTGGTTGGAGGGTGAGGTGATCAGTGGGCCCACCACCACCAGATGACCAGCTGCCTGTCACAGCCCACCACCAAACAAGCCCCGCATGATCGTGTCTGGGCCTTTCCCGTGCCTCGAACCCTCCTGGCTGCACTG
This sequence comes from Dactylonectria alcacerensis, assembly GCA_029931735.1. NCBI lineage: Eukaryota > Fungi > Ascomycota > Sordariomycetes > Hypocreales > Nectriaceae > Dactylonectria > Dactylonectria alcacerensis. The sequence continues at coordinate 3,499,965 of JAPMUZ010000003.1, read as the reverse complement.
GTTCGTTCCGTTGCACACGCCTCTCAATAGCCTGTCCCTTTGAGGGTGTACTCCATCGGGCAGTCCGGGGGAAGACCCTGTCTGTGGGCTTCGTCGGCGTAGCTGAGAGAATCGTTTCCTATCGTGAGAATTTTGACGACCGGGGCCTAACAAACGATTAGGAGCTCGTTCCTACTACTCCGTAGATGCCGAAAGCCTTGTCATCTCCTTTCGGAATTAAAGGCTTACGGTTGTGGACGAATTGAGTCCCAAAGGTCGACTGCTGAGGTCAGCGCCCCATACACACCACCTACTAGGTCGCGTGCTTGGGGTGGTTTCGTATCATCAACGCAGTCAGCTGCTGCAGGTTCAACAGATCGTCCTGAGATGTACCCGTTGTTCCCAGTTGCAAACCTCCTCTCAAACATCCACTAAGGCAAGTAGCCATGCCGATGCTCCCGAGCTCGCCATCGAGAGCTTATTCATCTCAGCGCCTCCTGACTAGACCTCGGAAATGGAGATCTGAGCCAAGGGCTGTTGAACGCGTACGTAGCATCGTGTCGGATAGTTCACTGACGAAGAAGCTCCCTGCTTCTCGCGTGGCCAGTGCGTCAGACAAGCTGCGTCGTAGTGGTACGCATACCCTGCCAGGTTCTCGCATGTTGGTGGTTCTAAGCCGTAGAACAACAAACGATGTGCTTCCCAGCGCTTGGAACAAGTGACCCATGGCTCGGATTTCTTGACCCTTGCATATCAGTCAAATTGGACGCTCAAACGAGGCTTGGCCCGGTCTACATTGTAGATTTTCCAGCCCGACCATGAGCGGCACGGGTCATAGATACTATACATCGTGGTTTTTTTTCCATAGTCCGGCCCGAGTATGAGCACAGACTAGAATAGTTTCGGCCGAGGACCCTGCTGAGCTTTGGTATGGGAGGACTTCCTATCTTGGAGCGGTTGTCCGAAGAGGAGCCAATCTATTCCCAAAGTGAGATGTATGTATCTGGGAAATCTTGATGACATGATTAGGGAGCGTGGGGGGCGTCTTACAGTCGGCGTTCGGCTGCCCAGCCGATAAATCCTGCTGACATTAGCCGATGCGCACCATATCTCTGCCGGCTTCCTTGCGGGCGCAGTGGTCCTGGAGAGTCCAGGCCTCACTGGTTTTGTGGCTGCTCCTCTACCAGACCTCACCCTTGACTCTTGGCCAGTTGATCTGAGTGTGGGGGTGCACACCAGTTAAGTTTCTCCTTCGGGTCAGGGACCAGTTCTGACAAGATAATCATGGCATCAAACGCAGTAGCATTGCTTTCTAACTACGGCAATGCCGTCTCACGTTGCCCTCTTAGGCTCAGCCTTGTGCACCATGCCTCTCAAAGCCGTCTCGGAGGTGTATTCTTCTCGGATTAGTCGAGACATCGAATTCTCAACAATCATGCAGAACAGGATTAGGGCCAGGATCGGGGGTTCTCGGGCGAACGCACAGTCTGAGATCAAGAAGCTCTCACAGATCTTATTGTCCGGCACTAGCGAGTTTATGGAGGATCGGATTTGCCTTATTTCGGACGAATGATATGTACGTAGTTCTTCGTAGTCGCTGCAGCGTGGATGACCTCTCATAGCGTCGATAGTACCTGGGTATTCGACTTCGGCCGAATGCAGCACCAATGCAGTCTGCTGTCTGCTTCACACGTTTCGGTCATGACAGAACCCAGGTGAACCCGGGTTTGGCGCCCACGTTGGTGGAGGTAATTAGATGCCAGCGTTAGTGTTGCCATTGGCTTGGTATCGTGTCCGTCCCCGTCGTTCGTCAATCAAAGCTGCCCCTCCTCCCGAGTCAGTGCGTGGTAGGACGATTTTTGGCACCTCGGCGACCTCAGTTCCAGATGACGTTACATACGCAGTAGTGGGCGCTCTTAAATGCCAGATAGCCTGAGGTGGCACGAACCCCCGACGTTAAGACGTTTGGCCTTGAGCGGCCGCCTCAAAGGTGCAATGTTCAGTAACACGCATTGCGCAACCAACTCCATTTAGGGCAATGGTAATGTCGTGAGAGAACGCAGTTGGAGTTACCAAGCGCGCACGTCTCCAAGGTGTAAGGCGAAGCGTCCGTCTCCCCGCCAGCTGAGTATAGAGGGAGCCATATGCGACGTAATAGAGGGCCATTCTGACTGCCTAGCTAAGACATGGCATGGGACGCCTTGCTGCAGTGCCATGCAACAGCTCAATCCTTCTCCCACGGGTGCTATCAGGCACCTGGCAGGGGATCATGTCAGTTAGTGGTGTGCTCTGGGACCCTGCTACCCAGTATTGCCAATGTGCCCCGTACAAGAGCATCGACCTGTGGAAGAGTCCCTTTGATGCCGGCCGGTATATTGGGTTCTTGCATGCCTGGACAAGCAAATGCTAATAGCAAGCAGCGAGAAGGGTGCAAACTAACTGCCCAGGTTGTTTACTTGCTCCAAGGTGGTTGGAACTTGAGGTCAGGTGGCAATGTTTGGGAGTTGTGAGGGTGTGGAGAGGCGAAGGCCACTATCATTTGTCTAGCGTCTTCCGTGCCCCCGCCTCTCAAAGCAGGTGCAAGTGAAAGCGGACTAGCCCTTGGATCTAGCCCTCTCCAACAACCACCACCACACGTCTTGTCATGTGGCCGACGTCGTGATAAAGACACAAGTTGAGGGACTCGCTTTCCAGGGTTCCCACGCTCCCACACCACAGAGACAGTAGGCTAGAAGTTTGATGCACAATATTGTCCGGTACAGCAGGGGCCGAGATATTGGTCTTCTATCTGACACACGACTGAGGTCGCGTGTAGCTACCAGTGTATGATGCATCCATTGATCCACTGATCTCTTGGCCAGGTTCATGAAGTTGAGCTCCGAAGCACAACAACGGTGCAGCACAGATGTTCTAACCGAGCCCCGGGTGGTTCGCCGTTGATGTCACGGACATGCGCGTCCTTGCCGACATGTCTCAATTGTCTGATAAGGTCTGTAGGAGGTTCATGGGGTAACTTTATTAGACTGTTTGAGGCTGGCAGGACAAATGCATTTTGGCTTTGATTCCATGTCAGGCCATTTCTTCGTTTGCTTCAAACCTTGGGATAAGCCAAGGCTGGGAGGTCCATCAGCAAGAAACGCACGGGTCTCACGGTAAAAGAAGAAGTGGCGATATGAAAGAGTTTTCTTCTATGGCAGAGAGCGAGATCGTGGCACAGCCCTGGGCCGGGTATCATTCATCTTCCTAGGGGATCGTCAAGAAATGCCTCTGGTGGCGAGGACGGGTGTAAGTGGGGCTTTGGTTGTCAGTCCGGGGTCTTTGAAGGCCAGAGGGTGTAACGATTGCCACCTGGGGATGGAGGATGGGGGATGGGGGATGGTGGCTGGCGTTGCGGACCATCCTTAGCAGGACGATTGTTTACAGGACATTGGTTGTTTGGTTTGGGGTGAAGAACGGCCACCAATGAAGCGAAGGCAGCTGGTGCAGGAGTAGTCAGAGGGTTGTACTGCATCTACATTAGGCGGTTTGATCTTGCCCCCTCTCGGAATTCCCTTCTAGGGAGGAGGTCCACACAGCCCCCCAGATTGTGTACCTGATGCAAGTGTGCAATTCTGCTGCGCAGTTGCGAAAATGGCGTCACTGCAACGTTCTTTGCCTCCTGGATTCAGCGCATGCGTGCTTTTGGGGGGGTAAAGTGTAGAGTGATTGAGGAGCTGAGGCGGTAGAAAGACACAGCCTGCCAATGAGAGAGGTACCCTGCCATGTTTGAACATCTGGGACTCTGCCTGTGGGGGTTGAATATCTCCAGAGTTGGGCGGCATCGCAACAGGACAGGACGGGACAGTGAAAGCTGGGGCCTGTGGATGGGCCTTGGCCCTCGGGATCCGTAGACACACGATGGACCTTGCAGCTGAGGACGATGCCGTGTCCGTGTCCGTGTCTGTCCCTCACAGGTCGCTCTCGTATACCGGCTGGCCTCGCTCCAGATGTTTTACGCTGCTGGCTCGGTATTCCCCTTGCGCTGAGATGGCCATATTGATCAGGGAGAGACAGGCTTTGTGTCGCCGGGTGGATCATGAACACAGATCATGGTGGCCTCAACGACACAAGCACCTGGCCGCAGTGGACACTTGCGTGCTCGTGTGGAGTAGCGAGAGTGGAGTCTCTTCCAAGGATGAAGGATACAGAGTGACAGGGAGAGGGGATATGGGGGCAGGGGGTAATGGGGAAGCTTGCGACCATTCTACAAAGCGTCTAGGTCAGCTTGGGATGGCCAGATGGGCCGTCCCTGTCCTGTGCCTCTCTGCCTCAGGCCGTAACTACTCAGCGACAGGAGTGAGCCAACGGGTAGGTGGCAAGCTCCGATCGGCATCCATTCCAGGCGAACAGAGCTTGGGCCGCAACAAAGCAATGGCATTGTGCAGTTGAGCGGGGAGGGCCTGGAGCAGCAGAGCAGCATAATCCAGTGCAAGCCAGTGTAGTACAGCGAAGCGCTCGCGCATCATCATATCAGACTCCTCCAACAACTGAGTTACCTGCACCTGACGCGAGGGAATTGCACAGCGGCACTGCGGCTGCTAGTGGGTGAGGTGTGTCGCCGCTGGTCGCCGGGCCCTAGCAGAGCGAAAAGGTCACACTCGTTGAAGAAAACGCAGGCAGTACGTCTGGTCCGACGATGAAAGATTGGCAGTGGACACAGGAGCAGGCCACTGGAGGGCGAGGCTCACACCACGGCAGTGGGAGCGTGGGAGGGTCACACCCTTTGTGCAGTGTGCAGTGCGGGCTCTGCCGTGCAAAATTGCACGGGCGGGCGAGGCAACGGAGGCAAATATCTGCCCACCACCGATGTCGCTGTGGTGTTCATCAGCCCAGGCCCCAGCCAAAAATCTCGGCTGATGCCCTCGCGGTGGAATCCGGGACCCTCAGGGCCCTCGGGGCATTCACCCAGAGGTTCTTCTGAGTCACCTCATCGTCTCGCTTGAAATGGGTGAGTCGTCACGGACTGAGCAGAGAGGGTCGGAGGGTCTGAAAATTTTTCTCTTCATCTCGGAGTTCGTTCTTTTCAGTGGCAGCCAGCAAGCCGGCCAGACAGCAAGCCGCCATGCCATCGAGAGAGCCCACCCAGCCTATAGAACATCACACGCCAGTGTCTGGTGTCTGCTTGTCTTGCTCTCTGTCTCTGCCTCTCTGCCCGCTGCACCTCGCACGCCTTCACTCGCACGCCTTTGGTCCTTGGATCCACGCCTGTCCCCATGTCCTTACACCCTCACTCATGCACCCCCACCCTTCGGAAGCCTGAGACACCCAGGCATGCCTTGCCTGCACGCCCTCCCATCCTGCTCACGCACCCACCGCGCCCCGCCCTCCCAATGAGCCATCCAGAGGGCTTGAAGGCGTCAACAGTCTTCTGCCGTAGACGGGCTGCGTGGATGGGAGATACGTACCATGCTTTTGCACCCAACCCCTGCTGGAGCTAGTATCGCTGCAGGGCATGGGTGGGGCTAAGCCCATCCTTGCCGCCCTCTCTGTTCCGTCTGAGCAGCTACGCTGCTTTGGGATGGCGTGGGTTGGCGTGGTACCCTCCTCCACATTTTATTAGGCAATGTACAACTTAGCGCTATGGCACTCTCGCAACTGATCATCCACCAGGCTGTGCGTGCCCAGTGAAGTGAGCAGAATATACATAACCCTCCTCTGCCCTCGACCTTCATCCTTCATCCTTCCTCTTCTCCACCATCATCACCTTGACTCCTTCTTGCCTCTGCAATTACTTCTTTCTCTTTTCGAGCTGCTGGCCTGCCTGGATACGAGACTTCCTCTACTCTAATCCTCTTCCCACACACTCGTCCCCCGCCCGTCTGCCTCTTTTCGACTTGCTCGACAAGACGACCAATTCTGCCTCTTCGAACGCACCCAACCTCACTGCCTGTCCGCCTTGGCTTTGCTTAAGCCCTCGACTCACCCTCTCTCTTCACAACCAACAACCAACCTCCGTAGCCATGGATGACTGGACTCACTCCTTCTGCCTCGCTTGTGACAAGCAGGTTCACTCTGCCAGCGACGCCTACTGTTCCGAGTCGTGCAGACTAGCCGACTTCGAGAAGACGTCGACCCCGAACTCTCAAGCCAGCTCACCTGGCTTCACCCCTCCCGGTTACCCGTGGACGACCCGATCCGCTTCCAATGCTGGCTTCTTCCTCTCCCCAGCCTACGACTTCACCAACGCAAAGCCTTACGGTACCACTCTGCACCAACAATCCAAGCCTACTGGCACTGAACACTCCACTCGAGTCCTCACTCCCTCAAGCTCTCATAGCAGCCTTTGCTCCATGCAAAGCACATCGACAACCGGCGAAACCGGCCAGCTGTCTGACAAGACAAAGCGAGAACTCCGAGCCTACGCCGTGTCTTTCGAGCAAGTGAGGATGCAGCGAAGACGATCATATTAAATTACAAAACCATCATACCCCGATCGACTCTACACCCACATACATACACCCTTATTCATATTCGATCGACCTGCTTCTTAAAGACTCGCAACACAACTCACTTCATCCATGGCACATGGACACCACGCCACACCACACCTCACATTACACACTTTTCCTTTGAACAATATCTGTTGTAACAAGAAGGGCATTATACCGGAGCACTGCATACCAAAAAAAGTTTGTTTTTCTATTTTTCATTACGACTCCTATCTGTCGGCTCGTTGGGATCATTTGGACGGGTTTTTCGTCCATCAAGGGTTGACGGACTACGGGAGCCACAATGGGCATCTTGTACCAAATACAGGCTGGAGTTGATCGCATGTTGTTTCAGAGCATGGATTACGGGAGCAATTGGAGCTATGGGGAACATCATGATATCTGGGATACGACACTGTCTAGCACCCGCTGAGGGCGGCACGGATGCACACTGTTTGGGAAACTTGAGAGAGTATGGCGCACAGGACGGCCAGGCACAGCTGCCGGTCAATGGGACGTCTTTGGAAGACGATGCTGCACAGCTTTGGGACCACACTCACCGGTGATTGGTCGTTGACAGGAATCACGGAAGACTGCATAGCATCGCATAGCATTAGCATAGCACACTATAGCCAAAGACTTTTTTCACCCTCAGACGAAACAAGGACTCCTTCGCACTCCATGTTCCCTTCCTTCGCTTCTTGCCACCCAGTCATTGTTTAGCTTCGATCCATGTGTGTTAGCTGTCAGTGGGTTCTTTCAGGCACAGTCGCGGCACTTGGAGACATGGCCTTCTGAGGGAGAGTGACTGGGATGACCCTCGCCGGGTTCGGAGGGCACCAAGTTACTTCGTACGCACGCCAGGCCGGCCCAGCGACAGCAGCCAGCTGTTGTGGTTCCACGACCCACGACTTGGTGGAGATGCGGCCTGAGGCAAGCTGAGGGTAGATAAGTTTCCACGATCTCCATCAAAAAGTGTTTGGCGATGGCAGCCCAGAGAGGCGATTTGAGCTAACTAGCGGCTTGAAACCTAGTTTCGCAATCCGTCTCCAGATGAGGCAAACCCACCAACTGAGCACTAAAAGACAAGCGAGCAATGCACCATCGGTACTAATTATTGACTTATCCAACACCTAATGGGCTACGCAACTTAGGCAATTAACTTAGCAAGAGCAAAAAAAACATGGAGGTGTCACGCCTTCGACTCTGGCTCGTGGATTCTCGGCCCATCTGCTCGTCTGAGTCGTCGTTGGACTTACGTACGGAGTAGCATTCAGACTCGTCTCCAGCAGAGTCGTTCCCCCAGTGTTTGGCCACCTGACACTGAAAGGCCCATGGCTATTGATGGGCCATTGAATGGGACATTGATGGGCTATCGATGGGCCATTGCACCACCAGCCGCGGGTAATGGGCCCACGCGATTCCCGCAGCAACATCAGGGAACATGCCATGATGCCACCAGCGAGCGACAGGATGATAACCGGCACCTCAACCCGTCCCTCAACCCGTCCCTTGTTCGCTGGGAACTCCGGCCGGCACTGCATGCAACCCTGAGCCTGGGGCCCTGGGGAGCCCTGGGGCCAGGACCTGGGCCGCATCTAAAGTCGCCCTCTCGGCTCACGAGTGTTCATCTGGCTTCCCCATCAATTGCCATCTACCATGTACGTACACAGCACAAACTGAATTATATTGCCCAAATTGGAAGGCCAGCGGTTCTGGGCGATGCAGTGATGGCCAGCATACGTAAGTAACTCTCCGTGCGTGGATCCTTTACCACGCACGCAACGCAACGCAATGCAACGCAACGCACGCCCCCATTTGGTACGCTGCTTTCCAGGCACACATTCCGCCGTGCCCTTGAAGCGTTGAAGCATTAAGCTATAACGTCATGCTAATAAGAGAAATAAGAGGGGCCTCGACTCCTCTGCTGCCAACGCATCTTTTTTTGTTTGGGAGATCAGCATTGCTGACTTGGCCCCCAAGGTTTGTTTGCTAATAAATGTGGATGTTAACGTCCGCCCAGCGAACCACAGACTCGGCACACCGGGCGGGCTCCTTAGCATTTGGCACTGACACTGACATTGACACTTCACAATGGCACCGCCCCGGGAAATTTTTTCGGGGGGGAGTGGGAGGGAGAGGCAACGCTACGCTACGCATTGGATGAGCACGGGAAAGGAGACGGATATTGGACATGCTTGCGATGCATCCTGACGATCGGGCGGCAATCGCTACTGCAACGCTGGGATGCAATGGCGAAGCCCGCGACAAGCGTGGGCGTATGGGCGTGGGCATGGCGTGCCAGTAGCTCTCTGGCTGGTCGTCAGCTGGGTCGGCTGAGAACGATGTCATCGTCGGCGGCATCCGTCGTTCGGAGAAAAAAAGTAACAAAGAAGTAAGAGAACTGCTACCCTGACCACACGACCTGTTCCCCAACCTGGGGCCGCTAAAGCAGCACACCAGAGAAGAGACACACAATGTGAGTTTCGGCAGATCCTCAGAGCTCCATCGGCAGTGAGAGGAAACTTGAGTGGGCTGTTTCAGCGGGAGGGGCCCCTGAAGTGAATATCTGCCCATGGGCTGAGGAGATGAGATCGATGTGGTTCCTTCGCGACTGTCCGTCTATCATCCACTCACAATGGTCGTCGGCTCTCGATGGGTGCGATGCCCTCATGCCGCGTCTCCATCGGATTTTCCTACTGATATCGCGTGCTTTCTTTGTTGCACATCCTCACATTATTGTTTGACCAGATCCTCTGCACCTAGCCCGGCTGAGCGCAATATTCGTCATTCAAAGGCAATGTTCCAGATCCAGACCTGAGGCAGGAAGGAGAGGAAAAGTTTTCGTCTCCCATTCCAGGACCAGCCCGCTTCCACGCCGGGAGACGTCTCATACGTCCATCCATTGCCAGCAGGAGGCCCCGCTCCCCAACTTTCCCATGGATTCTGCGTACGAAATATGGCAATTGTCTAGGAAGAGATTCCTCACGAGCTGTGTAACCCACGGCATCCCGGATCGGCGAGGGAGACCAAAAACCGGGACACCTGTTGATGGTTTCGAAACACAGCACGCCCCACGGCATCTCCACCCTCATCAGCGCTCCCTTCGGCCCTGTGGGTGCTCACTGAGTCTGAGGGATTGATTGTTTGGCAGCTCAACCCCCTCCGACAGTAATCTCGAATGCATTGACGGCCTTCGGCCCCCCTGCAACACCGGCGAGGGAGCTCTGCCGGGCTCAATGGACTTCGCCGTGGTTTCACCACGTGGAACGCCCCCTCCACCATTACCACGGCTTGAAATCCGAATGGTCAGGTTTTAACGCCTTCTTCCCTCAGAGTGGTCTTTTGCGCTTTATGAACAAAAGCTTAATGATGCTACAGTACCTCTCAATCCCTCCGGGTCTCTCTTTGTCCTTTGCATTGGGTGGAATATCCACTTTGATAGCCAGGAACCTGACGCATGGGACCGTCTATAACCGGACCTGCCAGCATATGCAAAGCTCCTACGGCTCAGTGTCAGTGATGACGGCATGTTCTCATTCCCCTTTGGAGCGCCCAATAGCGTCCTGCTCTTCGACGACTTACGCCCCTTCCATCGACCCATTACGGAGCGATGGGTTACCAATCACAACACATGTTGGGACACGAGGCGTGATGGCCGATTCACTCCGTGCCTCACTTCTTATCTCGTAAGTTTAACTGTATAACAATAAAAGTGCCGAAATTTGCCTCGTTTCTCTGCCCACTATCGGCAATTGGATTGTGGAAATAAGAAACTACCGCTCGCCTAAGTTGCGGAAATTCGTCATGCTCGAGGTCTCGAACCGTTCCGTGAAGGGATGCTATCTAGCATCCGTGTCCCCGGGATGTTTCAGCCATGATACTCTGCGGCCATACAGGAGCAAGTCTACGGCGTTCCTGGCCGCCGCCGAAAATTCCTGTCAGCAGTTATGCTACCCCCAGCGGTCCAATGATATCTCTCTTGGTGGAAAGAACTGTCGTCAGCCAAGCGTCAAGGCCGCCAACATCGCTCGTGGCGAAGCCGGCCACGATGGATATTCACTGTCCGAAAGTTCCAACCACTCGCACAGCCTGTTGCTAAAAAAGGACTGCGGTTGAATCGGCAACCATAGCGTTAACAAACTACCGCCAAGGCCACCACGTTGGCCTCATTGCCTAGCATGCGTTGGGTTTGGAGCGAGTATTTCTTTGTTGCTTTCTGACTGTCGGGACTAGCTACCCAAGGGTTCACGTTTCGAGCCTCTTGTGTGGCACCATTGTAAAAAAAAATCGAGGACCCACTCGGGAAGCATTGATGAAAACGAAATCAAGGCTGACTTGAGAAAATTTGGTGAATAGGCTACAAGGCAGCTTGTGCAAGACAGAAGATGATCTCTCATTTTAGCTGTGTGCGGTTCTATGTCTCAATGTTAAGCCTGAGGTCTCACATTACGCATGGGCAGTGGAAGCGTGAGGCTGGCTCAATGACTGATTTTTATTTTGGATACTAGCATGGCTCGCCGTTTGGCAAGTAGGAACAAACTGGCATGTGTTTTCTTTGTTTAAAATAAAAGCGGAGAATGAAATCGGTGACCCGCAAGGCAACTGTTTCTCTTTTCTTTTTCCAGTTTCTATTATGCTAGTATGACGCCCACCTTTTTTTTTTTTTATGCGTGTTGGCGCAATGTCTCATATGCGTATTGATGCACCAAGCAGGTCCCACATCGTCTTAGACGGCCTGGGCTGGTAACGCACGCCTGGCCTTCGGGAAATGTGCCCTTTGGGGGTGATTCATGGTGTCCACTGGGCATACCGCGGCTGGCTCACACAACTACACGGTGAGAAGCGCAACAATAGCGCGGCGTGGGAGGCAGAGGGAATTAGTAGGCTTCTGGAACTTGGCGCTGACGAGAGAAGGGCCCGGCCCCGTGAATTTACTGAGAAGACACATCAGAGTCTCAGACAACGCAAGGAGGGAATGCAACAACGCCCCCGTTCCACTTCCCACCTCCGACGAGCACGCCTGACCGAATGAATGCCTTGTTGGGCGCCCGAGGCCGCGACCAATGCCGTCGCTCCGTCGTCTGGGTGGTGCGACGGAGCACCTGGGATCGCGATGGGGAACAAATGCCCCGGCCGGACGGCGCCGACTGGGGACGGGACACGAAGCGGACGCTGCGGTGCTGCCCGGCCCTTTTGCCTTTGATGGATCCTTTGACGGACCGTGGGCCGCCAGCCGAAGGTAAAAGACGGGGGACAATAGGGCGTCCAGCATCGTCTTTGCCCACGGAGGCGAATTGGGGGCGTTTAACTCCATCGACGGGCGTCCGTTTGGCAGAGGTGGGGGGGCGTCCTCCTTGATTCATTCACCTCGAGGCGTTTCCCCGACCTAATGGGCTGTTCATACATGGACGCCCCTCGCCGGAACCGGGCGAAGTGAGTTTTCTTCTCATCTGGGTGGGCAGTGAGACGGTTTCTGCGCCGGAGGTCTCACTGTCGCACCAGCGCCAGGGACGAAAGAGAATTTTTCTTGTTCGGTTCAAGGCCACGCTTCCTGGAGCCGGCCTATCATCCCCAGGTTCCTGGTCCAGGGGCGAGACCGGCGCAGGCGGGAGTCATCGCGGAGGGACATGCACTAATTAATTGCCGTGTTGACCGTACAGGGTTACGATCGGAGAGGGAGGCGAATAAAAGAGAAAAGAAACTGTAAAAAAAAAAGGGGGGGGGGCCAAGGTGAAGGCGAGGGTGTGGAAGACAACGTTGGGGCACTTGTTGAACCCCATCCATCCATCTCAGGCGGATTAGGGTTTGACAGGCAAAGGCCTAGGCCCGGACCTCCGAGACTAGCATGGCCCGGCTTGCAAATTGATGATGATCAAAGGTTGGGGTGAACATCGATCTGAGTTAACCGATGGGAGGACATACATGCAGTCAGTATGTACTGGCCGCTGCAAATGCTCCTGTCCGGGCCGAGGTCATCACGTTGGTGGTGGTGCAAGTGGTGTTAGTTCTGAAAACTGGCGTTCTGCTCGCTCACCCTCGTTTCCAAGAGATTCCAGCGCTGTGGATGCATGCTCAGCCACTGAATGGAGCATGTAGCATGCAAGCCTGACGGCCGAGGCCCCCGGCAAGAAAGGGTAAACAAAGGCTTGACGGATGTGTATCGCGATCAACCCGCATTTGACAGCCTGCAGGTTAAACTGCTGTTGATTTGTCGATTTAGGCCCCCTCCACCCGGGGTTGCCTTTATTCACTGATCGGCGAGGATGCCTAATGTTCCGCGACGATGGAGCCGTGGGTGAACTAAGGCAAGCCTGCAAGCAGAAGTGCCCGAAGGAAGGAGAGAAAAAGGCCTCGTACATACATTGTGCATCGTCATCAGCACCAGCCGATATTGCGGGTTGATGCCAATGGACGGACCCGTGAAGAGGGGGTGCACACGAACAGAATACGTAAGCTGGTTCATGATGTTGGGTCGGCTACAATAGGCAAGATTCGTGAGGGGCAGGGCTGTCATCCTGCAAGGAACTTGAAAGAACAATGCAGTTTCACGATGGGCGCTGACGTGGACGTGATGGTATCCAAGCAGGCAGCGTTAGAGCACTGGGCTGGGGAATGGATGGCTGGACGGGCAGACGAGTGGGGTACCTAGTTGAGAGAGCCATCGAGGTGTGTTGGCCTACGATTCGACGATTTGAGGAGTGGACGAAACGAGGAGAGTGGATGAAGTGAAGGGTGAGGTGAGTGGGCGAAGAGGGTTGAAAGTGTGCTGCATAGTAGGTATGGGTGTGAGTGGGCTCCGACATCCTATGGGAAGGAAAGCTCTGCATCCTGCGGCCTTGCCTTTGCACGGGCTGCCTCAGCTAGGTCGATAGGCAGCGAACCGGAGGTTTCTCTTGACGATGGAGGAGGAGTCAGCGATGCATCTCAATGCTGATGCCAGGAAGAGCCAGCCAAAACAGGGTCAGGCACCCGTAAAAAAAAGTTGGCCGATAAATTATGATGGATGGACCCTCCGAAAAGTAATGGGAATATCCTCGTCGTGACGGCGCGGGAGGCCGGGGGCCGGGAATCCGATTGGATCCGTTGCTAGCGGGATCTACCCGTACGATCCGCTTGGGGTGGATTTGTCAACGTAAGATGGCTAGGATGGCCAGGATGGCCAGGATGTCTCCAACTCAAGGTCCGTTGGCACCAAAGTGGCTCCAAATGACACCAAAACGGGTTCCAGTAGCCGGCGCTGGCGGCCGGGCACCTTGTAAGCGTGCAGTAGGGCTACATGCGAGTTGCAGGCACATTTCATCGGGGATGCGGACAAGTCTTTGCCTGATGCCGCCAAGCTGATCGGGCCTCCCATGGGAGCAACGCTTGTAATGCGCTATGATGGAGAATGGGCTTGCCGGGGACTCAAGCCGGGGAATCAACCCGAGGGCGCCGACAACTGCACCATGTGGGTGCAGAGGAGGCACAGGGCATGATGCTGAAGATTCTGCCTGGGTTTGTCTCCAACGATGCAGCACACACCAGCATTCACCCACCTACCTAATTAGGGTTGTAACGAGAGACCCTCTCTCTCTTCCACCCACTCCCTCAGCTCTTCCCTGGCGGCTTGTGGAGATGGAAAATGGAGATGGATGGGTGCCTTTGCTCGCAAGCGATGAAATACCAGAGAGAAGGACTCGCTCCGATGACCGGCGATATCCAACACCATCATAGTCCATCGCGATACATCACGGACCTCAATGTGAACCGATCTAGCGTTGGTGGACAGCCGGACCGTTGCCAGCAGATCTGCAATTGTTGCCGAAACGGCCTAAAACCTGCTTGTAGAAAAGCTAGTAGGGGAAGGGGATTGAGTGGGTGCGAATGATGTGCTGCGCCGTGTCGCGACGGAGTAGGACTAAGAGTGCGATTTGCTCGTCTGCTTGTGCCTAAGAATAACTGCTACGAGCTCAGGTCGGTTGATAGAGTATGGTTTTGGTCTATTTGGGTGTTTGGTGTCCGAGATGTTGCGCTGCGGGGATGCTAACAACACTTGCTTGACTGGCCTCGTGAGTCAATGCTTCCAGTGTGTAGGATTCACTTACGCTCAACCGTTGGTTACTTCGTCACCAAAGAAAATACGATATTTGGGTATCGCCAGCATCATCTCGGGGCTTTGAGAATCACGAAACGGAAATCACGTAAGAAGGAAAGCAAGAAATGGCAGAAAAATCTGGGCGTTATAATCTATATCACTCTGCTTGGTGGACTTTATCGGCAGGCGGTGATAAGAGCAATGCTCTTGATGAACTGAGTGGCCGAGTTGCGAAACGAATTGCACATATTCAGCTTCTTTACGCCTCGACACTCTGTGCAGCATCGTAATGCGACTGCTGATTCTGCGCTCTCTTTCCCTCCAACACAAGTGAACTACGAAACCCAGATACTCTGGATATCACGAGCACCCCCCCAAAGTTGAGCGATGCAAGTCCTGAGATGGTCGTCGGTTGGCGGTTACTTCAATGTGAGCTCGTTCTGAAGATCGTTGGCTGCACTGTGTGGGCAGCGTTTTGTACGGGCCATTGGAAAAACGATGATTCAGATCCCTTCCTCTTGATGAGGCCGACAAACACGACGAAAACAAATTGAAGGGCATCAAGGAAAGCAGCCCGCACAAATTCGATAACATTGCAACTGCACGATTGTATTCACTGCAGAGGCGAGGAAGGTGCAACGCCACCGTCTTCCCTCATCAACCGCTTCTCCTTCGCTCTCAACCTCGTCACGAACTTCATCATCTTCATCTCCATTGCTAGAAGCTTCCGCTATCATGCCAAAAAATGGCAAGAGTGACAAACGAGTCCTCTCACACGACCAGGCCGACGAGCTCATCAATCCCAAGAGAGGCAGGGTCATCTTAGCGACTGAGTCTCCAAGTGGGACAACTCTCCGAGAGAAGCCTCCTTTTGGATTCAAACGAGCATATGCCCAGCCCATCGGCGCTTTTGCTACCACCATACCGCGCCAAGCGGTTGACAGCAGTGGCGGTAGCGGAGTTCGTTCTCAGCTCCAGGATGAGCTGAGTCGACTGACTATCAAGGAGAAGCTTCACAAGGGTATCAATATGAGCTTCGCGAGGGAACAAAAATACGGAAATGACATCATCAAAGGACTTGAGAACAACCGTTGGATCCCGTGCAACGAGCTCCAATATCTTCGACGCAGGTTTTTCACTGTCAAGGGGATGCAGAAGATTGCTGAACTTACCTCTCACGTGGACGGCAATATCGATCCTTACACAACTGTGCCTCCGGAATACCAAGATGAGAGGATGATTCAACAAACGTTCGGCATCCCTCTATGGGCGTTGGTAACTCAAGCACCTCAAATTATGCGGCCTTATAGAAATCAACACTTGCACTCGATGCATATCATGGCCCTGTGAGGTTACTTTCGACGATAACGACATTGAGGAAACATGCTAACATGGTTTTCAGGAGAGAATCGAATAAACGACTTCAAGCAATCACGGGAATGGTCAATTCCAACCATTTCACGCCATTTCACCCAGGTTTCAACGTTCGGTCGTTCGATGAGCCCCATCCCACTCTACCATTGCCAGAGGGCAACCGTTCGCTCTCGCCACGTGAAAATCTCCTTGCCTTCCTGGAGCGTGCAGCTCGGAAAAACGGGTACAGGAAGCTCGAGCTGGACTCGCTGATTTTCAGAGAGCTACAGCAGCCTCACATGAGCGACCTGAATAGCATCGAAATCCCGCCGATTGGAGCCATGAATAAGAGACGGCCGATCGAGGTAGATAAGGCCGAGATGCTCATGAGCCTTGACGCTAAGAAGGGATCTATTACTCTGTATCAGACCAACTTGTATGTCAAGTGGACTGTAGTGCGAGGGGAAGACAGTTGCTTACATATGAACAGAGTTGACCAGACGACGGGCCATTTTGGAACATGGATGTGGTGCAAGATAACCAAACCACTCATTTCAATCAATGGGATGCCGCCTCCTGAACTAAGCCCCATGCCAGAATCTTGGCTAGCTTTTGCCATCCCGACCTTGCAGGTGATGAGGATCAAGGAAGAATAGGATCCTCCTCTGCCCATCTTAAGACCAGGGATCGCGGAGTCTCGGCCTGCGACACCAACAAGCTTCGGCTTGCTGGAAAGCTGTCAACTCCAACCTTTTTTTGGTACGACTCAGCAGCTCTCTCTCTCCTTTGTGTTCAGCAAAGACGGGACTCCGAGCTTCTGGAACTCGACGAAGCCAAAAGTGTTCAAGGAAAGGTCATTACCCGACAATTTCCTGTGGTTGGATGCGATGGAATCATTTGCATCTGTTGAGGACCCGGAGGTGTGGTGGAAAATGCTGGAACTCCGCGCAGGGGTGGATCAGTGGATGTGGTCCAGGATCATTGAGGCTATGGCCGAGTTAAACTGTTTGGTGGAAGTGAAATCAAAGCCCGGGGTTGGGTGGGTTAACGTGCCCCCCGAGAAAGAGGGTAGACAAGGCGCCGAATTTGTTCATGCCCAGGGCTTGAACGAGGGATCTGGGAAAGGTCATGGACATAGAAGTGGCAAGACAAGATTATCTGGATCTGGGCTTCGATACGAGGTTGGGAACCACTAAATCAAGAACCGAAGCGACTAGAAGCCATAATTGGTGCTGGGCTACGCGACTAAGGAGACACGTATGGCCCAGGAGTCGGCACATGAGTATACAGCTGAGGTTCAAGAATAGTGCGATTGGGACTTCGTTCATCTCTTCGCGGCATCTTATATTACGATACATTAAACTAGATCACTTCTTCCGTAGCTGATGGCTTTCGCGGAACCATGGGTGCTGAAGCAAGGGAAGCCCTATAATGATTGGTTTCTCTTGGTGAGTTCATGGGCTCTTTAGGAACTGTTAATGTCGCACACATGATGGTTACTGTAGCACACATCACGAATGAGAAGAGTACCTGAGAACTAAGAAGGAACATCATCCGATTCCTCAAAAATACGGCTCTGGGCAGTCAGGTTTATGGCCAACGGCCACGACTTGACTTGCTTAAAATTTTGCGTTGAGTTGCGTCGCCCTGAACCCTTCTCACAGCACGGTCTCTACACTTCGCTCCCTTGGATTTGTTATGTCTGTTCCATCGTGACCGAGCCCTCTTTATCTGTTCCAGAGTTGACTCCTCCCTTCCAGCCCCGAGATGATCGGCCTGTTCCCGAGAGAAAATAAAACTCGCTGTCTGCCTATGCATGCCACTTCGTTCAATGTTGCCGAGGTGTTCGTATCTGCAGTATGGACAGTTATCGTTCACTTGTAATCCAAAAGTGACGAAATCGGCCGGCTGGATCAACCCATTAATACGCTTCTAAATCAATAATCGAGACTTCTTATAGTACGTTGTACGTTGCGTGCTTTGTTAGGTCATGTCCGTGAAGTGGCGGCCTTCTGTATGATTGACCCGAGATGGTCAAACTGGCCAGCCCATGACGTATGGTGCTGACCAGATTCAGACTTGATTTGATATGTATCACATGTATTCATGAGCTTTTACAAATCAACCATGGCCCGTTACAAAGGCTAAGAGCGAGTCATTCCTCTGCTCGACTATGTGTTTAGCCACGACAGTTTAGCCCTGATCCGGAGAAG
Source organism: Dactylonectria alcacerensis (assembly GCA_029931735.1). Classification (NCBI taxonomy): domain Eukaryota; kingdom Fungi; phylum Ascomycota; class Sordariomycetes; order Hypocreales; family Nectriaceae; genus Dactylonectria; species Dactylonectria alcacerensis. The sequence continues at coordinate 3,481,876 of JAPMUZ010000003.1, read as the reverse complement.
ACTTGTACGATATCATCGGAATAAAAGTGTCTAATCTTGTTGAACAGAGCACCGATCTAGGACTTGGCAACGTGAGCACGTGCCAACTAGTTGTGGTGCCTATACGTTTCCTGAAGAGGTGTTGAGCATCGTCATAGTGTCTATAACCCGAGTACGACGACCAGGATGGGCGTGGGCGTGATGCTGCAGTGAATGATGCTGAAGATGGAAGTACCTACCTAGTCTTTGGCGAAAGAGAGACGTCCGAAGGTGGAAGCAACTAGGAAGAAATACTGCCGAAGGACCTAGGAGCCAGGCAGTGAGTGGCGCGGTGGCATCCGAGTGGTGGCGAGATGAAGGACGCTACGATTGGGTATTTATGGGTGCCTAGATGTGGAAACAGGTTCCCGTGGCGTCATTGTGGCATTCAGTATTGAATATCTGGCAGCAATCAGTCAGGTGGGTGAGATGATGAGTGAGAGCATTTTCAGCTCGGGGAGAAAGCGTGGAAGAGAGGCAGAGTAGAAGAGACTGACTGGTAGCTCGGGATCCGATGAGCGGAGCTACGGAGGTGGAGCTGTTGGGCAGGCGCCGGAGGTTCGGGGGCCGAGAGTCACGGGGCCTACTACCTACGTAAAGGGGGCAGCTTATGAGGAAGGTACGAAGTTACGGTAACGGGCACAGGCAGTGCCTGCCTAAGCTAAAAACCCTCCGTCCGCCATCCCGCGGAGGTGGGATGAGAGTACATTTGTGTTCAGTCTCCCTTACTGCTAAATATAACTCCAATGCTACAACGCCATCGGCCATTGGTGCACACAAATTGATGCATGGCATCTGCGACATGCTTAAAGTCCCTGCAGAGGTATCCCTTTTGAGTGTCGACAATCCCATCAGGAACATAGCTGCTTCATTAGCAGATCCATCATCAACAGCCAGCCGAGTCTGTGTGTTGTGGGGGACTGCAAGCTTCCATTTAGTTCGCAGGTACGTGCCCTTTATCGTGCCTAAAAGGCGACACCCAATGGATCTGGCCCAACTGGGCAAGCGGTGATCAAGGGGTGGCTTGCTTGGATGCTTGGTTAAAGACACCTTTTTTGGGGCGGCGGCGGGTTAACATTCCACCAGCCGAAGCCCGAGCAGGGCCAGCAACTTGGAGCCTCCCCGCCAAAAATCCCATCCACCACTGAACTTTTCTGGTGTGCGCCCCTCAACAGTCCCAGTCCCCTTCTCCACGCCGCCCCGAAATCTGAATATCCGAAATAATCCTCCATCCTCGCCTTTTGACTGCCCCGTGGACCGAGTCGCCATTGCGTTCCCCCAGCTTCCGGTTCAGGTTCAGGCCCATCTCCCACTCCGGTCGAAAGCTCCAACGCGACCTCGCCCATAATGCAGGCTCCGGTGGTGGTTATGAGTGCGTCCATCTTTCCCCTGCGCCCCTGCATCTTGCTTCTCCAAGCTCCCGCCTCAGGGCCTCACCGAAACTCAACGACCGCAAACCACCAGATACTAACAAGCTCTGCCAATAGACACAGGCGGTGGTGAGAGACAAACCGGCCGAAAAGCTCAGCTGTCCAACATCGCCGCTGCCAAAACGTGAGTCTCCCACTATCCCACTATCCCCTTTTCTACCCCTCCCATCGCATGCCTCGCCCAGCTAACCAGCTTCCAGAGTCGCCGATATCATTCGATCATGCCTCGGCCCCAAGGCCATGCTCAAGATGCTGCTCGACCCCATGGGTGGCATCGTCCTCACAAACGACGGCCACGCTATTCTCCGAGAAATCGAGGTGTCACACCCCGCTGCCAAAAGCATGATCGAGCTCAGCCGGACACAGGACGAGGAAGTCGGTGACGGAACTACTACCGTCATCATCCTAGGTAAGGGACAGACCAGCCTCTTCCATTTCCCAATCCCAGGATACCTGTTGACACCTCCCAGCCGGCGAGATCTTGGCCCAGGCTTTGCCCCAACTCGACCGCAACATCCACCCCGTCGTCATCATCTCCGCCTTCAAGCGCGCCCTAAAAGATGCTCTCGCCATCATTAACGAAATCTCCCAGCCAATCGACGTCGATGACGACAAGGCTATGTACCAGCTTATCTCGTCATCCATCGGCACCAAATTTGTTTCACGGTGGATGGACCAAATGTGTGAGCTTGCGCTCAAAGCCGTCCGGACGGTGACGTGGGAGGCTGGCAACGGCAAGACCGAGGTCGACATCAAACGATATGCGCGAGTCGAAAAGGTCCCCGGTGGCGAGATTGAGGACAGCAAAGTGCTTGACGGTCTGATGCTGAACAAGGATATCACACACCCAAAGATGCGCCGGCGCATCGAGAACCCCAGGATCGTGCTCCTCGACTGCCCCTTGGAGTACAAGAAGGGCGAGTCGCAAACCAACATTGAGATCACAAAGGAGGACGACTGGAACCGCATTCTTCAAATCGAGGAGGAGCAGGTCAAGGCCCTGTGCGAAGCAATCATCGCCGTCAAGCCCGATCTGGTCATCACCGAGAAGGGTGTCTCTGGTAAGTGATACCCTCATCCCCATCATATCCACACCCCTCATGATGCGATTACTAATGCAGCCTAGACCTTGCTCAGCACTACTTCATGAAGGCCAACATCACAGCTCTCCGCCGAGTGCGCAAGACCGACAACAACAGAATAGCCCGTGCCACTGGCGCCACCATTGTGAACCGCGTCGAGGACCTCCAGGACTCGGACGTCGGTACCCAGTGTGGCCTGTTCGAGATCGAGAAGATTGGCGACGAGTACTTTACCTTCCTTACCAAGTGCCAGAACCCCAAGGCCTGCACCATCCTCCTCCGAGGCCCCTCCAAGGACGTTCTCAACGAGATCGAGCGAAATCTTCAAGACGCCATGGGCGTGGCACGAAACGTCATGTTCGAGCCCAGGTTATCCCCCGGTGGCGGTGCTACTGAGATGGCCGTATCGGTGAGGTTGAGCCAAATGGCCAAGAGTATCGAGGGTGTACAGCAGTGGCCCTACAAGGCAGTGGCTGAGGCCCTCGAGGTCATCCCCCGCACCCTCGTCCAGAACGCTGGCAAGAGCCCCGTCCGTGTGTTGACGGATCTGCGTGCCAAGCAGGCCGAGGGTAAGAGCTCATGGGGTATCAACGGTGACACTGGTGCTATTGCCGACATGACGGAGTACGGAGTCTGGGAGCCCCAGGCTATCAAGCTGCAAAGTCTCAAGACGGCTATTGAGGTATGTCTTCCGCCCTAACTAGGGATAAATCCTCTCCTCCTTTTCCGTTGCCTTTTGTTTGGGACTACGAGGTACTGACCGATATCTTAGGCTGCTTGCCTCCTCCTCCGAGTAGACGACATTTGCAGCGCCAAGAAGATGCAGGGCGGTGCGCCCGGCGTCGGCGGCGGCGATGAATAGAGAGATAGAGGATGAGAATGAGAGGAAGCTGAGCTGTGAGCATGGTGACGAGCATCGGGACGGTCTAGATGTGTGTGTTGGAACCAGTCATACCCCCTGTACTAGCCGAAGAAGCAGAACAAGATAGACAAAAGGGCCTGGGGCGACAGCCCTAGGGTTTCATCTGCCAAGATGAAGAAATGGGTATCATTGAAATTACCTCCCGAATTAACAGTTGCCTGCCCGGCACAGTCTCCTCAAGGCCTGTTTTTACATGTATTCTAGATGGTGAATTTTGGGCGTGTAAGTTTGGATGTGAAAATGAAAGTGAGAGTGTTTGTGAGTAAGCGTGGGTGAGCGCATGTGGTTAATCTTCGTCATCATGAATGACGAGACCTGCCGGTTCCGCAATCACTGCAGACGCAGGCTTCTGGTCGCCTTCCTTCGACTTGTGGTTCGTGGGGGCAGTGTCCCTCTCTTTAGCATTCTCTCCGGTGCCACTGCCCAGTTGTTCGCCATCACAAGTGGGAGATGATGCAGATGCCTTCTTGTTGGCAGCTGGGGCGGGTCCTTTTCCCTTGTTGGCCTTGCGAGCCTTCATCTTTTCCCGCTTCTCGCGGTTCTTCCTGGTGCGCTCCTCGTCCTTGCGCTCGCGCTCCGTCTTTTCCTTCTCGAACTGAATCTGATCCTTGTCGCGCCTGAGGTCGTCGTCCATCTCGCGCAGGCGATCATACTCACGCCGGCGGCTGGCCTTGTAGACGTGGAACTCACCGGAGCCGGCGCCGGCGGAGGAGCCCTGGACGTTGGTGACGATCTCGGGAGGGGCGGCGCGGCCAGGGCCGAGGAGCGCGCCGGCCGACGAATCTGGGACGCGGATGTGCTGGTCGGGCTTCGCGAAGAGGGCGTCGACGTTGGCAGCCTGGGAGGAGACGGGCGTTAGGGCGCGCTTCTTGGTGGGACGGTGCGAACGAGGGTCGGCCGAAGTTGGTATCGACTCGGGGCCTGGGGCGGACATGGCGTGAGGGCAGCGGATGGATGCCGGGAGGAAGCCGGAAAGGGCGTCTCTGGGATGGGCGGACGAGGATGGGCGATCTGGCGAGGATGGGCTGAGGCGGGCGTGAGGCCGGGAGCGGAAGCGTGCGCGGGAGCTGGACGCAGGTGGGAAAGATTGGCGAGATGGGCGCACCAGCGTGCAGCGCGTGACGGTTGTTATCTAATGAAGTGTGTTGCGAAAAGTCTGCGTACTGTGTACGTGCGGGGTGTTGGCTCAAGGTTGGTGGTGTCGGGTTACGCTGGGGTAGTCGGCAGATGGAAAGAAGTTGGTGTTGAGAGGGTTGCACATGAAGGCGCAAGGGAGCAGGGTGAAAAGATGATATGTGATTGGGTTCAAGACTAAGCGCGCGGCAGTTAAAGTTAGTGTCAGGCACGAGTTACGAAGTGCAGCGAGCAACGTCCAAGATACAGGGCAGCCACCACCACAGGGCACTGACCAGTGACCACCACCACAGGGGTAAAGCTGAGACTCTGGCACACGCACCCTGTCACTGAGAAACGAAACAAATGGCGTGCGCTGAGAGATGTTTGCGTGAGGTATAGTAGACGAAGCATTAAGACGATGGTATATTCGATCTGCGTGCATGTGTGTACGTGCACGCTTTGAGGATAATTCTCCGATTTTTGGAGGGGTGATGATGATTCGGGAATCTCGGCAAGTGAGTGAGACTACCAACCAATAATTGAGGAATCACACTATGATGGCGAAGGCAGGAGTCAGGCGCTGTAGTCCGTGGTACGTGTGTCTCTCGGCGACGTACTATGTCGTAAAAGCATTCGTCAGAGAAGCGTCATGGAAACGGCAAAGCATGGAAGCATCTGGAGAGCCCCTCTCATGATCAGAAGAAAGAAAAGCGAGGTGACTCCGCGGAGGTGAATGCTGCTTCGGGCCCTGCTGCACCCCAGGATTGGGTGAGACATGGACACAGACACTAATAGATTCTGCGTGCCGTGTAGCTAGGCGCGGAACATGCAGCAGCCACCAGAGGGACACGAGAGAGACGGACGAAATGATGCGACTCCGGAATTTGAAATAGTAAATTCCCCCATGGCACGGCCCCGAATAGATGCATGGTGAAATCCATCTCCGAGGCTATCGCGTAGATCGCCAGGTGGTCCGTCAGCCGATGGACCCTTTTGACCCTTCTAACCATTCTAACCCAATGGACCTGTTGTGTTGGGCGGTCAGTCCAAGACAAGGCGTCCAGGGGTGCACAGATGCCCTAGATGCCAAGTGATGCGAGCATGGGCCCATTCGTCCATGGTTCCATTCATTCATGGCTCCATCGGTTCATGGCTCCATATCACGTCTCTCTCTCACTGTGTGTGTCTCTTGTTCTCTGCTGGGCGGTGCCCCGGGTTTGTCGAATCCTCGTGTGTCCCGGTGACGGACGGGCATTGCCCCAGATAAGCCCATTTCCCATGTAAGCCCATTTGACCCCATAAGTTCCATGCCATGGGGGACACCCACCGCCAGAGGATGATGATTTAATACAGTATGCGCACGCACTACCAACAAGCTATGGCACGCAAGATTGTTCTCAAGTGAGGCGGATCGGAGCGTATCATTGGCTGCTCCCGCGAAGCGCCGGGGGTAAGGGGAGAGCTGGACGGCCTCTTTCGGAAACATGGCAACAATACCGACATGGATGATGGTGTTTTGCCTTTTCCACCGGGAATGAATGACCTATGAGCGGCTTTGAATCCTCCCAAGGCGAACAATCTGCACAGTGTGGATTTGGATTGCAGGGCACTGCCGGGTTAGTCAAAGACACAAGGTTCCAGGGCGGCGGCCAACGAGCGACGTCGGGATTACACAAGCAGAAGCAGCCCTTCACATACCTTCCTCTACCTGCCTTAGTGTATACTTCATAGTACTTCAACCACCAAGAATCACCTCCATCCCGCATCATCTCGTCCACACTTCGCCACTGCTGTACCTGCGAAACTCCAACCAGGCAAGAACAGCCGCCTGTGCATTCTTAATCGCATTCTTTCTCGCATCCGTGCATCATTGCCTTTTGCGAAACAATTACCACCTACCCCGCCACTGCCCCACGAAACACCAACAATCGAAATAGCCCGTTTCTCTGTCAACCTGCATGCATATACCAGCACTATCCTCCCGTGTTCGCTCCTGATCTCTTGTCACTTCCTTCTCTGCCGCTCCGCCGCTTCTTTTGGGCCGAATAAATACCTCTGCCGACCAAGGAATAACCAAGGAACAACCAAGGAACAACCAAGGAACAGCCTCATCCGCAACCGGCAGCCCAACCTTTCGCCCACCATGACAAAACCGCGGTTGATAATCTTGATTCGCCATGGACAATCCGAAGGAAATAGTACGCCTCACTCTGCCTCGTCCCGCTTCTCGTTTAGCCTCTGCCCTCATTTCGACTTTGACTTTCCTCCGTCCCAACTCTTTCTACCTCTCAGCCTTTTTCTCTCGACTTCTGCCTCGACTTGTGCCTCAAGTTTTGCCTCAACTCCTTTCTGCCTCCCGACTAACTTCTGCTCCCTACAGAAAACAAGGACATCCACCAGTCTATCCCGGATCACCGCGTCAAACTCACCCCTGAAGGCTGGAACCAAGCCCACGATGCTGGCCGCCGCCTTCGCAAACTCCTCCGTCCCGACGACACCCTCCAAATCTTCACATCTCCATACCGTCGCACCCGGGAGACAACCGAGGGCATCCTTTCCACCTTGACGTCTGACGAACCCGATCCCTCCCCCTTCCGCCGCTCTAATATCAAGGTCTACGAGGAGCCTCGCCTGCGCGAGCAGGATTTTGGCAACTTCCAGCCCTGCAGCGCTGAGATGGAGCGCATGTGGCAAGAACGTGCCGACTATGGCCACTTCTTTTATCGCATCCCTAATGGCGAGAGCGCCGCCGACGCCTACGACCGCATCAGCGGTTTCAACGAGAGCTTATGGCGCCAATTTGGCGAGGATGACTTTGCTAGTGTCTGTGTCCTCGGTATGTTGACACACATGATTCACCCCATCTCATCGCATGTACTAACCCAGAGCCCTTTCGCAGTCACTCACGGCCTCATGTCCCGCGTCTTCCTCATGAAATGGTATCATTTTACTGTCGAATACTTTGAAGATCTGCGCAACATCAACCACTGCGAGTTCTTAAACATGCGCAAGCAAGACAACGGCAAATACATCCTCGAGAACAAACTCCGAACCTGGTCCGAGCTGCGCCGAGAACGCAAAGATAAAGAAGACCGGGAGAAGACGAGCGCGAAGCTCCCACGCACAAAAACCTTTGTCGTCACCCGTCGCTGGGGAGGCTGCCCGAACGGCTGCAACCACAACGGTCACTATGTCAAACGTGATGACCTCGAAGTCCTACGCCAGAAGGACTATGAGACAGCCGCTCCTGGCAACACAGAAGCACCTCTTAACGGAGCCCGCCGATCACGACTGCATCAGTCCACACCCACTACAACCCAAGACGACCGCACACAACAAAGAGATGAGGCCAAGAGAGTTCCCGACATAGACGTCAACAAGCTTCACAACAGCGAAGCCTGCCCCAACCTCAACGGCAGATCTTCATCTGTAGATCTTGATCAGGGCGCCGCGTCTCCATACCTCCACATCGGCCGTGATGGAGGCGGAACCTACTCCGGGCACACTTCCGCCGCCGAGACAGACACGGACGCCTCCGAGGATGAGGAACTCAACCTTCAGCGCGCTGCCTCCCTCAATGCCCATCAGAAGAGCATCAAGGACGCCGCCGCCCCGGAGCAGAACAGCAACGTGCCCAACAACTACATGGACAAGCTGACCTACGCCGATGAAAACGGCACCGGCGAACCCCGTCGATCCAACCGCCTCGGAGACGCCTCCCCCGAGTCTTCAGAAGGCGACCCTGACGATATCGACCAAGCTGAGAAGGACGACCGGAGCATCCAAGGCAGCGTCTACTGACATGTTGCTCTTCAATGAAGTAACGGATTCCTTACAGGAATATGCTGATGACTCTCATTATCTTTTTTTTTACGTTTTTTTGGTTTGGTTTTTTCGGTTCCTGGTCTTTCCCTGAGGAAATGGAATCTACTTGGACAACACTCTCAAAAATGTAATGTGAGATAGACTGTGCAGGCATGGTTTGGGCGCAACTTGTTGGTAGTACCCGATTGGCGTTTATTGACTTCGCTCTACAAAAGTGACTACGTACCTAGATCACAGCCATAGATATTGACGACCTTTATGAGTGGATGTACTTCTTTATTATTTTGGCTACAATATTTACATGGCCCACAAAGTGACATTAACTGATGTTCAATTGAATGCCGCCCGCTTCCGCGGCCTCTATCTAAGAAGAGAGAATCCTATCTCGTCGCCATTTCCGCCCCCAGTTCCAGTTGATGAATAATATCCAGCTACCCGCCTGCATTCAAAAAGGAAGAAAGCCTCATTGGCACTCCAAAATATACAAAATTAACTCCAAAACCCCTTCCAATTGCACTTTAGCCCTGTACTCTGCCCCGTAGACAAAGCACAACTCAGCAACCATGATGCTGCAGAAGAAATGTAAAAATTCGATTGTGATCTCCGGTGTTACCGATGAAATTCCTCTCACTGGGTGTCTTGTTCTTCATGATATGCAAAAGTCAACAATAAAACACTGAATCAAATCATCGTATCCTGAGATAAAACGAAGAGAAGAGAAAGTGGGTAGAGAGGGGGTCAATGTAGAGTGTGTATCGTAGCGCATAGGAGGAATAATTAGCCGCATCAAGGGTCAAAGGAGATCCTGCGAACAAGGGTGGCTTGCACATTCGCTCCAAATCGGACTTCCCTGCAATCATTTCCTCGCTTGGTCATAATCCGTTTGAGTGTGTTCTAAAGTTGCCATTTCCCGAGATTATAAAGGAGAGGGGGCGGGGGAGAAGGGATGTAGTGCTGGGTATAAAAGTGTCGTTTGAGTAACCAACAGCCCGCCAAACAATAAAGGAATAAGAGCAAAAAGACGTGACTCCATGAGAGAGGGGAACTAGCCATGCCTCTCGACAAGAGTATTCTTAAAAGAATTTGGACATGGCTCTGCTAAGGTCGATGAAATCAACCGGTTTCGTGACGTAGTCACTAAAGCCCGCCGCGACACACTTATCTTGCACGTCCGACATGACGTTGGCTGACAGTGCGATGATAGGCATTTTGGGGAACCGAGCAACTTGCTCCCACTGCCTGATTTCGCGGCACGCTTGGTATCCATCCTTGCGAGGCATATGGAGGTCACACTGAAATAAATCTTCGTTAGCATCCTTTGACCTTGAATGGCTCATACACAATCCGAGGAGGACTCACCAGAATAAGGGAGTAGGTTTGATGCGGCTTGGACAGAACCATTTCCGTACACTCCGCTCCATCTACGGCGATCTCCACGTCGACTCCTATCTTTTTAAGGTACTTCATGAGCACCTTCTGGTTAACAGGGTTATCTTCGACCAGGAGCACCCTGTACCCCTTGTTGCCCATGCGTCGTTCAATTTCCAGGTAGCTAGCCTTCTGATTCTCAACCATCTGCTGCGCTGTAGAGCGATTTCGGTCGATGCTCAGGTCTCGCATTTTGTTTGGATCGAAGATAACGGCAAACCGCGACGGCTTGACCGGCTTATAAATGAAGGTCACCATATTCTCGGAGAGGAGGCGTTGGTCTTTTGTATCAGCCGCCAGCTTCAAAACCGACTGCCGTTGCACAGAGTCGGAAAGGACTACAATCGTCGTCTTGTCAATCGATTGTGTCTTGGTGATCTCTTGCATGAGAGAGATGATCGCGGCAGCTGAAGGCAGGTTGATAACAATGTGTGTAAACCTAATAGGATCATCACCTCCAATCAACGTCTGAGCCTCCTCCACTGTCGCCAGTGCGGTGAGTTGATGCGGCACATCCTTTGGTAGCGTCATCTCGATGTGTTGGGTCGTGGCTTCGCGACTATGGAATTGGGGGCAGATGATGAGAATCGAATACATCGGCGGGCGGAAGTCCTCAGATAATGCATGATCCGCAGCCCCAGGCAAAACAAGCTGGGAGCCAGGGGAGCTTCGACCCGACGGCATCTCCAGCTTCATCTGGGACAAGTCTTGTCCACTGGCCTTGGCAGCTTCACTGAATCGAGCTAGGCCTGTGTTAATGGACGTCGCGGATGACCGGTCGGTAGCTTGCGATCGACTAGAGTGAACCGATGGGTTTGAGCTACCAGTTGAAGCAACAGGGGAGACAAAGTCGATGTCGGGGTTGGGAGTTGAGATTCCGGCGATTGGCTGGTGCTTGGGTGGCGGCAGCGGCCTGATATTTCCGGGAACATTGAACGTCACCTCTGGCCTCGGAGTGAAAACGGCCGTCGGTTGAGGACTGTCTGGGAGATTTGGTCGATCATCTGCTGTCGGTAGCGCAAACTTTGCCGTGAATGTGAATGTCGATCCCTTCCCAGGGATAGCTTTGCCCTCCATAGTACCGCCATGGAGCTCCACGAGCTGTCTCGAAATGACCAGACCTAGGCCACTACCACCGTGTTGGCGGGTGCTGCTTCCGTCAATTTGGCTGAATGGCTTGAACATCAGTTCAGCTTCTTCCTTGGTGAATCCACGTCCGGTATCGGTGATTGCAAATTCGAGCATCATCTCGTTTTCGTTTACATCCGTCCTCTCTTCACGGTATACCCTGCATCGACTGAAGACCTCACCCTCAGAGGTGAACTTGATGGCGTTTCCAATAACGTTGAGCAACACTTGGCGTATCCGGACCTTATCTCCCTTGACCCAAGCGGGCACGTCAGCTTCCACGAGGTAGTTCAGCTCCAGACGTTTAGCAATCGCCATTGTCGAAACAAGTTCATTGACATCCTCGATGAGAGACCGCGTGTGGAACCACTCGTATTTCAGCTTCATCATGCCCGCATCAACCTTTGACAGGTCCAGAATGTCATTAATAATCATGATCAGACTGTTGGCACTCGTTTGGATAGTGTTCGTGTAATCGAGTTGCTCTTCATTCAAAGTAGTGTCTTGAAGAAAGCTGACCATTCCCGAGATTCCAATGAGAGGCGTTCGAATTTCGTGAGACATGTTGCTAAGGAATCTGCTCTTCGTCTCCATGGCTTCTTTGAGTTTCGCCTCGAGGAGCTTATGGTCGTTGATGTCAGTCGCCGAGCCGAAATAAGAACTGGCGCCTCGGCCAAAGTCGATGGTATCGATCTCTACACATCGAATAAGGTGCCACCTGTATTCTCCTGCTTTAGACAACAGCCGAACCTCGGTGGTGTATGAAACTCTTCCAGCGCTGTCGTTCGCGACCTTGATCACGCCCTTGCGAGCGAGCTCGGTGAGATCAGCTGGCCACTCGTATACAGAACTGCTACCAGAGCTGCTGTTTCGGGAGAGGGAGGGTAAGGCGTCGTGGGCGGTATGAGAACCCTGGGCATGGACTGTACTCGTCGAGGTCGCCTCGGAGGACGCAGATTCTCGGTAGACACTGCTGCTGTCACGCTTTCGGTGGAGAGAGGTATGGGGGTGGGTAGTAGGGATTCTGCATCTTGCCAGATCATCCGGATGAACATAATCCATGAATCCAAGGCCTAGTGAGTCATGGAAGGTTTGCCCCGTATACAAGAGCCACTGCTCGTTGGCAAAGGTAATTCCCTCGTCCTCGGTAGCAGTGAAGATGATTTGCGGGATCAAGTTGGCCAACAACCGGTGCTTAGCTTCAGAGGCCTCAATTTCTTCCTGGCGTGCAGCCTTCAGCTCTGCAATGTGCTGGTCGTGTATGTCCATGTATGATCCCAAGAACTGCATGATGACGCCCCGCTTGTCCTTCGATGCCACCGCTCTGGCATAAAACCAACGATACGCGCCATCAAAGCGTTTTATGCGAACAGTCCTGGAGAACTGCTCTCCGGTCCGAGCAGAGTGACTCCATGCTTTCAGGTACCCATCACGATCATCGTCATGAAGACTCCCCCAAGGGTCCGCCGCAAGATCAGCTGCCGTCTGTCCTCGATAAGAGAGATAGCGGCTATTCACCCAGACTATCTCGCCTGTTTGTGGCAGGGCAACAAAAACGTGGGCTGGGAGCGAATCTAGGATGAGGCCTTTCAACCTGTCGGATGGCGGCGGCATGTCCCCTGGTCCAGTCGTGATTGAGCCACTACGGGTTGGTTGAGAGGCTAGCAGTGGCTTATTGTTTAGTGTCGAGCTCGGAGGCAGTGACTGGAAGGTGGAGGCGAAATCTGCTCCGTACGAGTGCAGCATCGTGTGTCCGTGACGAGAAGATCCCTGTTCTGGCTTCGTAGAGTCAACCGAATTTCTGGCAGCTCCTTCGGTGCTGGGGCTTGTTGTGTTTTTGCTCACTTGTTGCGAGTCTTGTTGCAACATCTTCTTGCTCGAACTGCTCGCGGGGTCCTCAACGCTGCGAACAGCCTTGTCAACAGTCACCGCAGCATCAGGCAGGTTTTGGAATGATGACGCGTTGGCCAAACGAGACTGCCGCTTTTCAGGGGGCGAGTTCTCTTTGGACCCTCTTCGAGACCGTTGAACACCTGGGCCAAAAGACTCTGGTCGAGTAGACACTGACCGTTGCCTGGCACTGAAATATCCTTCTCCTTGCGAGAGACCGCCTGGACTTGGAGTGGGATGTTGTCGCTTGTCTGTGAGGTAGTTCATCGACCCTTGCTCCCACCCGGGTGTACCAAGAGGCGACACGGTTGCACTTTTGGAGACGGTCGAATAATCGCTCGGACTTGTCAAGCTTCCAGCCATAGATTGATTAGGAGCGAGGTCGTCGGTTGGTAGGAACGTCAAGTTTTCCAGTGCTCGTCCATCAGCGGTCACTGCACCAAACCCAGTCGTCTGTGGCCTCTTGCGTTGCATTCCTGCCAGTTCTGTCTCCAGGTTGGTGTAGTGGCGGCACAGGGAGAAGCTCGTGGCCATATGTGGCGCCAAGTGTTCAAGAGAATGCCGCAAATTGGAGGGGTACGGGATAATCGGGCTTAGAATCGACAGAATGGCGATCGGAGCAGGCTTGTCCTTCTTGGCACTATCTGGCGTGTGTCGACCACCTTTTTCGGTACTGGGAGGACATTCGTACTTTTCCCAAGAGTTAAGTTTCTCCTCAAACGTGGTACTATCGAGTTTAAAAGAATGAGTCGGTTTCGACAGGAGAACGTGAGTTAATGGGATATGAAGCACCGTCCACGAGTTGTCCACTCCAATTGCCTCTGGAGGAGGTATTCCCTTGTAGTCACTCGTGCCTGTGGCGGGGTTGAAGGAATCCTCGTCAACCATGGCGTCCGTGAAGAATGGGTTGTCTTTCGGGTCCGCACGGATGGCAGGCGAAGGTGCCGGGGATTGTGACCAAGGCGACGGGGGTGCTTGTTCGAACTCTTCGTATTTTGGAGTTGGTGGCCTCGGCCTATCTTCTTCCAAACGACTTTCCAGGCGCGAAGTCAATGCCTTTGCTCTCTCTCCCGAATGGGTTTTGCTTCGAGCGGGCACACGGGAGGCAGACACCACACTGAAAATGGACGACAGCTTCGAGAACGACTCGGACCGCTGCCGGTGAATTGGCCTGGTGGACGAGTCGGGAGCGTTTTCTTTAGGAGCTGGCCTTGGTTGGCTAGGTTGCTCTGATACTTGATCGGCGAGATATGGATACGTCCGGGTGAGTGCAATAGTTCTGCCTCGCTCAAGAACTCGCATAACGCCGCTGTGGTCAATGAGGGGGTCTGCTTCATAGTCAAGGGCCTGCAAGACAGGTAGCATACGGCCTTCGCCCTGCTTCTCGGCGATGAGAGGAGCTTCCCAGCTCGGGACGTGTTGTTCGTTGGCATCGTGCTCGTCAAGAGCGGTCTTGTTGAGCGGGGCATAATCAGGCGGCAAGGCTTTGGCAAACTGGCTCGGCGGCAAGTTGCTCTGACTCCGCTTCAAATAGGAAGGCCGACGAGACGGTGCAGGCGATCTGTCCTGGGATTTCTCTTTGTTCTCCTCGTAAGATGTAAAGGAGTGGCGGCTATACAGTCCAGGTCGCGCAGCAGAGCTGACTTTGAGTGTATCATCGGGAGGCGACATGATTCCCTCGGACTGACCCTGGTCGCTAGTGAGAATGGTGCTCTCGTAACCCTGCCTTGCCATGTATCCGAGACTCAAGTCGTCTTCCTTGTGTTCGTTGTACGTAGCTTTTTGACCCCATGGAACATTTTCAATGTCTGTCGTATCAGCAGGTACGGCCAGGGTGACACGTTCGGCCTTGTAGACATCCTTCATGATCTGAACAACCGTATTCCACCACGCATCTAAACCGGGCTCGGCACTGAGCATCAAGGATAGATCGTAAAGATTAGGATTAGGAAAATTAGCGTTGTCAGGTTGGGGTGACATAAAGGAAGGGTTGAAGGTGAAGGCAGAAGCGGGTGTCGAGTTTCCGGAAAGAACCTTGTCTTGAGCGCCCATTCCCATTGATTCGAACGAGGGGAAGTTAGGGTTGCCGGTCGGTGAGAGGGTAGTGAAGGGTTTGTGCAGATACGTAGGCACGAAGCCGGCGGGGGCCATCCTAGGGAATGGGTAGGATGGTGTACCAGCAACAGGTGCAGGGGTAGGATAGCCACGGATGGTAGCGGCAGACTCGGTGGACGCAGTGGTCAATACGGAGGCCTGAGTAGACGGACTTGATAGTCCTTCTTCGGGGATGGGTGATACTCGAAACTTGTTGGCTGGACTTGGTGACAGTCCTCGAGAAGAGAGTTCTCTCTGTTCCAGGTCCCTCGCCAGTTTTGCTCGATACTCATTGAGCTGCTGCTGTGAAGAGGTTAGATCTGGGGCCGCAACGTTTCCATAGTTTTGCAGTAAGGGATTTGACGGGTCCTCGTGTGCGACAACGGGTGCAGTCTCCGTGGGCGTAGTCCGCTCTGGTTCCTGAGTGGGGGAGAAAGAGCTCTCCTCGGCGGATCGTGTTTCTCTCGTCATCACGGCGGGCGGTGGAACTCCTGGAACCTCCAGAGGCGAATTCGGGAGGTGGCTGGAGTGGCGATCCATCATTGCATGACGCGCCGTGACCGTCGCATTCGGGACCGTAGTCACAGTTGCAGGCCAGACTGAAGTTGTCCCTGGCACTACACCTCCATCTCTGACGACAATCGAGGACGGTTTCTGCGTGGTTAGGAACAACGGGTACTTTCCGTTGTGATTAGCGAGGCGAGTCGGCAAACAGAATTGGCGCGTCGATATCGAAGCAGAAGGGGCCTCGTGGTCTTCGGAAGGCGGGATGGGACGCGGATGCCTCATTCAGGGAAAACGAAGGCAGTGACGAGGTAGACAGAGAGTTGGCGCTCGGGTGAGGATTAAACTGGCCACATACAAGGCGGAACGTAGGCAGTCCAGAGCGTCAGGCGTTGAGCGACGGGACGTGTGGAAAACGAGGGTGGGCGGAGAGGGCAAATGACTGGGACCAAACAAATGGGACCAAGTAGCGACAAGGTTTCCTTTCCTATTCCCTTGCCCTTCACGCTTTCCTTTTACTTTCGCTTTTGCTTTCCTTCTGGTCGGAGGCAAGCTCGACGCGGCGGTCGTGGTGTACTTTGGATAGGCAGGTCTGGGGAGGAACTGTGGCGGTTGACACGGCGAACAACAGCCACAGAGGCGGTTCGGGGTGGAAAACAAAATCAGAAAAAAAAAATCGGCAATGTTCGGTATCGACGGTTGGCTTATGATCCTCTTGTGTCTATCCCTGTGTCCCTTTGGAAGGAAGGGGGGGGCCGCAGAGAATGAGAAGGTAGTGGTGGCGGTGGTGGTGGACGTGGATGTCGTGGAGGTCGTCGTCCTGGATGTGGTGGTGGGCGGAAGTTGGCTTGCTTAGGTTAAGGTAGAGCCAGCCCTGTCCGATTCGAATGGTGCCAGGTTGGGGATCCCACAGGACTCTTTCAGAAGGCACAGAAGGCACAGAAGGCACAGAGGAGGCAGCAGTACGCAAGTACGTAGAGTAGACTCTTGGAGGCAAGCGTCAAGTTACTTTTGTGGCAGTAGGACGGTCGCGCAGAGAGCAGGCAAAACGCAAGAGACAGGCCAATCTTGGATGGTCAATTGTTTAGTGGCGGTCCCCGTTGCCCCCCGTTGCCCCCCCATGATGGGCAAATGGCCCATGCTCGTGGGAAAGAGTGGACAGGGATGACTGCAGAAATGGTAGGACAGGACTGGGCGCAACAGGCTTGCGATGACGTAGGTGAAGGGGGCCACCGAAAAGCCACCCCGGGGCCCTAAACCACCCCGACCCAAGTTAGCAGTTAGCCAGGTTTATTAGGTAGCCCACCAAAGCCAACCCAGTCAAGTCGCCAACCAGCAGCCAACCAGTTGCAGCACCCAGTTCAGCTACTTATGGAATCATGCGTTCACTGTCACCGTCACCGTCACGCACGTCACTCTGCTCTGACTGTGCCTCACCATCTGCAACGGAGAACCAAGTCTTGTCGCGATCCTAAGTCGCACAATAAAGGGGTCCCACCGCCCTTTCTCTATCCCTCGCTCTCCTTACTCTACTCACACACTCTCTCTTTCGCTTTGGCAGACCAACAAACCACAAGACACTGACAGAGGAACACACAAACACCCCCGGTTGGGCGGAATTGGCCCCCTCACCCCCAAAGAAAAAAAAACTACTGTGTTGGATTAATTGGATATTAGCCTGCAGAGTCGACGACTCCCTGACGTAGGTCGACAGCGCCCTCCCCTGCCTGGCAGGTTCTGCTAACCCGGTTCCCCCCTTGAACGCCTCCGTTGCAACACTTCGGGTTCCATGTCAACTCCACCAAAACCCGCCCTATTACCCTATGGCTTATGTACGTATGCGTACAGCACTGGCACCAGCATGCCACAATGCGCCTGCGACAGTCCCTGAAAGTCCCTGAGAGTCCCCTAAAGTCCCTGACAAACGTCGTTGCCCTCCTCAACCTGGTCTATACATAGCTTAATTACAGGAACCACGGGTCTGACCAACGGTAAGCCAGTAATTGCTTCACCCACATGGACACTGAATGCATCACTCGGGTCGTACTACGTACGTGTGTGCCGTGTACACATGTCTAATGTCCATTCTTGGCGTATTAATTCGGCTTCTGCACTTATTCGGCCGTAGCCCCGGAACTTGGTTGTTACCGCAGAAGCCAAGGCGGTGATCGGCAGATGGGCTGCACCGCTGAGTGAATGCTCCCCTCGTCCATCCCATCCACCTGCCAGGCTGTCGACCCTCCTAGGTTCCCCAGTATTTGTGCCTCGTTTTGCTTGTCTCTCAAAGCTACTCTCATCCATGGCATGCGGCATCAATCATGACACACAAATAAACATCCCTACGATGATAACCCAGGGCGACTCTTCGTCCTCTCCCTCGTCATGGACTCCCCTGCTACGCGAGACGCTAGAAGTTAGAACCCGCTGAGGCGTCCCATTCCACCTTCCCTTCCAGATCGGCGATCCCTCTTGAATATCATCGGCTGTCCCGCCACCCACCGCAACACAGATTTCGATGGGCAAACACTACAAAGCGTACTACGATATACCCTCAAGCCTTTGCGCCTCCGAGCCTCAGAGCCCCAGAGCCCCAGAGCCGTCAAATCCGCAATGGTACGGATCTCCTGACACCGGGTCATGAGCGTCATGAGTAGCATTGACGTCGGCCGCTGGGTTTCTCATTCGTTCCTGACTCTGCCAAGCTGAGGCGGGCTGTTGTCGACACCCAATTGACATCATGCTGACTGACTCCTTCAGCGGCCAGGGCCTATTCCAACCGTTATTCGTCAAATCAAATTGCATCCTGGCCCGAGCGGGTGTTAAGCCGGGAGAGATTAAACTGCGCATGCTGTTACTCTCCCCCTCACCGTCACCCTCGCTTGGGACCTCGACCTCGTCCTTGTCCTCGGCCTTCGTCTTCGTCTTCGCCCTCGCTCTCGCCAACAACAACAATGGCGCATCGCAACGTATTAGATGTGGCATCCCGGCGGGCGAGAATCTTCCCTCAGGGCCAACTTCTCCGTTTCATTTTCCCAAGTACGGATGTAGCACAGATTGGGTCTCGGCGTCTCGGCATAGCACGCGCCTTCGTAGCATGGAAAGGACGGAATGGGGCCGGGGAAGTGACTTTGCCCCTGCTCGTTATCTGACCCAGTTGTTCCAATTTGCTTCCCTGCTGCTCACACTTACAGACCTGGCATCCTGTGTCTGTTGACGCTTCTCCACCATTGCCCAGGGGCCTACCGATAGTCTACCATGTTATACGCAAACTGTAATACAGTGCTACTGTATCATGGTGTTCAGTGCCATCTACCACCAAAAAGAAAAAAAGAAAAAAAGGCTTGATTCCGGTTGATACCTCCTGCACCGCCAAGACACGGCGCGTAGAACGTCCGTCCCGCAACGGGCACCACAGGATGGAGGGATTTCTCTGCTTCCTCCGCCCCCTCTTCGCCCCCACACACGTTGATGGGCCCTTGAGCAACCACTCTCGACGCTGCCAGGCGCCAGTTTGATTCGTTTACAACCCTCAGTAATTGAGTAGTGTGCTGGTTGAAGAAACTGTCGATGCTACCTAGGGAATTAACAAGTCCGACATGGACGGGATTAACGGGATGAAGAGCTGCATGGCCGGCTCCTCTGCTGTCAGCAACGGATTTCGGTTTCAATGTCTCGCGTCGTGTGCTCTCGTACCTCGTGCGTGCGCTCACCGTCGCCTGAAGCAGCCGCCAGGTTTGGAGTCGCCCCCATGCATGACGTCTTTGTGCCCTTAGGATGCGACATGACGTCAGTGGCGCGCCACCAAGATCCCAGCCAGATCCAAGTTGGGAAGCGGTCACGCTGGGCGACACGTGTCCGGCCCTACCTCTAAATGAAGGGCGAGTGACCCGACAGCTAACTTTGCATTTTTTGGCCTTCTTGGTGTAGGGTAGCTCGACTTGCTCGAGTCAAGCAAGACGTGGATGAGAGCGCGCACCGACAAAACTTCAACAAACATCCACATACATGACCAGGGGGGGTGCAGAGAAGATTCTCGCCTCCGACCTACCGTGCGCGGCTCTGCTCACAGGCATCTTCCTGGAGTCCGTGGCTGGAAAGAGGGCCGAAAACAAGGCTGTTGGGGCGGAGCCACTATCGCCCATCTTCCTCAGCAGGCTTGACAGGACATTTAACAAAACTTACATAAGATGCTTGGAAGAAACCATGATGCCTCACGCGCCGCGTTTGACACTTACCTACCCCTAGACTAGTTGCTTGCTGGATTTGGGCTTTCAGGTGGGTTATCGACTGACTGTCCACCCTCTTGCAGCGTCAATGGACATGGAATCCTGATGCTGGCGAACTTGGACAAACACCATGGTCACTGATCATTCTCACTTTTACTTATTGGTGTGTCTTTATGTATCCACCTCACTAGTAGGCTCGACCTCGTAAGAATGCAATTATTCGAAAAAGTGTTTATTGTATACTTTCTCACCTCCGTCTCTTACCTATACCTACCGGCCTGTTCAGTTTTGTCTTTTTGGCCCAGTGTTAAGCTTCTTCTCCTTCCCCTCCTTCCCCTCCTTCGCTCTGCTCTTCCCTTCCTCCCATTATCCTCGCCATTTTTTCGCCTTGTTCTATGCCTTGACTAGCTCCTCCTTTTTGGCGGGCTTATAAGTCGGCTCGTCGCCCATCTGCTGGTAGAACCGTTCGTTGCCCCAGACCCTACACATCCTTTCTGACTTGGTCGGCTTACAACCAAAAGCCTCGTTCCAAGCCCTCGAGCTCTTCAACGTCTCTGAGACCTCGATGCGCCAGGGTGGGCGAGTGCTTGTACTCACCTTCTGGGCGAGCACCCCGGGCTGCTCCAAGGTGCAGTATCGCATAGATCGGATAATCCAAAACATCTTTTCAGGGGTATAGAACCCATACTCCCACAGCCTCTTGTCCCTCTTGCTATCTATATAGCCCTTCCAAGCGTTGTATGCTACTTCGTGCCCGTAAATGTCTGCGATGACCTCGTCCGCAACCTGCTTGCCCTTGATGCTGAGGACCTCGCCGTCATCCGTCGTTGTAGTGAGCGCGCTGTATTTGTCTTCGAAACATTGTTGGCGGTCATCGTATCTTTTGATGTCTGTGCTCGTCATCCAGCTGTCCAGCGTACCGTCTGGCGCAAACATTCTGCCCTGGGCGTCAATCGCGTGAAACATGACCTTAGAAATAAGAGATCCGAAGCCGGCGAAGACTGCGTAAAACGGGAACGTGAAATCCAACAAGGGAAACTGCATGATGCCTGCTGGAGCAACTACTGTGTTCAGTTGATGTGAGTAGTAGGGCTCCATGCTCAGGGAATTGACATCCCACTTGAACTTGTTTGGCGGCTCGTGAAGCTCCTTTTCCCACGCCTTTCGCATATACCACGCCTCCATCGCGAGATAGTCGTCTGCGTGATACCAGCCCCACGAATTCTTTTTTGTTAAGTTTGTTGGGGCGCCTTCAAAGAAGTCTTCGATCTCGCTCCATTTCGTCAAGTTTGGGTTCTACATACGGAGGTGGTTAGTATCCCTGAGACGTGGAACCTGCTCGTACACTTACCTTTTTCGTGAATCCATGCATGATGCTCATGTTCTTCATCTTTGTTATGGCATTCCCCCTAGTCGAGGGATCCATCCACGGTGTATCCTGAATTAACTTGACGTACGCTCGCTTTAGTTCTTTGAAGATAGGCTGGGCAAAATTATCATTGAAGCTGAGCCACGTGGTGTTGACATACAACGAGCTCAACATTGGTCCATAATGCTTTGCAGTTTGTTCTAAGCAGCTCTTTCCCGGCCGCCAGGATCGCTTCTGTCGGTCCCATTAGCAACATGTTATCACATCGGGGATCACGTTCTGCGTACCGTCCCCATGATTTCGCTCATGAGGTCGCGATAATCGTCCACCACATGATGCTTGAGGAGTTCTTGCGTCTGAACGAACGCCTTCCAGATAATGTAAGCTCTTACGGCATTCTTTGAAGTGCCGTGGATGATGCCTCGCAGGTCTTGCCAATACTGGGGGAACATGACCTCAAGTTCATCAATGTGATGTTGTTTATACATGCCTGGCTGGTGGCGTACAACCCCTCCCACCCGAATTTCTGGAACTAACAATGAAAGTTCATCGACTGACATTTGGACGGTATTTTCCTACAATCGTATGTTAGTGGATCCAAGTTAATGGCTTCGTGTTGGGAGAAGGTCAGAATAAGATAAGGAAAAGAAAGAGACGACGCAAATTCCCATACCTTAATCCTTTGCCAAGCCTGGGAATGAGGCGCGATATCCAAAATTTGGTGTTCAAGGGTGACAACCTGCTTGGCGAAATCCAAGGAATCGGGTTTCCCCAGATTCTTATATGTTTGCCTGAAGAATCTGGCAATGATGTTCGTGTACATATCCACGATGTCTTCATCGTCATATAATTCCCTTCGCGGTAGCCCATTACCGATATAGGGTACCACGCCGACCCTCATGGTGGACTAAGTCACATTCTGTCAGTGACTTTTCAGCGGTACCCGCTAGGGTACGCCCATGACTTACAGAATTGAAAAGTGATTGTTGTGGCGTGAGCTTAGCAAAGCTCCATATCCGGTACTCACTCATTGCAATAGATGCGTTCTGAATGATGGCTCCGTCAAAAGAATCTACATCTCTGGATGTGTTCAAAAGCGGTTCGGATTTGCCCTTCTGTATCTGCTCGACGCGAGCATCATATTTACTGAAGGCGGCGTGGATTTTGTCGATAATCTTTTGGAGAGGCTTTAGTCCGGCCATATCGGATGCATGATAATCCAGGCAGGTATTCCAGTATGTCTGCATGCGGCCAAAGTAAGTTTCGTTCATATATTCAGGCCTTTTAGCGAGCGACTGTTGTTTACATGTTAGTATGCATGCCCGCACAAGTGTGTATTGGAGAAGGGTGTCTCACTATTGGTGCGCTGGTGATAAGGTAGTTTGCCAGCAACGCATTGCCTTCACGGGGTGTTGTTGTCGTCAGGTTGACTTCTTCATCCCACTCACGTAGCGTTGGAAAATCGTCTACCTGAAAGAAGTTTTTCCTCACACCGTACTGTCCGCACACATCTATGCACAGACTAGGTAAGCAATCATCGAAACATGAGAGAGAGAGAGAGAGAGAGAACACCACTTACATTCATCCCACTCTACGCAAGGGTCAACCTCGTCCGTCTTTTTTGTCACGTGTTCTGAGAGCTGTGCTGCGAGGAGGTTGCAGCCTCTCGTTAGACAGTACGGTGACCGCATATATGCGTCTAGAGCTTTTCGAGCTTCTGCAGCTTCTACAGCTTCTGCAGACTTTTTAGATTCCGCAGATTCCTCTAAGGCATGGGCGGGTCGGAAGAAGAGCGGTAACGCCCAGACAAGACTCTTGACGAGCATGATTGCCGGCTGGCCAAAAGGCTCAAGATAGTAGTGAAGTGTGTGTGGGAAAGAAAATCGAGTTGTTGATACTGGGCTGTGTACGAACTGATAGAAAGTTGTAAGAGACAACAATGAACGAGCGAGAGTGGGTGGGCCTTTTGGTTGAAGAGTTTGAAAATCAAGTTATTATTTCTTGGGCTGGATGTATACATCCAAAGGCCATTCCAACACCCTGAGAAGTAGCGCATGATAACCTTTCAAACCAGCAGAGCATTGGGATAAGAAACAAGAGGCCGTAAGAGAATTCGGTAGCCCTTCTACCACGCTCCTGTTAAGCCTATCAAGGGAAAATAAGATTTTGCATCTGTTTTGGAGCTGTACAAGAGTGAGCCTGACGCTTATAGTTTCCTCTAGCGAGGAGGCGAAGTTTACCTCAAGGGTGCGCCTTGAACCCAAGCTTTTGTTTCTGAACACGGGGGAAGATGCCAACGAGAGCTAGAAGGGACAGCGAGGCGACTGCCCACAGCTTCAGTTTGAGGACGTTCTTGTTGTAGTCTGTGTCGACAGCGCTAACGACGGTACCTAAGAGTAAGACGATGACCAAGTAGCCACTATAGCGATGGTACTTCCAGATAGACTTGGCGTTGTGCTCGCCGCCGTACAGCGCGGGGGTTGCCCACATGGTGAAGCCGACAAAGTACTGGAGCAAGAGAAAGACGGAAGATGTGACGCCGAGGTACCCATGGAGCGAATGAAAGTGGGGGCCGTGACTGGCAAACTTGTTGTACTCGATGATGGTGACGCCAGCCACCAACAGGAGAAAGGCGAGCAAATTGAGTGACGCGTGGATACGCTGGCCGATTCGCTTCTGCTCGGCGGTATGAGTTGGCTGCAGGGTCAGGATGGACTGGATCAGAGTGAGGATGGCCAGAGACTGGGCGAGTGGGTGGCCGGAGAAGAGGATCAGGGGCTTGGTTAGCACGCTGGCCCAGATAAGGACGGCGAGGAGGACGATGCCCAGTTGGGCGAGAATGCCCGTCCCTAAATTTGAGAGAAGAAGTATTAGCTGCGCAGGTCTCGGTCACTTCAACTTGTCAACCGTTCAACACACGGGATCAACGTACCGAGCACTAGATTCCTGAACATTGGGACGCCTTCTTCTTGGGCCGCATCGCCAGGTGCTCCGAGGAGGGGTTCGGTCTCACGTTGCTCGATGCCATCAGACTCGAAGTCTGAGGGCTGGCGCTCGGGGATGCCCGTTGCGCTGGCCATTTTCGTGCGGTCCTGAGGGTTTGGAACCTCGGTAGCTGTCGGGTCGAAGGTAAAGAATTCTTGGTTTGCGAAGCTGCGGCCTCGGTTACGCCGATAAGAGGTGCGGGCGAACAGAGAAGCCTGGCGCAATAGAGAAACTTAGTTTAGCAACAATGTCTTCACGATACGGGCCAGGCAAGTGATGGCCGTGTGCTTGGAGTCTGATGCGGCTGTAGCTGAACGGTGGTGGCGGTAGTAGAGATGGATGGATTTCAGGCAGTGGGATGGATGGATGGGTGGATTCTAGGCCGTGTCCCTGAGGACTACGAGATTACAAATGTGGCTCCCTAGCAAAAGAGCAAGACATGATGAGTTCAGCACCTGCCAGTGCTACAACTTCTCTGAATTCGTCAAGTACGTCAATGATGGCTGGAGACTGAGGTAAGCTTCAGCCTATCAGAAGCTCCTGTTTGCAATCAGCGACAAGCCAGCGCGGGGTAATAGTGTCCCAAAACCGGGCATTCTTGGCATTCATCATGACGCCGGATAATTACGCCACAGATCGAGCCGGAAAATTGATTACTCGATAGTATCGAGCAAACTCTTTTGTCCATATCGATAAGGGGACTTTGGCTAAGACTCTCAGGACCCTAGGTGATGGGTCACGAGAGTCAATGCATTGCGGTTGGCTTGTTGAATATGGCCGCTGTCTCGCACAAATTCGTTGGCTGTGGGAGGGACGTTCCGACAAATGCCTCGTGCAATCGGGATCGATTCCGTAGAGCTGAAGGAAACCATTTGCGCAATCAGACAAACTCAGCAGCGCTTCCCTAGATTTCATCGTCGAGGAACTTGGAAGGATGCCAAGAGGGAGACTTTATACTTTGAGAATCACTGCGGCACCCAATAGCAGCTGCAATCTGGGATTCGTTCGAGTTAGCGCCTGTCATAAAAATCGTCCATCATGGTCATGAATACTGGTCACCGGCGGCGATGCGCGGCTTGGGCGCCGCCGGCCACCGGAAGTGGCCGAGATCCCCTCCCTCCTCTCCGGCGCCGGCCCCTAAAAGCACGATGTTGCGAGTAACATTTACGTGATAAAAGATAAGCACTCACTTCTGAAGTCCGTCGCTTTCTTCCTGCGTTGTCACATTGCGGATCTTGCTAGACCGAGACCGTTTAAGAATACACGCGCGCCCAGTTTCTTGAAACGTCCAATCTAATCGCTATCCCAATACATTGTGTACCTATTCACTGAACAGAAACACACACCATGGCTTCAATTGCAGACGAGATTGAGTACAAGCTTGACTCTGTCAAGGTATCGTCTCTTATACCCGACGAAATCGACCCGACGTTCCGATCGACATGTATTGGTGAGCCGCTCACATCTGGGGAATTTTAAGTCACCAATGCTGATGGAGGATGGCATTTACAGATTTGATTTCTGGTACTTTGGGAGGCAAGATCCTCGGCTTCTCAGACCAATGGTTCGCCGAGGCCGCAAACCTCTTGACTCCTACCCCGCCGATCCGACAACCAGGGAAAATGGTCTTCACAGGTGCTTGGTACGACGGCTGGGAGACGCGACGACACAACTCCGAACCTTTCGACTGGGTCATTATTCGCTTGGGAGTGGCCTCGGGCACTGTCGAAGGAGTCGAGGTCGACACGGCGTTTTTCTCCGGAAACCATGCGCCCGCCGTCTCTGTCGAAGGCGTCTTCAGCCAAGACGACGACGAGGTTGTGTCATGGCAAGGAGGCAGAGGGAAGTGGGAGACTATTCTTGGAGTTCAAGAGGGTGGCCCGTCACAGCGCTTCGGCTGGAAGCTCGACGCGCCGACTCAGAAGCAGTACACGCACGTGAGGCTCAACATGTACCCGGATGGCGGCATTGCTCGGTTTCGTCTGTTCGGACATGCGGTGCCTGTATTCCCGGACGACAAAGAGGCCGTCTTTGACCTTGCAGCTGCTCAGAACGGTGGTGTTGCTGTGTCCTGTAGCGACCAGCACTTTGGAACCAAGGACAACCTGCTTCTGCCTGGACGGGGCAAAGATATGGGCGACGGCTGGGAGACGGCAAGGTCACGCAGCAAGGGCCATGTAGACTGGACCATCATCAAGCTCGGAGCACCTGGCTATGTCGAGAAGTTTGTGGTGGACACTGCGCATTTCCGGGGAAACTTCCCGCAAAAGGTGGCGATTGAGGCTATCGAGTGGAAGGCTGAGGGAAATCCGTCAGCGGAGGCCAAGGGCTGGAATGAGGTGGTGCCGCCTAGCAAGACAGGCCCAGACCAAGAGCATGATTTCACAAACTCGGCCAGGGGCTCTGTGGCTACACATGTCAAGCTCATAATGATTCCCGATGGAGGAGTCAAGAGATTGCGGGCATTTGGGAAGCGCGCTGTGTAGGGGCCGAACTAATGCGCTCCTCCCCTCCATCCATCTCGGTGCCTAACAGTGCCGCATCCAAAGTTGGGTAGGGAGTAGTTAGCATGCTTGCATACTTAGTCCAGGCAGTCGGCAAAATAAAACAAAACACTTGTGGTTCATTTACTTGATTCGCCCTGGAAAGATACAATGCATCGCAAATATGTCTTGGTCATGGCCAAATGCCTCGTAATCAACTTCAGACTAAATCGGTACCTCAGCAATTTAATCTTGATGACACAAACGGGTCGCTGAAGGAAGCCAGGATCATTGTCGCACGGTTAGCTCGATGTTCCCATCAGTGTTGTGGGACTCGAGAGGAGTCAAGTCTTGGAACATTGCCTGGAGGGGATGGGAGCAGCGATGACGCACGGGCCCATTGTGGCTTTGCTGCGCCCAGCAGCCATCCAAGGGAGGCGCCAGCTCTGACATCCATCAGACAAGTTAGGTACCCGGAACGTCTATTTCTCCATATCAGACAAGTGGGTAGGTCGCCCTCGACGACAACCTCGCACGACACCAACAACATCTCTGTTCCTCACACCAAACCACACTTTTCGAGTCATAAAACTTTCGTTTTCTACGTATCAACGCCCGCGATCCACGAAAGGCCACCTCACGTGTGATATTCCATGAGCCAGACCCGGCGTCTGGCTGTGCCCCTCCTTCCAACATGGATCTAGGCGATTCTATTGGCGACGACGGACACCAGGAGAAGCCCCGCGTCCTGCCTCCAGATCTTCCCAAGTCCTTGGACGACCGTCGGCATGTCCCAGTTGACCTTGTCCCCGAGACGGAGATGTACGATGGCTGGCAAGGTGAGTGTGCAGCGCCGCCGCTGCTCCTGCTCTTTGCACACATCCACTGACGTAGCCGATTGCCCAGGCCAGTCCCAGTTCCTCACAACAC
The DNA here is from genome assembly GCA_029931735.1 of Dactylonectria alcacerensis. Classification (NCBI taxonomy): domain Eukaryota; kingdom Fungi; phylum Ascomycota; class Sordariomycetes; order Hypocreales; family Nectriaceae; genus Dactylonectria; species Dactylonectria alcacerensis. The sequence continues at coordinate 3,454,446 of JAPMUZ010000003.1, read as the reverse complement.
CCGCCCCTGCGAAACCCCTCAACTTTGGCAATCTGTCACTCAACGACAACTTTGATGATGAGATTCCTAGAGGACCCAAGGATAGCGACGCGCGACTGCTTGAAATGCTTGCCGCCCAGGCCGCGCATCAAGCCGGCCCTGGTTTCGATGACGAAGACGAGATCGCCAACAGCGAAACGCTGACCGACTCGGAGAAGAAGGATAAGCTCCAAAAGGCCTTGAACATGGCTGCAAGCAATGGGGATGTCGAAAGGATCAAGAGACTCTTGGGAGGAAGAGCCAAGGAGTACATCGATGTCAACGCCGAGGACGAGGATGGAACGCCACCTCTCATCTATGCCAGCTGCTTTGTTGGTTCCCCCGGACCTTGCCCACCAATTCATATGCTGATATACCGTACAGGGTCATGAGGCCGTAGTACATGCGCTGATAGAAGCTGGCGCAGATGTCAATAAGCAAGACCGGAATCAATGGACCGCACTCATGTGGGCCATGACAAATCGACACAAAGGCATTGCGAAGCTACTTTTGGATAACAACGCATCTTCGGACCAAAAGACATCCTCAGGGCGGACGGCATTCGATTTTGTCCCTCCAGACAGCGAAATGTCATACTATCTCCACGACAACGGTTATAATATTGGAAACGCGGGGGTTGTCGACGACTTCTACAACCCTGGCTTCTCCCAGGATCGATTCGAAGAAGAAATGGCGGAAAACGAGATGCGGAGACGTTTGATGATGGAGAGTGCTCGAGATCTGGAGGTTGACTTGGGTAACGTGGGCATGGATGACCAACCCGAGGTGCGTCCTAGACCGACTCTTTTTCACTCCGGATGAATTGGGCGAATCAAAACTGACATAGCCAGCCTGTTGACGAGTTTGAGGAGGAGCAACAAGAATTCGACTGGAGCCGCTGCTTGCACGATCAAATGTTTGTCTTCCAGGAACACGAACTGGATCGAATCCTAGACATCATCATCACCAAGATGACACCCCAACGATCCCCGTCGCAAAAACCCGTACCCGCAAATATGATATTCTTGAGTGCGAGGTACGCGCATTATCATTCAAGCCCAGAGCTATTGGAGAGACTTCTAGTTTCAGCCATGGACTATATCAATGATGTGGTCGAAAGGTTCCAGTGGGATATGACGATACTGGCTTTCTGGATCTCAAACGCAACTCTGCTGCTTCACTATCTCAAGAAAGATGCGGGGCTTCTCGAGGCTACCTCCGAATTTCAGGCGCAGCTGGCCGAGCTGATCAACGAGATCTTCATCCTAATTGTTCGGGATGCAGAGCGACGTCTGGATAAGGTGCTAGATGTTGCTATGCTCGACCACGAGACCATCCCTGGTTTCGAGGATATTACGTTCCAGAACGAATGGAAGCTGTTTAAGCGAAAGGCACAAGTTAAGGAAGAGCCGATAGAGAAGCGGTTTCGTCCTCCATCGCCAAAGCAGCGAGCGAAGCCAGCGCCGCGAAACGTTACCTCCCTTCTCTCGTCTACCTTGTTTGTGCTTGATTTGTACGACATTCACTCGGTGATTACGACACAAATCATCTCCCAGCTGCTCTACTGGATTGGAGCAGAGCTCTTCAACCGAATCATGTCAAACCGGAAGTACCTGGCGAGAACTAAAGCCATGCAGATTCGGATGAACATTTCAATACTGGAAGACTGGGCTCGTACGAATAATAGGCAGGCAGAGCATTTCGAGGGAGGAGAGAACCGTTCGTCGGGAGAGACAACGATGGAGGCGGCTCGGAGACACTTGGCCCCTGTCATCCAACTGTTACAATGGCTCCAATGTTTTTCCTCGCTGGACGCGGACGACCTAGAAGCGTTGGTGGGTACACTTCAACAGTTGAAGAGGCTCAGTCCACAACAGCTGATGCACACGGCCAATCACTACAGGCCCGAGGTGGGCGAAAAGGGGCTTCCCAAGAGCGCGATGAAATACCTCGTTGCCATCCAAAAGGAGGCGGCTCTTAAGCGAGATCGACGACGCAGTGGAATGGCGTCACCGCTGCCAAAGTCGGGCCAGGACAGTAGCCCGGTCACGCCCGTCAAGAGTCGGTCAAACGGCAACGGCTTAGAGACGCCTGGCAGTGTTACCGACTCCGGAAGCCCTCAAGAAGATGACTACTCAGAAGACGACGATGCACCAGAGCATCTGCTCTTGGATCCGGCGCTGATGCTTCCGTTTGTCCTGCCCTCCGTGACCGACATGCTCGTGTCATACGGGGCCGGCTTTGGGGGTTTGAACCGAGAGCGGGAACGGAAATACATTCCGACAGTGCCGCCAGAGTTTCTAGAGAAGCTCGAGGTGAATGGTGGGAGGAAGGGGCCTATGTTTGGAGAGGCCGACTGGGAGAATGAGGAAGTGTGACAGGGAAGCGTGGCAAGCAACGGAGATGGCGGCCATGAGATGTTGCCCAATCCAGGGAGTCCCCATAGATGGCGCTGAAAAAAAAAGAAGACGGGAACCGACTTGACACCTGACTGCCTCCATCCAGCCGGGACTCGAATCAATGCCAGCCACGAGTACAAAGGGAACAGGATTGAGCAGGGCGGGTTGAGCGAGGATACCTAAGCGGCATCGCGGTGAGGCGACTTGGCGGGCCTGCAGAAGTCACGATGCATACTGCAAGGGACCATGGCTTCGACAGCAAGAAAGCCAGACCAGGCGGGGGTTGCAGAAGCAAAATTGTCAAGGTGGTAGGGTATCGCAGGGACGGAAGCGCAGGTCCGAGGCAGACGGGATTGGACAGATGGAGGAGCACGGACAAAGCGAAACAAAATCGAAGCAGAAGCAGAAGCAGGACACATAGAGAGAGGCAGTTGGCTGAGACTGAACACCCTCATCACAAGCGTATTTGAGAGGATTATCTGGCTTTCGATGCCATTCCCACCTCCAACCGAGGCCGCTTCGGCTAGTCCTAGAGATGCTTTTTTTGGTGACCGTAATGCATCAATGAGTTTTGGGCCAGCAATTACAGTGGTACAAGACGTGGTGCTGGAGGCGATGGAGGTGATGGAGGTGCTGGACATGATAGGAAAAAACATTGTTGGATGATCCTCGCCGTGCCCATAACGGAAGCGATTCGCGGCCACTAACGCATGCACTCAAGAGTTGGCGTTGTCTTTGCTAGGGTATGACGGACAATGGCAACGAGAGACGACGAGAAGGGAGAGAACTGCGCTGGTTCTGCAGGGCACCGTCCCTCTTCTTCCTGAGATGCCCTGATCCATGCCACTCTCTCCTCTAAGGGCATCCCGGACAATCCTAGGTACCTAGTAGTTAGTACTGTACAGCACTAGGAATGGTGTCCCTAAAAGAGTTCGCTCGCTTGTGCAGGGCGTGGGGGAAAGGGAGAGAGGGAGAAAGACAGAGATCTCGCCGCCCCTCCCACCCCTTTCGGAGTCGAGGATAACTCCACTACCACGCGATGGGTGGATGAACGGGGGAAGAGCCGGGGGTGGCACCAATCCAAGGGCAGCCTTCACGAGGATGTGCTGGCCTTGAGCTGCCACGTCAGGGCCTTGTCTGCTTTTTTTTACTTCCCCCTGGCATTGGCATTGGGGTGTTTGGCTACAAACCCCGGTCTCAATACGAGATCTGGGGAGAAAACAGGAATGAGAAGAGAAGTTGGAAGATTTTGCAGTGCGTTGTAGCAGCCCAACGCGAAGGATTGTAGACGGAAAACGAGGTGGTTGGGATCTGGTCATGGAGGCGTCATTCTTTTAATCAATGGCTTCACGTCGCAGCTAGACGAGTTGAGGTTTTTTTTTCTTCGGTGCTATCTCTTCTTCCTTTCTTTTTGCCTTTGATGGCCCCTGGTCTCTTCCCCGGTCTAGCCCATCTAATGATCCTAGGTCCGGGACGAGGGGCCAACCCGTGTACTACAAAGTACGTATCTTGCTTCTCATTGCCTTCTTCCCGATTCCGCCCTCTCCATCGCGTGAATGCTAACAAGACGGCAGTGGCTAAGGTGCCGAGGCTCAATATGGTAAGACCGCCTAGAAGTTTGGGGGAGATCCTTTGCTAGACTGGCTGGTCACGGGGCGTATCGGCTGGCTGCTAGTGTCGGGTAGTCTATCGTAGATGCCCGCCCGATTGACTCCTTTCCTTGAGGCCTCTTGATGGAAGGCAGTGAGAAAAGCGGAGGACGGATTGGGTCTTGGTGTGCGGTTGGGGCATGAACCATATCGATTGAGACTTACACCTGCTTTACTCTATGTACTCCGGATGTGGTTCTCGGTGACCTGCCAAGTCTACCCAATCTAGTGGGGAAGATCGAGATCTACGTCGTAGATAACGTAGGGAGGGTAATAAAAGCAGGAATATGTTGGGGATCTGTGTCTTTTCGCCCACCATTTTAGGAACATGCGCAGTGTCACGGGCAAACGGCGCTAATCGAGAAATTATCAAACGGGGAGTTGTCTCATTTCAGCCGTCTCAGAGCGGGAAATGGGAATGAGAGTCATGATGACGATGGCGAGGAAACAATGCGACGTCGCGAGTACTAGTTGAAAGCAAAACGCTTTGATAACAAGGAGAAACCAGGACGGACCTAAAAAAAAGAAGTCGCCGAAAAAAGATTTCAATGTGGCATGTAAGATATCGGCTACGGAGCACTCTTTCACACAAGCTTCGCAAGCTTAAAAAAGAAACAAGATGAGAGATGGGAAGAGAGTTTTTACAAGGCTGTTTGGTCAGCTTTTCCCTTTGGCTTGTGGCCGCAGACTCTCATCCCTAGTAGTCTACAAAATGATGTTTGGATTAATTAATCTAGGAGGCATGATGTAAACATGACACGCAGCAGTCGATGGGCTCATGGCTTGTCATGCGTGCATGAGATGGACAAACAAGCAAAACGTGCCAACCCGAGAATGTCCCTTTGGCCGGTTTGTCATGCGTTAGCGGAAGCAAGCTCATCCATCCGTCTGTACAGTACTGTATCTACCTACTTAGGTATCCCTGTGTATGTGTGTTTGGAGGTATGTGTGTGGTGGCCTTGCTTTTTTTTGCTTGTGTCAGCTATCATGTGTGTGTGCGTGCGTGCTTGTCCTGCTTGTTTTCGAAGATGGTGTGCCCAAAGTTGCGGGTACCTTGCAGACCTTCCCACCCTTCCAAGCCTCCCCCCCTGTGCCGCATTCTCCGGCCTCCCCTCCATCGATTGTCGAGTTGTGATAGGCCGCAAACATCGTAAAAGCGGATGACTTGTACTTGCGAGACATTGTCTAAGAAACATTGCCATGGACTAAGGCGGGAAGACACGCAGAGCCAAGCACAAACAAGTCTAGAGCGAGGGGGGGAAAAGACGAGGCTGGGCTGGCTCAAGTGCCGACCCCAGAAAAATGTTTGTTGGGTGGAGGAAGGATGGCCTTTGAAGTGGTTGCACCCAAAAAACCACTGACAACACAGCGCTGTTATCTACTTTTCCCAATGAATTAGAGTCAAAATGAGTGAAAATTAAACAATAGTTCAATTATTAATTAAAGATTGAGAATAACATCACATGCAGGAGTGAAATTCCCTTCTCTGCTACATGTAAGTTGTCAGTCACGATGATCAACGTGTTGGTCCTTTTTTTGTGGGACAGCTGCCCAAGATTTTTGGGGAATCGCGACCCACAAGGCCAAGGGCCAAGACGGGTATGATGGACCCACTTCGTGTTTTTTTCTTTTCTTCTCAACCTCTCATGACTCCTCCATTGTCAAGCTGAGGAAGGAAAGCTCTGCTCTCTCCCTTACAGAGCCGGGGGAACAGAAGTAGAGATGGACCAAGTTTTTCTTTTTTTATTCTCTCTGAGATCTTTAGTTCTATAACTGGTGTGATCGGGCCGTCTGCATACTACACTTTTACACTAACTAGTACCTTGGCCGTGGGCGATTCCCGTTTGGTCGGATGGTGCCGTTTTGGCACATGCTGTGTGAGGTTGTGAGTGTGAGTGAGAGTATGCGTGTGTGTGTGCGTGCGCGAGGCTTGCATCTATCCGTTCACCTGAGATGGCTTTACGTACGGGAGGGACACACACTTTCTCGCATTGACATTCGATAAAGCCATTTCCCTCACTCTACGTGTTGCTACCGTCAGTCTTCCACGTCCCACGTCCCATGTAAAAAAAGAAAAAAGTACGTATTTCCCTCCCCCTATCGTTTGCAATTCAGGAGACTCGGGCTTTCCCTCACCCCTGCTTGGGTCCCGATGCGGTCTGCTGCTGTTGTGTGCTGTCCTGTGCTATCTGTACTATGTCGTGTTCGATGGTGTGTGAGTGGTGGCCGGAAGTGGGGACCGGGCTGGCGCTACGGTCTGGCACCGGCCGGCCGCCCTGTCCTGCACATGGTGCTGTAACTGTTAGTTTCTTCATTCTTAGATGCAAATGCCTCTTGTCCAGCGGTATGACCTCGTATGTATCAAGGCGAGTCTTTTTGCACCCCAGAATGAGTGTGGGTGGTATCTAAGAAACCCTGGTCCGAGGCGATGATACGTGCGTTGCGTTGCGTTGCGTTATGTTGTGTGCGTGTGTGCGTGCATCGATGTGTTGTAACTCACACCAGCAGCTTCTCTCGGTAGACGTCATCCAATTGTGAGGTTGCGCGCGGTTTTGTGCAGTCGCCCGGGTCGCCGTGTTCCCATTCCCGTCCCGTACAGACACCGACCTGTGATAGGCAAGGAGACACCCATTTGTCTGATATGATGGTTGCTGGACGCGGTGAGAGGGCCCTAGCAGACGTCGCATCTCTAGTCTGCCGGACGTATCTGGGTATCAAAACTACCAATGCAACTAATAGGCGGCCATAAACGGCTACAGCGGCCACAACAGGCCCCTTGCCTCACCCGGCCGGCACCGTTGATGATTGCGCGTTGTTTGTGTGGGCGTTGGGTCGGTTTGCCGATATTGTCAAACGACTCGAGCGAGAGGCCCTTTCACCGTCTGTCTTGTCTCATGTGTTCCCCGTCCACGCCGCTTCCTCGCCTCTCCAGGACATATCCACTCGCAGTCGACCGCTGGCCGACTGGGGCCGGACTAACAACCGAGACCCTGTTCAATGACCTAAAAAGGCCTGTTCAACCCCTTGGAGACAAGATGGACCAAATGGAGCGGTGGGTGATGTGGCTGTTGCTGGATGGGCGCGCCTCGTTCGTCACGCCTAGGTTTCCGTTTGCCAGTCCACACTTCTTCCGCTTCCGCAATCCACATGTGCATCCACACCCTCGCTCGGCCTTGTGGGATTATGGGGATGTTGGTCTAGACTAACCCGGCCTGGGCTGACCTGGCCTGGGCTCTTTGCAGCTATGCGGGTCTGCAGCTTTGCAATTGGCATGTCCTAAGTAGATGGGTAGGGTATTGAAAAAAAAATCAGGTAGCAAAATGGTTTGGCGGTATATGTATAAGGCACGCTCGGCGGTCGCGCGCTCCACCACCTCTTGGACCCCGTCTCTACCCAGTCTTCTCTTTCTGCCTCATCTTTCTTGTCTTACCTTGCTTTCGGCGTGCCTGGTTTTGATTCCTCTTCTGGAAGCGAGTTGCTGTTCAATGTTGCCTTACCGCTTTGATTCAGGTTCACTTTCAGATTCACCTTCAGATTCGCTTCTTGAACATCAGCCTCACCCGCCAATCTGCTTCCCGGCCGAACACCACAAGATTGTCTTGCCTCATCACCCACCTCTGTCTTTGTCTCTCCATCTACCGAGAAACTTGGCGATACGCCGCTTGTCCAAGAGTCACGTTCTCAGCTTGGGGCTCATCCACGTCAAACACCACCTAGCCCCACATCCAGACGCCTTGCAACTCCTTCCGATATAGAGAGGAGCACTTGCCTCGACTCTTTTCTGAGACTTGTGGACTAGAGACTGCTCACGAGTAACTCGGATTTACTTTAACACCCCTCGGCTCGCTTCCTCCATTTCATTCATCCGATCCCCCCCCCCTTCTTTGCTTGTCGTCTATTCTTGTTGGCTTGTCTTTGTTTGCGGCAACGTTGCAGTCCTCTCGTTCAGCCTCGCCTTTGCAACACCTGCCAGGGTCTCACCGACTCACTTACACGGGCTTCGACGTCACCTTATCCACCACGACGAACAAGCACAACTGACCATTCAGTCCACATTCGACCGGTTTTGGTCCACTGTTGGTTTACTGGCCCCAATTACACATATCCACACACAGCTAAAGGGACATCATGTTGCCCACCAAGCTTTCCAGTTCGCGACGAGGGAGCCAGACAACGGTGCGCAGAGCCACCTTTGGCAGCGACGCAGGCCTAGTGGCACTGCGATACGAGAAGACGGTGCAGGCTGAACCTCCCATCCCATTTGTCTCGCGAAGCTCGATCCGATCATCACGTCGACCCTCAACGTCGTCGACTTCGTCCTACAACTCACACCACCCCATTGTGGTGGCGCCGCCTCTGTCCCCAGTGCCGCCGCCCACCGAGGAGCACCCAGCTCTGCGTACCTCTGCACCACCATCACCCGCGCTGTCGCTGTCTCCCTCGCCGTCACCACGAGTCTCTCCCACAATTTCCGAGGAGTGGAAGCGCGACTCAGGCGTTGCACGAACCAATTCGACATCGACGTCGACTATCCACGAGGAGGACGACGAGGACGAGGACGAGTGCTACCAGCCGGAGTGCAGCAAGCCCTACAAGAACGTGAGCTCGGCCACCCTGGTCATGCTGCCGTCGCTTGTGTCGCCCGTATTGTCCAAGGCTCAACGGCTAGACCACCCGCTGGGGGACCCGTTTATCAGGGACGAGAATAGCAACTCGGCAGCACTGACGTCTATGTGCTCCATGTCGAGTGTCTCATCCATTGTGGCCAGCGCTCGCAGTTCCACGCCGCCGCCGCCGACAGCGTCTCACTCGGCGGCTGCTACTGCTGCTGCTGCTACGACTACTTCGTCTCCTCTCCTCATTCCCGTATCCGAGTCCAAGGCCAAAAACGCAGATCAATCAAGTTGTCAATCGGCGGCCACGTCGCCGAGATCGTCGTTTTCGTCGTCCCCCCGCAAGATGAAGGGTATCAGCTTGCGGTCAGCGTCGCGCTTCAGGACACCAAGCTTGACGCAGGTCCTAACGCCCATGCAGCCCCTGTGGCGGGGCTCAGAGCCCCAATCACAGGGCACTCAGGCGGACTGCTCAGACGGTTTAGGCTCCTCAACCGCTACCACCGCTGCCCCCGGCGCCTTGCCGACCGCTAGCGCGGTTCGCTCTAGTGAAGAGGCTCCTAAGGCTCCCACTACCGCGCCCGCTGCCGCCACGACTCGGTCCAAGCTCACCAAACAGAAGCAGAAACACGCGCTATCGTCGTCCCCCAAGTCCCCATCCCGCTTCTGGCACAGGCGAGATTCATCTTCCACCTCCACCACGTCCCACTCGAGCGACCTCCAACCTTTTATTCCCCTCGACATCTCCATCCCCAGCGACAACCTGCTCGATCATGATTATTTCCTGACTTCCGTCTCCTTTTCCAACCGCGGCAGCATAATGTTTGGTGCCAACGACGCTCCGGCAATCGACGCCACTGATGCAGAGACGACGACGCACGATTCTTCCTCTACCGACAACAACATCAACCAAAACAACAACAGTCAAGGATGCACCACTCCCACTCCCGCCGCGCCCTCTCTCACACCCACTCCTACCACGCCTGCTACCCCTGCGTCGCCACCTCTGGCCCGCCCAAGCGTCGACACGGTCGACACCGACACCGATGAGAAATATGCCGAGGCCTCTGCGCCTCAGGGCGGCTTGATGCCGCCCCCCGATATTCGCGTCTTGGCCGCCGACGTGGAGAAGGAATCTCAAAAGGTGAGATCGCTCTATGATGTTGGCGACGGCCCCTTTGGCGAGCCCGGCTCAAGACGCTCGTACTGCGAGCGCCTCGAACCCACTCCTGAGGTGCCGTCTGAGGACTGCGACAATGACCCGTATGGTTTCCTTACTGTCCCGTATTGCATCCCCGGAATGTGTTGATGCTAACTCTCATCCCTTCGTAGCGCTCCCGAAAGTCTAGCCGCTCAGGTTATTCCCGTATCTGGAAGTTCTTCGTCCCTTCACTACGATCTGCCCAAGTCGCAGCTTGAATACACTAATGGCCTGGAAGATTGGAATGACTTGGAGGGCGCTCGCATCGATCGATATGGCTTCATAACGCTTCCTCCGCCTCCTGCTCCCAACTCAGAAGTCAGGTCGCTACCGGGCACGCCTAGAAAGAAGCGCAGCGTCCTTCAGAGGCGAGACCCTACCAGTCTCTCTGTGCGGCGCACCCCAACAAGGAAGATGTCCGCCCGGTCGCTCAATACACAGGCGTCCGAGCTATCGGTATCACCGTCGCTGAGGTCGTCCAGATCAGTCATTCGCCAGGCCAGTAACCTATTGCCGCACAACCGTGATCGGCGATGGATGGACGAGGCAGGAGAAATGCTCAACACATCTCCGAGCCTGCAAGATATTGTTGATGAGGTCAAGGCCGAAAGGCTTAACGACGTTATGAAACGAAAAGAATTGGAGAGGTCTGAAAAGTGGAGGAGGATGGCCAAGGTCGTAAACAAGGACGGCAAGGGTCAAGGCATGGGATTCGAGTTCGATGTTCAGAACCCGAAGCTCATTGAGAGAACATGGAAAGGCATTCCCGACCGATGGCGGGGAGCTGCTTGGTGGTCTTTTCTTGCAACGAGTGCCAAGGAAGACAAGGACTCTGCAACAGAGGAGCGGATCATTGCCGACTTTCACAAGCTTCAGCTGCGGAGCTCGCCAGACGATGTGCAGATCGACTTGGACGTTCCCCGGACGATCAACCGGCACATTATGTTCCGACGACGGTACCGAGGAGGACAGCGACTCATGTTTCGCGTCCTTCACGCCATCTCCATCTATTTTCCAGAGACTGGTTACGTCCAGGGAATGGCGTCTCTGGTAGCGACGCTCCTGTGCTACTTTGATGAGGAGAAATGTTTTGTCATGGTTGTGCGCTTGTGGCAACTACGTGGGCTCGCTCGACTCTACCGGCCGGGTTTCGAGGAGCTGATGGCTGCCATGAAAGACTTCAATGACAATTGGCTCAACAAGGATGTCGCCAAGAAGCTGGTATGTGGTGACAGGATATCCGATCCTCAAGAGCCAGATATGCTAACATGCTCACAGGACGAGCTGTGCATCGACATCACTGCGTACGGTACCAGATGGTACCTGACGCTATTTAACCTGTCGATCCCCTTCGCAGCTCAGTTACGAGTGTGGGATGTGTTCCTGCTAATAGGAAACTCCTCCTCCTCCTCCTCCACCACTGACGGCTCCGCATCAGAGCCTACGAAGCCCGAGGCCACTACCACGTCAAGACCGGGCGAGTACGATGTCCTGCACGCAACGAGTGCGGCTCTCGCTCAGGCACTACGTGAGGTGCTGATGGACTCGGACTTTGAAAACGCCATGAAAGCGTTGACCTCCTCAATCTCAATCAAAGATGAAGATCTCCTATTGAAGGTGATGAAGGCAGAGTGGAAGACACACCACGGCAAGAAGAAGGGCTAGCAAGCCTTCCTGCCATCTACTACACCCTGACGGGCACGACTTTTTTTTCTTACTATCTTTTGTCAACTGATTCCAATTCCCTTTGTGCATGATCTACGAAGCGGCTTCACGAGAAACATACCCTTACGAGGTGCTTTGTTGTTATTTTTGCGATCCGCTCGATACCTGCTCGATCCCTCTCAAGCTACGGCCTCTGAGAAACCACTTGCCTCGACAGGCGCTCTCTTCTTTGTCAGCTGGGCTGAGCCAGTTTGAAGGCCACGCTCTGGGTGTGAGAGTGAAGGAGTTGAATTTTTTGTGTTGTTGGGCGGTTATCGTTTGGGGCCATGGAACCTAATTCTATATACCCCCCTCCTGGCATGATGATTTTATTTGTTACCCCCAGTATCGTTATTGTTTTGGGTTTTGCGAGTTGGGACGAGATGATGTGACGGGCTAGTGCACAAATGCACAACGTCACGGGTCGATGCACACACTGAGATGTAATTGGGGATTGTTGATCCTTTACACTTGATTCTGATGACAGGGCCAGAAACACCAAGTCAATGGCTTACTTGTACTGGTGTGGGAGTTGGGAGAGCAGGCCCAGATTGGCCTGGAGTACATACACAGCAGTACATAGTGCACATCGCACAGCCAGTACCTTCAGGTACCTACGTACCTATCAACTACCTACGCCTGCACACACCTAATTAATACAATCTCCTTGCTGAGGAGTGAAAACAACTCAAATCAACAAGCCCTGTCAATAGTGGCTCAACGTATAGTTCTGTGAAGTTGCCTGGGCGTGACCTTGATTTGACGAAATGTTGAGAAGTCAACAAACCAGTTTGTAGTAGCATCGTTTGCATGATGGCTTGAGATGCAACACAAGAATGGAAATGACTCCATCAAAATGGCTTCATTGAGATGGCTCCTTCAACACGACTCCATTGAGAGCCGGAGCTGCCGAGGAGGAAATAGCCTCATATGTTCGGCAGTTGCTGAAATGCCGCCACATTCGGAGAGGGGAAGGAAGAGCTCAGGGATCTCTAGACCGAGGTGTCAACGGCAGATAAGGAATCCCGGGGTAAGGGAGGAAGGGAGGGAGGGAGAAGGGGGTGAGAAGGGAGAGAAGGGAGGGGAGGGGAGGGTAGGTAGGGCCTAAGTGTGGCGTTGGTTCGTTGTTGTGCGATTGCCACTTTCGGTGCATGGCCGGAGCCGCAAAATGCCCACCCCCCCTTCTCCTTCCTTTCCCCAAGGTTCGACCCCCGTGCTCCGGAGGTCCGCTTTTGCCGACCGGGGCCCGGCGCGTCTCGGAGAGCTATGGCGTGACGAGGGAAGCAGCGACTGGCTGGGTTCGGGTGCATGCAGAAGCATGCTTCCGCGCGGTTTCTGTTATTTCTTTTTCCTTCTATGTTCGGGAGTTTCCTTAGGATTCTTTCTTTCTTTTTCTCGTCCTTGGTCTAGTCTCAGTTTCGTTTTCCGTCGTTCGCGTTTGCCTATTTGAGACAACCTGCCAAGTCCACGAACCCGGAATGCGTGTGTGCGTGCGCGTGTGCGTGATGCAGATTGTGGCGCCTTTTCTGCGCGTGCGCATGTCCGGGTTGGCCTGGGTTGGGGTGTGTGAGTGGGTGAAAAGAGAACAGAGAAGGAGAGAAGAGGCGAGAAGGAAAGAATTCCAAGAGGGGGTTAGTTAGTACATGTGTACTACGCAGACAGGTAGCAAAGAGAGGAGTTGCAAAGGCCTCATTCAAGGCGCCCGTCCATCCATCCAGCCAGCCAAGGTGTTCAACCAAGGCGTCCAGCCAAGCTCCCCTCTTGCTTCGGTAGTCTAGCGCTGGCTGCTTTGTTATTACGTAGTCTGCCTGCGCTTGTGCGTACGTACAGACAATGCGTATGCGGCTGCGTGGTCGCGTATGCGATGCAACGGCTTGGCGATGGACTGTGATAAGTGAGTTTGAGTGATGGCGGCTTGGACTCTTCACTCTTTTGGGGCCAAGTGGCCGGGCGACACGCCCCCCCTCGACTTCGGAGCGAGGATCCCGATTGGGAAAGCTGGGAAAAAGTTGGGAAAGGTTGAGAGAAGCAGGCGGGACGGGATGGCCATGTAATTCTAGATTGCGTGTGGCTCAACCACACCCTTATAATGCGTGGTATTATTGCTTCTCGCTAGGAATTGGGGCGGCGCACTTGTCGATGTTGGTGCAAATGAATGGGCCTTCAGGGTTCGGCATGGATGGGTTCCGGTCGTCGATGAAACTGCCCATGACGTGGTTCTGACAGTATCATTTATTCATTCATTCAGTCCCCGTCAGTCATCTTAATGGGATTATATTCAGGCTAAGAAAAAGAGTACAAAGTTGAACAAACTCGAATTGCACCACTACCATCTTATGATAACTCGTTCTTTACACCAATCATATTCCTGGCCCAGGGCAGGCAGTCGGTTCATCCACACACACACGCATACTATACCCAATACAACACACCCAAACATGCTCGTACATATTCGTACATACGTGATGCCCCAAAGCCCGTCATCCCCCAGGCATCTCCCGGCATATCACAGATTACTGCAATTACTGGATAGGTACCTTAATCACCTATCAAAACCCGCTCCGTCAGCGTCACCCACATGCCACATGCCACATGCCACATGCCACATGCCATATGCCACACGCCACACTCACACCATTGCGGACATCGTATATCCAGGTTGACATGTCCTGTACGTACTGCCTCGGGGAGCTTATTATTAATGTGACCAGGATTATCGACACAAACTAGGGCTGAGCACAGTACATACTTACTCCATGGAGATATAGAGAGCCATGGCCAAGAACGTTGCTTCGTCTTTGCTTCGTCATCTAGCATGTGGTTCCAATCCCATATCTACATCTAACTTCATTCCTACTTCTCTCCCACGCCCATCCTAGTCCTTATTCGTATTTGGAACCCCTTATCCATCAATCAATAGCTTCGGGGCTTTGTCTTGTCACAGTGCCGCCACCAAGCCTCACGCGTGGTTTCTTACTCATGGTCCTTTTGTAGATGCACCACTACCATGCTCGTGCGTTTTGGTTGAAAGAAGTGCGCGCGCACGTGTGTGTGTGTGTGTGTGTGTGTGTGTGTGTGTACGTACCGTAAGTACTGTACAAACATGTAGACTTGTGTGTGGGCTGCTAACATCCCAGACCAAGTCTATGTAAGTAAGAACTAAATCCACCTCAGATGCCACCATCCCCAAAGTCAAGGGCATATCATACATATGCACAACATTCAGAGACTGACTGATTGACGCTCGCCTTATCACACCGGCCAGCCCCAGCCACTTCTGCACCCCTCAAGACGAGGATACCAATCCATTGCCTACCTTGCCTACCTCTGCACGAGACTCGATTCGGCCACAACCTCGTGTGGCTTGCGCGCGGGTGCCAAAAACATGAGCGCCACCTGTTATTTCGTCAAGGAGCCATTGATTGGAGCATTGAGAGACATTGGCAGTCAAGTATTTGAGAGACTCTCAGCACTCCCTCGTTGCATGGGAAGTCATCTTGTAGGTATGCCACCTGAACAAACTGTCATTTGTCTCCAAAGCTGAAACGCCTCTCTTCTGCTTCTTTGCCAATCCAGGTCTTACCCGCAGGGTATCTCGTCCTAGTTATTCATAGAACCGTTCCAGCCGTCCCTCTCTCTCTGTCTCTCTATCAATGTCCATGTCCAAGTCTCACCGACTGCTCTTTTCGTCGTTTCAAATGCCAATACCGGATCCGTATCCATATCTCTTACTTGTTCCTTTTTCCCAGTATGCTCCATCTCCCTGATAGGCAAATGTATATATCCGCAACAAAATAAAAGTAATAGTAAAAAACCCCTTCAACCTCACTCGTCGGCTTCTAGACCTCCAGCCAAGCCATAGAGGGCCGTCCCGAATGAATAAATAGAAATCCCATGTCCCCTACCCTCCCCAAATATGCGCCCACCGTCTCTAGCGTTTAAACAAAGAGCCAATAACAATACAGATTGGGTTCAGAATCGAATTTTGGTGTCAATCAGCAAAAGCTGAAGTTGAAGTAGCCTCGAGGTTCCACATAGACCCGATGGAGCGTCGTCCATGATGCGCGCCGTCCCCCCGCGTGGCTTGAAATGTTGCACTGAAAACCACATGGTTTCAAAGAGTACCCGAGACATGTCATCTCTCTCTTCCCCTCAATTAAAGATGATTTAGCCCCTCAGTCGCAGTGAGGCAAGGGGGTTCTCAGATAATTGCCAATAATTGAACCTGAGTGCTCAAATCGTTGCGCGGGGCTGAGTAATAATAATCGGAACGCGTTGTGAAATTACGCTCCTGCGCCATCCCCTGCGCCGTCGTGCGATGGGGCCGTTCCCTCAACCCCAGCATGCCCCTTGGACTCGGTCGGGGGTGTCGGTCGGGCTCGGTTCTCGCCTTCGTCGGCGCCGTGTGTAGGAAGCGAATGTCGTGATGGAGGCCGGGGCTCCTCTGACAGCATTGACGAGACCGAGTGTTTCTGAGATTCGCTCCGGTCGCTGCCCACGCGTTCCTGCACTAGCCCCGGGGTTGAGCTACGCATCGGCGACATGTGGCGCAGGGGGCCCCCGAAGCTCTCTCGGCGAGCGCGCCCTGGGCCTGAGGATCGATAGGGCGAGAAGTCGCTTCTCTGGCGTGTATGGCCGCGCCGTCCGCGCTGGGGAGGGTTCGACAGGCCGCTTTGGACAAAGGGCGGCGGTGATCGAAGCCGCGAATCGTTTCGGGGTGGAGAAGGAGGTGGCTGGTGCTGCCCCGTGGCCTTGCGCTTTCTAGGAGTCTCCCCTATGGCCAGAGAGCCACGTTAGCCTATAGAGAATCTCGCTTTCTCTTGGTCTTAGACGAACCGGAAGGACTTCCCGGTCGGTTTGTGCCGCCGCCGCCGCCGCCGCCTTGCGACGTTGGCGGCTGCCAGTGGTGGAAGTATATCGACGGGCTTGCTTGAGACTCTGGCAAAGGCGCCTGGGCCTGTTGCATGTGCTGGTGTGCTGCCATTGGAGGAGCTACGCCGTGGGCCGGTTGTGGCATGTTGGTGTTGAGGCTCGGGAGGTTCGACCCTAATGCTACGGGGCGGCCAACGGTCCCAACGACAGTCTGGCCTCTTGGTCTCGTCGGTGATCCGGGATATGCATATCCGGGCGGTACAGGTGGAGGCGCCGGTGGAAGGTTGTGGTACTGACCGGGAGGCGCAGACGCAGGCTGCACGTCTCGCTGGTGCTCTGGAGACACGGCTCCTTGGGGAGGCATTAGTTGAGCTCGGGGGGTTTGCGATTGGGGTATGAATTGCTGCGTCCATTCGAGGGCCGCCTGTGAAAGGGCTCCTCCGCTCCCCATGCCGGCGAAGACCAAGGGGACCATGGCGGGAGGGATGCCGCCGGACAGCGAAGTTCGCAACATGTCCATCTCAACCTTTCGCTGCTCCAAGCGCAGACTCTCCTGCCTCGTGCGCTCCTCCTCCTGCTTCCGCTTGTCTTCCTCGGCCCTGGCGAGAAGCCAATGCTTCATCGGTTCCTCTGCTCCCTGCCATTGCTGAGGCGGGGCTGGAAGCTGAGGCCAAGACTCCCTCTGCTGGTGACTAGGACCCAATGAAGGAGGCGGCGGTGGAGGTGGAGGTGGTGCATGATGCGTGGGCGGAGGACCAGGAGGACCACCGGTGTTCGGAGGCTGCTGCGGAGGGAGAGTCATGGCCGCCGGGGGAGGCAGGCCACGGTGAGGAGCCGACATGGGCTGGTTTGGCGGGCTATGGCTCCTATATGTGACCGGCAACGACTTGGGGATTGACTCCTGGTAGATCAAGGGGGGAGAAGGTCGAGAGGTGGATGGCGGAGTCGGCAGGTCATGGACGGACTTGTAGCCGTAAGTTGGTGGCTGCTTGACGGTAAGCATCGTTGTGTGGCAGCTTGGGCTACACCAGTGGGGACATGTGTGGCGAGTGAGGAATTTTAATGTTATTCAGGGTGCGTGGATGGGGTTTATGAGAAGTCTCTTTCTGGATCCCTTGGTCGAGTCTTCGAGCCGTCCAACAGGGCAACGCAGATTCAACAGAACGGGCTGGGGGAGGATCACAATTCAAGATGAGATGGAATGAGGTGTCGTGAGGAGTGTGGTAATGAGGATGGTAGTGGTGGTGGTAGGTTATGTTGAGGTGAGAGGCGGAGTTGATGATGAGTCAAGGTGATGGTGTTGATGCTGAGGGTGGATAAAAGGAATTGGGGAGCAGCGTGCATCGGAGGAGGGAGGAAGGACAGAGGGAGAAGGAAGAGGGTGACCATACGAGGTGGATGCGGATGCGGATGCAAGCTTTGTATAAGACGACAAAATGCGAGCGGGATGTGACGGCCAACTCCAGAGTTGTTGTGGCGGCAGAACGAGCGGGGCGGATGAAACCAGTTGACAAGCAAGGCCAAGCTCATTTCATGGATGCCTCTGCCACATGGCACCGAACATGGGCAATGGAAGCGTGGGCGTGAGCGTGGACGAAGGTGAGGGCGTGGGCGAGAAGAACGACCCAGTGGTAGTGGGAGCCGTAGCGGGAGCGACAAGAGCCCAGCCACAACAAGCAAAGACGCAATGGGAAGCAGAAGTGGCAGAGGAGTGGCAGAAGATTGGCAGTGAGAGAGTGAGAGGGTAGAGGAGAAGTGGCAGTGTCAGTGGCAGAGAGCCTAGACGCAGGCACACCTCACACCTCACACCTCAAACAACCCGGAAGAGGCACAGACACAGGCACCCACTTCAACGCAGGTACCGCCGGCATGTATAAACGGGCGTCTGCGATGTCGATGGAGACGCAAACCTGTCCTGTCTTGTTCTGTCCAAGAATAAACAGCCCTAGGCACAAGCCATGACCTCAACCGGGACGGCGACGAGACGAGGACAAGGACGAGGACAAAATACAAAAGACGGGGATGACAATGATAATAGTTACGAAGGGCAAGGGTTGAGGCGTCAACCAACCGCTTGTTGGCAAGTTGAGGACCCGGTGAACGAATGAGGTGGGCGGGGTGGAGGAAGAAGATGAGGTATGTATGGAGTATATGTGGGAAGGAGGGAAGTGGAAGAGGGAAGAAAAAGACTGGGGAGGGAGGGAAGCTGAGGATCAGCAGAAGTACTATGTAAGGTGTATGGAGTACAGACATTCACTTGCAGACGCTCACGCACGCCCACATGCATCATCAAGGGCCGCGGCGGCCGAGACGTCGTCTCCGCTTGCGTCTTGTCTGGGTTTTGACGAGTGCCGCCAGCCAGGCAGGCCTAGGACTGACTGGGGGACAAGAGATCAGAGGCCAGACGGCCAGAGAGTCCAGAGATGGCCAATGGGCCAAGTAAGAGCCGAGGAGACACAAGGGGGGCCAGGATGAGGGCCGCAGACACAACAACACAGCGGCCCAGGGCCACCGGGATAAAAACCAAAACCCGGGACCAGGCTTGAAAAAGGTGGCCGATAGAAGATTCAGGCAAGGGCCCGGTGCGGAAATCGTGCCAGTGTGGAGAAGCGAGTGTGCCTGGATTATTTCACTAGGGTGTTGGATGGAAAGCGTGTATCAGAAGAGATTGACAGATTGGGCACTGTACGGCCACTAACAGCAACCAGGAAACGTGTCATGGCCGGCCGAGTGGCTGGATTTGCGAGGTCTGGCCGATACATGTACAGTACAACCGGCGAAGGCGAGGGGGGCACATCACGACGGGAATTAGTAGCTTGGGACTAGAGGTTGTCGAGGCAAAGGAACGATCAGAGTGGCTGAAAATGAACCAGAACCCAGTACCCGAGAAGCGCGTGTGTGTGAGAGAGAGTAACGAACAAGGGATGTGGGACTGAAGGTGGGAAGTGGAGGGGCCACGATGGGCCGGGGGGGAGGGTGTGTATAAGAGGCGCAAGTGGTGTAAGAGAAGTGTGAGTGAGCCTGTGGTTCGTCTGTTTGTGTGCGAGAAGGTGTCTGAATGGACGAAACGCGTCGTGATTTGTGCCATGTGAGTGCAGCAACGGCTGCTGCCATAGCATCAATGCTCGACGAGTGCAAAGGTATACCTACGTAGGTAGCAGGTAAGTTTTTCAAGTTTAGACGGGGACAGAAGGCAGCAGGAAAGAATCAAGGAATAGTAAACAAAGAGTAATAGGGCCAGGTTGAAGTGCTTACTGGCTGCAACTATTGGCCCTGTGAAAAGAGGCGGAAGTTCTTTGTTCGAGTGGCTCGCGTGTCCAGTTTCCCTTCCCTAGAATGAATGATCGAAAGAGGCTCCTGAGTCCGGCAGATTCGGTAGATCATGATCGATTCAGAACTTCGTCAATGGCGTCGTCCGGGCGAGATGGAGGGGAGCACAAACAGTCCGGCAAACACTGATCCCCGTCATCATGACCCAGGATTGTAATCCAGCCACACGTTCTCAACAGCCAACAGGATGACGCATGTTTTAAGAGGAGCAAAGAAAATGAGCCGCTTGTTCACATACTCTCTAGCTGCTCGTATTCATCCGTGCTGGGTTGATTGAATTTTTCTTTTTCCCTTCTCGAATCCAGCAGCGCCTGGTTAGTCGATCCTTTCTGCCAGCCAGGGTCTGCACGAGCACTGGTCTGGGGTGGGCGAGAATTTGGGCTGCGCGGGATTGGACGCTGGGTCAGGACCTGGACTCGCTGGTTCGAAAGAAGGAAGAGACCCATCGCCCATGGTCCTTAGGCCATGCAGACGAGGGCCTGTCGGCCAGGGTTGTGGTTAATCGCCGCGCGGGAAGTGGGTGTTGATCTTGAGAGCCACCCAAAAACGTTCTCGTTAGGGCCCGCCTCCATGGCACGTTAAGCTCTTTGTGGAGCTGGAAGGGGTGTGAGCGCTCCATGAGTGGATTGCTGGTTTGCACTCGACCTTTCTGCAAGTTGCCAACGATGAGGCGTGCAGCGTGGGTGTGAGAGAAGACAGTGAGCAATTCGCCATGTAGCTCTGCTGTAGTGCGTGTGCGAGGTATGAGTGTGGACGTGGCGGACGAAGGTGTGGATGAGAGCGTGTGGGAGTGGCCGAGCAAGGCAAGCAAGCACATGGATAGTACGCCATGATATGTGGCTGGGCTCTTTTGGCGTCGTTCCTTCCTTATTCCTTCTTTCTTTCTCTGCACGCGCCTCCACTCGCACCTGCCTTTCATCTCATCTTGCCTCCTGGCCATCGCTCCCTGCTTGGTTTGCTCCCTGGCGCATATGAGTGCATTGCACAGAGTGCTAGGCAGGTGCCTTATTAGAGGCAAGGTGAGTTACCTACCTAGGTAGGTACTGCTAACCCAGAACCCAAGCTATCAGTTCATCGCTTGCCTTATGAGGCACCAAGGCACTGTACTCAGGTCTCGAACCCCTAAGATCCCCACGTACTGTCTCTTCTATATCACTGACCGCCCATAAACCCATCAATGCCTCTATATATCCATCCATATATTCATCATTCATCATCCGATCACCGAACAGCAACGATGGCCATCAATTTCTCGCACCTGTGTCGCCCATTTCAAAAACAAAATTTAAAAAAATCGCATCGTCCTTTGAATCACATGGATAAGCCCGGCTTGTGTCTTCGCCCTGCCCAAAAGTTCATCAGCAGCATCATCCGTCGTCATCCACCCTTGATCCTGCGCCACAAGTCACTCTTGCCCAGCTGGATGGACTGCTGCCCCCCTCGTCCATGGTGGACCAAGGCCCGGCCTGTCCAAAAGATGCTTCCCGAGATGCCCTTCCCCCCTCTCACGCTAACACCAAACAGAGGTAAGCTTCTGGCGGCTGAAGGGACCCAGACAAGGTTGACCCCTACCACACGACAATCTAACAATAACGAACGGAACGTGACTAGCCAGCCTGATCATCGAACCAGGGCCCAAGGTCAAACCGCTGAACCTGGGTACTCGAGCGAGATGGACTACGGCGCCCCACGCAGCCCTGGCCCCACGATGGTAACTACCCGTCCATCTAACGGAAACGGGTGCGCGTGGCCAAGGAGATGACTGAATCTCTTGTGCCTCATTTATGGCTTTGGCTCGCGTGGCATGGGGGAATTACAAACGTATTTCGCCTTTCTAAACCCGGCACCGTTCATTGCTTTCTGTCAGCCCTCCTAGTAACTGTCCTCGTCACTCATTACACTAGTCTTGAATCTCCCCAGTCTCCGTCATCTGTATCAGGCCCTCTGGTTCCTCCAACCGAGTCGTCGTCATCGTCATCACTTGGCAGGATGAGCCATGCCGACGACTCCCTACCCTGCCACCCCACCACCCTTTCTGCAACTGCCAAGGTCGCTGGAGCTTCTTCGACTGTACCGCCGAAATGGCTCCCGTGCCACTTCAATCGTTGAAGCTGGCGGGAGGCGCCAGGATAGTCGCGACTAACGGAACCGTGATGAAGTTGCTATGACTTGATTCGGTAAGCCGTCAGAGAGCCTTCGCAACAGCCGCCCCAGATCCTGGCCCATGTCCCTTCAAAAGCTCTCTCAGCTCAGTCTTGATGAGAGGCACACACTGTGGCATTGGCTCATCGCCATGTTTGACCATATGCAAGGATTGGGGACTAAGGCGCAATGGTGGTTGGCCATCCCCGGAGGGGCCTAACTAACAAGAAATAAATTGGGCCTTACAAGGGCACCGGTCAGACACAGACGCGGATGAGCATGATCTCCCCGGAGAGAAACCAAGTTGGTGGGAGATGTGTCTGAGACCTGATCCGATTCAATTGGCGCGACTGCGCATATAGACAGGCGTTAGAAAAGGGATTCCCCCAAGCGGTAGGGCGCTGTGCCTGGCCCTGCTGACGGACCCGAGAGTGTCGCACAAGATGATACCAACACGACAACAGTCGCTGCGCCTTTTTGTCTTATTGTCCTTCTCGAGTCTCGTGCGCCTTGTCCAGCCCCTGGCTCCGAGTCAACAAGCAATGTGCAAACTGTACTACGTACGTACAGCGTAGGCACTCTCACCCGAA
The DNA here is from genome assembly GCA_029931735.1 of Dactylonectria alcacerensis. Classification (NCBI taxonomy): domain Eukaryota; kingdom Fungi; phylum Ascomycota; class Sordariomycetes; order Hypocreales; family Nectriaceae; genus Dactylonectria; species Dactylonectria alcacerensis. The sequence continues at coordinate 3,431,928 of JAPMUZ010000003.1, read as the reverse complement.
CACGCCGGCCACAAACACGCGTACACATTCTCATATTCGTGGTATGGCTCACTAGCCTAGCGCGACGATTGTGACGGCGGTCGAGACTTCAAGGCAACACAGCGCCTTGAGATCAACAACTTTCGCTATCTGTGCTGTGGGTTTTTCCAAGGCATGCTGGCCCTCTATGTGCATTATTTACAAGAAGAAGAACTGACAACACGGGCCTTTGATGTTCGACGTGTTGAGTCCATATCTGTACACTTGTACCGCAAGTCGGACGATAGAGTTCAGGATCACATTTGTCTGGTGCTGCCCACCGGGTGCAATTCGTCGACTAAATACACAGACAGCATCTACGAGATGTCTTGTAGTTCTTCTCCGTGGCAAAGATAGGGTGTAAAGCTCACGTTGCATTCGGTAAACACATAAGCATGATGAGTCAAACTGTCGGTCAACGCCCAATACTGACAGGTCCCGCCTTCTCAGTGTCTCTTCAAATCAGGGTCAACAGACAGCTGAGCCAAGGCTGAACAGCAGAAATGCAGTTACCATCTTCGTAGCAATGCCTTGTTTGCCGGCCCTTGAGTGCCTTGTTCTTGCTAACACTAAAGAGACGAGTTTCTTGGCTCAACTCACAACAACTTAGCTAGATCAACAGCACATTTCAACAGGCATTGATCCAATAATTATGGAGTGTATCAAGTCATTGCAGCCGAATAATTTTGCCTCGTTTACTTAGGTTCGACATCTCGGCAGCTCACCGCGTCGAAGCCCTGAAATGCATCAGGTAATGAAGAGAAGCTGACCAGGACCAAGAGGGATGTGTGTCGAGGGCTCGATTCGAGATCTGTAAGCCTTCCTTTCAGCATCTCACGGGGCTATTTTTGTCGCCAACTGCCAAGCACACCCAGCCCTGACCGCATTGTACTCGGCAACAGACATGTTTGATGGGGGCCAGTCATCAAGCACTCTTGGTCTCGGTCCGGCATCGGTATCAACCCAAGTCACCTGTTGTATGGTGTTAATAATGTGCACATGCAATGGCCTACAAGTCGGGATACCCTGTCCTGCCCAAGACAACCAATTGAGGAAACGCATGCTTGTTCTGCAGGCAGGATAAGCACTTGCTGGCCAGTCATAACCCAGACATGATCCAATCACTAGATCACCGGATTCTTTTCGCTGTTCGGAGCCGCAGAAAGCTGACATTAGCATCGACTAATATGCCGGACCTGGGTTGTAACGTCCACACACTCTTGGCGCCTGAGTGTTCATATCCGTAGTAGATTTGGGAGGTGATGCGGCCACACCCCACCCATATCTTGCCCTGATGATTTACCTCACCTTGGCTGCTTGGGAACGGGATAGCTTCTAAGCACGTCGAAGCTCACTTGGCCCAAACTGCTGGCCCGAGAATTGATCACCAACAGGCGCAACTAGCGTTCGTGAGCATGTGGGATGGGTCTCTGGCTCGATTGGACCAAAGCGACACACAACCACACAACCACGGAATACCAGAGCTACATCGTTCAGCACGGAGTACCTCACGAAGTATTATGTCACAGTAGGGATACAGAGTGCGCCTTGTGGCGATACTCAGGGCAAGCTATCCACATCCAGCCACCTCATCAGTCCGCTCGGTCAGCCTGACAGCCACAGTTCAGAAATGGAAGTCAAAGGAAAGTAACAGGGATTGGGGGTGGGTGGCCAATCAATCAAAACCTTGAAGGCAGTCATGGGTGAGACGCACCTACCTTGCATGGCCGGGGGAAGGGGTACCAGATACGTATCTACCTCACCCACCCAGCAGCAGGTGGCAAGAACCAAGCAAGCCCGGCTGAATCACCCCCATGTCGAAATTAGGACATCTGAAACACGATCCCAACCCCTCTTCTTTCTTCTTTGGTCTGTTCGGGTCTGACTCTACGGGTGACCATTGTTGGAGCCGTGTGTTGCCTCATGGTAAGTATACTTCGTCATGTACCTCATCCTTTTAATTGCCCTACGCAGCCGCAGATACAGCTCTAGCCCCAACCTAACCCTCAAACCCGATCCTCGCGGCCGCGCCTCCAAAGAGAGAGAGAGAGAGAAAGAAAAAAAAAAGTGTTATCGAAGGGGGTCATTCATGATGGGATGAACTCATCATCTCCGCCTCCCCGCTCTTGCTCCACGCAGTCTTCGAGGACTGGTCTCGGAAAGGAAAAATAAAAAAGAAAGGCATGCGGACCACTCGTCAACTCACGACCAACCGAACAGGCGGGCTCCAGCGTCCCACTTGTTGGATTCGGGTCATCCGCCATTCGATATCGCTGCTCGTTGGTCGCTCATCGCTGGTCGCCCTGGTTGCTGATGATCTGGTACGCGAGATGCCCTTGCCTCTACTAAGTTACAACATTCTACTACGCCTGCAGGACATTCTAGCCCCCTGTTGTGCCCCAATGGCAAAGAGCACTACTTGATTAATTGGGGAACTTGTTCGTCACACCAGCCTCATTCTCACAATCACCCACCCACTTGTTCGCTCGCTCGCCACAAACTGTACTGTCCGTACATTATGTAACGTCAGCTGCATTGGTCTCCTCCCTTTGTTCGGGCCCAATCACTCCGATAACCGACTTTGGCACCGACTCGTCCGCTCCTCAACCCGTCCAGTCTGGGTACCCTGGATGCGAGAGCGAAGGCTTGTTCACACTCCGCCAGCTTGTATGCTAACGGGGTCATTCTAGTCCCCGATCCTTCCTCCGGGCTCTGTCGTTGGTCGTCTCTCCCCCGCCTCGGCCTTGCTCGAAAGAGCGTGTCACGCGGCCTTCTGGTGCTTCATTGTCCAGAGTCGAGAAGCCACAGGTTCTGCCATCGTAGTGCCGACGGAAAGTTTGCCTCGCTCGACTTGAGAGGTGGTGCACAACATCTCGCCTCAGAAGCATCCACCCATCTCTTCTTGAGGCCTTGGAGCCGTTTAGGATGCACTGAAGTTAGTTTCCTACCGGCGGCCAACCGGCCCCATCATTTTCTAACCCTCTGCAGTAATTCGACTCAACGGCTGGCTCGGTTTTGTGGCTGGCGTAGCCATACACTCCACCACACCCCCTCCCCGCTCAACTCCCGTCCCCATGCCTGGCTTCTTCATCAACGACAGGGACATGTTGTCTTGTGCCGCGTTGTGCTAGAGTGCGATGGGCAAGTGTCAATATGACTCTGGTACCAACCAACAGTCCGCCGTTTGTTGAGCGGTGAGCTAGGCATCTCTCTCGCTGTGATGACGATTCTGGGCCGTCATGGCCTTCGGCCCCCCCTCCCGGCATGCTGCATTCAAATTCACCTCGCCCTCAGCCAGCATCCTATCTCAGATGTTTGCCACAATCTCGACGGAGAATACGGATACTAACTCTAAAAAGCCTCGCCAAACCACATCCCGTTCAAATACAAATCGACGGCGCCACCCAATAGAACGAGCATCACTCGGCTCGCCAACTCGCCAGCCACGCGCCTCCAACACGTACGATTTCACAATGCCCCGACGCCCAACCCGCTGCTTTGCTTTAGTTGGTATCCGTCCAAGGCGATAGATCGGCAACTAGCCTTAGCGACTAACCCTCGTGGTCGGCCCAAACCAGTGGTACCCTTGTCGATTCTGGATCTAACTCTTCCGATCTTGGTGCGGGTCCCGACTCAACCTCACTAAGACCGTAGTGTCTTCAATCCCTCTGAGTTGGATGTAATGAAAAAGGTCAATTCCGCTCTGGCTAACCTAAAGCGAGGCAAACCGCCACAGTACAGATTTCGTGCTGCATGCCTTCTGCAGCTCGTTCTCCAGCCAGTCTCTCAGCTCCTCTCTCAGCTCCTCTCGTCCTTGCCAGTGTACATGGTACATATCGTCCACGGCATCATTTTCATCACAACTCTGAATCGTGTTTTCTTAGTTCATGTCTTAGCGTCTCGGAATAGCTTACTGCAACCTCCCGACACGAAATTCACAGACCAATTAGGAAATCTTGTCTATTGAGTGCTACACGAGCCTCACAGGGCGGGCAGCACGACATGCACACGGACTATGTAGTGTTTCTGCGAACCATGGGATGGGTCATTGCCTCCCGTCGACATGTAGAACCGTCGCGCCGAGAAAACCTGCTACAGCGCAGTTTCCTTTTCATCGCTCGCAACCTCATCGGCCGGTCGCGTATTATGCTACGAAGGATAAGACGTCTAGCATTGCAAGCTCCAACAACTCTTCCACAGCCGTTGGATGGAGTCATCTGCAGGACATACACATGGCTTAAGTGGGTGAGGAATGTTTCACTGGGCAGGACTAAGTATACATCGCAGGCAACGAATTACACATCGTACCCCCTCCCAGGCGTCCATACCGTGATTCAGCTCCGCTCGGGAGCGGGAGCCTTTGCACCATTATCGCCCACGGGTTGTAGCACAACCAATTTATGCTAGCAGTTCACGGTACAGCAGCTACCCTATACCAAAGAGCCTCTTCTGCTCAAGCTGTGTCGTGTGAATGTAACCCTGCACTTGGCTGGCGAGGATCAACACTGTTAGTGTGATGGCCAACGCCTGGGGGGGCGGGGGCGGTTTACCGTTAATCGAAGTCATGTCAGGGCCTGCCCAATTGTCTGGTCAAGCCTCAAATCGAATCGTGCCTAGCCGATCAAGATCAGCATCCCCCCTGCTAGACCCCCATCATTCTTCAATTCGCCTGCCCATCACCCGGAATCCCACGAGGAGCGGTACTTCAAAGTAGGTGGTCTATAACGTAGCGATCGGCACTCACGGCTGCACTGTACTACGACCTGTTAACGAGACACCTCCTGCATTGCGACCAGTCCCTATTCACAAGAGGCACTAGCAGTTCACCTCATCTAGCTACGGGCAAGGATGTTGATTACATGAGAAGTGGCGGTGGCTCGGGTGTGACAGTAGATGGAGCTGCATTGCTAACGTTTTGTGATGCTGATGGCATTGGAGTTCGGGATCCATCCCATCATCAATGATCAGTCAAGCCCTCGTCTTCACCCCATGCCACCGGTGTTTCCCAGGGCATGCTTCGATCGTGGAACCTCGCAGAGAACCAGTCGGGATACACGAGATACTGGTTCGAGATGGATACGTTGTATTTGCATTGCATCAACCATCGAGCCCTGTGGCGTAACGGAACCAAGGAGTAGAAAGCAACCGAGTAAAAAGCAAGGAGCCAAGGCGAGGCAGTTGCTCGTCAAAAACGTATCCTCTTCGCCATTACTCCATATACTACGTACCCTGGTAATTTCCGGCATTGCCTGTTCTCATCCTAGCGCCTGATGTCAGTTACTGCACTTGGAAGCTCTTCACGCACGCATGCGTTGCGTAAAAGTGACGGGACCCCACGGATCGCTCACAGACTACTCACGGACGGCTCACGGACTCTTCGCTGCTCCCAATTGGCAGACACACGGGGCCGAAACGGCTCGAGGTTGACGTTCGGATGCTATTGCAACCTTATAAGACGCCCTGCCAGAACCAGATGTACTAAATCCGTGGCTCCGGCTACGGCTTGTTGGCTTTGAGAATTTTCCGGTCTGAAACCTCGACAACCCTGTTAGCCTTGTCGAGTTTTTTTTGTTGGTTCCCTCGGTCCTTTGGTCCTCTTTGTGTGATCCACGGATTCCCTCTCCAGCCTGGCTGGCCCCTTGTCGCTGGGCTTGTCAGTCTTCAGCTGAAGAGCCCGCACTCTCCACATGGCAGTTGACCAGGACGGGCTTCCCAAGCCTTCCCAAGCCTTCTCAAGCCCCCCTCACGCCTACCTAACAAGCCCTCCCAACTGGTGCCATGAAGATTCCACCAACCCTCCCCCCCGTCAGCCAGGGATACAGTATCTAGTCCGTACTGACCCGTTGTCTAGCTTTGCCCGCATCAGAAAACTCTCTCGACTTCCCGCCCCCCCCCAGTCGACCTGCCTCCTAGACTGGCATAACTCTTCCCTTCATCTAATCTCGGTCACAAAGTACGCAACTGGTGTGCGCGGACTGACAAATGCAGGCACGCAAAACGGCCGCTAGCGCCCCTCCAACCACGCGGGTGTTTCAACCTTCTCCGTCTAGCCGCTCGGGCTTGTCAACCACGGCTCCAGCTTGTCTGCCCTGGTACCCCAGCGAGTTGTATCCGTACGTATCAAGGATTGCTTCAAGATACGGACGTGCAGCCGAGCTGCTGAAGACGGGCGTCAGTCAGTGCAGACTCCACTCGGCCGGATCCGCTGGTCTAGCGCAGTCGTGCACGAATGAAGGTAAACTGCAGGCGAAGGCCGGAGTTCAAATTTTAGCACATCCTTGTGGTTAGTACTTCGTGATTGCCGTGCTTTAGTGCCTTCAGTAGGTTCACAGCTTCACGCGTGTGGAGATGTTTCCACGTTTTCCACGGATTCGCACATGTGAAGAGTTTTTGGAAGCCCAAAAATCATCAACGAGCCCAAAATGTAACGAAAAAAAAAGACGCTCCTAATACCGGGTGCTACTGCGTCTGCCAGCAACGCTGTCTATGCCAAATCCTTCCTAGAAAAAGAGGTATCTTGCGTGTCATGCCCAAAAGGCTCCGTCCAACCATAATTGTTCCTCTAACATCCTTGTTCTCGTAAGGCGTCTCTGTATATGTCTGCATGCTGAAAGTGACAAAGAGCATGCCGTGGTAGAATAAGTACTGCATGAACGAAAACACCATGCCCAATCCTTCTAGTTGCTCCCCTCCACCGTCTCCATGCCTTCATTGCCAACTGAGAAGAATCAGTGAGCCATTACCACCATGCCCGTCCCTTTGGACATCCACTTTTTACCTACCGGCCCAAGTATCAATGCTGTGTTCGCTGATCCGGAGGCCTCATCGAGCTTGACGGCTTGTCGTAGGTCCCATGTCGACAGAAATGTAGTGTAGTGTTTGATAGAAATCGAGACGAGAATAAGACACCGTGCCAAATCATCACAGCCCCTTAATGTGGAAATATCCTGTCTCTGAAGGATGAGCTCTGCGAGGTTAAGCTGTTGCGTTTGTTATCGTCTTTGCCGGGCCCGTAAGGCGTGTTTTCCATCTTCTGAGCATCTTCGGCAAGACTGGCTGAGCTCTGTCGATGTGGCCCCTTCTTGGTGAGCAAGCCCCTAGTTGTTCCACAACTCGATCGATCTCCTCCGACCGAGGGTTTCTCGGTGCTTGACTCGCTGTTCCCCCGGGTCTTGGTCAGCTTCCGGGGTAATCGTTTAAACGGATTCGACGACGAGCCATCTGTGATGGAGCTCGCTTCCACCGAGTGATTTTCGCTCGAGGCGCGGCTTGGAGTCAAGTCGTTTGTCGAGGACATGCTGTAGGATGAAGTGTCTCGGACTGGAATCAGTGGCGACCCTGGATGCTCTTTTCCATATATAGGGCTGTCATTCGCCCGCATTGACTCTTGGTCGAGGGGTTGATTGAAAACCGCAGACTCCTGCATCGGATCTGGAGTTTTGTGAGTCTGCTGGGGCTTCGCAACTGGGTGTGCGACAAGCGGTGGACGTGTGACTGGGGGACTGGGTCCATTGGATTGGGCTCGAAGAGTCGGCCTGGGGGCTGGAGTAGACAGTACGGAGTCTTGTACACCCACCGGTGACTGTGGCAGTTAGTTAGCCCGGTTCCTGATTTGTTAATGTGAGGGGTATGCTTACTTCAGGGCTGAGATAGGCATCCAGTTTCTTCTTCAACACGTCCGACCTGACAGGTTTGGCTAGATAGTCATTCATGCCGGCTGCAAGACACTTTTCCCGATCGCCTTGGATTGCCGAGGCAGTCATAGCAATGACCAAGATGTTCCGCACCGCATCCAAGGGGTCTTTCCGAATCAGCTTCGTTGCCTCATAGCCATCCAAGACAGGCATTTGAACGTCCATGAGGACTATATGGTACGGCTTCCCCTCATTGGCCTTCTGACGAAGGCCTTCAACTGCTTTGAGACCGTTTTCATACGCAACTACACCGGAGTATCCCAGCCGTTGCACATATTGAATGGCAATCTTCTGGTTGATGGGGTTATCCTCGGCCACGCAGATACGGATCTCTTCCTTGGGAACTCTGGAAAAGTCGAAATATGGATTCGGTGAGCTATCCTGATCCAGGTGAGACGTCGCCAGCGTATATCGATCAATCGGAGGAGGAGACTTGGACTGGGCATCCCCTGCAGCAACATCTGACTTGGCCTTTTCGAAAGTGACGGTGAACCAAGCCGTTGTACCCACATTCTCCTCGCTCTCGAGCCGGATCTTACCCTTCATCATCACTTCGATAAGAGACTTGCAGATGCTGAGACCCAAACCGCTTCCACCGTACTTTCTTGCCGTGCTGGCATCAGCCTGGCTGAATGGCTGGAAAAGTTTTGCTAACTGTTGAGGTGGAATGCCGATACCGGTATCTCGGACCCAGAATGTGAGTGTCGCATGCTCGTTCGTCTCATTATCGAGACGAGAGCCAATGGTGATGGAGCCATCTTCCGTGAACTTGAGACTGTTTCCAATGAGATTGCCCATAACCTGATGGAGTCGAATCGGATCGCCATAGATAAGCAAGGGCGGCAGCTTGATGTCCTGGATGATCTTGACGTTCTTCTTCGAAGTCTTTTCGCGGTTGCTATATGATACCGCCCGTACAACCTCTCGAACCATATCCTCGGGGTTGAAGGCAATGATGTAGAGTTTCATCTTGTCAGCTTCCATTTTCGAAAAGTCCAGAATGTCGTTGATGACTGTCAACAATAGGTCGGCAGAGACGCGGATGGAATCAGCCATATCAAGTTGTTCCCTGTCCAGTCTACTATCTCGGAGAAGCTCCGAGTTTCCGATGACACCGTTCAGCGGGGTTCGGAGTTCGTGTGATACATTGGCCAGGAAGATTGACTTGGCCTTGGCAGCTTCCTCAGCCAATTTGACGTTCCGTTTTGCCTCAGCTTCAGCTTTCTTGGCCTTGTTTTCTGCTTCAAGAGCCTTAGCAAGAGCGCGCTTCTGCACCGCCACCATAGATCGGTTCTCTGCTGAGATCTTCTCGACGTTCTTCATCGACAGCGCATTTGAGTAACTGATGCCGATCTGATTGACCAGAAGCTGCAGGACAGTAACGTTGCGGTCTGTAAATGCGCCAGGCTCACCCTCCAGGTATAAGACACCGAGGAGCGACTTCTTGCCATGAGAAATGGGAATGGCGATGATGCCCTTGCCAACAGGATTCCTCTGGAGCCAGGACCCACTGACGTTGCCAAACCTCTCATCAGTAACCAGATCAGGGACGAACACTGTTTCCAAGAAGCGTGTGCAGTATAAAACAACATTCTCGGCGATTAACGAAGTTCCAGACAGTGGCAGGCCTGGTACGTGTGCTGAAGCCCCTTTCTCTGGATCGCCGCTGGCTGCCACACACCAAGAATCCGAGTCATTCTCCTGAACGACGAGTGCAGCGAGAGTTGCTGAGCCGCCACATGTCTGCAGGATGACATCACACATAGTCTTCAGAAGCTCGTTGACTTGAAGAACGGATGAGATAACTTGTGATGAAACCAGAATCGCATGCAAGTCGATCATATCGAGAGCGGGCAGTCCGACCCCGGCTTCAGTTTGCATATTCATAGATCCCCGCCATGCCCCGATACGATCTCCTCTAAGGTCAGTCATGGCGTTGGATGGCACTTGGACCAAATCAGTACCGTCCTCTGCATCTGCAGTCCGATATTGAACAGAGCCTGTGTCGGCGACAAAGTCGGTTTGCACACCCGCATCCATGGTTCGGTGAATTCGAGTGGGCCCATGTAATAGTAAACTGTGTTCTTCCTCGATTGCCTTAGAGACGCCGTTGGCGCCGAGCTGTCGAAACAGCCCAACAGCCTCTAGGAGCGCGGCACGGGCAGACCGGCGTCCCTTTCGGCGAATGAATAGTCCTGCCATAAGATAGTTGCCGAGTGCCTCGTCGAAGATGGCATCGTGCTCGGCCGTATGATCTAGGGCATGCTCGTAGTGCTGAATAGCAGCTCCATGGTCGTTGGAGAGCTCTGCGACCTGGGCTTGGAGAAGCGTGGACCATGCAAAGTAGTTGATGTCGGATACAGTCGCCCACTCGTCAATCATCTTGATGAACTTTTGTAGCTCCTTGACCACCTCTCCAACTTGTGAGGTCAACTCCTTGGGTTCAGTGAACGGATCCTGTGTCTTTCGAAGTAACTGGCCAGCCTGAGCCAATCCATAGAAAAACAGGATCATCCTGCTATTGCGAGCTGACCAGACCATTTCCAATTGAGCGACACAGCCCTTCCCAATTTCGATGGCGCGCTCATAATGACCGAAGAGGAAGAGAGGTATAATCTCGAAGCTTTCATAGAATGTGATCGATCGGTTGCTCTCTTTTTTACAGCCTAGCAGCCATTTCTTATATGCCAGGGCATTATGCGCCTCGTCATTCATGACTTCTAGCGGATTCTTGGTTTGAGTTTTGCCTTGGAGTGCGCGAGAGAGTTGTCGAACAGCGATCAAGACTGAGCCGCCCCTAGAGTCGAAGAACCAATTAGGAATCTCTTCGCATCCGTACTGACAGAAGCCCTCGAGGTCTGCGAAGTTCTCGCCGGCAAAGAACTTGAAGACAGCAAAAATCCCATAGCTGAGAATGGTTGACATCCGATCACCGGCGACAGAAGCATACTCCACAGCGTCCTCCATCTGTGCTATTATCACGGGCATCGGCAGATGAACATGTCCAATGCACATCGGATAGAGCATCAAACCTCGAGCTAGACAAAACGAGTCTCGTGATTGGTAAAGCATCTCCTGAGACATTGAGCCCAGGTCGACCGCGAATTGGGTCATATTGAAGCGGGACATGGCGATCATGGAAAAATAGAGGAAGGCCATGCCGGACTGGGGATATGGGCCTCGAGTTAGATGCATTTCTATCATCATGAGCGTGAGGTGGTAGTACCGCAGGCCATCACTCCAAAATGCGGCGGAGATGGTCTCGGATAGAACAGCGCCGATAGATGAGATGCCGGGGTCGTTCGAGAGTTTATCGGTAACTATATCTGACCGTTCCATCGTTTGGATTTGGACAGATAGTGCTTCGAACTTTTCATCGCATTTTTGGATGGTCGGGTTGTCATCGATGGTGACGCCGAGAGAGACCAAGCAGTCTTTGAGGGACACTTGCGCGGCTTGAGAGTCTCCGTTTTGGGTGAAGATCCTCGATTGCAAAACGTATGCAGGTGCTTTATCGATCGGAGTCCTGGCGTTGTCAAGGATAATACCCAGCGTTTCGTTGGCGCCTTTGTAATTCCCCATGAACAAATAGCATTCAGCGGCTCGAAGATACAGCTGCATCGTTTCGTCATATGATGTGTCTTCCGCCTCATCGGACCAAGGATTCTCCTGAAGGAGCGAAACCGCGGTGCTATAGAACTTCGCAGCGCTTGGCCGGGCACCATTCTCCGTGGCTGTCTCCGCGCAGTCTGAAAGCAGCTCGCGGAAGTGACGGCGGATCGGCACGCGCCGCTTGATGATATTGACAGCCTCACAAATGTGAGAGGCAGTGCTGGTTCTTTGCTTTGCCTCAACGGCGTAATACTTATGGAGGGTTTGTGCAATGATGAAATGCATCTTCTGAGAATTGCATTCCTTCAAAGCAGCGGAAGCGTGGATGTAGCGGTCGTGTGCAAATCGGAAGCGATCATCGGTCTCGCTGGGTACAATGATGTATGCTTGAATGGCGGCCTGGAGACCGGCGATCGTCTCCCCTTGTGTGTAGTTTTTTGTTGCCATCAGTGGACACGCACGCCATTCCTCGTCTTCGAAGTCGAACTCTCCGCTCATCAAATGGGATACCACTTCAAAAGAAAACGAGCCGCCGATAAGGCCTGCCCACGCAAGTAGGGCCCGAGATGCGGGAGGCAGCTCATTGAGTCGATGAGTGATGAAACCAGTGTCAAGGACATCGTAGTCCTTCTCCCCCTTGAACTGCTCAAACAACCTATCTAGGTCAAAGTGCCACTGGCTGTCTCGGTAATCGTACCATATACACCGTTTTCGATGGCATGCACTGAGCATCTCACGCATGTAAAACGGGTTTCCTGCTGTCTTGGATTGGATGACGAGGGCGAGAGAGTAAATTTCTTCCTTCGGTCGACACAGGGTTGTCGAGACGTATTGGACAATGTCATCCTCGGAGAGCGGTGACAGCGGTATGTGGGTGACCCTCGGGCTGCTCGCACGGGGAAACTCTGAGAGTTTGGTTAGTGAAAGATATCAGTTAGAAACCAGCTACTTGACGTACCATCCGACTCGATAGGGTTAATGATGCTCTGCACTTTCTCTGGCGAGAGTTCCTCTGGTCGATACGTTACGATAATGACCATCTTCATCCTCGAAGCGATGATTTGAGAGATGAGTTCCAGGGACTCATCGTCAGCGAAATGTAGATCGTCGAGACAGAAGCAAATGAATTTGTGTGCCGTGAAAACCCGGAGAACATCCAAAAATATGTTCATCAAGCGCACGGTGGTTTTAGTGGATGATCCGGAGCGAAGGTAATCCTGAGAAGATTGAGAGGCAATGCTTGGATTTCGAGCAACCGGTCCAGGGGAGCTCCCAGGGGACGAACCACGGCGCTTGCTTCCGGGTCGACTGCCGCCCCTGTGCGCGAAGTGCTGGGATGAGGAGATCGATCGGCCAACGGTCACCTCCGGCGGACCAAGCAGGAATTCGGGAAGGCCCAGTACGCGGTGTAGCATTGGCCATACTGGACGGATGAATTGCTTCAAGGTCTGGTGAAAAGGCGTCTCTGTGTTCCTCTCGCCCCAAACTTGCTTGAACAGGGACGACAACAACTTGAGAAGTGGCCCAAAGGCCGTTCTTCTCGCAGTGTCGAATTTTGCGGTTGCACAGTATCCACGTCTCCGAGCTTCTGCTAGAACACTTTGGACAAGGAAGCTCTTTCCTAGACCACCGGCACCAGCAACTGTAACAACCTCGCAATAGTCGCGACGACGGAACTTGGCAGAACCCAACTGTCTTGATAGACTTGAAGCTGAAGACTCAACCACGCTGTGGCGGGTCGGGTCGGTGGCGACGCTTTCGACAAGGCTGCGGGTCTCTATTGAAATGGACTGATGTCTTTCCCAGGGCCGGGTTGGTCGAGGGAAGACGCCGGATGGCGATGATGCAATTGTATCACTTGAAATCGTCTGAGTGTCCGAAAAGAAGGGATGGAGGACGCTCTTTGCCGGTTTGGGATCGGACGCTACAGTTTGGGTGAAGGATCCGCTTCGGCGATTCGTTCCATCCAAGGAGCTTGCTCCCTCGCTGGACATATCGTCAAAGGGCGTCATGTCATTGGATAAACTAGAGCCGTCGGAGAATCGATTCGCTGCCCCTTTGAGGTTTATATAGTGACCCTTCGCAACGCGTTCGACAACCTTAACCAGTTCGGTTCGCTCGCGTTGTCGGCCTATCATCATGTTAGGGAGCATGAAGAAAGAGGAGACATCGTTGCTCCCAATTTTCCATTGATTCAGGGCAAGTAAATCTCCGTCGGCGAGGAACTGGTGAACTTTGACTAGGTCATGACGAAGCCCACTCGCAGAATGGTACCGTTCAGACACATTCTTGGCTGTGCACTTCTGAATGATCCTGCCGATAACATCTGGAACATCGATTCGCACGGTGGACACGTTAGGTATCCTACGGCCAAGTACACCCTGAACAATGTCGAGGGGGGTATCGCCATCAAAGACAGGTCTCTGAGTTAACAAGGTCCAGAACAAAACACCCAGAGAGTAAATATCGGTTCGACTATCGGGCTCTGCAGGCATTCTGCCAGTCTGTTCGGGGCTGATGTAGAGCAGCTTCGTTTTAGCACCTAGCTCCTTTGAAAGTGTTGACCAACCCGTGCTGGTGAGACCATGCTCAAAGGATCGGACTCCAGCACCAAATGTCATAATCTTGACCCTGTTTTCGTCCGCATTGAAATGGAAGGCATCACCTCGAATTTCTCCATGGATCATGCCGAGGTTATGGTGAAGAATCTCGAGGCATTGGCTGGCACCAATAGCGAAGTCGAGAAAGAGCTGTAGAGAGATCGGATCTTGTAGCTTGGGCTCGTTTTTTCGCCCGTATGCAAATGTCTCTCCAACTTTGCGTGCCCGGTAGAAGGCTGGGCCCATATCAAGCACATCGAGGAGATGGTTGTGGCCAAGGTACTGGTAGACGGCGACAATGACGTTTGCGCGGTCGCCCGGAGCTGGACTCAGCCTGACGAGATCCACAGGCTTCACAATATGTTCTCCTTTTGGGTCAGACGAAGCGGACATGTTTTTGGCGATATAAAAGGCGCGCTCCTCGCGGAGTGCATGGTAAGAGATACGAGCAACCACATACTCCTCCATGTAGGGAGTGTCGGATAGGCTGGAGGGTGACGGGGCCGGGGGGATTATGTCTGGTACATCGATGCCCACGCCATTTGGTATTATTCCCACGGTGCCCATTGTCTCAGAGGGAGACGGACGCCCAGAGGCCGTCTTAGTGACTGAGCCAGGACTGGAGGCATTGTGCGACGATGTGGACGAGGCAGAAAACGGAGACACGAAGCGGGTGCCGAAGACATACCTAGATCATCCGGATAGATCAGCAAGGTCGAGTTGCAAGAAGAGGAGGTGCAAAGAAATAGTAGCTTGAGTTGGTGCTGCGAGGAGAAGACTCACCAAAAATCGTAGGTGGAGTGGAAGGGGAGTTTGGATTCGTCCCAAGTATATCCGGCTATCTGGCGAAGGCGCTCATGGAGCCGAGGCGGCGGATCGAGGAGGTCATCGGACACGAGCACCGCGCCTTCCATGTTGAGGCACGAGTAGCGAACGGAGGAGCAATGGGCGTCTGCGTCTGCGTCTGCGTCTGCGTCTGCGTCTGCGGTTGCGTCGGCAGCAGGGCTGGGGGCGCTCTAGGACGCGGGCATTCGCATTCAGTCAAGCGTTATCCAAATCGGTTTGAAGCGCCCATGCTGGGAGGTTGGTTGGTTCAAATCGAGAGGGTTGTGGTGGACAGACGTCGTCGGAGGGATCGAAAAGCGGAAGGGCGGCCCCAGATAGGATGCCTTGGTTTGGCGCTGGACCTAGGACTTGGGACGTTGAGCGCGGCAACTGATGAAAAGCTCTTGTGAGGCCAGATGCGTAATAGAGGGCGAGTCGGAGAGTATTCTGGTGGCTCAGCACACGACGGATCGAAGACGAGAGGTAGGAGAAGAGGTGAAGCCCGCGGGGAACTGAAGTGGTTGTGGTCGTGGAACCTAAGTGGTGATGAGTGGTGACCGCACGTCCGTGATGGTCCGGTGGATTGGCTGGCGGAACCGGTCAACTCGGCGGATAGGCGGCGGTCTAGTGGAGTCCGTGGGCTCTGGTGGCGGGTTGGGCCTGATGCTCGAACTGCTGATGGCTTGACTTTACTTGATCAGCCTGTTTGAACTCGGTGCAACTGTGTAGGTGAGGTAGGTTGGCGTAGGAGGCGTAGGAGTTGGAGTTGACGTGAGCAGGGTGGCATGGCAAGTGGGAGCCCACGTCGGTAAAGCTGCAGGGGCATCCACTATTGACGGCCCATCCGTTCTATCCTGCGTCCTCTCATAGTCCGAACTACGACATTAAAATCAGGGACTTTTTGTCCCCACACTACGCTACGACTCTGTATGAACCAAGGCATTTTTACCTGCTACGTAGTATTACTCGGGCCCAATTCAACTTGTTGGGCACCACGAGGAAATGGACGTGGAGAGCCGGCGAGCGACTTGTTGAAATCCACGCGTGCTCCTCTCAGGCACCGACCAGGGCGGCTGCCCCATCGCCCCGCGGCAGGTGATGCAATGGTTGTTTGCGCCTTGAAAATAAAATTGTTATAATTACTGTAAAGTCGACACCTAGAACGCAGAAGGCAAGCTTCCAAGCACGGACCGAGTCTCCAGGTCCCATCATAATAACAAGACCTGGTCAATACTACTAGGTGAACACACGCCAACCGTTTTTCCCCCCCCTCTTTCACCACAGCTACTTTTTTCCCACAGGCTTTTAAAAAATATATATACATCTAAAAAAAAATTAAAAAATTTACCACGGTGGTAGGCCTCGCCGAAAATGGCGATCTGATCAGCCGCTGACCAAGCGCTTTTGTCACCCTGGGCTGGAGCTTACTGCCCCCTCTGCTGGTTTTATTCCGGTTCTGGGAACGCTGGGGGATGCTAACAACTCTGTCATGTTTCTGGCGCAATCAGAAGCCCGTTCATGATTCACTGGGTTTGACTGACCGCTTACGATGTAGACCGCAACGTACCCCGCTTGCCTTCTTTTGGGTTGGCCTACCAGGGGACCCGACGGCTTACTCGTGTTGTATCCGCGAGCGGGATGATTTCAATTTCGGCTGCTGGATGCTGTGGCGTTGCTGCCCGTTGACGGGCGCTTACCTTTCTATCTCCTTCATTCTTTGCATCCTTTTTGTGAACGGCTCTCATTTTCCAGTGCGTTGAACCAGAACATGGGTGATGGAGCAAGTAAATACCCATCACATTCCTTGCTAAATGAGCGGGAGTTGGTGCTTCTTCCTTGCTGCACTGGACTTCCAGCCTCACCATCCAGAAGGGTTCTCAACCAATCGGGCTGTCCCTGCAGAATGTGGCCATGGAAAATGATGTAAGTGGTGGCAGGGGTCGCACATTCGGGAGTGACCTAGACACCTGGCTTGACAGCCCGGGATCCAAGGCCGGCGGGCCGGCCGAACCTATTTCCGATACTGTTACAGTCATCAGCCTCTTCAACATCACCATGTGTCACGGAAGTTGTGAAATAAATATTAAGAAAATAATCAGGATTCAGGCCGTGGGTAACCAAGTCACATCCCGGCGAATCTGGTAATTATATTATCCCCAAATACATATTTAATATTTTGCTAGGATGATCCGTTCATTCGTCTAATCGCAAACGACGGGATCCGGTTCTATCCTCTATCATGACCCGTCTCTTGGACAACATGTAGCTTGCTCGCTGGGATTCCGTCCCAATAGTGTCTCTTCTCCACTTCATTTCAAGATCCTAACCCATCATGTGCCGTACAGCGTATGTGCTTCTCATGTAGACCGCTTATACACATAAGCCCTCGCAAAGTACTCCGTAACACAAGATTGCCTCCACGTTCATCACGTTCCTTGTCCTACCCACCATTTACTTGGGGTGGCTCGGGAGGTCCTGGGGAGCGTTGAAGACAAAGTTGTGCAGCAGGCGCTTCTCCTTGTTCTGCCGGCTGTTGACAAAGTCGGGGTAGTTCAAGGTCAGCTCGACAGCACCGCTGTGGATGGCATCGACAGCCTCCACACCGAGCATGAACGAGTGGTCCTGGTTGCCGACCTCGTATCGCCAGCTGCCGAATCGGCCACGGGAGTAGATATCCATGTCCTGGAGCTTGGGCAGGAGCTGCTTGAGGACACCCTCACGCTCCAGGGTAGGAGTGGGATAGCCGTGGTCGAAGGCACGGTGGTAGGTGGAGACAATTTCGTCCTCGGGGAGGATCATCTCAGTGTTGATGAGACCCTGGATGCTATCCTTGAGAATGTTCTCAACATCGACAGGCTTCAACTCAGACTGGGAAATCTCTAGCATGATGGACCAGTAGGGACCCTCCTTGGGCTCATCAGAGGCAGCCTTCTCACCGTTGGCCAGGTAGAGGGTAGGCAACTTGACATCAGACTGAGGTTGATTGAAGGGGGAGTAGTTGGAGAAGATGGTAGCACGGTAGAAGTTGCAGTTGTCCTCAGGGAAGTACAACTAGAGGCCGTATTAGTATAACAATCACCACTAGGGGAATTCGGGTTTTCTGTTGCTTACCCAGCACTTGTCACCGATGCGCTCGGGGCGCTTGCCACGCAGACCAACACCAATGACGTGAGTGGTGGAGTAGAAAAGACCCTTGGTGAGGGTGAGAAGCTCCTCGTTGCCCATCTTCTCGGCAAGGTGGTCAACAGCCATGGTGTTGACGAGCTTGTTGTATCCAACGGTGCTACCATCGGCGAAGGAGACAATCTTCTTCTCAGCATCGACCTTGGTGACCTCACCGCTCTTACCAAAGCGCTTCTTCTCCTTGGGGAGGGTGTCGGCAACGGCGATCCAGATACCACCAGTTCCGTCACGGGCAGGGAACTTGAAGGTGGAGTTGGGGCCCCAGTTACCAGCGACCTTGTTCAGGATGACGTTCTTGGTGACGTTCTTGACATCGGGAGCAGCGACACGCTCACCGAGCCACTCGCATTGCATCTAAGGGGACTTATTAGTGCTTGGTTCTAGACGCAGAATTTAGGAGAGGCGAAGGTTTACCTTGGTGGTGGGAACAGCCCAGACTTTGTAGTTGTAAGGGCGCATGAAGATGTTGGCAACACCTTCGCCAGTCATACGCAGGATCCACTCGTCGAAGTTCTTGGGCTTGGTGTTGGCAACGCGGCACTCCAGGGCAGAGTCGATGAGGCCATCAATACAGGTGACTTGATCCTCTTTGGGGAGCATGGAAATGTTGTTCTGGAAGGGGTAAGGAACCCAGAGGCCCTTGTAACGGACATAGGAGATGCGCTGGTGGGTGTACCAGTCGTCGTCCTTGGGAAGAGCCTCCTCAATGCAGTCGTCGAAGTACTTGTAGTGAGAGAAGATAACGTGGCCGCCGACATCGTAGAGCTGGAGAACGCCGAGTTAGCTGGGTGTCGACAACAATGAAACAAGCAGACGAGACGTTGACTTACGAAACCCTCGGGGGTGACATCAGTGCTGGCAAGACCACCGGCCTTGTCAGAGGCGTCGACAATGAGCCAAGAAGGGCCGTTCTGGATAGGCGGTTAGCAATGTGCTGACCGCAATTGGAGTTGGCGGTGAAGGCGTACAATGTGGTTCAGTCGCTTGGCAGCACCGAGACCAGTAGGTCCCATGCCAATGACGAGGACATCAACGTTACTGAAGAGAAGAGCATTGTCAGCAAGTGTCGCAAAGAATTACATGGTGTTCTTCCACGAGCTGTGGCCGGCTATGATCTGGCAAGAAGAGCAAAAGACGAGAGGAAGAACTCACACGTCGGCCATGGTGGGGGAGGTGATGGAGAAGTTCTGGGAGACAGATCTGAGGAGCAAGTGTAAGCAGGAGAAGACGCAGGCACCGAGAAATGGAGCGGGCGAGAATTTGAAAAGAAAGGTGAAGCTTTACGAGACGACTGGGAGACGACGAGAGGATTGGAGTCTTGTGGTTGCTGTAGATATTGTTTCGGTCGCAGGTGTTTTAGGAGGCTGGCGGGAAAAGGGGACGGTGATGGATGGCGGGGCTAAAATTATTTTGGAGCCGCCAGGGGAGGGTTGGGGAGGGTTGCGAAGCCGCCCCACCTACTTGGCTCAGTGCACTTGTACCATCACGGGTTGGTTTGTTCTTGTATCCCACCCGAAGAAAGCAGCCAAAGAAGCCAAGGCAACCCAGGGCACTCTGAAGCCGCCCACCCTTTGCGCAACCGCCCCTCCAGCTTCAGGGGTTCCAACATTGCTTTCTCTCTGGTGGCTGGTTTGTCGGTGGTTGATCACCGACGGTGGGTGGACTCACTGGACTGTGACACCTTGTGTTGTCGAGTCAATCTAACTTGTACGAAAGTGCCTCCTTTAATCCCATCCTGCCCTATATCATGAAGGAGGATTGCGCCAGCAGGACCGGGAGATGGCCGGGTTTGGCGGGGGATGAAACCCCCATTCTGCTACCCCTCCAGCACCCCCTCCAGCACGTTCCCAAGCCTCACAACCCTCTACGAGATACCTACCTTACGCTACGTACCTAGGTACCTAGGTAGCCCGTGGCACGTACGTACCTACGTAGCACCCATTTTTAACAGTCTCCCCAGGTGCTGAGTGCCCTGCCTGCCCTGAGAACGGCAGGTCTTACAGCGCCATGGCGCAAACGTGAGGACCCTTCAGGCCATGTGGGTGCCCAGAACAGGCTCTCGAGGGGCGGTGGAGGGGCTAAAGCTCCAGCCAGCATCGCCCGAACGCTGAGGCGCCAGCGGACAACGGGCACTGTGCCACAGACGAGAAGCTTGGCCTTTTTAGTGCCAAAGTGGCTTTCGTTGGCCGGTCTGCTATCGGTTTCCCTGGCCTCTCGGATATCTCAGGGCGCTCATAAGGCGTATAATTGCCGTGTCAGCCAACTTCTGGTGGTTGATGTGACAATGGCACCCCTCCAAAGCGTGGGATATAAGCCAAGACAACTGCTCGCCAGCGACCAATCCCGTTCGTCGCACGTGTCGCTGACGGCTTATCACACATTCCTGAAATGACGATATCGTTCAGCCGCTCGCGGCTATTCGGGAGGCTTGCGCGACGGACCGGGTTGATAACCACTCGGCCTCCACAGAGAGGTTGCCGCAATTTCCTAAGATGAGGGCCAATTCCAGCTCCGACAGGGCTAATACGAATATGCTACGCCTTGCCACCGGAGGCTATGTGTTTCAAGCGAGCCTAGGTGTCAGTGCATGTAGGCTGGCAAACATCTAATATCCTGTCTGTCTTGGCTACATCAACCAGGACGAGTTATTTGACTCGCCACAAGTGGCAATTATCGGGCCGGAGTTGACTTTTTTCACGGCCAAAGAGTCATGTTGAAAGCCACACTGTCGGCGTTGAGGATCCGCTAATGTGTTTGAGATTCATGTTCTTGTTCAAAGGCGTACAGCCGTGTTCAACATTGCCAACAACCTAGGGACTCGCACGAAGGGCACCCAACCAACCCAAACCAACCCAAGCAGTGGCTAGAAATGTCAGATTGTCCTCGCACAAGTCCCTTCCAAGGACAATTGTGGCACCCTAACGCGCTGACCGTCATCCTGGAAATCACCTCTGGGTGACAACAGAACAGGAGTGGATGACATTGGCTCCTCTCACCCACCTAGTGCTGGAAAGCCCAATCTAGGGGGCGAGTAAGCTAGTTGCTGAAGTCCCAGAGATTTGGTGCTAGTGACTGGTAGTCCCTTTTCTCTAAGACAGACCATTGAACGCCATACATGATTAGAAAATTTCAATATTCTTAGCCCTGTCTATCCAGGCCGCCCTCCTTACCCGCCTCCCTCGCGCAGGGGCAATCGTGATTGAAGCCGTCTCTGCTCCAACACGCTGGGTGGAAACCCAGTCGACCATAATTACATAACATGAGAAACCAACATGAGCAACCAGCCCGAGATTGACAACACCGAAGCTTCGTCAGCACCGTTCGATAGATGTCAGAAATGCAGGGGTTCTGGGAGGTATCAACTGGACTTCATCATCTTGAAGCAGCAAGACCCACCCCTTGTTTAGCAGAAGGCATATGCTTCAGGTCTGAAACGCGCAGGCAGATCAAAGATCGCCCAATTGTTGGCGGTTGGCTGTGCAAGCACCACATCACCAACGACCGCACACATGGCTGGGAGTGGCAAGGCTTTCGTAGGCTTCATGGGTTTGGGGTTCAGCGCTTGTGGCCATGAGGACACGATTCCGCTTCCAACAGCCTCAACAGGGGTATGGGTGACATAGTGCAGTAGGAATTCGATATTTTACGTCTGACAAACACAGCCTTGTCTCAGCGCATGCTGTCTCATGCTATGGGTATGGGTGTTCTTGCGTGGACTCATCCACCTGGGCGACAGGGCGGGCCTAAATATCCACAGCGGGCGGGACGAGAGAGGAAGGGCCTCTGGCGGGAGGTACCAGTACCTTAGTCCCCAGCAACGTGGTCTGTTTGAGTTACTGTGGGAATCAATCATCCGAATACCGGCTCTCGGGGCGGATGAGATGAGACACTTCAACGCTTCACAAGGCTCGTGTTTGTCGTTGTCCTTCGAATTATCGCTGGAAGGAAGCTGAGAATATCAGGGTTCCTCACTGAGTAGGTAGGATGGGGAACGGCAGTCGTCGCGGGAACAGTGTCATCACAGCCTAGCATTTGCGGAGAGACATGGACCATGCTTACTAGATCTGAGATTTCTCGACGTGGTTCGGCCAAGATGCTGCATCTTAGATATTTGCCGAGTTGTAATAACTGGCCTGCTGTGCTCGGTCCAACCTCGACCTCGCTTCCATCTAGGATAATGATAAGGCGATGATAGACGATAGCCGTACGAACACTGTGATAGACTCGGAGTCTTCCAAGTCACGCTTGTCCTTCCTTGGAAAGGTACTTTGACGCGGAGACGGATCTCACTCGCGGGGAGCTATCGTGATGGAGGCGTGGGTTTTCATCATCCTCCCAACAACGCGCATCATGGCCCTGTCCCTGACGCCCCCGAGCTTATGGACGAGAGAGCCCCAGAAGTGCAGTAAGCTTGGTGCTCAGTCGGGGCGCTCTGACAAGGCTGGCCCAGCGAGATTCAACAGTCCAGCCTGTCGCCATGCAGACTTTGTATAGTCGTACTGCACTTGGATCCTGCTCCATTGATGGTAAAACGTACACGACTGCTTCTCCACAAACACAAGTCCAACCATGACTGTGGGAGTTACCGTCGAAGATGTCGCACGAAGTATGCACTTGTGCGAGGCATGCTTTTAGCGAGTGTTTCCTTTTAGCACATCACATCATCGGGGGGTCCGTGAGGAAGACTTGCTTTGGATGACACTTTTGGTAAGGTATGGACAGATTCGACCACAAAAAAAAAGGGGGTTCTCAAGCAGTGACAAAGCGACTTGCATTCCTCATCAGCTGTAAGCCCGCCATCCATAGTGCTGGGTGGGACACACTCTAGGTCTCACCCAGCCGCCTCCAGCTGAACGAACGCATGAGAGACAATGCATGTACAAGTACCTACAGTAAACCCGCTAATATTATGGAGTCCTTGAATAGGGGACGGAGAGCCAGTGCGCCGGATCTGTGAGGCGAGAGCTTCTTCCCACGGCAACTCCCCTTATCTGACGATGAACAAGCAGAGGATCTCCAAACGTGGGTGGATTGATTCGCCAGGCTTGGATGCTGGCCAAGGGTTCCCCTGAATGGGATCAGGTATATTTTGCATGGCTTGGGGACCGGATAATAATCTGGTCACAGCTGGATGAGCTTGGATCAGCACGGAGTACCCATACGCCGTGCGTACGTGCCAATAGATACCTGTCCTCTACAGCCCATTATTCCCCCCTCCCCCTTGGCGCTCCCGCCATCCCCCTTGTCAGCAGCCCCCTGCACGCGCGTCCAGCGGCTGGTCTGTCTGCGGCCTTAGGGGCATTGGTACCAGTGCGCTGAACCTGTGCCTGTACCCGTCCCTGCACCCGTCCTTGTACCCGTACCAGTACCTGCACTTTTACTGCAACCAGTCACTGTCCGTAATGGCGATGCCCGAGTGCCTACGCTCCCTCCCTCGCGTCCAATCCATCTCCTAAGGGAGGTGGGATGCGCCTTGCGTTTGCCTGGCGAGGGCAAATGGCTCCCCCATCCCATGGACTAATTTCCAAAGAAATCCCTTTTGTTTTTTTTTAATTGCCGCTTCTCACCCTTCCCTCCCCCCTTGACCCTCCTCTTTCACCCTCCTTCTCTTCCTTCTTCTTCCAGAACCAGGGACAGTGTCTTGATCTCTTGTTTCTCTTCACATCGACTCTTGCCCCTTGCAAACTGTCCAGCCAAGCTTTTTGCTCGCAAGATCGTTCTTTTCCTTTCTTGGGACACAGTCTCACCAGGGCCCCGCCAATTGCATATTCCGGCACCCCTCTCTTTTTTTTTTTGGCCCCCCCTGCTAGGACTCGGCTGTCCGTCCGCTCGTTTGCGCGTCCCCTAAAATCTGTCTTCTGATCTTCTTATCACGACTCTAATTGTTCACCAACTTCCACCTTCACCACCTCGCCATTTTCACCAAAGCAGTCGCGATGAATGACGAAAAGATCCGAATCTCCGGTGAGACGCCGCGCGCCACCACGCCGGTTCTTCCCACGGTCAAACCTGGCCTTGAGAAGCCCAAGGCTTACTCTGGCATTCATCCATCTCTCTACGTGATGTGAGTACAGCATGGCTTCAACCGTGCTCTTCGCATTTGGCTGACCGCTTCCTCTTCAGCTGCTGGATTGGCTTCAGCTCGTCCGTCATTCTATTCAACAAATGGCTCCTCGATACGCTCAACTTCCGTACGCTCGCTCGATACCCGAATCCGTCCTCCCAATACTGACCCCCCCGAACCAGGTTACCCTGTCATCTTGACGACCTACCACTTGACATTCGCTACCGTTGTCACTCAGATCATGGCTCGATGGACCACTCTTCTTGATGGCCGAAAGACCGTTAAGATGAACAGCCGCGTCTACATGCGCGCCATCGTTCCCATTGGCATCTTCTTCAGTTTGAGTTTGATTTGCGGCAACTTGACCTATCTCTACCTCTCAGTTGCTTTCATCCAGATGCTCAAGGCCACCACCCCTGTTGCTGTTCTCATCTCCGGCTGGGCCCTTGGAGTTTCACAGCCCAACCTCAAGCAGTTCCTCAATGTCTCGGCCATTGTCGTGGGAGTCATCATCGCTTCCATCGGAGAAATTCACTTCGTCGTCATTGGTGTTATGTACCAGATTGGTGGTGTCATTTTCGAGGCTCTGCGACTTACCATGGTCCAGCGCCTTCTGAGCTCAGCTGACTACAAGATGGACCCCTTGGTCTCTCTGTACTACTTTGCGCCCATTTGCGCTATCATGAACGGTGTTGTTGCCCTCATCTGGGAGGTTCCCCACTGCACCATGGACCAGGTCTACAATGTCGGACTATTTACTTTCTTCCTCAACGGCCTCTGCGCCTTCATGCTCAACGTTTCCGTTGTCTTCCTGGTACGTTCAAGTCCACCACTCGAATCACGCAACCGGTTAGCTAATGTGTCTCTACAGATTGGCAAGACTTCCGCCGTTGTTCTGACTCTCTGCGGTGTCCTCAAGGATATCATGCTGGTTGCTGCCTCCATGGCTATCTGGGGCACCCAAGTCACCGGTCTTCAGTTCTTCGGTTACTCCATTGCTCTCGGTGGCATGGTCTATTACAAGCTCGGCTACGAGCAGCTGAAGGGTCACATCATGGACGCCAACCGACAGTGGGCTGAGTTCGGTGCTCGCAAGCCCGTTCTCCGCAAGCTTACAATCATTGTCGCGACTGCGTTCTTGATCTTCACCATGTTTGGTGGACTGGCTCCCAGCTACGCTCCCGAGTATGACCCCTCTAAGATTCATGACGAAGTTGCCAGCCGATTCGGAATTAACAACCCTGTGCAGCACACCTAGACCTTGAATAATACGGAACCAATGAAATCTGGATTCTATCAGTTACGCCATCAAGGCGTTGTCTACTAGGCGAACGGCGATCTAGGGACTTTTTCTTTTCCTTTATCAAAACCTTGGAACGGCTTGATCGCGTGCACATTTACGTTGACTAGTCGCACTTTCTGATCGATTGGAGACTTTGAAATATTCTGCTTGACGGAAGGATGGAGGGATAACGACTGTAGAGCCATAGAGCTGGTCCGCAGCGTGCGAAGGTCTGGGTGCATGCAAGGACTTGCATCACGAGGTCTAATCTGATGTGTACTTTAGAAGGCGTTTGGCCATAGACATGTAGAAACGAAATGGGCAAAACAATGACGAACCCCGCATGCTTTCACAGTAATTATCTGAATAATTGGTTCATGAAATTTGCATTGGAGTGAGTACATAGTAGACGTTGTGTGTTCATGGGCCCCCCAGGCCTTCCTTTCGTGACCGCTGGGGGAAACGCTCACAAAGCAAATCCACCCTTGCCCTTTTTTTCCACTGGGGACAACCAGTTCCATCCGCGTCAACTTTCTGATACCAACAGTCACGCGGTGAGGGATCAGATTTTTTAAGAAACATTCATATTGATTCCCATAAACCGGGGTTCCTTAATGCCAATCGATGCTCTTTACATCCCGCCAACTCCCTAACCGTGATGGAGAAACGATTTTTTAAAACTCTGTAATTGATGGTTAGTCCAAGTCCGCACACAACCAGTTCGTGAGCAACCAGGGGCCGGCACCCAGGGACAGGTGAACACATACTGAGAGGGGTGAAGAACCATCGGTTCTTGCCGCTGGTGTATCGGTCCTCAAGCACCTTCTTGACAGTCTTCTTGGCGTCCTCGCGCTGAGACACCTCCTTGAAGGTGTCGTTGGAGATGGTGCCCTTGAGGCCCTCGAGCTCCAGGGTGTAGCGGGTGGGCATCAGGTGGTTGTAGTTGACGACCTTGATGAAGGGCTTGATCTTGGATCGCTTCTCCTGGCGAGTCTTGGACATACGGCGTGTAATCTTGGAGGGGTAGCGCTCAATGCCGGCAACCAGGGCATGGCCGAAAGGGTGAGGCTTGTTGCCGTTGTCAACGGGCTGAATGATGACAACCTGCAGAACAATTTGAGTCAGCTTTCGTGTCCTTTAATAACCGGTCTCAAAGCAAAAATCCCATCTCCTTCCCTCCAGTGCCATCCGACGAGGCACACACAAAATCCGCCAGCACCATATTGTCGGGAGGCGCGCAACTCGACGGGATCAGGGATGTCGCAAGCGTCGTACCTTCTTTCCGGCGTATCTGCCGCGGGTGATGATGGCGACTCGGCCGACCTTGAGGAACTTCATCTTGTCCGGCGGTTGTTGTCGGAATGTACTGGGTGAAGTTTGCGTCGTCGTGAACCGTGATCGGGAATTTGGTGCAAAATTTGGGGTTTGTGGGTTGGCAATTTGGGGCAAGCGAGTCGCATGCGTAGAGTCACGTGATATGCTAGCCTGGAAGATGGACCGTGCTCAGACCCTCACCAGGGCCGACTCGAAGCTCTCCGCGACCCATCAGCAACTCGAGGTGAATTGGCAATTTGGCTACTTTGAACCGATCCAAAGTTTTGCTCATCCGAGTCAATTAATGCTTTTCTTTTTGCTTCTACCGAAAAGATGCCAGCCGCTCCTACTTACATAATCTCCCGCGTTGCGGATCCCATCTTTGGGGTACTCATTGGTCTCTCCGCAGCTGTGACGAGAATCAACCGCGAGGAGAAGGAGAAGGGCCGAACCACTGACGAGACGATCCAGGCCGGGCTACGGTAGGTGAACTGAAATTGAGCATGCGAATTGGAAATATTGAAATAGTCACTAATTCTCGAGGTCTCCAGACGTGCTGGCCTATCATCCAAATCTTCCTAACTTAGATGTCAGTAAAAGCTGAGGCCACTAAACAATCATTATTCGATTGATTCCAGCGCGGCGCTGCGTAACCATATATATACATCTATACCACCGATCTGCCTATTCGCCAAAGGATGGGCCATACTCCTTCTTCATCGCCTCTCGAACGATCTGCCCACACAGCTTCGCGGTGGGGTTGACACTCACAGCGAGCCCCTTCGCGATCGGGTTACCATATCGGCCACCCAAAGCGAGATCCTTTGATGCAGCCTCCTCAAAGTCCAACTTGTCCCACTTTGATTCTGGCAGGCTGTTGTCGATGTCCAGGGAGCGATGCAATAATAGTTTGGCCGTCTTCAGGTACACCGCCGCCCTCTGTGTGTGTGCCATGGACAATGTCCGGGCGGCTTGGGGCGAGATGGGACTGGCCAACGATGGCGGTGACAGGAGTTTGATCGAGGTCTCCATGTCCGTGAGCGCTGTTACCGCCACTTGCTTCTTTTCTGCCGCTTCCAGACTCTCGACTAATGACATGGAAGTGTCTGAGGTTTCGGAGAGGAGGATAGCATCTCCATAGAGTCGTCTGAATATTTGGACTCGATTATTCCTGGCGCTTGCATAGTTGTGGTGCTCGGAAATGATGTTTTCAATGGCGGAAAGACATTGTTTGTATCCCTCTATGGCGACATCCTTGCTATGATTCGGCCCAGCCCGCATCAGTTGCGACTCGATCTTCTGGATGGACTGGATGATTTCTCGCTCCTTTGCAATTACCCCCTCATACACGCCAGTGTCTGTGATATGGGGGTCGCGAGGTAACGAAGGATCGAGAACGATCCCCGTGAGAGGATTTGATTCCGGGTCCTTGATCTTCTCAAGAATGTTGGTATCATGCTTGCTCAATGCTACGCAGGTCATGATGCGAATCGTGGCGTTGGTGGCGATTTAGATTCGAGTTCAATGAAGAGGATGATCTGTCTCGATACCGACTGAAGAACGAAGAAGTCTATTCCGACTGAAGTTTCTTTTTGATAAGAGTTGTTTTGTCTAGGATCTGGCTGCGGCTTGTGATTAGACGTTACTTGTCAAGGTGACGGGGCGCAGCTAGATATTGGTTTTGGTGGTCGCCCAAGTGGGCAACTCGGTATTCGCATGTAAGGCTTCGCCGCTTCGGTCTACAGAGGGCCCCAAGCCCATCTCTGCAGTTGCTTTGCCGCCTCTCCAGATTGCTTACAGTTCCGCAGTTCGTCATAGGGTCTGCCGCTGGAAGACGTCGACAAAGCCGTGGTGGCAACGCACGGCCATTGCCGGCTTCCCTCGGATATCGCCGCCACAAGAGGCTCGGCCGGGGCCTTTCCGCCTCAACCACCTAGCACATCGTTCGGCACTACACCAGCCTCTCCCGTCCATCAAGATCAATTCCAGGGCATGATGGGGGGCCTAAGATGCTTTGCGATGATAACAGACAGGGGGGAGTCGTCTGACGCAGATCCCCGCTCTGTTGGTGCGCAATTTCAGCAATTGGGACGCTCGGGAGAGGCGGAAAGGGCGCCAGATGTCCTCTTTGTCGATGATGCTATTGGGCCACGCAACGGATACTCTCGCCAAAGTAAATGCAGACAGTACCTTGGTAGTATCGCGGCCGCTCGATGAGACTCGGCTTGTTGGCTGCCTTCCATCGCGGAGGCTTTCCGGGCACACCGGCAGCCGGCCTTGCTGGAAGCTTTATTAATAACCCAGATGTCTACTCTTGCAAAAGCTTGATAACTCACATCATCACTTCTCCCAATCACTTCAACCTTTGAGACACACCACGCCCTTCAAGGCAAATAGACCCTGCCCTCTGATCATCCTATCCAAAACTTCAACAACACCCCTCGTTTGGAGATTGATATCCACAAGGCCATTTTGTGTCAATGACCCCTTCTGCCATCACAGACTCTCCTCCCCATCGGGCTGTCCTCCCGGTAACTACAGATTCTCATCAAGCAAGTCTCGCCGTCCAACCCCAAGGAAACTTTTCCGGCTACGACCATGTAACTTGGTGGGTTGGCAACGCAAAGCAAGCGGCGTCCTACTACACGACCCTCTTTGGCTTTAAGACCATTGCCTATAGAGGGCTCGAGACGGGCAGCCGCTACTTTGCGTCCTATGTCGTAACCAACAATGACGTCCGATTCGTCTTCACCTCGCCCTTGCGCTCCGAAGCGCACTTCCCGGACGATGAGCCTATCTCCTTCTCGGACCGCAAGCTCCTGAAGCAGATGCACGCCCACCTCGAGCGACACGGCGACGCCGTAAAGGACGTCGCCTTTGAGGTCGACAACGTCGAGGGCGTCTACTATAAGGCCGTTGAGCAGGGTGCCATCGCCGTCCAAGGCCCCACGGCCTCCAAGGATGCCGAGCACGGTTCCGTCACCACCGCCGTCATATGCACCTACGGCGATACCACTCACACGCTCATCTCTCGTCAGAGTTACGCCGGGCCTTTCCTTCCGGGCTTCCGCTCCGTCACGAAGCAGACGGCCTCGGTCGGCCTTCCGGAGGTTCCCTTGGCCCGCATCGACCACTGTGTCGGGAACCAGTCGTGGAACGAGATGGTGTCGGCCTGCGCCTTCTACGAGCAGTGCCTCTCATTCCACCGCTTCTGGTCCGTGGACGACTCGCAAATCTGCACCGAGTTCTCGGCCCTGAGCTCCATCGTCATGGCCTCGCCCAATAACATCGTCAAGATGCCCATCAACGAGCCCGCGCCTGGCAAGAAGAAATCGCAGATCGAGGAGTATGTCATTTTCAACTCGGGCGCCGGCGTCCAGCACATTGCCCTCCAGACGCCCGACATCATCGCCTCCGTGTCGGCCCTACGCGCCCGTGGCGTCGAGTTCATCAATGTGCCCTCGACCTACTACGACACCATGCGCCAGCGCCTCAAGACGGAACGCCGCAACTGGGAGCTCAAGGAGGAGTTCGCCACCCTCGAGCGCCTCAACATCCTCATCGACTACGACGAGGGCGGCTACCTCCTGCAGCTCTTCACGAAGCCGCTCATGGACCGCCCCACCGTCTTCATCGAGATCATCCAGCGCAACGACTTTGACGGCTTCGGCGCCGGCAACTTCAAAAGCTTGTTCGAGGCGATTGAGCGCGAGCAGGCTGAGAGGGGCAACCTGTAAAATCCACGGGCATTGCAGTTGTAGCTCGCGTGAGGGCCGAAAACACAGTGGTTGATGTTGTCCATGACTCGAACAGACAGACACAACACAGGAGAAGATTGTTCGCCGTGACGACTCATGATAAAATGCGATCACACTGCTTAGCCATGAATATTCAAGCTGGGTATTGGAAAGGCCACACGCCCCCAAGAAAAGAAAATTCAAAAATTGTTCCCCATATGCGCCTTGTGGCAGCCATCTCCTGGTACGCTGCGTGACATGATAGTTTGTTCGTTACAGGCTGGTTACAAAGTCCCAAGCCCCAAGTAGTAGTATTGCTTTTTCCGGGTATCCCGTCCACATCCCCCCCTCCATTTATGCTCAGTCCCGTATCATATCCCAAATGCTCCGTCGTCTCCATCCCTCTATGGTTACTAAGTCATGACAACGTCGCCGTTGGTGTGGCCATTGCCATTCACCTCGTTCGACGCGACAGGGGCAATCTGGACCTTGCTTTGACACCCAGGGCAGTTGTGGATGACCTCATGGGCGAAGACATCACAGTCGATGCAGAAGTGCTCATCACACACTTCGCAGGCGTACCGGCCGCTCTCGCTGACGCCCTTGGCGGCCGGGCGGGCAGCTTCATCCTTGGTCTTATCCTTTGCCTTGTCCTTGTCGGGGGCAGTACTCTTGGGTGGCTCCGGAAACGGCGCCAGGCAGGAGAAGCAGGCGGCGGACTTGACGGCCTTGGGCCACGGGACCTCGATCCAGTTGCGCAGCGGGAACAGGTGGTGGTAGGAGCGCGCCAGGTGGGTGGACAGGATGAGAGTGAGGCTGCACGCGGGACACTCGGCGGGGAGGCGACACACGCGGGTGCTGCATCGGGTGCAGAGATAGCCCTCGCGGCAGGGCTTGTTGTGACAGGCGCAGTAGCTCGTCGTGCCGTCGGGGGCCAGCGTACGAGATGGGAAGCCCATCAGGAGCAGGCTGGCGGTGCTGTGCTTCTCGGTGCGGGTGACTGGGGGAGTCGTGGCGGCCAGGAAGAGCTCGCGATAGTGCACCTCGTCCATGGCAATATTGTACTGCGACTCGTCGCCGGCGTTGGTGCGCGAGCATAGCTCAGCGCAGATGGCCACCTGGGCGGACAGGCCGACTATAGATACGCGCATTCGGTCGTTGATGAGGTTGCCAATCGTCTCGTGGATGTCGCCGGGGTCGCTGGACAGCAGGGCGCCGTAGATGATTAGGACTTCTCGTGTGCCATGGGACGGCGCATGGCTACGTAGGCGGTCTGGTCAGCACACATGATAAAATCACTGAATCTCCGATTGTGAGGCGGATGGGGGACAGCCCAACCACGTACAATAGCGCACCGCGACACATCTCGAGTGCGTTCTGTAGACTCGGATTCCCCTGTGGATCCTGGTTCTCTAGGCCCTTCAGCCTCTCCAGGTGCTCGCTCGGGTTACCTCCCACGTCGCTGATACGGACGGCAACACCGTCACGCATGCCGATAATGCCCAGCTGCGAGATGGGGTTCTGCTCGAAGAACTCGCGGACAAAGGCGGCGGCGTACTTGAGCGTGAGGCGGTACCGCGTGGGCAGCAGGTCCTTCTCCGCCATGGCGAAGGACATGTCCAGCACGAGGACCAGGTGGCGTATGATGCCTCGCTGCAGGGGCGTCGTGTCGCGCAGCAGCCGCTTGCGCTTCTCGGCCTCGAGCGTCGCGAGGTTGAGGATGCCGTCCTGGTCCTCCTCGGGCAGGTTCGTCTCCCACGTGCGCTTCGACTTCTCCCAAGACCGTGCCGCGTTACGGTCAGCCTTGCGTCCGCGCGAGGGCTTCCCGTTGCCCGCCTGGTGGTCGTTCTTGGTGACTCGGTGGTCCATGAGGTCGTCGTCAGACATGTCGTTCTCGACATACTCGCCATCCGAGTCGGCCATGGTGAAGGTTGAGACGTGTCGCTATTTTCGGGCTCGATTTCGGTTTCGAGGGGTGCGGAAGCGACTGAGGAGGTGAAGAAGGGGAGGAAAATTTTGTGTCAAAGAGTGTGTGGTTCGTTTGCGTGTGTGCGTTGAAGGAGCAAAAACAGAGATGGTGACGGAATAAAGTGACAAGGCTGTGATGGGGATTTCGCAGCCTCGTGCTGGTTGATCCACTCGCGCAAGTGATCCGTGATGGCGCAGCCAATGGTGGGCGTCCTAATAAATTTAATACTCTCGAGACATCAACAACTACGGCAATGGCGACAGAGCAATCAGACATTTTATGGCTAAATATAGATTAAGTCAAATCTCGTATCCCACATGATAACTTGTTAGGCAAGACGGCCAGAGGGATCTTTTTGCAACTTCGTTGTTGAATTACTCGAATCTATCTTCGACTTCCATATGCATTAGTCGCTCAACCAGGGTATACTTACGAAGTCATGTCTAAACTAAATCACCTAATATGTACAGGCCAGCGGGTGACAAGCCCGTTCTAGCATGTATAACACAGTCCAACAAGGCAACTTCCAACTGGTCCTTCGGCAAGGGCCATGTCCATCTCACCACCTCCCAACAATAATAGTCGTATGCAATCACCTCGCACGATTACCCAATCCGACTTGTTGTAAATAGGCTTGCAGGTACCAAAAGCGAAAAGAATGCCACCCCGTTATGCTCCTTCAAATCATTTCCGTCAACATGTGGCGTCGTTCGACTGTGAAAAAGTCGCCGAGCAAGAGAGTGATATCGAAACCGAAAATGCGCCACCATCCCAAACGCCGCTCCCAAAGACTGACAAGTCAAACACAGCTTTTTAAGGATAGGTACTGGTCTGCATTGGCCAGTCATCCTCGGTGATGCTAGACCAGAAGATCCAGATCATGACAACGGATAGGAGGGTGAAGAGCGTCTGGAACAGGGATCCGTCGATCTTGCCGCTGGTGCCGTCACAGATGTACTTGCTGATGACGTAGTTGAAGATCTGGCCGATGGCAAAGAGCACGGCAGCGGCCGTCAGATAGATCATAGGGCGGGTCTCGCCAAGGACTCGGACGACGAGAATGGCCTCGAGGACGAAGAAGGCGACGAGCAGGATCAGAGGAACCAGCTGATACAAAACGTAGAGGGCAATGTTTCGGTTCGGTGTCTCATAGCTGCTCTTCCAGTAGCCGGTGAAATCGAGACCGGTGTCGAGAGCGATGTAGCCAGTGCCGATGAGCAAGGCAGCGGCAGAGACAATAATCAGACCTAAGGATAGAGGGGTGCCATCGTCAATAATTTGATACCCAACAACAGCATTCAGCATTAGGATCCAAAGGGTAGCAATAATCATGCCAATGTGGATGGCAGAGAAGGCCTACAATGAGAGCGGTCAGCATGTGAGGCGATGCAAGGTGGATGCATGCATAGCACGTACAACCCGAACGGTTTTGTCCAAAGGAATTCCGCCAACGGAGAAGATTTCACAGATGCTAATGACGATGTAGCCGATGAGAAACAATTGCATTTCCCTGCAATTCTTGTCAGTCGGGGGGAATATCAAGGAGTGGTGGAGAGATGTGCATACCGTCGTCCGACAGCGGCTCGCTTCCTCTCTGACTTCAACACTAAGAAAATGGAAGCAGCGATGGCGAGGCCGCAGAGGACAATGGAGCCGATATTGGCGAGGTGGCGGTCACCGCTCAAGGAGATGCCGGTGAGTTCGCATCCTCCCCATGGTCCGGTCTGGCTGTGGCTGGGATTGCTCAGAAGCTGCGAGGCTCAGTCAGTCAGTGGTCCCAGGTCAGGTGGGCATTGTGTCCTGTTCGACCAATATTGCGGGTTCGAGGCGCACGTACATTACAGACTGGGAGAGTCGAGTCCTTGCAAAAGTTCTGTGACACACGAAGAGTGTTAGCAGATGACATTGGAACGCAGGTGTTGGTAGCGTTGATGGAGGCGTACCTCAAAATTGCCAAAGTCGGTGGACCCCATTGTGATTGCGGTTGCTTATTCGCAGTTCGCAGGTCGCAAGAAGCAGGGTTGATAACGTGTTGCAACCACAATTGAGGAGCGAGCGAACGAGAGAGGCGGCGTCGTGGTCGTCGAGTCGGGAACAATTGAAGCTGGAAAATGCAGGTGCGCGTATTCCAATTGCGCGTCGCAAAGCCAGAGGGGCGCGAGGGGGTTTGATGCGAATGCAGATGTAGATACAGTTGAGGTTTTCTTTTTGCGTTGCGAGCCGTTGCGTTGCTGGGTCGTCGTTGGGGGGTGGTTGGTTGCGACCGAAGCGAGGGCGTAATTTGGCCCGTCACGCGGCTTTTGCTTGGCTAGCAGAAATCCCCACGTCTTACGTCCGTCCGTCGCCTGTCCCGCCTTTGTTTCGTCAACGTTCGTCGGTGGGCAATCCAAAATGCGATGCGATTAGATGCGAGTCGAGTTGAGATTCGAAAGAAGAGTTGAAGTAGCTGAAGCAAATGGTCGGCGTGGGAGAGGGAGAGATGACGAGATGTGACGAGAGTTCGATCGTGGCTGCGGGTGGGTGGGTTGGCGTAAACCACACAGTGAGAGGTCCGAGGTTCCAGAGGGCGAGGTTGGGTGCGTTTTTGCCGTCGGCGCTGAACAGCAGCTAAGCTACCTTTTACATGCTGGAACACCAGCTGCGACAAGGCGTTGAACCTTTGAGCACCTGGAACTGGCCTGGGGCTGGGCTGGGGTTTGCCCGAAGGCGGCTGGCCAATATGACAAGGAGAGCGTTCAGCACCACCCATAACCCACACTCTACCCACCCCCCTCCAGGGAATCGCAGGGATCTCCGGGGGGTCCCCTGGTCGCGGAACCCCCTGTAACGCTCGCTGGCCGATGGTTGCCCTCGGGTACCTTGGACAGTTACTCTGTGTTGTTTTTGGGTGCTTTTGGGTGCTTTTGGGTGCTTTTGGTGCTTTTAGGTGCCCTGCGCTGGGGCCACATACCTCGAACAGGTCCCATGTAGAGGACCTAAAAGAGGACCTGGAGGCCCTGAAGCAGTGGCCCCACGCCCTGGGAAGCTCTGGATCCCCCCTAAGGCAGGAACCAGGGGCGCTGAATGGCCGCAGTGGCGGGCCAGCCGGCCGACGCTAGTGGAGAGGCGCTCGCTGATTGGCCATATTTCCTGATTGCGACGACCCACATCCTGATGAAGCCGGTCTGCGTGAGATTGCTGTTGCGGGCATGAATTGCTGAGACAAGCAGCAGCCTCTTTGTTTTTCTGTTTCCGTCGCCAAAAGCAGGGACGAAGCAGGTCATTGTGCGTCTCTCACACCCCAGAAACGACTGGTTCCTGCGCCGGTCGACGCTTCTCCGATGGGTCCGTTGACGCCTTGGCTTCTGACCCTTGTCGATGTGTGTGTCGAGGTTTACAACTCTTTCGAGGGAGGGGTTGGAAGCCTCCAACTTGGAAAGCTGGCTGGCCATGGCATGATGTGTTGCTAAACGAGCGACGACCGTCCCGAACGGTGACTTACGGACGACCATATTAGGTAGATGACAGTCGGTGACAACGCAACATTGAGTGCTGTCATGAGCTAAATAGTACACCCCCATGTGGCGGTGCGTGGTCTGCACAGTACTTCGCACACACGATTGCTTTTCCCTGGGGAGGACTGCGTCGCAAGCCAGTTTTCCATCTCGAGGTGTGCCCCAAGTTCCCTCTCCTCCAGTAAGAAGCCCGCGCCGGGGTTGGCAGACAAGGTTGGGAACCCGGTTATGCAGGTAATTTTTGGTGTGTTTATGCATGATGAGCTGGAAGGGATGAATGGACTCGACGGCTGGGACCTCGACTCGAGGAATAGGCCACGGGGGCTGGCGGCACTTCTGGGCTTCTTGGCCCTTCGAACTGGGTCCCAAACAGCCTGTGACGACTCATCCCGGTGCATCCAAATCCTATACCCATGCCCTCCGCTCCCTTCCATGCAGACAGAACCCTACCAACCCTATCGATGCATCACCGGCCGCAGCCTGTTCCGCCTCATGGTGTTCGTGGCTCTCCTGCGCGGGCTTGCTTCTGCTACTGCGCGTGCTTGCTCCCGCGAAGTCGTCATCTCGGCCCAGCAAACCAAGACCTCTCGACTAGAATCAGGCATGTTGCTCAATACCGCAACTCAGAGCGAACGCGCAGTACCTCAGGCGATGGGTGTGTGGGCGCGTGGGACGTGGCGCTGCCGTTTCGTTTCAGTATCCAATTGCGGATATTATGCCAAATTACAAAATCATTTCTTGGTCTCATGGCCTCATCAGGGCAGCCAAACGTTCCCTCCTCGACTTTGTCCAGGAACAGGCTGCTTTCGTCCGATCCCGCTCCCTTCCTCCCTCCCTCCCTCTCTCCGACCCCCTGGTCTTCCCATCCCCTCAACACCATTTGTGTAACTACGTCAACTTGGGCTTTAAATGAGTCGCCCTCCCTCGGCTCGAGACGGGTGAATCAAAACCGTGTCCAGGCCTCATCCGAGAATCCTGAAGTGTTCGATTGCCTCGCTGCCGTTACATCGGCCATTGCAAGCCCAGTTTTCATTCTCACAGGGCCGTTCGTCGTCTCTACTACGCTAGACTCAAGATTCATCCCAAAAACTCGTCCCTCTCGCGCCCGGATCTTGCCCCAAGGGACCCCCTCATGTAAACGCGATCTCTACTGATGTGCGGGACACGGTTTATTATGCGGAGTACGGCGTCATTTACATATGTGCATTTCTACTCTCTGTCCAAGCTCTTACGTCCAACAACGGCAACGCAGCAGGGAATGCCCTAGATACGAATAGATGTCGAGACTACTAACCGACTGCGCTGCTCACCTGTATCATCTCGAGCTGAAAACGTCGGCCACCCAAAGCCCGACCTCTCCACTCCAGCCAGCCCCGCGTGTGTTCATCTCCTCTTCGTGTTTGGTGTTCACTGTTCACAAGATTCAGCCCAGACGGCTCTCTCTCTTTAGGCATCGCACAAGATCTAAAGATGCACGCAGAATGTTGCACAGCAGATCCATGTCGTACTTTACACTCAGTCGTTCAACCATGATCAGCAGCATTGCTAGCCACGTCGTCGCTGGCCCACCTTTCTATTAATTGCACCCTTCCTGCTGAATGAGCTAGACCCCTTTGACATCAAGCCCAGCCCCGGTGCCCTGCTCGCCAACTGGCAGACTCTCTCGGCTCCCTCTGATATTAGCGAAGCCATTGCCAGGTTTTCCTGTCCAGTTGATGTCAGCATCGCGCCCGCACATCATCGCATGCAGCAGGGGTGGCAAGGGTGGATGCGAGGGGATCTCAGAACTGGCCGCCTTGCCGCCTTCTTGTTGCCGATCTCCATGTTATCAATCCAGCGGCACCAAATAAGCGGCACCTTTTTTCTCTCGTCCTTGCATCGCGTCTCAGCAAGTACGTTTTAGCCACCATGGTTGCCTCTTTCGGCTCTTCTGTTGGCTGGCTGACTAGGCCATAATTACCCACCATCTCAATGCTTCCTTTGGCGCCTACGTAGTCTTGGTTGTCTAACGAAGGCGGTTGCATCTCACAGATATGCGTTCGCGAATGAAAGCAATGTTTCACCTTTATGGCGCTGGCTTTGACACTACGTAGCAAAAGACCACCAAGTTGCAGTGCGAAGTTAGAGTTCATCCGCTCCTTGCCACTAGCATCATCTTTAACAACCGGTTCTGCAAAGCAACGCAAACTAAAAACCAACCCTCAAGATGATGAAGTGACAACGGGCCTCTGTGGCGCAAGCCTCCTAAAATCGATGCCATTCCTTACGACAGGTGTGGCTATGCTCTGCAGATGGGCGGGATTGGCAACAAGGTCGTGTACCACCTCAACCAATCTTCATCAGAATCCCAAGCTCACTTTCTAAAAACGACGCGTGGACAGCGATGCGTTGGCCAATGTAGCCAACTAATACATTGATTCACCAGTGATATCAAAGTTACCACCTTTCTGTGTGGCGCAATAGGACAAAAGCCGGCCATCATCGATTGCCACATCTCACATGCGACTGTAGTGATTGATTGTCCCACGCAATCCGCCCTCGAGGACTCGGTTCTAGATTGGCAAAGGTGAGACCGTCTCGGGGCGTCTCGAGGTTTCTCGGGGGTTATGGAGGAGGCGGGTTAACAGTGCGTCAATGACATTCCAGCCTCATTCTTTCTCTCTATTTCATCTCACACACACAGAGACCCGAAAGTTTGGGGTGTGCTTTTGTAGGACGATCGTCCACTGTCCACAAAAGTTCGGCATCCGATGTAACGGGACATACATCCATCGACAGAAGACCGTGCTCAACAAATATCCGCATTCAAATGCGTGTGAATCGCATAGTCATGTGCTAGTGGTTGTATTAGGACGTCTGTAATTGAGGTCAGTCAGAATCCTCCCCCGATCGACCAAGCATGATATCAAGGGGTGTAAGAGCCGACATGGGTGCACAAGCTCCTAAGGTCCCTTCAAATTGGGTCTCGGATGAGGAGCTACCGAGTGTGTCCATCCACTGTCATGCATCCGGAATCTCAAGTGTATTGTTCATGATCATATCAGGAGAGTGTGGCTCAATGGGGATACAAAAGCTGGGTCCAACACTCCATCAGTCATCGTCGCTAGAACTAAAGTCGGCAACAAATTGATTTGCACATTTTGCTCAACCAATTTAGATGAAATGATTGTTAAACCCGGTACATTTCTTGACGTGTCCCCGCTACTTGGTCTTCAGTCAGACCCGTCCCATTATCTGAGTCTCTGACCCATCTCCCCCAAAGCAAAATATCGAGCCCAGTTAATGACATCTCTCTCAACCCCCATATTGATCTTATCGACGAGGCGCGCTCCTTCCATTTGTGAAAAAAAAAAATTCATAGACCGCTCCAATATAACAGGTGGTCGATTTTAAATATAAGTATATCAGAATGCATCTGCATACCCGTAGATTCACTAAGATATGTGCAGTTCAAATTGTACGTCACTGCCGTATTTCTTAGGTTATTATTGACCATATCGTGGAGATGGTAGTCAGCCGGTTGCCTGAAGCCCGTGAAAATACTGTGCGCCATTGTTTCGACCTGGTTGGCGTGAAGGCAGGACAGGTAGTTGCCACTTTGAACTCGCTCTCAATCCCTCCAATTTCTGATGTTCCTATTGAAGTCAGAGGCCCTTGGCATCACACACCCGGAAGGGAGCCAGAGGTTAAACGATTAAAAAAACCAACAAGAACAACAGTGTGAAGGGCCCAAGACCCAAGCCCAACATAGGGAACAGCAATTCAAAATGACTAGGCTTTCTACTACATCGGTGTGCAAGCTTTGCTGTCCCAATTCCGATTGCTTTATATCGTTAAATTTGCTACATGTTTCATCTGTTCAACGTCTCTTTAACCTTGATGTTAGAACAGTAGTTGATGTTGTCTTCAGCCACTCGAGCCCCTCGCTTAGGTATGATCAGCACAGCGAAATAAGTGATGTCTCGAAGATGTGATTCGTATTTTGGTACATCACGCGCATTAATATGTCACAAACACTCGTTCTTTCGTAACTGGGGTTTAAACTATATAGCCAATCTGATTTCCAGTATAGGTTGTCTCAATGCTCTGGCAACTCAGGCGCGGTTTACTATTCAATTCTGCATCGTAACATCGGCCAAATCAATGAGGTTATTATGGCTATGAGAGGTAAACGCTTGGGGTCACAGTCGATATTAAGGGTCGGGGTGGTTCGAATGCAAAGGCTGTCGCGTATTTGCTCGTGGAAGTGACTGGTTCATTGGAAGTCAAAGGCACGACAACAAGAATTACTTGGAATCTATGCCTGGGCAAACTTATCATATCTTAACCTCGTATAG
Organism: Dactylonectria alcacerensis; assembly: GCA_029931735.1. Lineage (NCBI taxonomy): Eukaryota > Fungi > Ascomycota > Sordariomycetes > Hypocreales > Nectriaceae > Dactylonectria > Dactylonectria alcacerensis. The sequence continues at coordinate 3,391,799 of JAPMUZ010000003.1, read as the reverse complement.
TTTTATCAGACTAGCTGGCACAGTTGGATTTATTAAGGTGACTTCGGCTTAATCGATCTGACAATGATCAGAGGCTGAAGTCCTCAAAACCAGGCGTTAATTCCCAGTTGAGTAACTGAGTCACAACATTCGGCTGCGAGGAATTTTGTTGCCTAGTTACGACAGACCATTATGGCGATTCAATTATAAGCCTTGGTTGGGTTTACTCTCTTAGTTGGGAGATTTGACTTACAGTGTTGGAGCGATCATTTGGGAGCAAGGCTTCATTGCCATTGATCACTTAGAGACACCACGGAGCTGTTCCAAAACAGACTTACCCCCACAAGTGCATTCTGGATTATTCAATATTCAACTCTACCGACCATAGACGTTGTTCCCCAGATTTTGTCTCGACGGCGTTGTTCACATGATGAATCCGGTCATGGTCCAGGGTAAGCTGCGGGAGGTCACATTGGGCAGCTAAGCCCCAGACAACAGGGTTCTCCAGTCTTGTGAGTATGCAGGTTGCTGCAGAGGATCACGAACTACGTAACGTGACAGCCGATCCAGATACATGACTGGGTGCCGAGTTGTTTTGAATGACGATTTCTCACCAACTCATTTGACATGAGTAATGAATTGCTGTGTGGGGATAGCATTGTTTCCCCTCGTCAAGCTTTCTCACATTTTTTTTTCTCAGTTTTCCCCGCAGTAGTTTACTTTTGCAGGGCGCCGAATTGGAATAGCTGAGTATCGAGATGAAGGCCATTAAACGTGCTTCAATAATGGAAGTATTTCGACCCTCTGAATGCCTGATAATCACCAAATTCATGCGGTTTGGCGTAACGCTATGTCATAGTGGAGTCGGTGCTGGAATTGACTTACGTCCTGGCTCTGGGTGGCCCTGATAATGCGGTAAAGGGTGAGTTAACTGTTCCAGCGCGATAAGGCGACGCAAGGGCAGAGCGGAAAACAGGGAATTCGGCCAGGTAATCCAGCCCCCTCCCCGACCGCTTTTCATTCTTTCCTCGGCCGTTTTCCGCCGCCCGAATACCGCCTGGCCGCCTGGTCTCAAGCATAACCCATGCCATGAGGACCTTTATTCATCAGTCGCTTCTGGCGCCAGGCCCGTAACCCTACCCCTCTGACGTAGCCGTTCTCCACCTGAGATTCTCTGCCCCGCTGCCGGCGGTGGTTTCGGAGGCGGCGATAGGCGGGCGACGGAAGCGCGGGTGGAGGGGATGGGCGCCTGAAGACCCGCCGACCGGGGTTGCGCCCCCCGTTCTTCAACCGTTCGTGCGCCGTTGCGTTGGGGGTCCTTTGGATTTGGGTCGTGGGTTTTTGGATACGGAGCGGTACTTTGGAGTGACTTATGTCCGCGATATCATCGAGCTACGTAGTATTGCCCTTCGTCGTGGGGAGTTCCGGGGTCTGGGTGGTTCTCTCAAAGAGAGTGCCTTGAACCTGGAGATCAGGTCTGGATGGATTTTGGGCTGGCGAGCCCTATTGCAATGCGATGAGCTTCGAATATTGGCTAAGGAAAGCCTGTTTTGCAATACGTAAGTTACATAAGGTGCACAGCATGGTCATTGGTGCTAGGACTCGAGGTAGGGACGTTTCTCGACTGACTCTTCCCTTTTCTGACTCTCATCACCTCTCAAACATGGCTATTCCCACTTCGAAACTCACTGACAGAAAATGTTGGCTCAGGAGACCCTGGTCAGGTGAGTATTTCAACATTGAGACACCCCCCCCCCTAAATGAATTTATGAAGCGGCCCTGCCCTTCATTCTTTCATCGTTCTTCTCTTTTCTTGGATACGCAAAATATCATGTGAATTGGGAATGGTCACCAACACCCCACACTGATGCTGCACTGCGCTGTGGGACCACGGCCCTCCACTGTAGCTGGTGGAACCCATCAGCAACTTAAAGGCTGGAGGAGGATGACGGGGGAATATTAGTGGGTTTTCAGCATCCCGTAAAATGCGTGTTGGTTATCAGTCAGTATCAGCCCCTGGAGCCAGAAATTACGACCGCCCGTGCAAGAAGCAGGAAAGAAGAAGGCACCATGGTCGAGAGGATAGATTGGTTGATCTCAGGTGCCCCTGAACTCTGCTGCGAGCTCCTTTTGGTGGCTTCTCCAGTGGCTTGGCTGAGCTGAGCTGTCCATTTCCACTTCAAGTGTTTCTCTAGGACACGTATTCGTAGGTAGCGACCCCTAAATCTGACGCGGGCGCGGCGCTGCTGAATCCCTAATCCGCGACCCGTCGTCATCCGCAGGTACTGCAGCTGGTTGTGGTCGACCTGTTCTGTCCCGTTCGATCCTGCAACTTCATCTTCGCATCTCATCTCTCTCCCTTCCGGCTCCTCACCCTTCAGTCAATCCTTTGCTGCTTCACTGCGTAGCCGCGATATCCGCACAAGCTCTTACATCTTTGCTCCCTGTGCATCCCGTCGTCGCACGTCTCCTGACCTCGGCATCGCCTTGCGCATCCCTCGAGCATCCAGCCCCACGGAGTGTCGTCCACTGATCAGTGACCGAAGATCCATCCGGTCCTGAGTCCTGTGCCATTCCCGCCAGTGGTCATCTGCGTGCCCTGCCCAGTCCCAGCCGCGCCTAGCCTGCTTGGACTGCCGGCCGAGAAAACGACCTATCTCGTTGCGCCTTTCTCTCCAGAACCGACCCCAGGAGCGACCCTCTCTCTCGGAGCGACGAAAGGCCTGATCTGATAGAACAACAACCATTCGCTCCCTCCCCATTGGATTTGGATCGCACTGAAGCCCATCCCATCCCGCATCTCGCATCCCGTATTCCCGCGACCGGCGCCACTACCGCGGCACGCCAAGCTCTTGCCTGGAGGTCACTGCCAAGTACCTACTGACACTGTTGGCCTAGACTGACCTACTTGCGTGCCTGTCTGTGCCTCTATCTCTCGCCCCGGTGACACGCCCGCATAGAAGCTGTTCAACCACCACCACCTGGCTTGTCTCATCAACTGACTAAAACGCCGCAAGGTGCATATACACGCCTGCCTTGCCTTGCCTCAGCTAGGCTCCGCCGTCAGCCAGACTCTGGAGAGTCACTGTCCCTGATTTGGGACTTTTCCTCCTACACCCCCGTCCCCCGGTCTGTGGTCCGTCACCCGACCCCATCTTTTGCCCTGTCTCTTGTGAGCGTCCAGGTACCGATGACCTCGCCTTCTCGCCGCCCTTCCCACTTTCTTTCTGTACCCTTCACTTATTGTGCAGACGGGCGCTGCTGCTTAACAGCCCCAAACCTCCAAGATTCCTTCCCAAAAGCCTTCTCGTCTCCCCTCCAACATTCCCCTGCGGACCCTCCCTTCACGCACTGAGCGCGACGACCAACATCCATACGACTCCGACTCTGAATCGACGTCATCGCTCTCGTCCCGCAACGAAGCCGGCCACGATCACACCCGCGATAACCTCCTCCACGCCTCGTCTTCTCGGCCCCACCATCGTCGCCGTCGCTCCGGGTCCGGCTCCGAGTCGTCCTGGACGGACACGGGTGATATTGGCGAACAGCTGGCCGACGACGATCCCCTCCGTCTACAGCTTTCCAACGAAATCGAGCAGGAGCTGCTGGCTGGCGTTGACCGTCGACACAAAAAACACCACAAAAGGGTGAGGATCCAAGACGATTCCCACCACCATCGTCGCTCCCACTCGCGTTCCCCCGTTATCGACAAGGAGGCTATCGAGGTCCCCGACTTTACCCCTCGACGTCCTTCGCGTGCCCAACGCTACCTCGGCGCCATCATGTCAGGAGGGTCAGGCTCCATCCATGGCCTTACCGGCAAGCCCCTAATGTGAGGACTATACTCATCCGTCCTGCCTCAGTCTCGCAGCCGCCTTGCTAATCAGTCGCCCCTCCCAGATACTTCACCAGTATATTTGTATCGTTGGGTGTTTTCCTCTTCGGATATGACCAGGGAGTCATGTCGGGCATCATCACGTACGTCCTGGCCCTCCCTAGTGCGAAGTGATTGTTACTGATCCATCATGCTAGCGGCCCATACTTCATGGATTACTTCCACCACCCCTCCAAGGCCTACGTAGGCACCATGGTTGCTATCCTCGAGATTGGTGCCTTTATCTCGTCATTGATTGTCGGCCGCGTTGGAGACATTATCGGACGTCGAAAAACCATTCTTTATGGCTCGTGCATCTTTTTCGTCGGGGGTTTTCTTCAGACCGTGGCCTACTCTATGCCTATCATGATGCTTGGCCGTATCATTGCCGGTCTCGGTGTTGGTATGCTCTCCACTATCGTGCCTGTCTACCAGTCTGAAATATCGCCCCCACACAACCGAGGAAAGCTGGCTTGTATCGAGTTCACTGGGAATATCGTTGGCTACACGACCTCCGTCTGGGTCGATTATGGATGCGGTTTCATCAAGAGCGACCTTTCGTGGCGTGTCCCTCTGGGTATGCAGTGCGTAATGGGTGCCCTCCTAGGCCTAGGCAGCCTTGTCATTGTCGAGTCCCCTCGGTAAGTAACTCCTTTCCCCGATATCAGTAGTCCCTGTATACTAATGTGCCCAGATGGCTGCTGGACAATGACCATGATGAAGAGGGCATGGTCGTCATTGCTAACCTATACGGAGGCGGTGATATTCACAATGCTAAGGCCCGTGACGAATATCGCGAGATCAAGATGGACGTGCTTCTCCAGCGCCAGGAAGGCGAGCGGTCCTACGCCGACATGTTCAAACGGTACAAGACTCGCGTCTTCATTGCCATGTCTGCCCAGGGCCTGGCTCAGCTCAACGGCATTAACGTCATTTCATACTATGCTCCGTATGTGTTCGAGTCCGCCGGCTGGGTGGGCCATGACGCTGTCCTCATGACCGGTTTCAACGGACTCACGTACCTAATGTCAACGATCCCCCCATGGTACTTGGTGGATCGATGGGGTCGTCGACCTATTCTCCTCTCGGGTGCATTGGCCATGGCTATCTCGCTGTCTTGCATCTCGTACTTCCTCTATCTGGACGTCAAGTGGACACCTCGGCTGGTCGTTTTGTTCGTCATGATTTACAATGCGGCGTTTGGGTACTCGTGGGGTCCCATTCCCTGGTTGTACCCCCCCGAGATTCTTCCCCTGAGCATTCGATCCAAGGGTGCCAGTTTATCGACTGCCACCAACTGGGCCGCGAACTGGCTGGTTGGTGAAATGACACCTATTCTCCAAGAGTGGATCAAGTGGCGTATGTATCTTGTTCATGCATTTTTCTGCGTGGCTAGTTTTATTATTGGTAAGCATTGTTGAACGCGTCTGAGATGGATATGGAACTGACAGAGGTTCTTAGTCTACTTCATTTACCCAGAGACTTGTGGTGTCCGCCTCGAGGAAATGGGTTCGCTCTTTGGCGATTCTAGCACCGTCATGGGCACTCCCTCGCTGCATGGAGATACAGGATCGCTGCTGAGAGCTGGTTCCCCCATCGGATCTTCACGAGGACTTCTAGCACCTTCGGCTTCGATCCCCCGCCTGTCGCTTGACCCCGCTGCCATCGACGACGACAACAAGTCTGGGATCCAGGGCAATGATGGAGATGATCGAACTGTACGCGGGTGGCTATCTCGAGTTGTTGGGCGAAACCGCTCGGACAGTGGCAGCAGTGGGCAAGGCCGATATGCGCCACTTGGACAACAGGAGGATGGCCGTCACGGTGATTGATGATGGCGTTATCTTTGCGTTTGGGCTGGATAGACAGAAACTTTGCATATAGATGGCGCACGAGACGTCCAATGTGTTGCCACTGTGGGATCAATGTATAGCCAGTGGCGGATTGGATCATGCGGGCGTGTCGACAAAGACACACGCTGTCGGAGATAGAAACGGATGGACTGAGCCTTGGACACGAGGTGCTCTATGATAGCATGTGGTAAGTTGGCGGGTTTATGGAGGATGACATTCTTAAGACTGCGTCAGGCCTCAGAGAGGCAAGCGGCTAGTGCTCGCTGGTGTGTATACAGATAATAAAGAGTCTCTCAGAGAGATATAGATACATGGCTTATTTGAAACTCGAGGTTTCATGAACGAACCAACAATTGCAACTGATTTGATGAAGACTTGATCACTGAGGGTGATGACTTTATGGAGGTTGAGCAATTCGGGATGGTCCGTGCACTTTTTCAAACTCATTTTCACTTGAAACACATCCTTACGAAGTATACAGCTCCTCCGTTGGCAATCTCTCACTCGCAACGATCAACCCATTTCGCTGCAGCTATGGCCACCAAATTAGAAATCTTGCACGCATATAGAAGCCTGTACCGGGAAGTATCCAAGGCTGTACTGCACGCGAGACCTGCACGGGATATTGCGCGTGGCCAGGTGCGCACCGCGTTTACAGAGCCGGATGCCGTGTTCAATCCGGAGGGCATCCGCCGCACCACTTGGTTTCTCCAGTGCGCAGCAAGAGAGAAAGGCTTCGAGCACACAATACTAAAGAACCTTCTGAGGGTGCATGAGAAGCGGGCATTTACGCGAAAGGGCTGGAAGCAGTCCTATAGTGAGAGCAAGAGGGAGTAAGTCTAACCTAGGTTTCCTTCCTATGAGTATTTGCGGATGGAGGATGGAGATGACATGCTGGCTGGCGTTGTTTGGTTACTGAAGAAACAATGGCGTGGACATTGACTGACTTGGCTTGTAGAAGCCCGTTTGAATTCGAGAGGCGGACAAGATACCTGCATTATGACATGACTGTCGCGATGCTTAATAAAACCATGGGACTGCTGCTGCGGTGAATATCAACCACTTATTCACATCGTGCCCACAGAGGACTGAGACGAATCGGTAAACTTCTTCGGCCTTCCATCTGGACGACGAACCCCCTCATCGACAAATGGGGCGCCCTGGATGCATGTGGCTATGAGGAAGAGTGCTGATACCTGCCCTCTACAAGATGCCCCAGGAGAAGTGGCCGTTCATTGCATGCGATTGGATGCCAGAAAGACGAAAGGCGAGGGCCGAGGCCACAACGTCCGCCGTCAGCGTGTATTAACTGCATCACCAATGTGAAGGTATAATACGACTGGACTCGACCCGAGAAGGAAGACGGCTGAGACCACATGTGGACAAGGATGATGGGGCTTTGAATACAATCTGAGACGGGAGTTTCCCTTTCCTCCTAGAGGCTATGTTTCTGCATCCGCCAGATACGAAATTACAGGTCAAGGGTCAAGCCAAATTTACATTAGAAGCGCCTTGAAGCCACAGAACGCTTCAAAGAATCACAAATCATACACCACTCCACCTAATATTTCCTCGATCTTTCGGTCTCTAGAGAGAAACTACTCTACTCTTCGTTGGGCGATTCGACGTCGACACCGAGCTCGTGAAGGAAGACGTCGCTCAGACTGCTGCCATCTCTTCCGTAAATCCAGTTGCCCTGGGCGGTACCCTCTTTGTCGCCTTGACCTTCGCCGATGAGGCACCAGTCGTAGCGCTTCGGACCAGAGAGAGGAGATGACAGCCAAATCTGCTTGTTAGGGGGCTGCTTATTGATGACGTAGGTGCCCTGCTCGGGGAAGCTGATGGTGAGGACACCGGCCTATGATGCGATGTTGGTTAGCCGAAGGGGAACCACTGTGAAGGAGTAAACTGGGGGCGAGCAAGAATATGAACGTACCGAGAACTCGACGTCAATGTCCTCCCGCGAATCCTGAAGCTCCTCAAACTTGCCGACGACGGTATCCAGGTACTCGTCGGCGATCTCGTGGTAGTCGGCGTCGGACAGCTCGACGGCGGTAAAAGTGGCTGTCTCGGGCTCGGGCGTGGCCTTTGGGGGGTTCTCCGTGTCCGGCATGATGCCCTTCTCGCGAATGGGCGATGTCGAGAAGAAACTTCGGAAGCAGATGGCAGCGCGGGGCGCCAGAGCGCGCGAAGCAGCCGGGGCGAAGCGTGAGGCCAGAGGCGAGCGGCAGAGAGTGGTGGAGGAGCTTCGGAGGGCTCTTGAAGCCATTCGGGAGGCTTGGGTTGCGGTGTGGCGGGACATGGTAGGCGAGGAGATGGAATACCAGGAGGGCCAATGATGTGAAAGCGAAGCGATACGGGGGAAGACAGAGATCACAATGCTCTGGATCTCAATCGATGGAGGTGTTGAAGGTGCTGGATTGCCGTCATCACAAACAAGAGGAGAGAGGACGGAATTAGACCAAGCTCCCCGCGCTGGATGGAGCTCTCTGTAAGGTGCAGCGCAATTGCAACTGGGGCGCCTGTGACTGGCCTGAGCGTCCCGTCCTAGCGACAAATTACCTAGGTACCTCTACAGGGCATCCAATGAAGTACGTACCCCTCCCCGCAGGAGTCATGTGTTGTGTTCATCGCCCAAAAGCAGCCCCACCATCGCCATCACCAAACCCTCCCAGTCGTTCGCATTGTCGCTCAATGAACCGCGGGCGACTCCTCGCAAGTCGAAACTGGGGGATGACGAACCTCGCACCTCCATCATGATTAATGCTTTCCTAGTTTTCAATGGCCAAGGCCAGCCTCGTCTGACTAAGTTCTATACTCAGCTGGTAAGCACGCGCTCCGTCCGCGAAGTCTCACGGCTCCGATGTCTTCTCCGTCTCCCGCACCTAACCGCTGTATCTTAGGAAACGAGCATCCAGCAGCGCCTCATCTCCGAGATCTTCACCCTCGTCTCCAACCGCCCCGCGGGGTCTTGCAACTTCCTCCCGCTGCCTCCCCTGCTCGCCGCCTCGGGCACTTCCCACACCTCGTCTGAGGAGCAGAACGATGTCCCCTCGCTGGTGACGTACCGCCACTATGCGACGCTCTTCTTCATCGTCATTTCCACTTCTACCGAGTCCCCTCTTGCGCTCATCGACCTGATTCAAGTCTACGTCGAGGCCCTCGATAAGCTCTTCGAGAACGTCTGCGAACTCGACCTCATCTTCAACTTTGAGACGCTTCACTCTACTCTGTCGGAAATGATTATAGGAGGTGTCGTGATAGAGACCAACCTAGATCGCATCGTGTCCGGTGTCAAGGCGCAGGGAACGGTCGCCAAACGACCTGTCAACGAAGGACGAGGACCGTCGGGTCTGGGATCGGGCCTCGGTATGGGCGCTAACTTTGCCTGGTCAGGGAGGTGACGGACGAGCGACGACGGCATGATCACGAAAATAGAACAGCTGTAGGAGGGGCAGATAGGATGGCTCATGAAGCGAGATTCCCATACATGTCGCGCCATCACAGGTATAACACCAGACTCCAAGTTATGACAATAATATACACATAGAGTTCTCCTTATTTCGAGTTCCCTTCGTCTTTCGGTGGAGGCGGCGGAGGTGCGTCCTTGCGTCGCTCGTATCGCTTTTCCGGGTCGAGGACTCCCCAGAGGCGGTTTGTCTTATTTCGGATCTGCATAAATGTTAGAGTCTTGCCCACCGCCACCATGCTTCTCAGTGAAAGTACTGACTTCTTCCGAGGGCTTGTACTTCTGCCCCCACCATTCAAACTCCGAGAAGAACAAGATCCAGACGAGCGCCGCTACACAGATGTCAGCCGAGGCAACCGAGAGACTGCGTATCTGGGTGGGGAGACTGACCGACGATGGTCAAGAGCTGCGCAAACTTGACACCCTTCTCCCATCTAGGAGATCGACTAGCGAGCATAATGCGCCGCTTGTACTTCTTCTCAAACCGCAGCTGCTGCTGGACGGTGAGCACCTTGAAGTTGGGTGGCCACACCTTTCGCGCCTTGTACGGGTTGTTGGCTACCGAGAGGGGCGCTTTCCGCAGAAGGGGCTCCTTGGCCAACGTGGCCATGCGTCGGATGAGTGTAGGAAACATGGCAATCCGAGTTTCGGCCTCGTCTCTGACTCAATGGCAAGTTGAAGCGGCAGCGAGTCCTCCTTTGAGAAGGTCGTTTGTGACGCAACGAGCATGGAAAAGTGACCCACGACCGTTGTGACGCCACACAACCGCCTCATCCACTGGGGCACTAGCCACAAGTAGCGCACATCCCGCGCCTGCCCATGTTGCCCCGCGATTTTCACCCCTCCTCTCTGAGTCCTCCAGCTCTGACTCCCAAACCGTGACACAAAATTTCCCAGGGCGGAATTCCAAGGTATTTAACCAGATCTTCGTCTTTGTTGTTGTTGTTGGAAATCTTTGTTAGACCGAAGCTAATGACGATATACTCGCAGCACCGCAGATTTGTCGGTTCTTGAAGCAATTCCGGTTACGGCGCACCGAGACCCCCAACCATGGCATCGACAGACTCTGTTCCCCAGGCCTTGGAGGCTCTGACGATTTCCAAGACTAAGGAGCTCAAGGGTGTTCGTGACGCTACCTACTACTTTCGATGAACAATCCTTTTTAAGCTGACTACCACTTGTAGACTGAGAAGCGCGACTCCTTGATCGCCATCGAAAAAAAGTACCAGCAGAAGTGGCAAGATGATGGCGTCTTCGAGCCCAATGCCCCTTCGACCAGCGAGATTCCCCTTCACTCCATCTCCGCCGCCGAGGTCCGAGAAAAATACCCCAAGTTCTTCGGATGCATGGCATACCCCTATATGAACGGCACTCTGCACGCTGGTCACTCCTTCTCCGTGAGCAAGGTCGAGTTCGCTGCTGGTGTCGCACGGATGCAGGGCAAGCGGGCTCTCTTCCCCATGGGCTTCCACTGCACCGGTATGCCTATCAAGGCTTGTGCCGACAAGCTGGTCAACGAGATCAAGTTGTTTGGCCAGAACTTCGAGGGCTACAAGCAGGAAGAAGAGGTCGTTGAGGAGAAGCCCGTGGCAAAACAGACCAAGGAGGACCCGACCAAGTTCACCGCGAAGAAGGGCAAGGCTGCTGCTAAGACTGTCAAGATGAAGTACCAGTTTCAGATCATGCAGGCCATTGGCATCCCAACGGAGGAAATCCACCAGTTCGCCGATTCCCAGCATTGGCTCAAGTACTTTCCTCCCCTGGCCAAGCGAGATCTGACCAACTTCGGTTGCCGTATCGACTGGCGCCGCTCTTTCGTCACCACCGACGCCAACCCTTACTACGATGCCTTTGTCCGATGGCAGATGAACCGTCTGAAGGAGCTGGAGAAGATCAAGTTTGGAAAGCGATACACTATCTACTCGATCAAGGATGGCCAGCCTTGCATGGACCACGACCGAGCCGAGGGTGAGGCCGTCATGCCGCAAGAGTACACTGCGCTGAAGCTCAAGGTCCTTGAGTGGGCTCCCAAGGCGGCCGAGGCTGTCCAGGGCAAGGTGCCTGAAGGCTCCAACTTCTTCCTGGTTCCCGCGACCCTGCGACCCGAGACCATGTACGGCCAGACCTGCTGCTTTGTTGGCCCCAAGATCACCTATGGTGTCTTCAAAGTCAACGAGACTGACTACTATGTGATCACCGACCGAGCCGCTCGCAACATGGCTTACCAGGGCATCTTCGCCACGGAGGGCGTTATTGAGAAGGTTGCTGAGATCGCTGGCACTGACATTGTTGGTACTCTGATCAACGCGCCCCTGTCTCTGCACACCGAGGGTGTCCGTGTCTTGCCTATGGAGACAGTCCTGCCCACCAAGGGCACTGGTGTCGTTACCTCGGTGCCATCTGACAGCCCTGACGACTACGCGACCGTTACTGATCTGGCCAAGAAGGCCGACTACTACGGCATTCAGAAGGAGTGGGCCGAGCTGGAGATTTTCCCCATCATCGAGACTCCCTCATATGGAGATCTCTGCGCGCCATTCTTGGTCAAGAAGCTCAAGATCGCTTCGCCCAAGGATACCAAGCAGCTGGAGGAGGCCAAGGAGCTGGCTTACAAGGAAGGATTCTACCAGGGTATCCTGAAGGTCGGCGAATTCAAGGGCGAGAAGGTCGAAGTTGCCAAACCCAAGGTTCGACAGCAGTTGGTTGACGCTGGCGATGCCTTTGCCTACTCGGAGCCCGAGCGCAAGGTCGTCAGCCGATCCGGCGACGATTGCATTGTGTCCCTCATGGATCAGTGGTACTTGGACTATGGCGAGGAGAAGTGGAAGCAGACCGCCCTCAAGTGGGTGGAGAACGCTGACGGAAAGGGTCTGGAGACTTACACGCAGGAGACCAAGAACGGCTTCGAGAGCGTCTTGAACTGGCTGAACCAGTGGGCGTGCGCCCGCAGCTTCGGTCTGGGCTCAAGACTGCCTTGGGACCCCCAGTTCTTGGTTGAGAGTCTAAGTGACTCGACCATCTACATGGCGTATTACACTGTTGCTCACTACCTGCACAAGGACCTGTTTGGCCGCACCAAGGGTGTTGGTAACGTTGGTCCCGAGCAGATGACCGACGACGTTTGGGACTACGTCTTCTGCCGCCGCGACCTGAGTGACGACATCCTCAACGACTGCAAGATCTCCAAGGAGACTCTGGAGAGCATGCGACGCGAATTCGAGTACTTCTATCCTCTCGACGTGCGAGTTTCTGGCAAAGACTTGATCCCCAACCACTTAACGTTCTTCCTGTACGTCCACTTGGCTGTCTTCCCTCCAGAGTACTGGCCTCGCAGCATCCGAGCGAACGGCCACTTGATGTTGAACGGCGAGAAGATGAGCAAGAGCACAGGAAACTTCATGACCCTGAATGACTTGACGGCCAAGTACGGCGCTGATGCGTCCCGAATCGCCCTGGCTGATTCTGGTGATGGTGTCAACGATGCCAACTTTGAGGAGGACGTTGCCGACAACAACATCTTGCGTCTGTTCAACCTGCGTGAGTGGTGCGAGGAGATGGTGCGTGACCAGGATCAACTCCGGTCTGGAGAGACCAACTCGTTCCAGGATGCCCTATTCAACAACGAGATGAACGAGCATGCTCATGAGGCGATTGAGCAATACGCCAACACTAACTATAAGCTGGCCTTGAAAGCTGCTCTCTACGAGCTGACAAGCGCCCGTGACTTCTACCGTGAAGCTTGCGCTGCCGCCGGCATTAAGATGCACAAGGATCTCATCCTCCGATACATCCAGCTGCAAGCACTGTTGCTGGCTGTTGTCGCCCCTCACTGGTCCGAGTACATCTGGCTGGAAGTCCTGAAGAAGGAGGACACCATTCACAACGCTGTATTCCCTGAAGTCGGTGCTATTGATGCCGCCCTCTCTGCTAAGCGAGATTACGTCCGCAACACCGCCTCCAATGTCAACTCGGCCGAGGGTCAGCAGCTGAAGAAGAAAGCCAAGGGCAAGGAGACGTCGTTTGACCCCAAGAAGCCCAAGAAGCTGACCATCTTCATGACGGACAAGTTCCCCGCATGGCAAGCCAAGTACATTGACTTGCTCAAGGAGATGTGGGAGCCCGCGACTAACTCGGTCAACGACAAGGTGCTCAACGGCAAGATTGGCAAGATGGGCGAGATGAAGAAGGCGATGCCCTATGTCCAGGGCCTGAAGAAGCGTCTGCAAGCCGGTGAACCTGCCAACGCCGTTCTGGAGCAGAAGCTCGCCTTCGACGAGAGGAAGACTCTCTTGCAGATGGTGCCTGGCCTGACACGAACTGGCGGCCTGGTTGCCTGCGACATTCTGGCGGTCGAGGAGGGCGGCAAGAAGGCCGTCAACTTGGCGGATGGCAAGGAGGTCGAGGTTTCGGCGCCTACAGCTGCTAACGCAGTGCCTGGGCAGCCGACCTTCTTCTTTGAGAACGTGGAGGCTTAAGGGGCACGAGAATTGAAAGGAATTGTAGTTAGACCTATTCGTTCACACATGAAGGGTAGATGAGACGAAAATGGGCATGTATGACGAAGTAGACAAGGGTTTGATTTGACACCGTATTATGTAGAGAAGGTTTTGAGATTGCCATATTGCAAAGTGCCAGGGCCTGGTGATGTGACTGAACATGCCTGGCCGCATCGCTGTCTGGATGTGACGTGGAGGTTGGAGTTTAAATGAGGATATGCGACATAGGTGGTCGACACACCCGCGCATCTGATGTACATTGGCTGGCTCATGGTCATTTAATTGGAAGTGTTTGATATGGTCTTGGCTAACCTCTTTCTTTGTCTTGCGAGCAATTCTTGTATTCTTGTCGAAATAGGTGGCAGTGGGGAGGGACGCTTACTCATATTGAGATCAAGTGTATAATTGGTACTTGAGACGCAAGGTTACGGGGTTATCTTCATTAAGGGTATCTACTAATTATTATCATTAATGGCTTTGAAGCAATGTCGCCTCGCGAATAATAATCCTGTTCCAACATCCTCTGTCATATAAGTGTGACCATGTCCATAACCTCTTGAATGTAGCTGCCCAGGTACGCCTCCTCATGTAACTCGGACATCATTCATACTTCTTGCATCCCATCAAATCCCGTGATAGAGCTATTACAAGGCGACGAGTCCTGCGGCGACGACGACCATGAGAGCGGCTAGAGAACTCTGCATCTGCTTGGGAACGGCACCGCCAGTGACGGCGGGGGGTTCCGAAGAGGTGGAAGACGGGGTGGTGCCAGGGGCAGTGGGAGTGGTCTCGTTGGGGTAGTGAACTGCTTGGTGTTAGTCTTCTTTTGAAGTCCAAGAAGCAAGAGAAGGCTGTTTTTGTTTTTCTATTTTTTTCTAATTTTTTTTTTGGGAGGGGGGGGTTGACTTACCCTTGGTGGTCGGGATGATAGCGTAGACTGTGGAGGTGGCAGTGGTGTAGTTGTGATGGGCCGGAGTGGTGATGGTGGTGACAGTGGTGACAGGCTCATAGGGAACAACGTAACCGTGGGCGACACCGGCAAGAGCGAGGACGTGAGAGAAACGCATGATGAATTGTTGATGTTGAGAAGTTTTTACTGGAGAGTCCTTTTCAGTGTATTGTGGTGTCGAGGTGTTGAGGTGAGGAAGCGAGAGTGTATCTTCTGATTGTTGTTTGAAAACGAGGGACGAGACCAAGAGGACGGGTTCTTGATGCCTGAAGCGGACAGTGATGGAAGAGCTGGATAGAAGAGATTGATGGGGAGCAACTGAGAAGAAGATAGAGGAATGATTGGGAAGCTATATATCTCGGCGGCCCAGGCCTTGGAGCACGACATGGCGGCCGTCTCAAGGCACACCAAAGCGACCAAGATGATTAAGTCCGAGATACACGATTGCCGGGGGTGGCTTGCGTCATGCGAACCCAGCCCCAGCCACCGGACTACACTGATTGTGTGATACCACTGAGGTACCTATCTATGGAACTAGACATGCAGGATGAAAGGCGTTTTTAGTATGTAGCACATACATGCAAAGCCAATGCCCCTCCCCTTCGCCCCTCTCCCGAACTCGCCGGTCCCGAGCTCCGAAGGTCCAATAACGTGCGCGGATGCGGGCGAGCGGCTTCGTCCGAGAGTGTGGCTTGGCTGACACTATTGTTGTGCACTTGATTGGTGAGAGGTCTCGCGGGTAGAACGAAAAGGACGAGAAAAGTGCCAGATATGCGTCATTGGTCCAGCCATGCGCTTATTACTTTTTTCTCTGAGGCAGCCCATCCACGTTTTGCCGCTCCAACAAGTTTGCTTCTCAACCTCTCATACTCTGCAAGGCGCCCATCCGTTTCGACTAGCAAGCAACCATCTTCTCAACGTCAACCTCCTATCCCAAAAACTCTCTCTCTCATCAATAAAAAGAGGGGTTGGAATTCACTGACAAAAATACCTGCCTAGAGTGGTTGGGCCAATGTCGATGTTTAAACGTGATGTCGCATTATGCGATAGAACATGATCCAACCGCCATGTTGCGTCATAGCACCCCGGCAATGACCTTGAAATGGACTCTAGCCTCGAGTCACTCTAGCCTCGCCGAGCCTTGCACGCACCCGCCAATGAGCTGGGCTTGAATGGTGCCTTGATCATGATAAGCACCTGGTTCATTTGGGGGGTTCACTTCCAAGTCGGGCCCAGGCCAGACAGATTCAACCCTAAATCCGTTTAGCTTGGGGACTATTTGAGATTCAAGCACTGAGCGCTTCGCTTACAGCGGCGGCCTTGTCCTCAAAACTAAGGTGATAAAAAATCGGGAAAAGATAACGACACCGCCTTTACAGAATACACCATGCCTCCTCCGTAGAACTAGAACAATAGACGCAAACTCACGGATCGCGCTAGAGAAGGTGGGATGTGTGCTCTTGCACAGAATTACCTATCGTAGGCTCAGAACTCGGCAGTAAATCTCCCCAGCCACCTTTCGCACTAACACGACCGCCACACTGCGAGAAGCAGTCATAGACACATGTAAGCCGCCACCCATTGATGATTGATGCAACATCAAGCATCCTCCGCCTATTCCATACTTACTATGTGCCATGCATGCACTATGCAAGCGCCTGGAGGCTATCTAGCCGGGTGCCGAGTTCAATCATTCGCTTCGTTCTCATTGGTCAGAGTCAGAGCGCCAAGTGACGGAACAGATAGACTCAAGGCTCTCTCTGCGCTACATGGGGCAATTGCTGATTGACGCAGCGCGTAGGTAATTTGCGATTTGTAGCGAGAAGGCTGCTGAATGGTATCATGCTGAAATGAGGATTTTTTTTAGGCTTAGCAAATTACATACATAGCAAGTGATAGACGTTGCGAAATCCACCATAGTTCAGTATTGACACTTTCGTGCCAGTCCTCAAGGTATATAAACCGACAGATTTGGCGACATGCTCTGCAGTTTTTTACAGATGCTAATGCAGCCCTTCAGAGTCCTGGATCACGGCGATGGACTCTTCTCGTGTTTCACGCCATGAACAACGCATTCTCGCGTTATGTATGGGGTTATGGAGTACCTTGATATGTGGCTGTGCGTACGCCAACCAACGTTGAACCGACCACGGAACCAACCATCAACAACCAACTGCAGCCAAACAACCCAAGTTTCTTCACCACTCTCCATTTTCTTCTTTTTTCCTCCTCTCACACATAACAGAGGAGAAGATCACACGAAGAAAAGCATCTCATCCTTGCGCAATGCGTCGGAAATTGTGGCTCTTAGCAGCACCCGTCGCGCTCTCCCTCTTCTTGGCCCTCAGCCTCTATTTCGGAGGCGATCAGTTTCGCCGCATCCCGCTCCCTTCATTTGCGGGTGACAGATCGATATCGACCACGAATCTTGCCCAGGATGCCAACATCACCAGGCCCGATGTCGGTAATATCACACAGGCACAAGATGCTGGTGGCATTGCAAATTCTAGTCAACCATTGGAAGGCCATGTCGTCAAAGATGGTATGATAAACCCCCTTCTCTCCCATTCCAAGCCCCACTCTAGGAATACTCACATTAGTCCAAGGCATCATTTTGAAAGCAGCTATTATCACGTCCTATGTCAACGCCATTATGGACAGTGAATCCCACAAACTTTCACGACTCGAATGTCCAGAACTAAACTCGACAAGATACAGCAACCTAAAGGCTAGCGATGAGGGCTCCTCAGTCGAGTACTTTTTTGCCTTGGACTTGCGTCAATGTTTAGCCCTCTTGCCTACTCTGTTGGGCAGCATTCTCGAGGCAATACGATTCCTCGGCCCTGAACGATGTGCACTATCCATCGTCGAAGGCCATTCCCCAGATGGCACTTACGACATCCTGGCCGCGATAAAACGCAACGTTGAAGAGCTTGGCGCTGGCTACTACTTCCATCCGTCTCGAATAGACACATCCAAGGGCGACCGCATCCAGAAGCTTGCCGAGCTTCGCAACATGGCCCTGAAACCGCTGCTCGACCAACCCGACAGAGTCACCAACACGACGACGGTTCTCTTCCTTAACGACGTTGCCATCTGCACCGAGGATATCCTGGAACTACTCTACCAGCGCTACAGCATCGGCGCGACCATGACTTGCGCCATGGACTGGACCTACGCCGGCCGAGACCCAACCTTTTACGACGTTTGGGTCGCGCGAGGCATCAACGGCGACTCGTTCTTCGAGATCCCCTCCGATGGAAACTGGGACTCGGCCTGGAACCTCTTCTGGAACGCCGCAGAGACACATAGCCGATTCTCTAGAGCCCTCCCCTTCCAAGCCTTCTCGTGCTGGAACGGGGCCGTCACCTTCGCCGCCAGCCTCCTCACCAAAGAGGGCTTGCGATTCCGGAGAGCGAACCGAGAAAAGGACGAGTGCGAACAGGGCGAGCCACAGCTGTTTTGCAAAGACATGTGGTTCCGCGGCCTGGGGAAGATTGCCGTGATACCAACCGTGAATCTGGAGTACTCTGTAGAGAAGGGCAAGATGATAAAGGAAGCCAAGGGATTTGTGTCGGATCATGTTGCAAAGCAGCGTCAGTCCGATGAGAGGTTTGAATGGGCAGTTCAGCCGCCCGCAAGAGTAAAGTGTATGCCAACTTGGGACCATCAGTTCTGGAAGGCGTGGAACCAAAGTCTAGCAAGAAGAAGAAAATGAGTAACAATATGTACATCCAAATCTGTTTGCATAGATCGTGAAGAGTGCTTCGTCAAACAATCCCATGGTTTACTACGGACATTACATGCGGGATCTGCTATTCTGGAGCGATCTTCCTTTGAACCTGGATCCGTTTCCCAACATCGACTCGGCGCTGCACTT
The DNA here is from genome assembly GCA_029931735.1 of Dactylonectria alcacerensis. Lineage (NCBI taxonomy): Eukaryota > Fungi > Ascomycota > Sordariomycetes > Hypocreales > Nectriaceae > Dactylonectria > Dactylonectria alcacerensis. The sequence continues at coordinate 3,373,299 of JAPMUZ010000003.1, read as the reverse complement.
CTTGTCGTCGTGAGATCGGCTACCTTTTGTCGCAGGTTCAGCATAAGGTGATATAAAATCATCTTCATGGACTTGGTCGGAGGCTTGCCGTGCCTCGCGGACGGACTGCCAGAGCATCCCTCCAATCCTCAGGTTTAAACAGTTTAGCTTTTTGCTCTTCGAAATTGAACCAACCGCAGAGGTGACCCCAAGCGCTGTTGACGGATTTTTAGAGGCGTACTAGTTGACCAAGTGAGTGTCGAATGCGATGGGTACATGCTACAAGTTCTGGACAAGACCAGACTGCGTAGGACGAACAAACATGCCAGGCCATATGGAGGATCCCCATAGATATATACTCTCGGTTTTGGAGTAAAATTCAATGGGTTTCAAGGCGCCGCTAGGTCGTAGATGCTGGGGACTCGGCATGAGTGTGCAAGGTTGATCGCGTGTGTGTTGGAGTCATCAGGCGGCGATGGGAACCTGCCCGCCGGATGGACCAGAGGAAGGAGGCTGTGGCAAGTCATCCTAGAGATTGTTAATTTGGAGTGTATAGAAGCATGAAAGAAGATCTTACCTGATCAAAGATGACGCGGATCATGAGGCTGCAGCTGGGGCAGACGGCAATGTCCTGCTCGTCGAGCAAATCGTCGAGGGCAATGGAGAACTTGTCGCCACACGGACAGGGGTAGTGGTAGACCTGCATGGCCTCGTCCCAGGTCATGTCCTCGATCTCGATCTCATCGTAGATGGAGAGGTTCTCGTCGTCGGACATTTTGGCGGCTAGTTGTAGAAAGCGGAGAGCTGCGTTCTTGAGACCTGTAGGTGGGAGTGAGAAATGGTCGACATAATTGCCCCGCGATGCGACAGAAAAAAAACCCCAGCCTAACCACCCCCCGCCGGGTGTGGCGGAAGGGACCAAACGTGGCTGGTGCACTTTTCTGGGGTTTGGAAAGTGGTGGCTGGTGAATATCCGGGGCAGGGTGCTCCAAGGCCCACTATCAAGTGTCAATCACATGCCGACGGGAAGGAGGTTTCAGTGTGGGGAGGCGCTGCCATGACCTGCCCCAGATTCGCTTCGGCCGAGGAGCTTCTGGGTTGGGGGCATTCGACTCGACTCGACTCGACTCCCCGAGACCAGGATCACAAACTTGACCACACCCGACAGCCATGTAATTGTTCCAAGCAGCCTTTTCCCCCTTACCGACTGTCTGCTCGAAATCTCCAGATCTTGCAACCACGGCCCCTCGTCGCTCCTTCCTCGCCAGAACCTGGGGAATCGACGCCTCTCAATGCAGCGCTCGTGACGTGACGTCGTTGCCCCCCCGGTCTCTCAGGTCTCCGAGGTTTCCAACTGTCTCAAAACCTCCACAACTTTCAACCACCAACATCACCAGGCAAATCGCGTCTGCCTTCCCCTTCTAACTGCGCGAATCCGCGACTACGCGACCTCCCGGGTCTCTTTCGCACCCGCGGCGTCGCCATGGCCTCGCAGTCGAAACTCCTCCTGCCCGGGGATCGCACCCTCCGCGGCCTCATCTCGCGCTTTACCGGGCTCTACGCCTCCAACCGTATTCGCATTACCCGCGCCGTCTGGATTACCCTCTTCCTTGCCCTCGCAAATCGTATTCGCCATGCCATCTCCGAACAGAAGGCCGCTTCCGTGCGCGAAGCCGCCAATCGCGCCGCCCGTCGCGGCACCACGTCCAGCGGCAGCGAGGAGACGCCACGGAAAAAGGTTGAGCTGAATCGCGAGTTCTTCCGCTCCCTCTTGCGCCTCTTGCGCATCGTCGTCCCGGGCTGGCGCAGTAAAGAGGCCAGGCTGTTGATGAGCCACAGCTTCTTCTTGGTCGTGAGGACGCTCATCAGCCTGCGCGTCGCTGAGATGGATGGTGCTATCGTCAAGGCGCTAGTCAAAGGCAATGGCAAAGAGTTTCTCAAGCGCATCGTCTGGTGGATGCTAATTGCTGTACCGGCCACATTTACCAACTCCATGGTGAGTATCACCGCTGGCGCAACTTACTTCCACATGAACTGACCCTCCTACCAGCTATCGTATCACCAAGCAGAGCTGTCGCTCAAGTACCGAACACGTCTCACCCAGAACATCCACGACAAGTACCTCTCCAACTTGACCTTCTACGGCATCTCCGCGCTAGATGACCGAATAAAGAACCCTGATCAGTTGATTGCCGTCGACGTCTCAAAGTTCTCTAACAGCCTCGCGGAGCTTTACAGTAACCTGGCAAAGCCCATACTGGACATGGTGGGTTGGCTCTGTCACTGCTCTGCGTCCCCCTTGCTAACTATTCGTAGACCATCTATACCTACTCCCTCTCCAAGAGCGTCGGTAGTGAAGGTGTCGTCTTCATGTCGCTTCTTGTGCAACTCTCGGCAAATGTTATGAGAGCGCTGACCCCTCCTTTCGGCAAGTATGTCGCCGACGAGGCCCGGCTTGAAGGAGAATTCCGCTTCCAGCACTCACGCCTCATCGACTATAGCGAGGAGATTGCTCTCTATGGAGGCCACAAGGCTGAGAAGGACACACTGGATAAGGGCTACTTCACCCTCATCAAGCACGTCAACCACATCCTCCGACGGCGCTTTTACCATGGCTTCATGGAGGACTTCGTCATCAAGTACTTCTGGGGCGCCCTTGGTCTGCTGCTTTGCAGTGCCCCCGTGTTCATCAAGATGCCCGGACACATCGTCATGAATATGGGTGACCGAACCGAGGCCTTCGTGACCAACAGACGCATGCTACTTTCCGCCTCGGATGCCTTTGGCCGCATCATGTTCTCTTACAGGGAGGTCATGGAGTTGGCAGGATATACGTCTCGGGTCGCTACTCTCCTCGATGTCATGGACGATGTGCAGTCTGGTCACTTTGAGAAGAAGCTAGTCTCATCATCGGGCATCGAGGGCAACGAGGCGGTCCTCAAAGGACGGGGCACTGTCCATGAGAGCAAGGATGTTACCTTTATCGACGTGTAAGTGATACCCCTAAGTGAATTGATTGCCCAGGCTAACCGCAGCCCGCCAGGCCCATCATCTCCCCTAACGGCGACGTGCTGATCAAGGCCCTGTCCTTCTCTCTCAAACACGGCGACCATCTTCTCGTCGTTGGCCCCAACGGCTGTGGCAAGTCGTCTCTTTTCCGCATCCTCGGTGGCTTGTGGCCCGTCTACGGCGGTACTGTTTATAAGCCGCCTTTCCACGCCATCTTCTACATTCCCCAACGACCCTATCTATCTCGTGGATCACTTCGCCAACAGATCATCTACCCCGACTCTCTACGCCAGATGCGCGCTCGTGGAATCACCGACGCTGACCTCTTCTCCATCCTCAAGACTCTTGGCCTTGACCACCTCACCGACCTTTACGAGGAGGGCTGGGACGCTGAGGCTGAATGGCGCGATGTCCTCTCAGGCGGTCTCCAGCAGCGCGTCGCCATGGCTCGCCTCTTTTACCATCGCCCCAATTACGCTATCCTCGACGAGTGCACCAGCAGCGTTACGCTCGACACGGAAAAGGTCATGTACGACACGGCAAAGGCCCTCGGAATCACCCTCATGACTGTCAGCCACCGTCGTAGCTTGTGGAAATACCACACCCACATCCTGCAGTTTGACGGTCAAGGCAACTACATCTTCACCCGCCTCGACGCTGACCGCCGCCTCAAACTTGAGGACGAGCGCGAGGAGCTCGAGGTTCGCCTGCGACAAGTGCCTGAGCTGGAGCGCCGAGTTGCCGAGTTGACGGCTGCCTAAGGAATGACAGCCATCTGCCAGTTTACGAAATGTCTAGAAATAGAGAGGGAGTACGAGGCATCCAGAGGACGTGCCATGGATTGCCACACCCACCACCTGTACCCGTGTAGAATAATGATTACTCTAGTTTCTAAGCAAAGCGATATCATCAACCCTATTATCCTCGCCCAAGTCTTCCGGTGATCTAGATGATCCGACTATATTTACAAGGAGTACTGGTGGCCTTTGGTCTCTTTTACAACGCCCTTGTACAAAGTGGTCAAGTCTTCATGTGTGTTTTATTGTCTGGAGCTGTTCCCAATCTACTGCCCAAAAGCAATTAAAGCCGTCGGCTTCAATCAAAATCTTCCCAATCTGAAGGGTATCCCAATATAAAAGGAAATAATACAACTGTGCGAATGCACTACCGGGACATTCCGTACCTCAAACACCTGACAACCAAAACACCATGTCCTGCGCCTACCATCACGTATCATTCAGTTCCATTCCTCCTCCATATTATCAGGATGGAACTTGCAAGATTCCTTGTGTGCGGTGTTATCGCCAGCCATAATTTTCCGATGGTTTGCTCCACACTCGTAGCAGAACTGATATTGGCAACTTGGGCCTGTGGAGAGTCAGTTACACTCTTGTTCCCTGGGTTCGTTTACACGGCCAGGGGCCTAATTAGCGGCCACCCGTGCAGTAGTTGTTGTGACGCCTGTCCCAAGAGTTGTAACAGGCCCAGCACCATTCTGTCCGACATCTGATGCCTATAATTGTTGGTTTGGTATTCTTGATACAATCGAGTGAAGAAGCTGACGAGAACCCACCATTTGAGACGGGGCAGGCTTTGGGGAGCAAAAAGGGTAGGGCTTAGGGAGAAACAGAAGGATAACTTACAAGTCATGTGCGAACTTGAGTCAATGTTAGCGCATCATTCAACGGCCGAAATATAATGAATAAACTAACCAGCCGTCGTTCTTCTCAATTGCCCATCCACATCCAGGACACGGCTTCGTTGTCGAGCTTACAGTTGCCTCGCTTTGCTGCTCCTCCAGCTTTCGCCTGGCTGCAATCTTGCGAACCAACGCGGCTGCCTTTCTCGCCTGCTCTCTCTCCTGTCGGGCCCTCTCCTCCCGGCGTTGCATCTCGGCCTGCTCGTCAGCCAGCATATTTTGGGCTATTGCCCTGTCAGCTTCCAATTGAGCTCGCTGGGACTCGGACCAGGCCTCGTTATCTAGCTCAAGCCGAGAGCGGAAGTTTTCAGGGTCAGCAAGCAATTTGTCGTACTCTTCACATGATAGATTCTCGTGCCATGGTACGTTGTGATGGAAGCAAGAACGGTGGCTGCAGTGCAGGCAAGTGACGATGGGTTGGTCTTCACCCGACTCATGGATCTGACCTGAACCGCAGCTTGAAGTACACCAAATAAAGTTATCGGCTTCAGACATGGCTGCACGAAGGGCCAACGTCTCGTACCTATAAAGTAGTTAGTCCCGGCTCGTATTGATTCATCGAATGGATGTTCATACCTCACAAAGGTCTGCTTGTTGGCAAAGCGCTGGATGTCAGCATACTCCAGCAGTTCTCGACACTCAGGACATCTAATCTCAGTCCAGAGTTTGCTGCTCAGATCTGACTCAATAGACAACTGAATGCACTCTAAGCACGTAGTGGGAGGATGAGTGCAGGAGCCTGTTATAGAGAAGCGAGGGAAAGATCCTGTAGCCTTAGTTTCGGTGCAGACTACACAATCTAAGTCGCCCACAACAGCTGTGGCAGGCACTCGTCGACGTGTCACTATGACATCTGGCGTGTCTGGGGCCTTTTGATACCGTTGACCAAAACTGAGAAGAAGAATAATCTTAGTATCATTGTATGGAATAGATATTTGCAAGCAAGGCATTGTGAGACCAGCAAAATACGAAGAATCTACAAGGGTATAAATGACAGTCAAGATGAAACACAGGATAAGGAAAATAACCATGCCAAAGACCCTCAACTAAAAGGTCCCTGACATAATCGAGACTTGCTTTGGGGGAGCTTCTGGGGACCTACCGGAAATCATCAGCTACTTCGTCATCAGGCTGATCCAGCCGGCGGAGGTATGCCACTGTCATGGCATCGTCCCGCTGCTCAAGAAGGGCAACGTACGGATTAACATGGCTCGAAGAGGAAGCGGGGGGTGTGGTGTGATGGTGGACGGCCTCGTCTCGCGGCTTAGGGGCCTCCGTAGGGGGCTCCTCCAAATCGTCGACATCCATGTTAGTGAGATTGAGGATGGCGGCTGAGATGGGAGCGTAGCCACGCCTACGCGCAGGTGTCGGCTCAAGAGGTGGTGTTTCGGGTGTCGTGGTGCTGAGAGAGGCGAACTCGTCGTCATCGAGGAGTGTCGGGACGCTGTAGCGAAATGACGGGGGAGCAGACTCCGGGGACGGGGCGGAGGGAGCTTGCTCCTGTATGACTTGTGGTGGAGCTTGATCGATAGGCATGTCTTCACGGGACGACCTGTGGGATCTCTGAGATTGCTGCGACCTCTGGGAGCGGTGGGATGCAGTCTCAGCTTGTGTATCAGAGTTGCGCTGAGACCGAGTGTCTGTCAGTGTCTCCCGTGGCACCTCGCCGTCGCCATCCTCTTGGCGTCGGTCTTCCTCGTCTGTTTCCTCGTCGTCGACTAGCCATAGGGAATCATCGTCGCCACCGAAGCCACTCATGATGTCCGGGTTGATGCGCCCATAGTAACCCCCGTTGGTCACCATGCTGTTACTTGGTGGTGAAGAGTTGGGGTTAGGAACGTCTCTCGAGAAAGAAGTATCCGAGCCTCGGGCGTTGGTGGTTGAAACGGGTAGCACCTCGGCTGGGGGTGATGGCCTGCGTTGGTATACTGGGGGAGAAGGAGGCGGCGGAGCTGGAGGTACAACGGTTTGATCTCTCGTGCTTGTGTAAGCAGTTGATGTTGTTCTTTCTGTTGTGGAAGAGGTGTCAAGCGTAGCGATTGAATCGTAGTCGGGAGGGTGATCAGTTGTCGTCGCAGGCGCTTTCGTCTTGCGGAATACAGTGATCGCCCTCTTCTTGAAATTCCGGAACATGTCTTGGCTGGGCTACCAAGGCAGGCGAGGAAGGAGGGAAGGGGAGGTAGAGATGGGGAAAGGGGAGAAGAGGAGAAGAGAAGCAACGGCAAGGAAGGAGAAGGGCAGACAGAGGGAAGTAGGTGGGCGACGATAGGCAGGGACACGACCCAGCTCCAGTCTCATGGAAGCTGCAGCCCAGACCTATACAAGCGCGTGCCGTGGGGCTACAAGGAAGGTAGCAAGTGGGAGAGGAGGTGCAAGGCAGGCTGCGAGAGGTCAAGTGAGACACCGTAGTAAATTGACTGAACAATAGGAAATCAAACAAAAGACTTGGGAAGGAATTCGGAGTCAGAATGAGCTCGGTCAACAAAACCAAAAAAAAAAGGCAATTGAGTGAGCATGAGGAGGGTGGAGAGCAATGTCACCGTAGGTACGCAGGACAGGCGAACTGGAAGTGTTTGTGGTGCCAAAGCAAAAGCAGCCTTGGAGCTAACGTTAGTTGCCTGACTCAACAACACCCAGCAAGAACGCTCACTCAGGTACCTACCTACGTACTAACCGACTTGCCCAGGACTCTAAGCAGGCTCCTTCAAGCCCTGCCGGTCCAAAGTACTCTCGCAGTCTCACAGCCTTTAGAAAAAGCCTACCAACCTCCCTAGCAGGCATGGATGGAACTTGGCTTCAACTCCGCATGGCGCACTCCCATCATTGGAGTGGACTGTAACGTAGGTACAGTAGAACTCTCTCACTTTAGGTTGGCTCCCACCAGTCACGCCGGACACACTAAACAACCGCTACGACAGGGCCAGCAATCCACCAAACTGCTCCCTGTAACCCCCGCTCTTGGGCTGACTGCTCTGCCACCCAATTAGTGGACGAACGGCAATTGATAATACGCAAAGCGCTTCTTCCCCTCGGCTTCCAGCGGGGGGCGGGCGAACCACTCTCTCCACTGTTTGAGTGTCTGCTCGCCTGGCCATAGTGAATGGACGCCTTACAACACAAGCCAGCTGCTGCGCCCCCCCTCAAAGCTCTTAGCTGGGTGCGGTGCAGGCTGCAGGGCACAATTGCTGCGTGTTATTACGCCCACGCCCGCTGCCACGCCCCCCCTAAATGCAGATCCTATAGCGTGGTGGCACCATGACTCCACAACCCGAGACAACCTGGAACCTACCTAAGCCCTGTAATGTACCGGTACCTCAGTCAAGTTTGGAGCATAGAGCTCCAGTGGGCTTGCACCCCGCGCCTCTGCCCCTCCACCAGCAGGCGTTCATGTCATGACTTGTTCGCCAGCTGCAAAAACGCCTTGCGAGTTGCGACCCAGTTCGCCAAGCAGCGGGTTGAAGCGTCCAGGCAGTCTAGAAATCGGGTTTCTACCTTATCTAGGCACTCGGAAATCTTTGAAAAGTGACCAGAACTGCAGTACCCGGACTGGACGATGACATCATAGCATGCATAATCATCATGGTGAATATGTGACCTTAGTACCAAACGGGCCTTTCATCCGCGCTCGATTAAGAAGATATGGTGGTTCATGGTCTGCAGTTACTTCACATATGACTGGAGACAAGTCTCTACCCCGATAGAGATAGAGTCGGCAGTCCCGAAATGCTGAAAGGAGCAATAGGTCATGAGACATAACAGCACATGTAATCCAAGACCTCCGAGGCCAGAGTGGACGAATATTGGATTAAGTTTGTAGAGAAAATTACACATTTTTTTTTTATGTAGGTCCCGATCTTCACCAAGTAGGCCCAAACGTTGAGTTGAAAGCACAGTGGACAGCAAGATATATGGTTTCTGCCCTTGGAAGTAGTAGCTCTAGTAACTTCACAAACTTCCATCCCAAATCCCGTCTTATTAGGGAATCAAATGCCTGCAAGCATCGTCTGTTGAGACTTGTAACGCAGTGAACAAAAATCAAAATCGTGAAAATTCATCGCCATGCACCAATACCATCGACATCGCCAGTAACACTGTCAGAGACAGTTCTTCAACCTCCCCAACGGAATTGCGCTGTCCAGCCCTCTGGTGCACGCTCGCTCTTGGCATGGAAGAGGTGAGACACAATCGTTCTCTCCCCCTTCTCAATAAAGGCCCGCCGCTTGTCCTCATCTCCCCAAGCAACAAGCATCTGCTGCTTACGCACCACAATGGGTTCTTTGATCGAGTCCCTCTGTCCGATCTGCCGCATGTGAAGTGATGGCACAACCGTGCACACGTTGAGAAGTCGGTGGTAAAGCTCCTTCTTGGACGGGGGCGGGTCCAACTTGGCCAGGTTAAACGCCTTGCGGTTTTGTAATACATTGCGGCAGTCGAGGTTCTTGATGGAGTCAATGAACTCGGGCGAAGCGTTGAGGTCGCCTCCGGAGCTCCACATAATATATGGGTTGATGTCAAGATAGAAGTGGTGCGTCGACACCTGCAACTTCTCATACAACTTCATGGCCGGAAATACACAGTTGTCGTCCATTTGTTCATAGAACCAGCTCATCTTCTCTTTCTTGCAGAAAACCTTGAGGATTCCGCAAAGCTCGACCGTCATTTCTTTGCGTCGCCGATCTCGCACTGATCTAAAGGGCGGCGAGCTTAGCAAGGCGTTGTACGCCTCAGCTGTCCAGGTTCGGACGGAGAAGAGATCTGTAGCGTATCAGCTTGAGAGGCTCTTGAATCAGATGCTAGAAAAAAGACGCCAAGGCAACAAACCTCTCTTTGGTTCAACAGACATCTGCATGCTGTTCTCGATGAAGCTTACGACTTCGGTGTATTTGGGGATATCGCTATATAGGATGGCCTGGAAGATGTTGTCATGTAGATATCTCAGGATAATTGAAGCGATTATATCCTCATCTGTCTCGGGGTACGACGAAGCGTGAACGAGGTCGGGGTATTGATGGAGGGCCCTCTTGAACTTGTTCGCGTCTTGGGTTCGCTTTCGCGCGATAGTCATGATGCCCTCCACACCTTCAGCATGGTCTTCCAGCCATGGATCCATAAACTTTTGAACCCAGTCCTGAATCTGTTCAACTAGGGTATCGTATTCCTGTTTCGGGGAGTTAGTTCCAGTCGCGATCTAGTGTCACAAATGTGGCATGTGGCAGAAAGACTTACTCGACCAATCTCCTCAGAAGTTTGGTCCTTGCGATAGGGTTGCAGACTGAAAATGTGCGATTGGGCATCGTTGAGCTGCTCTCTGAGGGCGCGGTTCTCCTCTCTCGCCCTCTCCAAGTCGCGGGCTAGGGACTCGGTGTCGCGCTCGATATCCGTCATGCCAGAGTTCATTGTTTGCTTCATCTCAGATATGCGTTCAGTGGCACGCTCGGCCTTTTCTTCCGCGATTTGCTTCTCCGTGATGAGAATGTTGATTTTTCTGGAAAGGTCTTGGGCGTGGCGGCGCAGACGGGTATTTTCCTCGTGCATCTTGGAGTTTGGGTCCTTACGCCGTGAGAAGCTAGGTTTGTCGTAACCAGCTGGCAAGTCTTCTTGCTCGTCCTCCTCAACAGTTGGCGAGAGGGCTGATTTTTTTGCCGAGGTCTCTTGATGTGTGAGGGCATCGCCAAACATTTCCATCGACGATAGATCGAGGACACTAGTGCTAGCGGTTGGGTCCAAGTCCATCATCATATCTCTGTCGGTGTCCATATCCTTCCTTCCCTCGACATCCTTCTCGGAGATACTCCTAGCCTTGGACTTGCTCCTGGCTGGGGAGCCCATCTCCTTCTCCTCGAACCCCGTGACGGCATCTTTGTAAATCCCTGATTTGGCTCGCATGTCGTCGAGCGGGATTTGACCTTGGCTCGAACCACCTGCCATCTCGTCGTTTGAGCTCGGCGCGGGGGCTATTTTGGGCTTCGTGTCGGATTGGGGGTCAGGTTTGGTCGTGGACTTGGTAGCGGTGTCGGGTTTCTCTTGCTTGTCAATGGGCTCTTTGACGGGAACAGCAGGAGGAGGGCTGTTCTTGTTCTCGGATTCTGCCATGGGGAGGGATGTGATTGTGGCAGGCAGAACGTAGGAGAGAGGGCAAATGAGTAAGAAGCAAGGTAGGCGGACTTCAACAGCCGGACTGGGGTGACAACCTAGCGACAAAGCAAGTCACGGGCTGAGCCAGTCGAAGGAGATGCACTGCGGGTGTTCTTGGGGAGTGTGCTTTAAGGAGGTGGTGTTTGCAGGTGACACGGAGGATGAGCTGCTCTTTCCATTGTGAGAACTAGAACTAAGTACCTGGATCTTGGACTGCCCCGTCGTCTGCCCCTCACTTCCACCACAAATGTCATGTTCAAGCTCAATGTCACTCGTGGCGGCCTACCTACCTGACGTGCAGAAGGTTTTCTCGGGGGCGGCTAGCTGCTACGGGGGCAATGCAGTGGGCAGAATTACGGACTGCCAGAAGAGCCTTGTTCAGGGCTCCAATGCGCTGGAGCGGTCATGATGGTGGCTGTACGTAAGTGGGCTCAGGGACCGGCTGAGCGGCAAGAGCATTTAATCCCAGGAATAGCCGCAGTAAAAGCCCCTCTGCCAAATAGTAAGAAGAGCTGACGACCTAGGTGCCTTACCCAAGAGGCAATGGTCTGCCTAGCTAATAAGTTCGCAATGTCAGAAGGCGGCCTTCCATCTCGTGCTCTAGAGGCGACGTAGAGTAGAAACCTGGAGGCTTCATGATTGCCCTAGCGCGTGCTCGAGCTAGGTACCATGTTATGTACCTGTACACGGACCTCCAAGTTGATTGTGGGGTTGCAGATGATGGCTGCCTGCCCTAGCATCGCTTGCTGACACTGGAGCGATAGGCGTGGAACTACTGTACCATGTGCTTCGATGTCAACAAAGGTCTAAAATTATCGTCTCAACCCCCGACATTCGTCCTTAGATCTAAGATTGGAGCCGTGCTCTGGACTACCGTGTAGGAGCTGGAGTTCGGATTTACAATACAGCTGCATTGGAAGATACCTATCTCGGCATTCGAAGCAAAACGAATGAACGGCCCTTAACAGTTGGGCAGACGAATTAGGCGTCCTCTGGTGGGGTAGAAATCGCCCAGCAGGAGTGAGAGCCGCTGCTCGGATGGCGGTGCTGCAATGGGTTCACCCCCCGTTTTGCCTACCATGGCTCCATGTAACTCACAAATGCCCCCGCCAAGATGCCTTCAACACCCACTTGAATTTTCGGGTTCATACATGGTCCGCTCCGGGTCCGGTTTGGAGATATGAAGCGAGAGCAAGTGAGCCGAGCTGTCTTTCTATAACATTAGGTACGTAGGCCTGCAGATTGCCGTTTCACTGGGAGTCAATTATCGTCTCGGTTGGCGAGCCGAGATGAAATGTCCCATGTTATTGCAAGCCTAGACTGTGCACCAGCCAAGTGTGTCAGACCCGGCTTGCGACCTATCAAACATCCAACAGTCACCATCAACCTCTAACAATGGGATGGCTAAGTGGGAGCCATCCAGTCACACGTGCAGCAGTTCTGTCTGCTGGGTTTATGGCTGCCTAGTGTCACAATGGAAAGGCAACCGGACTAGCCCTCTTCCTGCTCCAACCACCGATGTCCAGTTCGCGGGCACATGACGAATCCTTTCATGCCGGGTTGTTTGATACCGAACTGACTCGCTGAGTTCAGGTCGCAATCCGTATTAGGAAGATGTGTTTAATCTGTATCAGTTACGGAGGCGGGTCTGAGCCCGTTCCCTTCCGCCATGATCAGGTCAATTCAATCCCAATCCATGGCTCTCGGTGTTCCATTCATCCTACTTCCCCTAAGCTGACCCTTCTGGATCAATCCCCACACCCTCCCGCTCATGGCTCCGCTGGCAGTGGGGCGCGCTCAGCCGCAACCGCAACCACAGCATTGGATCGGTCGGCCCAGAGCTAACAAGTAGGTAGGTAGTTCTACCCAGGACATCCTGCGCCCTTTGAGGCAGAACACATACTTGTACCATGTAACTAGAGACCTCTAGGTAGGTATGTAGGACAACGGTACAACAAGTCCTTGCCTGGTCCTACTCCAAACATGTTCTCATGGAGCATAGCATAGCTGTTCATTGATCCATGGCACTGGAGCCCAAGCGCCTGAGTAACCAGCAGCAATTCAAGATGTGCAACACGGGCTCCGTCAGGCAGGATTTAGGCTCACCGTGGCCAATCCCTAAACCCATGGTTGCCATGCCTGGGCAGTTTTGGTAGCTTTCTTCCTGTTTGTCCGCTGGAAACCCTGACCCTGGCTTCGCCTCGTTCTACAGGCTTGTTCGGAGGAATATTGGAGGCTGATGGTTTAGTTGGCATCACCTGCTATGGACGCACCCAATCCCATCCCACTCACACAAGCTGTCCGGCATACGCACCCCCCTCCCCCCACGTTGCGCCTTCCTGGGCGTCCGCTATTGCACCCGCATGCGAATCGCGGGGCCCGTCCTGCCCTGTACTTTTCAGCCATTGGGGGGCTTTCCTGCCTCACCTGGTACTAAGTTCAGGTATCCGTGGGAGGGGAAAGCACTAAAGTACCTATCTACTTATATTGACCTTTCGCTTTGAAAGGTAATGTAAGGTAGGTAGGTACCTACCTCAACCTCAGGTTGGACACTCGGATACTTTCATCCTCAGCCTCCCCCATCAGTTTTACACATCCACCTTGAGGCGGCCTGGGCTGCCTTGTCATTCTCACAATCCTTTTAAGCGCCAATGACTTTCCACACCTAGATTCTCTCCTGAACCATCTCTTCTATCTCTCTTTTGCACGATCCCCCAACCGCCCCTGATTCCAATCTCTCAGGGTTTCGCTTGACTGTTCGGCCATTGCTCTTCCAGCTAAACGACAACGGCCCGATCCCAAGCTGAGCCTGACACAAACAAAGGCTTGAAGGTTGCCTGCGCCAATACTCACGCCTCTCCCCGCGTTTCGCCCCCCCACTATCGCCCGCGCCTCATCCGAATCTTCAGTCAAGATGGAGTTCGAGAAGCTTAACATCACTGATCGCAAAATCATTGTCGGCATCGACTTTGGTACCACCTACTCTGGCGTTGCCTGGGCCGAAACCCAACGCCCCGATCGTCGCACTGCCATCACCACTTGGCCTGTAAGCAAGACCATCCGGGAGGGAGAGTCCTCGGACAAGGTCCCCACCCAGATTCGATACAACGGAAGCGACATCGAATGGGGGTTCGCTATCCCCATGACCGCTCCCCCGGAAGAGACGCTCAAGTGGTTCAAGCTGTACGTTACTTTTGGTCCCGACTATAAATCACACTGACTCTCCTCCCAGAGATCTTGACCCTTCCTTCCAGTCCTTGGCCCAGGGCGTGGGCCAGGCGATTGGCGCTGATGGTGCCCGTGGAGGTCGCAGTGTCGACACGCTCGTTAGTGACTACATATCTGCACTTGGTGACCACCTTATGTACACCCTTCGCGAGAAGCTTGGTGACAACATCGTCAAGAGCACTCCTCTCGAGTTCGTTGTTACTGTCCCAGCTATTTGGAGTGATCTCGCCAAGGACAAGACCAAAAAGGCCTGTCAAGCCGCTGCTGCCCTCTCCTCATCTGAGCGGCCAGTTCACCTAGTTTCCGAGCCCGAGGCAGCTGCCATCTACGCCCTTCACGGCCTAGATCCCCACGGCCTCAAGGTTGGCGACACCTTTGTTGTTGTCGACGCTGGTGGTGGCACGGTCGATCTTATCTCATACACCATCACCGGCCTCAAGCCCATTCTTGAAGTGCAGGAGGCTGCCCCCGGATCTGGCGCTTTGTGCGGTTCTACCTTCCTTGACATGCGCTTCAAGAAGTATCTCAAAGCGAAGCTAGGTAAGGAGGACGGCTTTGATGATGAAGTCTTAGCCGAGGCCACAGATGTGTTTGAGAAAAAGGTTACTTGAACATTGAACAACACAAACCCAGCTCAAGACCGACTAACATGTTATCTAGATCAAACGCCAGTTCGCATTGAATGTGGGACCAGACGAGACATACACTATCCCCATGGGTGGCCTCGCCAACAACAAGGCTCTTGGTATCAACCGTGGCCGCTTCTCTCTCAAGGCTTCCGATCTTCAGGGTATCTTTGAGCCAGTTGTCCTAGAGGTCATCTCACTTGTGAAGGAGCAGATCTCATCGAGTAATGTACCCATCAGAGCCGTCCTCTTGGTTGGCGGCTTCGGTGCATCCAACTATCTCAAGGAGCGCCTCCGCAACGCTATCGATAAGAACATCCAGGTCATGCAGCCTCCCAACGCTTGGCAGGCGGTCGTCCAGGGTGCTGTCATGAAGGGACTGGCCAATAGCGCTCCGGATGATCTTACCATGGTCAAGATCAAGAACCGCAAGGCGCGAAAGCACTACGGCACCGAGTGGCGATCTCGATACGACGAAAAGGTTCATTCGCATCTCAAGAGCAAGCGCCAGTGGTGCGGTCTGGATGGGTGCTACAAGATTCATGCAATGGAGTGGTTCATCCAGAGGGTAAGGATCTACACTACGGTCGCTTAAAGGAGTCCCACTAACAACACTCACAGAGCGATCAAGTGTCAGAAAACGAGCCGTTCTATACTTCCTTTGTATGGACTGGTCTGGTCAGCCAAGGCCGTATCCGTAAGATCAAGATGACCATCTACAGCGACCAGACGATGCGCCAGGCTCCCGTTGTCCGCGATGACAATGTTAAAGTTTTGTCCAACGTCGAGGCAGACGTCAGCCACATTCCCGAGAACCTGTTGGCACGCCGACAAGGCTCTGATGGCCAGTGGTACTATGAGCTTAGCTGCAAAATCGAGGCGGTTTACCTCTCGGCGTCGACTACATACACGCTTCTATACAACAGTAAGTTTCATTTCATGTCCAGGCTATTTACCCGCAGCGGCGCTAACAACTCACAGACCAGCGATACAACACAGTAACTTGCGAGTATGTCTAGACAGATTGTCAGAGTGTCAGGATCCAGTAATGTATCGGAGTTATTGAGTTGTTTTTAGTTAGATTGAAAGCTATGTGTGGAGTCTTACAGTGCTTTGGTGTAGTTATGAGTGGAATGATACCAATTCTTTCAGACAAGGTTTACGGGTCCTATCCCGTCTTTAGTTCTTAATAGGACTGGTTCATCTGAATTATTCAGGACCAGTCAGTCGTAGTCCGCTAAAAAATGACGACTAATTTTGCTCACTCTTGCGACGTACATCTACTCTCGTGTGCGTAGATACTAGCAATCCTTGATAGCCGAACGCCGCCTTCTCTCTAGTCATTTCTATCAGACTTGGCCATGCAAGGCGGCACGAAACGAATGCAAACCCAGGACATAAGGTGTTTCTTGATTTCTTTTTTTTCTTCGAGACAATGCTCGCCTCCAAAGACTAGGTATACACAATATCGCAGGTATCCAGAACACCGAGCTGCGGGAAGAAAGCAAAACCAAATAGAGAGTACAAGAAAATTGCCAGCCCGTATCCGTCATCGAGGGCGGCGAGGTATCAACACATCCCGAAGCCCCCCTCTTTCTCCGTCGGGAGGGAAAAAAAGGCGACCAACTGCTCGTCAACCAAACATTTGCCTCACGCCTTATCCCTGGCGCTACCTCCTCCCTGTCCGTCTTGACAAGTCTACCTCCTCCCCCTCCATTGCAAACTAACATGCAAAGCATTGTGCCCTGCCATCCACAAAGGTTTCAAACAAAAGGGATTAAAAAAAAAGACACAAGAGGAAATAAAGCCACGTCCAGAAGCGAAGATGAAGTGAATGAAATCCAGCGGGGATCCCCGCCCGCCATCATCGAGAAGAGCTGTGGGATCGCGCCTCAATTATACCCGAACCCGTGGTGGTCGCGGCCTCGAAGCCGACATTGTATTGCCCAAAGTAAGCCCGGAAGTAGTCCTACTCCTCATCCAGGCTGCCCATCATCCCGTTGCCCTTGCTACTCTTCTTCCCCAGCTTGAGCATGCTAAACCTCTTCCTCACACTGTTCTTTTTGGTCAGTCCGCCGCCGGCCTTTTGGGCCGAGATTCCCTCCACTGCTCCTACAACCTCGAAGCTTCCTCTGCTTGTGAAGCCGCCGGGTTGGTCGTCTTGGCGCTGGTCTTCAAGAGACTGGGTACGAAAAAAGCTATGCCGTCGGTTGTCTCTGCTTTGCGTTTGGCTGAGGCTGCGGCTGCGGCTGCTCACCGTTTCTATATCAACTACACTCACCTCCGGCTCGGGAGGCAGATCAACCTGCATCTTCTTCCCGCCCAGGAAGCTCAGTCGTGCCCCTTTTTGTCGTACAGACACTGGCCCAATGACAGATGCCTCTTCGGTGGTCACCCCAGTGAAAGTTGTGCCCATGATTGGTTGCCTAGGGCTCTGGTCGGACTGCGACGATCTTTTCCAGGTGGGTGAAGGCGTATTCGTCTCCCGGACCGGCTGTGGAGGGGTGAAGTACGCGATCTCGGAGGTAAAGGTGTTTTCAAAATCTGGTTAAGCGGTTAATTGACTTGAATCCAACTCCGACGGGTCTCAAAACGTACATATCTGCAGCTCCTCCTGACTGTGATTGAGGATCTCATTTGAACTTCGAGAAAACATTGCAAGGCACCTCTTGATCATGAGGGCATGGTCAACGAGCGCCATCTTGATAGCGTTGTCCTGCGGGCTCAGTTCGACCTTTTCTATTTCCTCATCTTCATCCTCATCGTCGTGCTCAGATCTTTCTCTGGGTTCCGGGAGCAAGCCGCGATAGCTTGCGACGCTGTTCTCCGAGGCGGTGCTAACCGACATGGTCACAGCATCGATCAATAGTTGCGCGTTATCATGGTCACCATCGGCCACACGGCGTTCAAGTGCTGCCATTTCTTGCGTCTTGCGCACAATTCGTTCCAAAGCTGTCTCGTGTGCATCAAGCCTGACCTCTTGGGTGTCGACAATCTCGCTTCGTCGAAGGATCGTCGGAAACGGATCAGCAGTAGTAAACACAAGCTTTTCGGCGTAGTGGTCCTTGACAGGGCCCGTCGTGCTACGTTTTGTTGAAACAGAAAAAGTCTGTGGGTGCGAAGACAGGAGGTAGTCTCTGATCACTGGTGGGACCCGTGCTCGCTGGAATACATGGTGAGATGGATCGCGGTGAGGCGTAATGACGGAGATGACCAAGAATTGGCCCTCGACGTCGTCCACATCGCCACCCGTGACCATCTGAGCTGAAGGATACTGCTCTTGCATGCGGTCAGTGAAGGCAGAGGCCCGTTCAGTCGGCGATCCTTCGTAGACATATTCCTTATCTCGGACGTTGCCAGGGAAACCCAGGCCCTTGAACGCAACCTTGAAGTACTTGGGGATGAGCTTGTCGCTCTTGGAGAGCTTCTCGTGAATTGTCGCAATGGCCCGTTCGGTCCTAGCCAGCTTGGCGAAGTCGTAGATGTTGGTCTCGTATTGTACTTGCAATTCTTTGTAGGATGACAAAGCATTGCTCCAGGACTCGCCTTCTTCGAAGTGTTTGATCATGTCAAAGTAGATCTTCTCCTTGCGCTCAAACTGGGATTGTGTAGGAAAGGAAGGGGCAGGGAGGGCAGGAGTCTGGCTAATAGGATCCCAATCGTAAAGATCAGCATGAAGACGCAGGGCCAAGCCGGCTTCCGCATGGTTCCTTGACTCGGCTTGAAGTTCTGCAAGTTGATGCACATAGCGGACGAAGATCTCCTCCTTTTGCATGTCGCGGAGGAACTCCATGAGTCGTAGTCGGTTGATGAGGTGTGTTGCTTCGCCAATGCCATCGCTGCTGTGAACGGCAACCAGGAGATCTAGAAACTCGTCGAAAGTCCCAATGAGTTCGCGCACAGCAGTGTACAGTGGCTCGTCCGGAAGATCTGCAAGTGGGTCAAATCGATCCAAAAGCTCGCTGATGAATAGCTTCTGTAGAATGCTTTCAGTCAACGGCTTTTCTTTGAAGAAGACATCCAAGCAATCAATTGTTTCAGTCTGGATGACGGACAGATCCTCGCTTAGAGTCCACTCGCTGACAATCATAGTCTGAAGAACCTCGACCGCCATGCGCCGGAGGCCTTCATGCACGCTCAAGCAGAGCTCGACAATCGGTCCCACGAGTGTTGGGACGTACTGAACTTGGTAACCTCCCATCTTCACGAGGCTATACCGAGATCGCTCATCCGGAGTCGTCTCCCAGCCAATAGCCTCCCAAGTCCTACGGAGGAGGTCCGCGCCATGCTCCCGAACGTCACCAGCAATCTTCCATACTGCTCTTCGCTTCTGTTCGGGGAATGTCTCCAGAGCCAAACATGTACTGCCAACAAGCTTAAGCAGGGTTGTGAAGAAGAGTTTCCATAGTTCAGTGTTGAAACTCTCCGCCTCATCAGGATCCGGAAGGAACGAAACCAGCATGATGCTGGCTAGGTATTGGAGGGTACGCATAATCGACTTATGGTGGTGTATGTGCACACTGAGCCACTCCACGGGGTATGCGTCTCCCTTTAGAATGCTCATCTGCACTCGTAAGAGATTCTCTAGAATCATAGTGAGGTCGTCATCAGCCATCTCGACTTGCATTCCAGAAGGGGAGTTGGAGATAGCGGATAAGACGGCGGAAAGCTCGACCAACGCTTCGTCAAAAAGAACATCATCGGTGATAGGTTTGGTGGGAAATGGGTAGGTAGAGGGGAACAAAAGAGATAAGCGGCCCGTTGGCTTGGGAGGTGCATCGAGTATTGACAAGTAGGAGTCAATGATCTTGGGGATGTGGTCAGGAATGTTAGAGCCAAGATAGTCAATCTGGCTGGCAAGCACGGAACAACATAGACGAATCTGGTCTTTCCACTGATCGGTGAGCTCAGCCGCGTGGCCCCAGTGAGGAGTGATCCATCGAACAGTGTTGGTGCTCAAAGCAGACTTTTGATCAGGATGGGCAAACAGTGCCAGTTTGCCGTAATTCATAATTAGGACCAGCTTATACAGGATAAGTTTACCCTTCACATCTGTACATGAGTCCATGAAATCGATGGCAATGTGAAGAATTTCCTCTGTCGTCAAGAGTCCGGCGAGCTCTGGAAGCCATTGATGGAAGTGCTGCACGGCCAAAGTTTGACTGCCCACGAGGGCTGGGGCCGGGTTGCGCATCATTGCATCGAGGGCCTTGAAGATTGCTCGCAGATCGCGAGTAAAGCCAGTGGTGTTAGAGGTAATTCCTATTCCCGCTTCCTTTTCCTTTTGCTGGCCTCGAGCGTGTGTAATAAATTTGAGAATATGCCTGACAACCTTGAATGTGGCTCGGAGCTTTCGGGCAGTTTCTGGGTGGGTAGGATTTTGGAGAAGCCTGGTAAATGATCGAACAAGGCAGGGGGTGGCAAAGGGGTAGTTAAACTGGTTCTCGGCGTAGTAGTCGACGAGAGGGCCCAAATTGAATCTTCGGTCGTGAACAATGCCCAATACCCTAACTAGAGCTGTAAAGACCAGGTCTTCATACTCGTCGTTGCCAGTAAACTCGACAAGAACACCGAAGAGGCTGTCTAGAACGTCACTGAGCAACTTGACAACCTCGATTTCAGGAACAAATATGAGCTGCCGCAACACTGAAGGGACTTCCTCCCGAGGCATCTGCTTCCATTTCAGAAGCCCTAGGATAATCCTGTCCTGGGAGAATCGTGTGCTGCATAGGTATGTCTCCACGCGGAGGACGGCAAGTGGACCGGTAACGTCAGCCGAATGCTCGCCCTTGCCCCGAGGGCTCCATTGAAGAGACAGATATCCCCCCTTTCCAGATGGACCGGGTTGTGTCGTCGAGGTGTTCTCGTCTACTTTATAGAGCAAGAGGCCATGAAGGCCATCGCGGATAAATGCCTGGTGATCCCAGAGTGGAATATGAGCAACGGCGAACGGGGGGTTCGGCATATCGGAGAGAAACATGACTACATGGCAGTTGGCAACATCGGACGGTGTCAACGATAGGCGCAATGTCTGGCCCCAGTTTCTGCCTCGCTCCGTTGCCAGCGACTTGAAAGTAGTCAACGCCTCGGTGTTGGATGACGTATGTATGCAGTTTTCGATCCTCTCTCCAGAAGTTTTCCTGACCTCGAGAGTAATCTGCAAGTTGGCTCCGCTGAGACTAGATGGCATGGATGTCGCACTCCCACCATATCGAGACAAGAGGTTCTGCTTGGCGAGGACTGCGTCGTTGAGGGTCAGGTATATGTCTGAACGGGGCCTCGTTGGCGCCCCAGAGAAGCCCATTTTGTTCGTTTTCGAAATTCCTGAAAGTAAGGTTGGTGTGGTTTTAATCAGGGTATCAGCATCGCCATGGTTGAATCCTCTGAGCTGGACCTGCAAACGCTCTCCTCCCCTTGACTTTTCGAAGTGTCCCGCGGGGTTATCCAGCAATTCCTTAATCAGGGGTTCCCAGTCGTCGCCAGGCTCTTTCTCAAGTGCAAACCTAGGCGATTCTGCCCAAATGCTCACAACATGTTCAACCTCATCTTGTAGCTTCATGATAGAGTTGAGATTCAAGACGCCGACTCCGATAGTGTGTTGTGACATCTGGACAGTTTCTGCTGGGAAGCCATTCTTCGAGCCTGCGGTGCCCGGAGGCAGATGCCCTTCTCGGTTCTCCGTGTCGTTCTGAGGTAGCCGATCGTCATCTTCCGTCAAGGAGTCCAGCCTTCCTACGCCAGGAGTACCCCTAGAGAAACCAGAGCGCGAGCTCTTGCCACCCCACATCATGCTTCTCCTAGAAGACTTGCCTCCGCCAGAAGACGTTGGCTTAATGGGGGAGCTTTGGTATCCAGTCTGGGGGTTGACCCCTGATCGGGAGAGAGGCTTGGCAGCTGCAACCGGGTGGGAAGCAATGACCTTTACCACTAAGTAGAGCTCGGATTCCGCAGATGGTACGTCACCGACATCCTGCGAGGACAGATCGGTAAAAAGGGTTCGGGTCTGGATGTTCCTGGCCAAGCTTCCAATGGAACCTCCGGGAGGGATCGCGATAGAAAAAGACTCTGACAGGGAGAAGGGTTTGCCATGTAAGGGCTTGCTCACAAGGTAGATAAGGAGGGAAGTCTCGTCGACTAAAGCTCCAGCGAAACCCTTGATATCAACCATAAGGTGATGCAAAGCTGTCAACTCGACGGCTGGTTGGGGAGGCTCGTCCAAGAGGCTCATGATTGACTGCAGTTTTGTGACCTTGACAATGCAGTCATCGGCCGTGAGGATTCGACCACGGGCCTCGGGGTCCCTGACTATAACTTCGCCTCCACATAATTTATTCACCCTGACCAGGTCCCAGACGGTTTGTTCTCGCAATCGATCGTATTCGTACGCGGTAAGGACATTGTAAAGAAATTGTTGGCGGTGGAGGTTGAGGTTGCTGATAAGTTGCGACAGCTGGTCCAGGCGAGAATACTGCCGGGAGAGGAGGAGTTGGTGTAGATTGGTCGAGTGCCATTCTCGCAAGCATGATGCGATTTCGTCTATTAAGGGTTCTGATACAGAAGTCGGTGTCTCATCTCCAATCTTCAGCATGGGAACAGGGGCGGCAGGCCGTGGTGCATCAGGGTCTCGCTTGATAGGGATAGACAGGCTTCCCAATGTGCCGTTGGGAAGCTCTCTTAGGGGGGTTCTGCCTTTGCTCGAGCCAGTTAATCGGTCACCATCCTTTCTCTTCTTGCGGCTCGAGCCGTTTGTGACACCGCTCTTGGCAGAGTCGCTTGCGGGACGGACGTCCCCTGTGGTAGTGGTAGTGACAACTCCGTCACTCGTGAGGTTGTCGTCGTCGTCGTCGTCGTCACCGTCACCATCTTCGGATTCGCCAAGCATCTCGCGGACTTCGACGCAACTCCGGGGGAATATGCCACTGAAGACGCGAGCCTCCAGAGTCTGGCCCTTGACAGAAGTCAGACCGGCGAGGAGACTGGGGGGAGCTACCAGGTAGCCTCGTAGCCAGTTGCCGTCTGGCGTCTCCTCGATGATGTACAGCTCATCGCCAATTTCGAGGGGAAGGTCGGCCGGACTCGAGGCTGGGAACGGGTAGGTCGCAACGGCGAACGCGATACGGGGGAGAGGCTGCCAGGGCATTGAAATGCACAGGAACCGACCTCAGTTCGGCGCGGATTCTGTTGACGGACGAGTTGAGGCCCCCGCGGTGGGCGTTGGCCGAAAGGCGCGGCGAGAGAGAAGTTGGGCAGCGTCGAGGCGCGACAGAAGGAGGAAAGCGGTTTAATGTTGGAGTTGGAACGTTCGTTGCTGTGGGATTCGAAGCGATCGTCGGGTAGGTAGAGAAGTCAAGTCGTCGTTGAAGTTGGGGTTTGTGCAAGAAGCCGCGAGGGAGGGACGTAGACGCTTCGACGATGCATCAAGGGTCGTGGCGCGATGGATAGTCTAGAGAGGGGCGGCGATAGCCAATTGCGGGAGCATGGACGGGGGAATCCCGCAGTACTTGGTACGCAAGTTGCAGGGTCAGAGAAGAAAAACGACCTGCCACAAGGAGAAAGTAGACAGAAACAGCGAGCCGGGCAAAGGACGAAAAAAAGTCGAGGCTCGAGTGTTGAGCTCGGAGGGCGTTGAAACTAAGGGTTGGCAGAAATTCCAAAAAAGTCCAGCCAGAGTCGTGTTGCACTCACTCAGCCCGCCCCGTCTCTCTCTGCTTGACTGGCTGCTGGCTTGCTAGACTGGGTGGTCACGGCAAAACCAAAAACCCCTGAGCAAACGCGCGAGAGCTAGCTGAATGGCGCTGGCGCTGGGCACTGTTGACTGGTGACTGGCTACTTAGGTAACTTTAGCTACTGGCTACTGGCTAAAGGTACCTACCTACCTTACTCGCTGGTGGCGCTGGTGACTGACTGTTGACTGGCTATAAGACTGGCTCTCTGGACCAAGCCTGGGCAAAGGTGTTCTAGATCGAGGGGTGGCCTCAGCCTTTCTCTCTGTTCTGATCTCGCCGGCTTGAAGGACGAACAGACAAAACGCGGGATCGGACAGGGCGTTAGGGCAAGATTTGCGCCGGCGCCAGTGGCTGGATTAGAGCAAGGGATGGAATATGGATGATGGGTGAAATAGGTCTGTACGTACGTAGTATGTGGATATGGACCAAAACGCACACACAAGAAAAGAAAACACACAGTTACTTTCGCGGCTTGCCAGCCCGAGGTTTGAGTGTCTGAATCTGAATCTGAATCACGGCTGGAGGCCAACTCGAGACGTTGGCATGGCAAGATCGACGACAAGGTATGATACGGAGTACATGTGTACGTAGTAATTTGCCCCAATACGTCTGCCCATGCGACAACAACGAATTCTGCGACGACGGGACGAAAGTGAAATTTCCACACGACCCTATCTTGCTTGCTTGGCCCTCCCAGCACACTGATCTTTGTTGATTTCTTTTCCCGTGTTCCGGGATGAAGGGGCGACGACTCTCACACGCACCACCGAGTGATTACCATACCTACCTTACCTACTAGATGATTAGCACGTTCAAAGTAATTACTCGTCACAGGAGGCGACATTAATTAGATGCAGAGAACCCTACTTCTGGAGATAGAGAGAGAGCCACCTTGCATGTAATTAAAAGTCCCCGGGGCAGCAGAACCCTGCACATTAGCAGCGGCCCGCGAAGCACGCTGGCAAAAACGGCCATGATCCATGCTCTGCGGAGTCTACACTGCGTGTTTTGCGCATCCTTGTGTTGGCCACCCATGAAATCTATGAGAACTATGAGAACCCACTGTACTGTAACGTGCGCCATTGCACCGAAAAGAGTATGCTGGAGGCCTGAAACGGGCCCAACGCGGTGCTTCATCTGCTCTACGGAACCCGGTATCGCGGCACGTCAGCACGTCCTCGACTTGGCCCCAGTAATCAATCCCCTCCTCCTCTTCTCCCCCTCCTCTCTCTCCCCCTCCTCTTTCTCCCCCTCTCCTTAGTAGTCACCCTAGTACTGTATGTATGTATGACAAGTGGCTACGTAGCTGTATATGGAGTTGGATCAAAGCCAGCGCATCAAAGGGATCATCCAAGGTCAAAAAAAGAGAGCGAGACGGGACAAGCCCAGCGCTTTGCCGCATCCAAGCTGCCGCAGATCAGCCAATTGATTACAGACGGGATGCAAGACGGGAGGCGGGAGACGGGTGATAGGAGGCTGAACTTTCATAGTAGATAATTTTGTTCGTGATTTCTTAGTTGACGTGACATTCATACCCAGCCCGTATCGCGCTCACCAGCCTCCATTCGCAAGCTGCTCACTTTCAAAACCCTGGTCACCAAGTCTCTCCAGCCACACGTGACTGGTCCAGTGCCATAGCTAGTCCACAATCATGACCATAATATCCGCTCTCCGGAAATATTTGCATCCATTCCCCGTCCTCGATTCCCCAGTCGCCGATGCAAGCCTCGTCATGGTGTATTGGTACCTGCATACGGAGTATGGATATCCCCAATTCCGATACCTCAGACCTAGGTAGGTAGGAAGGTAAGGTAGGTACAGTGGTAAGATACCGAGATTAGGAGGTTCCCAAAGGTAATCTTCTCATCAAGAGCTGGTGTCTCTACAGAGATCGTCAAGAACAAGAGAAACAAAAGAAAAAGGTTATTAGGCATACTCGTCACCAGCATCACTGTCACAGAGTCCCAGCCCAGTGCACCAACCCAGCCGCCCAGACCAACCACCTCAACCCTCAAGAGCCCTTCCAATCAGATACCCTGCGATATGAATAACGCCTCGCACCTACGAAACCCTATCTACAACTTCATCACCACACGTGCGCCAATATATTGAGATCTTCATTTCCCCTCAAATGGAACAAGGAGCAGGGAAATGCAAACCCTTGTAACATTGCCGCTAAGAAGCTTGTTTGCGATTATTCTCCACCTACTGTACTGGCTCGCTCTTGCTAATCACTCACTCTAGAGTAATTATGCGCAATTGCGCTGACTTGAAATGCTCGCATTATTACACTCAGACGTAGACTCGCGCAGTGGAGCTCACCACATGTTTCTCCTATCACATTCTCAAAACCCGCACTCAGGACCTTTCCCATCCCCGCCAGTGGAATGTCAGGATTTGCGTCAAACGCCTTCGCATGCCTTCCTGCGGTATTCCCAACGTATTCCCAATTCACACATTCGAGGGCAAAGCGCCGCTATACCTGTTCCATCACCAATCCCGTGACTCAAAGAATTAGTTATGTAGTAGTAGGTCTATCCTGTCCAATGCCGACTTACCTAGGCATCATGTGCGTCCATAGATGCGGGGTTGCTCGCAGAGGTAGGATTTCTGTCTCTTTATGGGAACTGTTGCAACTTGCAAGGGGCTCTACCGCCGTCTTCGGGGAGTTGCCTGTTTCAGGATCACCTATATCACGCCCTTTCGGCCTCTATTGCCCGAGTTTCGCGGGTGATCTATTGTGCACACGGGGAACTCTTACGACCTTATAACCTTAATTATATCAAGTCCTGCAAATCCTCGCATCTGTCTCATGTTTTAGAAAGTAATACACCTGTATCAATCATGGAGGTGATTTGATCGACCTACCTATCCTTCGGAGTCGGCGACAAACATTCCCGACCGCCCGTCTCTAGCCTACCTAAGGTATACTAAAGTGCTCTTAAGAACCCCACTACCGACGCTCTACCACATCCTGAACCACTACCGCTCGTTTAGCAATCAATACCCGCCATCAGTCCATAAACGGACGTTTCCTGACCATCACGGCTCTTGACCTCGTGGGAAACCCCACACACCGCGTGTTACATCGCGGGTCTAGCTACCGGTCCAACGTTCCCAATTAGGACCCTACACATACCATGGTCCGAAGCCATTCAAGATCCGCCAATCCGTGGCCGTGATATCTTCATGTCCACCGCATATGCTCAGGGGGAATCGCCCAATCGCACCGTGGGATACGACCACGGTCCAGACTATAAGGCGGCCATCTATCCCAAGTCCCGAGTTGTTTCTGTATTCGTTCACCGACATCACGGCATCTAATCGATACGGCGTTTCTATAAATCGGCTCAGATCCAAGGTATTGGTATCTGAAATCCTAAGAAGGCAGCCAGCTTCAACTTGATATCCTTGATCCTTCCGGTTCCAGTTAGCCTTCACTCCGACATCATGGTTCTCGTCACTCGACTCATCTCTGGCCTGGCCTTGGCCGCCACGGCTGTCTCCGGTGCTGCCATTCAAAAACGCGCTGTCATCAACCATGATGCGGTTGTTGGCTTCGCCGAGGCTGTTCCCTCCACGACTGCTGGTGCGCTGTACCTTAAGTATAAGCCATACCTCAAGGTCTTCAATGGCTGCGTGCCTTTTCCCGCCGTCGATGCGGCTGGAAACACGGGGTAAGAACAGATCTGGGAACTTATCTCCAATCAATTCTAACAAAATTGTTCTCAGTGGCGGCTTGGCGACAACTGGATCCTCATCTTCAGGCTGTTCCTCCAGCACCGGTCAGGTGTATGCCCGTGGTGCCACTTACAACGGCAAGTATGCCATCATGTACTCATGGTACATGCCCAAGGACTCTCCTGCTTCAGGTCTGGGTCACCGCCACGACTGGGAAAACGCCGTTGTGTGGCTGTCCAGCCTGAGCACATCTGCTAGTGTTGTCGGCATGTCTGTTTCCCAGCATGGTGGTTACGATACCTCAAGCTCTGGCACCTTCTCTGGCAACAGCCCATTGGTTGGATACATCAGCTATGTCGTTGTCAACCATCAGTTGATCTTCACAGACACCAAGGGTGGCGTTCAGCCTCTAATTGCCTGGGAGAGCCTGACCGATGCGGCCCGAACTGCCCTAACCAACACCGACTTTGGCTCTGCCAATGTTCCCTTCAAGGACGCAAACTTTCTGACAAACTTGGCTGCCGCTGAGGTCTAGAGGCAAGTCCTCTCGCAGGGATGTTGGTAGTGGACTGAGTCGTTTGTCGGTCATGGATTGATATTGTGGTCCAATTCAAACGGCGTGGGTGTTTTCATTTCTCTGTTTTTATCTATCGCGAGATTGGGGGGGCTTGGGAGTTGATGTGTGATGGATGTTTCCACCTTTCATCGACTAAGCCTTGAGTTGTTGTTTGAGTAAAGGCGTGTTGATGCCGGTTTTGTTTTGACCGAGTGAGCTGGCTCTGTCGAGTGGATAGCTACGTGTATAGCAGTGTCCAATTGAAGAATTCTCGTATGCTTCAAGTAGGCGACTAAGATTGAATTATATTGGGTTGTCGTTCTCTATGGCTGAGGCTGTGGTTCATGGTATAAACTAAGTACCCATGAGTAAACCTACATTTAAAATAGCGGCAGACGTGGTTGTTCCATAATTAAGAAGGAGCCAGGTTGGAGCCTTTTGTTATGAGTGTCGATAATTGTTTGGCACTCGCTGACGTGAGAGACGTTTGTCGACAATGACTCGAGGTAAGGTGCACTGCAAATTCAAAACTTAGCTCGGCTTCCACCAAACAAGTAGACAACTACCACCCGAACATATAATGCATTCTCCAGTTTTCACACAGAAAAGTGAATGAATGCATATACTGATTAGCCATTCTATGAACCAGGCACCTAGTAAAAATCCGCTTGAATTATGTCGTCATTTCGTCTGCGAAACTAAACCTGGTGGTGGGCGGCTAGGCACCCAAGGCAGCACCTACCCTGAACTAAAAGGCTCGCTTCCTTGGTGATTGTCACCGCGATAGCAACTGTGTATCCTTTCTCATCACCCTGTTCCGCAAAAAAGAAAAAAAACAAGGCTTGGACAAGTTTCGCCACGTTGGAAGCGAATATAAGCCTCTTGTTGGACCAGTTTCTAGCCTACCGGGACGCCGTTGCACAAACGCTTGAACCCTGCGCGTTGCTTATTCCTGCCTCATCCTAGCGTTTGACAATTTCCGTCTGCATGAAAGACCACTCTTGTCCGACACCGCCGCCTTGGACACAATATTTATTTAAGTGACTATTGAATCCAACATTCCTAGCCCTCCCTCTTCATTACATTCTCGGGTCGCATCAAGTCACATCAAATCACATCAGCACTGCATCCCCCACCCATCTAGCAGCCATGGGCACCCCGTTCATCAAATTCATCGGGCCTAGCAAGCTCGAAGGATTCAAGCGAGGCGCTTCGGCTGAGGCACAACCTGCCTCCATCCCCCAAACCTTCGTCGACGCTATGGAGGTCCGGGAGGATGTCTTCGTCGAAGAGCAGAAAGTCCCCTCTGAGAACGAGTTCGACGTTGACGACCCACGATGCTGCCACTGGGTTGTCTACGCCAGTGTCAACAAGACGGAAAAGGCCGAGGTTCGCGACGAGCAGGGCAACGTGGTCCAGCCACGACGAAGCTCAACTCGCACCACCCCCATCGGCACCATTCGCGTCGTCCCTTTCCCTCAGGAACCGCATCCCAAGAAGGGCGGAGATTACTGGAATGGTATTCTCAAAGGCGAAGAAGTGGAGCATGACCCTAACAGCAAGGCCGCTTTGGGTGCGCCTCCCACAACGTTTGGCATTGACCGACCAACTACTTTTCATGATGGCCAGGAGCCATACGTCAAGTTGGGCCGTCTTGCCGTTATTAAAGACTTCCGCGGCCACCACATTGCCGGACTCCTCGTCAAGACAGCTATGGACTGGCTCAAGGCAAATCCGTCCTTTTTTGACCCGAGCATCTTAGAGTTGGGCTTGGAACAGATGGGCGCCTCTAACGAAAAGGAAGTTCCGAAATGGAGAGGCCTTGTCTGTGTTCATGCACAGAAGGGTGCTGTCGGTGCCTGGGAGAAATGGGGATTTCAGATTGACAAGGAAATGGGTGAGTGGTCAGAGGAGGGCATTGCCCATGTTGGCATGTTCCAGCGGGTTCAGATCGGGAGCAAGATGATCCGCGTCTGAATGTCCACATGTCGTTGATGATTTACGGTGTCATGAGCTTTACGAAAATCCAAGAGAGGATATGAATACCTAGGACGCAAGCAATGCCAGGTAGATGAGATACGAGTATTCAGCATGGGAAATGAACACGCATGCAATGCTAGGTACATGATATACAGTACCAAAGTACCCCACCATCGATTATACGCCGCGTGGGTGACGGAAGGCTTTCCAATTTTGATTTAGTCGAGCGAGCGAGCCAAGTGGTTGAAGACGATAATTGATTGAACCCTCAGGGAGCCTGACTTTTTTTTTATTGAGACTCTAGAGCCACCTAAGACAATCCATAGCCGCGTTCCCAGACCCGATGAACGCAAAATGCAATTCTGAAAGATTCCGGAACCACGCCAAAGCCGCAACCACTCCCGTCATGAAACCACCATTGCACCTTTTATCGGTTGCTCTTGGCCACACGCTCCAACTCGTCCTTCTTCTTGATAGCGTAGGAGTTGCTGGAACCCTTGGCGGCGTTGATCAGCTCCTCAGCGAGGCACTCGGCAATCGACTTGACGTTGCGGAAAGAGGCCTCGCGGGCACCAGTGGTGAGGAGAGCGATGGCCTGGTTGACTCGTCGGAGAGGAGAAACATCAACGGCTTGTCGTCGGACGGTACCGGCAGAACCAATTCGGGTAGAGTCTTCGCGGGGGCCGCAGTTGACAATTGCGTCGACAGCGATCTGGATGGGGTTCTGGTCGGTCATGAGGTGGATCTAGCCCTAAGTATCAGTGCGCTGTCACAAACTTTTGGTGTATTCACGGTTTCGGGTCAACGTACGATCTCGAAGGCGTGGGCAACAATTCGGACAGCCATGAGCTTCTTTCCGTTGTTGCGGCCGTGCATCATCAGCGAGTTGGTCAATCGCTCGATGATGGGGCAGTTGGCCTTGCGGAATCGCTTGGTGGCATATCGGCCAGCGGTGTGGGTGACATAGACGGGGTTTCGAAGGGAAATGTAGTCACTGTCGGATCAATTTCAATCAGCAAAGGCTCGTTAATCCGAGGGTATTCTGATTTCCAACGTACGTCAGGGAGATGTCGCGGACCTCGACATCGTAGTCCCACTTGTTGAACAACTTGACGTTGCCAACCTCCTTCACAACGTCCTTGGGGAGCACCTCGTAGAGGGCGGCGTTCTCGACCTCGATCTCACCGGCGTCAGACATGTTTGCTGTTGCAGTCGTGGATGCTGAGACTGACGGGGGCTGCGGTTAGTACTGGATGGCGAGATGGTATTTTCGTGAAGTTGAAGGTGGGCTCGGGTTAGGAAGGTTGAAATTTTGGTGGTGTCCCCACTGAGCGAATCAGAATGCGCCAAAAACAAGGGACGTACCCACCACACCGAATCTTAGGGCTCGGCTGCCCTGGGCGAACTTCGGCTGGGGGGCTAAGGTGGGAGGTTCTCAGCATCGCAACATCACACTTTCCTGTCTTGCACACTCCCGTCGACGACATCACATCAGAGACAAAATGGTATGTGCCCGGATGCCCTCACGGAGGCGCGCAATGAGCATTTAATTGACCTTGATTGCAGGCGCCCGCTGCTGGAGCAAAGAAGCAAAAGAAGAAGTGGTAAGTACGGACGCACTGTCGTCGCCGACACAAAGACTCACGCGCAACGAAAAGGTCCAAGGGAAAGGTCAAGGACAAGGCCCAACACGCCGTCATCCTCGACAAGACCACTTCCGAGAAGCTCTACAAGGATGTCCCGTCCTACCGCCTCGTCACCATCGCCACTCTCGTCGACCGAATGAAGATCAACGGCTCCCTGGCCCGCAAGTGCCTTGAGGACCTCGAGGAGAAGGGCATCATCAAGCCCGTTGTCACCCACAGCAAGATGAAGATCTACAGTATGGCCGCCCTCCCACGCTCTGCCGGTGATATGTTGCCAGGATACTAACGCAGATGCAGCCCGTGCTGTCGGCGGAACCGATTAAATGCCATGAACGAAAAGATTTGAGTCTCACGATTTTGCGTCTGGGTGGTCTGGACGATAGACAGATCACAGGGTCCGGCGGGTGTTGAAAGGCAAAACAAAGCCTGGTTGGGACGCTTTTCATGTTCGGTTAACAAAGGGACCGGAACTGCTTTAGCACATGGCAACGGAATGAAAGATCTTCAAATGACCACCACTTTGTGCCCTTTTGTGTATGTGATGTTGTATGTGTGCTCTACTCGAGTCATTACTTTTGTCCTTGTCCGTTATTACAGCCGCACCGTGTTGGCTGAAGATCCAAGGCTACGTGGTCCCATGTCACACGTGTTGACTTCTCCAAGGCTCTCTCATAGATATCGTCCAAGCAGCTCTGGTAGGCATGAAGTGGTCATATGGTGGGCTATGTTTGCTGGGGCTATCTCGCTGCACTGTTTCGAAGTACCATTACCTACCGCCATCGTGTTCTTTAAGGAACAATCATGATAACATGAGGCTCTCTACCCGCCTAGCCGCCCAGACTCCTCTTGCCTCAACATGACTTCCTGTCACAAGCGAATAAATATGTGATGTACATATAACTGTTACCCGTTTTTGGTACGAAAGTAAACCATAAGCACCATAGTAGCTTCTCCCTTCTGGTTTAGAGATGAGTGTTGGCAAACCTGTCTGATGGACCTATAATATCCGAGCATCGAATTCTCTACGAGTTGTCCCGTGCCTCATCAAATTTGCCAGAAGTCTTAGCGAGAGGATATGTGCAAATATAATACAGCCATATGAGGCAGCCTGTACGGCTTGTGTTGGTAACTTGTTGCGTTTCTCCCGTAACCCTTCAAGTCATATGTTCCATAACGTGAGTCCTCTAGGGGAACCCACATTACCCGTGGCTGGTCCTTTGAAGGCCAGTAAGCCGGGAGATAAGCAGTTGTAGGCGAATTGGAGCTTAGGACCTCCAAAATGCAATTTATAAGGCCGTTACTTTGAAGTTGTTTGGTCATTGAACTTGCTTCCACTTCCAATCATCCTTGCACTTGATGTCATTGCTATTTAAGGCTACACTTCCGCATGTTATGTGTTGCTCATGTCACTCGTAATGACTGACTTGGCTGTGCCTAGTGAGGGTAACACCGAGTATGTAAGTCGATTGCATGAAGCTCATTGATAGGAAGACTGACACCCCTAGTTACAAATTCGTGTCTATTCACCGGTACGAGTTGAACACTGGTATGTCTCAAACTGAGCAAAACGAACCCAGTTACTTGTAACTACAGTAAATTTGTATAGTACCCGAAAGATGATGCTACACTAAGGTAGATATGTATTATATGATGGTGCAATGCCGCTCCTTTCACAAAGGTACTGCCACACGCTGAGAAACAAGTACGCAGTCCCAACGGACTACCAAGAAGTAGATCGTGCTCCATGTCCTTTACCGCAACTTTGATCTTCATCGAACCAATCTAACTTCCACACTAATGATGAGATTTCTCAAGAGTAATAAACATCAGTCGGCAGGATAGGTCAAGACCTCCAGCGAAGCACCCCAAAGCCTAGACTACTAGAACTAACGCTTTTTGGATGTCGCTAGACACTTGTTTCCTTCGACAATATCGATGATCTCGTTTCAAAAACAGCTCCCTTCGACAGTGAGATTGTCTTCTCTCATGGTGGCAACCTTACTGTGATGTGGTTTAGCATTCCTACCTGAGAGGCGTATTTTTTTGTTATCGCCTGAGGCAGAATTTTTCGGAGAGTTGCCGAAGCCAAAGGGTATGAGTGACGTCTCATGCCGGGTAAGCATCTCGCAGACTAAACTCATTACCATTATTGCGAAGAGAACACTGGTTGCATTCAGCACGAGCAGTCAGTGCTCATGGACAATTAAAATGCTACAGTCCCAAGGGTTAGAAGGTTGGGCCGTGGTGGTCCATTAATACTCTGTGCATATGACCAAGTTTTGTTCTGATGTGGCTCGGAAAAGAGAGCGCTGCAAGGTAGGTAGTAAGATGCACGATGTGCGCTGGTCTTGGTGCGCTCTAGCATACCCGCACAGACAACCCACCTGTGTACCTGGTATCCGAACTTAAGTCGGTTATCCGAGCGACAAATAGCTCACCACATGGCAAAGGCGATATCAATTGGAGATTAGACTGTCTCAAGGGACTTTAGGTCAGCCTGGACGCTTCAATTGATGAATCCTTGAAGATGAAAAGTTGAATGTGGATACTGAATTGGCGACGAGGGCGTAATCTCATAGGCCAATTGCGGATCGGCACAACCCTCACAGCACAAGGTTTAGAAGCCATGGAGATCCTCAAATGCGATGGATCGCATTTGGGAGTCTTACTTCGTCCAGTGCCAGGTTGGCAGACAAGGACTCTGCTATGTATCTCTTGTTGTTCCCGGAGGTTTAGTAAGTCAATTGCACCAGATCTTCAAGAGGCAATGTGTTCACTGGTAGACGCTATTATCGGGCTCGGAAGTCCCGAAGTCGGTAGAGATAAGCCCAAGAGTAAAAAAATCCTTGACCGATACGTGTACTGTACGACAGCACTCGTTGTCGTACAGTACGGGCACAGGGCATGCGTCTCTTACCGAGGCCAACAGCAACGAGTAGATTACGAAGGACACATCCGTACATGGCGCATTTCAGGGAGCACGAAGTGAGCCGCGCCAGCGGTGGCGGATTTTGACTCGGTTCAAAGGACGGGATGGATGCGTTAGATGGGTCAGAGAGGCTTGGACGAGCAGGCTTGTTGTGGCATTTTTGCTAGGACAAGCCGCGTCGGCCGTGAAATGTCCCCCGAACCCCCCCTGAAGGCTGATGGAGGAGAGCGTTTTAGCTCGGCTCCTGTCTCCTCTCCCTTGCCGCCGGTGGACCCTAACAGAGGCGATGGCGCGGGATGGAAGGCTTGGAAGCGCTGGACCGGAACGCTGGCGATGGGCATCAAAATTTTTGCATGTCGGTCTCTTCCAGTTGTACCCACTCTCCATGACAGTTTGGCGGGAACACTTGCTCTAGGCTGGGTCTGCCGGGGATGGATTTAGCCATTAGTTTTAAGGAGAAGCGGCTACTGTTTCCATGGGATAGATCAACGGAGCGACATGTCCGACTGCCACGGGAACGACCTGCAATTGAGCTTTTTTGTGTGTGGTTGCTTGGTTTGCCTTGGTTTGTTGCTTGTTTGATGGTCCCGGGCTAGCAGGGAGAGAAAAAAAAAGAGCGACGATGAACGGTGAGACACCCACCTTACTTACCTACCTTATTGCCGGGGGCGAACGGGACCAGATCCAAATGACGCACGCACTGTGGGAAGAACCCCAAACAGTGGGTGTGGGTGGGTGCGTTGCCCAGGGATGGCGCCGTGACCGTCGCTGAGACCGCTGAGAGCACAGTGGATTTTTTGTTATTTTCTTGGGGAGACCCCCAATGGATGGACGTTGGCTGGGGGGACCTCAGAGCTGGAGATGTATCAGGGAAAAGCGCCGGGGGTGTGTCAGCGACGTGGACTCGGCGGTGGATGCTGGATGGAGACGCATGCGATATATTGGGTTGTGGTGGGTGATGTTGAGGTTGCGGATGATGGTACGTAGTAGAAGCAGACGGACAAGACCGAGCAATTAACTCATCTAGTGGATGGCAAAACAAATAACAGGATTGTCCCAATGAGATCGGTAGGTAGGCTATCATTTTGCCTCCCCTTGAAGAAGAGCGTCACAGTGTGCGATCGTCGTCGACGTTTTGCCCTCTGCCCTCTGCCCTCTGCCCGTCCTGCCCAATCCAGTTCCCGGTGCAGTGACCAACCAGTCAGTCCTTCAGGCTTCAGGCATGGCCGACGGACGGGTCTGGGTCTCGGCGAGCGACAAAAAATCGGGGTGAACCGGCATCTCTCATCTCGCAGCCGGCTGGCGGCGCTGGTCCAGGTTTGATCCAGAATGGACAGGCTGGCCCCAGGCTTGGTTGGTGCCCCGGGGCTCCACTCACGCAACCTCCGCGGGTTCTCACAGGCCTCTCACGGGGCCGCCAGCGGCTGCCACAGGCTCACGTACCCTGAGGCCTGAGGCGCAACCCCCTGTGAAGTAGCAGCCTCAGGCCGCCACAGCGCTGTTGCCGTGGGACAACTGGAGAGAGGCTGGGGGCCCCAGCTCCCTTTAGCGCGAGCCGGGAAGATTCGCTCTCAAAAGCGCCTCTCCTCCAGATCCGCCGCAATTTTTTTCCCTCCCCCCAAATACCTCCCACCCCCCGTCGGCGCTGATTTATTTCGCTCGCCTTTCCCACTCCTTCCTTCTTCCTTTCTCATCTCTCCATCTCCCCTCACTTCTTTCTTTTCAAGGGAAAGTACCTGCACAGCCGTCATCATGTCTGAGCAACAGAAGGTTTTGGGCATGCCGGTAAGTCGAGATCCAACTCCCCCACCACAATTCTCGAGTCTTCCATCGCAACGCCGCCAAATGCCGCGTCCGCGATAGATGTTCATACGTCGACTGGGACCTGCCCGACTCGATCGTAGGCATCAATTGGCCTTGATTAGCCGGTTTGAGGTGCCTACTCGAACCCGGAGCTCGTTCTGGTCATGCATGGCAGCTATCGTTACGTCGCCGCTTGGCCGAGCAGAAGCGAATCTTGGAAGTTTTTTTTCCCCCGAGTCAATGGCTAACGTGCCTCTTATCTAGCCCTTCTTGGCCGACTTCCTGAGTATGTCCCACAACACTTTATCGTTACAAGCCGCCGCGAGAATGACACATGTCGCCTCACGCTGGATCTTGATAACCTTGAACACATCGACACGATACTAATACTCTTAATAGTGGGTGGTGTCTCCGCCGCCGTCTCGAAGACCGCCGCCGCCCCCATCGAGCGTGTCAAGCTCCTGATCCAGAACCAGGTTAGTTGGAGCTCCCTGATGTCGCGTTTTGACGAGCCTCATGGCACATGTTGGTTGTCGAGAGATTTGCCTTTTTTTTTCTTTCTTCTCTCGCGACTGTCACGTGACACAAAGCATAACAATTGCGTGCGAAATTTCCACATTGAAAGCATTCTAACCACTCGAATAGGATGAGATGATCAAGCAGGGTCGTCTTGACCGCAAGTACAACGGCATTGGTGACTGCTTCAAGCGCACCATCGCCGATGAGGGTGTCATGTCCCTGTGGCGAGGCAACACTGCCAACGTCATCCGATACTTCCCTACCCAGGCTCTGAACTTCGCTTTCCGCGACAAGTTCAAGAAGATGTTCGGCTACAAGAAGGAGAAGGATGGCTACGCCCTGTGGATGGCCGGTAACCTTGCCTCCGGTGGTGCTGCTGGTGCCACCTCCCTCCTCTTCGTCTACTCCCTGGACTACGCCCGTACCCGTCTTGCCAACGATGCCAAGAACGCCAAGGGTGGAGGTGACCGCCAGTTCAACGGTCTCGTTGACGTCTACCGCAAGACCCTCGCCTCCGACGGTATTGCCGGTCTCTACCGTGGTTTCATGCCCTCCGTCGCTGGTATCATCGTCTACCGTGGTCTCTACTTCGGCATGTACGACTCCATCAAGCCCGTCGTCCTCGTCGGCAACCTGGCCAACAACTTCCTTGCCTCTTTCGCTCTCGGCTGGATCGTCACCACTGGTGCCGGTATCGCCTCATACCCTCTTGACACTATCCGACGACGCATGATGATGACCTCTGGTCAGGCCGTCAAGTACAAGAACACCCTCGATGCTGCCCAGCAGATCGTTGCCAAGGAGGGTGTCAAGTCCCTCTTCAAGGGTGCCGGTGCCAACATCCTCCGTGGTGTTGCCGGTGCTGGTGTCCTGTCTATCTACGATCAGCTCCAGGTCATCCTCTTCGGCAAGGCCTTCAAATAAGCGCCTTCGCCCTCACATCTGTATAGAATTGGTGTGTATCGGAGAGACGGGGATGGGAGAGATTCCAGTCTACGGGCGTGACATGGTGTCCGCCTGTTGACCAAAAAGGCGAGATCGATGTGCAAGAAGAGGGAAGTTGTCATAGATACCCACATGTGGTCTGGACATTAGTAGCTCTTCGCGGGTTAGACTGGCATAGGCATGGCGTCTTTTTATCATCTTGCGATGCCTACCATTCTAGGTCGCTGTAATTTATACACCTAAGCAATTTCCCTTGCGAACGCTCCAAATTCTATCTTGTGAAGCATGATATGTCACTGGCGGTATTCCGAGTGTTATCAGTGAAAAGTAACAGCTGTTCGAGAATACCTACGCATGATAGCTGAGGTCATCATGAAATACGGTTGGACTGGAGCCTCGCTGATGACTAAGCTCTTACCCCTCCAACAAGACGCGACGAGACAGTTAGCACAAGCCGCGTCCGAAACTCAAGCATCCAATACCTATGCGCATGTCTACATTGAAGTCCTTGCCGATTTACTACTATGCCGCCACAGAAGACGTCAACCGCGGGCCGTGGTCGCCCCAAGGCTGCGAGCAAGAAGGCGTCTACTGCGGCGGAGCCTCAATCCAGTAACCCTTTCGAGTCGTCGGACGAACAAGATCAAGAGGAAGCCACGCCCTCACGGGAGGTGCACATGGTTGAGGACGAAGAGCCAGAAGCTGAGAAGACGATACCACTGGACCTGCTGACGCGTCTGCTGCACGAATTCTTCACCAAGGATGCGACCCGGATATCTAGGGATGCGAACGCGGCCGCGGGGAAGTATTTTGATGTCTTCGTGAGGGAGGCAATTGCGCGGGCAGCAGCGGAGAAAGAAGGCGGCTTCTTGGAGGTGAGTGACGTTACCATATTCACGGCTTGAGGCGAGACTTATTCTTGTGCTGTAGGTTGAAGATTTGGAGAAGATCTCTCCCCAGTTGCTTCTGGACCTCTGAAGATTCAACGCAAGGGAAGCAAGATTGCAAGAGCCGAGTTCCGTGATGGGCTGCGTGGACAATTATACCATTGGTATGAGCAATGGGCTTGCGACACTTTCTGTGTTTGGGAGGCTGATGCTTTATACAGATGGTGCTTTAGAAAGTCACGATTCGAAACGCGGGCGAGGCCGAGAAGGCCGTATTGCGCTAGATGGGCAATACCAAAAGCTCCGACATAATCTGGATCTGTTCACGTCGGGCGAATTTGGGAGGATCAACATGCAGACACATCGGCCAACTGATCGCCAGGGCTGATGTCTCGTTTCGTGCAAGGAAGCATTTGACAGTTGAAGGATCCTCCAATGCGTGGCAGGCACATGCGCCTTCTAAGGCAATGTCGGAGAAGGGCGATTGAAACGAGTCTGGCGGGTTGGTTCACGTACCCAGCTAAGTCTGAGAGAGCCGACTAATGGCGGAGACTGAGAGCATGAGAGTTAAGTTCTGACAGATACTGGCGTTCGGAAAGCCTCTCTTCGTCACAAACAGCTTCCCCCACGCATTATCTAGTAATTGGATGGACTCTGAGTTGCTCTATGCGAAAGGGCTCGGGAGATCCAAGTTTGTATAGGTGGAATATGGCGCGCCTGTCACACGCAGATACAAACAAAGCTACGTAATTGGCGTAAATCATGTAGTTTAGTGAAATGTGAATCAACGGTGATAATCAGCCAGGGCATAAATGACGAAGAATTGAGTGGTGCCGCATGACAGGAAGAGTTCATCCGAGCCCTTGGCACATCTGTTCGCATGCAACCAGATGAAACCTGTCTGAGAACAGATTTGGGGGAGCTGAGCTGCGATGAGATGGGATGAAACTAGCGACTCTCTGAACTTGTTTGGAGGGGTTGTGACAAGTGATTGAAGCCAAGTTCCAAGCTAGAGAGGTTGCATCGTGCTGTTTCCAAAAGTGTGAGAAAGGTACTTCGCCCAACACCCGAGTTGGTCGAGACTCTCGCCAAGGCAACGCTTGCTAGGTTGGCGGTCTCAACGCATTGTGAGCTTAGGTAACAGGGCGACATCGTCCAACTAGGATAAGGTAGCATGTCTGGCCGATGTAGACCCAAGCGATGTCGCATTCAATGAATGAATTATGGGCTAGGGAATGATAAATATTTGTGAAGATCTGGGGGTTGCTGCATCCGAGGGTTGTGTGACCCCTGGAATCGATGGGTGGCTGTCCAATGAGGCCAGGGTCCGTTGCGTTGCGAAACCCGGCACGTCTCGGTCGTGTGCGAGGCTCGGGGCTGAGGCACATCCGAGAAAGCGATGCCCCTGGCTCGCCGGCCGAGACGAGACCCGAGCGATGGCTGAACTAGGATTTTAATGAGATTTTACTGGGACTTTATTGGTGAGATTTGTTTTCGGGTGTCACTTCGTCCGGGCAGCGGTCAGCGGCAACGAGGCCGTGATGACTTGGCAGGCAGAGGGCTGGTGGCAGATGCGGATGTCCAGGTAGCCGGTGTCCAATTTAGCAGCCATGCACAGACAGACTAGACTCCCCAGTTCTGAGCACACCAAGGTACTCGAGATAGATCCTTGCACAGGTTCTATATCGAGATGGCGATTCAATATTGTAGGGCAGATTTACATGGCAGATGTTGTTGTTAGTCAATTTGGGGAAAGAGAGATGCATCGCCGGTCCTGCCTGCTGTCGATGATTGCTATTTGGGCAAGAGTTCAATGGCACAATAGCTCTTGCCATGATCCGAAATGGGGGAATTATCTAGGCCAAAATTTCTCCAACAATTCCAAAACACCCAAGAGCATCACCATCATCCCCTCCCACGATCGCAGCCGCCGTGTCTCGTAGCCTCCGCCGCCCCAAACAGTGGCCGAAGCCGACCATGGCGATCTTTCAACAAGTGTTTCACAACTTTTGCTCCCTCCCCCCAGCCCCCAACCTCCAAACTCCAAGCCCTCCAGTGTCTCAGCATTCCTTTCCAAGGTGACAGCCGCCCAGAGCTGGCCCTGGTCTGGAGGAATGCCCAGCCGAGACGGCAGCTCCATCTTCCATCTCGTCGCCTCCGTGGGCCAGGTTTCGTGCTTCAGATTCGCTTCGCAGCCTGCTGTCGGACCCTCGACCAATGTCTGTTGCTGGCTCGGGCGATCATGCTGCTGGTTTAAATTCATGGCGTTTCCTGTTGTTGTCGTCTTGGATCTTCCCATTCTCCAAACACTCTCATACCAACGCGTCGATTTCCTTGTCGTCTTCTCTCATTTAATTCTCTTCTCCTTTTACTTTCATTTCTTCTCTTCGAATACACACAAGGCTAGTCCTTGAAAGCGCGAGTCGCCTTATTATTTTCCCATTCTAGTTCAAGACGCTGTCACTGGTGACGGAATTATTGATCAAACCTCAACTTCCACCATCGCTGTCAAGATACCCAAAAACACACAAAATCATGTACTTCTCCTCACTCTTTGCCATGGCCCTGTTGGGCGTCGCCCAAGGTACGTTCACGATGAGCATTCACTCCACACGTCATTATACTAACAATCACGCAGCCGTCGATGTTCAGGTCGTCTCCGTTGGAAAGTCGGCGACCAACGCAACCGGCCTCAAGTTCTGGCCTGAATCCATTACGGCAGCAGTAGGGACCATGGTGCAGTTCCAGTTCTGGGTCGGCAACCACACAGTTACACAGTCCAACTTTGACAACCCCTGCATCCCAATCTCCAACATCAACTCGAGCATCCAGGGCATTTACTCGGGCTACCAACCTGTGGCAGCTAGTGCAGGCGACAACATGATCCCGACCTACACCATCACCATCTCAGACGAAAAACCTCTCTGGATTTTCTGCAGTCAGGCTACTCACTGCCAGGGTGGAATGTCCATGGTCATCAACGAGAAGTAAGTAGACGCCTGGTATCCAAGTGTGTGCGAGTCATGACAGCTAACAACCGAACAGCACTGCTGCCAACTCTTCCCGGTCCCTGGCAAACTACAAGACCCTCGCTGAGTCTGCCACTGGCTCCAACATCGTGCCCGGCGAAAGCTCAGGCGATGACAGCAGCTCAGGCGACAACGGCGACAACACCAGCGGTGATAGCACTAGTGGCTCTGGCTCTGATGGTGCCATCCAAACCCCTGGTACGACGCCAACCGCTGGAAGCCCTGCCGCTACCGATTCTACCATTATTGGTGGCGCTTCAACGCTATCCTCCCCTACGACGTTGCTGCTCGCCATTGCGGTAGCCTTCTTGATTCTGTAATGCGTGGGTAACGAACACGGGATTCTGCTAGAGCGGGCTCGGGAAATGACCCGTTAATAATATTTTGCCATTTTTGTCTATATGTACAGCTGTTCGCAGCACTTTATTTTGTATTGGGATGGTCACAGACACTCTGCGCGGGGAGCAGTCGCCGAGGTCTCGGGAAAACACCCAGATGTTACTGAGGTGGGACGTGGTGTACTGGATTAGTCTTTGCATTGGATTTAGAAGAACCGGACTAGAAGAACCGGCATAAGTCTTCTCCAACAAATCGCATATAACTTGCTGAAACCTTTTGCATTTCGTCTTCCCTCTTGCCTGTCCCTCGCTCCATTGTATGGGTCTCGAAAGGGGGACCGAGCTAGAGTGAATAATCAAATGGAGTAGATTGGCTCTCTAAGAATATCTTAAAACGCATCGCTTAACCCTACAAGGGCCTGTTGTAAGGGCCTACTACGTACTGGTCACCCTGCAGCTTAGACAGAGGGAACAGTCCTCTTCTTCCTCCCGTTTTGCGCCGGGGCGCACAGCTCCCTGGGCTCCTCTTTCTCCAGCCAGCCATCCTCTCTGACGATGTAGCCGACCTTCTTGTACTTTCTGCTGTTGGAAAAGAACTTGACCCAGTGGTCCAGCGCGTTGAAGGCCTTCTGCTTGGCTACCTCCAGCTCTTGGGCGCGCTTGACTTCGAGCTCCTTCTCGGTCCAGTGGGCATCTGTCTCCGGGTCGTCCAGGGGCATGTACATGAGCTCGATGCCGCGCAGGTCGGCGGTGCGATCGTCGGCGAAGCAGCCCGTCACGAAGGCGCGGGCGGCGTCACAGCCGGCGAAGCCGTGATAGGAACCGCCGGGCCCGTAGATGCGGCGACCGTTGGAGACGTCGTAGATGGTGCCGTTGAGGCCGATGTAGAGGGGCTTCTCCTCGTCGGTGCCGTCAAAGGCGGCGAGCTCGTCCAGGGTTAGGTAGATGGGCGCATCCTGAGGAAGGGAGAGGACGATGTTAGCTGTTGAACTCATGGGTGCCATCAATAGCAGGATGACTCAACTGGTCCCTTGAGCAATTCCTTCCAGTAGTCCATTGTCATGTAGTTGGGTTTCTGCTTCAGTCCCCACCACAGGCTGTCACCTCCACTGATGACATAGCTGAGTCCGAGAGAGGCGAGGAGGAGGAACGTGAGTACCCGAAGAATATCAACCCAAGGGCCGTATTCGTCGGCGTCCTCGTCGATGTTTCTGGGCTTCTTGGCCTTTCTGATTGGGACTTGCTCTCGTTCTGGTGTCTCCTCCCTCTCTGGTGTCTCGTCCTTGGCTGGCTCGTCTCCAGCTACAGGCTTGCGCTGTCGTACATTGGCGTCGGCCATGGCGAAGCAATTCGTGTTTGGGCAATAGGGAGGAAAATAGAAAAGAAGAAGATGAGTGAAGTGAAGTCTGGTGTAAGGGGGGGAAATCGAGACGCCCGGATGAAGCGATGAAGAGACGAAGTGGCGTGCCTGTTACGTTTGCTCTCGTGTCGTGTTCTTGTCGGGAGCTTCGCTCGAATACTCCGTGTCAAAAGCTTATCGGGGTGTCGAAATTCTTATCAATCCATACACTCCACCTTAGGAGTGTCAGCGCAATTCGAAGAAGGTGGTTGGATGTTGAGCGATATGCTCACGGCCGCCGTGTTCCCGTAATGTTCAGGGCATGCCATAGGATGGAGTGGCGTCACATGACGTCGCGTCACCACAGCAACCGCCCATCGCCTCATGGTTTACTTGGCAGCGGCAGGGTGTAAACAGCCATCCTTAGCCCAAATGCACTGCACCACCTCAACATCGTCGAAGAAACCACCCGCACTGTTGCAACCCTCAGTCTTGTTAGGCTCCCACCGCGCATAAGCGAATCCCATCACCAAATCGCACCGAATCGACCCTCTATCACAATGTCCAACACCCCGAGCC
The DNA here is from genome assembly GCA_029931735.1 of Dactylonectria alcacerensis. Classification (NCBI taxonomy): domain Eukaryota; kingdom Fungi; phylum Ascomycota; class Sordariomycetes; order Hypocreales; family Nectriaceae; genus Dactylonectria; species Dactylonectria alcacerensis. Next base: position 3,329,666 of record JAPMUZ010000003.1, on the reverse strand, counting down.
TACCTGGGTCTCCAGGCGGCCCCCTCCAAGCCGTGACGGCGGAGCGCGTGAACCAGCAACGCGAATCCATCTTCTCCCACGGCCGCAGCGAATCCCGCGACAGCTCAGTGCACGACAAGATCAGCCAGTTCAACAACCTCAGCGTCTCATTGCAGTCGAAACAGCTCGAGCGCAAAACGGCCGATGCCGCCCTCAAGCGGGCCATGCTCGGACGTGAGGAGGCCGAGACGGAGATGAGGAGGTACAGAGAAGAGGTCAAGGCCTTGCAAAGGGCCGTCGAGGAAGGAAAAGACCGCGAACGGAGAGTCGGCGAGCGTTTGGAAACATTAATGGTGAGTTGCGCCTATTGATGTCCATCGAACCAACCCTGATATTAACACGCACAAAGGAAAATTACGGTCGAGCCAAGGAGACGCATGCGCACACACAAGCCCTTTGGGAGAAAGAAATCCGACGCGCACGAAAAGAAACGTTCAAGACGCAATCATCCATTGTGAAGCTGCAGGAGGAACTCAAGTCATCCCGCGGCGCCGCTAAGATGAACGACGAGAACCTCAAGCGTGAAAAGGAGCGGAGCAAGGTACGCGAGCAGGAGGCATTCACAGCGCGCTACCAGATAGTCGGAGTTCAAGAACAGCTCGATCAGGCCCTGGAACGTATCAAGGTTGTGGAACAGGAGCGTGACGCTTACAAGACGGCTGCCCAGAACGAGGAGGTTGCCCGTATTGCTGCAGAAGGACGAATTCCCCTTCCCCCGTCTAAGGATGCCGACGACGAGTTTGCTTCTCCCAAGAAGAAGAAGCAGCCTCGAGTGTCACTGTCAACAATGGACATTGTGTCTTCGGCGGCCAGCGAGGCGGAAATCGAAGATCTCAGTACCCAGTTGGTGTTTGAGCGCCAACGGGCGGACCGCGCTCAGGACATGGTCGAGTTTCTGCAGCTCGAGTGCCAGCTGGGCTGCTGCCCATGTGTCAAGTCAAAGTCCCCTTCTCGCCGAAAGCGACGCAGCTCGATAGGTCTCGAGGGTCCAAACGACAAGCTGCAAAGGCTAGACGACGCTGGATGCGAGGAGCGTGCTCCGACCCCTCCCCAGATTGAAGAGCCCGAACCTCAGCAAGAGGATGAGCGTGAAGTTGAACCCCAGCTTCAAGAGGTGGCCCCTGAGCGCCTGGCCCCAAGATCCAGAAAGGAGCCCCGACGGAGCACCATCTTCTGCCCCAAGGAGGGCATCTTCCGCACTGTCTCTGAGCAAGAAGCGGAGGCCCTAGAGGCGCAGAAGCAAGCCGAAGCCAAAGAGCAAGTCAATGTGGAACAGGAGACGTGCCAGGGTCTCCACTCTGAAGCCGAGGTCGATACTACCCCTGAGCCCGTGGACCAGGAGAATGTCGAGGCGAAGCCAGCATCGCCATATGAGAGGGAGCGCTACGCCAGGACGCCCTCGGTGGAGCCGCCGTCCTTTGCGCTTCTAGCCCAGGAGCGACTTTCGCTTGCCTCGCTGCTCAACGCTCCTCACAGTGACTCGAATGACGAGGTCCTCGCCGCGTCTCTCGCATCCATCCCCACCATGCCCGACGCTGCTCCCAATGCCGACACCCCCGCCGAAGCGGCTCCGGACTCCCGGCCCCACACCTCCGCATCCTTCTATACCGTCACCACAACAACCTCAGTGCCCCTTCATGATGGTGCTTCTCGCCCAGACTCGTCCTTTTACGAGCGCCTGCGCACACCTACACACGGGAACGCTAGCTTCGATCTGTCCAACCCTGCACTGACGCCTACCATGACCCGTGAACAGGCTTTGGCTAAGATCCGCGAGCGCCGTGGACGCGCGCGATCCATTGCCCAGGGCACGATGACTCCACGCCGGAAGATGGTCGAGGGTGTCGACCGCAGGCAAATGAGCGCCCCGACGACTACCATCACTGCTGCTAAGAAGCGGTAGAATCTCGAGGACTCGCTGGCTGACGCCCTAGACATGACTTGACGAACAACACCTTTCAACCTCACCTCCTTTTCTTTGCGTTTGGGGCACACGCCGAAAAGATGGTGGCGAGTTTCTTTTTTCCTCTCCAGTTGGAACCCTTTTCGTACCCTCTCTCTCTCCAATAGTCTTGCATTGTTCTGCGTATTTGGGGCTCGGCGAAGGAGGCGCTTTTTGAATTTCGATTTTTTCGAACCCGTTCTGCTTGTTGGGAAAAAAGCTCATTCCAAGCTCGATAGGGTCAGGATAGCTTGGTGCATCGCTGAACGGCGATAGTTTCTTGCTTTATGGATGGATGATGCATTTGATGTATGAAAGCTCGAGTTTTGTCTCTGGGCCACGACGTAATGGTGGTGGTGGCCTTGTGTATAATTTTCCGTTTATTATGGCATGCAGGGTACATACATGAAGTTTACTTGGGACCCTGCGACGCCTGACGAGCTTGTGATGTGCCAATAATACCCGGTGATGATGGGCACGTTTGGCGGTTGAGCCTCTGTAAAATAAAATGGTATCGAATTCGAAAAAGGGCCTCCTATATCGTATTTATATATGCTATGTTCATGACCTTCAAACTCCTATATGACCTCTTCCGTGCCCCAAACACCCCTTGGCCGGCGCAACAAATGTCCCATAAATCGAGACAGGGAGCGAGCACCTACGTCAGGTGCCGAGGAACGGCCTCGCGAGGTTACGTCCCAGCTGCGAGCTCACGGCGTCGAGCTTGACGGCGACGAGGACGCACTCGACGCCTCCCTTCGCGCCCTTGGAACCCTGGATGCGGAGTCGCCACTGGCCCGTCATGACGGTCCACTCGTCGTCGCCGGGGCCGATGCTACCGTCAGTGCGTCGGCGCTTCCGCGGGTTCGTCGTCAGGGTCAGGGTTGTGTTCGTCATGGCGCCGCCGATGCTGCTGGCGGGCGAGTCGCCGGCGCCCGAGGCCGAGTTGGCGGCGGGCTCCTCAACGTGCTCCTTGCCGTCGAGGATGACGGCCGACTCGTGGTCTAGGACGATGCGAACCAGGTCCTCGCTGAGCGGCGTGTTGCCCGGCGTCGGCGGCTGAGAGCCGGCGCCGCCCGAGGCCATGAGCAGGCCGAGCGGCTGTGTGGTCGGCGGCAGGTTCAGCTTGGTGGCGATGACCTCGAATAGCTTGGCGACACGGGCCTTGGTGTCCTTGAAGAACTCGGCGCGCGGGACGCCGCCGATGAAGTGGATCTTGGTCGTTTCGCCGCCAATCTCGAGGACGAGCTCGGCCGGCTTCTCGTCGACGTAGGGCCGGGCGTACTGGACCCAGCCGGCGCCGGGCTCCGGGCCTTCGTGGAGGACGCTGATGCCGCTCTTTTGGATGTTCTCGAGGCGCAGCAGAATCTCCTCACGGCGGCGAGCCTGGTTGTAGGTGATGGCGTGCGGGATCAGGCGCTGCTCCAGCCCTTTGAAGTGGAAATATCGGGCGTCGCGCAGCAGCTCCTGGCGATGCACCTCATCGCGGATGTGCACCGGGTAGCCGCGCAGCAGGCTCAGCAGCTCGGCAAAGGTGTCGGCGCTCCGGTTCGGCACGGCTGGCGGCAGGATCGACGGCGGCCGGATGAGGCCCTCGCGCTCGAGGCCCGGGAAGAGGTCGTCGGGCCGCGTGAAGAAGACGGCGAAGCCGAGCGAGAAGTAGTTGGGCGAGTTGCCTGGGTCGGTGAAGATGTCGCGGGGGATCTGGAACTCGCGGTGGCCGATAGAGATGAAGATGCTCTCCTCGTAGAGCTGCGAGATGAGCTTGGGCACTGTCGTCCGGGAAAGCTGGGGATTAGCTTGAGGGTCCATTGATGAAGGGACAAGAGGAGGAAGAAGAAGAGTATGGACAAACAGCTGTAGAATTGCGCATCGGAGAATAATCGCACAAAGTGTGTGCCGTCGCGCGGCGAGACGTGGTAGCCCTGGAGATGTAGAGAGATATCGCGGAAGATTACGGGGTCGCGATCAATGTACAGCGTCCGCAACGAGGTGCCGGCCTCATCGCCATTCTCCGCAGCGGCGCGAAGCTGGCACAGGAAGTATTGAGAGAAGTAGGAAGGGGCTTTATCGAGAGCGAGGCGGAGAATCGTCAGCGCATTTGCGTCGTTGTTGGCATTGGCGCGATCGCGATCGCATCGTTTGGTGGGAAGGTTTCGAGGACGAAGTTCGAGGAGGAGGACTCACCGTCGGAGGACAGAGAGGCGCCCGAGAGCTTGAACAGCTCGCTGCCGATCTGGATGGGGAAGACGCGCTCGTGGGGGAGGATATGCGGGATTCGGGCGACGGTGGACTCAGAGAGCGGCTCGACGGACGGCTCGACGGACGGCGCCGCCCCGGCCTCGGAGGAGGCCACGGACTCCATCTCCTGTGGGCAGGAAGGAACGAATTGGTTTCGGGGGGGAGGAAGGAGGGTGCGATCCGCGGCAGGAGGGAAGGAGGGAGGGAAGGGCTGCCTTCTCTTTGTCGTCCCCTGCCTCTCAACTCTCAATCTCTCTGAGAAGGAACGTCTTTTTTTTTTCTGGTCCCTTGCTGCTAGATTATTTCACGGCCGCATCTGCTGCGGTTGCGTGGAGCCGCATTTCTCAGGCGGGCGTGCCTTGTTCGTGTAGACGGTGGTGAAATGGGCGGATGGATGGCCCGCTATCAGCTAGTGGGCAGTAGCGGGTTTCGGGTGCGCGCGAGGCTTGCGAGGATCTAGCCGAATCGTCCAAATGTTGGGTAAAATAGAAGATGCAAGCCGAAGCGCCACGAAACCCTGCCCGTGGCTGGTGGAATAATTTGTCATGCGCCGTTGGTCCTCGGCTTTGGCGACCGAGGACGCAATAACCTCCGGCGGCGTAGCAATCATCTAGGTGGCTAATAAGATGGGACCTACCTTAATATACTACGTCTATTATGATAATACGGACTTGATTCGCACGAATCGACAACTGTGTGGTAATAATGGCACATATCTTTTCCATCTTCGAGTACCCATCATTTCTTTAGTGAGTGTGGACGTCATAAATCTTGGCTTGTAATCTTCCTTCGCGCATGGACAGCACTTCACATGTCAGGATCCTCTACTATCTCAACAGCCTCCGTGCCCTTCCTTCGTTTAGATAGCGTCTTCCTTTGGTATATCCACCGTCTCGCATCGACCAGTAGCTCGGTCAGATTCCTTGAATCCAGCTTCGGGCCATTTCAAGACCTCCGTTTCTCGGCGACACGAAGTTATTCGTTCTCGCTCTCCCGGTCATGTATCCATAAGCCATTCACCGGCTCATCAACTCAACGCCACCCCGAACAATGCCTACTACCGCACCCGTCTGGATGACCTCGCTTGCACCGCCAGCGACTCTATGCTCGATGTCTGCAAGGCCATCCAGCCACGTGATCATCACCTCCGGGCTCACCTCCAGTTTAACCAACTCCTCCGACAACGCCGTAATGATGTCAGCCAGCGCCAGGCCCTGGGAAACCTTGAGGATATTGATCGTGTTCAAGCAGCTCGTCACGTCGGACGTGTTAAGCAGTGTCGATACAATCTCCTTGATAGAATCAGGGGGAGGTGCCGCGATACAGTTGTAAATGGTTTCCGTCGTGATGGTGTCCCGCTGGATCTCGCTCTCTGGGATCTTCGGGGCATCCTTCGGACGTAGAGGGGTGCCTAAACAGTCAGTTACTTGTGTGGTGTCAAGTAGCATCGGGGCATGTGGACTCACTCGATGCGTGGCATGCCTGCAGCACGTTCAAGGCTCTTCGCATATCTCCCTTGCTCAGCTTCACCAGGGCATCTACCGCCTCGCTGCCAATGTTGACTTTCTCCTCCTCAACGACCTTGTCCACCAGGACTCGGATATCGGCCTCCTTAAGCGGGCTGAAGCGGAACCGCGTGCAACGGCTCAGCAGCGCGGGGCTCAGCTTATGCGCGTAGTTCGCGATGATGCAGAAGCGCGTGTTGACTGTGTACTTCTCCATGATGCGGCGCAGTGCCATCTGTGCCGTGCTCGTCATGGCATCTGCTTCGTCGAGCACGATGAGCTTGAAGCCCGCCAGGGAGCCCTTGCCAGCAGGGCCGCCCATGGAGAAGATCTGCTTCGTGCTCGCAAACGTCTTGATCTGTTCACGCACAACGTCGATACCGCGGTCATCCGAAGCGTTCAGCTCGAGCACCATTTGGCGGACATTAGCAACGCCATATATGCGTCGGGCGAGCGCCAGGATGGTCGACGTCTTGCCGGTGCCCGGGGGCCCGTAGAGAAGGAGATGAGGGAGGCGATTGGAGTCGACGAACTTGTTGATGGTAGCGAGGATGTCTTGGTGACCCGAAACGTCGTCGAGAGTGTTGGGGCGGTACTTTTCGATCCTGCGAACGAGTTAGCAGGAGAGAAGGATCATCTCTCTTTATCTCCCCGTCTCTCCGTGTCTCTCTATTTTCTTACCAAGGCAGGCTGTCTTCGGCCTCGACAGGCAGGTTGGCGGCGCTCCGCTTCCCCTTGGTCGCTGCAGCGGAAAAGACAATGTCATTAGAGGGCCTAGGACCGTCGACGTCCATCTCATCCTCGAAGTCCGACATGACGACTACTGTGATACCCGCGGCAGTAAAAACCCAGCTCAAGGGATACAGGCGTGGTGGCTTTTTTGGTCCGGTTTTTTTTTTTTCGGGATGGAGGACAAGTGATTGTGTGGTCAATTGACAATTGCAGAATTAAGGTGAGGTCATGGGCATGGTTGAAGACGCGCCGTGAATCGCGTCTGAAGCGTGTCCATCAATTTAGCCCCCTGTCAGGTTGACACCTAAGGTACCAAAGTGCCTATGAAAGTTGAGAAGGTGCCACTGACCAATCATGAGTCTCCATCACAACCACTCACACAGCCTTGTGAGACTTTGACATGAGACTTTGAAACCCCATGACCCAGAATCTCTTAGGATAAGGCAAGCCAGGTGAGAAACGATTTGTTCTTAATTATTTTTCTCAGATAAGATTTCCCACCATGGTTTCCCCAGCGGCTAAAGAGGTTCCAGACAACCAAGCAACTGGACAACCCGCTACGGATACTTTAAATGCCCCACCGCCTTTCCCCCACCCTCGCTTCGTCTCCCTCTCTCACTATCACCCTGCTCATGACTCCCGGCCTCGCGCATCGCGCCCTCTCTCGCCGCCTTTTTTCAGCGTCAATTCGCCCGTCCAACCGCTTCCAAGTCCGCACAATGGCCTCTCTTCCCGCAGACCGCCGTCCTATCGTCATCTCCGGCCCCTCAGGCGTCGGCAAGGGCACGCTGTACAAGATGCTCTTCGACCGCCACCCAGAGACCTTTGCCCTCTCTGTCTCGCACACCACCCGCGGCCCGCGGCCCGGCGAGACTGACGGTGTCGACTACCACTTCGTCCCCATGCAAACCTTTGAGGATCTCATCGCCGAGGGTGGCTTCGTCGAGCATGCCAAGTTTGGCGGGAACCGCTACGGCACCAGTAAGAGGACTATTGAGGAGCAGAGCAGCAAGGGCAAGGTTGTCGTCCTCGACATTGAGATGGAGGTATGTTCTCACTCTCCCCTTGCCTATACATTGCATTGCGCTAACCCTTTCACAGGGTGTCAAGCAGATTAAGCAGTCGACCATCTCTGCTCGCTACATCTTCGTTGCACCTCCTTCCACCGAAGCTCTCGAGTCCCGCTTGCGTGGCCGCGGAACCGAAAAGGAAGAGAGCATCCAGAAGCGACTTGCTCAAGCCGTCAATGAGCTCGAGTACTCCAAGACGCCCGGCGTCCACGACATTATCATTGTCAACGACAACCTTGAGACCGCCTTTAAGACCCTAGACGAGTTCGTCTTCAAGCCTCTGGATTCTTAATCCATTCCGTCAGAGAGGTATTCTTAGTTCCGAGCGGCATTATTACCTTCGTTGCATCGCATCATAGAGCGGGGAAGTTGACATGGTCCTGAGCATTCAACCCAGCTGTTTTAGGTCCTAGAAATGACATTACAGCACATAGACCAAGAAGTTTTGAGAAGATCAGGAAGATCGCGAATGATGATTCTGGTGTCACCCAGAAGGAGAAAAGAGATATAGTTTTCTCTTAGGGTAAAACGATTACAAGTGATCCAATGCCCGACGAAAAGCTGGCTCGTTCTCCTCGAGACGCGAATGCTAGATGGAGTCCAATAGAAGGGGAATGTTTGGTGCAAAGGGTAGTCAGAAGGGGTATGTTCCAAGTTTGTGGATCTTGACGGCAACAATGCGCGGGATAATCAATTCCTGTGAAAGACACCAACTCCGCTGCTATTCGTAGCTCTACATCTGCAGCCATGTCGCAAAGATCACTCTCATCATAACCATCACCAAATGCAACGCCTGTCGTCATAACCCTATATGTGCATGAATTAGAATGTCTAAGCCATTATGTCCGTGAGACGGCCAGAATTGGAAGGAGATGAAATATAACGCAGCGCCGTCTCAATCCAAAAACGGTTCGTCTCATTTCGCTTCAAGTTGAAAGTGGTTTGTACCCAAGCCCACGAGCTCGAACAAGATAGGGATAATAGCCACAGCAAACCAAGCAATTCCTGTACACAATTAGCACCGACGCAAAAATCATCGACCGTTGAATGGATCTCACCAGTGTAGATGATGAGTTTTGTCACCACCTCAACGTCGTACCGTACGCGAGGTTTCACCAGCTGGGAGAACATCTCCTGTTCGCCAAGACCGTCTTCCTCGGTCACGAGAATCTCGATAGGATCATCCTCGACCACCGGTGATGCGGTAATATCGCCATTGCCCACCATCCTCTCATACTCAGTCACATGAGGATGCTGTGATCCAGATGCAAGAGCACCCTTGCCTGAATGATCCTCGTGGGTGGTCTGAAGCTCCAAATTACTCGACATGCTCTTTAGGCTGCGGTTGCTGCCGACGCTCTCGCGCCGTCTACGCTCACGGTAAGCGAGCGTTTCGTATGCGTCGGCAGCGCTCTGGGGACCAATCGATACTGATCGACCTCGAGTAGTGGGGTATCGAATACTTTCAACCATACGAGGGAAATCCGAAGCCGTAGGAATAAGGGTGTCCAGGCGAGATCCTGGCGGTACAGACTCGTACTTACTGGCTGGGGTAAAGAAGCGCCGAGGCATGTTCACTCCGACCTGTTCGAATATGCGGAAAAGGTGAGGGAGAAGCTTCAGAAGAAGAGGCTTCATCGTCTCACGCCATGCGAAGATGACAAAAACGCCAAATACGAGTCTCGCAATGTACGTGGTCCAGTCCAGGTGCGAAATAACGATAGGGCTTCCGCCATGCGCGTGCGTCTCCCAGGGATCTACAGCAATCTTTCCATACGTCCAGGTGCCAAATTCGAGGCCAATTACAACGCCAGCAAAGGCCACGCTATCATCGTAGCAAGGGCAGTCATCTGCGGGCTCCGGATGGATGCGCACGAGAACCAAAATGATGAGCCCTGCCACGAAAGGCGCCAGCCAAGTACTTTCATGCATGTACTGATCCAGCGGAGGGCCCCAGTAGAATTCAAGCCAAGCAATAGCAGCGCCCATAACTGAGCCAACAATAACATCGAGGAAGCCATGCATGCCACAATAAAGGCGACCGAAGATGATGGAGATGGCGTAGAAGTATGATAGAAACTCGAGAGCTAGCGTCGTGGTAGGTGGGAGTGTGTTGTCAGGGCTGCGCAATTTGAGGATTGCCAACAAGGCAACAGAAACGGCATTGGCGCTATGAGTTGACGGGAAGCCATACTCGAGGGCAGCGGAGCCGGACATGGTGATGCGGTGAAGAGGTGGGGAGAGCGGGCGGGGGAGTGAGTAGAAGTCTTTGATGAAGCCGGTCCAAAAGACGCCGAATGCCAGTATGTGCACGAGCCTAGAGGAACAACAATCAGCTTCATTGCCATCATACAGAATCAAGCAACATGGCTAACGGCAGTGCGTAATGGCGCAACACATCGCATCGCATCGCAAGACCAGGAGAAAGACGAGGTGTCCTACCCTTTACCAAAGGCGGCATGCCCGCACCAGAAGCATATGGGCAAGCCGATCATGAAGAAAGTATGGGTTCCGAGGTTGGCTGTAATGGCAAAGTAACTATCGAGGGCGGGTGTTCGTATCTTGTCCTGCATCCAGGCGAGGTATGGCGTCTCCATTCGGATCAGGGGCAACAGCTGCTGGCGCAATGAGTATCGCCATTTTGGCAGGGCGCGCTTGTCTACGAGTGAGGACAAAATACGGCATTAGCAAAGGCGCATTTGCGTAGAGCGGAAGACAACCAACGGTTGCACTTACAATGATCGAGGCTCCTCAACCCAGCGTCAGGCACCGCTTCACCATCCTTAGCCGCTGGAGCTGTTGGCGGGAGGGTCGCCGTCGTGGTCGTGGCACTGGTGGCGGACGATTTGGCGTCGCCTTGCAAGTCGCTCATGGTGGAGGGGGCTGTGAGCGACGCGGAGGAGGACGGGAGACACGGCGGGACGACGTCAATGGTGAAGATGAAGGAGAGACGCAAAACAGATTCGACGAGAGAACATTGAAGTTCCAGAACACCGATGTGGGGGCAATGCGGACGGTTGGATGTGTGGAAGTGGCAGGCGGGTGGGCTGGCGACGGCAGTAGCAGCAGCGGGTGAAACCAGGTGCGCGAACGGGGTAGGCGCGGACGGCGTCTGGAGAAGGTTCCCACGGGCAGGCACGGCAGGCGGAGGTTTAAACCTAAAATCGTGCAGTGGTTTCCACGTTGCTTCCATTAACACAGCCTAGCGTCGCCTAAAGTTGCACTGCCTCTACCTTCCAACTAACGCTTGCGCACATCACCACAGTTAGAGCTATTCTTTTGTCGACTTGCTAAGATCAAAGACCACCCTAATGAAGATGCTCAAGGGACAACACAGCAGGTTCAGGCCAAATTGGACATGCTGACCGTCCCGTCTCACCAGGCGGGGACGGACTTTACTGATCAAGCGACATGTCCGTGCCGTCGGCCAGTGCGGCCTGCGTACTAGTAATGCGCGCTTCCTACTCGCCTTTCGCTATTCGCTAATTGCAGTGCGTCACTATTCCCCAGTCTCATAGGGTTCATTCCTCTGGGAGGATCTAGCAGCGGACTATGTCACTTGTATTCCGGGCCAACCTAGCAACTATTTGTGGAAGATCCAATCAGTTGTTGAGTCCAAAGTATCCATCCAGTCATCGTATACATGCCCTATCAGCCTTGAGAGGCAGCCCACTTACAACTCCCGAGGGTTCAGAGGAGAGGAAAGAGGTATTTAATATTCGTACTGCGTACTCGTGGCCAACAACTCAGCAGTGTCAGATACAGGGGTTTCAGGGCAGCCAGCTCGGAAGACGACACTAGATCCACCCATAACATTTCAAGACGTCGTGTACGATGGGGCCGAACTGGCAGCTCGACCCGGATATTCCCCAACTTGGGCATCGTCTAATCAAGACGACAGCCCACAATACCATGCACGAAGACGCATTGAGACACGTTTGCAGAAAGGATAGCGAGTCCAGGTATCCGCACCTACCAACGGTCTATCCAGCTATAGAACCCTGTTCAAGACATCGAGACCCATTGCAAGGCATCATGGTCTTGTGCCATGTACCTAAGTGCTGCACCTGTCTCGATAGATCTCTGGTAACTCATCCCGTCGCTAGAGTGTAGCGAACGCAGGTACCCAGCTTTAGGGCAGTTAGCGGACACCCCGGACGATCCCCCACTGGCATAGCCTGCTAACATGCAGTCTAACCCCTAGCAGCCACAGTTCCAACCCTCCCTTCCTAAAACACCATCGCAACACCATCTCGCACTCAACCCCCAGCTCGCACTCGCAACTCAACCAACCCTGTCAACTCTGCCATCCCCTACGTAGATACCATCTCTCAATCCTCCTGCCGCCACGTCGTTCCATCGCACGTTCCCGCCCCCAAGTCCAATTGCTTCATCCCTACAGGCTATAGTCCCCTGAAGCCAATGGCTCTCGCTGGCAAACACTGCGCCGTGGTCGGGGCCACCGGCATCATCGGCTCTCACATCGCCCGTGCATTCGCCGGTCAGGGTGCCGTTATTTCCCTCCTCGGTCGCTCCGTTGTCGAGTCCCGTTCTCGGCTCGAGCCTCTCCTAGCTCCTTATCGCCCTCCGCCCTCCTCTTCGTCACCTGAAGCAGTTCAGAGTCGGTCCAACAGCAGTGTACCATCGCAGCATCGCTTTATTCGCCTTGATGTCTCTCAGGGAGAGAACATCAAGGACATCTTTGCAGGACGAGATCAAAACAGCGTGAGCCGCCTTGCTTTTCATTCGCCGAGATATCGTTCCTTCAAAACTCAATGTCGTCATTGACAAGATATATAGGACCAGGATACTACAGTTGGCCCGGTTGACATACTCGTCAATTGTGCTGGCATCTCCCAAACTTCCTTCCTCAAAAGAACATCAGAGCAAGAACTCAGAGACGTCCTCAACACAAACTTGATGGCCACTATGCTGGTATGCAAGCATGCCAGAGTCCGCTCTTATGGTAGGGCACCTTCGTTTTTTTTTAGGGGGCCACCAGAATCATAAACTCATTTACACCCCCATCAGGCTGCATCATCAACGTCTCCAGCCTCATGGCCACCAAAGGCGGATCTGGAGCCACAGCATATGCCGCCTCAAAGGCAGGCGTGGTCGGTATGTGAAATTTGCTTCATAAATCGTCCCTGTTTTCCTTTTGATGTGTTTTTTCACAAGTGTACTGTACAATGGCAATAGATGCCTCTAACATCCTCGCAGGTTTCACTCGTGCTCTTTGCCGTGAGCTTGGTCCCCGATCCATCCGCGTGAACGCTCTGCTTCCTGGCTGGGTAGCCAGCCCAATGTGGGATTGTAAGTCTGCACCATCCCCTCATAACTGAGCTGCCATGTCCCTCAAAACCCCTTCATCCTGAAGGACCAATGTTAATATACAACACGCCTTTTTAGATCTCAAGCCAGAATTGCAAGCAGCCTTCCTCAAGGATACCCCCCTGAACCGCGTGGGTGATCCAGAGGAAATCGCCGATGCTGCCGTCTTTCTCGCCTCAAACGCTTTTGCCAATAACTGCGTCCTCAATCTCGACGGTGGATTGAGTGCAGCATGATGCATCTATCCAGGAATAGCGCAATCTTCGTTTGCCTTAGGCATATCAATCAGTCGTCAATGACGATTGCTCCCCCGGCGTCCTCCACCACCACCACATCTGGGGTAGATTCGGCAATCTTGGCCTTCTTTAGTGGCTGTTCAGTATCACCCGGGTGAGATCGCTTGAGAGTCTTTGGCTCAACATCGATGATGACATCGTCGTCAGCACTGTGCTGACCGTTCTGTTGTCCGTTGCCATTTGCCACAGCGGGCTGCGGCTTCTTGGGCTTTCGTGGGATCTGAGGAGTATCCGTGAATGTGACTTCGAAAGGCTTCTTGTCGGCGTCGATTGTCCTACTCTAATTAGCCGCTGATGCTTGCTTGTGAGAATTGCACACGAACCCTTCTTGGATATTAATGACAATGTTGACAAACGTGTCGTCGTCATCGTCATCAATGACGGTCAGAAATGAGTCCTTCTGGATCCCTGTTTCATAGTTAGATAATGGAGAAAATAAGGATGACTGTGAAAATTCTCACCCAGGTCGCTCAGTTTCTTAGGGAGATTGTCGGTCTCGTCAAAGTCGTACAAGATACCAACGTCGTTGCTGACGACGAATTCCTTTCTTTCAAATCCTAACTTGGCCTTGATGAAGTCTTCGACGATGTCGTTTAAGGTCGCCCGAGATAGGTCTACAACGATGTGGGTGTTGTGGACACTGCAGACCGGACAGTCGGTATTGGGTTCTCGAGACCTATCGGGGGCAAGGAGACGGGCGGGGGCGAACGGAGTCAAGAAGACCTGGATTGCGTTAGGTGGAAACTAGATGACACACCAACTATGGGGAATCAAACTAACCTCCTTGGACTGGGCATACTCGCCCTTCAGGACTTTGAATGACTGCAACACACAGAGACCTGCCACAATAGCATTGGTGGTGGCAATGGCAGGGATGATGTTGCCGGCCATCTGTTTAATATCGAATCGCGACTTACTCTCAATGCCGAAGATCGTTGAACGAATATTGGCACTTGCAGCAACAAAATCGAGTGTATCAATGTCATCCTTGTCGAAGGTGATGATGGGCTCCGGGTCCTCGGGACGTTTATTCTTCTTCAGTTCCATAATTCGCTTGCTCAGCCTATCGAGGCTGTCGTTGAAGACCACCAGGCTCTCCTCGAGGGACCACGTTCGCTGATCATCGTTAAGGACAGCATCTTTCGACGTAAGAGCTTCGCTGGCATCCGACAAAACCTTGTCATACTTCAAAGGCTCCGGTGCCTTTCGCGACTTCCACATGTCTTCAACAGAACGCAGTCTTTCGATGTCGGCATCGAAGACCTTGTCGAAAAGCATTTGAGGGAACTGGGGGGTGCCGACAGCTTCACGAATCATCTTCAGGGCATCAGACTCCTTCTTGAGTTCTTCAATCTCTTGGGCTGTTTCCACTTAGTTGGCTGTATGGACGAGAATGGCAATAAACTCACCATTATCACCATCAGAGGTGTGGTCAAATGCAGACTGGTCTTCACTGGTGCCGAATATCTCGCTGCAAAGTCTTGTCAGCACACACCTCTGTGGTTCAGTAGGGACTTGGGAACGCACTTGAGTAGGTAACTTTTCCCCCAGACGATGCAATGGATAGCCTGGCTGGGCGTGCTTCGGATGGTACAAACAGGGAATGACTTTGGCGTCTCCTTGGGCGTGCAGTCGTAGCACGCCGTGATCCCCTTCTTGATCACCTGCACTTGGCCGTTGAAGCCGGTCGTACCACTCTCAATGAGTGGAACATCGGCAGCCAAACACATCTTGTTCACATGACGTCTCGCCTCCAAGTTGTCGAGAGCATTGAAAGCGATACGAAACTCGCGGAACCACGAAACGGAGAACTCAGCGTCCTTGATGTTGGCGTGGTGGGCCACGATCTTGACGTTCGGGTTGAATCGCTGGGCTACTTCTTTGGCGACCTGTGACTTGTTAACGACCAATGCGATGATTGGTCCCGGTACGTCGGACGTACCAAAGCTTTGGATTTCTTGATATGCTCGTGTCCGAAGAGAAACTGTCGGTTCAGATTGGAGAGATCGATGGTGTCGAGGTCGACAATGTGAATTTCGCCAAAGCCAGTCAGCACCAGGTTCTTAAGAAGCTCACAGCCGATACCACCAGCACCAACCATCAGCACGCGAGACTATGCAAGCAAGGTTAGTCCAGAGACGGAGAGACATTTTGGTCAGACAGATATTCTGATCGGATACATCATCGGATCGCAGAGTTGGGATCGAAGATCAGGATCGTCGAGAAGGTTATTGGGCGAGGTTTCGTGTTGGACTCGAGGGGGACTCGGTCCGGGTGGGCGGCTCGCGGCTGTTGCACGTACCTGTTTGACAGCGGTGTTCAGAGACGCGCCGAGCGACTGGTGGTTGAAACCATCGCGCTTCATGACGGGTGATCGTTTCTGGGGGGGTTGGCCTGTCGCGACAGGCTGCGAAGGTTGTTGTTCGGGTTGTTGAGGAGGATGTTCATGCTGTTGTTGCTGTTGATGTTGCGGCGCCGAAGCCGCAGGTGCAGCCTCGTCCTGGTTCGCAGCGCTCGTCGCATCCATCATGGACGTAGTCGATCGTTGTCGCTGTCACACGATGGGCACAAATGTCGGGTCGGAAGAGGGCAGTAGAATGGTTCAAAGACTGCGCGCATGCGGTCGCGTGAATATGCAGGTAGGAGAGAAGTAGTCGCGCGAGGTGCATCAGCTGGACTTGGTCCTTAGTGACGGCGGACGAAGGCCTAGGTAGGCGCAGTGGAAGCAGTGGAGTGCTGTTTTCCAGTGACCCAAAAGACGGCTGGGAGGCATGCAGTGGCCAATTGCATTCACGCACAGTGCCGCAGATCGACCAACCGGGGACGAATCGTAGTGAATGCGATGCGCTAATTGGTGGCCTTGTCTGTCTGTCTGTCTGTCTGTCTGTCTGTCTGTCTGTCTGTCTGTCTGTCTGTCTGTCTGTCTGTCTGGTCACTAGATCATTCACTCAAGGACTCTTCTACCTGTCGACAGGTGGTGTGAGTGTGGACTTGCTGATCAGCTGCTAGTTGGCTGTCTGGCCGGTAGCAATCGATCCCAGAACCTGAACGCAATAATGCAGG
This sequence comes from Dactylonectria alcacerensis, assembly GCA_029931735.1. Taxonomy (NCBI): domain Eukaryota; kingdom Fungi; phylum Ascomycota; class Sordariomycetes; order Hypocreales; family Nectriaceae; genus Dactylonectria; species Dactylonectria alcacerensis. Next base: position 3,313,447 of record JAPMUZ010000003.1, on the reverse strand, counting down.
TACTACAAAGTGACGCCATGGGCCAATTGGCCTTGCAGATCGTTTCGGTAACCCATGTACAGTCTTTGATTTTTGATTTTTTTCATTCTTCTTCACTTCCCGTCCAGGTAGGTTGTGCCCAGGAATTCACCCTGCTTGTTCCCGTTCAAGCAAGGTCTCTCGGCGCTGTTGCCTCCCAGAACTTACGCCTTCCGTTATTACCTTAGATGCCCTAGCCACTCTAAAAAAAAACCGCGGGGCTGCCCTGTAATCTTTGCGCCTTGGTAGTTTCGAGCCCCACGACAAGATCTTTTCTGAATCAAACAGTAACAAACACCATCACTTTCAGTCTCCATCCGACAAACTCGCCCCGTCACCACTCATTCTCATGATTTCTTGATTTCTGTCTCTTTTCCACATCTCTCGTAGTTACACCGTAGACCCGAGATTCATCAAAAATGTCTGACGACGAAGCGGATCCTGAGCTCCTTGAGCTTCTCCGTCAACACCTCCAAGGAAAACTCGATGTCAAGGCCGAGCCTGAGACTGGCGTCCTCAAAACTGTCGAGCATGTCTACGACACCTGCATAGATGTGGCTATTGACATGCGTGCCTCCAAGAACGCTGCTGAGTCCATCTACTCGCAAATGCAAAAGAAGGGATACTCCACCGCTACTTGGTCGGACCACGAGCTGCACCCAAAGTCCAAGGATGAGAGCACAGTCGCATTCATCTTCACCATGGACCTGTTGAACTTCTCTTTCTGGTCCGAACTACCCGATGATGAGCGGTTTTCCGTCGAGTACCGCGGAAAGAGGTGGACTGGTTATTGGAGCCTGGTTGCATCGCTTCAAAGAGCTCTAGACGAAGGTCAGTCGCTTGCTTACTTGTATCATAAATCGTCAACGTGGTTAACATGGCCTTCCATTCTGGCTCAAGGTATCCCCATTACCGATCCTCAATACTGGCAAAATGAAAACGAGTGCAACCTGGAATCTCTGAGTCATGTGTTCCGATCATGCACTGAAGAGAAGATGCCTTTGTTACAAGAACGACTCGACTGTCTCCGTGAGGCAGCTCAGGTTCTTGATGAGGTAAATCTCCTGTGTAATTTTTTCTTTAAGCGTCCTAACATCTAGATCCAGCGTTACGACTTCTCCATCACGAACCTGGTGGATGCTGCCGACGGCTCGGCTGCACAGCTCGTCAACCTTCTCGCCGAGGACTTTGACTGCTTCCGTGATGAGCACCGCTTTGAGGATGGCAAGATGATTCGGTTCCTCAAGCGCGCGCAGATCTTGGTTGCCGACCTTTGGGCTTGCTTCAACGGAGAGTCATATGGCGAATTCTACGACATTGACAAAATCACCATGTTCGCCGACTACCGTATCCCCCAGATCCTCATCTCTCTTGGCGCATTGTACTGCTGTCCGGGCATTGCAACAGCCATCAATGACAAGAAGATGATAGAAAGCGGGTCGACATGGGAGGTGCAACTGCGTGGTAAGTAAATTGTCGCTATGCGCCACGATGCGATCTAGGCTAATGCGTAACAGCTTGCAGCGTTTGGTGCGTTGAGTTGATACGGCGCGAGATCAAGCGAAAGCACCCTGATGCTTACGTCAATGCCATATTGATCGATTTCTTCCTCTATGATACCGCGAAAGAACAGGAGGCTTCCGGCACAGAATCAACTCCACACCATCGAACGAGAAGCATCTGGTACTAGATGCAGGTGGGTACTGCCAGGATCGAAACCCCGATACACAACGCTGGCCGCGTAGGATTTAGCATATAGACACGATGTTTGGTTCAGCCGCATGGGTGAATAGAATAGTTTAGAACAAAGACAAAGAGCCTCGCAGGCAAACCAAAGACGCCGCAACTCCCCAAATCCGACCAAACCTTGATTATCAACCAGATGCTCATTGACCAACAGTTGATGAGTTGAGAATTTCATCCATATGCGCAGTATTGATGTTCTTGACGCCCTTGTTCTCTTCCTTGAGCAAAACAGCCAGAACCTCGACAGGGGGGTTGAGGCCCAGACGCTCCGCTCTCTGCCATCGCTTCATTCGAGGCGTTCCGATACAAGGCTGTTGACGTCAGACAACATGGCAAAGTAGAAAGAATGGATGACTTACCCCATATTGTGAGCTCACATCAAAATACCTCAAGACCTTCTCTTGCAGCGACAAGCCTTCCTGGTGGACTCGTGGGGATTTCCATTGGTCCTCAATGCCCTTCCAATACTTCTTGATCTGGGCATCGGTGATCTGCTCTGCTTGCAGCTCTGCCTCTGACTTCTCGGGCACTTCCTCCACTTCAGAAACAGCCTCCACTTCTTCTTCTTCTTCTTCTTCTTCTTCTTCTTCTTTTTCGACTTCCTGTTCTTCGGGATCATTGGCCTCAGGCTCATCGATGATCACCGCCGCAAGCTCCTCCTCCTTGACCGGTTCAGGGACTTCGACCTTGGCGAGTGCCGGTGAAATGATAGCATTCTTGGTGTCCTTGGGCACGCTCTTCGTCACCTTGTTTGAGAAGCTGAGAAGAGTCGATTGGCCTTTCGCAGGGACCCCACGGGCACCCCCAATGGATCTCCGGGTCGTAGGCATCTTGACCACAAGGGTGGGGTATGGATTGATGGGGAATGCAGCGGGACGTGAAGATCGATTGAGTAGTCCAACTTCAGGGGATGTTGGGAATAGTGGACATAGAAATGTTTTGACCCCGAAAGAGAGATTGTTGATATTTGACCTGGGGATAATTCTGATGGAACGTTGACAACCTGTGATGATGAACGCTATGGTCAGCAATGCATGACGGTGTAATTAGGCCATAACTTTGACGGGGCAACGCGAGATTGGAGCGCGGTCACGTGAAAACTCACGCTTCTTTTGATCAACCCAAGCTACCTCTAGACTTGACAGGATGCGGGTCAACCTTGTGAGCGAATGCGTCAAAACGATTCCATGTAGGGATTAGGTTTTTTCTAAGGAAGACGCCCGAGATGTTCTTTACCCATAGTGTTTCTTCAGTTCCCAGTAGCCTCCCGATAGAATGAAAGGCTCCGGTTGGCTCCCGCTGCCACAAACATCTCGCTTCTCACTGTTTTCGGTAGCCACTTCACTGCCCACAGCGCCTTGTCCGTCTCGCTATGTGTAGCAACACACGCACTCCTCTCAATCGACCAGACTTTGACCTTCCCATCCATCGACCCACTGAGAAGGAACTCGCCGGTGTCGCTCCAGTCAACAGCGGTGATCCATGAGGAGTGGCCAGTCAGATTTCCGATGTGTTCTCCGTGCTTCATATCGTAGAGCGCAATGATTCCGGCGTCACCGGCGGCAGCCAGACGAGAATTCCCAGGCGAAAATGCCACTGTGCGCACCGGTTTCGCAAGACCTTAAAAAGCTGTTTAGTTGTTGCTCTTCGACGACAAGGGATTCATATGTTGCTTACCTGACAATGAATACAGGACTCGTCCTGTATCGTTGTTGAATATGTAAACCGCTCCATTCTGGTGCCCGCTGGCAGTGTATTTGCCATCTCGGCTTAAGTCCACGCACATCCCAAAGCTTCCAGAGCCAGGGCTTCCGGTCTCGTACTCCCGAATCTTGGGTTTGTTTTCGTCCAGGATATTCCAAACGTTGACTCTCCCGTCGTTGGTTGTCGTAGCCAGGTACTTTCCATCCTCACTCAACGCCAAAGCCCACGCCTCGCCGGGCTTTGCCGAAGGCCCAGTGATCTCCCCTTCTAGACTCCATTCTCCAGTGTCCTTGTCCACAGTCCAGATCTTCACCTCGCCCCCGAAACCAGCGCTGGCAGCAACGTTGCCGCTACGAGAGGTGCAGACATGGTGGCAGCCGAGCTTGTGGGCATCGGAGATGGACTGCTTCAGAGGAAACGAGGGATCAGTAGAGTCGTGGATGTGCAACACCGAAGATCCGCTGCCCGAAATCACGGCTTTTGGTGTTGTTGCCACGGCAAAAATGTCCGTAATGTGAGCTGCGTGCTCCCGGTAAGCTTCCCTTCATGCACTGCTCTCCCCGCGACGGCGGGGTAGAAGGGAAAACTGACCATTATCCACGGTGTGCGTGGTCAAATATTGTTTGGACTGAAAAATAATGAGAAAGTGATATCAAAATAGGGCTGCGCGCGCTTACCATCGTGTACCTATGCCTGCAAAGGACTCCAAGTTATGACGTTGTGCTCGAGTGAGAGATTCGAGATGCGATGGGTTTGGTGGGGCATTTTTTGAGGCTACCATTCTTCCAGGCACATGTGAGCAACAACGAACCACGACCTACAAACCCCAACTTGGTACACATTTCCAGAAGATCAACAGTATCAAATCCGTTGACATAGCAGTTTTTTCTTCTTTCATTCAAACATGTCACAGGAAGAGCCCATGGTTTCAGAAGTCATTAGCGAATGTGTGCGTCACGCGAGAAGAGAACTACAGTCACAGCGGACATTTAATTAGGACGCACTTCTTGATAGACATCAGTTGTTGTTTTTTTTCATTTGACGATATTCATACAAGGCCCAAAAGAGCCCAAACGCCCATGGTATGCACGATCCGTGGAGATTATACAGACTGCTTGGTACAGGTGTTGGTAGAACTTCGGAGTCCCACTCCCTCTCTCATTTAAAACGGCTTATCAGTCGGGTAGTCCTGACGCCAGATTCTCTTCATTTCTGTGCCAGTCGTCAGTTTTAATACCAAAATAGTATGCTAGCAAAGTCATGGGTTACCTTCTAGGCAGGTTTGGCATAAACGGTGTGTTCGCTTGATCTCACCGCAGCCAGGACATTTGCAGAGATGGTTCACATCCTTCAGCGCCTTGCCCGCCATCTGTCTGTGTCGCTTCCTTGAGTGTGAGACCTTGTTCTTCGGCACGGCCCGGAGAAGGCCCTCCCAGATATCATCGAGAGTCGGTAGGTTCAACGAAAGGCCGGGGATCGCGATCGACACCGCGGGGAAGAGCCTCTGTGTGAACTGGCGGAAGGAGAGACTTGACCATCTTGAGGAGGCGAGGAGGGTCGGGGTAGAAAGTCGAGGGAGAAGGGAGGCTGAAACGGCGGCCATGGTGACGGGAGCAAGGAAGCAAAGAATTGCTATATGGTATTGCGAGATGTGCGATCGATTCGGGGAAGGCGCACCGGCACAGGTTGGACACTCGAGACAATCGGAGACTTCTGGGGTCACTATATCAGTGCCTCGGTGGCCGATTGCGTTGTTAGTGAGCAGCGGGGATACTCAATTCCTCCGTCGTCGAGTCTCGATGTTCTTTCCGCATGAGGTGTTCCAGTTGTCAAAAGTCTGAAGGGTTGGCTGGCTCCATTTCGTCAAAGTGCCAGCGGGCCAATCAAGAGCTACTTCGCGCACAGACGGCAGCTAGCCAATGGGCAGCTTCAAACATACCTTCCCCCTTTCTTCCGCCCCCTGTACCTCCCTTCTAGTACGGAAATTGTTGTCTGCTGGTGGCAGGAACAGCCCAGTGCCCGAAAAGTTCCCCTAGGATCCATTTGACGCCGTCTCTCCCATCTTTCAACTTGCACCTTGCTGCTCTTCAACAACGTCGCCTTGACCCAGCAACTCTTTGCGATCGCGTGTTCCTGCTGCATCGACTACCAGTCTTTCTTGGAATACACGAAGACCTTCGCTTCTTCAGCTTCAGCTTCATCCCGGCCGCTTAGCACACCGACCCGACCAACATCTCCCAACACCTCCTTCAAGATGGCTACCGTTCCCCCCAGCACCATCGCCCCTAAGAGTCATGTCGGTTTCGACAGCATCACGTCCCAGATCGAGCGCAAGCTGTTGAAGCGTGGCTTCCAGTTCAATGTGATCTGCGTTGGTAAGTAAACTCGTCGTCGTGCTCGCCCACGACCACTGCTATCAGCCCATCACCAAACTGGCCGCGTGTTCTCACCCGTGTACTAACTTGCGTTCGCGCTTCCAGGCCAGACTGGTATGGGCAAGTCGACCCTAATCAACACCATCTTCGCTTCCCACCTCATCGACTCCAAGGGTCGCCTTCAGCCTGAGGAGCCTATCCGCTCCACCACCGAGATCCAGGCCGTGTCCCACATCATCGAGGAGAACGGCGTCCGATTGAGACTCAACATCGTCGACACCCCTGGATATGGCGACCTGGTCAACAACGACCGCTGCTGGGACCCCATCGTCAAGTATATCAAGGATCAGCACTCCGCGTACTTGCGCAAGGAGCTCACTGCACAGCGGGAGCGCTATATCCAGGATACCCGTATCCACTGCTGCCTCTTCTTCATCCACCCCTCGGGCCACTCCCTGAAGCCCATCGACATTGTCGTCCTGAAGAAGCTGTCTGACGTCGTCAACGTCGTTCCCGTCATCGCCAAGGCTGACTCCCTGACCTCGGAGGAGCGCCTGGCTTTCAAGGAGCGCATCAAGGAGGAGTTTGCTTTCCACAACCTCAAGATGTTCCCCTACGACAACGATGAGTTTGATGATGAGGAGCGAGCCCTGAACAGTCAGATCAAGGTACGGCTTAACACAATCCCTTGGGATAACGTCTTTCTAACGTGATACCAGAGCCTCGTCCCCTTCGCTGTTGTTGGATCTGAGAAGTCGATCATTGTCAACGGCAAGCAGGTCCGAGGCCGCCAGAACCGATGGGGTGTCATCAACGTCGAGGATGAGACTCACTGCGAATTCGTTTACCTGCGCAACTTCCTCCTCCGAACACACCTCCAGGATCTCATTGAGACCACCTCCCAGATCCACTACGAGACTTTCCGTGCCAAGCAACTGCTAGCTCTGAAGGAGAGCAGTGCCCATGGTGGTGCCAGCAGCAGGCCCATCAGCCCCGCTGCTGACCGAGAGATGAGCCGAAGCTCGCAAAGAATGACGATGAACGGCTACTAAGCCGACGGTTGTGCTTGAACTTGTGCTGGCGAGGGAGAAATGGCGTCTCTGGGCAGCAGGGTAGCCCTCAATTCTTACGACTCTCTTCATCACTCACGGCCTTGATTGCAACAAGAAGCACTTACCCTTGTCGGTGACCCCGCCGGTCGTCTCTCCTGGCGGGAGGAACTGATTAGGGTGCCTTATACCCACAACGGAGTGCGTTCTGAGGCAACACGGCAGGAGTAAGTTATTTGAAAAGGGAAAAAACGGGGTGGTGGTGCCAGTAAAGTCACATATCAACTACACCTGGATAAACCAGGCTAGTGGTGTGTTACCTGGCGGCATTCTTGACCACCTCTCTTTCAGCTGGACGCCTTTACTTTTTTGATTTGTTTTAGTGTTACCCCCAGAGAGATCTTTTTTTCCACTTTCTATGCTTTAATCAGATCGGTTACCCCATACTCTGATAGAGTATTAGTTTCATTAGAATGCCTTTAATTCCTCTGAAGGGCATAATGGGCAAGCGTTTTAGTGTCAGTCAGTTCTGGTTTCCGGTGATCATGCTATGGTGTAATAAGCTAAATTTATGCGATCTTACTGTGGACGAGATAGCCACCGCTCGGTGTTGAATGTTGGCGTTATGCTGTGGGGACGGTAGAAACTCAACCTCCACAATGGTCATCCCAGATGTGCTCGATGAACCTGCTGGAGCAGCATCAGTATGCCAGCAACGGTAGGGTTATTCGAGGCTACGGGACAGCTCGTAAAGGGATCTATGTACACTCTTGGCAGATGATGTGAAATAAACCTCAGCGCTATAGGGTAAGGCCAACCTTTGCAGGGATTGGCATCATGCCATGATACTCGAGTCTGTTGTTGTATTTACTAGCTTAGACAAGTTTGAGTGACCATTTTTTCCGGTTCAGTTGCTAGTGTCTAGTGTCCGTGTTATCTTCCTTCGCAATGATCGTTGACGTGTTAAGACGTTTTTCAGTCAGCTCCTCTCGCGATATACCTGACAGCTCACACAACTCACGAACCCTAATCCAAGCGGATAGCCAAACAGAGAGAGCCACGCATTCGATCTAAACCGGGCACGACTGATGCAAAATTAATATCACCTACAGACTATGAGTTGATACCGCACACCGAACTTATAAGTATATCGCAACAGGCCCAACCAATTGTTCCACATAACGAAGTGTCGACTCCAAGCGGTTGATGCCAGTGGGTCACGCAACGCAGACCATTCGACGAGGGCCAAATTCTAGCCCCTGTGTCATTTGTTACGTACATCCTAGAGCCCACGGAGTCAATGGTTTCCATCCTATTAGGAAGGTTGACAGAGAAGCACTCAATTGCTCGTGTGCGTCATTGCAAGTTAACCATCATCTTCACCGACGTTGATGGGGCAAACATAAGACCCACAGGCAGGTGGGCATTGGGTCTGATGGCTCACAATCAATGCGACGCGTCGGGTTCCAGCAGAGAATCGGCATATGTGGCTAATTCCATGCACTTTTTAATATATTGCTGGTCCCACCAGTATATTCGGCCTACTGACACGTCAATAATAGATTGCCGTTGTCAGAAATGATGGCACATCAAAGGGCTTGGTTGGCTTTCCGTTAGTGTTTAGAAACAGGCGCATGTCAGTGGGGCACTTTGATAGGCTTCATCAACCTCAGACGCATGAGCCGGGACCGCTCGAAGGTTGTTCAAAAGTCAAATGAATAGTATTGCTGAGCTACGTGATAGGCAAATAGACCGGATAGATATCCCTGCAGCGTCTTGTTTCAACATGATTGAGAGAGGGACTGTAACGATGGTGTGAAGATCAGCACACACTCGCCATTCTCATTCATGCGTGGTAGACGCGACCTAATTACCTCTTACAACCTAGGGGAGGCATTGATGGCCAGGGTTGGAATTGGACGGGTCGAGAAAGTGAGATGGGCAACAGAAGAGATGGAAGGAATGTTGCGGAGTCAGAACCGGGCTCTCTAGACGAGGAATCTCGGCCGCAGCCGCTGAAAAGGGAACGAATGTCGGGGTGGATCCGAGTTTCTCCAGGGGCAAAAGATGTGAATGCTGTTGTGGACAGGGGGGATGTCGAACAATTCAAGGGACCTCAAGTAGCCCCTGCAGAGTGCCAGGCTGTGGCCATCCGCGTTGAGGATCGGTGTCACATTCAACACATGGCAGATATGCACTAAGATGCGCACCAAGTTGCTAGCGGGCTGCCAAGTTGCCCTCGCCCATTGCGTGGGATGGTGGTGACACAGAGGTAATGAGAATACCACAGCCGAAGGAGACGAATTTCCAAGCCAGTACTCGATCCGGAGCCTCGCAAACAATACGAAATCCAAAATTAAGTGAGGGAGACAAAGATATGAGAATTAGTTGAGTGGCCTTCCGAGGCATTCCGCCACCACTCTTAAACTTCGCTTCTGCGGCGTTTTGGTCACCCCTTTGACATAATTACGAGGGAGAGAGTGAAGGGCCACATCTACTGCCAGGCCTATAAATGTCATTTCTGGGCTATTGCCTACGACAGGCAGTATGTTGAGGCTTCAGGGGAAGGGCGATGAGGGCGGGCCACCTAGAAAGGACCCGAGCATCAGCATCGGTTGGTTGCACATAACCTCGTGATGGTTCTACTTAATGGCTTATCGGCGCTGGTAAGATCACGATGGCTGCATAAGAATACGAGAGGGAGGTGAACGAAGGCCTATTCTTGTCACCCAAGTGTTCATTGGGTGGAGAAGCTGGGTATAGTGATGGGAAAAGAGGAGAGTTGCGGTGCTACGAGGCAAGTGTGGTTCTCCAAGAAACCGACGACTCATGTTAATGAGAACTAGAGCACGAAATGAAGATTGGCTTGCGGTGTCTAGGACGACACAGCTACAGAGAGATTGAGGGCACAAGATGAGGAAATGTGGATATGGAGCGTCTTATTAGGAGAGTCTCGAAAGGATGTCTGGTGATCATGAAAGCGTCACGGATGTCTTGAATTAGTTGGGAGGAGTTGGAGGGCTTGGAAAAAGCAGTCGGTGAGCCGAGAGAAGGAGATGATGAACCATGTTGTGTCCCATTTGGTGCCCCGTGGCGAATTACAGACGAGACAGGGAAGGGGCGAGCGCCACACCTAGCATCGGGAGCTCTGGTTTAATTTCACTTCCGTCTGACCCCGTTCTTGAAGAGAATACCCGCACGACCTGCGACCGGAGGCGCTACTGCAAGGTACCGACCGCTCCAAGAAGACGGCAATAACAGCGGGGGCTGCCTTCCCTACCATAGGACCGACGAGTCCACGACCAGTCTTGGAGAGGACAATAACAGTGGGCGATAGTGGGCAAGTGGGACTAGCGACACGCTATGAGGGTCCGTCACTGGCTGGGTTCCAGTGGTCCGTAACATCAATGCTCGTCTAACGAGCCTGGGGGCGAGACCATTTGACTACCCACGACCACATGGGGGGTCCTTGGATGATGAGCCTGTTCGCAGCTTCGACCTATCGCCTCCAAGCGCTGTCCTCCCCCGTCTAGAACCCCAGGCACCGTGCCTGACAATAATCCAGGGACCAGGACAACCAGTCTGTTTCGGGGCAAGGCTGAGAACGGAGAACATGCCCTAATTCTTCCATGCGCTGCAGACGTCGGGGCTAGAGGATGTCCTGCCGACCGACCTACCTAAGTGAGGCAAGGTAGACTTGGTAAGTTGGGCTAATGCCATACGAGACGGGCTTCTCTGACGCTGGATGCCCAGCGAGACCAGCAGCCGCTTGCCCACAACGCTTGGTCGCTGCCCACTGTTGCGGCAAAATGCCCCATCATGGGGTTGCAGGGTCTCTCTCTCTCCTGCCTTACGACGGGTTGCCGCTGAGTCTTGGCTGTTTGGGACCCCCCCGCCCATCGGGCCTACCTTAGTTGAAGTTGCCCATCCGCTGTTGGAAGTTGCAATCAGATTGCCTCGTTTGTCCCTAGATTGGAATCCGTCCAAACTTCCCTCACCACCTTTGGACACCCTCCTCTTCTTCCTCCTCCTCCTCCTCCTCCTTCTCCCCACGCTCCTTTTGGGTTCTCATTCACGCTCCTTCTGCTCTTGCTTCTACCCGGTCCTCACTTCGGCCGTGGTTTTCGCTTCTCGTCACTCCTTCGACACGATCCGTTTTCGCCCTGACACCTTCTGCTTATCATTCACTCTTCAGTGGACTGAGGCCACAGTGATTCAACAATCAGCATACCCGGGCTTCAACTCTACGCTTTTTAATTGACTACATCTCGGAAATTCTGCAACACGCAACATTCTCCAGAACCACTAATCACCATGCTTGTAAGTCCTTAAGCCTCGCGACGTGCGCCATATGATTATTGGATGCTCGATGAAGCCCGCAGACTGGTCACTCACACACCTTGCCGCCCGATAGATTAACGCGGCCCTCATGGCCCTCGCGGCCACGGTCGTCAGCGCCGTCACACCTCTCGAGATTAAGGGAACCGAATTCGTCAACAGCAAGACCGGCAACAAGTTCCAGATTGTTGGTGTGGCTTACCAACCTGGCGGTAGTGCTGGCTACGATCCCAAGACTGGAAAAGACCCCCTTAGCCACAAGGAGACGTGCATGCGAGATGCCGCCCTCATGCAGATTCTTGGCATTAACGCTATTCGCGTCTACAACCTGGACCCCGATATCAACCACGACGAGTGCGCCAGTATTTTCAACGCTGTGAGTGACATTTTTGGGCTACATCTTCACAGGATAGTCCTAACTGAATACCTATTTAGGCTGGCATGTACATGATGATTGATGTCAACTCCCCTCTTGTTGGAGAGTCCCTCACTTCCGACAAACCATGGGAGAGCTACTACATGCAGTACCTCAACCGCACGTTTGCCATCGCCGAGGCTTTCGGAAACTACCCCAACACCCTTCTATACTTCTCCGGTAACGAAGTCATCAACGACATCGCGACCGCCGAGTTTGTTCCCCAGTACCTCCGTGCCGTCACCCGTGACCTGAAGAATTACATCAAGAACAACCTTGATCGTCAGATCCCCGTCGGCTACTCCGCCGCCGATGTTCGCGATGTCCTCTGGGACACTTGGAACTACATGCAATGTTCTGATGAAGACGATGAAGACGACATGAGCCGTGCCGACCTCTTCGCCCTCAACTCATACAGTTGGTGTGGTCCTGAAGCCACGTATGAGACCTCGTCCTTTGATGACCTTACCGAAGGCTTCGAGTCCTCCTCTATCCCTGTCTTCTTCAGCGAGTACGGTTGCAACGAGCCCCAGCCCCGATACTGGAACGAAACCCAAGCCATGTATGGTGATGAGATGACCCCCGTCTTCTCTGGTGGCGTTGTCTACGAGTATACCGAGGAAGACAACAACTACGGCCTCGTTCAGATCAAGGGCGATACCCTGCAGATTCTCGGTGATTTCAACCGCCTCAAGAACCAGTTCGCTAAGATTGACTGGGAGGAGGTTCAGTCCCAAACCGCTAGCGATGACACCCCCAAGGCCCCGACCTGCAAGACCAGCCTGATCAAGGAGGACGGCTTCGACGCGAACTTCACCCTTCCGGCGGTCCCCCCCAACGGCACCCAGAAGCTCATCACCAATGGTCTTAGCCCCAAGCCCAAGGGCAAGATTGTTGACATCTCTGACTGGGACGTCACTCTGACGGTCAAGGACGCCGACGGCAACGAGATGACTGGCCTCAAGGTCGTTCCCCTTGAGGATGACGAGGCTAACACCTCCGGAAAGAATGAGGCGAACACTGGAAGTGAGACCACGAACTCGACCGACTCGGACAACACTACGAGCAGCGCCGATGAGGCGTCTGACGATGAGGAGGACTCGGCTGTCCTCATGCGACCCATGATGTGGGCCGTTGCCGTTCCCCTGGCTGCGATGATGTTTGCTCTGTAAAGGAGAGGAGAGGAGAGGAGCGGAGATGAGAGGTGAGATGATTGTTAGAATTTCGGCCTGAGAGAGGAAACTTGAGTACATGATGAACTCGGGAAGGAGGAGCGAGAGAGAAGTGTGAATATGCATTGGTGTGTACATGATACCAGTCGGCAGCAAATTCCTTTTTTTTTATGAACTGAGCTCTTTACTTTTAGCTGCTAAAAATGGATTTTTAAATAATCCTTTGATTTGCTTGCTGCTAGCTGTGACTCGGCACGAGCTGCGAAACTATCAAAACTTGGAGCACGGCCGTCTCTCAACACTGCTTATTGCATGACGCCTCTTACACGTTCCACGGCCGTCTCCCAACCCTCAACTCTTGACTCTCAACACTGCCTAACCCTTCTTACACATGTTGCACGGCTGCTTACTTTTTGGTGACCTTCTTGGATCCGTTGCCTCCGCTCTGGGCGGTGGGTGACTTCTTGACTTCGGTGTCCTCCATGACGCCACTGTTGCAGTAGGGGCTAGTGGCGCATGGCAGACAATAGTCGTGAGAGTTGAGGTCACAAGCGCGGCAGCAGACGGGGCAGCAGGCATCGACAAGCGGAGTCTTGGTCTCGGCAGCCATTGCGTCGTAAATTTGTTAGTGACGTTTGAAAAGATGAAGTTGAAGCTGAAGTCGAAGTTGTGGGAGTGGTTGTGCCTTGAAGTGAAGTTGACTGTGAGTGTGAGTGAGTGTAAGCGCGGGTTGTGTTAATGTTTGGAGTGGTGAGATGCAAAGGGACTTATGTTGACTGACGAGGAAAGAGGGAACGCGAATAAGCGGACAAGGCTGCAGGAAACTTTGCACACAGATAGCTGTATGATTTGTGTGGTGTCTTTTTGTGAGTGTGTGTTGCTCAAGTGGTCGAGCCTCACAGAGGTGGGATGGACTGAGAAGAAATACGAGGGCCTCGTGGGGTCTTGCTGTGGTGATGAAAAGAGACGAAAGGTCTGGGTTGACTTCTGCGAGTGTAGGTGCCTCGTGCAGAAGAAGGGATGTACGGATGGTAGGTGCTTGTGTCTGGCAAAAGCACCCCAACCTAGAATGAATGTAGTGATATATGTCCTGTCTGTTGACTAGGTCCTCAACGGGAAATAGAAAAAAAAAAGGGTATCGGGATTTTTGATAAAAAGTAAAGATAGAGAAAACAAATCTTGGATCGGGGTGTTAAAGGCGTGGGGTGAAGGCGGGTTGATTTGGGGATGAGAGAAATCCTTGTCGTGGGCACCGGCCTTGGAAGCCTTTTGTATACTGATGGGGACCTCTCTCTCCCCAAAGTTGGCACCCAGCCAGATAGATCATAATACACTTTTTTCGGGGTTGCCCCCCCTTTCAGCTCATCCAACGCAACGCCTGTATGTGTTTTACAACGAAATAGGGAAAAAAACAGACAAGAGGCAAATGAAAATCCAGCTACTTGGGCAATTGAAAAGAACAACAGCGGCAAGGGGCACTGCCAGCAACAGCAAAACGCACGATTCGACCTAACACCTCTCTCTCTATTTCCCCACCCCTGTTTTTTTCCCCTCCAAAACGCAGCCTCGTTTTCACAAAGCAACGAAAACGAAACGGCCAACCCAATGTTGCACGCCTCGCCCGCGCCCCCCTGGGCCCTTGCTGCGGGTCGTCGATGGCCTCAGAAAAAAAAATTAAAAATTGCGGCGGCTGCACTGCATCACCCCCCGGCTTCCAGCTGCGAGTTGAATGAAAATGAAACATAAAACATGACCCCCTTTCCCGCAGACTGACCGAGCCCCGTGCCGAATCGCAGCAGTGAGCGTGTTTGGCCTGCTGCGCCTCTAGTTGCGAGAGGGCGCCCATGATCCCGTCTCCTTCTATGGAGTAACCCCCCATGGACATCCCACCCGGCAGGGGTCGCCGGTGCGCGGGGGTCACTTGGTTTAGGTGGCAGTTTGGACGCCCGGTCGCGTGGCAGGGTCGCCTTTCCTTTCCTTTCTTCTTCTTCTTCTAGACAAGGACAAGAGCGGGGGGCAACTTTGCTGTGTGGGTGGACGGACGAGAACCCGGTGAAGCATGCTGGTGGTAGAGATAGGTTTGTTGGCCATAGGTACGTGTAAGTGGAGGAGGGGGCGATGACATCAGACCTGCATCACAAGGCAAATCGTGGGTAGCATGGGAATCGCAAGGTGGGAGAGGCACAAGGCACGCCGTAACACAAAATAAAGGGAGCCACGCCGTCTTGGGAGACTGTCTTTGCACATTGCAAGTCGGCCCTTGGCTGCATTGGGTTGTGACGTCGGGTAGACAATCTAGTAAGTAGGTAAGAAAATCTAGGCACACCCATGGATGGCTAGGTTGAAACGAGAAGCGAGGCCTGCATCCCGCTTCGTATCATATACGACCCCTTCGTACCATGGGTAAGCCTTCGTACCATAGATACGAATATCGAAGTGCACTTGGCCCAAAAGCCAACGCACCATTCGTATAGGCAGATCCCTCAACGGCCATCACAGTTGCCCAAGGTAGGTAGGCACCCAAGTCAAGTCAGGGGTCTGTTGTTCAAGAAAGGGAAAAAAAAAAAGAATTGAGTATCATCAGGTAATCTATTAGCTTTCTTTCTTTCGTCGTAGCTGACATACTACCATACATAACTTCTTCGACCGCTCAATAGTCGAAGGCCTTGAAATTCCCACCTCCTCCGTATGACCCGCCCCCCATTCTATCTTGCAAAGTACAGTCAGTACCACATGGTTGGTGGTCACTGCTCAGATATCCTATCTGTGCATGCACCCGCGCTCTATACCAGGACACCCATTGCACATGGCGCGCCCGGCTTCATTTTTCATGTTGTTTAAGCCTGGAACTCCTGGGCCTTGCTCTCCTCCCACTTGCCGGGGACGAGAGCCAGGGGCACGATGCCGGAAACGTGCATCTCAGGACCGAAGATCTTGGCGTCGAGGCCCAGCTCCTGGGTGGCCGCCTTCATGTTCTTGAGACCCTCCTGGTAGTTGGGGCCAGCGCGACGCACCCAGATCTGGACCTTGTGCTCGATCAGATTGGGAGCAAAGTCCCGTAGGGCGCGGATGACACCCTTAAAGGTGCTAGCCACGTTGGTGAAGTTGGCAATGCCACCACCGATGAAGAGAACCTTGCCCTCCTCAGACTTGGGGGCGCGGAGGAGGAGATCCAGCACAGTTCGGGCGTAGTGATAGGTCTGAGACTCGGTGGGAGCACCAGAGTACTCGCCGTAGTTGGCCAGCTCATCGGCGAAGCCCACCGAGGCGATGGCGTCGGCGTAGACGACAGAGGCACCACCACCGGCAACCAGTGTCCAAATGCGGCCCTTGGGGTTCAGGACGGTGAGCTTCAGGGAAGCACCGGTCTTGGCATCGAGGTCGGCAATGTAAGCCTCCTCTTTAGTGAGCTCACGGCCGAAGGGGGCAGGGAACTCCATGGGGGGGCCAGCATCGATGCTGACCTTCTCTCCGGAGCCACCAACAGCAATGTTGGTGAGGCCCAGAGCAGCGGGAGATCGAGCAATAGCCCACTTGACACCGCACTCGAAATCGGCAGTCTGGTCGAGCTTGGCAGCAAGATCCAGGAAGTGAACCTCAGCAGAGGTCTTCTCCTCGTTGGGAATCACCACCAAGGGGTTAATCTCGAGGTATGTGAACTGGCAGTCGACATAGACGGCGTAGAGGCGGGTGATGAAGTCAACGAGGACATTGTGAACGCCCTCAGGCACCTTCTTGAGGAGGGTAGCAGCGATCTCCTCGTTGGAGGGGTACTCGGCAAGGTCGACGGGGATCAACAGCTTCTCAGCCTTAGCATCGACATCACCAACATCGACACCACCCTCGTGGGTGAAGAGGATCCAGTCGCCCTACAGCACGGACGGATTAGTAAAGGATTCTTCGGAAACGCGGAAACACCCTGACATCGCGGGTGGGAGTGGGTTTGGCGGAGCAACCCCATCTTGGGAGTAGGGTTCCGTCGGTTCGGAGGGATCTTATCGTGGCATCCGCTCGCCCGGTCCGGTAGATCAAGTCTTTACCGGCACTGGGTTGAGGAGCCCACAAAATACACACAGTCCAACTTGCAAACGCGAAAATGGCGAATACATCTTTGCTTGTGTCCCCCTCTCGGCAGGTTTGTAAATTCCTCTTCTCTTCATTGCTTGGGTGGCAAGTCTCGGGTTGGTGAAGCACTTAACTCGAGACCCAACCCGCAATGGCTGTTCGACTCAAACCCAACCCAAACTCGCTACGACAAAAAGAGGAAATGTCAGCAACTTACATCTCGGACAGAGTTGATGTTGATGTAGTACTCGGTGTCTTGAGGGTGAGGGACGAAGGGCTCGATGAGGAATTGTCGGAGAACGCCAGAGACGTGCTCAACCTGCTGCTCCTTGCCGGCGCGCTCAGCAACCCAGGCCTTGGCCTCGGGCCAGGTCTTGTTGAGAGCGAGGAGACCGCTCTTTCCTCGTCGCTTGATCAGCTGGTCGGGCTTGGCGACGAACTTGGCGCCGTCCTGGAGGAGCCAAGGGTAGGTGACCTCGGCCTGGTTCAGGATGTCGGCGACGTTGGCATCCTCAGCGAAGTGCAGCGAGGCCAGACGGGTGGGGGGGTTGTGAGTGGTGGACTTGGGAAGAGGGCTCGGCTTGATGACGGGAGCACGGGTGAGGTGGTAGTTGAGGATGGCCTTGCCGTCGGCCTCGAGGATCGACTTGGCGGACATTGTGGATGTGAATTACGGGGATAAGGAGAAAAGGCGAGGCGAGTCTTGACGGGATGAGCGGACGAGTGTCTGTCTTGTCCCAGATTTCTTATTCAATTCTGGATGCGAGGGGCGCGAAGAGTCAGCGTTTGGGCAAGCGCCAGAGGAGGTGAACGAGATCCGCGAGTCCGTGAGAGGGGAGGGGAGGAAGAGGGACGAGAAATGAGGCTAGGGGCCGGTGGTGAAGTCGCAGTGCTAATTTCCGGTCAAGTCGAAGCTATTCAGACGAAAGGCGACGAGAATCACGACATGCAGTCGGCGCAATGGCAGCAATGGCAGCAATGAATGGGTGGTCCAAGTGGACAGTGGGCGAAAAAGGCGGCGGGGGAGGGGGATGGGGAGCTCACTCACCAATGCACACACGCAAGCTCAAGCTGGGCTGCGACAACGAACTGAGAGAGGGATGAAGGGAAATGGAGACAACTTGACAAGAGGCAAGAGCCAAGGGAAGAAGGTGATGATGATGACGGGAGAGATATCGCGGGAGCCAGGGGCAGAAGGTGCGAGAGGCAGACGGAGACAAAGACGCGGAGGGACGAAGATGGGACCGGCAGCAGCTTGTTCACTCGAAAAAACGAAGCTCCCAGGATTGGGCGCCTCAAAGGGGATTGAGACGGTGGGTGGGCGTATGCTGAGTGGGCGTATCCATGAGGTGGGAGGGGCTTTGGTTGTCCCCATCCCCAGCAGCTCTTCCTCCTCATCCGCCCCAGCAGCCCCTCGCATCTTAGCCCCTCTGTTGGCGGGCGGTCAGCGCTCAATGGTGGCACCTAAAAATGGTGGCACTCAATGGTGGGTTGTGTGCCTGACTGGGGGCCCTGCTAACCTTGGCCATGCTGCTGGGGGCCGCTGTTGCTGGGGCTGGAGGCACGCGCACCAAAACATTTTGGGGCACCCCTCCAAGGGGAAAAAAAAAAAAACCGCTGAGAAAGGCGGTGGTGAACTAGGCGGGATGCAGTGACGACAGGTACCTACCGGTATTCCTCCAAGTACTGGTACCTACCGACCGCTCTCGAAAGGACCCCCCCGAGCTGTTGAGGACCGAGTGGATCAGGGGCGACACGACACGACACGACATGACATTTGACAAGTCGACAATTAAACCATCCCGCCGAAAACCGCAGCGGCCGTTGCACGCTACGCTTCCGCCGATTTACACTGGCTTTTCCTCTTCTGTATCAACTTGCACCGACAGTTTCTCCCCGGCTCTACGCGTTACAGGCAACAAACCTGTTGGCTTTTGTTTGAATTTCATGGGGTTGAGAGGCCCGGGTGTTGGCCAGCAACCAAAGCTGGTTGAGCTGGGCTGGGTTGGGCTGGGGGGTGCGGGTAGGTGGGAAGGCTGTGGAAGGCTGGGGAAAGCTGTCGCTCGCCAGAAGCCTGGACCCGCCACAGCATCCCTTGTGCGCCCCCGACCAAGCTTCTGGGAAACAAGACGAGGACCTTGGTTGGCATGGAAAGTCCAAGCGGAGGCTCGCATCCGAAGGGAGACATGCGCTGCACTGCATCACAGGTCTAGGATAGATCCGGCGGCATGTGTACGAAGAACGCAGCATGTACCTCGGCCGCCCGGCGTCGGTGACCAGCCGTCGGCAGACAAAGTTGTCATGATGCAGCCGGGCCCATCTCAGCGACTCCGGAAGTGCCCCGATGGACGGCCTTTTTCCTTATTTTTTTTCTACCACGGCATGTTTGACCCATTGCCCTTCTTCTGCGTCTCCGTCCCTGAGCGGGCTCGCTGTACATCCTTCTGCCAGTGAGCTGACAGTGGAAGAGTAGCGCTCGACAGTGGGTGGTCAGCAGCCATCGAGCTGCCCCTCACCTCGAATCCACCCTCCATCCACCCTCCATCCACCCCCATCCACATCAGCTGCATCCTCCGGAGCTCACAGCCCCCAGAGTGCCGGCAGGTCGCGGAACAGGCCCTGATGGATGTTCCTGGTCCATTGCCCATTGATTATCGGCCTCCGACTCTCGGTGGAAGTGGAGAGCTAGGGCGATAAATTTATCACGCTCTGGATCAATGGTGGAACAGACTTGTCAAGTGAAGCCAGTAGCTTCGGCGCTGCCATGTCCTAAATCCCGTCTCCCACTGTTTTTGAGTCTTTTCTGTTCGAGAGAGTTGCAATTGAGTCGGGTTTCCCATTCTTGGCGCTCTGAGAGTGACGCCGCCGGCCTCCGTTTGCACGTCCCACACACCCTTGGACCCCTTGGAATGAGGGGCAGGCAGGCAGGCAAAAAAAAAAAAAAAAAAGTTGAGATGCTATCTACACTCTGTATGGAGCGCCCAACCATGGCATGGAGGCCACCTGACCAACACGAGACGGTCGAAATCAAAGACACGGATGACAATTGCCTGGGGGGCTGACTGGCTGACTTGCTGACTGACTCGAGCTGTCCAGTTGCGCCTTGTACTTTGAAAATAGGGGCTGACGACATCTCCGTTTTGAAAGCAAGTTGGGGTGACGATCCTTCAGATCATTCAAGATGTCGTTTGCAGACGACCAGGGCCGGGCCTTGGGGCGGTTGTGGTGGGGAGATGGCCGGCCGGGTGCCGACCAGCAACCCCGCAAAGTACCGGTACCTGGCTTACGAAGTACCTTGACCACTCCGAGTCGTGCCCGTCGGCGAGAAGTCATGTTGCTGTCCGACATTCCAGGTTCCTGTTGCACTTATCAGAGTATCTGGAGCTACCTCCAGTAGCACGCACGCGGACCAAAAGTCGGACAAGCTTCAATGGAAACCCGCGAGACATGGGTGCCATGGTACATGCTGCAATCCAATCCAGCTGGAACCTGGAATTCAACAGATCAACGAAAAAAAGAGGACCCGGGGGAAGCAACATCCCCAATAGAAATTGTTGCCCCCAACTAGTCGCGCGAGCCAGTTCGCACACACACGCCCGCCGCTGTTGGACCCTCCGAACTGACACACAACGCTGCTTCGGCTTGTACGGGACGAGCGAGTATCTTCTAACTTTAGGGCAGGAACAGGAATCTTGTGTGTGTTTCTGTGTCAGATCGATCCGTCCGCCAATCAATTAGCCAACCTCCGACTTGGTATGTGTGCTTCTCTTCTTCTTCTCCAACTCCGACACTTCATGGAGGGGCGTTTTACGTACCTGGTGCATTGGCCAGTGTCCACCGCCGCCGATGCACGGGAGAGGACATGGCACTTGGGGCAGCATGGGGGTACTGCTCTGGCGCTTGTGGGTACAAGCCAGTCCCGTTCCGCCCAGCGCAGAACATGCTGGGAGCACCGACCCCACTAAATGCTGCACTGCAGTGACCGCCCCTCATCCATGGCACTCCCTGGGTGGGTGGTGCTCTGTCCCCTGGCGCCCCAGCTACCGGCAGCTTCCTCAGTGGGCTGCTGCCCTGCATCGCGAGGTACCTCTTCTCACCCGTCTCGTCTCGCCATATCGCCCTCACCCCCCTCCCCCTCCCCAAAGCCCAGCAGACCTCACGCCCACCTCAACTCACTCACTCAATCAATGCTTGTACTCTCTGCAGCCTCGCCCAGCCAAGGTCAACGAACCTAGCAAGCCCAGCAGACCCAGCTCAACCCGCCCACCACTCCAAAGCCCACCACCCATTCGCTCCTCCTGAAATCTTGTCCAACCCTCTCCCGCTCCTTCCCTCCCCGCCCTCGTCATTTCTTCCGTTCATCTGAACTGAGGTTCGTCTTTCCAACGTTTCTTCTGTTGATTCTGCTTCCTCATTTTCCCCTCCTCATCTTCCCTCCTGTCCTCTTGCCTAATTCCTCAGAGCCTCCACCTCAGAGCTCAGAGGGTCTCTCGTCTTTCTTCACCTCTAGCTGCTGTTGCTGACTCCGGTTTCTTTTGCCGTCCCTTCAGCTCATCGCCTCCTCGCCTACTCCTCCCCCGCCCACTCGAATCGAGCTCGCCTCCTTCGCAATGGCTCCCTCCGCCACCAACCTGTCGGCCAACGACAAGATCCAGCGTTTCCCGGCACCCAGCCGACCGCTGAGCCCTCTCCCTGAGCATGCGCTCTTCACCGACAAGACCCGATGCTTCGTCTATGGTCTTCAGCCCAGAGCCGTCCAGGGCATGCTGGATTTCGACTTCATCTGCAAGCGCGCCAAACCCTCGGTCGCCGGCATCATCTACACCTTCGGTGGCCAGTTCGTCAGCAAGATGTACTGGGGCACTAGCGAGACCCTGCTGCCCGTCTACCAGCAGGTCGACAAGGCCATGGCTAAGCACCCCGACGTCGATGTCGTCGTCAACTTCGCCTCATCGCGAAGTGTCTACAGCTCCACCATGGAGCTGATGGAGAACCCCCAGATTAAGACCATCGCCATTATCGCCGAGGGTGTTCCCGAGCGAGTAAGTTGACCCTGCCAGCTATAAGAAAAACAATGCGAGGAAACTACAGTGGCTAACCTCAGCTTCCTTAGCGAGCCCGTGAGATTGCCCATGTGGCCAAGAAGAAGGGTGTCACCATCATTGGCCCCGCCACTGTCGGTGGTATCAAGCCTGGCAGCTTCAAGATCGGTAACACTGGTGGCATGATGGACAACATTGTCGCCTCTAAGCTCTACCGTAAGGGTTCCGTCGGCTATGTCTCCAAGTCTGGTGGCATGTCCAACGAACTCAACAACATCATCGCCCAGAACACCGACGGTGTCTACGAAGGTATTGCCATTGGTGGTGACCGATACCCCGGCACCACCTTCATCGACCACTTGCTGCGTTACCAGTCCGATCCCGAGTGCAAGATCCTCGTCCTCCTCGGCGAGGTCGGTGGTGTCGAGGAGTACAAGGTCATCGAGGCCGTTGAGCAGGGCGTCATCACCAAGCCCATTGTCGCCTGGGCCATTGGTACTTGCGCCAGCATGTTCAAGACCGAGGTTCAATTCGGTCACGCTGGCTCCTTCGCCAACTCTCAGCTCGAGACTGCTGCCATGAAGAACCAGAAGATGGCCGAGGCCGGCTTCCACGTTCCCAAGACCTTCGAGGAGCTCCCTAGTCTCCTCAAGTCTGTCTACGACAAGCTCGTCCAGGAGGGTACTATTGTTCCCCAGCCCGAGCCCGTCGTTCCCAAGATCCCCATCGATTACTCTTGGGCACAGGAGCTCGGCCTCGTCCGAAAGCCCGCTGCCTTCATCTCCACTATCTCCGATGACCGTGGCCAGGAGCTCCTCTACGCTGGCATGCCCATCTCCGACGTCTTCCGAGAGGATATTGGCATCGGTGGTGTCATGTCTCTTCTGTGGTTCCGTCGCCGCCTTCCTCCTTACGCCTCCAAGTTCCTCGAGATGGTCCTCATGCTCACTGCTGACCACGGCCCTGCCGTGTCCGGTGCCATGAACACCATCATCACCACCCGTGCCGGAAAGGACCTCATCAGCGCTCTGGTGTCTGGTCTCCTGACCATTGGCTCCCGATTCGGTGGTGCCCTTGACGGCGCCGCTGAGGAGTTCACTAAGGCCTTCGACAAGGGCCTCAGCCCCCGAGAATTCGTCGACGGCATGCGCAAGGCCAACAAGCTGATCCCCGGCATTGGTCACCGTGTCAAGTCGCGAAACAACCCCGACTTGCGTGTCGAGTTGGTTAAGGAGTATGTCCTGGCCAAGTTCCCCAGCCACAAGCTGCTCGACTACGCCCTGGCCGTCGAGACCGTTACCACCTCGAAGAAGGACAACCTGATCCTCAACGTCGACGGCTGCATCGCTGTCTGCTTCGTCGATCTCGTCCGTAACTGCGGTGCCTTCTCCGCCGAGGAGGCCGAGGACTACCTCAAGATGGGTGTCCTGAACGGTCTCTTCGTCCTCGGCCGAAGCATCGGTCTGATTGCTCACTACCTCGACCAGAAGCGTCTGCGCACTGGTCTGTACCGCCACCCCTGGGACGACATCACCTACCTCCTGCCCAACCTGGCGGAGGCTGGTGCCCCTGGCGCTGAGGGCCGAGTGGAGGTCAGCCTCTAAGGGAGTGCGTATGATGGTAATGAGGATGAGGAGGGTTCAAGACAAGGCGTCTGTGCATTTAATGATTTAGTGCCACTGGCCTGGAGATGGGAGGAAAAGCGGAATGCTGTATGAGAATTCCCGATACAATGTAACTGGTGCTAGGAGGCCACAAGATAGCTCTCCAAATTACTAGTTTGATCACTATAGACATGAAATGTTCACAGTTCTTCAGATGATTTTGATTGGTCAATTGAAGTTTTAACCTCATAGTCATGTCTCTACCGTGTTGTGTATTTGTACTTTGCTGTCGCGTGCCTCGTGCATGTCCTAGCGAAGTTGCGCCGGGGTTCCCTCAAAATATCTTTGACACCCTCCATGCTATCAGTTGTCCCTATGAACAGCAATGATATGACCGTGGGTGCGGCACAGTGACTTCACCACTCAGCCCCGACCATGCTTGCCGTAAGAGAGGGTGGGTGTGGAACTCGGGGACCGAAGCAGAGCCAAACGCGGGGCAAGATCTCGGAGCCCGATAATAATGATTGCTGATTGTGCATGACATGTATGGCATCTGACATGACCAAAAAAAAAAAGAACCCGATTGACTAGAGGCCGTGGCCATGATCTCGGGCACCGAATTGAATGTAATTCCCCATTCGAAACAGACTCCTTCAGGCTGTAGGTAGAGGTGCCTTCCATGAGATAGCGGGTTACCAAGTTCCCATTGTCAAATGTACCTAGAGGTCGTGTCAATAGGTTGGGTCACATGACGTCGTGGCGGGGCGGAATTGTCCGCGTCCCGCAAAGGCTTGGCATCGGTGGATTTTGTTCGGCTGCTTGGCTGGTGCTGCCCTCCACGAAAGATCGACGACGACGACGACGACGACGACGAAGACGACGACGACGACGACGGTGGGTGTGTGCTTGCGATTTTACCCTCCTTGCGATAGAAAATCAGGTGAAACTGAGGGTAAGTCACTAATTGACTCGAGTAGCCGCAACCTTTCTCACGCAAACCCCCTACAGACGAACTGCTCTCGAACTGCCCAGACCGAATCGTGACCCTCCCACCATTGACCACACACACCAACTACACCACGCCCCCGCCCCTTCCGGCGCAAAATACGACAATGTCCTACTTTCGCATCACGCTCCACCGCTCGGCGATCGGCCTGCCAGAGCGCACGCGCGGCGTCCTGGCGGCGCTGGGCCTGCGCCGCCGCATGCAGACCGTCTTCCACCCGGTGCACCCGCAGTTCGCCGGCATGATCCTCAAGGTCAAGGAGCTGGTGCGCGTCCAGGAGGTCGATCGCGCCCTGAGCAAGCAGCAGGTCAAGGCAGAGCGCACGCCCGACACGGGGTTTTACATTGAGAAGGCTGTGCCGCGACTATGAGGTTTCTCTCTTTCTTCTCTATGGGCGAAGGGGATGCCAGTGGAACAACACGACAATGGGAATATGTGTTGGAGACAAAGTTAGCATGATAGAACAGCGGATGAAGACGGAGCAAAAGAGCAGGTTGTACTATATTGTAACGACATTTGTATAAGGGATGGGGCTGGACGGAGCGGTGTCGGCTTCGTTTGACTAGGACTAGGACTATCACAATCACAAATGCGTCAAACATGATCTCGATGAGTCTTGAATGCTCAATTTCGTTGAATGCTGAAGTTCGTCTCTCCCATATCCGCGTTATAGCCCAATGAGAGCCAAACCCCGTTATAAACCAGCTATGACCAAGGGAAACTGAAGAAGCACAAATCCCCCAATATCCTACATGCATGAATCCTTTCGTCATTACCGTGCGTCCTCCAAGTTATGACAATTAGCATGGTTATGCCTTGACCCAGAACACCTCCTACAACGTCAGCTACAGCTCCATTGCAACCCCACAGCTCTTTGTACCATCGCAGCGCCTGTCGCCTTGATCCCAGTGATTATACGATAACAATGTTCATGTAGACCACCGATATTAAGATACGCTTGGCAACACAGCCCTTCAGTCTAGAAGTCATGACTAGAAACTGCGGGCCTTATCAATATACTCCTGAGACGGGGTTTCATACTCGTTCACAAAGTATGTCTCGCAGTTCTTGCCCAGCCAGACGGTAAACTTGCCGACTTCCTCTCGAAGCCGCGAGACTGATTGCTGGTCCATATTCGTCTGAGCCAGGAGTTCAGGGAGTGAAACTGCCAATGATTAGTTTTGCGATACGCCCAGAGATGGCAGAAAGCACATACCAAGCAGTCGAGCCAGGTGCTCAGCGCCATAGACGTCACAGACACCTTTGACTTCAGAGTTGTCATCTGCATTGTCCCACGACTTACGTACATCCATGTACTGATGGCGCTCAAAGCTAGAGAGATGTCAGTATAGCTGAGCCATCCGAGTGGTAGAACAACAGTACCGATACAGTAATATCCGACTCAAGGCTTTCTCGAAATATTCGCGAAAACCCGCAATAACTTCCTCCAAAATGTCCATACTGGCAGATCCTTCCTCTCTCTGAGGCTTCTCATGCGCAAGGTAGTCCTCGAGAATCTTGGTGACAGGCTTGTTGTGAGGGAGTGGAACCAGCTGGTTGTTTTTGGTGATGTTCTCCCAATCGTCCACAAGCATGGCCTGGATATGATCGGGAACAGGGATATTGATCATGGGCTTGCTGTGAAAGGAATCCTCCTAGTTCAACGATTAGACATATCTTCAGTATTGTAACACAGTAGACGAAATGTTGAACAAATTTAACTCGGCAAGCCACTTGGCCTCGGAGGTAGAGTGGGCAAGTTCAAGCTCAAAATGGGGCATGCGGCTACCGTCTCGATAAGGGAACGCGGATTGTGCTCGTGGTCTGCAGGGGCTCGGCGAGTCTTGTTGGTCTTGGTATGTGATGTCTCATGAACAACCTCGTCATCTAACGGCCAAGTGTAGCGTCCGTCATCTAGACTCTTGCCAGACGTTGAGACGTAACGATGGCCGCTTTTGGGGGGCTGTGAGAGATGGTCGGGTGCCAAGGGCCGATTTTCCAGTTTGGTTCTCTTGGAACTGGGCGGTCCCCAACAGGCACTTGATGCAAACGCTTGAGAAGAGCCCCCAAAACTTGAGGAGCAAGCGCGGCTTGCCTTTGTGGAAGGCCGAGAGCGTGTCATAATGCCGAGTTGGTGAATTGGGATATTGGGATATTTGGATGCTAGGATGAAGAGTAGGAAAGAGAAGGGGCAAGGTTGTGTGTTTGTGTGGCGTATCGGCGCGGGGTTGGCAAAGGGGAAACGGAGAGGAACCGTTGTGGTCCCGAGTGAATGACTGTCAAGGCTGCGGGGAAGGGAATCCGCAGATGCATTTCCAGGGTGCTTGCTGGCGTTTGCGAGAAGTGCTGGAGTGATAAGGCGTTATGTGAGAACAGAAGGATTCCCATTGTCGACACTTTGGAAAGGAGCCTTGTCCGTCCATAGGGGTTTGCGGGCTGCTAAGTGACATACAAGACGATGGCAGGCATTGGGAGCGAGATTTTGAATCGACTGGAGCAGGGAAGCTCCACGGGCCAGTGTAACAGGACACTCGGCTATCGTGTAGTGAGGTCGTCGCCCTTGGAGACGCCTTTTCCACCGTCATCCAGGACTTCCAGGACTTTCAAGGCTTCTAGGAGGCACGAGGTCTTGAGTGCGATTGACAGAGACGGCCGAGAATCTCGATAGAAAACACATAAAGCAAAGAAAAACAAATACACCGCAATCTTTCTCACCTGTTCCAGTTCCCAGTCCTTGCCTCGTCGTCCTCCTCGACCCCCTTGAACGGTTGCAGAGCCAGCCCGCTCCTCGCTCACCCTAGTCGATTCGGCGCCGCTGCGGAGGCCCTTCTTGGGCAACTTCGTACTCCTCTGCATGTTATGCTTGACTTGCGCGTGAAGCTGGGCGGCTAGTTCCTTGTGCTCGTCGTCAAAGGGACGGATGCGGTCCACGAGCACCCAGTCGTCCCAGGTGTTCTTCCAACCCTTGTAGTGAACTTTGTAGCGGTACCCGTCGCTAGGCTTCTCTCCGGGCTGCACATCCATAATCTTAGCCTCGTAGAGCATGTCCATGTGAAAGCACAGGACTTTTTCGTCCTTGCTAAACGGCGGTGGTGCCGGCTGCTGGCGCGCAGGAGCCATGGCGATGGATGCTGATAACTAGAACCACTCAAAAGAGGCGGTGTGCACGAGGGGATCTGGAGAAGATAGAGCGCGTGAGTCTGCGATTGGCGCAAATACACGCTGCGATGGGATGAGTATGAGTTTGCAGTTGATGTGTTGGTGTTGATAATTAGATAGGAGAAGTTCGTCATGGGATGGGTGTTGAGATGGGGAGGCGACGGGCAATACAGTGTTGCAAACTTCAGGCACAGTGATTCGCGTTAATGGGCTGTAGGGGATTTTCTTGTTACTAACGCGACGCGACTCCCCTTGAAATAGCCAGTAATTAATTTGGCAGCTCGTCGTCGGCAAGCTCTTCCCACCCACATGGCAGCAGCTAAGACGAGAAGCACGGTCCATGTTCTTTGGGTCTGGGACCATTCACGATAAGATAGCACGATAAATACAGCTAGCACGCGACCGAAGTACGAAGTGCCTACTGTACATGCGTGCACTTGTAAGCAGCGCAACCCCGCTAAGTTTCAGTGTACTTGATCCCCTAACACGGCCCTGTTGCAAGCACCTTCAGCACTAGGTTTACAGGTGGCTGGCGTGTACCATTCAGACCCCAACAACCCCTCCATTTTACCCCACGCTCTCCAAGTCCCGCCAGCCCGATCTCGCAACGACCAGTGAGTCAATTGGGCGGGCATTCGCAAAACATTTTAGTCTGCATCGAAGCACTTCATTTTTTCCCTCCTTCTCCTTCCACTCCGCTCCCAAGCTGATATTTGAAAAGCCCTCGGCTCACCACCCCCAAGGCGCTCTCCAGTATGGCTCAAATACCAGACCCAACGGTCCCCCTTGACTGGTCGGGATTTAATGGTTCCATCGTGGAGCACTTCACCAAAAACGCCCTCGCGCATCCCGACCGAACCTGTGTGGTCGAGACGAAGACTTCATCGTCCCCCGAGAGGCGATTCACATACAAGCAGATCTACGAGGCATCCAACATCCTCGCGCACCACCTCCACGACGCCGGCGTGTCCAATGGAGATGTGGTCATGATTTGGGCCCATCGCTCGGTGGACTTGGTCATCGCTATCATGGGGACTCTGGTAAGACACCCCCCAATGTAACTATAATTGATAGAAGCCATTCGCTAAACCTAGTTGCTTCTTCGCCAATAGGCCTCAGGCGCTACCATGAGTGTTCTGGACCCTCTCTACCCGCCAAACAGACAGCAGATCTATCTCGAGGTCGCGCAACCTTGTGCTCTGGTCAACCTTGCCAGAGCTACAGACGAGGCCGGTCCGCTTGCTCCCATAGTACGAAAGTTCATTGACGGTGAACTGGATCTCAAGACCGAAGTTCCCTCTCTCCGCATTAGTGATGACGGCTTTCTGGATGGAGGCAAGGTCAATGGCATCGATGTCTTTGCCCAGGCTCGACCCAAGGCGACTCAAGTTCCCGACGTTCTGATCGGACCCGATAGCAACCCTACTCTCTCATTCACTTCTGGATCGGAAGGACGGCCTAAAGGAGTTCTTGGCCGTCACTACAGTCTTTGCAAATATTTCCCATGGATGGCAGAGACCTTTAACCTGTCTGCTGAGAGTAGGTTCACTCTCCTTTCTGGTATCGCCCATGACCCAGTTCAGAGAGATATTTTCACTCCTCTTTTCCTCGGAGCTTCACTCTATTGCCCATCCAAGGAGGACATAGCCCACGAGAGGCTTGCAGAATGGATGCGAGACCACAAGCCCACTGTCACTCATCTAACGCCTGCCATGGGACAAATTCTGGTTGGTGGTGCTACTGCCGAGTTTCCATCCCTAGACAGAGCCTTCTTTGTGGGTGATGTTCTCACCACCAGAGACTGCCGTGCTCTTCGGCGCCTTGCCGAAAATGTCAGCATCGTCAACATGATGGGAACTACGGAGACGCAGGTACGGTTACTCTCCTTCCCGGAACGCAAATAAAACTAATGTGGTTCTTTAGCGTGCTGTAAGTTACTACCAGGTACCAAGCCGTGCCCAGGATCCCGATTTCCTGGAGAAGCTTAAGGACACTGTTCCCGCAGGCAAGGGCATGCAGAACGTCCAACTTCTTGTCATTGATCGAGAAGACCGCACCAGGATCTGCGCCGTTGGTGAAGTTGGGGAGCTTTACATACGTGCGGCGGGATTAGCAGGTAATGCCATCTGGTGAATGTAAAGAATTTCCGAATTAACTCGTCTGATTTAGAGCACTATCGCGGCGATCCTACGCTGACAGAGCAGAAGTTCCTGATGTCATGGTTTGTGGACAATGATAAGTGGGTTGAAGCAGACAAGGCGGCAAGCAAGGGTGAGCCTTGGAGAAAACATTATTTTGGACCCCGCGACCGCATCTACCGTACAGGGGATTTGGGACATTATACCGAGTCTGGTGATGTCGAGGTGACTGGACGAGCTGATGACCAGGTCAAGATTCGAGGCTTCAGAATCGAGCTCAACGAGATTGACAGTAACTTGAGCCAAAGCGTTCTGATCAGAGATTGCCGGACACTCTTGAGGCGAGACAAAGATGAGGAGCCCTGCCTCGTGAGCTACATCGTACCAGAGTTGAACGAGTGGCCTCAGTTCCTCAAGACGCATGGCTTCGAGGACATTGAGGATGAAGGGACCGACATCGGACCGACCAAGGTCTACTTCAAACGGTTCCGACGGATGCAAACTGAAGTTCGAGAACATCTGAAGGGTCGGTTGCCTATTTACGCCGTCCCGACAACCTACATTGTGCTTGATAAGTTGCCTCTCAACCCCAACGGAAAGGTTGACAAGCCAAACTTGCCTTTCCCTGATATTGCACAGCAGACGGAAGATGCCTCAGACGAAGATCTGAAGAGGTGGGAGTCCCTGACGGAGACAGAGCGCACAATTGCTACGCAGTGGGCCAAGCTCATCCCGGGTCTCAACGCCAAGACCATCACTCCCCAGAATGACTTCTTCGATCTAGGTGGCCATTCACTCCTCGCACAGCAAGTATTGTTAGATATCAGGGCCATCGGAGCTAATGTCTCTATCAACACCCTGTACGAACACCCCAGTCTAGGTGGCTTCAGTACACAGGTTGATAAGATATTGAGTAAGACTGGTACTGAAGGCGAGTCTTCTCAAGACGATGATCCTGAATATGCCCGTTCCCTGGACGAGCTTCTCAAGGAGCTTCCTCAGTCATATCAGTCGGCGGATCCTTCCACTATTCGTGCCAAGGCCAAGCCCATTGTTTTCCTTACTGGAGCGACCGGCTTCTTAGGCGCCTACCTGATCAAGGATGTCTTGGAGCGTACTAGCCGTGAGCTGAAACTGATTGCGCACGTGCGAGGTGTCAAGGATTCCAATGCTGGCCTGGCCCGTCTTCGTCGTTCTCTTGAAGGCTATGGCCTCTGGAATGATGCGTGGGAACCAAGGCTAAGCTGTGTCGTCGGAGACTTGTCGAAGCCACAGTTGGGTATTGAGTCAAGTGTCTGGAAGTCCCTCGCCCAGGAAGTGGATGTGGTAATTCACAACGGCGCCACGGTTCATTGGGTCAAAAGATTTGCCGATATGAAGGCTGCCAATGTCTTCTCTACCATCGATGCAATGAGGCTCTGCAACGAGGGAAGGCCCAAGACCTTCACCTTCGTCAGCTCCACTAGTGTCCTCGACACCGATCATTATGTCAATCTCTCTGACAAGCAGGTCAGCACTGGCCAGGGAGCCGTGTTTGAAGATGATGACATGATGGGTAGCCGCACTGGCCTGGGAACGGGCTACGGTCAAACAAAGTGGGTTGCTGAGAAACTTGTGAGGGAGGCCGGCCAGAGAGGTCTCCGAGGCACTGTGGTCCGACCTGGTTACATCCTGGGCGACATCAATACCGGTGTCTGCAACACTGACGACTTCTTGGTTCGCATCCTTAAGGGATGTATTCAGCTTCGCGTTCGACCGCACATTGTCAATACCGTCAACTCTGTGCCGGTTAATCATGTTTCGCGCGTGGTAGTGGCATCTGCTCTCAACCCCCTCGCCGGCGTACATGTCGCCCATGTCACTGGGCACCCTCGTCTTCGCATGAATGAGTATCTCTCTGCTCTTGAGTACTATGGCTACAAGATCCCTGAAGTCAGCTACGATGAATGGAAGGACGAGCTTGAGGGCTATGTCTCTGCAGGTGGACAGGAAAAGGATCAAGAACAACATGCTTTGATGCCTCTGTATCATTTCTGCGTCAACGACCTGCCCGCCAACACTCGCGCCCCTGAGCTCGATGATAGAAACACTGTCAAGATCCTCAAGACCGACGCCGAGAACTGGACCGGGGTTGACGAGAGTTCTGGATACGGAATCTCCCGAACCGACGTTGGCCGGTTCTTGCATTTCTTGGCAGAGACTCGGTTCGTAACATGGCCTATGGGTAGAGGCCGACCTCTTCCAGAGGTGAATCTGTCCCCGGCTCAACTGGAAGCGATTGGTGCTGTTGGTGGTCGTGGTGGCGGCGGCGGTGGCGGTGTCACCACTGCTTCTGGTGCCAAGCTCTGATGAACGGACAACGGCTGCGTTCTTAGGGTATCTGATTTGGCTACCATTTTGTGTATTTATGGTGTCACAACAAAAGCGAATAGATGTTGTTTTACGGGCTTACCTTCAATCCTGGAATTGATGCGAGTTTATGACTCGGGTGACTGTGTTTAGATGCCTACAACTCACACTTGAGGACTTCATGCCCAAGTGTAGAAAGTATACCCACCTAGCCAACAAAGCTCTTCGCACCGAATAAACTTGAAATAGGTGGTCGTGCTAGCGGGGGGCACAGTGTATACACTTGTGGGGCACTTAACGCGTCCCCTCTCTCTAAACGCGTTCTCACCTCGTTTGGCGGATTGCCAACTCCCTGTCCATGATCAATCACTCTCACCTACTGCAATCTGCCACTTTGAGCAAGCCTTACAACCCCCTGACGCGACGAAAAGCGAAAAGAAGGAAAAGATGGCGCCAACAGAATCCGAACTTCTAACCAGCTATCTCATCCAGCCATCCAGCCTCACCTCCATCACGACGCTGGACCAATTCAAGGCGCTGTTCCCTCGCCCGCTGCAGGGCTCGCCGCAGGTCCGTTCGCTGTATCGCGACCTACAGGCGCAGCGCAATGCGGTGCTGGACGGTGTCGCGGAAGACATCCAGGCCGAGGTGAAGATCGGCAACGCCCTGCGCAAAGAGGTCATCCGCGCCAAGAGGGAGGCAGCGAGAGAGGATGTGGACGGGGAGATCGAGATGGAGCGCGCGGTTCGTCGCCTTTTTGTGTCTGCACCTGCCTCTTGGTATTGTGTTGCTAATATTTGCCGCAGTTATTCGGAGAGGTATCTGGGGCAAAGACTGCCAGGCACAACCTCGGTTCCATCATCCCCGAGCTAGATGGGGCAACCAGTGCGCTCGAAGCCGAGATAGAGAAGCTTGCTGAAGAACAGGCTGCGCTACTCGAGTCGGTAAATCAGACCATCGGAGGGCTGAGCGATCTACGATACGGAAAGTTCTCCAACAGTAATATCAAGGACGAGGTCATTGACGGACTAAAAAATGTGGAGGCGGCTTGCGAGGGCAAATCTTGATCAGGGTATTACAATCATACTCTTCATACAACAAGGTGTGTACATGAACAATGAAACAAGATCATGACCCATGTATCCCAGCTAACACGACATTGGCGCATAAGAAGGATCCCAGCAGTTTCACCCAGTCACATCTAACAACTTAAAAAGCATCACATTCGTGGCACCCCGTCGGGGCTGCGGACATAATTATCGGCGTCCAGCATCACGGTTGGCCTGACCCTGCATGCGGTTGGACCTTGTTGGTGTTAGTGCGTGGCTCGTCAATGCAAGGGATACGACGACTTACATCATGGTTCGGCTAACGAAGGAAACAACCAGCATGAACAGCCAGTTGGGGATGAGACCAAATGCCCACATGAAGTAGCCGAAAGGGACGGCGAGGCCAAGTTCGACGGCCTTACCCTGGAAAGGGTGGAACCAGCCAGGCTCGAGGAGCGTGAACTGGTCCTTGGTGCCAGACTCGTACAAGTTGACAAGAGTCTCACTGGTGGTGGTAGTCATGTTGAGCCTCTTCTTGTAGGTGTCGATGGGCGCCGGCGAAGGGAGCATCTCGAAGACGTAGAGGTTAGAGGTGCCGGTGGACCAGGCGTTGCAGAGGATGGGCTGGTCGTCGCAGTTCAGGTAGCCCATGTGAGGAGCCTGCTCGAGCAGCGCAAACTTGGCAGCCGTCTCCTTGAAGGCGGTCTCGACCTTGTCGCATCGACC
The DNA here is from genome assembly GCA_029931735.1 of Dactylonectria alcacerensis. Lineage (NCBI taxonomy): Eukaryota > Fungi > Ascomycota > Sordariomycetes > Hypocreales > Nectriaceae > Dactylonectria > Dactylonectria alcacerensis. The sequence goes on along the minus strand of JAPMUZ010000003.1, from coordinate 3,279,492 downwards.
TGTAGATGATGTATTAGCCGGGCTTCTAGTTCAATGCAATGCGCCAGTTCGAGACGTCAATCTGGGGTATGGCAGAATATCGTACCATAGCATGTCTTGTTGCCCCCAGAAACGAGAACCCACCACTCCTCGGGGGTAGTGGCCTCGGGGCTGACAGGCTCGTACAGGGTCTCCTTCCAGTTCTCCAGAGTCAGGGTGGACAGCTTCATGGCGCCGGTCTTAGCCTCGAGGGCAGCAACGGGGTCATAAGTGCCCGGGTTGGGGATGTAGGAGCCCATCTGGCCGATGAAGTCCTGGAACTGGGCCTTGTACTGGTCGATGGGAGAGTCCTGGGCAGCGGCCAGGGCAGGCAGCGCCGCGACGAGAGTAGATGAGGAGAAGCGCATGACGGGCGATGTGGAGATGGGACTGCTCGGACGGGTCAATTCAAAAGGCGTCTGACGGAAGGGAAGATGAACGAGGAAGAGGGGAGGGGAGTAGGGAGAAGGATGAGGAGTGATGAATGATGAACGATAGGAGAGTGCGAGTGAGAAGATGGAGGTAGTAGAGGGTAGATAATACCTAGTTGGGTGGAGAGTGGAAGTGGAGGCCGGGATACCACAAGCACGGGGCAGGTTAACTTAGAAGGAGGGCGACGACGCAATGGCCCGTTGGGGAAGAAGCAGGCGGGAACAGCCAAGAGACCGTGTGCTGACTTACCGTTAAACGTGGTGACCAGGTGCCTACCTTAGTTAATTACCGACCGAATGGGTGTCCAGCAATTGTTTACCTAGGTAGAAGGTCAAGGAACCTGGAAGACAAGACAAACGACAAAGGCGTGTGGGCGGAGATGAGGGATGGACGAAATTGCCCAGCCGGGGAAAAGCAGACCCTTGCCGCGACGGTTCGTTGGGGACTTGGTTCCGCATGCCAGCTTGATCCATGAGTCCATTAGGATGACACACCCTACAGCTGCTATTTTCACTATTTTCACAGGCAATTCTAATTCCAACTGGACTAGCATTGGACGATTATCCGAGACCAAGCCTCGAGGTCGAAGAATCCTAGCACTGCGATCGACATGGTCCCGGTCGCGCCAACAAATAAATTCAGTGTACGAATACGACTGGTTGACTGGTTGACTGACTGTATTTTATTGTCCATCATTGTTCATCCCATGAGCATGGCAGGCAATCAGCTCTCTCCTCATCATGCTGTGCTACGCTACAAATTGCTGAACAAGTTCCGACATCAAAGGCACGCCAGCCAATTGTGAGTCGAGTCACGCGCATGTTTCTAAGCAGACAACGTCCATTCATCAGGGTAGCCACCAACCTATTGTCTGCGGCGCATTCGTTGGAACATGAGGGAGGTGGCTGCCCGTTGATGCCACCTATTTCATGGTTCGCTCTATCAAGCCTTAGCGCCAGCCCAGGCCACCGGTCCATCCTAGTCGTCTATGTGGGCTGATGCTTCCTCTCCACAGACACCAAACTCGACAGGATGACCAGGAGTCGGGCCGGCTAATGTTCCGACCCGCGCCTCGCATCAAGCTGCCTGCCAGGCGCGCCGCCAATTGGCGACCATCGTGAACCGTGGTCGAAGCTGTATCAACCAGGCGGATGTCTGATTGTTGAACCTTGTTCATCTTCATCCTCTTATCTTGTCCCACATATTTATCAAAGATCTCACTTGCTCGCCACCTGTCCTCGGAGTTTCCTGTTCGCTTGTTTCTGTTTCTCGCTGCCAACATCTCAAACACGCTCCGGTCCATCTAATTCGACCTCTCTGATCCCATCTGTATCGAAATCGGTGCCGATATCATGGATTCCCAAATGGGACAGCAAGGCCAACAAGGTCAGCAAGGCCAGCAGCCTCAGCAGCCTCAGCAAACTCAACAGCGGCCGCCGCCCATGTATCAACCCTCACAGATCCGAAACTTACCCACTCTCAGCGAAGAAGAAAAGACAAAGTATGAGCAAGGCCTGCAGGGTCTCTGGAATAAAGCCCAGAGCTCAGCCCCGAACAGTCCAGAGAATCTTGCTGCTAGGCAAAAGATTATTGAGTTCTCCAGGATGCTCATCACGAAGATCCAGCAGCGCAGAACGGCGCAGCAGCAGCAACTTCAGGCGCAACAACTGCAACAACAACAACAACAACAAGCGCAACAGCAGCAGCAAGGGCAGGCTGCACAGCAGCAACAGCAACAGCAGGCGCAACCCCGCCCACAGCCAGTACAGCAAAATCCCTCCGCCCAAGTCGCGACCCAGCCTCAGCCTCAACAGAACGCCGGAGCCGCCGCTACTCCGGGAGCCGCCCAAGCCAACGCCGGTGCCGCCGGTGGTGCTCCGAGACCGAACCCACAAGCCGCTGCCGCTCAACGAGCGAAGATTCCCGACCACATCATGAATCACGTCAGTAAAATGACCTTCCGGGCGCCGGCCCAGCTTGCCGAGAAGTCGGGCGCGGAAGCCTCGAAATGGGTCGAGGAGATCAAGGAGCGTTATGGACGAGCCCTCATGACGATGGAGAGCAGCAAACAAAAGGTTGCGCAAATCGATAAGCTCATCGCCGATCGTGCCGCGCAAGGTAACCCATTCAAAGAGGAAGAGTTGCGACAACTGCAGATTCGAAAGGAGCAGCAGCTCAAGGTTCACTCCGATGCTCATAAGTGGGTTGATAGCGTCAGGAAGCAACAGGGCAATCTCCAGGGAAACACCCAAGCCGCCCAAGGAGGGGCTGCCGCTGCCCCTCAAGCAACTCAACAGACTGCTCAGGCTAATGCTGCTCAAGCTCAAGCACAGGCTCAGGCACAAGCTCAAGCACAGGCTCAGGCACAGGTGCAGGCACAACAAGCTCAGGCTCAGGCACAGGCTCAGGCACAAGCTCAAGCGCAAGCTCAGGCACAGCTCCAGGCCCAGGCCCAGGCCCAGAACAACTCACAGAACGCTGGCCAGAACACCGCCCAGAATGCTACGGCGCCTGTGAATGCTGCGGTTGAGGTTGCGAAGCAGCAAATGGCGGCTGCGAACCGAGCTTCTCCTGCCACAGGAACTCCGGCGGCACAGGCACCGGCGCGTCCAGTTAACAGCACTTCCCAACCTGCACAGCAGTCTCAAATACAATCCCAACCTGTCATCAAACAAGAACAACCTCATCCTGCCCCCATCAATGCCGCCATTGCGTCAGCAGCTTCCCAAGCGCAGGCGGGAACTCCTACACAGGCTACAGCGCGGGTGCAAACTCCTCAACAGGTGGCTACACCTGTCACCGCTGGCGGACCGACCAGAGCCCTTAGTCACTCCGCCGCCATGAGCCTTGCGAACCAAAGAGCTGCTAGCACACCTGGGAGCGCTCCTGTGCCTGGTCAACAACCTAACTCCGGAACACCTACCTCCGCCGGGCCTGCAGTGAATCAAAGCGTGATGGGTTCTAGTATGCCACAACAACAGCAGGGTCACCCGCATGCCCACCCTCCTCAACCACAGCAAGTGAGCATGCAGTCAAAGATGCCCATTCCTAAGCAGCTGCCGGAGAAAGCCACGACCGTCCCCCAGGGAGTGACGGTCGGCGGAGGCGTTAACACCGGGCGGCCAACTATGTCTCAGGGGAGCGGCACTCTTGGTGGTGTGATGAATCAGCCTCCGATCAATAGAATTCCGGCATACAATCACGAAGCCGAAGGTGATCATGTCCTCAGCAAGAAGAAACTAGACGAAATGGTCCGACAGGTTTGCGGAGGATCTGGCGAAGGACAAGATGGAAACCTCCTCACGCCCGAGGTGGAAGAGGTATGTTGCCCTGTTCGCGGACGTGGATACTAGATGGCTAACTTGCGACAGAACGTGTTGAACATGGCAGACTCCTTTGTAGACAGCGTTCTCCACGCCGCATGCCGCAACTCCAAGGAGCGTGGATCCAAAGTGCTTGAGATCCGAGACATACAACTTGTTCTTGAACGAACATACAACATCCGCGTGCCTGGATACTCATCGGACGAGCTGCGCACAGTTCGCAAGATTCTACCCTCGGCCGGTTGGATTGCCAAGATGAGCGCCGTCCAGGCAGCCAAAGTGATGCCAGGCAAGGGCGAGTAGATTTTAGAGGCTGTTTAGGAAGAGCACATATCGGACTGGTTACTGGAACTGCGGAACATGACTTTTTTTTTTTTTTTTTTTTGGGAGACGGCGTTCAGAGCACATTCGGCCCAAAAGAATGGCGGTACTTGGTGGAAGCAATAAGCGATATCCTCGAAAGCAACGTGAGAAGAGTGGAACTCTGGAGTTGGGGGGGACTGCCGCGGTAGATGATTAAAATTCGGTTGCAGCAAGTAATGGGAAGACAGTTGTTGGCCCTTGATCATGCTGGATCCGTATAAATGCGCACGTGCGCTTGTAGTTGTCTCAAATGGATGGCGCACACAAGCTGAAACCATGATTGTCCTTGTCGATTGTGGCCTGTGAGTCTTGAGGCCACGCTGGAAGCCCCGAGCCAACTTGGAGAATACTTTATATCGGGACATCAGCCAAGTGTGTTGGTGTTGAGACCAGACACGCGATCACCATCTCACCACATGCAGCTAACTTTGGTGGTGGCACATGTGTTGTGATGTCTATGGCTCGCATAGACGGCAGGTACACGGTTCACCGGGCAATGAGGGTGGTCTGTCTTTGCATAAACAAAGACATGGTACCATGGGCAAAGAAAGATGTGCTCAATTGGAAATCTTGCATTGAAGTTGACATGATAATGTGGGCAACGGATGATGAAGATGCTCTAGCCAAAATCGTAGCAAAGGTGGTCCAGTCCGCAACTATCAGCTGCAAAAGGCGATAAAGTGCCCACCACTCAGTAGTGTAGGTTCCTTGTAAGCCCATTAGTAGGTGGTTGCTGGGGGCCGTGACTCGCTGACTCGCCTATGGTGTTGTGGATGACCGACCTTCGCAGGCAACATCGAAAACGTCACTGTTGGGAGACCCACATGGCAGTATCGCCTTAACAATTTCGCCTTCCTTTTGGGACGCCTGAGATGTACTAGGTACCCAGCTGCGCTGCGTAATCCCGCCCTGACGCTAGGTACTCCCGTGCTTGGCCCTGTCGCCCGTCGCCGCTGCTGCTGCTACCGCTGCTGCTCCGTGGCCCAGCCCAGTCCCAATCTGTGAGCTTCGAACCTTCTTGCACCTCCCACGCATTCGATCCACCACAACCTCGCATCACCATCCACCTCAACGTCACAACCGTTCACCTTGAATTACTCGCCCTATCCTCCCCGTCACCGACGTCCTCTCTGCTACAGCGCGCCCGGGTCTCTGGCCTCCTTCTAACCTGAGCTGTGCCCTAGTTGTGCCACGCATCCGCCGCGACGAGAGCGGAAGCGCGCCCCAACTTCAAACGGCGTATCCTCCCTCCCTCTGTTGATCGCCATCGGCAGGCCCTCCTTCACCAGTTTCCCCGTTTCGACGCATACGCATACACACTGCCGCCATGCCCGGCAAGACGCCACAAGGCAACGGGAAAAAGCCTGTTGAGAACGGCGTCCGGAAGAACAAGGACGTGGAGATGACAGACGCCTCCAAGTCTAAGGGCAAGAAAGGTGCTAAGGACGCCGACGAGGAGATGACGGTCGTTGTTCCTCCGTCCAAGGCCTCGAAACAGCCTTCAAAGGCCGACGCCGAGGGCGATGTGTCCATGGATGAGGACCAGGCCATTGATGGCGAGGCCAAGGTCGATCCCATCGTGCAAACTGTCGCAGGTGAGCATTGATTCGGCTTTCATGGTTGTTTGATCCCTGGCAAGGCTAATCTCGGGTTCCGTGTGTAGATATCAAGAGCAACTTCGCCCTACTAGACCGCGCTGTTGCCCTTTTCGATGCCAGATTCTCCCTCCGAGCCCTACGGTCCATCTCGATCATCCGCAAGCGACTGACGCCTGATATCATCGCCCAGGTCATTGCTGATACCTTCCCCGTCACTGCTACCTCAGGGAACATTACCAAGCAGCTCCTCGTCGCCATCGACCGCGAGAACACCCCCCTCGGACGCCAGGGAGGGTCCGAGATGGAAATCGATGTCGACTCCCCCAAGACGGGTAGCAAGAACAGCGCTAAGAAGGAGAGCAAGGAGATTATTCCTGAGACCGATATCTTCTTGGGAATTCTCGTCCAGGTTTACCTCTTTGACTCGAAGCAGTTCCAACGTGGCGCCGACTTCTCGCAGTACCTGACGGACCGAATCCAGACATTGAACCGCCGTACGCTAGACTCTTTGTCTGCCAAGGTGTACTTCTACTACTCCATCTTCTGCGAGCACATTGCTCCTCTAGCCCCCTCTCCTCAGTCTCCCGTTGTCGCCATTCGACCTACGCTCCTCGCCGCCCTTCGAACTGCGGTGCTACGAAAGGACGTTGACACCCAAGCCTCCGTCATTGTCCTGTTGCTGCGAAATTACCTCTTGACCTCGCACATCAACCAGGCTGACTTGCTTGTTTCGCATACCCAGTTCCCCGAGAATGCCGTCAACAACCAGGTGGCGCGGTTCCTCTACTACCTCGGTCGCATCCGGGCCATCCAGCTGCGCTACACCGAGGCCCACGAGCACCTCACGGCAGCCACTCGCAAGGCCCCCTCCAGCAACTGTGCTCTGGGTTTCTCCCAGACGGCGACGAAGCTTTTGTTGGTGGTTGAGCTTCTAATGGGCGACATTCCTGACCGGGCTACGTTTCGGCAACCTACGATGGAGATAGCCCTCCACCCTTACTTCCTGCTGGTGCAGGCTGTCCGCGTGGGTAATCTTGAGGACTTCGAGACAACGATTGTCGACCACGCCGATACTTTCCGACGCGATGGTACCTACAGCCTAATCCTGCGTCTGCGACAAAACGTCATCAAGACTGGTATTCGAATGATGTCGCTGTCCTACTCGCGCATCTCGCTCCGAGATATCTGCATCCGCCTCCAGCTCGGCAGCGAGGAGTCCGCAGAGTACATTGTCGCCAAGGCAATCCGAGACGGTGTGATTGAGGCCACCCTGGACCGAGAGCGAGGATTCATGAAGAGCAAGGAGATTGGCGATGTGTACGCTACCCGCGAGCCGGGCGAGGCGTTCCACGACCGAATCCAGGCCTGCTTAGCTTTGCATGACGAGAGTGTGAAGGTTTGTACTCCCAGTCGATGCAGTAGCGATAATGGACTAATTGTATGTGATTTCTAGGCTATGAGGTTCCCGATGAATCAGCACCGGCTCGAACTCAAGAATGCTCAGGAAGCTCGAGAGCGCGAGCGCGAGATGGCCAAGGAAATACAGGAGGGTGATCTGGATGATGATGACCTCGGCGGGGACTTTGACGGCATGTAAATTCTTTATTGTGTCAGTACAATTCGGGAAGTTTCTCCAGCACTGGCTCTGAATCTTTCCACGTGCTTTCGGTGTCGGGGGGGTTGGGGGTGTCTCTTGGCTGTAAGGTAGGTTCTACTAATCACCGGCTGGCGCCCAAAGAACAGAGGACTGTTTTCTGGGATTTCGCGATAGAGAGAAGGGACGAAGGGAAAGGGGTTTGCCATGACATAATCGGAGTCCCCCAACGTGTACTAGATATCGACGGTGAAGGTGGCGAGAGAAGAGAGGAGAGAGGAGAGAGGAGAGAGGGAGAGAAATGAGCAGATAAATTTCGCTTTGAGTTGCTGCGTATCCTGGTACTGTGCCGTGGTCATGTAAGATGTCCCAACAATTGTTGATCCAATAGTATACCCGCCATGACCAACAGGTCACGAGTCAAAAAGTTGACTAGTCATTGAATCATTATGATTACGTCTACACAGTTGCACCCTCCTTCCTACAGTTCAGCTGGATGTGCCGTCAAATGTGCTACCCTGTATTCCTTGAGCGTGTTTGTGAGACCTGTTCGTGATATCCCTGCGTGGTGTGGGAGGAACTGGGTTGTACGAACTCCATACTCCTGCCTCCATCCATACCTACCTACCAAAGTACCCGTTCCCATCCAATCCGTGGTCCGAGTAAATAACTTAAGGTAGATACCCCCTTGCAATAAAACCCAATCTTCTTGCTAGACTTGTCAAACTTGCGCCTTTCCATCGACATGCTGCATACGCGTGGGGTTACTACCTGTGGCTGCCTTGCGCCGCCAAGCCACGATCCCCACTCATCTTGTGCAACGACCATGGATAGGTGGTTGGTTCATATTACTGATTCACAGCCTCACATCCTCACAGTCGTCGACGACATAGGCTTTTACTAGACTGACCGACACCTTGTGGATCCGTTGACTCACCGGCGGCTGCAGTTTGTCATTGACACTGGAGCGCCAAAGTTCCTAGGTCCAGTACTGTACCTGTCCCTGTCCAATGTATTATGCACGCCCTGTCACCGACATGTAATTGACAAGCTGCAACACAGGTGACATGCTTCCTAGACCAACCCCTCCTGTGCAGTTACCTCCGTAGGGCTGTAGATCCAGTCACACAGGGTGGACGAGGGTTCTATAAGAGCCTCGCAAACGGCGCTCAAGCTTCCCATCGCAAACAACAACACCAACCCGACAAAGACTGCTCACAATGGCCACCGCAACACAGCTACAACTCACAACTGAGCCGTCAGTCTCTATACAATCACCAGCACCCGCTGATGTCGAGGTCGACATGGACCATGCCATCTTCCTCGCTGAGCTGTGCAGACAGGGTCTCTGCGACCTAGATGTCCGCCTGCCAAACTTCAACCCGTCTCATGCCTACACTGCAGATGAGATCATCAACCTCCCGCTTGACCAGCATCGCGTCTCTGACGCCCTGCATGACCTTCCTCGTCGCAAATCTGGCCGGCACACCCTTGCCGTTGCCATCGCCTCTCTCATATACCCAGTCCACGAAGGCTCTTTGGCGGCCATCATCCGCTACGAGGCCGATCGCGTCCGCCTCAGGGGATGGGCTGCCCTGCAGCGACGATACGACATGTTGAAAGCCACCCGCCGCAACGGCCACACAACCTATGGCATGTCGGGCGGTGCGGCCCCGGGTGTCCAGGCCCCCGTCTGGGCCTCTCGAATCACCGGACAGGGTGCGTGGAACCCAGCCAAGAACCCCATCTCACTTGATGGCGTCCAGGCTATTCCCATGCCCGTCCAGGTCTCACATGAGGCCGATCTCGCGCCGTTCCTGTGCCACCTTGAGAAAGGAGGCACCTTTGAACTAGACGGTACCAACCAGGGCTTTCAACTCGATGAGGGACGCGGCGAGCCCTACTACGGCGTCAAAGGTGCCGAGTTTCGCAAAGGCGTTGTGTATGAGGATGGGCGAATGGACCTGTGCAAAATGGTTGTCGGCCCGGATCACATCGGCAAGCTGATGGACTCCCTCCGGACCAATACCTTTGTCCGGCATTTCCTATTGGGCAATAATATCATTGGTCCTGTTGGTGCCCGCGAGGTCGCCAACTTCATTGAGGACCTGCCAGACCGGATCGATACCTGGTATTTGGCGGGCAACTGCATCGACGGACCTAGCTTCCGGATCCTCGTCGACGCCATGGCCCAGTCCGATGCTATCACCAATGTCTGGCTGAAACGAAATCCCCTTGGCCCAGATGCTTCCGAGGATATCTTCCGACTCATCACCGGAGCCAAGAACCTGCGAACTCTGGATCTCGACCAGACCGAGTTGGGCAACCAAGGTGTCGCCGGCCTCTTCACCCGTCTGGTTGCTCATGAGATGCCCGAGGGTAGCACACTCTCGCTGCGGCATATCTACATGAATGGCAATGGAATCTCGGTAGAGGCTACCCGCGCTATCGGTGCGTTCCTAGCGTCGCCGCATTGCGGCTTGACATCCATCTATATGTCCTCCAACCCACTTGGGGACGAGGGCGTGGAGGCTCTGGCGGCTGCAGTCCCCAAGGCACCGTATCTGACTCGACTGTTCTTACAATCTGTTGGAGTCAGCACCAAAGGTGCCATTGCGATCTGCAAAGCTGTCACCGGCCACCCCAATCTCGAGAGCTTTGACTTTGGCCAAGCCTATACCACCCATGATCTTGGACAGGCATACAACTATATCGAGGATGGAGCCATTCCAGCTATCTCTGAGCTCATCACGACGAAGAGCAAACTCGCATACCTCAACTTCGGTCACTGCCCTATCACACCGCTTGGGGTTAGGACCATCTGCGCTGCCGTCCTCCAGAGCCCAACGCTCGTGTACTATGTGGCGTATTCGATCCTCCCGGATCTGACGACGCCTCCGGCGACATTCAGGCCCGCTGTTGACATACGCCTACACAATCCGACGAACCGCACCAAGTCGCAGATCGAGCTGGATCAGGCTGTCCGAGATCACCTGGCAACCAACGTACAGGAGCGATATGGCAAGGACGTGTCGTACAACCACTTCATGGAGGAGGAACGGCGCTGGCTCGTCAGCGACCGCGTCGACGTGCGCAAAATCGACTCGGTGTACCGAAATCGAGACGCAGGACTTGCTCGCCGGCGGCTGATGACGCTGGTCAAAAACTGGGAGGAGGGCGACGAGACGCTGGACCGTGTGATGAATGCCCAGGCTCCATCCTGCTCGCTGCGTCGACACGGCAAGAAACAGTAGTCGGGGCACCCTTGTAAGTCGTCACTCGCTTGATCTGACGATGCACTTGCTCGTGGATGTTTTGCTATACTTGATTCGATTTAGGTGGTTGGTTGGTTTGGTTTGGTTTGGTTTCAGAAGGCAATGGTGATGGGTTGGCGATAGTTTGACTCCAGATTGAATAAAACCTATGGTTTTTATTGCCCGTACTTGCCAGTTTCCCTTTGACGTGTGATAGATAGGTACCTTAGGTTGGTAAGTACTCTGAGAGGTAGAGGATGGAGCGCGCCCCTCCAAATTTGATAATTAGAATGGCAGCCCACTTACACGTGACAGCGCACCGTGAGCAAATGCTCCCGTCGCGAATCGCGCATGCCACTATGCCGTAGCCTCGCGCCGAAACCTCGTGCCTCAACCTCGAGTTCTCGTCTTGAATTAAAAAATCACTGAAAAAATAATTCGAGGGCTCCAGCAGCCCAACATTTTGTGTGCATCTCACGGCGACACCTCTCTGGACGTGGATGCGCTGAGCCGTCGCAGAACCAAGGCCCTGGCTGCGCGTGCCCCCAGACTCCCACCAATAAGTTCGCAACGGTCGCTCGCATCGCTCGCTCGACCGACTCTCTCGCGATGCCTCAGAAGCGCAAACGCCCCGACGAAACCACCGCTACACCCGTACCTCCAACCGTACCCGTATCGCCCGTCCCTCTCCCGACTCCCCTCCCCGCTCCCCAACCGCAACCAGCGACCCAGACCCAACCCCCAGGGGCGCGTCGAGCGACGCGTCACACGCCGGTCCAACCTCCTCCGATCCCGCCTCTATATCAGCACCTCACGCCGTCGCCCATGATCACGGCGCCGGCAGTGCCGACTGCGCCTCATCAGATCCCCGCAGCCGCTGCAACAGAACAACAGAAGCGAAACCGCGCTCGGCCCGCACCTCCGCACCCTCTGCACCCTCTGCACCCTCCGCACCCTGCCCCGCCGCCTTTGGCCGCCCTCGCGCAGGCAGCTCTTCAACCGCCCGCTCCCATCTTGCGATGGGTCCCGCCTGAACAGTCTGGTCAGATATCACGGCCAACCGCCATGGGGAGCCTCGCGAACGCCCGCGGCGCCGCTGTCCGGCCCCCGTCTGACCTCGTCGCTCCGGAAATCACATACCACGTTCCGCAAGCCCACCCGCCGCCGCCGCATCGAACTTCAGCCCTCGTCCGGCCTCACGGCCCTTCTGCGCCGCCACCGAAGCTGCTCGATCGCCCGCTGCCCATGACCATCACGCCCGTCTACCCGCCGAAACCACCGACGATCCTGTCTCAACAAGCGCTGCCACCTTCGCGTGCGGATCGAACCATTGATAAGGTCGTGTTTGGCAACATCTGCTTCCGCACCTGGTACCCGAGCTACTATGGTAAGGAGGTCCTCGGGGATGCCTCTGCAAGTACTGGCAAGGGCGGTAGCAAAGACGCCGGCGGGAAAGACCAATCGGGTGGCAAGGCATCGTCCCGCAAGGACCGTGAACATCACCTCGTTCTCGAGCGGCTCCATGTGTGCCCTAGCTGCTTCAAGTACTCAAAAGAGCTTGTAGCATGGTGGGGTCACGTTCGCATGTGTGAGCGCCGGGCTTATGTACCTGGCCGCAAGATCTACGTTCACCCGCGCGGACGCCGGAAGGTCCTGGTACCGCAAGGGTCCAAAACGCCTGGAGGAGCCAAGAAACGGAGGGGAGAGGGCGGGGTGCGATACACCGAGGAGATTGTACAGGACGACGGAGAATGGAGTATATGGGAAGTAGATGGTGAAAAAGACGGGGTACGTTTTCCTGTCCGTATCATACCATCATGATAACGTTTTTGTGACGACTGTATGGCGATGCATGGCTAACCTTTGTCGGTCGCGCAGCTCTTCTGCCAGAACCTATCCCTTTTTGCGAAGCTTTTCCTCGATAACAAATCGGTCTTCTTCGACGTTACGGGATTCAACTACTTCCTGCTGGTCTACACCCCTCCTGTGGTACCGCCGCTGGAGGGCACGACTGACGATCACGCTCCGACGCCGCAGATCACGGGCTTCTTCTCCAAGGAGAAGATGTCCTGGGACAATAACAATCTCGCCTGCATCCTCGTCTTCCCGCCGTGGCAGCGCAAAGGCCTCGGCGCTTTGCTCATGGGGGCCTCGTACGAGATCTCGCGGCGAGAGGGCATACTCGGCGGCCCCGAGAAGCCCATATCGGATCTCGGCAAGAAGGGATACAAGCGGTACTGGTCGGGCGAGATTGCGCGGTGGCTCCTTGGCCTGGATCTTCAGGATCCTAATGCTGGCCAAGAGGTGCTCGTCGACGTCAACGATTGCAGCCAGGCGACCTGGATTCACCCAGACGACTGTCTTTTGATCCTCCGGGATATGGGCGTCGTGGAAGAGGCCGGCATGGGGCCTGGGAAGCCGGAGGCCAAGGAACAGAGCAAGGACGCGGCTGGAGAGCAGGACGAAGAGGCACCACCTGTCGGGGAGGAAGCGGACAAGGAGATTAAGGTGGTATCGCGGGTGCGGGTGGACAAGCAGGCGGTGCGGCGGTATGTGTCGGAGCACCGGATCAACCTGGAGCGGACTTGTGACGCAGAAGGATTTGTGGAGGGCTACGCGATTAAGGCACCTGAGGTCGACGACGATGAGGAGGAAGAGAATTAGGTAATTACGCCCTAGGCGCCAGGAGGCTGGCTGGGATTGGGAGGAAGTACTTAGATGATCATGATACCCCCCCGCTCGAGTTACTTGAGTTCGACTTCTACAATAATATAATACAAAGCCTTTGGGGCTGACAAGGGAGCATGGTACTGCCGTCCGTGTCTAGACGGGACTTATTATAGAAGTGGGCGGCATATATCAAACCGGAGCGCCGTCTTGGTGTAATACCTGGCGCTTGAAGGAGAAGTCCATTTCTATGCACCGCATTGGCCCTTGCTCGACCCCAAAGCGCCCTCGGGTGCCTCGCGCATGCCGCATCATGCCAGTTGTAGATGCCGCGGCTCTCGTGTTTGCCAACTGCACCTGGGGATACCGCCGGACCGGAGCCGAACCGGAGCCATTGACCGCCGAGAGAGGCACGGAACGGAAGCGGAACCTGGGGGAAGCCTTATTGTGACGGCCCTCATGAGTAATCGAGCTCCGATCCCATGAAATGACGTTCTTACTGTCGTCAATGGCTGCTTTCCTGCTCTGTGTCTTCCACATCGCACCCCCATGGCTCCCGATGCCGCACAGCGAGCTTCCCCAGTGGCGTGAAAAATAAATGGCACACTTTAGAAGCATGACAAAATTACTCATGCACACTAGCTAGTGTCGAACCGTCAAGGTGATCGGCAATATTGTCAGCCAAGTATCCTTACTACCAAAGGCGTGCCATTTAATTTTCACCCCGCTTGCTTCCCTAAAGTGGAAAGGAGCTTGGACCACCTGGACGACGAGTCTCAGATTCTCACCGGGTGGGCGGTTCTGATGTCGTCCGCCAACCCGAGATTGCCCATGTTGCACGCCCCCCCTTCAAGCCGAAAATTTTTCGCGGGCCGTCTAGATGTGCTGATGTGCTCGCACTACAGCGCTCGTTCTCTGTACCACCTCCAATTGCAGGGAATCTCAATCTCGGCAAGCCCTAGAACGTTCCCTAACGCTATTGTTGCTATAGTCTTTGCCACTGAGTACCTAGAGCTGAACCCAGCGCTGAGAGATAGCTGTTGGCGGGTGTTGGCGTGGTTCAAGTAAGGTTGCCAGAGTTAATTATTCCGACTGTGCATTCTACAGTGCGAACTCTCACAGATCGCACATGACCAATGGCAAGTCCCGTGGGAATGGTTGAGCCCGAGGCGCCCCCAGGCCAATTTGACCTCTTCACGAGCTTGATGACTCGCGATGTCCTGGTGCCTCGGCGGCCCAATGGCCTGGCAAACTGGTAAACATGGCATATCTTCAACCAATCCAACACTTTCAACGCCTCGGTTGCCCGTACAGGCACTGATCTGGAACATGGACCCAGCCAATGGCCACGCGTAGCTCCTGAAGAGTATCTCCTGGAGTCTCAGCGACGGAGAACAGGTCTCTCAAAGATCTGCAGCCTCGGGCCTGCGCGGCTGCGTCATTTCGAGGTGGCCAGCCATTGCTGGGTTTATTATGGGTCATCCCGTCGTTCCCTTCTGCAATGCAACTTGTGGCGACCACAGTTCGAATTTGGCATCGTGGCACGGCCCGGCCGCCGCTGCTGAAAAATTTTCGTGTCCCGAAGGCCCGGACCCCACTGTCATTTCCCCTGCAAATGCCTGATCGAACACCATGTTTACTACGTACATGACCAGTTTTTGTTAAGATATGAATTTATTTCTCCTGCTGTATGGGTAATGCGCAAAAGAATTGTCCAAATGGACTATGGAGATGCGACTATTCTTATCAACTTTCGGATTGGCATCGGTCAGGAACAGCACTGTATTGGAGCTTGCTCGGGGGTGTGTATGCCGCATTTTAGTCCGTAGCCATGTGCCAATCTGCACTACCGGAATGCCGCTGTGCTACTCCCCATCTGGGATCTGGTGAACGGGCGGCTGGATCATGGATCGTGGGCCATGGAAGGGTCCGCCGCTGTTCGGAGAGAGCCATACGTCGAAGGGCTGGGGAACGCTGGGACTCTGGAGAAGCGTGCAGGTTTGTCGACGATCTTGAATCTCAGGAATCATGTCAACATCTTTGATGCCAGCTTGGCCCTGCTAAATGCTAGGACCTTCGCCTCCGATCCACACACGTGGAAGAATCGTCTTCTGATTCGCCTTCGCCTGATGATGAAGCCGCCAGCAGTGGGGCTGCGTCTGCAAATGCTGCGTAGCACTGTACACACCTTGGGTCGTGGGGGTGTGTGGTTGCAGCCACACTGTCACCTTTGGTCAATCATTTGTCCAATGGCCTTTCCGCTCAGCAATCTTTTGCTAGCAAACGGCCGCTGAAAGACTGAAACCAATTAGGATGGATGGTGTTTTTTTTCGGCCTTCACAGCAGTAAGAACAAAAGTTCAAAACGATACTTTCCGCGAGGGTTTGTGACATCTTTCGGTTTGTTAGCTATCGAGGGCTTCCCGTTGGCGTTGATTCCTGGCTAGTCTTCCCTCGTGGCCTCGTCCTCCGTCGGAAATCCGGTACTGCCGTAGTCGTCCGTCCTATGCGTGCAGCAATCCGTTGGGCCCGCTGCTCCTCTCTGCGCCCACTCTTGTTTAGAGTGGTAGGGGTCCTCGCGCTTCCGGCTTGCTTTCTGGTCTTTCGTACCGAGATTTCTCTCAATGTTGCGCGTTCCATCACCGGCCATCCACCCCCCCAGTTAGTGACCATCCACAGTCTCCCATGATTCATGGTCCACCCGTCAAGCACGTCCCCCTCGACTGTAAAAGCCTCAGGCTTTGAGACGTCCCAGAGCAATCATGTCCAAGTATTCTCCCAATCGCCTCCACCCGACTTCCTCCGGATGGCTAAGCAGCCAGTGTGAAGCTCACACCCTTGCTAGATTCTCACCAGGCTCTCTCCCTTGGTTTTCCAGTTTTCCAGTTGTTGTTGCATGCTTCCTGGTTGCGTTGGCCCACCGTGTTGGCCTCGTCCGCATCCTCAATTCTCACCCGGTTCTTCACCTCCCCCGTAAAAACCTCTCGCCCCGATTGATCATTGCTCCCCTTCCTTCCACCGTTGCCCCGGCTGACACTCCCATCCCTTGGCCTCTCCACTTGGGTGGGCCCACCTATTCTCACTTTCCTCCTGGCTCCAGACGCTCTCTCTCTTCCCTTTTTCTCCTTCCACTGCCGTTCTGTCTCGTGCTGAGCTCCGTATCTCTCTTCTTTAAACCTCTCGTCAGCCTCTTCTCTTCGTCACTCATCAACCATCTCCCTTCACACAACCGTCACAATGGCCTCCGCTCGTGTCTTCACCTCCCGCCTGGCCTCCCAGATGGCCGTCAAGGCCGCCCGCCCTGCTGTGCGTGCCCCCATCGCTGCCGCTAGCAAGCGAACCATCACTGGTAAGTGTTCAACTGCGGCAAAAATTTTCATCGGCGATCCGGGCTCAATTGAGCTCCCTTGAGCTCGTCCCGGCCGACTCCCGGATGGGATCAATTCGCTCACACTCGAATCAAGGCCAGACCATGAAGCGCCAGCAGGCTTCCAGCCTTCTCCAGGCCACCACCCGCAACGCCTTCCAGGTCCAGCGCCGCGCCTACTCCTCCGAGATCGCCCAGGCCATGGTTGAGGTCTCCAAGAACATTGGTATGGGTTCCGCTGCCATTGGTCTGACCGGTGCTGGTATCGGTATCGGTCTCGTCTTCGCTGCCCTCATCAACGGTGTTGCCCGCAACCCCGCTCTCCGTGGCCAGCTCTTCTCCTACGCCATTCTTGGTTTCGCTTTCGTCGAGGCCATCGGTCTTTTCGATCTCATGGTTGCCCTCATGGCCAAGTTCGTATGTCAACACCGCAGCTCGACCTTCGTCCTTGATATCCGAGTCCAAACTGACAATTTCTCCCGCAGACCTAAGCTGTTTCCCAACCAATTGGGACGGCTCGTGCCGACTGATCGAGTCAGTGATACGGAGGAGGCTGCTGAGTCCAGCGCATCACTGAATGTTCTGACGACTTTGTCACTGGTGCACTTGCTGCCAGCTTGCACGATAGAGGGGAGGTTGCCTTGTAATAGACGGGATAGAGAACTGGGAGGGACGTCGGACATAAGCACGTCTCTGGTGGATTTTGGGAAATTCTGCGCAATTCCTCCCAGGGACCGACTTGTAAAATAAAAAGCCTCATTCATCCCGATTCTTCCACAGCAACAAGAGATTCCATTTTTCAACATGAAAAAGTGTTCGCGAACTCGACAGTGACGCAATTCAAATCGCATCTTATCGATTAATAGCTCAATTGGCCTTGAATTGATAACCTTTCTCTGGCACTGCCAGATCGCTCATCTGTTGGTCGGGGTTGAGGCAATTGCTCTCCCGAGCTCCCGTGGGCCGGTGCCGGGGAATGTTGGTGCCTTAGCCGAGATGGCAGGCACTGGCGCTGCCACTCATAACCGAGTTGGCCCGGCCGCCCATCAATTTCGTGCTCAAGTGTCTGTTGCACAAAACCACCTAACATGGCGGTCTATCTGGGCGCCTGAATGTCTCTCTTTCCAGGCACATTCAGGCGTCGAACTTTGTTTGGGATCCATGACGGGCCCACACGGTGCAAAACTGATACCCGCTAGGCGGGTTTCTGGCTCAGAGACCTAGCTCAGGCCAATCGAATGTCATGATAGATAGGGAATGCCCGGGGGATCAAGGTGGACCAAGGGAATGATTCTTCAGCTAGGAGGGGAGCACTGTGGAGCCAGCAAGAGATATGTAAGGAAAGACAAGTCCACCTGATCGCTCGCAATCAGCACTCTTGACGTTGACCTGAATCTCGAGCGTGGATGATGTTGATGCTGGGTCGATACCCAGGCCGATTCAGGGCCTCCCAGGACTGACGATCGATTGTTCGAGGGTGACATGACACTGATTGGTATTGCACTTTCATGTTGACCAAAGGTTGCACAGAAGAGCCCACCAGGCTTCGTCTTTGGGGGCCATGGGTTGTCATTTCTCACACCATGCAGCGATATTCCGAAGAGAGTCAACAACTTCAGACAACGAATATGCCGTCAAACTGTTCCACTGAGACGATGTGCTGCGGAAGACACGCGACGAAGAGCGGCGAGTTTTGCGAGAGAGGGTTCCTGGCGATGTGTCCAAGTGGATACTGTCCCGGTGGCCAAGAACGACCAAAGTTCGAGCGAGTGACGAGACGATGGCGAAACCATGGAGAGTGCGATTACGATGAGTGCCAAGACCGTGGTGCAACTGGATATCTGGTGGCCGATGCTGGGTCGTGGTTCCTGGGACGACCTGTTGAGACTTTGATGGTGGCTCCCTGCAGGCTGGGCCAGCAAGCCGGGTCTGAGGTTATTCTAATGAATAACTTGTGCAAGTGAATGGTTTCTTGAATATGGAAGGTTTTTTTACTTGAAAACACTGATCCTCATTATGATGTTGTCCATATGGATGTTGGACGAAATGAAATTGCTAGGCCCACTGGACCCGAGGTGGCGCTTGCGAAAAAGTTGGATGACTTTAAGAAATCATGAACTTACAACGACAAGGGGCTGCTATACACTCTTTCTCACTCGAAGCAATTCGATACTGCTAAGGTTAGTAATTGTGCTTGTCCATTGCCTGGTCTGTTCGGATTCATACTCACGATAGCGAGTCCGGTCCACTATGCTCCACTATGCGGCGACACCACTTGACCACCAGGGATGGACGAAGAGCCTCCTAGCGCCGCACAACATTGGGTTTGACGGCGATTGATCAATTGACGCCACTGACGAGGCAAGACGGGAACGATGATGAAGGGAAAGGAAAAAGAGGCACAGATGGTGGTCGAAGAAGGTTCTCTCCCCTCAGCTTCCCCTCTTTCCAAGTCACATGACCAGGTAGCCTACCACCCCCTCCCAACAAGGACGTTGTGTCACATCGACAAGGGGATTCGGGAAAGTACGGCCATGGGGAGAGATGATTTGCTGCCTGTGCAATGCAGGGCGCCCGGGACGAGGACGGCAGCGGCGGTGATGAGACTGTAGGATTGGCTCCGCACCGTGAGGGTGTGAAGAGGCAACCTAGCCACGCTGTTGGCGTGGCACGACGTTGACGGAATCATCGACTGATGGGAAAGGGCGCGTTTCGAGGGGGCCGTTCGGGAGGTGTCTCCTCTAGGGGCTGTAGATCTGTTGAGACTGTCTCCTGTGCCAGCGGGAAGAAGGCGGGGAGGGCCGATCTGGTCGACAACTCTGCGACTGGGCGTCACTTAGGCGCGCAAGGAAGGGGAGAAAGGCCACAGCTTGGTGGTGAAGTTGAGGAGGACGAGAGAAGAGGAAATCTGGGGGAGGCAAATTGGAATTGGGGTGAGGGACGCTTGGCTGACACCTTCCCGTTCTTGCAATTGGCCACTCGTCCTCGGGATGCCACTTGAGGAAAACGGAAGGCGCGTCAGCAAGCCATGTAATTAACCACCCAGTGATTCGTCCAGGAGACGGATGCGGCGCTTTCCCCGGCCTGAGACAGACATTAGGCCAATGCCCGGTCGTGCAAATGCAACTTGGTGTCCTCGGCTAAACTTGCTTCCCCTATTCATGGCGATGGGCGAGCTCGCACGCGACTCACAGGGGACAAAAATCGCTGAAATCGTCGCCTAACGCCGGCAGTTGTTGTTGCGAGGCGGGGAAGGGAGGCCAAAAATCCGGGGTAGTAGCGCTGAGGCCTTGGAACCCTTGCCCAGCGGTGGAGCCCTTCTGTGCAAACCGGGTCAGACGGCCATGGCCCCCGATGACCGCTGCAGAGCCGCTCTTTGGAGGAAATCAGGCGATATCCATGGATGTGTGTTTCTATCATTTATGAGGTTGCAGATTTTGCTAATTTTTCAGTCCACCTGCATATTTGCAGACCCTGGATGCAATGCATGGTTGAATTCCCCTCAGCCGCCTATGGTGAGGATTTTAACCGTCCACACACCCTCTTCACCGACCGCGCCACCCTGCTGTGCCTCAATAGCCGTGCCTCGCAGCCGAAACGATCCCCTGCCAGCGATGCATCCTTGGTAGGTCAAATGTGCGAAACAATCAAAAGAAAGGTAATTCAAGAAACGACAACGTCGCGGGGGCAATACTGTTATGCGTATTTCAGGTGCGGACCATGCGAAGCGATTGATACATATGTCTATGAGACGGGGTCCAATGCCTGGGATGGCGGAGATGGTCACTAAATCCCCTAGGCTTCAGGGCGATTTTCCCCAGGCGATACGACTATACATGAGGTAGATACTACGTAGAAGAGACTAGTGGTTCAAAGACTGGCATGGTTCGCGAGTATTCGTTGCTTTTAAGCATTGCCCATTGCGTTATGTATTCCATTACCCGATGTGAGTGACTGACTCCCTTGTTCTATTTCATAACAAACAAAAGCAATGCCTGTAGTGGCCCCAATCCATGGATGATTCATTCCACAATGCTCCTAATTACTTAGTGTCGCCGCCCGGTGTTCCCGGATGTGAATTCACTTCCGAAAGGTTGCGCTGCGTTCTCCCCTGACTGGCGGCGCCTTTCGGGCCCCCTTGACCGCGGATTCCGCAGACTTGGAGTAGGGGTCAAACACCTTCTTCTTTCCCTTTCCTTCTGTCTCGCCTGCATTGGCCTCTCGTTTTGCGTGCATCACTGAGCTAGCTTTGCTGTAGTCAAACGGCACCGCCTCATACTTCTTCTGCTCCTTCTCCTCTTGTCGTTTGAGCTTCTTCTCCTGCTGCCGTAGCTTGCGTGCCTTTTTAGCCTCTTGTCGCTTAACCATTTCCTCGTCAACTCCCTTGCCCTGAGCCTTCCGCTCCTTCCGGCGCTCCTTTTTGCCCTTCTTGCGGGGTTGGTCCACGATCGAGATGACGCCGTTGTCCGCTTGCATATCCTCATCACTGTCCGCGGTTGACTCTTCTGCGCTTGTGCTGGAATCCTCCACGGCTTCCGACTTCCGCTTTTGTCCTCTCTTCAGCGTAAATTCCGTATCCAGAAGTTCCTCGTCTTCATGATTGCCAACTGGAGTCCCCGCCATAGCGGCTTCTGGCTCTGCGCCGGATGCCTCTGAGGTGGGTTTATCGTGTTGAATGTCGCTCGCAGACGCGCCCTCCTGGACGAATCGCTGCCAAGGAAATGGAATAGTATCATCTTGATTTTCGGAAGCCTTCGGGGTCTCCTCCCAGCGAGTACTGATTGGCATATCTCCAAATAACTGTGACCGGGTCAGTCTGCTGACCGTAACCTCTCCATCAAGGTCGGGCAACTTGGTGATAGGTTTGGCCACTCTGGGCTGACCGTTTTTTCGGACCGAATCCGGTGCCATTGATGTGAAGAAATGAAGCAAACTAGGCCCTCCCTGTGCTTTCGCCTCTTTGATCCGGTCCCAGATCTGGTTGAATCGTGGCCTCGCCAGGGATGCGCTCAACGGTAGTAGACTGTGGAGTGCCTTGGCATCCGGTGGGTTGACACGTGCAATATCAGCAATGGTGTGAGTAGCGAGGACGTAGTTGGGGCTCTCATCCTCATCTCTCGCAGTGTCATCTCGCCATTTCCAGAGTGCCTTGAAGAGAGCAAATTGATCGTGGTCGAAGGCCAGGTGGGAGTTCTTGAAGACATATCCGTACCAGCCTCGAGATCCTTCGCCAGTTTCTTCATTGTAGCCTGGGTTTTCGTGGCGGGAAAGCGAAAGTTCTCTCGATCGTTGAAGGGCACGCTCGATCAAATTCGTCTCCTTGTTCGCTGCGTCTGATGCGGCGACGAGATCGTTGCGTACTCGGTCATAGATGTAGAGAAGATAGTGCGTGTCGGATCGAGCATAATACAGCATTTCTTCCGGAATAGGTCTGAGAATAATTAGTTAATTGATCTGGTACTCCATTTGGTAGTGAAATACATACCGAATTCTCCAATCTGCAAGTTGATATTGCTTGTCTGCGTCGAAATCGACAAATTTCGACAGCAGGAATGCCAGGCTTCTTCCGGAGTAGAGCAGCTCGCAGGCGAAGAATGTGTCGAAAAGTCCATTCACATAGAGACCAAGATCTCGTTGCAACCACACCATGTCCATGTATGCGCCGTGGAAGACCTAGCTAGAATTAGCGCTTGAAAGCTACAATATTTGTTGTTCGAACTGACCTTGACAATGTTTGGGTCGGCGAAGACCTCGTTGAGCACCTCGAGCTTGTGTCGCCAGGGCTGCAAGGTGTCGACGATCCAGTCTTTATCGCGCGTGCTGACTTGCATCAGGGAAACGAGTCCAACGTAGGTACGGTAGTCGTGGTGCTCCAGATCTACAGCAATCTCTTTTGCCTTTTTCAGTTCATCAAGCATTTTGAGTACGCCCTCGTATGTGTCAACCCAAGTTGCTTGTGTTGTTTCCACTGGCTGGTACATGATGGGCTCGTTTGTCTGGTAGACCGTTTTGGGGTATTCCATGCGCGAAATTTCGGTCTCGTAAGGATGTTTGAATCTAATGGAGTAGTGTTGGTTAGCGACCAGTCTCACTTGTTAATGGTTTCTAGGTGATGGTGTATCGTACTGCAGTGTGCCAGTCTCGTTGGGAACTGTGACAAGGCTATCTTCCAGAGCTTCCTTGGCATGTGGTTTCGAAGTGAGAATCGGCTTCCATGGGGTAGAAGGGAAATTATCGGGCGGATGCTCGAACAGGACTTGCGGTTTGGAGATGTTCGCATTTCGAATAACCTTGGCTGTTGACTTAGCTTTCTTGGGTTTCGTAGCCTGGTAATCGTTAGTGGCAGTAAGACTAGTATGCAATAGTATCAGGCTTACGGAGTCTGTCGCGGGAGGTTCCTTTCTCTTGACCAGTCCAGTATACTCGTCCATGGCCGTGTCGGCTTTTTCGAGGACGGAGTCTACCACGTCGACGACTCCCCTCCAGTTCATCTCGATATCCTCTGCATCTTCGATCTTAGGCGCCTTGATGTTGCAGGCCCTACCCGCGGACTGGAGTAGACGTGTGGAGAGTTCGAGGAGTCGCGCCGACCTATCGTCGAGTTGTTGACCAACTTCAGGGTTAACGGTGCGCTGGAAGCTAAGATCCTCAGCGGCAATACGATTGACGGTCTTCACGGTAGAGACAAGCGCCTTCTGGATGCTCTCCTGGAGCGAGTTGAAGTCTTGCGATGGCTCCATGATGGCGAAGGGCGATCGCGCGCGAACGAGGTCTCGAGTGATGAAGGTCGCGATGCGTCTCAACTGCTCGAAAAATTGCCCGAGAAAACGATGTTGAATGTCTTATCGATAAGATAAGGCTATCGGCACCCTGCTTGTCGCATGGCGTTTAAGTGCTATGGAAACGACAGGGACGGACTGAGTAAAGTGAGTGGAAGAAAAATAAAGAGAAGATACAAAACTGAAGGCCGTAAAATTTAGTAGCTACTTAGATACTGAATTACGTAGATATACCCCTAAGGTTCCAATTCATTGATCGCTCATTTGGTGGCCTAAGGTTTGGCATTCAAACGTGAAAGAAGTTGGTGCTTGCTTGGTACCTGAGTTAGGTACAGTTTTATGTACCTAAGTAGGTATCCTAGGTTGATGTGACAGAGCCTTTGTTCTTGTGTTCTTGTGTTCTAAGCACCCTAAGACTCGCATCACAACGAATTACATATTCCATAGGGCTAAACTGAAATAATCACTGGACTGGAGAAAATTGGTGCTTGTTATGGCTTCGTGGCTTCGTGGCTGATGCTGCGAGTATTGTGACTATGAAAAAGGCTACATGCCTTGGGAGATCTGTGTAGGTGCAAGGGTGTCTACCTGCGTCAACAATTGCGACTGGAGAACGATCCCGACTTGTTGCGTTTAAATAAAGGTGGAATTCATGCGGAAGTATTTCGGCGGCAAGGCAGTTACATGCGATAGCAATAATCACTTCTGAGCCTAACAGCCTGATGCCGGGTCTTGTTCTGGAGCTAGATTGGCTGGGTGGTTGCGTGCATTTACGCCCAACCACATAGGTATTTTAGCAAGCAGCCTTCACGATGGATATGTACTTGTGCAGGTATTTGTCTCATTACGGTGCAATATTCCTTGGAGAACTAGCAATCTAACAAGAAGCCGGCTTCACCCTCAATTCCCGGGAGCAACTCCGGTGCGGCCATGGCTATGCGGGAAAGCTGTGCGTAAGAAACGGATAGATGCAGCAAAGTGGAGACACCAGGTTTGTAGATTGACCTCGCTTGCAAGCTTGCTGGATCGAAAACGGCAAACCACTGGTGCCCACAGGTCAGTACCCCGTGGGCAAGTGACAGGTGCATGATATCATGGACTCAGGTTTGGTGATACTTCCAAGGCTAACACCTCATGGCTTGGTGGGTGGTGCGAGGTACTTGTACTTGGGCTGCAACCAACCCCTCCCGTCTGCTTGGAGAAAACGGGCCGGTCTCGAGCAGCTAAATGCTACTCTGCCATGAAGTGATACCCGCCCCGGGAGCGACAGAAGGGCGGAAGCTCGAAGCTCTGGATGAATTTGCGGTAATAATGAAGGCCAACGATGCGCGCTTCACGTGGCATCCCGTCTGACTACGTGAGTTCGCCGCTCGATGGAAGCAAATTTTCACATCCTGCTTTTCGTACCTGCTTGTTCAAAGCGTCGACGAATCGTCATTTCTATCGTAATCTGGTACCAAATCCCAAGCCGGCGAGTCGGTTGTACGCTACTGTACTGTACAAAAAAAAAGGCATGTGTTAAGAGGTACCGCCTGCCCCTCCTTCTCCCAATCCGTCCCGCTCTTGCCATCGCGTTCCTTTTTATAACTGCCCCTCCCTTGCTGCTCCTCCAAGCCGTTTTCGTCACTCGATTCCTTCCCTCAAAAACTCTCCGCAGAGGTCTTGCACCAACCTGCCTCTCTCTCTCTCTTTCTCAATTCCCGCAAGCCTTCGTCAACACTCATCCCCGACAACACAGCCCTTGAGTTCTCTTAGACGCCCGCCCTTCACAATCGCTCGCAATCGTCTGATAAACCTCCCGCAGTAGCGTCATCGCTGTGGTGGCCAAGGAGGACCTAAAGCTCCGTACGCTAACTCCACTGTTGGGGCGCTACAGGCGATCCATCCCCTGCCAACTCCCACCTTATCCCACTCAGGCCAGCTCCAGGCCAGCTCCTTGCCCCTCCACGGACTACGAACATTACGGTAGCTCTGTCTCGAGCCCCCTCCTTTCTCCGACTCTTCGTCTTTCGATCCTTTACGGCCGCGGGCTATCCGAATCGACTCGATCCTTCAGGAGACACACAGTACTCGCACTCGCTTCCTCAACATGCCCGGTACCGTCAACCAAGGCGACCAGGCCGTCCCAGGCCGCCTGCTGCTTCTCTCCAACCGACTGCCCATCACCATCAAGCGCTCCGACGATGGCAGCTACAGCTTTTCCATGTCATCTGGTGGTCTCGTCACTGGCCTGAGTGGCCTGAGCAAGACCACCAGCTTCCAATGGTACGGTTGGCCTGGCCTGGAGGTCCCTGAGAACGAGGTCGAGGGAATGAAGCAGCGCCTCAAGGACGAGTACGGCGCTCATCCCGTTTTTATCGATGACGAACTTGCTGATCGCCATTACAACGGTTTTTCGAGTAAGTCGCGCCACCGGACACGCCGAGATATGGACATGCGTCGTAACTAATATATCTGTACAGACTCTATCCTCTGGCCTCTTTTCCATTATCATCCCGGCGAGATTACTTTCGACGAGTCTGCTTGGGCCGCATACCAAGAGGTCAACCGCCTCTTCGCCAAAACCGTTATCAAGGATGTTCAGGATGGCGACTTGATCTGGGTTCACGACTATCACCTGATGCTTCTACCTCAGATGCTCCGCGAAGAGATAGGCAACACAAAGAAGAATGTAAAGATTGGCTTCTTCTTGCATACACCATTTCCTAGCAGCGAAATCTACCGTATCTTGCCAGTCCGAGAGCCTCTCCTAACAGGCCTCCTGGACTGCGATCTCATTGGCTTCCACACCTACGACTACGCCCGCCACTTCCTTAGCAGTTGTTCTCGTATCCTTGAAACACCTACGACTCCCAACGGGGTTGACTGGAACGGTCGATTCGTGACCGTTGGTGCCTTTCCCATCGGGATTGACCCCGAAAAATTTGTTGAGGGCCTCCAGAAGCCCAAGGTTCAAGAGCGTATTGCCGCCCTCAGTCGCAAATTTGAGGGCGTCAAGCTTGTTGTTGGCGTTGACCGTCTTGATTACATCAAGGGCGTTCCCCAGAAGCTGCATGCTCTCGAGGTTTTCCTGACCGAGCACCCCGAGTGGATCGGCAAGATTGTCCTTGTTCAGGTGGCTGTTCCATCAAGACAAGATGTGGAAGAATACCAAAATCTCCGTGCTGTCGTCAACGAACTGGTCGGACGTATCAACGGAAAGTTTGGTACCATCGAGTTCATGCCGATTCACTTCCTCCATCAATCGGTTTCTTTCGACGAGCTGACTGCCTTGTATGCGGTCTCGGATGTTTGCCTGGTGTCCTCGACACGTGATGGCATGAATCTTGTTTCCTATGAGTATATCGCTACTCAACGCGATAATCATGGAGTCATGATTCTCAGTGAATTCACGGGTGCTGCCCAGTCCCTCAACGGCAGTCTCATTGTCAATCCCTGGAACACCGAAGAACTCGCGAATGCTCTACACGACGCCGTCACCATGAGCCCCGAGCAGCGTGAAGCCAACTACAAGAAGCTTGAACGCTATGTCTTCAAGTACACCAGCGCCTGGTGGGGAGCTAGCTTTGTTGCTGAGATGACCCGTCTGAGTGCAGACACCGCGCAATCTAAGACCCTCCGCAACGTGTCTGGCGCCGTCGTAGCCTTGGGTCAGAAGGTGCAGAATGCAACTCAAGCTGTCGGGAAGAGGGCAGAGAATGTGCTGGGTATTGGCCAGACCGAGGAACCCGAGGAGACGAAACCTAGCGATGCCTAGCCCGCACATCGGTATTAAGGGCACTCTCAATGGGCCTCTCCAGCAGGCACATAGATATGAAAGAGACGAGTTCACGAGATGAGGTTATAGCGGTCATGGTCTGGATATTTCGATATTGCCTTCTAAAGTTACAATCGCACCGTCGCATTTGCACATCACCTGCTCTCCATCATGTTACGCACATGCGAAATGGCTTCAATGGTGTGGATTGTGACTCGTAATGTTCGCGCCAAAGCTACTCTGTGCCCATCCATCCTCAGGTCAAATGATTTTAGGACTTCTCTTTGGACAAGTCTGTGCCGTGAGGGTCATACAAATAGATAAAAGGGTTTATAGCATCACGCAAACTTCCTACATAATCACACTACAACAAACAGCCTATACCATGCTTTCCTTTGGACAGTTGAAAAGGCGACCACAGACATTGTAGGGTGAGGAAGAGCTACGCAGAGGCAGTCGCAAGAGAAGAATATGGCGAGCGAAATTGATGGGAAATGAAGTTCCATAAAGAAGTAACGTCCAAACTTCACAACGAACGTTCCTTCGCAGCTGGTATCTACCTATCTACCTAAGCAAGAACAAGATTGTTTCCCCACATCATCTGTAGCAAAATGAAATACAAAGCCCGCCAAACTCCCTATCGGTTGAGCGTCATGGTATATGAAGCCCCTGGTATTTCTCTCGATAACGCTCAATTTCCCAGATCACACATGTACTCGCCGCACTGCATCACGCGACACTTAGTAAGGCGAGTTGACGATGTCGTCCTTTCCTAGCTTGTACCGCCCGCTGTCCTGATGTCCAATCCTTCCTGATGACCTGCGACCACCACTAAGGCGAATGTCGCCAATGATGCTCTCCCGAGTAGGTTTCCGCAGGCTCTGTTTGGCAACCATGTTGACCTCATTGGGCAGCGCCACGATGACGTTCTTGTCTGAGCCAAACTTGAAATCGTCCGCCTTGACTTCCTCCTCGTATCTCTTGATTTTATATGGCGCCTTCATACCCCTGAGGATTCTCTTCAGATTCCACTCAATGATGTAAGGTCCAGTAGCAGTAATGATGCTCGTCTCCTCAGCTCCAGCTCCGGTGTTGAACTTGGCAGGCGTGAAAGAGACGGTCTTGCCAGTCTCATGGTAGAACTGAGCCACGTGCTCGGGTGTAAGCGCCAGACGACGAGGGTGAGGCTTTGAGTCAGCTGCGAATCCCTTCTCAAAACCAAGTTTGCCTTCGTTTTTGCCGGACTTTTGCTGAGCATCAACGAGAAGGATGTAATTGCGAGTAGTGCCCAAGATCCAGCGACCATCGGCAGAGACGTCCATGCCAGTGATGGGGTCTCCAAGGGCTGGAAGTTGGGACTTGGCTCGAATGCCAAGACGGTCGAAGAGACGGATGTCTCCCTTGTTGCTGGCGACGGCGATGTAACCCTTGTCCGTTGTGGCAAGAGCCGAGAAGTCGTTCTTGGAAGCGTACTGCTTCATGTCCGAGTCGACGAGCTTTTGGCCAGACAGACGAGGGTCAATTCGGTAGAGGGCATTGTTAGAAACACCCAAGAAGGTCTGCTCAGATGTCATTTGGGCGAACTTGTTCTCGGGGGCAAAGGTAACAACGGGAATATCATCATGAATCTTCCACTCGTCAACAACTTTGCCGTATTCGAGATCCATGCGGTACAGCTTGTTTGGGTCGATCTCATTCTGGAGAATGAGGTCACGATCCTCACTATGCAGCATAACCTTCTTGGGATTCATGAGCTTTCCATTTGGTGTGGTAACCTTCGAAATGTTGGCGGCAAACTCAAGACGGTTATTCTCGGTATGCTTAAAGACACCGATCTTGGACCCACGAACAACGAAGGATCGATCGTGCTTGTAGCCAACAGCGAGCTGGGAGTTCACCTCGCCGTCGGCATTCTTGGGGAAAGTGCTGTCTTCCTCCTCATCGGTGTCGTACTGCTCTTCCCGCGCACGATCATCCTCCAGCTCCTCCTCCTCCTCCTCCTCCCCCTCCTCTTCTTCTTCTTCCTCCTCCTCTAGGTCCTCGAGAGGAGCGTCTTCCATGGTCAGGTCTCCAAATGCATCAAGAACGTATTCTCGCTCCTTCTCCTGAATCTTGGCCCACTTGGTCTCGTTCAACTTCTCCCAGATGGCTTGCATAATGGCCTGCTGGAATTTCTCCAGAGTTGGCTGATCCTTGAAGCGGAGTAGCCATGATCTCGCAGTACCATCGCTGCTAAAATGGTTGAAGACGAAAGACAGATATTCAAAGTCGAAGACAGGATTGAAGTCAGCGACGACCGGAGCACCAAGCCAGGCCTTTTCGGTGCTCTCGATCTGTAGCCAGTACTCCCACTTTCCGACCTCCGAAACAGTAGCGATGATGGTATCTTCGACTAGGACGAAGTGGCCAGGCTGAGGGTCAAAAACGTGGAGTTCGGCAGTGACGGCAGCGTAGATCTCGATGGCTTCGGGAGGAGAATTCACATCGGGCCCAGCCAGTTCGGGCACCTCGATCTCTTGCTCCAGAACGGCGGCTGGCTCCCGCTTGGCGGCCGAGTTAGCAGTAGTCTTTTTGGATAGCATATTGTCGACCGATTCGATAGAGCGGGCGAGAGTAGGGCTGTGGAGAGGGCTAGCAGGTGGGATAGGGTCTTCCTCGTGGAATTCGAAGTGTTGGAGGTCAACACCTGAGGCTGTGGTGTGTGGCTTTCGATACTTGCGCTCGTACTGGCACTCGTGTGATACTCTTACGAATTGCTGGACTTGGGCCGACGAAACGGATGGGTCGCAGACAAATTGGTAGAGGTCGCCAGTGTCTCCGCTCAAATCTTTCCAGGCCAGGACTTTATCGCCGTCCTGCCTGATCTCGACACGGAAGTGTAGCGCTTCGTCGAGCAAGAAGGTCTTTTCGTCTCTCTCGGATGCGAGTGCGTCGATTTCGGCGTCGTCACCCTCTTCTTCGGCGAGAAGCTCAGCTTCGCCTTCCTCAAAAACGCGCTGAACGACGAGCTGGTACTGGAAATCTTGGTTGGTGCGGCGGATGCGGATGGCGGAATCTTTGAAGATGAGTTCGGAGTAGCCCTTGGGCGAAAGAGGTCGAACGAGGTAGAGTTGGCCTTGAGGGAGTTCAATCAGTGCTTCCTGAGTGCTTGAACCGAATATGAGTTTGCCGACTGCGGGGACAGGAGGGTTAGCCAAAGGGTTTTGTAGGTAGAGGGGCGGAGGAGCAGAGGGGCAGAGTTGTTGTACGAAAATAGACAGGTGGAATAAAGAGAGAAGGGGTTAAAGGAATAGTAGAAACAGGAGGAACAGTAGATGCGAGAACAATAGAACAATCAGGCAGCAGCGCAGCCTTTGTGTGGCGGCAGCCGCCTTCCTTGGAAAATGGGGGACGGGCGCTGAGCGTTGGGCGATTCACATGAAAGATGGAGGGGAAACGCGGGGATGTGAACTTACCATTCCGGAGAACGAACATCCTGGCGAGGAAAGGAGCGATGGGCGACTGTCGCTGGCTCGTGGGAAGGATTGTGTGTGTGTATGCTTCGCTCAAGCAATCGCAGCGCTGTTCATGAGCGTTGTAGGAGGGAAGGGTAAAGAGGGAGGATCCAAAGAGACGACAAGAAGACGACGATGATGCTTGACAGATAGACTAGATTAGTGGGTCTGCCAGGCAAGGTCGACAAGGGAATTAATTATTCCAGGGTCCTTCAGTATCACCGTCTAATACGTAGGCAGGCCGGCAAGCAGAGCGTTTGGGTGGCGGCGGGACGGGATGGTCAAAGAACCGGGATCAAAGCAAAAGTTAGGCTAACAGGCGGGAGAGACACAATGCGTCATAACAAACCACGGCTGCCTTTTTGTGTGTGTACTTAGCTCTAGCTTCGTTGGAGGGGTGAAGGGAGAGGGGGCAGAGGGGTCATTTTTTGCCACAAATGACGGTGGCGCTACAGACCAGGCTAATCCCGTGGTGCGCCACACCCTGACCAGCTTGCAGCCTATCTTCACTTACATCCAACGGTCTCTTGCATCAATTACTTCAGCTCAGTATAATATGAATGATGTCATATTCCAATACAAGAACAAAATATCTTGGTTCTGCTGTGGAAGCAAATCCTGATAGAAGGTGCAAGTTCTGCTAAATCATATGACGTTTCGTCGCAACCTGCAAATTATCCCAAATTCCTGGCGCTAACATCCCTCACAAATCCTAAAACCACACATGACCTTCTAGAAGGGCAGACTATGCACTGAATGGGCTTTTTAAATAAATTCAGACCTGTCCATTCAGAGCTCGCCAGGCCCTTGTTCGTGGATTTTCTCTGCTTTGTCCCCAATCACTTCTTTGACAGGCTCACTAGGCGCTGCCTCAATACCCCTTTGCGAGCGGCCCGCAAAGTCATCCGCAACCAGCTTAGCAACATTCTTACCCATCAGCGCGCTTGTTTCCATGGTCGAGATGAAACTCTCGATCCCAGACGTGTAGTAAACACCATCGCCAACGATGGGGTCTTGGAACGTCACTCGAGGAAGCAGGATGGGGTACGAGTAGAACCAGTGGGGATAGAACCACGAGATAGGCTGCACAACCGCCTCCTCGCCCTCCTCGCCCTTGGCACCAATAAAAGTATCCGGAATTTCCGTACCAAAGAGCTTGGAGAGAAATTTGGGAGCCACGGGTTGGGCAGAAAAGATCTTGTATGCATACTCCAACTTGCCAGTCTTTGGGTTCACCACGTTCCCCAAAGTGCTGATCGAGTAGAATCCAGTCCTACCCACGCCATCGGCTCCTTGTTTGGGCTCCTCGTCCTCTGCCAGCGTCGTATACACGCTGCTGGGGGCTTTGCTCCATGGTTTGAGCCCAAAGAACTCAGGGCTAAGCTTCAGCGGCGAAGCGAGCAGTGTGACATGGAGCTTCGTATACGGAATCTCGTCAATGTCGCGGCGGAGTATTCCCTCCTCGGCACTGATGTGGCTGAACTGCCAAGGGGAGGCAACAATGACGTTGTCAAAGCTAATTGTATACTCTTCGGGGGAGCTTGATTCCACGCCGCTGTCTCTCGTTGAAATGAGGTACTTGGGTGAAGAGGTGTCGGATCTCTTCTGCGCAGTTGAAATGGAAACTACAGATGTGTTGCGATACAGGGAAGCTCCACTGAAGCGTACCATCTTGTCAAAGATTTGCCAGTTTCCACCTTTGACCACGATGGCACCATCGGTGGCAAATGAAACCTATTGAACATTAGCATATGCGTTGTACGGGAAATACATTTCCGTACCATAGTCTCCAGACCGTGAATATATGCCAAGTTGGAGGCATAGTTGACCCTTGTGGCGGCTTGGAGAATCTCACGTCCGAACCGAGCATCAATCTGGAAAAATCATTAGTCGGTCGTGCTTTCTTGATCCATCCACTACTGAGAGCACAAACATTGTTCTGGGCGAGGAACTGCTCTCCAGTCACTCCAGTAACGTCCAGCAGGCCAAGTTCGAATGCCTTTTCTGAGAGCGACGAGAAGGGGAAATGTGGCGCCTCGTACATCTGCGTAAACCTTTGGACGACACTCTGTACGAGCTTAACCGCCCGGTAGGGCGCCAGGCCATACTTCCACCACATCTTGCTGACATCCCACCACCATGATGAGCCCTCCGTAGTCTCAAACACGAAATTCTGGCCATCCCAAATAGCAGTGATGGAGCCTTTCTCGGGTTCGTAGGGCTCGCCTAGGGGAAGGTCGAATTCCTGGCTTGTGTTGTACAAGATGTGGTTGACGGTGACAAAGATAGATGCACCCAACTCAATGGGCTGCGAAGGCTCATCGAAAGCTTCGACGGTGAGAGTACGGCCACCGATATGATGAGTCTTTTCAAAGATTGTGATGTTTATGGATAAGCCCTCCTCCTCAGCATATTTCTGTAGATGGTATGCTGCCGAGGAACCCGCTGCACCAGCGCCTAGAGCTTCATGTTAGCGTCACGCACTCAAAAAGATCCGCGGCACGTCGGAAGCCTATTGAGTTATTGACGAAAAGAAGAAATAATTTTAGGCCATAGTATGTAAAGACGCAATGAGCGTGTAAAAATCGAAAATTTAGGGAAATATCCGAAAAACAATCCCTTTACAGGACATACCTATGATGGCAACATTCTTGACCTCGCTCGCTCCATGGGCGGGAGTACTAGCAATGGCGCCCAGCAGAGCTAGGCCGGATCTCCAGGAAGACCTCATATTGCCGAAATGAAAATAGAGGCGTCGAAAATGACCCTCGAAATGCAAGTCAGTGATGAGCAAAGATAAAACAGTCGAAGCTCGCGACGACGGGAAACAACTCGGAGCATGTTTGGGTCAGCACCGGATGGCTGGGGTGACGTGCTATATGTCACGTGATGGCAGTGGCGGTCTATTTGGCTCCGAAAGTATTTTTACTTGCCGACGCATGGGGGCCGGGGCAATATTTGACATACTTACAGAGGTTGGGAATGGACTCGAATGAGGAAAGGGGGGTAGGTTTCTTGCTGAATCGGTTTCGGTCGTTGGTGTTTGTTCTTGTTTGGATACCAAGTTGGCTTCAGCCGCCTCTCAAGATCACGAATCACGAGCTGCCTTCCTGGAGATTTGGCAAAGTAAAACGCTAGGTGTCCTTTGGTCAGTACGAATCAATTCCATCTTAAATATGAACCCGAAATTGAGCAGGACCCGCGTGTTCTTTCGTGTTATTAGGTACGCATCAGAGAGGCTACCCTAGAGGTAGATGGACGGCGTTGTTTAGCAGCCAATTATCTCTGGACTTCCCAGATGGAAACCTACTGAACACTTATACGTAATAATTTGACGACTAGATATGTTCCCACTCCTATAATGTTGCGTAAGCCTGGGGGCTTTTTTCCTCTTGCTTGATACTTTGCTCTTTAGCATCCTAAAAGTTGGTGACATCTCAAACACCAGTCGTGAACAGCTTCGCTGAGAAACCCTTTTACGCAGCAAAAAAACATGAAACATCTCTCGAGATCTACTAAAACTAGCCTCAAGGTTCAAAGATCGCTTCAAATGCAAGAGATACTCATGGGAGTCATCGAGTCCGTCAGGATCAAGGGAAATGGCCTGAGTTGCCATCGCCCTTGTTGATTCTCTTCGCTGGTGCGGAGTGAGAGGTTTTGGCACCGGGGCACATGCCACATAGACTAACCTTTCGAGAAGATGGCGTTCCCTGGTTCGGTAATTGTGTAAATGCTGGTTGTGCATCCTTTGGATCTGTTGAGACTTGGACGGAGGTAATGACTAGGTCCGCCATCGGTTCAATGTTACTAGTTAGACTACGTGTGACAAACTCCCTTTTCGGAGTTGTGACCTGACAATGGACTTTGTATCCTCGGCTTGACGAAGGCAGGATGCATCGAAAACACATGATCTTGTACAGAAAATACAGTCAAGCACAGAGTGTAGGGGAACAGAAGTATTTTCTGGCATTGGCTGATTAATGAAGAGTGATTATGCCATACAATGGCTGCCGGAACCATGAAGTTGCTAAAATTCGCTTGTCACTGGAATACACTAATAGTTCATATCTCATCATATCCCAAGGATATGCGCTTTTCCAAGAAGTCCCTACCCAACTAAGTTCCACTACCATCCTTCCAGAAACAAAAATAATGAAAACAGTGGGGAATCGTGAAACACCAAATAACAACGCCAATAAAAATGCTAAAGGGACATCTCATAGCATCGATGGGATGATTTTATCTTGAGAGAAAATTGGGAAAGTGGAAAACAGGCCAATATCGCGATCGCTGATCTCCGTGATGTCCGGTGTGTCCATGACAATCGCGCCGGCAAGACAACCTTGGCATAAAACGAGAATTGTCTTAAAAAAGAAAGAGGAAACATGTTGAAGGTATGAACGCTGGCCAATCAAGAAATTTCCGCTTTTGCTAGAGCTGTACCCACCCATAGTTCCTTGAGCAACTGCAACAGATTTCCCATCCATGAGAATCATCCTTTAAGCAGAGGGCCTCCTCTTTTGGCCGCGAGCCGTTTTTGGTGCCACTACAACGGTAGTGAACCGTCATTGTGGGTTCGGCCGATTTCGATTCGGTAACCCCTGGGCTTTGCCATCCACTTTGAGATCGTACATGTTGTGCTCGCCAGGAGAGTCGTCTGGATCCTCGCCGTCCTCATCACCGCTGCTGAGATCGACCCCATCGGGGTAGTCGTTGTGGGGATTCGCAACCTGACTCATCAGGCCCCGTGATGATTCAAGATCGATGCTAGAATCTGAGGCAGTCGTATCATCTGCCGAAGAATCATCGGTGCTGAAGGGTGGGAAGAACATGGCTGGGGGTGGAAGCGACACTGGCTTGAGACGTTTGATCGAACCCGATGAATACTCAATACCCACGGGCCGAACTTTGTGGTGGGGTGACATTTTGGCAACATGAATTGCCTGCGATGATGTCGACATAGAGGCTAGGCGTCGAATGATGCCATCGGGTATCTCATCGGCATCCTGCTCCTGATGTGATATATTCACTAATGCGGCATCTTCTTTTGGTCGCTTTGTTTTGACAACCACCATAAAGTGATCATCTGGCAGGACACCGCCAAGGCCACACGGCTCCAAGAGTTGGGGTTTTGTACGTTGTTCCTCGGCTGACCAGACAAGTTCCAGCTCGACGTCACTCAACTCTTCAGAATCATCAAAATCCAAACTTGCCACATTCTCAATGCTCAGTTCAGAGCTGGCTTGCCAGAATGGTCCCCTATCGCTGAGGGGCTTGTCGTTGATACAAGACCCAGAGTAGGTTCGCCGAGAGGGAGAGTTGAATAGCGGCGGTTGGCGGGGATCATTTGTTGACTGACTGGCTGTAAGCATGTTCGACGGCGGAGATATATCTCCTGGGTCACCCGACAAATCCGTGCAGAATGGTGCACCACTGTAGTAGATGATAGCGCCATCGTGGCGACGCTTTCGTCGATTTGACGTGCAAGAGCCGCTCATGCCCCAGCGGGAATCATCAACGTTGCTTTCCTCGGGGACTCCGGGAGATGAGAGCGTTCCTTCCATCGATGTCGAGGATTCTCGATGTATAAGGATCGGTTTGTAATGAAAGCTTTCAAACGAACCAGAGTCTTGGGCGCCGAACATGGACTTGGAGGCTTTCTTTCCCAAGCTCCCTCCGCGAGAGTCATCTCCGGCAGACCGAACTACCTTTTGACGCTTGCGCGTTTTCTTATCTGAATCATCTGTGTCGCAGGTGGAGGGGCTCTGCTGTGAGTTATATCCGGAGCTGTCACTGCTGAATTTTGTGCCTTGTGACCCTCCTCGCCAACGAATCTTGCGGCCATCAGAGGATAGCTGGAATTTGGAACTGTACTCCGACACCGCTACTCGAACAAACTCGGGGGTGACATTGATAATATGGAGCTGAGCCAAACTGCAGAGGAGATTTAGGTAGACCCACCCATCGGCGTCGGGATGGACAGAGTCGGGCTCCATTGACCGCTCTGCTAAAAGTTCTGGTGGTACTAAACCGAGGTGTCGAATGTAGTCCATGTTTTCTGATGGGATTTGAGTACGGTCGGGATCGAGATCTCGGGGCCGTGTGGGCCGCTGTTCGGGTGCGGGCGGCGCCAGTGGTGGGGATGGATTCGCGCGGGAGCTGGTGCCATTGCCACCGGATTCCGTGTGATCGCCATGGGAGTTGGAGGTAGATGAAATATCTCTTGATCGACTCTTCTTACCAGAATGTCCAGACTGCTGCTCAGAGGGTAGGATCTTGGCCTCGCGAGCCGCTTCCGGTGTGATGCCCGAGGGTTGGTGTGGCGTGGCTGATTTTTGAGGTTGTGCTTTGATCGCCACCGGTGTTAGTCCGACCTTGTCTTCCTCTGGGCCATTTTGTTTCTTTTGCGCATGGCGACCAGTGATTTTCCCAGTAAAGAGCTGTTCGAGACGGCGAACCACAAGCTTCTTTCTTTCTCTGTCCGACATGATCATGTGTCGTGGATAAAGGCCTTCAGGAATATCTCTTAGGTAACTCTCGACTTTTTTCTCATTTGCATCTTTGGATTGCATCATTAAGGGGCGAGCGAGAGATGTGCCAGACTTGTCTCCGGTAGACATTGAGGCGTAGGCGGAGTCGGTGGGTCTCATGTGAGAGCCCGATGAGGAGGATGCATGTTTCGACATGGAACCTGATGTAGAGTACATGTGATCGCGGGTTGTGTGCCGGGAGGATTTCCTATTCCTGTGTGAATTTGAACCGCTTGGCGAACTCCCAAGACCGGCGGCGAAGTCTCTCAATGTTGCCTCGAGTTCCCTTTTCTTGGTATTGGGTAGGCCATGGACCTTTATCTCAAACAGTTTCTCGTTCCTGAGCATGTCCGGACCCGACTGCTTGTACCATTTCAACTCCTCCTTCAGACGTTGAATCTCAACCGTCAGGTCATCAATGACACTTCGATAGTCATCTGCGCTGCTGCTTTGCGGCACCGCGGTTTTCGGGACGGGTAAATGGGCGTCGTACGCGAATGGTTTGTCTTCATTAGACGAATCCGACTCCTTTTGGAAGAATGGAGGGTCAACTGAGGCTTGAGTTAGTCGTCATGTTCGGACAGTCGTGAAACTACGCGGCACTTACTATCCATGGCGCTGTTACCAAAAGTTGCCGTCGGATTTTCATTGGACTGATCAAACCAATGCTTGGGATCACTCTGACCCGTCTCATGGCTTTCGTTGGACGATATGCGACGAGAGAGAGCTGGCTTAGTTGTAAGAGAGGCATTGTGGGGTGTATGGTGACGGAGTGTCACGGAATTCGAAGGCGAAGCCCGTCGTGGAAGAGGGTGACTGGCTGGGGTTGGCTTGGTTTCGTGTAATGTTTTGTCGGTTGAGGCCATTGTCCTAATGTGGAAGTGGGCGTGAATTTGAAGTTGGAGACGAGGCAACTGCCATTATCAAACAGAGATGATGGTGGAAAGAAGCTTGTCGGGATGGTGTGGCCTGGCTCTGGCTATGTATAATGAGGAGGACCAGGGCTTTGGGTCATTGACCTAGGAGCAGCACTTCACGGGAGCAAACCGAGAAGTCTTGGGGCAGAACAATCGAAGATCAGCATATCAAAAATATGATGGCGAAGAAGGAGGGGACGGTCGAAATGGAAATTGTACACCGAATGTAGAGCAAAAGTGTGATTGGGCCAGCACTCGCCACCGATCGATCGATCGAGGCATCGAATTGTCATTTGACGGAAAAGGTGGTGATGGGGAGTGACTAGGGGACAATGAGAGGATTACTCACAGGGGAGTGACAGCGCTTGAGCCTTAATTAAGGGACATAGGCACCTAGACTGGAATATTGTGGCGAGTTTCTTGCGGAAATGGCTTCCGTGGTGCAAAGTTATTGTTTGTAGCTCCTGTGGGGTATTTGTGGTCTTTGTCGCTCGACTGTGAGTAGAAGCTGGTTGCGCACGGGAGTCCTCGCGATCATAGCAGGGCGAATACCTGACCGAGCGGGATGGTAGCGAGGGTGTAAGTAGCGGGCGAGTCACCCTGTGGCCGGATATCGTCGACTGCGGAACGCAGTGGCGGCTAGGAGGAAGTGATGCGATTGTAGGAAGCTGCTCGGATGTTGCGTGTTGTGGCGACTTTGGGCGCGTCCCATCCACACCGGCATACAGGTTAATTTTCGGCGATGTGATGCCGTAGGTAGATGCAGAGCGGGCTGGAGACTGGGTGGTGCTTGCTTCGAGAGGTTTGGTTTGCGGATCCTAGCGTTCGAGGACCGTATTAGATCAAGACGTCGGCGATGGTAAGGCGACAGTGAAGTTCTCCGTATGTGGTGAGGACCGGGTAGACGGGAGGTGAGGCGATTTAGTCGATGTTGAAGAGGTAGGAGAGGCGACAGACGGTGGGGGAAAGAGGTGAAAGTGGCGATGGAGCAAACGGAAGGTATACCTACGACGTAGGAACCAGGGTACGTAGGTATGGAGACGAGGGATGCCAGTGTGATGCAGTCCGGTCACTGTGGTGTGGCACGGAGTGGCACTCGACGGCGTGGGTTCGTTCCGGGGCGGGTGACGATGCAGGGCTACGCCTTCACGGAACAGGGCCCAGGGGACTCCGATTGTGCTGCGGCAGTCGAGTGGGTGGTACTGTACCTAGGTAGTCAGTGGTACCCACTGTAGGTGGTACCTAGGTAAGCACGTAAGTGGCAGTTGGATGGGAACGGCTGGGCGTGTCGAGAATCCGAGATGTAGAAAAGAGAGGGTAGGAGAGATGGAATAGGAGGAAGTTGTGGTCGGCAAGCCTCCTCATCAAAGGCATGGAGCTGGAACTGGAACTTGGAACCAGGGCGGGAAACGCCAGACGCCCACGAGAATTTTCAGCGTGTTGGAGGCCACCGCCGGCTCAGAGGCCCCAAACAAAGAGCCCAGACAGAGCCCAGAAGTGTGCCGGGGCGACGGCATCGCGAAGGGTTGAGGATGGGGCCGGGGAGACGGGCTTGGGTGCGGGCTTGGGTGCGGGCTTGGGTGCGGGCCTGGGCGCGAGCCTGGGATCAGAAAGCCCGATGCAGCGCTGAGAGCCCCGATTCCCCCGGCCGTCGTCGAGGGCAAGGCGATCATAATGCATCGGCGTGCCAGGTCCAACAAAGTCGAGAAAGCTGGGTCGTCCAGGGCTCATCGTCCAACGGGCTGCCGTGGTGATGCAGGGCTGTGCTGGGCGCACCCTGGGAGTGAGTAAAGCTTAAAAGTGGCGACGATTGCGTCCCATACAATCCCGAGGTCATCGTCGATGCTTAAAGGCAGTTTGCGGCAGCAGCTGGCAGGGTGGTCTTGTGCTCGGCTATACCCACCCTAATTTGCGCATCGCACGCCTCATTTTCTCGATCCCAGCCCTTGTCACTTTTTTGCCAAGGGGCTACAGGCCCCGTTCAGGCCTTTTCAGCCAATAAGGGTCGATCAACCCCCTGTATTGCAAGTAAGGGACCCCGCCCAGCCAACCAGACCTGCTCAGTGGCTTGGTCTGGTGGGCTTAGAGGCTCTACCATTTGCAGGTACAGAGAACAGACCACAGTCCAGGCCACAGTGCAGACCAGACCAGACCAGACCAGACCAGAACCATGTCCGTAGTACCGAGCTTGACTCTGTGTGGATGGCGACGTCGTACCAGGTCTCGCATGGCAGCTGGAGAACAGGGCCCTGCTGATCTTGAATTTGGCCTGTCATCGACGCAACCACCACGCCAGACTGTCCGGGCGCCGTAGCACCGGCGCGGCTGGCAGCTCACCAAGGAGGATCATGGATGCCCTTATGCCCACAGCGATGTCATCCTACATATCTCCGGGGCTTCTTAATGGTCCATCGCCATCCCCCTTCACAGTTTCTGACTTTCTGTCGGCTTCTGTGGAGCCCTTTTGGCTTGACCAAATTCGTGCCTGTCCAGTCCTCCGTCCTTCGTCGATGGCTCAGGAGCCTCGCTGGACTCGCATCCCACTCGCGCTTGTGGCATGTCGGTTGAAGCATCTTTTGTTTCGAACCGAGTCTCGTCTGCGACTTCCATCTCGATGCAGTCTGCCATCTCGATGTCGCCCGCAATCTCGATGCCGCTCGTCATATCGCTTGTACCTTGGGCTGACTTGCAGGTCGGGCTGGCCAGCTGGGTCATGTTGCCCCCCCCCCCAAAGATGCAGAAACAAATCATGATGCCACTCCTAGCATCGAATCGAGCCGGGGGCTATGGCGGTCTATGTTCTGTCTGTCGTGTGCAAAATGACAACTGACCCCTGGCCGTGGCTTGCACCAAATGCCTCCTGGTGGGCAACTACTGTATGGGTGAGTGAGTCAATGAGGAGCAATCGGCCACGATGACTGGTCCTTCGTTAGTCCCCTCGCTTCCATTTGTTTCTCATCCGCTTCGAAAACTTCAAGAGGTGCAGAAAGGCGGAAGGGTTGCGCTCGCTCGTGTCTGTCTGCTGACTCTGCCGAGTTTACTGACGCGGCTTGTTTCGGGTCGAATGGTACTGTGTTGGTGTGTGTGCCGTGTGTGAACCGTTTCTGGTTGAATGCCATTCCCCCATCTTCCACTCTCTTCACCACCCACTCTTCCCATCATCATGCGAATGACACCTGTGAGCGGAAACGAGCAAAATTTTCGAAGCCGCTCTTGTGGGTACGGTAACTTGATGGATTCTCAGATTGCTTGAGGTGCTCGAGTTTGTCCCTGACTGAGGGTCCGCCTATCGTCGATCTCTCCCTTTTCAACGCTGAAAATGACGTCGTTTCGCGGGGGAGGAGTGCTAATTCTTCAGGGTCCAAAGCCTGCACCACGTCGCCTGCATTCTTTACGTCCTCCTCTCATTACATCATCACCTTCCACACCCACGGACCCTGGCAACCTGTCGACTCCTTACGGATTGAACGACTAAACAGGACCATTTAACCTTTTATGGGCATTTAGACGATATTCACCGCCCGGTAAATCTCCTGATTTTCGCATCCTGCATAATCATGGCTGCTTTGGCCCTTCAGCGGTGACTGCCCCACGACAGGTCTTCGTATGACCAACCAGAGTGAGTCTCAGGATTATTCCCTTCAATTTTGCAACCACATCGACTGACCAGAGTCAGCTCTCGGCGAAGTCGCTCAATTCGCAATTGGGAAAGGCAGTTGTCGGATGTCTTTTGATTCACAACGTTGGCAAAGCTGCTCATGGCGTTCAAATCGGAGCGAAGTTGCTGTTCTGGCTTCCCATTGGATCAGGTCTAAGTCAGGTCCGACTAGACTGTCCCCTGATCTCAAGGAGCCGCAGCGGTAGCTCGTGCCGCGCCTTGGGTGACGTAGGAGGGACCCTTCATGCAGCTGTGGCCTGTGGGGGTGGCATCTTAGACGATACGATCAATTGGTTGCCAATGATACCCTTCCTTGTGCCCATGGAGTCAGTTCGCCTCTAATTCTATGGCTTCCACCAACCGTGGGCCGGGTGCCTCCGATCGCCGCCTCCCTGGCTGACTCTGGGTTGTCGATACGTGCCATCTTGGTCATGGCATCCCAAGCGAAGCTACCCCTGGCTCCGCTAATGCCCACCATGGAGCTGCGAAATCTGACCCCAACCTGCCGCCTTGGCCTACCGAATCCGCAGGTAGCATCACAGCTACCCCCGGAGTTGCGAGATTTTGCAAATAAGGTGTGACTGGCCGTCGTGGCCCTTGGCTTCTCTTGGGATTTGCCCTGTTCATGTTGAGCCCCAGGCACCGACATTGTGCCAACCAGCGCAGACTCCAAGCATGCAGGGGAGCGGCCCGTGCAGTCGGCCAGGTTTGAAGCCCTATGGCGATCACTGCGAGGCGAGTTGCTACTGGTGTGTGGTGTTTACTACACGCCCCTATACCCAAGCGAAGACATGGACATTGAGCTTAGGGGGGCACGCTACCATGTGGCCCCCATGCTGTCCGGTGTTGAAGCACCCTTTTAGGGTGACCAAGCTGTCTCGACCTCACACAATGACCCTGAGAACATATTGGTGGGTACACTCATCTTCATACTTCCTTCGTCCGTGGTCTTGATCCGCCAATCCCCCAGTATTTTGAGGCCTGGGAGGACGGCCCCACTACAGAACCGAAGCCACTTCCAACGACAGCTCCGGCAATATCCAGGGCGGCGTCTTCTATATTTAACAAGGGCTAAGTACACTTTTATAGGTGGCTAAGGTTGTTGGGATAAAATGGTCGGTTTCTGACAATGTTTCGATGGTATCTTTCCGTGATTCCTTTCTTCCAGTTTCCCAACAAGAACCACACGATCTGTGTTGCAAGCCATGGTTGTGAAGATCGAGTATTAGTGAACTTAGTGATGTGGGGCTTCACTCATTGTCATGTATTACTACGACCTAGTTATCTCACAGAAGAGTACTAGTTATTGGAGTGGGCAAGGCGTGCTACTATTTCAGTCTAGTCGTTTACTTTTTCTAAATAGAGAACTATCTATCCGAGTTCGGACTTCATAGCTTGTTGCCAATGTCCTTAGCCCCCGGCGCCAGAAAGTAGTTATACACGTGCAATATTTTTCTAGTACGAAAGGCAGTATGGAATGATGTAATCAGTGTTCCTTATCACCACAGACAGACTTACAAGACAATCAAGAGAGGGAACCGGATCCAGCCAGTGTGCCGAGTAGGCTAGAAGTATGCAGAGATGATAATCCTGTCATTTCAATTCATAGAGAGCTTTATTCCTTTTGTTGTATCGTCTCTCGGTCTATCCCTCAGTCGGGCATGTCTGATCTATCCCGTAACCGCCTCAACTCCAGAGTCGCTCGCCAACTCACAACACAACGCTCCCAAAGTCACCACAACGACAACAACAACATGTACAACCGATTATAAAATTAAATTTACTCGGCGTTGCGCTTGAGATCCTTCTGGAGGAGAGACTTGCCAGTCATCTCGTCGGGTTGGGGCAGGCCCATGGCAGCTAGGATCGTAGGGGCAACGTCACCCAGGACACCGTCGTTCTGCTTGAGGTTCCAGCCTTCAGGAGCGTTGGCCATGATGAAGGGCACCTTGTTGGTGGTGTGGCTGGTCTTGGGCTTGCCGTCGGGGAACTTCATCTCCTCTGCGTTGCCGTGGTCAGCGGTAATGAAGAGGATATAGCCCTCTTTCTTGCAGGCCTCGAGGATCTTGCCGATAGCCTTGTCAGTAGTCGCGCAGCCAACGATGGCGGCTTCATACACGCCGGTGTGGCCAACCATGTCAGGAGGA
This sequence comes from Dactylonectria alcacerensis, assembly GCA_029931735.1. Classification (NCBI taxonomy): domain Eukaryota; kingdom Fungi; phylum Ascomycota; class Sordariomycetes; order Hypocreales; family Nectriaceae; genus Dactylonectria; species Dactylonectria alcacerensis. Next base: position 3,235,595 of record JAPMUZ010000003.1, on the reverse strand, counting down.
GCAAAGTTGTTCATGACGAAGGGGAACTTCTGTTCACCGAGACGCTTGACAACCTGGTCGGCAACACCATCGGCGGACATCTCAGGGGCGAGGTCGTAGGTGGCGACCGCCTTGTTGGACGGAACGAGATCCTGACTCTGGTCTCGGGTTTCGAGGGGGAACACCTTCTCGACACCGCCGTTGAAGAAGAAGGTGACGTGAGCGTACTTCTCAGTCTCAGCAATATGGACCTGTTCGACGTTCTGCTTGCCCAGCCACTCGGCGAGGACGTTGCCCATTTTTTGAGGCGCGAAAGCAATGTCGAAGGGGTAATCTCCCTTGTACGAGGTCATGGTGACTAGCCTGTCGATCTTAGGGTAGGGGAAGTCGGGGAGGACGGAGGTGTCGACTCCACCAAGGACTTGGGTGATCTGGCGGACACGATCCGATCGGTAGTTGAAGAAGAAAACGACGTCGTCATCTGCATGCACAGGTCAGAACACGTAAAGGCACGAATTGAAATCGGGACGGGCTTACCCTTGATACGGCTCTCCTCACCGCCAACAATGATGGGGGTCAGGAACTCATCCTTGTCCTTGCTGCCGCCAAGTTCATATCGAGCCTTGACAGCGGCAACGGGGTCCTCGGCAGCCTCGCCGTCGCCCAGAACCATACCCTTCAGGGCGATCTCGACTCGCTCCCAGCGCTTATCGCGATCCATGGCGTAGTATCGGCCAACGACGGTGGCGATTTGACCAAGGCCAATCTCGGCGAGAGTCTCGACGAGCTCCTCCATGTAGCCAGCACCAGACTTGGGGTCGGTGTCACGGCCATCGCCGAAGAAGTGGATGAAGACTTTCGAGACGCCGTAGGCTTTGGCGGCCTTGACGAGAGCGTAGAGGTGGGTTTGCTTGGAGTGCTGTTTTGGCGGTGTAAGTGGCATGTTTAGAAAGAAAGGGGATTATAAGAGCAGGGGTGGCACTCACGACACCGCCGTGGGAGACGAGACCGCAGAGATGCAATCGGCCATTGCCGGCGGCAGCAGCCTGGAAGGTATTCTTGATGACCTCGTTGTCGTTTAACTCGTCGTTCTTGATGGTCTGATCAATTCGCACCACATCCTGCCAGACAACACGGCCGGCGCCGATGTTCAAGTGTCCGACCTCGGAGTTGCCCATGAGGCCCTCGGGAAGCCCAACCGCCAGTGACGAGGCATCGAGCTCGGTGAATCCGTTGACGTCTCGAGAGAGCTCGTCCATGACAGGAGTCTCGGCGGCGGCAATGGCATCGCCGTCCTTAGGGCTCTCGTCGGAGGGTATGCCCCAGCCATCAATGACGACTGTTTGGGTGCAAGAGAACCATGATTAGCCAAGCGAGCTCGAGATTGACAAGCATGAAGCAGAAGACGAGGACGTAGTCGGGCCGCGCATGCTTCTGCGGTGCCTGGGGCGCTGGAGTGACTGGAGGGGAGCGCTCAGCCGACAGACCGCGCTGCAACGCGCGGGCATCGCGGGGCAAGGGTTTGGGAGACGTGATGGTAGTGGGGGAGGCCATGATGGTGTTTTTGGTGTCTTGGTAGTGGTGATAGTGGAGAGGGGAGATGGAGGGGGCGGGGCTTAACGGGACACGTACTGAGGCAGGCTTTCTGCTCGGTCTTGGACATGGTAAATTTGGTGCTTTCTCGGTGAAAGGGATGGTGAGGAAGGAAAAGAAAAAAAAGGGGAGGGAAACGAGAAGAAAAAGGGTCAACTTGAGTAATGAGGGTGCAGTGAAGGAAAATAATGCGTGATTTGATGGGCCCAGAAGAGACGAACGATTTCACATAGAAACACGTTAGATGTGGTGGGGGGTTATGTCATCGACTGATAGGCGTAACTATCAGGAGGTTCGGGATTTTATGAATTGGTACTGTGCTAAGTCGCGCCGACGCACCCGTCTGCTCTTGTCTGAGAGTAGTTCGTACCGTGTCGACACAGTGCAATTGAGGTTTGGGGCATCTCACCGAGTTCCCGGTCCAACCCAACAACGGCCCATCGGTCCAATCGATCTCGTCTATTCTCCCGCCATCTTCGATAACATTTATTACGGAGACGGATGCATGCAAGGCTGCCGACTCTCCACCCGGCTGTGTTCCCCGGCCGTTCGATTTTCTCCTGCCAACCTGACCTAACGATACTACACGTGCGAGGGGTTTGGATACGAGCAGCCTCCTCTTTTCAAATCTGAAAAAGAAAGAAACCCACCTTTCACGGCCGACCCCGACATCGGACGAGCCGCCCTCCTCCTCCTCCTCCTCCTCCTCATCCATTGTCACGAGAGCAAGAAGCGACGACGCCCGGACTTAACGAAACACACACCGAGCCACCGAGAATCTCCTTACAATGGCGTCCTCCACGGCACCGCACCCACTGGCCCTGCCCCCCAGCTTCTCCCCCGACACCCTCGACGCCCTGGCCGAGCTCTCACTGGTCCTCGCTAAGGTCCGCGCCGGCATCCAGTCCTCCTCGGGCATCACCACGGAGCCTGCCCCCGGCGGCGGCGACGGCGGCGGTTCGACCTTGTCCTTCAAGGAGGTGCCCGGCGCGACGGACGGCTTGAAGCACAAGCTGCAGCGCGCTCGGGCGCAGGTGCGCGCGTTGCCGGACATGAACCGCACCGTCGACGAGCAAGAGGACGAGATCAAGGATCTCGAGGCGCGCATTCAGACACAGAGGGCGCTACTGCAGCGACTGAGAGATGAGGCCGCAGGCAGGGAAGGGAAAGAGGAGGCCGCAGGGGGGGACAAGATGGAGTCGTAATGGAAGGAAATGGCACAATATTGGAAATGGCGTTGGCGTCCATGGGCATTTTAGGCATGGGTGTTCCTAGCAGCAGGGAAAAGCACGGCAACATACATCATATATCGGCGTTCTTGGGCTGCATTCAGAAGATCAAAAAGGGGGGCTTCATTCTACCGCGCTTGGCTATGAACAACTTGCCGTCCCAAACTCCACATTGCCATCATTGACAAGCGCACAGTGCATGAGTGGGACATGGAACAGGTCACCGGCGCGGAATGCCAAGTTTCTTGAGCGTCTCCTCGACGCTGGTGCCCGGCTGCCCTGGCACCACCTTTCTCCACAGCTCATCGGCCAGCCTCTCCTCCTCAGGTAGAGTCGCCCAGTTGGGACTATGATCAGCTTTGAGCCACTTGAAGTCGTCCACCTGATCCCACTGGTTCTCAGTGTCCTTATCCGCCTCCGTCACCTGTGGCTTGAGTTAGCGGGCACGGAAAGCGAGATGTGTCCATGATTAAGGCTTACATATACATCAGGTAGTGGCGCGAATCGCATGCCCGAGCAATCTTCAATGATGGGGTGGCTGCCACAATGGAGGTAGATGTCGACATTGCTGCATTCGTGAATCCGGACCTGCCTCGAAACGATGACCAGAATGCTGTCCGACACACCTGTGATGTGTACGGGACCATTGACGCGACCGGCGACGATGAAACTCTTGGAGATATTCTTGATTGCAAGGCCGGGAAAAGGGGCGCCATGGACGGTTGGGATGGACATGTCAACGATACACCCACTCAGTTCGGTCAGGCTTCCCGACGCGGTGGCCCGGGCGGCTGAAGAAGGAAGGATGATGTGAAGGCCAGAATGGTTTGAGATGCCAATGGTCTTTGCAGCCGAGAAGCTAGGCTTGCGGAGAGGGGAATTGCTGGGTCGTGCCATCTCCTCGTTATAGTTCTTAACCTTGGTGGGCAGGTCGCTGAGGGTGTCTTCCTTGGGTGGCTCAGGAATAGTTTCGGCGATGGGCAAGGTGTTCTTGCGGGAGAAGCTGCCCGGGTTTAGGCGTGGATCATTCTCGGGAGCTCCCATATCGACATGAGGGGTGTTGGTACGACGGAACTGGAAGCGTGACTTGGGAGTGATTTTGGCAATGGTCTCATTGAGCTTATCCTGCAGGGCCTTGATGGTCTAGACATAGGAATGCGTTAGTATCCACGCAGGTGAGGCATCATGAAAGTGATGGCTGGACCTCTGAGTATTGTTTCCGATCGTAGGATGGAGTGAAGTCGGCGGCATCGGAGACCTCGTTCTGAAGCTTGGCTATGGCTGCGAGAATGTGATCGATAGCCTCCTGGCGCTCGCCGCCTACGTTTGCAATGGAGGGAAGCTCATCGACGAGATCCTGGAGACCTGAGAAGAGAGAAAGGACAAAATATGAGACTCGTTTTCAACTAGGGACGCGACTGTTCAGGTGTGAGCCTCGGTCACTCACCTGACACACTCTCGGTAAAGTGGTTATAGAAGCGCTGCTTGGGATCCATGGTGCTTTTGCGGCGAAAGAGGAACGGGTGAGTGGCGGACCACTGGGTGGGAGCCTGTGTTTGGGCTTCCATGATGGACATGGTTATCAATGGGAGTCTTTTTTATTGGGAATCACTTGCTTTCTCGTTTGGGCTTTATACAATAGCGGTATAATGAGACGAGGTAGGGTGACGGGCGAGATGGGGGTGGAGAGGCAAGTGTAGACGAATGGTTCAACAAGACACGGGATGACGATGGCAATGGCGGCAGCAATCGGGGCGATCGATTGCGTTACAAGACGAGTGGAAACTTAACGGATAGGTATATAAAAGGTAGATGGCAAAAGTGTGAGGTAGGGGCAAAAGTAAGAATAGGAGAAGAAACAGGACAAGTGAAGGGGGGAGGTAGATGGTGTTTTAGATGGTAGACGGGACGTGACATGGGATGGGATATGTCGACTCACAAATGGCCAGAAAAAGGAGCCAGACACAACCTGGAGAGGTGGCGGCAGGTGCAGCAGCAGGTGACGTTCAAAATGCGACCCGTTTCCCCCGTCTGTCTCGTGTGCAGGGCTTTCTCTCTACTCGTTCGTCTTCGGTCGACAAGGGAAGACAAGGGAAGCTAGGGAAGGGTACGAGGCGAAATGCGCGCACCTTTTGAGTGGCCCAAGCAAATGCCAGTAACGTCAATGCCACCTGATGGGTTAATTCGTGCGGTGTGTGATGAGCGAGGCGGAAAGGTTGCGGGGGTGAGGCGACAGGGTTTTGGATGGTGAGATTGACTTGGTTGCTGGTAGCTGCCGATGCAGGTGCGTCCGGAATTTATAATGTGGGATGTGTTGCGTATGTGAAAAAGGGCGTCTGAATGGAGGTGGGAATGATGAAGAGTGGTGTGGTGGTGGGATTGAAGTCGGGGAACAAAGCTGTGGGGGATGGATAGATGGAGGGGGTAGCACGGGTATGGTGAAGTCATGCTCAGCTGTAGGCGAGGTAGCTGTAGGGAGTCACGCAGGTAGTCGCTCGCTATTAAGTGTGCCCACTCTGTATTGTGTGTGCGTGGACGGGGCAGGCGGCAGCAGGAGACACGGAGACAAAGGACCGGGTGATGATTGGACTTTGCATGGAAAAAAAGGGACATGGAGGCGACTCGGAAACGTGGAGAGGTCAGAGGCAGATGCGATTGTGGGCTAACAACTGACGGCGCTGAGGTGGTGAGAAAAGCGGCTGCAGGCGTGGTGTTGTCGCTGTAAAATGGCACCACTGGGTCATTCTAGATTCTAGGCGAGCTGGAAGGGGGATCGACCTCAGCTTTTGGAGACTACGACGTATTCGGGACCTGCTGCAATAAGTTAACGTCGTAGTTAATAAACATCGGGAGAAGGGGCGGCCTGGGTCAAGGGACGGTGTGTATGTGTGCTCTAGGCCCTTCTTTTCGTACCTTTTCGTACCTTTTTTTTCTTCTTCTTTTTTTTCTCGCGAGTGGGGACTGGCGTTGTTCTATCTGGTATTGTTCACTATGTTATGATATCCCGGACTCTGTGCTCTGTCGCTATCCCCATGTCTTCCCTTCCCCTACAACTGATACCTACCTTGTCGAGACAAGACCAGGCACCAGATAGGCCGAAGAATCTCCCCACCCCTGGGCCCTGGTCGAGCTAGGGTTGAACGAACCCGGCCGCTTTTCTGATCGTGGGCCGATTCCACCGATGGCCAAAGGACTGGACACGCTCAGCAAAATATAGCAACGACTTGGGAATATTGCTCCGGCTATCTGTAGTTTCTCGACATCATCGGTGTCCCAGAAGGGAGGTGGAGGCGATGACCATCGTAGCAGCCGTCTCGGCGCCACGGCGTCAGCCTGTCAAGCTGGTGTGCCTCGACGAGTGTGAGCCTTTGAGGTGGACGCCTCTCAGCGTCTCGAGGTGCGCGTGGCGACCCGGATCATCGACTCATCCAGCGCTGCATCAGCGCCATGCAGCGCGGGGAAGCATCTTGGGGGTGGCTTTTTTGGCTCTGGGGATTGCGGGCGCTACATCGGGACCGTCGACGAGGGGATGCTGAGAGGGTGTAGGTGGCTTTGGGGCCATTCGACGACGCTTGACTACGCATATGCGGTTGTTGGCTTTCATCATCGTCGCTAATATTGGGGGGAGGGGGATACGACCTCGGGATGCGTCGTCATCGATTCCATTCTGGTACCGATCACATCTATCCCTAAATGGTTTACCGAACCTCTTTGCCTCTGACAGGTTGCAGAACCCTTGACCTCATCGACTGAAGAACTACACCCTAAGTTATGTTCCAAGTAGACAAATATGCAGTGTGTATTTCCACACGCGGTTGGCGCGTCCTTAACGACGATCCTTGATGTGAGCGGGGACTTGCGATTCCACGGAACTAGGGCGGAGCTTCAAACCCTCTCCCTGGCTCTTGAGGGCTTTATTTGTATCGACTCTCGTACAACTACGCAAACGGCAAGATCAGCAATTCTTCATCATCATCGAGGGTATAATTGGACAGAAAGGAAGGTGCTTCCCTACTGGCTATTACTACCAATGTTCAGCACCTCCATCAAGTTCCCGCGACTTGTCCTTCATCCACATCATAGGACAGTAAAAGTACCATACTTATTTTAGAAAATTTGCTGAGTCTATTTTCGCCTAATACCTTGCGCGGCTATGCAATAACTCTGAGTTGACAGGTGGCTCAAGACTTCTGTTTGATAACCATTCCCTTCCTCTCCAATGCCAGTCTCTCCAAGACATTCCACCAAAAAACTACCATAGCCGTAGTATCCTCTTCAATGCTTGAGCGTTCAATGTTTAGGCGTTCAATGCCCAGGTATCATAATTGAAATCGAGAAACATGAAAACCAAATCCTTCGTCAACAAAACCTCATCGCAATGTAGACTTCACAGTCCATCCCATTGCTCGCCCGTTCCCTCAAGGGTATCTACCAAGAACCACCATGGTCGCAGTATCTCCCTCACTGTTAGGGTTTTGTCCTTGAAGCCATTGAGAATAGAAACCAGATCTCTCGTGAACTCGTCACGAGGTCGCCTTCCGCTTTGCCTCTGCACTCTTAAGGCGGGCGGCTCGAACCTCGCGCATCCTGGCGGCGTGTTCCCGTAACTGTTTTTCCTTCTTCATCTGACGTCTTCTCTCCCCATAAGCATCGACGGGGTATTTGGGGCTCAGAAATGTGCCCTCAAACCAGTCCAAGAGTTGTTGGCGGCTTTCGGCTGTTCGCTGTCTCCGTTTCCATTCTGCGGGGCTCTGGGGGTTCTCCACGATGCCATCTGGAGTCGTTACGATGATGAGTGGGATGAAATTGGTATTCGGAACCGATGATTCATAGGCCTGTCTGACGGGGTGCTCGAGGACAGTGATGGTGGCGCCATCTGGCACTCTGATGGATGGTCGCAGTGATGGGAGTGAATGATCCACATCCATAATTGGGTGTGCCATCTTGTCCCCAAGGTCGTTGATGAGTCGTAACTGCTTGGAGAGCGGGAAATTTCTAATGCTAGCCAGGAGCAACTCGCTTGAGTGTTTGTATGATATGTGGACACCGTCCTTGGGGGATGGGTTCGAATGCTTTACTGCCTTTGAGGTACTACGTAACCCTGAACGTGTCGCAACCATGTTGATGTTTGTAGAGTTATGGAAGCTTAGGGTGGTTGACTTTGTAATGGTTCTCGTGGTGAAGGCGGCTCCGAAGATGAAGTATTTTGAGGGAAGAGAAAGTCGTGGTGTGGCGAACAAGCTAAGAAAGATGAGGGTTTTGGGAGAAGACGAGATCTTTGGGGAAAGACATAGTTGAGAGAAAAGGAAGAAATTGCGAGAAGAGGAGGATTTTAAGGGAGGAGCAAGAGAAGAGGGAGAAAAGAATAACAACCTGTTTGGTCATTGGCTGGCCGCATTTGCAGAATAACATTCTCATTCTGATTCTCACTTTACCTTCAATTCTCTGAATTGCACGTGGACCAAGAGGCTCGTTCTCTAAAGTGGGGCAACTAAATGGTGTATTGTTTGTTGTGTGTCACTGGTACGTTTTAAATCTATTGTGTTTGAGGCCGATATTCTATTGATTGGTTTCGTTCGTTGCCTGCCAAACGGCTCGCACTGTCACTGGCTCAGCACTAGCCAACCCGACAACGAGTTCGAAGAACAATGCGGTTGTTCAATTCATAACATCGGTGGGTTGTGTTCAGGACTACCAACGGCTTATTGTTGCCTTGGGCTTGGGTGCTAGGTTCACCATATTGTTGTTCTTGCTGTTGGGGCTTTTCTCCACTATCCAACTTTGGTCCTCCCTCCAGGTGTGCTACCAAGGGCCATTATCTCATAAAGAAACATTGATGGCTAATTATTCCAGGGCATACCGTTTTATTTACAAATGTACACTGATTGTTCATTAACTGATTACCCAATTCTATGCAAATCATCTAGACCGGCCCGCATTAGCATTGCCACGCCGTCCTCCGTTTGGCAGCGGCGGAATATACGGCATTGGGAACCGCTTTGTGGTTCGTGATTCCTCATTTAGGGCCCTCCACATCTCCCATATCGTCGCTCTTCGCGCCGGCAGCATACTGTATTGCAAGCTATATAGGTTCTTTCGATTGATGGGTGGAACGAACTTGCCCGTCAACAAGCAGAAGAATACCCGTGGTGATAAGTAGTGTTTCCGAATGCGGTTAGCCATCTGGAAGTACTGATTGAACATGGCTCGAAAGGTCAACGGGATCGACTGGGGCGGAAACGTTTTAGTTTTGGTCTAAAAGTGTATCCGGAAACGGGGAAACTAACCTTGAGAGAGATGACCGAAGTCGGTGGTTGATTAGAGGAAATAAGGCTATTGTGTCTATGAATATGGGTATCGCGGAGCTCGAAACGGATGCCACCTGTCTCAGTCAGTTTGATCGCCTTGGCAAAAGCTGGGTTGTCTTACCGGGAAGTCTTCGTGGGTCTTTAATCCTCAGCATGAGCGCAAATAGCGGGAAGTGATTCAGGCAAGACAGCAATGTGTCGAACCCAGCCTTCAAGGAGATGATGACCATCCTCGCAATGGCAAAGTTGAGGTAAAAGACAGCAACGGTGGGGAGGAGAAAGAAGAGGAGCGTGAAGAGGATTGTGCCGACCAGGAGCTGATCTAGGTCGTAGTCGCATGAATCGATACGGTTGCGGAGAACGTTGTGCTTTTTCCCGCGGAAGAGATGGAAGAGGGATTGTAGAATTGTGAGTTGCCAATGATAAATGCGTCCGGAAGCAAGGTAGAATGAGTAAATGTGAATTGTCAATGCCGATAGCATGTCGGAGAACATGGCAATGGGCATGCTCGCGCCTGCAAAGGACGAAAAGCCGATGAACCACACCATTTGCGGTAGCGCTGGAGTAAGAGTCTCGATACAACCTGACGGTACTGTTAGCATGGTACTAAACATGACATTCGAAATCTTACTTGACCAGTAATCAATGACCCAGAGGAATAGGTCACCAAGAAAAGCCGCTAGCTCGCGGTTGAGCTTTAGACCGGCAGGCCAACGCATCAACCACGAAATACTCCTCTGGAGGGCCTCGACGGTGTAAGTCCTAAGCAAGTCACTGATCTGGTCCGCCACCCAGTTGGCATTTTCGATGATGTACGACCCAAGGGCGATGCCGATGATGACATCGTTGGCGACAAGCCATAAGCTGTTGTAGAATCGAATGTAATCAGGATGGCTTGTCGTCACACTCGCCCAGTTGCTCTTCCGTTGCCGCAATGTGAGGTACTGCATAGGCCAGTAGCAGAATTGTTGCAGGCGTATCTCGATCTGTTGCGCGGTTGCCGATATGTCCTTCAAAGCGGCGTAGCCAGGTTTCAACCGAAACTCGAGGAAAACGAGCAGCATCTCAGCCATCATGCGATGGCCCATCAACAATAGAATAAAGGCCTTGCGCAGAGTAGGGAAGAGATACACGGTGAACCATGTCCACAACTGCAAGATGACGTAGTTTCTCATAGTTGTCGCAGATTCGACCACTCTCTCAGACACACTAAGACTCCGTCGAGGTCTCGTCCCAATTCTCCCAACGTTCTTTTGTAGCGTCTGCTCCAATTCCCACGACCAGTTGACCTGGTTGACGATTTTCGGTAGGGCCTTGTCGCGGGCAGACGGTACTCGCTTGAAGATGGTATGTTGCTTAAGCTTCTCAACGAGTTTTCGCTTCTCCTCCTTCAACTGCCGCTCATGATGTTCTTCGTCTGTTTCTGGTGCCTTGGTCCCGCCCATCGAAGAGCCTCCATGACCAAGTGCGAGGGAGATGGGGTACAGGGAAATGTATTGCATCCCTTGTGGTCGGGGTCGATCGTAGAGAATGAGCTGGACGCTGGCCGCCTTGGCACATGTGATCTTGGGGGCTCGTTGGTTAGGACTGGTTGTTGCGCAAAACCAAGACGGATCTGCAGCGCTGGGATCGGGGGGGTTGGAAAGGCCCAAGACATGCATCGAAGAATGACCACATAGTTCGTAGATTCGGTTGGGAGGATGCGGTTCGCTGCGGAAGAAGGTGCCAGACCGAAGGTGGAACTCGGCATTGCGAGCCTAGTGGGGGTTAGCAAAAGCTCAAGGTGACAGGAAATAGTCCATGACTGACGTCTACATCGTCCAAGACAGCCACGACGAAGACATCGAGAGTCGAATTCCGCCACCCCACTACGACCCCAGGACGATCTGACCTACGAATGTCCGTCGGCCAGAACACTCTCATCAACCCATCATGCTCTACCATGACAAGCAGCGTTATCGGTTAGGGGATTCGCGCTCAGAATGACCCCCGCCGCCGTAGCTGCTCTCGCGCAGAAACGTTTATACCTGGTGTTCGTGGATGCTGGACCGATTAGCCCCATGCCACAACCACAACTACACCCCTCAATCAAGACCTGATGTGAGCGTACCAAATGGGTCTCTTTTCTGGATATGAGTACAGTGGGCGTGAAGATGGCGAGAAAAAGAAGGGTTAGGCCAGCGAAGGCCTTTGCCGCGCGCGCCTGGGCGGAAAAGAATCGTTAGTCAACAACTCGTCGGGGTTTGTTGGGGTTGCAACTGGCCAACTGGCCTCGGACGGTAGGCGGTGGGACAGCGGCGCACTCACAACAACTCCGTTTTCCCAGGCAAAGATGGCAAGTTCATAGAGGCGAGTGACGAGATCCCAGCGCGCTGTGATATAGCCAGCTACGAAGATGGCGAGCGTGAGGATCGAGAATGGGTGCATAGAGCGCTATTCCTCGCGGCAGGACATGGACATGCCAAGCCGTCGTGAGGTGGGCTGCTGGCGGGACAGAAGGCGAGATATAGTCTTGGCCGCAGATCGGAGAGGGTTCTGCACGACGCTCGATAGAAGCTAGAGGCCGAGTGTTAAGCTGGAGCAATCGCGAAGCAGGGGTGTGTATGACGAAGTCAGCCGTTGCGAGCTTCGGAGGCGGTGCGAGGACAGTTGATGCGATCGCCGGTTCAGAGTCAAATGGGAGGAAGATGGATTGCATTACCCCTGCATCAGATGGAACTGCTTGCGTGGATGGATCATGGATTATGGATCCAATCACCATCCAATGCGAGCTCAAGCGTCAATGACAAAATGTGGGTCGGCAGAAACACCAGCGATCACGTGGACCCTGTCAGCCTTCGAATCGTGTCTATGATCGCATTGACATGTCGTTAACGGAAGCCAGTAAAGATTTGGTATTTTATCCATGTTTCTTTGAGGGGAGGTGATTCTCTTGAAAGGTGTGTGCATGGATGAAGAAAAGACTCTAGTTCGTCCCCCAATGTACAGTCCAGTTGAACAGGTACAGTTGAACAGCAGGGTTCCAATATTCCTGGGTTATCTAGAACGCCATACTCGTCGAATGAAAGCTAGCCAATATCTACTCTTGAGTGTGTTAACGATGGGGTACGCAGATTTATGGCGTGGTGTTAGCTTACTTTTGTTTCCCATATGTTTTAGATCGTTCTCTTTGTTGTCTTCACGAGCATCGTCCAGCAGCTTGTCAATGCCACGCTCCTTAAGAGCCGACTGTGCCGAGCCGTTAGTTGATGCAACACTGAATTGAAGGTGCCTCGACCGATCTTACGTGAAGGCATTTCTGATAGTCCTTGAAGAGGCTAGCGCATTCCCTGTTGTCCTTTTCCTGTCCCCTAAGGTACTCTGCTTCCTGTCAGCATGATGTCCTGAAGTGCATGAAGGTTAGGAGCACCATACTCTCGCTGTACCACTTTAAGAAGCACGTATCATAACGCCTATTTTATTAGCTTTGAGGTTCCCAAATGACGGCCTGCTGGTGGCATACTCTTTCACTTCGTTACACTCTGGGGCGAGGGAGGCGGACATGGTGGCGATGATGTAGTTGAAGCTATGAGAATTCTAGCGCGAAGCGTCTCGCAGGATGAGAAGCCGCCAAGGCCGAGTCTCTCCACTCCCCTTTTAAGTTCTGACAACGACACCCCAAGGCTGCTGCAATGATGACGTAGGCGAATATGTTAAAAGGAATAGAATATGCTGTCGATTTATCTAAATAAAATATTGACCAGAAAACGAACATGCAGATCATGCTTGGTTTGGCTGGAAACAGTCTCATCGTGATTTGACTTGGGACCGGTCGGGGGAAATGCAAGGTCCTCTTGTCTCATTGGCTGTGGCGCATGCACAAGTTCGCTCGCATGTGATTCGTCAAAGCTCCTCACTTGCGCAAGCCTCTCACCCGTCTTATCCTCTGTCGCGTCTGCTAGACACGCGACATCCACCAAAAGCCCCTTGGTGCGTTCAAACCCTGAGCTCCCAGACAGGTAATTCCGCATAGCCTGCCGCTTTCCGGATAATTTCAACATCTCACATATCCATCCTTCCAGGTCGGGTTTTGTTTTGTTTTGTTTAGGCTCGGCCATGGCGCCGTCATCCAAGAAGATTGAGCAAGCCCTGCTCGACGGGACCACCGAAGTGTACAGTGAGAACGCCGATGACACAACTGTAAACAAAGTCCGAAAGCATGTCGAGGAGAAACTTGGCCTAGAAGACGGCTTCTTCTCCACTGGGGATTGGAAGTCGAAGAGCAAGGCCCTCATTAAGGGCCGCGTTGTATGACTTGATTCGCATCACGGGATACCAGATCAAAACTGACCACTCTTTTCAGGACCAATTGCTCTCAGAAATCAATGAGCCCGATTCTAACGCTGGTTCCAAGCGCCGATCTTCTGCATCTGCTGCTCCGAAACCCAAGCGCCAGAAGCGCGCTCCAAAGCCGAAGAAGCCGGCCAAGAAGGTGGAGTCGGATCTAAGTGAACTCAGTGAGTTGAGCGAATTGAGCGAAGAGGAGAAGCCTCAGCCCAAGAAGAAATCTGCAACAGATCCCAGGTCAAAATTGACGGGATCAGATGAGGAAGATGACCTGGCCCAGCCCGATGTTGAAAATGGCGAGGCAGAGGCTGAGGCTGAGGCTGAGGAGAAGGTCCAAGAAGGAGAGGAGGACCCGGCCTCAGAGAGAGATGAAAGGTCGCCGCCCAAGACCAGAGTCATGCCAACAATCACACTTGGCGAAGAAATCAAGGATGAGCTGATGGAGGCGCCTAAGGGTGTTGATCAGCAGCAAGTCGAAGAAGAGGAAGAATATTCCGATGTTATCGACGAGCCTGTGAAGCCGAAGCGAAAGAAGCAGGAGACAAAGGCGAAGAAGGAAAAGAAACAAGCTTCTAGCAAGTCAACCAAACCGACCAAGACTGCCGCGAAAAGGACATCAACATCCGAAGACCCGCAGGAAGCCGAAATCAAGAAACTCCAGTCTCATCTCATCAAGTGCGGTATGCGGAAGCTCTGGCACAATGAGCTGAAGCAGTACGGGGATGACTCACGCGCCAAAATACGCCACCTTAAGAAGATGCTGTCGGACATAGGCATGGACGGTCGATTTTCGGAGGCCAAGGCGCGCGAGATTAAAGAAACCAGAGAGTTGATGGCCGAGGCCGAGTCCGCACAGGAAATGAATCGCTTATGGGGTGTTGGTGGGCCTGGCCGTGCGAGTCGAAGCAAGAGCAACGCTACGAAGGGGCACCATAGTGAGGCTAGTGATGACGAAGGCGACGACGTTGGAGACGGTAAGAATAATGTTGCGGGTGACGATGGTGACGAGGATGAGGATATCAGCTATGCGGCAAGGCGGAGGAGGGCTCATGCCGATCTGGCCTTTTTGGGAGATGATAGCGACTCGGACTAATTACTGGTATTCATGCTTCATAGGTTGCTTGCAGGGACGGCGTTGATGTGTCGGTTTCAGACGATCTGCCCTTTATCACGGGTACTCTTGTACAACAATACTCATCACGAAAGTGGCGAATCGAGGCTTTTGATTTAAAATATTGCACTACGCTTGGAGAGATGTGTCCAGCATTTAATCCGCCCACGCCTTGTAAACGAAGCGCGATCCGAAGGACTCACCCTTCTTCACCACCACCATGTTTTTCCACTCTGGCACGTTGCAGGCGTTGACGTACCGGCCGGGCTCACAGCAGAAGCCGCTGCGGGCACTTCGAGCAGCATGGCCCTCGATGGCGGGGACATTGATGTGCTTGCCGGTGTAGAACTGGAAGGCGGGCTCGGTGCTGAGCACCTCGAGATGGATGCCCGTCTTGGGGTGGTGGGCGGAGAGGTTAAGCTTCAGGGGCTGGTTGCGGGTGTCTATGAGGACCGAGGCTGGGTCGACGTTGACGATGAAGCAGTTGTCCACGTCGGGCTCTTCGGGGCCCAGGGTGAAGGGGACGTTGCTTTCGATCCCCGCGTACGGCTCGATGCCGCCGGTGGGGATGCAGCCGTCGTCGAAGGGGAGGTTCTGGTTGGTGGGGAGGGTCACTGAAGTACCCTCAATGGTGGCATCACCGGTGAGGTTGAAGTAGGAGTGGTTGGTCAGGTTGACAATGGTCTCGTCGGCGCCGCTCACGAGCGTGACCTCGTACTCCATGGCGAGCACAATGGCCTCCTTGCCGTTGATTTGCTGGGTGCCGGTTGTGTAGATGATGGTGGCCTCGACAGTGCCTGGGTATCCCTCATCGCCATCCTCACTGACGAGCTTGAAGGCCACGCTCTCACCGCCCTTGAGGCCCTCAACGCCGGGCACCTCCCGGAGACCAACCGGGGTGGGGCCGTCCCAGACGCGCTTGCCCCAGCCGACGGTGCCGCCGTGGAGGTGATTCGGGGCGTCGTTAACGACGAACGAATACGTCTGGCCGCCGTTGAGGCTGTCGACCTTTCCGTTCTTGATGCGGTTGGCCCATCGGCCGATGGTCTCGCCAAAGTAGGGCGTGTTGTACTTGACGTAGTCGTCGGCGGTGGGGAAGCCTTGGACGATGTTGGTGCCGTTTACGACGAAGGACTGGATGATTGCGCCAAGCGGCAGCAGAGAGATGGGGGCGTCGGCCATGATGAAAGAAGAGTGGTGTTGGCTCTGCTGAGGCTCAAGGTTGACGTCGACAACGTAGGGGATATCACAGTGGGGACGGTTATACGCTGGAGTCAGTGTCGAGATCACAATTCACAAAGGTTGAGAGAGGGGCAAGTAGGATATTTATTGAAAACCCAAGCATGAGACACAAGATCCATCAAACCATGTCCCGATGATCGGGCGCATGGTGCATGGTGAAGTGTTAGCCACTCCATTTAGCGACTGGAGTCAACAGCGGGGGGGGGGTTAAATTGGCATGATGGAGCAACTGGCCCCATCACGACTTCAGGCTAATTGGCATGGTAAAATCTGCCGTGTCTTGGCCAGATTCCCTCATCAGCAGGTAAGTTCTTCGTTTGCTTTCTACATATTAGATTATCACATCGTATCAAAATGGTACCATCTGCTGTCCAGCTCAGCAGCAAGTGACGACAGCGCTGCGGGGTTTGAGTCCAGCATTCGCTGCGGGGTTCTTCTTCTCTCTGCAGCACCAGCGATGATGGATTTTTGGTACGACTCCATGACGCTTTGGCATGGTTTGAGTGGTGCGGTTGCACCTCAACGGGTAAAGGGTGGGTTGTACTGCAGCATATTCCTAGCGCACCGGATCTTACAGCACATGGAGATGCTTTCTTGGCCTGAAGGGGAAAAAGGCATCCCACACTAATGACGCCGTTGGATAAGAGTCTTGTTATCACTAATAAATCCAAAGACAAAAATACAGAAAAAGCATCCTACAGACTAGTGATTTTTTAGCCTACGAGTCTTCATAATTATTACCCCCAAAAAATACCGATGCTATTATTCGATCCATAAAATCCACTCCTAAAAACACAGCGCAGGTTGATGCTTTATGGTGTGCAGTGTTCCACTAGGCCCATATACTCGTAACATAATGCCGACGACCATACTCCGTGCACTTAGCCGTTTCAGATTCGTTGGTGAGAGCAGCTGGGGACTGATTTGCGTCGGGATGCAAGACTAGCACTGGTTGTATGTATAGCGCCAGGTCAGGAAGCAACGATAATGTACAGCGTTTGACAAGTGGTTAGACATCCAAGTCAAACAGAGAGAAAGGTTAATCCATTGAATATTCTCGAGATAAAAGGCTATTTACATCAAAATCGAATTTGTAGTGCGTCTAGTTCTGTCCCAGCATATGCCGCAAACTTCCCTTTGTGCTGACCGGACTGAGAAGGTGGCGTTCAAGCTCATCCAACAGGACAAGGTCCAAAGACCCTGGTCTACAGGCACCCTGTTCATGGACTTTTGGCGATGAAGAGGAGAATGGGAGTCTCTAATTGGACAATGGAGGGATTTGCTGCCGTTGTGGTGAATGGAAGGGCTAGGCATCCGCAAAGCGGCAGAGTTAGCAAGGTGATGTAAGGGAGAAAGGAAAATTGGGTTGAGGGGGAGCTTGGCTTTATTAGACAGGTTTTGGCCAAAAGCCTCACATTGAAACTTGACATTTATGTGAACACTTTGTGTAACTTCATCCACAAAAGGGACCTCGATCTCGATGTACCATATAATTCTGGTGTTGAGTCTAGTACATAATTTGTTCTGTGTTATGTGCCTAAATTTCGTTTTCTTAAGAGAGCTGTTTCGGTAACTAATTGGTAGTATAAACGGAGGAGTGTACGGAGACTTTTGGCCTAACACTATCGGGAAGCAACGGAGTGTGCCAGCGTTTGGTTGGCAATGTCGCCTACGTTGCATGCCGGGAGAAGACTTTAGTAGAAGTCAACCGTAGTCTCGGTCCGAACCGCGAAATCACGATCTACATGAGCGGGATATTTATGCATATTTTTAGTTATAACCTTAGCGGGTGAAAGATGCATTCTAGAACAATCTCCTTGAGCGACATTACCTCGTCTCATCGGGCGAGAATGGCACACAACGTCAACTGTGAACGGACCGGGCTCCGAATGATGACTGGAAATTATGCAGTCGAATTCAATAGAAAAAAGTGGTATCTTAGACTATGTAATAAACCTCGAAATTAACCTTGCTCACTCCCGCTTTTTTGTTTCGTTTCCATTACCACTCTAGTCGGTCATCGCAGACGAGACGAACGTCGAATCGCTCATCGCCCTTCCACACTTTGCTCCCAGAGTTACATGCCGCGACTATAGTTCGCAGATCGCTAATCATGCCGCCTGGGCCGCTTGCAAATACCGTCGTCGGGCCTCGGATTGTGTTGGAAATAAAGGTCTTGACCAGCTTGTCCAATTTAGGGTGTCGGTCCTTGTCCTCTTCTCCGTCGCCCGTCTTGGCCACGGGCACCTCGGTGCCGCACTCACATCCGGCATGTGAGCCAGTCGATGACGAGGAGCTCACCTGCTTCTCTTCTGAGGTAATGCCATTCTTTTCGTCATTTTCGAAAAAGAGGGGTTTGCTGCCGGTATCGCGGGTGGCGTAAATGCGGATCTTCAGGTTTAGCGCCTTCTTAGCCATGCGCAAGAGCTCCAACTCATCGCGAACCCATTCGGCGTCCGCAGCGTGGCGGATCGCCCAGATGAGTTCTAGCTTGCGGTCTTGGGTAACGGGCGAGCGGGCGAGCTTCAATAGGACAGGAAGTACGTAGGTGATGCCGGTGCCTCCAGCCACGCAGACAATGTTGGTGTCGAGGTTGATGTTGTCCATGATGCTTTCGCCATAGGCGCCCGTGAGAATCACCGACGTGGTAGGCTCGTCACCAGGCCCCAGAGCCTTCTTCGCTGCCAGCTCCGTCACCTTCTTAGTCTCACCCTTCTTGGCTCGCAAGATGTAAGAGTGCTTCACCATGCCCTTCTCTACGATCGGCGCATTCAAGGGAGTAAAGGGGTGGGATTGCCAGATGCTGCTCTCAGTGAAGCAAAGGTAGTAGTGCTGGCCAATTGCCCACGGATCCTGGTTGTTCTCGAGGTCCAGACGGAGAATATCACCGTAGTCCGAGTCGGGGAATCGAGTGATGACAGCCTGCGCCGCTCTGAAGCCCATGGTTCCGGAAGGAAGATGGTGATAATGGAGGTAGGCGGTGCGAAGGAGGCGGAACCCACGGTCGACGAACCAGAACAGCAGTGATGGCAAAAGAAAGCACTTCAGCTGCGCCCAGTGGCCCCAGCAAGCGCCAATGTATACCATGGCCAGGACGTAATGGGCCTTGCGGAAGAATTCATATCCCGTCAGTCGGATGGCCCAAGGAGTGCTGAGAACGACGAGGAGAGTCAAGAAGAACATGGCTATAACACCCCAAATCATGTAAGTCTGGGCGATCCATCCGAGACCGACAGAAGGCTGGGGTTGGTAAAGCCGCATTTCGACAACACACCAGCCAATGGTGTGAAGTCCACTTTGGGCGAAAATGACATAGCCCAGCCAGCGGTGCAGAAAGTTGAAGCTCTGGTACGGAACGCCTGTGATAAGGGAGAGGATGGACTCGCGACTGGCCAACATGATGGAAAGAGGCGTCAAGGCATAAGCCAGAACGCCAATACGATCAGACCAAGGGCCCAGAGTAGTACGGGTGTTGTAGGTGTTTTCCATGTTCTTGACGGGAGTGATCCACGTGCGGTAGGTGAGACCAACGAAGCTCCAAACGGTCAAGTAGACCACAAGCGAGGAGAGGATGACAACTTGTAGGCGTGTAGTGCGTCCGAAAATGACACGGACGGCATCGGGGAGGAAGTACTGGCGAGTCGCGGAGCCGATGGCGCGACGGACCTTGGTGAGGCCGGCCTTGGGGCTGAGTTCGGGAGCGATGGGTGGAGATGAAGGCCGGCCGACGTGGCGGAGGACAGCCCAGAGGAAGAAGATGGAGAGGATAGTGCCCCAGAGGATGCCCGAGTAGAGCATGCCGAGGTCATGGGCGTTGTAGACGAGATCTAGATACTCGCACGAGCCCTCGTCGTTGGTGCAGGGCAAGGCGCGGTCTGCGTAACCCCAGTGCGGCTCGAGGGTTTCGGCCTCGCTCATGTTCTGGATGTGGCGAGCACCCAGCTCGTGGAGAGAGGTCGCCATGATGAGTAGTGCGTTGCGCTGGATGGGTAGCAAAGATGGTGTTGCGGTAATGGAGGGAGGTTGAGTAGACAGTAGTATTGTAAGAGAGCGAGGATTAATGCAGCAACGACAACATACTTGCACTTGGTAGTTACACTCGGCTTCCGGCTTCACGTACACTCTAGAGAGGCAAGAGAGGCGATGATGTACAGAATCGCATTCACCAACGGACGTGAAGCCATAGAAATAAGAACAAGGCGACTGGCCCACCTGGTGAAGAGTCTCGACTCCCTGGGCACCGGGATCTCGCCATCGAGGTCCGGGATATCCACACCCAATGCTCTGGGAAGGGAACCAAACCGGAACGGGGATGAATATCCTACTTACTTGCTCACTGTCTCCACGCTGAATCAAGCGAAGTGGTGGCCAAGAAACATTGATGAGACGAGAACGGTGCGGTGGAGCGGGGAGGCCCGAGTCAGGTTGAGGGGAAGAATGGAGTCGACGGAGTCAAAGGGCTCGATGGAGTGTCCAAACATGGTGAAACTGGAACCCAACTGGCTCACGGCAGAGCCCATCCTAGCTCATGATAGACAGAGATGAAGCAATTGGCACCGACTCGTCTGGGTTGGTTTACCCGCTACGTAGTATTCCACTGATTCAAGGGCTTCCTCGGACCCGGTTGAGCAGGAATGAGCACGTTTTCCCGGGGTCGGTAAAAGTGGGGCCGGACAAGAGCGAGATCCACCAGCTCCGCAAACGCGAACCCTCGGCGCGCTGCTGCAACGAGTTACAAAGTACAGGGCCATGTTCGGCCGGGTTTAGAACGAGCAAATAAATTAGTAAATCACTTAAATCACCTAATTGCTGGTTGCAAGTTTAAGCTCCATTCTTAACTAAGGTATTATTAAGAAACAGCAGACGCTATGTGGTGGTTGTACTAAACTCGGGTGGCGGCCGCCTCATCCGGGGCTTTAATTCTCTCTTTATTTCTCCCGTTCGTTCCCCTGTCCAGTCCACGAATGTTCTACATATGGGCCTTTGGAAACCGCTCAATCATTCTCGCTCCAATATCAGAAATATCAGACTAATTATTACACGACATACGACCCACGTTACGTCTTGATCGTACTCCATACACACTTTTTCACCTTGTATTTTAGTCGCATCTCCGGTGGATCCTCCGCGAAACATCCCCCGATTCTCAGTTCCCACCACCAGCTCTCCACTCGCCGAATGGGGATAAAGACCGACAACTTGCTCAGAGCCTATAAACCCGCTCGCCCACTTTGCAATTGCACCATCCTTTGCTAGGTAGCAAGGATTCCACACGAGCGATTTGATACGACCATCGGCTGCTTCTTATCGAGTATAGGTACTTGACCTTGAGCTGTTCCCGTCTGCTCTCTAGCCCGTCTGCCCGACAACTAGACAAACAACACACACTCGATACGATTCAACCACCTGAAATCTGCAACCATGGACATGTCCGGTGATAGCAGCAGCACTGACTGCAAAGTCAACGTACGCCTGCAAACTAGCAAACAAAACCCCAGTCTCGTGTGCTATAACTTACACTCTCCTAGATGCTCTGGAACTGGTACACCATCGACGCCTGCTTCCTCACCACGTCATGGCAGATTCAAAACGAGGGCATGATGGCCGCCACGTGCATCGGCGTCATGCTGCTCGTCATCCTAGTCGAGTTCTTCCGCCGCATGGGCAAGGAGTACGACAACATGCTGCATCGCCAGTTCGAGCGCCAGGCCACCACCCACAGCGTCGCCCTCGCTGCCCAAGGCTGCACCGGTGCCGTCATTCCCACGCGCCAGACCATCACTTTTCGCGTCTCGCCACTGCAACAGCTAGCCCGGGCCGTCATCCACGCCATGACCTTTGGCGGTGCGTACATCATCATGCTACTCGCCATGTACTTCAACGGCTACATCATAATATCCATATTCGTCGGCAGCGGCCTGGGCAAGTTCCTGTGCGACTGGCTGGTTGTTAAGATTGATCTCGAGGGACTGGACGATGGAGGGCACGGAAAGTCCAAGGGCATTGAGGAGACGACTGTTTGCTGCGGCTGAGCGGGACTAGATGGGAAGAGCTTCATCTTGATGACTGAACGAGCCAAAAAAAAACGCCAGTCATGTCCTGTTTTTGTTTCTGATTTTGCAAATGCGTTTGGCGATACCCCCGTGCGAGAGGAACTCGGTATATTCGAAGGAGATCACCCCAAGTCATCAGCGGATAGAAACGTCAGCTGGATGAGAACCTAGCTTCGACGTGATAGGCTTTTAGTAATTTGACAAGGAATATCAATTGCGTCGAATTAGACTACCTAGGTCACAAAGCGGTGCAAACATCAAAGCAAAGGCCAAACTCAGTTTGAGTTCATGAAACTCGCCAGCATCATCATACATTGGACTGCGCCTGCCGATCTATCCTAAATACCCTTCCTCTTCCTAAGGCTCTTTACTGCTTCATATGTTCCGCTTGGCGTTCGAGTGACGGTCAACTGGGAATTAGAAGCGCATCGCAGCAATCACGGCACGGGGAGATGTGGAGAGTTTGAGGTTGACGTCGCATCGACGACTAGGGCTACCGACTACCATGTGTCAAAATGCCAAATAATAAGCGCAAACAGACTCAACAGACCCCGGTGGGCCATGCTGCTGTTCCTTTGGGTATGACCAATAGTCTACCTATTGAAACCGTGCATGTCGAATCCGCTACTAGTTCAGCCTCCCCCACAGAACACCATGGCGTATTAGCCCGGGCCCCGATCTGAGATCTTGACCCATGCGCAAATATTCTGGCCCCCGGCATTTGACAGGTCTGAGGACGGAGAGGTGTGATTGGAGAACGGGTGCGAACTCATCCGGTAAGGGACGAGATGCACAGCAAGAAGTCTAGTGTGGCGGCGAGAACGCAGCCTACAGGATTAAACTTGCTCATACTCGCTCGCGGGTCGTCGTCTTTATATGCAATCAAGAGATCATAGAAGCCATTTTATTCACCAAGAATCAAGAAGAATAGCATTTCTATGGCTGAAAAAAAAAATTAACAAAAAAAGGGATTGACTCAATGCCAGATGTTCAGCTTGATGGGCACAAAAACGGAGGGCATATCCAGGTCAGCCAGGGTCGAGTCTGGTGTTTGATCCGCGGAATAGCGTGTTCTGGTACCAAAAATGGGACTCGATCATCTGTCTTGCACTAAAAATGAACCCAACAACAATATGCTCAATCACGCTCTAACGCCCCTGATGAGGTGAGGTGGTTGTTTCAAGGCTGTTCTCGTTGTTATCAGGCTGGCCACGCCATGTATCAACCGAGTGTCGCCCGGATCGCGCGACGATCGGGCCAGCATCAGCCTTCACTGCCATGACCATTTCAGAGCCGAGCTGTAGAACAACAGTCAATACTCAACACCAAAAACCTCTTATCTTGGCTGCATTCTCTTCCTCTAAAAAATTCAAAAAATTATTCCACGTTTAGTAACCGCCATCATGTCTTTCTCCAGTTCCTTTTCAGCATCATCTTCGTCCACCTCCAGCTCCCCATTGCTCTACCATCATGCCCTCGCCGACGGCAACAAGATGGACAGCGAGCTGGACATTGTCAAAGCCTGGTTTTCCGTCCTGACCGACTCGGAGCGGGCTACGGCCCTGTCTTCTATCGCGGAGCTGCCGTGTCTCCGAGAAATAGAGCCCATGATCCAGACCTTGAAAGAGCGCAAGAGGGATCTATGGCGACGCCAGGAGGAACTCATCATCCAGCCGCCAAATCGGACGAAATGGATCATGCCCGTGTTCCCCAACAACTCCCAAGACCCCAAGTGGTCGGCCAAATGGCTAAGGGCGCTGAGGCTACACAAGTACGAGAAGTGCCTGGCGGGCCTGTCGCCAGCGCAGGTTGAGCGCCTGAACGACGAAGACCTGCAACAGCTGGGTGTAGACACCGTAGGCGCCAGAGGGAAGCTTCTCCGAGTAAGTCTTCATGCCATGGCCGATGTTCAACGACGTCGGCATTGCGAATTTGCAGTATCTCTGACTTCAGACAGGCTATCCATAATGGTTGAGCATCCAACCATGTCACTGTACACATAAACGACAAATAACGACAACACACCATCGCATGCATTGCTCACTTTGAGCTGAACGGCGCAAGCATCTATTTTTACGTTAGCGGGCGTATTTTGGGACATGAAGGGCTGTGGAAAATACTCCTGGTCCCCAATAGTCGGAGACGGAGGGATATCGGAGTCTATCTCGCATTCATCGGGATGAGATACTAAACGGCGGCGCGTTCGACACTTTCCGTGATTTGATATTTTTCAAGTACATATCTTTTCCACAAGGAATATCATCTATCAGTTGGCCATCTAATCGAGCCTCCACATATACTACTGGAAGGTGTGACTCTGAAGTGTATGGAGGCAGTCTCAGTCTTTCCCCTATCTCTTAATCTGGCCACCATGCTCAGATATGGCCAAAAATACGACCAAAGCGTGACCTCACCCTACACACCAGATGATGGTGATGGGTTTCGGCAACTTGTTCCACAATGAGGACGGTTAGGCAGATCGGCACTGATCATCCGAACAAGGGTTGGTAGTGTTGTGGTCAACGGAAGCCGGCCATCGCTGTTAAACTACTCGATGGCCAAGGCAGGGAATCTGGGTTCAAAAGATACCTTGGGGCCAGAAGCAGTATATCTTATTGGGGCGAGGAAGTGCAGCGGCGTCGGTATGGGGTCCGGGACTAGCTGCTCCAGGATTGACAACACCATGCCTAACCTCATCTCATATCTCGAATAACCTCGAGCAGCTCGGTTGAGATGACAGCAAGTGTCAAGGTCAGGCTGGCTTTCTGATGATAATCGATGAACTAGACGCGTTCGCCATATCGAGATTTGGGTAGAGGCAGGTGGTGTGGTGCTGATGTGGTGATTGTAACAAGATTGTGTGCAACATTCCCTGTCATGAACCTAGATCATGGCAATGGTGGTTCCAGCCTCATCGCAGCTAATCTGGATAACGGAGCGAATCAAACGTGTGGTGACGGGTGCCAAAGGCTTCGAAGTTGACGGCAAGGACGCATTTCCACGTGAGATAATGACTGCATCTGCACTTTGTCAAGGAATGGAAGAGAAATTGCAGGAGGGTCTGACGATGGAGAATGGCCTCATTGTAGGTCGATCATGTGAAAGCAGATTGCCGCAAGAATTGTTGGACCGGCAATCAACTGAAGCACTGTCAGGCCTTATCAGTTCTGATTTTAATTTTATTGGAGCCTAGCAAATTGCAAGACTACTTATTAGAGTATTCGTTACGGGAATAGCCGTCTACCAGGCAGGCTCCCTACCCAACGTGATGCATTTATTTGAGTGTGCAATGATTAAGTCAAGCATCACAAGCCACGGGCAATGAATGACTTACCTACCTTACTAAATGCGGGGGCGATGGCTCAGGCGCACAGGGCATGTCGCACAAGCGGCAGCAGCATCCACAGGCACCTGGAAGGGCTGGAAGGGCTGGAAGTGCTGAAGCTTCCACTGGACCTTTTAGAACCTCCCCAACATCGAAACAAGGCGGTTCGGCTCGCAATTCTTGCCCCCTTCGCCCGCCAGGTTCACCATGGCCGCCGCGTCGCCCCATACCGTCACTCCGAAGCGCAAACGAGGCGATGAACCTTGGATATCCCCCATCAAGTTCTCTTTCGAGCCGCCCAACGCCTCGACCTCCAAGGACGGCAGCAGCAGTCCCCGATCGGCTGTCGCTCACAAGTTCAGAGGCCTCGCCCTAGAAGGTGGGGGCGGGGCAGCCAGCCGCGACGACGACCACGATGTCGATGCTGTCGAGTCTCTGAGGAAGCGTCCGAGGCCGGATGACTTGATGCTCGATGCTCCCCCGACGAATCACAACCCTGAAGCCCAAGATTCTCATGTTGACGATTCATCCGTCGTCTTGGATGGCAACACCGTCGTCGCATTCTCCCTCGTCGCCTCCGCAGCAACCCCGCAAGAGGAGCCCGTCAACCCCAATCCCGCCCTCCACCCCGGCCCAGACACCAGCCTCAACCGGTCGTACCCGTCCATCAACCGCTTAGCTGACTCCAAGTCGCGAGTTACCAAGAGGGCCATTTCGCCTCCTCTACGTTTCAAGAAGCCTTCGAGACGTGCGGACGATGACGATGACGACGACGCTGATATCGAGGTTGCCGACCCCATCCGGGCCGCTCTGACGTGGCACGAGGACGAAATCACAATGTACGACCCCGAGGACGAGGATGACGACGGCACCGGTATCAACGGAATCGGCTTCAAACCCACCCCCGCACTAGCCCATGCCAGAACCATGAAGCGGCGGCAGCAAATGGCCGAATATCGCAAACGCGAGGAGAGCGATGCCAGGGCCAAGCGCAGTCAGCGTCGCCGCGGAGCCTCGGATATCATCACCGGACCGGGCGGCAAGGCTGCGTCACGGAAGGTCCGCTTCATGGATGCCGACTCCAAGAGTATTGCAATTACAACTGGATAATTTAGATCATCTGCGGCGTGCTGAACGGATTGATTTGCTCTATTTAGGGATACCTGGTTTGGTATGGGAGATAGGTTCGGTTGGCAAGCTGGGTCTTGGCGTTTTCTTTGTTCGGCACTGGTCCCGTCTTTGTTTTCTTTGCTGCGTTGGCTCATGGCAGCATGCGCCAGTTTACACCTCTTTTTTTTTTCCCTTTGGCTGTTGGAGACACGTCTCCTGGTATTTGGTGCTTACTTGGTCAAGAACCACGGATGGTATCTTGATAAACCACACTACTCCCCTTTTATACCCAGTTCTTCATAGAACTCTTGATCCTGGATCTTTAACGATGGAGCCTTTTATTGGTTTGTTTTTTCCAATGAGAACTTTCTAAGCCTCCTCTGCCTATCCCGTGATCCCGCTTATCCTGTGAGCCTTGCTATATTTTACAAGGGAGTTTTGTTCCTCTCCACGGCAATTACCCCGGTGGATGTTACACATAAGGTACCCATACATGATAAATACACAATGGATCTAGCACCGAGCTCACCAGAACTTGTACCAGGGCCTTGCGGCGGCTTTCCGTTCGGCTTCCAGCCGTTGATGCTCCTTCCTTGCCTCCATCAACTTTTGTGCCTGTTCTCGCCGATTTTCTGACACCACCTCGATCTGTCGCTTCATCATTCGGCGCTCGACCCGTCGTAGGTATTGACAATATTCGTATGATGCCATGCTTCCGAGTACAAAGAATCCAACGGCCCAATTTGCAGCCTTCGTGGCATTTCCTACAATCCATTAGCATGTTTAGCGGGGATCTGGAGGGGTAGGAAGATGGCTCGCTCACCTCGGATAACAAACTTCAATCCTCCCAGACCTGCGCCAGAGGCAATTCCGGTGATAAATCCTTGGCGGGCGCAGGGTGCATTGGCAACGTTTATGAAGTCGTCCTTCTTAATCATGCCTACAGCGTCTGTGATTGTCGGCCGCACATTCGGGTTGGCCGCGCCATTCGGTGTTGCTGATCCATCCTCGATCGGCTTGGACCAGACATGCAAGGTCTTGTCTCCGGGTTGAAGTTGCGGTTGTGGTTGCAGCTGTGACTGCGACTCTGGTTGCCCATCCTCCTGGTTTGGTGCCATTTCTGGCTACCTGTGTTGCGCAATGGGTATCATGAAAGGCGCCGAGATTGCTTCTGCAGAGCCAGCTCGCACATCGGCCGATTCGATGACGCTGAAAATAGCGGCGTTGTCCGACTGGGCGGGTGGGTGGCCCGTGCGTCCTCCCACGCCCTCTGAAGGCAGGAAGAACCAAACCCATTAAACTATAGTGGGGCAGGAACGGCCGTGTCGCGCTGTCTGGGACTTGACGCGTTTATACGCGTCTCCCAATCTACCAATCTGGGTCAAGGCTTTTGAGGCCAGGCCCTGTCTTCCTGGTGTCGCCTTCGCAACACTCCGCAACGCACCAAATCTATTGTTGACTTTCACACTTCTTCAATCCGGCCTCCACCTTGTCCTTTGACCCCAGAGATCACCGTGCCTTGTTTTGTCCTTTCTCATGACGACTGCCGTGTACCTTCGAGTGTCACGGGCACAATAACTCGAAACCATCAACGCCGCTCCACCCCCCGAAAGCTATCCTAAGAGAGCAGGATCTCACAATGCCCAACACAAGCCTCCGACGTCCGCAAAAAGGCTTCCGTCGCGGAGGCAAGACTGCCTACCATGGCGCTCGAACACGCACATTCGCCGCTTCATCACGAACGGAGGCCACCTCGGCGGACGAGAAGTGGGAACGCACGCGGCTAGCGCACACCATCGACGAGAACATGGGCTTCGCCCGATACGACAGCGGCAAGAAGAAGGAGGGTTGGCTTGTCAACGTCCAACCTACGTCGATTGAGGATGACAGGAATCCCAACGGTCGGTCTGCGCTTGACTGCTACTTCATTGAGGAAGACGGCTCGACTTTCAAAGCGACAGTGGAATACGACCCCTACTTCTTGATCGCTGTCAAGAAGGGGCACGAGTCTGAGGTAGAGGAATGGGTCAAGAGAGTCCCTGGAGACGGCGTCATCAAGACGATTCGCCGAGTTGAGAAGGACGACCTGAACATGCCGAACCACCTGCTTGGTTACCGCAGGACGTTTATCGAACTACATTTCGCCAACGTCAACGACCTGCTAGCAGCTAGGAGGGACATCATGCCTATCGCGGAGAAGAACAAGAAGAACATGAATGCAATGGATGCTTACGCCGAGGTTGCGACGTAA
Organism: Dactylonectria alcacerensis; assembly: GCA_029931735.1. Classification (NCBI taxonomy): domain Eukaryota; kingdom Fungi; phylum Ascomycota; class Sordariomycetes; order Hypocreales; family Nectriaceae; genus Dactylonectria; species Dactylonectria alcacerensis. Next base: position 3,207,068 of record JAPMUZ010000003.1, on the reverse strand, counting down.
GTGCAAGCCCAACGTCCTGGATTTACAAAGTTTAACATGTGCATTTACAGAGCCAACAATGGGAACTTTGACCTTTTTGACGATTTACGAGATGATGAGAGACACATGAACAGTGCTATTTCGGATGCCAGTGACTTTATTGTCGATATACGAGAGTACGATGTTCCGTACCATGTAAGAGTAATGATAGACTTGGGTGAGTGCTTCTACCCCCGGATATGTCAAACCGGCTACTGACAGGGATCACAGATATAAGAGCAGGAAAGTGGTACTTCGTCGAGGCTAAACACGGCGTGACGAAGATTTACCCAAGTGAGGAGAGATCGCTCCCGGCGGAACCCGTGGTCATGGCCTACGATATCGAGACGAGCAAACAGCCTCTAAAGTTCCCCGATGCTGCCAGTGATCAGATAATGATGATATCGTACATGATTGATGGACAAGGTTTCCTCATCACTAATCGCGAAATCATCTCGGAAGATATTGGCGACTTCGACTACACCCCAAAACCCGAGTACCCCGGCCCCTTCATGATCTTCAACGAGCCTGACGAAAAGGCCGTCATCGAGAGATTCTTCCTTCACATCAAAGAAGCGCGTCCAACTGTCATCGCGACCTACAACGGTGACTTTTTCGATTGGCCTTTTGTGGAAGCAAGAGCAAGCGTCAACGGCATCGACATGTACCACGAGATTGGCTGGAAGAAAGACAGCGAGGACCAGTACAAGTGCAACTACAGCGTGCACATGGACTGCTTCCACTGGGTAAATCGAGACTCCTACTTGCCACAAGGCTCTCGAGGCTTGAAGGCCGTAACAGTCGCAAAGCTCGGATACGACCCCGACGAGCTCGACCCTGAGTTGATGACTCCATACGCGAGCGAGAGACCGCAGACCCTTGCTGAGTACTCCGTTTCAGATGCAGTGGCCACATACTATCTGTACATGAAATACGTACATCCTTTCATCTTCTCTCTATGCACCATTCTTCCCTTGGGCGGCGACGACGTGCTCAGGAAAGGGACGGGTACTCTGTGCGAAATGTTGCTGATGGTGCAAGCCTATCAGCGAGAAATTGTCCTGCCAAACAAGTATATTACTCCCAAAGAGGCGTTTTGGGATGGTCATCTCCTTGACTCGGAAACCTATGTCGGTGGTCACGTCGAAAGTATCGAAGCCGGTGTCTTCCGAGCCGATATCCCGGTAGACTTTGCCATCGATCCCTCCGCCATCGACGAGCTTCTCAACGACTTGGATTCCGCTTTGAGGTTTGTCATTACTGTGGAAGAGAAAAAGTCATTTGACGACGTAGTAAATTACGACGAGGTGAAAACGCAGATCAAGACGGCTCTCCTGAAGCTGAGGGAGACCCCGAATCGCAACGAGACGCCTCTAATTTACCATCTCGATGTCGCCTCCATGTATCCCAATATCATGACAACCAACCGACTACAGCCCGACTCGATGATCAAGGAATCCGACTGCGCCGCTTGCGATTTCAACCGGCCGGGAAAGACTTGTGACAGGAGAATGCCTTGGGCATGGAGAGGCGAGTATATCCCGGCAAAGCGAGACGAATACAACATGATTCGCCATACACTTGAAAATGAGAAGTTTCCGGGCAAATACCCTAACTCACCGATGCGCGCGTTTCAAGAGTTGAGCGCCGATGAGCAAGCAGCCCTTGTGAGGAAACGCCTTCAGCTGTACTCACAAAAGGTCTATCACAAGATCCACGACTCCACCACCATCGTTCGAGAGGCAATCATCTGCCAACGAGAAAACCCCTTCTATATCAATACCGTCCGAGACTTCCGTGATCGTCGCTACGATTACAAGGGCAAGGCTAAAACATGGAAGGGGAACACAGAGTCGCTCAAGTCTTCTGGGGCACCGCAAAATGAAATCGATGCTGCTAAAAAGATGATCATTTTGTACGATTCCCTGCAGCTCGCTCACAAGGTTATTCTCAACTCCTTCTACGGATACGTCATGAGAAAGGGATCTCGCTGGTACTCTCTAGATATGGCTGGTGTAACTTGTTTGACTGGAGCCCACATCATTCAGATGGCTAGGCAGTTAGTCGAACGACTTGGCCGACCTCTGGAGCTGGACACCGATGGTATCTGGTGCATGCTTCCAGCCACTTTCCCCGAGAATTACGCCTTCAAGCTCAAGAACGGAAAAAAGCTCAATATTTCATACCCCTGCGTCATGCTCAACCACTTGGTTCACGCCAAGTTCACCAACCACCAATATCAGACCCTAGTCGACCAAAAGACGTTCAAGTACGAGACACACAGCGACAACTCCATTTTTTTCGAAGTCGATGGCCCTTATAAGGCCATGGTTCTCCCCACCTCAAAGGAGGAAGACAAGAACTTGAAGAAGAGATACGCCGTTTTCAACGACGATGGGAGTTTGGCTGAGTTGAAGGGTTTCGAAGTTAAGCGACGTGGTGAGCTGAAGCTCATCAAGATCTTCCAGCAGCAAATCTTCAAATTTTTCCTAGAAGGGACGACGTTGGCAGAATGCTACACCGCCGTGGCCAAGGTCGCCAACCAGTGGCTAGACGTCCTGCACAGCAAGGGTTCAACATTGGCAGATGAGGAGTTGATGGAGCTTATTTCTGAGAACCGAAGCATGTCCAAGACCCTAGAGGAGTACGGGTCTCAGAAATCAACCAGTATCACCACCGCCAGGCGTCTGGCAGATTTTCTAGGCGAGCAAATGGTCAAGGACAAGGGACTCAACTGCAAATTTATCATCTGTGCTCGGCCCAAGAATGCACCCGTCACGGAGCGAGCTATTCCAGTTGCCATCTTTTCTGCGGAAGAGAGCGTCAAACGATCCTATCTCAAAAAATGGCTGAAGGAGGACCCATCTGATACCGATCCTCGGGCTCTACTTGACTGGGATTACTACCTTGATCGTCTGGGCTCTGTCATTCAGAAGCTCATCACCATCCCCGCCGCCCTTCAGAAAGTTCGCAATCCCGTTCCGCGAGTTCCCCATCCAGATTGGCTACAGAGGAGAATCAACATAAAGGATGACAGGATGAAGCAGAAGAAGCTCACTGATCTCTTCCCCAAGGGCCCGCTCGAGGATATTACGAATCTTAGTGGTCCTCGTATGGATGATCTGGAAGACTTTGGTAGCAAGCTTCTCAAACCCAAGCTCGTGAGTTCAGCAATCGCTGCTTCTCAACCCACCCCCACGGCACAGAAACGAAAGTCCCCAGAGCCTGTTGAGAACCTTGATCCAATGACTGCTTTGCCGAAGGTAATGCCTAGCCCGTCAGATGACTACCCAGCGTTCCTGGAGTATCAAAAACAGAAGTGGAAGATTCAGAAGCAAGCACGCATTCGAAGACGTCAACTTTTCGGCGACCGACGAGGCCACGCAAGCAACAACATCCAACAGACTTTCATGAAGCAAGCTCACGTCACTTACATGAACAATTGGCAACTTCTGCACCTGAATCCGACCGACACGCCTGGAATTGTCACAGCGCATGTTTTGATCGACGCCAAGATTCACTCGCTAAAGATCAACGTACCTCGCCAATTCTTCCTCAACCTAAAGAGCAAGGACCTTCCTGATGTCGAAGTAGATGGGTGCGAAGTCGAACAAGTCAACTACACACTGCCCAACGGCCACCCGTCGAGTCATCTGTTCAAGCTTACGGTCCAAGAGGATACCTATTTCAACGAGAATGAGAAGTTTTCCCTACTTTTCAACCACCCCAGCGTCGAGGGAGTGTACGAGAAGCAAGTACCCCTTAACATCCGAGCTGTGCTCCGGCTTGGAAACCAGTGCACCATCGACGAAAACCAGCACGCGGTTCTTGGAAAGGGACTGGAGCAGGGTTTCGACCTCGCTGGTCTGAAGCGGCCAGCCAAGCCACGAATATATCTCGACTCATCCCCTCTAGCCTACATCTACATCTCTCATATCACAGCAGGCGAGCGTCAAATCTTTGGCATTTTCTCCACGACCAGCGACCAAGCGCATATCGTCATTCTTCAAAAGAACAAAGACTCAGGGCAGGATCTCCCGAACGTGACCAGGATCTACTCAGAAATGCTTTCCAAGCGATCTGAGGAGTCAGCTGGGACAAATTGGCAAGATTGTTTCACCTACCAGGAGAAACTCAATGTTCGGATTACACAAGTGACTACACGAAGGAAAGCTCACTTGGAAATCGGGGACGTTGTGAAGAAGTTGCGAAAAGATGAGCATCGGCCGCAAATGTTGGTTGTTCAATCGTCTCAGCGCAAACTCCTTGTTCATGACGTTCCTATCCTTAACGATTTCCCCATTCTACCGCTCAAATACGATGCTGCGGACAGCTCTCTACCACCTCTAGGCTGGCAGTCAATCATTGCTCGTCGTCTAGTTGGGCACTACCTTGGCCTTGGATCATGGATTCTACATCTCACTGCATTGGCACGATATGGCGATGTTCCCCTCTGTAACCTTGAACGCGACGATCCTCGATTCCTAATCGACATCGCCTATGCTCGCCGACTGCAAGCCAATGGTGTCATCCTCTGGTGGTCTCCTGGGGCTCGTCCAGACCATGCTGGTTATGAGAAGGACGATCTCTTGGGACCACTCGACACGGTGAAGATGCCCAGCGTCAATAACCCGGGTACATTCTCGTCGGTCTGCATAGACATTGACGTGCGAAATCTAGCCATCAACACCATCCTAACATCTTCCCTCATCAACGACCTGGAGGGTGCCGACTCTGTTTCTTTCAACCCATCCGCGGATGACTCTGAAACCTTGGCGTCGGAAAATGCGTTTGCCAACGCGGGTGTGCTAGTCTTGCGGGAGATGGTCAAAGCATGGTGGGCAGAAGCATGTCGAGGAAACACCATGGCCGATGTGATGGTACAACACCTGGTCCGCTGGGTGGAGAACCCCGACTCGTTCATGTACGATCGAGCACTGCATTACTACGTGCAAATGATGTCCCGCAAAGCCTTCCAGCAACTTATGGCCGACTTCCGCCGTGTGGGCTCCCAGGTTGTCTTTGCCAATGCCAATCGACTCATCCTGCAAACGACCAAGGCGGAAGTAGGCAACGCCTACGCCTACAGCCAGTACATCATCAAGTCGATCAAGAGTAAGCCTCTGTTCCACTTCATCGATCTAGAAATCAAGGAGTACTGGGACTACCTGGTTTGGTACGATGAGTTCAACTATGGAGGCAAAGCATGCCAAGAGGTCATTGAGGCCGACGAGCAGAATCTCGAAACAGTCATGCATTGGCAGATGGCGACGTTCCTGCCAACGCGTTTGCAACCAACATTCCAGGACTGGGTAATAGAGTTCATCCAGTTGATGCATCATCTTAAGAGACCTCAGGGCAATGACCCTGATTCGACACCGCGGCTCACACAATTACCGAATCGGGGCTTGGAGGACAAGGACGACCAGATTATCCTCGGCAAAGCCTTTGAGAAGCCTCTCAAGAAAGCCATCCTTGGCCTCATCCAGAAGCAAAAGCGCGAGCTGCTGCACCCTGAGCTCGCAGAAGACTACTCGTTCCCTAATCTTCCGGGCTCGCATCTCACGCCACGCAACCCTATTCTTGAGCTCATCAAATCACTGATGCAGATTCTCTCGCTTGACAAGAACATCACTCTCGAGGCTCGTCTCCTCCGCAAAGAACTCCTTGCGCTCTTCGAGATTCGCGAATTCTCCAAGGATGGCACTTTTGCGAATCCATCTGAGAGCCTCCGCCTACCACAGCTCTCTTGTGACAGCTGCACTATGACACGCGACTTGGACTTGTGTCGCGATGAGGATCTCGTTGGCGAGGGAGCAAGCTGGCGATGCAGTTTCTGTGAGACCGAGTACGACCGAGTGGCGATCGAGGAGCGATTGTTGAGTTTAGTTGAAGGGTGGGTTGTTGAATGGTCCACGCAAGACTTGAAGTGCGTGCGGTGCGGCGCGCTGAGGCTGAACGACTTCATGGAGCACTGCACTTGTAGTGGAGAGTGGAAGGAGGTTGTGTCAAGGGATGAGGTGAACAAGAAACTGTCTGTTATGAAGAGGGTAGCCAAGTTCTATGGACTAAGAATGTTGGCGGATGCTGTGGAGGGTTTATACCAGGGTTTGTAATGGAGTTACTCAAACGCATGAAAGAGGAGTTAAAACTGGTATCAAAGGATATTATAACGAGACACCTGGAATAGAATCGTTGCTGTTTTAAGCGCCAATTCGCTTCTCCCTGATCTGAGCCAAATAAGGTTATCTAAACTAAGACAACAACCTCTAGTTTGCCCCCGTCCCATTTTGGGATTCCGTCAAGGAAACAGTCCCCTACAAGCTGAAATGCCGGATAATCCATATACTTTGGTGTCTCATCCCGCCTAAGGATGTACGGACACAGACCTCCTGTGAGAATGTAGATGCGGTCGCCCTCTTGGGTCGGTGGGGGGCCAAGTGCGAGTTTGCCTTCTCTGGTTAGGAGGAGACAATGCCCTGGGCCAGTCTGTATTGCTGTTTGGTAGGCTTGTACAATTCTGGCGTCCTTCCACGCCTCCGCTGACAATGGTATAGGCATTTCGGCTACCGTGTCTCTGCAGAGCTGGCAGGGTTCGTCAGGTCCCGTCCAACAGGAGCCGCAGTTACCCATAGTTTCAGACATGAATTTCTCACGGTACCGACGAGTGTAGTTTTCCTCTTGTTCGGCGTCCCTCCCGGTTGACTTTCCATGTTGTTCCATCAGTAGGTGGGTTAGGATGGCCAGATTAGGAGCATCCCACGCTGCTTGTTGGCGAACCCGTTCACCGAATTCAAGGAGCACGCCGAAGCAGAGAGTCCGTCCAATCTCGTCTAGTCGGTCTCCAAAAAGGTCAAACTCCCAATCGTTGGGGAAAACCTTGTACCTAGCAACTTTTAGATCTTCGATTATAGTCATGATGTTGGACAGATCGGGGGCGATGGGCTCGGAAACGTGATGGATCGAGGTGCAGTATTGCACAGGAACCTTCAGACAGTTCTCAACCTTGGTGAAGTCTCGGACCGGGGGCTGGTAATACGTATATTCTATCCCACGGTGCACAGAATTTTCAAAATCCAGATAGACTGTCTTGCTTGAAACCATTTGGCACTGTCCATAGATGTCAATCGGAAAAGGTTCGGTCCTCTTGTCCGAGTTTCCTCTCAACGTCTGCTGAGATATATGGGCAGCACCCCGGGCCAACTGGTCATGATAGTGAGAAGGAGCCATGATCTCCGGGTCTTCTTTTTCTATCACTTTGACGGCAAACGTCATTTCAGAGGCGTTGTGGCACAGCCGAATCCTCCATGATATGTTACTGTGATCAGGGGTAGCGAAACCATCCGCCCAATTCGGTACCCATGAGGGAAGATTGTCTCTTGACTTGGCGACGAGGTCTGACGAGGTGATCCAAAATAGGCCCGTTTCGTGCATTATTTCGATGGAAACCCGGCAGAACAGAGCGGCTACCGAGGTAGAATAACTTGTCCCAATGTTTTGGGGTTGAGAGCTTAGGTTTCTAAGGAGTCGCGAAAGTGCATAGATTTTGTCCCTAGGCTCGGAGGATTGTCGATGTCGAAACGTCCTCAGAAGCCAGAGCAGAGGACTTCCAAGTGACCTCTGGAAATACTGTGAGTCTTGCATTTCTGCGATGGACTTGTACCGCTGAAGTCGTCGCAGCTCGGAAATCTTCTTGACCTTGCTTACAAGCAGTCCGAGCACCTTTAGATGTTCCGGTTTTACTGTTGGAAACACAAGCGGGCGTTCTTTTAGTTCTTTGACGGCATTTGACAGTTGGTCAAAGGAAAAGGTGACTTTCCCGTATGTAAGGTGAAGCTCGCGAGCGACTCCGACTTCCTGCGTGATCCACATGCGATCCCACCACGGAGCAATAACAAAGGCGCGTATCCATTCGAATAGATGGCGAATCTTAGGTTCCATTCTCTCAAATTCAGTGTTCCAGAATAATTCGGTGCTTAACAGCTTCTCGTACAAGCGCGAGGACGACAGCGCTCTTAGCACGCCAAACATGGTCAAGCACTTCTCATGGGGTGTTAGCTCAGTCGGCTCCTTGTTCTCAAGCAAATAGATATTGTCACGGATATACACCCAAGCGCCGTCATCCTCTGTAGGAAATTGAAAAGCATTCGAAACAGCCAGCTTCCTCAGCTGAGTATCGTAGCTGCGATGGCTCCGGTCGAGTGAGTTGCCGACATAGGCTCGGACCTCAATAGCCCAGCTAAAGATCTGATGCATGAAATTGACCTGCTGACTCTTATCGTCCATGTCATCTTGGTTGATGCACAGAGCATCGACCCATAGAGTGACTGGAAAGTCTGGTGACCGGATGGTACGCAAGGCAAGATCGAGATTGATAGTGATGCCTTTGACGCCGGTGCGGTTGATGATGATTTCCTTGCGAGCCACAGGACTCCCCCATGTGTAAGAGAGGGCAATATAAGTCAACGACTGATCTGCTTCGAAAATTTCGGCCTCTAGGTGATCGTCCCAACTTCCGGGGTTTAGCTTGAGGAGTCGGATCCGGCCCTCGAGGAGCCGGGTGTATAAGCGAGGAGACATGAGTGGCTTTAGGATGTAGTGACAATCTAGACGTGACACATATACGGGCATGAAAGCCGTGCCAAATTTCCAAGCGATCCTGAACTAGATATATCTTCAGACGGTAATCATTGTTGGTGGTTGAAGGAATGAAGCCTGAGTGAGGATGAACGAGAGTGGGGTCGGGTTGAGCTCAGCTTCTCTAATTGGCACCTGGACGGAGGCAGTCAGCGTGTTGGGACAATTCAAACCCGATTTTAATTCGCCAAGGGTATTTTGGACTTAATACATACTATGAATAGCACTACTGAGTCGAGTAAAGAGTACAAAGTTTAGACAACCCTGCGAGGCACTCAGCTTTCGAGTTGATGCAAGGGGGCTGCTGATGCCTTGCGGGATCCCAGGCAACGAGGCAACCGTGGTTGAAGTACTTTGGTGCAGTCACTTACCCTGCAGACAGGACACGAAATCTATTTCGAAATCTGGTGAGCTTTTGAGCAGTAACATAATGATTAAAAAATTATTATATAGATAGGGCTACCTAATTTCGTCTATCCGTGTGACTCTTTGTTGCTATTAGTGTGTTATAATCGCCATGGGTCAGGCTCTGTTACTTTTCTACATGCTAGAGAGAGGGTTGGCTTATGCCTTTAACAGACTCCAAGGTAGACAAGTTAAACACATATTTGCTAACAACTCTAGGCAAAATCTCAAGCATTTGGGATGAGTTTCTATCGTTATCACGCGGATGAGTTGGTTCTACGATCGGTTTAATTACCAGGACTGAGTCGCAATGCAATGGAATAAAGCGGTGGTTTGGCGGCCGAAACCAAGTCGAGTGGTTCGCACGCGGGGAGGCCGCCGGGCACGAGGCAACCGCCCACACCTGCATTTGGTGGTGCCTGCCGTTGTACAAAAGTCCTCACCTCGTACTTGCTTCGTCCCAGGCCCATCCTAGCGGGCATAGGTCAGATTACTCGCACGTTTCAACCTCATCATCTGTCATTCTTATCAACCAACTTGTCACTTTCGCTACGATTCCTATTGAAGCCTCAAAGTGTCTACAATGCCGCATCAACACTTTGGGATGCCGGCACCCGCTCACGGCGGCGACGGCCCCACACGCGGGAGCCGACTGTCGTTGCTCGCGTTTCCTTCGCCGGCGTCAACTCCCGTGCCAATCCCAGTGCCCGCTTTGTGTTTGGACGCCTCATTCAACTCATCCAAGGGTGGCAGCGCAAATAATGCCGTTTTTCAGCCCGCGCCCTACGACTTGGGTGTCGAGCCCTACTGTCAGGCATCTGCTTTGCCCAGTCCCGCGCCGGAGCTATACGGCTTGGGCGGCGAGCCTTACTGCCATGCTTCTGCTTTGCCTAGTCCAGCCCCCGAGCTATACCTCCTCAACGACACGGGATCTGACTCACTTGCCAATTGGGGTCATCTCCTCGGCTCAACCAGGGCCTTGAGCACCATCAGCTGCGACACGCAAACCTCATCCTCGGCTGGGTCGCTGCTTTCTCCAGTTCAGACCGACCGGAGTGACACTCTGACGGCCCGGAGTAGGTGGTCCAGAGGTCCAAGCCCCTTGGGACGTCGCAAACAAAATAGCACTTCGGACAGCTGCTCGAAGCCGCTGCTTTGCCTCGGGCCCCAGTGCAAACAAACCTTTACAACCGAGGACGAATTAAAATCTCACGTCGAGTCTGTCCACACGCATTCATGCAACTGGGCTGGCTGCAGTCAACCAAGCTTTGCTTCCCGTGATGGCTTGATCTGGCACGTCAAAGAAGAGCATCTCCTCATATGCCCCTTCGAAGGCTGTACAGAGACCTCACTGACAAGTATTCGGGTTTTGCGATCGCACATGGACATCGCCCACTCCAAGGCTGATGGGGGCATCAGGGAGTGGCAGCTCACACCGACCCTGCCCGATAACGAAGCCTCGTCGCGACGCACCGACTCACTACCGGACATTGAGACCGTACCCAACGATAATGGAAAGGCACCAAGACCCCCAGATCAATGTATCAGCCACACGCTCCCATCCGTACTTGCAGCCAAGACGAAATACCAAGATCAGCTGAGGTGTGTGTTGGAGAAGAGATCTAAGAAGAACGCCAGTAGGTTCACCTTGTCGCTCCATTCCACTTTCAAAACAAGCCAAAGGCTAGAGGTATCGCAACACCTCGTGATGTCTCGATATGTAGATTCCCTATTACCTGTCTACCATAAACTGACCACTTAAGGTACGCCAAGGTCTGCAGATAGTCCATCCGACTTAGTCCGGTGTAAGGCATCGAGGCTCGTTGAAACGGCGAGTTTTCCACTGGTCTATGAACACTCTATTCTCCCATTTCTCTCCGAATTCTTACCCAAGTGGGTGGGTAACCGCCATGTAGTCAGTGTCACGAGAGGCAAAACCCCACAGATGAAGCGGATCTGCATCATGACGAGGCAAAAGATCTCCCGCGCCCGTAAGATGATAATTATGCGCCATGTTCAAGACCTTCTTCCAGACAAGTTCCGTCGTCTGGTTTCCTTTTTTTTCACAAGAGGTGAAGTTGATCGCACTACATGGGCGAGGGGATTGAGCAAGAACCACATGGATGACATCTGTGTTGCCCGAAACCCCTACTTCTTTCGAAATCCATGTATGGGGGACAGCATCGGCATCTGCGGCAATGGAACCTTTGAGAATAGTACCGCCACACTAGGTCCCAATCTCATTGTTGGCGGCGGCAGCTACTGGCTTGGGAACTTTCATCCTTTCCTCGATGCATATCAACATCTTCAAACTGTCACGGTTGAGCACCCATCCCTCCAGGATAGGGGAAGCTGCATTGCAGAAGGACACGATGCTATGGCGCAAGAGAAAAGCTTCAAGCTTGGAAACCTCGAGGTGACCTCTGGGTTAAACCTTCAGACGACACGGATATCCCACGACCCCTATTGGGAAGAGATTGACATGGAACCGCCCTTGATTATTACCGACTGGTCACTCATTGCTTCCCGCACTTCTAACGCCAATCTTCTCCGCCGCTTCCCTTCTGAAACCCAGCCGCTTCAGAGAGAAACTCCTATAATAACCACTTGCGCCGTGATACCCGGTGCCTATGTCGCCTCAAGCGGTCGTACCTCCGGTCATCAGCGCGGACAAATTTGTGAGATTCCAGCATACGTCAGCGGCGAGGAGAACGGCACCAAAAAAGCTACGAGAGAGTGGTTCATAGAAGAGCCGTACCCTTACGATAATGAAGAAGAATGGATCCGGGGAGGAATCGGCATTGAGGGTGATAGTGGTGCGGCCGTTGTTGACTCCAACACAAATGCTCTTGTTGGCCACCTATGGGGCCGCAACCGATATTGGGGACCTGGACCGCGGCATACCTTCTTTAGCCCCATCGCGGACATATTCGACGACATTCAGGAGAAATGTGGACAACAGACGCGTCCTCAGCTTCCACAACACCGCGATGAGGCAGACTGCTTCCCGCCGTACCCATCATGTCGGCAGTGTTACGACAAACGCACCTACCTAGACAGTCGGCGGAGCTCACGTATTTCATTGCAGAGTATGATCATGGGCAAAGGCGATTCCGATCAAGACCTCACTTCTATCGAGGCTGTCTCGGAACTAGCTACGCCCGGGGACTACCACCATCGATTTATGGGCCTGGAAGAGGCGGGCTCATCCTTCAACGTCTTTTGCCCCGGGACCCCTGCCGTGGCTGACATGAAGAGCCCGTATGCCACAACACTGGAGATTGATGATGCCGACCTCTGTGGCGCAGGGGCGTCTGTCCAAGAAGGGCTTCGGAAAAGAGGACCCATCTTCAGTTTAAACCCAAGCCAGGAGAGACATAAGAGACAGAGAGTCGACGATTGATCTCAAGCAGTAAAGCCTCCACGAGCCATCTTCTTTGCGCGGGCATCACGGCGGTTGTGGTTCGCTCGTGAGCCCTTGTTAGACTCCTTGTTCCGCCTCGCGGCTTCTGTCTCCTTCTCGCCGCTCGGTCCAGCGACGTTGCCGCCTCTTCCTCGACCGCGCCCCCTTCCTCGGCCACGACCACCTCCTCTGCCACCTCTGCTAGAGCCGCCGTCGGGTTCGCTGTCTTGCTCTCCCGAAGGGGCTTTCCACGAGGTCGACTCTAGCTGCGCTTGCTGCCCACTGAATGCGTACTTGGCTTCCAATCGTCGCTTCTGTTGTGGGTTCCTCGTCAACATGACTGCCCAGCCTTCGATGGCCTCATCCGTCATGCCAGTTTCGTCCCTCAACTTGGTTCGTGGGTTCCCCCTTCTAGTGGCGGCATCTCGATCAAACACCTTTGCGTCCAACTGGAATGCTCGGAATAACATCTCTTCGTTGCCATCATTTGCACCATCTGCCTCGTTGTTGGTGGCATCGACGGTTCCGCCCACATCAGCAGCGTCGTACGTGTCATCTCGTTCGTCATCATCGGAGTCAAATGTAGCGAGAGCGGATAAAATGGCGGCTTTGTTGGGAGCTGTAGATTTGTCTTTCAGGATATCATCGGCGGTCTTGTTGGGATTTTTGCCAAATGACAATTTAGAGGTGTCGAGCGCAAGCCTGTCAAGTTCATCATCGTCGAATACGTTATGACGAGTTGGAATCTGTGGTGGGGTTGGGTGAGGAGCTAAATCTGCGTGCTGTATTGGTTGGGACGATAATGATCTAAAAGGAGTTAATGATTTCATGCATGGCAACAGTTGAGGGAAGTGGGAGTTATACAATGGCTCTGTACGATCTGCGTTGGCGAGATGAGGCGGCAGAGTCTCGCTGAGCAGATTCGCAACCACTTGTTCAACATCGTCTCCATATTCATCCAAACATTTTGCCACGAAGCCGGCACCTAGGTCTGGAAATAGATCCTGTACCTGTGTAATTTGGCTCATTTGGTGGATATGAATGTCGGTGTCCATATCTTGTTGAGTCTCTTTGCCTTTGCCCTTGCCCTTGTCAACTTTCCTCCTGACAAGCCTCTTTGGCCTTACCATAGCCCCCTTCTTGAACCCCTCGAGTGCAGTGATTCGGTTTTTTAGATTTTCGGTTGCAGCACCTGAATCTCCTGCCCTCCTTAGCAGCAGCTTGAGCAAGGGCGTGCTTGTGAGTAGCTCTGGGACGAGGGAGTCATTGACGTTGAGGGGGCCGGCCTTGTGGGCATCGGCAACGGACTTCAAAGCATACAACTCGTCATTCAACATGGCCCACTTGGGAGGCTCAGCTTCTACCAATCCCACTAGGGACAGATACGTGGTGGTAATGATAACTTTGCGTAGGGGCGGATTCATGACGCGAAAGCAGGTGACGAGGCCGTCGAAGAAGTCAGAGCCTGCGAGGACGATGGTGCAGGCGTCGGGGGAGACGTGTAGCAAATGGTTGAGGCGAGTGAGTTGAGCCTCGACGAGTTTGAGGTCACCCTTGATGCCAGCGTCGAGATGGGGGATGAGAAGCTTCTTCAATGAGGTGAGTGAGGATCCGAGTAGCGTCGAGTGTCGGCTAAAGAGCTGAGAGATGAGCGGCGCAGTGACTCTCCGTGGGAAGATCTTGGCCAGGTCGGCGAGGAACGGGAAGGCGGGAAGCTGGGGCTGAGGCGGAGGAGAGCCAGTAAGAGTGAAAATGCGGGTGGTGAGTTGGAAGACGGCAATCATGAGCAGTGTCGAGTGCGAGCCCAGCGAAGCAGTACCAGCCTCTGCCGTCTCCTCGGCGAAGGAGGTCAGGAAGCCGGCGATGGATTCATCCTTTGACAGGGCCGTCTTGAAGTCCTTGTCCGAGAGCGCCAAGAGGGCGTGGCAGAGTGAAATCCAGGCCGAGAGCAGTGATTCCCACTCGCTGGGCGGGAGACGTTGTCGCCATTCGGACTTGGGAAACGGTGCGAGGGGGGGTAAGATGGGCATCTTTTGTCTTTCCGGCTGGTGAGCTTTATGGCGATGTGATATTACGCTCAAACCCGGCACGAGGGTGGAGGTGTCAAGGGAAAGTGGAAAGGACAAACGGGGAAAGTAAGAGAAGCGGGATTATGCGTTGAGATGCTAATAAAGACGAATTCGAGAAGGTCGGACGGACACTTGGTCGTCTTATAATCCAGTCGACACCCTCACTATCAAACCAAGTAAACCCATTTGGCCATGGCCGGATGAATCATAGTGGATGCACCTGGTCGTCTCCAGGCAGGGAAGCTGTTAGGTCGACTCAGCCTCCACCACTTGCCTGCCAGTGAAGTACGAACGGTAGAAAAAGAGGTACCGTTTGGCGAGAGTGCAGGCAATTTTGCGGGGAACGTAAGAAAAGGTACATAGGTAGCTCATTCTGTTGGTCACTGTACACGACAATTGCAGCCAACATGATCTAGAGGCGAGACACAATTCAAAGACCGCTCAAGAGAAATTTCAAGAGAAATTCAAAATCCTATGGGCATTACATGGCTTTCGTATTAATATATTATATCTCCCATGGACATACACCGACCATGACATCCAACAAGACCAGATGCTCTTTCTGTCATGGAAATCCACCCCGCCAATCAAAACACCCCAAGCTTGAATCTCGAAGCCAATCCGCATCAGGACTAGCGCCTCGCACACATCAAGCCCTACACTGAACTGGCTCTCCCCACCAAAAAAGTTCGCGACAATTGCACCCGCTTTCTTCCCTCTTGCTTCCCTCTTTCAACACCCGCCCTCATCACTTTGCCGAAACGTCTATACCACACGTTCGAGTCTTGAAGGTTGCCCATCATGTCTTACAACAAGCCCGAGAAGGACCTTGGCGAAGGCCCCGTACGTTAAAACCCCCTCCCTGGCGAGATGGGAATTTCAACACCCACCGAAACCGCAAACGAACCCGCGAAGACGAATCATGTTGCTAACCCCCCATTGCAGAAGAGCCACAAGATCCGCATCACCCTTTCCTCCCGAAAGGTTCAGGTCCTCGAGAAGGTCTGCACTGAGATCATCGAGCGCGCCAAGAACAAGGACCTCCGCGCCAAGGGCCCCGTCCGCCTGCCCACCAAGACCCTCAAGATCACCACCCGCAAGACCCCTTGCGGTGAGGGTTCCAAGACCTGGGACAGCTTCGAGATGCGCATCCACAAGCGCCTCATCGAGTACGTTATGGCCCTCTTCCCCCGGACATTGGACAATCTCGTCCCTTGTTGAGAAGTCCAGAAGATTAACCAATTTTTGCCGTGCAGCCTCAACGCCCCCACCGAGGTCGTCAAGCAGATCATTGTCAACATCGACGCTGGTGTCGAGGTTGAAGTCACCATCGCTGCTTAAGGGATTGATGTTCGTACATGGCATGGCTGGGAATGATACCCCTTTTTGGTCAGGCTACAAGCGAATAACCCAGCTCAGGTAGACAAAAAAGAAATCAAGAAACGGTCTCCAACCGCATCACGTTCTTCCAATTCCACTGTGACGTCGAGAATATGGACATCATGTAGTGGGGACATGTCAGTGATGACAGCGTCTGTCACAAGTTCAAGGACAGGACTCAAGTATAGCCAGACTTACTCTGGTTCCCAGACACAGAGCATCTCATTGAATATCACCTAGGTCAGCTAAAACCGTCTATTCTAGGAGCTCCAATAATGCGAAGCCGGGTCCAGCACATACTTTCCCAAAAAACAATGCCGATGCCAACGCCGCCTCATACACTCCATAGATATTTGTCAAGATTCAACGCCAGTCCCTACTTCCGCCATCCTTGATGTTGTTTTTGTCTCCATATGCTCTCCTCAAAAGTCCCACACGGTGCACTCCCTCGGTGGCGGCAGCTCAGGCATCAGCCCGTCTTGGAAGCTGCCTGTTTGTGCGAATGCCATCCATTGCGCTTTCGATTTGCTATCATATTGCTCCTCGGGCAGGGCTGTGTCCCTAGAATATCCAGGAGGTCCATCAGGAAACCAGATGCGGCGCCAAGAGCCGTTGAACTCGCGGATACCAGGCAAGTTGTTCTTGTATGTAACTGGCTTGCCCTTGAACATCGAAAGCCGCCCATCCATACCCTTGGAGCTGTAACTTCCGATCGGCGGATGTTGTTTGCCGCTCTCAGGCGGGTAGGGGTTACCAGCGGAAACTGCAGCGTTCTGGGGTTGTTGAGCAGCAGGAGCCGGGTTGGAGGCCTGATTAAAGACGTTGTTCGGTTGGCCGAAGGGGCTACTGGCCTGCTGTTGATTCTGTTGGTTCGGCTGATTCTGCTGTGACGCAAAACCATTCGGCTGTTGCTGTGCCTGAGCAAAGGGATTACTGTTGGCGGTGGTTGGCCCTTGTGCCCCGGACGCAAACGGGTTTGATGCTGCAGGAGTTGGCTGCTGTCCAAAGGGGGATGCGTTCTGCGATGGCTGCGCAAAAGCGCTGGGGCCGTTATTGTTATTCGAAGCAAAGGGATTCGCTCCTTGGTTGTTGTTCTGGACAGAGGATGCTGCAAACGGATTCGCTGCGGATGCGTTGTTTCCAGCTGATGCAAAGGGGCTGGCGTTGTTGTTCGTGTTGGCGGATGCTGCGAATGGGTTCGGCTTCTGGCCCAGCTGACTAGGCTGGCCAAAAGCGCTTGCTTGGCCGCTCGGCTGGGCAGGTCCTGCGAGAGAGGGAGCTCCGAACGGGTTGGGCTTCGCACCCAGCGCTGAGGGCTGGCCAAACGCTGATGCAGGCTGTGATGTCTGGCCAAGTTGACTAGGCTGGCCAAACGCCGATGTAGGTTGTGATGGTTGACCGAAGGGGGACGATCCTTGTGCTCCAGCTTGGCCGAATCCAGACGCGGGCTGCGATGGTTGTCCAAACGAAGGGGCCCCGAATGGACTGGCCTTTTGGCCCAGGGCTGAGGGCTGTCCAAAGGCGCTAGGCTGCGGCGCGGAAGCTCCTCCGCCAAAGGGCGATGCGGATGCGGTATTGTTGCTAGATGCAAATGGGTTCGAGGACTGCGTCGACGGGTCGGTCCAAATCGACTTGGGCCTTTTTCCAACCAGGAACTCTCCAAACGGGTGTCCCTGCGTCCCTTCTCGGCATATATCCAATCGATTCGGGTGTTCATTCTCGGCGTTCGTAAGAAAGGCGACGGCATCTCGAGGGTTTCGAATAGCATTCTGCATCTGCTGTTGGGCGTTCGCGTAGAGCTCTTGCGCTTCGTTCAGCTTCAATCAGTTAGCAATCTCGCTCTCCAGGGTTCCGCCTCGGGGCACTCACGGCCTGTTGTTCGTTGCCGCTAGCCTTGCCTATCATGAAATGGAGTCGCATCTCCTCGAAGCTTTGCTCACGCGGATATCCCCCAAACAGCTGTGCCGGGGCGTCTCGTCCCGGAGCATACGCTGAAAGGAGCCATTGTGGTGCTTCGGTCGTCAGATCTCGTTCGATCGCTTCTACGGTAATGTTGTACTTTTCTACCAAGACGTCAGCAAAGTTTCTCGATCGCGCCAGGGGATTGTCGCGGGATTCGTACCGGCAGTGCTCTGATTGCTCCCTTGTCCACTGAGGGCTCCAAAACGGCTGGACGACTGGTTTCGATTGTTGTTGTTGCCGCTGTTGTAGCTGTTGTAGCTGTTGTAGCTGCTGCTGCTTCCCGCATTGGTGTGCTCGAATCGACAGTTGTCTAATTTAGGTCATAAACTCGGGTCTTTCCATGATAATCGCCAGGCAAGCAGCGAGGGTGCGCCATCGAGGGGTTCTACCTACTGCCGAATCTGCAGTTGCCCTGCTGGAAGAATTTACACAAGACCATCTTGGGCGACGACGTGTGGCCCTCGGCGGGGATCTAGCGAAGGGATTCTGGTGTTGGGCGAGATGGGGGCTAGCACATCTCGAGGGTCTAGCTAGGGATTTCTTTATGCTGAGGCGAAAAGCGCGTTGGCGGAGGTTCGGTTCAATGGCGATGATGGAGTTGAAGAGTTGGAAGAATCACAGTTCTGCCCTAAACTTCAGCCTTATTACCAGCCTCGTCGGTCTTGGTGCGGGTTGGCTCAGTGGGTTTTTGTACCTATGTAGGTACCTTTTTTTAGCGGCGTGCGGGCGGACCTTGGCGGGGCCTTGAAGAACTCGTCGCGTTAGTAAATGAAAGGAGAACAATAGTAATTGTACACTTTTTGTAAGACCACATATTTCATCCTTTTCGTTGTTTTGTTATTAGTCAATCAGAATATTTTGGATCTTTTGGAGATGGCCTTCCATCCATGTTTGGTTTAGAAATGGGGCTGTTGGCAGGCAACGGCGAATATTTCAAATGACGCCTCACCTCACCTCATAGGGCCTTCATGATCCACATGGATGAACTCTCCCATTTGCTCCCATTTTCATCTTCCTCAAATACTAAATCACTGTTTGTGAGTGGCCCGAGATCTTGCTCCGCTCCCAATGAAATGCACACAGCGATCCAGCTAGTCAGGAACAAGTCGATCCTCACCCACTGTTTATGTTCTGCAAAAGATCCAAGCAAAAGACTACAATGGAATATAGCATGATAGCTCCGGTGACATTATTGTTGCACTATGCTAACCAACTCCCTTTCGAGTCGTTTAAATGACAGATCTTCCCTCCCAAGCCTTCCATACATAGGTAATCCTACCTCCAGCCTTCCATAATCCTGCCTTATTTACACCTTATCCGCCTTGCGAAACTCAACCATGGCGCCGTTCTTCGCGCTCGTAAATGTGTCGACCAGCTGGAACTCGGTCGTTCGGTGTCGGCCCCATTCGTTGCCCGGCTTACCCTCACCAGGATCCTCAATGCCAACGGCTCGCCGCATGTCGTAGAGGTACATGGTGCGCGCCAAAGTGTTTGTCATCTCGACGTACGCAAGGCCCTTGCCGATGCACCCACGAGGCCCGACGCTGAAGGGGCAGAAGGCACTCTGGGCGAGCGCAACCTCGGCTTCGGTGGTAGGGAGACCGGTCAAGGGGCTGTTGGCGCCGACGATCCATCGCTCTGGCACGTACTCGAACGGCGAAGGGTAGTAGGCCTCGTTGTGGTGGATGGTGTAGTGAGGCGTACCGACGACGGTTCCCTCGGGGATGACCTCACCGTCGATGGTGATGCCTCCAGGGAGAACTTCGCGAGGGAGGATGCCACCGACAGAGGGCGAGAGACGCATTGCCTCGTCGATGCAAGCTCGGAGGTACGTGCAGGATCCAAGGATCGGGCCATGGCTGATTTCTTCGACCTCGTTGAACTTGGAGCGGATCTCTTCAGTCACAATCTTCAGCGCACGAGGGTTACGGGTGAGGTAGAAGAGCGTGGCGGCCATGGCAGTCGAGGTGGTGTCGGATCCAGCGATGATGCTATTTCGAGTCATGTTAGTAGGCAGGCTCATACATGGTTCCACACAGGATAACTCACAGCAAGTTGGACTCTCCCCAGAGCTCAGGAGTGCTGAATCCCTGGCCAGTTTCAGGGTCGCGGGCCTTGAGGAGGTAGTAGAAAAAGTCGCGACGATCCGTCTCCTCGCCAAGCTTGGTGCGCTCCGTCAGCTGTCCCTTGCTGTATGCCATGTATCTGGCTCGGCCTGCAGCGAGTCCGGGGAAGAGGACCTTGTCGAGTTTAAGACGATCGACGACGGGCATGGTTCCACACTGGCATTTTGTTAGAAACCCCACGACTATCTTGTCACTGGCTTCACTCTGGCTTCACTTACAATCAGATGACGGGTCGTCGCAGCCTCCACAAGACCCAGGGCGAAGCGGTTCTCGGGACTCTCGAGCATGTGAAAGGCCTTTCCGAAGCTCAAGTCGCCGAGGATGTCCATAGCCAGGTAGTTGCACCAGTCGCTCATGTTGCGGGGCCTCGACCAGCCCTTGGCCTCGGGACCAGCATCGTCGACGCCGATTTGGTCGCAAAAGGTGCGGACATTTCCCAGGATGTATCGCTGCATCTCCTTCATGGCACCCTCGGCGAAGGCGTGTGAGAGGACGCGCCGCTTGCGGGCGTGCAGCTCCTTGTCGCGGGTGTTGTGCGTGTTGGCCATCGGGTGCACAAAGGCATTGTAGAACTCAGCCTTGCGCACGTTAGACCTGAAGCCGTAGATGTCCTTGAGCGCCTTGTTGGAGTTGAAGACGAGTGAGTTGGGGCCGAACCGGACAACCTTGCCTGGTGGGATTGTGTTAGGGGGATCGTGGCTTTTTAATCCAGGTCTAATAGATTAACTCACCATATTTTTGATGTAATCTCCAAAACTCAAGATGTCTATCGCCCTTGTAGGCGTGATATAGCTGGTATCCATCTGTAATCTTGGCGATCAAGGGGCCGGGGTACTTGGCGAGAGGGTGGAAGAAGACTCGATATACGACGATGCCGACCGTCTAAGAGGTTTTGTTAGTCGACAGGCTCACACTTGCCAATTCTCTTCCACATTCTCTCTCTTTTCTTCCTCTTTTTTGCTTCTCTTCGGGGTAAAGGCTTACATAAAGCGCTCCTCCTCCCAAAAGGAGCCCCAACCAGATCCACAAGTGTCCAGAATCATGTGCCATCTCTGCTTGCGTCTTCCTAGACAGCCGCTATCACCAGAAATGAGAGGTGAAGAAGAACTGGAATTTGCCAGAATCCAAGGCTCCAGCGTGGAATGAAATAAAGAAGGAAACTTGATTTGAGTATGTCAGCTCAACCTACTGCCCGCCCTCTTTCTTATTATGTTATAAGCAGACCAAACCCAGGATGCTCGCCGGTGGTCAGCGGGCAAGACGCTTTCCCGGTCGGCTTGCTGCGGCAGAGAGGGCCTATCGATTTCTGGGGATGGCGGCTTAAGCAAGCCCTGGGGGCGGCTAGGTTCGGATTGGAAATGGCGGAATTGTGACGCGACGGAAAAGAATAGATCGTGGGGACAAATCGGAGCCTGGTGATTGGAGAATGGGAAGCTCACGGCCGTTTTACTATGATTTTTTTCTCTCCAAATCCTTGGATAGTTGTGTGGGATGTGGATGTGGTGGATATGGGATATTGCTATTGCTATGGATGCGGTTGCGAATTGCAACGGATACAAAAACATGGCCGAACTGGCGGCTTAACAGTTAAATGGAGGGCATTCCGCTGTAGGGGCTACGCCGTTCCGAGAAGTTGCAATTGTCACTGTGACGGAAGAAAAACGCCTTTGTAGGCTGTGGTCTCGACCGCCCTTCTTTGTTGCCGCTTGATGCGCCTGATTGCTTTGGCTTTTTTTGCTTACGCCATAGCTCATCTCAAGGTCATCTGCTCGTTTTGACTTCCTCTCAGCGCTGGAGCTACCAGCCCCGCGGGTCTAGCTCATTGTGTCGTCATTCCTTGCGTACTGTTCTTTTATCTCTTCCTTTCTCTCTTACCCTCCACCATTGGAAGGTTGGTCCATGGTCCAAGATCCAAGGTCGGCCGCCGATCTTAGTGTCACCTTCCCTCTTCTCTACCATCCCTGTAAGAAGTTTGTAAGAAGCCCTCTTTTCTCTCTCTTGTTCTCTCCCTCATTTCGCCGCCTCCGCCCGAGCCTCTCAACCCGTGCGGTTTCATCCCCGCCCCTCAGCGGAATCGAGGACCGAGGTGGGTTAAATATGCCCGTGTCGTCATTTCCCGACGGTGTGCGGCTTATGCCGCTCCCTAGTGGGGCTGCAATCGGCCACGGTGGTCGGGGTGGGGCCTCTCCAAGTGCCGGATCTCACGGAGGCTTGCTTGTTGTTTCCATGCACGGTACAGTGAGTAACATCATGCTTGTCTAGATGGAGGGTAGGGCCTTACACGAAGTATAAATTCCGCAGATACGCGTCATAACCATGGCTATAAATGGTGGTCAGCTGCGGAGTGGGTGTCGTCAGGTGCCGCATCTGTTTGAGTGTGCAATCTCACTCGCTACACACTGCACCCATCGTCTGAACATGTCCTTTATACGAGATCCCCACAGCTCGGGACAATGCATAATTCCTAAAGAGGGGACGCCTTGATATCACATACCGCACGAATGACCATCCAGGCACCAAGAATTGAAAATATGGTGTACCTAGGTAGACAGTGTGAGATAACAAAAAATCACTGGCCCTTACCCTGTAGAATTCACATTTCCCAAGTGGATCATTTCGATGCTTTGCGCCTCACACACGATGGATCCAACATGGATATTTAATTTTAGCACAACGTATGGAATATCCAAAATACGTTATGTATTGTAACTAGCTGGGAACCTAACAGTTCGTAAACTATCGCGACTTTACATGGTTCGTAAAATCGTTCATTAAGTAATAAGCCCATAAATATCCCCCATACCATTACCGGATTTTCCATCAACGGAACAGGAAAAATGTCCAAAACAAACAGAAAACCTAGGCATTATTATAATACCTCGGTTCGTCGAAAACGTGGTATTTGTGGTCCCTAACACCCTTACCACGGAACATGGCCGGGAACTTCCAGCCTTCTGGAACATCCTCCTCTTCTACGCGATGATTGCGGTCCGTCTCCGTCAACGCCTCTAGCTTCGCAATCTCGGCTCTTGACTCGGGGACTCTGAACTTGGCAACCTGCAGCTCAGTGTCGGTTATAGAGCCACGGCTGACACGCGCGTAGCCTACACGCTTCAGGCGCTTGTAGAGAATGTACTCGCACCAGCGGTCCCAGTCGGACGGGTCGACGTCGTGCATGCCCGACTTCTCGCTCACGTATGTATTGTAATTGCCCTCGAGAGGCTCGGTGACCAAGTAACTAAGCAGGAAGGCCGGCCGAGGGCTGGAACCCATGAGGTCAGCGAGATAGAGCGACTGCAGGCGCCGGTCCTCGGGATCCTCCTCCTGTCCGGAGTGAAATACGAACACGTCGACCAGCTGTCCGTAGACGCTCAACGTTGCGTGGATTGCCGGGGCGAGCTCGCCGACGGGGCTGGGCAGGAGATGGTGCTTGGACTCGACGATCGGGAACTTGGACAGGAGGGCGGCGCCCCAGGTGTGCTTATTAGGCCCAGGGCCGTAGTCGACGTACATGCCAAGTTCCTCAGCCAGATATTGGGTTGTGTCACGGTTGCCCATGATGATTCGTTGGTTGTCTGTCTCGAGGAGACCAATGACATCCAGCTCAAGCTCCTTGACAAGGTCACGTATGCGACGCTCGGAAGACCACATGTCGTTATCAAGAGAGAAGTGAATGGTCCAGATACCAGCAGTGATGATCCGGTCTTCGGCGTGGTAGGACCTGTAGTTGTTGGTTGGGAAGCGCCTGAATGCGGCACAGAGGAAGAAGATGTTGACGAGCAAAGTGGACACCGCGAAATACCGCCTTTGTTGGTTTGCAGGTGCTCGTTTCGGCTGCTGTCGATGAAGACTGGAAGAGTTGATCCCATAGACGCCTGTCCCAATGGCTGCCATCATAGTCATCATGACCCAATCAGTGTGTTCACGAACGAGGTGGCCGCCGGGGACGAAAGCATAGGCGACGACCCAGACGTGGAACAGCACCAAGAAGTTGTAAACCATGAAGCCGAGACCAAAGGTCTTAGCCGGACTCATCTTTGCCGCGTGAGAGAGCATTGGCACAGAGAATGCCATCAGGTACGCAGCAACAGCAAGCGCACCAGAATACCCACTCCAATGGCTGAAATAAGTCACCGTTGCCGCTCCAATGCTGCCGACGAGGAACACAAGCCAGCTGCTAGCAGCATTAGGGTTGCAAAGTCCCCCGAAGAGGCCCAGAGACATTGCTCCAAGTGTAAGCCAGCCATGGGTGGCGGAAAAAGGCCCGCGGATGGGGTACCCCTCCCAGACCCAGAGAATCATAGTGCTGGTATCTGAGAGGAGCGAGTGAAGGCCAAAGAATAGTCCACCGATCCCGACGGAGGCTAGCAAGCTCGATTCGCTCTTGGTTGGACTCGTGTAAGTGCCGATCGTCAGGGGTGCCTGGCGCGTGAAGCGGAGAACAGCGAGTATGCCTAGGAAAAGACCACTTCCATTCCACCCGCCATTCTCGGCATGCATGATAGGCCAGATAGGGTTGTTAGTCCACCAGGCATACTTGACGGCGGACGACATGATCAATCCAACCATCCATCCGAGAATCTTTGTTTCGAGACGGCCATCATGGACGGACTCTGTGTACAGGGTTCCAACCCAGCCAAGGCACGCCATGACCACCCCGAATCCCACGGCAAAGAGGCGCGCAATAGGATTTTCCACCAAGTATGCCGCGATGCCTACGAGAGACAATAGGTGAACGGTTCGGAGGTTGTTGAGCACAAACGATCGCACAGGACGAATGGCCAGAAGAGAGGGTGAGGCGCTCGTCAGAACGAGGACTTCGTAGCCCGAGATGCCCATGTACCAGAGCGGGAAGTCTACTCCACCATTAATCATGGCCCATAAAACATGTCTCAAATCTCAAATGACTTACACCACACCAAAACGCCAAGACTGGTGAGGATGGACCAAAAAACGAACTACAGCAGGTCAGCAGCCACCAAAAACGGCTTGCAGGACTACAATGAAAAAAAATAGAAAATGAAAAAAACTTACACCATGATATACATTCGCAGCGATGTCGAGAGCCTGCGACCAGGTAAAGCGAATAGCAAAAACGCCACCAGTTGCATTTTCCTTCCTGGCATGGGTGTTATTCAATATGTCTAGTGACTGCCGTCTTTCGGTAGGTATGCGACTTACTCCTTCTGCAGCAGGGCGGGCGGGCTGGAATGTCGAATCACACTGCAAATACTTAGAACGATGCTCCAATTTGGAAAGTATATTGCGCACCAATTGTATCCAAACGGCGCTCAAAAGAAGCAGATAAGAAAAAACCAGAAGCCAGAAACAAGCAACAAGCAACAGCAAATAGACGAAAGGACACTATGTTGGAAGCCAATGGACGTACCCATTCCCGCTACCCTTAACGTCCCGGACCGTAACCTCAAAGGTGTCAAAGTCAAGCACTGTAACGGCGTCGAAGGCAACATCGAACAGAATCAAGGACCATTCAAAGAAAGCGTACGTCGTGTAAGCTGATGTGATCCACCAGGGGAACTGATTAGCGGGGTTCCCACAGACAGACCGTGGGGCGGGTCGGTCGCATGTCTTATCTTACCTCCGGCAACGCGATGAACTTTGTGTTGGATAAAAAAGTAAATCATGGGCACGAGAGTGCTGAAAAATGCCGTCGCAAGATATTTACGATATTTGATTGCGCGCGGATTCGGTGGACTGACAGCGATGCAGCCGGTCGTCCAGGGTAGGGTTGCAACGAGGTACGAAATCATGAGTATGTCATGCCAGTCGTGATCATCTGTGGAAGTAATAAAGGTCCAGCCGCCACAGGTCAGGGTTCGAAACACGCCCATGGCGGCGACGAATGCGGGGAGCCTAGGGCCGGAGTTGCGCGTGAGGAGATACCACAGCCCGACGAGGGCGAAGCGAGGGCCTGTCACGGTTAGAAACAGAGGCATTGGCATTGGTAGCCTGGAGAAGCTCTTCGCACCTGATGTGATGGCAATGAAGAACATAAAGAACGAGCGTTCGGGGTATCGGTCGCCAATGGTGGCGGACACGGAGGGGAACCATTCTTGCGGGTAGCCGTAGAACTGGTTCTGGACGATCTTGTGGTAGTGCAGCGAGATACCAATAACCAATGCGCTCAAGAAAGCAGCTACAGAGAGATGTATGCGTCAGTTTCCAATTCGATTCGGAGAACCCTGCGACTGCGAGAGCGTCGAGAGCGTCGAGAGCGTCGAGAGCGTCGAGAGCGTCGTGTCGCGACCATGGGTGGACGCGTGAGGAGTTACGAGGGCGATGACGGCGACTTGAACTTACCATACGCTGTGGTCGTGTGCACCCAACTCACCCAGCGGCCGCTGAAGTTGAGGACGACGCCAGTGTCCTTGTCCTTGTATTTCGAAGCCATTTCGACACAGAAAACGACAAAACAAACGCTCTAAAACACCGTCCGGAGGATCCGGAAGCGAGACTGGAGGAGGAGAAAGAGTGACGACCAGCAATGCGAGGCGGAAGTGGTGAGATGTCGGCCAAGACTGACGGACCTCGGACTTTCACGTTACCTCGCTGGTGATGTAAATGTGCCAAGTGTGGAACCAGACAGGGACTTGGGCCATTGGACCTTGGTCCAAGCGCTTGCAGGTTGGCCTTGTTTGCGCCGAACTCCACCAAACTCTCCGGCACCTACGGGGCTTTCAGTGACATGCTAAGCTGCTAGCCCGAGACTTAATTACCACGCCCTGTGCGGCCTGGGTTAGCACCTTAATTACGAGGCCAGGTACCTAAACCTACCGCGCGCGCAGCGCACGGACGTAGCAAGGCTGAGAGTCTGAGAGCTGCCCCGCAAAAAAATATCAGGAAAAAAAAAAGTTGACAGCCTCGCGAATCTCAGAGTCAAAGAAAAACTTCCTCCAAAAAAAAAGAGAACACTACCAACCCACCCGCCAACCTTTTGAACCCGCCAAGCAGCAACACGTATCGAGACATAGCTTCGGATCAAGGAGACGCAACTAAACCATGGCGGGTGTCAATGAAAAGGCGAGATTCTATCTCGAACGGGCGGTGCCGCAACTACGAGAATGGGAGGAAAAGGAAATTTTTTCAAAGGTGCAATGCCTCCATCACCGCTTTCAAGATTGCCCAGCAGCCACTGACAGTCTCGCCATAGGATGAAATCCGCACCATTGTCCAGAAACGCAATGACTTCGAACACAAGGTCCTCTCGCCGGGGAACAAGGCCCACGATTGGTCTTCTTACGCGCAGTGGGAGGAATCTCTCGAGTCTCTCCGCAGCAAACGCTGCAAGCGCCTCAAGATCCGCCACCTCAACTCCGCGCACGCCGGGCAGGGCCGCACACTCGCCATCTTCGAACGAGGCGTCAGCCGTCACCAAGGGAGCGGCGAGCTCTGGAGGGAATACCTTGCGTATGCAGCCCGCGTTAAGGCTGCGAAGCGCTGGCGCCGCACCATGACTAACGCCCTGCGCATGATGCCCACCGATCCCGAGCTCTGGGTCATGGCCGGTCGACGGTCGGCGCAGAACGGGGACATGGCTGCCGCCCGCGGTTTCTTCATGCGAGGATGCCGCTTCTGCACGACGGATCACAGGCTGTGGTTGGAGTATGCACGAAGCGAGATGGAATGGCTGGAGAAGGTGGATAAGAGGAAGGAGACCAAGAAGGGTGGCGATGCGCTTCGCCCGGACCGAGTCGACGACGACGACGAGCTTCGAATTGTCGACAGCGACGATGAGGATGAGGACGGCACAATGCTCCCTGAACCTTCCGACACACAGGCTAAGATTATTGACAAGAAGTCGGCCCAGCAACTTGAGTCCAACCCTGCCATGGACGGCGCCATCCCGATGGCCATTTTCGACATATCGAAAAAGCAAGGATTCTTCAATGCCGAAGTTGCGGAGACCTTTTTTGACATGTTCGCTTCATTCACCAGTGTCTCTGTCCAACCGAGGATATCACAGCATGTCCTGGACACTTTGGACCAGGAGTATCCCAACCACCCTTCTACCTGCAACATTCATATCCGCCAGCCCATCATTGGCGTGAGTCCCGTCACCGCCGACTTCCCCAAGAACCTCAGAGAGGTCTTGACGCGCCTGTCCAAGTACTTGGAAGCTACGACGGACCGAGCAGAGCTGCAGAAGAAGACTGCGGCGTGGATTGATGGGTATTTGGCGCTTAAGAATCTGGACGAGGGCATTCAGGCGGTGCTGAAGCATACCAAGAACAAAGTGGCGGTCCCATAGGAGACCTGTTTGGTTACTAGGATGTGAATTGATGGGATCTGGTGTTAGAGGACCGGGATGAAGGCATTCGAGCGGTTTCGAAGCGTACCAAGAACAAAACGGCGGCCATGAAGGTGACGAGTGATTGGAGTAAACAATGCAATAAATAAGTCATACTAAAAACACCCTAATGACCTGTGGGTAAGACGGTGGATATTGAACGAGGATGATGCGCAGATGGACCGTGTACATAGCACACTTGTGGCTGACCTCCATCATCTCTTGTGGTGGTTGCAAAGCCGAGCTCTGGTTAATACGGGGGGGTTCCAGCGGTTTGGGATTGGAGCAAGGGAGCGCCGCAGTGGGGTGCGGCTTTCGCCCGATTACCAACCGACGACTTCATCTGAACTATAAAAACCAAGAAAAGAATCACGGAATGGAGTGTGCGAAGGGAAAAGAAGTAAATGAAGGAACACTAGTTAATAAAGAAGTGAATACCTCACCTGGTCGGACACCACACTCTGTTGTTTGCCCGCAATCATGGATGTTTGTGTTCGGAGGAGGCGGGTTGGCCCTGGCGGGTGGCACCATGCATCATGTAGGTCGGTCTGCACGGCCAACCTAGCAGGCATCGCGGCATGCTTGGTGGTGACATGCACGCCACGACGCGGCCTTCTGCACCAAGGTTGCCCAAAAGAGAGACTTGCCGGTGTGGGAACACACAGTCGGACGTACGAAGGGCAGGTGATATGGCTACAATGCCACACAATGAACACCTGGGTAGGTAGGCTGGGATGCAGGGCAAAGTCGACAGAACGGCTCGCCCCGTGTCCATGCAATCTTGCAATTTCCCCAGCAGCCTTGGACCTTGAGGCAGCGCCGTTCTGCCGTTCTGGACTCTGGATATGGAGAGATGTCCGCCGGGGCAGGGGGATTCAGGCTGGAGTACGGGGTAGAACTGGTCGCGGACAGACTGACGAGATGACTCCCATGCATTCTCCAAACCATCCAATGCAAGTGTATTGCTTGCCGCCACAGCCACCATCGTCGTCTGACACGCGACGACGGGAACCTGGATCGGTTGCGCTAGTGTTCTACCAGCCTGTGAGAAAAAGAGCACATAACAGGAATCGTGATATACATGGTTCCGTTGACCGAGCATATGAGAGGGCAATGACGAGAGAAATTAGGCTTGGACGTATGATGATCGGGGCATCATGACCCATTACGTTCACCAAAGCAAGTTGTGGGGATGATCCTCTCGCACCACGTGCCGGATAAACGTTGGTGACTGCAGCGCCATTTGAAGTACTTTGGCGGGCACGACAGAGAGCTTGTTCCCGTTGTCCCTAATGCGAGATAGTCGTAGCCTAGAGTCCGTATTGTTGACCGAGGTGGGCATGAGAGGGCATGAGAGGGCGCTTGGGACGAGACGGATCTGCAACCGCGCAGTGCTGTTTCAGGGATTAATCGCCTTCACTGGTAAACACCGAAGAGATGCGGCATGATACTCGGCTTCAAAAGCGACCAGGGGGCACGAGCCTCGCCGTCGAACCGTCTGTGAGTCGCCACCAGTAGACTCTCTCCGTGTGGGGTGCGTACAGTAGACAGATATAGACAATGGAAGGGTTGGGTGTTTAAAAGGCGCGGTGAAGACAGCGAGGGCGGGGAGGTGGGATGAAGAAGTGGAGGGGATCAGGATGAAGGAGGAGGGGTTGGGCCACCACACAGACCAACAGCAATCTGCACAAAGATAGTGAAAGCTGCCCATGGATTGCGGACGAAAGCTTTCACCAAGCATATGTGGAGAGAGTAGCGGGCGCTTTTGAGAGGGGGTCCGAGTCGCAAGCCATCATCATCACAAGCACAAGCACAAGCCGAGTCGAGGACGAAGTCTAGTAGCGGCCCGTCGAAGGAGCCCAGTCAGGTCGAGGTCGCACAGGGAACAAGGGCCTGCCAGGTCACCCGCGTGGGCGGTATCTCGGGGGCTCGGGGGTGGGTGGATGAAGGGGGCCAGACAGCAACAGACAAACAGCCAACGAGAAAGAACCAGCTTGAGGCGCTGAGACGAGGGAGAGGAAGAGACAACTTCGAGCCAAATCGACGAGCAAGGACATGAACCGTGTTAACACATGTGCGTACCGAGGAAAAGATGGCTCACGAAAAGCTTCTTCTGCGCGGAAACGTGGAAGGCTGCTGGCTGGATGGACGGGATGGATGGATGAAATGTGGTCGAAACGCAGTGTCCTAGCACTACCTAATAAGCAGCGATAATGGAAGCGGCAGTTCCAGCAGCGCCTAGGTGTAATGGCGGAGAATTTCTCGTCTTGTTACCTGAACAAAAGGGTCCCGTCCCGTCAGGTTAGGTCGTAGAGGTAGGTAGGCATTTCACATAACTACCCCCCTTCCCCCGTCCCTTCTGGCTACCCATTTTCCCACCCATTTTCACCTTTCAGTCGCCTGTTCTTCCCTCCCCTCGCTCGTCTGTTCGTTTCCTTTGATCATTTCGACGTGCGGTGCGGTCGTGTCTCGATTCCCTGGGTTTGCCCACTTACATGAACAGCGATGCTATGCTGGATTTAGGGGGACCGGGGCTACCTGGGCAGGTGTTGACTACTGCCGCTGGGCAGAGGCCGACACAGCGACAAAGTGACAGAGCATCCGGCTTTGGGGCGACAAAAAACGGCGGATTTCTGCTTTATTCTGGACAGATGCTCGACCGACGATGCAATCACGACGACAGCAAAGGGCGCCCGCCTTGACCGATTCTTTGGAGGCCCTCGAAACGCCGCGACTTTGGCCATGACGACCTGCCTGACCAGGATGGCATCCACTCGGGAAGCCCCAGTGGATAGCCTGCATCAGGCGCCACCACAACAATCCCCCGGATTCAAACCCAACCAGCCCTGCGCACTGCGCCCCGTCTCGGACAAAGCCATGGATTGGACTCGACACCTTGTCAGCAGCGGGAGATTTCTTGTCATTTGGTCAATTTGCCACCGAGGAGCAACGGCCATCCGAAACGGACCCGACTTTGTGTGAAATGGTCGCGAAGAGAACGCTTGTTGTCAATCTAGGACGGGGAAGTGGGCGGACCTATCATGCCTGGGACTGCACCTATGGACCTCGTTCATCACCCCAAAACTCCATTCTCCAGGGTTGTTCCATTGGCGGGGACCACTGCAGGCGCCATTTTCGCTGGGTCGCCTGGAGCGGAACCTGGACAAGTCGACTCCCCATCCCGCCACACACCATGGGCCGGTAGGGACAGCGGCATTTGGGGTTCATCAGTCACAGTTGTCGACCGATTACGGCCAAAATCTGAGATGAGAACCCGCACAAGTGTGCATTGCAGCAGAGCGCTGGCATGGCCTACGGATCGGCTAATTGTCTCCCGTTGTGCCTTGTGCCTTGTGTAACAACCCATGTAACTCGGCATGGGCATCGTTGGATGGTTTTATTCGTCGGATGCACCTAGATGCGATGGCATCAAGTCTAGGCTCTCGAGACTTGGCGAGATCGCTCTAGGCACTTACATCTCCCGGTAATGACCGAGAGAGTCGAACGGATCGATCAATGACCTAGGCTTCGCATCGGCCACTCGGAAGAAAACAACAAAGCCAAATGCCTATAAGTGTGACAACCGCCAAATTGCAGATCGCCATCGATGCCTCTGGACAGCCTGGCGATGACCAGGTTCCAGTGGCTGAGCACCTTAGAGACACGATGCAACGCGCATCGACGATCCGCCTTGTTGGCTTACAAGCCATCAATGTCTTATCCCGTCGGGAGCCGTGGAACAGAATCCTGGGAAATACCAACACGAGGCACCCGACTAATTCACTGCAGTTTGATGCAGCGAGGAACAAGCAGGATGCGCAGATCACAGTCGAGTGTTCCAACGGATGGTGGATCTATGGTTTTTCGAAAGACGAATTCCCCCTTAAAATCGAATGATTCGACAACTTCCGGCGTACCAGGAAGAGGTGGAGGCCTGGGGCCGAAGCTCTTTCCTGCGAAAACCTCATCTTGACCAAGTCTTGTCTGGTGGTTCGGATCTGGGAGTGCCTAATAGCGGCGCGGTAGGCACGACACGTCTCTTTGTTAAGGAACATCGCTACTGCACCACAGCTTCTGCTAACTGCTGGGGCTATACTTGCTATTGCCTCGCTAACAATTGACCATGATTGGCCGACGGCCCACTCCGTTAGCTGATTCCTAAGCGACGCTAGGCCGGGAGCAGGCAAGCAAAGGCTCAGCCTCCAGGCAAAGGCATTTCACCGTCGGTCGCTGAAACCAATGCCAATTCAGACGAGCATCCACGCGCAATCGACTCGACTCGTCTCGCAGTCATCCGCTCAACGCGCCTTAGGTAAGACTTGGCCTCTCATTCATTCACCTCCTTCTACGTACCGAACGTCCCTGTCACGTCCATCGTTTGCCTTGGCCGCGGATAGAGTTGTCCATTTGCGCTCCCCCCCGTTCCCCATTCTCGTGACGCCTCATCAAACACCCGCGCGCGCCGCCCTCCCTTTTCCCCCTTGGCCCCAGCCGCCTGCCTGGCCGCCTTGTCCACCAGCCCTTGGATGGTCTCAGCGCTGCGCGTCTCTCGGTTGATGTGGCCCTCAGACGCCGCTGCTTGCTGCTGCTGACCTGGCACGAAAAATTCTCCCCTTCACTGGTTCCCTACCACCCCCCAAAAGGAAAAGGACCGACCCCGGGACGGACCCAACAGCCCAAAGTCAGACGCCCGTCGCCCCGTGGAAAAACGCATAGTCCCAAGGGAGCCTCTCGCTACTTGCCGCCTGCGGGTTGGAACTTTCTGGGCGCTCGTCAGTGGTCACTCACTGGCCGTGTCGCCTCTCGTCTCCCTCCCGTCGCGACGTACCCAGGAACCGTACCGTCGCTTTCCTGCACTGCTACTGGTCGGCTGGTGGTCCTAGTTTTTCCCTCGCCTGCGACGCCTACCAAGGTACACTGCAACTGCGCTGCCACGGCGCACTCTTTTCCCTCTCTGCCACTCTGCCCGCCGCTCTTTCACTGCCCTGTTGCGCTCGTTGTACTTGAGTCTTGCTTGCACTGCGCGCTGTTCTCACTCTCAAGTCCTTGCAACAACCACCGACCCACCCAACTTCCAGCCGCAGCCACGCCTGCAACCGCGCGCAGAGACAAGCCCCCGACTCCCTCTGGTTTGGTCCGGCCTGCCTGCTGTCTTTTTTCCCACACCACTCTCCACCACCCACGCCGCGACGCGACTTGTCCATCACCACCGTGTCACTGCCCATCTCATCTGCCCGTCCCCATCCCCATTCCCATCCCTAGTCCCTGGCGCTCCTCCATGGAGGCTGGTCGCGTGCCTGCTGATCGCTAACGTCGCCGCGCACACAGCCTGTCAGGCCGATCGCCATGAGCGCCTGGATGAATGACGCCGTCCCCAACCACAATGGCAACGGCTTCCCTCACATGAACGACCCCAACGCCGCCGGTACCATGATGGATCCTGCCGCCTTCATGGCTAATCAGGCCCAATTCAATCCTGCTCAGTTCTCCAACCAGCAGCAGATGCCAGCCGGCATGCCCAACGGCCCCGGCCCTATGCGCAATGCCTCACCCTCCTTCCAGAACCCCGTCTATCAAACAAACTCGGTGATTCCATCAAAACGCCCTCGTCCTCGCGAGGACAGTCTGGCCGGCTCGCCGAGACAGAATCCCGGAATGGTGCCGACGTCGCGTTCCGAGACGCCGCAACAGCAGAGTTTCCCCGGCTTCCAGCCTGGTGCGGTCCCTCAACAGAACCCGGCGCAATTCTCCCATCTCCAGCAGAATGGCTCTGCCAATGCGAGTCCATCCCCCATCATGGGCAATCAAATGCGCCCCGGCAGCGTCCCTCAGAGGGTCGCAACCGCGTCGCCTCATCCGTTTTCGCCAAGTGCCCAGCAGTTCGCCCCTCAAGCATCGCCAATTCCTTCCGAGCATGGTACTCCTCAACCAAATCCTTACATGCAGAACATGCCTCAGGGCTTCAACCCGAACTTCGCTCCCTCGCCTTCGAATGCGCGCCCGTCATCGAACCCGAACGCGATGGCCGGCGGCCAGATGATGCCACAACAAATGGGTCAAATGCCGCAACACATGGCTCAGATACAAAACAGCATGTTTCCGCCTCAGATGCAGCAACAACCTCAGCAGCAACAGGCGCCGCAGCAACCTCAGCAGCAGTCCCAACAGCAAAATCCCAACCAACAACCGCCAACACCCCAACAGCGCGCCCAAGGCATGAACGAACAACACAAGATTGCCGCCTACCAGATGCGACTGCAGCAGCAACTCCAAGGCAATGCCCAAATTCAGGCCCAGATGCAAGCGCAAGGCATGGGCCGAGGGATGATGCCTAAGCAGCAGATGCCCGGTCTGCCTAATGGGCAGATGGCTCAAGCGGGCATGCGACCGCAGCCGAGAATCTTGGCGAACGTGAATCCAGAGCAATTCATGAAAAACCTCTCGACGCTGATGAACGCCAAGGGCCTTCAACTGGACCCGAACCCGATGGTAGGAGACCGGCCGGTAAGCTTGATGGTGCTGTTCCAGGCAGTTCAAAGCAAGGGAGGATACAAGCCTGTCACGGCTGGCAACGCTTGGCCACATATAGCTCAGATCATCGGATTACCTCCGCAAAATCCTGCTGTTTCCCAGACGCTGAAGCAGATTTATGAACGCAACCTGTATAAGTTCGAGGAGGTGTGGCTTGCTCAGCAAAAGCAAAGGATGATGCAGCAGCAGCAGCAGCAGCAGCAGCAACAGCAGCAGCAGCAACAGCAACAGCAACAGCAGCAACAGCAGCAACAGCAGCAGCAGCAACAACAGCAGCAGCAGCAGCAGCAGCAACAACAGCAGCAGCAGCAGCAGCAGCAACAACAACAACAACAACAACAACAGCAGCAGCAGCAGCAGCAGCAGCAACAACAACAACAACAGCAGCAGCAGCAGCAGCTTCACCAGCAACAGCAACAACAGCAGCCTCACCCGTCTCAACCCCAACAACCCCAGCAGACACTTCAGCATCAACAAAATGTGAACCTGGGACCACAAACGCCACATAAGCAGATGCAACAAGGCCCACAAATCAATCAAGGGCCGATGGTGCAGCCTGGTCAACCTCCGCAGATGCAACACCCGACTCCCACAAAGCAGATGCAACCAGGTCAACATACCGTGAACGGCTTCACGACCTCTCAGTCTCAAATGCCGCAACAGGCGAACGCCGTGGTACCAGGTCACAACCGGAATAATCTGTCCCAGGGGATGGACCCGTCGGCTGTGGGCGAATTTGCTGCCGTTCCTTCGCCAGCTCCACGCCGGATCGGAAGCGTGTCTCAAAGCGATGGACGCCAAGTTGCGCCAGGACCTGGGGCTGTCGTTGAGCAGCGAATGCCACGCCTAGGCCCTCAATCGGACCAGTACAGCCCTTGCTCCCGTGAGCTTTCGACTTTTGGAGGAGTCGATCTCAGCGCGTTTAGTAAGCTTGGTGCTGAGCTGGAGCGATGGAAGCCGGATATCCCTCCGATTCCAGAAATGGGGAACATTGACATCAGTGCCCTTACCAGGAGTTTGCAGAGTGGAATCCATGGAGAAGTGCGCCTTGCGCTCGACACGCTGGCTGCTCTTTCTTGCTCTCTCAACCAGCATCACTTTCTCCAGCTCAGGTATTGTGATGATATGGTGGACGCGCTCATTGAATGCGCTGAGGACCAGCTTGACCTGTTGACCGAGCACACTGTGGAAGTCTTTGACGAGATCCAGCTATCTTCTTACGAAGACGTCCTCAGGGCTTGCCGTATTGAGCGGTTCGCAGTCAAAGATATTCCTGTATTTGGCACCCAGGAATATGAGCTAGACCGAGCGGTTGACAGACTAATATGTGTCACTACTATCCTGCGCAATGTCTCCTTCCCAGGCGAACAAAACGATAACCACAGTGTGCTTGCGGACGAGCTGGTCATCAAGTTTATCTGCACACTCATCCGATACCTTGGAACTCGCACGATGCTATTACGTTCGCAAATCAACACTCTGGACTTGATGAAGGATCTAGTCATTCTCCTTTCCAATATTGCTGGTTCGGTGGAAATACCCGGCCGTGAACAGGCCCTCTGTCTTTTGCAATTTCTCCTTACGT
Organism: Dactylonectria alcacerensis; assembly: GCA_029931735.1. Taxonomy (NCBI): domain Eukaryota; kingdom Fungi; phylum Ascomycota; class Sordariomycetes; order Hypocreales; family Nectriaceae; genus Dactylonectria; species Dactylonectria alcacerensis. Next base: position 3,170,644 of record JAPMUZ010000003.1, on the reverse strand, counting down.
TTGCTCCATCCCCCAACCCTACGGTCTCCGAAGGCACACTTTTCTTTACACCTTACGAACCTAGCCTTCACGCATACTTACCTCACGCTGTTGACGCTTTGGCTAAGCTCCTGGCCCGCGATGAGCCCAACCGAAGCCACTACAAGGCCGTCTTCGCCGTGGATTCTAACAGTAACCCGGCCTACGATCTTCTCACACGGGCCTTTGCTCTGGCCATCTCACCCCTGCCAGACAAGGGCAAAGAGCGAAGTCGACCAAATAGCTTCCCATCTCTTGTTGAAGTCCGGAAACCGTTCCTCATGCAGGGCTTGTTGGCCGCCGATATTCTGGCTTCAATAGCTCCTGGTCACGATGCTGGCATTGCCAAGGCGTGGCTGACATGCGGTAACGGCTTGGCACACACTTTGTACAAGATGATTCGCGACCTCAGCCATCTGTACGAGCAGCCTCAGACTCATGGAGGACCGCGTGCCCCCCCCCGCAAAGACCCAGAGCTGGTGTACATTGTTGTGGTTACGGTTTCGATACTGAGAAGACTGGCTGAAAAGTCGAGGGACCCCAACGATGCGACATCGTCGTTGCCGGCGAGTACTGTGCCAGCGCCGCAGGCACTACTGGACTCGTTGTCGATGCCTGCGCCGGAATGGGCCAAGGACGACGTTCTGCAGCAGCTCACAACCTTCTTCAATTTGGGCAAATGAATTGTTCAAATCCGTTCGGGTTCTCTTCTGGATTAATGTAGCGTTGGCTGACTTAAAGCCTGTATGTTAGTGTTTGTGAAAATTGGGAACGGTGCGTGGTCATTTGAAGCAGCGTATGCTTCACGTTTAGACTTGCATTCCGGAGTCGAAGGTCTTGGGGTGGACACGGGTTAACAAAGCTGCGTGTGTTTGTGGATGTATACATGATGTGGAATGTAGGAAAACCCTGGCTTCTCCGAATGATACTCTTTCTGGTGCGCCTTGAATTACATGTATTGTACATTTCTCGTAACCCAAATAGGTGGCGGGTCGTCAATATGGTACAGGTTTTATAGTAGGATATGAGTGTTTTGCAACTTCGGTCCCCACGATTTTATGTCATCCATCTCTTTATCTAGAAGCCGGTTTCCAATAACCAGTCCAAGGCCTTCTCAAAGTGGTTACCCTGCCGGTGTTAGCTGCGATCCAGAAGTTTCTGTGACATGGTAACCTCTCACCTTGATCTCCACATGTTGTGTTGTAGGGTTTAGTCGAACGTCCTTTCGATCAAGCTCCAACGCTGCCGCTAAATCCTCTACCAGTTTTGTCCGATCTCCTTCGATTTTCTTGACGAGGATAAGACAGCGGTTTCCACCAGACAACCACTTTCGGTATATAGGAAGCTGATGGTAGGGGGTGCGTCGGATAATGTAGGGCAGGAGTTCAAGGAGCTCCTCCGCAGTCTTGGTCGGCCGGGGCACAAAAGGACGCTTGAGGGGGCGTTTCGACTGGGGAATCTTGTCCTTGATGTTGGGGTTGATGGGCGGCGTCTCAGACTTGTTCGGGTTGTACCCGACTGGAGCCTTGAATGAAGTTTGACCACTGCTGTGATCGATGTTGCCAGGGTAGCTCCTTTTGGGCAATCGAGGCTTTCGCTTTCGCTTCGGCTTCGGCTTCGACGCTTCGCCGACCTGCTCAGAAGGGGCCTGCTGGTCGCCCTGGTTGGCCTCCTCCGAAGGTACCTGGTTCTCCCCTTGATTGACCTTTTCAGAAATATCCTGCTTCGCTCTCTCGTCGGCCTTCTCGATAGGTTGTGGCAAGTCTCCGGCGTCGGTCTTCAAGGAGGCTCGGGCGATCTGACGGATGGGAAGGAAGGAGCATCGCTGAGAGAGCGGTGCATGAGCGACTGGCCGCTGTAGAAGCGCCTGGCGGCCCGTGGAGAGGGCCCGAGTGAGAAGGAAGCGCATTGTGGGAATTGAGAGTCGAGAGATACGAAATGTCGTAGCGTGAGAAGGTCTAGCTAGCCGTGCAATTGAGGCGGGTGTAAATAAAACCAGCTTTGTGAAAGAAAGTCACAAAGAGCAGGAGAGGGAGCACTCAATTGATCTCGTGAGGGACAAAACTGGAACCGTCGCACGCTTACCTTCACTCTCTGGAGCTCTCCAAGTTGAAGCTCTCTTTGGAAAACCTCGGGGATCACATGACATTGACCTTTGAAGAGGCGGAAAATCCCCGGGCCCAGGCCAAACCCCACACCACTTGTGGATTGGCGAAATTCACCAAAAATCTGCCCCTCCATCTAATCACGGCTTCGCTTCGCCCTGCGTCTTAACCCTCGCGACGAGTCCTTTTGCCTCGACGACCTCTGACGACCCTTTTTGTGACGCAAGCCTCCTCCGTCGAACCCGGTCCGAATCTGATATTTGCCCACCATGGAAGAAGTTCTCTCCGGCCTTGGGGCCGACAGCTCGTCCATTATGCCCAAGATCGCACCGCACCTGAGCCGACACCTGCTCTTCCCGCTGATCCAGTTCGAGGAGCAGCAGGCCGACGAGAGCGGCGACGACGCCAAGGCCAAGCAGATCCTGTCCGGAAAAATCAAGCTGCTCGAGGACACCAACATGACCGACTACGTCGCCACACTGTACTGTGAACTCCACGGCGTCGAGGACCCCCCCGCGGAGTACACCAAGAAGAGGCAGGAAGTGTTGTCGCAGCTGGAGAAGTACGAGCAGGCCACCGCCCAGATTGCGGACCTCCTCACCCAGGATGAGGTCGTCAACGGGCTCCGAAGCGACAAGGTTGCCAACTTGGAGTTCCTCAAGAACCAGCACGGCGTAAGTGAATCGAGTCCCGCGCGCCCACAAGCCCGCAAAATGGACGTTTGGGCCGTGTCACTGACCGGGGCACAATTTATAATCTAGGTCACCATCGAGATGGTCAACGCCCTCTACGACTTCGGTCAGTTCCAGTTCCGATGCGGCCAGTACGAACCGGCCGCCGACATGCTCTACCAGTTCCGAGTGCTGTCGACCGATAACGACAAGGTCGCGGCCGCAACCTGGGGCAAGCTGGCCTCCGAGATCCTTCAGACCAACTGGGAGTCCGCCGTAGACGAGCTTAAGAATGTCCGAGAAAGCATCGACACTAAGTTGTTCAACAACCCCCGTGCCCAGCTCGACCACCGAACCATGCTGGTCCACTGGTCCCTCTTCCCCCTCTTCAACTTCGAGGGTGCCCGAGAGCCCATCCTGGAGATGTTTTTCTCCGCCGCCTACATCAACACCATACAGACCTCCTGCCCCTGGATTCTGCGATATCTGATTGCCGCCGTCATCACCGGCCGCACCCGCGCCCGCAACAGCTCCCTCCAGCAGAAGCAGATGAAGGATGTTATCCGATATGTCCGCCAGGAGGCCTATGAGTACACCGACCCCATCACGCAGTTCGTGAACGCCCTCTACATCGCCCACGACTTCAACGCCGCCCGCGAGGCTCTCCACCTCGCCGAAGAGGTCTGCCGCAGCGACTTCTTCCTCGCTTCCTCTGCCGATCTCTTTGTCGAGGCTGCCCGACACCTCATCTGCGAGAGCTACTGCAAGATCTTCAGCCGCATGAACATCCGGGATCTGAGCGCCAAGCTCGGCCTGAACCCCGACGATGGCGAGAAGTGGATCGTCAACCTGATCCGAGAGACCCGGTTGGACGCCAAGATCGACAGCCAAGACGGCACTGTGGTGATGAACCACCCTCCCAACAACGTCTACCAGCAGGTGATTGAGAAGACCAAGGGTGGTTTCTTCAGGACACAGGTCCTGAACGCTGCCGTTTCGAAATAAAGCTCGGCTGGCGCTTGAAGGGCACGATGAGTGTTTTTATGGCAACTCGACTGGGGCAACGCAATCCATCTGGTGAGGGCCTTTGGTGAGCTCTCCGCCGGATGATGGCGCCTCCGCTGCTTAAGGCTGCGCGCTTCTCTTGCGAATTTGGGAGACTGATAAACGACGATGATGTCGGTAACAGCAGGAAGCAGAGACGAGTGGGGAACAGGGACGGGCGAAAGCAGCGCGGCTCAAAGGGCACAAATAGTGGCGGATAGAAGCCCTGTATATCCCCAGTGATGCGGTTTGCATTGCATGGCGTTCTCGGAAAAGGGAAGAGGCAAAGGGGGGGATAATGGAATTTACGTGATTGTTGAACCACATGATCTATTCGCCTTACAGCCCTGTTTCCATAGTGAGGTTTGTTTCCATACTGTGAGGATTCCTCCACGACAGTTGTACATGGCCAGCATGATGATGAAGAGGGAGAGACACCCCGATTAGTCTTGTATATTCCGTTATGTCATGGCTCGTAAACCCATTGTCTTGTTTTACACGCCAGGCTTTCCCTCCTGTTTCCCCCGTCTTTTTCGCTCCCGTCATGATCAATCCCATCGCCCCAACGCCAGACTATGCATCCCGCAGACAAGCTCCTACTGCTCACCCTCGCGGCCAGCTAGCCACACTTTACCCTTGAGGCCCTCGATGACGCTGTCCCGCATCCACCACATATCATCATCCTTCTCTGCTGAGTCTTCAGCGAACGACTGGTAGGCGCGCGCGTCAATGGTTTCCTGGCTGTCATAGACGTTGGACTGGACGAGGCGGTCGCGCACGCTGCCCCATTCGAAGAGTAGGCGAGCGCCCTCGAGACGCTCTCGGTCAGTTGCGTCAGTTATACCCTTCTCCATCTCCAGACGAGCATCAACAGCACTGCCCGTCTGCTGGGATTCGTCGCCGCGTTCGAGCACGACGGCCCGCTCGGCATAACTGATGCCGCGCAGGTGTTCAAGCTCAAAGACCCATTCGAGGGGCTCCTTGCCCTTGTCGTCGCTGCCCAGGGCTCGGAGCGTGGATGCAAAGGCGCCTTCTCGTGGTGGGCGCCTCCGAAGGTAGAGGCTCTGTGTCTCTTCAAAGGCGGTTCTGATCTTGTGGCTGGAAAAGTCCAGCTCTACGTCCCAGAACTGGGGACCGCATGCCGTCGAGAGGCTGGAGATCTGGTCGAGGGGTGGGAGAATACATGGGGCGGTGCGGTTGAGCACGGGTTCAGTTGATGTGTTGCTCTGCATCTTGATCTGGATGGGGACGGAAACGGGCTGTCCTGTAAGAACATCTTTGGTGACGAGACAACGCTGCTCGGTGGCCAGGACCCAAAAATGCCGAAGCGCCTGGAGGTGCGCACGATTGTCCATTACATTCGTCGGGAAGATGGGGTAGAAAGACACCAGCAAAGCAGCAATCGCCATCTCACTCGATCCAAAGGTCGTTGTGCCACATCCCAAGAACAGAGCACCAACTGCCAGGTGAGCCGCGAGGTGAGACCCGTAAGGAGTGTCTGCGTCATCACGGCCGTGCAGTGCACGAAGGCGTCGGAGAACAGGTATGTCGCCAGTACCAGCCATCACAATAGAGGCGGACAAGGCCACAATGTCCTGACACATGCGAGCATTAGTCCTGGCTAGCTCTTCATCGTAGGGGGCACGACCTTCTGGGTGAGTGCTGGACGAGGATGGAAGCTGGGTGATTCGCATAAACTGGTCAAGGTAATGTAGCAGCAGATCCCGGACTTTGGGAGAGGCGCTGCCCGAAAATCGGAGAGCGGTGGCGAAGCAGAGGCCTGCTACAATGCTGAAAAAAGGAAGATCCGTAGATCGTAGTTTTGTCGTCCCGTGAAGTTTATAGCGATGCCGGTAGGTAGCTGGGAGGCTCTTGTGAATCCAAGCAAACGTTGGCTCAATCTTGGACCAAAGAATCAAGTTCTTGGCGATGGTCCGCAACATGAGAATGTCAGGGCGGACATAGTCAAATTGTAGGACCGAGTCGGGGACATCGATCTTGCGTGCCACAATCTGATCCTCGGACTTCATGTATATGAGTGTAATGGCCATGACTGCGCCCGCAGCGGCACGGTCCAGCACGTGGACGATCTCGACATTTTTCGTTGCTGTTGCATGAGTGATGAGCTTCTCAGTCAACCTCATGTCGTGCAGGCCCTTCAAGTCGTTGCCCTTGCCCAGATTGATGAAGCCGAGCGCGAACCCAGCAGCCAGGCGGTAGCACTCAGATCTTAGGGGCTCCTCCTCGTCCTCTTCATCAATGTGCTCAATCTCGGAGAGCATGATTTCGCTCATGCGGCGGTGTTGGCTATTCGCGTACAGCAACCCGATGCCCATTATGCCCGAGGTCTGTGTCAGCGGCGATAGATTCAACTCAGCTGCACCCCTTGGCAGCATTCGAGTGGCATGGACTGAAAGGAGGCGGGTGATGAGGGAGTCCATTGTGCCCATATATGAAGCCGCGAGACCTAACAAAAGACCAATTGATGTCATGGTATGCTTAGGCGTGAGATACTTGAACGCAACCCATTTCGCGACGTCCTTCAAGTGGCCGTTCAGACCAAGGGCAAGAAGAAATCCGGCATGTCGATTGTTGAGTTCTTGTCCCGGCTTGTTGTACAAGATCCAAGACGTATCGATGCCCTTGGCCTGGGGGGAGATTGCAAGACCTGCGGCAACGCCTTGGTGAAAGAATCCCCAGCACACCTTCTCTTCTGTGAAAAGGGACTTGTCTACCCCTACGGTGACGTTCGTTGGCTTTACAATACAGTTAAGGTTGAATCCGCTGATGTGGAATTTCTGGGTTATTAGCGGGAACCGCAGGCTGTAGTACAGTAGCGCTCGTCCTGCTGGGATGGCTAGCGTCCCGGTAGCAATTCGTGATACCAGTTCCTTTTGCTTCTCAAGGTATTCGCTCTCAGGCCAACTTGGGTTGTGGTCGAGTCGGACCAATCTTGCTTTGTGTGTTGAAAGTAGGTCTTGCGCCTCATTCAAACGACGATCATCTTTGAAGAGGGTGCGAATGACGGCTTGTCGCTCAGTTCCCTCACCTTCGTCATAACCGACGTTGTTTGTTTCTTCGACGCTTTGGCAGAGCAATTTGAAGTCCCAAGTTGCAGAATGTGTTGGAGTCTAGTCAACATGGTTAACAAATTGTGCTTCTCACCGAGACAAGAAATCTTACCAAAATCTTTGAGGTTGTTGGCTTCGGCCGCTTCCCAGGGGTAAGGATCAGATTAATATCGCTGCGATTGACCAGCTCAAGGAGTTCCTTAGACCAAGATGATGGAGGACGCGGCTGGCATAACGATATCGCATCTTGAAGAGGTATGAGCACAGCTTCTGGTAGAGTGTCAAGCACGAAAGGCGTTATTCCGGAATCCCGCATTGCCTCGACCATTTGAGGAGCGGTTGTGCTTGGTTTGATGAACCTGAAAAACTGTTTGAACATGAGAGTCCTGGGCAGTGTGGCCTCCCATCGCTTGTCTTGCGACTTTTCGGTTTCAGATAGCCGGGTGCTGGCGTAGTATATGTCGGCAGGGGTGAGATGGTGCACTTTTCGATCGCCAACAAGACGAGCCTGAATCCATTCAAGGACGTCCGGCCGTACAGGTGGTTGGGGGATTGCTGGCTTCAGACTCAAATCTAGCAAGCTGTTAGCTTCCCGCAACGACTTAGAAAATAGGCCATACCGGAGTCGTGACGCTGGTCGATATCTTCTTGAATTCCCAGTTCGTAGATGGAAGAAAAGTTCTGCCATCGCAGCCATCTGGCAATTTGACACAACACAACCCGCAGATCAGCTCGACCGGGTGAAGTGAACTCGGGTGTCATGATATCCAACTTCTCTTCCTCGAGCAGCAGATGAAGACCCATGAACACGTCGACCGCAGCCTTCCTCCGGCTTTCAGAGGCCTTATTTAGGGCTGTTGGCATGTATCCCAACGGCCCAAATGCTGCCTCGCCAAGAGGAGTCGCTATATATTCCTTGGCAAATGCAATGTGCCGCGAGATGAACTTTGGAGAGAAACCAGACTCCCCTTGTGGAGACATAGCATCATCTACATCTTCATCCAGAGCCCACTCCCAACCCCTATTCATCATCCAAGTCGGGAAACCTAAAGAATTAGACGTTTCGCCAGCCTCCAGCGCTTTCCAATCCTCTGACTCTCGAATGGATCTAAAGGAGCCAGAGGCAGGCCTCCTCTTACGTACAGGGAGCCGGGTTGTTGGGAGGGGGTTGGCATCCGCTCGACCAAGGTTGAGAAAGAAGGAAAGCAGGAGTGTGACCACAGCCGACCATTCTTTATTGGCAGTCAGTTCGTCTTGACCCACCACCCATTGCATGCAATGAAGCCATCCCGTGGAGATTCGTTCCCCTAATGCATGAGGAAGGATGCTTCGACAAACGTCCAAGACCTTGCGAGCCTGAGGAGATTTTGGTTGAAGTTGGATTCGGAGTTGATGAAGTCGACCCTCAGCATCTACGACATCGATAACGCCCCTCTGCCTTGGGTGGCGGACACCAACTATGCTTCCCTTACTGAGATCAATAATCTCTGACTTGCGTTGTTTGACATCACGGTCGATGACTCTTCCACGGAACTGCAGGCTCCTCGTGTTGTCAACGAACAGAAGTGGCAGGGAGATTTTAGTAAGTTCGCTCCACGGTGCTTGTGTGCTTAGCTCATGTCGCCCATCCATGGATTCCGAAAGGATGAGAATGGCGGATTGATCTCCATCAATCAACTTGCATGAATCGACCACGTTCTGCGCACGCCGGAGGTCTATTACCGATACCGACACGATAGGGTCTTCTGCTGTGTCCTTTCTTGCAGCCTTGGCAGCGAGGTCGAGTTTGTGCTGGATACCCAAGCCTAGTGTGATCAGTTGGAGTCGCTTTTCAGCTGCATCTTGAATTCCGATCAAGATTTGGCCTCGGTTGTATTCGTCGATTGCGAATGGAGGCGCGGTAAGAACGAAGACCTTGGACTGATTGCGGGCTGGCTGGTCGGAGGTGGAATATCGAACATTGGAGTTGTCCATGGGTACAGTGGTGAGTTTGGTAAAGACAATCTCGTGTTGTAAACCATCAAAGTCGTGGTCGTCAAGCCCCATGTTGTGGAAGCCCTCGTCTAGCCCGACGTCAAGGGGTGCCTCTAACAGACTGCTCAAACTAGGATGAATCTGATGGTTGTAATTGGCGCTGAGTCGGGCATGGTGGCTTCCCTGTGAATCGTGCCTTTTGGATCCGGCATGGCCAGCCAGTAATGGCTGGTCAGCAAATACCGATCTTTCGTGAGACGCAGAGAGATCTGCTCTTGCCAGCATGGAGCTGACGCGACGAGAACTCCTTCGGTTAGCACCGGCACCGTCTTTGTCCTGCTGTTCTAATGACGAGACCAAATCTAGGGGCTTCTCAAACTTCTCGCTCTTTCTCTGCCGCTTTCCAGGGAGCGGTGCCCCGAAGCTTTCTCGGAGGTTGGGCTGAACAGGAGTGGAAGGGCCGCTGGCAAAGCCTGGCTGCATCGAGCTACGTCGCCGCGCAGCTTTTGCCTTGGCATTCTTTTGTCGACCGACAAAAGGGTCCTCATGCTTCAAGTAAGTAAGGCGCCAGACGTTGTAGGAACTTGTTTCGCGATTGATGGTAATTCCGATTATGAATGGCTGGTGTAGGTCTTGGCCTGACGCGCCTGGCATCTTGATCTCTTCGATATGAAGCATCTCTTCGGCTGGGTCAAGAAAAGGTGGTTTCTTAAACGCATTTCTTCTCAATCCATTCGTTTTCTGTGGCTCCTGGTCGGTTACAACCAAGCCGAGTTCCATCAAGGGGTCCGTAAGCGAGACGAGTCTTGGCCATCGTGAAGCAGGCTGCTCCAACGGCGCTTCCCAAAAGTTATCCAGGGTTGAATTTAATTTAAGTTGAAGCCCTTTCGGCTTGTTAAGACCCTCGACAGAAAATGCGGCTTGTTGTGAGCTGTTGAAGGCCGTGAGCTGCGATGAGACGAAGGAGTTTGGTGGCACTCGAGGGAACTTGAAAGAAATTGGCGCTACGCTCTCAGTTCGCTGTTTCCGTTGGATGATGACGCCCACGGGACCTGCGAAAGCCGACTCGACTTCAAATGGCATGTGAACGATGTGGTTGGTTCCGGCGAGGAAGTATATGTGTGCCTGGGTCTTGAGGAAGACAACCAAGGCTTTCGAAAGCACTGGAAAGGGACCTGGCTTTATGGTCACATCGCTATTTTCGGTGTCATCATCTTCGGAAGCTGGAAAATATGCTAGCAAGGCCTGCGTGATCGGTTCCTTTTCGAGGTCGAACTTGAACGTCTTTCGGAAGATGCCTCCTCGGCACCAGACGACACAGCGTTCGGTTGTGAGAAGCTCGTCCTCGATCCCACCCTCCTCCCTCTCGTCTGTTTCAATATCCCAGACATAAGAGGCCGGTGGTGGGTTCGCGGGAAGCAATTGTTCGTCGACGGCATGCTGAAGCCCTGCTGGCTGATGGAGCCCCAGGGACTTCACCGACGCCATGTTCCAGTGGGCGCCATAAGCCGCTTGTAGAGCGACAGACGATCGTCTAAGGGATTCCGCTATCAATCCGTCGCGCCTGGAAGATAGATTCGTATATCGTCGGGTGCTAAATGGCTGGGCCGTGACGCTGGGAGCTGCTTGTGCCGCGAGTGGACGCGCTTCGGTTTGTACGTTTAGTTGTAGTGGGATGGATGGTGGGGCTCACGCGCTTTAGGCGGGAGCCGTTGATAGTGGATGCTGGGCATTGAGGCGTGCGGAGCTGGGCTCGTGACGTAGCTGCAGGTACCTCAGGCGCGCCACACTTGGAGCTGTCATAGCTCGAGCGCGGGTACCTGAATCATCTTCAATCTCGACATCATCGCACCCCCGGCTGTCAGATTCCCCAGCATGACCTCAATGCAGCTGGTGCAATGACAGACCAGTCGCTAAACCCCGGCGATACGCAAGGGCACCAGCTCGAATCGCCTCCATCCCAACCCAAGCTACCACGCGAAGAACCCATCACGTTCTCCGAGGACGAAGGCGAGACGCCCGACCACGATGCGCCAGACACGACCGTTCCGGACGTCTCAACGCCAGACCCCATCATCAAAGCGGACAAAAATGATAAAAGCGAGGAGAAAGTGATAGAGAACGGGGGTGACGCCCAGAGAGAGCCTCTGGGCGGTGGAGATGGTGCAGCTGGCGCGGTTGACAGGAGCGAGGAGGAGAAGGGAAAGAAGAAGGCAAGCGGAGTAGCGGAAGGAGTTGATGATGAAATCGAGGACGAGGGAAACCATGGAGAGGAAGAAGATGAAGAAGACGACGAGGAAGAGGAGGAAGATGATGACGGGGAAGAAGAAGAAGAAGAAGAAGAAGACGAAGAAGACGACGATGACGAGGACGACGAGCCGAGGCTCAAGTACGCTCGCCTCACGCAACATCTCGGGCCTCTATACCGCAACGGCGATGCTACCAGTGCATTTCTTGTTGCTGGCGATAAAATGGTTAGACCTACTCGAAACCCCTAGCCGCGCTGCCATGCTAACCACCTTGTAGATTGTCGGATCCCACAATGGCAACATTGTAAGTCTTTCCTCCATCACCCGGCCTGTCATTGCCTAACCTGGATTCCAGCACGTAATTCAGCTTCCAACTTTCCAATCTCTACGAGTCTATCATGCCCATTCCGCCTCGGTTACCAGCATATCCATCTCTCCTTTCCCACCTCCACTACCGACCGATAAACCAGAAGCTTCACCGCGACCTGCGGCTTCAAGCAGTGCAGCACCTCGGCCATCCGAGTCATCTCCAGCTGCGGCATCGAGGAAAGCTCGCGAACGCACTCAGATCCCCAGAATACCATCAAATGACATCTTTGTCGCAACGTCGTCGATGGATGGCAATATTTGCGTGCAGTCCCTCGTCGATATGAAGGATGTGCAACTACGGAACTTTGCCAGACCTGTCCAGACAGTGGCGCTATCGCCCGAATATAGAACAGACAGAACATATCTGTCTGGTGGAACGGCTGGCCAGCTCATCCTCACTGTCGGTGGTGGTCCTGGTAGAAGCACTTCTACAACAACCGGCAGTGCTACTGCCGCAGCATCGGGTTGGCTTGGTAGTATGGGCATCGGGACCAACACAGGGAAAGACACTATTCTTCACTCCGGCGAAGGAATAATCAGCACCATCAAGTGGTCTTTATCTGGAAAATATGTTGTGTGGCTGAACGAACATGGCATCAAGATAATGCGGTCAAAGCTCCATCTTGAGAGCGCCGACACGGATGATGCATGGAAGCGCATAGGCCATATTGACCGGCCGCAGACTGATGAATGGGATACCATGGCTAGTGTGTGGAAAGGTCGTGTAGAATGGATTGATGAGCAGGCTGTTGAATCAGACGAATCTGAACAAGGCCCCTTTGACAAGGCCCTCTCACCAGCCACCGAGAAGTTGAGAGAGCAGGCTGTGTTGGGGAAGAAGAGCGTTGAGCGACTTCTCGTGGGCTGGGGAGGTACAATTTGGATCATCCATGTTCATCCTGGAGGCGTTGGCGTTGGAAGGCACGTTGGAGAGAAGACCATCGGACGGGCTGAAATTGTGAAAATGTGAGTTGTCTTCTCAAGTGTTATCGACTGACAAGCTAACATTTCCCAGTCTCCGCATGGATTGCATCATTTCCGGCATTTCCTTATATACCCAGAACTTATTGCTTGTACTTGCATATTGTTTGCCCGACGACGACGACGATGACGAAGAAGAAGAAGGAGTAGATATTCTTCAACCATCGCCAGCCAAAACTCATAAGTCCCAACATTCGACAGCATCAACTGGAAGCCAACCATCAGGCGGTCTCCGCCGTCGACAAAATAATCAACCCCCCGAACTACGACTCATCGACCTAAATTCGCAAGCCGAAGCTGACAAGGATGGACTCAGTGTCAGTCGCTATGAGAGACTGACATCAGGCGATTACCATCTGGGAGTGTTGCCCGCACGCAACGCTGCTTCTGCCGTTGCTTCAACTAAAGGAGCGCTTGAAGCCCTCGCAGGCTTAGGCTCCGATATGTGGAACGCGGCGATTAATCCTAGGTCGCTCTTCAGCTCGGGAGCAAGCATTCAGAGCAGAGAGAGTGGCGATGACGCAACCTCAAGCATGAGGACAGGTAGCATCACTGGAACCATCAGGCCTAGCACTAGCAGAAGCGGTGTGCCTTCGGTTCATGCCGGCCTAGTCAAGCCAGGAGTCAAGGTGTTTATTCATAGCCCGTACGACTGCATTCTTGCAACACGAAGGGACCTAGGAGACCATTTAGGATGGCTCTTGGAGCGCCAGCAGTATCAACGCGCTTGGGAGTTGCTCGATGAACACCCCGAAATCGTGACATCGGTTGAGAAAACTAGCGACGCAGGCCCTCAAGCTCCATCAAAGGCACAAGAGAGTACTGAAGACTTTTTTGACGATGAGTCTATTGCAGACTCAACACCCAGAAATGTGCACTCCTCAGTCGAGAAAGAGAAGAGACGGATTGGAGAGCTTTGGATTCAAGAGCTCATCGAAGGAAACGACTGGATCTCAGCTGGTCAAGTCTGTGGCAAGGTGCTCACGACTCCCGACAGGTGGGAGAAATGGGTTTGGACCTTCGCGGGCGCCAAACGATTCGACGAAATTACGAATCACATTCCAACAGAGCCGATGCGCCCTCCGCTCCCTACAACCATTTACGAAGTTGTGCTGGGACACTATCTCCAAACTGACAAGCCAAGATTTAGGGAATTACTCGAGCGATGGACTACAGATCTTTTCGATACAAAAACCGTCACTACTGCCTTGGAGAACCAGCTCAAGTATCGCGATGTGCGTGAAGACAGTATTGACGAAGGAGAGAAGGGCCGGGACTGGCGGATCGTCATGGAAGGCTTGTCAAAGCTTCATGAAGCCAACGGGCGTCAGCGAGAGGCACTGAAGTGCTACATCAAGCTCCATGATGCAGACTCGGCCTTCCGCTTGATCAGAGACAACCACCTTGCCGATGCTGTCGCAGACGACATCCCCAGCTTCATCGGACTCAGGGTGTCACCAGAGGACGTGGGTCAGATGGCCGAGAGCGATCTTGAGCACGCCACATCTGAAGCCATTACACTACTGGTTGATGAGGCACAGCATGGTCTCTTGCGACCAGAAGTTGTCGTAGAACAGCTGCTGGCGCAAGAGCTGCGACTCTACATCTACTTCTACTTCCGTGGTCTTTGGAAGGGCGAGGGTATCAGGGAACACACGGGAGAGAATGTGGACCGCCTAGTCATGGACAGCCAGTCCCTGGTAGACAGCTTCGCCGACCTGGCCGTTCACTTGTTCGCGACTTACGACAGGACGCTGCTCATGCAATTCCTGAAGATTTCTATCTCATACACTTTCGAGAAGGTTTGTTAGCCGGCGGTGATATTACGTGGGAGGAAGTGCTCACCTGTTTCTAGGCTGTTCAAGAATGCGAGCGGTTCTCATACTACGATGAACTTGTCTATCTATACTCGAAAACCGGGCAGATGAAACGGGCTCTGTATCTCATCATCGACCGCCTCAAGAACGTCAGCAAGGCCATCGAGTTTGCCAAGGAACAGGATGATCCTGATTTGTGGGAGGACCTCCTGAACTATAGCATGGACAAACCTAGCTTCATTCGTGGCCTCCTTGAACAGGTCGGCACTGCCATTAACCCAATTACCCTCGTGAGACGAATACCGGAAGGCCTCGAGATTGAAGGTCTTAGGGAAGGCCTCACTCACATGATGAAGGAGCATGAGATACAGTACAGCATCAGCTCAGGAGTGGCCCGAGTTCTACGCAGTGAAGTGGCGGCCGCACAGAACGATCTCCGGTCTGGGCAGTGCAAGGCAATCAAATTTGAAGTGGATGTGCACTCTGTGGAACACATCGATGTGGAGGTCAAAGACGTCCCGACAGACCCCGAGAATCCAGAACGGAACGCATCGCATCCAACTGCAGAACATGACCATCGGGTCCCTCAGATAGGCCACTGCGCCAGATGTTACGAGCCCTTCACCGAGTACGAGATGGAAACTTTGGTGGGATACGCATGTGGGCATGTATTCCATGTCAGCCACCTGCTGGAAATGCTGCACGGGGGGCGGAAGGTTGATATCGATTTCGGGAACGGGCTCGAGGAAGGGAGTCGATACTCTGTCGGCAGAAAGGTCATGAGAGCGCGGTTGTTAAAAGACAAGGCGAAAGGAGGCTGTCCGGTCTGTCATGTTAAGTAAGAGCAAAGTTACATCATTCGCATTAGGCCTTACTGTGTGTAATAGGGTCAGAGGATACCGAATACAAGCATTTTCTTGAAGTTTTTCCTATGGCTGACATGTTCTTGAAAACACTCCATATTAAACCACGAGACTGTATCTGAAGATGGACTATGGTTCAATCGCAAAATGTACCTCAGTACGAAACTTGGTTATTATTCCCTTCTCACAAGTCACCAAATACGAAAATCAGAACCCTTGTACCAAGTTAACCCCCATTTGGATCTTTGGAAAGATTGCCTTCAAATCGCTTGATCTGCCCAAGACGACCCCTTGGTCGAATGCATACTAGGGGTCTTCGGATCGACCAACAGGTGAAGATGGAATTAAACGAAGATGGCAGCGATCATGCCGACGACGAAAAGGACGACGGCGGAGTGCGCACCAGCCATGGTGGCAGCGCCAGTGGCAGTGACGGTGGGAGTACCCGAGGCACCAGAGGGTGCAGTCTCGCCGCTGGTGGCTGTGGGGTTGAACCCGGTGCCAGAGAGGGAGCCGGTGTCCGAAGCATCATCGGTGGGCTGAGGATAGGAGCTGGAAAGGCTGTCAGACGTGTCTGTAGCAGCGGTGGGCGTCTCGCTAGGGACGCTTGGTTCGCCGCTCTCGCCAGGGCCAGTGGCTCCAGGAGGAGGAGCAGAGTAGCCAGGCTGGGAGCCTGTGGCGGGAGCGCTCTCGTATGGAACAGTCAGGCTGCCGTGATCCTCGCCGTGGATAGAGGTCTCGTGCTCGGCGTCGGCGTACGAGGAAATCTGGCCGTCGCTGGGGAGGGTCTCGACACTACCAGTTGAGGCGGGAGGGGGCGCGTTGGCGCCGATGGAGGATTCAACGGCGCAAGCGGTCTGGTGGACGACGGTGCAGACGCTCCAGGTGTACAGCACGGTTCCTATGATAGTGTCAGTTACTTGAGCTATGGAAATGGCGGTTCTGCGAGGAGTTATTACCTTCCGAAGTGGTGAGTCCAGACTCCTGGGTGACGGGGGGCAGAGTGGAGGAGCAATCCGCTATGACACGGTCAGTAGGAGCTCGCGATGGAAGTGGAGAGTCTGATCGTACAGTACGCAGCCGAAGCAAGCGCAGCCGAGGCGAAGACACCGACGAGTGTCATGGCGCGCAAAAGGGCGTTGATCTTGAGGACGGGCATCTTGTCGGTCGAACGAGTCTGTTGCATACGATGATGAGTACTTGAAGAGGGCAGAAATGAATATAACGAAAGAATAGAAAGCCCCAGAGGAACATAAAGCGTATTGCTTCTTAGGTGCCGCATCCGTCGAGGAGAAAGAGAGGCTTGTTGAGGAGGCAACGTGTGATAATGGGGAGGAGGAATGCGAGCAAGGGCGAACCCACGCGAGCCACGAGGCGAGCCTTGCCAGATGAAAACAAGTGACGAAAAATCACGAGGCAAAGCTCACGAACCTTGTTCAGTATCGTCTGAAAATGTGTTGAGAGTGCACGAGGGAGGCGGTAGGTTGTGACGAGCCGTTTGCGCAGGTGAAGGATGTAGAGAAGGAGGAAAAGGAGAAGATGACGGAGCACGAGAAGTATCTTGGGGGATAAGCAAAGGCTCGGCCAACGAGAGGACTTGATCTGCATGACACCAACACTGTCAGTTGGCAAACTCTTGAAACCAGCTGTCAACTGAACCAACCCCTATTTTTGTTGCTAAGCCAGCGGATGATTGGGGGGAGGCACTGATAGGGGAGGGTGACGGGTTAGAAGGCGAGCGAATCACTCGAAGAACTCGCGGCTGTTTTCTTTGCTGCGACACGCGGGTTGCAATGAAAGCAGACTAGAATTTCTCCAAGTGTCCGAGGGGCAATGAACAAGGTTCGGCCATGAAGCTGAGACGAAACGAGCAGATATGACAAGCAGCTGTTGCTCTAGGGAGAATCGAGCATCACTAAGACAGAGCAGACATCGCCATACCTTTACATTCACAAGTGATTCTTTTGCGGGCAATGTTTCAAGGTCACGTCGAGTAGTGTGAAGCTGTGAAAAGCGAATGAAAAAGAATACGGCGCAGTCGACTTGAGAATGATGCAGTTCGAGTTGAGCGAGAGTCGAAACAGCTCATCTAGACCGGCCCCGGCTTTTCTTTTCAATCTGTGGCGGCCTTATCCTCGTTTCCACTCTCAATTTGCCGTCACTCTGTGCATTCCACCTGTAAACAAGAAACAAGGATTCTTGCACCCTGAGCAACCGGGTGAATACATGCAAATTCTCTGCAACCTCTCGTGACGCCTCAACCATGACCGTAGCACGTTGCGCCAGCGGCCGTATCTTGCAGCGGTGGGACACAGCACAAGGGCCTCCTTTGTGGCAGTTTAATTGGGCGCTTCTCTGGGCTCATCTCTGTGCGGCCGTCCGTCTCGAGCTCGAGTAACCATTCTGGTGTTTGATGGTCCAGCCTGCTTCTTCATCCAGAGACATTTCGCCGCGCAGGGTTTTCCCCGTTGCCGTGCAGAGTTGAGGTAACATACACAAGAAACCACAGCTGCCAGCAGAGAGATGAAGGGAAAGCATACTCACCCACCACCCCCCAAGAAGCTGGACACAGCCTCGGTCAAAACATGTCTGTGCTAGGTGTTCATGCAATTTCACGTCGTCGTTGCTCAACGAGTCTAGCCGACGTCGGCTCTGCTGGCCCGGCGGGAGGCAAACTGCATTCGCCCATAACCAAAACCAAGGAAGGGGTGGTGGCTGGCACAATAAGCGAACATGCAGCTTTCCAGTACAAACAATCCGTCTCACCTCATTTCTTCTGGTGCGGGTAAGCGTCAACTCGATCGTTGGCCTGCCGTGCCGCCGCTAGATGCTGATGCTGCTGTTGTGGTCTCATGACATGTGCATCCATCGTGATGAGCAAGTCGGCCGCGTTGTATGAGAGTGGCGGTCAGAGAGATTTCTGTTGCGAGGATTTCACCATGTCTCTGATTTAATTTGAACATGAATACAAACCGTAGACGCTAATCATCACCCCATCAATGTTCGCTGCCATTCACATCGTGACCTTGCCACAAGACCGTGTTCTTCGACACCCAACCCTCGCCGCTGTTTGATTGATGCGCGAGTGGCTGATTCAGTTCTCACACTCAAGCCATCACAGGCGAGGAAAATGACACAATTGCGTACCTCCCGAGGTACAAATTCCTGGAACATGGTAGATACGAGATCAAAAATGAAGAAGAGCAGGAAAAGAGTTGGAGTGGTCGGGGAGGGATGTATTGGATGGAAGTGCCCAAAAAAAGAATGATAGTGGAATTTAACCACCTAGTCTGGACGAACAGGGAATCGAACCCTGGACCACTCCCAATTATTCGAATGAACAGTGCTAAGGGAGTATTATACCACTAAACCATTCGCCCGATTGGATGAAATTGGACCCTGAAATCAAGGTACAGGTAACCAGAGCCCTGGGTGAAAATATGGCGAAAACTAAATTCCGAGCTTGGACGCCTACTCGACCCCAAAGCTCACCTCCCGCGACTCCTCCTAAAAGCATTCCAAATTGCACCGATAACGGGTAAAACTTGGAGATAGGACCCGATTCACTTGATGACTAGGGGAAGTTGGGCTACCATTCGGCGTCAACGAAGTGTGTTGTGTTATATGGTAGATGCCCTTGTATGTGTTCATGCATTGCTCTGTACGGACAAAAGTCCGGCAATAAATTAGCCCTTAGTCTCACAAGTATATAGAGTCCTCATTTGCAATATCGACCTTGGTTGCAAGAAGAATATGAAAAAGACTTGAGCCTTCGCCGGATGTTCGAAGCAGGTATTACGGTGGCTGATCTTGGAGAAGCGGGATAGCCTCGTCATGCAAACCAGCAGCTTTGACTCATGATGATAGAGGCTCTGTTGTATAATCAGTCGTGAGGAGGTGTGCACAAGATTCAGTGGTGTCGGGCCATCATGCTTCCACACCTAGTGCACATCTTAACACTATATCTGCCAGCATCCGGACACAGGGTACTATGGCTCGCCGGTGACGACTACTCACACTTCACACAGACTCGAAGGTTTCCCTTGTCAAATCTGCTTCGCTAACAGGCAAGCCTTTAATTAGACAGTCAGTCAGAACGAGAGTTGAGATGGAGAGACCAATTCGTTGATGTATTTAGGTACGAGAGACTGAGCTGCGTAAGATTTTCATGATTATGATCCTGCGAGCCTAGCGATGCTCTCTCCATAGTGCGAGAAGATAGTGACACGCAGTCTTTGCTCCTTGCGTCTTCGGCTCGCGGTGGGGACGGCTTTCAAGTGCTGTGAAGAGGCCTCCACTAAGCCAACAGTACAATGCATTGCCAAACACCCATGGTATTGTCGGCACTACGCGTGACCAATCTCCAGAATGAAGTGCGTAAAACACATGCGAAATAAGGGTCGCGATGCCAACGCCCTTAGCCATATCCCAGCAACGCCTGTGAAGCAGAAAGTACCGGGTACGGGTCAAGAACCTCGATGGGGGGGGAGGGGCGAAGGCTGGCTTATAGCCTGAGTATCCGAGAACGACGCAAAAGAATGCGCCAATAGATACGAAGATCTCCAAAATGAATACAAACACCATCTTGGACATTGCCTTGGAATAAAGTGTTGCCTCGTATGATAATATAGCTTCGGGCTTAGTGATTATCCGCTGTTGGCCGCCAGTAAAACTGATTTGGTTTGTCGAAGTAGACTGATGATTGTTATCGCGTCGTGCCTGCAGCTTAACATTCGCGAGTTGGGAAGATTAAGTTGTTAAAGGTGGTTGTCAAGTGGAAAAAAAGAACAGCGGGAACCATGTGAATTTATATTGCTTCAACATAAGGTTTATATGCATCAACCGTCATGTACGAGACTGGACCCGGATAGGCCATTACGCATACTTTTGCAGTCATCCGTACATAATTCAACCTAATTTTACATTCCAACACCCTTGGTATTTTGCGTGTTCTGCAAATGCCCTCGAGACACTGGATGGCCCGTAGCTCATGGTACAATTATTTTTCGCTTCTTCCTACAGAATGACACTGCTTTACTTTACAAGAGGATTATTTGCTTCATTCTCTCGGCTCTGCCAGTCCATGCTTCAGTCTATAGCACTTTCATCATGTCCGGAAATCTCTTTGGGGAATGCAGGTGAGTCATTAACGCGACAGGAGATGAACCAACTTAAGATCCGAAATTTCCTTGCGGGTCTGCCCCGAGAAGGAGCTGCCAGTGTATCTGTCTATAGATATCACCTATTTGTGTCAGTATATGATGAACAATAGGTAATAGGCCGCTAGCTTACGTTGATAGCAATCATGGGCAAGATGGGACGGTTGTCCTTTTTTGACAACTATGAGCCCAGTTGATGCTGTGGGCACAACGTTGAGATGATTGAAGAGACTGGTGACTGAAAAATTCCAGAGGGCTTAGGTTGATTCGCTGCAATGCCTACGGCTGTGGGGGTTTGGATGGTCAAGCTAATTGGCTGAGAAGGGAAGTAAGGCGGAGGTGGCAGTAGTACTGCAGTTGAGGCCCTGTGCCTCTGTGTAGATTGCTCGGGTAGTCATGCGAAATGTCCCACTAATAAGACTGGTAGAGAAGCAAGGCGGAGGCAGCAGTAGTACCGCAGTAGGGGCCCAAGATCGCGATCCGCGGAATAGTTTGTTTTGACATGGTGCCAGCGGCAACTCGCCCTCGATGGAGTGGGCAGCAAATACTATCGATCGATCCGCGGGTAAGGTCCTTCAAGAGGCGGAGGAAGCAAGCGGATGTAGTAGTACTGCAGTTGGGGTTAGACGTTGATTTGCCAGTAAGGCTCTACCAGAGGTGAAGGGAGCATGGCAGACGCAGTAGTACCGCAGCTTAGGTCCAATTTCGATCTGTCAGCAAGGATATATTAGCAGCGAAAGGAGCAAGGTGGAGGCAGCAGTACCTCAGCTGGGGTCGAACCCAGTTCTGCCAACAAGGCTCTGTCAGAGGCCAGTGGCATCTTAGTACCGCAGTTGGGGCCCCGGCTGGACCAACGCGAGGGTGCCGAGATTGTCGTAGAACCAGGTCCGTCATCCCCGAGTCCAACCCCGCTGCATCCTAGAGTTAAGCCGCATTGCCGAGTAAGAGGTCAATCAAGAGTCGGCGAGCCGGCTCGTGATCCATCACAACTCGAAACAGCCTTACGGCCATTTGTTGTTGTTCCGGCGTGGACGTCTTATACGCCAACACGACCCCTAGGATGAGGAGAAGGATTGGGACCCAGGTCAGGAGCCGGTTCCAGGAGTCAATGAAGACTGTCTACCGACATATGTTAACTGTCGATGAATGCGGGATCTACAGGGGACTGGAAAGACTTACAAACATGTTGGATTAGAAATTTAAAAAAAAATCCAAAAAGAAAATGGAGGGCTAGATGGCGAAAAATGGTGAAGAGGAGAAAAGAAGAGAAACGTGAACATGGCGGTCGAGTTTGACATACCGCCCGATGCACCGCAAGACATCGCAACTTCCATTTCGAGATCATGGACCAAGGGGGAAAGCACGACGCAGTCCAGGCAAGAATAGTAGTCCGATCACCGTGCTCGGAACTTTGGCTTAAGCAAACCTTTCCTTCAAGACGAGAAGAACTCATTGAGGAAGGAGCCACAGCCCGGCCAAAAGGCAAGTGAATGACATCTATCATCAATGCAGCCCAGGACTCACCACATGCAACTGATGGCAGTCCCTTTGTCAGTTCAGACTTCACATCGCTCCTCCTTCTCAGCGCAGTAACTCTCGAAACGGCAATGGAGTTCGATACGCTTGAAGTCAATCTCCAAGCACGTTGGTATCATCTGTCGGCCTCAAACTATGGTCCACCACCCAATGACATACAAACTGAAACCTAAATGTAGAATTTAAATGTAGGACCTGAATGTAAAACCAATTGCAAAAAAATCCGTGACGATCAAAGGAACACCCGCATCACAAGCCGCTGAACCCTTTCATCTCGACCAACAAAAACGTAGAACTAGGGAGACTTTGTCGAAGCTTTACAAACAAGGGCAAAACTACTGAAGAAGCCAGGCAAGGGCTGTCATAACGACCATGTAGAACATCCCATGAAAGAGATACTCTCGGGCGTCTTGATTTGTCGCCCCCATGATATTGACTGCACCGACTCCGAGGAGGACCATGCAAACGATAGTTGCAAAGAGAACCACAATGGTCATGCGCCCAGCAAAGTCATGGATGACAGGAAAGGCAAGTAGAGGGCCGAAAATAGCTGCAACTGCCCCAAAAGCTACCTCTTGGAGCGGGCCTCGGTGAAAGATATGTCTATTGGGTTCAATGGGTCCGCGATGGTCGCTCCCAGGGCTACGCGTTGGGCGTGGTGATTGGGTGTCTCGGACCTTCTGCTCCGTCAATGGGTGAGGGTCCAAGAGGATGAGATCCGCTTCATCAAGAAACAATGTCTCTGGCTCGGTAATCGGCCTTCTCTCTTCGAGGAAAGCTTCGTAGCCCCGAATCTCGCCTTCTGTTGGCGACGGTAGGTCGTTCAAATACCTAAAGGAGGAAATGAGAGTATCTAAACGTGTTAGTTTCCAAGAGAATAGAATGGAGCTTCATCTTACAGTAGACCTTAAGTTTTTTAGTAAGCTCTGCCAGTACTCTCCCTTTACTCCTATGGAATTCGTGATTACTGGCCCTCTCCTCTCTTTCGGAAGCTGGAAGGGGAACGTTCCCTTGTATTCGGTTCCCCGAGTCAATTTCGTCCATTTCGCCGAGTGTTTCTTCGAGCAGAATGATCTGGTCCTGCAACGACAACAAAATTCGATGGTTCAAAGCCTCGAATCGACGATACATGGGCCTAATAGGTGGCCCTCCCACAGCTTCACCCGTCAGCTTTGCCGCCAATAGCTCATATCCACTCAGGGGTGGCCTCTCCGCCCTATGTTGGGGTAGTCTCGTGTTTAGAGGCGGCGCTGGGTTTGGAGCAGCCATTGAATTTGGAAAATGAGAGGGTGGGAAGAATGGGAAAGGTCCGTTTCCACGAGGTGTCTCTGGCGCACCGTAATTTTGGATGGGATACGGCTGTGGCAATGGATACTGAGATCCAAAATGAGGATCGAATGGGTGTTCAAATGCGGGAAGAACCTGCGGCGGTGGTTGGCTTGCTATCGCGTACTCGGGGAACTCTGGGCTCCAGCTGATATCGGACCTGGATTCAACTGGACGCTCGGAATAGGCGTCGTGGGGACCGATGCTAGGTGCGGAAGATGAAACAGACGGTGAGATTTGCGGTCCACGTCGCCTGGTTTTATTCTGGCCTGTCTCGTGAGAAGAAAACCGCATGGGATCCTGTGTAACCATGGGCGATTCTGTTTCGGACAAGTTCAGCGAGGCCGGTCGCTGCGTCCTCCTCGGCGGCCTTCTTCCAGGTTCTCGTTTTTCTCTGAATGTGCTTCCATCTTCTTTTTGGTTCACCGTGAATTCCACGACGGTTGATCGAGTGCTAGCTGAGTTTGCGGCGTCCTCGGAGTCTGCTGAGGTGGTGGCGGAATCGGCTGTTGGAGAGGCACTTGTTGGCAACGATGATGGAACGACCGCATCTGACGGTTCGTCTTCCTCTTTGCAGTCCACTTGAGCAGTGGCAAGAGCCCTTGAGCGAAGTGAGTCGTAGACTTTGGAAGGAATATTTGGCGATGAGACCGGCCTCGGTCTAGCAAGCGACGGTCTCCTTCTTCTCACGACAGCGTTCTCTCCCGTGGTCATGTCACTCTGTGGAGGAAAATCCACAGTTCCAGACATTTTTCTGGTGCTGCAGTCACTACTTGGCGGTACTGCTCAGAGACAAATATGTAGGTGATGTGGAACCTTGCAGAAATGCGAGCTTGGATGGAACGTTTAACTCGTGTAGATAAGGACAAGAGGCCAAGAAGATATTGTTGGTGACCAAATTTGGTATTCTAGAAGCTGAGTGGCGATTCACATCGATAAGATTGTATGGTACACTGTTGCTGGGTATCGTAGGGATGGTATAAGTGACTGATGGGATAGCAAATAGGAGGGCTGGGAATGGGAGCCGAGTTATTGATCGGATGATAACCGCATCGGCTGTCGCTGGAGAAGTGAAGCTTGATAAACAGCAGGGCTCAAACGAGTACCGGAAAGACGAAACAAGGCACTCCGAGAAAACTGATATCGTTGCGGCGTGTAGTCACGGCGAAAGAAGAGGCATGGGAAAGGGAAGCTGGAGGACGGAGGCTAGAGCCTCGTTGAAGCATGACATGGTAGACTCATCATCCGGATGACACGCTTCTGCATGTGTCAGCCCCCTGCGGAGAGCTCAAGAGGCGCCTCTTGCAGGCGCCAAGGATTGGCCGCCTGCTCCGGCTCGCATCATGGGCTAGCGAGGGTGAGGGAAGGGCGGGCGAATGGGGATTATCGGCACTCGTGATGGTGGTGTGGTTGATGGTTGAAAACGTATAGCGCCCTGTAGTCTTCGCACTGTCAATCTGACTCCCTGGTCTCGACACTCATCACGAGCTCAGAGCACTAGTTTCCCACTATCAACATGGGTCCACACTGGTTGGATTGAGCTAAATTTACCGTGCTGGTAACAAGCGCCTGGCACTGTACAAAATCATGGTTGAGGCAATCCACTCCGCAAGACGGCGGGGAGAGTCCAACCCTCGGGTTTTCTAGCGGCCCGGATAGTCCCGTCGAGTGACTGAGGCAGCTCCACCAAAAGCTCTTGAACTTACACATTTTACAACAAAATCTTGAGCTTCATCTAAGCCTTGGGGAACATCGCCGCTCCGAGGACCAGCACCAAACCTGGACGTGGCAGCGCCATATCCAACTCAAATGTTTCAATCCTCTTCAGCTTAGCGTTGTGAAAAGTATGTCTGAGGCAACCCGCATTAACACCACCTCCGTTATCGCCATTTGCTGCAGAAGGACACACCACCTTCTCAGAGCCGATACAGACCCAGCACATAACCGTTGCGCCTCGCACTGAGCAGATTCCTTAATCAGGTTCCGCGTCTGAATGCCATATTCGGCCCCAAGATTTCAAGGCTTCCTTTGAAACGGCATCGCTAATACCGCAACAACTGGCCCCTTCTATCCCTCATCTTGACCTCCAGCCGTTCGATATCTCGTCTACAGCCCCGCATCGGACACACAATGGCGCGCATCCCAACTTCTGCCCTCAGCGGATACCTGCTCAGTGGAAGGTTATCGCGACGTGGTTGTGCCAGTGCGTACCAGGTCCTAAGGCAATCAAGCACAGCTCTGTCAGCTGCCTTGAGAACCTACCCAGTCAGGTCGTTCCACGCTGCTCCTGAGGTGTCTGCCCCCACCCCACCCGCACAACCGGTACCTCTACGCAAGCAATTGCGAGAAGAGGCGAAACAGACGAAAAAACAGGGAAAGAAGAAGCCAAAAGGAGACTCGCAGACTGTCGATGGCTGGGAGTTGACGGTGGGTATCGAGATCCACGCCCAATTGAACACTTCGCGCAAGCTATTCTCACCAGCGATCACATCATTCAATGACGAGCCTAATAGCCACGTTGCGCTATTCGATGTTGCTATGCCGGGTAGCCAGCCCCTGTTTCAGAAGGAGACCCTTATTCCAGCTCTTCGCGCAGCTTTGGCGCTCAATTGTGACGTTCAGAAAGTCAGTCGTTTTGATAGGAAGCATTACTTCTGGTGGGATCAGCCATCCGGCTATCAAATTACTCAGTACTATGAGCCGTTCGCCAAAAATGGCCACATTACTCTCCTAGCACGAGATGGCATCTCTCCCCAAGACGGGGCGAGCGTGACCGTGGGGATCCAGCAGGTCCAGCTTGAACAAGATACCGCCAAGACACTTGCCCAGTCGGACAATGTTCACTGGCTAGATTTCAATCGAGTCGGCGTGCCGCTCATCGAAATCATCACCAAGCCTGAAATGCATCACCCACGCACTGCTGCTGTTCTTGTTCGCAAGATCCAGACCTTGCTGAACACAGTGGATGCCTGCGTCTCTGGCATGGAAACGGGAGGTCTGCGAGCTGATGTCAACGTGTCCGTTCGAAGAACTGATGGGACTGACGCCAGCCTTGGCACGAGGACAGAGATAAAGAACTTGAGCACCATCAAGTCGATTGAGGATGCTATCATCTCAGAGCGAGACCGTCAAATTCGCGAACTCGAAGCCGGAGGCACCATTGCTAGCGAGACTCGCGGCTGGAGCATAGGATCAACAGAGACACGCCGGCTACGAGGCAAGGAGGGAGAAGTCGACTATCGCTATATGCCCGACCCAGACATTGCCCCTCTTGTTATTGGCGACGATCTCGTGAATCACCTCCGCCAGTCACTTGCCGTGTCATCGGATTCGGAGCTCGACACGCTGATTTCTCATTTTGGTCTCACACCCAAGGATGCGCTGTCACTGATCAACCTCGAAAACGGAGCACGTGTGCAATACTTTTACAAAGTTCTGAAGTCTCTTGACGAGAAGCTTGCTTGCGACTTAACTGAGATAGATGTGCCACACATCAAGAGCTACGCTCCCATTGCTGGAAACTGGATCATCCATGAGCTCGGTCGACTGACCACCTACAAGGCTGGCCCACTTGCGGCAAGGGATCTTTCATTCACTCCAGAAGGAGACTGCGAACAAGTCCCGGACTCAGACCTGTCCCAACTGCTCTATCATCTTATCCGAAAGCAAATCACCGGAAAGGTTGCCAAGGAGCTCCTCTTCGCAATTTACTTCAAGGAAATTGAGGGGAGCGTAACTCAGGCTATCAACAAGAATGATCTCTGGTTCGCAGAGATCTCCCTGGAGGAGTATGAGCTTCTTGCGGACGAAGCTATGGCCGATGAGGACAAGGTACTACAAGAGTTCGTCCAATACACTAAGTTTCCCCAGGGCAAACTGATGTACCTCGTCGGCAAACTGATGCGGCTCGGTCCAACCGAGGGTATCGTTCCCGCAACGGCTGAGAAGGTGCTGAGAGCAAAGGTTGACCTTCTCCGAGGGGGCTAATTCTCGGGATCATACATGTGTATCTTGATCATAGCACGACCTCCTATGTCACCAGACCACTCTCTGTGTGTTTGTCTCACGCGCCATCGTCGCCTACCATGGATTGGCTCCTAGCAAGTGAAGAATTCATTGATTCCGGGCTGACCCTTCAGCATTTCATTGTGAGCTCATGCAAGCGCCCTGTCGGTGCGACTGCTTGCGTCACTCTCGGGCACAAACAAACGCACGACAAATATATAAGGAACAGATATCACTTCTGAAACTACCCTCCACATCTCGGTGTAATTATGGATTGGTTTTCGGAATGTTTAACGGAGCTGCTAGCTTCGTCCTCGTCGCTTCCCTCGGTACCAACACAGGCTCCAACCCGAATATTTACTTCGGCACCGATACCGACACGAATGCCACATACATCACTCGCAAGCAACGACAGCTCCGCCCCGAAGAGTAACGACACAATTGTGATTCCTCTATCGGCTCCCACGACACGTAATCTCCCCGACGGTACCGTCGCCGCCGTTGTTGTGGGGGTGATCCTAACCGTCGCGATCGTGGTGTTCGTTGCTTGGATATGCGTTGAACGTCGAAAGCAAAGGTGGACAATGAGTAGTCCAATAGGCCTTCTTACGCGGCCAGTTCACCCAGAAGAGGGAAGAGCGCTACCTGAGCTCGTTTCTTTAACAGACCGTCCTGAGTCGCAGTCATGGATCGCGGACCAAAATTTTTGGGATCCGAGAGAGTCTTCTTCGCAAGGAGTTCGAAGCCCGACGCCAAAGCCTGCTGTAGCAAAGGTTATGAGCTATACTCGGGCGCATCGGCGGGCGCAGTTGTGCTATATTGGAGGAAGAGGACGGCCTGTTGCTCAGTTGCATGGTTCAGAGTCAGTTGGGACCCCTAACCAATTGGACATCTCGCCTATGATATCAGGGTCGCGGACGGGCTCGACGTATCATGACAGTAGTCGAGCAAGCCCGCTGTTTCAAGACTTTGGATTTGGACCTGGTTTAGCGCCTGGGCGCCAAGACTATGTTTCAGAACCTCGAAGCGTTGCCTCCAATACCAACAGACAGTATCCTCACAGTTCTAGTACAACCTTCAACACCGTGCCATCCGGCAGTTCCAGGAATATTCCCAACTGCCAAATTATACCTGAGGTACCAGTGCGGGAATTTGGATGATCACAAATTCCCCGGTGGCGAGGTGAATGTCGGGGTACTTGGCGTAACCCATGAAACAGGGGCCAGAGCCAGATGAAACATGGGGGGGTGTATGATCGCCTAGCCTCAAACAAGCTTTAAAGCATCTTCTTGTTGATATACTTCAGATGATGATGGATGGAGAAGGGAAGCGATTGGCAATGTCAACTTCTTTTGCGTTTGGCTAGGTGTCAAAATTCGAGCCTGCATCAACAACAGCATTATACTTCATGACACGAATCTTCAATGACGCGCTTTGACAACCTTGCAACGAAACTATATCCCGGTGATAAACTATAAAGCATCTGCTGGTCGCCCAGGCTCGCGACCTTCCGAAGCGTACTGGCAAGCTAAGCAGCCCTTTTTACAGCCCTCAAGACGTATCTCTATCATTGAGACCATAAGATGAAGCGATCAACACTATCTTTACGGCGTTGCCTTGTCCTATCAGTGCTGGCGTGTCAGCTAGCTTGGGGACTCACAGAATGGAAGAACGAAGGCTTTTGCGCTTGGAACCCGGTGACACCGCTGCTGGAGAAACGGTACTGTGAGGTAGAATTGGATACCACAACGCGAACACTGCGACAAAATGAGACGGAGAGGGCATCATACGTCGACACGGAGTGGAGAGGCCCTCACGGTTGTTTTGAGGGCTTCTGCCTATACTCGAACCTGGGGTTCTACAGCGGTCGAGGAATCGTGGCCATTACACCGGAGATCCTTTTACCAGCTCTGAAGAAGCTGCGACCACAGCCCGAAGGCATCGACACCCCAACCAATTATCACATCGACAAGGTGCCCGGGAAAGGATTAGGCGTGATGGCAGATGGCGTAATTAATAGAGGAGACGTCATCATGCCCAGGCCTCCCGCGTTCCTGGCTCACAGGCGATTCTTGGAGGACCACGCAACCTCGCGAGAGCAGAATGCCCTCCTCGAGAAAGGACTTTCTCTCCTTCCCGAAAAGACGGCGAAGCTGTTTCTCTCCCAGATGGCTCACATGGGCGGTCACCGCATCAACGACATCTTCATGACCAACGGCTACCAGGTCGCCCTCGGCGAGGCGGACAGCTATCACTACGGCAGCTATCCAGAGATCTCGCGCGTCAACCACGATTGCCGGCCCAACCTAGCCTACTACATCGACGAGGACTTTGTTCACCGCACCCGGGCGGCCCGGAGAATCGAGCCCGGCGAGGAGCTCACCGTGACGTATCTCAACCCGTTCATGCTCCGGGACCGACGCAAGCGCCGCGCTCACAACTCCTGGGGCTTCGACTGCCAGTGTCCGCAGTGCAGCCTTAGCGATGCTCTTGCGCATCAGAGCGACGGACGCCTGCGGCGCATCGACGAACTGGAGCCGATGATGGAGAACCTGGAGAAGGACATCACCATGGGCGACATCCGCGAGATGATGGAGATGTACGAGAAGGAGCGTTTGGACATTAAGCTTGCCGGGCCGTTGACTCTGGCAGCCATGAATGCCAATCTGTTGGGCCAGGCAACCGAGGCGAGGGAGTACGCTAAGCGGGCGGTAGAGGCGGGCATCATCGAGAGGGGCGAGAGCGAGGACGTCAAGTCGATGAGACTGCTGGCAAAGGATCCCAAGGGGCATTTTACATGGAGAGGGCGAGTGACGGAAAACGGAATCAAGCATCACAAGATTCGCTAGTAAGGCACTCCTGCTTGTAGCAGAGGGAACCGAATCATTGGTTGAAAAATTGAGTTCCTTGGATCATGCTCTCAGATACGCCATGTCTCCTACTTCTCATTTGATGAAGCATCGAACAGATAATATCTAGTTTCAAACACCATCACAGGTTACGAATTTCTTGCCTTATTCTTTGACATTTGTAATTCAAGGCCCAGGTGGGTGTCCAGGCTGCCCCCGAGCCCGAGGCTCTGACTCGGGTTGTAGAGCTTCGTACTTTGATGGACTAAACTCGTAGGAAAGATTCTCTCGATCTCTCAAAAAGCTGTCGACTCGTTCGTCCTTGGTCCGCCCCGAAGCCACATACGTCGACCGGGCCATCTGGCGGCCGATGGCGAGGTTGGACTGGTTCCTCATCTCGATGTAGTCGGCACCGGATTGCTCGGCGCGGGTCATCTGGGCAAAGGCGCCAATCATGCAGAGCATGACGACGAGGGTCGCGAAGACGCCGTTGGACATGTACATGGAGTCAGCGGTTCTGCCATCGCGGGCGTCGTACCAGCGCTCCCAGTCCTCCCAGGTCGCGTTCCTCGCGGCGTTTCCGGGCTGGTGGCGCCACGACTTGTCGGCGTGGCGGACGCTCTCATTGAGGGTCGGTGAGCGGCTGCCGGTCCATCCGACGCCCTGGGTATCATAGAGGCTGCGCTTGGAAGGGTCGCTGAGGAGGTCGTTTGCGGCGACGATGAGGCGATAGCGCTCGAGTCTCGTGGCGGTCGGCACGTGTTGGACGGCCGAGTCGTGGCTGTGCCTGTCGGGGTGGTAGAGCTTGACGAGGTGGAAGAAGCGGTGTTTAGTGTACGGATCATCTCGTTGCATGGAAAATATGTCGTAGGGCGTCGGGTTGGGCGTCTTGGGCCAGTCCGGCACTTTGTCGTGCGCTCGATTGCCTCCACGGGGGCCTGTATTCACGGTGGCATAGCTTCGACGAGGATGGTAGGACGGTGTTGACGTTGATTGTAGTGGTGAAGATGGCGATACGGAGGAGTATAAGGAAGAGGATGAAGTTGAGGGTGAGGAAGAGGAGCTATGGAGGGGTCGCGACTCGAGATGTGATGACGTTATCGATGCCGCTCTGCGCTGAAGCCCAGTCAGGGAATTGCAGGAGCAGCGAAACACGGGGGACCTGTTCAACGGCATTATGATGATGACGATGGCAATATCGAGAGAGGAGAGGACATTGTTTAACTATTTGGTGAGGAATTGGAGCGAGTCTTGGACCATATGATGGCCGAGAATTGAGCATGTTGGAGCAAGAAACCCCGGCCCCTTGTCGTGTCTCACGCGACTTCGGAAGGGTCAAAGTGACGCACCCACAGCTTCCGTGTCCGCAACTAAGCCAATTCGGGAGCTGTCTTCATCTACTACTCTTATTTAGTTGTTCCCTTATCAGAAGTAGGTCTCTTTAATAGACTCCGTACTTTATTGTACTAACATTATGTCGTCTTAGGATTGCTCACAGGACGTGGCTGCACACCGAGGGCCGTCTTCGGTGAAGGCCGTCTCGGTGAAAATCGTCTCGGTGAGGCTTCAAGTTGACACTCCTGTGAAGTACTAGGATACTGTATTTTGCAACATCTACAAGTTTGGAGATTTTTTCTCGTCTGTCCAGCCCCTAATTCTACTGTGGTTTCTTTCTAATCACATATTCCCGAGTAGCATTTATGCCGTGAAAATTCTTTGCCGGTGGACTTGGGATCTAGGACAAATATCAACACCAGACAACGGCAGGAAGAATCACCAATCGTTCTACATCCCATCCCCACACAGCTTGCATTTGCCCCGTTATTCATGGACCAGGCTCCGTCCTTCCGGATGACTCGGATCGCAACCGCCATCACAATGGTCTCAACAGCCATGCTCGCCCTGTTGTTGGGTTGAGTCTCTTTTCCATTTATTGGCATTCGTCCAAAAAAAAAGAAGAAGAAGAAGAAGGTATGGAGTAACTCCAGGAATGAATTGCTCCGTCCTTACGTTTACCGAGACATCCACTCGAGCGGGTCCCGACTCCCGAGGCTGTCACAGTCGGAAATAACGCCGGACGTCATTGTAGCCGGTATCTTGAGCCTAGCAACGCACTACTCCGGGGATCATAATGAGCCTCTCTTATGAACCATGCCTCATACTTTTTGTCATTTATGCTTCCCCTCATTTTGACCCGGCCTTTCCTTGGGGAAAAAGCATCCTGGAGTCTCCCGTGGGGAAATGCCGTGAGGGGATCGGCATGGGGAAACTAGATGAGGCGAACCTCAGTGCCGAGCTCCTCATAAGATGACCTATGATGCTATGATGCCATCTCCATCGGTCCGTTCTTTGCCTCTAGAAATACTCACATTTTGCCTTTATCCGAGGCAAGGAGTGGATCGCTGAGCGGAATGTTTTCCGGCTCATTCGGTCAACCCATCTCCACTGACGGGTCACATCAGCTCCTCTCCACAACAGGACTTTCTTGGGTTTTGCAGAGCCTCCAGTTGGAGAAGGCCAGGATCCATGTCAATCCTCTGGAAGCTCAATATTTTTATACGGAGTAGTTGTTGAGCCTCATGAAAACTACTAACTTACCTTCAGCACATGAAATTGATCTTTGCTTAAAGGCATGAGCCAGTATATTCTCACCCTGATGAACCCGCCATCCCAACTCATCTCAAGACCCTAAGACATACGGATGCCACGGCTTGCACTGAATCAGGACCCAATCCCACCACCAGTTTACTCACCATTACAGAATCATCTGATATGGATCCTTTCTCCAAACCCCGATGTGGTGTTTGGGGTGGCAATGGTTCCGCACTTTTACGAACCGTCCCCATTGCGGCTCCAACATTCTCCATACTTTTGTGCCGACATATCCAGCTTCCTCCAGGATCAACACCAACACTGGCTCCAATCTATCCACCAAGGGGCACTTGTTCAGGGCTCCTCAGCTTCGGACGTAACCCTAGCCCCGTACATCATTGTTACCAAGCTGCCGTGACAATTGCCATCGTGCCATTTGATCACCCGTAACCCGGCCACTTTCATTTGCCGTTCCCACTGCCCATTGGGGACTCCATCGCCACCCCATCGTCATAACTCATCCCACGGGGGTGGCCTGGGGAAGAGATCCGCTTTGAGCGGGGGAAGAGAGATATAAGAGCCCGTACGAGTGTTCTTTTATGCGTAAAACTGTGCTTCCCCCGTAGTTAGTCAAATCTCTTTCACGATACACTTGATTCCTCTCTAAGACCACATCTCATCGAAACAAAATGTCTTCCAATACCCCTTCCAATGGCGCCAGCACGCCGACACAGTATGGCGAAAAGCATGACAGCATTCACCCCTGTGCACACTGTCATCATCAATTCGAAGGCAGAGCTCCTGTCCACTCCAAGCCTCACCAGTCCACCGTCTCTCAGGTCTTGAACCCGCCTTACTACCGGATTGCCAACCCAGGTCCATTGGGTCTCATCAGTTTTGCCTTGACTACTTTTGTCTTGGGTTTATATCAGTGCGGTGCTGGGTGTGTTTTACCTCTTCCTTGTGGCTTTTCTTTTTACTAACACTTCTCTTCATCAGTCTTCCTGGGTCCAATCCAATGAGTGGTGTCGGCCCTGACCAAGCCATCTTTGGTTTAGCTGTCTTCTTCGGAGGCATCGCCCAGTTCTTTGCCGGCCTTATGGAGTTCCGAGTCGGCAACACATTCGGTACCACAGTTCACTGCTCCTATGGTGCCTTCTGGCTCTCTTTCGCCATGTTCTTTGTTCCTTCCTTGGGCATTAAGGACGCATACAAGGGTGACGACCGAGCATATAGCTTTGCCCTGGGCATTTTCCTGATCCTCTGGTGTTTCCTTACCCTTGTCTTCTTCATCGCCGCGCTCAAGACCAACATTGCCATCCTCTTGGTTCTCGGCTTCCTGACTTTGGCCTTTCTCTTCCTCAGTTTGGCGCAATTCCTCTCGACAAGCCATCCCACAGCTGCCATTCGCGTCAACAAGGCCGGAGGCGCATTTTCTGTCATATGTGCATTCTTAGCTTTCTACGCAGGCAGTGCGGGTATCATGACTGAGGATACGACCTGGGTGAGGTTACCGCTAGGGGAGATTGATGTTGTACCTAGAAAGACCAACATGGCTTAGCTGTAGTACAGGGTAATCACTTGGCGCTGGAGTAAGGCACCGGGATAATAACACCGGAATAATGGGTAGATATTGCCGTTCTTGAAATATTGTAACTTTTTATGAATGAATGGAAAGATGTGCTCACGTCGTATAATCATGTTAGGTGAAGTTGCGAATTATGAGTCCTGAGAATGCCTGAGTGCCGACCGGCAATGCATGAAATGGATTATGAAGGGTTGAGGCGCGATACTATAACATCATCCAGTATCAATCTTACAGCTTGCTCTGGGCCTCATCAACAGCTCCCTTTACCTTGCCTTTCGCCTGTTCTGCGGCTCCCTTGACCTTGCCTTGAACCTCGTTGGCCTTGCCCTTCGCTTCGCCTCTTAGCTCCGCTGCCTCTCCGCTCGTCTTTCCCTGTGCGACATCCGAGACGCCCTTGGTAGCTTCCGAAACACCCTCCTTTACTTTTTGGGCCACCGTTTCTGCAACTCTGTTAGACAAAATGCCCCGGCCGACGAGATAAAATTGAGCAAATGGCTTACCTGAGGCGTTGATACCATCAACAAGCTTGTCGCTCACGGCACGGTCGACGGTCTTGACGCCATCCTTGATGGTCTCGGTAGCGGTTCGGTTGAAGGCGATGCTTGTGGAGAATGATCGAGGCGCTTGAATGGCAATCATGCGAGGAAGCATGCGTGGGACGAGACCGGCATTGCGAACCAGGTTTTCGGTGAGGAACGACATTGTGATGGGGAAGTTGTGATGACTCTGTAGATGGTAGAGCGATGAATATTTTGGATCGTGATTCTCAAAAAGAGGTGTTTAGGAAGAACGTTTGATTTGGCTGTGGGATTGGAAAGGATAAGAAACTCGTCATGTGAGAAAGTGGCAGGAATGATATATGACGGGGTGCCGGCCGTTTGGCCTCTTCATGATGTCATAACTATCAGCCGCGGGGCACAAAGTTGTAGCAGTACCCGCATGTGAAGACGAGGATGCAGTAATGATGACACCAGGCATCATAGAAATGGCGTAAAAAACCAGCTAACACCATGGCGCTCGGTAGATCACTGAGAGGGGTTTGGCGACGTATTCAGTACTGATGGGCGAGGTGGATAGGTAGGTAGCTATCAATTGAAGCTATTGATTCGAGCGCTGGCATGGTGACGCTATTGCTGGTGGTGACGTTGTCAGCACCAACCATGAGAGTCAATCCTTAAAAAATTTTTTACGGGAAAATGGCACCATGACAGGTACCGAGTAAATTCGTGGCTATTTGCTGCTGGGATCGCTACGATACCCCAGGTTTCTATCTATGTTACAAATAAATCTACTGGAAAATGAGGCTTGTTGACTAGGTACAAAACTCAATTGGCACTCCTCTTAGAGTGGCCGAACTAAAACAACCCACATGCAATCATGAATCATAACAACATTTCATCAATCGTACGCCTGAGGCCTTTCTTCGTAGCGGACCTTTGGCTGTCATAAACGTTAGTTCCTAGTTGCGCGTTGCCACTTACTCACACGACGTCTTCGGCGCGTGCCGCCAGCACCGGAGGCTGAGCTGATGACCGGATCCGTCGAATCACCATCGGGTCTGTGGAGTCTCGATTGCTCTTTTCATCCGATAAGTCGCAGACCTCGTCTGCAGACGTCCCCACTCGGCGGTTGATGATGTTGTCAATCCGCAGGCGAGGAGGCCCAGAGTTGAGCCTCATACCGTTCTTGGGCGGCCCGGCTGACAATCGGGTTAGTACAACACGAGAGTTATGTTGTGAGGCATGTTGCGAGGGGTGCTTTCTTACACAGCAGAAGATCAAACAGTTTGACGATGACGGGACCCCAGACAGTCACGGCAATGATCTGGCCATATGACCACTTATTGGCGGCAAAGCTCTCGGCAGTAATGACTTTGGTGAGTGACACCATGTAGAGGACATTAACGACGAGATAGGTTACCTCCAAGACACGCCAGAACCAGCGCTTGAAGGCGAGACCTCTTTTTTTGCTTCCCCATGCCGGAAATCGACCGATGCGATATGAACCGATGCGCATGTCCTTTGTGACATGGTGCTTCCGCATAGTCCACGCGAGTTGATCGATGAGCAGCACGATAATAGCGACGGTGTCGAGGATCAAAAACACCATCTTGTAGAGAAGCGGGTGGGGGAAGAAACTGAACTGAAGACCGTCGACACCGGCGGTTGCAGCGCAATAGGTCCGTGGACTTGGGTTGTAGCCACACCCCTTCAACTGACTCTGGTCATTGAACAGCTTAAAGGCATCCTTGAAGTAAATCTTTTGCGTAGTTGCGACCACGGCGAGCAGATACTCAACAAAGAAGCCTAGAAACGTGTGCCAGTTGCGGATGCCTTCATGGTGGAGGCAGATCTGGATGAGGAACATGGGCAGCACGCCATTCTGGCTGACGTGGTAGGCAATGGCAGCGTTGACGACAATTTCGCCCCAGAAGGCGCCCTCCTGGGAGTTGACAACGATGGCGAGGATGGAGGCAATCTGGACGGCAAAGACGAACCAGCACTGGGCCTCCTGAAACTCGACCAGCGTGGTGGCGATGGCGATGCTAGTGCGCGACATGCCACTCGTGTCTCGCCAGATGATGGTCTCGATGCGAGTGAGGCTGCGCCGAAGCTCGTTCGGTCTCGGTTTGGCTTTCCTCCTGTCGCCTTGGGTGATGCGGACCCAGAGGGTGAAGCCCTTGGTGAGGAGGTATAGCGAGGCGGCGAAGCAGACCTGCAAGACATACGAGATGAGAACCTAGTGGGGAGGGTTAATGTCTGTGATACCTGCAATTCAACGATAGATGGGATGTTCTGATGGGATCTTTTGGGGCGTCCTTACCCCTGGTCCAAAGATGTCCGGGTTGATCTCAGCCGCCAAGTCGGGACAGAAGGTGTCTAAGGCGTCGAAAATTTGCTCGGCGCTGGAGTTCAATGAGAGGCGGCCAATGGAAGAGTCGCAGGATTTGCTCAGCCCGTCGTGTTCGCAGGCATCCTGAGCGCAAGTGACGAGAGATTCGAGGACGGGGACAGAATCGAACTCGGCCAGGGTGCCGGAACCCATGATGGAGCTAGCATTGCGCTCAGCCTCGTCGCCGACAAAGTAGAAACCCGCATCCTTGGCCCAGTAGGCGATGGAGGCGAGGGCCGCGCAGTTGTAGAACGTCTCGAGCGAGCTGAAGAAGTGGCGAGAGCTGTTGCAGGCGAAGGTGCAGTCGGCAACACCGTCAACGTCGCAGCCCGAGTGGAACAGGACAACTTCCTG
This sequence comes from Dactylonectria alcacerensis, assembly GCA_029931735.1. Taxonomy (NCBI): domain Eukaryota; kingdom Fungi; phylum Ascomycota; class Sordariomycetes; order Hypocreales; family Nectriaceae; genus Dactylonectria; species Dactylonectria alcacerensis. Next base: position 3,133,181 of record JAPMUZ010000003.1, on the reverse strand, counting down.
GCCGCCTTCGATGCTCGTTGTGAAGAGTTCCCTGAAGGTGACGGTCGAGTCGGCTTCGGAGTTGAGTGTGGCAATGTCGTTGAATGGGAAGAAGTCGGTCGAGCCATCAATGCGGTCGCGCAACAGCACGTGTATGGGCGTAGCTGAAGCTGTGGCTGCTGCCGCCGCCGACGACGACAACGACACCACTGACGATACTAGAGCCAGCGACGACGAGACCATTGTCACCTTCATCTCCTACCCAGGGGGCGGGATGGGAATGGAATAGAATTGAAGTTGCTGCCTTCCCCCGCGGCACGAGGCTGGGGAAGATGACGGTTTCAACCAACAACACGCACTAACACGGCCATTCCCTTGTCGTTTACAGGCAGCCCTACCAGCCAAGCCCAGCGTCCCCTGTCTGTCACGGGGAATGGTTGAAGCTTGAAAATGCCCCGAATTGTACGCCTTGGGGGCTAAGCTGGCCACCTTACGGCATAGGAAGGGCAGGGCGCGAATGAGAATTCAACGAGGACAAGCCACTTGGATGCGCAAAAGGAACAAATGGAACCAACGAACATGTTTTCCCGCCATGCAAAGCCTGAGTGGGGGGGTTGGCTCTGCTTAATTCATATTGGTGTCTTGGCACAAACCCCCCTCCCTCCCCTATTTCGTCATTCCCCAGGATTCCCGAACCCCGAAGTTGCAGGGGTTCAAGATTGGTGGTGCTTATCTTCCTAATCTTGGATGAACATCTCGTCAATCTGGAATGGATATTCCTTGTGTTGGTTTTTACTGTACGTCAACGGAAAGGAAACACAGGGACATGTTGTACTGTCGCCAGTTAGTTAACCTGATGCAAGATGTAGGTTTGACGCTGGGTGTTTCTGTCAAAGGAAACGTAACGTCATGGTTTTGACTGAAGATGGAACCCTTCACCAACCGACACAGACAACAATTGTCATCAACACAAGTAAAGAGCAGCTGCCACTAACACATGGACTGAATCTTAGGTCTTATGGGCTTGTTTCGCCATCCTTCTATTCGCATGAATAATTTCTGCCTGTCATTGTCGGCTTAATGAAGGCCAACTCTAGTTCGGCAATGGGCGGCCATAACTAGACCGACCAAAGCCGATGCAGCCCGCGACGTCATCCCCTCCAAGCTCGGCGCTCACAGCAATTGGCATTTCACTCTCAACACCACATTTTGTTCCTCAACACCACGTCCTAGCATCGCGACGGAGCACAAGCAACCCGCCATGCCGCCTCGCCTCCGACCTGTCTCGCTGCGCACGCTGCAGCGGCGTCTATACTCGGCCGCCTCCTCGGCCGAACCCCTCATCCGCGTCACCGACCTGCCCGCGCCCGGCAGCGGCCACATCCGCATCCTCGAGCTCAACCGACCGGCCGCCCGCAACGCCATCTCTAAGGCGCTTCTCGCCGGCTTGCGCTCCGAGATTGACGCCGTCCACGGCCAGTACGGACCCAACGGCGAGGAGCTGCCGCCTGTCCAGCGCTTCGGGGGCGCTGCCGGTGTCGACAAGAAGGGTCCCACGCGAGCCGTCGTCCTCGCCAGTGCCGTCGATGCTTCCTTTTGCGCCGGAGCCGATTTAAAGGAGCGACGGGGCTTCTCACAGCAAGAGTACGCTCTTATAATTCCATTGCTTCCATCCAATACTTCCCTCCGATCCCTTCAACTCGCTTTACTTAGTTATTCTGACTCTCGTTTGCTTGACTATTCTAACTCTCCTTCGTTAGGACGGCCGACTTCTTGACCACCCTCCGCGGAACCTTCTCTTCACTCGCCAACTTACCCGTCCCAACCATCTCCGCCATCTCCTCCTTCGCCTTCGGCGGCGGCCTCGAGCTCGCCCTCTCCACGCACTTCCGCGTCCTCTCCTCCAACGCCATCGTCGCCCTCCCCGAGACCCGCCTCGGCATCATCCCCGGCGCCGGCGGCACCCACCGGCTCCCGGCCCTCATCGGCCTCTCGCGCGCCCGCGACCTCATCCTCACCGGCCGCCGCGTCGCTGCCCCTGAGGCCTACTTCCTCGGCATCGCCGACCGCCTCGTCGAGGTCGTGCCCGAGGATGAGCGTGACGTCTCCGGCCTGCTGACCCAGGCCAGGAAGGCTGCTCTGAGCGAGGCGGTCCGGCTCGCCCAGGAGATTTGCGAAGGCGGCCCCATCGGCGTCAGGGCAGCGTTACAGGCTGTATCGTGGGCGCAGGAGGAGGTTGAGAACAAGATGTACGAGCGAGTGGTCAACACCGAAGACCGAGACGAGGCATTGAAGGCGTTCCAGGAGAAGCGGAAGCCCGTCTTTACAGGCCGATAGAGTTAGGAACAATGACCACTCACAAGAAAAAAAAGCAAAGGTGAAAACATAGTGCCATTTAGTAGGTAGTTATCATCCATGATGTATGAAATACCCAAGACCTTCGTCCTATTGTCACTTGTATTCAGCCATGACGCAAACGAATTGCTCATGTATTTACACAATGGGTTCATAATGTATCATTGGTATCATATCATCTATTGAATTGATCAGACGGGTATGTTGCCGTTCAACGCTTTCATCCCAAACTCCCGCACACGCAAATAAATGCCCTTTATCCCCAAGCACATCCACACAGTACCCTTTTTTCAGTCAGGCCACCAACTCAAACAGCCAGAATATTGTCCCCACCAATCCTCCCGGAGCCTAGTGATTCTGCACATCCCTTTGACCTCGATATTTTGGGTTGAGCCATTGGCGGAGCGGCAGGGTGGGGTTGTCAGAGAGTCTGACTACCAGATACCCTAGGCCTGCTCATATGATGTCTGGATGATGCTTGTCTGAGGATATCTCAGCTGACATCTAGTCCATCCTTTCGTCCACATAAGGCGGCGGGAGGGCTTCGCCACTTGCGTCTGCTTGCGGCACCGGTTTGTTGTCGGTCACTTCAACATCACCGTCGGCATCCGTAATCGGCTTGCTTTCAGCTTCAGCTTCCGCCTCGGCCTTGGCTTCAGCTTCGCCTTCGCCATCGGCTTCAGCAGCCGGGGTTGGGACTCGCCTCTTAGGGACATCCACGTACAAATCCTTGTCGCCGTCTCGGACGTAACAAAGAAAGTATGGTTCGCCGCTGGTGCTCAGAGTCGCCAGCACTTCGTCCGTGCTGGGGTTCGCCTCCACGTTCGAATCGTTGTACTTGCGCCAAACATTTTGTTCAAAATCGTGGATCCATACCCAATAATGACCAGATGTCAGATGGCCTCGATGGCAAATCACTGCGTGGAGACGGTAGGGGGATTTCTTGAGTCCGGCATAGTGCTGCTCCAGGTCTTCCTCCCGCTCGCGTTGCTCCTCTGCCATCATTTCTCTCACCTCGGCTTCGACCATCTCGATGCCCGTAGGGTTCACAATTGACACAGGGTCGGCTTCTTCCGCCTTCGGTGGGTTGATGAGGAGGAAGTCGTCTTCGACAGGCCCATCAAAGTCCCAATTTTCCTCAGCAGACAACAGAGGATCCTCCACATTCCCATTCTCAACTGCGGCAGCGGTGGGTAGTTGGATTATATGACCGGAATCATAGGCCTCAAGAAAAGCTCCAGTAGAAGGGGTCAACTCCACTGTCGCCCTTTGTGACTTCAGGTCAGATATCCGATTGGCTACCATCCAACTTGCCACTCGTTGCTGAAATTCGGGGGAGTCATGGGGAGCATCCATGTATCGATCTAGGTATAGGGTTTCCGGGATGTCTACCGGATTGCCATTCTTGCTACCCATCGACTGGGAGCGCTGGATGAGTACATGTAGCACGGGTGGCAGGGTCTTGATAGCTGTGTATCGCGACAATTTGCTTTCTTCAATGATCTGTTGGTCAAAGTTTCGACCAAGAGCGTCATAGAGGGAGCATGTTCCTTCCGCGGCAGGGAATGCGGTGATTGATCGATCAAAGCTGACTTCTTGCTGATATGTCTTCTCGTCGAACTTCTTGGTGTAGTTGATCGTTGTGACAAAGAAGGTCTCCATGATCTTTTCCAGCTGAATACCAGTCGACTCATCAATGGAACTGGGCTCGATGGCAGCCTGAAGTCGGTTGAGAATACTTCCCATAACCTCCTCCACATCCTGTTGATCAGTTCCCGATGATCTCTTCTGATGCTCGAGGGCTGTGAGAACCTTTTGATCAACGGTTTGAGCCTCCTCAGCATCGAGCATTTTCACGTCAGTGCCATGGTCCCCCTCATCCTTAGTACTGCCCACCGCCACTACTGTTGTGGCCGGTTCAGAGCGATTGAGACCAGGCCCAGACCTCTCATTCAACGTTTCGTTCTCCCCTATTTCGATCACAGACTCAACCACTTGCGCCTCATTTGCCGCAGTTGACTTCTCAACTTTCTCATACGAAAGATCGGAGTCTTCATCCAATGGGTCAACGAGTGTTTGTGAGCTAACCACACTCGCGGTTTCAGCTGAGTCAGGAACGGGTGTTTCAATAGTATTCGCCATTTCAACATCTTCAGGGACCTTAGCGGGAGGGGCTGGCGATGGACGAGCAGGTAGTGGCGGGGGCATGAGTGTCGTAGAAGCCTCTGTCTGCTTCGAGTCGTTGAGGAGTGTGTGAGTGGACAATAGAACAGCATTTGCGAGTCGTTGAGAAGGCCTGGTGGCGACTTGATTGGATGTTTCCAAGTTTTCAAAGAGCTCAGAAAGCTCTTGTGCAACTAGTCTGCGTTAGAGAAACTTCAAGTGAGATAGGTTAGCAATTGAGCGTACATGCTTGGGCCACGACGGCTTCTCCCCGATCCATTTGCATCTTGTTTCCACCAAGGAGTCGTGCTTTGATGCTCTCGTCGTTTAATTCGAGCTTGAAAGATTCGTAGTTGAGGGCGATGTCTCGGACTGGCTTGACTGTAAAGAGATATTGAAGTAGACTGTTGAGATAGCACGTATTGCCGATATTCTCCAGCCCAACAGGGATGTTGTAGTTCACTGGACGGTCTAGTGTTGTCAAATTACCACTGCCGTTGGGGACAGCAATCCCATTTTGCTGGCGCATCTCGTTCACTGTCCATTTCAGATCTGTAGAATTGGTGTGGTCTGCAATCGCCTCCATCGCGTCGAGGTAAGTTGCCTTTTCTTCCTTGGTTTTGCTTGCTTCAACCTGAATGTTTTGTTAGCGGCCACTTTGAAAATGGCTTTGAAAGGGTAGGAGACTGGGCCAGGTGTAGGAAGACTTACCTTGGCTTTCGCTGCATCCAGCGCCTCGGGTCCAAATCCACTTGAGCCAACGAGGCCGAGGATGACCTTACTCGTAGCCATGGACATTTTCCCATCCGCTTCCATCAGGAGCGTGGCTTGGTAAGTATCGTCATTCGATGCCTGCGCGATCAAAAGAAGCATAGACTTGGCTGTCGTGGCATCGCCGGGATCTGCAGCCAGTTTTTGTCTGAAGGCGTTGATTAATGCATCTGAGGCATAGTTATTAGGGGGTTGGAGGCCTAGGAAAATCAGGGCCTGGGTGACCAGTCCGTCGTCGTCGCTGGTGCTTTGTTGCTGAAGCTGACTTTCGAATACAGAGGATTGGGTCATGGCGTAGTCGGAAAGTTGTTCGTCATTAAGGTCATTTGCAATGCCCATCAGAGCTTCGATTAGCTCTCTGCGTTTGATTGGAAGTAGTTCCCACTGTCGTTTGTATGCATTGACTATCACCTCCTTGGGTTGGTTCGGCAACACGCCCAGCAATTTGTACCGCTGGATGTTGATCAGCGCGTTTTCAGCAATGTTCGGCACTTCTTGGCAGTGCAGATCTGCGTGGAGGACTGGCGTACAGAGCTCCGCTGTCGGCCCTGCCTTGTGAATGAGACACTGCACTTCGGCTCTAACGTCTTCCAAGTATGCACGATAAGTGCCCAGTTCGACAGTCCCGGAGGGGCCTCCAGGAGGGGATGGTGCTGACGGAGTAAATGAGCCTTCATCAACACCATCGGATTCGTCGATCTGTTCTGCGAATTCCAACTCTCGAAAGATGCGGAAACAACGTGGACCAAACAAGACGGCGAACCGCTTGTTCCTCTTGGAGATGCTTCTTACATCTTCAGGATTAGCCGCCTCAAGAAGATTCTTAAGGTAGGTGTTCAGGTTCAGAGGGGCTTGATACGCCCAGTCATCTGTCGCTGCGTCATAGCGTGCTGGCTCCTGTTCTTTTGCAGTGTGAAGTGCTTCCAAGATAGCGTCTTGATCCCGGAGAAGATTAATCCACCAGGACGGCATGCGAGGCTCGGAGACCTCGAGAGTGACTTGGAATGTGCATGGGGGGGCCGAGCAGACGAAGTTCTCTCGAGCAAGCAAGGGATAGTACTTTGAATTGTCCTTGGCGATGGTAGGGTCCGACTCAGATCCAGCCCAGACGAGGTGGTGCCAGGGAAACTGGGCGTCTCGCATCGGCCACTTAGACTGTTTCGGATTGCATAGATTTTGGCAGTGCTCCTCCTCCCAAGCCATTTTGAAGACAAAATGGAAGTGACAATCCAAACACACGGACGAAAGGACCCTGGTGGAAGGTGTGGAAAAGCTCTGGTTACCGTTTATCACCAGCCTATGGGGATGTTGCCAGGCGTAGGGAGCGTCCAAGTTCGCGTGTCTCGCTCGCTCGAAGAGATCGCAAGTCGTAAAATCGTTATGAACCAGCTCGTATATCCATCGTGAAGGGTGGCATCCTAAAGTGGTGACGAAAGTCAGCCGACCAGTCGCTTCTTGAGGAAGAGATTGAACATACCTGGCATCTCCCTGCCCGGGGCCAGATTCAATTTCATTGGGGTTATGTTGTGTGGGACGAAGTCTCCCGGAGTCGTTCCTGGCAATGCTGCATAGGTGCTGCCATCGAGGTCCTGCTGGGACCTGAGGTCGTATCGGTCGGCCATGGCGGTTGACTCGTGGCGCGGGCGCCTCGAGATGGTTGAAAGATGAATTTTTTTTTTTGAATAAAACGTAAGGTTCGGGAAAGATGAAGAAGTTGGGGTTGGTTTAGTCCTGGGCAGAGTTTTGAGCCGAAACGCAAACTGTACGAGGTGGCACTCTCCAGGCGACAAGAAAATGCGTTGTAGCTGGATGTTTGTATTGCTGTTCCGGTCGGGCTTCTGGTGCGAAAACGGACCGTCGAAGTAGTTGGAAAGTGTTTGGGCCGAATGGGGGATCAAGGCAGATGCTCTGGGGTTGGAAGATGCAGGTGTAGGCAGTGATGCTGTCGATGGTCTAGTCGAGGGATGCCTCTCGCAAGCTGGAGCTCATTTAACCATTGTTCTCGTGAGGATATTCGTGGTGGACGGTGGGAAGCAGTGGACAAGGCAGCCGTTTAGCAAACTATGTGATAGGCAGCCTGGAAAGGGTGGTCGAGATGCGGATGTTGGTGGCAATTTCGGCGAAGTCGCTGACGCAGCCTTGGTGATGACGGAGCTTAAGCTCCCACCTCCATCAAAGCCCCCGTCGTGATGCGGCGATGGCGGGGCTGAGTCAGCAGCCAATGGAAGGCGGCAAGGCGGGCGTCTGTCAGCGGTCGGTTTGTCAAACTGACCTGTCAAAAAACTTGTGACCTAGACTTCAGCTTCTACTCACCTCACCAATGGCCCAGTATTCAATCAGAATCTTCAAAATTCCTGTTGAAGAAATTGGTGCATAGGTACCTAGCCTTTGAAGGCTATTTCTTCTATCTAACGCCCCTCCTTAAGACCCTATACGAAAACCAGCCCCTGTTCAGCCAGCTCACCCCGCTCTAAGAGCTTCGTTGCTTCTCCATCCATCATCCCTTCGACATATGCCTCGCCCAATACCTGGAAATTCTCTCCCGCAGGCCTTACCACCAACGGTGTGCTGCATCCAAAGACGAGACAAACCATGTCACCAGCTCGCGCCTGATCCTTAAGCGACCCGTGGATGTTATCTGGTGCCCATCCCAGGTAACCTTTCTGTGTAAACATCAAGCGTCTGCCCATGCCCGATCGATCAGCCGCCAGAAACACCTCGGCGTAGTCGAATTCAGAGGCTCCCTCTGGGATAATATCTGTAAAGTAATCTCCCATGCACTGCCCGCCCATCTTAATATTGCCGTGGGCTTTGTTCCAGCCCACCCATCGAGAGTAGTATGCCTCTTGATCCTTCAACCATGGCCAGCCCAGTGTCTCAAATTGTTCGAAAGCCGAGTCGTATGTCCTTGGTAGGTTAAGGAGAGCGCAATGCCGTTCGCTGACATGCTCCCCGTTTGATACACGTCCCAGAAGCAGGGCACTGCATAATGCTTTTGCTGTGTCGTTGTAGATGCTTGTCCATGTTTCTGGTTGCACAACGGATGCTGTGTCCCAGTCAAAACGCCCACGTTTGCAGGCCCCGAGCCCACATATCGTGTCGAGAATGACTCCTTGGCAGTTGAGCAGCTGACCCTCTGTAATGAACGAATATTGTGGGTTTCTCTGTCCGTCCGCGCTATAAATCGTCTCCGGTCGCGGTTCGGGAGTCCCAGGGGTCCAAAATGGGCCGATGAAGACAGACTCTGGCTTGGAATATCGCAGTCTTCCATGCCAAGTCCAGTCCACAACCCATGACAGTGTGTGGGCGCTTCCCCAAATGTTGGCTTCTCGAAGCGGTTCCAGGTTTCCATAGTGTTCGATAAAAGCAACTGTGGTGGCACGGAAGATCTCGGCCGTCGACTTTGAATACTTGCACACCAGGCGCCGCACAATAGCAGGATCCATCATGCCAACAAGGCCGAATACCTTGTCCTTCTCCTCGCGACTTTCCGACTTGGCGAGTTCAAGGAGCTTCCTAATGCCTTGCCTCTCTCCACCTCTGACTTCGTATTTACTCAGTGGCCGTAGGTCCTGGTGAACCAGGTGAATGCTCGCCGTCGCCCACCGCGGGTCCAAACTAGCAGCCTTGTTCTTGATCTCGCTCTTCAACAACCAATCCTTGGCAGCCCAGATGCCCCCGTGATAGAGAGTAGAAATACCATGAGAGAAAGTTGACCAATCCAGGGTATGCCCTCCGCATTTCAACACAGTCGAGTTTGATCCGAGAACCAGCTCCTGGATGATCCACAACCGTGACCAATACGGCCGCTTCATGAGATTGTTGAGGCCATAGAATGCAGAATCACCAAATTTAGTTGGATTAGTTTCCAAAGAAGCGGACAGCTCATCCTTCTCCTCGTTATTCAAGCGAGCGAGGCCACACAAGAGATGCATCCCTTGATCAGTGTCGTCTGCTGCTGGCCCCAGCCATGCGATTACGGCCCATGCCTGAGAGTAAATCTCCCGCATCCGAGAAACTTGCTCTGCAGTCTCCTCTTCATCTAGTTGATTGATGCACAATGCATCGACCCACAGCTTGTACTTGTCAGTGAAGCGCCCTTTGTCCGCCCTCAGCTCGTGAAGTGCCTCTTCCAGGTTCTTCGTCACTACAGTCTCTTGGCCGTTAACAATGATCTTTCCAGCGTGATCTGTGCCCCAAGCATAAGACAAGGCAGCAAAGTCACCCCAGGTGAAGCGATAACAGTTGTTGGTCGGGGTGAAGAAGCCCATCGAACGAGTCGCTGGCAGTCGACGCACTACTTTGGCTCGCTGAATGGATGCCCATGTCGAGATCAACCACCGCCTGGGCGTGCTGGCAGAGCTGTACGAATGAAGAAATTGTTGGTAAACAGGGGTTATCTCATTCAGAGAAAACGTTTCTAGAGAACAACACAGAACTCCATCCTCTAGTTGCGGGTGGATGGTGATCAAGCGAAATTCTTCCTTCACCAGAGGACGATACAAGGTACCCTGTGAAAGGCTACCCATCGCACGTAGTTCTATGCAGTTGTGTCCTTTGTTATATGTGTTGTTGCAGTTTTGGCGTGCGGCTTGGTTTGATGTGCAGGAGGAAACATCCTAGGCACCTAGACTGCCTGGGCAGGGTTGAGGCGGTAAGCCCGGTTTCCCTTATTAGCCTGGTCCCAGCGTATGTGTGAATTCTGTTCAAGTTCGCCATCTGCGGAAGATGTTTATTATCCAACTATTTAATTGAGACGTGCACCCAAGTCATCCAAATACTACGCCTTTGATTTAAATGTCTGGAACCTAGAAAGTTGTTCGACTATGTGTCTCTGTACCATCAATGGCCGAGTTAGGATAGGCTGCACCCGTTCTGCCGGTGGGCCATGACATACCCGCATAGTTACAGCCAGTTTGGACAACGGACAATGATAGTGATACAATGTCAACGAGGCCAAAAAGTCTCTCAAATGGTCTATTAGATGATACTTCTCTTAATGGTAATTAATCTATAATTTTATCGCGAGTCGCCGGCTACGCCAGCTCAATATCTGCGTCCCTACAGAGTTGGTATGCTTTGAACAAGAACAACCCACATACAGGCTGACATAGGGCGCTGACACCGCCGATTTCAAGGCGCAGTGGAGGAAAACAGTGACAGCTGTCTACACACGCCCATAACGCCCATTGGACACAATCCTAGAAGCAATCCGATCTGATAACAGGCATTATAACGCAGATTACCGGGGCCCAACGCCCTTGTTTTACACTGGTCGTCTACACAGGGACAAGCATCGGGATCCTTCAGCCCGTTAATTACTCCGCAAGTTCACATCCTCTTGCGGGGAGAGGCAATTGCTGAAAGCACCCTGCGGACAGCTCCATTTGTTCTCAACCATGGCCACAAACGGTACTACGCGGCGCCTACGCATCGGCGTCGATGTCGGAGGCACCAACACTGACGGTGTCATACTCGACCCTTTCCAGTCTGCTGCTCAGGACAAAGGTATTGTGGCATGGCACAAAGCACCCACGACGACGAACCCCAGCATCGGCATCAATGATGCCATCACTGCCATGTTCAAGTCGGCAGCCATCAAACCCGAGGACGTGGCAAGTGTGACAATCGGCACGACGCATTTCGTCAACGCAGTGGTTGAAAGAGATGCTGCTCGGCTCTCTCCCGTCGCCGTTGTTCGCCTTTGTGGGCCATTTTCCAAACACACGCCTCCATGTGTGGATTGGCCTGATGACATGCGCGAGTTAATCCTGGGACACTACGCTCTGCTAAAGGGCGGGCTGGAAGTCGATGGCCACTTGATCTCTGATATCGACGAAGACGAGATCAAGGCCGAGTGCGCCGTCATCCGCGAAAAGGGGATCAAGAGTGTCGTGGTCATTGGAGTGTTCAGCCCTATCGACACTGTCGAAAGACAAGAGGAACGAGCAGCAGACATCATTAAAGCCGCGATCCCGAGATGCGATGTCGTCTGCTCTAAGGAAGTTGCCAATCTTGGCTTTCTTGAGAGAGAAAATGCCGCCATTCTTAACGCCTCTATTCTGCCGTTTGCTCGCAAGACGATCCGATCATTCCAAGAGCCTGTCAAGCGCCTCGGATTGAGCTGCCCAGTCTTTATTACACAAAATGACGGTACTGTTCTGTCCGGAGAGGTTGCTGCTCGACTGCCAATCCGAACCTTCTCGAGCGGCCCTACCAACAGTATGAGAGGCGCCGCCTTTCTCGTACAGGGCGAGCTGAGCGAAGCGATGATGGTGGTTGACATTGGTGGCACGACTACCGATGTGGGAATTCTGCTCGCAAATGGGTTCCCACGTCAACAAGCCGCTTACAGTGACCTCTCTGGGGTTAGGATGAACTTTTCCTGCCCAGACATTAAGAGCATCGGTCTCGGAGGAGGCTCGATTGTGCGAAAAGAAAACAAGCTCTCGATAGGTCCAGACAGTGTGGGATACAAGCTCCTTCAGGAGGCTGTTGTATTTGGTGGCAAGGTCCTCACCACTACAGATTGTACGGTGCTGGATAATCCGGAGCTCAAGATCGGCAACTCTGAGTTTGTCAAGGGCGTATTGTCAGAAGACCAACTGCGCGATTTCAAAGCGTCCGTCAAGCACAGGCTGGAGAAGGTCATCGACACCATGAAGACATCCCCTGAAGACATTCCAGTTCTTCTCGTTGGAGGAGGCGCCGTCATCGCTCCGAATCAGCTCAAGGGAGCCAGTAGAGTGTTGAAGCCGCAATGGTCTCAGGTGGCAAATGCAATTGGTGCTGCTATCGCAAGAGTCAGCGCTGTCGTGGACACGGTCAAATCTACCGAATCGAAGACTTCAAAGGAGATCCTAGATGAAATTAACCAGGAGACCATCGAAAGGGCTGTCGCAGCTGGAGCCGCACGATCTTCAGTAACCATTGTGGAACAGGAGACTCTGCCTCTTCAAGTAAGTTTCAGAACAACCGCCAAATTAGCAATTAGCTCCTAATCTGTCACACAGTATGTTGCAAACAAGACTCGCTTTATAGTTCGTGCTACTGGTGACTTCGACTTTGCTCGAGATGATCTCACCAGATCATCAACGGATGAGCTGACAGAGCCAGAGGAAGAAATGGACAGCTACGAGAAGATAGCCAAGGAAACAACGACTAGACGAGAGATTATGGAAAAAGTCGACATCCTTGCATATCGACCCAATGTCAAGGACCGAGTTTGGTCCATCTCTGAAACCGATCTTAGTTGGATCGCTACCGGTTGCTACATCCTAGGAACCGGCGGAGGCGGTTCTCCCTATTCGCCGATGATCCGAATCAGGACTCAACTTCGCAACGGGGCGACGGCTCGCATCATTAGCCCAGACGACTTGCCTAACGATGCCCAAGTCGGATGCGGTGGAGGAGTAGGCAGTCCTACCGTAGCAATCGAGAAGCTAGCAGGTGACGAGCTCCTCGAGGCCCAAACCGAACTCTATAAGATCTGCGATAAGCCGGCGACGCATATGATTTCAGTCGAAATCGGCGGTGCAAACGGTCTCGGAGGTCTGATCTTGGGTTGCAGCACGAGTATGGATATTCCCACCGTGGACGGAGACTGGATGGGAAGGGCTTACCCAACCAAATGGCAGACTACACCGGTGGTGTTCAAGGAGCGCGATACCATCTGGTCTCCGATTGCTGTCAGTGATGGCAACGGGAATGTCCTCGTCATGCCAAAGGCGTCCTCGGATACCCACGTTGAGCGCATTATCCGGGCTGCTCTCAGCGAGATGGGTTCTCTGGTAGGCGCTGCTGATGCCCCAGTAACAGGAGCAGAGACCAAGCGCTGGGTGGTCGAACACACGCTCTCTCAGTCATGGAGAATTGGCCGATCGGTGGCTATGGCGCGTCAGGAAAACAGGGTCGACACTGTGGCCGAGACCATCATTGATGAGTGCGGTGGTCCAAGTGCAGGCAAGGTTCTGTGGAAGGGAAAGATTGTGGGTGTGGAGAGGACTTTGAGAAATGGGCATATCTACGGAGAATGTCTCATTGAAGGGGCGGATGTGAGAGAAGACGGAGATGCTGCTGCTAGCCAGGGCGCTGCACAGTTCAAGGGCCTCATCAAGATCCCGTTCAAGAACGAGAACATCGCGGCCCTACGCGTCCACCCCGACCGCAAGGAAGAGCTGCAAGAAGATGTGCTGGCCATTGTCCCCGATCTAGTCAGCGTCATTGATGCACAGAACGGAGAGGCCGTGGGTACACCCGAGTACCGGTACGGATTGCTCGTAGTTGTGCTGGGCATCTCGGCAAGCGACCGATGGACTGGTACGGAGCGCGGAATCAAGATCGGAGGACCTGAGTCATTTGGGATCAACCACCTGAAGTATTCGCCTTTGGGGACATTTGTGAAACCCAAGAGTGTCATCGATGAGTTTGATGTCTCGTCATAGCGATGAGGCTGATTGTGAACAATAAGTCTAGTGCAGCTTAGCTTAAGTTACGTCCAGCGATGCAAACCCAAAATGTTGAAATGTGGGCTCGATAAGAGCCTGGACGATAAGACGAAATCGGTATGCCGAGGTTTAGCCGGCACCGATCGATATGCGGCTCTCCGTCCATGTCACCACCAAATCATCCATCCAAACTTGTCATCGCAACCGTCTCGCAATAATCACCCCAAACGCACCACTCCTACAACCCCTGGCTCCCTTTCACTATGGGCTCTGTTGTACTCCCCCATCTCAACACCGGCTGGCATGTCGACCAAGCCATCCTATCCGAAGAGGACCGCCTTGTCAGTAGGAGCCTGCTCCATCCCATTTCTATCTTGGTCGCGCCATGCGAGTTTGAATAGTAACTAATAAAACAAAACAGGTTGTAATTCGCTTCGGCAGGGACTGGGACGCCGCATGTATGCGTCAAGATGAAGTCCTCTACAAGATCGCCGACAAGGTCCGCAACTACGCTGTCATTTACCTCTGCGATATCGACCAGGTTCCCGATTTCAACCAGATGTACGAGCTTTACGACCCTTGCTCTCTCATGTTCTTCTTCCGCAACAAGCACATGATGATCGATTTGGGCACCGGTGACAACAACAAAATCAAGTGGGTGCTAGAAGACAAGCAGGAGCTCATCGACATCTTCGAGACAGTCTACAGGGGAGCAAAGAAGGGCCGCGGTCTCGTCGTCAGCCCCAAGGATTACTCGACTCGACATCGTTACTAGACTATATCTGTTCTGGGAGAATCTATCGACGCCCTGGACTTATTTGGGCAAAAGCAACGGCTGTATGCAGCTAGGACAAATATTTTGCTGTTCAAAGACGCTGGAAAGGGTATTTGGGTTACCGGAGCCTGAAAAGGCTCACCCAGTCATCGGTGGATTGAGCAAGTGCACAATGTTGCACTCGGCCGACACATTCGCGTGGCTTTAACGAAGAACATGAAGCAAGTTGGTGAGAAATCCTATACCTTGCAGTCACCATCTTAAAGAGATCTAATAAGAAACGAATAGCTGGCTCTCTTAACCTTCGAGGCCCCATTCACAACGCAACTTGTGCAGTCTATCCGATCCGCCCACAGGCACATCGTAAGACCAAAGGAGCTGACCAAGTCCCAAGAAAACGTAGGATTAGATGTGGAATCTCTGCGCTTGCTGCATGGAAATTGCGAGAGCCTGGGGCATCGCAGAGTCCAGTTTCTCACGTTGTGGCTTGTCAGATAGCTCACCCACTTTTGCCTCCAGGTGATCGAGATTGAAGTAACACATTCCGCCAGCCATTCTCGGCGTGCGGTTTGATACCAGTACATGGTCGGATCCGTTCCACTTATAGAAGAGAAGAGCACATCCCATAATAGCACCATGAAGTGGCTTGGTCCGTTTCAGACATGGATCCCATAGCTTATAGCGTCGGTAGTCTCACGAAATAGTCCAGTGTATGTCTGGAGCTCCTTAATGTCAGAAGTATACTATTGAATGAGCTGTTCGCTCCATCAAGGGTGAGTTGCTGCTGCCATAAAGTTAAAAAAAAAAATTGGTTTCTTCACAACTCAAGCATTCTAAAAGCCCAATGCTTCCACGGTTGCCAAAGATCAAGCTTTTCCAGCTCTTTCAAGCTAGGGAGCTCAAATCTAGATGAACATCCAGGCTGCTAGCCGGCCCAGGTCAGAAGTATACTACTCTAGCACAAGTCATCAAGTTATAGCGATTTATACTCGAGCTCAATGTACATACAGTGGCCTCAGTGACAACTTCAAAGCCCTCTGATGTCGACGACCCCACCCATATCTGCCCTGTTAAATTCCCTAGAAGAAACAAAGAACAATTCCAGAAATATTATTGCGATGATGGAATAAAGAAAGGGGCACAATCTCAGGAAAAGACGAGTCAACTTGAGCAACATGTGCCGTTGCTAGCACATCCCGCAAAATGGACGGTTATTATCCCGCGCCCCATTTCTCTCAAAGCCTCAACACGCTACGACGGGCTGATTTGGCGATGGCGTCATGTTATAACAAGCATATTATACTGTAAGTATCTTGGTAAGCCTCGGTGATCTAATGGCAGTTTGCACTTGGAAGTGGAAGGAGGCCAAGGCAGTCAGAAAATGGTTCTGACTTCCACATCTTAGCAGCTTTGTTAACGTGTATTCAAGCGGACTTGCTACACAACAATGAGATACAACCGTAGGGTGACATAATTCTACGCCATCCATCACTTGTACCGGCGCTGATAGGTGTAGTGACTTGACACTAAGCCCAGCAACAGCCACGATGATGGTTGATTTCCAAAGTTTAGCGAAGGGAAGGTTGGAATCGCAAAAATGAGACAACCAAGCGTTCGGAAGAATTTGTTAACATTTGATGACGAGCCATACCAATTTAGGTCCCTGACCAAGAGGCCGTGAACTTGTCCAGCATTGCTGGGAATGCAGTAACCCTTACAACTGACCATTCAGCTGGCTATTCTCCCAAGCGACGCACCATTCCTTTCCTCCGTACAACCATCATACAATCGATTACTAGAAGCCGAATCAATGCAGCAATGCCTATTTCCTGGGCCCTTCCACTACTCGTTATCCTCCCAAAGTCGAGGACAGTCGATTCGGATTACCCTACACCATCAGCATCCCCTACGTCGCCCCGTCTTGCGGAATGTACCTCGGAATTGGTATTTAGGCGCATGGATGCTCATGGCACGTCCTATCCGTATTAATCACAATCGATCTGGCCAGCTCTTTGTCGGTCGATTCGGGTTTTCTCATGGGGTGGTCTTCGGAAACGGCGTGAGGCATTTGGTTCTGAAATAGGGATTCGAAGAAAGGTAATCGAGTAAAGTATTCAAGGAGAGTCTCTGGGGAGAGTATTTGAGCAAAGTCTTTGAAGAGAGGTGACCGAGAAGAAGTAATAGAGGAGAGGCATTCGAGGAACGGGACTCGAGGGTGTTTGGGACCGACTCGTCCAAGGTGTCTGGAAGAAAGACAGTCAGAACTCTCTAAGTATTGGAATGGAATGGGTGACTTGTTTTCTGCTACCATGCCCTTCAATCTTCAGAAAACATGACTCGAGCTTGCTGCCCTAGACCCTTAGAGTCCACCATTTTCAATCAATGCCAAGTATCGCTTCTTATAAGATCGGTTTGCAGTTCGCTCGCAGAGTATTGACGTGGCGGATGAATCGTGTGGATGGCTTCCTGTGCCGGAGCAGAGACTAATGGAAGTTGGGTGCTGCATGCTGTGTTTTGTTTCACTCCAAGGCCTACCTTGCCCAAGTCTAATGAACCCAGCCTGTTGAGCCGCCAGGGGCTCAGTGTAGAAGCTGTAGGGATGTTGAGCAACAGGATGTAGCTGGTCTTGGGTCTGTAGAGCTCGGAGGTTCGTGCCGTCAGTTCTCAAGCTCTCGGGGGCCAAGTATTTGATTCCAGCGTCACAGGGTGAACGTCTCCAGTCAAGGGGTTTGGTACATGGCCTCGGTGGGATTTAGGCATCCAGATGCTCAAGACGATCAAGGAATTTTGCGTTCTCTAGATGAGTCTAATAGATGGCTTGCTTCAGCGAGCGGCGTTTCATAAAGTATTCCTTCCACTGTGGCGGGGTTGATGTTCTTTTCAGGCCTCATTTTCTCGGCAATAGTAGGTCTTGTGTCAAAGCCCTTCCATTGGGTGTCGGTATTTGCTCTCGGACCTGTTACTGTTGATGCCTTTCGCATGTCTTTTGGACTTTCTGGAGAATCTTTTACTCAGCCAATGGATTTAGAAACTGGGCAGCGTCTGGACTTACTTGGGGACTCTGTTCGTAGCGAAATGGTACCTCATCGACCACTGCATGTGATTTTCGTCCCTCGAGAATCAAGCGGATCTTATTGGTCGCTCTTACCCTCTCTAGGGCTGAACACTATTATGTTATCGTGATCATCAAGTTCGAGAAGATGCGTTTTATTCTGGCGAGAGTGCTCGCGATGCCTCTACCAGTCTCCCGTTTGATTATTGAAAGTCCGAGCAGGTTTCTGGACACACCTGAACAAACAATACTATTCCACACTAAGGTGCAAGGGATAAAATCACCCTAGGCGACTCGAGTGTCAAAGAGTGTTTGGGACAGACGCTGCTGTTCTCCAGAACGAAGTCAAGAGCGTCTCTCGCTAGCGTGTCACCTTGACCAAATTTGGGTTTTTGACGAGTTGGATCCTCCTGGATTCCGATCGTGGCTCTGTCACGGAGAAGAAAGCTCCTGGATTCTGAATAGCCCATAAAAAGTAATGGCCTCATGTGTAGATGATGATTCTGTGGGCTGTTCTAGGTCTGATTCACCCGCCGAATGCAGGTCTGCTCGCCTCCTGATTTCCAAACCCAAACATCGTGATTCGTGACTGTCCTGTCTCAAGGAGTGATGAGCAGTGGTCACAACACTATAACTCAGCGCAATCGGAGATGGCGGCGGAGAGAATAACCACAGTAGATGACTGCTCGAGTGTGGGCGATATTATGGATAAGGAGAGCCCCTGAGTCGGTGAGTGTTCGAAATGGCCGTCGTGCTTGGATCTTCTCGTCGAATGAGAGCAGGGGACTAGGATGTCGATGAATTTCGGTGTGGTATTTCTCTGTAAAGACATAGAAGTTAGCGGACTGCCGCTTTTTCGTTTCTGTCCCCCTCGTAAGTTTCTCCCTTGGGATCCCAGTGCACTTGGACAAGGTTGGTGATTCCTGTACGTTTTAGGGTGGTGTTTTGGAGGAGATCCCGCAAGTGTTTGAAGTTGGAGATGGTGGTCAGATGGGTCGCGGCAGGTGTAAAAAAAGCAGCGTCAACAGGATGGAAGTCGGTTTCTCGTACTCTGCTTTCGCTACTTTACTGACCTGGTAGACTTTTGGAGCTCAAAGAAGGGTGCATGTTTCTTTCAAGTTCAACGCTTCAAGAACCACCAAACCTGTGCCGAGGGGCTACCTGCAGCGGCGCACCAGCCAGCTGTTCACCACCTTCTTTGTTTCCCACTCCCCAACGAAGACATGGATCATAGCCAAGAGACCAGGTGGCAAAATATCCAAATGTTGGTGGCAAAATATCGAAATAGTTTTCTTGGTATGTGCTTCGAAGCGGGAATCCCCACAAAGACTTGTTTCCGACAAATGTGTCTCGTCAAGAGTCTGGTTTCTACAGGGAGACTGTACGCCTGAGCAAGTATGAGCGTATCTGCAGGATATAGGGGGACTACAAATGGAAAGAAGGTGCACGGGTGGTTCTAGGACACGCTGGTTGATTCTGATCGCGCGGAGAGACGCGTGGGAGGCGCTTCTTGCACTTCTTGAGCTTCCACTGGAGGTCAAAGCAAGCCAATTACGTTTCAAGTGCAACTGCACACCATCTCAGCCCCGACTTCTTCTCGTATCCTATATGTGTTGCAGGAGGCGTCGGGTCGTTGAATTGGGCAGCAGAGAGGTTTTGCAGGAACCGATGGTCAAAGGGCATGGCCATTCTACTGACATACCATGTCAGGGGTGAGGACTTCAGACACGGCAGTGGAACATAATTACAGTGGTACTCAGCAGGCGTCTATTCGAGTGGATCAAATACGATAGTTTGCTACTGTCGAGGCGGGGAGGATCAGGCAAAGGAAGAGCAGAAACTTGACGCTTGGAGCATTCAGCTCCTGGTGTACCTACCTACCCAGGGAGGTAGCAAGAGAAGGTGCACAATGGGCATAAGGTGCATGAAGCCTAAGGCGACAATATTTGCAGATGCAGAGCTGTCAAACGATATGGGTCAAATCCTCACAGCTCCTTGACGAATCATGGACCTGAGGCACCGGGGCTTTCCTGGAATCAGGAAGAATCAGAAGGGGGTCTGCTTCGGTATTCAGAGTCTCTGAGGGTGTGTCATTATAGGGAGGCTGTTTGTTCTCGACTCCTCAAGGAGGCTCCTCATTGGACTGACTATGGATGTCCTGCCAACTAGTCCCAAGCCGAGAAGCCCCTTCGCTACGTTGTTTATTCTGCCTAGTCTCTCAACCCGGCTTAGCATTTTGTTTGCTCCGACACGCTTCTGAGTTTTCTGTTTACTCTCGCCTGTGCCTGGCCCCCTCCTCTTCTTCATTCTCTATTTCTGCATCTTCACACTTCACATCATAGTCTGCGTCAGTCAATACCCCCCTCACATATCGACTTTACTAACTTCTCTGGCACAGAGGTCATCACCTTGCCTAGACGCAATCTACACCACCCGGACGGGGGACCTGCTCGTGAGACCATCTCGCAGGGCATCAAATCCCCTTTCACTCTCAGACCAAGCCCCCTGAAGAGCCTTGCATTCTTCTTACCCCCCCTGCCTTTGTTGTTTTATCGACTTCGGCTTCAACCCTATCCTCGGACACATACTCTCAACCACCCCATTTTACCTCTTACATCTTCGTATTCCACTCCAGAACCCGATGTCAGCAGAGACCGACGTCGTCATGGAGGATTGCGATACGAAGCAGAATCCCCTCTTGGCAAACAAGCCGTCCCTTACCAGCATGCCAACTGAGGTGCTTGTAAGAATTTGCATGCACCTGGATCAAGACGAGCTTGTCAAAGCAGCCCGTGTCTGCTCGAAGATTTCAGAATGTGCCGTCCGGATCCTATTCAAGAGAGAGGTGAATGGGAAGAACGGCTTCCGAGCCCTCTCGTGGGCCACTTTGCACGCCTCGGACAAGGTTGGCGCCGAGATCATCCGAAAGTACCACCATTTCAAAGGCAACGTCAACAAGGTGTTTGGTTACTGTAACAGCTTTTGCACCGCTCTCCACCTAGCGGCAGCAACCGACAAACTGCTGACAGTCATGACTCTTCTCAAACTGGGCGCCAATCCAAGATATCTAGCACGCGGCTTGCACTTCCTCATGAGGACCGTGTGGAAATGTTTCTATCTCGTCCCCCATGATAAATTCACGAAGGCGTTTCCTGAAGGCGCAACGTGCAACGGTGCTCTCAACATGGAATGGTTACCTCTTCTCATTCCGATAATGATGAATTATCACAGAATCGTCAGAGTGCTGTTGGCATACGGTGCGCCGGGTTTCCTAGTCATCGCGAGAAAATCATACATTCTGGAGGGCCCTCGCCGCCAGTCTGACCACACCGGAAACATCGCCTTCGATGACCCTATGAATGGGTTAGTCCTCCCCCATGACCCACCCAGAGAAATGGTGGCTCTCACTGCATTTCACTTCGCTGTTCCATGGGGTCTTGAACCTGAGCCCCTCGTCCAGCAAATGCAAATGGGATTCCCGGATCTAATTCACCATCGATCCCCGGGACGAGGCTTCACGCCGATGCATGTTGCGGCTTATACGGGCGATCCGATCCGTGTTGAACACCTCGCCGAGTTGGGCTGCTCTGCGACTAACTTGGATCTGTGGGGGTTGAGCCCCATGTATGTGGCTATTGAAAGGGCCATGATCTCCAGAGACTCTAGCCTCCGAAGAAACTTCTCCGGCGTCATCTCTTCTCTAACGAGTCGTGGTGCACATGTCAGCCAAGATGGATCAGCTCGACCGATCCTGGTGGGAGCCTCCGATGCAATGCGCCACTCATGGAAATTCAACCATCGTTACATCAAGGAGACCTTCGATTCTTTGATGAAGCAGGGTGCCAGTACACACGGTCACGATATTCATGGCGAAACATTGGCCAAGTCACTTGCTCGATCGGTGAAGGCACTTTCCGAAAGTGCATCTTTTGCCAAGTTTGCCTTTGGTATCATTGAAGAAATCGGCCCAGATCCGGTCATCGCACCGGTCGGTCAGCGCCTACCAGAGAGCCTTATTGGCATCGCAATGAGAACCAAAAATGCGCATTGGTTTGTAAACCAACTTGAGGGTTGTGGATATCGGCTTTTGGGGCACGAAGTGGCCGGGATCTTCGCCCATTGGACAAAGATTACTCATCAGGAATAGAAATCCAGATACGACATCTTCGCCCACCATGGGCAGGACCTAACCGGACACATCATCAGGCAGGGTTTTCACCAATGCCTGTCAGATGAGAATATTCCACATTTCAAAGCTCTCCGAGAGCATTTCGACATCCCAGGAGGGGCAGAGATGTTGCTGTGGGAATACCTAGACCTAACAAGCAATAACCTCGGTAAGCTTGCAAGCAGCCTCGCACTAGAACCTGGCTTCAACTCCAACTACCGTGGGCCGAGAGGGCAAGGCTTTCTTCACCTGATCATCAGCAAGCTGCCAAGCCAGGGGTCCATTCCCGAAGAAGACATGCTGCGCCTGACGAAGGTTGCTGAGAAAAACGCGAGGCTCTTTCTGAAATCTGGCACGTCGGTTTGGTTGCGAAACAACGACAACTGCAGGGCCTTTGATCTCCTTTTGCTATTCCCGGGACCCGAATTCCTGGCCCTACGTGGTATATTTGACCGGGTGAAGGCTCGGACAATAGACTCGGAGGATCCTCCCATATGGCACTAATTCCCGTATAGTGCTGTGAACACAGAGCGAGTATCGAACGAGTATTATCGCAGGCCGGGGACTCGGGGTTGACAAAGGAAAAGAGTGTTTCGGAAACCGGTAGTGGCACGCGTTTGCTGACGGCAAAAGGGACCGAGGTCATTCAAGATCACGTTTTTGTCTTCTTCTTTTTTCTTCGTTTTTCTTGTTTCTGTTTCTGCGAGTTTTAATATTTTCTTTGCGCGGCAGCACACACCTCACAATCAGCCAGAATAAATCTGCTGACCTCTCAAGGGAGATGGGAGAGTTGAAGTCGGCATCGCTCTAGCAAACGGTCGTTGCCCTTGAGGATAGGTGGTGTACACACCTCAAAGACCTGGAAAGGGAGGATGATTTGGAGCCGACACTGGCACAGAGCAAGTTTCGGAGGAGCACTTGAAGAACATGTTCGGAAAGATGGACGACTTGATACCATCGTGTTAGAATCTATGTCGGAAAATCGTTATATTAGACCTCGTGCCCTTTCCTGTGACTCGTGAGGTTGATTACACCCATGTAAACAATGGTAATCTAGGACGGTATAGGTTGGATTTGCCTCTTTGATTAACCTCTTCTTATAATTGTATGGATCTCGTGTTGCGTTAGGTGGGAATCACGACTTTGGTCTTGGTGTTTTAGTACACACCTCGCGAGAAATCGAAAGGAAACATGCCTTCGCTGGACACTTTGGTCCGTGTTGGCAAATCTCACTGACTGGGAGACTGGTCATTTCTCCCAATTCTCGAAGCCCAGAGGTGATTCCACTGAGACATTCCTGCCCTATGCATAATCAGCAGCGAGTAGGCTGGGCCTCGTGCTACGAACGCTTCTTGAAAGTCCAACGTGGACAATGAGGTTTTTCTTGATTCATCTTGAGATATCTGTTCACCCAAAGGCGCCGACCTTTGTCTTCAAGGATCGCTTTCAAGGACGTTGCAGTCACGATAATTTCGACTTGAGAACATGAGCAGGTGTGCAAAGAACAGGCCGAAACTACCTAGTATGCAACAGTTCATCATCCTCCGTGTTTCGTTCTCCCTGGTCCTTGTGTCTCCCTCCACGTGATTCCGCTCCGAAGCTGGTGGCTAAAACACAAGACCTCAGGCTCAGAGAGCTCCCTCTTGCATCACATGTCAGAAGAGGAGAAAACTTAGGAAGAGGGGGGAGGGTGAGCCCAACAGGCCCTTCTACTACTCGTAATTAGATGCGCAATAATTTCTGTTTCAAGTATCGCAACTTCTGCAGGTTGAATGATGCATCATGCGTGTCCAGCTCCGTCCAGATTGCTAACCGGTTACAGGCCCAGACCCTTGAGTGCCGCAAGCAAGGCCTCGCCCATGGACTAGAACGGCAACAGCCCTCGTGATGCAACGGCGATCGACAACCCCCTCATCAGTATACGGTCCTCAATGAAGAAGGAGAGTCTGGAGACAGGCGCAGAAGAGGTGTGATAAGGCAGCCCTCTTCTTTCAAGGCCAAAGGATACTGAGTGGCCGCCGCGCCGCCGGCCGCCTCGGAGACTACCCCTACAACTACTCTACCTCGATGCATCAATCAACATTCGACCGAACACTCTAGCCTAAATTTCCGCTGCAATCTATACTTCCACCAACCCGATCGGCTGGACGCGCCGACCACGTTTCCTTGAGCGGTATCGAGATTGAGCACGTCCAGTGGAGCTTCGAGATGAAGTCTTCGGCAGAGATTGCGAACCCTGTGTACAAAAGACTTTGGTTAGAGCGATTCCGAATTAAGGGTGACAAGATGTTGCAGGGGATGCAACCTATATGTGTAGTCTGTCCTAAGTGCTAATTTGTACTATGCGTCCGCAGAAAGCCAACTTCCCCTCACGCGGATTATCACGTTCCGCAGTGCTCGCTGCTCTCTTCTTCGACAGCTCAGGAGATGCCCTTTCCGGACTCTTGACCGACGAAGACCTCCTGCATCTAATCAGCCGTCCTGCATTATCTCCAACGCCGGCACGCCATATCTCGAGATAGACTTCAAACGTCCGGATTCCTACGGTTCGAGCTCAACCAACTAAGCGAGGGTGCTAGCTAGTCAACATAGTCCCCCCAAGGGCCTAAAGAGACAGGGATCCCCGACCTCTCTGCGCAGCATCACTAGCATCAGCTTGTCTCACGTCCCGCGCCCCAATTGCTGGATTAGGCAGGTTCCCTTGCTCTCTCCACACTTGGCGAGCGTCTACGGCCAGAGACAGCCAAACAGCGTGGCTCTAAAGGCTATGGCACTCTATATGCCTCTATTTTGCCTAGGGATCAGCCGAGGGTGCCATTCAGTGTTGCACCTGCGTGGCCGTGCCGTTGGTCCTGACTGGACTCTTTGGACCCTTGGACAAGCACCCCGGGCCTTGGCGGTCGACTCCTTCGTCGGCAGTGGGATCCAAAACGGCCCCTGCGCCGTGAGACCCCGATGACCCTCTGCAGGGTCGGTGCTGGGCTCTTTGGCCGAAGAGTGGTTGCGCCGTGTGATAACAAACAACAAGTGCCTATCGCAGGACCTCGTGGGCGGGAGATCGACGAAAGCATCGCACGGAACAGTTCGCAAAACGGGAGGTCGGTGAGTGTATCAGGAGAGGCAGCATGCATAGTGCTGAGCCTAGGACTCTAAGTTCCTGGGCAGACGAAGAGTGATCATCGGCCGACTTCAAAGTCCGAACCCGGCCAAGTTAACCGTGGTGTTCACGAGCTATCGCACGGAGGAGCCATCGGACGAAGGAGGACTCTTGATCGCAACTATAAAATGCCCTGTTGATCCCCTCGTTCTGTCTCGATTCAATTCACCCTCAGGCTCTCTACACTCCAGCTCCAGCCCAACACACCAAGATCAGGATGAAGTTCACCCTCGCCGCTGTTCTCGCCATCTCCGGCGCCCTCGCTGCTCCCACTCCCGAAGCGGTAAGTAGATTTACATCCTCGCATCGCTTCAGCCCTTGGCAAAAGCAAAACGATCGAATGGTAATCTGACGAGATCTGTGACATAGCCGGGAATCCCCACCGAGGCCAGTGCGCGAACATCGCTCGCTGCCTTGACCGTTGCCTCTCGCACCAACACTGACACATATGACCGAGACCTCTTCCCTCACTGGAACACCGTCTCGGGAACTTGCAACACTCGGTAAGACTTCTTGTGTGCCCATTTTAATGGGAAACGCTTGCTAATTGCCCGTAAAGCGAGTATGTCCTTCAGCGAGATGGCACCAATGTCGTGACCAACAGCGCTTGCGCTGCTACATCGGGCTCGTGGTACAGCCCCTACGACGGCGCGACCTGGACCGCTGCCAGCGATGTCGACATTGACCATATGGTTCCTCTCCAGAATGCTTGGGTCGTAAGTATCGAACTAGACGTTACTTAGGCCCGTCGTCGCTAATGTATAACCCCCTCAGTCTGGAGCCGCTTCATGGACGACGGCCAAGCGCACCCTGTTCGCCAACGACATCACCCGCCCCCAGCTCTGGGCCGTTACCGATGACGTCAACTCGGCCAAGGGCAGTTCCTCTCCCGATGTGTGGAAGCCCTCGCTATCCAGCTTCTACTGCAAGTACTCCAAGAGCTGGATCGCCGTCAAGGCCTACTGGGCTCTCACCGTCACCAGCGCCGAGAAGTCGGCCCTGTCGGCCATGCTGGACTACTGTTAAACGTCTGTTGTTGGATTCACCTGGTGTCGTACTGGCTTGGACGTATAAAAGGATTGTTGCTGTGTTTCCATGTTCTTATGTGCGAAGCTACACGCCTAGATGTTGTGTACCTAGGTTCTGAAGGGTAAGCAAAGGGGTTCGATACCTATTCACATCATCAGGCATGCCGCCTCCAGTTTGCTTCAGTGTTACTTATTTTATGCATGAGGAGAAATATGATGACTATGACCCTTTCGCCCATTTGTGTATCTTGTACATGATACGAACCCAGAGCTATGCTTCTATTGAGCTGGCGGCAAGGCCACTGCTGCCAGAATGCGACCGTGGACAAAGGAGACGAATCAATAGAATACGTGTGTAGGTAGTCTAGAATGTTGAATACCTCGAGATAGCTTCGATGGCTGCCGTTTTAATGAGGCACACACCTTTGGTTGGAAGCGTTCAAGCCGCAAGGAGAAAACCCAAGACGCGCACTTAGGCAGGGGACCGCTCGAACAAAAATGCCCCTCCATTCTTAACCTTCCATCTACTGGACACCCAACTCGCCACAACACTTGCTACTAGATTGCTACTTTGTCATGTTTTAAAGGACACGGCCAAAAATTCCCTACTTATTATATGTCTGTTCGTCTGTTTCAAAGGCTCCTCGATCTATGCTCGTCCGAGCAGTAGTCTGGTGAGTCTCGACAGTTCTGCTCCCCCCCCCGAAAGGTCCGGAAGCCTGCTAGATAACTAGCTGGCAAGCTCTTCTCCAAATAGTCTCTATATTCTGAGGGAATATTCTCCAGTCTCTCAGGTTCAAGCCGATGGTACACGGCAAGCAGCTTGTTGATCCCCCAGTCTCATCCCGGTGATGGTGCGAAACATCCAGACTCGACTGTGACCCAGGACAAAACAGAATCACCACGAATACCTATACTGTGCCTGTCTATTCGAAGTAAGGGTCTGTCACAGCGATAGTCAAGGTGTAAACTATGGCTGGTCACGTACTGAACAGGAAAATAGCCTTGAAATCCGATTCCGGTAGGTGGCAGGCTCTGTGGGCTTTTCTATGCTGAAAAGGTGCCCGAAAGTCGAAGAGGTGCGCAGTCGAATCAGGTGCCTAACAGCTTTCACATGGCAACGCTAATCTTGACGTGTACAGCTCGTGGGGATATAGGTATTGATCTAAGCAGAACTCCTCGAAAAGAATTTCCTGCCCACCTGGTTTCTCAATCAATGTCATCCCAGGCAAGACTCTGTACACCTAGCAGAATTTCGAAATGAGCGATCGCTTATGGAATGTAAACATTCTGGTAAGATCAATAGTCTCGAGGATGATGGAGAGAGGAGATGAGGCCACAGACACATGGGTGGTTATGTCGAAGCAACTGGCCAGTACACTGCGTGTCTCCCCGAGCAGAATCTCCGGTATCTAAGAACAAGAGGGAAGGTTACCACTGGCGAGTTCTCTGCCTCTGGCCTGCATTACACTTTGGCCAGTGCCTCTGAGGGCTGCACCACGTCCTGACTGCATTCGTACTTGGGGGGTTTGGGCTCACGCTCTACCTCTTCAAATTGACCAGGATGTTGTCAACTAGGCGCATTCAACAATCTCGACAATTCCAGGGTCTTCATTTGTTTCCACACATCACTGCTCCCGGCTTCAACCCTGCCCAAGTAGAAGAGCTGAGGCTTCGACTTCACTACGGCTGTGTGCTTATTGGCCCATCGAATTAGTCAAAAAGATGGTTACTTTACTAACTCGGTGCCTCGTCTCCCAGCTTCTTCAATCAATTCTTCCATCGACATTTTCTCTTCTCCCCGACGGAGTCAAAACGCCTCGGGCACCGCCCTGCCAAGGCCAAACTCGCCGTACCTCCGTACATTAGCTCCATTCCCGAACACGACCAGGAGGACGCCACAACGCGGCTAACATTACATTACATACAGCTTCTTTCTTTTCATGCCTTCTCATACGCTGACACGCGCTGGGGAACGTGCTTAGCAGGCCATGTTGGCGTGGGTGGAAGCTGAAACCATCTCCCTAGCTCATCGGGGCTGAGTGGTGAAGTCGCTTGATTTATCTCAATGGGGGATGGCTTTAGATTTGTATTCAAAGTGCCTTACACACCCGAGAGACATGTCCATGTCACCCGATCATGACACAGGGCCGAATTTCCAATATGAGCTCTTTTCAGTGGTATCATAAGTCCTGGCAGCTCCCAGGGGCTACTGTAATAGTTGAGTGATTCATCGCTACGAAGAGACGGTTCTTGCCAGTAACTCAACATGGTTGCCTCCATCTCCATCGCCGTCGCAACCTTAGCCGCCGTCGCCGTCGCTGACAACCGTGTCTTCGGCGGCCTCGGAAACTCGGCCTGCCAGGAATGTCTCGCAACAGTAGAAGCCGCCTGCAGGGGCACCATCACCAGCTCCCAGTTCAACGACTGTTTCTGTGACGCCGATGGCGACGCCTGGGCGGCCCTAGAGAACTGTCTGACGGCCGAGACCGACTGCGACCCAACGCGGGAGAGCGTTCTCGGATACTACGGCGCGCATTGCTTCGCCTGGAAAGATGACGCCGAAGGGGAGTTTTGTGTCGATGCGAGCCAGGACGACGAGCTCAAGATGTCCGTCGCGGACTCTTTCTGCGACGAATTCATAACGTGAGCCGTCTCATTGAGTGCTCCCTTATTCATGCTGATATATGAACAGCCTCTCTAGTTCAAGCGAGCCGACGACTACAACAGTCACAGAAGGGTCGTCGTCAAAACAAACCACCGAATCCAGATCCGAAACTACCGAGTCTGAGACGACAACCTCCGTGCAAGAAACCACCTCCGCCGCCACAAGCGCAACAGAAGCGCAACAGACGACTAGCCAAGATCTGCCTTCAAGCACTAGCACCGCGGCTGATGTTGCCCCGACGAAATCCGACGACAAGGCGAGCAGTGGAGAAGGTAGCAGTGACAATGACGACAGAGATGACAACGACAGCAATGCGGGCTCGAACTTGACTTCTGTGGGCGTGCCTGGACTAGTGGCCTTGGCTCTCTGGGCCGGGTATATGCTGAGCTCATGACCTAACCCGAGAGTCTCGGAAGCAGAGGCTCATCTGGCATCGTGAACATTTACTAGATGATTGAATGAGTACATACATTATCGATAGCCCGATACTGTTCTGCATGCCGAGCGAGAGAGCATCAAGTGATCACCCCATCCCTGGCAACATTGTTATCTCAATCTGTCAAAACTATGAGACGAAAAAGTCAAATCACGACGAGACAAGATATAGTTGTGAAAAGACAGATTCATTCTGCTTGTCGTCATCAATAACATTAAAGAAATCTAATTTGGTGTTTAATTTTGATACCCAAATCCTCAACTGCCAACGCCCTGGGTTCATACCCTTGAATCCTCATTATACATCTCGTTCTCTCCCCCAACAAGCAAATTCTGTTTATACACTATTAGAATTGAATTATATGAATCGCGGATAGGGTATCAAGGCTGGAGATGAGCCGACGACGAAGCAGAAAACTCCAACTCCGTTACCCATAACACAACTCTATCTTGGAAAAGCTGACGCCAGTCCACCCGCTTCAAAGGTAGCAAATCGTGATTCGAATCATGGTCGCAGGGTCACATCACCCTCATCGGGACCGCTCAACTCCATGTCTCCGTCGCTCAGCTCGCCTCTTGCTGCTCGCTGCGCCAGATCTCTCTCCGTGTAAATTTCATTCTTCCTCGTCTCAGCTTGTTGAAGGGTGTCGACATAGGTAGTGAACTTGACAATCTCACGAAGAAGATAAGCGCTCTTCCGTTCCCAGTTGGCCATTGCTTTCGTAGCGTTGGCTCCCCTGGGAGTGAAGGCGAGAAGCATAGGGCTGCGAAGCTGGTTGTGGGATTGAAGCTCAGCTTCGATACCCTTGACATAGGTATCGAGCGTGTCCAGTTGCTCAGCCTCCGACGAGTTGCTGGGACGCATGCTCTGAGTGGGCGGCGACCATTCTGAAATGTGAACGCGATCACCAGGAAGCTTGCCTCGGCCGCTGTTATTTGTAAAGGCGCCAGTAACGTGGTCGAAACTCGAGTTTCTGAAGCTGGCACTGTTGACACTCGACCTGCGAGCAGGAGCTGCGCTGCTACCTGGGCGAGAGGTCTTGCCACCAGTCGTCTCGTTAATAACGGTGACTAGAGCATTATTGACAATTGCTTCGCTCCATCCATACTCGATGTTGCTTATTCCACCAACCAACGGATGGGTGCTGAGACGAGCACTCCAGTAGTTCGCCGTGTTGACAAACTCCTTGCCAATCTCGGGCGTGCCGACCTGGAACAGATGGACAGCACCAGTGGGCAGGCTAAGCGCCCAGACATGCGGTCGAGTTCGAGAATATCCAGGCGGTGGGAGAGCTGACGCAAGGGTTTGTCGGAGGCTGAAAGTGCCCATGCTCGTGGCGTTGTCCTGCCAGTTACCGCCTCCAACAGCAATTTTAGCAGCGGCATTCTTCCGGTTCTTCTGTCGCATCGACTTATTCGGAGTAAACGAGAAGAGGCTCATCTGGCCCTTCTGGATAACAGCAAACACCTCGGACCAGTGTCTATCCCTGGCCTTCTTCTCCACGCCATCCAGATGATGCTTGTGAATAACCATTCCCTCCTTGACCCAAGGGGGGCCTGCAAGTTCCAACGACTCATCCTCGAGGAATTGTGTGTTAGAGATATCCGCACTGAGGATGGACGGTGCCCCTTCTCCATAGAGCTCTTCGTCCCTGGTAATGGCTTGGCTCAGCGCATTAGCAAAGCCAATAGACTGCTGATAGTCTCCTCGGGGCATTGCCGAACCAAATGAATCTTGTGATACTGAGGTTTGAGTTCTGCCCAGAGAATGGCGGCTCCATGTGGCTGATGAGCCGGCAGGACTCCACAAGGAATTGCCATCGTCAAAGCTTGTGCGACTCGAAGAGAACCCATTGCGGCCAACCCCATTTCGTGAGCGGCTTTTGGAATTCCATCTCGCCGTGTTAGCTCGTCCATTCTCCGAGATGCGGCCACGAACGGAGAGCTGGCTTTCAGAAGGCGCCTTGCTGAGGACGCTAGGGGTCCTCTTGAGCATTCCCATGACAGACAGGCCGCCGCTGCTAGAGCTTGGCATGTTCAAGTTCTTCTCAGGTTCGGCGCCAAAGAGGGGCAGTCGCTGGTCTCGAATCGATGCATAGATGCCCTTCAAGACGACCTCAATCTGCTCCTCCCAAGCCTTTTTGGATCCGTTGAACTGCGATTTGACTAGGGGACCACAGTCTTCCTCAAATTCAGACGGCAGAGTGCCAGAGTCAGCACGGGGAGGAGGTCGGAACGAGTTTCTAAACGACCTGCGATCATGCTCCGCAGATATTCTCTGATTCTCACCGCCGCTCAGCATGCCATTCTTGTCTGGTAGAACACTAGGTCGATGAAATGCATCTGGTACCGATTCGATGACAGCTTGCGTAATTGTGCCCATGGTGTTCTTGACGAATTGGCTGCGCGTCATCTTCTGTTCAATATCTGCCATGTGCAAATCGGTGTTGAGGAGCATGATGGAGTAACAAATGGTATGGATAACATCTATCGAACATGTTAGTTTTGCTGAGATACGCTAAGTATACGAGATTCTTACCAGTTGCCTTGAATCCATGATTGGGGTTGCAGTCACACCATCGCTTAGAGAAGGCGACCAGGATTCGATCAACTTGCTGCGTCTCAGCACGGAATACCAAGCGTCCGCATACTTGCCGCAAGGCATGGACAATACTCTGGTTCGTGAAATCGTAAAGTTCCATATAAGCCTGGAGGGTCCGTTGCCTAACTGGACCCTCCTCGCCCATCCAAGCAGCAGCCTTCAATTTTTGGATAAAGTCTTCGTTGCCATCGTAGATCTTCTTGGCCTTCTGTCGGTCATCCTCGGTGGGGTCACCAATGACAAACTCAGGCTCATCCAGCGGCTTGGCCTTTATGGAATCGAATGTACCCAGCACCTTGGGACTGGGATCAGCAGAGCCGTCAATTCGTACGCTGGGAGGAGCACTGAGAGCCGACTTGTAGTCCGTGCCGGTACTGACGGAAGCGGCGGGACTTGTTGCTCGTGCACCTTCAATCGGTAATGCCAGATTCGAACGACTGGGTTCATCTTCCGAATCAGTCTGCTCCACGTGATTGAGCGCCTTTTTGCCCTTGATTGTATCGTTTGCAGGTTGGGGTGAAGTTCGTCCTCTGGTGATGGTGTCGCCCGCCTTGTCCCTGGGTTTGGACGAATGTCGTTTGTGTGACGGGCTATCGTGGGTATCTTCGTTATCACTAGCACCATCAAGGTCCAGGAATGAGTTATTCCGAGTGCCAATGCCCTTCATCGGTCGCTCGGGCGGTGGACGGGAGGGAGTATCAGCTCCTCGTCGATGGTAATCGTCCATATCACCATGAACAGTGCGAATCTTGGCGTTGGGGCTCGGTGAGTAATCCGGGGAGAAATCTCGCTTGTACTCGGCTCTATCGTCGACGTCGTCATCGGCATACTCGTGGGACAGGTTGGAGATGTCAGCCAAGGGAGAGGGGCCTTGGCCAGCTGGATTACCATTTGTGCCCGCAGCAGTACGCAGGTACGGATTCATGACCTTACGTAGACTGCTGACCGGGCTGGGTTGTGGGATGGGGACGGCCCTCTCGCCTCCTCCAGGAGCAAGGTTTATGGGGGCAACGCGTGGCATTGGCGGCGTGGGGAAGACTGGCAACGGGGGAGGATCATCGGTGACGGACTTCTTGCGGCGACGGAAGAAGGACGAAGGTCTCTTCTGGAGGACGTGGTGATGAGAGTGGGAGGACGAGGTGTCGCGGGAAGGCGGAGCGGAGGAGCTGCCGAGTATCTTGCCGCCAGTAGCATCGGTCGCTGGGGAGTGAGAAGAGTTGGCAACTTCGCTGTGGCTGTTGTTTGAGTTATTGGAGTGGTTCTTGGACGAGCCGCCACCAAAGACTCTTCTGAAAAACCCAGGTCGCTCCTTCGCCGGCGGTGCGGGCGCAGCAACAGGAGCTGGGCCAGCGGGCACAACGGGGTCTTTGGCCTTCTCGTAGCCGACATGCGGCGCGGGAGCCGAGTCGAGGTCTAATGCCGGCAGGGCAGGGGCGGTTTCTCGTAGATTGCCGCTCTTATTGCGTGCAGATACGCTCCGCAGCGATCGGCTGCTGCGTTTCTGCTCCAGGGATGGAGGTTCGAGAGGAGCCGGCGGTGGCGGGGGTACGGCGGCCTGCATTGTGGGCTTGGAGGGCTCGCGGCGAGGGCCTCCGGGGACGGTCGGGGTCGGGGCGGCGTCGTAGTCGTCGTCGATGAAGTTGTTTGGAAATTCGACACGGAATGGAGCTGGCTCCATGTTGTTCTGCTGTGAGGCGGGTGCGGGTCCGTAGTCGAAGCTGGCCGATCGTCCGAAGCCTCGTGCCCAGCGCTGGCTTCCAAGGACTTGTGCGTAGCCGGCGTCGACGCTGGCGCTGGTGGTGCTGCTGCTCTTGCTCCCTGGCTTGCCGCCTCGAGAGTGCATCGCCCGCGAGGCGCCGGGCTGGGTGCGGTGGCTCGACTCTCGCACGCTGTTGAGGCGCGTGAAGCCCGATTGGAAGTTGGAGCTGCTGTTGCTGCGTCGACCGCGGGATTGCTGGCTCGACAGGCGGCTCGAGTCGTCTGCAGCTTCCAGGTCGGAGCTGTAGGAGTACTGATGACCGTTGACTCGTGCCCCGTTGACCGACGATGTGGCCGTCCACGTCCTCTGGGGATCGGCGGCGCCAAACTGGGGCGCGGCGTCGTCGTAGGTATGTGATCGTGGGCCGGAGCCAGAACCAGCACCAGACCCAGACCCAGGCCCGTACTTGTCGTACTTGTCGTATTTATCGTACTTGTCAGGCTTGTCGTACTTGTTGTCGCCGCCCAGCTGTCCCATGGAAAACTGGTCGAGCGACAGGAGCATGTTGGTGACAAGAGAGTCGCGGGTGACGTTCCTGGGCGACAGCGACAGGTCATGCGAGTCCCGCTGGGTAGCGCGAGGCAGGCGGTCCGCCATGTCGTCCTCGATGGGAGTCGGGTTGTCTAAGAACGATTCATGTGTGTGGCGGGACGACGACGGCAATCTGCTAAGCGCCCGACTATCAGCGTCGGGGTGTGACTTAGACAGGGCCGGCGGCGGCTTGCGGTTTGCTGGCGGCGGAGTCTGCGGAGCGGCTCTGGGGAACGACGACGACAAAGAGAGCGAGGCGAGCGATGAGGAAGTGTTGATGGTCAGGTCGGCTGGTGTTCGACGTCGAGTCCAACGGCGAGCATTGTCCGTCGGAGGCATGGCGGGACGGCAATCAAGGGGGAGGGGGGGGACCTTGAAGGCTTTTGTTTGGATCGGTATCTAGGCACCGCGCTGGACGAAGCGAGGCGAGACGAGACAAGTCCCGGGATTGACAGCCACAGCGCGGTCGGCGGACGGGGGAGAGGAATTGTGACGTGACAAGTCCGTCTCTTGTTGGCTTCACGCGATGTAGATGCGGTACGTAGCCTACTATCCGTCTTTCAAGGTACCTACGCACGCAACGCACGTACAATGAATGTACGGACTGTAATAGCAACACACGTACAGTACAGTTTATGATTAAAGCAATTACTGCTCCGGTCGCTCGGTCCAAGCCTAGGCTCTCTAGAATGGCCCCGTTGCCGACTCTAACACCAAAAAGAGGCAGAAGGGGGGCCCACGAGACCAGGGTACGATGCAGGGGTTGATGGAGTTCATTACCAGCGCTGCGAACTCCAGCACCACCAACAGGAATTCACGGGCCTGGCTTTTCACTAGATAGACTACAGTAATAATTGCTGCAAAAATAACCATGTACTCCGTACATGGTACCAAGCACGGAGCCAGTCATCAATAAGGAAAAGACGGACAATGGTGAATCACGGATGGAGAAAGAGGGAGTGCAGATGAAACACTCCGTCGGAGGAGCTGCTCAGGTGGCCAAATCTTTGTGAGCTGATGGTGAGGCGAGATGCGTGTTTGCATCCAACAAAAAGCCAGGCATGTACTCGTTACTACGTAGGGAGACCGCACCGCCGCCGCTTCCACCTGAACTCGACACTGCTACTGCTGCTGTCATTGCTTGCCAATGCTTGTGGCCTCGTCTATCACAAGCTCGCATCAGGGGCCACCAGCGCAGACGCGGCTGCAACCCAGCCCGAGATTGACGATGAGCCGATGCGGCGCCAATGCTCGCTGGCCAAAACTATCAACGGCGTATCGCAAGGGTGATGGCATCCAACATGACCAAGTAGGGAGAGGGTTGGGTAGGATACTCTCGCCAGTGTCACTCTCGCCCGTCCCACGCGCCGCCGGTGGTTGATTTTTCGTGTGATTGCAGTCAGAACTGGTCAATATTTACTCCGGAGAAGAGGAACCCGGCATCAGAAAGGCGCCCGAACGCTGGCCCCAGCTCTTGGAGGTGCCTAGGTGCAAGGTATGGTGCTCTTCTCCCCTGGCATCATTCCCAGAATGGGGATGCGTGGCCGGCCCGGTGGATTGGGTGGGCGGTGAGGCTGCGGCTGTGAGTGGATGGCCCCTTTTTCTTTCCTTCTTGCGCGTGCGTAGAAGCGGGATCAAGGTCTGAGAAGAAGCCTGGATTTTTAGGAGAAGAACAGGGTCGAACAGGGTTGAGCAGGGTTGAGCATGGTTGAGCATGGTTGGATTGGGTGGGACAGGGTTGTACGGGCGACAGGGAACGATGCAGGCAAACGGATCAGGTCATGGCCACCGACAGGTACCACGGCTAGCACAGGCAGCCCCTGGAGACACCATGTGCTCAGTGGAGGCGACGGTGGATTCAGGGACCGTCAAACCAGCATCGGCAATCGCCAGCGGGCCATCCGCGATGCCAACTCGACTATGGATGCACGCACAACGCCTGTGAGCTGTGAGGCCTTATGTGCGGCCTGTGAGGTGAGCCGAGACACCACGTCTTTCCTGTAGCTTGCCGTCGCCGTGCCAAATTTGGGGGGGGGGGGACCCGTTGGTGACATTACAGAAATGGCATCATGACTAACAAGCAATGGCCCCTAGTAACTCCAAGCTCTCGTGCCACAGTCCGCTCGAGCGGGCCGTCGATGGGACGGATACCTTTGGTCTCAGATTTTGCTGCGAGTTGGCGTGGAAAAAAGCTCAATCTTTGGTCACTTTCTAAGCGTTCCCCCGTTTCGTCACCCAGATCACAGAATGCTACTTCAGCACCCGATCGACTAGGGGAAATTGCTTCCATTTCCTTGGAATAATCGATTGACGGAACACCCCGTGTAGATCGTGGTACGTAGTACCAGTTTTTTTTTTTTCTATATTCTTCTTCGTTATTAACCAGGTCAACTGCATGCATGCCTCATTCATCCTCTTTGTTGCCAAACGGAACAACAATAACATGCGAGCTAGCTGTATAGTTCTCACTTGCAGCTCTAGTCGTCTCAAAATGCTTCCGCGCGGGTTGGCCGGCGTGTTGTTCCTTCAGCATCATTGCATCGTCGTTGGGGCAGCGATGTAACCGAGTGTGCATACGAGGTGATGCAGCACATCGACGTGGCACCGCCATGTCCGCTCAATTGAGCGTGTTGTCATGACGAGGCAGGCATCACATCCGCTATGGCCAGCTTTTGAAGCCCAGTAACCCGCCCACGGACTGCACAGGTGCGACAGCGCTGTGATGCGATGTCGTCGTATTGAGTCATGTCATCTGATGTACACAAGCCATGTTTCTTGTAGGAGAGGAAACAAAGAAAACCACACATCAGATCAGGCTGCAACCATGAGCAAGTCTCGGCCAACGAGAGGCCAAGCTACGTTTCCCCTGCAGAGCGAGGCTGAAACGTTTGGCCTTGGCGCTCTCGAAAATCTTGGAAGATCTCCAAGCAGATGGTCCGCGAAAGGACGTGGCATCTTATTGGGCCATTTCCGGTTGTGTAAATTTTCCAACGCCTCCCAGGCAAGGAGATCATGGCGTGCGATGGTCATTGATCCAAAGAGAACCTTGCGCATTTGTGGACTATTTACCAGATCCAGATCTCAGCCAACCCGCACCCAAGGCACTCACCGTCGTGGGATTAATCAGTCACATCGAAGCATGCATGCTAGATTCACCTTATGTATGTGATAGTAGTGCCCTCAATTCAGTTGCCATTGGAAGGCCTCGAGAGCTTAGAAGCAACACCCTCTCTCTAATAAAGTCTGCCCTACACGTGCTGCTGCATTTGAGCGCCACCAACGCGTCGTCACCTGACAACTTAGCCTGGGAAAATAAAGGAGTTAATTCCGCGTCGCTTCCGACAAGGACGCGAACGAGCCCACCATAGCTTTAAAGCCCACTGTCGGAGGCGAGTCAGCCCCCCTAATAGCCCCCCCCCATAGCTCCCCCCCATAGCGCCAACCTGCCACTGAATGGCCTCTAAACTTCTGGAGAAAGGTGTCCGCTGCTCCCCGCAATCATCCACCCCCGCACGTGCAGGGATTGGATTAACCTCGTTTGGGCAGTCTTCCTGGCACTTGCACGCGCACCTGACCTCACACCTTTTACACCAAGGCGCCATGCCCTACCCTGGACCCATCTCCATCACTCAGCCCATCTGGATTAATGCCTGTGACATCTGCTCTATCCTCTGAGATTCGCCTTTCCACAGCCAGAAAGGTCCTGGATCCTGTTTCTTGGCACTCGAAAAGGCATATTGGCTCTTCGTTAAGACACGGGGCTAGTAGACCACCACACCGTCAACCTCAATTCCCGCCTCGCCTCCTCGACCCAATGACCTCATTTTCAATGACGGACAATTCCTCTTCTCCTTCAAATAGCTGGCCCCTCGATCAGTTTGTTCAAGACCCTGGATATCTTGCCTACCAGGAAGAGCTTCGCTGCCTCATCTTCAACACAGCCCAGACTGCGGCGCCCTCTCGCGAGACCTCTCCCGTCCCAGGAGAAGATGGTCCGCCTGGTGAGGATTTTGAGGTCCAGGCCCAGGTCAGGGCGGCTCTCTCGACGGGCCGGAGGCTGGCCTATCTGAAAAACTACGTTGCCGAAGTGGCTCCATGGGTATGATTCTCAGTGTTGACATAACAATCATTTCCTCTTAGACTAACCAGCCGGCGCAGCTTGATATGTTTGACACCGAAGGAGCTTTCACAGTGCAAGTCCCAGTCCTTGCACGCCGATGCCCGGCTCTGCTCTATGCCATACTCGCCCTTTCAGCTCGGCAAATGGAGCGGAAGGAAGCCAAGCAACACTCATTTGACAGTCTTGAGCTCTACCAAGAAGCCATTCGACTCCTCAATCCCCTGCTACAGGCTAGAGACCTCACCATCATCCCGATCTGCGTCATCTTGTGCTGTCTCGAGATGATGTCGGCTAGTCCACAGGACTGGCGTCGACACCTCGAGGGCTGCGCAGCCCTATTTGACGCGTTCGACATCAATGGATTCAGCGGTGGCCTGCTCCAAGCAGTTTTCTGGTGCTACGTGCGAATGGGTAAGAATCCCTGGCAATCAGTGAATGGCAGTATGGAGTCTGATGCTTTATAGATCTATGCGGAGCTCTAATCTCCGATGGGACCCAAGGAACCATCGTGCCTCTCAACAAATGGCTCCCCGCTGGTGCCGACCCGGCTTCTGCTGCTGAGCTCTTTCGTGAGCACAGGTCACCGGACATGCACGCCAACTACTCAGTCTATCTAAGCTCCAAAGTCTGTGAGCTCGTCGCGGACAGAACTCGCTACGTTGAGCTGGGAGAAAACAACGGATGCGACTCTGTCGCCTTTGAAAGACGGTGGCTCCGTCTTTGGCACGACCTTCAAGCTTGGCTTCAAGATCGCCCCCCTGAAATCCTCCCCGTCAAGTCAATCGACAGCCGGCCATTCCCCCAAATTCTCTTTGTCCACTGGGCTGGAATTTCCTCCAACCAGCTGTACCACACCGCCTGCACCTTGCTTCTGGGATCGAAACCTCGAGAAATCAAGCTCGATGTTGGACACACAGGATCTGCAATCTGGCACGCCAAAAGCATATGCGGCATCTCCTTGACGAACCCTCATCAAGGTTGCCTGAACAACGCCATCCAGCCTCTATGGATTGCTGGAAGACTTCTTAGCCACAAGTCTGAGCATTTGCTTTTATCTAAACTCATTCAAAGCATAGAGGCAATGACTGGATGGGCAACATGCTGGCGCCTTGCTGATCTCGAGAACGCTTGGGGCTACAAAGTTCGTTGAGACGCCATGAAAAAATTATGGCGTTGATTATTTGGCTACCAATTTGTCCAAGCAGCTTAATCCGGTTGCCACTCTTGTACGAGTTGCGCCGAGAGCGCATTCACATTCCACCCTGTCAAAGAACCAATGCGGTCAAGGCCGCGCAGAATAGCATGTTGCTGGGGTTCGTAGGTCATTCGTTTGGCGGCAAAGAATAGCGAGGCAAGGAGACTAAGGTCCCAGCTTGCCTGGTTGTCATTGTTCAAGCTGATGGCACAGATTCGTTGGGCATGCCAGAGAGGTGATATCAAGACGGATCGTCCATGCTCCTTTGGGAGGGTTCGAGGCCGACTCTGGAGCAACAGCAACATTGATGTATGATACAGCTGGTTGGCGAGCACTGCCGCTCCGTTTGTGAAAAGAATAAGAGGAAATAGCTCTTCGCTTTCTTCAACCTCCCACATGGGTTTGAAATCCCGAGGACGATTGTTGTACCACATGTTTAGGGCTTCGGAGAGCGACTTCCAGCTCTGGGCGGCTGATGGACGGAGGTGCATCCCGGGATTGGTTGGAAGGTCGTGCCCAAAGCAGTGGTTGAGGACTCGAGCACATAGAAGTATCGGCTCGCGGTCGTATTTGAGAGTTTCTCGACACATTCCGGACATGGGAGACGAGTCATTGCATGATAGGACACTAGGGATAGATACCGAGGAACCATTCATGAGCCCAACACTCAACTCTAAGAATTGGTTAATTCCATGTTATATGTGGGGCGAGTCGGGAGATTCCTACCAAGTCTCAGCGTCATCCATGACAATGCTAAATTGACTGTAGGATAATGCTCCTGGAACAAAGCAGAGTCTAACAACCCAAGGCCAACGTTCTTGGATGGAGATTGCCATGAAGTCGGTGCTACCACGACATGTCGACGGAGAGCCATGAAAGCAGAGACCAATGCGCCGTGTAGAATATCGACGCTGGGCCCGTTCAGATCAGGTGGCACGAAGCATGAATCGTCGAAGTTCAGGTCGACCTGCTCACCGAGGGTCGTCAAGGCGAGGGCAAGGATTGAGTCGAGAACGGGAATCGAGTCCATGGCAATTCGTGGGATCAAAAGGCCAAACGTCTGGGACGCGTCGCCAATGTCCAGCTAAAGAGCGATGCCTGTTAGAACTGGTGGCTTTATTTCTTGTTATTGAAATATACGTACCCATGGCGCGATGTTGTAGCGGTAGTGTCGCAAAAGCTGTACCGCCCGGTCTTGGGGCAGATGAGCGCAGTTTTGAAAGGCACCTGCAGAGGGCTTGTTCGCAGCATCTAATTGTCCGGGAGAGGGGTCTGGACGAGGATTTGGCGATGATCCAAAGTAACTCTCATTTTCGAGGATCTGGGATGTCACCGGCGCAGAAGCAGGCGGAGGCGCCGA
This sequence comes from Dactylonectria alcacerensis, assembly GCA_029931735.1. NCBI lineage: Eukaryota > Fungi > Ascomycota > Sordariomycetes > Hypocreales > Nectriaceae > Dactylonectria > Dactylonectria alcacerensis. The sequence continues at coordinate 3,092,616 of JAPMUZ010000003.1, read as the reverse complement.
TGTGGGCGCAAAGTTGTCATGTCCTAGCGACAGCAATCCGTCTAAGGCGGTCTCATATGCTGCGTTGGAAGGGGATATCCCGACCGTGTAGCTCCCAGGATCGATCAAGTCATGGTTTCCTTGGCCAACTGGGGATGGTGTCGCAAGATTCTCTAGTGCAGCAGGACTGATCAGGGCTGGCGGCTGTGACAGAAACTCGACTGGATTTGGTGTTTCTGGCAATGGTTGGCCTGCCTTTGGCAGAGCATGCGTGCTTTCCGAGTCTTGCGACGGCGCCTCGTCTTCCTGAAACCGGATGGTTTCTTGAACCGTCACAGACTCCGGGACGACGAACTGAGATGAGCTGTCTGTCAGTGGAAACTCATGCAAGATGATGTGCTGGACGCCGTGGGATCGGATCGTCGGTGGCAAACGTACTCTTAGCTTGCCGTACGCGGGCTTGGAGACGCGCTCTGAGCTTGAATCGCCGGAAGTTTTGGCATTCTTTTCGAGAAACGAGAGCCGCGTGCCGTACTGGCAGTCAAACCCACCATCGACACATCTTCGGCACGATGGTTTACCCTCATCGCCTGACAAAGTCGTGTTAGTTTATCAGGGTACGGGATTGCCCAGCGGTTCAGGGTTACTTGGAGGGACTTGCATTTCCGTCGGCGCATGCGGCATTTGAAACATCCCGTCCTCGTCCTTCGCAGGCGGGTCTTGGAGCCCGCATCGGCCATTGTCAAGTTGGCATCGTATGGGGGAGAAGGGAAATGTGGGATAGGATGGAGGGGGGAGAAGGAGAGGGTGGCCGAACGGGGAAAGATGAAGCCTTCTAGACTCCGGGGGGTCGACCATCACGGTGAGGGCCGATGTTGCCCCTTTGGGCAGTTCTAAACGCCTGACCATGTGGGACGCCGGTAGCGAGTCCGGGACTGTTTAGCGCCCTTGCCTGGGTCGATGCTCCATGACTCGGGTTGAGCTGTGATCGCTTCATGGAGGGGCAGAGCCTGCTACGTTAGAGGGGGGGCAGATCCTGGAGGGGCAAAGAGGGTTGTCATGAGAGAAGGTGGAGAGGGAGGGGAAAGATTTTGTCAATAAAGGTGGAGGGCCCATCGCGGTGAGCTGTTCTTCATCCTGTTTGAGAGATTGAACAATTACTCGTCCTTCACCGACAACACCACAGACACAATGGCTCCCTCTACCGTCAAGCTCGCCTCTGGGCATGAGATGCCCCTCGTTGGCTTCGGCCTCTGGAAGGTCCCTGCGGCTCAGGCTGCTGAGACGGTCTACAACGTACGTGAGAGCGTGAATACTGGTCATCGAGAGTTGTTCTTTGGGAACCACGTCTTGCTCGATGAGCTGTTCCTTTAATGGCACACTTGTTCCTTCACAGACCTCGATCGCTGACTTTTTCCCCATCACAGGCCATCAAGGCTGGATACCGACTCTTCGACGGCGCCTACGACTACCAGAACGAGAAGGAGGCCGGCGAGGGCATTAAGCGCGCCATCAGCGAGGGCCTGGTGAAGCGCGAGGACATCTTCGTCACCACCAAGCTGTGGAACAACTACCACAGCCGCGAGCACGCTTTGGAGATGGCCAAGCTCCAGAACGAGGCTTGGGGCCTCGGCTACATTGACCTCTACCTCATCCACTTCCCCGTCGCCCTCAAGTACATTGAGCCCGAGAAGCGACGATTCCCTGTACGTTCCTGATACTACCAAGATCCCCTCTACCCTGGCTGTACCTAGACTAACTCTCCGGTAAAGGCTTGGTGGATGGATGATGAAGGCACCGTTGAGGTCGCCAACGTGCCCATCCGCGAGACCTGGGAGGCTCTCGAGACGACCGTCGACGAGGGTATCGCCCGCTCCATCGGCGTGTCCAACTTCCAGGCTCAGGGCCTGTACGACCTTCAGCGCTACGCCCGCCACCCCGTCTCCTCGCTGCAGATCGAGCACCACCCCTACCTTGTCCAGCCGGGCCTGATCGCCATGGCCCAGGAGAACGGCATCGCCGTCACCGCCTACTCGTCCTTTGGCCCCCAGAGCTTCGTCGAGCTTCCCGGCATCTTTTCCAAGCGCACCGAGGACGTTGAGCCCCTGCTCGAGACTAAGGTCGTCAAGGACCTCGCCGACAAGTATGGCAAGACGCCCGCCCAGATCCTGCTCCGCTGGGCCACCCAGCGCAACATCGCCGTCATCCCCAAGTCCAACAACGCTGGCCGCCTCGCCCAGAACCTCGACGTCCTGAGCTTTGACCTGGCCCAGGACGAGGTCGAGAGCATCGCCGGCCTCGACCGCGGCCTGCGCTTCAACGACCCTGGTTTCTACCTGCCCAATTACCCCCTCCGCATCTTTGCCTAAATGGTGAAAGCTGTGGGGTATTTATATATAAAATAGACATGAATATAGACTATGAATAATGACAAAGAGATGCCAACGGCTCCCCGACTATGGTTCGAGATGAGATGCTATTCTCGTGTGGATTTGACCGTTGCAAATGATCCTACGTTCCTAGATTTTCTATCTTAATTCTCATTAGTTGTCAGCGGCTGATTTGACCTGGATTGGCTTGGCTCAGCTTGATTTGGTCTTGAGTCTGGAGGAACTTGTGACGTATTGTGCGCTTAGGCTCCCCTAGTTGGGAACATGTGCATTTCAAAACAGGATACGTTCCTAATCAGTGACTGAAAAATATGTGATGGAATTTCTTTCTTCGTTATCATGTTTATGCTATGGGCTTTTTACAATTATTCTTCTTTCAAGGACTGTCGCCTACATGCCAAAGGACTCCATTAATGCGCCCATAGCCTCAGCAATGTCCTCGCTGACGACGCCTCCGCCCTTGAGCTCCTCGTTGGTTGTCTGGATTATCACTCGCTTGTAGCTCGTCAGGTTTGGCGACCCGGCGTCCGTGACCTCAAGAATCATGTGCAGCAGCTGGCCCTTTGCTGTTGGGGTGCCACTCACTAGGTCTTTGCAGCACTTCTCCGGTCCGGGTAGCGTCAGCTCGACGACACGGCCCTCGGCATCCTTCTTTTCGAGTTTCATTTCTTCAACCTCAATGAAGTGGAACCACTGCGAGGCGCTTGGGTCGCGGTACTGCCACCACTTGAAGGTCAGGGCGTCGCCGTCTGGGTCAAATGTCTCCGAGGCGTCGAGCTTCAGGGTCGTGCCGGCCTCGGCGGTGATGTAGAGGGGGTCCGGACCGGAAGATCCGTTGACGGAGACGATGGGATGGTGGTTCGCCGACGACAGAGCCGGATCCAGCGTCCACTGGATGCGGGCAGCAAAGTCGTTCTGGAAGGCGTCCCGGAAGCGCCAGATGGTGCCGTGGTTGGTCTTGTACGTCTTGCCGTCCTGGCCGACGACCACATCGTGGGCATCGCTGTAGTGCTTGCTACCCAGGCCATCCGGGCTAGGGTCGGTGAGCTGATATCGGCCTCCCCAGGAGCCGTACTCGGGGTGCTCGCGGACTCCTAGGCCGTTTTGGATCAGGTACAGGAATGTGGGCGTGTCGCCCTCAGGGATAAACAGATAGTTGGGATACGCAGAGCCCAGAGGGCCGATCTGGATGTGCTCCTTGATCCACTTCTTGGTGAGCTTGGAGAAGTCGGGCCCGCCCTGGTCGAAGCCGTAGTACCGGTCGCCCGCGATGCCGGTCCAGGTGGCCATGCCGTATTGGTTCCACGCGTGCACTGAGGCGATGTAGAAGATATCGGGGAACTTGTTGCGGATCCAGGCGCCTGTGTCGTCCTGGTCCGAGATGGTGTAGACCCTGAGCTTCGCCCTCAACGCCGCAAACTCGTCTTCGGAGTGCGTCTCTTGGAGTCTGAAGAGGACTTGCGCGAGGACGTTGGTGCCGCCCCAGACCAGGATCCAGAGGGGGTCTTCTAAGGTGGCCTTGATTCTCTCCAAGAGTAGCTCGCCGCCCTCGCTCAGGGGAATGTCATGACCGACGGCCTTGAATCCATAAACCTGCAGTGGATACAATTAGATCAAGCGTCTCTCTGGGAGAGAGGAAGAGATGCAGTTTCTACATACAGGTGCTCCAGGCTTGATGAGGCTCTTCATGTATTCGGCCGACGGGTACTGGAAGTCTGGATGGGCATGCTTGTTGAGGTTCTCGACGGCACCGGCGTAGGCGTCGACAATCTTGTGCATGTCCTGTGGGCAGACCTTGTTCTTCATCCAGTTTGAGGTGCACGCCACGAGTCCCTCGGTCTGGAACTGGTTGGAGTACAGAAGGTATCTAACCAGCGATTCTGCATCGTCGGGCTCATTGGAGATGTCCGATAGGATGAAGACGCGGGGCTTCGATGAGAAGGACTGCAACTTGGACGAGTCGGTGGCCATCTTGGAGATATGTCTGGGTGGTCACTGGTCACTTGTTGATGATGTTGATGATAAGCAACACGTTCGCTTGAACCTGATGCACTCTTGCCCCTCCTTCCCTTCCTCGTCTCATGACATCGCATTCATTATATCCATCCTGCTGGAAATGGCCCATCCCATGACACAAGCAACAACCGAACGGCCGCACTTCTCCCGGGTTTTAGCCAAGCACTATGAGGGTATTCCCAAAGAGGCAATATTAAACACTCCCCATGCCCCATATCTTCGCTGGGGCTGCCGAGATGTGGGAACGAACGGGGTAAAACTGCGGGGATTTCTTTTTCGCCCCCCTGGAGAAATTGACATTCGTCCATTGACATTTGCCCCCGGCTCATTGTGGGTTTCTGACAGGCCCGGTGACAGATGCTCGGGTTTCGTTTACAGGGCCCAAAGAGAGAGGGACAGAGGCTCGGGATGGGTCATCGGGAGCTCCACGGAAGTGCCGTTGCTGGAAGAGGAAGGGCGACGCACTCTTGGCTCTGCTGCCCGTCTTCCGGGTGACCTGCAGAAAATGCGGTGCAAGCAGAATGATGGGGGCGAGAGTCAATGGCGCGGATGAAGATTAAGGGGATTGATTGTCGTTCGAGTGGTTGAAGGTTCGCCTCTCTTGTTGTCCGTCTTTCCGTCGTTCTCATCGTCTTCATCGTCTCTGTCGTCCTTTGCTCAACCTCGACCTCGACGACTAGTAACGCCGTCGGTTAGCAACCAAATAAAAACGACCGAACAAAATGGGTTCTATCGCACAGTCTCTACCCTCTGTCGACGAGCTCAAGCGCCAGCTCAACGGCGCCTCCAAGACGGCCTCACACGAGCTCCTCCAGGCGCCTCTGCCTAATCCGTCGCTCCAAGTCACGGCCGATCACAACCTCAAGGCTGTCGATGCGCCCGTTTATGCGCCCAAGTCCGGTGAGGTGCTCGTGCACGTCAAGGCGACTGGAATTTGCGGGTATGTTGTGAATATGACATGATATTACTCGCATCCTTGGCTTCAAAAAAACAACCCACGGCCTACTGCACGGCCCTAGGCGTTCCCACTGAGTTGTGACTCGATGGGATGAGGCTCACTCGATCTGAGGAAATTTTTTTTGGGGTGCTAATTGAATTGCTTACCTAGTTCCGACGTTCACTTCTGGAAGACCGGGTGCATTGGATCGCTCGTCTTCGAAGGTGACTGCATCATCGGCCATGAGGCTGCTGGAGTCGTGATACGATGCGGCGACAACGTCAAGGATCTGAAACCGGGTAGGTTCTCTTCGTCCCCATTTTGTCACGGCGGGGCATGTGGACTCACACTCAATCTCGCTCTCTAGGTGACCGAGTTGCCATCGAGCCGGGTGTTCCTTGCGGCAACTGTTTCCTGTGCCTTGAGGGCCGCTATAACCTCTGTGAGGATGTCGAGTTCTCTGGTGTCTACCCCTACGCCGGCACCCTGCAGCGATACAAGGTTCATCCTGCTAAGTGGCTTCACAAGTGAGTGGTTAATCGATACTTCCGGTTTGTTTGAAACCCTTTGAAACTGACTAGTTGCCTCCCGGTAGGCTTCCCGACAACGTCTCCTTCGCCGAGGGCGCTCTTCTCGAGCCCCTCAGCGTCGCCCTTCACGGCATCAACTCGGCGCGCATCACCATCGGCACGCCCGTTGTCGTTTGTGGCGCCGGTCCCATCGGCCTCCTCGCCCTCGCCGGCGCTCGAGCCTCGGGCGCGCACCCGATCGTCATCACCGATGTCGAGCCCACGCGACTGGCCTTTGCTAAGGAGATGGTGCCCTCTGTCCGGACGTACCAGGTCGACGTCACCAAGAGCAGCGAGGAGAATGGCAAGGCCGTGAGGAAGCTTTTTGGCGAGTCCGAGTACGTCCAGCCGCGCGTGGCTCTCGAGTGCACCGGCATCGAGAGCAGCGTGTGCTCGGCAGCCTATATGGTGCGGAGAGGCGGACTGTTGATGGTCATTGGTGTTGGCAAGTCCATCATGAACAACCTGCCCTTCATGCACTTGTCGCTCGCTGAGGTAAGGATGATCTCCCCCCCTCCCCCTTTTCCCCGTGGAGTGTAAAAGGCCCGATTTGTTTATGCATCCCCGGAGGCACCTCAAAGCTAACCCGCAAAACCAACCCCAGATTGATCTCCGCTTCATCAACCGCTACCGGGACACATGGCCCGCGGGCATCGCCTGCATCGAGGGAGGGCTCGTCGACGTCAAGAAGCTGGTTTCACACGTCTTCCCTCTCGAAAAGGCATTGGAAGGTCTGACGCTGTCGTCGGACCCCCGGAACGGCTGCATCAAGGTGCAGATTGTAGACGAGACAGAGACGACGTTTTTCTAAAGAAAAGAGAGAAAAGAGAGAAAAAAGAAAATCATGACATACACCACACGCACGCATATATTTGGAGCATTGGAGACAGGGTTAGCGGTAGATTAGACATGGGCGAAATCTGAAATTTAATTATTTAAAATCCGACAATTGTACGTGTCTTGCCATGATGGCAGTTCGCAACACCACGTGGTGTTGAGCAGCCAAGACCTGTAAGAAGCCAAGCAGGAGACATGGCAGCCATGAAACACGGAAGCTAAGACTACCTACGGTTCATGCACCGCCTCTACCTACGTCATTCCACTTTGCTGCGTTTCTGCCGCGTCCTCCTGGGGAAAGAAAACACCGCACACATTAAGAACATCTATTAGAGAACAAGTAAATAATAATAGCTAGATTATGATTAAATTAGGCTATAAAATATTTTTGAAAAGGATCATAAAGTGAACTATATGTAGATATAAATTAGCATTTTATATTGAATTTGCCAAGTTAATACTAAGGGCACAAAGTATCGTAATGCTTTGGGGTGTGTGGTATATTTCATCTCCCCCCCCCTCCCCCCCTTGCGTGTCAACACCCGACCTCCAAAGCCGCTGAGAGCATTGACGTCGACAAAGCACCAAGTATCCGTAATGGTGAATAATAATCCCCCTAAATTACGTCAAGCAAGGAACGCTCATAGTTGCCAAGACGGGTCAAGAATCAGCCTCACGTATACCTCCTAAGCAGGATCGAAGCTTACCCCCTTCAAGGCCCGGGAGAGATCGGATAGAAGCTTGGAGCTATTACCGGTATTGCCAAACGCCCATACCTCGGCCTCATCGGAAAAATCCCTGCCGTTCAGCGTGACTCGGGACCCATCTCATGGTCCACCGGCATCGACTCAGGACCCCTCCCCCTGGGAAAAACCACCATTCACTAATAACACGAGAGCCATGCCACTACACCGGGGGCCACACCCACGCACCCCCCAGACCTGAGGCCTGAATAGGCACATTTAGACGCCCTCTCCACGGAATCATGGCATGTCCTGAGCCCCAGAAAAAAAAACTGGACAATGGTCCACCGCCGCGGAACCGTCAATGATCAAATCATGGGATGTAACGACGCGTATAGGAGCAAGGTGTGGGGGAGGAGCCCCCCAGATTCGCCTGTCATCACTCTTTTGGGGTCTGGGGTAGGGTTGTATAAGTAGTCAAGGGGAATCGCTCCAACTTCTCCAACTTTTACTCCAATATCCCAAGCCATTCAAGCCTTCGAGCCTCACAAGCCATCATCTTCAACTCTTGGCTCTCCTCTTTTCACCTTTTCTCCTAATCTAACCATGACCGATCCCGTTTCCACGGCCGAAAAGGTCGGTGCGGAGCATCACGACTCCATCGACAATGACCTCGCCCATCTGGCCAACCAAGAGGAGCACGAGCTGGGCAAGATTGCCTCGATGAAGAAGTACCCCCTCGCCTGCGCCTGGTCCCTCTTCGCCGTGTGGTGTGTCCTACTCGTCTCATTCGAGAACCAGGCCGCCGGAAACATCATCAGCATCCCCAAGTTCCGCGAGGACTTTGGCGAGGAAGTCGATGGTAGCTACGTTCTCTACGCCAAGTGGCAGAGCGCCTTTCAGGGAGCCCCCGTTGCCTCGTAAGTTTTTCCAATATTTTCCGTCTTGCGTGTTTTTGGAGTCGAGAGACGCTAACTCTTAGTCCTTGTCTAGCGGTGTCATCGGTGCTCTTGGATGCGGAACCATTGCCGACTGGCTTGGTCGCCGCGCCGTCATCATCATCTGTCTTGTCATTGCCTACGCGGCCATCACCATGGAGTTTGTTGCCACGACCAATGAGCTCTTCTTCGGCGGCAAGTTCCTCAACGGATTCTCCGTCGGCGCTCTGGCCTCCGTCACCGTCTCCTACATCGGAGAGGTTGCTCCCATGCCTCTCCGAGGTCTCCTCACCTGCTTGACTGGACTCGCTTACACCTTTGGGCCTCTCATTGTTGCTCTTGTTGTCAACGAGACTGGAACCTTTGAGACCCGATGGGCCTACCGCGCTGTATTCTGCGCTCAGTATGGATTTGCCTTCGTTGCCACCGTTTTCGTTCCTTTCATGCCCGAGTATGTCACTTCAACTCTCGCTTATTGTCGACAAACTTGCTAATTCACTTCAACAGATCGCCGTGGTGGTTGGCTTCCAAGGGTAAGCACGAGAAGGCCCTTAACTCTCTGGGCCGTCTCAGCAGCAAAGGCGAGGAGGGCGCCAAGCGCCTCGCCGCCATTCAACAGACCCTCGAAGAGATTAAGAAAGAGACCGAGGGAGCCAGCTACTTCGAGTGCTTCCGCAAGTCCAATCTCCGCCGAACCCTCATCTCCATCGCTCCCCTCTGCATCCAATCCCTCAGCGGCATCACCTTCATCGCCTCCTACGGAACATACTACATGCAGCTTGCTGGCTATAGCACCGCCGAGAGCTTCAAGCTTCAAATTATTCAGCAGGTCATCTCTCTTATTGGAAACGTCATGTCGTGGTACCTGGTTGACCGCATTGGACGTCGCGCCCTGACATTCTGGGGTCTGGTTATCCTCACCTGCATCCTCTTCATCACTGGCGGACTCGCCGTTGCGGCCACCGACGGCGCCATCAAGGGAAGTGTCGCCATGATCCTGATCTACTGCTGGTGGTACAACGTCACCATCGGTGCCACCGCCTACACGATCCTCTGCGAGGTCTCGACTTCTCGCCTGCGTGTCAAGACCGTCGCCATCGGTCTTGCCGCCCAGAACCTCCTCAACATGATGTGGAGTTTCGTTCTCCCTTACCTCTTCAACCCCAACCACGCAAACCTCGGTGCCAAGCTGTCCTTCATCTTCGGTGGCCTGGCCATCATTAGTCTCGTGTACCTGTGGTTCTGCTTACCCGAGACGGCCGGCCGAACATACGAGGAGCTCGACGAGATGTTCGTGAAGGGTGTCCCCGCCAGGAAATTCGAGAAGTACAAAACTGATGTTCAGGCTAATGGCGAGGCTGTCAGCACCGTGTATGCGGCGGAGAAGGAGGTCCACAACTAAAAGTTTAGAGCGTCGGCGTAATCGCCCGAGCAAGACCAATTATTATGATACCAACTCATTTTTAGCGAGATAAATAGTCTAGATGAGATTCTTATCGCATTGATCTAATCAGAATCATTACTTCACTGTTGCTCCATCTCAATTGTGTTGACTGTCTGGGCCTCCACAACATGGCAATGAAACTGGCTGGGTTGTCCTAACGCGGTGATCAATTTGTCAAAGTGACGCTAAACCTTACATACATATGATTAAAAGGATAAATGATCACTTTTTACCTTTAAATAATGTGAGACACAGGATGCAGTATTATTTTTAGACTGTCAAGCTGAAAAAGAAATCATAGCGTACCTGGTGACAGGGGTCTTCAGTGACAGCGACAGCGACAGCCACGTTGCTGTGCCGCAACAATAACGACAATACAGAGCCATATCCGCTATGCGTATTGTCAACAAGTCTGTAAGATGGAGTTGCTCATGAAGTGACTCAAAATTGTATCATTTATCCATAGAACCACATCTCCGTCACTGTAGCAAGGCTATCCGTACCCCTGCCCTTCACAATCAACCTGAGAGTGGCCTGTTGACGAACGTTGTCAGTCGGTTGAGGACTCTGACGCAGCGTCTCATTACAATAAGACACAGAAATTGTCTCAACTACTTCACCATGGACCATGCACACCTCAGCTATTTGCTAAAGGCTCGAAAGGTCAATTCGTCGTGATGGAAATAAACACACCACACATCTGGTTTTTTGTGAGGAAGGCTCAAGCTTCAGGCCTCTTTTCAGGCCCTGCTACCTCATCCCCATGCCATTTCTATTCGTCCATAGAGGATACAGGAACCGCCGTTCTCGTGCATGAATGAGTACTTTCGTCGCTTACCTTACCTTCAGCCCACAATCCTGGTACTCGGCATTAGTCCATCTGCCGATGCATCCCTCAGGCTCATCGTGACTGGACGGCTCCAACTGTGCGGCATTCCTCTCCCAACGGCTTCAGTGCTTCACACCTCTAGCGGATACGCTAGCCGTCCCGGGACCTGTTCATGCAGAAAGCCGACGGGCTTGTTACTCGTTCTGGCCCTCAGTGACAACTCACGACTCGCTTAGGCAGTTCGCTAGTCCCACCCAGCCACCCGGGAGATATTAACGGGCTTCCAGGCTTCCCAGAGCCAGACGCGGATAAGGAAAAGATCGAGCCGATAACCCGAGCTAGGCTCAAGAGAGATAGCAAGAGGTCGAGATGGTACGAGAAGCTCGAGAAGAGGCACTCTTAGGTACTAGGTAGGAGGAAATTTGGGACGGACGGGGGATTGGGTCTTGGGCCTTGCGGAAGGCCAGGGGATGGGATGGGATGGATGGATGGATGAATGCTGGCAGGCGGGGAAACGCTTGCGAGGAATCCCTCTCGACTCTTGAACCGCGGCATCTCCTGTGATCAATTGCCTCATCAATTGTTCTTCATTCTTTTCCGAAGCTCTCACGGAAAAAGTTGAACACCTAACATGCGCGTCGCAATCATCGGGGCTGGACCCTCTGGCCTCGTCCAGCTCAAGGTGCTCCTCGAGGCCCAAAAACGCTTCGCCGTCGAGCCCTTCGAGGTCAAGCTCTTCGAATCCTACAGCAAAATCGGCGGCATTTTTCTCCACCACTCGTACGAGGACGGCGAGCTAGTCTCGTCCAAGTTCCTAACCACCTTTTCTGACTTCCGCCCTACGCACGACGAGCCCGACTTCTTCTCCACCGAGAGGTATCTCGAGTATCTCGATGCCTACGCCTCGCGCTTTCAGCTGTGGCCGCACATCTACTTCAGCACCACGGTCAAGTCTGTCAGGAGAGGGGAGAATAGAGCCCATGTAGTCACATACCAGACGCCAGAGGGCGGTATCATCGAGTGGGAGTGTGATGCCATCGCCGTGTGCTCAGGCGTCCATTCTATCCCACACATACCTAATATCCCAGGTATTGAGAAGGTGCCCTCCGTCCTACACTCGTCCGAGTTCAAGACTCGTGAGCAGTTCGGCAAGGACAAGACTGTCGTCATCCTTGGGAGCGGCGAGACGGGTGCGGATCTCAGCTACCTCGCCGTGACTGGAGACACGAAGCGGGTGGTCCTCTGCCATCGAGACGGATGGATCGGTGCACCCAAGGTGAGTTCGGTCTCAAGCGTCATTCATTTCAAAGAAAAATTGGCTGATGCGTACGAAAAGAGACTCCCTGGTCAGAAATTCCTTCCGTGGTTGTTTGGCGCCCAGGACTATGACTACCCTCAACTGCCCCTGGATGTCAGCCAAATCACCTTGTTCGACTCCATGTATGTCCACCCTCTCGTCAGAGACAGCATGAAGATATGGGATTTCTACCATTTTGTTGCCCTGCCAGCAGGGTGCTGGCTTTGTGGAGGGTCGCCTCACGGTGTCGACCAGTTCGTCGGCCAGGTCTACGGCGAGCGCTTCCATGTCTCGCGACGTGAGTATCTTGTTTCTCAAAGTCTAGCTTCACTCACCATCAGATGCTAACTTTTCGGCTGCACAGTATTCTTTAACAAGGCCTGGCAACGGATCCAAAACTACGTGACGTATCCGTATCGACCGACAACCTGGCCATTCTGGACCCGGGTTCGTCGGTTCTTCTTCAACACCGAGATCCCTCCGCCTTCTCGCACCATTGATGTAGCACCGTTTCCCAGTCACATCTCTGAGGACGGCGTGGCTCACTTCCCTCTCACGGGACGACCTGAGGCCGAGCGTATTCAGACCATGGAGATCAAGCCTGACGTCCTGATCTTCGCCACTGGATACCTACCCTCCTTTCCGTTCTTGAACAGTCCAGATAACGACGGATGCAGAGCGTATCCCGAGGCATTTGATGCAGATGTTCGACAGATTTGGAAGTCTGATGATCCAACAATCGGCTTCATCGGCTTCATTCGCCCTGGGTTCGGGGCCATCCCTCCGTTGGCCGAGATGCAATCCATGTTGTTTGCCATGAACCTCATCAATCGCATCCCCAAGCCGCTCAGCCCCGACGACGAATGGCACTACCGCATCATCCACAAGCCAGATGCTCGGGTATCTTACGGAGTAGAGCATGACAGCTACGCGTACCAGCTCGCCAAGGATATGGACTGCGCGCCCAGCTTCACCGAGGTTCTCAAGCTGTCCTTGGGGACACCCAAGGGCTGGAGACTGCCGTACATCTGGGCTGCCGGAGCTTCCTTCAATACCAAGTTTAGGCTGAGAGGGCCTTGGAAATGGGACGGAGCTGGAGAAGTGCTGACCGGGGAGCTGTGGCAGACGATTTCCCGCCGCGAGGGCCTGTTTGGTGAGACAATCCATGTGACGTGGTAGTATAGTTAAGCTAACGTTGTGCAGGAAATATCCCCTTGAGCATCATCCCGATGATACATCTGGGAACACTCAACCTGTATTATGTCCTTTACAGCGGGTTCTGGGGGTTCCTCGCCAAACTGAGACTGGCCAAGCCGATTCAGCGGCGGATCGAACCAAAGCTGATTATGGAGGAGATGAAGAGGATGCAAAAGGTGGAGATTCAGAAGGCCAAGCTAAACGGCAAGGTTATGAAATGAAGAATGAGTGAACGATGCGGGAAGAATTTACGATACACATGGCTGTGTATTTTAGTGATATGCTAGTTGTCCTTGTTTTTGATGTGAGACATGCAGATCCCCAAGTTTCTGGATGCTCTCTTTATTTAGAACGCATTAGTGATCGTCAAATTGCTAGCCCCCTGTGTCGTGTCTTGCAGCAGGCATTAGTGGGGTAATTAGTTACTGACTGTAGGGGACTGCCCGGCGAAGCCACATTGGCAGGCCCACTGAAGAAGGGAATTGGTTAGCGGTCGACAGGGCTTGTGGGAATCGAGATACGCTGGTAAGATAAAAGATGAATAGCACATCTTTGTCCATCGTTCGAGATCCCTCCTGTTGAGAACTTGATAGATAAGGCACTGCTACGTCGGGATCTTCAAGGATGAATAGATGCACTTTTTTTTTTTTTTTTTTTTTTTGCATGTGGATATCACGTCAGATCAGGAACCCATCGCCACAGATCTACCGAGTAAATGAATCTAATGATTGCTTTTTCCCGCTTACTTCCACCACCTTCAAGCCATTAGCTCGGAGCGGCTGAGTGAGAGATCGCCCGCCATCTTCCCCGACTTCTACCCCAAAACGCCCCTTTCGTCTCCAACGTGATAACCCCAACTTCGCAACTCCAGAAAGATGCCGCGATAGTCGAAGCCAAGCCACTAAAAAAAACGGCGCCCAACCCCCTCATTCGACGCCCAGGCCGCAGCTGACCAGGAAAGATGCATCCAACTTTGATCCAGACGAATCGTTTGTCCAGAACATTGATTCATGTGCCAACCCTTGGCATACGTCGCCCGCTACAGCACTGCCCCCTCGTTTCCTACGCCGCTGCCTACGAGGCCACGAGGCCACCTACCAGAGGGCCGTATTTGTGCCGGGGGGTTTTTCGTACATCACTGGGCGGTTTCTTACAGGGTATTTTCTCTCACAATTGAGGGTTTTCTTATCCCTGTGGAATTTCCTTACAGGGGTTCATTCATCTGTGTGGTGGCATCCGGCTTGAGCGTCTGATGGGCGCTTCGGGACTCGGCAGGTGGCTGTGCCTATCTTATATGTGAGGCGCTGTGAGGCGCTGTTTTGTTTGCCTCGAACTTTCCTCCCCTCAGCTGCTCACCTCATCTTCAGCCTCGTCGCCGCTAATTAATGCCATGTGATAGTCCTCTCTCATTCTTCGCCATTTCGTATTTATCTTATTCTTGCTGCCGCCTCCTCCCAGGCTCGGCTTCCCTCGTTCCTCGCGGATGTCATAAGAAGAAACCCACTTGGCGACAACGCACCGTTTCCTTCTCCTCTGCTTCTTTGTCTTCTTGGTTGCCATCATGGGCACTGACACTCAGTTCTACCGCTCTCAGGTCGGCGAATCCTCCGTCATAGACTATTCTCACACCGACTTTCCCTGGAGACTTTTCGTTAAGGACGTCTACTTCTTCTTCGTCTACATCTGGGCTTTGCCATGGATCGTCTGGCCCGTCTTCACGCCTGGCCCAAAAGAGTTCAATGAGTTGACCATCACAGCTCCAAACATCTTTTGCATCGCCATCCATATCATCCTCGTTATCCTGCAGCTCCTGTTTCTCGTGGGTCTCGTATTTTCCGTTCTCTTCCCCCTATGGATGGTCATCCTGGGAATCACTGCCTTCATGGTCGTGAACTGGGCGCTATGCAAGCTGCTCAACGGGAATAGAGACACGTACGAATCGGACAAGCAGTATGCCAAGGCGCTTCCACAGCACGCGCACGAACAATGGGTCTTTCTCAACGGAGTCGCTGTCGGGTAAGTGACATGTCTCTCCCTCTCCCCCTGTTGCTTCAATCATCGCATCATACTAAACACATCGCCAGTGAGCATTGGATGCAGGGCAATCTAAACCGCCTCGCCCTCACCTTTGGCCGTCCGATTATAGGAGTCCATAATCGAACCTCTGGCATCATCTTCGATGTCATCGAGTGCTTGATTCAACGCAATTTCGGCTATGCGACTGGAGACATCCGCATCTGCTTTAAGATTGTCAGGGACTTTCTCTATGATCCTCGCAAATCAAAGGTCATTTTCATTCTCCACTCCCAAGGAGGAATCGAGGGTAGTCTTGTGCTTGACTGGCTCCTTCAAGAGCTCCCCCAAGACTTGCTGTCGAAGCTTGAGATTTACACATTTGGCAACGCCGCTAACCACTTCAACAACCCACATCGCCACATTGCGTCCCAGACCCTCTCTCAGACAAATCCGTGGTCCGCCATGAGCACAATCACTACCGAGACAACTCGCGAGTCTCCCATGAGCAGTCCCCAGGAAAGTAAGAAGGGGATCAAGGTCCATATCCCTCCCACTCTGGAAAAGGCTCCATCCTTTTCCTCAACACGTTCCATCTCGGCCGCCAAGGACAGGGCTATTGGCCATATTGAGCACTATGCTCACAGCACCGATTTTGTCGCCATGTGGGGTGTTCTTCACTTTGCAACGAATCGCATGGGCTCACGGGAGCTTCCTCGCTTCCTCGGCAGGTTGTTCGCCCGCTCCCATGGAGGTGGAGGGCATCAGTTCAACCAACATTATCTCGACGGCATGTTTCCGTTGAAGTTCGACGAAAAGACCAAGTCCTACGCTGGCGCCGACGATGAGAACGAATTCATGGAGGAGGTCATTAAGATTGGCGAGGAGGGCGACGCCATGGCTAACGCCCGCGAGGCATTTGAGATAAGCTGGGCGGGCACGCATGGTTTCGGCACCGGCGAGATATCAACCCCTGTCGAGGTCCACGGTCTCCCATCCAAGAAGACCTTTGCCGGCAAAGTCAAGGTCAAAGATCTCAGCCGACTCTGGCGCTATAGGAATGGGAGAATCCCCAAGGAGGGAAGCGTAGCGCGAACTGCGACTCTTTAGGGATGTGGGAAGCATCGCAGAGAGAAGACCCTAGGATGAGATACGACGAACATGATATTGAAGAAAGAGCTGGGCTATCGGGACTGGTCAAGGATGGGGTGGCCTCGGGTGGCATTACTATAAACTGGAGCTCCTGCTATAAAGGCAGTTGCAGATACTAGAACCACTATACTTAGACATTATTCCTTCTAAATAAATTTGTTAAATTTGGAACAAAAATAGGGTTTCAACGCCGATAATATTTATACCAGCAGACCTGCCCTGAATAGTTTCACAGTTCTTAGAAATCACTGTCAGCACCTTTCCAAAATTTGTCGCATTTCTAACACGGCAGTCAAGCAAGGTGGTGAGAGAAATGGCCCAATGACTTCACAAACTTTTAAGGTCGACCCGTGTATTAAAGCTTTCTGCATTAAACGATATTAATTCCGACGTGATTGAAAATTGCTCCCACAAAATATTCTAACAATCCTTCGTTGCTTCCCTGAAGTCACACAAAAATACGCCAATGAAGCCCATTCAGTCGTGGGATTTGTGCATACTGCCAGTCACGTAGTTCTCCTCAAGGCTGTCAATCTCAGCAGTATCCTCGATGGAAAGCTTAAAGTTAAAGCTGTCAAAGTTGCTCTGGATGCGGTGGGCAGTCAAGCTCTTGGGTAGAATGATGTTACCGCGAGAAGTGCTCCAGTTGAGGAGAACTTGGGCAGTGGTCTTTCCGTACTTTTCAGCAATGGCGCAAATGGTGGGATCTTGGAGCTTGTTGCCCCGAGCGAGCGGGGAGTACGCCTCGATTTTGATGTTGTTTTTGTTGCAGAGGTCGACCAGAGACTGGCGCTGGCAAAAGGGGTGAACCTCTACCTGGTTGACAGCGGGTACTACTCGGGCGTTCTTGAGCAGGCTCTCGATGTGGTTGGCACCAAAGTTGGAGACACCAATGGATTTGACCTTGCCGAGACGCTGGGCGGTCTCAAGAGCACGCCAACTCTCCAAGCGCTTCGCCTCGTCGGCGGCAGGAGAGTGGATCAGGTACAAGTCAAGGTGGTCGAGGCCAAACTTGTCCAGTGACTCGCACAGGGCATTGAGTGTGGCCTCGTAGCCGTGATCAGAGTCCCAGAGCTTGGAACAAACGAACACCTCTTTACGAGGAGTGCCAGTTCGCTCGAGCCAGCGGCGTATGGCGCGTCCACAAGCCTCCTCATTGGCATAGCGGGCAGCTGAATCAATGTGTCGATAGCCGGCATCTAGAGCAGCGATGACGGCGTTTTCGGTTTCTTGGCCGTTGGGGGCTTTGTAGACACCGAGGGCAATCTGAGGGATGAGGTTGCCATCGTTGAGCTTGATAGAAGGGACGGAGCTGCTGTGGAAACGGGTCTGAGCAGGCTTCTTGGCGTAAATCTCACGCTCGGGAGTGGCTTCGGGGGTGAGAGCAGACGGGGCCATGGTAAAAGAATTAGGACAACAAGTGTTGGCTAGTTGATGGGTATCAGAGTGTACTGATGATGGAATCAAGGGCTGAGATAGTGAGAAATGAAACTAAAGCAGGACACCGTATTCAAGAAGTCCCCGACTCTTAAATATTCGAAATATTTGAGTGAAGCCCTGCCATGTCTTCCACTTATGACACGGCCTGTCGCGTCCCTGGGCCCGGGGGTTGCTTGCCGTTCATAGCCATGCCGCGAAGATCCGGCCTAACAACCCCAATGGTTCACACTGCAGAGTTACTAAGATCACTTGAGGCCGTGGTTGCCGCCTGTGCCAACCAACAGTCCAACATCGTGATGCTCCGTCCCGCCATGCTCGATGCCGTTGTGGGTCCCGAATTCCCTCCGACAGATCCCCCCCGTGATGCTCACATCCCGTTCGGTTTACTCAAAGCGGTATCATCCCAAGAGGGCCCTATTTGACTAGACGGTGAAGGGAAGGCACCAGTAGCAGACATGGGCCGAGAAAATTGCGACAACATGGGTGCGAGATTCTATCAAGGCGCTCCAGTGGTTTCGCTTCCGTGTCTCCAGTCCCGTGGAAAGCTGCATGCTTAGAGGCAGTGGGAACGAGGCGTGATGACGGAAGAGCCAGTCGTTGGTGATGATTTCAACGGTGAGGCCTGCTCTATGTGGCTAGGGGAGTAGTACGAACGCATGCCCGGCGAGATCCCTGCGAGATCCATGGTTCCACGATGAGATAGGACCCTGAATGTTAGCCTCACTTATCAAGGCCAACAAGGTGGGCGACGGAAATCGCAACGCCTGTAGCCTGTGCCGTTAGATGAACGGAATCTTGGAGTGCTGGTACCATAAAATGTGGTGAAGAAGACAGTAGACAGCTCAGGCGAAACAGCTGGGTGGCGCTCAAGATGGCTGTCTCATGATCGTGAGAGCATTACTCGGCCCTGAAAGTCATCTTGGTAGATAACTTGGCTCACGGTGAGGCGCATCGGGAGACACGCATTTCAGCCTACCTAGTTTTGCTTGAGACAGCGAAGTCAGTGACGAATTCCCAATGGTTCCGAATCGGTACCACGCACGAAGTCGAAAGCTGCTGAGCTGTGGGCGCTT
Organism: Dactylonectria alcacerensis; assembly: GCA_029931735.1. NCBI lineage: Eukaryota > Fungi > Ascomycota > Sordariomycetes > Hypocreales > Nectriaceae > Dactylonectria > Dactylonectria alcacerensis. Next base: position 3,073,822 of record JAPMUZ010000003.1, on the reverse strand, counting down.
GTACGGGTCACAGCAGCAAAGGAATTCATCCGTGATTGTTTAGAATGAGGTTTGTACGAGGAATAGATAATGGAGGATGGTACGTGGAGACTATGGTGTTGTGGTGAACCTGGAAGGTTCCTGCCACGAGACGGCACTGTGTCCAACACACACCAACATCGGTGGTACACAGTGTCGTTACTGTGCCCTCGCAGCCCTGGCTGTTTAAAGGAAGTGCAGGCAGATGGGAGCTGCACTGTCGACCATCAACTTGAACCTTGCAACCGCCTCAAACCATGTCACAACCTCAGCACTGCCACATTGTACTCAAACATTACAGCAGCAGCATGTGACAGAAGTACTTCTGACGTCGCTTCCAAACTAGATTGTCTCGCATCAAGATTCTCTTCTCTCTCATCAGCATATTCCCACCTCCCGGCAGGCTTGTCGCACAAACCATCGTTCACTCGCTCGCTGCCATGCAGTTCGTGCTGCGTCTATAGGCAGGCTGCATTAGCCAACCAACGCGCCCACCGCCCTCTCAGCTCTGCAACACCCGCGGCTTTATACAAAGGCGTGATCATGATATTAGACGGTTTGTGTCACATCGCTTCAGTATCTAACCGAGTGAACCAGTCTCGGACGCCCCAGGATCCGGTCCCTCCCCAACGGTTATTCATGTCCCCCCTTCCTCCGTCTTGGCCACTCTCATACTTGCGACGTGCCAAAGCGAACTCGGAGGCAACGTGCAGAACCCTGATCCTGCTAATCGTCCTCAATCCGTCCATCTGGCTGCTAATGTCTCAAAGTATGCTATTGACGCATAGTTGTGGAGCTCTGTGGTCATCCCCCTGACTTGCGTATCCGACTATCCGGTTTCTACACTCTTGATCATGCGCCATACGAACGATACTGGGATGGTGTGACAGTATGCTGTCTTGACAACCATATTCCTCGCCAGGAATGGATGGTAGGTCTTGATGCATGCCAACTAATTACAACTCAGAAGTTAAGCCGGCTCAATATTTCACTCCTATCTTGTGTCACCTCGGAAAGCCAGGCCACTCGATTTGTTGCGTTAGCTCTGCACCACTCTCTTTTAGGCTTCAGTTTGTTCGTTGGCGTCCAGGCATGGCCCTGAGTCTCGTCCATAGGCATGGCCTCTTCTGCAGCAGCTTTTTACTTGATATGCGGACAGAACCAACCACTCCTAAGCCCTTCATCCAGTAAAATAACCTGAACACACCACATCTCAGGGTTCCGATATTTTATTCCGACCCCTGCAGCCTCGTTTTTGAGCACATAAATATTCGTCATCTGCCGTGCGACTACGGCGGCTTTTGAGACAGAGAATTGTCATTCCGAGGCCCGAGAACCGACATTACTGCAGCTGAGTGTCCGTTGTGCCAAGTTGAACTATACTCCCCCGCAACCTCAGAACGCGAAAGGTATTCTTTCAACATGTTCCTGTGCCTGGTCTCTGGAGTGAACGAAGCATCACGTCATCGAATGCTGTACAGCGCGAGCCCACGCGAGTCGGCGTTCATGCCTTGATTCTGTCCATTGTCTGACCATTGCACCGTACCACCCCTCTCCCACAAGCTGGGGAAGAATCCTCACCATCCGCTCCATGCCACTGCCACCCCAAAGACAGGATGCCTTGCCACAAACCAAGTGACGTTATAGTGCGGAATCCTCAAATAATGGGTATTGAAAACAGGTACAAACTAGAAAGATCGACGCCCCTCTCTCGCTAGGATACTGAGTTGTATCACAGTTGACTTGCTTTATCATCAAATCACTCCCTGTAGCTCACTTGATATTCAAAAACATATAAATCACCGAAGAGCTCTGGTTCTAGGATGTTTTTCTCAGGCATATTCCGTTACCTCCTCGCTTGGACTTTTACGATAATATCGTTGAGCTATACACTCTGTGAAACCGTCTTGCCTCGTTTTTGAAATGAAGATTTCATTTCTCCTCTTCCTTCATATTGGATTCCTAGCTTCTACGAGCCTGGCTGGGGGCCGGTGTACCGCCGATAGGTGTGCCGAATACGTGACTGGGACCAGGCCTGGGGTTGGTGTGCCCTTGGAGTCCCGGGTGTCCATCTGTAGCCGCTTCCTGGAGTCAACTGTAAAGCCGGCACCCGTGTGAGTCACCCGAAGCTGAAGATAACATATCCACTATCTGACGGATTCACCAGGATTGTCACGAGCACTGTCACCAAGTATATCACCAGAGCACACAATAACAGGGCAGCACAGCATGAGGTGGCCAACACCGCACCTTCTCCAACTCGCGCCGAGATAGACAATCTCATCTTCCCAAGAGCTGTTCCCGCCTTGGCAGCTGGGCAATGTTACAGGTACGACCAGTACTCATCGGCTTGCAGATGCTGGTCCCAGATTACGATTAGAACTACGGCTCTCGCAACCCCCACCATCACGATTACCGAGACTCGCTTTCTCAACATTGCCTGTCCACCAGCTGTACCTACCCCGGCCCGCGCTGCACGTTTTCCCTGCGCTGGGGGGCTAGGCATGTGCAGCTGCCTCAAGGCTGGGCGCGGTGACGTCTGCGTCCGCATCGGGGCCCGTTTTGATCAACAAGGGGGATGGGGCGCCAATATCACCCGGCCCCTGTACCGTACACAGCGAGTGCGGTTCCGACGGGGAGTGTGAGAACGGCCATATCTGCGTCTATGACGGATCGTGGCAATGTGGAAAGAAGCGATGCTACGAGGCTGTCCCGGGTGGTTGTAACACTCGAGGGCTATCTTTCGATGAAGAACAGAGACAGAAGCGGGCTCTGGAACAGTCTGCCCGCGAATATGATGTGTGAAGCATCTTCTGCGGCCATCTGTTGGTCTTCAAGAGATGAGGCTAAGAAGCAGGGTATTGTGGTTCATTTCGAGACTTCTTTGTTTTTAATCATTCGTTATAACTTTTTGTATTGAATTGCCAAGTAAATACACGCTTCTATGTTGAACCTTGAAGCTACAATATGTTCCTTTATGAGACACTCCTCTCCCAGAAACGAAATACCGGAAACTCCCCTGAAATAACTTTACTATACTATGACACTATGGTAGTGGCTGTAGCTCTTTTTGGCTCTCCCTCACAAGCCCAAGCCCAAGCCCTTGAGGCTTCTTCCTCGAAGACGAAACATCATCATCCTCCCACCAGAGTGAGTCCGAATCGGCAATCTTGAGTGGGTAGGCGCTCTCCGCCAGCGGCGACTGACCAAACTCGACGATACGGCCGTTGAACTGGATTCCGCCCGATCCAGACCTCACCATCTCCGCACCGTCCGTCGGTGGAGATGGGGCAGACCCGGGTGAGACTTGCTCGCTGCTCCAGGGCCCAGAGTGGCGCTGCTGCCAGGCCCGGTAGCTCGTAGTGGGTGCGTTCTCGAAGGCGCCGGTTCGTGGCGACGGCTCGGTTCGGGCCATAGACGGCGAACGGCGTGTATGGATCGGCACCGCGCTCGGCAACGCCGAGCCGCCTGGAGTCCGGCTGTGATGCTCGTCGATGATAGAGGGGTCATGGTTGGAGGAGGTGATGCGGGAGAGAGGCTGAGACGAGTAGCCGTCAGGGTTGAGCGAGGACGGACGCCACGGTGGTGGCTGCAAAGTGCTGCCTTGACTGCTCGGCAGTGAGCTCGAGAATGCCTCACCGGCGTATCCCGAGTCTCTGCCTTGGCGATGGCTATGAACAGGACGGTAGAGATGACTCGCAGGACCCAGAGTGCTGGTCGAGCTGACGACTACAGGCAAGCCGGATGGCGCCCACTGGCCGACATCAGTTTCGAGACATGTGTCCGAGTGTCGTTGGGAGAAGAGCCTGGGGGTGGCACCTCGTGATCGTGGCCTCCGTTCGCCGTCGTCAAGATGGTAGATGGATGGTACCGACGCCGTGCCAAAGCTGTCTCCTTGAGAAAAGGGGTGTTCGTCAACTAAAGTATCCTGGCTGGGGTAATGAAGCTGAGCTCGCGGCTGAGCCTTGACAGGCTCCGACGTTGGTGGGCTGCCGTTCCTCTTCAACTTGGCCTGTGTATTGGCGTCATGACGGCTGTATTGTTGCAGTTGCTCGAGTGCCTGTCTTCTTCTTTCCCGTACAACTGCCTCTTGGCCTCCGCTCTTGTTCCAACCAGTTTCACCCAGTTCGCGGTTATTGGCATTCTTGACGTGAGCTAGGTGCTTCCCAGCATCACCGAATACAGGGGACGAGGTCGCCAGCTGCGCTGAAGGAGAATTCGCCGCGGAGAACTGCCCTGTGGCCACCTCTCTGCTGATGCTCACGCGCGGCTCATTCACCTTCTGCTTCGTCTCGCGCCACGCCCCGGCACGGTCGTGGTACCGCTTGACGGCTTGTCTGCGTAAAGTGCGATGCAGCTCCGGCATATCTTTGTGATGGGAGGATAGCACGTCCCAGTCTCCGGCCTCTCGTTCGTGCAGAAGTTCTGGCACTGGGATCGTGCTCTGCTGAGGATAAGGGATGTGGTAGTGGTGAGGATTGCCTTCTATTGTAGGCAAGCTTGAGCGCTGATCCCACGAACCCTGTAGTCCAATATCCACCGGCTCGCCGTTGTTGCTGTCCGTTGACGTGACAGAACTCGGAACCGACAAGCTGTTTGTTCTCTCAAATACTGACACATGCGGATCCTTGCTGTGATGCTCCCAAGGGGCTGCCGTCACTGTACTCGACATGGTAGAAACCAGCCCCTGAATATCCCCAAGACGACTTTGCAACGCCTTCTCTGCCGCCCGCAACTCGGGCGTCGGCCTGTCCACTCGGCTAATGTGCTCCAAGACCTTGCGAGCGTGGGCTGCATATCTGCGATAGTCGTCTGGAAGGCCCATCTCCGGGTTCTTTCTGGCGCGAGAGTCACCCTCGTCAAACGACTTGCAGAAGACGGCAGCCGCCCTCTCCAGCCAGAAATCGAACTGGCTCTCCTTCTTTAGCGTCTCACGGAAGAAGGTCTGGACGATGCTGTGAATCTTCAGCATGTCGAGAAGTTCGGTTGATGCCGAGTCCCGGAGAGACGCGGATGGGCTTGACGTAGTTGCGGATGGAACATCTTCAATCTCGTCGCGCTCTATTAGAGCAAAAGCGATCAAAACTGTAAAGGTCTTATTGAGACTGCGCTTTCCCATCGAGTCGTGGGTCCTGACAGGCGTTCGCTTGTCCAGCGCCTTGAGGCCAAGCGCAAGCATCTCGACGGGAACCCTTGCGTTGAAGAAGGACAGGAGATACATCAGGTTGAGTGCTGCAATTTCGCCGCGCTCCTGCAGCTTCTCCCGGACGCCCTTATAAGCACCCAGGCCTCCAGTGCGCGGACGGGTCTTGTAGGCACGGATATACTTGGACAATGGCTCTCGGGTTGCCCTTAGCTGGCGAGCTGCAGCGTGTACCGCAAGTGGTAGACATTCCACGAGCTGCACCGTCTCAAGGGCGCGGCTGAGATCGTCTTGAGTCCAGGGCTTTTTCTTGTCCATCTCCTCCAATAACATAATCCGGGCATCTTCTTCGCTAAGTGGTCCGAGTTCTATCTTTTGAGGGCTGTCGAAGTTGTGGTTACCAGCAATCGAAATGTCCGTCGAAGTAAGAACCATGCTTGTATTCCTTGCGTCAGGAATGTACTTGGATAGCACATGAGTGTCGCGCAAAACACCGTCGAGGATCAGGAGCCAGTTTTCGGTCCGGTTGAGCCATTTCCGAACCAAGGGAATAGCCTCGTCTAGGTCTCGCAAGTCGGATTCATCTTTGACTTGAATGCCTTCTTGAATGTTTGCGCTCTTAGCCATCTTTAGGAAGCCCTCCTCGAGATCCTCCTGAGTCTTGCCCCGAATCCAGAAAATCCCACCTGGGTAGTCATGACGATGCCTAAAGGCGTACTCCCTTGCGAGGTGCGATTTCCCGCCTCCAGGCACCGCCCAGATCAAAACAGCTGATGTTCCTTGGTCGCGGCGATGCTTATCCATGAGCATACGGTGAAGGTTGTACAACTCTTGCTCGCGCCCCCTGAAGTAAGAATTGGGGCGAAACCGGTCGGGATGGATAAAGAGCGGTTCGTCAGCATCTCGAGGTACCACCGCCATGGGCCCGTCCAGCCGAACTGGCCTGGACACCGTCTGGTCCTTTAGAAGCGTGAGTGGTTCTTGGTCGGCATATTCGCGTGCTTGAGGGTCATATGGCCCTGCGGAAGGACCTGCGGAAGGACCTGCGGAAGGACCTGCAGGTGGGCTTGCGAATGAGTCACCGTATGGTGACATCCTTTCGCTCATTTCGTTCCTCATACGAGCCCGCCTCTCTTCTTCTTCAACTTCCCAGCGCACTTGAATCATGGCGGGAGCATCCAAAATCCACTGTCGGATGTCTGTTGAGATGTTTCGATAGCCTGGTGCACTTGGGCTGTCGAACTTGCACATGCCCGAGTGGGTTGCCTCGATGCCATAGTACGTGACACCGGGTAGTTGCGGACTGGCTGAGTTGGCATCAACAACAATGACCCTAGAAGAGGGTGTTAGTGAAGGTCAAGGAAAAGTTAGGAACTTAAAGAAGGACATACTTGGTTCCCTTGAGATCGGTCTTGTGGTTCTCGTGGGCCATATGAATGCGAAAACGTTGGTAAATGTCCAAAAAATGGCTGTTGATATTGGCAAGGGTCTCGTTCTCTTTCTTGAGAGTCCTCAGAAGCACCGACTCCGACTCGAAGAACTTCTTGGGAATAATGGCGTCCGACATGGCCTGCAGCATGAGACCCCAGGCGGCGCCATCTGAGCCGGCGTGCGGAGTGCCCAGAAAGACGAGCCCAAAGGTCGAGACGTAGATGGACCGGTGGTGCTCGTGATGCGCCGCCCGCACATCGTTAGAGTAGAGAAGCGCCCGCTTAACGAGAATGCCGCCCAGGCTGTGACACACCCAGATGATGGGGTTCTGAAACGTGCCTTCGCTCCTGCGGTAAAGGGTGAGGTTTGTGATGAGGGTTTGCGCGTGCTGGTGAATGAAGTTGTCGCTCGCGCTCTGGTCGTTACGCTTCGAGTAGACGTCGGCGTTGTACCCGTAGACCATGATGTTCGCCTGGACATCCTTCAGCGATGCCGGCAACAGGTCGAGCGGCCAGAAGACGCCGTTCTTGGCCGTCCATGTCTTGTCTGGGGAGCCGTTGAGGCCGTGGACAAGGACGATGTCGACTTTAGCCTCGGGGTGCGTGTACACGGCCGTGGTCTCGTATCGCGCTATTGAACGGTTCTCAGATGCCTGCATTTGGTGGTCAGGTCAGTACGTGTGGTCGTAGAATATATTTGCAGAGGTCGGCACTCACCATGATGTATCAGCGTAGAGGCAAGCACCAAAGGTGGTATCCCATGCAGATGTCATTGAGGGAGGTAGGTAGGTTGGCCGGAATAAAAGACGACGAATTGCCGGGCAGCATCGTCGATTATATATGAATTTCCTCCCAGGCAAGGCTCCTACCCCAAACGCAGGGCTGCGGAGGAGATGTGCTGCCTGACGTGCCATTCAACCCTGAAAGGGTCCCATTCAACCCGAAAAGGTGGTCGCACTCTGCCCCAGAACTGCCCCAGAACTGCCCCCAGAAGCCCGCGTAGCAGCATTGCTCTCCCGTACTGCGGGTAAGCCAGTAGCTGTCACGAGGCAGGGGAGTTGCCGCGAGCTGAGCTGACGATGTGGAGCAGGGATGTCGATGGAACGAGGCGTGCAGCGTACAGCCCGCCCCGGACGAGCCTAGAATAGACCCTGCAATACGTACTGCGTACTTCGTACCTACAGTAGGTAGGTAGACAGATGCTAACTTGGCCCAGTCTGAATTAGACGCTGAGTTCTAGAAAAGACAAGTCTCTCGGGACTCCCGCTTGCCCACTCCACACTCCACACTTCCCGAAACAGCGTATCATTGCGAGGTTTTAGTCTAACAAGGCGAGATCCGGCAAGGAACGTCTTATTCACAATGCACTTGCGGTTCTCTAGGGTAATCGGGTATCGCATCTTTGAACTAATTAACTCAAGCGGCGGCGATTAATGCAGGGTCTCCCCGAAGATGGGGAATCCTTGTCCCACGTCGATCTACGACTTGAACTCAAACCTAAACAGTGTCGCTCAGATGTCGACGGAGTAACGCTCTTGCACAAGGCGTAGAACAAGGTCCTGCAAGTGTTTAATTCAACGACCCCATGGGATTTCGATGACACTTGGCCCATTCGTTACTGATGCCGGCCGCCTACCTAGGACTCTGCTATGGTCCTTGAAGCCACGCGTCCGAGGCTCTGCAAGTACCGGGCAGTGCAGCCTGGACCTGTCGCCCGGAGAAAGCCCACGACGTTTGCCACACAGTAACCACGTTATATTTCAGTACGTTGTTTTTCCCACCCAGTTCGCCCTGATTCTGATTCTGTTGGTCCACGCGAGCTGAATGACTCAATCTGGGCCACCGAGCTTACTCTGGCTTCTTCCGTCACCGAAGTGCGTCCTGGCTTTGCCTAAAAGATCCACATGGGACCTTCTGAACACTTCTCCAATGTCGGATCATCGACCTTGGAGTCGAGGAGTTAGAACAGGGGCCCTAACCCGTGGGGACCGCTTGTGACAGCACAGAATGCGGCTCTTGTGGCTTGAACAAGGCACCTCATAGCGACAAAGCGGCCAACGGCTACCTACTAACGCGGAACCCAAAGCTTATAGCCGCCCTTCATTCAACCTGCCAAATTCGGAAAGTTCATCGATGCGACTGACCTTTTTCGCAAGCATGCCCGAAAATGAAAACTGTGGCGGATCACGTCCCCCCACCACACTGGAAGAGGTTTGAGAAGCAAAGTTGAAAAAGTTATGACTCAAAACATCGAGTTGAAGGGTTGGTCGAGCAGTATGAGTCGCTTACGCAAATGTCCCGGTTCCAGAAAGTATGCCACGCTCAAGTTCGAGGCGCGAGCATCAAGACGTATTCCCTAGTGCTATGTCCAAACTGAATCATGTCCTTGTCTCTGAGCTCCAGATATCTGCTGTCGGGAACCTTGTCGTCGTTCAAGAGGGTGCCATTAGCACTCTCGAGGTCGATGAGGTAGGGCTTGACCTTGCCAATCTTGTCGCCAAACTCGTTCCTCTTCTCCGTGTATCTGAACTGGATGACGGCGTGCTGCTTGCTGATGCTCGGATGCTCAGCGGGCAGGTCCACAACGGCCGCTTCTCGGCCGATCAACCAACAGCTTCTGGCACTTAGGTCGATGGTGTCAGCCACATCTCCTCCCTTGAAAACGAATAGCTTCCACTGATCGCGGGGAGAAGGTTTTCGCGCTTCGGCTGGCTCATGGTACTTGAGCGTTATTGTTGATCCGTCTGCCTGCGCTACTGAGTTGGATGCGGCTGCCAACACTCCCGAGTTTCCAAAATTGGGTTTCTCCTTGGGTTTTTCTGGCTCCTCACCGTTCGTGATGGCGAACGAGTCCTGCTGGGATGGTAGAGGCCCGTTGCGCTTCAGAGGATCTCTCTTAACAAGCTGATTGTCGTCCTTTTCTTCGGCGTCTTTGTCAAGGCGGCGGCGGCGAGAATCCCGTCCTTCGCGTGATCTTTGACGACGATGCTCTCGATCTTGGTCTCGGTCTCGGTCTTGATCTCGATCTCGATCCCTGTGTCGGTCGCGATCTCGGCGACGCTCTCGATCTCGACTTCGGGACCTCCGTCTCTCGGTTTCCGGGGTTCGCGAACGACGTCGTTTGTGTTGGTCGCGCCGTTCGCGTGATCGGCGGCGATGAGAACCGCGGTCCGAATGCTTTGATCGGCCGTCGCGGTCCTCCCTCTCTCCGCGCTGCTCGTCATTGGTTCGTCTTCGACGCGCTCCGCTGTCGCGTTCTTCGTCGGACGGCATTGTTCAGGTCGGTCGGTTCGCTCAATCAGCTCAACACATGGGCAGGTTTAAGACTCGGCAGTCTGCGATGGTGAAGCTTGAAATAAAAGTGGAGATGACACTGTCTGGGCGACAGGCACCAACACTGTGCAGCAAGGGCATGCTGCATGTGCATCTAGTGCATGCACCCAATCGCGAAGCATGCAAGATCGGCATAGTGCAATAAACTTGTGAACTAATATTGAGACGTAAGGATAATTCATATCAATTCAACTAAATCAAAGTACAACGCTCTCGCTCAGTCTTGACATTCTAGCAGGTCCACACATTAGGTCCTCCTTGCGATCCAGCGCCTCGTTCCACCATAACGATGGTGATGGAGCCGTAGTGTTCTTGTTCGTAAAGTCGTGTCTCATCTAGCCCCATCTATGAGAATCCTACGTCGCAGATCGCACGGCCAGTCCTGCTCTCCGTGACCCATCATCGAGGAATCCCTCTCCGTTGCCCATCATATCGTCCTCTCGCCTTGACACGGTCAGGCACTGCTGGTCGTCGTCCCACCAGACATCATCATCGACTTGGGCATCTCCCGGCACCAGCATCAAGACGCCGTTGTTCTTGCCCAGGGCGATCCGGCAAGTTGGGTCTTGGACAAAGGTCTCGAGGAACGAGACGTCGTAGCCCTTCATGCCTCGACGAGGTCCACTGTTCTCGATGAACTCTCGGATGAGGTTGCTCCGCTCCAGATTCCAGAACTGACGAAAATCCTCAGGCCGTGAGAAGGCGTCGACGGCTGACAGCAACTCGAGCATGCCGGCCATGCCGTTAAGAACGGGGCTCAAGAAGTGGATAAATGAGTTGAGGACCTCCTCACGAGAGTACCCCTTTGGTGCCGTTTGCTGCACCAGCGGGTTTAAAGCCGGCGACATGGTGTGCATCAAGGTGAGGAGGCGCTCCTGGGCAGAGGGGAGAGGTGATCGGACTTTATAGGCCAGAGTCAAGAGAGAGACGAGAGGGAAGATGGATGACATGGACGAAAGAGGGTCGGAGAGGCTGGCAATGCTGTCGATGTAGGCAGCTCGCTTCGGGTGAGTCGGGGGAATATGCGTGGCGTGCATTCTGAAGAAAGAGATAGCTCTTGCACAAGAGCAGAGGGTAGGTGGGTAGTGTTGGCGGAGTGGTTGATTATCACCAGTGTGTCTGTGGTGGTGTGGTAAGTGCGTGGTAGATTTGGCTGAGACGGATCTTGGGTCGGCTATGAGAGTGAGGGATGTTTATGCGTGGCTGAGATGTGAGATGGGTCAGATATATGGGACGGATCAGATGAATGAGATGGTTGACAGAGAATCTTTTAGTTGACCAAGATCCAAGGGGAACAGAACCAGGACACAAGGGGATATGTATCCGACTTGCGGACCAGGGCGGCTCCGTATCGACGCGCCTTGGTCCTTGGGCCCAAGCCTCATCAAGACCTTGGGCCTTTTCCATGGGGATCCAACAACAACACGCATAATACTAACTCCATATGTGGTACGCATGCTCCATATGCGGTACACATCTGGTACAGTAGTACTCCGTACCTACACTTTCGTGTTTTTTCCCCATGTGAGGCACGCCATGCCATCCCGCCCATCCCGCCTCTCCCGCCTCACACAAGGAGAGTCAAGAGGGCTTCAGAAGCTCTCTTCTTACCCAATAGCGTCACTCATGATAGCATGGTGGGCAATTGACAGGGCCGCAGACCCCCACGATTCGACGGATGGGGCAATCCCCTGGCCTCAGACAGGCTGTCGAGGTCTCAAGCTCAGTCGGGAACGGCGGCACCATGACCTCACATGGCGCGCCCATCAGCGCACAACGCGACCCCTAAAGGCGCAAGCGAGACTCGCTCACCTGCTTACCGATTGCTCTCCTGAGCCCTGCTACGAATCTGCTGGGTAGTGAGGCCACGGCAGTACAAACGCAATTTTCAGTATGGCCTTTTCCTCTTCGACATCGTCAAGGTGGGATCTCCCATATCTCATCGTAGATGCTGAGACTAGCATGGAACAGTACAGTACCAAGATGGTCTCACCATTATTGTTTCTCAGACGGCTTGGCCTGGAGCGGAGAAATACCTGGCTAGGTAGGCCACTCCTCAGGCGGTTTGCCTCACTGTCGCACCGCCTCGACCCAGTGCTCGGCCTTTTCACAGGAGCCTAATCTCCCACCTCGTCTCTCTTCTCTCTGTGAGCTGCGAGTTCGGTCAATTTTCCCCTCCCCTCCGTTCAATCCCAATGCAGCGCAACCCCCACTGCATCTGCACATCTCAACGCTCGCATCGCCAATAGATATGACACCAACCTTAGCTCCGACTACGCCGCCCGATGAGACACCGACATGTTAGGGGATTTTTTTGATTTTTTTTCTATACTTTTTTTTTCGCTACCAAGATTTGGACGCTTTCAACTACCCCGCCCTCAACTTCAAGCTGGACGCCGGCCCAGGGGTGGCTCGTGGCCAGCCGAAGATAGCGCTGCCGCGCCTATCTGGGTGGGAAGCACATCTCCGCCTAGCCACCACTTAGCTATGGCCTAGTGATGCAGGGTGTGTGTTCTATGAGTTTTGGCGTCAACTTACCCCTCAAGTCGCTGCGACTAGGCATGTAAGCTGGCGAAACTTCCGGGCTTATTCTTGCCGAAATCAGGCCCGCTGAACAAGCGCCTTTACACCACTGCAGACTCACACTCACACTCACTTGTGGAGAAGGATGTAGGAGGGGCGGGCGTTTCACTCCGTAGCCTTCAAAGTGATTTCAAACTCAACAACTAGGACTCGGTGAGAAGAGTCTCGTCGAGGTGACGAAAGTGGCATTTTTGTTGAGAATGTTGCGTGTACAAATACATAGACCTCCTCTACAGTATCAATACCTCAATGTTGGCTGACGATGCTTTGGACGCACATGCAAGCGATGCATGAAGAGGGTGGGAGAGCAAAAATGTGAGAGGGCAGGCCAGTCAGGTCTGCAGCTGGGTGGCCAGCTGAACGAGAGACCATTTGTCTTGTTCTCTTTTGCATCTCGTCATCGGCGCCTCGTGAATCTGATTCGTTGCCCAACTTGATTATGTTCCTCTGAGTCCGTTCTAGTAGCTAGGTGGGTGGTCGGCCAGAAGAGCCGTCATACCCACGCCCGCCTCCCTTTGACTTGCCTGCCTATCTCTTGAGTGCTGCTTGAGACAAGTCTATGACCACATGAGATAGGTCGCCGATTTTTTTCGGCTGTCTTGCCGCAACCACACCTCTCTCTCTGTGTTTGCTACCTGGGTATGCAAGACGACCAAAGTGATAGTACCGGTGTCGGAAGTCGCAGCAACCACCACAATGGACCGAAAAAATCCCCCTACGACCTATATCGGCGGAGGGGGGATGTGCCCAGCCTTTCGCTTCCGCGGCGTTTCGGTTGATCTCACTCACTCACCCGCCGAGCCTAATATACCGTATGACCCGCCGATTGATCAAGTGTCTGCGCCACCGACGATTCACATTCCAAGGCAGGGAGTCATTGAAAGTTGCTCCAGCTCGGGACGGTTCGAAGATGACGGCCGTCTGACGCATGCTGGTCCCAGGCTCCGCCTCACTTGTTGGCCTTCAGCGCAATATTCCTGGGTGGTAGGTGTCTAGCTAGGCTGATCTAATTGTAGGTACCATGAGCTGGGCAATGCTGTTCTAGACTGGCAATATGCTGGTCCAAGCTGCCGAGGCTGCACATAGATCCCATGGCGCCTAATGCGCTGGGCGTTTCAGCGGCCGGGTGACTCAGCCGGAGGTGCTTGAGGCTGGTGCAGCGCCCAGTCAGGTCTTACAGCCGCAGAATTAGGGCCATGGATGCTCGATTCGATTCGAAAGCGTTCTGAATGAGCTGCGATGGCTTCACCAATATCCTGCAGCAGCTTTTCACGAATTGCTTAAATGAAAAGACATTCGGCGCTGGAAATGTGAGACTTCTTGGATCAATTGCGTCACTGATCACCGAGATCTCTAACGAAAATAACTTTTACTCCATTCCGTCTTCTCCATCACTCGATTTTGGCCATCCATTACCCAATCCAGTGAACGAGTCATTCCATACTTACCGCAATGTCAACAATCGTAGACAACCCTGACAATTATGCCCTCTTCCGGGACTGCCTCTCCACCACGCTGCTGCAGCCGTCCTCCCCGGGCCCGGACCCACCAAAACGCCGGCGACGCGGCAAGGCAGGTGGTGTGACGGCCGCCTCCACCCCGGCCCCGGCCCCAGCGCCGGAGCAGAATGCCGAGCAGAACGCCGAGGAACTGGCCGATTTTGTGGACTACCTCGCCACCGAGATCTTCGATAGCCTCCCGTCGGAGCTGCAGAACCTAGACTACAGGGCTTGGCGAGAGTCGGAGGCTCTGCGGGAGCAATACTCGTTGCCGCTCACCCGGTACAGCCTGGCGTCGCTCAATCTCGCCCCGTCGGCCATCGAGACCCTGACGACGTATAACCTCATATGCGTCGATCCACTCGTGACATCTAGTCTCCCTTCCTCTCCCGAGGCATTCCTAGCCCCCGTCCTTACCTCGTACATCACGCCTCTGACCGAGGCCCCGCCGTGTACGAAGTCGAGCCGCACCGACGCCTGTGAGCTGTGCGACCGCTCCTGGATCAACCTGTCATACCATCACCTGATCCCCCGCTTCGTCCACGACAAGGCCGTCAAGCGCGGCTGGCATCAAAAGGAGGACCTGCAAAACGTTGCGTGGTTGTGCGGCGCTTGTCACCGGTTCGTGCACCATTTTAAGAACCATGAGGAGCTAGCTCGGTATTACTACACGGTCGAGCTATTGTTAGAAGAGGAGGAGGTGAGGAATTGGGCTGCGTGGGTCGGGAAACTAAGGTGGAAAGGTGGAAAGACTAGGCCTGGAAGGTGATTGATTGAAGAAGGACCGAGTCAACATCGTATGATGGCATTGCTCTCAATAATACCAAGAAGAAGGAGAAAGGTCGTCCAAGAAGTGGCTGTCCGTGGAAGAGTTGCGTCCTTTGCCATCATGGGATTCTGAAACTCGAGTTCTTCTAAAAAAAGCATCCCCTCGACAACCTCATCAACCTGAAGTCATTACCGCATGGACCGATCACAAGGATAACTTTCTTGCATTAACTTTCCGAATTGCTATTTTTATATTTAAACTTGAAACACCCCGTGAGTATTGAAACGACTGAAAAAATGCACATACCCTAGACAGCGTATCCAAGGATGCGCGCGTCATCTTCAACATGCTCCAACCCAATTGCTGAATCGAATCGCAATACGTTTTTCTTCGAGGTCATTTAGACTTTGTTGTTGGTGTAGCGTGTTACTTTTTAGCCATCTAGACACATACGAGTTCGATTGAGGGTATTGCTCATTCCCTGCCTCCGGGTGATATTCTTGAGCGGGGCTATTTAAAGCATAGCATCCGCAAAGAACCTACAAGATAGAGAGAACCGCCATGCGTTATACAGACGGCTGAAGCAGCTCATTGTAGTACCGAGCAGTGGAATTTATCAAGTCTGTCGTCGATTCTGTCATCCAAAGATGCTGTTGTCGTCGAGTCGACTCGCGCGTCGTGGTCATGTTGTTTTCGTAGGTTGTCAAGCGAATATTGGACTAACAACGACATTGAAGAAATATCGTTAGACGCGGCAAGCCAATGAGTTCAATTTCGCCGTGGAAAAGGTTGTTCGTCCCCATGGCCCAAGTAATTGAGGTCGGGTTCCAACCCGGGTTCTGAAGCAAAACACAACCATGTAGCCCCTCCGACCCGACCGCTTGTTCGCTCTCCCAGGCCAGTTGAATTCGTCTCCAAAAATATACTCAAGCCATTGATCGTCATTTAACAAGCCCTGGTTGGGCATCATATTCATGTGTAAGTAAGTTATCTGTGTCCCTAAGTGTCACTTGCCAGAAAACCGCCTACTCCCAAAAACGCCGTTTTTTCGTGGGTATAGTCGTACAGGAATTTGCCTTGGCCCCCTTCTTCCTGTGTGCCTCCGCTCAGGCAGCGTCCCTTTCCTCACGCAATTTTATAATAAGAGCCCTCTTCATGTTTGGCGCCACTTCGAGTCAGCCAAATCCACCTCCTGGTGCACCATGGGCCCGTCGATGCTCTCGCGTGGCGTGTCTCCCAAGAGCGCCTGACGGGCCCTCTGGCGCTCGGCCTCCTTGTCGTGCTTGTCGAGCGGCTCGTCTTCCTCCTCGGGTACGGCGACGAGGCCTCGGTCGCTGGCCCAGCTGGGGGCTCGGGGCATGCTTGTCCCTCTCGGCCGGCCGACGACATTCCCCGTGGTGATAGATTCCCTCCTCGCCAGCTCGTCTTGGATATCCACGGGGCTTCCTGACCAGCCGAATTCACCGCTGACGGCCCTCTCCGCAGTGCCAACTGAGTTTCGGCGGGCCACATAGGCATCGAATTGGGTATCCCTCTTGTGGCTGTATACGCTCGGCGTCCGTTCTATTTGGTTGAGCTCGACCTGCTCGTGTTTGGAAGAGCTGATGCTGAGACGCGATGACGCTGAGGAGAACCGTTGTTCTAATGAGGGCCGACCGGCGACGGCGAGGTTGCTCTGGTAAGAGAGATCGCGTTCCCCATCCTTGAAACCAAACGGCTTGACATTGACCGGGTGGGAATAGTCGTCGTACGCGGAGAGCCGACGGTAGATTCGGATGGTGTAAATGACGAGGATGAAAGCGGTGAGGCTGGATTATGTTAGCCTGGAGGCTTCAGAGTCTACCTCACCCAGTAGGCAAGCTTGGCAAGTCGGGTACGGTCTTGCTGTGGGACAACTCACATGAAAGCAGAGTCAAGACCTAGGCCGATGAGGGAGTAGTGTCGGTCATGTCGCTGCACATAGACGACGACATCGAGGGCCAGGATGGCGCTGGCACAGGACAGTTTGATGACGTGGGTGAAGAGCATCGTCCATGGCGTCAAGGACTCTGCGAAATATTTGCCCACCTCGACTAGGGTGCAAAGCGACGCCACAAAGGCCAAGGTGACATTGGTCGCCTCCCAACTACAACGGCCAAGGTTAGTGAAATCAACTCAGGGGGGAGGGAGGAAGGTGGCTGGATGGTGGTGGGGAAGGGCAGACGCTTACACCAACTCGACGACAGGAACATTGCCGTTCTTGGCCTGCTCGCCGTATGACTTGACCGTGTCACCTAACCTCCAGGCGAATAGGCCGACCATGGTCAGGTTGAGGCCCAGCTGGAGGAACCAGATGGGCAACAACAGGCCGAGACGCCATTTGGCGCGGTCGAACTGCGCTTGCTTGCGGTGATTGCCCATGGAATCTGTATTTTTGTGTGGTGTTGGCTCCTGAAACGGATTTTGCTTTTTGCAGATGCTCGTTGACTCGTAGAAAGCAGTGTTCGTTACTCGATTGTCGTTATTGGCGTTTCTCCAGAGTGTCCCAGCTCAATGGTGTGTGTTGATCGTCGTCACTCAATCACAGATGGTGATGGCGTCTCATAGGCAGCATGTCCAGGCTGCCGCACTGCGTGTCGTGTAAACGATCCCTCTTGTTAAGCCAGCAAAAAGGAAAGCCTCAAGTCTCACTCGCAGGTTCTGTGCAGCGTTTCTTGCAGGCTGACCAGGGTAAGGGGGAGGGAGGGGACCTGAGGACTCTTTATTTGAGGGCGGCTGAACAATCGACGCCATCTCTCCCACGTCTTCAGTCTGGTCCAGGCCTCCAAGAGCGTCCTCTAACTTGTTCACCCCCCCGCAGCAGCGGCGCCGGCTCAGCCCTCTCCAGCTCCATGGCGCCATGGCTCATGACTGGGTAGGGCTAGGAGGCGCTTCCTCGTCCATAGCTTACGGGGTCATTGGACGGTCCACTTGTTCATGGTCCATGGCCCACGGTCCATGTCCATGTCTTTGAGCCATGTCCACTGCTTCAAGCCCACTGTGCCAGCCTGTCAGGGCCGGCTCTGGATTGCAATTCGGTCTAGTGCTGATGGATCAGTGCGGCTGAGAGCTTGCTTTGCTGACCGTAGCGGCATTTCAGTTGCATGCACCGACGTAGCAGGGACACAAGACACGCCTGCAAGGTAGGACTCGGCTCCGAAGAAGCGGTACCTTGCGTGGAATTGTGACTGTCAGAGTCACTCGTGTCACCTCTTTTCATGCTGATTTTGGACCTTTGGCTCGCGTGTGCGGCTCTGCATGTGTACAGAGACGGGGTGGTATTGCAAGGTAGCAGTCCTCCGTACGTAGGGCCGTGTTTATCAGGGGTCCATCCATCCCCAAGTTTGACCCAGCAAAGCAAAGCCACAATGGCCCTCATGGATACAACGGATTCCTCTCGCCCACCGCTATTGTGTACTTCGTATGGTACACTGTAATAATAGTGTTCATAGGGATCATCCGGAATTTGCGGCCATTTCCCTCGTCAATCAGGCGTAACTGATCCTTCGCCCAGGGTTTGGCGCAAGGCTGCGCAGCCACTCTTAAACAACCAACGGCGGCATTTTGGCCCTGGTTTCGCTTTGAACCCACCCAATCCAGCGTTGGGCAAGGCTAATTTTGGTCCTTGGGGCCTGGCAAGCCTGGATAGCGGACCTCATCTTGAAGTTGACGTTGACCGCACCTCAGCCCTGGAAGGCGAGCTAAATCCCAGGGAATGCCTGGGCCGAAGTTGGGAATGGCCAGTACAGGCCCGTGGGAATGGCATGGGATGAAGGAGAGCCAGGCCGCTGATAGGTGATTTCCCACGCGGGGTGGCTATGTTTCCGTGATCCCGGCTCTCGCCCACTCATGGCCCGCTAACCTGCTAACCGGTCTGGTCAGAACAGCGTCAAAGTACCCAATGTGAGACGTTGTGGGGGCTCCAGGAATCCGAGGGGAGAGAGTAGGCGGAGGAGGTGGAGGAGCAGGAGGTTGGTGTTGGATTATTGTTGTTTGTTGTTGGTTGGGGCGAGCTTGAGGCGCGGAGATGAGATGACGAGCACCTCAGAATAGAAGTCTTGCGAGGCGCGGTCAACAAGGCAGGGTCCTCTGAACCTGTCATGTTTTCGAGTTGCCCGCATTTTCTAATTGATATGTCTCCGATGATCAGCTCGGTTAGTCATATACTGTACTATGTATGTACACTCGAGGCGAGTACCCTGAGCCAGGACTGTACCAGGACACCCTCGGCGCCAATTCTTCTTTTAAGGCGTGCTCATCTTCTTCATCGGGACGCGAGGCACAGACGAAATGAGTGGAAGAGGCTGCCCATAGCTCAAGGGTGTGACGCCGCCCTGCAAGCCCAAGCAAGCCCCGTCCGAGATTTCACTAATAAGTCTCAGGGAATCTCGCTCCATCAAGCCTGGTCTCGTCTCTTTTTCGCCCTGTCTTGTGCTTTGCCTAGTCTCATTCTTGCGCAAACCCCTCGATTTCCTCGATGTGGCCCAGACGCCACCGCGCCCCAGAGCGGCAGGCTAACATTAGTAGATGGGGGTATCCCTCCAATGGCTGCCTGGTTGTGACAATCGTGCCCCATCCGTGAGGCTGACTTTGCCCGTGGGGCGTTTGTGCTGTAGAATTGAGTGTGATGGTGGAGTGAACGAGCGGCAGCAGAACGCCTTGTTTGGCCGGATCCTTCAAAGACCGAAACCTGGCAGGTTTGAGGCCACTGGCTTGGACAATCCGAACCGTCCCAACTCCTACTGGTTGTTCGTCCCTTCATCATGCATACACGGCGCATTACTCAACGACGTACACTAGCAGGTTAGTTGACTGCATGTTTTGGTTCCATCACTTTCTTTGTGAGCTAGCTTATGCAGTGACGGCGTCAAGGCCACCATGAAGAGGGACTAGGGTTTTGATGGCATGTCATGTCACGGCACGGCACAGCATAGGTCGCCTATGCAGTCAGCAAAGGGAGCTTCCGAATTCAATCTTATTCGGCTTGTCCGGTTTTCCGACGACGTTGCATCTCGAAAATTATGTCTGTCCCTGGAATACCCGTTCTAAATGATCCAATCCAAACCCCAGCTAGCCATGGTGTAATCCTCATGCAGCCCTACAGTGACCCAGCCACAGCGTTTCCATTCAAAATTTCAAAAAAGGGTCGCTCAATCTCAAGCTGCTTATTGTCAAGCTGCTTCAACATTATTTATTGTAAAAGTCTAGTCGCCACGGGCTAGAGAGACCCCTCGTCAGCTTCGAGGGGAGCCTCCTGTCGTCCATCTAGACGCCCGCTTCCTTATTCGCCTGGTAGACGCCCTCAGTGTTGAAGGCGACTACATTTCCGTCCCTGTCGGTCATTGAGGCGTCGTTAACGTCCACATTCTGGCGCCTGGAAACTGCCATGGTGTAAGCTGTTGGGCCTCGATCTTACTTAGGCTGAGGATGACTGGGGACTTACTGGGGCCGGCCATGACGGCGCTAATGAGAGTGACAATGGTGAGGATTGAGAGCTGCATCTTCAAGGTTCTGGAGAGTGGCTTTTGTGTGTAAGACAAATAAATGAGGTCGGCCAGCGACGAGAATCAAGTTGGGAATGAAGCGAAGGTTGGTGAAGGTCGTCTTAAGTGTTACGGAAGTGAAGGATAGGGAGGCATGAATTGAACGTCGACGGCAGGAGGTGGTATTTGTATGTTGGTCGTCTACATGCACAATGGACAGCAACCATTTTGTTTACTGTGAGCTCGCCGCTTCCCTGCGTCCTTGAGACGAACTTTCCTCAATCGCTACGACTCACAGAGTAGATCTCGTCTCAGGATTCGACTCGAGACAGCTGGGGCGGTGATGATCCTGCCGGAAGGTGACGGAAGCCGAGCGGTTGAGCGTTGAATTATCCTGGGGTCCATCCAGTCAGGAGGAGGCATCTCGCTCGGATTCCAGGTATTGTGGGACGAGACAGGGGAGAAAATGCTTGGTATCCAAGGAAAACCCTTTTTCCATGCATGTGAAACCCGTCCGCTGTAACTGACGTTGCTCGCCTCCAGGGCAGGTCAGGACGAGTCTGAAACAGATGCATCGCCGTCAAAGCAGTCGGGGGCGACGATCATACTCGCGGAGAACCAAGATCCGGTAGCAGATGGGACTGGAGAAACGCGGCGCAGGGGGGGGAGGAAGCCGCGTCTGCATCTCTGCGTCGGTAGGAAGTCAGCCCAAAAAAAAAAAGGCGAAGGGAGACGGTTGCCTTGATTATTAGGAGGCCGTCCAGCATTGATGATGATGATGATGATGATGATGATAGTGTTATGTTGAGCCACGTATTAGCGGCCGCCAAATGCATGCATGCAAAGGCACTGATCGATGCCTCGGTCGCAAGGGTGTTGGGGGTGGTTCGGTAGTGGCGGGCTGGAGCGTGATGATTGTGATGGTACCTACAAAGGGGATAATAATAAGCCACAGAATACCCTCCATTTCAGAGAGAGCTTGTGAATGTACTACCTACGTAACTTTGTACCAGTGCAAAACCAGGCTGGAACCTGCAGGCAACTTGGTATTCAGGTGAGCTCTCACAGCTCCAGCTCCAGCTAATCATGATTCGAAGCGTAGAAGCACACACACGCATCAAGCTTCCTGGATCGAATCGCGGGGTATCACAGCATGTATTATTGGAGCCAACCTTCCCCCGAACCAACTCTCCCAACGACATCGCCAATCGATGCTTTGGACCCTTGTTGTCGCGACTCTCCAGTGATTATTATTACCGCTACCTACGGTTGCACGGTGTTGGCTGACAAGAATCCCAACTCCACACCCTCCACGCTCCCTCCACCCGACTCATCATCAATCACTTGATCACGGGCCTCGCCTCGCTGCCAGATGTGAGCAAAGGCGGGGTTGGACCGGCGTCTGACCTTGGATGTGCCTCATCCGGCCCTCCGAGGCGTGCGAGGATACGTATCCTTGGTTATTGATTATCTGCATTTTGGTGTCTCTGTGCAACTGCCTGATTTTCCAGATTGTCGGTGCTTCCCGGTAAAGTGGCTTGTTCTATTCTCGTTGTCGCTGTTGGTTTTGGTTGGCGTTGATTTACCTTCCCGTCGTCATTCGCAACCCCTCCTTCCTCTCCCTCTCCCTCTCTCCGCTTTCTCTCGTCTCCCCACCTTCAACTCTCCACCTCCACCTCCATCTACGGCTCTCGTTCTCTCTCGTGCCTCTGATACTCATCCCTCTGTCTACTCTGTCCTGTCTGTCCGCTGCTGCTACTTCTGCTACCTTTACTAGACGCACGTCACCTCTCGTTGACTGTTTCTTGATCTCCTGTTGCTCGTGTCACTCTCAATCCATCTCCTGACCTCACCAGGCCAGTATCGTCTCCGATGGCCACCTCTGAACACTGCCTCGCGTGCTTCGAGACCCTCGACGCCCACCTCAACAACCGTAAGCCCTTGTCCCTCGACGAGATCCAGGCGCTCCTGGCTGCTCCCCCTCCGTCTGCCGCAAGCAAGGGTCTCCAGGACCCTACCCTGCGCCGTCTTGCCGCTGACATCGAGTCGTCTTCGTCCTCGTCGACCTCGCTCGCTGCGTCGACCCCCGCTACTTCGACTTCCTCTCTGCCCCTCAGTCCCACTTCTGCTCCTCTCTTCGTCACATGGAATACCATGGATGACGGCGATCCCGTTCTGCGCGGGTGCATTGGTACCTTTGAGTCTCAGCCGCTCTCGGAGGGCATCCCTGAGTACTCGTTGGTGTCTGCTCTCCACGATACCCGCTTCTCGCCCATTCGAAAGTCTGAGCTTCCGACCTTGCAAGTCGCTCTCACGCTCCTCACAGACTTCGAGGATGTCGACGACAAATATGACTGGGAGATTGGCGTCCACGGCATCCGACTTTCCTTCTATGATCGCGGTCGCCGTTACGGCTCGACCTACTTGCCAGACGTTGCCTCCGAGCAGGGTTGGACTAAAGACGAGACCCTGTTCAGTCTGATTCGCAAAGCCGGTTGGATGGGTAACCGCAAGAATTGGAAGGACCTGGAGCTGAAGATCACCCGCTACCAGGGCAAGAGGAGCACGCTGGAGTATGACGACTTCAAGAAGTGGCGGGATGGTCTTCAAGACTGAGCGGGTTCCTCGAGACACGCAGGAGGCGCTCTTCAAGACCAGCAAGGGCCAGCAGGGAGTTGAGGGTAAGCCGTGACTTGTAGACTAGAGGCTGGCGTTTGGGCGAGTAGTAGACCTACGGGGACTACTCAGTTTCTTTACTTTTTTTTCTTTTAACTGACAGGTAGAGCCGGATTTTGGGAGTGGCCAGAAACACACCACTCATTCGTTTTGTGTCATGCAATTTACTGATGATTTATACAACTCGTTGGCCCTAGTTTCAGACCTGTTAGCTTTCCTGGCAGACAGGCGTTGAACTTGACCATGGACGAATGAGATGGGTGGTGATTTCCTAATACCGAGACGCCGAACGACTGGATTTGTGGATCCGCCAACTACTTTCGTATCAGATCACATTAAACATAAAGGTCAACCTCCATGGAGCATTGGTGATGATGACTGCCTTGTCGAAGAGGCCTCATAACCACATCAGCCAACGCCACTGTGGCTGCGACAATGAGACTGTATATGGACAGTATCTGGGAGCATGACATCTTTTTTGAAGCCAGCTATAATAGACAGGTTTGATGATGTTTGAAGGATAAAAAAAAAATACAAAAACTCCTCATGGTAGCTGGTAATGTGCCAGGCCAGCATAACCGGACCCAATGTTTCGCCCAGACGCCGAGATATCCCTGGTATATGACGATTCGAAGTATTGAAACATCCTGCCTCACATGAGATGGTCA
The DNA here is from genome assembly GCA_029931735.1 of Dactylonectria alcacerensis. Classification (NCBI taxonomy): domain Eukaryota; kingdom Fungi; phylum Ascomycota; class Sordariomycetes; order Hypocreales; family Nectriaceae; genus Dactylonectria; species Dactylonectria alcacerensis. Next base: position 3,050,202 of record JAPMUZ010000003.1, on the reverse strand, counting down.
CCCGCATCTCTCACAAACCCGCCTTGTCCCGCCGTTGTCCCTCCTTTTCCCCCTTTTGCTTGGTGTTAGGCGGCCCAGCTGCGCTCTCTCTCTCTCTCTCTTTCTCTCTCTTCAAACGCTCTCTGTTCTTCACCAACAGCGTAGCTTCTTCCAGAAGCCGCCGTCGGGCTTCCCAACCCGGTCGCCATTCAAATTTGGCCCACGTACGCCCGGCGCGCGCTTCTCGGGATCGGCTTCGGTCGGCAAGGGGGTCAAGGGCTTCGTCTGGCCGCGGGCGTTGAGGTCGGTGTTTTCGTGGACGCCCATGTCGGCGAGGCGGCGTCCCTCCATGACGCGGCGCACGATGAGGGCAAAGGTCTCCTCGATGTTAACCTCCAGACGGGCGCTGGTCTCCATGAAGCCGCACTCGCGCTTGCGCGCCCACTCGAGGCCCCTCGCAGCCGGCACCTGGCGGCTTTCCTGTAGATCGCACTTGTTGCCGGCGACGAGCTTCACAGGGGGTGCAGTCTTAGCGCGGCGGCCACCGCCAAACGAGGTGTCGTGGTGGCCGGGCTTGAGGCCGGCACGGCGCGCGCGGTCGGCGTTATCGAGGCGTGTTTCGGCTTCCATGTCGATCAGCTCGTTGAAGTGCTGTAGGGCGTCGAGCGAGTCGAGCGAGGTGATGTCGTAGACAAGCAAGAAGGCGTCGGCGCCCAGGTTAGATGATGCCCACATGCCGCGGTACTCCTCCTGGCCGGCGGTGTCGGTCAGCGACAGGTGATAAGTGACGCCGTCGATGCGACGGGTGACGCTGTACGAGTCCTCGATTGTCGGGTCGTAGTCGGATGTCCACTGCGAGTGCACCAGGCGCAGGGTGATGGAGGACTTACCGCAGCCGCCATCGCCGCAAATGGTGATGGAGATGGGGACGGGAGGCTGCGTTTCGGAGGCCATTGTCGCGGCCGTTAGCGATAGGGCGATACGTGGGAGCAAAAGTGTATTGGTGTTGAGGGCGTGTCAGTGACAGACAGACAGCAACACTGACAGCGAGCGACAGTGACGAGTGAGAAGTAACGAGTGACGACACTGGAGCGCGCGCCGTTTGTGGGGGCTGGATGGAACGGGAGCGGGCTCTAATAGCTAAGGTCGAGTCTAGAGCGTCTTGGGGATTGCCGCGTGGGTGACTTTGGGTGACGTTTTGGGGGGGGGGAATCTTTTGGTGTTAGGCGGATTTGGATCCCCAGGTGCCAAGGAGCTGCGTGTTCCTCGTTCGATGCAGATGCAGGTCGCAACTGGGATGACGATGGTGGTCCAGGGCTGCAGCTGAGAGATACAGCTGAGAGATGTCGTCGGTCGCACTGCCTCAGGCAAACGGGGGTTGTCTCTGTTTGGATTCGAGCTTTGGTGCAGGCTGGCTGCTGGCCAGGTTTTCAAGGCGGGCGCTGTGAGGGCTTGTGAGACAATCGAGCGATGTTGGTTGCACAATGGCCCGATGTAGAAGCAAACACGGTTTGCTTTCCTTTCTTTTGCTGGCGGGCACGTCTATTCTCCTCTGACTCTTTTGGATAGGTGCCTTAGCTACAATGCAACAAAAAGACCAAGCACAGCAAGATGATGGATGGGTAGATGAAGGGATTAAAAAGTCTTGCGGCGCGCGTTGCGGGACCTACCTGGTCGAAGAGGGCTGTCGCGACTTGAAATAGGTACGTAGCTGTTGAGCACCTGCCCGGGGGGGAGAGATGGAGCCTGGGAGGGAACAAGACTAGGGCCTTGTGGCGTGTGGGCGAGGCCGCGGGCGACGGTTGGTGTCTGGGACCTTACTGGATGCTCCAGCGTCAGTGGACGGACCACCAAGTGGTCTTCAACAGCTTCGACACGAGGCCACGGGCCTTGATTCCTTGAAGTCTGACGACGAGAGAGGCTGACAGAGGTTGGGGAGGAGCAGAGAAGAGAAAAGAATCGGATTCGGGATTTTTCTTTCTTATTTTTTCACGTCTATGCCGCTGAAAGCCTGGAAGATCCCTCTCAAAAGGGGGCAGGACTGGTGGGAAGAGAGAGTTGACCAAGTTAGGCACTGACTGATACGACAGGTACCTGTAGTAGGCAACCAACCCTCGAACAAGGGATGAAAATACTTGAACTTATTTTTCCCCCCCATCATCATTCGAGGGGTGATACGACGACGCCTGAACTCCATAATGGCCTACCGTAGAGCCCAGAATCCCGCAAAGCCTGGCACTAACGGGAGGCTATACTGCGTCTGGAGAACGAGGCAAAGCAAAAGCAAGGGGACAAACCCACTGTTGCTTTGATAGCCAACTGGGCATCATCTGGGCCACCGAACAGGCAAAGGAACCTAGCAGCAGCTAAATGAATGGCACACCAACTCTGATCAACGTCAATGCAAAGATGGCCAAAAAAGGGCGCCAGTGTGGAAAATGTGGGAGTGGTGGCCACCCGATATCCAGCTTTGGTATCCCCGTCTTCAACTCATCCTCCTGGCTCTCATCCCAGGCCAGCTCTGCCTTCCTTCTTTTGGGCATCAAGATGGCGCAGGACTGGGAAAAACATGGCCAACCAAGACTAAAAGAGCGCCTGAAACCAAGTGTCCAGATCCTCAACGGCGATGGGTGTGGAACCCACAACCCCCCGGGAGGCTAAGAGGATGGAAGCTTCGGGATACCCCTGGTGCCTTTTGACGGCCATCCCGCGAGTGGGCTCTGGATGCGGCAGTTGATCGGCCAGTATGCCCATCAGTCACCAGCCCTAGGTTCTTGTTCTTGTCTGCGCCGCCGCCTCGACCTGTCTGTCCCCGGTACTGGGTATAAATGGTATCAATCCCCCATGTCCAGCGTCGCACGCGGTGTGGAGAGATGCAATTTATACCGTTGCGTCCATCATTAAAGAAACCGTGCCTTGTGTTTCGTGAAAGACGAGACGACTCACATCAGCGAGATGCGTGCCGCAAGATTAATTAACGCGCAAAAACGTGGTAGACGGGGAGCTTGATGGTTGATTGTGGTGGCTTGCGGTGCTAGCCTCCCTTCCTTGGCGTCGCCTGGGCACGCACTTTCCTCGGCGGCCCTTCAATTTCCGGGGATTGCGGAATGGGCGCTGCCACGGAGGACCAAGTCCAATTTGCTGGGCCATCGTTCCGAGGCGCCCATCACCAACAGTTCGGGTTGCGGGCGCTGCTTGAGGCGAATGGCGGGGATGATGCAAGGTGCAAATGTGTGAAATGTGACTGAAGGTGCATGTGTTGGGGCAACTTATTACCCAGGAGACTAGCATCCTGTTTGGATCACTCTTGCAGCTGCTTGCGTTCCCTATGACTCTTCCCATGTGTATGTTTAGGTACCTTCCTCGTCACCCGGACCAGCAAGAACAATAGCCTTCTTTCCTACTCTCCCCGTCGTCTTCTTTGTTTCTTTGACTCTTGCTTTCTTTGGTACGGATGTTCCGCATGTTACAAGTACGTCACCCTTGCCTGTCGCGTAAATTGGCTTCCGCGCACGGACAGTTGGGTCGGCGATATCGACAACCATTCATCGATCCATCGATTCATCGATTGCGGTGCAATAGAAGTGTATACCTTCATCCCGCCCATCGACTTGGTTCTCTGATGGGAAAGCATCACTCCTTCGAGCTCTGGCTCAATCTCGATATCCACTCGATTTCTTTCTTCACAAGCCATCATATTCCCCTTCAGCCAGATACCCCGCGAGCCCCCAATGTTCGTGTCTAAGAGCCCGCAAGTGTGCTGCAACCCTCTTTACGTGGTAAGCCATTCGACCGGGATCCTGGTGCCTCATCGTTCGACTCCCATTCACGTGAAAGGGATACGAAACTTGGGATGTTATTTTATCATCTATTCCACCCCCTTATATCAATGCATTGTCACGCGATTGCGGAACGTATTCCCGTCGATTTCGGTGCAGAGCGGAATCGCCTTGACCACTGGGTTGATGACCTGACCCGCCAAGTTGCTCCTGAGCAAGGACGGCATCCAAAACTATCTTGGCAGGGTAAGCATGGCTCTTCTTAGCAGTTCTGGCCCAGCCGCTTGGTAGAAACAGCATCCGCGGTAACGCATCTAAAGCCGAGTCCATCCCCAGGCTCCAAGTTAGCCGTGGCTCGGCGTCACAAGAATAGTCATTCAATCGGCAAAGACTCGGTAGAATAGAAATCCCTCGGTCACGAGTTTTTGTCACGTTGATGACTTACTCGATCTCGTCATCCTGAATTTTTCAAGGGCATCGCTTTTCCTGGTATTCTATCTTTAATATCCCATTTATTCCATGGGTGTGTGAGAGATAGCCCCTCTGTTGATAGTGCCTTGACCGTCCGCTTACACCATCATGACTGTGCCCAACGGGAGTCATCCCGCCAATAACGGGAACCCCTCCTCTACCACCCTGCATAGGGCTGAGGAGGTGAACGATGTGAGACATCTATTCTAGGACCCTAAGCACCAATCGGCGGTCGCTGACATTCCTGATTTAGCTTATTGGCGCTGTTCGAGGTCTCATCGTTCCTTTCATCCAAGCGGCTGATGATGCTGCAATAGAGCGGGCCACAGGCAATAATGTTCCCAACGAGACCGGCCGTGTGAAGAATATCCTGGTTGACTACCAGAAGCCCCAGGACTTGGTTGAGAAGATGAAGTTTTCTCTACCCAATCAGGGCCAGGGTAAGGAGGGCCTCCTCGACGTCATTCAGCAGGTTCTTCAATACAGTGTCAACACATGGGACCAGGGATTCCTAGACAAGCTTTACGCAAGCACCAATGCTGTACGTTTTACTGTTGCTCTTCTCGAGCATTCGTACTAACTGGTCTACACAGGTCGGCGTCGTGTCGGACATGGTTCTTTCGGTGTTAAACACCAACGTAAGGCCCCCCCTAATTAGCAGACAGATCCCTGCAGGTTACTAACACGCTGTAGTTGCATGTCTTCCAAGTTTCTCCCGCCTTGACAGTGATTGAGAAAGCCACTGCGAAGACACTTGCTCACTTGTTCGGGTTCACGGGTCCCCGTGCCGGAGGTGTTACCTGCCAGGGCGGAAGCTCGTCCAACTTGACTTCAATGGTCATCGCCCGCAACACCTTGTTCCCAGAATGCAGAACTGCGGGGAATGGCAACCGTGAATTCGTCGTCTTCACAAGTGCCCATGGTCATTACTCTGTCGAGAAGAGCGCCATGATTTGTGGCCTGGGCGCTAACAGTGTTTGCCCTGTCCCTGTTGATGAGTTTGGATGCATGAAGCCCGATGCGTTGCGAGAGCTGGTCATCCGTGCCAAGGCTGAAGGCAAAACTCCATTCTATGTCAACTCGACAGCTGGCACGACGGTCATGGGCTCATATGAGCCGTTTGAAGAGATTTCCAAAATTTGCAAGGAGTTTGGACTCTGGATGCACATTGATGCCAGCTGGGGAGGCCCAGCCATCTTTTCTGCCAAACAGCAGTGGAAGCTGAAAGGTTCTCACCTGGCTAACTCACTGACTATCAACCCTCACAAGATGATGAACGTCCCGGTCACTTGTTCTTTCCTCCTCGGACCCGACCTAGACGCCTTCAACAAAGCCAACAGCACTACAGCCGGGTACCTTTTCCATACCAACGAGGGTGGAGACTTCTGGGATCTCGCTGATCTGACGCTGCAATGCGGTCGACGTGGTGACAGCCTAAAGCTTGCTCTCGCTTGGATCTACTATGGCGCTGCTGGTTTCGAGAAGCAAATCGACCACGCGTTTGACCAAGCCGCCTACCTTGCTAGCCTCGTCAAGCAGAGTGACAACTTCGTCCTCGTCTCTCAGGACCCACCACCATGCTTGCAGGTGTGCTTCTACTATGCTCCTAGTGGAGAGCTGTCTGACGACAAGGAGACCAACACACTGCGGACCAAGACGATTGTGGAGAAGATGATCCTCCGAGGCTACATGGTCGACTACGCGCCGGGCCCCAAGGGTAGCTTCTTCCGCGTCGTGGTCAATTGCCAGACTCTCACGGGAACGGTTGATGGGCTGGTCAAGGGCCTCGAGGAGGTCGGAAGAGAGGTATTCTAGACTAGATTACAGATGCCTACACTTCTTGCGAACGACTAAAACGGATTTTGGATAGAAACGACTATGAAGAAATGTGGAGATCATTTTAAGGGTAGACTGGAGCTCGAGAGGGTGCTGATGGTTCAGAAGAGACCCCCTTACATGCATGTCTCTTGGTTAGATCTAGACTCTAGAGTGCAGTGTCTTGATTAAGATTTTGGATGAAGAGCATTTTCTTGTAGAATGAAAAGTAGTTCTTATTACCTTGTTGAGAATGAATGGTGACCACCTCGTTGAAGATGGGCCAATGGTGTTTAGACCCGAACAGAGCTCGTGGTTTGTCATGAGACAGACTGGTTATCTCTTGTGGAAGCGTAGATGAAGCGTCTACAGCATGGGCACACTCGCTACTGATTTTACTTGTGCCCCAACCCAGATATTCTACAGCCTCATCCATCCCTGAATCAACTTTCGATACTTGAGATCTGAAAAGCGAAGCGGAGAGAGTGGGGGATTGACATGCATTGACAGGGGGGCATTGACGTAGCGCTGGTTGCGGGTCTTATCGATAAGAAACATGATCGGCTTGACGCCAATTTTTTCTAAAACTTTCCCCGTCACTCAACTACTCCAGGCCCGTTGCTGAGCGTCATCTTCCACGGCAATTGCTCAATCGCACAAACACAATGCCGAAACCCCGTACGAAGCGAGGCGCTGGCCGAGAGGAGCGCAAGCGCAAGCGCCGGGAAGAACCCGAATCCCACGACACCGCGAAGAAGGAATCGAAGCGCCCGCGAACCGTCGACGAAGGCCAGGACGACGAGGAAGGGCCCGCGGGGATACACCAGAATGGGTTCGGCGAGAAGGAGTTCTTCGGCATGCTGGCCGAGGAGGAGCAGGAGTACTTTCGCCGCGCTGACGAGCTCCTCGAGCTGAACCAGTTCCCCACCCCTGAGGAGCGCGACGTCTTCCTCCTCAACGTCTACAAAGAGGCCGAGGGCAAGGAGCTCAAGCTGGCCAGCAGCCAGTCGTGCTCGCGACTAATGGAGCGCCTCATCCAGCTCGCCACCACGGCGCAGAAGAAGCACCTGTTTGGCGCATTTGCGGGCCACTTCTTGTCGCTGGTGCAGCACCGATTCGCGAGTCACTGCTGCGAGGCGCTGTTCCTACGGTCCGCGGGCGTGGTATCGCAGGAGCTGGCTGGGTTCGTCTTGGACACAACGGGTGCTGGCGCTGAAGACCAGACGCCCGAAGCGTCTATGGAGGAGCTCTTTCTAGCTACGTTGGACGAGTTGGAGGGCGGCTTGGGATACCTCATCACGGATCGTTTTGCGTCGCATACCATGCGCGTACTCCTCCTCGTTCTAGCCGGTCGACCCTTGGACGATGCCTCCGTCAAGACCCTCATCAAAAGCAAGAACAAGGAAAACGTCTCTGTGGCTGGCGCAAAAGTGGTAGACGAGTCGAACAAGGGTCTGAGGGCCGTACCCGAGTCGTTTACAATGGCAACCAAGAAGATCATCCAGGATTCGACCGCGAGCATGGATTCCACCGGCTTGAGGGTGCTGGCCACGCACCCCATGGGCAACCCGACGCTGCAGCTCCTCTTAGAACTTGACCTGACGCTCAACAAGACAGACCCGAAGTCCGAGTCCTCGGGGCCAACCCTCCTGTACCAGCTCCTGCCTGGTGCCCCCAAGACCCTGAGCGACGACTCTTCGGAGGCGTCCCAGTTCATCAACAGCATGATCTACGATCAGATTGGCTCGCGACTGATCGAGACACTAATCACGCACGCCCCCGGAAAGATCTTCAAGGCCCTCAACGTGAACGTCTTCCTCCCCAGGATACAGGGATACGTCCGCAACGACGTCTCCTCCTACGCAGCCATCCGAGTACTCAACCGACTAAGCAAGGAGGATCTTGCCACAGCCGTGGAGCAGATTGCCCCCACCACGCCCCAGCTAGTGGCCAAGTCGAGGTTCAACGTCCTCAAGACGCTCTTCGACAGATGCTTCGCTCGCGGCGCAAACGAAGAAATCAAGAAGTTGATGAAGGGCCTCAAGGAAGGAGCCGGCGCGACGCCGGCTGACCTGATAACCACCCTGTGCGGGTTCAAAGACGATGACAAGGAAAAGAAGAAGAAGAAGGATATTCACCAACTATCCAAGAACGAATACGCCATCCAATCCCACGGCGCACAACTACTCACCACCATCCTAGCAATTCCCGGTCCTACCAAGGGTGTCCAGGAGTCGCTTCTCGCCATCTCACCAGAGCACCTCGTTCAGCTCGCCACCACATCAATGCCGACCGTCACGGTTCTCACCACCGCTCTCGCGACGCCCTCTTCAAATCCCGCCTTCCACAAGTCCCTTGTCAGTACCCTCCTACCGCACATCGGTGAGCTCGCGACCTCGCAGTTCGGCCACAACCTCGTCAACGCCATCGTCGAGGTCCCCAGCAAGGGTAAGGAGCGCAGCATCCCGTTCCACATGAAGGAGAGCATCATGGCGACGCTCGGGCAGCGCGAGGCGGAGTTGCGGGAGAGCTGGATGGGCCGGAGCGTCTGGAGGAGCTGGAAGGGCGACACGTGGAAGACGAGACGCGGAGACTGGAAGATCTGGATGCGAGAGGTCGATATCCAACCGGAGCCCGTTGCCGCAAAAGGAGCCAAGGGCGTGAGAGGCGTCAGGGGCTTCGAAAAGCCGTTGACGGACGAGGGATGGAGAGAGAAGAGGAAAAAAAGTACGGACAAGAGTGAAAAGATCGAAAAAGTCGAGAAGACCGAGGATGAGCAATAATGGACGCCGATACCCGAAGGCATGAAGTTGGGCAGACACAATCACCCCAGCGCAAGAAAACCAAAAGATGGGGCGGTTAGGAATAAATGTGAATACAAGACCTTTGTCAGTTCCGAGTGTTTGCCTTTGTGTGTAGATCAAGCTAGCATCACAGTCGTAGTAAGCAGAATAATCTTCTAGGACCGGACAATGCTACACAATGAGAGTGCAAAGCCGAGTCCTGAACAATAGAATATCAATCGGAGGAGTGGGGTTCATTATGGATTCGTACTGAATGTGTTCTCATTGAAGCCGTGATTGGGATCCTAGGCCAATGACCAACTCGTGAAATGCATGGAAGCCAAGCTCGTTCTCACCTATTATGCCCATCCGATCTGTATTGTTCTGTGAAGAGCCAGCCCAGCCTCTATGTGAATTATAATGTTTTTCGGTTATTTTCTTTGCTGATTGGCGACCTGAAACTCATCTCACCTAGAGATATGAACGAGCTGTAGCTTGCATCGTCAGAAGCTTCAAAACGACAACCTTGCCCATCTTGTCACACTTGCTTTGCCGATCCAGTCAGATCTGCAACTACGCGGAAACTTTTTTGTATCTTCTTCGACACCATGCCGAGGCATGCACCGACATACCTCCCGGAGCTCCTGGGGGTGATGTTAGTGTCCGAGCGAAACATAGACGGCCTGACGGCAAAACTCCTCGCGCTGTAACGGTTCGCGACCAAGAGATGACCGGCTCTAGCATTGGTTCCGGAAACTACAACGACACGCCGAATGTATCCAGGCCGTCTGTTGGACAGTTGCATCTGCCATCTGACGAAATATTCGCCAGCGGCCGCCGAAACAGAATCCCTCCTACGCAATTAACCAACAACGAGAATACCCACAATCCCCGGAGCTCCAAAACAAGCAGCTGTCAAGGTTCTCAAGATCATCCCTCGTTCGACAATGTTGAAGCCACGACGCACACGACAAATGTGCTGACAGGTCCCTTCAGACCTCGTCAGCCCGCCCAAACTGTTGGGCAAACTCCATCGAGCCGACCTTCGGCGACCCATGGCAACAATAACTCGGCTGCACAGAGAGCGGCGGGTACTGCACCGGGCATTTTGATGGGCCAGTACCCGGAAACAAATGCAGAGATTGCCAAGCTCGGCAACGAACCGAATGTGTCCCAAGGAATGCCAGCGGCTCGCCATGACAACCGCCGCCCACGCGACTCTCGTCCACGCCATGGGGTGCCTGACGCTTTAACGTCGAGATCAACGGCAACAAACCTGGAACAATGAGGGGAAGGTTCGTCGCTAAGTTACCTTGAGCAGTCGGCACGAAGAGCCATCTACGACGACCCCCATGTCATACGAGAACCATGCTCCGAACGTTCGATTTCCAGCATCGCATAACTCGCTTTTGAAATGGTCGGAATGATAAAAACGCCGCGTTCGTGCTGAAGAATGACCGTCGACCCATCAAGGTCACATCATGTTTTGCCAGGTCAGTGCGGCGGCGAGTGCGCGGTCTGACCTCAAGGCAAAGCACATTAGACTTACACCAACATAGGACTGACCCTACCTCACAGGAGGCTAAGACAGATTGATGGATATAGAAGTGATAGACAAACGGACGCAGTTGGGCTGTGGCATAGAGCTGAAAGCAACCTTGGCGACGTCTGGGCGAAGTCACTTTCGATGTTCATAATGACAATATAGAATGAAGTCATTCTCATTCGAAGCAGCTGTAGGTGGTCAAACCCAGCTGATGTCGTGGGGCTCTGAAGTGCCGCTAACCCGTGACGGTACCAATGTGATGTTGCTCAAGATTGTGGGCTCTCTTGCTAGATCTTGAGGTACTGGAAACTTAAATGTCGTAGTCCGAACATGCCGGGGAGGAAATAAACACGCGAGTGTCTTACGCCCGCACATCGTAGGAAGGTTCACCCAAAAATGTCTAGGATGGAGTCAAAGGACTCTCGTGACATGTGATAAATGAGAAGTTCCCTCCTTCGCAAAGGTAGCAAATGGGGCGCGAAGAGTGACGCCGCAGCAACACGAGGACTCAAAAGCAGAGCGCTAGAGGGGCGTCACCTTGGAATTGTCGCTTAGAAATTTGCGAAGAATCTCGGAGCTTCTTTCAGAGTTCAGGGGAAACTTGCTGTTATTTGTTTGCGTTTCTCAGCGTCCGAGATTCTAGCCTCCAATGGGACGCCATGGAGCGACGGCCTCGAAGGCTGGTTTGGCTATTCGGGGACCAAGTCTCCGGTGGGGAGCGCGGCCAAGCTCGTGGGTTTGAAAAGCTTGCCACTCGTTGTGGTTTACGCCATCCCGACGCCATCATGAACAAGTTAAGCTCTGAAGCTCTTCTGGTTCATGGCATCGTTACATCGGGTGCCTTGTTGACTGCCTAGATGCGTCGACCTAAAGAGTAACTGCTCCTGTCGATGCGTTTCTCCAGCGACCAGGTGAGATAGAACCAGTGGGAAGAATTATGAGGATTTGTTTGAACATAATATCAACAATGGATTCTCCTGATCTCATGAACATCTCAGATGCTGTCTGGGCCGATGCCTAGCAAGGGGATGAAAATCGAAAGTTACACATGTGCAAATTGAATGTCTGTCTTGGAGCAGACCCTGAGAGGCTGAGACTATTGCGAGGGGAAGATAAAACCGGGGTAAGGTGAGTCGCCACTCGGCAGCTAGGCCTGGCGGAGCAAAGCTCCCAAGCCCGACAGCACCTTCGGGGCGGCTCAATTGTCTCATGACGACATCTGTGGTGCGCCAGGCCTCTTTGTCATGGCTCTGTGGTGAAATGGAAGCTGGTACGAACTGTGATCTGGGAGCTAGGTAGATCGACGGTACGGCTGAAGGCAGTCGAGAGAATTATTAGACCCTGAGGGTGGAGAGAGCCATGGGTGTATGGCAAATCATGTCATCCGGATCAGTCCGTCCGAAAAAACCACTTTCACGATGAGACGACCGAGATTGTGATGTAAGACGCGTGTAATTCTGGGTTCAGAACAAGTGTGTGAGTGTGGCGACGAACGGGGCAACCTGTGGCTAGTGGTGGTGATCTGTGGCTAGTCGTGGCTAGTGGTGTCTTTGACTGGGGGCCATCCTGTTCCAGGGACGGCTTGGCAGAAGAACGCTGCTTGAGATAATTGTTAGAGCAGGCTCTCCATGCTCTGTACCAGCAGCTTTTCACCTTGGACAGGTGAGGAGGGACGTGGGCCGGAGCAAAAAGTCCGGGTGTGGAGTGAGTTGTGTGCTGCGCTAGCAACGCAAAGAATCAAGGCAAGGGTCGGTTTGCGGCACCGACCAGCCGCGGCTGGTGGATGGTTCCCAGACCCGTTCTTGTTGGCCTACTGTCCCAGTTTGTCACGGCCTGCCCAGTTTCACGGCCGTTCTTGTAAAACACTGTGTTGCGAATGTTCGATGCAGCGCGATGCGGTGCATTTGGGGTGGAGAAATGGCAGCACTCGCCAGGCATGTGTTTCAACGGGAGGCGCCAAGCAGCAGGACCCGGATGCGGCGAGTGGATGTAAACTGAGATTGCTCTCTTGGTAGCTCCGGGTTGGCAACTGAACCGGCGCTCGTGATGCGCACGAGAATCGGATGGTTTCGAGGTGATCGATCATCATCAAGGCTGATGCTGAGAATCTTCTTGTTGCTTGGTGGAGTTCAGTTCGGTCGACGGGCTGCCCAGCCAGCCAGCTCTCCCCGGCCCCTGCCCGCGGCGGGATCAAGGTGGACTACCTTACGGAAGGCTGCCCCATTGCTGGGATCTGCCTAATCTACAGCGGGGTTAGGGAGAACGGTGAGAACTTGAGAAGCTTTCAGTGCGCATGGTTATGGCCTGAGGGCCGATACACTTTCTGCATCTGCTCGCCAGATCACTATCACAACCCGCAGGACCACTGAGCACTGCACATATCGACCAGAACCCCCCCTCATCCCTCATCCCCAATCACATAGATCACAGGGCTCTCGGGACAGCGGGTGCATCATGGGCGCGCTCCCCCCCTCCTCCAAGCCTTTGGTACGCTAAGAACGCAGAGATGCCAGACCATGAGCAACTCAAAATCGTTATGCCGCCCGTGATATATCGGGATTGCGCGCCCCCTCCCCCGCTTAAAGCGCTCACATTGCCTTGTCCCTAGCACCAAGCTAGCAGGTCGTCCCAGATCACGAAGTTGCCCTGTCGTCGGGACCGACATACGAGGCTTCTGTTTACTGATCAAAGCGTGTGAAACTTGGCTGGAATCGGACGCCCCAGCGGCGGAGCATAGATGCCGCAGCAAAGATACCAGGACTCCCATGAACGTAAATATGCCGGGAACAAAGATACCGGGAGCAAGATACTGGTCACCCTTAGGCTATTGGAGGGCTTGGACCCTGCTCTGCCATGCAAAATGCGGTGCCATCAACGCCACAACAGGCGCCGTACATTGCAGCGGCAGAGGGAGGTAACAAATCAAGGAAATGAAGTCGATGCCAGTGCGCAAGCAAGCAGGGTAGCGGGAGGGAGTCCTCTCCGTATGCATTCCCATGCGGCTATTGTCCAAAAATGAATGGACACACTGTGTTGCGCAAGGGTGGTGGTGGTTGTGCCACGCAACAAAGTGCTCGGAACCGGGCCATGGCAGTTGGCTTCAAGTTGAATTTGTTTTGTATCGGGCTGGTTGCATGGTGCCTTTGCCCAAACTGAGTCCCTCTGACCGGGCACTAGCTAGGTGGTGGTGGATGCTTCTCGCAACGCCACATCGTTCTAGTGAAAACCCGAAAGCCATCTACGTCGTCAGGCTGTAGCTTGGCTGGTTTGACAGGATCGTGCCTCGTGAGATGTTACGAGGGCGGCTAGACAGGGTGACATATCGCAACTTACGAACACATTGATAAGTATTTGTGCAGTTCACGAATTCACGGATAAATAGATTCACGGGGAATGGGACATGCCAGGGAGGGCCTTACCCAAATAATAATGCAGGGTATGAGTGATGTGGCTTATCTGCAGGGTGCACACATCTTTCAAAGTTTGGAGCTCTCATCCCAGCAGCAGATCACTTGGCTGGCACAGAGCAACATGGGCGAGCAAGGTCTGGTAGGTAAGACGATTTGTTGGGAAGGAAGTGCGAGCAGGATTACATCAGACCGGTCGGCGCCAGTTGCGATGCTTCTGACCAAGGGGGAATTTCGTGTCGACGAGCAAATGCATGTTTTAGACGGATATCAGCAGGCTCGGAGCGGGTAGTGCATGTAGGTATGGACGGCTGTCCCGAAGCCGTCTCCTCAGCAAAACACTGCCAAACTGCTCACATCCCGTCCCACCCGGGCCGAATGTGCACACTGTACTGTAATTACTGAACACAACTGATACGTCCCGAGGCAGGCAAGCAGGCAGGGCAGGCAGGCTACCTCACGACCTCACGACCAACCCCTGTTTTCCCTTGAGCGCCTCCTGGGACATCTGCTCCTCTCGGCATAGTGGCCGCCAGCACCTACGTAGCACTGGCATTCGCCATGCGAGTGGCCCCCTGGATACCTGGGAGATGGCCCCTAGCATTAAATGCCCCTAGCTCTAAAAGCCCCTAGCTTGGGTGCTTGCCCCGCCGCCGCGGCGACCCAAGGGCGGGGATCCTCAACTCTAGCACTCAGAGCGCTGATGGTACATGCACCTTGGCCTCTGCGCTAACAGGTGTCTTGTCATCGAGATCGATCGCCGTACTTTGTCCCGATCAACACAACGCGCCGCCGCCCCTCGCACGAGGATCGAAAATGTCGCCTTGGAACGTGTTTTTTTTCCTCGTCAGCGCCAGCGAGGGTTTCTCTGCAAACGCCAGACCCCTTTGCAGCACCCGTTTGCTCGTTCCCTGGTCTTCCTGCACGCGTCCTTATAAGTCCCGCCATGGCCCGGTCTTGCAGTACATGTTTGACCTCGGTGTAACATTTGCCAACAGAACTATTCTCAACTGGATCGGCTCTTATTCTTCCTACCTACCTAACTTATACTTGACCAACTTAAGACCATCACTGGTCTACATAAGTTTCTACCCTAATTAATCATCTCGCCAACGCCGACAAGCACTTTCAGACCTCCGTCGTCTTGTTCCGTCGCCGACCTTTAGCTTCGACCTCACGTCCACCCCGACACGCCCTCCGAGCTCTATCTTACATATCCGACATAAATTCACCTGCATATACGCTCGGTATATCCGAATCTGACAGTCGGCTCTTCTCGTCTTCCCCAGACTCCCCGCAGCAACACCGTCTGTACGGGGACGCCTGATTCTGTCGTCGGATCAACCCGCAGTCGGTTCTTTCCGCAATCGGGCCTCAAGCTCTCGAAAGCTTCAGCCTCCAAACTCTCAAGCGAGAGCTTGCTCGTTTACAAGCTGCAACCGAGACACATAAAGAAGGCGGCAAACCCATTTGTCGATTCCACAACAGCCGCAATGCCCAGACGATATTTCGACGTTGGAATGGATCCAATCAACGCTTCTAGCACACCCCCCAAGAAGGTAAATACAGCCAATTCCTGTCACTCCTCCATCTGCACGGTATTCCCTTGAAACTCGGACTTGTGGTTTGCATGTCTGTGCGAATTGTTGTTTCATGGCCTGCACCAATCATGTATTGCCGTGAATCACTCTGCAAGCCAAACTCGCATTCCTCACAACCCTCGGAACTATTCGCGTGGCTAACAAATTCTCATAGACCGAGCGATCTCATGCCGAGAATCAGGAGCGCGCTTATATCGCCGCCTCAAGGCGAGCGGATCGCAGCATTGAGGCTCGTGTACAGTCCGCTCGCATGGCAAGCGAGATTCACAAAAAAAGAACTGGCAAGGCATTCCGCATCACCGAGGAGATTGTGATCAAGGAAGAAATGTATGAGGAGGAGGAAGATGACTTTCCCCGGTCTTACCGTCTATTGGGACCGCACATGCAGACATCATCCGCCGATATGAACTCTCGAGTGGGGACATACCTAACGTCAAGAGTCGCCATGTCGAAGTACATGTCAGCCACCGAGCAGGATTGGCGCGATAATGCGGTAAATCGTGCGTTCGCCGAGATGTTCCCTGATGCCAATCGGCATGCTCAAAGTCTCTCCCACCGATGGTCAACACCTGGATTTCCCGTACCCGCGTCGCAAAATGGGAGGCTCCCAAACGCCCAGGACCAGGCATTTGATCCTTCTTTCCAACCTGTTAGCTACGAGGCAGGAAAGACCCACAATGATCGAAGCCGATCTTTCTCGGGAGTGTCTCCCACGGAACTTGGAAACGACAACCATAACCACACTTCTCCCCCAGATCTGACCCCTGGGACCGCATCTCACCCAGACACTCCTGTTTCTCAACCGGCACTAGGATTCGGAGAGTTTTCTCCTAACAACTTCATGGGTTACTCGTCACACGAATCTTCATTCACTTCTGAGTTACCCGCTGAGGCGAGGATGTTGATGGAAGGCATGGATCTAAGCAGTTCGCTTGCCCCAGGTGCCAACCCTCAGGATTGGATGCCAAGCAACGAACCGATGTTCGCCTACGCCGATTTCAACCAACCCATCAAGCAGGAGGCCAGGCAAGTCGGACAAGGTATGGACATGCATGCGGGTCTCTTCGACAACAGCCTAGAGCACATGGACTGGGACACTGCCCAGCCGGGCAATGGCGAGGAGCCGTCCTGGGATACGTTTCTCAACGATACTGCTTGGACCAACGACCAGCAATAAGAGCGCCAGATGATGGGCTCTACTTCGACATGATTTATGATTATTATTTGCTCTGTTTTTTGAGCCTAGAACACGATACGGCAACGCGACCCGGCCCACACCGAAGACGACGGATGGCTTTTGAGCGTTGTTTTCGATGGTTGGGACATGATACCTTGGGAAGAAAAGAACAGAAAACGGGCTTTTTGCATTGTATCGGGAACCTTCGGGTGTTCCCTGCGGAGTTATAAGGATGATTCGATCCTCGGGTGGACAATAGGCCGACGGATGGGCATATGTCACCCAGTTGTACGAGAGGGAGATGCTACACGCTACTGGTTGCTTGCGAGCAAAGTTTTGTTTCTGGCATCGCCTATGGCGGTTTGGAGTTCTTCTGCATTTTTATGGGTTATTGCACATGATGTTGTTACTCTAGGCCACGGCTTATGAGTTATCAAGAAACAAGGCATCTCTAATAGGAGGCGCATAGGTCGCATGGAAGTGGGAATAAATGGCACGGATGGATCCCAAGGCAGGATGCCACCGCAGGGTGGGAAGTGACGGTCACAGAGCATGCTATCAGAGCCGAAACTGGAAGTAGGATAGTAAAGAAATAGGTATATCCATCAAAACGGTTTGCTTCGTCGGATGTGACAATGTGAAGTTGCCTCTCTTTCTCTTCGCTCCCTAGGGTAGGCTACTAAGGTGGAGACTTGGATGAATTCCCGAGTTAGCAGGATGGAAAGACACGATTCGCTAGAAGAACTGGTGGAAGTGGGAATAGTTGCACGGATATCACTGGCGCAAGGGCCTCAATAGGAGCGTCAAGCCGCGGGCCAAGACCATGGTTGGAAAGAAGACACTCATCTTGCATCACCAGTAGATTGCACCAGTATTTCAAAATGAAGAGCCCAACCTTCAACATACAGTACATTGCATGTAGTGTCCTTCTAACCAACAAAAACGCCGTATCTTCAACCCCCGTGCTCGCCTTGTTCGACGACAATCGACGTCAACCCTCCCTCATCCCCCTCCTATTCCCTCAATCTCCTCCTGTTCCTCCTCCTCGTGGCCTCGTGCCGGCCTCGCCTTGGGGCAAAAAAAAAAGATGGCTAAGGGGATGTTTCGTGGCGCCGGCGGGCAGACGCCAAACACCGATGCCATGTGGGCTAATGATTGGTGACTCGCGGGATTCCAGAACTAGAGGCAAGGCCTTCTTTCCCCCCACCTGCGCCCGCAGATGCCTCATAGAGCCGCCTTGCTTGTTGCGAGAGGCGCGCCATGGCCAAGATAGTGGCTGGTTCCGATCCAGCCACCCGAGACCAATGAAAGACATCGGAGAGGAAATGCGACGCCAAATTTTTCGACTTTTCTTTAGACTTCGGACTGTTTCGTCTGAACCCTTACATGACTCTCATGGTACCCGCTACCTGTCCTTCAGGGTACGGTACCTTTCAGTGAGTGCATTGGCGCCGTGGTTCACCATAGTACATTTCACGACCGCTGAGGAACCATCGAGAACAAAACTCTGTCCTCCCTCCCCCCCTCCAATTCGGCATCGGCACGCAAATGCCGAATAATAGAACAAAACCAGGGCCTCTTCTCTTTTTTTAATGCTTGGTTGTCGTCAGCAGACCCTTGCCGTCCTGGCGCAACCAACTCGGGTTGACCTCATGATGCTCTGACGCTCCATATCGCTTCCCGCCAAATCAACGGCGCACGACCCCCTGCTTCACTTGCCCTGTAGCTTATAGGTGCAGTACCTTGCGCAGTTGCGCGAACTCCAGGTCCCCTTGCGAGTTCTTTTTTCAGCGGTCCCTCTTTGCTGATTAGCGGCTTCAGCGCCCGCCGTCTCAGTGCCTCCAGTGGGTTAACTCCCCCTTTACCCCCCTTGTTCCATCGCCCCCAACACCCACCCCGCCAAAACGTCACTTGTAACCGACCGCCAAGACAGTCTTCTCTCAGACTTCGCGATCCTCAGGACGTACGCCACCTCATCTTTTTGCCCCGATTCTGTCCACTTCCACCTCCCAACTATCTTTTCTCAACCATCTCGAGACGCCTCGTTTGGCCCTGCGCGGCGCTGATTGCCTCCCAACAGGCCTCCCTCGACGGACGCTACGTCTACCGAATCCCTCCGCCGAAGCTGCCTCGTCCTAACGCCGAGCCAGCTTATCGAAACCCCCAAAGCGACAATGTCGTCATCGACGCCAGCACCCGCGGTCGACACGCCGACAGATGAACCGCAGAGCGACGGCTCCAAGCTGCGCACCTTTCTCGGCATCCTCAAGAGGTGAGCCAGGTCCTTTCCCTCTGTCGGGCTGGTCGTCATTGTCCCTATCCTGCTGCGACGTCGGACCTCGCTCGAATGTGCGGAGCGGGCGGTGGAGATGGGCAATCGGATGGGCCTGAATGGGCCTCCAGCTCCAGTGGAATCCTGGACAGGCCTCGCTTGGGTCGACTCTTAGGGCTTGTAACTTGTTGAGCTTTGCTGACCGCCCCTCGTGGCGATAGGTTCATCGGCGTCTCAGACCTCGCCGCCGTTCGATTCTCGCTCCCGTCGCAGCTACTCGAGCCCACCCCGAACCTGGAATACTGGACCTATCTCGACGCCCCTAATGCCTTTATCGCCATCGGCACCTCTGATGAGCCTCTCGACCGGATGCTCGAGGTCGTCCGCTTCTGGCTGACCAAAGATCTCAAATATGCAAAGGGCAAGCCCTGCAAGCCCTACAACTCGTGCCTCGGCGAGTTCTTTAGAGTGCGTGCGAGCGAGCGCCATCGCTGTCCCCCGATCTATGCGCGAAGGCTCGAAGGCTGACTGTGGTGTAGTGCAACTGGGAAACGGAAGACAACGCCCCATTAATCAACACTTCGGAACTTCAGTCTAATGGAACAGCCAAGGGAGGACTAGCCAGCTTAAAGGCCATAGCCAAGGCCGACAAGAATTCCTCGTCAGTTTCGCTCTCTGTACCTCAACATGGCACGACAAAGGACAACCGCACCATCCGCGTCTCTTATCTCACGGAGCAGACGTCCCACCACCCGCCTGTGAGCGCATTCCATGTCACCTGTCCCGAGAAGGGCATCTCTGCCCGAGGCTTCGACCAGATCTCTGCCAAGTTCACCGGCACTTCCGTCAAGGTCCTGCCCGGCGAGCACAACATGGGCATCTTCATCACCCTGGACAGGCGCGGAGGCGAGACCTATCAGCTCACCCACCCTGCGGCGCATCTCGGCGGCTTACTGCGCGGATCCTTGAGCGTCTCGGTCAGCGAAATGGCCTACATTACCTGCCCCAATACTAAGATTAAGGTGATCTTGCACTATGTCGAAGAAGGCTGGCTGGGCCGGACGACCAACAAGATTGATGGAGTCATTTTCAAGTATGATCCAGAAAACGACACCAAGTCTCGCGTCCAGGAAGTCCCCGACGAAGATGTGCTGGCGAGGTTGAGCGGCCCTTGGCGAGAGAAGGTCATATTTACTCTCGGCCCTAGACCTGTTGTAAGTCTCTCACCCTCTGACGTCGACAGTTGGCTAGACCCTAACTCTCCTCTCGTAGAAATCCGTCCCTATCGAGGAGCAGTACACCATTATTGATATCGAACCCCTCAACGTTGCCCCCAAGGTTGTCCCTCCCAAGGAGGCGCAACTTCCCAACGAGTCCCTCACCCTCTGGGGGGGCGTGACCGACGCCATCCTGAATAAGCAGTTTAGCAGGGCTACCCACGTCAAGGTCGAGCTCGAGGAGGCCCAGCGTGAGAAGGCTCGTCAACGCGAGGCCAACAAAGAAACCTTCCAGCCCGTCTTCTTCAAGCACGTTACCGGCAACGGTGGCAAGCCTGATCTCACCGAGAAGGGTCGTAAGGTTCTGGAGAGGGCCCAGAAGGGCGAGTGGTCAATCGAGGATATCGCAGAAGTCACAGGGGTCACAAAGACCAAGGAGGCCACAAAGGCCACAGAGGTCGCAGAGGACACCCCTCCTGCTACAGCTCCCGCTACACAATGAGAGGCCCAGACCGAGGAGAAGGACGAACAAATTCAACTTGCGGGTTTGGTATACACGGTACATGCTTGCCGCAGAGGCAACCCTTTGGGATAGATAGACACACACCATTGCATTGCGCCGGAGGAAGGAAGCTGTTGTTGGTTTGGCTGCATGCATGGCGGGCTGCGCACTCGTTGTCCGGAGTTGCAGGAGTTGTTTTTGGGGGGGCTCAGGATTGCTGGCCTTTTTTATAGCACGATTTTCGTCGCACTTATCAATCTCCCCTCCCCATGTTTAGAATGGGCAGGTCGGTGATGGGGAGACGCACTATGTATGCATATCAAAGCAATCATGCCAAGCAAATCTCGGCTTCTTGGTCTTTCTTCGTGTCGTTGCGCTGAGGCGCATGTGAGGCGCATGGGTTGGGTTGATCCACTATGTGAAGAAGAGGGGTTAGGAAAACTCAGGCCTCGTTATCACTGGCCTAGATATGGACCTTCACCGTAAGAGCAATTAAGAGAGGAGTAAGCCAATGTGGTATCCGTATCACATTACATTTGATTGTGGCATTTAGTTAACCTCGTTAGGTCTCATTCTATTGTACAATAAGAGCGGCATTTCCCATTTCAAGACGTTTCCGATTTAAAAAGCCAGTCCTCCAGAATGCCCCCCACGCTATGGGAGGCCCCATCATTGCGGTGGCCTTTTTTTTTCCTTCGTTTTTTCCAATTGTTCTGTTTTTACATGACCCCACTCACGCTGTAAATTTAAGCGTCGATGAAGCCCTTGACGTTGCTCAACCAGCGGGTGTACTCGCGTTGCTCCTTGACGTCGACGTAGTCCGGGACGAAGACGGCGAGGGCCTGGGTGATGCCGCGCTCCTCGAGGAAGCGCTCCATGAGGACCTGGAGGTCGTCGTCGAGGCTGCCGAAGGGGGGGCCTGGGTAGACGTCGGCGCGCTTCTGGGCGGCCTCGGGGCTCTCGACCTTAGCGACCTTAGAGTCGTCGTAGTAGAAGAGGTTCTCGACGACGATGTTGCCGTCCTGGGCGGTGGCGTCGATGTTAAGGGCGCCGGCAGTCTTGCCGGGTTTCTCGATGACGATGGATAGGTTGATGGGCGCCGCGTTTTCCTCGTCGAGCTCTTCGTCGAGTTCCTCGTCCACCTCCTCCTCAGCGGCGCGGCCCTTGCGCTGGCCGTTGCCACCCTGGAGGGCGTCGTCCTCGAGGCCGTCCTCCTCCAGAGCGCTCTCCTCCGCGTAGGGGTCGTAGTTGGTGATGTCAGCAATGGAGAAGCTGATGGTGATTCTGCAATTTGGTGTTAGCCACGGGTGTTAAAGGGTCAATTGCAAGAGTGCCGGGAGAAGAAAAACGTACTGCTCGTCGCCGAAGCTGCGCTCCAGCTTGACGACCTCCTGTCCGGGGGTGTCAATCAGCTTGAAAGCGCTGTTGTTGAGGAAGTCCTTGATGCTGGCGGGGTCCTGCTCGCTGGCCTTCATGTCCTCCTCGATCTGGAGCTCGCTCTCGAGCTTGGCCGAGAGCTCCTCGTCGGTCTCGCTCTCAGCGGCCCTCCGGAAAGGGGTCGTGGAAAAGGTCGCGCGGGAAGATTGCAGCGCGCGGAGAGACGAGGCCTTGACGAAGGTGCTGGGACGGGCAACGGCGGCCGACTGGCGGAGGGCGAGACGGGCGACGGCGCGGGGCGCGGATCGCGCAAAGGTGCGGACGGAGAGCATTGTGAATGTGGAGGGGGAGAAAGAGGGGATAATTGTGTGATTTTCTTTGGTGTTGCTATTGTAGAAGCAGAAGAACGATAGACTCGTGGTTGTTCGAGTTTGATGGCTGATGCAAAGCTTCCAGAGCTCTTGTGAAATTTTTAGACGGGGTCTCAGACGAAGACTCCCGCTAACTGGACGAATGACAATTCGCTGGCGGGCAACTGGAGCGTCCCCAAGTCGGCAAGAAGCGGAGCGGGATGCGAATACGCTCACGTGACTGCACTGGAGACTATTCTATGCTTTCTAACATCAACTCTGGACTCGTCAGAACAGAATCGCTACGATGTCACTACTTCACTACCACCTCACAAATGTAAAACTACGCTGCAAGGACCCCCAGAGGCTGGCTCGATGAGGCTTATCCAAATACCTTGCAATGACCCAGAGACTCGCTCAATAGGTTGATTACAGCTTTTCTTCTTCAATCTCGTTGTACATGTCCTCGTTCAGCCAAAGAATGACCGCAGATTTTGCGCCTCCATGACGTCCACCCAGTGGACCGAATTACATCCTGGCATCTCGTTATCGTACGCCGCCCAAATCGCCTGGACCAAACTCTTGGCCATGATAATCGGCTTGGGCGGTAGGGTATTCTCAAGCATATTCAGTCTTTGCAGCACAAACCCGCGCGCATTTCCCACATCAATCGACAGCTGTGTTGGCAGATTTGGTGGGTGTGCTGTCTGTCCGACGTCGCCGAGCTGGTCCATAAATTCTGCAATGTCGCAGCTTTCGTGGTTGGCGCCGATTGGCATCTCCTGTTGGGCAGTGATATTATCCAGCCAAGACCCTCCGCTCCAGGAACTTGCTGGTAGATCGAGTCTGAGTCCAGTACTCGCTGTAATGCAGAGGAGCGGCTGGACCATCCGGCTGCCCGACTCTGGAGGGATATGTTCTAGAATATCGATCAATCGAAGGCTTAGGGGAACGATCCAGTCTTCCCAGGGAACTGGCCCGCGCCTCGAGGTCGACGATGTATCCGGGATTCGTAGCGCCACCAAATCCGGGAACGTCTGGTAAAGTTGCAGCAGCGCCGCTATCCGGTATGCCTCGGCCACTTGCACGAGATGCATGCAGGGGGTGTGCTGGTCTCCAGTCTCGCTTGTAGGCACCACTGAGTCGTACTCAAGTTGAAGCAATTGCTCTTCAATCTTTGGCGCTTCTTCCATTTGCCGCAGCACCATCTCGACGTCGCCAGCTGAAGGCGCTTGCTTTCTCACGTTGTGACGGAAACTGCGACATAATCTGATTGCTCTCGTGAAGAGTGTAGATGCCGTTGTTGAGATGCCGGTCCAGGGATGCGGTATATCGTCCGCTCGTTTCGGGTCGGGACCCAGGCTTGCTGGGGCTTCGAGTGTCTCCTCTGGTGAATAGTCATAGCTCACAACTGACAAGAGCATATCGCAGTACACCCAACTCTTGTTGAAGAAATTCAGGACATTGCTGTCTTGATCGCGGAGTTCCGGTTGTTGCCGGTTGATCTGGTCAAGTAACGACTTGGCTGCCTTCAAAAACGGCATCCCCAATTGCCCTGCGTCTATCCAGCACAGCGTAGTACCAATGCAGAATAGCGAAAACAGCAGGCCAGTGGGAATCGAATCGACATAGGTGACGTTTTTTGCTATGGCTAGCTCGTTGTGGATCACTTTCGTTGCCGTCTTCATCATAGTGAGAGACGTCTGTCTCATATATGGTATCCTTGTGGCCAGGAAGGATGCTGACATGCTCTGAAGACATGCTGATACTGATTCCGATTCTGACCAAAGCGATGTAGCCAGAATACGATTCAGGTTCATATTCGAGTCGTATGCAGACCATACCCCACACACGCTTTTGAACCACTGGTTGATGAGGACTGAAGGAACATGGGTAACGGCTGGCGGGATGTGGGCGTGGTATTCCTGGGGATCTCGAGTGGTTACGAGAGTATAGTCTGCATCCGTTTCTGGCAAGACTTCGACCTCTTCCTCTGGCACAAAATCTGGTGGACTTGTCTGATTTAATGTCAGAGGAACAATTAAGTTCGCCGAGGAGCTTTGACGCCGCCATATGTCAACATCTTCGGAGGCAGTAATGATCTCGGGTTGAGCAGGTATGACAGGTTGAGCTGGTAGATCAGATGGATCATCGTTGCCCCAGCCGTAGTTGATCAAGCCGAATGAAGGTGGGCTCGTGTTCGTGATTCCGGAGATCAGTGGCTCGGATATCAGGTCCAGGTTCATGCCCCCCAGAGAAAACTCAGACACGCCTGGAATATGGGCTGTCGAACCTGCCGAAATACTGCTCGCCTGGCTCCCTTGCTTATTCACTGCCGCTGCTTTGGCTTTTTTGCCGCGGACGCCTCCCTTGGTCTTTCTCTCGTGCTTATACGACCATCTAAACTCACGCTGGTAACCACCGCAGGTCCAACCCTTGCTGGTGCACACTCGACATTCCGGCTTTGTCTCGTCGCATTTCAGCTGGGACTGCTTAGTCTCTCGTATCAGTACCAAGGGTAAATGATGAAACCTACATGTTTAACTTTGCATGTTACGCAGCCTGACCTTGACCTTGGCTTGCCAGCCCCAGATGCCGTTTTTGTCGCCGCCGTCGCCGTGTTTCCGATGTCGGCCTGCTTTGGTCCGTTCGGCGCGGCCGGGGCGCCGATTTCGGCAGTTTCCGGAGATTGAGTCATGTCGGAAGCACCGTGGTATCGGGCAATGCCATTGTGTAATGCGGGAGGTTCAAGATTGATTGAGCACGGCGATATGACAGAAGAGAAGAGGAGACGGGGCCATCTGCGATAAGAGGATCGACGGCAGTTATAGCCCGCCTGGCACGTGCGTGCAGAATGCGGGGGGGGGGGGGAGGGTTCCACCAAAAGCAACGCCTTGCTCTTATCAGGAAAGGATGAACAGAGAAAGCATGGATCAATCAACCAGGCATCCTTGGGTCCCTTGGCTGCCAATTAGCCAGTCACTCAGACACTTGACACACCAGACTCTTCGTTACCCGCTCTGCCGAGCTGGGATTCGGTCTTGTCATTTCCAAGCTAGTCTTATCGCTGGCTGGTAGACTCACAGCCTATCAGGACCTAGTTTTGTCATCACTCTTCAGGGAGCGAACAATTCCTGCGGGCCCTGTCGGTACCGCTTCATGATTGACGCCCGCTTATTGATAACGAAGCGTTCCTATGCTGTCAAGTGCCTGTCGTGTTTTAGTGTTATGGATCACAGATTATTGGACCCTGGACCCTGAGTTACGTTGGAGCATTGCGTGAAGTAAGTAAGTGGTACATTTTCTATCATATCTATCATTATGGGATCCATCCCGTCGCAATGCTAAAAATTCCTCACAGCTTGGTCTTGCAGCATCCTCCCAGTGCCAACTCGCTAACCTTGTCCGTCGCGTCCCGCGCGCCCTGGCCCTTGGCGGCAACCTGACTGGGCGTGATGGAATACGATGCCGGCACGTCCATGACGGGGTTACAGGTGAAGAAGTGACGTGGCCGCAGCAGCAGGGTGATGGGCTCGGCAGGCATGACGGGGAAGTCTTCGGGGGCGGGGAAGTGGGTGATTCCGAAAGTATGCCAGAGGACGATGTCGGTGTTGGCGACGCTCTCGGTGCCGTCGCCGATCCACTCGGTAATTCCGTGTGAGGGCGCTCCGGAGGTCTGGGGCACGTGGTCGCCAGCGGGCCAGAGTTGATCATCGGCATCTGGAATATCGAATTAGTATCATGAAAAGTTGTGAAGGTCAGTCGGGAAAGATTGTTGCTTACACTTGGTAACATGCACGGCGTGGCGGGCAAAGGCAGCGCGCTTCCACACCAGTGATCCCTCCTTGGGAAGTAGTCCAGGCACCTCTCTGCTGACAATCTTGTACGATACGGGCTTGCCGCTCTGGGAGTTGAGGACGTTCTCGTTGCACATGTCCCATGTCCTTGAAGTGGCGCCGTTGTAGTCGGTCATGGACTGTGCTGTGGTTTCGAGACGGGTGCGCTTGGCGTAGAAGGCGTTTCCGTAAAAGTTCTCAGGGCTGCCAACCGGGGCATCTGATGCCATGGCATCGACCATGTTGACAGTGTTGTTCGGGCCGTCGATGTTGGGGTTGATGCGGAGGCAGAACAGATGCTGGTGGTTGTGGGCGTTGACTCCTGTAGGGCATTAGAACAGTTCAGACATAGGTATATGATCAGGTTACTGACCCTTGGAAACCTCAGTGCCCCAGCCGTGAGTATCCTCGCCCTCGTGCATAACATAGGTGTTGAGGATACCGGTCAGCTTAATGTCGGGCTGGATGGTTCCATCTTGCTATTGAGCTGTAAGTAACTACTCGACCGAGTGATAAAAAGTCAAGGCAACACTTACATGGAAGACCCACTGCACGGCGTACTCGTAGTTGGCGGCAGTGAAGATTTGCTGGATAATCAGCTTTCGCGCGCGGGTGACAATGGTCGAGTCATCTCTGAAGTCGGTATGCTTGAAGAGGATGCCGTCGTCCTCCTCGTGGATGCAGATGGCATTCTTGACCTTGCGGACACCACCAGCCTGAGTAGGCATGAAGGCGTCAAGGTAGTGGATGGATCCCTTGCAGTCGCAGCCGAGGGCAAGGCTGTTGGTGAGGTAGCCGGCGCCGTACTCGCCCAGATCGAAGGCGTGTTTGCGCTGATGAGGGTGCTCGGGGTTTCCGTAGGGGACAACCATCTCTGATAGAGACATGCGGTAGAAGATGGGGCGGACGTTACCCTTGTCGTTGAAGGTGATGTTGTTGAAGACGAGACCTTCGCGGTAGTTGAAGCCGATGTGGAACTTCCAGTTCTGCCACTCGATCTCGCGGCCAGTGCCAGTCATCTTGAAGGAGACACCCTCAGGCTGGGTGATGTTGATGGGCTTCAGGTCATTTCGGTAGCCGCCCTGCTTCTCAATGGCGAGGTGGTGATACTCCAGAGGGGGGTTGAGACGCAGAGGCCGGCGGATCTTGGGAACATCGATGGCGACGATCTTCTGCTCAACGGCGTTCCAGATGGGGCAAAAGTCCAGGGGATACTGGTACTGGCAGTTGTCGATGTCGGGTCGGTAGTACATGAGGGCCTGCTGGAGACGCACATTGCTGCCGAATCGCTCGTCGTAGCCAATGGTCCAAGGATCGCAGTATACCTTGTGCATGTCCTCGGCCGAGATGCCGCTGATGGCGCATTGCTCAATGACCTTGGGGTCGACGCGGCAAGCGTGCTCGACAGCTGCAAGCTCCTCGATGGTGATCTATGCCGTCCATTGTTAACATGTTCAAGTCCATTGAAGTCGTGCGAGGTTGAAGTGGAAAGGACTTACAATGGGTTGGGCGCCATGAACCTGGACCCACTTGGTGATCTTGGGTCCCGAGAGGTCAACCAAACCCTCGTAGACCTTGCCGCCAGGCGCGATAACGACGACATCGGCGACTCGATCAGGACGGGGTACGTTTTGCGAATCGGCAAGCCAGGCAGTCATCTGAGCCTTGCGAGGCTCCTGCAGCGAGACGACGTGGAAGTTGACCTCGCCATGAGCCCGCTTGACAATGGCAATGGCGAGCTCAATCTCGACGCTCGAGAGCGGGTCGAAGGGGTGGGGGAGGTAAGTCGGCATGATGGGAGAGAAAGACTCTTGAAGCCGAATCTTGTTGTGGGGATTTTGTTTGTGTGAGTGAGATGGGAATAGCAGCTTCCTGGGAGGGAGCGCGGGTTTATGTATCTACCATGATGGCCCATTATCTCGACTTATCGTAGGGTTGTCATGAGAGGCAAAATACCCGGACATGCGGACACTAGGTGGACACCATCGCCGCAAACAACCCCCCGGCAAATGCAAGATCAGATCAGCTTCCATTCCTCCTAGGTAATCTGTTCCAGTTCCAGCCAACCGGCTCTCCAGCGAGTATCTCTCTGCCGCTGCATGTTAGTCAACCCGACTCGTCCAAATCGCGGGGAAGCGACCATCACGACTCCCAATCTTCGAGCCCGCTGTTCGTCTCACTAATTATTCCCTCTGTGGGAATTTGACCCGGAAGGGGCTAGCTGACTGGTCAGTTCTATTCGCAGTTGGGCCCTTCGTCTTGCCCCCCTGGTCTCGGCCTATCTCGAATCCTTATCAAGTTTGCGGGGAAGCCTTCACCATGTCTATCAGACGCTAACCATCAAAGCGGAAATCCTTACCGACCAATTCCTATGGCTACACTGACACGTAAGCGGGCCTCGTTTCAAGAAACAAAATGGCTGTATTATCCCATTTCACTCTAGCTCTGCTGCCGATCCGCTTGTCATCCGCCTCGATCAGACACCACACATTCTGGGAATAATTGCCCGCTTCGTCTTAGTGCCGGTTCATCGCTGGCCTCTGAACGCCTCCGTCTTGTGACCGTTTCGCTAATCAGATCGCATCCAATGGCTGAAATCCCTGACTATTATTGCCACACTGGGTGGAAATCGTTATTTTGTTCGTTTCTGGCTTACATTGACGGACAGTATGAAGATGGACATCATGAAAAGCGTCCAATACTCGGAAACTTTCCAATAAGAGGTATCTTTTCCGATGTTCCGAGCCAACGCTCAGATGTCTCCTTTGACATTTATAATGCCCCGGCATCTCTTGTGATGGTTCCGAGTTGTCTTGAGTGGATGGGGAAAATATGTATAATCATCGTATCCGCCTCTCTCAATTTCTAGTCCTCGGTGTCTGAGTCAACAACCACCCAATAATACGGACTAGTGACAAGCCCATCTACTTCCATGTCTATACGGATGCTCGGCAACAAAATACATTTCCCCTCAGTTCGACCGATGTACTGCGTACACTGCACTGCACAGTACAGACGCACACAAGGCCCGACTGAGAATAGAGCCAATACACATATACGCAAACACGGCTAGGCGCTGACTGACCTAGATGACCCCACGAAATCGATCTGACATCCGTCACCAATCACAGATGCAGTGAAAGGACATCCGTTTCGCTATAATACGGGGAACGGAGCTTGCATGGATGCACCTAGTCCCAAGCGCCTCTCCCACCTTTGGTGGTGGCCCCTAGCGATCGGCCCTTGATGTGACATGAATCAATCAGCAGGCCGCCCAACTAGCTGTTGAAACTCTATTGCCCTTTGGGGGTTTCTCCGCTGCTTTTGTCATGATGGAGGAAGCCTCATTCAGGGAGAGGGGTCGAGGCTCTATTAAAGGCTCCAAAGTCTCATACTCTTTGGTCGATTCAGATCTCCAGTATACTTCTAGTCACCATGAATGGAACCCGCCATTGAATCATTCTTTGGCATATAGATTTTCTCCTGGGAATGCGACATGTTTTGATATCTCTTTCCATCCAAACTGCAAAGCCACATCTGCTTTCCCCCGCAACCTCGTCATTCATCCAAGATGGCCGCTTCACATAGTACCCCAGTCTCTGGCGAAGGCCATCTACAGGCTCGATTATCGAGACTAACAATGGTCGCCATGACTTTTGCCATCCTTAAGTATGCGCTTTAGACTCCAGAGATTTACCAATCCGCTGATTGTCTCGCTACAGCACATGGATCTGCCTCGCTGGCACCATGGGCCTTGTCATGCCCTCCGGCGGCTCTGTTGCCTTTCTCTACGGCTTCGTATTCTGCGTACTGTGCAACTTTACCGTCGTCGCGAGCCTAGGGGAGCTCGCGGCTCTGTGGCCAACGGCTGGTGGCCAGTATCACTTCGTCTACGCCCTGTGCACCGAACGGTGGAAGAAGATGATGGTGAGGAGGTCTTCCAGTTCCAGTATGAACATGAAAAGCCGCTGATACCATATACTAGAGCTTTCTCGTCGGCTGGATAAACATTGCCGGTTGGCTGACTCTCGTCACGACCGAAGGATTCTTTGCAGGTTAGCACTTTCCCTTCCCCCACTCCCTCCATTCTTGAACATGACACCATCCTAACTACACCCCAATACCAGCTCAGTTCATCTCCGCTGCCAGCGTCATTGCATCTGATGGAAGATACGAACCTGAACCATGGAAAACATACCTGTTCTTTGTCGTTATAGTATTCTTCGTCACTGCCTCGAACATATGGGGCAACAAAATTCTAGGAGCATGGAATGATGCTGCATGTAAGCACCCTTGACAACATCTCATCGACCCGTATACTAACATCACTTCCAAGTATACTGGTCCATCCTAAGTGTAATCATTATCAGCATCGTTCTGCTTACCATGTCGCCCAAGACAAACGCAACATATGTCTTTACTAACTTTAGCAACGAGACTGGGTGGTCCGATGGAATGGCCTGGATTCTAGGTCTCCTCCAGTCTGCCCTTTCTCTCATTGGGTTCGATGCCGTGCTGCACATGACTGAAGAAATGCCACACCCGGCTAGGGATGCACCTCGAGCTATGATCTATGCCATTGCCGTTGGTGGAGTCACGTAAGAAAATCACCTATGTTGATAATACCATAGCTAACTATGACAGTGGAACTTTCTTCATTATCGTCATCCTCTTCTGCTTTGCAGACTCGTCCGTCATCATGTCAACATCAACTGGGATGCCAATCTCCGAGTTGATGCTTCAAGCGACGAAAAACCGTACAGCCGCCACCATCATGACGATCATGCTCGCCATTTGCTTCATCAACGGTACGAACGGTTGCACAACGAGCGCTAGCAGGCTTATCTTCTCCATGGCCCGAGACAAGGGGTTCTTTTTTCACCGATACTTCGAACACATTCACCCTACCCTCAACGTGCCGGTACGAGCCGTTGTCCTTTCACTAGTCTTCAACCTGTTCTTTGGACTACTTTACCTAGGCCCAACGGTTGCCTTCAATGCATACATTGCGTCATGTACTATCTTCCTCAACCTTTCCTACGCTTTCCCTATCTTCCTCCTCCTCATAAGAGGAAGGGCGATTCTATCAAACTATCAGACTCCAGAGACGCCATTCAAGCTAGGGGGAGCGCGGGGCACTGTGATGAACTGGGTCGCTGCTACATACGTTGGGGTGACAACGGTGGTATGATATCCCCTCAAATAGATGTAGAAGTTGCCAGCTCACTTTGTTTTTCAGTTCTTTTGCTTTCCTCCGGCTCTGCCCGTGTCTGCAAATTTCATGAGTAAGCGATCACATCTAAACCATACAGTCCCCCATCACTAACCTTCCTAGACTACGTTCCAGCCGTCATTGGAATATTCGCCATGCTCATTTTAGCATGTTGGTGGGCATATCGAAATACTTTCGAGGGACCGGTAAGCTTACATTTCATCCCTTCCATCCCCTGTCCAAGCTAAATAAACTATCTAATACTAACATTCTTGGGGGAAGGAATTCGATGTCATCATGGGAGTCCAGGGCGGCTCTGGGGGAAACACGACTGGCTTGGACACGCCTACACTGGAGCCAGAGGAGAAGACTGGGAGGGTGGCTTGAGCTATAGCACTGGTCTGACCTCGGCTATGGCTCATTTGATTTCCTTTAGTCGTCGTAGAGGCATTTCTTGCGACGGAGTGTACTTTTCCAAGGAGATGGCATATGCTTGAAAAAGTAGTGCGATTTCTCCGAGGCAAGATAGAAGCGTAATTCTTTATTTGACGATCATCCTCCGTTGTGCACGGAACTGGCAGGGACTAGCTAACCAGAAATCTTGAATGCCTACACCTATTACTTTCGACGATTATCCTCTTCCAGGAATCAGTAGATCAATCAGATCTATCTAGTCTGCGATTCTGCTTCGTAGCAATACACGTAATGCCCAGTCCTTGAAAGGGGGTTCTTCTTTCGCTGCCCACGAGAAGAGTGCCAGGGGTACATTTTGATAGCTCAAAATCTGGCTGCGGTACTTCCAGAAGCGATTTCTCACACGGAAGTATTTGACATAAATCGGGTTACTGAACGCCATGAAGGAAAATGTTGGCCCTTGTTTCGTTATTGTTCTCTTCGTTCCATGATTGCTCAGCGAGCCGTCAATGCTGGACTCTAAGAGATGATTTGAAGATGTAGTATCGAGCGGTCATTAGTCATGGAGGCATGATATTGTTTTACCTCTGGCCAAATATCAGGTGACGAGGGTGTAAACCCCTGTCAAAAGCAGATTCCTGCTTCTCTCGTCCTTTTCGTCAACCGTAATAAATTGCCGTCTATGATGAAGGGAAAGTAGCAGGTCGTACTTGCCCCTCACTTGTAACCTTGACCCATTTGAGTTGAGGTAGGTAGGACCAAGAGCCTTCCCAAAGATGCAACGCATTGACGTTCTCAGTAGTCAAAAGGTCTGGCATTACTGAGATATGTGTTAGCAAGAAACTAAGGAGCGCGAGAGAGGCCTCTGGGATCTAACTCACAAAATCCATTCTTGTACTCAGTCTCGAGAGTGGAGATGATATCTTTTAAAAGATCTTCTCTCATGCTGGCAGGTCGACCAGGACGACGATTCTTCTTGATGTTCTGGTATTCTTCGTCATGTTGATGAACGAAACTATTCCAGTCAGAGAATGAAGCAGTTAGCTTAATCAAAGCGACTTACGAGTGAATCATATGCTGAACCTCTTCCACCTCGGGAGCCACTGAAGCATCCTGAGCACCCTTGACACGCAGAGCCTGCTGGAAAAAGGTCACTCGGTCCACTTGAGACTGTTAGAATATATCTTCAAGGGGAACTGTGTGTCTTTGTTGACTGACCGAGCGGCTGGTCCTTCCTTCTCCTGGTAGCAGCCTCCTTCAGAATCCGTTGATCTCTCACCGCGGCTTTATGAAGTCTCAAGGAGTCCCGCGACTTTGCATGAAGTGAGTTGATGACGCCGTTGCGCTTCTTGGAGATTTGCTTGCGCGTCTTGTCGAGTGAGCCTGGCATGTTGGCGGACGGGGTGGAGATCCGGGATATTCAATTTTTCTTCTCCTGTAACTTATGTCCAGTGATGATTTTTTTTTTGGGTTCCCTCGCCGGGTTTTTTTTGGGGGTCCACATATCGGTGAGCCTGGCTGGATGATGGAGGCGGGTATTCATCGGCTAAGGATCGACTTTAGAGAGCCAGACCAGACAATGTTACACTTACTCAGCCGTAAGATCATGGGTCAAATACCAGTCATTTGCATATTGTTAATCGGTGGTTGGTTCGTATAAGGGATTTTGCCGGTATAGGGGGCGAACGACTAAAGCCTCGAATAGGTTCGCAATGTGGTTGTTCAATGTGTCTGCCCCGCATCACGATTCCCTTGAACCTGCTGAACATTGTGGACATGATGGGCCTCGATTCGTTCTATGCAAGAGGGAGGGACAGATTGAGTTCCTGGAAAACATCACCAACCAGCTTAAAAACATGGTATCAGTGATTCAAGATGATATTACTACCACAAGTAATTGCTCGATCAGATTTGCGTCGTTCGTTTCACTGCAGGAACACGACCTCAACATGGGACGTGATATTTGGTCTTACTCCTTTGCCCACACCTCGTTAGTTGAGGAACAGTGAGAATTGGGCAAAAGAGCGCCCTTTTCCTTTACAAATTGTCAACAACAAAGTCTTTAAAGCCCGAATTCATGCGCTTCAGGCTCCAGCGGGTCCATGGCCAACTATTGAGGCCAGCATCGTGGACCATGACCATTGATCGATAGATCATACCAGCCTACCCGCCTATCCTTTCAAGGAGCAAAGCGCCCGTCGTAGCGGGGTACATCCGTTTTCAGTGGCTTCGAGAGCCCATGACGTTGCTGGGGGAATGCCCAAAAGCGGGCACTAAGCTATTTTTGGGGCAGTCTGTGCCAGGGGCGCGCCTAATTGACAACGCGCTTTAGGCGAACGATGGGCGCGTCCTGGGTACCGAAGTACATGCCTAAACACCTGCCAGGCTGCTCTGCTAAATTGCTTCCACTTTACTAAACCACAACTCCACCGCCTCCATCGACACTCTCTCTTCCTTCTGCATCTTTTGCCTCGCCTGCCTCTTTCGTCCTTGTCCGCCAGATTGGTCCACCCTCTGTGTCCGTTTCCATTCTGCTGGCTTACTCCGGTGCTTCTCTATCCATCTCGCTGGCTTGTTGTTATTCTTTCAGCACGTGGCCCACCAAACACCGCGTGCAAACCACCCCGCGACGCGTCCAACCCTCCTTCCAGACCCATGCACCATTGTTGACATATGCACTTGCGAACTCGCCCGGTGTAGCCCTGCTCGGATCCGCCTCGAGAGGTTGCAGGCCAGGGACTCGAAGGACTGCATTCGAAACCCTCGCCGAGGCGATATCGCTCCAAGATGGGTGTATCCGGTACGGCTTCCACATTGTCCAGTCAATGCCTTCCACGGGACAGTAATATTGATTAGTTTACAGGTCTTCTCCCACTGCTCAAGTCGATTCAGAAACCGGCAGAACTAAAAAATTATCATGGCCAAACCCTAGGTGTGGACGCGTATGGATGGCTCCATCGCGCCGCCTACTCATGCGCTCTTGAGCTCGGCCAGGACAAGCCAACACAGAAGTAAGCGCCGTAACTCGACAACTCGTAAGGCAGTCTCAATTAACCGTCTTCAGGTACATAACTTCCGCCATGAACCGCGTCAGGATGCTTCGCCATTTTGGTGTCACGCCCTACATGGTCTTCGACGGAGATTTCCTTCCCAGCAAGGCCGCAACCGAAGATTCTCGCGCCAAGAAGAGAAATGAGAAGAAAAAGGCCGCCATGGAGCTTCTCAGAGCCGGAAAACCTTCACAGGCCACCCAGGAATTCCAAAAATGCATCGACATCACCCCCGAGATGGCCTCCGCATTGATTCAACACCTCAAGAAACTTGACATTCCCTACGTTGTTGCCCCATACGAAGCCGACGCGCAACTCGTGTATCTCGAAAGACAGGGCCTCATTCACGGCATTCTTTCGGACGACTCCGATCTCCTCGTTTTCGGTGCGAAGAAACTGTTGACTAAGCTTGATCAATATGGCAACTGCATCGAGATCAGCCGAAAGGACTTTTGCCGATGTCGCGAGGTTTCGTTAACCGGGTGGTCTGACGCCGAGTTTCGAAGGATGGCTATCATGAGCGGATGTGACTACTTGGACGGCCTACCTGGGATGGGGCTGAAGACATCATATCGAATGCTTCGAAAGAGCAAGACTCCTGAGCGCGTGGTTCGCATGATCCAATTCCAAGGCAAACGTGTCTCGGAAAACTACCTTACGCAGTTCTATCAAGCGGAGTTAACATTTCTTCATCAATGGGTCTTCTGTCCCACTAAGCAGGGCTTGGTTCATCTTACAGAATTAGATGGAACGCGGACCGCGGACGAGATGCCCTTCATTGGAGCTTTCGTTGAAGCCGAGGTCGCTCAGGGCGTTGCAAAGGGAGATCTCAACCCTATGACGAAAGCACCAATTGTCTTGCCCACAACACCATCTAAGAGAAGGCATTCTCAGTCGGCGGCTGGGGCTGTAACGATGGCAAAACCGCCCGCGAAACCAATCAGCTCCTACTTCAAAGGCCATCACCGGGTTCCCATGGGCGAAATGGATCCCAACTGCTTCGAAGTCGATCCTCAACGAGTTACGCAAATTACCGGAGGAGGATTGGTCCCACGTGTGTTTCCTTTACCTCGACCATACCTAGACGAAGGGGATCGGCCAGCCCCGACTGCGGCAACGAGACGTACGAGTCCCACACGCACACGAACATCACCGCGGCTTTTGCGTCGTCGAACAGAGCCGATTACCAACATGCTGGCCCGCATGTCTAGCAGCCCTGCTCTATCGAGGCGAACTTCATCCAGCATCACAGCCTCAAGCTCACCAGTGGCCGCCTCACCAGATGTTCCAAACAGGCCGCCAAAGAAAGCGCGCTTGTGTGAGGAGCATGAGCCTGAGTTAAATGCTTCTCCTCAGAAGAGCAAGTTCTTCCCAATGCCCAAGCCGCGGAGGAGCCCGCGAATGGCAAAGAGCGATGCATATCTGTTGTCGGATGACTCCATCGAAGAGGCATTACGAGATCTCCCCGACTTTGACGGCTGGAAACCAGCCCACAAGGCCAAGAAGTCCATCTCCATCTTCGACGACAACAGCCAGGCAACTAGTACGACTTTGGACGACACGGAAAGTCAGCGGTCGGTACTCAAAGACGAAACTCCGATGTCGTCATTAGAAACATCTATGCCGCCCCCTCAATCCAAGCCTCCGATTCCACAACCTTCTGTTACTCCTCGATCGACCCTCAATCGCTTCTCCTACACGTCCAGATTATCTGCTACCCCCGGGTCGGCGCTATCAGAAGCACCCTCCTCCGTCTTCAGCGACATATCCACGGCTTCGACCGCGCCATCCACTATCGCCTCCCGCATGACACCTTTGCAACGCCTGGGCGCGCGAGCCATGAACAACCCCCTGTCACCCAAGCTTCCAAAGCCGCGCAAGAGCCTCAATACCGATTTCCTCGCTAGCGTCCCCGTCAACCCTGCCTTCGTCCCTCTCCCCAAGGTCGACCTCAAGGAAGTCGAGGCTCTGAACCGAACTTGCGGCAGCGAGGACCAGATCATCCCCGATAGCGATGGGGAGGACGAGGACTTTGAAGCCCCACCCAAGAAACTCAATCTTTCTCGCTTCGCCTTTTCATAGGCACTCCAATACACTCATCTTGTCTTCCCTTCGAAGTTGACTGAAGGGTTTTAACTACAGGAGTATGGCTCCCTATAATGACCTGACACTTTGGTGGGCGTTTACATATTTGTTTTCCGGTTCTTGTGGCTCCTTGCTCCGCGAAGGTGCGATGTTGCTATTCTGTACATACCCATGTTGCATTGTGTTGTTAGTATTTGGTAGATGGACGGGAGTCAGTTTTGCGGTAGGAACGGGAACAGAATATTGGACCGGCGTCATGGAATCATTTGCTGAGCAGCAAAGAACAGTTATATACCACTTCATCTCATCATCCCTACATGTTCATGCCTCTGCGTCCTCACGTGGCCTGTAATACGAACCCATTGTGCAACTCTCACATAGCCCAATCTCGAAGTGCGCCAACATTACAGAAAAACCGACAACATCAATTCATAATGCGTGCCACCAGTCATTTGGGCGTAAACATGTCTTTACAAATCTATGAACAAGGCGCTGCCAACCAACCGATCCTCTTGTTCGCCCCCAACGCCTCCAGATTGGGTCAACGCCAAACCCCCATTTGTTTGCTGGACTCTCTGAGGAGCACTTCCCAAAGTCGTTTGAAACAAGTTAATAAAAGGACGAAGAGGTGGGGTGGAATGATTCTAAAACCATGCAGGCTGTGAAAAAGTGGCATCCGGTGAGAATAGCCAGGAATTCCAAACAATGATGCCGTGGTCTAATATATACCGAGGGAAAAACCCACGCTAGCACTGTCCAGACTCTGGATCAAAACCCCCGTAGGCATGCTTGAGTAAGGCCGATGGCATCATGTAAGCCATCGTGGATTCCCAAATTAGCCCATAGTAGGCCTTGGGCTGCCTGCGTTCAAGGTCTAGCGACGGCTAGCGGATGCGGGAGTCGTGGTGCTCGACAAGTCCGAGTTGAAAGCCCATTCGCCTATAGGAGACCAGTTAGTTTTGCACGTTTAGCTTGAGCGAAGGGGGGGGACCTTTAGCCAGATTCTCTGCTGTGTCTTCGAGAAGAATGACGCGTCGCTTGTTACAATATGAAGTCTTGTCCATAATGTCCACCTTGAGCTTAGCATCGGAGAGTTCATGGATAGGCTTTTCGAACATTTCCGACAGGTTCTCGACTGCCATCTCAAGATCCTTTTGGTTGTCTTCGAAGATTTCAGTCAGGTTGTTCTTGGCGAGGTAGAAAGCGAAAGCATATGTCCACTTGAGGGTTTGTCGGCAGGTCTGCAGGGCTTGGGAAGCTGAGTTAAGGTACTGGACTTCGATCCAAGACATGCGAGAAGCGGTCTGGAGCTGGACCATCTTCTTCTCCGTCTTATGGGCGATGTCCTTGTCCAGCTTTGCTGACTGTTCATGGTTGGCGTATCGATTGTAGTAGTGGAGGTAGCGTTCCAGGGAAGTTCTAGACTTTGTCTGGGCATCTCGAGCCTCTGCACCGCTCTTCTCCTCGAACCGGTTGCAGTTATACCAGCTTGTGCCGTGTTCGGACCACAAGCCCATGCACATCCAGCAGAATTCATACTTGCACTTGCGGCAAGTCATGTGGTTGCAACCTCCATTCTTCTCTATAGTAGAGTTGCACTTTGGGCATTCCTTGGTATTGGCCGATATCCAATTCGCCGTCTCCGAGTCGTCAGCACACTTCTTCAGCCATTTCTTGACAAGATGGCACGGGGCTGGCTGGTGATCTGGGTTTGGACATCCAAAGCAGAATCTGTTGCCACATCGACATTCCACAGTTGGGACAATTCTCTCGAGGTCCTTCTTCTTCACAACGCATTCAATAGCGTTGGGGCAGTCTGGAGCAGGACACCACTTGAAGACATCCTTGTCCTCAACGTATGTTCGGTTGAGCAGCTCGTGGTATCGGTCCGTCAGATCGTGAGTCACTAGCAGATCCAACGAACGAGAGTCGAGAATGCGCCCACAGCCATCAGAGGGGCACTGGATCCTCGCAGCCTCGCCTTCATCGCGGATCTTCTGTGTCAGGTAATGGCGGTAGCAGTCTACACAGTACCGGTGGCCACACTTCATGGCGAACGACTGTAGGCCTTCGTCATCCTCGCAGCATATATCACACATGAATCCAGGAAGCGTCTCGAGCTTGGGGAGAGTGGACGAGTTGCTGCTGAGGCCGGCAGCCTCCAGGACCCTTTCAGGCCGGTCCATGTAGTCCTCGAGCAAGCGCTCTTTGTTCCATCGAAAATGACGTAGGAGGATGGCGGCGTCCTCCTTACGCATGTCTAGAATCATGTTCACCTCGTTGATCATTTCATCTTGCTGACGTTGTACATCGCTCGGTTCGAAGACTTTGAATGTGGCGATGTGGGCGGCCTTTCGCTTTCTGTCGAGGTCCTTAGCCAAACCAAAGTCGGGATCAGGCTCATCAAAGTCATCTTCGTCGAAATCTATGTGGTCGATCTGGTCAGCATGGTGGAAGTCAGCCGAACAAGGGAGGGGAAGCGTACCATCGGCGGCAGACATTTCGTCGGCGCTGTCGTCTTGCATCAGCTCATCGTCGCTAGAGAGAGCCGACATGTATTCTTCCTCAGAATCCATCGGGTTACTGGCGGAGGTGAGTGGTGTGGGTGGGAGGGCCTGGATGTCCGAGTCGGCAGCTGAGGCGATGATTCTCTTGTTAGGAACTTCGTCTCTGTTGGCAGAGATTATCGTCGCCTCAGCAGCCTTCCGTTTCCTCGTGATGGGAGGAATCGTGGCGGCGGGAATGGAGATGGGGTGGAAGTCGTCGATAGAAGAAGACGAAGGGGGGAGGGGAGGAGAAGGTGGCGGCGGCTCCAAGCACGGTGTGACTAAGGATTATTAGTTCGGGGGGGACGGTTTGGATGTTCGAGTCGGCGAGGAGGTGTGGCTGTTTTGGATAGTTTGGTCGAGATTGGTCGAGATTGGTCGTGACAAGTCGAGATAGAGATAGGCAGAGGCAAGTCGAGCCGCAGTTCGGGGCCAAGTCGGCTGTCACGAGGCGGGAGGCAGCGGCGGAAGCAAGGTGAGGGTATAGCGTGACCAGGGGAGATGGGGTTTGACAAGGATGGATGGTATGGATGGTATGGATGGATAGATGGATAGATGGATAGATGGATGGGTGGATGGGTGGATGGGTGGATGAGTGGATGGGCGGTGGGGATGGGATCACACAGGCCAGCAGGAAAGAGACAGGGCCACAAGGATGCTGGTGTCCAAGACAGTGTAAGAGGTTTTGGAGCAGGCGTGTGAGGCGAGTGACCGAAGGCGTGAGCGAAGGCGTGAGCGGCGTGGGATTGTGAGTGAGGTGAGGGAGGATCGGTGCGGTATGGTATGGGTTGGGTGCAGTGCGGAAGCAGGCGCTCGGGAGTGGGCGCGGTGTGGGGGGGAAGGAGGGAAGGTGTGGGTATGACAGTATGACACAGCGAGCAGGCAATGGATGTTGCAAAGAGGCAAGAAGAGCGTAATAGCATAAGAGCGCAGGCAAAAAGGGCCGGTTTTGTTAGCTGTGCCTACTAATAGGCAGAGAGTGTGCCCTGGGGTTCCAGGTTGGTGTGTTGGCTTGGTTGTTGGCTTTGTCACTCAATGTTGGCGGCTGGTACCAAGGCCAGTAAGCAACGCAGGAGACGAATGCGGGCTGGCAGTTTCCGTCCCCTGTTGTTGCGAGTCGTTCAGGCTGATCGCGACTTGTGAACGGGGCTACCGAATCAAGTGGCGAGTTGTGCATTCACTCCGATGCCCGATGCCCGATGTCCGGGATCGATCGTCTCAGGGCAAGTAGAAGCCTTTTTTTTTTTCCGCCTGCCCAGGCTTCTCTCCAGGGAGAGGGACAAGGCCTAATGTCGGAGGACCCAAGTGGGCTGTTGGCGCAGGCACTGGCTCTGTGCGCAGGCAGGGCGCTGGGGGTGGTGGCACTTGGCGCTGGAACTTGGCGCTGGGACTTGACGCTGGCGCTGGCGCTGGCGCTGGCGCTGGCACTGGCACTACTGACGTGGACCCCGTGTCATGGGCACTCACTCATGGCACTGAGAACAAAAGTAAGAACTTTCGCACTGTGCAGTCCGGGCTTTCTCCGGCACTCATAGCTCCAGACTTCCGCATTCCACCCACGGGCCATGGCATTGCATGCAAGACATATTCGCCTGATGATGGCATGGAGACGGTATGATAGATAGGTAAGCAGAAGTGCCTAGGGCCTCTCATCGTCTCATCAAACAGCGAGCTGACAAACAAAGTGAATCTATTCGCTTGACTCCCAGACCCGAAAAAAAGGCCGAGGCCAGATCATCGAATTACAAAAAAGAAAAAAAAAATGAGTCTGGCTTCCAACCGCCCTGCCGTTCTTCTCCCTCCCGCTTTCAGGTTCTACTAACCGAGGTTTGTCATGCTATGACGTTGACAGTGCGAGACCATTTACCCCACAGTGCGTCCTCCCCGGAACACGCCATCGCCTCCACTCACCGGCTTTGCCGCATGACCAACCGCCGTGACTTCCCTTGTGAGGACAGCTAGTTACAGTCATATCCTCCCCGAACATGCCTCCAATTTGATACTGTAGAATTTAGAAGAGGCGGCAACCCAGAAGACATGATTCGCGCCTTCGAAGAGGATGCTCTAACGTCGCTGTATCCGAACATTCAAAGCATCATCAGCATGGCCTGCCTCATACCCACACCAAAGGTGACTCAGCAGGCACGGGGTAACTTCGAAGCTCAGCCCAGACCTTGAGTTGCCGGGTGATGGCCATGGTCGGCTCTTCCTCTCGGCCCCGGATTATTCACGCTTTAATCTTAGACTTGCCCAAGATTCTAGTAGCCTAGAAATGAGGTTGCAGCCTAGATGCATAATTGGCCGAACAAGGATCAAGATGACAGCCGGGACCAACCCAGCGGCCCGAAACCTCCCTTGCTTAGATACGGTCCTTCTTGCCTACCACATCTGTCATCGATATTCCACCTTTCTACTGAGCATGAGACAAGCACGCCCAGTCCCACGTTATAGGTCTTGCTGCATTGCATGTCGTCGCGTGCTTCGAGCATGAAGTTGCGGGACCTCACTTGTGTCACACCTGCGGTGTTGAACGCCAAACTCAATCATCGAGAGATTCCGACTCAACATTTTGTTTCTGTACACTTGATGTGATTCTCTATCCGCGGTCCTCCTAGTCTTGATCCTAACCCAGAACCTTCTCCGCGGAAGACACTAATTAGGGCGGTTAGCGATGAAGCAAAACTACCATCGATCCTACAGCCATTGCCACACTTACCAGCATAGCCAGTGTTGTCAGGCTCAACATGGGCCTCCTTGACCTTGCCGTCCACCACCTTGAGGGCGTATCGCTTGCCTCGCATGCCGCCGAAGACGGCCGAACCATCAAATCCAAGGTCCAGGGCCTTGGTAAACTCGCCGGTGGGGTCGCCGAGGAATCGGATCTAGGGATATCAATCAGTCACTGAGAGTCGAGATAGGGAGAGGACCACCCTTCCGAAGTGCGGGTCGACTCACTCCAGTTTGCTTAGCTGGGTCCAGCTGCTCACTCCAGGCCTTCATGCTGCAATTATCTGTCAGCATCTCGCCGTCGGATTCCAATTGGCAGGACGTAGCACACTCACACGAAAGGATCGTTGACCGAGACGACAAACACCTGGCCGGCCTTCTTGAGACCAGGGTGGTTCATGTACGAAGGGACATGCTGGCTAGAGCAAGTGCCGGAGAAGGCAGCGGGCACGCCAACGATG
This sequence comes from Dactylonectria alcacerensis, assembly GCA_029931735.1. Lineage (NCBI taxonomy): Eukaryota > Fungi > Ascomycota > Sordariomycetes > Hypocreales > Nectriaceae > Dactylonectria > Dactylonectria alcacerensis. The sequence continues at coordinate 3,007,595 of JAPMUZ010000003.1, read as the reverse complement.
TATCCATTGCCGGACTTGAACTCTTCGGCGAGGTTGACCTTGTTGCCGGGCGAGTCCTCGACGAGCGCCTCGATGTTGGGGATGTCCTGGCCAACCCGGACCATAGCTCGAGGGGTCGAGTGGAAGCTGCGTGACGCGGCAGGGCGGGCGAGGGCGACGCGGCGGAACGAAGCACGGAATGCCATGTTTGCTACTGGGGAAGAGGAGATTGTGGTGTTTTGGAAGGGCGAATTGTTTGCAATGGTGCTTAGGAGCTACGACAACGACGTGGAGCTTTTGAGACAAGCTTGAGGTTGGGGTTTGGCTCAAGTCGGCTAATGACATCACGGGTCAAGTTGATCCACCAGGCTATGGCCAAATCATGTCGCGATCCGATCCAGGTTCCACATGTCTCGTTTCCTTCGGCTTCATCCCGTCGACCCTGTAATTCAAGGTATTGAAGTCTTTGCCTACCTGATACGTTGGCATTTCTATCTAGCACATGTAGAAAGGATCATGGCACTCACCATTCATCGGTTTGGAGTCCACTCGAAGTCGAGAAATAGCGCGCTTTAAACAACCCTATATCCATCGTTTTCCTTGGTAACTCCAGAATCTGGCGAATAGGACGCATAACTCGCTCGATTGAGTAGTAAGCAACGTGCATTAGATTCGGTCATTAAGCGCGAATAAAACGAACAGCATCCCCATGTAATGTTTGCTCCCATTTCCTATTCAATGCCATTCTACCGACATAGGTACCTATTGCCCCAAAGTTGCTTCACTTCCTTCAGAGCCCGCTACCCTAGACTCCGATGACCGTCACTGCCTACCCACAGTGACTGGTTTCTTTCAGGCCAAACGCAAGTCCTCTCTGGGGCGTATTTCAGTGAATTGGAGATAATTCACACTATTCTAGACTATCTATTTATTTTATTCACCTAATCCCCTTCTATACGGCAAGTACCTAACCCACTCCTACCTAAGTTGCCCTCAGTCATACCCAAGACCAACTCAGGCCAATTCGGGCCACCACGACACTTCGTTCACACCCATTTAAGGCAGGCGCCCTGACTACAACCATACCTCGCAAGCATCCGCAGTCGCCATGTCGCCGTCTAGACTACTAGCACCCGAACACCCAAAAATGGAAGTGAGGCCGAAACCCCTACGAGAGCCAGTACCGCCGTGGCTTAGACATTGCTATGCTGTCAGTCTCATCGACTTCAGAAAACCATGGGCTAAAACGCCCGCTCACACGCCCGGCGACGACGTTGAAACCGCCCTCTTCATCCAAACCGGAGACAAACCTGTCCATGGATGGCTCTACTCTGTTCACCAACTTCCTTATTCTCGGCATTTCACCCTCGAAACAAAGTCATGCCAAGATCCCAAGGATGAACTGCGGTTCGACTCGAAGGACGCGATCGGTTACATATATAAAAGCGATTTCGAAAACCGTCTACTCAGAATCTTGGAATCCTGCCCTTTGCCTGAGATCCCACCCCCAGGATATGCTGTCATGAGCACCCCATCTGAAAAGCCTCCTATTAAATCATGGGCTTACGCGGAAGATAATGTAACGTCTACGAGGAACTCGTCCGATTAGGCAGCGGCACTTGTTTCGTCATTAGGGACCCATGGAATTTTGTTCGAAGACGAGCCGCCTGACTGGTACATCGATGAACGGGGTCAGTTTCGCGAAACGGGCCGAGGTCGGGAGAATATTGAGAACTGCATCACCGTGAAACGAAAAGACGGGCTTCACAAGTTTCTGATCGGGTGCTGAAAGTGACGGAGGTTCGAGTCGAGACCATTCAGTTCGGCTTAGAGGGTGGAGTTTTGAGAGTGGGGGCGGAGGCAAAGGGGGTGAGAAGAGACATGCATTAGTAGAGAGAGGTAAAATAATGGGATGCGGAGTCATAGTACAGATCATCATGAGATTGGTAGTTCACCGGGCATTTGGAGTCAAATTATATCAAGGTTCTTGACTTCCGCTCTTGACTTGGTAAACCTCAGTGATTCAAGCCTCACATTTGAACAAGATTGGCTGTTCCGTGCGTCTACGCTCTCCTTCCCAAGCCAAGATGCAATCTAGAAAAATGATTGAGTCTTTGGCCAGATGTTATGCTTCGATTAGGTAGACTAAGACACAGCTCAAGTTCTCACCGATGCCATTGTAGAAGGTGGCCTTGTCAACTAGTAGCCGGTGGCTTTCGTTCACTTTCAACCGCGTATGTTCCCTTCGGCAGGTCTGTCTCGTATATCGACTGGGATTTGTATCTAAAGTAGGGGGTAGAGCGTTGTAGGGCACCCGAAGACGTATAGGGATAGCCAGCCAGGAGGTCCTTCAAAGAAACAGGTCTTGGTAACTGACAAGAAACCCATCTTCCAGCAGAGTCCTTAGCACGAATGTGTTTGCTGGGTGGGTACGACACCACTGGGTGTCGACTTTGACCAACGCCATTACTATATCTGCTGATCGCTTGTATTTCTCCTCTCCTCTCGTTGACTTCGACGGGGCTCTGGACAGCTTGACGTTTTGCTAGCAAAATTTGAACAGACGTCGCGACTAGGTGATGATCGAATATCTGTGACGAGAGATGACGTTGGCACAGTAAAATCCAACCCAATAACAAACGGAGACAGGTATTCTTAGGCATTGATTGACGAGACAAGATCTTGTGCTGATCCGTTTCCGCTGTGGTGCCACCGTCCTCCGCCTTCACCACCCTGTGTTAGTGCGATCCCGTTGAGCGGCGGGACACCAGATGAATTTTTCACTCTAAAAATTCACAATGGAGACGTTAATGAGTTTCGCTTGACCGATGAGAGATGGATGAGCTGGAAAGTATCTGTTTGCGCACCTGCCAGCGAATAATGGACGCTGGTAGTAGGTTTGGTCGTGAATACAACACAGGAAACCGAAGCCAACACGCTTCTCGTTTCATCACCGGTGGCGTCTAGTGAAAGCTGCCTCTGACAGAGGCAGGACATACTGTCAAGTGCACAGCGCAAGTGACTCGGGGAATCGTAGGGATCAAGATTGAGAGAAATCCCTGAGACTGGCAACGTGGAGTAGATTCGGTCTGGCATGGCAAGTCTCCAGCGTCAAAAATGTCTTGTTTCCTCGGGATGCTGAACAACTAACTCGACAAGTCCAGAGAGTTCGTTTAAACGAGGGTGGTGAATCCCTATTTGGTTGCGTATGGCTGAGAAGTGAACAAGTTCGATAAGGTTTGATATAAAGCAACCTTAAGGCCCAGTTCCATTGCTCGTGTTCTGGTCTGGACTTGTCAGACCTCTGGGCATGGAAACGACGGCACATTATAAGCTTATCTGTCTTCGGCGAGACCATCGCCAATTTTGATAGCGTCACACACCTGCCGGCGGCAGCCACTCAGTAGAGGTATGGCGGAAGGTTAACCGCAACTCTCTTGGTGTGATCAGCAACCTTAACCTTGCTGCTACCTACTTGGGCTCACTCATCTGTGGGCGATCTCATACCAGTGAAGCTCTTCTTTCACTCCTTGCACTGCCGCCGTGGCCAGAGCCGGATGAATGCCGTGAATAGGCTTTGAAACACTTAAGTGGTCAACTATTTCATGCCACCCAATAAGAGAGCGTCTATAAGTGACGAACGACTACGCGATCGGGTTGCACCTCAGTCGCACAAGCCGAGCCGAGCATAATGCAAAAGACAAGACGATGGCATGCGACGTTCCAGGCTGCCGCCATTCTGCCCCTTCTTGGTTTTGTTGCGACATTGCTTTCAAAATTGGGCCCGCCGTTGGCTTGGAACTTGCATTAAGGCCAGGGATGTTAGTCCGGGACTTGTGACAGACTCGATGCATTGCTCTCCTGGCCCCACGAAACAAGTTGCTGTCAGGCGTTCGACATCGGTAACGTCGATCATGCCACCCCGGTGGCTCGCATTGCACGTCACTGCACGATGAACCCCAGATACCAGGGCCAATAGGCAGGCTAGTGGCACATCAGCAGCCTCCCTCGTCTTAGCACCAGTCAATTACAGTTCATGGTAGATACCAAAAGGATAGGCGTTGCTCTGCTCGACGGGATCATTAGCCCCTGACGCCCAAATCAGTAGTCGTCGATCCTAGTATTCTACCAGTAGTCCGGAGCTTCAAGCATACGTACTACGTAAGATGTAGAAAGGTAGGTGGGAGATGAGCTAGCCTCTGACTTGGTACTACAGAGCGGCCCGTGTGTGGTAACTGGTCGTCTTACGAGAGGGCGGCCATGTGGTGATGGGATGAGGATGGCTTGACTTGTGGTTGCACTTGGGTGACAGATCCGTCCGGCAATGCATGGAGCCGTCGAGAAGCCTACACATCAAGCCAGCCCGTCTCGGCATTGGGATTCCCATGTAACTGCGAGGATGTGGGGGGCGCTCTTGGCGTCTTGTGTGAAGTCCTTTGCCACCAGATCTGCCGGAACAGGCCAATTGCGTTTCAGATGCCAAGTTGAGGCTGCTGGCGACGCGCGCTGCCCACTGATAAGAGGTAGGACAAGATATCGGGTTTGTGGGTGATAGATAGTCAGTTTGGGCTGCATCATGATGCAGCCCGAGGTCTCGATACGAAATGGTAATGATAATTCGGTGTTTGTTGGTGATGACGATTGTGATGGTTTGAGGGCGCGATCACCAGGGCAATACCTCGTTGTCACTTGTGGTCGTAATTAGTGTTCTTCCGTCAATCCGGCCTCCGTTACTAGGCGATCAAGGGTTGCTGGCGCTGGAAATCACGCTCGCAAACCATGGTACCTGACTAGGCTCAAGTATCATGGCATTTTTGTAACTCTGTACGGAGTACAGTACAAACTTCATAGTACGGGCTGCCGGTATGGCCCGGATGTTGGAGTACTAGCTTGGCGTGGCTGCGTCACTGACCAAGGATGGAGGAGGCATGGATGTGCCCCGGAAACGGCGAGCGGGTGATGCGAGACATGCGGTGGACTTGGACGGGCAAGACGGGTCGCACGGGTTGCGACGCAAGTTGAGAGAAAGATGGGAGAGTGAGACTCACGCCAGCAACCAACAGCCTTGTCCGTTTTGGCCATGGGAAGCCGGGGGTTACCGGGGTCGAGACTGAACAGAGTGAAAAGGCAACACGGGCGGCAACCGAACCCCCCGACGATGGTTGTTTGATGCAGGCGCAGGCTGATCTGATCTGGCGGCGCTGCGAGGCACCCCTGGAGGTCATCGCATGACCTGGGAGCGGATGCGACGTAAACATCCAACACCCATGGGCGGGAGACGGTGATGGACATGGATGTCACCGGTCTGACAGGCCGGGTGAGCGATGTATTTTTTGGGGTTTCGAGGCTGTGCCGCCCACGACCGTGATGCTATCCTGGGATCTATCTGGATGGACCTTGTTCTTGACTGATACTGATGAGGGCGAGGATCGGCACTGGCGGAGGTTCGAGAAACGGCGTGTGAGGAGGGTTGACCTTTACTTAATGGCACGGGAAGCATCCGAGTCTGTTCGCACATGGGAGTACATGGTATTTGTTCGGTGAGCGATGGATGTCCGTGCAAGGAAACGGGAACTTGTGGCTCAACTTGAGATTCTGAGAGAAATGAATCTCTCTTTGTGCCTTGAGGCCTAAGGTAAAGTGCGCTTCGTACTCGGGGCTCGAGGTTCGGAAACAATGCGAAAAGGGAAGCTCCCGTCCGTTGATATCTCAGCCGCTCCGTCCCTCTTTCCCTCTCCTGTCTCTTCTCTCTCCCGCTAATGGGTTGTCTCTCATTTGTCTTGTCCGCTTCTTTCCAACATTCTCTTTGTGATTGTTGACATCATCATTACGGAAGCAATTCGTCGCATCAACACAACACCTTTTCTCATCTCTCGCCCTTTCGTTATACATTCTTAGTAAATTCTTAACCCATACACACATGCCTACATGCCCCCATACACATTCGTTCATTCACTCGCACCTCCACACGCACACATGACACACACTACTGTACATCCACAACCCGTCCGCCGTACATCCATAGCGTGTGCATTAAGCAGGCTCTTAAAATTCGGAGGGGCGGCCTGTGCGGTGCCTGAGAGCGGGCCATCTTATCTACCCCTGGCTGAGCCAAGCCTCTGCTGCGCTGCCCTGGCAAGCCTGGCCACCTCCCGCAAGTCCCCTCCAGAGCTCTGGATTTCAGGTCCCAAAGTCAACCAGTGAGAGCCTGGGGCCGCCCTCCCCCTTGGTGCCATTGGTGGTCCGGCCGCTGCCCCTGCGCCGCTCCTGGACAGCGCGTGAGCCTTTGTCGCAAAGCCCACGGTTTTTTCTTCCTTTGGCGCGCACGACGGCAAGACTCAAAGGTCCCGCAGGATAAGGACAGGCCGTCGCCACCAGTGGCCCATCAAAGACCAGGGCTTACCATGGCTTGTCAAAAGACGGGGAGTCGGACGTTCTGTGGCTATCTGTGAAAGAGGAACCCTTGTATCCCGTTGCAGCATGCATGGTGGGATTCCTTTCCTACGATGTGAATACTGTGTGCGTTAAGACTCGAACATTGAGAAGCTGGGTTAAGGCTGATATGCTTGGCCTTGATGTCTTGGCGACTGATCATGCGCACTCGAGGGCTTTGGCGGTAATGTATGCATGTCTGTGTCTGACCAGGTACCACAAGGGTGTGTCTTGCACTCGGTGCCCTTGGCTTGCGCTCGTCTCATTCATAACCGTTTGGCTCTCAGAAACATTTGGCACGACTGTGGATGGACTGAAGACGACTTTCACGTACAATCTACAGGCCCTTGGGAGCAGTCTTTGTCAATCATTTTGCCTCCTTGGGGGGGTGGACTTAGTTACCACGAATTGAGGCTGTGGACTACGACACGCATCACGGATGAGAAAAAGAAAGAAAGAAAATAAAAGAAAAAAGCCGTTGAGCGGTGTGGGTTGGTGGGTGCCATGGATGGCGATCTTTGCTGGCTTTGAAGTTGGTGTTGAAGTTGAAGCGGGACTCTAAGACGTGAGTTGGCGCCAGCCAGTACAAGGGAGCTACAACCGAATGTAATAATTAGCACTCATGTCTCAATGCGGAGTGTTTCGCTGTCTTAATTAACGTGCGAAAGATAGGAAGTCTCTACGGAGACTGGCTCGATGCCGGCCTATTTCGTGCCTAAGTAGCGTCGTCACTACAAAGGCATGGCGGGTGCTTGCTGATGTACTTCTTACATTGCTGGGTGAAGCCACGCACGAACGCCGACTCATGCTGGTTGGGTTTGGTTGTGGGCAGGCTTGACAAGCTTGGTGCCGCTTGAACCTGAAGGGGATCACTTGGAAACTTTGGTCTCTCTCGCGGGACGCTATAAGGTTGCTTGGTTGTTGGTTTATCACCACGGTCATCATCACGGCCCGTCCTCCATTGTGAACCCCAGAGCCCGTTCGTACGTTGATCGGCGCTATCTTTGTCTGGCACGGAGTCATGCCGACTGCACAGGCCCTGGGTGCGCAACAACTATCTTATGCCCGAAGCCGTGTTGGAACACTGGCACGGCAACGGTCGTGGGCTGCTGCATCTGCATACGCACGTCTGCGGCGCTCTGCCCGGTCTGCACGACGCAGGACCTCTTTTTCCCTCTCGAGCCCCAGCAAGGGTCCAGGGATAGGATAGGGCACGCAACAGACCGAGGAGGCCAGAGCCACGCTTTTCGCTCTGTGCTTCCTCACCCTGGGCCAGGGTCGTGTTGGGGCTCGTGGTCCGTGGCATGCCTCGATGTGCCCTGTCCTGTCATGCCCCACCATCCTGACGGAGCGTTAAGGACCTAGACCATTGGGACGACCTCAAAGCTCTCGCCCTGGCTTTCATCGCAAAGGCTACGCAAGACAATATACGCAGGTACTTTTTGTTACGTCGCAACCTGGACCAACATATCCCGATTAAAGTGTTAGTCGCTGCTAGACCCGTTGTGGTCTGGATGCGCATGTGCGCGCACGAGTAGCGGGGGGTTTAGGGGATGTATGTACGAAGTACTGTAGGTATTCGTAAGTGGTGGTGTTGAGAGGGAGACACACACGATGTTCCTGTGTCCCTGGTTCATGAGCATCCAGCGTTCCCCCTGTCGATTGTCCTGGCCCTGTTCCTGTTCCTGGTTGCCCTGTACGGTGAGATCACCACCCCTCCCCCCTCTCCAGCCCCTCCAATCCATTCCGTCACTGGCAACGAGGTGTGATGATGTTGGCCTGGGCTGAGTTGGGTTGGCTTGGATGTAGACGCAGGGCCTCTTGGCTCTTCTACCCGGAGCTTGTCGTAGACACTTTGGGGGGCTGCGGTAGTCAAGGTGAAAGAAAAGCCGTGTTCTTGGGAGAGCGGAAGAGACAGCCACCTTTTTTAATTGCACATCTGAGGAAGACGCGCTCTTCGATGTTGCAGGGTCCTGGGCCTCAGCTCGTACTTCGTAGACAAGTTCACTGATCAGCCGCCCATGCTGTGTCACTGTCCATCTCCCGGTACCACCTCAACTTCCCCAGCTGGTTAAGGTAATAGGCCACCAAGTACCCTTCTTTTCCCACCGTCGACCGTCCACACCTCATACTTTTGGGGTTGTCCGCCGCATTTGGCCCGCGTGCCCCTCTCCTCTTTCTCGTCTTCTCTTCTCTTCTCTCTTCACTCGCTAAAAACTTCTGCTGCTGGCTCTCGCCTCACCGTATCCTTGCCTCTTTCTCCTCTTTTCCCTGGCGATCGCTCGTTTGCCATCGACTCTCCATTTCCTTCTGCGTCGTCTTCGCCGCGGTGCGTCTCCATCGCCGTCGCACCGGCTGGACATGGTACGCAACGCAGTAGTACCGTACGGAGTAATTAGTGCGCGCATCGCATCACATCACGGCGTGCGGGCTTGCAGGCTTGCGGGCATCCACCACACATCCATCCATCATATCCACCATCGATACATCCACCATCCACAAATCCACCTTCCGCACAGCGCCAGCGGGCGTCTATCCAATCCAATCCCTCCCCACACCAGCTCCAGCTCCCAGTCTTGTCGGTCCCTGGCAGCCTTAGCCCTTACCACAGTCCAGTACTGCATGTACATTGCTGTAGGTTCCTCTTAGGTTCCTAGGTTAGGCCTTGCCTTGGCCTTCTGGGCGCGCCCGCACCCCACCGACCGTCCCACGCGCCGTCTCGCCCTCCTGAAATCCGCGTCTCAGCCGTGCATAATCCTGCCCGCCCATCAATTCATCTCTCCTCGCACTCTCACCCCCCCTTCTCCTGCCCAAACACGGCGACTGTCACTGATTGATGCTGTACTGAACGGAGTACTGTACGTACCGTTACTGCTGCCGCTACCGCTATAGCCTTCGTACTGCTACCGCTACAGCTACCGCTATTCCTACCACCACCACCACTACGGGGGTCGGGTACCACCACCACATCCATTAGCCTACCACATTACCACATTTCCACACTACCCACACTACTACACTACCACACCTACCACCCAATACCTAAGCCAAACTCCTCCATCACCTCTCCCACCACCAAACCCTCTCCATCTCCAGACTAAGTGTCGCCTCCTACGATCTATCTGCGGTTCTCCTGCGATCCGAATTTGCGACGTACTCTGGCGCTCGATTGAGCCCGTCCCGACTACTGCATCTCGTTGCTATCTTTCTTGCGTCCGCACTCTCCCTTGCCGCCTTGTCGTCCTGTCGACCTCGGTCGACAATTGCCCTAGTCGCGCGCCCGATCCCCTCGTCTCGTCGTCTCACCTCGTCGTCTTTGTCTCGTCGTCTTGTCGCCCGTCTCGCTTCCCACTTCGGATTCCGATCTCCATCGACCTCGTCGCCCGTCACATTCCGCTCGTATCCACCCTTCGTCGGTTCCTTCGTCCGATAATCTCGCATTGTACTCCTTTCAGACGCTCACCATCGACTCACTGTGACCCAATCTAACGACTTCTGCTCAACGACTCCTGGCCACCGTCACCGCCAAACTTCCGCTTCCCCGCCGCCTCACCGCGACCGAATTCGTCTCAATAACTAGACCCATCAAACCTCCTGTGGCTGCAAAGGCGCCTGTCGACGTCGCTGCCACCATCAGGCGCTCCCTGAGCTCCTCAGGCCCTAGAGCCTGATTGCCGCTTGTTGTCGCCGTCCCGCGACACCACCATGTCGGTCATGTTGCAGACTCCTTCACGAGCTTCTACTGCATCTTCATCCTCTTTCCAACCTTTGACCCGTCAGAACACCATGTCTTCCTACGATGGATCGCGCTCGGCGCGCCAGTCGAAGCGCTACTCCATGTCGGCCTTGTATATGTCCATCTCAGCCAACGAGGGTGATCTTCAAATCGAAGATGACCTCGCCAAAGGTGAGCTCACCATTTTCCCTGGCTCATCGTAGCCATGTCCATGAATTTGCGATTGACCGTCAAACAGCGCAAAAGGTTCTACGCGACCTCAAGTCCAAGATTTCGTCGCAATCCAAGAAGAATTTCGTACTTGAAAAGGACGTGCGATACCTCGATTCGCGTATTGCTTTACTTATCCAGAACCGTATGGCTCTGGAAGAGGTATGTAACTGATCGTATGCTACCCACAGATCCCTTCTAACACATGTGGCAGCAAAATGAAGTAGCCAGCCACCTGGAGGATGCCACCGAAATGCAGCAGGGCCAGTTTCCCAACGACGACAAGACCCAAAAGTACGGGAACTTGCTATTCCTCCTGCAGTCCGAGCCTAGACATATTGCCCACTTGTGTAGACTTGTCTCTATGGCCGAGATCGACTCTCTGCTGCAAACCGTCATGTTCACCATTTATGGAAACCAGTATGAGAGTCGTGAGGAGCATTTGCTCTTGACCATGTTCCAGGTAGGGCTAATTTGGCCGTTCTCAAAACGCTTGATCTAACCAGACGCGCAGTCGGTCTTGACATACCAGTTTGACACGACTCCCGACTATTCTTCTCTGCTCCGCGCCAACACCCCGGTTTCGCGAATGATGACCACCTACACTCGACGAGGCCCCGGCCAAAGTTTCCTCAAATCCGTGCTTGCTGATAGAATCAACAATCTGATTGAATTGAGGGATCTGGACCTTGAAATCAACCCGCTCAAGGTGTACGAGCGCATGATTGAACAGATCGAGGAGGACACTGGTCAGCTTCCTCCTTCACTGCCCAAGGGCATCACCGGAGAGCAGGCCGCCGAGAACCCCCAAGTTCAGGCCATCATCGAGCCCCGTCTGACTATGCTCACCGAAATTGCTAATGGCTTTCTGACTACCATTATCGAAGGTCTCGAAGAGGCCCCCTACGGTATTCGCTGGATCTGCAAGCAGATTAGGAGCTTGACGAAGCGCAAGTATCCTGATGCTAACGACCAGGTCATTTGCACGCTCATCGGCGGCTTCTTCTTCCTGCGCTTCATCAATCCGGCTATTGTCACCCCCAAGTCGTACATGCTCATCGACGGAACCCCAGCTGAGCGACCGCGACGAACTTTGACATACATCGCCAAGATGATACAGAACCTTGCGAACAAGCCATCATACGCCAAGGAGCCCTACATGGCCAAGTTGCAGCCCTTCATTCACCAAAACAAGGACCGAATCAACAAGTTTATGCTTGACCTCTGCGAGGTCCAGGACTTTTACGAGAGCCTGGAAATGGACAATTATGTTGCGCTCTCCAAAAAGGATCTGGAGCTTGACATCACCCTGAATGAAATCTACGCTATGCACTCTCTGATTGATAAGCACCGTCAGGAGCTCTGGAAGGATGACAACTCACACTTGGGCATCATCATGTCGGAGCTGGGCGCATCGCCGGCCCAGCTGCCTCGCAAGGAGAACAGGGTTATCAACCTGCCCCTGTTTAGTAGGTGGGAGACGGCCATCGATGACTTGACTGCTGCTCTGGATATTACACAGGAGGAAGTGTACTTTATGGAAGCCAAGTCCATCTTCGTGCAGATTATGCGATCGATTCCCTCGAGCAGCCACGTGGCCAGACGCCCTCTGCGACTCGAGCGCATTGCGGACGCTGCTGCAACGAGCCGAAACGACGCCGTCATGGTTCGCAAGGGTATTCGAGCCATGGAGTTGCTCTCACAGCTACAAGAGCTGCGCGTCATTGACAAGAGCGATCAATTCTGCCTCTTGAGAGACGAGGTCGAGCAGGAGCTGCAACACTTGGGTTCTCTGAAGGACGGCGTGCTTCAAGAGACGTCAAAGCTTGACGAAGTGTACAAGACCATTCGAGATCACAACACCTACCTGGTTGGGCAGCTTGAGACCTACAAGAGTTACCTCCACAACGTGCGATCCCAGAGCGAGGGCACCAAGAGAAAACAGCAGAAGCAGCAAGTTCTTGGACCGTACAAGTTTACCCACCAGCAGCTTGAGAAGGAAGGCGTCATCCAGAAGAGCAATGTCCCGGATAACAGACGGGCCAACATTTACTTCAATTTCACTAGCCCATTGCCGGGCACTTTCGTTATTTCTCTGCATTACAAAGGTTGGTCTCTACCGAAAATACCTGCTAGATTTACCTTACTGACTTCGCTGTAGGTCGAAACCGAGGTCTCCTCGAGCTGGACCTGAAGCTGGACGACTTGCTTGAGATGCAGAAGGATAACCAAGACGATCTTGATCTGGAATACGTCCAGTTTAACGTGCCCAAGGTGTTGGCTCTGCTCAACAAGCGCTTCGCTAGAAAAAAGGGCTGGTAGATGATCTACGACACGACGACTTTCAGCAACATCCCATCTCGACGCATATTCATCAATGTACTACGATCAAATCAAAGGGAGGGCCTGGCGTTATGGATACTGATACCACGGAAGATTCTGTTCTCTCTCTCTCCCCACACCCCTGAGCAGTGTTAGTATGACTGTTTTAGGGAACTTCTCCCTCTTTCCTTTCTCATCTCTCTTGTTACTTCTTCTCTTCTGACCATGAGCGTCTCGTTTCATGCACCTGTTTGATGGATGTGGGTTTTATATACCGTGCGGTAATTTTCCTATTGGAGGGCGGTTTTCTGCTTCGGCTGGCCCGCGGTGGGAGTTGTATGCGGCGCTTTGATTATGTATGAATGCTGCCTGCTAAGGGGGTACGCGCGTCGGAACATGATTAGGTAGTGATTTGGATTGGCCAGATCTGGCTCTTGCTAGATTCGAGCCACCCTGTTAATGAAGAATTGTAACGTTTCAATTTGCTGTGCTTGGAAGCGGACTTCCTAGTAACCTGTTGATTGGATTGATGTAACGGTGACGTTGAAGAATTCCGTGCTGAGGGTAATGGCGCTTAGCCGATTGGATGCCGACGCCCTTGCTCATGAGCTGGCATGTTGTCACAGATTGCATCTGCTTATGGGCGATGGTGAGATGTGATTTGCGGGGGATGTTTTGGGCTGCCGGTTTGGCATGGGTTGGGATGAAAGGGAACAGCCAGCAACAAAAAAGGATGGGCAACCCTGGTGAGGTTGAAACCACGTATGAGATGGGTTTGAGTTGTAGCGGCAGTGGAGGTAAAGCGGAGAGAGAACAGGTGCATAGCGTTGATTCTTGTGCAAAATAATGACGGAATAATACAAGTTTCTGCCTAGGTAGTCATACTGCTCGTGGTATAGGGCTCTAAGATCTATGCTTCCTTCATATTGATAGGTCCTCGTCAGTCATAAGTCATCATATATAGATATCCGAATAGAAAACAAAAACAAGACGCCATAGTACACTCCAAAATATCGACTCGGCTCAATCATCCATTCCAGTCATACATTCACTCGTACACTCATCCATCCACTCATATAGCCATTCATACATCTCCCCCTAGATCCACCCCTTCATCGAGCTGTGCTCTCCTGCTTCCCCAAGGCCAAGTCCACCTGCCTGCGCGCCTCACCGGCACCCTCCGCTGCGACAGGGCAGCCGTGGAGCGGTTGTCCGGAGGGTCTGAATCCCGCGAGCCCCGACTCAAGACGAAGGCGAAGAGGCGTCTTGGGAGAGAGGCGGCGGCGCTGAGCTTGGTGACGAGGAGGCCGAAGGAGCGCGTCTGTAGGAGGGAGATGAGGAGCATGAAGGGCACGCAGACGAGGACCATTGTGACGGCGAAGCGCCAGTCTGTTGCAGGGATTTCGAATTCGGTCATGCCAAAGACGGACTGGGATGTATTAGTTTCTATGTGGAACATCCAGTTTAGATCGAAGAGGGACATACCGTGACAAAGGTCAGGGGCAGAAAGATCATGCTTATCATGGTCAAGATGCGAATGTTGTCGCCCTGCTCGATGGCCCTGCGGCTCTCCTTGATGGAGCTGCCGCTGAAGAGCTGATCGCGCAGGTTCTCAATCTCCTTGCGAGTGCGCTCGTTGCGCTTGAGCACCTCACCAAGCTCTCGGACGACCTTGTCGAGCTCGCGGCGGAGGATCGCCATGTGGTTTCGGTATGCGAGGCCGGCCGGCGACTCAGGCGCCGGGTGCGGCCACAGGATCGGGTGCGTGCCGTCCCAGAAGTCGTCGGTGAAGGTGTCAAAGTAGGCGGACATCATGGCCTTGATGCCCGTGTTGACGACGGCGAGGGTGTTGTACGCCCAGAAGTATCGTCGGATGTAGGTGAAGTGTTTGTCTTCGAAGAGGAGCTTGTCTCGGAGCTTGGGGTCGAACATGAACTCGGTCTGGGTAAATATGTTAGTGAGGGATGACAATAGGTGATGGTGAATTTTTGGAATGGGTTCACCTTTGGAGTTATCAGTTTGGTGATGGACTCATGGAGAATCTGATTTCTCTTCCCGGCATCTCGGTACTCTGCAATGAGAAGATCAAGAAATGCACACGGCCCATTGATGAACTCCTTGTCCTGGAACTCATCATCTCTGACTGTATGCGCATTGTCCGGGAAGCTCTGTATGCTGAGGAGATGCCACGGCCCAAACGTGTCAAACAAGCAGCCCTCTCTCACAGGTTCTCGACGAGGCCGCATGCGAACGGTCTTGGTTGGATCGCCGCCAAGCGAGAGAGCCAGGATGGAGCCGCACTCAGCAATGTCGATGTGGTCGCCTAGCCTCTTGTCTAGTGGCCTCTTGTCGAAGCGCTGCCACGGCGCTGGGGTGAGGTTTGTGCCGACTACCGTGTAGTACTTGAAGACGAAGAAGAAGGACCGCTGGCGGAGATGCGCCGAAGAGAGCGAGGGAGATGGATGGAGGGTTGCTGTGGCTCCGACGGGGAGAGCCGTAGGAGAAGGTGAAGAGTATGGAGAGGATGGGAGGGTTAATGGAGCTCGCTCAAAGGCGCGGTTGTGCATAGACGCGTGGGTGCGGCCGCGGTTGGGAGCATCAGTGAGGAGGTGAGCGATGAGTTCAGACATGTCAAAGTGAGGAGACATGGTGAGGTGAAGGGCGGCGAGGATGAGGGGGGTTGGCTCTTGAACGATGCTATGAGGGAGGTTAGGACTTGCAATTACCTAGCAGATGAAAGATGTCAAGGGGTTGGGTTAACGTAGTGTAGTGGTGGAGTAGACCTTTGTAAAGTGGTACTATACGAAAGTTGGATAAACGTACGTGATTCGACCGACTGATTGCGCATCCGGGTTGACATCTCCAATGGCCTCCCACACAGTCGGCGCATCAACAATGATGAGAGGGTTTTCATAGGGCCCGTCACCCGTGTACTTGACCTCGGTCGGCCCGTCCATATCCATCTCGATGTCGGCGCTGAGCTTTACGGGCAGAGCATCGCGGCCGACCTCGTACACCTCAAATGTGGCCTGGCTGTAGCCCTCGCGCTCGTAGGCGGCAAAGTCGCGGAACGACATGGACAGGTCGATGTCGCCGCGCCGCCGGAGAGCGTCCTCGAGCAGTCGCGCCATCTCGGGCGTGAAGTCGGTGTCACGGAGGTGTCGCAGCAGCTGGTCATCCGGGAAGTGCATCGGCACGAGCGGCCGCCGGATGGGCGTGAAGTCGTCGGAGCACCGGCCGTGGTTGCTGGGTGGCGGCGCCGAGGTTGAGTCGAGCAGGGGGATGAAAGAGACGTCGTCATCATGGGAAGAGAAGACGGCGATGTGGCTGCCAGCCGGGGAGCCGCTTAAAGTCACCGGTCGGACCTCCGGCGTCAGGGCCGGCCGCTCAGCGGTGGTCTCAAGGGTCGCTGCCCGGGCCCGGCGGCGTAACGAGGTGCCGAGCGGGGCGGCGTGGGTCGTATTGTCGGAGGCGAATGTCGGCACGCTCAGGGCCCGCAGCGGCGGCGTAAAGGGTTCCGGGATTGTGATGATGCTGCGCGGCTGGCTGTCGATCCGGCGCATAGTCATGCCCTCGTGCAGACTGCGCAGAGTGCGCACATGGTGTTCGTGCTGAACTTCGGCCGCCCTGATGAGGTCGTCAAGGTTGGGCCGGGTTGATGTCGGCGCCGCCATTGGAGCCGGGTGAAGAAGGGATCACTTGGTCACTTGTTCACTTGTTCACTTGGGACGTTTGAGTAGGTATGTGAGGGATCTACTACCTAACGAAAAGGTAGATTGGAAGTTGGTGGTGTACTCGACTAGAGAGAGTATATTCGGTTGTTCATCTATCCAAGCTAGATGAACTCTTTGAAGACATACAGACATGACCTAGCATGACAGCCTTCTCCCGACATGGGAGGTGTAGAGCGTATTTCTACTCACTCTAACACCCCGCTTCTTACCTTCTCTCAGGCACAGTCACCCCGTATCTCTCGCGACGATCTTCAGCAGGCAGCCTCCCTCGGGCGTCTCCGATGCACATTGCGGCTGAAGCTTGGGCCGCCCACCCTTCGGTGAACTTCCCTGGGCAAACGCTGCCCGATCATCGCAAGGATCGCGAGGCAAACGGCAGCGATAGGCCAGCCAGGAGCCCAGGCAAATCGAACTAGGAGGGCGGAGAAGCGAGGCAATGCATCATCCAACAAGCTTCTAGCGCGGCCCGGATCGCAGCTTGAAACTCCGCGACGCCTTGAAAGCTGGGACGAAAGACACGTGGAGGGATAAAATCAAGCCCCCTCCATGGAGCTTAAAGTATGAATCCTTGACGGAGAGATGAAGGGTCCGAATGATGGAGGGATGGGACGCGATATGGCTGGACAGAACAAGAAGCGGATGGGACCGACGCCAATGGCTTGGGGGGCCCAAAACGGGTTCGGGCCTTGAAAAGCGAAAGAATGAGGCTTCATGGTGAACCGTTTAAGGAAGGGTTAGAGGGCGGAGCAGGCGCCAAACGCTTGAGGTCGGCTCCCCGCGGCTGAAGTCGGGTGAACAGCCTGAAATCCTTTGGAATGGTTCGTGCAAGACACAATCATGGCTGCTCCCCCTCATGATGGGCGGGGAGAATTGCGCATCGTGGTTGGATAATGGAGAAGGTTCCGTTGCATATGCTTCTTGCGCTGGGTCTGGAATTGAGCTGTTGGTTGCCAGCCTCGCTCTCGAACACATGCGCGTACGTCATGCTGGGGAGTCGATCCCCGCATGCCTTCTCATCAGTCGGGCGCCTCATGGTCGGAGTCCACCACCAGGAGAAGGGGAGGCGCAGTTCTAAACTTCCACGTGCTTGAGAGCAAGTCATGTTGAATATCCGCCGGCGGCGGGTTGAATGTTTTTGCTGTCGTTGGCCGTCGGCTAATGACGAAGCGTCGTCGAATGGCTCCAGAGAAACCATCCTGTGAGTAAGTGTTGTTACGTGCATGCAATCTTCACTCCACTCCAACCCTTCGCGATAACAATAAAGTTTCCCTTCCCCCACCATCTAGGACTCGTTCGCCTCATCATAGCCTTGGCATATCTCTCCTTGGATTGATAATCAACTGCGGCTGTGGGTGAACTGGTGATCAATTTTCTCCATCACCAACTTCAATCAGAGCATCCATCACTCACACTAGCTCGCTTCCTTGTCTCTTGCGCACTCACCCAAGGAGTGCGTCATCAATACATTGATAAGTACTAAGTATCTAGAAACTGTCTTGTCGTGTGCCTCGACCAAGCTAATGTACTCATCGTTTCTGGCCAGCTCCTTGGCCTGATATCGTCCCCTCGTGTCCTCGTTACTCTATTAGACAAACACCAAGTTCCAATCCATACGTTATCGAAAAGCCGAAATCTGATGCATGACTCAAGATAACACTATGCCTCCAAGATCACTCCTCGAAAAGAGGCTGGCGCCTGCGCCTTGTGTCTAGGACGCGACAGTCACGGGCTTGGAAGCCGCAGTGGGCTTCTCGGCGGAGTCAACATCCATGGCGTCGTCGCCGGCGCCATCAATCTCGCCCTCGACCTCCTCCTCCTCCTCGAGCTCGTCCTCACTCTCGCCTTCGATGTCGACACTGCCGTCCTCGGACATCTCATCCTCTTCCTGGCCATTCTCATTGTCATTTTCGGTCTCAACGCCAGCCATCTCGGCGTCGTCGCCGGGTTGAACCTCTTTCTTCGCGGCGGCTGCCTCGGCAGCCTCCTCCTCAGCCTCCTCGGCTCCATACTCCTCACCATCGGCCTCGAGGTCAGCCTCGGGCTGCTCAGGTGGGAATTCGGCGGGGGCAGACGCTTCGGAATCCCTTGACAATGTTAGAGAACCGTCGTGTTCGGTAACGCAGGTCAACTTACCACTTGATGGCAAAGCGCGTCACTCGGGGCTTCTCAGCTAGGACATTGCGCTTGACGCGCTCAATGATGGGCTTGGCAGGTGGCTCGGAGTTGAGTTCCTCCGAGTCGTACTCATTGTTGACATAGTAACCAACACGGATGAACTCTCGGCCATCGTAGGCGCAGGTCAGGAGGACGACAGTTACGCCAAGGACATCGATGTCGGGGATGCGCGAAGTGTTGGGAGCATCTGCCTCGAAGATGAACTTGTTGACACCGACGGGAACGGGACCGACAAGCAGCGAGTCAAGCTCTTGATCGTACTGGTCGCTGCGAAGCGTTAGAATAAGCGGTGTGCGAGGTCGAGCGAGATAAACTCACGAAGTGGCAGATCCAACGTAGGTCAGCTTCCACTCAAGATCTATCGGTGTTTAGTTAGCATATTGCAAAGTCAACACCACAGTTGAGGAATCACGAACCCTTCTCGAGTTGCTCGAGGCACTCGAAAGTGATTTCAAATTCGTACTTGTCGATGAACTTGGCGGGGTTGTTCAGGACTTTGACCCCCAAAAGCGAGACGACAGACATGATGGTGAGTGTTGTAAGGAGATGTGGTTTTGGAGGAAAGAGTTTGTAGAAGCCGTCAGACCGCAACAGAAACGCAACAGCGATGCAGATTGTTCAAGGTGAATCGTGCGCGGAGCGGCTGGCGACGATGGAGTCGGCGGGTAGCGTTGGGCGAGACGGTGGAGCTCGAAGTTGGTAGTGGTGGGTGGGCGTGCAGTAGATGCGGGCTTGCAGTAGAACCGTCCGTGCAAGGCTGATGTGACGACGAGCGTAGGTGAGGATGCAAGGTGCAAGTTGAGTGAAGCTGGGTTGGTGGCGTTGAAGAGGTGAAAAAAGAAGACACCAAATTTGTTATTGCACGAAATTGCGAGACGGCAGGTAGGCTGGCTAGAGAGGCTAAGACGTCAAAGATGCAACGCGGCAAGTTGGGACCGTGTGCGGTGGGCGGGACGACGGACGCGCTTTCTGGCCGCACCGCGTTAATGGGTTTGGTTTGCCCACTCAAGCCACCTACTGCAGGGAGGGCAGTTTGGCTCCTGGGCAGTCACCATTGACCCTGGCCGCTTGCCTTATTTTAGTGCCTCCGCTTCCCTGCACTGCAATCAGCCCAATGCGAGTCAGAGATCACGTGACCCAATCGTTGCGACCGGCTCCAGGTTGGCCCTCAGGTTGACCCTCTACTGGCCCCACTCTAAGGTACCGAGTTTGCGCCAGTCGAGAATCTCTCACCGCTCGGACGGCTCTAGCTTGTTTCGGCTTTCTGCCACCCTTGCTCCTAGCAAGGCCTTCTGGCGTCTTTCAAACTTGGGAGGACCTTTCGAGCTTCGGAATTTTGTTGGAGCCTCGTGTCGAGAGCTTCCTGTGACCCAACGCCCAACTGCAAACCCACTCTATCGATCGAGCGCCGCTACTACTCCGTTTTTCTGTCGCTTCGGGGCCTTTCTGTTCTTTGTGGCCGCATCTCGCTCGGTCGGGGCCGACTGGGTCAGCTCTACGAGCTTACCTCGTTTGCGACACACTTCTACACGCATCGGTGGCCATTCGACGGCCAGCCATCTCCTCAATCAGGCCTCTTGCGCCCTTTACCATCTAGATTTTAGCGCTATCATCGTCTCCCAATCCCTTGCTGCCTCCGCTTCGCTATTGCTCACTTGCCGATTCTCGTCCTCAGCTCGTCACGTCCAACCTCCCCAGTCGCGGTGGGGCCGTCTCGCTTCCAACCTCGTCGCGCTCAGCCCTCGACGACTGAACCTCCACTTTAGACATTCGACGCTGGTATTACACAACATGGCTTCCGAAGGTGCTTCGTGGGACGAAGAAGGGTTTGGTGCCACAGAGGGTGATCAGGTTCAGCATAGCGACCAACAAGTTGATAACTTTGCTCAAGAATCCAATGTCTCAGGTGATGCTGCGGATAATGGCACAGAAGAAGATGGAGGAGATTATGACCCAGAGTCCGTCACCATTGGATCCCCTGTTCAAATCCCTGAAAAGGCCGCATCCACAACGCCCTCGCAACGTCCATCGTCCAAGCCCAAGATGTCGGGCGGCTTCCTAGTGGAAGCCTCTGATGATGAGGATGAAGAGCCTGTGGATGATGTGCCGAAGGTCGCAGATGTGTCGTTCAACCAGTCTGGTCCCTCGACATTGCCAACAGAGGCCAATACTTCCGTTGCTGCTGTGCCCGCCCCTGCCGTCTCATCCAATGTGACTCAAGTCATGACCAGTCTCGATCCGGTGGCGCTGCTTGAAGCCCGTTCAAAGGAGGATCCTCGGGGTGATATGGATGCCTGGCTGAGCCTGATCGCTGAATACAGGCGCACTAGCCGACTTGAACAAGCTAGGAACGTCTATAATCGCTTTGTGGAGGTTTTTCCACAAGCTGTAAGTACACACAAAATATTGGCTTCAATGAGTAGTTACTAACGGTCATTTAAGGGTGACATCTGGGTCCAGTGGATTGAAATGGAGCTTGGCCTGGATAACTTTGTGGATGCCGAACAGCTCTTTGGACGATGCCTGATGACGGTCCCCAACGTGAAGCTTTGGACAGCGTATCTAAACTACATCCGTCGCCGGAACGATCTCAACAACGATGCGTCCGGTCAAGCCCGTCGGACCATCACCCAATCTTACGAGTTTGTCATCGACAACATTGGTGTGGACAGGGACTCTGGCAACATATGGCAGGATTATGTTCAGTTCGTCAAAAATGGCCCGGGACAGATTGGCGGCACTGGCTGGCAGGATCAGCAGAAGATGGACCAACTGCGAAAGGTCTATCACCGCGCAATCGCCGTTCCCATGCTTACCGTCAACAATCTGTGGAAGGAGTATGACCAGTTTGAAATGGGACTGAACAAGATGACTGTGGGTCGGATCTCTCCCTTGTCCTGCAACGCACCTACTAATTCCTTCCTAGGGTCGCAAGTTCATCCAGGAACGGTCACCCGGATACATGTCGGCTAAGAGTGCCAACATTGCTCTCGACAACATGACCCGGCACTTGAAGCGCACAAACCTCCCGCGACTTCCGCCCGCGCCCGGATTCGATGGTGACGAGGAATACAAGCAGCAAGTTGAGATGTGGAAGAAGTGGATCGCATGGGAGAAAGATGATCCCCTTGTGCTCAAAGACGATGAACCTAAGGCTTACAACCAGAGAGTCCTTTATTGCTACAAACAAGCATTGATGGCGCTGCGATTCTGGCCAGAGATCTGGGTGGATGCCGCAGAGTGGTGCTTCCAGAACGATGTGCGAGACAACGACAAAGAAATCGGGACAGAAATGTTGTTGCAAGGCATCAGGGCTAACCCCGAGAGCGTCCTGCTCGCCCTCAAGCATGCAGACCACATCGAAGTCAACTACCCAGCTAAGGAGGGTGACAAATCCGAGTATGCCAAGGCAGTTCGAAAGCCTTTCGACGACGTCCTCGAAACCCTGTACGAACTAGGCGACAAGGTGAAGGAACGAGAGAAACTCGAGGTTTCCACTCTCAAACAAGCCGCAGCCCAAGAACCAGTTCATGCCTCGATTGAACTCAACGACGGTGATGATGATGACAAGCCTAGAAGATCGCCGATGGAAGAGCGAATCCTGGCGATCCAGAGGGCATACGCAGGAGAAACCCAAATTCTGTCAAGGACTATCTCCTACGTCTGGATTGCTCTGGCTCGGGCTATGCGCCGAATCCAGGGCAAAGGCAATCAGACAGAAGGCGGACTTCGTAAAGTCTTCACGGACGCTCGCCAGAAGGGCCGGCTGACGAGCGATGTGTATGTCGCAGTCGCATTGTTGGAGTCGGTGGTATACAAAGATCCTGTTGGCGCCAAAATCTTTGAGCGTGGCGCGAGACTCTTCCCCAATGACGAGAACTTCATGATTGAGTATCTCAAATATCTCCATTCGAAGGATGACACAACAAGTAAGACACTTTCTGCGTCGAAGATCTATGTAAGTGCTAACATTTCTATAGATGCTCGAGTTGTGTTTGAAACATGTGTTAATCGTCTCATCGGGAAACCGGAGACCCTGTTCAAAGCAAAGCCCCTCTACGCTTACTTCCACAAATACGAGTCACAATATGGTGAGCTTTCGCAGATTGCGAAACTCGAAGATCGGATGGCCGAACTCTTCCCTGAGGACCCAAAGCTGCGATACTTTGTTGCTCGATACTCCTCGGACAAATTTGACCCTGTCGCTGCTCCGATCATCATCTCGAAGCCGATTCAGATGCGACCAAAGCAAGCCATACTCGTGATTGAGCAACCGAGCTCGCTACGAAACAGCCCACTTCCGGTGAGACAGGAACAGAGCCCACGCCCGCAGTATGTGCGGGCAACCGCCTCACCTAAGCGGCCTCTGGGCATCGATGATGACGAGTTGAACCCTCCCAAGAGACTTGCCCGAGGGGTCTCACCCCTGAAAGGTGCGGCTGGCCGCCGTCTCGATCAGCAACGCCGCAACCAAGCCTCCGCACTCCACCGTGACATTACCTTCTTGCTCAACATTCTCCCTCCTGCGCAGAGCTTCGACACCCAGCCGTTTAGTCCTTCTGGGATGGTCTCTCTACTCCGTGACACACACCTACCGGACTACGCTACACTCAAGGCGGCGGGTGGCGGGCAGCCCCGCTATGCCAACCCCAGTCACGCCAGGCAGTCGTCTGGTGAGTTCGGAAACCGACCGCTGAGCCCTTACGGGAGGGTCTCATCTGGGGCTGGCGGGTATAGGAACTCGCCATTGCGACCAGAGAGTGGCAGTGGTTTCGCAGTCAATCCTTACCCGCCCCCTGACGCGAGCGCTGCTCCACCCTCCTGGAACCAAGCACCCGGCGGGTACGGCGCACAGCCGCCGGGTCAGTACGGAGGATATCGATACTAACGGCTGATCCACAGCCGTCATGCTAAATAGGGACTCTTTGCGTTTCCCGTCATGTTGTCATAATAGTTTGCTGGCGAGATCGCCGTATCCCACAAAATTTCGGGACAAGTGCTGGTTATGGGGAGATGGGTGTCTTTTGTCTCGCATGGTATGGCGTTCGGTAGGGATCCAGACAGAAATGGCGGCCGTCGAGTTATACCTGTCAAGACGAAAGGGTTTGAGAGGGGTGACGGTGGATTGGTTGACGTTTTGTTTTACCTTGGGTTTCTACTCCGTACTAGAGAAAGAATGCAGAGAGGTTGGATGACACTTCACTGAGTCTCTGGCTTGGTGTTGATTGCAAGGCACGGCAACTAGTAATTCCTGTGTTACCCCGTATTCTTCCCGTCCTTGGCCGCGTCTCGTCAGATTGGACATCAAACTGGGTAAGGAGCGGTAGCTTTGGTATCGTAGTCAAACCATGGCCGACAAAGAGTAGAGCCACAATGAGGCAAGCTGTTTCATCGTGATTGACTGGCCGCTCACTGCCATGTCTTACCACATTTAGTCAGTAGCACACGGCACTCGGTATGAAGTAGATTAAACAATTCGGGACGTCCATCACGTCCCCCCCCTCCCTTGCTGACACGGATAATTCGCCGCCTGCCTTCTCACCCACCCAACCCCCTCAACACTCACCAATGAAGCATCCATGTGAATTAGTCCAGTCTCACGACAGTCGGGAGTCATTTGCAAACCGGAACGCTTTGGCCTGTTGCTGCGGGAGCGAATCTTAATTGAGAAAACAAGACGCGGCCAGCCATTCAGCTACACCCTCACGCTTTGACACCTCATCGCCGACCCGTTCCGTGTGCAACTCAAACGCCAATCATTGCGGAAAGCTACAGCTGCCCGTCAAGTGTATTGGGCAGACAGGAATCGCGTCTTACCTAGAGTCGATTTGTGTTGTTTTGTTCGCAGTTGCCTGGCAGTTGCGCTCCTGCTCATTAGGTTTCGCTGGTCGGTGCCTATCTTCTTTCTTCCCCTTTCTCTCGCTACTCTTTAAACAACACCAAGCAAACACCCTAAACTCTTACTCAGCACGAAGAGCAGGAATTGTGCACACTAAAGCGCTACATTCCCTCAAAGGGGGTGTTCATGATTCACGCTCGCCGGCGATAGGACCTCTTGCCCGGTTCCTATTTGAAGGCTCTCCTCCTCCTTCCAACTTCACTCCTTCTTTCTCACTCCTTCACACACCTTCTTCACTTCCTCTGTTTAAGCAACGCTTCAATCACTCCTCTGCCTCTTAGCATTACAAACATCAAGCCTGCTTGCCCTTATCACACTCTTTGACGTTCCAAAGATCGCACCACGAGCCGGCGTTCTTGTGTCCAAGCAAGCCGGCTGAGACACACATCCACGCCCTGACTGGTAAGTTCTGTCCTGCTCTCCTGCTGAGGCTGCAGATATCCGTCTCGTCTTCTCCTTTTGGGGTTATGAGTCACTACGTCTCTCTCCTTTCCTTGTCCACTCTTCTTCCCCCCAACAACTGCCACTTCAATTCGAAGCAATCAACCTGATATCTCTCATCATCCCACCAGCTTTCTGAGCTGTAGTTCTTCTAAAACCGTTCTGACATTCCTCTCCAGGCATCATCATGACAATGTCTGACAGGTCTGACAGAGGGCGCTCCCCTTCCCCCTCGGGTAAGGGGAGCACTTCCGGCGAACGACGACCATCCCAGTCTCCATCAGGGACTCGAAGTGACTCGCCATCGAGATCTGCCGCCGGCGACAAGCCTAGCTCCGGTTGGAAGCAAGGTCCAGGCTTCGATCCTGCTCGGGGCCCTCCCAAGCAAGAGAGGGGCAACACCCGCGTGGAACTCCCCCCTGATGCCTACATTTCCGCGACAAATAAAGACTTCTTCACACTTCGTGAGAAGAAACTTAACACCGAGGGAAAGGTTGAGCAGATCGAGGTCAACCAGTACCGGATGACCAAGTTTGACTTCGCCAAGAAGATCTACCAGTACGACGTAAGTGTCTCTGATCCATGGGCTTGTCAAACGTAAGATCGCTAACTCGTCATTCAGGTGATTCTGTCCCCTGAGCCTGACAAGCTCGGCCCTGTCATGAAGAAGATCTGGGCCCACCCGAAGCTGAAGGAGCAGCTCAAGCCCTACAATGGAGGCAAATGGCTTTTCGACGGCAAGAAGCTGGCGTGGGCCCCTGTCCTCCTCCCACGGGGTGAGATTCGGTGCAAGATCGATCTTGATGATGGTGAGAAGCGTCCACCAGGCGCCAAGGCTCGCCCTGGCGCCGATTTTCACTTGACACTCCGCAACACCACCGAGATCAAGGTGAGCGCTCTGCAAGGCTATCTGGACCACAAGGTGTCTTTCAGCAGCTCGGTTCAAGAGGCACTCAACTTTCTTGATCATCTCGTCCGTCAGTGGCCATCTGAGCACATGCTTGCTATCAAGCGAAACTTTTACAAGCGGAATGAAGTTGGAATTCCTCTCAACGACGGCTCCATTGTGGAAGTTCACAAGGGCACATACGCCTCTGTTCGCATGAGCCACAACTTGGGCCGCGGTGGAGTTGGCCTTGGCTACAACATTGATGTCGCCAATACTTGCTTCTGGGTTGGAGGACAACCCTTGGAAAGATTGATGTGCAACTTTCTTGCCAACTGCGACAGACGCTGGCAGGGATTGACTCCAGTCACGGTTTATCAGCATCTCAAGCCTGTCAAGGGTCGCAGCGGACGCTGGGAGTCGTCTGATGCCTTCAAGCAGCTTCGAAAGTTGAGACGACTGAAGTTCAAGGTTCGTCATGCTGGCCGACGCAACGACGAAAAGCTCTACACCATTGTCGACTTCGTCTTCAATGAACAGTATGGCCCGGAGGGCGCAACGGCCAAGAACGTCACTTTCAAGGACCAGGAGGACAAGGAAATGTCTGTTCATGAGTACTATCGATCAAAGTACAAGGTTACGCTGCGAAATGCCAATCTCCCACTCATCGATGCTGGCAAGGCGGGCAAAATTCCCATGGAGCTTGCTTTCGTTGAGAGTATGCAGCGTTACCCCTTCAAGTTGAACCCAGAACAAACCGCAGCGATGATCAAGATTGCAGTCACTCGTCCCAAAGAGCGCAAGGCCAACATTGAGAAGAATGCTCGCGATCTTCAGATTGGCTCCGATCCTTATCTAAAGGAGTATGGTGTGTCCTTTGAAACGCAGTTTGCGAAGACTGAGGCCAGAATTCTTCCACCTCCCATCGTCAAGTTTTCACAGGGCACTTGTGAGCCTAGGTTTGCCGGTCGATGGGACCTTCGAGGTAAGAAGTTCTGGAAGCAGAATGCCGCACCCCTCATGAACTGGGGCTTCGTTCTCCTCGAGCAGGGTGTTTCGCCCGCTGCTTTGCAGCAGTTTGCAAACACCTTCAAGACTACTTTCATCAGTCACGGTGGAAAGGTTACCAAGGAACCCAAAATTCTCCAGCCCCCTGGCGACATGATGTTCAATGCCGCCAATTGTGTTGCCTGGGCCCATGAGCAGGTCACCAAAGCCAGCGGGTACACCCAACTTCTGTTCTGCGTCTTGACGAAGCGAAACAGTGGCACTTACGAGCGTTTGAAGAAGTCTGCCGATTGCCGTTTTGGCATCTTGACTCAGGTCGTGCTTAGAAATCACGTCATCAAGAACAACGGCCAGTACCATTCGAATGTTGCCATGAAGGTGAACGCGAAGCTGGGTGGCGCTACTGCTTGCACACCACAGCTTTGGAAGACGCCTACGTACTTCCCCGAGAACAGGCCTACCATGATCATCGGCGTCGACGTCTCTCACACGGCCCCAGGTGGCAACTCTCCCTCCACTGCCGCCATGACAATGTCTGTCGACAGAGACGCAACCCGATATGCCGCTCTTGTCGAGTCGAACGGTTACCGAGTTGAGATACTCACTCCTGCAAACATGCGCTTCCTCTTTAGCCAGCTCGCAAACTATTGGCGAGAGGGTCACAACAACGGTTTCCCTGCTCACATAATGTACTTCCGAGATGGTGTTGGCGAGGGTCAGTTTGCTCAGGTGCTTGACAATGAGATTTCTGAGATCAAGGCCTTTCTCCGTGACAAGACTCCCGCTGGCAAGGCTGCTCCTAAGTTCACGGTTATTGTGGCTACAAAGCGCCATCACATTCGTTTCTTCCCCCAGCGTGGAGACAAGAATGCCAACCCACTCCCTGGAACCTTGGTGGAGAAAGAAGTCACTCATCCCTTCATGTGGGACTTTTACCTCAACTCGCATGTGGCCATCCAAGGAACCGCGCGACCTGTTCATTATCACGTCATCCTTGACGAGATGAATATGCCTGTAAATGATCTTCAAAAGATGATTTACCAGCAATGTTACTCCTACGCCCGGTCGACTACCCCGGTTTCACTTCATCCGGCAGTCTACTATGCGCATCTGGCTAGCGACCGTGCCAGGGCTCATGAGAACATTGCGACCAGCGAGGGATTCCGAACTGGCCCCAAGGGTCACGAAATGATTCGTGACAAGATCGCCCGAGGAATGTCTGTCGGTGGACCTGATCGAGCAATGGAAGCTCCACCCCTGCTTCGGCTTGGAGGAACAGTGGATGCGGCGAAGGGCCCCGTTAATGGTGAGGAGCGCCAGCGTGCCTTCTTCCGCAAAACCATGTGGTACATCTAAGCACCATGGGTGAGGCGAGGTGAGGCGAGGCGACGATGGAGAGACGGCTGAAGGTGGTATCTGGGGTAACAGGGGAGGTAAGCTGCCGAGTCGCAGCTTGGTGAGGTTCCAAGAACTACGAATGAGAGTTCCATCAACATGGTTAACTTGATCATGCAACCACAACAACAACAAAAGGGGCGACCGGTTTGGCGGGAAGTGGCGGTGGAGGTTCAAATTTTCAATGGTCAGAATTAGTCCTACAAAGATCAATTTACCACAATTGAAAGGAAGACTCAAAGCGTAGCGTGTTGATGGTGAATGTGTAATGACTACAGGGATATGATGAGCTGGCGTTGCCGACCAGAGAGGCAGCATAAGGTTGTCTAAGAATGCCTTTCGCTTAGTGTCGCCGCCTAGAGCACTGCGGGAGGCTTGTTAAAGCCACGGCTATCGATTTGACCAAGACTGATGAGGTTAGATGGCGCGCTCGATGGCGGAACGCTGGGCAAGGTTGGTATTCCCCTTTGGTTAGGCTTTGGCTACGTTTTAAGTTGACAAGGTTGAGTACTGTAGCTAAGGTTGCCTACCTACTTTTGAGGCTTAGACACGCACTACAACTTGCTTTTTTTGGGCGGCGACAAGGACAAGGAAGGCAACATGCGGTTAGGCAAGGGGTCTTGGAGGGGAGTGTGCATTCGCAACGACGATGATAGGAGGATGGTGACTGAGTGGCGAAATCTGTGAGAAGAGACGTGTCACAATCCCATGGAAGATCTCAGGTTCACTTGGTTCAAGGCGCGTGATCACAGGGTCCCCCCTTTCCCACACCCTCGTCTCTGGAATACGGAGGCGAAATCTTAATTCAACGTCGTTTCTAGTGGGGTGATGTCTGGGTCATGGTTGTATGGGATTGGACGGTCTCGTGGCAGATGGGTAGCCATGGATTCTTGAGACTTGTGGATGGGAACCAGAATGGATACAACTAACTACATACAATGTTGCGTGTTATATAGGTGCTTCGGAACTCGGAGCTCAGACTCAGACATCGGACTGTAAAGCAATCTCCACAAGTTTGGGGGGAAGTTGACAAGGGGTGTGCTCTCGAGAGTTCTAACCCCCAACCCTCCACCCGTCTCCATCAACTGACCCGCTCTGTTCTCCAGCAGGACTTGACATTGACCGACGGGATTGGTCGGCATGGAAAGAAACCCCCAATGTCTGAGAGAGAGAGAGAGAGAGAAGAGTTCTCCCCCATGGGGAAAGTCTATACATAGTAAGTGGCAGTTGAGTGGATGCCGGACTGCGGGAGTCTGTGCTTACTATAAGGCCTCTCTCTTATAAGTCATGACGGCGGTCGATTCTGCTCTTTGTGCCTTCATTCCCCCAAGTCAGAGACTGCTGGCAGCATGAAGACGTATCTGACATGAGGCAATAAAGACCGCAGAGCTGAGTCTGTGCCGGAGCGACATCGGCTCGAGCATGGGTAGATAGAGAGTGCACGGGCGACCAGGGGTGCTGAGTTCGCTCTCACGTACGTAATCACGACTCGCAACTCCAGCCTCAGCACTCACCAACAAAAAACCTCGACGCTTGACAATTTGGCAGCCTCAAGAGCAGTCTGAGTCTTCAAATATTGTCAGAACCCGCGCGCACTCGCAACTAAACGATAAAACGGGAAAAATGACACACGACAATGCTCCGCGGAGACTCAAACGGCCACAGGCAACGAAACCGCAGCACCAGCAGCGGAGTCCATTGTGCTGATCCTCTCAACTCATCCAACCCCGGTGTCGAACCGTGTCATGGCCCGCATGCCCCACAACCTCCCATCCCGAGCGTCGGTTGCAACGAGCAAGGCTACTTAGGGTATAAAGACCCGAGATCGCTGTGGGAGAGGGGGTTTTCCCTTATCGCCGGTTGGATCTCCGCTCCCAACGGATCAGCTTTGCAACTTACGACCTGCTTCTTCTTCTTCTTTTTTTTTTGGAGGGGGCAGACGAAGAAGGACAACCCTTTCGCGTGCCAGCGAAGTTTGAAGTGAAGCAGTCATGGCCAACGATCGAGATGTCGTCGCCGCCGCCGCCGCCGCCGCCGCATCTCCGGGAGCGGGGATAGATGCGGATGCGGAAGCTCGGAGGCCCGATGAGAACCGCGCCGGTCATGAAAGCGACGTCGACAAGCCAGTCGTCGTCACGTCCGAGAACCAGCCTCATGAGATCTATGTCGAAGCCCTCGCACGATATCCCAGCGATGAGGCCATCGATGTGGCCGCCGAAAAGCGGGTGCTGCGAAAGCTGGACCGCCGCATCATTCCGTTGCTTGGTGTCTGCTATTTCTTCTACTATGTCGACAAGACCACCCTGTAAGTCGAACCAGCCCAGAGACCAGTCTCATCCCATCTCATCTCATCCCACCGCTTCTCTGTGCTGACAGCCTCCCGCTAGCTCCTACGCTGCCATCTTCGGCCTCAAAGAGGACCTCAACCTACAGGGCGACGAGTACTCGTGGCTCTCGAGCAGCTTCTACTTTGGCTGGCTCGTCTGGGCCATCCCATCCAACCTGCTCATGCAGCGCAGCCCGCCGGGTTACTATCTCGCCTTCAATATCTTCCTCTGGGGCGCGCTGCTGATGGCCCAAGCCGCCGCCAAAAGCTTCGGCGGCCTCCTCGCGCTGAGGGTCTTGTCGGGCGCCTTTGAGGCTATCGCCGACCCGGCCTTTATGCTCATCACGTCCATGTACTTTACCCGTGCCGAGCAGCCGTCTCGCATCGCTGCGTGGTATGCGTTTAACGGCATCGGCGTTGCCGGTGGTGGTCTAATTGGTTCGTCATCTTCCACATACTTAACTCAATGCCCACACTTCATCCTAACAACACTACCCAACCCTCAGGCTATGGCATCGGGCACATCAAGGGTGCCCTCGAGTCCTGGCGCTACGAGTTCCTCGTCGTCGGCGCCTTCTGCTCCTTCTGGGCCGTCGTGCTCGTCTTCATGCTCCCCAACTCGCCGCGCACCATCTGGGGCTTCACCCATGACGAGAAGCTTATCATGATTGCGCGCTTGCGCAGCAACCAGACGGGTATTGAGCAAAACAAGATCAACTGGGGCCAGGTCAGGGAGGCCTACCTCGACTACAAGACGTGGCTGTTCACGCTCCTCGGCTTCGTCTCCAACGTCCCCAACGGCGGCATCTCCAACTTTTCCACCCTCGTTATCAAGGGCCTTGGCTTTGACACGCTGCACACGGCCCTGCTCGGTATCCCTCAGGGGGCTCTCGTTGT
This sequence comes from Dactylonectria alcacerensis, assembly GCA_029931735.1. Taxonomy (NCBI): domain Eukaryota; kingdom Fungi; phylum Ascomycota; class Sordariomycetes; order Hypocreales; family Nectriaceae; genus Dactylonectria; species Dactylonectria alcacerensis. Next base: position 2,976,155 of record JAPMUZ010000003.1, on the reverse strand, counting down.
CATCTGGATTGGCCTCGGCGCGCTAGCCAACAAGTACATGCCTCCCAACAGCAGAACGCTCGTCAGCGCCATATTCATGCTGCCCACCATTGCTGGCGCCCTGGGCTTTCTCCTTGCTCCCACCGATGCCTACGTTGGCAGGTTGATCTGCTTGTAAGTCTGAGCTGATTCTCGAAGCCATGATCCTGTAGCCGACGGCGTAATTAACCCTTCTCGCAGCTATCTCACAGGCTCCTACCAGGCCTCGTTCGTCATCTGCCTCTCCCTCATCACCTCCAACACCGGCGGCCAGTCTAAGAAGATGATTGTTTCGGGGATGATCTGGTTCGGGGCGTGCATCGGAAATATCGCCAGCCCCTTCTTCTACCGCGCCGAGCAAGCGCCGTCGTATCCGCTGGGCATCGGCTCTCTGCTCGTGGCCAACTGCATCGAGCTCGCTCTCTTCTTCGTCTTCCGCTACAGCTTCATGTGGGAGAACAGGCGCAAGGAGAAGCGGCGCGCCGCCTTGCTCGCCGCCGGCAGCAGCCTGACGGGCGTGCTCAACGCCACAGCCTTTACCGACATGACGGACAAGGAGAATCCCAACTTTGAATATGTCTACTAAGGCTATGAGATGAGTCCCATTAGTCAGACAGGCGTTTAAAACCGTTCGTGAGCAACTCCGAGGCTACTTGAAAGAAGTACTAGATCTCTACTCAGAAACATAGTGGGCAGCATTGGATTGCTCAATTCAACAGGATGCAGCCTACGAGAATAGGGATGAGACAGCGCCACGCCCCACGCCCCCTTTGACAAATGTAACACCCGAACCTAAGAACTTATCAATTCGGTCAATTAGGCAGGCAGTCTACGTTGTTGAGTTGCAGAATGAGTGGGATTCTATGCAAAGTTTGGCTTGAGCACGCGTTATTAGTGCTGTTACTTTGTGCAAGACTTGCTGAAATATTGTGCTGCATGCTGTCGTTTAGTGAACTGCTTGCTGTAATTTAGTGACGTGCCCCCTGGAATTGGAGATTGGCGACGGTACTCGGAGATTGGTGACTGGACTTGCGAATTCTAGCCTAACACCACCACTATAACTGCGCTACATATTAGTGGAAGCAGTGCTGCAAGTTCAGCTCAGGCACAGCCACAAATGGTCTCTATGAGCTGGGAAGTAAGTTAAGGGGGAGCGATCCCTAGTTGAAAGCAAGGCTTTGAACTCTCTGTTCCAAGAACCCCAAAGCTCTTGATGCCGATCGGGAAAAGTGTTGGTGACATGGACAAGCCCAAGCCCATGTTCGGCTTTGATGTCCAGGGGTCTCCTCTCGTGGAAGCATGGATGGATAGACAAGGCGAACACGAGCCGAGCCGCCGCGTACGCTAGCTACCCCACGATCTCTCGCCTAAGGTAAGTGAGGCGCCGATTCGGAAATCATAAGGTAGTTAAAATAGTTGAAACGCCTACTTCCTAATTCATAAGGTAGTTAAGACGCCGTGTTAGTGGATCAACAAGGCGATGCAAATGCGGAGAGATTCGCCATTGTTTGTGTCCCGGCTACTAAAGACATGCCTTGTTGGCTGTACGGCATTTCACGGACGACGTTGCCGTACGTAGATGGAGCCCTTCGGAGCCCTAATGACACCGACTCCGTGTGATATAGGGAGAGTCTGCTCCTTTAGTAATTCGATGATTGGCTACATATCTCCTCTAATTCTTAGACGATATGTCATCGACCTTTGACTCCGCGCATCGCGCGGTGTGGGTGGAGGAAATGGTTAGTCTGGACTGATGACATTTGAACAAGCGAGATGGCATCTCGTCCGAAGGGACACTTATTAACACGCTGAGCTAAAGGCATATAGAACAGCCGTGTTGTTAAAAAGAGCTCAGCGGTCACGTTGCCTCGATGCTGAGACCAGACAACATCTTAAACTCTTCCTAACATAAACTACATAATAAGCTCCTCGCTTACAACAAGCTCTTTACCCCTTGTCGTTCAGGCACTGGTCGACAAAGAAGAAATTCAGACCTCCATTGCCCGCTTCTGCCGCGGATCGGATCGTCGAATCCGAGACGTCGTTCAATCCGTCTTCCACCCTGACGCAATCGATAACCATGGCTCCTACAACGGCCCTGCGGACAAGTTATACGACGCTCTAAGCTCGGACCCACCATTGCAATGCTCATATCATCATATCGGCCAGTCCTTGGTCAATCTGAGGGATGGCGGCAATACTGCGGATGCAGAGACGTATTGCACTGCCACGACAATCGAACAGACTGCGGACGGGCGGCAGAAATGGACATCGTTCTTGGTTCGGTACATCGAGAAGTTCGAGAAGAGGGATGGAGGGTGGAAAATTGTGCACCGATTCGTGGCCTTTGATAGAGTATCAGATGATGTCGTGATGAAACACTTGCCAAAATCAAGTCTAGGCACCCGGGATGAAGATGAGTATTCGAGAAAGATATTCAAAGGCTAGTATTTCGGGACAATGTTCTTGGACCTTGTCTCTTGGACTATTAAGTACTCGTTATGGTTCCTTGTTAGCTTTTAAGATAAAGTGCCCCTAGGTCCTGTGTTAGCTAGAATATGTCTTGCTCTTACAAGTTTCAGGAACCAGAGTCAATTGATGAACGCGAACCAGAAGACATCAAGTCATCCCTACCCGTGGCGAGACCCATGGAAATGGATAGATGGGCTTTGACGCCGACGATGCCAGCTGACTGACTTATGCTCATGGAGGTGACCCTTGCCATGCAGAGTTCTGCTGTGAGGACCAGCTGACTGCAGTAGGTACCAAAGCTGGGCACGGTTATTTTGTTCGGAATTGAGATTATTAGGGAGTCCAAGCCTTTAGGTCTAACTGCTGCATCATATAGGCAGAGAGAACGCATTTGAAGGCTGCACGCCGTTCGCGCCGCATTCTCAGACATCCTCATGTGGTGTACAGCGCTGTTTAGCTGATTGAAAATGCTCGCGTCAAGCCTAGGGTAAATCCTTTCTCGGAGGCAAACGGCGTAAAGAGCGCTCAAGAGGTGCTGGATGCCTGTTCCCTCAGCTCGATGGTACCGGCGGAGGTCAACGGCCAGATGCCTTTGCACGGATGGCTAAAGCTGAGGAAACTGGCCGGAGACCAGACTGAACTGTAACACAGCAAACACCAACGAGCTTCTACTTTCATCGATGCAAAGCTAGCAACAGGAACGAGAGAAAGAGGCATGGTTTCAGTTGTCTAGCCAGCTAGACCTTGATGGGGTCGACCACACAAGGGAGGGGGGAGTCGCGTAGGTAGGCAGGGTCGAAGTACTACTTGCTCGGGAACGATCGCGAGGGGAGGGGGTCGGCTTGTCTATCTGCATGAAAGAATCCATTAGTAGATGTTTCTAGACGGGGGCAAGTGCGGTAGTGATGGAGGTTGATGATAAGGTAGGTACAAGACTGAGATGGGAGTGGCTAAATGGAAGCCCGCCTCGTCACCAGGAAGCATCAAAGCATGCGAAGTCCATGGAAATAAACATCGAGGTGAAATTGCGGCTCGGTGTATGATGATTATGGTGTTGATTTCTCCATGGGCGACTTGGGTGGGAGGACGATACTCGAGGGCAGAGGTCAACTGCTTTGCATGGAGAGAGCCTTGTCAGTGTTCGCGTCGAGTTGGCGGCCCCTGTCCAACCACGCCGGGTCGTAGTGAGCCAACAACGAGAAACTGGATGACACGCCCAATGTAGCTAGATGGGTAGTGGCATGTGATGCATATTGAGGCTTGCATGAACATGACTCTTGACAAAACCTAGCCCTCGGGGCGAGGTAAGACTGTGCTCACCGGGTGAAGGGGGCGGAGGACATGTGCTTTCTTTTGCCTGGTACATCAGGACACCCCCCTCCCCCCCGGCGGGCATGACTGTTAGGCGCTGATTTTCCAAGCCGTAATGTGTACTTAGGTATATACCAACTGAGAAGCCTCCCGGTCGAGGAGAGAAGAGAGAAGTAAAGAGGGGTGTGAATAGGGCGAGAAAGGGGGAGGCAAGATGACACTAGGATGCATCGTGTCACAGCGGTAGGACCCTAAGAGTTAGGATGGGAGGGTGGTTGGTGGAAGATGAAGAATCAGGCTGAGGAGAGAGAGAGAGCGTGCCTGGCTGGGTTATTCTTGGGTAGGTGGTTTGTTGGGCAAGTCATGTCCACTCAGGGAGGGAAGGTACCTGCCGGCTTGCCGCCGCGACTGTCTGACACGTAGGGCTGCCAGATTGACCCAGGAGGAAGACGAGCAACCTCACCACGATCCATCGCCCTCAAGTCTCGAATCTGAGGACAACGGAGGACGAAGTGAGGACGAAGAGGCTCGACACTGGGTGTGCCGTGTGTCTTCTCCGATGGTTTGCATTAGAGGGCTGGCCAAAGCTGCTAGGTCGCGGCTCATCGTTAGGTGCCGTGTAGCCCTCTTGTTAGCCCCTGTCACTCTAAAACCTGTCCTGCGAGTGCACTGATACAAATTAAAGCCGAAAAGTGATCATCTTGACATTCGGAAGAGCTCCAGCAACAGGTGATGCCCAGGAACAGCAACGATGCCCATGGGAAGGCTGGATGCCGCCCGACACTCTCAGAATTTCCGCACAGGATGAGCGCAAAGGGTACCAGCTTGTGAGACATGGCTTGGGGTACTTACTCGCGTACTGCTCCATTGTTCGGGGGTCGAGGGGAAGTGCTGCGCGAGGAGCAAGCGCTGAAAAGTGCCGAAGGGATGGTGGCCGGAAACGGTTGAGACAGGCCTGCTAAGCTCTGCCACAACCTCGCCAGCATTTGCGACACAAAGTGGACTCGGCAGCGGCTTTCTTCAGTGAGCGGCAGTTGAAGAGCCTGGTTTTAACTCCCTGGGCGAAGCTGGTGAAGGATGACCGAGAAAGCCTGGCTCGTTGGGATGCAAGAGACGAGAATTAGGGCACCAGGGGAGACAAGTGGATGATGTATCGGCCTTCCTCGATACGCCCGTCCCCGCGCACGCATTCCTGACACTTTATTCCATTTTCCGCCAATACTGCTCGCTGGGACTGCGCTTCGGCTTCGGTTGTTCGTGTGAAGGCAAACATGCCAAGATGAAGGCAACGAGGTCCGCCCGCGACCCCGAGCTGAAAAAACAGGCTCTGACTCAGGCCATCTTCAGGACCTGCCTCACCGAATTAGGTGTGTCGGGTAGTACCTACCGCACCAGGTATCTGAGGTTTAGAAGCAATGGAAACGATGAACAAGCTACTTCGGGGAGCCGAGATGCTGGGGCTTGTCAAATAGCTCCATGATCTGAGCTTCCCAACTTGGATTCAACTAGGTGGGCGGACATCACTAGGTACCTAGGTAGCTGTCAAATTCAGCCGGTTTGGAATTGGTGCACCTGCTTTCACGTCTCGACTACCAATTTCGCTGGAGCAGCATGCACGGCGCGTTATTATCTGTTCGTGTTACGATGCGGGCTGGCACAGACCCTGTCAGTTTCGGCCTTCTCAATAAAGGTGTGGGTGGGAAGACAACCAACGGTCAAAATGAAATTTTCAGCGCATACCGTACTGATTGCAACCGTTTGAGGCAAGGAGGAAAAAAGCCCGTCCTCCGCCCGCCCGCGCTTCTCATTTCAGCCGACCTTCAGGGCGGATTGGGAGGCTGGACGGAGCGCTCGCTGGTGGCCCAAACCCTTCGTTGCCTACCCGCTGCCTCACCGCCCATGCATGGATATCCGCAAAGGGAGTGAAAGTGATAAAGGGGGCGGGGAATCTCCCAACCAAGGCTGAGTTGTTGACGACTTTCTGTGCCTCTGAGTCGGTGAGAGACAGGTCGGCAAAGCCTTAGGATGTCAGGGGCAATGACGACACAGTAGATGACAGACACCTGCTGACTGAATAGATTTCTTAAAGGTCACAAAAGAGTTCCACAAATTCGCATCACTAGGCGAGAGAGCTGTGGCTCACTGGCCAAGTGGCCATTAGTAGGGCTGTGCTGCGCAGGCCAGGAGGCGATGGTCTGGCCAACATTCCAACTCCGGGTTCCATGGTCGTCAAGTTGGCCATTGCCCCAATTGTAACGGCCCAGTGGAGAAGGCCGCATTGAAAGTGGATAAATCACTACCAGGGCTCAACATACGATGTCTCATTTGCTAATCGGCTTCAATTGCACTAGAGGGTGTGTTAAAAGTATGCCTAGGAGAGGGAGCCAGCTCCACGCTTTGATAAGTTCTTACTGTATCTACCTACCCACGTACCTACGCCACCTGGCCCTCCCAATTTAACAGAGAATTATTATTAGAGCACCCTCTCCATCTGATCAGGCGATTCAATGCAGCCACCTGTATTTTAACGCCCCTCCCGAGTACTTCATCCCCGGATCATGGATGGTCCCACCGCTGTGGCACAAGGTTGCTGTGGATGCACCGGCCCCTCCATCCCGGTGCCGAAAGAAGATCCCATCAGCCAGATGAGGAATACTCTGCGGTGGGATGCCTCCAATGCACTGCGATCGATCTCCATCTAGCCTCGAGGTTGCTGTGCGGAGCTGGATCTGCCGGGAATATGCAGCCTACTTGACGCCCGCGGATCGATGTGGACGAAGCCAATAGCTCGGAGGAAGATCTCGTCTCTTTAAGAACTCTTTGACCTTGCTTATCCTGTTCTTTGCCATTTCAGTCTTTGCATTCCGCTTCTGAGGGGTATTGCTAGTGCAAAGTCTTGTTGTGTCTCTGTTAGTAAGCCCGACGAAACAAGCAGCGAGGCGTAAGAGAGTGGGTTATGAACGTACGGTCGAGAGGCCTGATTGCGAGCACCCTCTACACTTGGGGCCTCGTCATGGGCCATTAAGTACTTCGTGCTTGAAGCAAATTGGGCCTGGGTAGTTCGGTAATGGAAAGGTAACCTCTGCAGGACGGAAGCTAGATGATCAATAATCACGACAGAAGCCAGAGAAGACGGCACATATATACAAAACATCACAAAAAGTGCATCCTGCCATGAATTAGACTTCGCACCGCGCCTCTGGGGCTTTCATTGCAGGGCCCCGATCCCTACCAATCCGAAGACCATTCAGGTGAGGAAAGAAGCAATTATGGTACGGCAGGGCGAAGAAGAGGGAGGAGTGGCAGCACAAGAAAACAGTACATAGACAAGGTGGCACAGGAGTCAGGTAGTACGCCAAAAGAAAAAAAAATTGGTGCATGAGAGAAAGGAGGAGAGGTGGGGAGATGGCACGGAAGGGAGAGCAGGGAGAGTGGAGGTGCATTCTTAAATGGACAGGGGAGACGATATCTCATGGCCATTAGCCATACCCCTGGACCGCGTATTCGTAGAAAGGTCTTTTCTATTTCTTTTTCTTTTTCTTACCTTTCTTTTGGTAGTACCATGTCCTCATTCCGAATGGGTAGGGTTCGACGGCCGTAGAAGGGGGGGTGTGAGTTGACACACACTTGTCATCCCGCGTCGAGCACGGTACCAAGCCGCTCGGACGATCGCTTCAAAGATCTCCTTGGCCATCGAGACTTGATTAGTGTCCCCGCAAGAGTTAAGACCAAGGATCGTGGCGCCTGTTCAAACGCTGAGCCATCCACCGGGGCCCCGGTCGTTAGTCTCCCGACACACCTAGACACCCCATTCGTAGCTCTTTCTTGTCGAGGACTCGGGGGTACAATAGAGTCCGGAAGACGACGGACGCGAGCCGTCTTCTGCTTTCCCCGGCGCCGGGCCGGCCTCCACTTTATCTACTTTTCTTTTCTTTTCCAAGACATCGGATATGTACCGCCACCTTCCTACCTAGCTAAGCTGTAAACTATCCAACCGAGTACTGATGGTTCTGGCATTTTCGGTGAGTATCAACACACTCATAGGCACCGTTCCGCACCACGGCTCCACTCCCCCTGTTGTCGAATCCACTCCCTACCCTGACCACCTATCGATTACGCATCTACCCAACTGGGACGTGTATTGACTGAAATATCAAAATCACTATCGAGTGGCTTTTAGTGATGGTCTCGAACGTTGGGCTATGATCTGTTCGTCTTGGGCTTGCATTAAGCGTGAGCTTGGTCGATATCCTAATGGTCACTAGTCGGAAAGCACACGGTTACTCCCTAAACACCATCAACGGCGCGTTCTTAGCCCGGGAATAGATAGCTAAACAAGCAATACGGCTGATGAGCGTACTCGCTGATGAACAATACACCGAGAGCACTTCTACACCGCAGAGATGGCATCGCCGTTTTCGGGAAACAGTAGGAACAGTGTATTAACGCTACCGATGTGTGACTCTAGCAATCACGAAGCCGAAAGGGAAGGAAAGAAATTTCTAACAATCCTGACCACAGGAGTAAAACCGAGAGGAAGTAGAAGAGAGGGATATGTAACATGTAGAGCCATGGAACAGTTGACATGGTCATATGCCAAGCCAGTTACAAGCAACTCCTTGAATGCATTGCACAGAATTGCTCGATTCAAGCAGCTGACCTGACGTCCCCTAACCGAAGGGCAACTCCAGAAAGCTTGACCAAGGACCCTTGGAGAATAATTGCATATTTACGGAATCTAGACGGCACCAACTCGTTGCAATTTGTGTGATTTCTGTAAAGTGTTGTGTTCCCTAGCCTTTGGGATGATGGTGGCGGCCAGGCGCCGGGCGTTGATCGGGTCATCTGATGAGGCTAACAGGAATCGATTCATCGGCGTGAAAGGAAGAGAGAGGGTCGACTTTTCGCGTTCGTTGTTTTGTTTCCTGGACGTGTTGCAGTTAGCAAAGTATTCTGACCGATCCCTAGGGCCACCGAGCCGCCATGCGGGAAACGTAGAGAGGTAGAGGAAGAAGGGGGCGAAGGGGACTTACGGCGCTGCCTCAACGCTGCCAACCTCAACACTCATAGATGATGTCATATTGGGAAACTTGTCGTAGCTTTTGTGCCTTGTAGACGTCTCACGGACGGGCCGGCTCGAGTAGGGTGGATCGGCAGTGTCGATGGAACGGGGGTAGGAAGATCGCGGGCTAAGCGGATAGAATGATGAGGGAACAATCATCAAGAGGATTCCAGAAAGGACTAAAACAAAGTTGTAGCTGGCCTTTTATAGAGACGCCGACGCGAGGTCATCGCATCGCGCCTGTGTGGCCATGGTGTCGGCGACGCGCCCTCGCGTACTGGAGGGTCCAAGATGGACACGACTGGGAGCCATTGGGCGGCGGCGATCATCGCACCACAATCCGCATTAACAATCATCGCGTCGTTGGTAGGGCGCATGAAGTGTACCTTGTGTGATTCCAAGCCACAAAGGCCTGGCTAGAAGCTAGAAGAAGCAAGTAAGGAGTCTTGAGGAGGCGCGGGAGAGATCGCCATCGTCAACGGAGCCTGCGCCCTGGCCAGGGGAACATGGGGCCACGAAGCGGTCAGAACGCAATGAGATTTGGCAGATTGCCGAGAAGGGAGGGCCCCAGGCTAGCCGAGAGTGCGGGAGTCGCTTTTGTTCGATGGCGCCGTCGATGGAGAATCGATGGTGTAGGTGTGTGCATGCCTAGTCTCCGCGGATCGAGAACAAAAGCGACAGCAAGGGTTCGTTTGATAACTAGATGGATTCACAGCGAAGGACTGGTTACATTTGCAAGCCTGTCGAGGAAAGGGGGGCGGGGTGGTGGGAGCAACTTTTTTGGGGGGCGGCCTGGATGTGATTAGTAGGCCATCCGGTACCGTGGTTATCAGCCCTTTCCATTATGGTCATAACCTGACGGCTTCGATCATGTTCCATCCGGATCCGTTTTGAGCTGGACGTAGGTTAAAGACAAGGCGTACCAGCTTTGAATTATGAGGTAGGCAGGCTGAGAGGTCCCATGCTGTTGCCTTGAGCGTAAGGTAAGAATGGGATTGAACGAGCAAAAGTGTAGCCAGCCTGATCGATGCACTTCTGTCGGCCAACACCTTGTCAGGCCACATCAGGCATTATGACGACGTCTGCCCTGGAAACTCGGTGCACTTCAGTCAACCTCGTGTAGGCTCCGGCTCGGCCAGTGCCGCAACTGCGCCACGCGACTGTCCGCCCGTCGGCAAGACTTTATCGAGTTGCTAGCAGGCAAGGCAGGGTATCTAACTGGTGCTTCCAAGGCAAAATAAGTCGACATCTGCCTTGTAAGCTTGGCACCGAAAGGTTCCATATTTCACCGACTCTGATGTTGGTGCCATTGTCAACATTCCGGTCCAACCTCCTGCCGCCATCTCCCATGCCCTTCCCTGTCACTGATCTGATTTCCCGCCAGGTTCCGAACAGCCCTGAGTCGAGGATCCATAGTAAATGTCTTGGATTTCTTCACCGAAGCCCGTTCATTCGCAGACTCTGTCTCGGAAATTATTAGTCTTCAGGGAGGCGGGGAAGGAGGAAGTTGGCTGCTCATTCAGTGTCTCACTCAAAACCTCCAATCTCCATCTTCACCTACTGCAAGAGAGTGGGCCTTCCCAGTTCCCAGTCGGTTTGCGTCGCACCGCTTGCGCCGGTTTTGATTTGGTTCCTGCACAGTTCCTCCGAGTCGCCCAATTGGCACCTGCATGCTTTTGATTTCGTGTTACACAGGGAGCTCTTTCCCCTCCCTTTCTCTGCTACCAAACAACTCATTCGGGCACATGATACTCGGACCAAGACCAATTATGTCGGTGGCAAAGCACTAGCAACTGACACCTCTCGAGCAACCCAACGTTTCCAGTTTATCTATCCCTTGGGCAAATACATAGGAAACAAGTTAATCCTGCCCCAAGGGTCATGCCTACGACACAGAAGCCCACTACACGTTTAGCATATCGAATGCACTTAGGGAAAATGGGGTTTGCAATCGGCCATGCAGGTTGGCAGCGATGCAGACCCCATAATGATATCGTGCAGGCAGGTTGTGGAGACGCCGTTAAAATGCATTCACCAGTACCGTGGCCTTGGAGCTGCGCCTTCCAAAACTCCAAGCGGTCAAGCCGTGCGTTGGCGTCTTGTCTCGGAGGTACTCTAGTGTACGGGAAGTGTAATAACCAATTTCCCCTGTGGATACTATTATCAGCTCCAAGACATAGGTGTTTCACCTGATATTTTTTCTTAATTTCTTCTCTGCATATAGGCATCTCAACCACTTTCCACCCCGTGGCCAGGTCAACGTGCACGTGCACGGTCCTATCTTATGTTGGTTGTAGACCACTTGGCATCCAGCTTCTTGCATTGGTTGAGACGCATTGTCCAGGGTTAGGTATGCAATGGAAAGGAGTAGTCATTCATATCGTCAACAAAAAAAATCAACAGAAGAGGCTTGCTGCCCAGGAGTATCACCACGTAGCCAAGCGTTGCGGGTGGCCGGCATATTGACCTTGTAGGTGTAAACACTGCAGGAGATGCCCTAAGGGGACAAACGCGGAGGCCTACTGCTGGCAGTTTTGGGGCTGATTGTTCAAGTCGCAATTCGGCTGCAAGGCCACATCCGCCAACGCAACACCAGCCACGACTTGAAGCATGTCTGCTCGAATAAAAGATAAGCCCCATAGTCACTAGGCGTCGAACCCTTGTCTCTGGGAATCATCTGATGTGTGCTAAGGGAGGCAACAGCACTAGAAGTGGCAATGTAGCTCCCTGATGTTGGTTCACCTGCACTGTAACGCTAGGGGTTACCACTGCCCAAGGGCAGCATCAAAGCCTGTTCCAAATCCGGTCTGGCCGTGTATCAGACAGGTCTCAAAAGAGCGCGGAAACATTGGCATTTTGTCGAAAATATACTGGTTACGGAGATTGAGGAGCTGAATATGCTTTCAAGGGGTTGTTGCGGGAGGGACGATTCATCTTGGAATTGCTTAATTGTCTTCATATTGTCTAGGTAGCCAATGCATTCCTCGCATCTTTTTGCTGCTCTGAGGCGCCTCGCCCGTTTTTTGGTTCATTCCTACACTTTCCGTCTCAAATCTAGTCCGTTCACCGACAATGATGATGTCTTTTCGCCGAAAACGCCAATTGCAGCTACACCGGGGACCCCCTTACACTTCCCGAACCCATCCTATCCCTCCCAATGATTGCCAGAAGCATCCCTCACGGTGCCTCGAGTACCACATCCCTTACAACCAGCTGGAGTAGCCCTAGTGATGGAGCTCAACGTCACTGGTCAAGATTTGGGTTGCGGATCATTCCGAGAGCCCTTGGCGTCGCTGGGAGAGGGTTTGGTCTCGGGCTTATACACCCACGCGGACACGGCAATGTTGCAGAGACCACACACAAAGTTGAGATCGCCATCTTGGGAAAATGAGGCCAGACGTTCCGCCAGTAGAGCGGAGGAATCGGAGGAAGTATGAGGCTTGCAGCATCTTGTAATTCATTAGTTTACATCCCTGAATCCGTAGGAGGCTAGGCGGGTCTCACTCGCAGGTATCACTACCAGTGTTTACCGCCGTGGAAGAGGCATCATTATCTTCAGACATGGCTAGGGTTGATTCGCTTGGACCTTTTTGACTTTGGCGAAGTTTGTGAAGTCGGGGAAAATGGCCATGAAGTAGACTCGGTGGAATTCATATGGGATAATGACTTGCCGTTGGCAATGAGACAAGAGGAACAAAATGGGCGTGGCCGTTTTATAATACGCCCACAGGCATTTTAGCGACTCAGAATTAACAAAACCCTGCATTTAATTGTCACGAGTGCAAGATGACATCCCGTGTCAGTTTCATTCGAGGAAGCTCAAGCGATCCCACGACCAGTGACAACAAGGGTCGGCAGTGCAGTGCAGTGCATCGGGCGGAGCTGGTGCGGGCGTAATAACTAAGGTACATGAGGGTATCGTCGGCGAGAGATGGGCGGGAGTGGAAAGAGAAAACAAAGCCGGTCCAGGGTCGGACCGTCCCTGCTGAATGAGTGGCGGGAAAACAGCTTAATAGCCACGTTTTTTAGGGTTGATGAGCATTGATGAATGATGTATGGAGTGCTGCCAAGTTCGTTGTTCGACTCACCGGCCTTTAGTGCCTGCAGACCGAAAGCTCGGTGTGAACGGCTTCGGTCGGGCTTTGCCTGTGGGACAGGAAAAAGAAGGTACAACTGGGCTCGATGTCGCGGCTATTGGCCCAGGTCAAAGTCACAAGACACGTGCAAGCAAGGGGGCAGTGATCGATTTAAAGGCCGTTCGTTATCCGGGGCTAGCCATTGGAATTGCATCACCCGCTGGCCGATCAGGTGGTCGGGAGAGTGGCTTGCCGAGCGGTTTTGTTCTCGCTCCGGCCCATTTTGCCCTGTTTTTTTATTTTGCCTCCATTTGCACTTTCATGCCTACGTCGATGAGCAGCGCTATCTACGTCACCGTTCTGACGATTGTAACGCAAGAAGTGCCCCGAATTTTAGGTAGGGGGACTCCGATTGGAGTGTTGGGAATGGACTGGGCCATCCAAGGCTTCCCCAGATGGCCATTCCTAACTTAGTACCTGTCAGTGTCACTCCTTATTTGGGTGGATTAATATCCCGAGCATATCCGGACCGGGCGTTCGCTTCTTTCCTCGTCAAACCGATCAGCTCAGCCTTTAACCCATGGCTTTGCCCAACCTGTGGTAGGGCTGGGTTTGATACACGTCACAGGACACCTGGTTTGAGCAAGATACCGGGAACTCTCCTCCCCCCCCCTTGCTTCTTGTCTCTTTGGTGCGGAGGGCTCAGCTATCATTTGTCTATGTACTCTGGTTTTGTTTTCTCACTGCCATTCACGCGGGCCAAGCGCGGCCAAGCGCGGGATGGCGCAGCTCCCGGTGAGTCTTGACCTGGACGATAGCGACTTAGCGTACCAGGCACGGGGACTTTGACTCGGCAGCATCCTCTCTGGCGTTGTTGAGGTTCTTGCCGTCGTACCAGTACCGAGCAGCGAGAGTCTTGCCCTGGACGGTCACGGTCGGGGCATCCAGTACAACGACAAGGCTGAATTACTTGCCCGCTGTCCTTCTCCCTGGCGTTTCTTTAGCTTTGTTTCCTCACGACATCCTTTTTTATTTTCACATGCTAGTCGCTGTTTTCCTTTCTTTCCCGCCCCTTTCTTCGCCGATTACGTGCGGCGCCATGTACCTTAAGACATGCCTAGTCACATCTCACGCGTGCTGAGTCAAAAAAAAGGGAACGTGCAGCATCTCAAGCAACCCAGACGTCATGTGGTTCATGGTACGGCGCGTCCCGCAAAATGAGGAGATGAGGCGTTGGACGGCTGCTTCGTTGCCCCTTTGAACTTTATCCCGGGAGTCACCACAACCGAGGTTATTCAGCAATGCAGTGAGCTGTCATCATCCACTTTTGCTCGCTCCCACAACAATTTCATTAGTCTAAATGATACCTGATACAGCAAAGAAGAAAATCATCGCTAGCAAACCTTATGGCAATGAGACAAGGTAGGTAGGTATCCCTGGGAACACTCGCCCCAGTTTCTTCCGAGCAGACACTCCACGCTTGCCTCCCTAGCCTCGAATTAGTCCATCTCGAACATCAAATTCGCGATATCTCTAGTCATGGTAATGATTTTCTTCCAGTTAAGTACCCGATCATCCTACTCTAGCATAATCGAAAGCTAAAATCGGATTCCATGATCTCGGGGATTTCAAGTTAGCCATGAGGACATGAAGCATTGCAGGCGTACTCAAGTCGCTATAGTATGTACCAACCTGCGGCAATATGTGGCACTAAGATGTGGGCAATAAAGGGCAGAATGCAATATTATTTAATAAGTAGTTACAAAACCTTACAAGCCTCCATCGTCAACGAGGGAAAATCATATCTTGGCCTCGCCAAGCACAACCGCAAGCCCGCCAACTAAGTCACTCCACCACATCACCCACACACGCTACTCAGGCTTCTTATCCGTCCTTGAGACTTTTGAGTCTCCGTCAGATTGGGCTGAACATCCACCCATTCCGCTGAGTCGATAACTGATGGGAAGTTCCGGATCCTCAATGAAATCCTCGACGAGTCGATTATCCATAGGCTCAGCAGGAGCAGGAAGATCACAACATCTGTCAACGGTTGAGTCAGTCTTCTGATAATCCAGACACAAGCTGTGTGAATAATGAATGCTCACTCGCAACCCTGACTGAGGTTCACCGTCGTGGAGGAGACACTCGTGGTTTGTGCCATGGTGATCTCTCTTCTGTCTCATTCAGACTGAGCAGCCGAGTCTTGAAGGGAATGCTGGCTGGCGGGAAGCGGAAGGAAGAAGAGCGGTTGTTGCTTGCCACAGCATCGTCTTTGAACGCAAGCAAAGCCCTTTATTTATATGTTGAAGCTGTCTCACTTGATTTTGAGGCCCGACACAGGGATCATGTCATGTCGTCCCCTGCAGCCAAGAGCATCCATACCCACCTCCCCCCCACATGGATCTAGAGGGGTGCGATGCAGACCAGCAGTAAGGTAGCGAGTAAAAAGCAACATTTGAAAGAGGATACGAGCGGGGGCGGCTTAACTAAATGGGGAAAGCAAGAGGATAATACGACACCTCAGTTCGACACAAGATGAAACGTCGACGACGGGTAGATGGCGGTGGTATGGATGCTTGGATGCGCATAAAATCTCCGAGCCTCAGGGAGAGAGACCCTCCGTAACCGCTGGGTCCGGCCGGCCATTGTTTCTCGCTAGACGTCATTTTGATGTTGCAATCCCAGCCGATGGGATTGGGCTATTTCCACGCCATTACCACCCGCGATTCTCTAGTCATGACCTTGCAGCCCGTCTCACACCGTCTTCCTCGTAGTGGTAACGACTGTCGTCCCAATTTTTGGTTTCAGACACGCTTATAGACAGGTGCCAAATCATGCTTGATTGGCCCTCCGGTAGGTAGCTGCCTTGACGTCGTAATTTTGCATGCGCATATGGTTACATGGGGCGATTGACCAGGCTTCATTCGAGCATTACGCGCAATCGAGTGGAACTTCAGCTAGCCTGTTCAAGTCTAAGCACAATTGACTAACGCTGCAGGAGTTTTAATCAAGGTACGCGGGACCGAATTTGTAAATGGAGGGTACCACAAGACAAGATACGATTCCATCATGCCACAATCTCCAGTATTGTGGCGGTTGGGCCTACACTAAGTAGATGGCGATGAAATGAGACTGACGACGTATGTTTTAGACAATGCTTCCATAGATAGACTAATGCTTCCCATTTCATCCACATCGGTCAGGGAAAACTGCTAGCGGGGCGAGTTGGATGACAGCCAAGGTGCATCTTCCGAGACATCACAACCACGGCCAACTATCGGTCAAGAATCATAGCCCGACGCCTTTCTATGAAATTTTGCCGCGTTCTTCGGAGGTTCCGCTTCACAGTATTGGAGAAACGCCACTGCTGTTCGGTTACAGCAACTTCTGCAAGCCCGGATAGTTAGGCGGGTGGACTGTGGGGGCGGTGTCTTGCTCTCTTCTCCAGGTATCCGTATGTGTCGACGTATCAATCAAGATGCAAAACGTAGCCAATCAGGGTCTGGTCGACCCGCCCCCTCCATGTCAGGTAAGATTGACACGAACAGGCAATTAATTACATGGACCCGTTGGTTTGACCTCCCAGACAACTTGTATGTATAGCCTTTTGCTTTTTTCCTCATCGATTCAACTGGTTGTCTTATTCCAATTCCAACCACCAATATTACGCGTGCCTAATGCGCGCCACAACTCGAGGTCAGCTGGCCACGCGTGGCTTGCACTACGAGCTGAAACATGCCGAAACTCTTCGGGCTGGCCCATCATCTCATCTCGTATTCATTCTATGCTTGGTTCCCGGGTCCCGCTGCGACCTTAAAACAGGTTCCGATCGACAATGCACGCGATGCAGCTAAGAAAAAACTAGCTCGTGATAGTTCAAGACACAGGAGGTCGCCTACACAATCAATCAGGTGGTGGCATCATTGCATGATAATACAGACTCCAGCTATTTCACATTCGCAGAGGTTACCACAAACACATAAGCGGCTACAGATAGGGCTAGAGTTTGTTACAGATGAATGCCATCCGTTTGGTCCTTTGAGATACGACCAGGCACCAGGTATTTCTTTTTCTGGGAGGGGGTGGTTCTTGAGTCAGTCGATGTCTTGGATCTACATAGCATGTTTCTTTTTTATTCTTCTCGTAATTACTTACTCTGACCTACCTTTGGTGCCTATTTATGGCCTTGCCGGCTCAGAATGGGACATGATCATCGTTGCATACATTTCCCCCACGCTCCAGGCCCAAGCAAGTACGGAAATCTCGGTCTTGTCCGAAAGGTGGCTTTTTTGGTGTTTGTGTTCAAGGCATCAAGCAAAGGCGGTGAGGTCGAACCTGGGGATCGATTTGAGAGGGGTCATCAGCATGCAGTAGTATGCAGCATGCAGTTGATGTCCAATGACGACCTTTCCACCTGCAGCCCATTCATTAGCCTTCCCACCATTCCAGAAATGCGGGCAGCCCTATCCTTGTTGCGGCGTCATCGCAACAGTTTCTACGCATGCAACCCCTGGAGCTTGTGCTGCAGGAGGCTGGCCAGTGACCACCATCAAACGTTCCTTTGGGTATCTCATCTGCACCATCTCGGGGTTGTGACCAGTAATTCTGCTCTGGTGATCGGACCTCCCTTCTGCCTCGCCTTGGGAAATAATTTGAATAATTTGACCGCCAGACCTGCAGACAAAGGGGTGAGGAAGCGGCTTTTGCAATTTTGATGCGGGCGTAGCATATGCAGTTGGATGGTCACGGGCCATGACAACGCAGCCGTAATTTCCTGTCTCAGGGACATTCTCTCAGTTTATTTCATACATCCAGATATGCACCAAGTCTCTTTTAATGAGATAATGGGCGAGAGGATTGGACTGCCCGTGGTCTCAGCCTGTCTTTCTGGTGGTTTGAACCAGAGTCATGTGGGGCAGCGAGAAAGGGTGGGATGCAGCCATTGATGCTACGTGACACGTGCTACCGTCGCCAAAGACAGCAGGCATGCCTTGTTAGAACTTTCCCTCATATGCTCTTGCCTCAGTTTCGGTGTAGTTCACGACGGGTCACGGGAACAAACATGGGAATGCTAGCGTTACATTGCCAGTGTTTTCATTTCTTCATCTCGGGTCAAAGTTGTAGTCCAAGATCTCGTAATCATTTCGTCAGAGTCCATCTTATCTACCTCCATTGTCGTGTTCCAACGTGAGCGTATCGATTTTGCAATCTTGAATCACCTCATATGAGGCTTAGGGCAAAGGCCACAACCGCGGCGGCAGCCACGAGGCCGCTAGAGTAGCACTTGAAGCCGGCGCTGACAATGACATAAGGCGTTTCCTGGCTGCACCCACCAGGGGGCAAGGTTACTTTTGGTCTCAGTGGGAGGAGCCTCGTAGCAGCTGTCACCAGTGCAATGAACTTTAGTAGGTAGGTTGATACAGCCCTCGCCAGGGCAAACAGGAGGGGTGGCAGGCGTCTCGGGCTTGTGGTGACAGGTCTCTCCATCGCATGGAACGGGCATTTTGACGAAGCCACAGCCTTGGGGAGGGCAGCCGTGGTATTGAGTCCAGTTGTCAAAGGGGTGGTGACAGCTTTCGCAAGGTATCACAACAACCACGGGAGGGTTGCAGCCTTCAGGAGGGCATTCATGATGCTCCTCAACTGGTGGC
This sequence comes from Dactylonectria alcacerensis, assembly GCA_029931735.1. Classification (NCBI taxonomy): domain Eukaryota; kingdom Fungi; phylum Ascomycota; class Sordariomycetes; order Hypocreales; family Nectriaceae; genus Dactylonectria; species Dactylonectria alcacerensis. The sequence continues at coordinate 2,957,565 of JAPMUZ010000003.1, read as the reverse complement.
TCTGCATGCTGAGGAGAAGTACCATGTTGGCGATAGGGGCAGTCGATAACCTCGGTAGGGCACTCGGAATGCTCCCAAACAGGGGTTTGAGGAGTGGGCGCCGGATCAGGTGGTCCCGGATACTTCTTCCAAGCAGACGCATCCTGGTGGTCGTAAGGACAGTCGACGGCATCTGGCGAGCATCGAGCGATGACACCCGGGGCAGCGGCCTGAGCCATGACACCAGCAACCACGGTGCCAACAAGGAGCATGGATCGCATCATGATTGAGTCGTTGAAGGTTCTCAAAAGAGTGAGTGAGAAGAGAATGAGTATTCACAAGTGGAGAGGTTGGAGGCAAAAGAGTGACTGTGGAGCTGGAACATGAGAATTCGATGCCAGACAACCAGCCTATTCTTATAATCTTTTCAGATCTCTTACTTTCCCTCGCTGTCATCGTCCTCATCATCCTCCAAACTAGGAGGTTGGTATGTCAAGGAATGCGATCTGTTTAGGGATGCACAACGGGACTCCAGGATGACCGTTCCAAACCTTCCAACTCCCAAGCTCAAACACGTCCGCTCGGGGGTTGCTCGTAGAGGATCAGAGACAATCAATGGTCAAGCTCCGAGAAAAGGCCAATTCTTGTCCGCCGTTGAGTATCCAAACCCACGGCTGAATATCTGCATTGGAATACCGGGGACAGTGTGCAACCGCACCATGTCGAAGGACAAGTAATAAATCCACATGATGATGCTGGAAACGCCCCATTCCACCAGTTCACCAGTCCACCAAGGAACATTTGTCTCTTTCCCAAGCGATTCAAATTCCAGTCCTTGACTTTATTGTCTCTCGGGTGAGTTGCATCAAGAATGAATTGGTGTCTCACCGAGTCTCAACCCCAGCCATTTATGATGTTGATAGGTGATACACGCCCCGACTTCCGACAATACAAAATCTCAATCATATCATCTCTTGCTCGCATAGCTTTGCCAAGCTCCAAGGGGTGAGAGACATCGTCGATTCTTCCCCTGATCCTTGGCCCACACTAACCTCGGGCGAATGCAACGCATCCCTAGTTGAGCTGGACCAAGCCGAAATTGCCCCCGGACGATCGGCCCTTCCCAATTACTTGCATCCAAATAGTTATAAACAGGTCTTTCGGAAGCCCATCATTTCTGACAGAATAATGCGCGTCTCGACAATGCTGCCGGTGGCTGGGATGATCCTCGCAGGTATGGTTGCATCAATCTCACATGTTGCGAGTCAAGGTGAGAAATCCAACAACCATGGGATGGCTAGGTCTTGTCTTGAGTTTCTAACGTGCTTTCCTCTTGCGATAAGTGATGCATTCATGATCCATTCACATACGGTTCCAGCCTAAAAGCAAGAACTTTCTTGAAGAAATAAAACTCGTTCAAGATCATTTGGGCAGACTCTAGGGGAACTTGATAAGTTCAAGTGAGCCAGGGGTTACTCATTAGTCTCAGTATATGCAAATATCGGATGACTAACACGCTCTGAATCATCACAAATTCATTTAGTCATTCCAAAAGGGTGCTTATTCTATCTCGAGAACCTTGCTTGCAGCTTTGAGGTGCTATTACCACTTTTCCACATACGGCCGAATATCTATCTCCTGCGTAAACGCCGAACGGTGTTGGGTATGCAGATGCCAGTAACTCTCTGCAATCTACGGGCAATTTATTAGCTTTGTTACTCTTTCATAATTGAATGTGTGTTCATCCTACCGCTTCAGGCTTCAGCTTGGCGTCCTCTGCACCGCTGGGAGGGTTGAGATGCTTTGTCCTGGGGATGTCGATGATTCCGTCGACGATGATGTGAGCGACATGAACGCCCCGAGGCCCGAATTCTCGTGCCAGTGACTGTCCCAGCGCCCTCAACGCAAATTTACCAGCTGCGAAGGATCCAAACTGCGCAGACCCCTTGACCGACGCAGTGGCTCCGGTGAGGAGCAAAGAGGGAGGATAAGGCGACTCAGGGACCGACTCTAGAAGCAGAGGCAGCGAGCTTTGAGCGAAGCGAGCGAAACCCCGTCTACGGATCAAACCCTATTAGCTAGTGTAATTTTCCTCAAGTGAGGTTCCAGGACTTACACGGCAACATCGAGACTTTCGTCAAGCTCCTCGGGCTTCAGCTCCAGAAACGGTTTCTTCGCGAATCCGCCGCTGACATTGAAGATTGCTGCCGCAAGCTTGCTCCCGGGAAGCTCCTTCTTGATGGTCTCAAAGGCAGAGTTGACCGAAGCTGCATCGACGACATCCGCAGAAATGCCCAAGGCGTTGCCACCAGCCTTCTTGATCTCCGCGACGGTATCATTGTAGCTCTCGGGACTCCTAGCTAGAACAACAACAGGGTAGGTCTTGGCGAATTTGAGAGCGACGGCTCTCCCTGTAGTTGTTAGTCTGGCTTGAGTCAAATTGCATTTGATGATTTGCTCGGCATCTCACCTGTGCCAGGGCCGGCACCTGCGACGACAGCGAAAAAGGGAGCGGAAGCCATTGTAATTTAAGGTTGGTTGGTATCTTGATTTTTCAGAAGATGAATGATAGATGTCAAGGATTTTCAAGTCCAAGACAAGTGAAGATGTAGTTCTATATAAGCACTCCAAACCGATCAATTAGGCCATTGAATGCATTCATGACGTGGAAAGCGGGGGTCGGGCAGATTAATAATTGACTGTTCAACATGTGCCAGCGTAGGGTAGCTTCGAGCGAATGAATAGCGACAATTAAGCCGTGCCCACCACCATTGATGAAGCTTACCAATCTTGACGCGCATACACCATTATGGCGTGCTATTTCCCTAGTATCAATCAACAAGTGCAGTGTTCTACTATTGATTTGAAGTATGAGCACTTACCCTGTACTAAATGGGCTCGAACTTTGCATGAGCTTGGGAGATGACCCTTTGGAATATTGCCCTATTGTTCTCGAAGCACAGTCTCCAATTCAACAACCCAGCGTTGTTTTAAACAGGCAACCTACTAGCCTTGGCCATTAAGTGACTGAACAACCCGACTAGTTTTTACTAAAAAGCCCTTCATGGCTTGGTCTATGGACTAGTCTTATGTGTCATTACCCCACATAGCTTCGTTCAGGTCCTATTTCACAGGATGCAGCGTTTAACACCGTTAAGCGTACATCATACTGAGATATGCTCGACATCTTTGTTCGATTTTCATGCGCAGCCAGGAATCCTACACATGTCAACATGGATTGCTTTTGTTTCTCGATCATGTCTCTAGAACAAATACATCTCCCTTGCCCCATCTATCATATTTAAATGCTCCGTTTGCTCGATCTCGAGTCCTGTGTGGACCACCTTCCTATTCCACAACCTTATCACCAACAACACGAGCAACAAATAATTAAGATTGTATGATCAACAACTTCAGTTTACCACTTACGTCAATCAAGAGGATACTTGGTTCCTAATCACCATGCCAGTCCTCAACCTGACCGCGATTGTGGCTCATTCTCACCAGAGAAGAAAAGAATGTGACGAATCGGCATCCACGGGGTACATGGCTGGCTTGATCATTATGGGCTTGCTATTCACAGGGCTAGCAGTATATGCTCTTTGGCACAGGACGCACTTCGTGCACACGACGAAGGCGGCACAAGACTTAGTGGCTCGCTACAAGGAGCAACGGGCGACTGCGAAGACGACCAAGGCAAAGTTCAACTTGATGCTGAAGATGGCGCACAAGGAGAAGGCCGCCCTGGAGGAGGAGAACCAGAAGCTTCGGAGACAGATTTGTAGGATCCCCATGCGTGTGAGAACAGGCGCTGAGAAGATTCGAGACAGGAACATCTACCCCACTGCAGCGGCACCTGTTGACAAGAAGAAGCCCGAAGTTGTCGAGCAACAGCGGCAGAAGCAGCAGCAAAAGCCACCAGTCGATAATGAAGGCTACTGGGGAGTTTATGAAACGCCTTATCCGGACTCTGCGGGCCTCAAATCCCCAGGCGCCCTTTCGATGTACTGCAGCGGCGGATCAGGTGATGATGATCGAGGCCGAGCCGAGACCCGACACCAAGCAAAGGAGATATCGGGCCGCCAAAGCCGACAGAGTTCCAGGAAGCTCGAGGGGAATCGAAACCACAAGACTGGCAACAGGTCTCTATCGCAGACGCCATCAAGTCGCAGCGCCGCGCCGATTAGAACGAGATGCCTGACGATTTCGACCGCCGCACCCACCCAAACGATTGCATTGTCCAAGCCTCCCATCGGGAAACGTCGGTATTCTGAGCAAACCCACCGAAGGCCGCTGATGGAAGACAAGCAAGGCTGTATCGAGAACTCGGAGGAAACTCGATGCCTTCAGCCGGAGAAATACAAGGGGGTGGCACGCCAAGACAGCGTTGAACGGAAGAAGGAGAACAAGTCTGAATGGCCCTTTCAGGGGGGCGGCCAGGATGACCTTGATACCCATGCTCCTGTGTCCCTAGAACGTCTTGCCGGAGTAAACAAAATCCTCACAAAGAAGGAGATTAACGAGTTCGGCAGTCGCCAGAAATCTACAAAGGTGGCACTTTCAAATTAGGCAACGAGAATTGAGTGCAATAACGTCTAATACAGGGTGGGTATAAATTTGCTATTAGTAGCTGTGTTTTCGATTGTGGATATTTCGAATCTCCCAAGTTAGACTAGATGAAAGAAAATCGAAAGAGCGGCCCTGGTATCAAGCTAGCATTGTTCTCTTTGACGTCCACCAAATCAACCAAACATGTTCTTTGCTGCTCTTCTGGTAAAAAGAAACCCTTAAAAGAATTTGCCTTTGAGCCCTCCAAGCACCATGTTTCTCTTCTGTTTACCAATGAACTTATTCACATCGTCCGCCCACCCAGCGCTTTGTTCTTGCAAATTGTCCATGTTGTCTCCCATAATGTTCAGTTTCTCTGTCCGCTCGTTCAGTTGCCTTGACAGATAGTCTCCCCAACCTTCCTGGCTAGACCCGGAAGGCCCAGCCTCGCCAGTACGCGCAGCACGTTGTTCTGCCGCTGCCGCCTCCATCATCCGCTTACTGGGTGGCCTGTCCGGTCCTCCGACCAACAGATCTAGATCCGGGGGCGAGATGTACTGGGTACCTGAAATCCATTGCAGATTTGAGATTGTTGGGCGAAGCGGACATTCCAGTTTGGGATTGATGAGAGTATCAGGGGACTGCTGGGGAGACTTTCCAGTGCCCCATACGTGAATGACTGCCAGTTCACTAGGGCCAGACCATGCAAAGACATCACCGGTCTGAGTGACAACAGTGGATGTACTGCGGGTGATGTCCATCATGGGCAACTCGGCCTTGCCGATCTCTTTGAGGCCAGGGATAGAGAAAGCCCTCGCTGTCCGGTCACCAAAAGTGGCCACAACCGCACACCCTTGAAGCTCAAGTTCGGCTACACTCGCAGCGTCACATAGGACATCGTCAAATTCCTTGGATGCCCCCTTTGCATGAGCAGGCTTGAAGACTTTGATTTCAGTTTGCGTGACTGTTGTCCGTTTAGCACGTATTTTCAGAGCAATGGAACTTCAAACTTACCCGCCACGAGAACACCATTGACTTGGCGACCCTCTCTGAGACCTGCCACTATCTGACCAGTAGCAGCAGCAGGTTTTCCGGTGTCTGCCTCGATGGGATTGAGAGAAATGATTTTGGAATCGAATGTGACAAAACCCGCCACTTGTGCAGTATAGGTACCTTTGTCACTTGGTAGCAATTTGATGGTAATGACCTTTCCCAGGTTTGTTCCCACAAAGCAACAAATGCTGGAATACTTGTCCTCGTCTAAAGTCATGACACCAAACTCAATCACCACTGGCCATTCCTTGTATGGATCGACAGTTTGTTGATGCCCCCTGAGGAAGGACGAGCGTTTATCTTGCTTGACAAAGTCCGTCATTTGAGCCTGGTATATGATTGCCGGGCCGCGCAGATCGATCAGTGTGAAAAATCCAAGTTCAGAACCAACCGCCACAAACCCAACGTTTGATATTTGAATGGCTGTAATAGGGCCCTGCATCATCTCGTACAGGACTAGTGGCTGAAGTCCCTCTTTCAGGGTTGGCTCTGCCCTCGAGCTGATGTCCGTCAATCCCTTCGGGTTTGGATCCAGTTGCTGGGATTGCTCCTTCCCAAAAAATCGGTTTGTCCCCCATCGGAAGATGATGGCCTCGCCTGTGCGTGTTCCGACAACAAACTCGCCTGTACTGGTTGCCATTCTCATGCTGGTGACCTCGATGTCGTCGGATCGATCTAATGCCCGAGCAATATCAACCTGTAATTGGCTTCCGTTTTCAATATCGTCTGCGTGACCCGAGTCCCAGATTCTAATAATGCTATCGGCATGTGCCGCTTGAATGATTGTGCGCTCCTCAAACCTCTTGCGTGGTCTAGGTCCTTCGGCGCCCCCCTTCAATATGGGCTCTCCTTGGTTCCGTTTCTCGAACATGGAAAGCCAGCGGGGTCGCTCCAAGCTTGAAACGTTGACTTTTGAGATAAAGGGATGGACAAAAAATATGGACGGGTGTAATTGATTCGTGGGACTGATCGGGTATCCAGATGGGAAGCTCATAGTAATGAGCTCACCCGAGGAAAGCAACGGAATGACTGCAATGGGATCCTGGGCGCCTGCAAAGTGAGGCGAAGATCGGGGGATGATGAGAAAGTCGACGGCCTGGGCCCCTGATGGAAGAGGCAAGGTGGTCAGACGCTTTCCGCGGCAATAGTCACCTAGAACCTGCCATGAAGAGGTGGCATAAATGGGCGTGATGCCGAGGTCGATGAAAGTCAGGCCCTTTTTCGACGCGTCAAGGCCTTGTCCGCCAGCAATCAACAGACCACTGTCGTCACAATTCTCCTTGCAGCACCATGCAATCTTGAGAATGGGATCGGCAGGGGTGAGCACGTCAGATCCAGGATTTGGTTGGTTAACATTCATTTTCGTGAGTGTCCTAGCCATGACGACCTTCTCCTCTTTGGGATCCCAGAAGACCAAGCTGCCGTCTTCGTGAACAGTGCAGATGAATGTGCCAGAGGGATGCCAGAGCGCGTGGCTCAATCTTGGCTTTCGAATCGTATCAACGGCAACGCCGTTTCCGCCTGGAGCGCCAACGGGCAGGACATATTCGTAGAAATTGACAGGTCGACTCTGCTTGAAGGAGTAGACGACGGCTCCATTGGTATACGCCACCAGCAGCTTACCAATATCCCTAGGATGGAGCGATATGGAGACAAGACTGGACACCTTTGTACGTTGGTCCCTTTCTTTCCAAAAGTTGGGCAGCCGGAAAGCCCGGGCGAGGCTGCCGCGGTCCAAGTCGTATGCCAAAACGTCTCCATTCTGAAGGCCAATGAAGACCCAATCCAACATGGGATCCGCGACCATGGACATGACAACCCCGGCGATGACTAGGGAAAAGACACGCTCTCCCGTATCGAGATCCCATACCACAAGTTCATTCTTGGCGTCGATGCTGATGAGTCGGCTCGCGCTGAATTGGAGAAATTTGAAGGAAGTGCGTCGGGACGGCTCGAGGATCTTTTGGACACGACGCTGACCAAAGACGGAGACCTTTCCGGGGCCGAACTTGCTCTCGCTCGTACCTATCGCAAGCAGCGACTGAACCGGGTCGTAGGCAAAGCAGCTGCATCAGACACCCAACGTTAGCGACAGGACAGGGAGCGCGTCCGACAGCGCGGGGAGCAGAACGACACGGCGGCCGGGGATTTCGGAGGCAGGGCAAACCTGATCTGGGAGTTGATGCCATAGCGAGCCTGGTCATCGGGCATAAAAAGCTCAGGTCGAATACTAGCAGACAGGTCCTTTTGCATACCCGTCTGCTTGCTTCGTAGAAAGGCAGCCATCTTGCCGATGATGGAGGAGGTGGAATGTTGCGGAGCTGGGAGATGGGCACATTTTGGTGGGGTTGAACCAAGGGAGCTGAGCTCCCAAGAGCCTTGGCTCAAGGAGCAACGTCATCACGGAGGGGAGGGTCGGTCCGTGCGAAATGTTGAGTAGCGTGGCACTTGGCACTGTCAACATTCCCCAGGCAGTGGAGGCAGGTACGAATGCTTCCGGTGATGCCGTCCTGTTGATGTTTCCATTCCATCTCTCTAATATCCTGAGATATTATGGCCTGCTTCGAGACAGTAGCAAAATGGCATAGCGGACACAACCCACTAAACTTCTCCCCTACTCTGGTATTTGTTAGGCTCTTCGTTGGCCCTCAAAGGACATCCATTCGCCCTATTCTCGATCCAATAGATAATCGGTGAGTGCTTGGCGGGTGCAAGCTTACGAACATTAGGCCCACTGTAGAGACCTACACAGCCCCCCCATGGGCCAGAACCTTGGAGCCCACACCGGTCAGTGCTGCCGGCTTCAGTGACTGAATTAAGCCGCCAAGGCAACTCACGGAAAAACCGGCAGGACTTTGACAGCTTGGCGATTGGCCTTGGCAGTGGCATTGAGCAGCTCGAGTGATTGTAACTCGCGGATTGAGAGAAGACCTAAGGCAGTCTTGACTTTGGCTGGTGGAATCGCCTACTATGCAGCGGTGGCAGTCGTGATACAAGTGCAGGCACGCTCCATTTCCTTCTAGAACCCTCTTCGCCCAGCAGAAGCTTGTGGATCGGTTCTGGCCGTTACGGTGCATCCTGTCGTGAAATGGACATGGCGACACGGAGAATCTATTCATCCTCGGTCAGTCCTACACTGCAACCAGTCTTGTCTTAACTGTATGCGAATTGATCCTTGTTACTGCGAGGTAAAGGGCGGTCGATGAAAACCTCTCTCATGTGATAGCAGCGATCTCTGCTAAAGTTGTCGCTGCCTTGGATTTGAGTAACACGAATTATAGAAGTTGTTAATGATCTTAGAACTAGTACTCTAGTTAGTAGACTACGAATATGGAATCGAGTTGACAAATGAAGACGATGCCGTTGATCCGTTCAACTGCAGATGCATCGTGTAATGAAGGGCCATCGAAGCGTGACAAGTGTCGAAGAGAAAATAAGGACGAAACAAAATGTGAATAATCGAGATTGCGAACAACGTGACGGGACATTGATGACGAAACTACTTTGGCGGGGAATGGCGGGAGAGAGGAATCGAAAGGAGTCAGACGGCAGAAAATTGAGACAAGAGAAAACAACGATTCGAAGGAATTGTGTGGTCGCCTGTTTGGTCGGGAATGATGGCTTTTTGGGCAGACGTGTAAGGAGCTGAACTCGTCAGCAATGAAGCCCGACTTACAGTCACATGAATATCCCGTAATAAAAGGGCATCACGAGGTAGGTGCACAGATGTCATGGAGAGTTGCGTACCTAGGTTAGGAATCGACAACATGATAGTCTTGACACCCTCTTCCCTGTAAGGCTTGTGTAAGGCTTGTAAGGCTTGTATGCCGGTAAGGCTTGTATGATGCCGGTAAGGCTTGTATGATGCTGGTAAGGCTTGTAAGGCACTCATGCGCCTGACGGCCAAGTTGCGACGCCCTGCAGCCCTTATACTCCAAAACGGGCGCTCTGTGGCAGTTGGGATGCGAGATTAGTCCACCCCCCACACTCTGTTTGACGTCAAGGACCTTTCTCGATCGCTAGAGAAGCCGGGCTTTGGCTGTAATTTAATGCGTGGCTTTCGGTGAATGCCCTGAGGTAGATGCGTTGCAAAGTCACGAGAGCCCCAAATAACAATTGGACACCAACACGTCGGGGCTGGGGGTTTTATTGGTTGTCGTCGTCAGAGTCCAGCCTGGAAAATCGACACGTCGGTTGGGCATCAGCCCCTGCTACCTACATGGAGCATAGAGCCCGACACAGCATTAACAGCTCAGTACCTCTCTCTGCTCGATCGAATCGGAAACGCCTTTGGTCGTACTGCATATCGGTCATACTGGTCCCCCTTTGGTCACCCTTTGGTCACCCTCTACTACGTAGTCTACGTAGGAGGTCTCGTTTCTGGGCCGCAAGCCTCAATCTACTTTCTGCATCCGAAGGATAGTTGGCGCGACTTTGCCCAATTGATGCCAAAAGCCTCGCTGCCCGCGGCAGAACCCAAGATGGAGCCCTACCTACCTCATCTTAAAGTGTTGTTCCAAAGCACGAGAGCTGCGGGACATGGTCGAACCACAGCCGGGCAGCCTCGCATTGGCTCATCATTACCGCAATCATAACCACCTTCTATTTACTCTCCCCAGTCCCCTTTTCGTAAACCGAAGTGATCGACCGCCGACATCAGCAAAGTCATTCAAGTTTCAATCATTCTAGCGGCATAAGCAACATTAGCAGCACTAGCAAGCAACATTACCATGTATCACTCATCTATCGAGATCGCCCACGGGCTACCCACGGGGCAAGACTACAACCACGGTGTTGCTTCTCGATCCCAGCAATGGGCAGGCCAAGGTCCTTCTCGATCCTACGAGCCAACTATGCAGCCCGAGCCTCGCTTTGACGATGCTCGGAATAAACCCTTTGACAACCAGTTCCACCCAATCAACCGCTTCGACGACAGACATGCAGAGTCTGCCGACAACTACCAGCACTACGGTTGGTCACCACACAGGAACGGCGGCAGCTCTTCAGCTGACGGCATGCCCATGTCCCCAGTCAGGACTTCATCCATCTCTTCAAGTCCAGGAGACGAGTCATATAGCTGGACAGCCTCTACGGACAACCCCGACAGGAGAATCTGCCACTGCGGCAAGGAGTTTCGCCGTCCTTCAGACTTGGCGTAAGTGTCTTACAGCCGTGCGCAGCTATATAAGTACCCAAAAGTGCTAACAGTTGTCTTCTCCTAGGAAACACCAGAAGTACCACATCAAGTACTTCTCCTGCCTCTTCTCAGGCTGCGAGAAGGCCTTTGCAACACAAAAGGACCTCTCGCGACATGTCCGCACTCACCGAAAAGGCGAGGGATGGCGGTGCACCGTCGACGGGTGCCGAAAGGCGGCCGCAGGCCACGTCTACAGTAGAAAAGACAATTTCGATCGGCACATGCGCACTGCGCATGCTAGTTCATGAAACCCAGCGGGGACCACAGATGTCATTCTTGACGCAGACTTGGAGGCTGGACGGTACTCCAACGTCGAGAATGAATGTACAATTTGGGAATTTGGTTAGAATGTCGCGGAGACGATTTTCAGTTTGATTGGTTGGTTTCTTTCATGTTATATTATCAACAGAATCTGAGATTGAACCACATGGTGCCTCGATTCTCAGCATTTAGCTTCTATCAGATCATGAAACATTAGGACGTGCAGGGCTGTCCGCGGACACAGCGAGGCATTTGCCTGAGGATATTCCTATCAGTTCGTTGAAAACTGCTCAATACCAATTGAGGCTATGATTCCAGCTCTCAGTGCCACGACCTGAGGGCCATGGCCTCTCGATGGACAAGGAAATGCAACTCCTTGTTACTCAGATCCGTGGTTGCGGATGCTCTGATGTGCGCATGGAATCAATAGTGTGGAGCCACTATTGTACTAACCTAAGCTTTTTCTTCACGGAAAACATCGATCTAATAGAGATTGTCGATGTGGTGCAACGGTAGTCATCGTTCACGGCAGCGAGAGTCAAGTTGAGTTGCACCACAGAGAGAGGGTTGCCCAGACTGTTGGTCAGGGCAACGCTTCTCTGAAACGCTCTATCGAAGAATATAAAAGTTGAATATGGTCAGAAGAATTGACTGTAGAGACTTAAACGCAAGAACAATGAGGTGCATAGTCAAGAAGTCAAGGGGTAAAGACTTTTGCCCTCTATCGGCTATCGCCAGAAGCTCGAGGAAGCAACGTTAGAACTGAAAGCCGAACAATGCTCATGATAAAGAAAGCATTACCTTTATATCTAAACAGACTATCTAGTTGCAGTTCAGCCAGATAATGGGCCTGTGAGACTTGCAATCGAGGTAAATTACCTCCTTTTCAGGTTGCCCGGCGTCCTCTGTCGAAAGTTTATGTGCATCGACATGAGCTTGAAAATTGCTGACGCCAAGATTCTTGTGGTCCAAAAATCTGGCCCAGAGAGATGCGTTAGCCAGATTTTGAGGCCCTCTAAACCAAAGATTGGTTTATATACCCGTAGTGTTGTTGGTTGAGCATCGCTACCGACGGCACAGTGAAGGTGGAACCTGTGAGGTTTGTAGATTCTTTCGACCAGCTCCCAACATGATAGATGACCTCGATTTTCATAAATCCTGATTTCGTCTTGGTGTTTCTGATCCAATTTGCCTGCATGTCTGACTTTAGTGTCAAGTCAGCAACCAAAGATGCAGATTGGGCCATACGTCAGCCGGCTTGCCTGCCGCGACACATGACAGCCAGCCGCAATTGACCCGAGAACATGGTTTGTAAGTGATGAAGCAGGCCTAGGTATGTCGCGGCCTCGACAATGACCTGTCATGGCGAGTGTTGATGGATTTTATGAACTAAGTCGTCCAGCCAGGGATTCAGCCTCTTCCATCTTGAGCTCGACATTGATCTCACATTGCAGTACCGCAGCAACATGCATTCGTCAAACGGAGCAACTCAATGTTCCGCTCCTACACTCATTAAGCAAGCTGTTCCACCCCTTTAGCCTGTCATGACACCATCTCAAGAGAACATGAGACTTATGAGGAGCAGGAATGACGATCGGTGCCCGATGTCGGTCAACGTTGCATCCATCACTCTCAATCGCTTTGCCTACGATTGCCATGCGGCTGTAAATGTACGTTTGGCGATATCACAGGTTGCGGCCTATGAATATCCTTTGTCGTTTGCAGGTTCTAGACCATCTCAGTGTGCTGGGCGGGGATAGGGATATCGTGCAACCCAATGGAAGACATAGGGATGACGGAGGCGTACTGTTTGCCAAGATGGGGGCACAGTTTGGCGGGTGTTAAGGATACTGAACGATATATGGTCGACGATAAGATACGAACAGAATGGAATGTGTCGCTTACACCTAAATATGATGACTTCTTTGAATACAATTCTCTGTAGGTACGGACGAAGCAAGGCAGGTAATGAATGAGGAGGCTAGATCCCTGGCAGCATTAGCCGCGATTACGGGGCCCTGAGAGGTGGCGCATCCGCTATAAGTTCTGCTGCGGGTTGTGTAGTAGTCCCACGACCAGCTTACGCTCTCGGGCCTGTGTGGTTCTTTTGTGTGCACAAACATGTCCTTGTTCCAACAAGCGATAGATTAATGTCTCCTGTCTTGTTAGGCATTATAACCATATTCACGAGTCAAAGCCAGTGATTGATCAAGTAAACTTGAGAGCAAGTGTCGAGTACACTGAGTGGCACAGACTTCCGCTCATGGGACTAGAGCTACCTACCTACCAAGGTACACATGAGCTTGGCTTGCCGCTATTCAATGCTTGCCTTGACGGCTGGGATACTAACCAGCTGTAGTGTGTCGGCGCGTCTTTCGACGATCCCAGCCGGTCACCTTGAGGTAGCGACGCAGATCTCAAGACAACATGCGCCATCCCCGTAGCCAATTCCCCAGCCACAGATTGAGCTTGTCCCGAGAGATTGGGTAACCGAGGAGGGGGCGCCACTTTTACCCTGTGCCGGCGCCTCAAAGCTGTAGTGGAACCAAACGTCATTACGCTTGAGCTATGTGACGGCAGATGATCGGCCCTAGAGTCTTCGATGTTTCTAAGACCTTGTCTTCGTTGACAGCGGTCCAAATTTGAGACGGGAAGGTAACAAGTAGACAGCCGGTGAGACTCGGTCTCGTCATATTGTACGGGCTTCATGGCCAAAAACGCGTCGCCACGCAACGAATCTATTGCGGCTGGACTCTGTTCAGTGGCCATCAGCGAGGAAATCAGCGATGCGTCTTGGGATACTGCGCGTGAAACGTAGAATACTGTACTACGTAATCTGCCTTCTCATCCACGGCCACGGGTACATCTTGAGCCGTCTGAGGTGCTGACGGAACGGACGGGGAGCCGCGAGCCCCGACGCGCAAGAATGAGAGGGCTGTCATCCAATCCAAGAATGCTAGGGGCGTATTGCAGTAAAAAAAATAAAAAAATCTTCGCAGTGTGGCTAGAAGGGGGACTTAGTGCATCATCACGACGTGACATCCCCAGTCATCCGGTCATCCCAGACATCTTTCAGCCTCTTTTCACCGTTCGCTGATCTTTCTTCGCGCCCGATCGACGCTATCCCGCCGGTGACAATCCCGGCCCTCCGCGGGGGCGCCGGGCCAGCCAAGCTCTCCCTGCAGAATGACCACAATTGGGCCATTTGATTCATCGTGGGTGGTGTAGCGTAAGTGAGTCAGCACCGTCGCACAGTACTGTACTCCGTACGGGGTAGACTTTTGCGGATTCTCGGGGGAAAGCTTCTAGACCAGCTCAGGACGGACGGTTCGGGTTTTGGGTTGAGCCAGGGGCGGTTGGCACTTGGCGGTTGGCATTTCACAGGGGACTCCCCCCCTGGCAGACAGTGCATGCGCTGGCAATGCCACAACCACACGACTACCATTACGGCACGAAGCCATCGCATTTTCGGACATAAAGACCTCGCCGACGCCTAATGCCACACCCCTACATATTCCTCGCTCTCGCGGCGGAGGTTTAGGTTGGTAGGGAGCATGGGTCGTTCAAGCCTACGTACCTTACGTACCCTAGGTACCTACGTACAAAGTACTGTAATACTTAGGGGCGAGGCGGATGTGGGTTTTGTACATTAGCCTGCTCCCAAAAGGCGGCTCTTTAGACCCACTGTGCCTCTCTAGACTGCAAATCGCGAACCAGGCAAACGATGAGATGGCGAGAAAAGGCAACCACTTTACGCAAATTGAAAAAAGAGGGGGCAGTTTTTGGCACGAGTGCCCTCTGGTAGGCACACCCCTACGTACTTACGTCTTGCTCACTAGGCCAACGGTGCTGTTCCCTCGATTGACCAACGGATTACCGGTTCCGTTTAGTCCGGTCGGCCAGGCGAGAACCGACTCCGCGCCGGCGTAATCCTTACAAATACGTAGTGAAAAGGCGGGCACG
This sequence comes from Dactylonectria alcacerensis, assembly GCA_029931735.1. Classification (NCBI taxonomy): domain Eukaryota; kingdom Fungi; phylum Ascomycota; class Sordariomycetes; order Hypocreales; family Nectriaceae; genus Dactylonectria; species Dactylonectria alcacerensis. Next base: position 2,942,564 of record JAPMUZ010000003.1, on the reverse strand, counting down.
GCAACCGCTCTCATGCCGCGTCGGGGATTTGGTGCCATCAACGTCGTCACGCGTCGCCTATGACCAGCTCCGTCGGTGGTTGTCGTATCCGTTGTCATCGCCAATCTTGTTGGCACCCTGCATTGCGCAACGGCTTGGACTAGGTACCTACCTTCCTTGGTACTGTACCTTAGGTCCTGAATTGTGGATCATGATGTGAGATGGGCGATAAGCAGCACGCCTGGATGCTTTGCAGGCCCGGGCGGGCCACAGAGCGCCTGGTCAATCTACAAGCTGATGTTACATGTGCTACGGACGGCTGCCGGGCTTGGGGGATTGGTGCCTTCGCCCTGTCATGGGCCGTGGGCCCAAACTCCTGTCGCCGACCGGCTGGACGGACCAGTCTCGAGTCTCGAGTCTGTTCAGGGCAACCGTCTGCCAGCGCATTGACAAAGTTTGCGGCTTGCCAATGCCAGCCAACGACGGGGGTATTGTCAAAAAGTTCGACGTCGTGGTACATGATCGGCTGCAAGGGTTGTCGCCAACCCTTGGTAAGGTACCCTGGGTACCGTACCCAAGGTAGCCAAATATCTAAAACGAAACCATGGGCCACAGCACCAACCTATGGGGAGTCTTCCGGCCGGCGGTAGCGAGTGAAGAAAGTGGCCCGGGCAAAATAAAATAAAAAAAAATAAAAAAAAGGGAGTCAGTGCCCTGCTGTGGCCGAAATGTCTTGTCAAGGCGGAAATCCAAGGCAAGGTCGGCGGCGACGCATGGGAACGGCGGTGGCGTACCGGGGGATGGGAGCCCCGGCTCATGGGCGCGGGCAGAGAATAGTGGACTGCAGTCAAAGGCGTTGAATTTGATCTTGCGACGTCGTAAGGCCACGGATCGGCCTTGTAGGGCCACCCACAGTGGGTTTGAACCCCGCCCCCCGCAGTTCTCAGCGCGCAGCAGGTCGCGAAATCGTGGTGAGGGAGAGATGCTCACGCAACAATTAAGCGACAACCAGCGGGAGGCTCTGGGAAGTAGGTACTCTTAAGTCCGAGTGAGCGGACAGTGAGGAAAACCAACAGGATGGAAAAGTCGTCGTGACGCTGCTGACTGGGTGCCCCACTGTCGATATTCGATGGGGACTCTGGGGATGGAGGGGCTCGCCAACGAAGTCAAGGTATCTACCTAGGTAGAGTACATACTGACCGAAGGGACGGACGAAGGACGCAGTAGGGGTTTGGGTAAGTTGGCCAAGTATAGGCAGGGCGTGTGCGGAGCGTGCGCAGCATGTTCGCATTAGACACACCGATGGGACAAATGGGACCTGATAGCCCTCAGATCCTTCCTGGGTAGAGGGCTGGCGAGATTTGCGAGAGGAGTGACCTGAATGTCAGCAGAATCCCTAACAGTTATTTGCCGTGGCTCGCCTCGGAAGGAAAACACGCACTGAGTTGGGACCCACCACACGCCCTCTTCCCGCTTGTAAGGAGTGTGCCATGGGCACGTATCGCGCTCTTCGTGAGTCCACCCGTCCACCGCCTGCGCCTGCTCTTGCTCCTGCTCCCGGCAGAAACTTGAACGACAGCGAAAAAAAGAAACAGAAAAAGGGTCTTCCAGCCCATCTCAGCTTCATAAGTATCGCCTTGCATCATAAAATATTGCCCTCACCTGCTTTTTCTTCAACCCATTTTGGTGCTTGCTTTTCAGCACATCCCACCTCTTGGACCCCTGTCACAAGTTCAGTCTCCTTCGGAGCTCAGGTCCTGTTGCCACCACATCCACCTCGACGTTTTCTCCCCACGCAACACCACCCACCACCCACCCCGCCACGGCCTCACCCTCAAAGCAGATCTTGCTTTGCTGGCATAGTTGTGTAGCTGTATAGCTTCCCTTGTTTGTGAGCCAGTGCCGTCTCAACAGCTCTGCTAGCTTTGTTCGCTTCGTTCGCTTCGTCGCTGAAGTGCCTTCCTATCCTTCCTCGCCGTGGTGCCTGCCACCGAGGTTCTCGTCCCTTGTTCGTCACCGTGTCTGCAATATGTCTTCGACTCGTGCGCAACAAGGTTCTGTGCGTTCCGCCTCGGGGTAGGTCTTCTTTTTGGCCGTCGGGCGGGTCCTTCGATCGAAATTGTCTCGGTTCGTGAGGGGTCGTTGTTCGCTGACGAGGATTGTTGGTAGCTACGAGAGTGAGGCGACCCCGTCACAGATGCAAGCTGCCTCCCGCGCCCGTGCAGGAGCCTATTCTCATGACAATATCACAACTCGCATCTGGGCAAGAGTTGACAGATCCAACGCTCGCCAGGATGCCGATGCACCTGTTAGCGATGAGCGATTCCAGCTGCTCAAGACGTCCACGTCCAATGGCGTGCCGACCACTGTGGCAGTCGGCACCCCACGGCCCGTGCCCACGTCTCATTTGCTCTTGGGGGTCGGCGCTCAATTCGAAAAATAAAGTCGCACTTCATCGTCGGTATGTGTAATGGTGCCCTCATCAATGAATGAAGATGAACAAATGCATCAACTAACAACAATGCAGGATCAATGCGGGTTGTTCCCAGATGGTGGCGGTCATGATGCTCAATCCATGCACGCTGCGCCGATATCGGGTAAGAAGTCGCGGATTGGTCGGTCTAATGACGTCAGCCAGCTTCGGTTGCATTTCCAGTCTCATGAGTGACTGTTTCACTCATGCTCATGAGCCAACTGTTTCATGGCTCATCAACGTAGGTTATAAGCACCGATTTTCTTTGCCTCGTCTGGTTTCATTTGGAAAAGTTTGGAGGCTTTCCTGTCCTTTGGTTGTGTTTTGGTGCAACCGTTAGCACGAAATGGTGAAGGCAGAGGTGGCGCGCCCCCAGTCTGATCTTGGTGGTATTTCAATGCTTGCCATGCTTGCTGCTAAAGCAAGCAAACAATCCCATATCAGCCAAATTTCTGAGTGGCGTGGCGATCGTTCTTCCTCTTCTTTTTTCCGGTGGCCGTTCATGTTTGTCTGCCGTCGGACGGGCGAGCGCAATTTTCACGGATTCCCTTTTGATGTATTTTACTTCCCATTTTCCTTCTTTTTTTTTCCCCCTTGGGTGTAAGTGTTGGCTCCTGTAGTTTGGTGTCGTTTTTCATTTGTCGGGAGAGCTTGATCTCATTTCCAGGAGCAGGATTTGACGAAGGTGGATTGCGTGCATCTTGCTTGAGGCCAAATGTCGGTCACGATGGGGCTCTGGGCACAAAAAGCAACCAACAACATCGGGGCAGATCATGGGTCGCGGTTGGGTCGGACGCGATTTTCATGATGGGATATTGGATCATTGATGGAAATTCCCATGCTGTGCACGGAATCTGCTTATGTCTGAAACCATCCGATGCTGCCATGCGTGGGTCCAGAACGACATGGTGTCTGGTTTCGAGAGTGTCGAGAGAACAGGGCCGGCTTTTCCTCCATGACGAAAGGTGACGCGACGAGACGGAGCTGCAGATTTCGAGAGACGGGTTGATGAAGATGGAGAAAAGCCGACGATGTGATGGACGGCTTTTACGACCGCTGAGTGAGATGAAGGAGAGAACAGCGAGACACAAACAACATGGGAGGGGCTGAATCCATTGTGTGTGAGCTTAGGCGACAACAGCCAATCACGACGTCGACCACAACATTAGGCTGAGCCGAGTCAGTGCATAATTCCCGATAACTTTTGTCTGGCAATGGGCATCGAAGACTGGGGCGGCCGCTATTTTGCCTCCTCCTCATCCATCTTGCACTCCGACTGGATCGGCAGAGCGACCGTCATTCTGCTTTACTAATTAGCGAGCCGCGAACCTCTCATCATCCTCGCCACGCGCCACATCTCCATGTCATCGGTCCGCAGCAGATGACAAAAGTCCGTCTTCCCGGGACCACGGAGCTTCGATTTGCTTCTTGGATTCTTTGTCACTCGAGTACTTTTTGTGGAAATTTTCAAGCACGCATCGCGCATTACTTCACAGGTCGGCTCTGGATGCTACTATCTCTTTGGTTATTTTGTTTCTTTGCTGGTTCTTGGTGTTGATGGTTCAGATGGTATAGAAATGGTGGTGATGGCTCATTTCGCAGGGATTCATGTCCCTGCTTGCGATTTTCTCCTAGGTTTGCTTCATTTCCTTCCGGTTTGTGCACGGTATTGGTGAGGTAGTTCTAGAGGACTCAAAACATGACTTTGGAGCTAAAATCTCTCTCTCATCTCGCTACGTAGGCGTGCTTCTCATCCCGTGCCTCGATCGCGGCCCAAGGTTGTGAATGAATGAGCATGCGACGCCTGTGCATAAAAGTCTAGGTTTCATCGCACGCTGCCAGGCACCAGGTCCAATACATACTCAACCTCAAACCATGTCGCGTCACGCCCCCCGCTGTTTCCCGCCAGGTTGTGAAAGACATTCGTGTCCCTTCACGCTGTTCATTGCTGATTTGCTGTCCAATGCAACGCGTCCAACAGAGCGCTTCTGTCGCTTCCCGCGATGCCTTAGGCCGCTTTGAGGCCCGAGTTGGGCATCTCCAATGGCACAGCTCTTTCGGGTCGCCATACCTGGCTGCATCTGAGTTGATGCTATTCCCTTTTGCTTCAACAATTGCATTACATGATGCCGTATCGGTAGATAATCTATCTGTGCGCCGAATCCAGGCAGGATTAACATCAAGCTCGCTTACCAGAAGGGAGCGAAGTAAACATTGTCAGCGCTCCCACTTATAAAGGGTTAGAATGGCATGGCCAACAGATTGATGATCATGAGCTTGTGGTATCGGGTTTAACATCGTCAGCTCCGAAAGCTCACTGACGAATCATATACTGCCGCCTTGAGCCACGTCACACCGAGGGCGAAGCGTCGAGAAGCCCTAATCGAGTGATCCAACCTACACTCGCCGCGCCTAGTTCCTCGAGATCAAACCCCGAGGACCCGGAAACAGCGTGTGTCTGTTCGAATGCGACAGCGGCATGCAAACCTTCAAGTGCAGATATTGTAGAGTCTTGTCTTTGACAAGTCGAGGCGGGTCTGTGAAGGTATCAAGAGAACCTGCCTGGGTAGGAGAAAGGGCGGGGGCATCGGAAGAGGCAACATGTGGGATCGGGGAGATGGTAATAGGGAATAGGGTGCAAGGGCTCATTCCATTCGGCACAGTTACAGGCGGCGACATCACCTAATACATGTCACTGTCTCTCGAGATTAGGTCCGGTGTTGCGGCCACCTGAGCGACTTTAAGGCGTCTTGCGGGCAGACATCGATTCTTTACAGGATGTTGGTTAGGGCGGGACAGGTGCAGTGTAATACGTGACAAGATGTCATATAACGTGCTGGCTAACTTGAGAAACAAAGGCATTACATCATAACACGAGCACCATCGATGGCCTTGAAGACCTGATCGCGCTTTGGTAGGGCGTGGTGCTTATCGTGAAGAATGGTTGAGCACAGGACTCGTCGAGTTGTGGAAAATGTAGAACAATCCAAGTAAGATTTTGGGTCGCAGGAAGAGGCCCAGTTGAAGATTCCATTAAGAAAGGCAATAAGCGTCAGACATTGTTTGATGCTGCCGGTGCGAAGCTCTGCCTCCGCTTCCTTCGCTATGATGGATGTGAAAGACTGCACAAGACAGGCCTGAATCGGATCGAGCAGCACGGGGAAAGCTATGATGCAGATATAGTGACAAATGCAAGTTTTTGCCTGGGTTGTGCACGTCAAATGACTGAGGGAAACCCTCGATCCATCCCTTAAGCATTCCATGGTACCGTTGGGCTTGTTCGGGCTCCGTGATACCCCTTGTCTGGGCAAATCAGCCATGACGTGAGCGGCAGAGGCTCGTAGCAGCTCCACGTGCATCAATAAGGAGCACAATATCTCTTACGCTGCAATACTAGGCAGTCTAGTTGACGTCGCATTGAGGCTGATTGATAGTCATGGGCCACCCGAAGTGAGCTGGATTCTATCTTTGGGAAGAATCAGCTTCTACACGACACCCCACTTGACTCGTCGATAACCTACCAGTCCCAGATATTTAGCGTATACCCAACCCTCCTTCGAACTTCCAGTTCAAAATCGGAAATTTGGATCGTCTTTTTGCTTTTGGTATAGGCCTCGTCAACGAGTTCGTTTACCATCTCGAACGCGGTCATGCAATGCAAGAACGAAAGGGGGGCGCATTGGCACACAGAGCTCTGCGCTTCTCAGATAGCAGACTTCAGTACATGCCAACACTCAGATTGAAACCAGTGACACGCGAGCGTCGGGACTGTTGGAAATTTATGAGCTTGTGTCCCCGCTGACTCAGCAGGTGCTACGATGGACGAGTTGACTGACACATAGGCAGAGGAGTAGACGAAGGTGGAGAGACTGCAAGAATGTTCTCTCTCAGCAATCACTGCATCACCAGCAATTCATCTATGCATTCACTTAGCTTCCTAGTCCCCCACATTGCGCCCTAAATCTCTCCGTACCCTCCACACCCTCGACCCGACTGGCCGCTTCTCATTGCCCTTCAGTACCTCCACCCAAGGAATAGCTGTGAGGTCGCTGACCTTCTCCACGTCTTCTGGCTCCGCACCCGAATCATCCTCGTCAGTATCTTCGTCGGTGACGTCAAGCCATTCGTCAGGTCCCTCGTCATTTCCAGCTTGATCGTAAAGGTCCTCGGTGTATGCCCAGCTTGGTGTATCAAACTTGCCATGTACGAGGACAATGTCTCGATGTCGCGACTTGACAACTTTGATGGTATCGGGAGATATTGGTGTTAGTATTTGAAGAGTCTTGGTCTCGGTGTCAATGCCACGGAGCAAAACCAAGCCGATGGTACGAGAGTATCTCGGGTCCAGGGCGACGTCATTGTAGTTGGGAATAAAAGTCAGTCCTTCCGGTGTTGTAGGTAAGGGAAGCTTCAATCCCATGTTGGTCTTTACATCAACTTCCTTGTTATCCGCAATCTGGGTAGTTGGCCAGCCCTGCTCCAACTCTCCGAATGCCTTAGGGTCCTCGATCTCCACAGCAGCGAGGACCATTCCGTTCACCGCATCTGCTAATAGCTCCGGCGGTGCCTGGTAGTCGTATGATAGGAAGCAACGGATCCCGGGTTGGGGTAGCGAATATGGAATGAGAAATGGGGGTCTCGCGCTGAGAGGTGTTGGATTCCACCTCGTTCTTGAAGCAATTTCCGAAGAATCCGACAAGCCAGTGCTTGCTTCATCCAAATGGAAATACGACATAGTTTGCATCGCCCTTAGATGTGCGGCGGTCCTTGATGTGAACTCGGACTGCTGGGATGGTAATTCGAAAAGGGTAGATTTGGTCACTCCCCGCAGGGTATCGACAGTTTCTAGTGGCCCCTCTTCTGACATGTAAAGCACTTCATCGGGTTTAACCTGAGCTATCACCTCAGATAATAAGTCGAGGCCTGTGCCTAGGATCCATCCTGGAGTGTTGACGATGAGAGGGACATCTGGTAGAGTTTTGCTGTATGTGTCGAAGAGATCCTTTGCACAGGAGAGGTAGAGTTCTGGGTCCATGGCAGGGGTGACAGATGCCAAGGCATGACACCGAATGATCTTGCTTGCGGCTCCATCAATTCCAGGATGCATAAACGGGCTAGATAGGTTCGGTTGTACGACATGAACGAGCGAGACTGTTCCCACTGGTGCGAACTCCGGCTGCCCTGGGTCCAGATCCAGAATCACAACACCCTTTGCGCTCTGACTCAGAGTTCGATCTGTTAGAATCCGGTTTGTGAGAAACCGAGAGAAGGTGGATTTGCCAGCCGATTTTGGCCCGCAAACCAGCGTCGACAGAGCCGGCTTTTTGCGAGCGGCCGAGACAAGGGAAGCAAGTTTCTTGTTCCATTCAGGGGGGGAAACCAAATCCTGGATCATGCACCTTTTAGGAGCATCTTCAGAAGTATACAGCTGTGGTGGTGTTAGTTGGGCATATTTTGAGAAGTTGGGTAGCTCACGATCTGGAAAGTTGCTTCTTTATTGCTCCTCTTCCCTGATGTGGTGTCCGCTGGTTCATTCCACATCTTTCGGAATAAAGGCGAAAGCCGTCCCAACTGACGTAGCCCTCGGGCTGTATTGTCAGAGTGAAGCTCCAAGCCCGTGTTTTCTGCAGTTCGCAACACTGGGATTGCATGGCAGTGAGGAGCATGAACCCATTGTATTGTCTCCGATGGTCGCAAGCAGGCACCCGCAATCGTCATTTCGCCACGTACAACCCGAATGCCAAAGCTGCCCAGGACCATAAATCTCTGCTATGATCAGTATAAAAGCCTCATGAAAGAAGGGGCCACTTCTTACCTCGCTCTCTTCTAGCTGCAGCTCAACCACGCCTCCGCCCCGGATCCGATGGTTCCTTTGACTTGGCCGGAAGGACGAGTACTGAATGACATTCTGGGAGGATGCGGTTGATTCTAAGGCTGCTTTTCCCGTCGTATCCCTGAAAATTTATGAGTGCCGTGCATGAAATAAACAAGGCCAGAGCCTACCTTGGGGAGTCGACAGCATTTTGTCGAGCCGCGAGGGATTCAGTGCCTCGTTGCTGCGAAGGCCGTTTCGGGGTGCCTTTGCTTGGGGTCGCATCCGGTCTACCCTTGCTGCCAGTTTTTTTCAAGGGGCTATAGAAGTTTGTGGTGGTTATTATGGGTTTGTCTTCAACCTCTGGAGAGGTATTGGCCGTGGATGTGGCAGCATTTGCCGCTTCTCGTCTACGGGCTGCCAGAGCACTGATGGCGCTCATAGCTTCGGCGTCGGCGTCAGTTCGTGAGCTTGAATAAAGTATTATATCATGTACGATAAAGGGCCATATGAGCCTGTAACAGCTTACACTTTGGAGTTTCGAGACCCTCAAGTCTCCGCTTCTTGTTGGATGACATGGCAAACGGCGTTGGTGTTATCTTTATGCAGACGACGATGCTTGGGTCCTCGCAGTTTATGTGAATGGAATCTGCATGTTGCTTTCAGTATAACGATTAAAGAACAAGCCAAACACTGTCAAGCCATCTATCAAGCGATGCACTTGTTTGGCCTGCTTGGTCAACAGGACTGGTTAAGTGAACGAGCAAAGCGAAGCTTATCGATAAGCAACCACCCAAATTTTCTCTTGCGAAAAAAAAAGTGGTAGGCGCGTCTCGGTGGGGGGCCCGACTAGCGCGATTCGACTTTCTGCAACCCGCCAAAATTTCATCGTCAACTTCGAGCACTTCACCTTACTACCTCCCTTCACCTCACCAATTGAGTCTTCTTCAGCGCGCATCACGCCCCGAAACCCGCCTAAGATGGCGCCCAAGGAACAGTATAAGGTGCATTCGCTTAGCAAGCACATTGAGGACACGAAAAAGGGCCTGTCTGCTGATGCTCAGTACAACCGCCGAAAAGCAACCCGTGCGCCCATCGTCAAGAAGGAAACCGGATCCTTTAATCCCAACAACCTCTTCGCGAAGAACGGCTCCGACGATGACGATGAAGCTTCAAGCAATAGCGATAGCAGCAGTGATGACGAGGGCGGTTCCGACTTTCTGCAGAAGCTCGGTGCCCACAATGTGAAGACGCCTACTCCTGCTCCCCGTCGTCGCAACGAGAACGTCGAGATCGCCGATAGCGACGTCGAACGAAACGCGTCTACCAAGAATACAAACGCGGCCAAGAAGCCACTCAACGTCAAGCCAGAGGTCGAGTCCTCGGATGATTCAAGCAGTTCATCCGACTCCAGCGAAAGCGAAAGCGAAAGTGACAGCGAGGAAGCTGTGAAGCCTGCGAAGCCCGCCGAGGCAGAGAAAGCCAGCCCCGATTCTAGCAGCGAGGAGTCTAGCTCCTCTGAGAGCGAATCTGAAAGTGAGGCTGAGCCTGAGACCAAAGCATCCGCGAAGGCCCCAGTGAACGCAAAGCCCACGGTGAATGCGAAGCCCACAGCGAACGGAAAGTCAACTGCCACAACCACTTCGAGCAGCTCCAGTGAGGAGAGCTCGAGCGAGAGTGAGAGTGAAGAAGATGAGCCGGTGAAGCCTGCTGCGAAGGGCGCTCAAGACAACGCCTCGTCCAGCGATGATGAGATGGCTGATGAGTCCATGCATATCGAAGACCGCCAGGACAATAGGCAACTCGCTTCTGTCCCCAAATTCATAGCCCCCGATTTTGTCCTCCGCAAGGGCGAAGACGGTGTCAATGGCAAGGACGTGGCAGAGATTTGCAACCAGGCCAACCTTGAGGGCAAACAATTCTGGTACTTCACTGTGCCATCCAACGTGCCCATCTCGGTGGTTCAGAACTTGGAGATCCCGATGGACAGCTCTCAGCGTGATAACTCACTGTTCTCTCATGGTGGAGATGACTATGGTGTTTCATTCGAGAGCATTGCTCCCAAGGGCAACATCCAGATATTGATTCCATCTGCAGATGGCTTGCAGTATCGATCCTGTATGTGTTATAACAACTTTGTGTTCCGAAGTGACTGCTAACTCACCTTGCCTAGCTACTCGACAAGTCAGCCAAGTCATGCAGGTAAAGAAGATTACACAGTTGGCCAGCCTCCCCAGCTCTACCATTGGTCCTGCTGAAAAGCGAGCCCCTCGCGCCCAGCCCAAGGGTCTCAAATCCCGATATCAGCCCATCGGTGTCAACACTAGCAACTTTACAGATGGCAGCAACGAGGTGGAAGAGGATACCGAGATGACGGAAGCTCCTGTCGTCCCAACTCCATCCAAGGCTTCCGGTAAGAAAGAGAAGAAGCGCAAGGAGAAGGACGCCTCTGCTCTGGCTACGTCAACGGTCGTAAAGGAGAAGAAGCCAAAGAACAGCCGCGGAAGCGTGGTCCAGCCTCCGAGCGCCCAAACTCTGGATGTCTCGACTCCTGAAGTCGCTCGCAAAGGCAAGCGGAAGCACACCATTTCGGAGGAGGATGCTGTCGCCGCTACTGAGCAACTTCTGGAGGAGAGCAAGTCTGCCGTGGTCAAGCCAAAGAAGCAGAAGACCAACCGCTCTGGCAGCCCCGACCTTGGCTCCGAGACGGCATCCACATCTACCAAGAAGCAGACTCATGTGCCCCCCCCCGCCATCCCCCAATCCTCTCCCGCCCCCAAGTCTGTTTCTCCCGCACCACCTACCACCTCCAGGAAGGCCAAGAAGGTCAAGGAGCCCAAGCTTGAGCTACCCATCCTATCCGCCAACTCAAGGCAAACGCCTGTCCCCGTGCCCGCCGTTCCCCATTCCTCTCAGGGCAATCGCGCCTCGTCGCCCATCGTCACCAAGGACGAGAAGCGCGCCAAGAAGCGCAAGGATAAGGAGACCAAGGCATCCTCAGCATCAGGAAGCGCCAATAAGGTGACACCCGTGCCACCCCCCGCGGTCGCGTCGAGCTAGAAGCTCAGATACCCAATTCCCTCTTACCCACCTTCTACGTCCAAGGGGCGAAGACGTCCTCTAAGATGTCCTCGGTGATGTGGTACCAGTTTATATGTGCGGTTTGGTTCAACAAAAGTCTTTCGAGCAGGGTTCTCTCATGGACACAGGTTGCGGTCGTGTTAGATGCATAAGGTGTCCCGCATATTCTCTTTTTTGTTTCTTGTTTGACTCGGTATGATCCGGAACTTTGATACCGCGGCGAGACTCGTAGTCTCTCGGACAAGGCGACATGGCGTTAGTGGATTTTCAGGAGGATGAGACAACTAAGGAAGTGTTTGCTCTATTTCACAGACAGGGACTCCAACGTGAGCTCAGTGTCGCTGAGGCTGTTGTAACGAGAGAAAGTGCATATGTCTAAGTAAACAATGTCGATCATATAACCCCATTTAACTGTTCCTAGTGCTCAAAAGTCATCATAGGGTCGGCGTAGAGTCAACCCTGTAACTCCATCGTCCTGTCTCTTGTTTCCAGTTGAATCTTGTTAGTAGAGATAGAGCAGTCCGCAATTGCAACCGAATTATTGCTTCTGAGATTCCATTTTAGTGTACATTGGATGTTGTGTGAAACAATAATGTAATGTAATGCTGAAGGGGATAGATAGAATGGATACCTCCTGAACCTGTCCGCCAGCAAAACAGCGGAGAGTTGACAACAGTATGCAGATATTCAAAGATATCGTCTGATAAGCACCTAAGGTATCTGCAATGAAGTAGATGCGTCGGTATACGTTGCGTTATCGTCGAAATAAGGACGGGTATTGAGTCTTATCATCTTGCATCTCAACCTTCGACTTCGCTAGTATGACGACACTCATATGAGCCACAACATGATCCAATAGACATGAAAGCATGAAATCAACACGTGTACAATCAAAGCAATAACAACAATAACAACCCAAAATTCCCGGCATTGTTGGTACCAGCTCAATCCCCCCTCGAGTCTCCAACTTCTCGTGGTGAGTTGATCCCAACGTCTCCACCACGAGGGGGAAACGATGGCGTGCGCCATCTCACATGCCAGATCTTTTGTGGCTGGTGATTCCGGCCCCCATTGCTGGCCTCCGGGTGGGTGTCTTGCGTGGCAAGAGCTTATTTTCCTGGCCAAGTCAGCATGAGTGAAGTGGACAGAACACCCTGGTGGTCCCGGATTTGGATTGGGCCGGCCTGCGTGAGGCTGAAAGCAAACCAGAACGCCCCAGGGCGAGGGGCTGGATCTGGGAACAAGATGGCATGGAAGACACTTGTCACATAGGGTGCTTTTGGGCCAATGGGATCGCTGATGTGAGCTCGAGTGAAGGCTGCACCGGGGGGGGGGGGGGGGGGGTTGTCACTAAGACGGAGCTCAGGCAGACTCATGTGAGCACCTTGAACTTGTGACTATGGTTACAAGTAACTAGTTAGTTCCTCGATCTACCTTCGATCCTTCCGTCATGTATTCGATATCATTGTGCTAGCCGTATGGCCAGAGGTCAACCGCATCGGGGGCAGTGTAGCCGTCAGTCAACACTGCTGGATTCGTCATCAAACTTTACATTCTTGGCATCAGTGGCCATGATTCACGATATCACGGCTTTCAGAGAGCAGCTCGTCCCCTAGACAAGACATGATACACGAGACACTCAAGTAAGACAACCCCAGCTGAAGATCAATCCCGAGCCCGACACCAGGCGGTTTAAGCCAATCATGCATTGGCCAGCATTGTCGATCCATCCGCATGAGTGGCGATGGGCTGCGCGAGACTGCGGGGCGTAGGGCCAAGACTAACACGCACCGCTACACGTATCACACCCGCATGGATTGTTCAACACAGTCTGGTTTACACTGCTCGTCATGTGTATGCACTTATGAAGCTGCATGGCGCGCTGCGTGAGCACAGCGTCAAATAGTCTTGTCGACCGGTGGTTGACGTGTCAGGCTGAGGATCCTTTTCCGTTCATGCATGGTCGCTGGAAATGGGTGCTTCATGGTTCTGAACCAAGCATATTAGCATCATCTCCAGCATGATGAAACATCTTTTTTAAGATTCGCATGTTGCGGAAACAAGAAGTAGCCCGGTCATGGTCTAAGACCTTTGAGATGTCGTTGGAAAATGCCCGACTCGGCAGTTCGGGTCCGACGGAAAGTAGAGGGGTCCGAAAGCTCCGCGGGCGACGGGTAGCACAGAGTAGTTCCTTGATGTCTAGAAATTACAGTATTCAACATTAGTACAACGCAGAGAAGCAAAATGCACCGCTCCGAAATAAAGAGCAAAAACGCCGAAGCTTCCGCGGTTCATGTCGAATAGCCTCGCCATCACGTTGCACAAGACAACAACCCTAGTCCAGCGAACACAAGACTCATGAGCGAGATTTTTCTCTTGCTGCAGAGCCCACACATGCCGAGGCTTGCAGCACTCACAGACATGATAATGTGGATAATATCATGCCGCCAAAGACATGCAACTCGGAACGGCCGGCGAAAAAAAAGACACGCAAAAGCATCAGGCGACCAGGTCGAGGCGATACTGATCGTCCCACCCGCCGGCCGGCCCCAGTGACAACCACACCGACAAGTCCCGGCCGAAAACTACCGACCACGGACCAACGGCCAAGAACGAGCCATGACGAAGGAGAAAAAAGATGGATTTTCTTCACGAATTGCATGCCGACGGGTCCACGGGCTCCGCCTCGAAGCGAGAGCGATATTATCGAAGGGGAAGCGAGGCCCAAAACGGCCGAGACCATGAAAGAAAAAAAAATTTGGTCGGAGTGAAGAAACTGGTCCCGTTCGAGTGGAGACGCTTGCGGGTTCAACGGTAAATTAATCGCTTGTTGAAGCCCAACAGCAGCTTGACTCTTAGACGGAGGCAAATTGTCAGGCTGACTTTGCATGGTAGCATTGTATTACTGCCTTGTGATTGTGAGGCACGCATGGATCCGGAGACTCTTGACCCTGTCATAGATCAGCAACCCTTCCCCTAGCGGATATGCAGCTGATGTGACTGATGGGTGCCCGCTAAGGCGGCTCCCTCGGCTCTAGAACCAAAGGTTGGGTGACTGTTTGAAGGGTCCAAAGCGAGAGAGCCTCAGCTCTGATGCCACGCAGACTTGCGGGTGTGGCTCACAAGAGCACGAGACCACAGCTTGGATGTCGCCAGAGTTGGATGATGAGTGTGGCTACTGGGTCCCGTGAACTCGTGCTTGCATGTCCTGTTCTAGCCTGCTGCAGGGAGGGAGGCATGCAACGAATGCGTGCTACGCACGGGTTTTGTGTTAGAGCCAAGGTTTCCGTCGCGAGCTGTCAGTCACTCTGTATGAACTGTCATGAATGCCATGGCTTGCGGTCTGGAACACCATCCCCACGATGGCACTGTATGCTTAGGGCCACCGTAGCTGACATAGTCACTGGTTGAACGGTGTGATCGCCGGCGTGGCGCAACAACTTGGTGATGTCTGCCACACCGCACGCGACCAGCTTCCAGCTCCCAGCCACCAAAGATCGAGTGGTGTGTACGCTACCTGTTGTAGTTCCGTGTAGCGGCTTGCCAGGTCGCCAGATGTCCAGTCGGTGTACGGAGTACAGCGAGACAACGCCAGTGCACAATCCAGTCTCCCACGCCAAAGATATGCCACCGTGCCAGATCGGAAGAGCAATCCTCAAGCTAGTGCCGTCGCATTGCAGCATGACCAACGCTGAAGGATTGGCCAGGCCACAAGCGCCGCATCCTCACCAACATCAAGTGCCGAGTGGAAATGCGATGAGGCCGTGCTTACTGCCGCCCGCTGTGGGATGTTACATCTTCAATGCAACAGGGCTTGTCCTTCTTACACCTGTCTCCTTTCGCTTGATATCCTCGCAAGTGCCCAAGTGCCGTTGATGAAGATCACGGACGGATATTATCAATTTCTGGCACCGAAATTTCGCAATCCAGGGTCCAGGACCACTCACGCGAGCCAGATACTCGGGCTGGCCAAGCGGAACCGCGCGGGCCAATCCACCTTCATCTCATCGGATCGCCGTATTGCAAAGGGAGACATGGCGCCAGGGGCCAAGAGCCTTAGCGCCACCAACTATGTTTTGGCGGTATTACAGTCAAAAATTGGCGGTATGGTACTTGGTGCGCTTAGGCGTACTAGGCCAAGGCCAAAAACTTTTGGATCTTGAAGTGAGGTGCGGTGAGATAACGGCCTCGCGCGCGGCCGCAAGCTGTAGAAGAGGACGAATATGAAGGCACGGCAGATGCAAGCGGTAAGCATACCTCCATGATGCGATTCACACGGTGGAATGCCAGCTTGGACGGCCAACAAACTGCCATCAGCCGAGGAGCACGAGTGAGAAATGTGAGGATAGACATTTGCCAGGGCCTATCAAAGGCTATTATCCTTTGTAGACAGCCTTGACGAGTTTCGCATCCCTGGTTCAACCCCTGCCTCGTGTTAGCACATCCCACACTCCAAATACAGTACGGTATTGTGCGCTGCACACCACCTTGACACGGCGGCTAAGAACCAAAGCTGCTGTCCAGGTCGTGCGCCAGGGCCCACCTTGGCATCATCACGCTTCGCATCATCCATCGCAGTGCATCGTGGACAGAGGATTGATGAGCCACTGAAAGTCTCGGTTAGTAATGTTGGCCCCCAAGTCCAACCCAGCAAAATCGGGTCTCGGCGCTAACACCAGTCCGACGCGCCGTGCTGGAGCGGAGGCAACGACGTCACTGACCGATAACGACTTTTTTGAAGGCTCAATCCACAGAGCGAGCTAGCCCATCCAGCTAGCTACGTAGTGATACTGGTAGCTCACCCATTGTTCAATGCCAATTGACTCACCGAACACCGTCTATGACAACGTCACAGTGAGGAGCAAGGAGTCCGCTGCATCCGGATGGCCCGGGGCATATGCCAGCAGCGCGTTTCGTGGGTTGTCGTTGAAGCCCCCCTGCTCTGAGTGTGCGTGTCCCCTGAGCGACGGATTGGATTGGCGCATGCAGCCGTATCGACCACTTACGCTCCAGCACGCGTGCAAGACGGATTGGTTTGTATGGATCACAATGGCAGGATTAAAACACTGGGGGCGCTCGAGACTGGGGAAGCGGGTTGCGCCTCGGCCGTTGCTCGAATCGTGCCTGGAGCAATCCTTGTGAGAAGCATTGTGCTGTGAGGCAGTGTGTACTACGTATGCATACTACGTCTTGGGGTTGAGACAAAGCAGGGCTGAGTAAAGACAGTTAGCGAGATCCCGTCAGCACAGGATGACCGTCTCATTTGGGACCTTTTGTGACAGAGAGAGAGAGATGATAGGGTTAAGTCTTTGGAGCCTTTGAGGCGCTGCCGGCTGCCGGTTGCTCGTTGCTACCCATTCTGTGGGTGTCGATGCCCCGTGCGAGCTCGGTAGCTGGTAGTACTTTAATAGGGTCTCGAAAGTGAAAGCGACGCTGAAGCTGACCCTGGTTCTTGCAAGGTTGCAGTTCAGACGCCTGCTATGTACATCGGGGCGGGGTGTTTGCGTGAGATGTACATTTGAGACACCATTTGACGCCTCCAGGAGCTCCCATGCCACCCCACGAAGCGCCGTCTCGTGCGGTCAAGGATGTCGGAGTGGAGTTGGAAGTTACTCTGTACGTACTCCGTACTGGAGGCAGAGGCGATCTAGGAGGTGTGGAGGGGTTGTCGGGTTGTCGTGGGAATGGAGTGGCGCGTGAGCGAAAGCGAGTGAGACAGCAGCCCTGGCTGAATGGAAGCATTCCACCCCATCCCTTCCCTCCAGCTCGAGCCTGGAGGGGATCATGGTACCTCAGGCCGAAGTACCCTCTTGGGCCAAGGCAGGTCCGACCAAACAACCTGGGAGGTAGCACCTGCCTTGCCTTTTCGCATCGCCCTGAGAGCAAAGATGCATTGGCCCCAAGTGCTCCAGTACCCAGCACCGAGGCCCAGCGGCTTGCAAAGGCTGCCAATCATTCTCCTCGAACCTCGCTGTGAAACTTTGCTAGTGGGGCCATTGGCTTTTTTTTCCTTCGGCGACTGCATCGTCATCGTCATCATTCATCGAGTCTTCAGTGGATACCCTCGTGCATGCGCCATCAGAGAGTTACCTTTGGCTGTAGTTCGTTGCTAGGCGGCACACACCTAACTTAATGGTCACTGACGACTCGCTGTCGGCAACATTTAAAGGTACAGGCGGCGTGGACCGCTGAAGTCTGGACCATCTCAGACATCTCCAACATGGTCGTTCGCTGGCGCAATCGGTTTCACCTGTTGGTGGTAGTTCATGCCGAACCCGTCTGGAGACGCAGATGGAGATGCTTCTGTGCGTAGATTGAGAGGTGTTCTTGGCAAGATTCGCCATGTCCAGGTATCCATATCTGGTATGCCGTCCGTACCTTTTGCCGTGTAGACGGATCTTGTAAGGTATCTCCCGAAGGAGGCCACGCATCTTCCACTGTGTCTCACGATGTGCCATAGCTTCCGCGTATCCCGTCGCATAACCTTCCCGCGTCGTCCGTACTTGTGCCATCTGCTGTTATTATGGCCTGTGTCACTCATTTGTCTGCTGTTCAAATCCCTGTGAGATCGTCACCAATTCCGTGGGCGGAGCCATAACCATTAACCCTGGTTGGGTTTCCTTGCTTCCCCAGGTCTCGGCCAGTGGCTTGCCTCCTAGTACGAGATGCGAAGTACAGACGCGCACTCTCGGTATCAGCCATCTCGAGTCGCACGGAGTAGTCATCAGCAAGGCTGTGTTTGATCTCGACCCTGCTGTGCCACAGTTATGGAGAACCGACCTGGACATGGGGGTTCGGTTGCTGAAATGGGCGGCTGTGCAGAATGGACTTTGGTGACGTCGACGGGAACAGCCACAGCGAAGAGGAAGAGGCGGACGGATGCAAAGATGATCCTTCCTTGACTCTTGTTCATCTCAATCATCTCGTGGGAGTTTGGGATTGGGTGCTGAAGTGAGAGACGGGGTCCCGCCGGCGGAGATGGACGAGGGGATCGTCCACGTCGACCAAACCCCCCCTAATCTTACACAGTGGATGGCTCGCCTTGCGCACAAACACCGACGACGCCGAGAATCAAGCACCTACAACCGGTTCAGCCAACGCTGCGCCTTGGAAACTTGCCCTGGCCCTCGAGCGCAGCAGCGGCGGCGGCGGCAATAGCTTCATCCTCATCTGTCTGCATGCCTGCCTGCTGCCTGTTTTCCCTGTTTGCCGTGTTTGCGTGGGCCAATATGCAGCGAGCAGCCAAGAGGAATTGCTCGCTTAGGTGGTTATTAGGTGAGGACAGACGTTGGCATGTAAGGCAGTCGAGCAGGGATGGATGGGCTGCCTCCCGCTCACTCGCCCACAGACATTGAGTCGCCTCATGGTGCGATTCATGTCTCTAAGAACTAGAAATGAGGATGGAGAGATCAGCTACACTAGCTGAAGCGTATATCGTATTGCTCGTCGAGATAAACGCGTGTGTATATTATGTCCGCAGCGATACGGACCTCCGTGGTTGTCAAAGCCGTTGGTTCAGCTGGGTTGCCTGGAGTCCGTCTGTCTGTCAAAGCCAGGCCTGCCCTCCACTCACGCGACAATGGCCCGTAGCGGAGCTTGGCGCACGCTGCCAGGAAATTACCGTCCTTTGTATTCGCCGGCGTCGGGGTCACTCAAACTCCGTGCCTCTGCCAGGCCCGGAGACAAGAGGATGGAATCATGAAATGAGTGGGAAATCAAAGATGTGTCAGCACAACACACAGAGCACACAGGCATTGGAAGAGCTGAGCACCAAGCTGCACGCGAGCGGACACACGCGACTCGTCGGAGTCCGTAGCTATAACTGGTTCCCGGCGCCCCGTCAGTAGCCATCACTTGCAATCCGCGGCCAGGCTAGAGCCGTGACGGAGTGACGGAGGCTCAGACGAGGCCAATCAGACAAGACGCAAGCCCCAATGCAATTTCGCAAAGGCGGTAGTGGGCCAGCGGGAGAGTACTTGGGCCCCTTGTACCCAATACACTTCCCGCAGCATCCGGGGCCGTCCCATCAGCATCAGCCACTAGCCCTTGATCCTGATCGGTGACCATGCCCTGCAGCAGCTCCGAGGAGCCCTGCAAAACTTCATAGTGGGTAGTGGATAGTGGGTTGGGGGTGGTACTGTAGCACTGGTATGGCTTAGCGCTGGACCCCCGGCCGCCAGCGGTCGTGTGTGTGGTGTCCCATTCTGCCCTGTCTCCTAGGTGCTGCAGCAGCGTTTGTAGGTGCCGCACCCACTGCCTCTTGCCCTGTAGTGCCATGCCGTGCGGCCCTGTCTGGGAGTCCGAGGGCGAAGTCTCCGCCGCGTCCGCTGCTTGTCCGCTGGTGTCCGTGTACCTGTAAGAGCGAGAGCGAGGAGCGAGCAGAGCCTGCGCCCCATGGCAGCAACAAAAGCGCCAGTGCGCCCGAGCCGCCCCTTCTGCACCACGTCCTGCACCACGTCCTGCACCTCGTCATCATCCTCATCCCTCCCTCCCTCTTTAACTCTTTACTACCTTGACTCCCTCTCCGCCTCATCCTCCCGCTTCCTCTTTTCTCTCCCTCCTCCCACTCCTTGGCTCTTGCTTCCTCGCCTCTGCCCCTCAAGCATCCTTCTCTCAGCTTCCGAGTCCAATACCTCGACATTGTCTCTGAGTAGCGTCCTGTCGTGTGCTGCCTCACTCCCCATCACAACCGACTGCTCCGACGGCGACTGCTTCCAGACGACGCCCCGACCACCCACCTCCCGACTGTTGTGTGAAATCGCTTCTAGTGACCGGATTACGTGGATTATGCGGTAGCTTTTGGTATTCATATTGGGTCCTCGACGAAAATTTCTACCAGACGACCTCATCAAACATCTCCTTACCTCTCCTTCTTCCACGACTGCAACCTCCCCGACCTCGACCTCGATCGCCATCATGAACGACTTCTCTACCACACTCTCGGGGAAGTCCAAGCTGCAGCTGCTGTGGCCTGAGCATCTCAACCTGCCGTTCCTCAACACTGCTCCCCATCGATATGGAATTGGCCGCCGACGCAGCAAATCCAAGTCAAGAGCGCACCCCGGCGTCGAAGACATAACCACCTTGAAGACCTCCTTCAATGCATGGGACGGCGTCCGTGATCTACAAGCGCACAAGTGGCGGACCTCTGATCTTCAGTATGCGTTCCTCACGCTGCTGGCTCTCTTCTGTCTCTGGATCGCGCCCCCTGCGCCCGGCGTCAAGACTCTCGCAATTGCTCTGAGTGTCTGGGTGGTTGCCATGCCCGCCACTCGACAGTTCTTCCTCCCTTCGTCGATGATTTGGATTTGGTTGATGTATTTCTTTTGCAGTCGGTACGTTTTTTTCTCGTTTATAACGTTTTCACTTGTTCCCACTAACACGGCGTCTAGCTTTATCCCCTATGATTACCGTCCCCATATCTGGGTTCGTGTTCTCCCTGCGCTCGAGAATGTTCTTTACGGCGCCAATCTCTCCAACATTCTCTCCGCCCACCAACATCCTATTCTCGACATCCTCGCCTGGCTCCCCTACGGCATAATGCACTTCGGTGCCCCCGCCGTTGTCTCCCTAATCATGTTCATTTTCGGTGCCCCTGGATCTGCCCCAGTCTTCGCCCGAGCCTTTGGATGGATGAGCATTCTTGGTGTCACAATTCAGCTCCTTTTCCCTTGCACGCCGCCTTGGTACGAAAACGAGCACGGTCTCGTCCCGGCCGCCTATGGCATGCCTGGATCCCCCGCCGGTCTCGCTCGCATCGACCAGATCTTTGGAATTGACCTCTACACCACCAACTTCACCAATGCGCCAGTGCCGTTTGGTGCATTCCCCTCGCTCCACGCGGCGAACGCCGTCCTCGAGGCCCTTTTCATGTCCCACTGTTTCCCCCAGTTCCGAACCTTCTTCATTGTGTATGCTGGTTGGGTTTGGTGGGCCACCATGTACCTAAGCCATCACTATGCGATTGATCTGGTCTGCGGAGGCCTCATCGCCGCAACCTTCTTCTACGTGTCAAAGGCCCGCTGGTTGCCCCAGCGCCAGGAGGGCAAGATGACCCGGTGGGACTACGAATTTGTCGAGTATGGCGACCACCAGAAGGTTGTAGACGAGGAGTACGGCGAGTACTTTGGTCTTGGTCTTTTGGATCGCCGCCGGGCCGACTCCAGTGACGGTTGGACCGTCGGTAGCAGCTCCAGCTGCAGCTCCACGAGCGGAACCCTAAGCCCAACACTATCCGAAGAGGCTATCCCCGCGTTGCTAATGGACATGGACAATGGCCAGCTCTGGGATGGCAGCGCACCCCCTCGAGATGTCGACCTCAGCGAAGTTGTCGTAACACGATAATCGACTCGATCCAGAATCATTCACAATGGGTATCGGGCGTTTGACCTATTCGACACACCTTAACATCCAACTAATCTTCGACGTTACATATTTTTTTTTTCTCTTTTCAAAACATCTTTGGCATTCATCGGCACAGCGATCAGGCGCAACTCGGTGTTTTACGACAGAAATTGGATTCTGGCGCCGGGCCGTCAGACGGACGGAAACTGTAATAATGGGACGGGGACATCATGCGGCATGTCTCCATAATGCACATAATTCTGGGGGACGAACGGAATCTGATAGAGTAATGTATACAAAGCAGCGGAGGTTAATTTGCGCATGAGGTGGAGAATCATGCGCCAATACACTCGCTACTGAGGCCGTGTGGAAAAGGAAAATGGGAACCACATGCCCTCTTGATGGGGATGAACTCGGGATTGGCTCACTGCCTTCCCAGTTGGATTTGAAGCAGTATTTGCTGGGCATGGGGAGGCAAACTGCGGGAGAGAAGGAAATGGAAACACCAAAGATACCACTCGCTAGACAACAGGAGTTAGAGGAGATGATGAACAACAGACACCATGGTCTGTCAAAATAACAATAACAACACACCCTGCACCCTATTTGTGATAATGCGCCCTACCTTCCTACTCATCACATCTGGATTATCAAGTTGACAACCCAGTGAACCCCCATGAGAAGTAGAATGCTCCCAAGCGGAACATGTTCAAACACTAAGCAACAGCTGAGCCAAACACAGGGCTGTCAACCGCAGCTATCGATTCGACCCAGAAGGTGATTTTGTGCAATTCGACTTCCAGCCCTGTCATTTGTGCAGTGTTTCGAGGAACGAGGCTCGGAGCCCAAGCACACCAGATCCACAGCGTGTATGCCTAAAACAAGTACGCACATCACTATATGCCGACAGGCATTACCGTATTAGCCCCAATACCTCTGAAACACCACCTAATTAGACTAGGATATGGCCGGTCAAGGGGGGGAGAGATGCATGCGATGCTCTTCATCTGGAACGCCTAGTGCCTCGCTATATTTGGCTGGTGTCGCTGGTATCTACTCCAAGAATTGTCGAGACTACGATAATGAAAATAAGGGTAAAAAAAAACACTCAAGGAACAATTGGGGATGGAAGGAAACGTATCGGGGATGGAGCTACCCAATGAGGACCTTGATATCCTCACTTGGATGGTTCCTAGGCATGGAAGCGACCTGCCATCCGTCCAACCCTCATGCGGCTGTCGACCAGCTCCGTGCCCCAGTTCTGCGTAATGGGGGGAAGAGAGGAAAGGAAAAGGACAAATTACTCAAACATCCTGCCCGCCCGTCATAAATCATTGTGGACTGGACTGGCTGCTTCTTCGCATCCTCCACGTCGTAGCCCGTAGAACCTAACATGCCACTTCTTTTCCAACCCGAAAACGAAAACTCAGCATGCGCTGTCGACGGCCGTATGCCCGTTACTGCGTGATTCATCTAGCACCGTCCTCGTGGTGCTCGTAATTCGCTTCTGCTACGATACTGGTCGAGGTATCACTCTCCCTTTTTCTTCCTACCTCCTTGGTGACACCTGCGATCCGCCGGTCCAGAGACCTCTGCTCGTTTCGACAACACGGTTGCTATTGTTGCCAGGCTGCAACGCCGGGGGAATACTAGTGTTGCCCATCACGACGTCCGGTTCGATCTGTGTTGCGTAGCCACTGTCCTTGCTCGTGTGCATGGAACTGTCCTCCGACCGAACACCGGGCTGGGGCGCACGAGCAGCTGCGGCGGTTCCCCTGTTAGGCTCCTTGGAGCGGGCGCCGTTCATCATACCACCCTGGGCGTCGCGTAGTTTGTTGATAGCGCGAACAGTGTCGATGGCGGCATGCAGTGTCCTGCGGGCGTTGAAGTTCTTCTTGATGTTGGGCAGGAGGTTCTGGCCCTCTCCCTCGGCATTGAGGTAACCGGCAACGAATGGGTGCTGGAGAGCCTCGTGGGCTGTAATACGCTTAGCAGAGTCAATGGTCAGACATCTCCGGATGAAGTCCTTCGCGTGGTCAGAGACACCCCGCCAGTACTCGACCGGGGTAAAGCTGTAGTCGGCATTGAGAATGGCCTGCATCTCTTCAAAATCGGAATCGCGGTCAAAGGGTGTGTAGCCACAGAGGAGAAAGTAGGTGATGACACCGAGGGCCCAAAGGTCAACGGGTTTGCCGTGGCCCGACTTCTTGAAGATCTCGGGTGCCATGTAGCCGGGCGTGCCGCATGTAGTGGTGAGAACATGGAACTGCTCCTCATCCATGATTCGCGAAAGACCAAAATCGGCGATGAGCAGGTCCGCGTTATCTTCGGGCGTGCGGAACAGGAGGTTTTCGGGCTTCAGGTCGCGGTGGACGATTCCGTGGTCGTGGAGGTAAGCGACGGCAGAGAGAGTGGCTCGGATGAGGTCGGCGGCATCTGATTCATAGTAGGAACCCTTGCGGCAAATGCGATCGAAGAGTTCGCCACCGAGAGCAAGGTCGGTGACAAGGTAGAGGTTGTTCATGGTTTCGAAGTAGTCGACGAGGGTGAGGATGTTCTGGTGGCCCATGGAGACTTTTTTGAGAACGGCGATTTCATTTCGGACCTGATTCGCGCCACATCTTGTTAACCCAGGGAGGAGGTCGATATTGATAGTGTAGAGGGGTGGAGGTAGAGAGGTAAGATAACGCATGAGAGCGTAGCGACGAGGCATACCATGTGTTCTCGGCCGGCCATCAGGCGTTTGTTGATAACCTTGGCAGCGTAGTAGCGGCCAGTGTCAATGTGGACGCATTCCTTGACAACGGAGTAGGAGCCGGCTCCCAGAGTCTTGCCGACCTTGTACCTGCAAGGTTGGACTTGCGGCTGCTGCGCTTGTTGACGGGCAGAATCCATCTTGAGGCGTTTTGATCTAGCGGTCGAGTGTGCGACTTGTTGGAGAATATTAGGACGCGAAATGCGAGGTGTGAGATGCCCCGCAAAGGCGTGGGATGAACGTGTGGGCGGGGGGGGAAGGCGAGCGAGGGCAAAAGCCAGAGGCGTCGTCGCGAGAGAGATGGTGTACAAAGGAGGAGAGGCCGAGGAGACTGCGGTGGCTTGCGGCGAAGATGTAGCAGCAGAAGAGGGGGGGGTTCAGCTGGAGTCGTGATTGTCAGCAACAAGGTCGCTGCTGATTTGCCTTGCGGGACGGCTGATGCGATGTCGACGAGACGGGGGGAGGGGGCTGATGCAGTAACAAAGTGACTACACCAAGTATCCATAAGGCGGAACTAGAAAAGGTGGGGTCAGACTAGTGAGGACGGAGGAGTGGGTGAGCTTTGTGAGCCTACCTAGAGTCTCGTCTAGGCAGTCTAGGTATTCTAGACTCGAGTGAGAGTGTAATAGTCTGGCCGCCACAGGCGTTTTGGTCTTGTGTTTTTTTGCGCCGTTGAGGGATGGTGATCTTTTCCGGGTTGAGTTGCAATTTGTTAGCTGTCAAAATTACAAGCAAAAGACGTTTATATTGTCCAAGGACAGTGGACGTGCCATCGTCGTCTCATCCCATTCCACCTGTCATGGCTACGACAGGGGGAGATAGGGAGCTTGGGCGTCAGGTCGTCTGATCTAAAACACGACATCTTCATCTTACACAAAATTTTTGTGCATTTTATTCTCGACATCGTTTCTCACTCAGCCGATCCCATAGACCCTCGCTGATCACATTATGGTTGAATCGGTTTCCAGTCTTGAGGATGATAGTCGGCCACTTCATGCACAGCAGAACTTCATCCGTTCCCACCAAGTCAACCTAACTTTCAAGTTCACGCGATAAGGAGATTATTCAAAGAATCGAAGCTCCCTTAAACAAACGGCTTACAGATTTAACATATCACATTTCGTAAAAAAATTGTATCATTAACAATGACTTGCGGGGCGCGTATGTTTACTTTTTATTCCCATCTCCGTTGAGCCTGTCAATTCAAGTCTACCTAGGAGCTTCATAATACCGAATTCGCCAAGTAGAAGGTATTTTACGTAAGCCTCAAAGAACGAGAAGTGACTTCATGAAAGGACAGTCCCAAACACAAGTTTCCTCTAAGCAAGCTGTGTCATAGTTGGTATTGAATCAAGGTATGAATCGAGTATGCTTTAAATACTCACGCAAGTGCAGAGATTATCAACTCCAACCCCAGATCCGTTAGGAAACTGCCGAACTTCGCACCCCTCGTCTTGCGTACACGAGCCAACGACGGCAGGATCGCCGTTGCTGCAAACGCACGCGTCGTCGCTGCCAAACGCACCAGGCCCGTTGAGCACCCGAATGTCGGCCGGTGTGAGGTCGCCAGTCTTGAGGTGCTCGTTGGCCAGCTCAATCTCCTCGGGAGTTGCGTTGGGATCCTGGTTAATCAGCCGAGGAAGGACGGGGCCAGCGAGGCCGGTAGCGGCAAAGGCGGCGATGAGAAGAATCAGCTTCATTTTGGCGGATAGTAGTTGGCGAATAGACGGATTTTATAAAGAGATTGGACTTGAGTGGTGGCGAGGCTAGGGACAGAGAGAAACGAAGAGTTCCAGACTCAAAGAAGAAATTAGAATAGAAAAGGTGCGAGTTCCGGACTCGTATACAAACAAACGGTGATGAAGGGCGATGACTCAGTAATTATTACGGCGGAACGAGCTTCATTAAGTACCTCGTCGACACAATCCTTTAAAATGCGAATTGAGGCGCTGTGATGGCATCCAGACATGCTTGACAGGGCGTGGTGGGGCAAAATGTGTTGGCAGCTTGAGCATGAAGCTTCTCATAGTGTATTGTTACATCATTAGGTATCTGTAACGATTATTCAACGATATTTCCTCTCCTGTCAGCTTCCCCGGTTTATTAGCAGCGAAATAAACGATTCTAGACGCCGTCTTTCTTGGCCCCATCGACCGTGCCAGCCCGCCTCCATAGGTGAAACAGCATAGGTCAAACAGGATTCGGGCAGACTGGAGAACTTGGAAAGCCAATCAACTCAATACTTGGGTACAATGAGTCATTCTTTGTCATACCGGTCCCCCTCTGGTCTTGTTGTTACTGCATAGCCGTTTCGAAAGTCGCCTCCTCTTCCTCATGCTGAGTCAGGCGTGTTTCCAGTCTCAAGTCGAATTCTATATTCGATTCATATTATTAGCATCTTGCATTTTGCCAGTGGTTGTGTGGCCCGAGCCTCAACCTGAACGTTGACTGAGTGTCTTGTCTCGGTGACATTTTGTGAGACAGAGGCGCGACGACGAACCTGGCACAGGTGTGTTGCGCTTGACATGTAAGTCTTCGTGTCATGGGCTATTTGATACGGTTTTATAAGCGACGATCCGATTCATGCTTCGACATACTCTTCAGTATGACATTTGGGCGGTCGACCATGACCGTAGTGTCATGCTGTTGTCCACGACGGAACCTGTAAATTGCTCGTCGCCGTCGCAGCCAGCGAATGAGCAGCTAGAGCTACAATTCGGCACGGAGACTATAAGACCAGAATACACACTACACGAATTTCAGCGAGCTGGCAGTGAGAAATAGGATGTATGTCATTGTAAGACTGATGAAGAAGTGGTTAGCCCCAAGCACTGGTGGATAGGAGAAACTGAGGAGCCTGTAGGCGTCGAACTTCTTCTAGCTACCCCGAAGGCGCAAATTCATGAGCCCACGCCACGATAATTCCCTTTAATAGGCAGCTAAGTGGTGAAGATAATGACATCCGCAGAGATTTCTTGTTACTTACAGAGGTAGTACATATCTGCTTGAGTTCCGTCCATGTCTTAAACATCGGATAGTGGCGCCAAACAAGCCGAGTGCGTCTTGAATTTCGTATTACTCAAGTACCGGACAAAGGTTCCATACACTGTGCGTGCAAGCTTTCTCCCTGAGTTGCCCGTCCCTACAGTGCCAAAGCCAGGAGAGATTATAGACCATATTCGCAGCCCTTGTTAGTTCAGGCCAAGGCAGAATTTCAGAGTCCTACACACCTGGACCTATTGCAACACTACAAATTCATTGACTTGAGCGATGCTTCAATGTTTCACGTCGCGGCCGGAGTGCCTTTGTCGTATTTGAAGGAAAGGCTGGGGTTTTGGGTCAAATGGCGACATGCAATCTGGACCTATAGGGCTTCAATCATCCCACACCAAGTCCGCGTATTCACCAGTGACACCTGTCATTCATTTCTCCAATCATCTTGCGTGACGGCAGAGGTTATTAGAACAGCAACTTCAATCAGAGAGGCGCATGACTCAAGCCGTGTATCCCCAGCCGCCGTATGCGACTTTCCCTGTGCGAACGTCGCATTCAGTCCGAAGGGCCTCGGCGAGACTGCTTCTTGGCACTGTTGAGCTTTTTTTGCCTCACCCGGGTGTTATGAAACTTGTCTCGTCTGTCGAGAATCAGCGATTTCTGTTTACTCATTGGCAGTCAAGGTTCTTGTTTGGGAAGGACTGACATGTCTTCGTGCTTCTTCTTCTTTTCTTCGCTTGTTTCAGCAGGGGTGGCCTCGTGGTAGATCCGCGTCACCTCCTCGACAAGCTTCTTACGGTTGTCCTCGGCATTGGCATCCCTGGACCGAGACGTCTGCGCCTGAAAGGTCAAAGAGTCGCTGTTCGCCGTGTAGTATTTGGACTTTCGAAGGCTGGAATGCATGTGTTGCGGGAGCATGGAGAGCAGCTCCCGCACGGGGTAGACGGTAATTGCCTTAGTCTCAGTCCTTGGCATGTGAGCGCGCAGGCTCCGCACAGAGGTCAAGGAGGGCCGTACTTGTTCACATGCTGACCGCCTGGCCCGCTAGATCGAGCATATGTGGTGTTTCCTTTTGGAAGTTGCGCGGGGCTGAAGGACTGATACCATGAGCGCGCTTCGGCGAGGGCATCTTTGTCGAGCTCGGCGTCAAATGCTTGGTATCGCTTGAATCTCAAGGAAAGTTTGGATCCAGGGGAGAAGTGCGCGGTGGGGAATGAGATGAGGGGAGGCTTCTGTAGCCTCAATACTCTAGTCATCCTCGGTGAAAGCATGGTCCAATCCGGGGTATTGCTGTTGCTGTTCTCATCAAACAGCAAAAGAAGTTGTGAGGCTCAGGCTCGAACCTTGGCGGCCACCTCAGCTAGCGACAGCACTCAGTACGGCAGATGTTGCGCCTACCTACGGCAGGCGAACGATGGCTTGCAGGTGGCTTGCCGCTGAAGCTCGGCCTGCCCCTCCACTGGAGGCTTTTGGGGCGTAAAACTGCCGTGGGAGTCAGTGGGACAGCTGTTGACCGCCTTGCCACAAGCCGCTTAGCGTTACCCAGGCCAGGTTTTCTGTGCGGACCCGATCAAGCCGTCAGCCTCATCCCAACCTACCGACCTACCTAACCCAAAGACACTACCCAGCCTTCTCTCTTCCTCCTCGTCGCATTGTCTTCTCGCTACGCGAGTGCTTGAAATCCTGGCCTCAACATCGACATCGACACGACTGACCTTGTCCTCTCCGTCGCCACTGACACGCTTCTTGGCAACGGTTTACGTCCTCTTCCCTCTATCTCTAACCTCTACGCTCTCATCACGTACCCACCGACCTACTCACTCGACTCCCTCGCGCATCTCTCCTTGCCCTTGCTCGGTCTCGCTCACTCCATCCCTATCCATCCCCCTCTATCTCTCTCGTTCGTCTCGTGCTCTCGCGCCGTCCCACCTACGGGCGTCACCAGCCCACTTCCTCCCTCGTGCGACTCGCCCATCTCCGACGTCGCAGAAAGCAACCGCCCATCCGCCTGGGACTTGCTTGCTGGCTTGTGTTCTTCCAGCCCTAGTTTTTCTATCTGCAGCCCCGTTTCCTCTCAAGCACATTCGGTCGTTTCTGACACCAGGTTGATCACCGCCAACGCATCCACCAATCCACCTCCATTGACAAAGACGAGCCCCAATTCTCCGTCTCCATTAGACTGCAACCCTTGACTGGCGTCCCTTTTGCGATTGCGGCTCTCATTGGGACACGTCCCACATCCCACATCCCACCCACTTCCCGCATATTGCGCCCAAGCTGCCCAAGCTACCAAAGCAACCCTTCAAAAAAAAAATTCCAAAAAACTTCTATGAATCAAGACGAAGCAGAGCTGCAGGCCACTGCCAATCTCTCCCCCGTCAGCCCCTCGCCCGTCCATTCGGCTGCATCCCAGGTGGTGCCTGCACTGCAGGACACCGTCGACAGCATCGACGCCATGGTTGCTGCCGTTGCCGCCGCCACCACCAACGCCTCCGCTAGCAGCGACCCAAACCTCGATCCCATATTGGGCGCCGGTGATGACGATGTAGTAGATGACGACAGCCTCAACGACCCCTACGGCGAAATTGAGATTGAGCAAGAAGCCTCCTCTCAGCCCCAGCAAGCCCCGCCGCAAGAGGAATTGCCCGACAGCAATGACGATTACGCAAAGACGTTTGATTCACCAATTGGTCCTGAGGAGGTTGAAGAAGGCGGGTCCGTTCAACCAGAAGATGTATCATCAATGCCCCGAGAATCCAACACAGCTTCTCTTTTATCCGAGCACTTGACAAGCCGCCCATCAGAGACCTTACATGCCGTTCATAATTACTCATCGCCCGCCTCAGCCCACCAAGCTCAGCCAGGTGCATCAGCCCTTGCCGCTTCTGAAACAAATCCCGACGAGGCGACTGCGTCTATCTCGCGCCCTTCCAACTCGGATCAAGCAGGCTTTCAGGCAGGCTTCCAGTCGGTGACTTCTCCCTCCACGGCCAGTGCGCCCTCCAACTCCGCCGGGTCTCCCAACCCGCCGGCTGATATCCAGCGACTCGTGGCAGATATCACTGCCCCCGCTGAGCCCACCTCCAGCGATGATCCATCTGCCTTGACCGCAAAGGCTGGGCTACCCGCCAGCTCCAGTGCTTCGTCCTCTGCTCTCCCAGCGTCTGCCTCCCTCCCCCCGAGGCCCCCATTGCCGCAAGCAGCATCCCCATCGTACACCTCGCAGCACCACCCATCCGGCTCGAGTTCAAGTATTCCGGCCACTGTCGCCGTCCCGCCAACTCCTGGTCAGCCTTCCACCTATGTCGTTGCTGGCGCGCCAGCAACATCTCCAGACGTCCTAGGCAACCTCCCGCCTGTCGCCGCCAGTGGTCTCAATGCCCCCGTTGCCATCACCTCCATAACTGCCCCTCCCTATCCGTCCCAATCATCTCCCGCGTTTGCTACTGATAAACCTCAAGATGCCGATTACCAGCGACAATGGGATCAATTCATGGCAGATGAACGACAGTACATGTCCGAAGCCAAATGGGACCGGTTTCCTGATGGTTCTCGCCTCTTTATTGGTACACGATCCGCGTCTGGTGCGTCTAAAAATGGCGCTCACATATTCTCTACAGGCAACCTTTCGAGCGACAAGGTATCGAAACGTGATGTGTTTGATTTGTTCCACCGGTTCGGAAGACTAGCTCAGATCTCCCTCAAATCCGCCTACGGGTTCGTGCAATATCACACAGTCGACGAAGGTCACAGTGCCATGGAAAACTTGCAAGGCATCGAGATCAAAGGACGTAGAATTCGTGAGTGGGCCATTTCGACTTCACCCGCTTGCCAATGGGAACCCTAACAATATATAGACCTCGAGGTTTCTCGCGTCCAAGACAAATCCAAGAAGGAAAGAAACCGAAGTCCAGATCGCCCACGCGGTCGCGATGGCGGTAACGGTCGTGAAAGCAGCGGACGCGATGGTGGCAACGGTCGTGATACTAGCGGTCGCGATGGAGGTGGACGTCGAAACGACCGCTTTCATCAACCGAACCGAGACGACTACCGGCCAGGGCGCAACCATTCGCCTCGTCGAAACGATTACGAAAGGGATGATGGTTACGGCCGTGACCGAGGGTATCACGATGGTGGCCGCGGCAGAGGGCGCTCGCGATCCCCCAACAGCCACAAACGAAATGATAAGGGGTCATATCGACGGAGAAGTCCCAGCCCTTACGGACGATCTCGACATGAGAGCGAACTCGAGCTTCCCCGGCGGTACGGAGCGGATGTTCCTGACGTCCAAATCATCCTTCAGCCCGATGTCAACCGAGATTTCGTCACCTGGGTTGAGCAGACATTCAAGTCAAAGGGCCTGAAATCGGAGGTCATGTACCTTCATCCACGAATTCCTAAGGACGCCGTCATCCAGCGCCAAGCCGCCGAGGGAGTTCATGCCGTGGTAGACCTCGACCTCCGGGCGCAGACCCTGGGCAGGATTCCGGTACAAGCATTCGACCGCTCCGCGGGCATGAGCAACGTCCGATTTGACCAGTACGTCGACCTCGACCCTCCTACAGCTGCAGAAGTCATTCTGCGCGCCAAGGCATCAGGTGCTACCGCGAACTATGCCCAAGCATATGGTGCCGCGAGCTACGCGAATCCATACGGCGGGCAACCGCAACAGGTGGGCGGCTTTCCTGGTGGTCAGCCACCCAATCCGTACGCCCATGCGCAGCGGCCTCCGGTTCCAGCCAACCCGACGGACATTGCCAGTCTCATGGGCCGCATGGATAACGCCACGCTCCAACAGTTGCTGTCGTCGATCCAGTCTGGTGCTCAAGGCGTCGCTACTGCGCACCATGGACCGAACACCGCGGTAGCAGGACCCTCACAGGCTGAGATACAGGCGATTTTGGGAAGCCTTGGCAACAATACGGTAGCTCCGCAGCCGGTCCCTCAAGGCGCGTATGGCGCCCCTTATCCTGTCCAGCAGGCACCAAACGGTGGAGGCGGGGTCAATGGAGATGCTGCAGTCCAAGTTCAAAACATCATGGCGCAACTGGCCCGGTATCGACAGTAGTCGATTGTTTCCAATGCCGGATACGCAGGGAGTCATTTGGCGTCATTGATTATGTTGGCCTTGATGCCCATCACGAGACAGGAAAGTTGGCTTTCTACACGATTTTTTTGGGGGACTGTTTTCTGTTTTTCCAGGTTCGGGGCATAGAAGCCTCTCGTTTTCTACCAGCATCCTCCCACGGGAGGGATTAGATTTGTCAAGCATATTTACGGCAATGTGAGAATTCCACGAAAGGCCAAAGCAGGCAAGTGTGGTGGCGTTGAGACTCGGAGCTCGGAATGATACCGTGTGGTGGCTTTTTGACGATGGATTTGGGGTGTAATGCACCCTATCAAGATGATGTTATTTGACAATCGATACTGTGAAGGTCTAATTGTGACATGCGTGATAACTATCTTGTATTCAAGGTCGAGGGAAAGTCTGAAGAAAATCTACATGAATCTATTGTGAAAAAGCAACCGCCGAAACGCCAGCTTGGTGTATGCATCACCATCCAAAGCTCTCATCATGCCACCAC
Organism: Dactylonectria alcacerensis; assembly: GCA_029931735.1. NCBI lineage: Eukaryota > Fungi > Ascomycota > Sordariomycetes > Hypocreales > Nectriaceae > Dactylonectria > Dactylonectria alcacerensis. The sequence goes on along the minus strand of JAPMUZ010000003.1, from coordinate 2,909,541 downwards.
ACATCACGCCCTTTCATGACCCAAGGCGTGATGCACTGGCGCAACTCCCTCCCCATCTGGGCCGGCCCACAAACCAACACGGCAACCTTTTCATTCGTCCCTGCTTTGAAGAGATCGTCGACAATCTTTTGGAAGTTGGGCCGCTTCGCATTGTGCGATGGTCTTGAGGCCAACTGGATGTCGCCATTGGCAGTATCGGAAGTGTTGGAGACGCCCATGTCTCCGGTCAGGAAGAGATGGACCTGATCGTCGGTCATGAGGCTTTTTCCTGTGGGGTCAGAGGGAGCCCAGGTGGCATCTCCGGGGGAGCGGACAGCCCATACAAGCTGGACACGGGCGGAAGGTGAATCGGCAACGATAGCATGATAGACGGGCACGGCAAAAGCTGCGCCGACACCACCGGCAACAAGGAGAATTTGACCGACTCCAGAGTCAACTAGGTCGGGGAAGGCCTTTCCGGCAGCGCCATAAGGTCCTTCAATGCAAAGTGGGATTCTGCCCTCTGGGGTTGAAGGAGCACCGGCTGCTGCGAACTGGGCGAGGCGAGTTGTCATGGGTCCGCTCCTCTTGCGAGCGACAAAGGTCAGGTCGTTTGACTTGTCGTCGGCTGAAACAACGGTAAACGGGTTATAAAGAAACTCGAAGAGGAGATTACCGGTGGAAAGGGGGTCTCGGTCAGGGCGGGACACCGGGGGCAAGCTGAGATAGAGGTGTGCTCCCGGGTGCGCCTTGAACTTGAGAATGTTCTTACTGGGCATCGAGGCCGAGATTCTGATTAGGTCAGTACCCGGAATAGTCTCGACAGTGGCGGGCGCAGTGACGGCGGTGATCTTCCGAGCAGCGAGATCCAGTACAAGGAAGCCCAAGGCCAGCGAGACGTAGATGCGAGCGGACGGCGCGTGGAAAAAAATCAGCGGGGGAACGAGAACCGCAGCCGTCAGGTGAACGACAAAGAAGACGCGGTACGACTGCTCGCGGGCGGCGGCCATGGACGTGCCGTTGAGGGTGTGCAGCAAGGTGAAGGCGACGACGCCGGCGAAGACGATGTAGGCGAAGAAGCGCTGCAGCCAGATGCCCGACGCGACGAAGAAGACGTTGTAGAAGATGGCGTGTAGGATGAGCAGAAAGTAGATGATGCGTCCTAGCACGCGGTGATAGCGGTTAAGGCGCTCGTGTGAGGAGCGGAAGAAGTAGCCAAAGGGGCTGAGATACTTGAGTGAGAGGAGGTACTGGACGGGTAGCTGCGACGTTGCGATGGCGCCGAAGCGTTTGGTGAGATGGAGGTAGTCTTTCGAGGCGGTTTTGTCAGTATTGAGCGAGGCATTGGATACTAACAGACTCGAGACATGGGTTGAGGCTCGAATCAACTTGTAGACTCACCCTTTCCTGTATCCCGGACACACAAAGACAGAAGCCAGACAGTCCACGCGAGGCCCAACACCCACTCGTCGCGATGCCCCCAATGCGCGCCGACAAAGTACACGTCCTCTCCCATCCACCAACGCAGCGTCCGCCAGCGCCGCTCAACTACGGCGGCCCAACTTCCGGTCCCGGCCTTGACGGCGGGCGACCCGGGCACCTCGCGATAGCGGCCGGCGCCGTTCCGGAGCCGGCGCACCCGGGCCGCGAGGCGCACCACCAGCAGCGCCGCGACGGGGGAAAAGGCCGACCAGAAGGCGAGGGACGCGTAGGCGCCGATGGATGCGCGGCGGAGGACTTTTTCCTCGTCCGAGAGGGTGACGAACTCGTAGGGCCAGAGCATGATGGATTGAGGATTGAGGGTGGGGGGCCCCGTCAATGGTCAAGGTTGGGGAGAGAAGAGCAGTGAAGCTGGTGGGATTATCGCAGACCAGACACTGGAGGGAGAACAGAACAGGTGCGAGGATGCGCCAACAATGAATTCGCCTGCTCCTCTGGCTACCTCACGGGGGAGACAAGCCAATCCCTCGATAAAAAAGACAAATATCGCTTGAGAATCCTGATGTTGCCAGCTTCACCCCAAATCGGGATTCGGTGACGGCATCCGTAATCCATGCCGCGGGAGGATCTGAACGCCTTTCAAAAGCTGCCCTGGAAATTGGCCTTCGCTCATTGGCTACAACAAAGGTTGGCCCCTGGACAATCTGTTGTCTGGGGTTTCGGCAGATTGGCGCTTGGCGTGAGATGGAGGCTCCTTCCCACCCACCCGCAATAACATACCTACCCTACACCTTCAACGTCAACTTATTATCTCCAAGTCAATTCCAGCCTTCTCCGCCTCGTATGGATTCGTGGCCTCTTTTAACTGCCCAGCCTCATCTAGTTGGACGATTGGTGACAGTTTTTCGTCTGCATTACTGTACCAAACATCTCTGCAGGGACGAAAGTAAGTTGTATGGCAGTCACAGCTATCCGAGATGTGTCCTCACGACTCAACCGCTACCCAGCATCGCTGCGCATGCACCATCCACCTGCGCTCCAATATTTAGACTAAGAGGGATAATGTCCTCCCTCTGTCGATAAATGCAGAGCTTCACGAAGACACGTACATACTCTCGGATGCCGAGTGGTAGACGCCGAACGGTAAGTCCACTCCTCTCGTGCATCGATCTTCCGATACGGCCAACTCGCAGTCGACGGTGTGTTCGGGGCTTTCTGGTCGGCCAAAAGAGGATTCGATATCGACCACGACTAGTGTTTGACCGGTATTCGATGCTCCAGAGACGTCAAAACCGAAGCCACGTCTCAGCCTAGAGGAGCTGGACATTCTCATTGGGTCTCTGTCGAAAAGCCCAACAACCTCGAATCCTCGCGAGCTCATCGAAGTCTTCTGGCCCTAAAGAGGATACGACAGAGAAGAGCGACTGATAGACGATTAGGCTTCTGCGAGGTGCCTTGTGATGCTGCGTTGCTTACCCTCGCCACTAATACCGCTCCGTACCTACATCATGACATACCAACCTCTACACTTCCCGCCCACGTGCTTCACAGGATCAGTTTCTGCTCCAGGATGTCAACCAATAAGAAACACGCCCGGTTAGCTCAATCGGTAGAGCGTGAGACTCTTAACAAGAATTCACAATCTCAAGGTTGCGGGTTCGACCCCCGCATCGGGCTATTCCTATCCAAGATTCGATTGCAAGCAAGCGCGGTTTCCATTCTTTTTTTGCTCCTCGCGCTTCGTTCTTTTTCCGTCAATTGTACGGTTCGTTTGTGATTTGTTGAACTAGAACATAGTGTTAGATGGAGACTCAACGTCCACCATAGAAATGCTCGTTGATATCTATCATACCCTACACTACCATACTGCAAGAGTCCCGACCAAGGTCGCATGCCAAGAACGTAAAAAGGGATATATATGCCCAGGACACCGTGGAAACTCCCCGCGATCTGGATCATGAGTTGCTTCTCTATTAAAATCATGACGAGCACAGAAACACTGCCCTCTCCTTGGTCCGTCAACAGTTGGCCGACTCCTTAACCGACCCAATTCCTTCAGGGTATTAGTAAATTCGCAAACCAAACACGCCGACATCATATCATCTAAACCGCATCCCATGCACATAGTTCGCTCGTTCAGCTCTTCCCTGAGTCGTCGTGGTCGGGCTCGAATTTGGTCTCGCCCAACAATGGACCGGGTTGCGACGTCATGGCCGTCTGGGTCGCAGGCTGTGGCTGAGTCTTTACAGTAGGACCTGTGGGTTGGGTTGGGGGTTGCGCAGATGCCCTCGATGCTTGGCCGCTTGTGGCCGCGTGTAGTCTTTGATCTAGGGCCCGGAGGGCAATAGCTCTCCTCCTTTCGGCTTCAGCGCGGGCGCCACCCGGTGAGCCACGGTGAATCATGCTGTCCTTACGAGGCACCTCGCCATGGGCAAAGGGAGTACAAACCCGCATTGCCACCAGAACATTGAACACTTGGTCAGAGAGAGCGGCGACGAGTGGCTTCACAGGGCTGGGGAAGAACTCGGCGAAGGCAAAAGTCTCGCTCGCATCGCCCCTGAGGGTGGCGTTTTGGGACGACTCAAGGTCGGGGAAAACGGTCTTGTAGAATCGGAGGTAGGTCCAGCTAGTGAGGAATCCGAAGAGGGCGAGCCAGAATGATGCCCGGGGCAACAGCGGAGTAAGCGATAAAACAAGGACTATGCCCATGTAAACCAGTGGAAAACGCGGGACTCTTAATGACAAGATGCCACGGAAGAGAGTCACGGTGTGAGCCGGGACGAGCTGGCTGAAGGCGACCAAGAAGGAAATCTGAACGGGGATAGTTCCAGCGATGACGGTCAGACTGGTTGGTTAAGTCGTGGGTTAGTTTGATATTCACACATTAGCAGAGAGTTGAGGGAGGTAACATACGTCCAGCTCTCGTTGCGCGTCAGGGTGAAGCAGATAACCATGACACAAAGCGTCAGCAGGTTGGGGACGACAGCGACGAGGGCGAGAAACTTGGCCAGCTCGGCTGACGACCAAGCTCTCTCGAGGTAGCGACCGCCATGGTACAGTGTCGCGGCGGCAAGGGAGAGGGTGAAGATGTTGCTCTCGACAAAGGTGGAGGTGAGGAAGGTCCAGGGATAGATGATGGAGAGCTGGGGTACCAGCGTCAGGTAAGGAATGACGATCTTAGTGTTTTCGGTCCATTGTCGATATCGGATGGCGGCACTGAGGAGGGACTGGGCGAGCAGCCCGATGAGGAGAATCCGAGTGACGGGCGGGAGGTTTATCCGCGGTAGCATGACGAGGACGGGTTCTGGTGGCAGGCTCTGGTCCTTTTGGTGACGGGTTCTGGGGACGAAAGAGGAAGCGAGGGCTGGCTTAGGGCGACAGAGGCGGCGAACAGTGTCCTGCGAGAGGATGTTGACGCGGAGGGCGATGACGTCGGAGATGTCGGATCTGCTCAGCTGATGGAGGTGTTCATGAACGACTCGGCGTTGTCGTCACTCATGAGAATATCTGTCGAACATTCGGCAGAGGTATCGGGATTGGCGTTGGCGTTGGCGCTGGCACTTGATACTTGACGTCTTCCCCCTAGTGTTGATACAGGATTGCGCGTTGTCTGTCCTCTCCAGCCTCAGAGCTTAGGCCGCTGCGTTTGTTGGTGGTGGTGGCTCAAATCTGGGCCTCAGGCAGAAACGCCAGTGTCAAGGTAGCACAGAGGCGGGGTGATGCCCTGTGTTAGCGAGATACAGGCGCCTTGCTTCCTGTGGCTTCAGTGTTCCGCACTAGACTGCCACTCGTAGAGTTCTAATCTAACGGGGTGCCAGCTGTACCTATTGCTAGGCATCTCCGTGTCTCTCCTTGTTGCAATCTATGGTGTCTCATCCAGTGGATTCTTACATTGGCATGTCAACGATCGAAGGGTGGCATATGGTCTCGGCTGCCTATTTCATCATTTTTCTTCTCCTCATAACAATTTGCGCAGGCGACTACATAGATGCAATAGATTCGCTTACATTAGACGATTTGAGACGGAGGAAATGAGGTTGTGGAATAGAACCATCTTAGACCGCGTCTTGACCGAGTCTAGTTGCATCACTAAAACTTTGTTGAATTCGTACGCAGTCATTCCTACCAGATCTACGGTTGACAGATGGCGTAAATTGTTTAGGTGATAATATGGGACAAAAACCTACCTGATTTGATGGCTCATGCTGTGTTGCGAAGCGTGTGGTGCAACAAGTTCGGCGTGGGCCGCTGTTCGGCAAATGTCAAAGCCATAAGCGGATTCCACCCTTTTGAAGGAAGGGGTGGGGGGGCTAGAACTTGGCCAGTTTGCATTTCACCAATATTCGGAGTGATTGCTTCAGAAGGGGAGCCAACTGACCAACGGTTTCGGGGAGTTTTGTCCCTCTAAACCCCGGGATCAAGCTTGCTGAGAGACGGGCGCAAGCCCAGTCGAGTGGGCTGTTGTCGGCACTGCATGAGGAGACATGGATGACCGGTGTCGGTGAAGATTCGGTGGCCTCGGGAGGATGACAGCTTGTGTGGTTGTAACAGCCACGGTACCTCACTTGAAGGACCTCGAAACTGTGCCAGCCCCAAGACATGATTGGTTGGAAATGATTTGCTCGTCTTTCAACGCCTCTGAATGTGTGAGCGAGTGGGGCAGCCGAGGTGTGTCGTGCAGGGCAAAGGCAGCCGCACGGCAAGCAAGCCACACACAGCCCTCAACGTCTCTCAACCCTGCGTGACGCAGCTGTCGCATCTCTGTCAAAAATGTGACTGGCTGGAATCGCAAATGCACTGATAGGGAGATGGGATGGATGGGATGCGCCTCTCCAGCTCAGTCATAGGGGCAGCTTGGCCGACTACTTCGTACCTTGTTGGATATTTCCAGACCAAGGTACTCGTCGAACTTGGACCATGTACAGGTCCAAGTCCTCCCTACCGAAATGTTCAATCAGACTGCCATCCGAGATGTGAGGGGCCGCCTCGGGAATGCCATGGTCGTGTCTGCGCGTTGACCTCGCTTTGGCTTAGTGCCCTTACAGCTCAAAACATTGATGTTCCAGCCATCACGTGAGTAGGTGGAAGATCAAGCCCTTGAGGGACGATGATCAGTCAGTGATCACCGCGTCTCCAGATTCAGACGGATCATGTCCACGCGAGTATGCTTCTGCTGCTGAAACGTGGTACCTGGTAGCTCAGCGGTACGGCGGGCTGCATTGAAATGGCCTACCGAGATCAAAGCGCGCCAAAGGCAACGCATTGACATCTGTGCCTCAAGAGACGGTACTTCGTACTGCTTGAAGCTCGCCATGGAGTGGCGGACGCGTGATAATCTGGACACCACATCGTATCTTGACTTGGGCTCGCCGACGGAAACTGGCAGGGGTGTGTGCCCTGGTCTCTCCGGGGTCAAGGGGAAGTCCCGGCTGGTGGTGCGTCTTCAGATCCCCAATCCAGGCCAGTACCCAACAACAATCCTCACAGGCTGCTCGGCGCACAATCCATCACATCGACAACAAGGAGGGTACGTACTAAACCCCTGCACAAATGGTTTACCCCTAGCACGCGCATCTCGACTCCCCAGGACTAAGGGCCTTATGGCCCGGGCCCAAGGCCGCCCACCCCAGCCCGCGTGGGTTGTTTGGCGGCCCCTTTGACCGAGCTAGAAGTGTTGCCACGTAATGACAAGATGAAGGTGCTGAGGCAAGGCATTCAATACCTCTGACGACGTCTAGCCTTCCGTTCGCGCAGCAGCCGCAAAAGCCTTGTGCTGAGCTGCTGCTGCTGGGCTGACAAGGGATGGACATGGTTAGGGTGGCCCCCGTGGGCAGGCAGAGATGCCACAGGTTTGGCTGCCGGGAGATGATGGTGCGGTTTGGCGGGGCCAGGCGCAGCGAAGGAACTGGGGACGGACCATGGACCCTGCCTGGGATTGTGTTATGTGTGGCGATTGCCAGCGCTTGAGAGAGTTTGGTGCTCGTGAACACGTGAATACTGGGGGGTTAGTAGGTAATCGGCAGCAACCCAGCGGTTGAGTGTGTCATGTCACGCAGCGTAGAGCGGGACCAGATGAACTCATGCTGTGGCATCAATGGGCAGCGCCCCAGGTATGCCGGAGCAATATTCATAAGCCATGGGTAGTGGTTCGTGGTTTGTGGTTTGTGATGCCTGTGTCGGTACCTGAGAGGCTGTGTCAGACTCTGGATGGCGTCGTTATGTCAAGGGCGCCAGGAAGAGTTCGCCAATTCGATGATGCTGTCTCTCCTGCCACGAAGCCAACAACAAACGGGAATCCGCGCATGTTTCTGGCCTAGCCATTGTGACCTTGTCCTCGACCTTGAACAAGTGCGCACAGCAGGGGATGGGCCGGGGCCGGAACCTGACACATGTCGAAGTACCGATACTTGAAGACATGGATGGTCTCCTCAATTAGCAGCCGATCTGCATTCGTCTCAGATTTTGGGAGAGAGGCGACTGCACCAGCCCGAAGTGTGGGAGGGAGTGGGGCGTCGCTGGCCTTACCTAAGGTTCCGTCGGGTCATGATTGGACAGTCGGCCATGTTGCCTCATGCACGAGTGAGCGACCCCGTTGGACTTTGGCGGCCACCATCGTGGAGCACAAAACAACAGGCGCCAGCGGGACCGACCATATCGAAAGTATCGTCGTCTGGCACCACCTTCGGGTCGGACAATAGGGTCCGAATCGGCGCTGGAGGCAGAGACGAGGCCGACCACGAACCGTTCCCCCTCTCGCTCGACGGAGATCCCATCATCATCAAGAAACCCACCAGGTGGCCAGGAGGCAGCCATTGGACGCTCTCCTCTCGGCTCGCCTCCCTCATCCCCTCCCCTGTAACCAGAAGCAGTGGATCTTCAAACCTTGACGCTCGACCGCTGCTTGGAAAACCACTGCACTCCTAATCCCTGCATGGGGTGGACGAGACGAGAGGTACTTCGTACTGTACCTGTGCTCGTGGGGAGGTACTGCATACGGGCAGCACTGCACAGCACCGACTAGCAGGGAGGGTGTCTGTGACTTTGTACTGTTCCTACCTGCCTACCGTTTTAAAGATGTGCGGCCTGGCCACGGCCGATGGATGGAGCGCGCCAACGCCCTGGTACGCCAGGCAAGCCTGACAAGCCTGGGCTGATGGGCAAGGCGCAACTGGGAACCTCTTGTCTTTTGAATGTTCCTCCCCCCATTACACCCATTGAAAACCCCTGCCTGTTCGAGCTTCCGCTCCGCAGTCGACGAGACCCAGCTGACGCATCGATTGGCTCACTATCCCCCGTCCCCGAGTACCGGTACCTGGCCTGCCAGCTGGGGCGCCGGGGAGACTGCGGGCACAAGCGGAACGGCGCATGTATCGTATTTCCATCAGTATGGCACGCGACGGCACGTCTAGTTACGAGCGTGTCGATGTCTTGCTGTCCTTGCGCCTCTATCGCGAGTCGTTGTGGCGTCTGTCTAGAGCAGCCTCGTCGCCAAATCTACGAACGGCCAGACGCACCGCCCTTCGCATCCCGCTGAGTTTGCGATTCATGATGCAACTTTCCACCCGGGAGCTCCACTAGCGCCAGCCCAGTTTTTGCCCGCCCGCAGGTGCTGGGTCCCGTCGCGGTGCAGAAGGTACGTACTGTCCATTGAATCCAGCTGGAGCCCTGCGCACTGCCTGTACCGTCATTGTACAGTACACCATGCTGGGGCTAGAAATTCCATGCCTATTAGCGCCCCCCCCCCCCCCCCCCGGTCAGCCCCGTAGTGGCTTCGAGCCTGTCCACTCTACCACTGTACTTCGTAGCTCCGGCTCTCATCCAGGCAACGTTGTTGGGCTGGTTGATTGGCTTGTTGGCTTCCATGCTGGCTTGCCGGCTCGCTGCGTGCTTGGCAGGGTACGGGGATACTTGATGGTGGTCCCTGGCACCCACACCAGCAGCCACCCCAGTCGCCCCAAGTGGGAGTGGTAGAGGCCAGAGCCAGAGACAGAACGGACAGAACGGGGGCAGAAGCGTCCAGGTGGAAGCGACAAGGGGTACGTACCGACTTAGCACCACCCCCGACCTTGAATTTCATCTCACTTTTGAGCCTTCACTCACCTTCCCTTTGACAACGCCAAATCTATGACCAGCGCCCATCACGACCTGGGCCGACCTCGACGAACCCTCTGACTGCTTCTACGCATCTCGCCGTACTTTAACTGACGCTTCCATCCGCGACGCTGCCGCTAGCTGCGGCGCTCCCCGGATCCATGGTCGCTAAGGAATTCCTCGACTCTGACAGAGTCAACTTTCTCGTCTGGAGGTTCGTTTTGTCCTCCCAAGGCCCGGATTGTTGCCGCCCACCCCCCCAGGCGGCTGCCGTGCATTACTCGGCGTCGTCTTTTTTGTTGAGCTTGCGCTGATTTGCTTTCTTTTAACCAACTGCAGATATCTGCTCGAAGGCAGTAGGTGGCACCTGAGCTTTACGCGCCTTTGGCGACTCATCCTAACCTCACTCACTCACAGACTACCGAGAGACGGCTGCCAAGTTCCAGAAGGAATGGCACGTCAAGCAACCTCACCGGGACTTTGACTTTGCACGCCACGTAAAGAGCCACGCATTGGTGTCCGTAATCAACCGCGGCCTGCTGTACCACGCTTTTGAACGTGAGCATGCGCGCAATCAGGTAAGGGACCACCAAACTCATTTCATGCGCATCCAAAGTCGGCTCCGTGGTTATCACACACCGTGGGACCTGTTTTGGTGACGAAATGCGACATGCCAAAACCAGGCCTAGGCTGACAGATTTGGGGTGTGCAGCTGCCTCAGGATGCAGCGGCTGCGGCCGAAGCGCTGCAGGTCGGCATCTTTGGGCCTCTAGACGCCCACCCGCCGGCCAAGGTGGAGGAGGAGGAGGAGGATATGGACGCTGAAGGAGAAGAGGAAGAGCCGTCACGGAAACGACCCCCCCAACATCTACCAAATGGTTCGCCGGCCAAGCGGCCGCGCCTTAGCAATGGCTACGAGAACGGTACCGATGTAACCGCGCCCGCGACGACGCCGATGGACGTTGACAACCAACCTGACAACCATGCTTATCCCTCGCCCCTTGAAGGCGAGGCGGCGCCGCCACCGATTGTGCGTACTGACGGCCCCGAGCAGGGCACGCAGGTCGACAAGGTCGAGGAGCTGGCTCCCGATACCACCTTTATTCGCCTCATGGACGACGACCGCGTGCATGCCCATGGTCCCGACGCAACCCCATCTCCTTCCTCCGCTGGTCCTGACAACGCTCCCATCCTCTTGCAGTGCGAGTGGAACCCTCGAGACCCATCCATTCTGGCGGCTGCTGGAACCGATGCACTAGCCCGGGTTTGGACCATCTCGCGTGCCACCACACCCCCCCAGCCTGGACAAGATCACGTGTCACCCCACGCCCACTCCCTGCTCGACCCTGAGGCTCCTCGCGATACGACGGTAACGGCGCTATCGTGGACATCGGACGGTGCCTCAATTGCGGTGGCTACAGACTCGAAAAACCAGGCTGCCATTAACGTATGGTCCGTTGACGGTACGCACCTCCAAACTATGGAGGTGTCTGAGCCTCCAGTCATCAAGCTCTCGTGGAACCCCAGCAACACTGCACTGCTGGCCATCTCCCCCGACAAAGGCGGCGCTCTGGTGACAGTGTACTTTTCTCTAACTAACAGTTCCCTCTCCTACTTCCTCGCTGGGCACGACATTGCTGCGACGCCCCTCGATGCTGCTTGGACGAGCGACTCGGAATTCTTATTGACAGGTGGAGATCTTCTACTCTGCCTGCACTGTACCGACGCGTCCATCTCTCAAGTGAGGAAGTTCGAGACGAAGGAGGACGATAGTTTTACCCAGGTGCTCTTTGACTGGCGGTCTAAACTGGCCGCCACATCGAGCGACAAGGGCACACTCGACGTAAGACTTGGCGATGACATCTTTCTTGACCTCAAATACTGACTAGCGGTAGCTCTGGGACGAGTCTGGACAGAGGAGGTCGATATCTGCACACCAAGGAGCGATTACCGCCATGCGTTGGCAGCCTCTTCCCGCAAATCAACAGGCGGCTGACGATGAACGGTTGATTGCGACTGGTGGCGACGACTGTGCCATCCTCATTTGGAACGCACGCATGCCGCAGAGCAAACCCAAATCTTTTCTGACGATGGATTCCCCGATTGTTCGACTTGCCTTTACCCCGGATGGTACATTCATTGCTGGAGCCACAGCAAGTCAGGTGTTGATTTGGAAGGTCGGAAGTCACGCTATGCCTAGGGCTAGCTGGAGCAGGCCAAGACATCCCGGGTGGCTTAGCCCTAAGGCGAATACAGACCAAGAGGAAGAGGACGAGCATTGCTTGTGCTGGGATGCGGACGGACAGAAGTTGGCGTATGGCTCCAATAGCAGGGTAAGCGAAGACAAGGCGTGAAGCGACTTGGTAGATGCAGAGGTGCTAACACGACATAGCTCGCCGTTGTCAACTTCAGGAGGTGACGAATTCCCTGGAGCGAGAAGAAGCCAAGGCACAGTAATTAATGCTGTAACTCTCTTGCCCATAATATCTCGGAATGGCACCCGAGTTTCAGCTACATGGCAGCTTGTCATTGGCGCTAACGGATTATGGCGAAACGCATTATTTTCCAGACGAGCTTTATCAACTCGAGAGGAAGAATGAGAAGACACAGGACGCAGGGCCCTACGCACCTGGTCTGATAATGTTTCTGCTGGCTTGGACAAGGACCAAGGCCGGCAGACGCGGGTCGACCGCACTCAATTATTCTTTCTTTTCCCTTTTTTTTTTTTTTTTTTTTGGTATACCACGACGACTACGGGCTGGCTATCCGTTACAGGTACAAACAAGGCAACCAAACGATCAAACAACCTACCAATGGATGCACAACTTCTCAACTATCACACGAATTCTCTTGATGAATGGCCCGGATAGAGGATATGGGAGTACAAATGTTGTGTCTTGAAGTTTATCTTTTTTTTTTCATCTTCTCTTCTTGCGTGTGTTTTCTGAGATGATCTGGATGCGGCATATGGATCACACGGGGGTTCGGAAGGCGGGCATGCATGCGGGTGGACTGGCACTTGGAGATGGTGGGGATCGCATCTTCTGACAACGATAGTTTCTCATTGCTTTCGGATCGTGGGCATTGTCTTTTTTTGCGTCCTGGTGTTAGTGTACGAGTATATACCATACAATAGGCGACGAGACCTGGGTTCGGGCCCAGGCGGAGGGCCAGATGAGTGCGAAAAGAAGACGATGAAATCAGCAAGAGGCAACGAGAGAACTAGTCACCGTGATTGCGTGAGAGTGGCTTCAATGCTGCGTGAGAGTTGCGTGAGAGTTCTGTGGGGGGTTATCACTTTTCACTTCCCAGTCGAGTATTTCGTGCAGCATCCAACGGCATCAGTCAGCATGGCGCAGGGCGCGAGTGGTGACGCCTAGCGCAGCGTGTCTTGGTGTATAGTGAATATGAGTGGACATAAAGGGTTTTTGGTGGGACTCGATGGACTCGATGGACTCGATGGACTCGATGGATTGGGTGGCTTCGCGCGTGTTGGTGAACTCGATTGTTGGTGGACTGGTCTGGATGACTCGGACTTTGTTGCAGTTCTGCCTCGGCGGGCCCCCTCATCTTCGGCTGGGCGTTGTTTCTTTGTTGTTGTATGTCTCTCTGTCATATGTCATTGACCAAGTTATTGTGAGCAATTGATGTATCCTTTGTTGAATCTACAGGTTCGTGACCGATCCCCTTCGTCTCTCACCCACCACTATTCTCGGATCCTGCTCGCAACATGCACACACCCGTCCGCTTCCCGCGATCCACACAGAGCCGGCCGATGTCATCCCCGCACAGCAGCAGCGTGGCATCCCATCTCGCATCGTGCGGTCGCGCCAAATGCGACGAGAAACGAAACGAGTAATTGATTCTGCCGCTCTCCCCGCGAATCATTTTGGATTGCGGCGCGCAACCACCAAGTATCTAAAACGGAAAGGAACGGACTTGCATCCTGCGCCAGCTTCGTTCAGCGTTCAGCCCATCTGCAACCCGTTCAGCCCGCCTGCGACTCACCTGCAACTCACCTGCAGGATGCAGCCAAGACAAGAGCAAGTTGACGAACGAGACCTCTTTGATCCGTCATGTTGCCGCCCGTAGTATATATATATATATATTTTTTTTTGCATAAGGTAGTTGTCTCTTTGTCCTTGTCTCTGCTCTCTCCCCCTCCTTCCCTCTCTGGCGCAACCTGCCCCGTTCTTTATCCCATTTCCTCATATGTTCTTTGCGTCGTTCTCTCTCCAATTGCCTCCTGCCTTCAAAGTTCAAACCCTTAATAAGACGGTGATTAGGTAGGTAGCTTCCTGCGGGGTCGCATCGTCCTGCCAGCCGGAGCTCTCTAACGTCGGACCCCACTTGCCCATCCACCTGGTCGGACCTTCCACGCCACCTGAAGTTATTAGACCACGGCCTTGCTTGATCTCGCTCTTCTGCTCCTCTGCTCGGTCAAACACATACAACGACTTTCTCACAGCACACTTAATTTCCCCCTCACTCCGAATCTCACGGCATCTGCACTAAATAGTCTCTCGGGAGCAAGGACGACGCCACTTATCAAAGCCGCGGGGAGACCAAAGACCCGCTCGCTGACGCCGACGTAGGAGCTCGGCGAGCCGCCTCTCTGGGAGGAGCAAAGGTGGAGGAAAGCCAACACCGTGAGCATTTCACCTCGCGTTGGAGACACATTTGACAATAGGATAAGATACCGAGGGTAGCAGCAGCTATGGGAACGCCACAGCACAACACGCAGTACCGCCTGACCGAGGTCTTCACCCCCGAGATGCGCGATCGCCAAGCTCGCGGCAAGAACCCCTACTCCAAGTCCAGCGACGACAGCGACGATGATGGACCCATGATGGTTGGTAATCGCGGCGGGTAGGCACATTCTTCTCTACAGCTCTCTGAACTACCCCTGATGCCATGGAGCGTGGAAAATCTAGTTAACATTGTCTAATTGCGTGTGTCCAGTATCGACAGCGACTCTTTCGCTGAGCGCGAACGCAAAGGCGAGGCCATGTCCGTCCTCGACAGCCCAGACACCCTCATGGCACACGCCCTGGCCAACAACGACGTAAGCAGGACTCTGTCTTCTCTTTCTCTTCAAATCTCCCACAGTCCGCTCACGTAGTCGCACGACGTGTAGAGCGTCACAGGTCAGCGTCTGCGCTGGATGCGCCAGCTGTGCGGCATCGAGGAGAAGCCCCCCGCCGAAGCCAAGTCTCCTGGCCCCGCGAGGAACAAGAACCGTCACACCAGTGACCGCAGCGGCCGATAATGCTAGTGCCTAACCTTCCTCTGGCGTTTGCGAGAAAAGACGCTACGCGAGCGACTGAAGTCGCTCGAATGGGCAAAACAGCACCTAAATTATAAATCTGTGGGACACTTTTAACAAACCTTACGACATAATGATGATCATGATGCATGAACAAGGGGGGCTCGCGATATATATACACCTCCTATGGGCCCTGAAGGTTGTTTGTTTGGAGAAGAAAAGAATCATCATATAATGACAATAATAGTTGATTGCTCGAGACTTTCTGGCCCTGCGTGACCTGGTCTATCCTGTCCTATACAAAATCCTGTGTCCAAAACCCGCATGACACATCCTGAGCTGTACAGACCGGCTATGTCCTAAAGAAAAGCCCTTGTCGCTGCCCTCCTGTGGCCCATACCATGCTATGCTTCCCAAGGTCGTGAAATGTTCATATGCATGCTTGCAATATATCCCATGAAAATACGAACCCACTGTATCCATCCCAAGACGGCCCAATCCAACAGACCGAGAAAGACTTGAAACCAACTATGGACATACCAAAAGGAGAATGTTGCACAAAACGCCTCGCAATGCTATATATAAATCGTTCAAAATGAACCAAAAGAAAAAAAAAAACCCCGGCTCTTTTATCCCGAAACCTAGGCATATCGCATACTTCGACCGCGTTGGAGACGGCTGTTGTTCAGTGGTGCGTAATCGTAGCCGGGCGGCGGGCCGTTGGGATGAGGGTAATTGCCGTTGGCGCCGCGTGCCATGGCGGGCCAGCTGTTCATCTCGGTGGGTTTCGGGGCCCTTCGTCTGCTCACGCGTCGCCGGATGCAGGTGTAGCAGCAGCTGATGAGGGAGAGGAGGATCAGGGCGCCGATGACGGACCCGACGGGGATGGCAATGTTCTTGTTGCGCTTGAACCAGTCGATGATCTGCTGCCACGTCGAGCCGCCCTTGCACGAGCCGTTGGAGCAGCGACCGCCGCCGCCGCAGGATGTGCCGTCGAGGAAGTTTTGGTTGAGTTCGACGCAAGTGCCGTAGCCGTACTCGGGTGCGTCGCACGTCATGAGACAGCCCGAGTCGCCGCAGGCTTCCGTGGTCGAGCTCGACGAGTTGCCAAACATGTTTCTGCACTGAAGATCTCGCGACGTGCACTGTCCAGACGCGCACGAGAGGCCGTCGCCGCAGGAATCGCCGTCCTTCATGTGGCTGTCCGAGGGGCATGAGGCTGATTTGCCGGAGCAGGTCTCCTCGGGATCGCACTCGCCCGAGCTCTCGCGGCACACGGTGCCATTGTTGGCGAACTGGCACGAGTCTGTGCAGCAGTCTTCGTTGGTGGGATCGCACTTGGCATTGTCCTTGAATTTGCAGGTGTCGGCGTCGCAGCAGATGTTGTCGGCGCATCCCGATGATCCACCACAGTCGCAGTCTTCGCCGCTCTCGACGATGCCGTTGCCGCACTGACTGCCCGTGATCGTCTCGACATCTCTGTTGTTAGTCAAGCACGACGACTCAACATTGAGTTTGAAGCCGGAGCAGATATTGCCGATGGAACAGGCTGAGAAGTCGCTAATGCCGTTACCAGTAGACGGGTTCATGATGTACTTGCCGCCAGCATTGCAAGTGCTCGTGCTCAGCGGACAGCAGTCCTGTGTCCCCGAGGAGACTGGGCAAGTATCCGAAGTGCAATCGTGGACGGCGCCAAAGGTGTGACCCGACTCGTGTGCGAAGACTTGCCACTCTGCCGATGTCCTCACGACGACGTTAGCAGAAGCTACAGTGCCGTTGTTCCCTGAGCTCCCCGAGTTCTCAGACGAACCATTTCGGCAGAGTTGACCTAGCCACGCAAGGCCCACAGCGGAGTCGGTATTGCAAGTAGTGAGAAGAGTCCAGTACGCGTTGGTATCCTCGAAATTTCCACGCCAGGCTGAGAAGAGACTCAGACGATCTGCCAAAGTGACACTGCCGGAGCAGGCCTTGTTCCATGCTGCGGACGCGGGGGGTGTACCGGGGCATGACTCGTTGCTAATGGTGAGGTTCTGAATGCCGAGGGAGATGTTGAAAGTGCTCTCATAAATCTGGGAAGCACTGTTGACCAGGCTGATAATGTTCTTCCTCACACTCTCACTTGAGTTAAAGGCGGCAGTGTAGGTGCAATCAGTCGCGATACCCACGAGGGCTACCTTTCGAGTTGTGGGACAGCCGTCGACAGATCCGATGGTGGCCTCTAGGTCTGTGCCGGCGCCATTGTTACCCGTGGATCCATCGTCAATCGACTGGCGGCCAAATAGGGTACGCGGGCTCACAGAGTTGAGAGAGCGTGCGCGGAGCCGTTGTTGGTTGAATCTGGCGTTGAATTCGAGGTTATGGGATTGGCAGGAGGATTCTCCGTAGATACCTCGCTTCAACTCGCCGAACTCGTTCTCGTACGTAACAATGTCAGAGTCGCGCCACATAACCATGGCTTCCTCCACATCCCCCGGAAAGTTCAGCAAAGGGTCGTCTTCGTGTCTGAGGCGCTGAAAGTGGCTGCCGATCTGGATATGGTGGTTGTCGCCATGTAAGCGGAAGCTGCCTTCGAATATGGGCATCTTTCCATCGCGGTGAATCGTTATCCTTGCCCAGCCGGCGTGGAACCAGCCCTCGTGTCCCGGACGGCGAACAAAGGCCTCCCCCTTGAATACCTTGTGCTCACTCCTGTCCACCGGCTCGACAGTGTGGACGTTGCCATCGGCATCGAGATGGGTGACGGCGAATGTCTCGGGGAGGAGGTCATGGTTAGGCTCGAGTTTTAGGCGGACATGTTCTTGGCCGCTGTGAATGGTAAATGTCAGATCGAAGTGGGAGTGTGCGTTGACGCGGTGTGAAGGTGCCTTGATGACAGCACTGTCAATGAGTGAAGCGTAACCGATGGGGTTTCGTTTTATTGAATGCGCTAGAATCGGCGTTGGTTAGGAGGCCCTGGTTGGGCGATCGGTCATACTTGTTGGTGAGATGGTCTAACGCACCTATAGACGACTGTACAAATAAAGCGACGCCGGCAAAGGCGGTCGCAATGGTCCGGAGCGAAACCATGGTTTCTCAAACCGAAGACGTCCCTCGGGACGGGTTGGCGTAGCCAGAGAAAGGTTATCGCGTTCAGGTCGAATATCGATTACAAATGGGCAGCGATTATGTCGGGTCAATGTAGGGTCTATGTACGTTAAAGCGTGAGAGGGCGAGTTGAATTCGATTCGGAGACGGTCGATTCGAAAGCGAGCAAATGCAACGAGTCGGTAGCAATGTAGTAGGAAAGTCGAGGAGCAAGTCGAAGACGCAAGATGAAGGACGCTAAACGGAGAGGCGGAATCGGACCACGGAAGAAGGGCGAATGCGAGCCGGTCCCAAGGTTGAATACGGGCGGCTGTATACCAGCATTCGTCTGGACGTCGATGGAACAAGACATAAACTAGCTAGAAGGTGAATGCGAGAACAAGAAAAGAGAGTGTGGCGGCGTCGGTCGGAGATGGAGGAGCGAACGGGTCCCGCCCAGACGCCGTTCCATGTGGGCAGGCGGTTAGACCTCAGTAGACACGATACATGGACGTGCACCAAATAAAGCATTGATTAGTATGTACCGCCCCAGTTCGTACTGTATCGTACTCTTAACACGAAGCCAAAACCGAAGCCCAGCTCTCCAGTCTACCAGTCTCCATGCGCAACTCTAGCGTCATGCAATGTGTGCTAAAAGGGATGGAGCGCAACATCATCTTGTTCATCTCTAGCACTTTCGTACTGGAACTTGGCGAATCCCGTCCGAGGACGCGCGGTATCTCGCAGCCACTCCAAGCCTATAGCGGGACGCCCAGCGGCTTGGCCGAGTTCTTGGGATGTCCACTGGCCCACTGAGAAACAGGTTGGGGAGACCCGACTGGATTCACTGAACTCACTGGACCGCATCAGATGGACCGCATCAGATGGACAGCATCAGATGGACCGACCGTCCACCCGTCAGCAGAGTACATGCATAGCCACACTTCTAGCCCTCTTTTCTCCGGGGCAACCACCAAAGAAGCAGCCTGTTTGGCCGTCTTGGAGGGCCAAGTTTCTCATGTCGTGCACACCCTCACTTTGCCATATTTGCCAACCATGTTGACGTCTTTGAATCTGAATGCTGCGGTGGAACTTGACATCTTAGTCGACGCCACTTGCACTGGCTCAAACCTCGTCTAACATCTAGCGATTTCACGACACTTGCGATACTGAGCCCCCCCCCTGCGCCCGTGTTTTAAACCACACCTCGACCAACACCCGTAATACCAATACTTTCTGCAGCAGCTTCAGACACGATGAAGCCATGCCGTACTTGGACTAGCTGATCGCGGCCCATTGATAATCCATTGTCCGCGAGCGTACCTTCACACTTAACCAGCCCGGTCAACCGCCATGGATTGTGTGCTTGATGATGCTGATAAATTGACCTTTCGCAGGCCTCCCACTGAACCTGCCGGCCCTTCCGAGATTCTCGTTGGTACATACATTGGCCGCCCACTCGCTACCCGTATGCATGCATGCGTGCTGGTCTCCGCTGGTCTTTTTTTTTTCTCGTATCGCAGGTGTCAACCCTGAAGCTAACACTGGGTCCGTACTGAAAGGCCGAGAGGCACTTGGCTTCGGATACTTTCTGATTCATTCATCCACACAGGGGGCTTGTCGGTTCGATCCCTTGCGCTCGAGCATGCAAGATGGTTCATCTTGGCGGTCAAACGTGTGCAGAGGACATGATCGACACCGTGAGCGTTGCAGGCCGTAAGCGATAATATTTGCGCCTGTTTCATCATCGTCTCAAGGGACTTTGGAAAGCGACAGCCGCTTCAGCCGACGACGGCTCGTAACACTGTGACCTGACTGGAATTGTCTATCAATTCGTGCGATTTATACATCCTTCTTCTCTCAATACATGAGGTAACTCAACATTTTGTTCCTGAATCGTGTCTTCGTCCGACCTTGGGAGTTGTTCCTGACTGCCCTGCAACTCAAAGTCATCCATGTCCACCTTCGTGCCAAAGGTAAGCTGACCCGCCCCATTAATATTTCGCCGGTCATCCCACATCCTACTTTTAGCTGTGTCGCATTATCCTACGCCGTAATCCAATGGGGCTGTGTGCTTCTTGCCAACTTGCGTCTCTTCAACCCCCCACAGTAGGTCCGTAGCCAAGATGAGCTAGCCACAAACTGTTCTCCTCAATACTCCTGCTGGCCAACCTCCATTAAACCAGCTCCCATCCCCCGCTTTAGTGATGACGACGACTTCCTGCTCGCTTTCACGCACGTCTATCCCCCTCAGTGAAATCAACCATCACCCTCCCGCTCGCTTATGAGCCCATACATCTATTTTCTTCAATTTCATCACGTCCCTTTTAAGCTCAAAACAAACCTGGTCGTCTTTCAGGCCAAAAAGAAGCTTATTCATGTGACAGGGCTTAAGCTCAATCATCAATGCGATAAACCTCGTTCTACTCCCACAATGCGGGGACATGAACACGCGTCCCCTTACCCCACGCCCTGATGATATTCAATGCACCTTTTGCAGAGGTGCCAGCGGTAGGAAAAGGTTTGCATCACCATAAAGTCTTCAGTCTAAGATAGTTGATTTACTCGTCGTGAGATTTTGTTAATCTTAAATAATATCTGTATACATAAACACGCAATGCAGTTGAAACATTCCTTAACAAGTTGGATCCCAGACCTTCGAAATTCTCATTATTTCGTGGCTGCATCCAACATCAACCCCAAAACACCGCACGGGATAATATCCTGGTCCTTTATCGACCTGCGCTTTCCCTTTCCGTTTTGCCTTGTATCCGTTGGTATATCAACTCCGCTAGATCGATTGCATCGCTGTCCCAGTTGGCCGCTTACTTCCGCTTCGCATCATGAACGCTCTGAATAATCTTCGCCACAACGCTAGGGTGAGACAGCTGTACTCAAGTTAGTTGTGTCCAGGTTCAAAAGAGGCGACTGTGCCACCTAGGGCAAAGTAGACGTACCGTGGTGATGTCTCCTAGCTGATCCTCCTCTCCAGCGAGGATCTTACGCAAGACACGTCGCATGATCTTGCCACTTCGGGTCTTGGGCATGTCCGGCACAATGTACACCGCCTTAGGGGCAGCAAAAGGACCGATGCTCTTTCGCACCTGCACGATAAGCTCCTTGCGAAGGGCTTCGGTTGACTCAATAGTCTCCTTGAGCGCAACAAAGGCGTTGACGGCTTGTCCAGTGAGCTCGTCCGCCACACCGACCACGGCGGCCTCGGCAACTGCGTGATGCTCAATGAGCGCGGCCTCAATCTCTGCAGTTGAGAGACGATGTCCACTGACGTTGACAACGTCATCAACACGACCTCGGATCCAGTAGAAGCCCTCGTGGTCACGGGCAGCGCCGTCTCCGGTGAACTGGAGTTCTTGATTAGCATCATCCCCATGTTAAAATTTCTCCACTTGGGTTCACTTACATAGTAGCCCTTGTAGACATTCAAGTACGTTTCCATATAACGCTTGTGAGCACCCCAGACAGTGCGAGCCATACTGGGCCAGGACTGCTTGAAGGCCAACACACCCTCGACATCGTTTCCGTGAATCTCTTCGCCAGAGACGGGGTCGATAATCGCAGGCTCGATACCGAAGAAAGGCAACGAGGCACTGCCCGGCTTGGTGGGAGTGACGCCTGCCAAGGGGGTGATCACGTGGGAGCCCGACTCAGTTTGCCAATAAGTCTGTTGACAGTCAGTATCGATGATCTAAGCTCATCATCGCTTCTGCTTGAAAAACTCACATCGACAACATGGCACTCTTCCTTGCCGATGACCTCGAAGTACCACTTCCAAATCTCGGCAGCAATGGGCTCACCGACGGAACCGAGTACTCGGAGGTGCTTCATCTCGCCACGGACATGCTCGTCACCAGCGCGCTTCAACAAGCGAAGGGCAGTGGGCGCAACATAGAACTGGGTGACCTTGTGCTTCTCAATGATGTCCCAGTACCTGGAGAAGTTGGGGTAGGCCGGAGTGCCTTCGAAGACGACGGTGGAGACACCAAGCATTAGGGGGGCGTAGACGACATATGTGTGACCAGTAATCCAGCCAACATCGCCACCGCAGAAGTATCGGTCGCCCTGGTGGATGTCGAAGACGTATTTTCCAGTCATAGCGGCACCAAGAAGATAACCGGCAGTGGTGTGTAGGACACCTTTGGGCTTGCCAGTAGACCCGGAGGTGTAGAGCAAGAATAGGGGGTCTTCGGAAGCCATGGGCTCTGGGGAAATGTAGCTGGGCCACTTGTCGACCTCCTCGTGCCACCAGTAGTCGCGACCGGAAGTCCAAGGAATTTCAGAGCCGGTGCGCTTGTAAACCAGAACGTGGGAGACATCGGGGCACTGCTTGAGCGCATCGTCGACAATCTTCTTTGTGCCAATCAACTTGCCACCTCGCTTGCCTTCGTCGGTGGTGATGACGACCTTGCAGTTGGCGTCAACTACACGGTCACGCAGAGAGTCGGAAGAGAATCCGGCAAAGATGACGGAGTGGACGGCACCAATGCGGACACAAGCCATAAGAGCGATGATAGCTTCGGGAATCATGGGTAGGTAAATGGCAACGGTATCGCCCTTGCGGACGCCCATCTGCTTCAAGACCCAAGCAGTTCTCGAGACCTCACGGAGAAGCTCGCCGTAGGTGACATTGCGGCCTTCGGCGGGATCATCAGCCTCGTAGATGATGGCAACTCGATCGGGGTCAGCGAAGGCGTGCCGATCGACGCAGTTGTACGAGGCGTTCAGGCGACCCTCATTGAACCATGAGACATCGCCATGTAGAAGAGAGCCGCTGCGAGTAGTCTCGAAATCTCGATCCCAGGACACGAGCTCACGAGCGCGATCGGCCCAGAACTTGTCGGGTTGTGTGATGGACTCCTTGTAGAGACGTTGATACTCCTCGAGGTCTGGGGTGGGTCAGCTCACTGATGTTGAGGCTCTATGGTGGATTCGGGATGTACTTACTAGCCAAGTGGGGCTTGCTAGGGTGCTCTGCGTGGTAGCGAGGTTAGCATCAAGGGACCAACAAAAGATGTTTTCTAAAACAAAACAACGAAAATACTGAAGAAATGACAACGACAATCTCAGTCGCCAAAAGAATAAGGGGTAGTCATACTGGCAAGCATCTTCTCTGGAGGATCTATTCATGTGTTAGCATTGTAATTCAATTGACAATAGGGCTAGCAACGAGGCACATACGGTAAGTGTCGACGAGATGGGCCTCAGCGACCACTGGGGCCTTGGCCTCAGCGATGACTGGCTCTGCAACAACTGGTTCTGCAACAATTTGCTCTGTAACCAAGTGCTTCTCGGCAATAGGCTCAGAAGCTACATGGGGGGCAACGGGAGCAGCCTCGACGGTCACAGGGCCCTGTAGCTGCTCGACTTGGGCCATTGTCGTTGGGGGGAGCGAAATTAATTTTTTTTTTCGTTGAGATGCGACTGTGGCTGCGATGCGGATGCGACTTCGATGCGGGGTAGCGTGACCGTGGAGCTGGTGCTGGGACTGCTCCTGTATGAGACAATGATCAGACAGCTGTCGGTTATGCTCGTCGGGAGGGGCCGCGGGTGGTTGCGCCGTTCGAGATTGGGTTGGCGCTGAGGGGGGAGAGAGATGGAGTTTAGAGTTTGAAGACTGAGGAGGAGGATGAGGAGTCGTAGAAGAGATAAAGAGTTGAGGAGGAAGAGATTGCGACGAAGAGACAAGTTTGATGAACCGGTCTGCGGGGAGCTGGGGACCCGTGATTCTTTATGGCAAAATTGGGTACATCGCGATTGGCAGGTACGTCCGGTAAAGATGGCTGTACGTAGCGGGCAGTACCTGCACCACCGGCGACCGGCCCCCGGCGAACCGGGGGGGCACTCCCAACGCTGGCGGCTCTGGATGAGCCATGATCCTTTCCCCCGAAGCCAGGTCCCGAGCAATCGCCCGCCTACAACTACAGCGCTCGGATCCGGCTCTCCAGTGGCCTAAAGAGCACGGGCGACCCTGGCGGCAAGGCTGGCTGCAAGCCGTCTGCGCTATTCCCCATTGCCGGCAGCCCATATCTCCATGCCGCTTTCTTGGGCCACGCCGTGGCCCTTTTCTCCTGGAACAGGCTTGTACGTACCCCTACGTCCGAGGCCCAGCAATGGACGGATGGCTCCAGCAATCCTCTAGCTTCTGCCTAGGCTCTAAGCTCCGCTTTCTTTGCTTTGTGGTTTCCCTTCCGGTTTGATGTCGTCTTTCAACACCCATAACCCGGCCCATGTCCACCCGGCCCATGACGATCCGTGTCTTCCTCAGACTTACCGTCTGTGCCGCAGTCGATTATCTACGCTCTGATTTGCTTCTCCTGCTCCCATGTTGAGCTGACTGCTTGACTTTGTCTCTGCTGTGTTACTCCGGTTCCTTCGGTGTGTGGAGCTGGGATGTGGCCCATGTCATACAGAGCCAAGCCCACCCATGGATGTGTGATTTGGTATGCTGACGGAGCCGCACGCTTTTACTGGGTTCGTCCCGTCCCCATGGATAACGCCCAGAAAGTCTAGATCCATTCACAGACTGAGGTCTTCACCTCTTTACTCTCCCCAAATGTGAAACTTTCCGGCTAGACGGCTATCATGGTCCAGTCTCGAAACACAACTGTAAGCCACAGCGCTGAACCGTACCACCTCCCCCCACCTTACCTTACACAGCCCTTGTCCACCGCATGTGCCTCTATACGAAAGGGTTTATGTCTCCTTAAAGCGCTTTTCGTTATTCTTTTTGCTGCGATATTATATGCCCACCCACGGTGGCTGATCGATGCAGTGTTACTGGGGCATGCATGCGGTACTTTTAGGCGCAGGTTCGTTCCTGACTCTAGTCTTGGGTACCTCCTCTCCAGTCCCTACCTTGTTGAATGGACAGACCCCTGTGCCCCCACGAAGAAGAAAATAAAAAAAATTGCGTGGACATGCTTTTGCAAACGAAAGCCCCGTAGGGTTGAGCCGATATCGCAATGGGATAGACGAAACTGTGTGTGGTCCTGGTTGACGAGAGGTCCTATGAGAGAGGTTTGAGTGACGAATCACTGGGAGGGAAGGAGATCTAGAGATGGGGGTGG
Source organism: Dactylonectria alcacerensis (assembly GCA_029931735.1). Taxonomy (NCBI): domain Eukaryota; kingdom Fungi; phylum Ascomycota; class Sordariomycetes; order Hypocreales; family Nectriaceae; genus Dactylonectria; species Dactylonectria alcacerensis. Next base: position 2,884,617 of record JAPMUZ010000003.1, on the reverse strand, counting down.
GTTGACGATATTTCCTATCTAGGACTTGCGTGGGAGTCACTTAGGTGATTGATATGGTAATGGTGGAACTTGCGCCAGGTCGTTCCAGTGAGGTGAGCCGGATACGGACGCAAGGGCGCAACCGGGCAAGCAATGGCTTTCCTCCATCGCCGCAGGCTACTGAGCGGTGACCGCCTCTGTAAGACGGCTGGACGAGGCTCGTTCGAGGTCGCTGGAAGCGCTTTTCATTACAGTGCATCCTAGCATGTGCATGGCTGAAAATCTTCGGCGGGACGTGGATGACGAGCTGCGAGACCGGGGCTGTAGGGCGCCACCAGTCTCGGACAAGCCCCTCCTGTAGGGTCCAATGCCATAGCATGGCCATGATGGAATGGCCATTGCAGAGTTGCTGCCCCTCATCTGCGACCCCCGCATTCAATATCTCGGGGGTCATCTTGGGACGTCTCTGATTGGTCTAGTGGGCTCCCTGCCCAATCTTCCATTCGCACAGCCGTCGAGTCCCCCATGATGCTCATTGCTAATGCGCATACCCCTGTCTTGAGGCCCCTCCAGCCCAGTTAGCCACTGACTGGTGGCGTCCTCTGCCGTGCTCCTCCGACCTCCATCCCACGCCCTCAACAAAGTCCTTAGGTACAGGAGACAGCTCTTCCCGGCACCAACCAGGGGCAGAGAGGCACAAGCTGCGACGGTACTTCCATTTAGCGGACGCCCAAGTATCTTTGGGTACTGGATAGCGTACTAAGTGCTGACTATGACTTCCCACCGCTTCATTCGTAGCTTGACTCCTAACCTAGCAATCCTCAAATTCAGTGACGAAGTTCGTCTTGTTGATCACCATGTCCATCTTCCTCCAAGTCACATTGTCTGGCATCATAATACGCCACTGATGTCGTTATCTGCACTCCCTCATGTTCCACTCACGAAATGGAGTCCTCCAAACCCCGAGTTTGGAGCGAACTCTGCTCGAAGTAACCCTTGCCCCCGGAGTTGACGTATCCATCTCGCCGCTAACTCGCCTGGACCTCTTCTCACGGCCTCAACAGGCTAGCCCCAAATGGGATCTCCCACACCCATGCCCGTGCCTGTGTACCAATCCCCAACCCGTCCCTTGGCCCTCAAAGGCTCTGTCGGCATCCTTGCTCCCAGGCCGGGCCCTGTCCCCAACCGCCCGGACGAAAGCCCATCTCGAACCGAAGCCACGCGAGCTGCTTCCAGTGGTGCTTCCGCCACAAATGTGGCATCTCCCAAGGCTGAGTGGGAGCGTTGCCTTATCAGTGGACATGATAGAGTGCACGCGGCGTGGCGAGTGAGGGTGTGTAAGAGCCGTCTGGCCGCCTTCGGGACTCGACCGAGATGTTCGTCAATTACACAACCTTTTGCACCGTTAACTCCTCCTAGTAGTTACTAGTTACTCACTTATCCTGGGGTAACTGTCTTCCCACCCTCTATCGCATCAACTACGAACCTTCTAGCCCATATTTCTGCTCCCTCCATCCGAATCCCAACTTCCGCGGCTATTCCTCACAACTCACTGCGTCACCTTGTATCCATATCCATTTCATCATGGGTCCCTCCCCCCTCGTCAACAACCCCTCTAGTCCCGCCCACACCACTCCCCAACCAAGCCTAGACCGCCAAGACTGCACCCAATGAGCCCAATGGCTCAAGAAAAGCTTGTGAGGGGCTCGAGTAGTACACACGAACTCACGCAACCGGGTATCAGTTGTGAGTTGAAGTTGCCATCTTCTTCACATGCTTGGTTTTTTACTGTTTGTGGTTTAACTTCTCGACCTACCTACTTACCTAGGTACCTAATGGGCGTTTGGTACCTTCTGACGTCCTCCCCATCATCATCATCGGCCTTCAAAACAACATCCGTCGACCCAATATTCTCTTTCTCCTTGATCTCGCTAATTATTAGCGTAATCGTGCATGAGCTGGAAGCAACCATCTCAGGGTTTTGTGAAAATCAAGAACCTCCAAATGCCGACGGCGAACATTTGAAAACAACCATGCCGCTCCCATCCTTTCACCCATGGGACTCAGGCAAGGATAGTCCTCCGGCTCTCCAGCCTCACATCACACCTGGCTCCATTTCCCCATTTCCCCATTCTCCACTTGCATCCTACCCCTCTGCCTCCAGATATCCGGTTTCCCCATCCATAGCGACGGAAGTACGTAGTATCAGGGATTGTCACTGTCCCCTCATTCTGACCCCGAGATTATTTTCTCCATCCATCAGACCATTTGCGGCGCAAGCAGGATCCTCCTTCTTGGCATAGAGCGGGGCACAAGACACGGGCTCAAAGGTTCCATCGAGTATCATTGGACAAAGAAACCACGATTGTGACTTTCAATTGCAAAAATCTTGCTAACTAGACCTTACCCCAACGCCATTTGCACACCCGGCAATTCTTACATGTCCATGCTCATCAAATACATCTCCAGGATTCTCATGAACTTTGCCACAAACGCCTCCAGGTGGAAGATGACCTTGGTTCCCGTCTTGATCCGGTGCTCGTAAAACGCCGCCCATTGAATCACCTCGCCCTTTAGACCGTCATCAATGAGGGAAATCAATTTGAATGCCAACGTCTTGAGGATGGTGGTGGGAGGGATACAGTGTGTCAGCAAGTCGTACAACTTTGACCGCACCTGTAAGATCCTGGCTGGAGTGTGCTCCTCTAAAATCTCCTTGGCAATTTGTCCGATAAGTGCCTCCCAGTCTGCTGGAGGGATGGGTGTGCTGTCGGTAACCTTCTCACTACACTTTGTTAGCACTTCATATCCTCGGCCAATTGTTCGAGATCCCTTACTTCTGTGCATGCACTGCCTCGTACATGAGCAACGCTCGCCGAAGATTCCGCCCACTCTCCATTGCTATTCTTTGGTGAAGACCCTTTACAAGGGGCCACCCCTCCTTCTTGGCTGACACAGACAGCACGTCACAGATTTCCTCATGGGTCGGCGCTGCCACCCTGACCAACAGAGTTCTCGAGCGAATCGGTGCAATAATATTGGCTGTCGAATTTGCCAAGAGGATCAGTCGTAGGTTAGGTGAGTATTTTTCCATCGTTCGTCGCAGCGCCGCCTGTGCATCTCGGGTAAGGTGGTCGGCTTCATTGATGACAACAACCTTGAACTTTTGCTTTGCTGACTGGTCGACCTGTTGTGTTTGTGCAACCTCCTTGAGTAAGTCTTGGATAACAACCCTGTCGTAGTTGCCGACGTCGGACGGTGTAATCTCTAGGTGGTAGATGGAGGCGACGATGTTGAACTCGAGTTTGCGATTGCTTGTGGTTTGGAACACTCGGGCATCGATCTTGATCTTTTCCACGCCAGGTCCATAGAGCTCCTTCAGCGTTGCTACTATTCGGGTCTTCTTTCCAGCACCCGACGGTCCGTAAACGAGGAGGTGAGGAAAGTCGCCGCTTTGTGCCTGGGCCAATAGTCAGCTGTGGTTGTTCAGGCAGTGCATCGTGGGTAAGATCCGTACGAGTGACTGGAGCCGCTCTGAAAGTTGAGAGTGATATGTGAGAGCCTCTAGTGACCGCGGACGGTGCTTGTCGACAATCAACGCCATGATGAGAGCTGTGATGGTGTTGCTGGAGGAATTGTGGAAGGTCCCAGCTTTTTTGGGTGCAGCAGGAAAGACGCGTTCAGCGCGTTAAGTGTTTTGCTGCTGGTCTCCCGCGTTGGTCTGTGCACCACTTCCACCAGCGTGAACATTGATGCTGGTTGCTGATTGGCATAGACCCCTAAGCATTCATGATGTGCTAATGACATCGGCATGAGAATTCGTTCACTTTACGAATGATGCTGGACAAGTACAGATAATATAATTGTGTCGCATGCACTAAAGCACAATCCAGGCCATATTCATTATGTGGTTTCATTGTGACCACTCACAAAAGTCGGCATTGAATGGATGATCGACTTCGGATGTAGTATTCGTACAGATTTACAACAAATGCTCTACACCGTTTAATGTACATGGTCTCAATATCTCATGTCGCCATTCTCCTAAGCCTGGGGAGACGCAGTAGTGGTAGTCCCGACAGAAGCCTCCGAGATTGGGGCAGATTCCTGCACCAGCTCGAGAGGAGCAATCTGCCTTCGAGGTCTCTTCAGATCCTCCAAAGTCAGGCCATTCTCCAACTTCGTGATTCCAACCATAGGGGCGTCGCCCTTCTTCACAAACTCCCACTGGCCTGTGTGGTCTTAGTGATGAATTCGTATCTGCAGAGGCCATGAATGCTTACCTGGCAACTTGTTTCCCGCCAACCGGAATGCATCTCTCACGACCTGCTCGTGGATTCGGCCTCGAAGCTCGAATAATACCTGGCTCACAGCCATTCTCGTAGCCCAATGATCGAAGTTTCCCTTGCCTTTACCCATACGCATCTGTCAAGTCATGAGCCTTGTGCCTCATTCGAACCTGAGCCATTGTTCTTACATCGTTTCCGCTGACGTATACGCCAACGTTGCAGCACTTTCGCTTGTAGAGTCGGTATTTCTGGCCACGGAGTCGGGTCTTGATGGTGTCCTCCGCCATCTTTAATTGCTTGGCGCTGATTCTGCGGTGGTGATCCGTCATCCGAAGCCCAAAATCGCCCCAGATCACAGTCGTTCCCTTAACCGAACCTCCAGTCGGCACGCGAGGACGTCCCTTGGCCATCTTTTTCTTGCGGTTCAAATTCGGTTCGAGCCAATTGCCCAGCATCGAGGAGGTCGTAGAGAAGGCCCGCACATTCTGGAGTCGCTGGGCGGCGTTGAGCGTCTTCGTATGTTGCTGAACAGGGGCCCTGAATTGTCGCAGGGGAGATGATGCGCATATCCTCAGGCCCCGGAAGGCATTGAGCAATGCCGAAGTACTGGCGGGCTTCATCGCGACGGCGGGTTGACGGCTTGGAGCTGCCTGGTACCTCGGACGACGGAGCTTCAGAAAATCTTCCCGATATTCAGGGCGGTAGTGCGGCCTGGAAATCCAGGCCCACAACTTAAGGCCAATTTAGAGCAGTCACGGACCTCGCGTCACCTTCGCGTCTGACAGGAGCGAACGTGCACGTCACCAGGCCCGTGAATTCTAGGCTGCTCCTCCATTGCATTGGACTTCACGCAACCATTATCCCACCAGGCAACACTGCGCAATGAATTTATAAGGCGCACGACATCCTCTTTGCATTGAGACTGGGTAAGAAGCAATCGACACCAAAATGTCTGATATTCGGTCCTTTTTTGCACCAAAGGGCGGTGCTCCCCTTCCAAAACCTGCCCCGAAAAAGGCAGAGGAGGCCCCCAAAAGCAAGCGCACAAGTACGATTATTTCCTCTGAGCTCTCAATTCCCAGCTAACTAGCTACAGAGGGTCGCAAGGTGATTGAAGATAGCGAAGACGAAGATGAAGTCGTCGAGTAAGTCCTTGGACGTTTAATCATCTTTGAATTAATATCTAACAACTTTGCAGACAGAAGAATACAGCAAATGCAAGGGCCAAGCAAACACCTAAGAAGAAACCTACGTTGGTCGTGCCCGCGATATGCTCAGCAGCCGTCTTACTAACCTCTTCAACAGGGACAATCAGCCAAAAGGGGTTGCAATTTCTGCCGATGACTACTTTGCTTCAACCACAACCAACAAATCGCAGAAATCTGCGATCACCAAGATTCCCGAAATCAAGACTGAGGTACCAGTTCGTTCGAGCCCCCGAGGCAAGCAGGCGCCACCCAAACCGGCCGCCCCGGTTCAAAATGGAAAGATGGAGCCAAAACGGAAGGCGACAACCTCATATGCTCCTGTTGCAGCAGAGGAAGACTCGAACGCATTTATAGACGATGAAGATGCGGATGATGGAGATATCTTCGCTGCAGACATCAAGGGACGAAGCAAGCGAAAGAACGACGACTACGAGGAGGAGTCCGAGGAGGACGTGCTTCCCAAACCCAAACGTGTGGCTGGCCGGGGCCGCCCCTCGAGCAACAAGGACACGGCAGACGACAACCTCAAACCTCCCAAAAGCGCACCACCAAGGAATAAAAGAAAATCCCCCGTCGATGACTCGGAAGAATCCGAAGACGAAGCTCCTCGGAAGAAACCGGCCACTAAACCTCGGGCACCACGAGCCAAAAAGGCTGACCAACCCGAAGATGCTGAGATACAGGATATCCTCAACAGTGTCGCTACGGTACGGGCCCCAACGCCTCCGCCAAAGGACCCGAATGCCAAGTTTGATTGGAAGAAGTCAGCTGGCGGCGGTAATGCATCCGCTCAACCGTCGATGTCAGTTGACCTACCCGAAGGTGAAGATGAATGCCTAAGTGGGCTCACCTTTGTTTTCACGGGTGTTTTGCAAACAATCAGCCGTGACGAGGGCCAAGCTCTTGTCAAAAGATATGGTGGAAAAGTCACGGGGCAACCTAGCAGCAAGACCAGCTTCGTGGTTCTCGGAGAAGACGCTGGGCCCAGCAAATTGTCAAAAATCAAGTCCTTTGGGATCAAGACGATTGATGAAAATGGACTATTCGATCTCATCCGCAAGTTGCCAGCTTATGGTGGTTCTGGCAAAGGAGCCCAAAAGGCCCAGGAGAAAAAGAAGGCCGAGGAGGACAAAGTGAGTAAGCAGGTTGCGGAAATGGAAGCCGAAGAGAAGGCTCGGAAGATCGAAGCAGAAAGGGCTGCTCGGAAAGCGGCCGCCTCTCGCGGCGCTTCCGTTGCGAAAGCGCCAGCGGCCCCTGCGCCCGTTCAGCTGCTGACATCCAAATACGCGCCAACACAGCTCAACCAGATTTGCGGTAACAAGGGCCAAGTTGAAAAAATTCAAGCTTGGCTCCGAAACTGGCCGAAAGCTAAGAAATATGACTTCCAGCGACGCGGCGCAGATGGAATGGGCGGTGAGCGTGCCATCATCATCTCTGGACCTCCTGGAATCGGAAAGACGACGGCTGCCCATCTAGCCGCAAAACTAGAGGGTTACGATGTGCTAGAGAGCAATGCTAGCGACACTAGAAGCAAGAGGCTTGTCGAGGCAGGGGTCAGTGACGTGATGAACAACACGTCGCTTCTGGGATATTTTGCCGGTGACGGCAAGTCTGTGGACGAGACCAAGAAAAAGATTGTCCTCGTTATGGATGAGGTGGATGGTATGTCCGGCGGAGACCGTGGAGGCGTCGGAGCCCTGGCAAAGTTCTGCAAAAAGACGGAGGTGCCCCTTATTCTCATCTGCAACGAGCGAAAGCTGCCCAAGATGAAGCCATTCGACCATGTCGCTTTTGACATCAGATTCAACCGACCAACAGTGGATCAGGTGCGATCTCGCATCATGACTATATGCCTCAGAGAAGGCCTCAAGCTACCTCCGCCTGTGGTTGACGCGCTCATTGAAGGAAGCAACAAGGATATCCGCCAGATTATCAATATGATCTCGACGGCCAAACTCGACCAAACTAGCATGAGCTTTGACCAGGGCAAGGCCATGTCCAAGGCATGGGAGAAGCACGTTGTTCTCAAGCCCTGGGATATCTGTCAAAAGATGCTGGGCGGTGGCTTGTTTACTCCTGCCAGCAAGTCTACACTCAATGACAAGATCGAGCTCTACTTCAACGACCACGAGTTTAGCTTCCTGATGATTCAGGAGAACTACCTGCGAACGAAGCCCATGGCTCTCAACAGCAAAGGATACACCCAACGGGAGTACAACCTCAAGGCTCTTGAGCTGTTTGACAATGCGGCAGAGAGCATCAGTGATGGAGATCTGGTCGATCGTATGATACACGGCCCTCAGCAACAATGGAGCCTCATGCCTACCCATGCCGTTTTCAGCACAGTTCGACCTGCTAGCTTTATTGCAGGTCAACTACTGGGGTCCAACTTCACGTCATGGCTTGGCAACAACAGCAAGACTGGCAAGCTGGGTAGATACATTCGCGAGATTCACTCTCACATGCGTCTGAGATCATCTGGTGATCACAACGAGATTCGACAGCAATACTTGCCTTTGCTCTGGGACCAAACCGTCAATCGATTGCAGAATGATGGTAATGATTCTGTCAGCGAGGTAATTGATCTCATGGACAGCTACTTCTTAACCCGAGAGGACTTTGATGCCATTCAAGAACTTGGCGTTGGCCCAATGGATGAGGAGCGTGTGAAAATTGAGACGAAAACGAAGGCCGCCTTCACGCGAACGTAAGTTGAGATCCTGACCCTGAGCAGAATATAAAGGTGCTAATTATCCTAGGTACAATGCAATGAGCCACCCTATTCCTTTCATGAAGGCTACAAATGCAGTAGCTCCCAAGGCAGCAAAGAAGGAGGCCCCAGATCTAGAAGAAGCCATTGAAGAAGAAGACGATGCGGAGGTTGTCGAGGCCCCAGAGGTCGACGAAGAAGAGCTTGACTTGAAGAAAGACAAGTACATCAAGGTACCCAAGGCAAAGAAAGCAACCAAGAAGTCCAGCAAGGCCGCTGCGGCAGACGATGATGATGATGATGCCAAGCCGAAGAAAAGTCGGGCCAAGCCGAAGGCAACAGCGACCAAGGGGAAAGCAAAAAAGTAGACGACTCTCGCAGACGGATGGATCTTCAATGTTCGTGACGAAGCTGCGTAGAGGTGTATAGCATATGGTTTCATTTTAGAAGTTCCATCAGGTGTTAGGCGAGCCAATGTGTGCTGGGAAGTTTGATATGGGCGGTCTGTATTAGTCGTATTACGCTTCGCTGTATGAGTCGGCGGAAGCTCAAGGGGGCAACCAAAATTTAAAGGAGCCCATTGTTCTGCCAGCTGCGAGCACCATCTCAACGCGCCCCTTATCGGTTTCTCCAATCAAATCCCCAGGTGCAAACATCGTGTTGACACGCGTGCTGGATGCAACATTGCCATCGTTGATTATCCATGAATGGCTTGTAAGCTGAACAATAAAAAAATATGCAGAAAACTCCGTCAATGCCTGCTGTGCTAAAGGCTCGAGGTATCAAGGCGTCAGTTTTGAAAAACGGGGGGAGCACACTCGATCACTTCCCTGCCAGTGCGTTCTCTTCCTCCTCCTCGCCCTTCCACTATCTCCATCTTCCCAACACTGACTGATGCTATGAATAGGAGACGAAGATTTAGTTCATAAGGCAAATGTCGAGCTCAAGCCTGGTCGTTCGCTCGCGATGAAGTGGACTAAGGCGGAGATTCGAAGTATGCTTTGTCTCGCACGCGGTCCAAACATCCCAGGATGCACAAGACCTTCTCTTCATCATCTAGGGACTGTACTAATTTTCTCAAGGTCGTCTCGCACTGCACTTGAATCCCAAGGCGTGGACGAGCATTGCCGGTAATGCATCTTCCCTTGTTTGCTCTGACTCGACTGACGCGCATGCCACAGACTCACGTCTCTTCCGCGGCAAGGCGAAGTCAACCACGCAGGAAGAAGAGAGTAAACCCCCTTGGAGCACCAATGCGGAGCCCAGGCAGATGGGACACTCTCACAGACGTACCAAATCCGAAATCGTTTGCCGAACCGTGATCGAGACAAGAGAGGAGCCGCCCGATCTTCCTGAGCTGCCTCGAATCCTCAGCTCCTATGGAAAGGTCTTGATCCAAGATGTGGCTCGAAAGACGGTTGCAGCTGTCTTTCAGGAGTCGGCTGTTCCCAAATCGTACGCAAAGTCCGTCCAACTGGGCCTTTGCTACGACTACGACCACTCTGCTTTAGACGAGGATTCCACACTTTTTAGTGACAGTCAGGGGCTGGCAGAGGAGAAGAGTCCGGACGCCAGAAATGATTCCCAAAATAAGCACCACTTGAAAGACGAGACGAGATGCAACAGTGACCACGCAAAAGTCTCTCTTGAGGAGGGTGACGTGAAGGCTGACATGGCCCACGCTCCAGTGAACGATGAAATCATTTATTCAGAGAGCTCGGATGAGGATGGGGAAGAGCAGTTCCGAGACTGCTACTTCCCATTCACCTTGACGTCTCGCAGAGACCAATTCTCAGACTTCGATTACATACCGCCGAATAGCCTTGTCGACAACGCAGTCAGGAATGGGGTATGGGGCTTGAATCCGAGTGAGCTCATCGTCCATGAGCACGAGAGGGAGCAAACAGGGCTTCCGAATTGCACTGCTTCTCGCCACACGAAGAACTGGAGAGTCACGAATTCCACCCTCGCTGCCTATACTGCTATGCGAGGGCCGTACAGGCTTGCCGGCCGAGACATGTTTGTCTGGATGGACCGCTGCGGAAAGACTTTCGTCAAACCGGAAGACTGTAATAAGCACGTTGGGTCGTGTAACTCGTGTGTATCCTGATACCTTGTGCTAGGCAATCAAGCTGACCACTTCTCTTGCAGAATCATTGCCGACTTGGAGCCGCTTAGTTACGATCCGCCGCCACGGGGAGAAGAACCGAACCGAAAGCAAGTCTTCAGCATCCCTAGACCTCCTTACAAACACATTGTACCACCACCTGGATTCGTTCTAGAGAACCATTTGGAGTCATTCGTTGAGGTATCTGAAGATTATGTTAGAGAGACCAAAGAACGAGTCGACGCGCGGAGCAATGATGGGTATACAGATGACCTGGTTCTTGATTTTGATCAGAATGAAGCCTACAACTCAACAGAAGAATTCATCATCTCTGACGACGAGGGAGACCGCTTAGATGGACGCATTTCTCCTTGCACCTTTCGTCTATGGGCTGAGGGATGCGAGAGGTAGGACTCGGATATTCCAGACGCATACGGCGCCCCAGACGTTAGTGGCCTTCTTTAATGCGACTAAGTCGAGTTGATGCTAATCTAAGCTACTTAGGCTTACCACCGGAGATTTGAAGACCTCATGATTTCGAAGCAGGAGGAGGCTGAAGCAGGAAAACCAGGTTATGCGGACTCTGTGACAAGTTCGTTGGACTACATCTTGACGGGATTCACAGGTATGCCCGCCTCTTCTTGCATCTAACTCGGTTGGCTTCTTTGCTTACCTTTCAACCAGAACATGTTCCTGTCCATCTTACAGAGTGGCGCCGCGAATTGCTCGACCGAATGAATGATACGTCGGTGAATGAAGATCGTCAAGACCCAACAAAAGATGCCGCAACTGGTGACACTGGTTCTCACTCGTCATATGGCTCGAAGCCATACACTGATGTAAGTGGTTGGAGAACACTGGTCTGAAAGTAATCTAACAAGACCAAGTCTGAAATCCTCGCTGCCCTCCAGGCCAAGGATGCCCGTATAGTCAACGGTATCTCCCCCCAAAAAGCAGCAGCCATGATCCGCCAACGACACAAAACCCTCAAACACTGCATCGAAGTCGAGCAAATGGCCTTGGAGAGCATCATTGCAACGGAGGGTCGTGTCACCCTCCGCGAAGCCCAGCTCGAGCGAGTCTCTGCCACGGTCAACGCCATCATCGAGATGAAGGCCAGCAAGCAGCACCGTCGACGCCGGGATATCTATCGACACGTCTCCCAGCACCTGCGGGGGCTCAAGGAAAAGGGAGAGATGAAGCACCAGGAGACATGGGAGCTGGCGCTTCAGCTAGCCAGCCTCTTGACGAAGGAAAAGGAACTGGAGGCCAAGATGAAGGAAGAGGCGCAGAAGGTCGGCATCGACGGAGTTATGGAGGCTGACGAGATTGAAGGAGCCGTGGGGCGCCTGCTCGAGGGCAGTGGAGGTTTCGACGACGCCGACGAGTCCTTCTTTTAATTCCGGATGAGTGAGGGTTAAATAGGGATCAAAGCAGGCCGAGCAACTTTCTTGTCTGGTTGGCTGGGATATACGGCAGGACAAAGACTAATGTTAGAGCCGAACCATGGTGGCTCCTTTGTACTACTAGCCGTGTTCGAACAGAAGATTGCGTCGACAATGTCGAGGACATACGGCCTTGGGGTTTGGTATATCACACTTGATGTTGGCATCATTGGGATGAGGAAAAACAATCGAAAAGAGATAAGGCCAAATGATACATGAGGCATCCAGGGCCATTCATATATTAGAAGCGGCTTCCTCGCTCGCTCCAACCTCGCATGATATACATGTATATAATGTACAAGGTTCCCGCACTCAAACTTTTCGTGTCCAAGGTAATCGTAACCGCCATGCAACAAAAATAACCATCATGAGAGGAGCATTACACGTTTCAAGCCGACGCCAACCGATATCCCATAATAATACACGCAATATATGACTTTTTATCACATAAGCTTAGTTGTTCTTGACGACACCGACCTTGGCGGCGCGCAGCACCCGGCCGTTGAGCTTGAAGCCCTTCTGCTGGACGAAGAAGACCACGTTGTCCTCCTTGTCGGCCTGGGGCGCCATGAAAGTGGCCTCCTGCTCGTTGGGGTTGAACTTTTCGCCCTCGGGGTTCAACCGCTCGAGGCCGTGCTTCTTGAGGGTGCTCATGAGGATCTCCTCAGTCATCTTGAGGCCCTCGTAGAGGTTGGCGAGGTCCTGGAGGTGCTCCGGGCGGTCCTCGGCGCTGAGTTTCTCGTGAGGGACCGTGGTTAGGGCGCGGTCGAGGTTGTCAACGCTGTCGACGAGATCCTTGGCGAATTTCTGGATGGCGAAGTCGCGGGCGGTCTTGACCTCACGCTGGGTGCGCTCCTGGAGGTTGCGGAAGTCGGCGACGGTGCGTAAACACTTGTCCTGCACGTAAAAAAATTAGCACATGAGCTTCAATTGAAAAGATGCAGTTCAACAAACCTTCCAGTCTCGGGCCTCGGCATCCTTGGCCTCGAGAGCCTTCTTCAGCTCGGCCACGGGATCAGACTCGGCGCTGGCATCCTTGGACTCCTTGGCTTCCTCGGCGGTTTTGGCAGCCTCGGGCTCCTTTGCATCGCTATACCATCTTGATACAGCAGGTTGAGTAGCTCGGAGGGTGAAAGCGGGGGTCGCCAGGAATTGCGATTGCACAAAAGGTCGGGTGGTGGCGGCTCGAGGGGCGGCACGCAGAGTGCGGGCGGAAGCAGAAATGGCCTGGCGGAACATTTTAAGGTCTGTGAAGAGGTCTTTGGTAAGATTGGTACAAGAAAGAAGAAAATCCGAGGGCAATGGGTAGAAGTTGTGGATGTCGGTCTTTAGTGCCGGTGAAAGTGGCTTTATTATCGCGAATGTTCTGGAGTCTCCGGACTGAAATTTTAGCTGTCGGCATGACGGAGGGTCGCCGGCAACGGCCTGAGAGCTCCGGGTACGTACCCAATCCGGATCAACGATGGCCCGCCGGAGCTGGCTCGGAGAGTTTGAGCCAATGGAAAGCTATGAATGAGCTGCTTCGGGCCCCGTTTTTTCCGCAAGGCCTACGTCGCGCACTGGCAACCTGGCGGAAGGCTGGAGCTCGATGTTGTGTGCTTCATCAACGAAACAACTCCAACTCCCAAAATCACGACTACCCATCCCGCCTTCGTCCCCGACGCCTTCTCGCCCACTCCCTACGATCTGTGACGCGAGCAAACCAGCCAATCTCAACGAACCCCTCTCTCACCAAACACACAAACTCCCCCTTCACCATGGCGGCGGGCGAATCGGCGAGGGTCCAGGAAGCCCAGAAGCTCGCCAAGTCAGACCCCCGGAAGGCTGAGGCTATCTACAAGGAAATCACCTCCAAGGCACCCAGCGCGACGTCTGATGCTTCAACCCGCGAGTATGAGACGGCCTTGATAAGCTTGGGCGAGCTGTACCGAGATGAGAAGTGCGCGCGTCTGTTCCCAACATTGACGCCATCTGACTGACGACGGAGAACAGGAAGTCACAGGAGCTAGTAGACCTCGTCAAGGAGAGCCGATCAGTCTTCTCTTCCTTTGCCAAGGCCAAATCTTCAAAGCTAGGTAAGCTTTTGTCCTCTCAGGCTTCCTACCAAGCCTAAACACGTCCGCTCCCTGATCCTATATGATGTTTGCAACCAAGTATTTGCTACTTCAGAGCCTGTTTTGACAGGCCATGAGACCACTATTCACCTTTGCCCTGACTCGGATCCCAATTCCATCTTCATTTTTCCAACAGACACGTTTACTGTCATGCATTGCTAACTTGGAAATGTAGTCCGCCAGCTGCTTGATCTTTTCAAGCAAATCCCTGATAGTACTGAAATCGAAATCGCCGTCACCAAGGACTGCATAGAATGGGCCACTGCTGAGCGTCGTGCTTTCCAGCGCCAGGACCTCGAGGTCCGCCTTGTCGCCCTACAGATGGCCAAGCAATCCTACTATGACGCCCTCGGACTTATCAACGGCCTCCTCCGGGAGCTCAAGCGCCTCGACGACAAGCTGCGACTCGTCGAAGTCCAACTACTCGAGTCAAGAGTCTACCACGCCCTCGGCAACATCCCCAAGTCCCGCGCTGCCTTGACCAGCGCACGAACCAGCGCCGCCAGCGTCTACACGCCTCCAAAGCTACAGGCTAACCTCGACATGCAGAGCGGCATGCTCCATGCTGAGGACAAGGACTTCAACACCGCCTTCTCTTACTTTATTGAGGCTCTAGACGGCTACCACTCTCAGGATGAGAGTGCCAAGGCTCAGGCTGCCCTGCAATACATGCTGCTCTGCAAGATCATGCTGAACCTCGTCGACGACGTCAACCAGCTCATGACCTCGAAGCAGGCACTCAAGTACGCTGGCCAGAACCTGGAGGCGATGAAGGCCATCGCACGAGCACACTCCAATCGGTCTCTGGAGGAGTACGAGCGTGCTCTATCATCATACCGCTACGAGCTCGGCAGCGATGCCTTCATCCGCAACCACCTCCGTCGCCTCTACGACGCCATGCTAGAGCAGAACCTTATCAAGGTCATCGAGCCATTCTCGCGCGTGGAGATCGACCACATCGCTAAGATGGTGGGCTTAGATACCCAACAGGTGGAGCGAAAGCTCTCGCAGATGATCCTGGACAAGGTCATTATCGGTGTCTTGGACCAAGGCGCGGGCTGCCTCATCATCTTTGACGAGACGCAACGGGACGAGTCTTACGATGCGGCCCTAGCGACGATTGAGAAGTTGAGCAGCGTGGTGGATGTACTGTACACAAACCAGGCATCAATGCTTGAATAAACAAGGACATGGCGTATTGTAATACGGCACAGTAGATAAGGCGTTTCAAGAGGGGACGGACTCGTCTACACTGATTATTGCAACGCTGTTTAATTGATATGGTTCATGCCTTCATGCCTTCATGCGTAACTTAGCATATGTAACAAATCAGTGTGAAAACAACACTGCTTAAATGACTAAATGTAAACGATACTGGGTATCGACGCCTGCCAATGCAAAAATCCAACAACTTTTCCCAAAAACAATAACGACCGTTTAGTGAAACATAACTCGTGCAGGTGTCCCCGCGACGCTGTGGCTCCTCCTCTCTTCGCCGAGAATCAACGCGAACAGCCTCTTGGCCAGTGACGCCTCATCCCAACCGCCAACCGATGCCTTGAAGGCATCCACACAGTCCAGGTGCCAGCGCTCCAGTATCATGGACTCGCCATAGCTCCTGACTGTCTTGCCGAGGAACCTGTCCGCACGGCGTTCATAATTCAGCTCGTACGGTCCTGCCCGTCGCAGCTGGAGCAGCTCGTCCAGGTAGAGCCAGTGCTGGCGCGTCCAAACAGTCTGAGACAGAGGAGCTGGTTGAGGGACCTTGGCCACGGGTGACGCTTCTGACATGGAGGCGTCCGAGACGGCGTGGTTCTCCTTGCCAGCTCTCTGCGACGACGGACGCTGCGAAGCGATGCTAGCCTGCGAAGCTGAAGAGTTGGACAAGCGACGAGTCTGCCGGGCTTTAGCCTGCTCCACGGGTGATAGGACGCTGCTCGTAAACTCGACTACGCGCCCGGGAGTGTGAGGCTTCAGTGGTGATCTTAGACTCGACTTGTACGGCGAAGCATGCTTCGGAGGTAGAGGTCGTAGAAACGGCCGAGAAACTTCAGGAGACTCTTCGCTTGCCACTGAAGTCTCATGCTGCCACCTTTGGATGTCTGCATGAGACAGCTGCATTCGCGGTGGAGTGGTGGCTGCTGACCGCGTTGAGGACCTAAAGAAGGAAGCGACGGGTTGCTTGGGCTTGGGCCGAGGAGTGAAGTTCTGCTTTTGAGCAACCGATGGCATATCAGTCTCGTCGAGGGCGTCGTGGGTCGAAGATGTCCGCGTTCCATCTCTCTGCTCCTGCTCCTGCTCCTGCTCCTGCTCCTGCTCCTGCTCCTGCTCCTGCTCCTTGTTTCGTGATGGGGAAAAAAGGTCGTTACGTGAGCTGCTCCGAGGCCGGAACTCCTTTTGTGCCACTTGAGGGAACATGGAGCTCGTAGGCAGAACAGCCTCGACTTCAACCGGGGCAGCTTCAATCACCTCTGGCTCTCTAGGCCTTGCCCCAAAGACCGACGCTGTCTTGGCTGGAAGGAACTTTTCTGCCAGCATACCAGGGATAGCAGCTGGAGACGAGAAGAAAGCTGCGAGGTCGAAGCGGCTCGCCTTCTTTGCCGACTCAGATGGCACTTGTGGCTCTTTGGCAGCTTGTTTCTGAGTCAGTAAAGAGTATTCTTCCACGTCGGCGTCCTCTGTCATATCCGAGTCAGATGCAGCACCGTCAGCAGCTGCTAGTTCCTCTCCTCCAGAAATAATGGAGGGATTCCTTGGAGGCCCATGTGTACTCTGCCTCATCCAGGTATTCGGCAGGTTTCGCCGCCCATTTCCAAATGGTTGTTGGCGAGCCGTGCGGGGAGTAGCCCGCTTCGCCTCGAATTCCCAAATGTCAGATTCGTCATCACGCTCTTCGGTCGCATCGTCGACGCCGTCATTCGCGTCCTCTACATCATCATCCACTTCCTCCTGGGACGCGGATCCCTTTGCCATTTCGGCTGTTGTTGGCCGCGCAAAGTCCTTGAGCGGAACATCTCCTCGAAGGTTCGCACTGATCGGCCCCTCATCAGCAACCCAACTCATCACTTCATCGTTAGGGGGGGTGATGCGCATTGAGCTGGCTCGAGACTCCCTGGGCGATTCATGCGTCCTTTGGGATGCCACGTTTCCGCTGCTCCTCTCAAGGGCTTCCATAAAGCTCATCTGACCAGTATATCTCCTGTTCGAGACGAAGGGGTCATCAATTGCTTCGGTGGCTGGTGCCGTCTGGTTCGTAGGCGGGAAGCTGGATGGTCGTTTCGGGCTCAAACTTATTCGTCGGTTGAGCTGTAGCAAGTCATGTGTTGGTGGACCTAATTCTCTTGTGACTGAGCTTCGGAATGGGCTCCGCAACTGGTGCTCACGCGGCTCGGGCGACGGAGGGTCTGAGGTGACGCTTTGCAGAGCACGCCCTGCCCTCACGATAGGAGACAGCAGAGGGCGCGATATCTTCTCCTGCGTAGTCTCTGGTGCCAACGACTGGGGGTCCTGAAGCGGAGAAGTCAATTGATTGACTGGAGTAACTTCTGGACGGCGCAGATGGTTATCCAGCGAGAGTTTTGAGGCCTCCGGCACTGAGTTCTCAGGGACTTCCTCCTCCTCCTCCTCCTCCTCCTCCTCCTCCTCATCATCATTATCATCATCGTCATCGTCATCGACCATCTCCTCAACAATTTCAGGTACAATCTGTGATCGACGGGCAGACACAGCCAATGGAGACGACGTCTTTGGCGACACGACTCCCACGGATGCTTGAGATGTTTGTGTTGATTTCCCTTGGTCATCTGCCTCAACCTCGATTTGGGGAGGGGTATCGTCTGGCGTTGGGAGGCGACCTGCGTCAGATCGAGAAACGACGCTCATGGTAGAGGCTGTTGCTGGCGGATACTGAGCTTCGGGTTGCTCTCGCGGTTGTTCATCTTCCATCTCTTGGTCGTCATCCAGAGGCTCATCTTCAACCAGGGCTTCGTCCACCGGGGCTTCATCCACTAGTTCTTCCTCCACAATTTGTTCTTCCATAAGTTGTTCTTCCACATCTTGTTCCGCCAACTGTTGTTCCAATGGTTCTCCCAAAATCTCATCGTCCATTGGTTGCCCATCAGGCTGTTCTTCCGAGGTTTGTTCCTGCTCTTCCACAAATTCTTCTTCCAAAGGTGCTTCTTCCATCACTTGATCATCCACTGACTCTGGTTCCATCGGGTCTTCTTCTACTGGCAGTGTACTTTGAAGACCTGCTCTAGGTCTTTGAGGAGTAGCCGCCTCAAGTACATCCTGTGGAATTTCCGAGAACGAGTCATCATACAGGTTTGAGTCATCCTGGGTGAAATTCCCAGGGGAGTTTCGTTGCACGGGACTCGAGGCACGTTGTTCCTCTCTGTTCATCTCAACATTCGACATATTTCCGTCAGTTTGCTTCGCCTTGAACTTGAGAACTTGATGTCGGAGGGGCGAGACGCTTCCTCCTCTGCGTGGGCTTCGAAGCCATCTTGGGGACAAGTTTCCATTTGGCGAAAATGCCATAGGCGGTCGGATACTAGGCTGCTTCAACTCCGCCGATGCAGGTTCGATGAACGTAAGTGGCGGCTGTGCAGGAGTCTCCACAGATAGATTTGTGCTGGGTTCATCTCTTTGCTGTAGTGATTGGCGTAATGATTCCAGAGTATTGTTAATGATGAGGTTAGTTTCCTCTCCGTATTCCTCCTCCTCGGCCGGAACACGGACAGAACTGCGTAATTCCTGAATGGAATGCAGGGAATCCATAAATATCATGCTGAAGTCCTCGCCCTGTGCAATGGTATCTCCTGGTCGGGCTTCACTGAGAGGCTCATCGGCTGATGAGACATCACTTCCGGCTGGGGCAAGGTATCCATAGTCCCCTCCTTGTGACGCGGCATCAGGCTCAGGGGACGAAGAGGCGGGTAACGTCTGTACCATTTGATTGGTAGCCCGGGGGGTAGGTTCGTCGCCCAAGGTGGCCATCCAAATATCTGAGTCGGCGTCCGAGGCGGGTTCGGCTGGCAGGTCAATAGGTACTTCCGATGTACCCGTTTCTGAAGGGGCGATGACCAGAGTGACTTCGTTTTCTTCCAGAGCATCGTCGTCGTCCATATTCGCCGGCGGTTCCACGTCTTCATTAGCAAGCTCAATCAAATTTAAATTTTCACTAGCAGGTGCGCGCTGCCGTCTTTCCCTCGTTCTAGCTGTGATCCCACGTCCTGACTCGATGTCGAGCTCGCTGGAAGGTTCGACGTTACGGTTCTTGGGAGGCCGGCCGCGTCTTGCGGATTTCGGTGTAGGTTGTGTTTCGGGTTGTGCAAGTCCATCAGATCGTTCGGCGGTAAGGTTCTTTGGAGGCCGGCCGCGTCTCTTCGGTGTAGCTTGCGGATCTAGTTGCGGTTCCAGTTGTGCAAGCCCATCATCCAGCTCGGAGGTAAGGCTCTTGGGGGGGCGACCGCGTCTCTTCGGTGAAGATCGCGGATCCAGTTGTAGTGCGGGTTGTGCAAATTCCGAGCCCTCTTCTAGCTCTGTAGATGTTGACATCCGTGGCCGACGCGGGGTTCTTCTAATAGGGGTTCCCGCCCTCCTCTTTACGCCCGCGCCAGGAACGGGTGTTCCGTTGGACTTACGCGGTCGACCCCGGCGTCTCGGGGTCGCGTGAATGTCCATGGGCTCCTCCTCGATCGAGTCCTTCAGGGGGACAGTCGTCGTCGTTGCTCGTTCTCTTTGTCGCATCGTGGGCATCGGGCTTGAAGATTGAAAGAGTTTCCGTCGGGTGCCACCTTCAGGTGCATTCACGGACGCGCCCTCCGTCTCGACCGTGACAAGCAACTTCTGCGGTGCTCGATTGTCGCCGACCTCGAGCTCGAACGTTTGCTTCCTAGGTGAGGTATCTCTGCCGAGGTAGCGGTCGGATCGGAGACTGCGCGTCACGCTCCTTGTCGCGCGATGCGCTGAAGAGGGCACGATGATGGCCTCGCCGGCGGAGTCGTTGAGCGGATCGGGGGACGACATAATATCCAAGCTGGGCGTGGTGATGTCCGCAAAGCTGTGCCAGCGGATGCTGTATTCGGAATGGGCACCGGGCCTTGCGCGACGTGACATTGACAAGCGCTGGCGCTGTGATGTATTAGGGAATGGACATGGAAATTCGCACGTCGCCAGAAGCCCATGGGCTGTGTCTTGCGTGCATGGGTGAACACACGGTTAGACGGTGTGGTTTGTTTACTTAGGCCTGCATGGGGACTAGTGGCGGCTAGGCCCGCAACATCTGTTTCTCCACAGCTCCGGTGGCGAAGTCCTGAGTTCCGGTCACGTGTCTCAGGCTCCAAACTCTGGTTCCGACTTGTGGCTCCGACATGTGTCTCCACCTTGCGGGCTGGCATGCGCCCCGTCGCTGACTACTGCCTTGTTCAGGACACACATGGAATCCGGGGCCAACCGGAGGTCCGTGCCCTCGGCCCCGGCAAATCCCTTACCCCATTCACTCACCCACGTCACATGCGGCAAGTCGATGAGGGTCGCTCTGCACCAGCCTGGAACGGCAGGCGGCGCGCATCCAATGCTTCGGCATCGGAAGGAAGGTCCGCGACCTCGGCAATTTTGTACATTCGCGTCCGTGACAGTGCGCATCTCAGACCAACTTAAGTTGCAGGCCATCTACATCTGCCGTGCGAAGCTGCTAGTCTAAGCGCCCCGCGATCGCTCCTTTTTCCTAATCCCAAGCTCTTTATTTCCTCTTGTCCTCTCCTTGTCTTCTTGCTTCTAGCAACTACAACTGCAGTCGCAACCGCAACGTCTACGTCACATCCCGAACCAGATTCCGAGTTCCGTCCGTTGCTCGCTTACCCTTCTCCGAGAAGCATCACTATCAATCATCATGTCTGCTAAGGCACCGATTCCTCAGAATGACAACGTCGCTCACGCCCTGGCTGGCGCTGGCGGCGGTATTTTGTCCATGATCTTGACGTACGAATTTGTGCTCCCCCTGCCGCGGCTCCATTGACACGGCTTCCAGATACCCTCTTATCACCCTCTCCACGCGCGCACAGGTCGAGTCCAAGAAGGCCGAGAGCAAGTTCATTCAGGCCGTCCAGAAGATCGTTGCGCGCGAGGGCATCTCCGGCCTTTACTCCGGCATCAACTCGGCGCTATTCGGTATCAGTATCACCAACTTCGTCTACTACTACTGGTATGAATGGACCCGCTCGTTCTTCGAGAAGGCTGCGGCCAAGGCCGGCCGCGCCAACAAGAAGCTCACGACGGTCGAGTCCATGATCGCCGGCGCAATTGCCGGATCGGCTACCGTCATCATCACCAACCCCATCTGGGTTGTCAACACCCGAGTCACTACTCGCAAGCAGGACAAGGAGGGCGATGTCGAAGCCGGCGAGGCTGCGAAGCCGGCCAAGTCCCCCAGCACCATCGGCACTCTGATGGCGCTGCTCAAGAACGAGGGCCCCCAGGCTCTCTTCTCCGGCGTCATCCCAGCGCTGGTCCTTGTCATCAACCCCATTCTGCAGTACACTCTGTTCGAGCAGATGAAGAACAGGGTTGAGAAGAGGCGCGCGGTCACTCCAGGCATCGCCTTCGTTCTGGGTGCTCTGGGTAAGCTCTTTGCCACCACGGTGAGCTACCCCTACATTACCGTCAAGAGCCAGATGCACGTCCAGACGGACAAGAAGGAGGGCATGTTCGGCGCTCTTTCTCGTGTCGTGCGAGAGGAGGGCTACTCGGGTCTCTACAAGGGTATGTCCCCATGCTTGTACTAATCTCCCGGGGATAACTGACACAGTTGACAGGAATTGGACCCAAGGTCACCCAGAGCGTGTTGACTGCAGCCCTGCTGTTCGCGTTCAAGGACGCCCTCTATGAGCAGACCGTTAGACTCAGGATGGCTGGCGCTCGCAAGAGCCTGGCTGCATAAATGCAACCTGTCAACCTGACATCTCGACAACTAGACACTGCATCGAAGGTTGATGCGCCTCTCGATGGCACGTCTCGGCAGTCAATTCACTGCCATTAAGCATTGTAGTTAGTAGGTAGGACTCTTCAAGAGTTAGTTGTGGGACGCGCGGTCCATTGTGTATTATCCGTGGATTGTGAGGATATGATAGCATGGTTCAACTTCTACTTGGGGAGGGAGGAAAGCATGTGATTTGGATACCCGAATGGTCGCTTGTATGCAGATATAGAGATGCTATACATAAAGACCCTTAAAGCCGTCCAGTTGTGCAACTTCTATGGGATGGGTGTGATCCTGGGAACGACCCACCAGTCGTGATAAGACTTATCCGGTGTCGGCACCTCGGCCTTGATTTTCAGCTCCCCGGTCGTCAGCGACTTCTCGAGAGCTTTCTGTACGGCAGAAATAGCAATCCCTGTCGCGATGCATGACTTGAGCCCGTTCTTGCTGGTCGCCACCCAGCGCTCATGCGAGCCGACGGAGAAGGCATCGTGGGCTGTGAAGTTCCGGCTCACGAACCTCTCGAAGCCTCTCCTCGCTCCCGCTACGGCCTTCTCTGCATATTGTAGGATGTCCGACGTGGACACCTCTGGCTGCTCCGTCCCGGCGACGAAGACTTCATAATCGGGGAGAGCCGGGAGGCCGACGGACGCGAACGGCCGCATGCGTAGCTCGTATCGCAGCTCGTTGTTGCTGTAAGGCCTCGGCGGTGCCTTGACGAGGTCGAGCCGAGCAAGGACAGTGTAGAGGCAGGACAAGGAGTCCGACAGCTCCCATGTCACTATAGAGTCCAACATCGAGAGCCGGATGAATGTCTCGGATCGCTCCAGCTGGCGGACAACAGCAGGGTCGGCTGGCTGAAGTGGGTTGCTTGCCTCCTCTGCCCTCTGTCTGATGAACATTTGGATCCTCTCTATGTGCTGCAGTCTCCACTTGGCCAGGTAGTTGAGATACCAGTACATTCCCGCAAACTCGTCGGGCTGGTATACCTCGAGCTCGAAGCCCAGCTGTACGATCCATTCCATCATCTGCAGCTTGTAGAGATACGTCCAGGAAGAAAGTGGCAGGGAGTAAGACTCGATGGGGCTCCTGTCCACGGGAGATGCCTGCACCACTGGCCGCTCCTTAATCCTAACTTGAATAAGCTGGTCGATTTCCTCGGCATCGACCTGGAGGTTCTCCCAGTCGCGGATGATGTGGCAGAGAGTGCGTCGCACGCGGCATCGGTTTTGGCAGAAGGTCCGCAGTACGTCGAGGAACGGCTGCGCCGCTTTCTGCCTGAATAGTTCCATCTGCTGAGACATGGTAAAACGCGGGTCTTGGACGGCTTCGATCTCGTCGTTGTCACGATCCAGCCTAGGATTTGCAGGCATCGTCACGATCGAAAAGTCGTCGTCCATAATTTGGCGGATGCTCATCGACCCTAGGAATTCCATTTCATTAAAGAGGAAGGTCTGTAGTAGTGTTCTCGCGTAGACCAGAGGCTGTGGCTTCTTGGCTTGAAAGCTGCAAACGAATTTCTACTTCTCGTCAGTTATTGCCCTTCTTTCGGATAATTTAGACACGTACTAGGAGGCATTGAGAGTCGGTGTAATTGAGGACACCGAGTAGCTCAGAGCCGTCCTTGAAGAGGCGCGACAGGTGACCAAATGCATCTTCAAACCTCAACTGCACTATCGGCCTCGGCGGCATTGTGCTGGCGAGCTTCCTTTGCAACTTGGCGCTGAATGACTCGTCAACCGCTTTGCCTAGCTCGTGCGATGCCTTGATTCCCGGGAGCAGAGCAATAGCTTCCTCCCATGGCTTTCTCGCCAGCTCGGGCTCTTTAATGTGTTGAAGGCATTCGGTGGCGTCTAAGAAGAAGAACCGGAGCTTGAGCCGGCGGTTGAGTGCCTGACATATGTCATCGCTCAGTTTGTCGCTCAACGAGCTCACCAGCTTCTGTGCCTCAAGGAGGGTCTCTCGGACGGCTTCCGTTGGTATATCAGCCAGCAGATTGCGATTGTATGTGTTTGTGACGAAGTCTTCCTCCTAATGGCTTGGGTTAATCTCCGAGTCTCGGTTTTGTCTCCGCAACATACCTCATAGAAGTGCTCAGATCGTATCCTCTCATTTACGTAACCGCAGGCTTTCAGCATTCCTAGGCAATAGGCGCGCAAGATCGTCAGCATCGGATCTTGGCTCGAATCTCCAGGCATATCCCGGACAAAATCTGCTTGTTGTATATTTCTCGGTGTTGGCATCAGAAGCGACTCGACGTAGACGCTGGTGAACAACGTCTGTGAAAGCGGGTACCCCAAGTGCCAGGCCATCTGTATCCAGTGAGCTTTTGATGCAATATGTCGCAAGTACATACTGACCTCGTGACACAAAAGCTGGTCGATGATGCCAAGCACCTGCTCTGGGAGCAGTAGCTGTGAGACGTCATATAGCTCCTCCAAGTCCTCTTCCGACTGGACGCAGCCGCTGTCCATTTTGGGATCCATGATCTACAGTTCATCAGCCACATGAACTCGCACTCCAGTACGCATTCCCCTACCTCAAGAGCCGCAACGGACTCGAAAAGTGTGAAGAAGCCATCCTTGACGAGCTCACCAGGCGCCAGTGCTGATAAGGTTAGTCAAGACACTGCAAGTGACGCTGAAGACGACGGACTCTGGACAGCTTCTGCAAACTTGGCTGTGATATCAACGGCAATCACGCCTGATGACTTGGTATTAGCCAGCGGTGGAGGGGGTGGAGGGGGTGGGAGAACGGCCTCCTGGTCCAGCGACAATCTTGCAATTTCTAGACGATCAGTAAGACTTTTGGCCACACAATAACGAGATGCTGCGACCCACCGTCTGGGACCCCGATCCCGAAGTCGGCCATTTGAACAGGTCGCAGGCAACGACTCGCCGCATCCAACTTTTGAAGAAGGCGTTGAGGGGGGGAAACAGGAGAAAAAGTCAAGAGGATGGAGTTTTCACGGGTGCGTTGACGATGGCGGTTCAGTACTCAGCTGCCTTAGTCGCCTGTCCAGCCAGCATGGCCCAGTAAGACGGTCCCAGTAAAATGTCAAATGTTCCCTGTCACCAACATGAACAAAATTTCACCGTCGACGGTACGTATTTGGAAGCCGAATTATATAAAATCATTCGGACGACTATGGCTTGTCTTGAAGTGTATCCTCCAAGTTGCCCTGCGTGCAGTGCGTTGCGGCCAAATGGGAAGCGCCTGGCCCCCTCTTCGGCTGTAGCCGGGTGGGAAAAAGGATTCGTGCCGCGTACCAAGTAGATCCAACTCGCGCGTGAGGACAATTCGCTCTACAAAGGGCACAACATTCACGCTTCTCGCTCAGGTCCCAATTGCAATCATGTTGCTCACAGATTGGTATATTTGTAGCAGTCGGGTTTTATGATACAAGTTGCACAGGGTACATGCGGCGGGCTGCCCCGAGAGCATGGTGCTCATTCCATCATTCCAAGCCCAGCAAACCGGAAGGTCACCGTCAGGCCCCATTATCCACGCGCAATCATTTCGACGTTGTTCGATTAGGAAGAGGAGCTGAGGGAGTTGATGGCCTTAACCTCGCCCTGCTTGCCGTTCTGTTGAGGTATTATCCGTCAGTCTCGTCGCCAATCAAGCTCCGCAGGAATGGTGATGCCTTACCTGCCATCGGACAAACTTGAGGTCCAGCTCGCCTCGGCGCTCGACGGCAATGCGCTTCTCCTCCTTGAGGCTTCGGCGGACAGCGCGGGCGGCGACAGCCAGGTAGCGGTTGTAGCTGTTGGAGGATCGGGTTAGCTCTTCGGCTCGGACAAGGTCGGTCGGGACAATCGCGCAAAGGGACGGCCAATTGTCGAACGGCCAGAGCGAGGGATCAATCGACGTACGTCAGGCCAGCGGCTTTCCACGCAGCAGTCATTTTGGCGGTAGTGTTGAAGGGTTGATGAGGAGGGATGGGCAATTGGTGGGTGATGATGGCTGAATCTTTGCTCCGAATTACCGGACAACGGCAGAGCTTGGAGTTGGCGCCTGAGGCAGCAGCCAAAACGATTGCACGCTGGGTTCCCCCTGTCGCTCACGTGATTAGAGATAAGAGATAACAACCTTAATTTGCATAGATCGGCGGCGCCCATGCTAACGCTCCCTGGGAGATTCGAGGCGTCGAGACGAGACAGCAGAAGCCAATGATAGGCCTGACCACTGCGTGAAAGTTGCCAGGGCCTCGCAGGCATGGCTGCCTTAATTACTGGTATTACTGATGCAGGTCGGTGCATTTGCTATACGACGGCGGCAGGCTATGGCGTTTGCGCCTAAGCTGTGAGCCTGTAGCTCGACCCCTTGCGATTATCTTGGCGGTGCATTGACTGGTATTACTACCACCCACACCCACATCTCATCTCGCCGAATTTTGCGAGAGCAGTTTCGCTGTGTTTTTGTTCCTGTCATCTATTTTCTCGCTCCAGCTATGGCCTCAATTCTCGCCGGAAGGCGGCGGCGGCGGCCCCAGGAATTCACCCTGCCCAGTGGCAAGAAGGTTATCGCTTCGCTGCCCGAGGACCTCGAAGACCTACGGCGCAAATACAGTAACCAGGATGAGATGCAGGTCGAGATCATTGTCCACGGCTCACCAGAGCACTCTGGCTACCTCCGGGAGACGCGAGAGCATCACGAGAGGCGTCGCAACGACCTTCGCGAAACACACGGCGCTGCGTTTGCCGAGTGGGAGGACGTTCACAACCAGCTCAATTCCGTCAACAGCGAGCTAGAGCGCCTCAGCACCAACTCGGCAGGCCTCAATGCCAACTTCAATAAGTTCGGATACGGTGCCAACTTGCGCACCTACAACAACGACGATGATGACGAAGAGGCTAACGAAGGGCAAGCCTCGGCTGGAACATCCATGTCCGGGGACACCCTTTCTGTCGGATCTAGTCGGTCTGGAGCCCGGCTGGGAGAGACAACCAAGCTATTCAAGAGGCCTGTAGTGAAGCAATGGTTCCATCAAGGCTTACTGTGGCGTGCTTCCGAACAAGCAGAGATTCAAGCCATTGAGCTCTTTTTCGACCTACTCTACGGTACTTACCCTGGCTTGCTTCGTCTGGGTGCCTCGCTAATAAGCTCCAATAGTTGGTATCATCCACATCAACGGCGAGCACATGTGGGCGGAGCCAACAGGCCGAGAATTGCTTCGATTCGCCATCACCTTCATCATGTCATGGAAGATTTGGACCGACGTCACACTGGTTCTGAGTTGGTTCGAGACGGATGATGTCTTGACCAGGCTAGAAATTCTTTTCGAGATCGCATGTCTCTTGGGGTATGTCGAACTAGCTCCTTGGCACGACTGCGCAAATGCTGACAGAACCAGATTTACAACCAACATGACTTATTCCTTCTATGAGGACGAAAAGCACAACACATACACGATGATGGTGTCTTTCTACCTCGCAGCCCGCCTGAGGGGCGTAATCCACTTTGCTATCACGGCCTACCTTCTGCCTATGGTCCACGGAGTGATGATCTGCGAGTGCATCAACATCTTAGTTCCGTCTGCCCTATGGATCGCCAGCATTCACGTCGAGATGCCATCCCGTCTTGCGCTCATTTGGATTGCGATTGCTTTCGACATGTGGGGACAGAGCATCATGGTTGGACTTTTCCGTTACAGTCGCACGGCTAAACAAGAAACCCGATTCAGCAAGTGGTTAGTTGGGTTCTTTGAGTTCTACCCAGCAGTCAATATCGAACACAGAGTCGAAAGGACCAATGCGTTCGTCTCCCTCGTTCTTGGATACTCTGTGGTGGGTGTCATGTTCCAGAGCTATGGTGGCTACACCGTCAATGCCTTCCTTGGCAAAGCTGTTCTTGGACTCGTTCAGGCCTTCATCTTCAACTGGATCTACTTTGATATCGATGGCCACAACATCGACGTACATGCCATCCGAAGCTCAGTCTTAGCAGGTAAGCCATCCAAGGTAGCCCCGCTACCCTCAACCTCTGCTAACAGCCGCAAAGCCTCCATCTGGGGCTATGCCCATCTCCCCTTCGTCATGGGCTATATTCTCGCCTCTGCAGGTTTGTCGAAGCTAGTCTTGACCACAGATACACCCAACACAAACCCAGAGCAGCTGTCGGAGCACTACTTTGAGCGCGCAGAGCCCGAGATCGCCAATGGGATCCGCTTCTTCTACTGCCACGGCCTCGCCATCGCGCTGCTCTTCATGGGAGTCATTTCTTGGTGCCACCAGCACCGCGTTCCCGCCACCCTGCGCTGGAGCAAGACGAGCCGTCTATGCAACCGCTTTGCTGTCTGTATCATTTTGTTCTTCCTACCGATGGCCAAGTCACTCAATTCGCTGCACCTCATCTCTGTGACTCTGGGGTTGACACTCTGGGTCCTCCTGGTCGAGCTCTTCGGTAAGTCGTGCACCAACGACCCTTTCATCGGCGAGAAGAAGGGCTGCAAGGTGCGGTACTCGTGTAAGTGCACCAAGAAGGAGCTCGAGAAGTCGGGCATCAAGGAGGAGCCGGAGCGGCGCAGCGCCGAAGTCCAAGAGTTCAAAAATAATGAGAAGAGTGCAGGCTTGGATGTGCAGGACTGATCGCACGACATGCATATGAGGAGGAGTGGCCCCTGGGCCAATTTTGTGGATATCAAAATTGTCAAATTGAAGATGTGATTGATACAACAGACTACCATACTAATACTAGCTTCTATACCACCTTTGTGAACCATTGAACTGCAGTGAAAATAAACAAAAAAACATAAAGAAAAGTACTGGGTATCAATCTCACCGCCCACCTTTGCCGCCTTGCCACCCGTCTCCTTACCTTACCTAGTATAAGGTCATCCTTTAAGGGCCACCAGAAGCCGCTCCCATCATTATCATGGTCTGGTGTAAGCGCCGGCGGTCAACCTCCTTCTTGAGCATAGACACGCAGCTTGCAACAGCCAAGAGCTCCATCTGGCCAGCCTCAGCCTTGCGGTCGGCCCAATCGCGCAGGTCCAGCATCAGGCGGCCGCCGTTGCCCGCGGTGCTCCTCCGGGTGCCCTCGGTGCGCAGGCCGCCGGACCGGACGAGCTGGCCGACTTTGCGCCGGCGCACCTCCGACCCGCCGCCCGCGAGCGAGACCGTCGTCGTCCGGTCCAGGATCAGTAGGCTGTCGACGTCCGGGCCGGCAGCTCGGCGCTCGGCCCGCGTACTGTAGCGCCACTCGAAAGTGCCCAAGGGCGTGCGCATGGCCGTTGCGCGCGTGAAGTTTCCTTTGCACTCGAAGACGATCTCCTCGGAGCCGCTGTCCTCCAGAAACTGGATCTTGGGCGGTCGGTTCGGCCCGAAGCGATACGTGGTGGTGCAGATGGGCGTCTGGGCCGGGTCTCCTGCCCGGGCGAGGAAGCAGGAGCCCGAACCGCGGGTCGGCCTCACGGAGACGTACTCGGCCT
The DNA here is from genome assembly GCA_029931735.1 of Dactylonectria alcacerensis. NCBI lineage: Eukaryota > Fungi > Ascomycota > Sordariomycetes > Hypocreales > Nectriaceae > Dactylonectria > Dactylonectria alcacerensis. Next base: position 2,855,352 of record JAPMUZ010000003.1, on the reverse strand, counting down.
CACCGAGCTCGCCAGTCGGCGTGACGCCGAAAACATAGATGGGGTCTGGCCGTGGTGGTAGCGGCAACCTCATCATCGGCTGGCCCTTTGCCTGAATCTGAAGCAGCTTGGTAGCGTGGAAGCCGGCGTCCGGGCTGGCCGCGGAGGAGGATGAGGAGGAAGCCGCAGCTGCGTCCTCGTAAACGGCATTGTACTGTGGTAGGGAGTCGGCGGATGAGGATGCCCTCAGGTTGCCGAGCTCGTAGCCCTCCGAGACGGTATAGTCTGGGGGCAGAGAGTCTTGGTCGATGGAGGTCCGGCGGATCTGTGAGGCCGGAGCCGGCGCGTGTTTGACTGCAGCGGACATGTTGGGTAGTAATGTTTTGTGATACAAGTTGATTGTGGGCTTTTGTAGTAGGTACAACTCGGTGTTGGTTTTGATGGTTGTGATGTTTCGTAGCTCGAGTCTCTTCGTGTAAGTGTTGTTGGAGCTCTGTGTATAATAATCTTCAGGACTCTCTCCTCGTCTTCCACGCCGCGAGCCTCCATCTATATACTCGGCCGACCTGATTCCTTTTCCTCCTCGTAGGCTTCGCTAAAAGCCCAACGCGAAATACGGTCGCCCATCCCGCCCTCCGCCACCTTCTGATGATTGTTAGACGGTCTGCAACTGTCTCAGCCCTGTCGCCATGACTTGTCTCCTGATTGGCCCAATTCCCATCAGCCCCGCCAGTCGTGTCGGATCTCGTTGAAATACGATGAATGCGAGATCCCAACGACCCAATCAGGGCCACGAAAATAGGCCCCCTGGAGGCGGAGTCAAGGGTGTCACGGAGGAGGGCGGGTGCGCTAGACCTGATCTGCAGACCTAAGATTTGAGGAAGTGGATCAACGAGTTGAAGCCCATGAGAATGACGCAGGAGGTTTTGCCCGACCGTTATGCCAACCCATGTGTTCCCGCTTCCGGCTTGATGCTGTGAGGCGATGCAAACCTCATCGAGGTTAAAGAGGTCGCTGCGGATGCGTCCCTTAGAAAATTTGAAGTGGGGATTGCAAGATTCGATTGCTGTTGATCAATTTCCACTCAGCCTTCAACCTGGATCCATCCAAAGCGCCACGCTTGAAAACCAAAGAACACCACGCCTCCTGCGTACACCAAGACACATAACAAGATACCAGACCAATTCCAGCATCCGTCAACATGATTCATGCATAATGATCCACCAAACAAATCATTAGCAGCAAGAAACACATGTCAGGGTCTCTACCTAGTCTTGCCAAAGAACGTTATGTCCCGGGTCAGCTGCTCCTCTACCCACATCGGCCACTGGTTGTACATCTGGTGTTCATAATCCACGTGCGAATTCATATACTTTAGCCACCGTTGAAACCCAGGATCAATATCCGCCTGCCCTTCGCGGGGGGGAGTTGGTGACTTCTGTCGCGCATGCAACTCTTGCTGCGTGATGAAGGACATGATCTCGTTGATCGAAACCCAATGCGAGTGCAGCAAGATCATAACCTGATTATTGGGGTTGATAACCTCCTGGAACGAGTTGTGCGGGAGGAGCATCCACCATCCGTACTGCCTGGTGTACGACTTGTACGCTGCTCAAGTTAGCTATGGCTGACTTCTCTTCGTCAATGTGAGTGGAAAGAATTTACCATCCCAAGAGCTAACATAGAGATTGCTCACAATATCCACTAGCTGCTCTTGATACTCAACCTCAACCTGCTCGAGACACAGGGGCTTCAAGTTCACGATGGCTTCCATAGCAGTGTCCGCCCACGTCTTCTGGATGAGGGGCAGGTTTTCCATAATCGGCTCGAGAATGGCATCCTGATCCTGCTCCATCATGTTTGAAAAAATGGGCTTAATGCCACGAAACATCATCTGCATCCCCACGATCATGATGCCGCGGATAAACGTCATGTACTCTGCAAGCCCGTCGTCGAGGCTGACGGACTGGAAGGTCAAGGCGTAACAGGTTGCCACCATTGCGTTGGCTTCCTCGTATGTGATGGAAGACCTGGACGTCTCCGCCAAACGCTTTTTGATGGCTTTGATGGCCTTGATGCGGTGGGTCATGGCTGATGTAACCACGCTAGGGTCGGAGGCGATCAACTGCGACGCTGAGAACCCTAGGAGAGAGTGCATAAGGAACTCGTACTGCAAACGTCAGCCAACTCAATCCATCGACCATGGCATTCCTTTACTGGTCAATCGAAGGACAACATACGTTGTGCGCGATGCAAGGAATCTCGTGCGTCCAGATTTCTTCTTGCTTCAGGGGATGGTGGGGGTAGCACTGCGTCAAGAAGTGCTGGAAAAACCGCATGTCTTGCAGACTGAACAATGGAATCTGGTGGTGCGGCTAGGTCACAGTCAGCGCTGAACCATAGGGTTCCTCATCCCATCAAGGTACGGGATAGGTGCCCAGTTCGCCTTACCTGGTGAACTATTTGAGGCAGAGCGGGATATTCACACTTGAGGCCCGTTTTGGTGCAGTGCCCGCATGCAGGATGTGTCTCCTGGCACTGGTCTGGGGTCAGCCATGGGTAAGACGAGCACGCGCACAGCGACATACCTTGATGCGCCTCCTCTTGCAGTTGTAGCACCCCCTACGACTCTTGGTGTGGCCTCTCCGTTCCAGCCTCTGCTTCTGTGCTGGGGTTCGACGCACCAGCTCGGTACTCGAATTCGACATGCTCCGACTTTCTGAACTTGGCGGGGTTGCTTTACCCGAGTCATCGGAGAAGCCGCTCGTGTTGGCAATGTTGGCCTGGCCACTCTCGGGAAATACAATATCCTCGCCTTGAAGGAATGCTCCATAGTCAAAGTCGGGTTGGTCGGTAAAAGACAGTAGGTTTGGTGAGAACTGCCCGTTGATATCCATGGTTGCGGTTTGCTTCCCCGGGCGATGCCGTTGCTAATTAGTGGCCAGCTAACTCAACAAGGAGCTTGCGGGTGAATGTCTGGGCGTGCAACTTGGGTCATGGAAGGCGTATCTAACAGAAATTCCGGCTGTTTGGTCGCAGAGTCAATCCATGGATGTCTTCTGGACCTGCACTGAGCTGTCTTGTTTGAATACGGGGGAGGGTTTGGCGAAACTGGAGGCGTTGAATGACGAGCGACAATAGGTGCCGTGGAGAGAGCTCAAGATGGCTGATGATGAATGCGCGAATCAGAGGCTTGTACTGTCTTGTACTGTCACGTGTGAGGGACAGCTTCGACGATCACTCATTAAAGCTCCCCAAGCCCCTCCAAGCCTCTCTAAGCAGGCGCTGTAAGCAGCGTTCGTAGGGCGTTAACGGGTGTTCGGCAGCTACTCTTGGCACCTTCCAGGCCTGGAGTTGGCTTTGAGGTGGCAGTGCCTCAACCCTGGGAGATAGTAGGCGGGTCATCAAATGGGCCGTCTCTCGCGGTATTATTCCCCTTCAGGTGCTCTCTGGTGGCATAATCCTGGTCTTAATTAGCGACCACCAGAAAGGCCAACCAGGCTTGGGCCGCCCTGTTGGCCACCCAGCGGACCGGGGCTTCACGGCTCTTCCGTCCCATAACCTTATTCCGACCAACGAAATAGCTGCTCATTCAAGTTCAATCTTTGGTCCGTTCTGGCCAGACGGAAGACGCTCATTGTCAGACGGTCTGTTCTGTCCAATAAAACAAACGAGATGGCCTCTATCGTCCACCAATGTGCTGGCAGTCTTTTCCTGTTGCCTAGTTGTGACATGTGTGGCTGAGCGGGGCGTCTTGCGCCTTGGAATGCTGCCTGCAAACCAAGGTGACATGACGAGGAGTCGTGCGTTTTGGATATTCACATGTGAGTGTGACCTGAAAGGCACGGAGAAACAGATATCACGATCACACGAAGCAATGTTTTCCCCAAGACAACGGTCAAGAAACAGTGGTGTTGGACAGTTGGTGGGTTGACTGGGGCCGAGAGTGTAGGGTAGGCGAGGTGAGGATGGGCTTGACGAAGTTCGCAAGAGGGTCATGGTACCTCAACTGTGTTCGGAAAGTATCAACTACTCTTTAATTCATACACTCACTCTTTATACGTACTAGTGGTTCATGAACCCCTGATGATTTCGTGTTAATCATTCGTTGTCGAATTGTCCGAGTATTTGTCTCAACTGATGCATCGTCTTTGCCTTGTCAACCATGCCTCCTAGCTGCATCCTCACAGCCCAACATGAACAAGTTCGGTTAGGTGTTGCTTTTCGCTTTCTGTGTCGTCATTTTGCTTGCTATTCTTCTTACGATGTCGACACTCTTAAAAAAGCTAATATCGTACAAGCTCCGAACAGATTTTAACGCTGGCGACCAGCCCGTGAGTCGATAAGCGCCTATTCTCCCCTAAGCGCTTGCTTTCTTGGGTCACTATTTTTGTGCCTTTGCACATCCTAGTTATCAAAGGCGGCCCATCCGCGGCCCTGGAAGCGGTGAGAACATTTGAAACAGCAACCCGCCTCGGGTATTTTCCAGTGCGCTTTATCTGTCTGTAGGTGTAATGTTCACGCTGGAAGACGCGCCTGACGGGCCGTCTTTCTATTCTAAGTGCCGGCCGACATTTCCGTGGACAGTAGATAGAAATTCATCATAGTTAGCTGTTTCGCCTTTCTTCTCGGTTGAATCGGGCTGTTAGGATTCAAATCCTAGTTCAAACCCAAACTTCCATGGCGGCACTGCTTGCATTCGTCTCCACCTTGCTCAACCGAACCCATCGCCAATTGGCGTGTTGGTTGAAGCAGAACACAAATCCGCGGTTATACATGGTGGGACTGCCATAACACGCCCAATTGAATTGAGGCATTCATTGCGTTGGTACTAAAATTATCAATGCTCCGAAACACAAGTCTGAGCGGAATGGCAGTTCACAGCCATACATCTAGTCCATTCCCCAGCCAAAACCGATCCCGACAACTCAGAACATGACACCACCGAAATAATCGACATTTGCTGTGTTTCGTTTGCGGGCGTATTTGCGGGAGAGTTAGTCGTCTTCAAGACTCGCCGCAGCCATGATTGCTCCTTTGCGCTCCGACTCCGACTACAGCGCGGCCACCGGCACTGGCTCCGGCTCCCTCTCGCGCTCTAAGAGGGTGCTACCCTTCAAGGCGCATTGGGTCACACCCACCCTCATGATTGGAAGCGTTTTACTTGGTCTTTTTCTGGCTGTTGGGCATCATCTTTTTTACAAGTCCCTGAATGGAAAAATTGTCACCAGCTCCGACCAGCAAGTATGGAATCTTCGTGTCGGTACTGGGATGGCATTTCTGGTCAAGGCTTCCCTGACCGCGGCTGCCAGTATGGCTTACACTCAACTCCTCTGGCACACGTTACGGTCCCAGGAAATATCACTCAACGGAATTGATGCCGTTTTTGGTGTCGTCAATAATGCCTACGGATTTACAACTCTGGAAATTTGGCTGCGTTGCCCAGCCTTGGTTTGTATTGCTGTTATGATATGGTAAGGCTGATGGCTAGTGTTGACCAACCCATGCTGACGAGGAACTTATAGGCTGCTACCCTTCATCGCCATCGTAACACCATCGGCGCTCACCATTCAGTTGTCTCATCAACTGAACGAATCAACGACCCTTATGCCGCTACCAGTTATGGCATATGCCTCTCCCAAGACCTTTGCCGAGTACGCAAACAGTGGAGGAGGCGGTTACGCAGGCCCGTCCTATGCGATATCAAGACTGGTGGCAGGTGTACTCTCGCAAGGCTCCATCTCACCAATCGCAGCACCATTCTCCAACTGTTCTTACACTGTCCAGTTTTACGGGCCTTCCCTGTCTTGCGAGACAGTGCCAAGCGATTCTAAGCTCTACGATTATATTCTCACTCCCGAATGGACCTTCGCGGATCCGGTCAGTTACGTCGGATTTGTTCCGAAGAAATTTGATACCGGCGACAAAACAATGGACGCAATTTACGGCATGAACGTGACCCTGAATCACACAGCGGCGACGGGCTACCTCTCAACATCGTACGACATGGCATCCACAGATCACACACGGTTTTATGTGGTCGTGCCGCGTACCGCTCTTATTGCGAAAAAGGCAGTGGAGTGTGGCCTCTACAACGCGTCATATGTTGTCGACTTTAATTTCAAAAATGGCCAGCAGGACATCGCCGTCCAAAACATGACCAGGCTCAACGGTGTCCTGTACAGCTCAATTGGTTACTATGGAGTTGCCAACGTCCAGCAGGTTGCATACACTGCTATCATGGACGTGTTCGGTTCTATTCTAATTGGAACCCTGAGGACTTCGCATTACGGGTACACAACATCAACGAGCACGCACATCGCGTCTACCATTCTTATGCAAACTCGAGAGTTGAACACCTTGCTGGCTTCAACGACATCCCGGTTTGGCGACGAACCGGAAAAACAAACGCTGGGGAACATCACGATGAGCACGGCGTTGGAAGAAAGCATCAGAAACATAACACTCAGCCTTTTTAGCAATTCCTACTTTCTGTGAGTTATTTAACTAACGCAGGATCTCGAACCTTGCTAACGGGACATTTCTCAAGCCAAAACGATACCACGGCTTCTGTAGGAGAAGTCAAAGTCCGAACCCCACAAAACGAATTCGAATACAAACCGCGCAACCTCTTCATCGCCTACGGCGTCAGTGTCGGCCTTACCCTAACCGTTGTCATCATTGGCTTCATCTGCATCTGGGTTTCTTCTCTATCTTTCGGATCATCGTTTTCCACCATATTACGCACGACCCGAAACCCCGAACTGGACGCTCTGTTACTCAACGACGAGAATAGGGGCGCTGAGCCATTGCCGAAAAGCTTCGCGAAATCGAAACTGGGTTTTCAGCACCTCACTTGCGAAAATGGCTTTAAATCGGGAGGCATATTCATAGTTCCAGGGAAAGGGGACGCAGCAGAGCAGAGGAATCCGCGGAGGGCGCCAAGTCAAGAGAGTTTGGAACCCACATATTTTTTCTAGACAAGGCCGAAATGAGGCATCGCTAATTCATACAGCATGACTGATTTGACCCCCTTTTGAGGTTAGGCGACGCCTTTATTCTTTGAGCAGGTACATTGACATGACAAGGACCAGAAAACTTTGACCTTTCTCTGGCAGAATTATAACCATCGATCACCCTCGTTCCTAGTTAGACTTGAATGCAACTATCTGCAATTCAATTCGGCGCTTAAAGCGACGGTTCGTCCGTCGTAATGACCTCACTCGAAGATGCATTGGGAACTAGCCTGGGCGGGGCAGATGGCTTGTTTGTACAAGAGACGTTTGCGGTTGTGAGCATGAGCAATTTCTGTCCGGGTATTTTCATAACGAGCGCCACCGCTACGGGATTTTAAAAAATACGGTGAACAGAAAGTGCCTTGGCTTGGGTCAGTTTGCCCCTGATGAATGACTAACCTTCGTGTTTAGATGTGGTGTGATGTGCTTGGTTTTAGGGACAAATGTGTGTCGGCCACTGGGCACCAGATGTCCACGGATTCAATGGGCCGAGAGACGTTCACTTGTCAAGTTGCTGTGATTGCGGCGTTTTAAGTTGCTTTAGTAGAAAGACCTAGAGATATGTTAGTCACAAAGGAACCCGAGGTGAGCAGAAGGGCTCAATTCGGGATGGAGACAGTGACTACTGACATGGCATTGTGACATAGGTAGGTGACGTTGCCTACTCACCTTTTAGGTGGTTCCCGGCTGGGTAGCACCGATGTTTCGATTATATTTCCTTTTCCTTTACAAAGAAAACTTCAAAATTGACGGAACCGCACCGTGATCAAACATAGTGTACGTGCTCATAGTACTCCATTTGATACGGGTAGTCGATAGACTGAGCGAGGTTGGGATAAGTCGGCGTCCGTTTATGATACATGTGCTAGAGTCTTCTGATATGTGCGAAGCCTCGCACAGAGCGGCTTTAATAGATTCACCTTTACTGTTCAAATGTCACGAGAGCTAGTAAGCGCTGCGAGTAGATAACTGAGATTTGCACCACGATGCTGGCCATTGGGCGCTTGGTCGAACGGATAACTAGTAGGTTTTTATCACAGTACACGAATACACAACAAGCAGGTGGGACTTTCTTCCAGGAAGTCACTGTGGCTTTGATTGTCACAAATCCTTCCGATACCGAGAATGCCGAGTCGGTGATGTCGGGAATTGGCTTGTTCATGTGTGCTTTAATGTCTTGGGTGTGAGTCTGGTGGGAGGATCTTGCATGGGTTGGGGCACTGGACCGGGGTATGGTTTGACATAGTCAAGGCGAAACGAGCCAACACTCAACATCGGATGAGTGTTGGGCATCCCATGTTAGACAGAAAGACATGGTCAAACAACGAATTGACATCTGACAGCGAGCTGGAGGAGGGGAAAGGAGCAAGAAATGCCGCTTTGTGGCTTGCCTATGAAGGACCCGATCCAGTTGGGGCGAAAGTCAAGTTGCATCACTACGACGTATGTACTGTCGTTGAGAGCAGTGTGCATTGACTAGGGCTGCAAACGAGGGGATGAAGTACTTTGTACGTCCGTACTGCTATGTATGTGCGTGTACCGACTTGTCCTAAGTAACATGGAGTCGGGCTCTCCGCCGCCCATAGCACCTGCATCGGTGGTAGAATTGGGGCTCCTCGAGTGTTAGGCCACGATCTCCTTCGCGTGGTTGATTCACCCCTTGTCATCGATCATAGCCAAGCTTTTCAGAATTTTGCTCAATGTGGCGATGAGAGGCTTCAAGACGGATGCTAGTTGGACGCGTGGAAGGAGGCGGGACCGTGGCGGCGGGAGTAATTTCGGTTATTGTCTCCCATGGGATAGGCTAAGCAAGAGTCGGGCTAGGGGCAACGTGGCCCTCAGTAGATGGTCCCAGGGGGTTGGTCTGGGAAAAAGCCAAGACTTGCCAGGCTCTGCATTGCTGAGGTCGCGCTTTGTCAGGCCACGGCCTAACAGTCGGGAGCCCACAGTAGCACCACGGGTTGGAGGGTGCGACTAAAACTGTTGGTTCGCCGGCCCGAGACCATGGGAGGTTGGAGGATTCTGGAGTACCATTCTTGCAAGGTACGTGTGTGGGAATCGGTAGGATTCGATATGGAGTCCAAACCAGGCGCAGTCACGAGAAAATGGCTGTGTGAGAGCGTGCCAAGAATAATAAGCAAGACCCGAGCTTCAGCTTAGGCTTTTTGGGTCTTTTGCTGAGCAAAAAGCACAGTGACATGCAAGGATACGCATACGTAAGAGTCGCCGGGCATCCCGGGAGGGGATTTGAGCTTGCGCAAGTGCCGGGGGAGTTCCATTCCAAGACGTGGCACAAGCCGTCTTTTAGGTGTACTCGAGGTTGCATGGAGGTCAGAATGGTGGATGCAGAGGAGTGGGCACGACGAGCGAGTCAGGCAAGGACGCGTAGTTTGCACATGCTGCCAAGGACAGCCTGTGGAAGTATTGAAATGTATGTACGGAGTACTTCGGAAGACTGGTTCTATATGTCTGTTTGTTGAATATTGGTTGAGGATGGACGGAAGCTGGGACGGGAGGTGTTAGGGAAGACGGGATGAATCGAGTCCACCAACACTTCCTGATCGGTGACATGGATGGAGTGATGATTGCATTCATCTGGCCTGCTCACCAGTCAGCAACCGCGAATTTCATGTGAATGAGGAGAAGAATGGGCTAGCAAACCGAACAAGAAGGCATCTATTCGCTGTCGTTGTTTTGTTCCTGCAGCTCGAAACAGTGGGCTCCCTGCAAGGGGCAGCGGCCGAGGGGCGAAAGAGGGCAGAAGAAAAAACGATGGCGTTGTTATGGTTGTTTCAGTTTGCTAGAAGAGCACTGTGAGTGGGTGATGTGCGTAGCTTGGAGGGCGAGGAGGGTATCCAAGAGCTGCTAAGGGCATAAAATGGGCTGCTAAGAGAGGTCTAGGGCACACCGACAGGCAGGTCCCAGACGATATGCCCGTATCGTACCCTGCCACGTTTACCCCTGTCAGCGATGGGGTCGATGCGAAAGCCATGGTTTTTGGCCACCCAGCCAATCGGAACATGGAATATCGAGCTAGGAGGTGTCTTGAGTGTGTCCCGATGGGTATTCTGTCAGGTTACTTCGGGTCTGGGGCCCTGACGCCACCATGCATCCCTGGCTCGCGCGTCTTGGCATCGACTTTGCTGGCATCTGATCTCAGCTGGGCTTCGCAGGGAGAGGAGGAGGGCGGAGATGGGATGGACAGCGGCTACGTGTGCATCGCAAGGCGGGAGATGAAACCTGGCCAGAGGAGATGAATTGCTGCGTAACCAGGTGGCATGGATGACAGGTGCCTGAGGGGACGAGCTAGGTATTGGAAAGCGCCGGGTAGTTGAATAGCATCAGCAGGAACAGCCAATTGATGTCCTGAACGACTCCAAGACTGAGCTGACTAGCTGGCTCGCAGACGGCCGAGGACGGGCACTAGGAAGGAAAGCGTCCGTCGTCCCTGGCAGGACCTATGGAGCGGAGTGGACCTGCAGTCGTGGACACACACTTCCATGCTACCGAGTCGTACCTCCCACATCTGAGCGACTACGCAAGTAAGAAGGCGCGGAGTGGATAGAGTCCTCCTGCCCACTTCCTTAGGAGCCAAGCTTCGTCCGACGGGTACACAATGCTGGCGTTCCCGACAAGTCTCACTAACTGCCGCGACTACGGCAATGGGTACCTCGTGTTGAATCTCGGCTCAGGTACCCCGCGTCGTCAACTGCACCGTCGCCACCGATATCCCTCGCTGTTTTCCCCTGCCCTCGTCCTGGACCGACCAGGACCCTCGTTGAAAAACGGAGACTCTCCCCTCGTTTCACGTTTCCTCTCCTTTCTCTCCTTCATCATCGTCCTCAGCTTCATTCTCTTTATCCTACGTCGAGATCCTCTCGTCGTTTGCCTTTCCTTTTCTCGCGCAGCTACGCTGATCGCACTCCTTCAACTCTTGCGTCTTTGAAAGATCGCTCTGCTCACTCTCTTTCGGCCGTGCCGACATCGTACTCCAAACGCTTCTCGACTTGCCGTATTGACTTGCTCTGTCTTGCCTCACTCACCAGTGATCCAACACATTCCAGTCGATCGCCTGCGATTACAGTTTCATTCTCTTATACAAAGCTGCAAACCATTGACCACGGCGTCTTTCTGTCAACTCGGACATACACTGACCCGCATCCTCTTAAGCGTCGTCTGACCTTATACACTGTATATCTACCTCAACCACACACACATACACCGTCACCATGGTATCCAAGAAGTGTGTTCTCCTCACCGCCACGGCCGCTCTTGTCGAGTCGGCTCTGGGCTTCAACTATCGCCGCCACGGCCACCAGCACATCGATAAGCGTGGCTACGAGACCGACTGGGTTACTGAATGGGTGACCGTTTGGGTCACTGCTGGTCAGGATGCGGCTGCCGTCCCCACCACTGAGGCTGGCTCCAACAAGTACAAGAACAAGGGCACCACTACCTCCACAACCGTTGTTGTCGTTCCCACCTCCACCAGTGTTGCCTATGTTGCGCCGGCCCAAACCACCAGCGTTGCCTATGTTGCTCCCGCTCAAACCACCCTGACCAAGGCCCTCAAGCCCGAGACTACCGCCGCGGCTGTTGTGTACTCGTCCTCTTCCGTCGAGGAGGTCGCCGCTGTTGCTGACCTTACCTCCGCGGTCGTTGTCGAGGAGGTTGCCGCCACCACTCAGAAGGCTGCTGCCACCACCACCACCACCAAGAAGGCTGCCGCTGCCACTACTGCCTCGTCTTCCAGCTCCTCTGGTCTCTCTCACAAGCGTGGTATGGCTTACACCGATGGCGCTCTGGCCAACACCTTTGGTGCTAGCTGCCCCAACTGCGGCTGGGGCTACGGCTGGAGCTCCGTGCCACAGAGCTCTGGCTCTGTCGAGCTTGACTCTGCCTTCAACTTCATCCCTATGCTCTGGGGTACCGAGTCTATGCACACTGAGGGTTGGGACACCAACGCCGCCGCGGCCATCAGCTCTGGCTCCTATGCTCTTTTCAGCTTCAATGAGCCCGATATTGACACTCAGGCTAACCTGACTGCGATTGCAGCTGCCACTGGTCACGTCCAATACCTGAACCCCTATGCCGGCCAGGCCAAGATCGGCGCTCCTGCTGTTTCCAACAGTGGTAACGAGGATGAGGGTCTTAGCTGGCTCTCGTCTTGGATCGATACCTGCAAGACCCTCGATGAGCCCTGCCACTATGACTTCTGCAACATCCACTGGTACTCCCAGGCCGCCTATACCGACACCCTGTTCACCCAGCTCGAGGCGGCCTATGACCTCTGTGGCAAGCCCATCTGGTTGACCGAGTTTGCTCCTACTGGCGCTAGCGACTCTGAAGTATCGGCTTTCTTCGAAGAGGTTATCCCCAAGCTGGAAGCTCTCGACTACGTCGAGGGCTACTCTTACTTCATGGTTGCTACCGGCAATCTGATGAGCAGCGAGTCTAGCCTCAGCTCCTACGGCCAGGTTTATGCATCTGCTTCCGCATAAGCACACTTCGCTTCGTGTCGAGGTGGTGCGGCAGGAAAAAAAGACTAAGATTTCTTGTACACTCGCTAGGGGATACCCAACCATTCAACAAATTTTCGAAAAAGGAGGATTTGAGGACATTTCGTTATTTTAAGTGGCGCACGTCGGCTTTTCTCTGTACATATACATATCTTTGGCATCTAAGTGGTCGGCACCTGCAACTTTGGTCATGTTTGAGCTATTGCACCACAGCTTGCTCACCTCGGTGATTCTTGATATTCTATCTTGAAAATTCACCACGGAAAAACAATAGATTCTGGATTTTTTGGTACTCTGGCACTTTTCGATCTTCTCCTTTGCCCGCTATTCACTAACCTCGCTGTGATCAAGAAGCCATGACAAGAATGAAACGTGCCTTGAGCTGCATGTCCTTTAATCTCATTCCTGTGGCCTAACATTCCGTGACACCGATCCTATCCTTCACAAGCGCTTGTTTCGAATTTTGGCCAAAGTCTCATCTGAGGTCCGTGTCCATCTCGGCCGTGGGATCTGCAAGTGTCTCATGCCCCAGTTGGGCTGAGAAGAGCCGTTGCTCCTTGGCTTCCTCTGGACTTTCTTATGCAGAGAACATATGGCCCGTGTCTTGCACACTTTTGCTTCTCATTTATTTGTGGAGAAACGATTTCTTGCGTTTTGCCGCCCTGGAGGTGCAAATGTTGTGTTCTATCTGACTTTATTCAGTCCTAAAGGCGCAGCAATAACTGTCACGGTCACCAAAGGTGACAAGGGATGTAAACATAGTACTTGAGTACCATAGCTTCCATTTCGAAATTCACCATCGCAAGTAGAGCACACCCCCTGAGTGAACTAAAATGTTTCTTCTATGTATACTGGGTATCGCATGATGTCGAAGCCACATAATCCGCCCAACAGTTTCCACCTGCTTTTGTGCTCAAGACAAAAAGTCTCTCTTTGAGCATCACCTCCGCCTCTTTATAATTAAAGTTGATTGTCAATAACACCGCCGTGCGCACAAACAACCCCTTTTGTTTGCCACCTCTCTCTAGGAGGATATCCAATAGAGATGAAGAAGAAAAAACGTCGCAATGGAACGCCACAACCACCACCAACTCCTATTCCAATACCCCCATGGGAAGCTCTAGAAACCCCCGATAAAACAAAAGAAAATGCCACACTTTGTCAAGATCATGACTAATGCTTTTCGAGATTAAGACAGCCCCTTCGAAACGTAACTGGTCTTAGTGGACTTCGTCAATGCCGGGCATCTGGCTTGCCGCCGGTGATACGGGTCCGTGGTGGCTCGGGAATCTCGTGGCGGCTGTTAACGCCGTAGCTTGGGGGACGGGGCGGATAGCCGTATGTGATATCGTCGTCGTCTCCTTCAGGCTTGCTGCCCTCCAAGTCAAGTCCGAACCCGCTGGTCGGTCGGCTCTGGCGGTGTATAGTGGTAGTGACAATGACGCCGCCGTTTGAGCTCGACACCTTGGTTATATCCATGTCGCGGCCATCATCGGATGAGCGTGCCGTGGCTGTGGCGACAAGCGAGATCTCGGCGTCGGTGCCTTGAGGCGAGGGTGGTGCAGGAGGCACCGTGTTCATTTGGTGAGTCGAGGAATGAGGATCGCGAGGACCGCGGCTGTTCAATCCGTCGTTGTAGTTGTTGGTGTTGTTTGGGCTGCCTGAGCCGGCGTTATCCTTGGAAGTGACCCACTGGATGACTAGAGCAGAGAAGAGGACTGGAATATGTCAGAGTGATTGAACGGCCGAGGAGGAATGGAAAAGTGTTTACCGTCAGAATTGCAGCACATAAGGCAAACCCAGCCAGGCTCTCCGTTGAGGGCCATCAAAACACTCAGGTTACTAATCTTTTGTTAGCTCCCGTTCCCAGTTTCTACTTGCCACTGTGGACGAAGGGGTTGTATCGTACACGATGCTGCTCACGAGGGTGCAGCAAGAGCCAACAAAAGTACGGAAAGCGACGTTCTTGAGACGCTCATTGGCGGGAGTCTTGGGCATGTTCTTGAACGAGTAAAGATCTGTATCGAGGGTTAATCTGGTATCCTCGGACCTGGATGTGAAAGACTCACTCTTGAGGGGGATGAGGAAAAGGATGGTTAGGTAGATGTTGACGACGGCATCGAAGCTGATGAGTGGAATCATGGAGATGCTTCTCATGCCGATAATGCAAACTCCATTCTCAAACTTGGCAATTCGGCTGCGATCGAGTTGATTAGATTACAAGGGCTCCCTTCCACCATAGCGACTAATGACGTACAAAATGAAGTTGAGGATGACCACGACGCTGTAGAGGCCAAGCATGCCAAAAGAGTTGAAGCAGTACAGCTTTGACTGGAGTCGTGTCTTGGGAGTGGCACGAATGATATGCTGAGAGATTTTTTGTTTTTTAGCGAACCGCTGCAAGTACTATATGTACGTTTGGGACTTACAGCCTTCTCGACAAGGAAAACGTAGATGAACTGGGGGAATAGTCAGTGACCATACTCCGGCAACGCTGGGCGATGTGGCTTACGATCTGCAGCATTTTGTTAATACACAAGTAACAACTCATTACAGGAGCTGGGCGACTTACCTTTGTGGTTACATAACAGACGAGGCATAGGAGAATGGCGCCGTGACACATGGAATAGCTAGAATTGACGCCCCAAATTTGCTGTAGAATGGTGGTGACGATGACGAAGAGGAAGGAGTCTAGGTAGATGGCGAACACAACTAGAGATAATTTTTAGGCTCGCGTACGACAACAAGGTCTTCTAGGGCAAAATGGGCACTTACGCCAGACGACGGCTGGTAGATTGGTCCATACTTTGATGGCCGTGATTCTTTGAACTAGAGACTGGTCAGCAGCTGTTTGACAAACAGCATGGCTCGAGTCTTCTTCTTACAGAGGCAGATGGACAGAACAGAGATGGAAGCAAGGGCGACGAGCAGACCCATAACATCGCCGGCAATGGGGACGGGCACACCCTCTTTTCGGCTCGCCAAACCTGATATCATGGCGGATGGAGTAGGAGCCATAGGAGCCATAGTGTGCGGATTGTGTTGAGTTGTGGGGCGTCTCGATGAAGGCCTCACAACCCAGAGATGACTGTTTTCGATGAATCGGTAGGTTCAAGCAAAGCCCGGAATAATCGGAAATGTGGCAGCCCAGCGGAGGGATCGATATTAATAACGAAAGAGGAACGAGAGCCCAAGAACCTTAATGGGCAGAAGCCCAGGATGTGGAGAGTAGGGATATTCTCCGGATGGAGGGTGATCGAGTCAGTCGCTTGAGGCTTCTGGCACAGACTGCGTGCGAGTTCTTGAGCTTGCTCTGCAGCAGGGATCGAAGCTAAGGGCGTGGTGGATTCGAGTAGTTTGTATATTGAGAGACAAGAAAACGTGTGTGTGTCTGAGTGGTGGTGTGGATAGAGCGAATGGTGTGTCCTAGTCCCCGTTATGTGTGCAAGCGGGTGTCCAGACAGAGAGAATGCGGGTGATGGTAGCGCAAACGGTATGACGGAAGGCCTAAGTTGGTATGGGAATGGATCTCCGAGGCCTGACAAGCTTCGGCGAGGGGAATCTTGGGGATGGTCAAAACGAGTTTGGGTAGTAATTTACACTGCAAGCGTGATCGGGGAGTGGCGAAGGGGGTGTGTTAAGGAGGGTGAAGGAAGAAGAGGAGTGGAGGAATTTGGTCTAGATGGGCCTCTGGAGAAAGTTGGAGATGATTAAATCGATAATGCGCAGGGTATGATCAATATGAGCTTGCTTTCTTGGGCTATACCACTCCGTGCTTAAGCTTAGGTTCCAGGCTCCGGGATGTTATTCAGTGTCCGGGATGCTATTCAGTGTCCGGGACTGGGCGAGTTTTGAGTCGAGATGAATTGGAGTTGATGAGTCCCCCCAGAGCGTTGCGTAATGGGCGCTTTCCGGCTTGCTCCTCGCAACCGATCTGCATCCGTTGGCTCTCTGACAAGTTGAGTGATTCCAAAGGCGGCGCCTGTGGCGGCCAGCTGAGACAACGCAGGCTACGACCACTCCAGTCGGAACCCAGACCCTTTTGGCTTGCGGATCAAGAACAACGTCGAACTGTTCAATTGGGCTGAGGCTATACCCGAACCTGGCGGGAGAGTACTCGGAACAACCCTGTACCGCCGTCTCGTCACTGGCGTTCAGCTCTTGGACCGTCAATACGTCACGATGCTCGATCTTGCTTACTCCCCCTTGTGGCGTCGATAAATGTTCCCGGCAAGCTTTAGAAATCCAAGGGAAAAGAAATCTTCGTAGGCACTAGTCCGAGGGGAGAGGGAAGTTGTGTCGAGGACCTTGAGATCGACTGGGATGGTTCTCGTCGAGGAGCATGCGAGAGTCATGCAGCTACCAAGGTCTGTGTGTAATGATTCGTTAAAAGTATGTGGGCGTTTGGGGCGATCAGGAGTGATGAGGTTGACCAGATGGTGATTGTCTCCAGAAGAGAGGCAAGAAAGATGCTCATGTCGGGGTGGGCATTATATGTCCTGAGCGAGAGCAGCCTGCCAATCATCCACCCATTCATATTCCCCTTCGCCTGCCTTCAAGTGATGCATCATTTCCCCCAATCTTTCTTGATGGTTGGTGCCATCATCGCCCATCCCGTCACCCTCCAGCCCAATCTGATCCCGCTCGGCATGGCTGCTAGCTAGCTGCATCAGACAGGTCACAAAGACGAGACAGGACTAGGTAGGCCTGCAAGCCCTGACGGAAGAGACTGCAAGTTACACCAAAAAAAAAACAAGCAGCTAATAAGCCAGTCACATCCACAAACGCACAGGCTGTTCTAGGTCCAAAATACGAAGATGATCGAGAGCAGGAAGGGGTGATAACAACGTCCGCGGCCGCCACGACATTGGTATTGGTACTTTCCATGCCTAGAAGAGACACTCGCTGGTGAGGCGCCTCAGTGAGAAATCGCCAAAATCCTCGCCCTGGTCGACAAATCGGGGCGGAGGTTGAGTGCTAAGGCCTCGAGCTTAGGTAGCGTGGCCCTAGAGACCCTGGGCCAGCTCCAACGCCACGATTCGATCTAGACACCCGACGATGGAGCTGCGATGGGGGGCTTGACCAAGCCTCTAAAGCAATCCCTGCCGCTGAATGTTAGCTTAGCAGCGGTGCGAACCATGAACGGGCACTCGAGAGATCGGCGCTGGCTAGCAGGTGGGGATGACAATGGCAAAACACCTTCTATCAAAGTGCCATAGCGCTGGTGATGGCTCTCCAAGATCGGCCTCGATGCTGATGCTCTGGTTGTTACAATCCGGCTCGCAGCCGCATCCTTCGAGGCGGCCTAGTCCGGCCGGGGACAAAGGACGGGGATGTATTGAGGTTCGTTCACAATGAGCAGAACAATTCTCTGATGAAAATGAAACAGCGACAGGCATCCAGCCACCAACAGCAAACCACAAAAAAGCAACAACAATTTGACCTGTTTGCCTTGCTCGCTTTTTTGAGAGGTCTCGTTTCTTCTTCTCATTACTTTTTTCGCCAATATTTGTTTTGTTTGCTTTGTCTGTAGCTATCTCCACCTGAGTCACATTTTGGCCTTGTCGCTCCTTGCGTCTAGGCTCTTGGTACCCTTGACATCGAACGGCTTTTGCTGATCGGGTAGGTGGATGAGGACGAAGCGGTAATCGCTCATGAACAGCTCCCCTGTTTAAGCCTGAGTCGCACGGTTCTCCCGGGCACGAGCAGGATTCGCCCGCCCGAATTGATAACTCGGAGCGCTACTCCAAACTAAGCTTCGAGTCCGTCTCTTGACGGTGTTTGTGTTACATACTGCAAATTCTTGCCGCACGAGACGCCCTAGAGTAACCCTCGACCAACCACACTACATCTGGCAACCTAGACGGAGCTTGCCGTGGCGGCTGAAGGCAGATGAGTCCCAGGAATGGCCAAGCCGCTGGCCCAAGGCTAGACACAGAAGAGTCGATCCGCAGCACCGCACAACATGATGGCCCGGGTTGGCCCTATTGCCAGATCCGTAGACTCCTCACCGGTCTGCTGGTGAGGGACTGGCGAGGGCGCTCGGGAAGCAACCTCGTCAGGTAAGGGATGGTCGTGACTGATGACTTTGAGAATATGGCTGGGCACTTGCAAGGCCGACCTGTCTTAGCCATGGTTAGTGGCCCCAGCTCCATATAAGAAATGGAGCAAGCAGGCTGAGGCCCCATGTCTCTAGATAGGTGGATTCGCCGGGCCAGCGAAGGTATCGTCTCGAGTGAGGAATGGAAATGGACACCGTTCCGGAGAAATGGAGGGCATCTTGGCGGTGTCGGGGGCTGGGAGGTTGCGTTGTATTGGTTCCTCGCATATCTTGGACGTACGGATACTCTGCTGGCCTGTCTTGGCTTCGTCTAAAGCGGTCCCAGTGAATAGACCAGCTCTCGAATTCGAACCAACAAGAGACGTGGTGCTTGCACTGCAGCTCGCCCCGCATGTACTATGGTAGTTGTTTAGCCTTGCCCGCTCTACTGGCGGGCTGTTGGGCTTTCTCAGAACTGACAATGCCAAGGAGATCCGCAATCCAGAGGGACAAGAGAGAAAAGACGCGGCTTCTCTGTGCTCGCAACTACTAACGGCCAAGTGGTTGCATGCTTGCCTGCCTGCAAAAGTGGGCGAGAACGCTGCTGCAGTACGTGTCGCTGCATGCGTGCCATCTAGCATCTAGGCTGTGAGCCATTCGGAGGTGAAGTGGAAGGATCGGCATGGGCTAGACCGTCTGACCCGGTGTGCACAGTACTGTGCTATCCTAGACAATATGGAAGGTATGGGCCATCATCAGCATCTACCGCCTTGTCTCACCATTTGGACGACGGATTCGTTTGCCACCCACGGCTCCCAACCTCCCGTGTTAAACTCAGACACTCACAGGCCACGAGAGACAGGGGCCTAGGTCTGGAAGATAGCAGCGGAAACGAAACGATCACAGGTGATGGAGCTGAGAAAGATGAGAGGAGAAACATCTGAGACAAACGGAGGCAGCGCGCCAAGCCGGCGTTGAACCACTGCTAACCAACAGTTGCGATATAGGTGAGCTCACCTTAGAAGTTAGTGATCCGACCTGTCGCCGGGCTTCAATGGATTCCTGCCGCCAAGACTCTCGTCAAAGCCTCCTTTGGGGTATTTTTGGTGCTCTCCAACAGTCTATCCTACTTACCTTGGTAGATACCTGTGCGTCCAGAAGAATTCAGGCGCGCGCAGGACCTGGCTGACAATCTTTTAGTGACGATCCCCACCCAGGCCCTGTTCGTGACCCCAATCCCACATAGTTCCAAACCCTGACATTATCCCAACCCATGTCTGGTTTCCTTGCATTTGTCAATACCGCTAAAACACAGCACAGCTTTCCACCATCCTCCACTACAGCTCTCCACTGTTCTTCGCTACAATCCCCCACTATCTCCCACCATCCTCCACTATCTCTCTCCACTGACTGCCCCGTCTCCACTGGAACTCCACTGGAAATCCACTACATCTCGCATCAACACTCAACGCAACCCACTTGCCATTGTCTAGTTGGATCGAGACCGCATAGCACAAATCCATTGCCTTTGTCATTTTGCGCTTCTTTCTCACCCGCTTCTGTCACCTGCATTGATCCAGCTAGAGAAAGAAAGAGAAAAAGAAAGCAAAGGCATCCTCTCTAGCAAAACCAAGCCTCATGATTGGCAGCCCCATATATGCCCATGTCTCTACCTAATTGTGCAGTCAGGTTGATTGATCGCCGCCCATCGCCCCATCCTGGAATCCCTTCCCCAAGTGCCCGATCGGCCCGCTTTACCGGGTGATAACCCCTGCCTTTTCTCCCTCTAACCTCTTCTCTGCAATTTCTCCAGTCTCGACAGCGGGCCTGGGGAAAAGAGATGACAAGTCTGTCAACATCTCGAGGCTTATTGATACACCGTATCGACACTGCTTCCAACTAAAAAGCTAGGCGTCGTGCCTTTACTCCTCTCAGCTAACATCAAACCACGTGTTTCAGGCCGTTCTCAAGTTGACCGTGCGCAAGACAGAACAGGCTTGCATCCCTCCCTGCCTCCCCCTGTCAACTCCCGAATGCCGAACGGCTCTTTCCCCTAGCCCCTGACGCGATGGGATCGCGGCTTGATGCGTTCGATACTGGGCTTGCTGATTGGACGGTCCAGTTTCCCCTCCATCAGCCAACCGCCCCGACCATTGGGCCGCCCTTTTTAAGGCGCCGTCGTACACACCGTTCGCACACCGTTAAAGTGTCAATGGCCGGGCCGGCCGTCTTTGCAGTAATGCCGATGCAAGTGTACTATGGGCCTTGAGTTTGCTTCACGGCCTTTACAAGGATCGTAAACTCTCACGACTCAGAGAGTTGCAGATGATCAGCAGGAGACAGATCAGCAGAAGCCAATACAATGGAAGCCAGACGCGGAAAAAAGGAAGGCAACGTAGAACAACGCACACAAGGCATTACTTGACGTCGTCTTCACGTACAGCGAATGAGACACACCCAGAGTCATCCCAAGGCACGTCATAGCCGCAACCTTCTGTCCAGCCCGCTCTTCCTTCGGCCTTGATTTCATGCTTCCCGTGACCCTTGCCAACCGCCACGGCATCGACGAATCCGTCCCAGGGTCTGCCTTGCCTTAGGGGATCTAGAACTTGTGCTTTCCATGGCCGGATGCTGTGCCATTTCTCCCAGGCGGAAAACCAGCGTCTCACAGAAGCAACTTAGCCGATACGCTTCGGAGCCACATGCCGTCGATCGCTGGCATTGTCTCCCGCCTCAACTATCTCCCTTCCCGCCCAAGCCACCTTTCGGATCAGGGGAGGCGCTTTGCTTTTCGGAAGCCGTCTCTCATCCGTATTACCCTGCCGAGTGAGACACTACACCGACTCGGCCCTCGTCCTGAGCACAAAAGCACAAAAAAGAAAACATTACGCAGGTGCCCACCGCCGGCTGCAAACTATCGAATCTCACTGCGCTATGGCGCCCGCTCGATCGACCCAGGGCCACGGGGCCACATGGGACAGCCGATAGCTCACCATCAAATCCCTTAGCGACGGATTAATAGGTGAATGAACAAACAGTCGATTCCGTTAAATTTCGGACAATGAGGACATACGAGCCGTGATCAAATCCCTCTTCAATCAAATGCAAAAGCCTCCCGGGATCCTGCCGCAGACGATCGAGGCCCCTACCCTGGGTGAACCCTCCTGGTGCTACCACACGGACAGCGCCATGACTTGTGGATGGTTGATTGTTCATGCATGGTACCTTTGAAGGACCCGTTCTCTTTCCCGCCCTTTTAATCCATTCACCTTCATCCGTCACATTCACCTTTCTTCAGGTTCCGCCCGCTCACACGCTTCTGAGCCCACCTGACTCAATGGCCCTTATGTCTCAAAGACACAGATGCGTGCACTGGAGATGGCCGATACCTTAAGGGTCTAGACACCACATAACTTACTACGTAACGGCTTGAGGACCCTAAGCACGACCGGTGGACAACCGTACCGCACGTCTCGCTCGCCACATCTTGTTGTCTATTCGCGGCCCGGTGCCGCGGCTTGTTACAATGCTTTCATGCAACGCTAAGCTGCCGCAGGCCGTCCCCGTTTTGTTACTGATGAGCGTTCGTGTATTCATCGAGTCAGGCTCCAACCAGACGTTGGTTGCGCCCACCTCTCATGTGCTATGTCTGTCTATCTTCCGTTTACTTGTTGATCATCTCAACCACACCATCCATCATCAGTGACCCATCAGCTAGCGCCGTATGATACGTTGGGAGTCACCACACACACACACACACACACACACTACACAACATGCGGAGGATGCCACGTTTTCGCGGGAACCTAAACGGTCGCACATCCCTTCCGCCCAGTCATGCCACACTCGTGATCTTCCTCCTAATACAACCAGTAAATCCAAACAAATCTCTCATAACGCCTTGCCATGCTTCCCAATTGATCAATACTGAGCCTGAATTGACCATATTCCAAACCAACGCCGAGTCTGAAGCAATTTCCCGTCGTTCCTCATCATTGCATCCCTAAGCGGTCTGGAGGCACATGCCTCTCACGCTTGGGAATTTGAGCATGTTCGTCATAGAAAAATTCACGTCCTCTTATCGTATCAAGATGCACCGATCTTTCCACGACATCCTTTCCTTCTTGCAAGGTTGCAGTGCTGTCTTAGCATCATTCGCCTGTTCAGCAGATCGTGCATGTTGTTCTTAACAGTCACGGTCCTCGGGGACCTGAGCGCGGGTGCGAGTGAGAATCCGGAACCTCTCCTTGAGCTTTGCTGCAAATCGTGCGCTCTGGCCGTGAGCCTCGCCGTCTGGGGGGGCTTGGCGCTCAGCTTCATTCACTTCAGCTCGCATCCGCCTCAGCGTCTCCATTTGCTCCTCCACCGTTGCCTCTCGCAGTCGATTAATGTCGGTTATGCGAGATGCGCGGTTGTGGTGTGGAATTTGAGCATCATCGCTTCCGACACCCTCGAGAGCCAAAGGGGGAGGGAGAGCATTTGTTGCATCACTTGTGGTCGCCTCTGATTCACGACCCCTCCCTGGGCGAAGATCGAACCGACTGTAAATAATGGTTAGCAACCAGCCAAGAATTAGAGATGATGGATTAGTCTTACCAGAGTGGACAAGTTCCAGACACGTTAATGAGCCATGGATCAACACAGGCGGGGTGATACTGGTGCTGGCAGGGCAAGACTCTTACGTCTTCGCCCATTTTGAAGTCCTCCGTGCAGATGGAACATCCCAAGTTGTCGTCTCCGGTTTCATTAGCGCCGTCTGGCGCGGACGCAGGCGTAGGTGTAGGCGAGTCTCTTGTAGCAGAAGACGTAACATCATTATTCGCTCGCGGAGCTGGTGCTAGTCCAGTCTGGTGGGCGTCGCTGACGTTTGACGCGGTGCGTTGCACGGTGTTGTCACGGCCGTCGTTAGTAACGACATCCAGATCAAGTTCTGGGTCGGGCTTTGCAGGTGTCTGGTTTCCAAACTTTACAATAGGAATAGTTTCCAGCACCGCTCTCGCCAATCCTTTGGCCCGACTCTGCCGTGGCCGGCCGGGGAGAGCTCGCCGGGGTCCATATCTTTCAGGGTAACGGTGAGCTCGAACAGCGCCAGTGACGATGATAACGGCAAAGAGCAAAGTGATAATCCCAGTAATGCTATACAAGATGCTCATGGCGACTGCTGGGTTATTCCGCCCTGTGTCTGACTGTGATTCAGTGCCATCGTTGGTCGTGTTGCCCATGATGGAGACCTTGATGGTATCGGTGTTGTTGAGGAACCCCAGCGCCTGTGAAGCCTCGGCGGCGTCTGCCATGGACAGAATGCTTGTGTAGGACAGCTCGTCTTGGTGTGCGATGGAACACCAGTTCTTGGATGTGGAGTAAAGCACGATGGCCTTGGGCTTCGGATCAAGTGACATCAAGCCGTTGAGCATCTTGTTAGGTTCGATCAAGGAATTACTGGAGTCGTCGTCGCAAGACAGGTAGGCCACAGTGGTGTTATCGTTAAGCGTGTTGTAGTTGGATGAATCGGCTGCGATCATGGTGCCGTGGATTCTAATAATCTTGCAAGCAGGTCAGTGCATTAGATACAACGCATCAAATACGGTGGAGTGTCTAGAATCGATTCACATACCCCGCGGTCTGTCTGAGTGCCATTCAACCCCAGGGAACCTGTCAGAGGGAGGACAGTGAATTGCAACGGTGACCATTTTCCATTGCTGTTGGTGAGTGTGAGCTGCATGGCACTGATGGCAGCCCATTCTGGGACATCCTTCTCGGGCGTCGAGGTGACATCGTAATCGTCAATGGCGAGCACGCCGGTCAAAGCGCAAGCCAGTAGTGAGTAGAGGAGCAGTGCCATGCTGCGTGCGCCGAGAATCGACGGCGTCGACATGGCCATAAATTCGGTTGGTCGGTAGCGTGGAATCCGGGCGTTGAAGATGGAGATTATCGTGACGTGGGGAGCGACGGTGGGGAGACGGACTCGGGCTCTCGGATCAGGGTGGTGGCGACGTCGGATGTTGCGGAACGCTGAGGGTTGCGGGCGACGGTTTGGGTTGCCGGTGAGTCGGAGCACAACATCTCAGCTCGCAAGGGCCAGCATTGGACGAGGAGCGGGCAGCCTCGGCGACGAGTTGGTCGCGAACGTGAGGTCGGCGGCGATAGCGAGGACGATGCGATGAAGAGTTGGCCGACGAAGTGGATGGAAAAGTGCCTTGTGTAGTAGGAGGGAATATCGTAGCGTTGACAACGGGTGGATCTAAACCCGGCACGCCTGTGGAGGGACCGACCGATAGGAAGGAATGAACTCGACACCGGGACTCCACTCTGGCCGACATCAAGTCGCAGATAAGGTCAAAAGCCACGCCGCTTTAAGCCCCAATCACGATGGCCTCAACACCAACACCGACACCGTTCATTTCCTGGCAACTGACCGGATTCTGTCTTCCAGTATTAAATCCACTCTACGCAATAGATCATGGAGGGAGCAGAATTCTCAATCACATCAACCGCACCACTCTCGCATCAGCGACACAAGATCGAACAAACAACAATCCACTGCGACTGTCTCTCATCCCTTCTAACTTAGGGCTCCCAGAAGTTCCACGAAGCATCTGCAGCGCGGAAGGTAGAAATGAACGCTCTTGCGGATGAGTCATCGGATTTTATTCGCATCATTAATTCATATCCTCCAATGTCCAAAAGTTCCCAACGAAGGTACCTCTTAAAACATGGTCACGCCAACACAGGGAATCATCGCCTCGAGAAATCATACCATCGTAAACAACGCTCCGCTCCGGATTTTCATCTCACCCCATGAATTTAATATATTTTGTTGTTTTAGCCACATTTAAAGTTCTTGTTCACATCATAATGCGGCCGAGTGTGACTTAGTACCCTTTTCATTGACAATGCAGTCCACTACAACAGTCGGTTCTAGACTCCTCGCGCAAAAAGGAGTCATTTACCCCAATATATTAGTCGAATACCATTGTCACTGGAAGCTCCCTCATATCGCATGTATTTTGCGCTAGGTGGTTATTCCACTTTATCTAGACAGGCTTGTGACTGAACAGTGAAGTGTACTTGAAGCATTCATAGGAGGCGAGCATCACGCTTTGGCATGGCAGGATGTTAAAGTTCGAATTCACTGGTATTTTCACCACTGATACAGGTGAGAAATCAGATTGCAAGCTTTATAGGATGCTGAAACTATGGGAGTATCATTTCAGTTCCCAATCTGCGTCGGGGAGTCTAACCTAGTATCACGAGATACAAGACGGAGATGCTCGTCTCACCAGCAAATAGGCTGTTATACGATTCTCAAAGAAATAGCCTGAACATTCCGCAGCGATGCGACCGGTTCATCTAATCACGTTAACGATTCCTTTCCCTTGAGTGATAATTGGATAAATTAAAGATGGCTCTGTTACCACCAAATGGTCATGAAAGTCGAGATCGCCACAACGTGTGACACAGTCCAAAATGCCAGGACCGGTCGCGGCGACACACGATATAAAACTCACTGAAATCACTGCCATGTACGAGTTTCTCCAATTTTTAGGCACACGTATCGTTTTAGACTGCATGAAGGCTCCTGCTCTTTGCTGAAACCGGAGGTTCAGAAGTAGTCTGGATTTTAGAGCAGCGATGGCGCTAGTCTTTATTGGTCATTCTCGCAAAGTACGTAGTCAGAAAGATAGTCACAAAGCCACCAACTGTATTTGGCATGAGATCATCGGTAAGACCAATGAACGTTGCAGTACGACATTGATTTCGATTAATTCCAAGGGGCATTCACTCTGAAAACACGAACATGATAGCGGTCGGGATGCAGAGATGCCGAAGTAGAGACACCGTGGTAGAATGGCGAACGGGCTGCACAGCCTCAATATCAGTTTTGTAGGATCTCGGTCACGGTGTGCTCAGCCCCAAGCGATTCCCAAGACATCCTGTCAAATTAGCTTCTGCACTGGCCAAGGGGAGAGCAGATGATCATCACTCGCCACTCGATGCGTTGTGCGTGCAGCAACAGCCCACGCTAATCGTCTTCTACCTGGGCGACGCCAGCTACCCTATAGGTCGACGTGGATTTGCACTATCGTAGACTACATGGTGCAAGCCCCCAGTGATCTATCCGATATGTTGACGATCAGCATAGTCCCGATAGCTCTCGGGTATTTCGGGGGGGTTATATCTCGTCAGGTATAGCTCATGATTAGCCTATAGAATCGATGGGCGGTCGCTTTGGCCGTGGGAGAGCAAAGCCACATCGCAGCTTTTGATACGCCGGCAACGCCTCCTTTCAGCTGAGGCCTCCCAAGATAGTGAGTCAATAGTAGCGTGTTGATCAGATATTTGGTTTTACCCAACTAGCAACATCCCTGGACTTATACAGGGCACAGTTGACAAAGTGAAAATAGAGTACCGGGATCTTAGCTCTCGGCTCAGACAAGAAACTATGCATGTAAGAAATCCTTCGTTCGAAATCCAACATAGGCACAAGACCTAGGCTATAGCCTTTAATTTGCGGTATAATCTATGTACCCCGAACATCTCCGAGCGTCGCGCAGTGAGAACGACGAACACATTGGGAAAATCACGCCCCTCGTGTAGCAACTGAAGCCACACGTTACACAACTGGCACCGTCGCTGCAACCCCATCCTTTTAGCACACTTCCCCTCCCCCCCCTTCTTCATGCCGAGCAGCCCGCACGTTCATGTTTCTTTTCGCGGGGGATGAGCAATGCACCGAAGGTTACATCCTTGGGGGCTGTCAGAAGCAATGTCGGGAACTATTGCTGGGCGTAAGCCACCGTAGCACCGAGCATGTATGATCGGGGGCCTCAATGCCGTCCGTAGTTCCCTTGTTGCTTCCCCTTGTCCGGTGGCGTTCTTCAAAAGCACATCCGAGTCGGCAGATACAATGGTGTGGGTTCATCTACCGAGTGCGTCTTGTTCTGAAGCGTGAACGTCTTGTGGGCTCAAGATTGCGACAGGCGTATAACCCTATAGCGAGTAACCGTCCTAGAGGATTTTCCACTTACAGTTTAGACCCCATAAGTATCATCCAAGAACCTCTCATATGGTTTTGACAACTTCATGGCCTTGCTTGAATAGATGCCTAAACGCCAGCTGAAGTATCCCGCCCATTGTCTCCCCAAGCTGATGGTTCACCGGGTAAATCATGTAGATGGCTGCAACCTCAGAGCCGACCAGGATTCTTGCTGCAAGGCCGTACATAGTTCCGAACACAAACGCGGAGTGCTTCTACCCCGGACGCAAATCTGCGTCATCATCTTCGGCTAAACACCTCATATCGGATTCTACTCACGATTTGTTGACCCGTTCGCCCGCCTCGGCAACTCGTTTCGGAACTTCGCGGGCTTCGACCTGCATCTATTACCGAATGAAGAAAAAAGAAAAAAAAATTAGTTGAAGAAAGGGAGCACACGACTTGGCGAATAGCGGTTCGCCCAGGTTAGTTGTGTCAGCAATCCCGAACAGATCTACGCCCCCAACCCCGTCACCAGCAAAGTGTGGAGCAAGATCAAATAGATCAATCGAGCGATTCAGATCTGTTCCAATTGTTATTGCAATTTAAAGGCTTGTTTGAAGTCGAATTAAAGTTCACTGGGCCCGTTGTTGTCGCGCGAGGTCGTTGCTGCAAGAATTCACGGATTGGGCATCATCGGCAAGAACTTTACCCAGTCTGGAAAGTGACGCGAGCCAAGAATCGAAACAGCGGAGCGAACAGGCCAAGACGCAAGTCAGTGTTGCATTTAAAGTTGAATCGAACCTGGGGTGCGCTGCGCAAAGGGATTTGTAACAATGCCCATCAATGGCAACTCGAGAGAAGTCGTGTGTGGGTCGAGTACGAGAGAAGACTACGGGGTGCTTGGTTGTGAAGACCCTAAGTAGAACCCATCCAATATTCAAGCTTTGAATAAACAGGTCCTGGAGACAACGCCATTTGTTCTCAAGGGCGGTCGTCATCGGTAGGTAGTTGCCAGCCTCAATGCATAGAGAAACCTGAGCATTTGAGACATTGACAAGGCAAACTAACTCGCCCTTCGCTTTTGAGAGAGTCTGATAGTGATTGACAAGCACCCTCCGGCCATTGTCTCGTCACCCAATAGAACTGTAGAGCTCTATACAAGTTGTTTTGTATTGTAGTTGCTGATTAACCTGGACTTGTCGATTAGATCTCCTCCATGTCCTCCAAGTCATCAAGAGCTGGAAAGTCGCCAACCTCGACCCGTTCGGGCCGCACAAACACGCCATGCTTGAGCCCAGAGGCCTCACCCCAATATCTCGTACCAGCAATGCTGCCATCATTCTTACCCACCGGCTCGTCAAGGTGAATCCCCACCCAGGCCCCGAGACCGCCGGGAATCTCCTTGACCTCGCCCACATACTTGACGGTGCCCCGCTTGGTGTCTTCACCGCCAACCCGGCACCGCTTGTCGACGGCGATGCCGCGGGAGGCGATCTCGTGCTCGAAAGCGGCCAGCTTGGCCTGCTCGTGGCTGGGGGCGTTGGGATCAAAGCGACCGAGCTTGTTGGACTTTTTCCAGGCGAGGACTGAGTCCGTCTTCTTCTCGTACTCCTCTTCGGGCATGACATACTTGTCAACGCCGGAAGTATCATTGAAGTTAGGCCGACCAGCTGCAGGTCGTGCGTCAATCACCTGCCAGATAAATCCCTGTCAGCCCTATCTTGAACTACTCGAGATAGCAAGGCAGTAAAAAAGTCCAAACTGGAGAAGTGTGGTTTTTGTTGCTGAACCGGGGATGGCTGGGGGGCGCGTTCAAGCCACGCCCCATGCGCCGGCGCAGCGCCGCCTCTACCCAGCCTTCAGGATTCTATGCGGACGGCAACGGAGGTGTAAGCCTCAGCTTGAGGGTCGGCGCCGGCGCCTGGCGAGAAATTTTCGCGGCTCTGTGAGTGATGCAAGCACCGGGAGACAGAGCCAAGAAGGGGGGTGGTGGGTGTGACACAGAGCAAACGAAAAATTCTGCTGGACTTACATGCAACTCCGCATAAGGGACCAAGGGGTAGCTGGACAAGTGGGTGTCGTCCTCGTTAGCCGCCTCAATGGAGATGGGCTCGGCGCCCGGCCTCTTGAGCGAGAGTATCTGGCAAGAAGGCGGTATGCCTGTGACCGTCTCGAGCTTGGTTTTCAGTTGGCTGATGGACCATGATGGGGTGATGCGACGTTCGGCCTGCGCAAACTCGGAGATGACGATGAGGGGAACGTCGGCCATTGCGGGCGATGATTTGATGGCAACGACGATAATGGCAAGAATAGGTGTATCAAAATGACTCTGTGTATGTGTCTTTCTCCCTTTCCGGGGGGTTTCGGGGCGTTGAGACCAGGGGTGGACGGGATTTGATGGATGATGATGTGGTGGAGGGATACTTAGGTAGTGATGGACGGGGGTGGTTGGAGAGAAGAAACGTGCTGGATGGATGGATGGATGGATGGAGGCTGATCGGAAATGGCTTCCACTGTCCAGGTTCCAGGTTCTGGATTCTCCGTGTGTCTGCGTCTTGCTTCGCTGTGCGGACAGACTTGGCCTTGGTGGTGGGTTGTGGCGGTCAAGAAAGATTATCGCGAGCCGCCGTGTGCCGCAATTCACGGATTTGGAGTTGGAGGGGGTGGGAGGGGTTTGGTAGGTTCGGATGGATTTGGCTTCTGGGGCCGTGAGAGCTTGCTTTCCAGTTGCCTCAGGACTCCAGCAAAAAGGAACGACAGAGGGGTTCTCATGTGCTTTTTTTTGGCGGATTCAAGGGTGGGTGGGGTCACGATTATGCAGTTGTCTTTCCCTCTTCTCATCTCATCGAATAAGTCTCAGCCTGGCTCTCTCTCTCTCTCAACGAAAGGGGCATGATTGCAAAAAGGACATTGGTGCAGAGCGGAGGGTGGCTGACGGGGCGGAGAATGACGAGAACGGAGAAAAAGAAAAGAAAAAGAGACCGAAAAAAACCAAGTAATCCTACATAGCAACGGAGCAACAATCCCCCCTCGTCGTCACAATGCCTCATGTTCCACGTTGGAAATTGCCATTGCCAGCTCCAGCTTGGGAAAGCCCGATGACGCACATTGTCATGTTTCGACTTGACGCGCCCCTCGCATGAGACAAGCAAAGGAGAGCCCATAACCACCAACCAACCAACCACTAGCTGATGCCCACTTTGTGGATAGAGCGCCGGCTGGAGAGGATCTGACAAATGGTCAGAGACAAGTTAGCCAGCCGGGCCGCTCAGGGCATTGCTCTTTCCCGCCCAGGGTCTCAAGGCCTCAAATGGGGGACGCGCCTGTTTCTGATAGGTCCAGCCAGACGCCAGCGCGCAAGGAACCAAGACAAGCCGCGCGAGCAGCCAAGACTTGCAGTACGAGGTCCATACAGCCAGCACCAACCTACCCAACTTTCTCGTCTCTGCTCCAAGGGTTTGGGTTCGGTCCTAGATTCCCGAGACCCGAGTTGCTGTTGGCCGACCTAGTGGAGCTGCAGTCTGGGCTGGGCCACCAGGTCGCCAATCTCATCTTCGGGAGTCGACTCTGTTCCTCTTCTCGCTACCGATGGCGATTGCCCAAGCCTTGCTTTTTTCTGCATAAAGGAATCGTTACAAACCCTCTACCCCCCTGTGCCTAGGTTGGCGGTTGTGTAGATTAGGCACGGATGCTTGTTTCTTCCCTGGGCTCTCAAGACAACAAAGTGGAGAATTAGTCCAGCCACTGAACCGCTCCTAGTCTTGTTACCCACTCAAGACCGAAAATCAACCTTTCTCTTAGCCACATAGCGGCGCGACAACCCTCGAACTGCACACGGTATCCTTGAGAACTAAGCGGCTTGGGGCCTAGCCACGAAGACACTATGGTGTGTTTTTCTTCTTTTTACTGACCTGCAGCTTGCATGAATGAAACTAAGAAAAAGGTACCTCTGCCATGTCTAAAGGTCCCCTCATTGCCCGAGCCCCCCTCTCTTCTCGGAACTACAGGAGGTATCTGTAGTGCTGGGTGAACGTATTCGTACATGTGGGACAGGTTCCCTTGTCTCTTTTTTTCGACGTGGATGCCGTACATGCGAAGTTAATCGAACAAGCGGGGACCATGAGAGAGAGGGAAACCAGGGTAAATGGCTGACAAACAAAAAAGCATGTCTAAACAGGTATCTAGCTGTAACAGCGCATCCTCTGAGGGTCATCTGTGGTTTGTTCCCGTTGCCCGCCGCATGCTACCCGTGCCATGTTTACCGACGCCTTGCTGGTGATCTTCATTGACAATATGATATGATATGATATGCAGGCTCGGGTGCTGCGCTGTCTCATGCCCGCCAGCCAGTGATTCGCTCCATTGATAGTCGCCCTCACAAGCGGCTAATGAAGCCAACAGAAGGACACACAGACGCACACATACAGGCCTACGTTGCCTACCTGCCTACATACGGACAGACATCTTCGTCCACTAGTTCCAGAGTAGATGGTTGGATCTCTCTTCTCTGTGCGATGCCAACCGAACAACAACAAAACCTACCTCCGTCAACCCCCAAACCGGCCCGGGCCAGGGACCAGGGACAAGGCCGGCGATTGGTCCGGATGGCGTTTGTCGGTGTCGCCCGCGCGGACCCGTCTGTCTGGAAACACGGAAGCGCAACAACAGCATCGAATGCAAGCCCCGACGCCAGATTTCGCGCATAACGAGTTGCACCAGGGTCGCCCGCCGCCGGCCGAACCCACTCTTTGGTTGGTGCGCTCCCTCGCCATCTCGGCCGCTTGCCCGCTGGCCGTGTGGCCCGCAGATGCTGCCCCGTACAGCACTTCTATGTAAGTACACACAGCAAGGTACGTACATTACATGCAGCAGCAGTATCAGCCCCTCCCCAGACGGGGAATCTGTGTGTTTGGCAATTAATCTAGGTACCTTGACTAGTATGCAGTCCATAGTACGCGCTACGTACTCGGTGATGTCGCTCGGCGGCGGCTCAAAGCCGCTGCTCGGGAAAACGTGGGTTGGAACTGGGGCATTCGCTGTCCACGGCCCTGGTCGACATGGCCCCCGGTCTGGCACTCACTTTCTGGCCTCCGGGCCCGGCTCCGGCTTAGAGGAGGGCGGTTGTTGCTGTTGTGAGAAGGCAGAAAGCTGGCATGGCGACGGTGAACAAAACTCAGGGCGTCCGCTCGGGCCCGTCGCCGACGTAGCACGCACAAGTCCTGTGCTAGGTAGCACTGCGTCTGCACGCTGTTCATGGCCAGAGGCAGTGCGACCAGGAGAGAAAAAGTGTGTGCAGATCATGGTGTTGTGTGTTATGCACCACTTACGTAGACCTCTCTGTAAGACCGACCTGTCACGTAGGGCTGAATGGGAAAAGGCTGTTGAGCACAACAAGTCCATAAACCTTGGCTGTCCAAGGGCCATGGGCCATGCCATGGGCAACGGTGCACACTAGGATCGATCTGATATGTAGCATAGCGAGGCGAGGCTAGCGGTGCAAACAGATGGGGGACGGGATGAAACGCCTGGGTCGTGTTCGCCGCAGGCCCCTCGTTGACAAGTCACAAAATCCTCCGCCAGGGTTCGCATCGCCCCCAACCGAGCGCCGCGGGTGGCTTATTATTGCCTCTTCTTGGCGGCCCTCTGATGCCTTGAACGGGAAAGGTGTTATATGAAGGCGGTTTTATTGCGATGCTTCACCAAAACCGGTCCGGTGCCTGTGGCTATCTGCATTCTGCAGTCTGTGCCAGCGCAGCGCAATGCCTCTTACATACCGACATTGGTTAGCCAGCGTCCGTGTCTGCATCTGCAACATTGGCGATGGAGACGTGGTATTCAGGAATCGAGCGCTTCATCACGCCAGACCTGCCGAGTCCTACCGCCGGCAAATGGTGTGACGATGACCAAGAAGCACACGCTTCAGCCGCCAGAAGTAATGCTATTTTCAGCCTGGGGCCTGGGGTTTCGCCATCTTGGAAATTCCAAATCAGGGATACCCAATGTCTCATTTGCTTTGGGTCTCAATGCGAAGACCGTGAGCCCTGTCATTGAGAAATGACATCTTGATAAAAAGAAAAGAAAAAAAGAAAAGAAAAAGAGATACCACGAGACCATTGATTGACTGAATTGATTCAGGCCTTGCCATCGCCCAAGAAGCAAGGAGGGAGCCCTTGATACCTGAGTTAGCATCGCCGCGTTTCCCCCAAAACAAGACGGACGCTCGCTCACCGCCACGTTGGGTACGGCGGCTGAAGGCGCTCGCTGTGTGACGGGGAACAGCAAACTTGCAGGCCATGGGAATAGAAGCATGTCAAAACCCGAGAGTGCTGGTGTCATAGACAAAAGCTGGCCAGGCCAACGACGTGGAGCCGTGCGTGATGAGCTTCTAGATCGGTGAAGGGCAACAAACGCCTAACCTTTGCTTGTAAGAAAACCCCTGGGGGCGGTAGGGGGTGGATCTATCGCGCGCATCCAGACCATCGAGACTCTCATCATGGAGACATGGACCCAAGACCCAAGGCGGCCATCCATCGTCGTTGTTGTTGCTCCCCCATCCCATCCCGCACATCCCATCGGTCATCGCTCATCGGACCATGCCCTGGCCGCCTTGTCCCCCGGTCGGTTTGGCCTTGATCCGCTGCCCGACTCTCCAGCCCCCACACGCTTGATGCCGTCCGCGACAAGGGCCAAACATGACTGACAGAACAAGGCGAGACATGGCATCCGTAAGATTGGACAAGATTGGACAAGATTAGACAAGATAGGGCGAGACAAGACAAAAACGTCAAGACATGACGGGACGTTGTCGCCCCGGCCTGTGGTGACCCACCCACTTCTAAATGCCCCCATGTTTCTCCTCCATGCGACCCCCATGCGCGGCTGCTGGTGGTTGTCTCGCGCGAAAGTTGAGGCGCTGATCGACCCATGACGTCGCTGCAACTTGGAAGAGTCGGGGGCGCGGGAGGGCCTCGAGTGCCTTGAGTGCTTCGTACCCTCATGAATGGTGCGGCATTCCTGGGCAGGGGTCTCGGCGCGCGCATGGCCAACAAAGCAAAACATGCTCGCTCTCTGGTCGAGGCGATGCTGATGCAGAATGGATGCAGTGCAGGAATGGATGGATGCGATGTCAGAGTGCGTGCCACTGCCAGCAACCAAATTACCGACAGGCACGCCAAACTGCCTCCATCCCCGTCGCTATCCCCGTTCCCCATCCCCGCAGGATTTTCTTCCATCACCGTGTTTGCCAAACCAACCGCTGACCAGTCGCGTCGCTGTCCGGGTTCCCACCCGGCCACTCACTGGGGAGAACCCTTATCCAATTCGACCTACCATAGTACGGGACAGCGTGCTTCAGACTGCGCCGCCGTCCTTACCCCCCCTTCTGCTCCAGTAAGACCAAGACCTGCAAGAGCTGGGGCCTGCTGATAGGTCGTGGAGTGACCGGAGGAACGACACACGTACATACGCCGCAGCTCACTTGACTCTCGATCCGGTGCTTGAATGGATGTGGATGGTTCGTGAGGCGCGGTGGGGCCGTTTTTGGGGGGCTTGGAGGGACGGCATTCGCAATCCCACATCATTTTTCTGATGCTCACGACAACTCATGGTGGAGGGGTACGGAGAGATAGAAACCGGGCTGTGAAGCCGCCATTGGGCAGGGATTTTCGTCAGAGGGGGTATCGGTAATCCCTCTTCGATCTGTAACAGGGTGCGTACGGACGGGGTGGAGTTGAGCAGGCCGGTGAGTGAGCAATACGACACGGTACTATGTAGGTGGTAGGTTGTAGGTGGGAGGTGGGAGAAGTTTGCGACTTGCTTTGCTCGGGCAGCAACAACAAATGGCCGCCAACCTGCCGCTCCTTTCCTGTGTATCACGTTTGGGCGTCGCCAACAAGGGAGGGATACGGATACCTGCGAATAGGTAGCGATCCTCGCCCATCTTGGTCGCATTGGCGTAAAGGAGTCGGGAGGGGGTTGAAGCTGGGAGAACGAATTAGTCCTGGCAAGCCTCGCTCGTTGTGGCAGGTTTCCACGCCCCCATCGCAATGTATCATGTAATAATCCCAATCCCAATTGCTGCGTTGTGCGCTGGAGAGCGTAGAGCGTTTCATTCACCCCGCCGCCATACCGGCGGCCCTGGTGGTCTGGTGGGCGCCTCCGTCGATAGAGCCCTGATCCCTGGCCGCAGATCCAGCTATTCTCCAGCCCGCCTCATCCTGCCCATTTTTGGAGCAAGGGAGCCAGTGGAACAAGGGCCGCGAGCTCGAGCAGGTGGCCTGGGCCTAAACGGGCTGAGCAAGGGGCATAAAAGAAGGAAGAAGAAGGGAAAATTCTTTCATCGAGGTGGAGGCCGGGTGGCGGTCACGATGCCACCGAGGTGGAACCCTGCCACAGATGTCGACTGCTGACGGCCAACAACGTGGCGTCCTTGGAGAGGGA
This sequence comes from Dactylonectria alcacerensis, assembly GCA_029931735.1. NCBI lineage: Eukaryota > Fungi > Ascomycota > Sordariomycetes > Hypocreales > Nectriaceae > Dactylonectria > Dactylonectria alcacerensis. Next base: position 2,819,379 of record JAPMUZ010000003.1, on the reverse strand, counting down.
CCTGGGGGTTTTTGGTAGCCAAGGTATGTCTCGCGAGAAGAGAAGCCTGCTTTTCTGCAAGCTGCGAGCTGCGCGGCGTAGGCTGCGGGGGGCGGCCATGGCTAGAGCGAGGGAGAGGCTCTCGTATGTAATGCGATGCAAGCACAGCGCGTTGAGATGTCTCAAACAGCGCGGGGCGGTTCGCTGGTGGTGGAGGATACACATTGGACGGTTGTTGTTGCATCAGCAGCAGCAACAACAGGCAGAAGCAATAGGCAGTCCTCGTCCTCTGGCAGGGCACCACCACCACCACTACCCAAAGCGGCTTGCAAATGTTCCCGACTCTCACGCCTTTTGGCTCTTCCACGCCCCTCCTTTCCAGCTATTAGGCTACGTCCGTCTGATAGCCGACCAACCGGCCGGACGACCGCCAGAACGGAAGAGCATAGATAGGCAGGAACTAGATTGGGCCATGTGGCTGGGTGCCAGGCGTGCGTGGACGCCTTTTAGAGGGGGGCCACTGATGAGAGGGATGGGATGGAATGGGAGGGAGGGGTGGTTTTGGTGGTCGATCATGGTTCATGGACGTTTATGAACGCTCATCATGGCATGGTGGCTCCCCCGGACATGCCAACAAGCCGCAAGCTCCAGATGTAATTACCAGGTAGCTACCTACCTACACTACGTACACGACTTTCGCACACATTCCATCTACAGTCTGTTTCGAAGGTCCCGTATGGAGTACACAACACGAGAAGTAGTACTTACCAGCTGCGATACGCAACCCAACAGCGCATTCAACAACGCATCCCACAAGGCACCCATACAGACCTACATACCCGCCCGCCTTTCCTAGTATACATATCCGCAAACTACATAGGATACACCTAGGATACATAGTATACATAGTACACACATAGTATACATAGTACACGCCATAATCCACGACGGGGGCCAAGGGTTCTAGGTCCATGATCCATGACACTGGCATCACCAGCTCACCAACTCACCAACTCATCCAGCCGTCGACTGACGGACACGACAGCCACCATCACCGCCACCACCACCACCACCATGAATGGGCTCTTCTTAGTTGGTTGCGTATGTCATACTGTATTTTTGACCGCCAGTTCATCAACAGCACCCAGGGTGTTCCCGGCTCCCGTGGTGCTAGGTGGAAGGCGGCGTGGAGTCTTTGCTCTTGGGTGGATGGAGCAAACGAAGAAAAAAGGCAGTCTTGGGAACACCGGCGTTTTGCTTGGTTCGGCCGGGCTCGGGTTAGGCTACGGGTGTCTGTCTGGAGAGATCCGATGATGGCTGGGCCCTAATTGGATCCATGATCCATCACGTTTACTAGGTCCCTCGTACCTTACAGAGAGCTTGGAGGCAGGCGTCAGGGTTGTCTCACAGTGTCTCTGAACCTAGAACCGCGAAGACCATCACTGGGCACAAGTTGTTTGGGAGACATTTGACATTGCTCGGGCCGAGCCTTTTCTTTGTGGGATCCAAAACTCCACGCCTCTCGAAACGCTCCTTCAAGCCAGCCCAGCCCAGCCCAGCCCTGCCCAGCATCATCAAGCCTCACCCGACAAACTCAAACCTGCGCGGGAGTGTCGCGGGCTGCTACGCACAGACGGTTGTTGGGCTTGTGCTTCCTCGTGCCTCAGTCCGAGGTGGGGACAGGGCTGTTGGACTCTCTGGGCAGTCAAGATTGTCAGTTCTGTCGAGCATGGGGCCGCTCCTCGTTTTGGAGAGGGGGGAGGGGGGCAAGTCTTGTTACTATCAGTCTGGGCCTCTGCACCCCCGCGTGATAATTATTCGTCAAAGAAAGTTGAAGTGGGTTGGTTTGGCTTGTTCGACTGACGTTGTGGCTTTGCCCTGCATCTCGCCAACAGCCGCTATTCCCCCTAACAGATCTGAAGTGTTGCGGTGTGGTGAACCTAGTAAAAAAAAAAAAAGGATTCGGTGGCACGCCTCCATTGGGCCTTGATTGTGAATATTCAGCTCATTTTTTTCCTTTTGCTTCTTGTTGGGTTCCATTGTAACTTGTCTGAGCAAGTGAACGAGAGCGTTGCATCTGGGTTCAAATCGGGAATACCTAGGTACCTTATGCAATAGGTAGGTACCTAGGTAGGTAGGTAGGTAGGTACCTAAGGGTGTCAACCCGGTACGTACTGTAGGTAGTTGCGGGCGCGGTTCGCTGTGGCTCGAACAGCCACTGCAAAGACGGCCCACGTCTCGTGTTCATGTTCTTGAAAGGGTCATCCGTCGATGCGCCAGAGCCGGCGATTGGCGCCCAAGCCGCTCGTGGTGATCATCACCAACCCGTCACCCAGCGCGCGCGCGCTGACGCTGACTGACGCTGACGCTGACGCTGGGCGATGCTGGCGCGGTAACTTGTTGCTGTTAGTTGCGGGCAGTGTGCGACGAGCGCCTATCCCAGAATTTGACAATTCGAGATGGGATATCCGATACGATACTGTACGATGTGTGATGTGCGATGTGCTCCTGTGCGTCGCGCTACCCTGTTCGCCTGTGTGCGACCAGGTACGTCTCGTCTCCTTGGCTTGCGCCTCCATCATCATCGTCTTTCAGCAAGCGATGATCATGGCGACGGATGGAATGGACGATGATGCCCTCTCGCCTCACGGTCGGTACCAAGCCCAGGCCCTACGCAATATTACCCAATCACCTGCCAGGTACCCAGTAATTAGCACGCATAACATCGCCATCTCGCAAGCCAGCTCCCCAATCCCAGGTTCCTCAATGTCCATTGCGTATATTCCATGTCACGACTCACACTTTCTCCACGCTTGCCGCCCAGTGAGGGTTCTCTCCCAGGGAGTTCCTGGCTGAAAGCTAGCGCGCTTTGCACAGGGCGTCTCTCACACCACGTCGTCACTCGTCACTTGTCACAGACTCTCGGACTCGCAGACTCGCAGACGGCCGCTCCTCGTCCTTGTCGGCGCTCTCGAGGGCCTGTTTGGCGTATTGTAAAGGGTCGTCCTCCTTGTGGGGAATCAATGACGCCCTCCTGCCCATTGACTGGCTCGCTGGTCACTCAACACGCACTCGTGCTCGACTCGACTCAACGATCTCTTCCCCTCCCCTGCACTTGGCTGAGCGCCGCTACGCAGAGGCTCGGCGAGGGGGAGGGGGACCCTGGACTCCAGGGCCATGTCCTGGACAGCACATCGTGAATGAACCGACCTGCTTCGAACTAGGTGGTTCGTGCGAACCCTTCGGGTGTCGTCGTGCTGGAAGCAGTCTCCCTTGCGCCATTATTTGGCACGGCCGCTGCGCTCCATGCTTCATACTCCTTGCTCCATGCTCCTCCAGGCTCCGCGGATGCGCTCTTGACCCATCTCCGGCCTGCCGGGGGAATCGAAGGCGGGTGTGCTCGGCGCCTACACTTCCTTGAAGTTCCTTCGTACCCGTGCCCACCTCCAGAGCCCATAAGGCCGTGACTAACGTCCTTCTTTTGCATTTGAGGCCATTGAGGCCGTGGGCCTAGATGCCGTATTGCGGACTGAGGACCCCCCACCGGTGGGCAAGTGGACAGTGGGATGGACGACACGGCAAACGGCGATACCGCAGGGAACGGTATCGTGCCAACACCGCCGAGGCAGCCCGTGGCCGGAGATGGATCGCCCGGGAGAAGCCAAGATTAATGAGACTTTATGCATGTGTCGTGGCATTGCGCTGGACAGCAGCAGCAGTAGCAGTAGCAGAAGCACAAGCAGCAGCATCCATCCATCCATCCCGCCAACCTCGTTCGCTCGCCCGACCCCTCCATGCGCGATTCCAGCCCTTTCTCAAACCCTTCCCTCCCCCAGTCTGCTCCAGATGAAAAAAATCGGAGCCGGGAAGGCGGACGCTCCCATGGGAAGATCGCATCGTTCAACCCAACCCGGAGCAAGGAATGGGGAGGGGCGTGCGCGTGTGTGATGTGCTGGGGGCGTGCCATGCTATGCCAGACGCCGCCAGACGCCGCAAGACTGACAGCAACGCCAAGGCTAGGCGGTCCCTGGGTCCAAGTACACCCGTTCCAACTTGAGAGACCGACACTTTTATTATTGACCGGTATTGTGACATGTACGGGGGTTGTTGCCTCCCTGGGCGTTGCTCTCGGGCGTTGCCTGACTGGGTGGGAGATCGTTGATGCTGAGGCCATCGTAGGCCCTTGAAGTGAGGCGAAGCGCAAAGCGGCTATCAGCAGCAAACAGTGGCCAGCCAGAGCATCTCGTTGCCCATCAAGACCTTGGGCAGGATCGCAACTGGAACAGGAGGAGCTAGAATGGGGAACTGGAGCTGGAACTTGGCATCCAGGGTGCTGAGAGCTGAGCACCAAGAACCAACCCAGCATTATGACAAACCCAGGGTCGGGGCGCGTGCCTCGGCCGTTGTTGCATCACTCTCACTCTTCTTCTTCTTTTTTCTTCAACGCTCGCTGGAAAACGCAAGGTACCAAGCCTCACTCACGCGCCCCTCTCTTTCTCTCTCACTCCATTGATCCCGACCTGTGGATGTCCTTTGCCTTATTACCAAACACGTCGACTCCACCTCCGCCCACTTCCACTTGGCTTAACTTGGCTTGACTGGGCTTGACTTGGCTCTGCTCAGTCTTCACTCTTCCTCACCGCACCCTCCCCCTAGGTTGGCTCGTCCCACCCCATCCCCCCTGTCCACACTAGACGCAGTCTTGACCATCCCGGGCTGTACAGGTATGCTTGCTCTCTCTCTGTTGCTGCTTTTGCCCTTTCGTTTCCTCAAGTATAGCCCTAGGCTCTTGTTATTAAGAGGGTCAGTCACTTGGTTACGCTACGACGTACATCGGACGCTTGGGCTTTGATGTAATTAGACCCCGGTTTGCTGCGGTTCTCCCCACTACATCCGAGTACCAAGTACGTCGCGCCTCCTGGCGACCCGAAGCACACAAGACGACCATCAAAACCAGTTCCCTCGGACCAACTCTTTCTTTTCTTTTTTCTCCGCCCCTCCTCGACTACGCCGACTGCTACTGTACGTAGACAACATAGCTCCATCTTTAGCTCTTATCGTCTCCGTTCTCCGTGTCTCGACTCCCGGCAAACCTGGAAGGCCAAGCAAAGCAATCCCGACGTGGGTCTGCACGCCTGAGGCTCCTCCTAAGCTCCTCCTACAACAAGTACCCTACCGACGTTTCTTCTGCGGAACCCGACAACTCTCTCTCAGCATCTTCAACCCGACACGTTTCCCATCCCACTTCTGCCTCGACCTTGTACCCAGTTGCCAGCAAAACTACCAGAAACCAGCCTCACCCTGGCCCTTTTTACCTTGCCCGCCCCCCCTTTGGCGCCCTGCTCTCTGCTCTGCCTCACATCCAGCTCGATCCATCTCCGCCTATTGGTTGAAATTGCCCTGGTAATCACCAATCACATAGATGACTGCCTTCAACATCACAGCGAGCCACGTTCAATCATCTAAACTGCCTTCTACTGCCGCCTCCCGAGACAATTCCCCTTTCTTCTCCTCTCTCTCTTCTCGAAGTACCTTCTTGACCAGCCGGGCATCGACCTAAACCAGCACCCATCCACCACCAGGACTGTTTCCCCATTCAGACAGCACACCAGAGCCGCCACGCTTCTTCGACCATCTTATTGTTTCAAGTTTGAGCCTCCTGGTCCATCTCAGACCACGCTCATTCACGTTCAAGGTACTCTACACTCTTGCCCCTTATCGGCTTCTCTGCTACGAGTGTTGCCTAAATCGAAGCCACGCCCCAAGGGCTCCTGTTGTGCCCTGGTATTCGGCGTTGTTGGACGACGCAGGGCTTCTCGAAGCCTCTCCAAGCCAGACGTAGATCAGACCCGGACGAGTCGCCGAGCTGGCCCAACTCAAGAGCGAGTCTCCGCTCTGCCTCTTGCGGGCAGAGTTTCCGTCCGTCGCGGTTTCGCAGGACCGCCTCGACCTGGTGCGCGCTCCGCGCTCCTATGCCAACGGGCCCCGCGTGGGCAGATCGGGCTTGCCTGCTGTCACCGTGGATATCGCCGCTCTCCTCAAGGGCCCTGACTCAGATGAGTCTTCAGTTTCACCGCCTCGACAACTCTTGACTGCCCCCGCGCCCCAGCCGCCTTTGATACAGACAACTCCCGCCTCAAGTCGACCACCCGCGCATGGTGCGCCGCCTGTAGCCCAAGTCCAAATGCCGACTGGTAGGCGCAGCATGCCTGCCCACACCTCAGACCAACCCGTCAAGAAGCAGAGTAAGTGGTCACCGGAAGAGGATGCACTCATCATCGAGCTCCGGGGGAGTGGTATGAAGTGGGAAGATATCTCCAAGCGTCTTCCTGGCCGGAGCGCTATTAGTTGCCGCCTCCACTACCAGAATTATCTCGAGAGAAGAAGCGAGTGGGACGAGGAGCGTAAGAACAAGCTTGCGAGATTGTACGAGAGGTAAGGACAACCGCCCACTCGGTCCAGGTCTATGCCACCAGAACAAGTTCACCTTTTCCTGTTCTCAACTATCTCTGGACCCTCTTGACTTTGGTAGCGAGCTAACAGAGCCACAGATTCAAGCCAGAGATGTGGGCCAAGGTTGCGGAGGAAATGGCCGTCCCCTGGCGAGCCGCAGAGGCGATGCACTGGCAACTCGGCGAGGCAGACATGGCTCGACGAGCTGGTGTGATTCCCTTCTCCCTCGCTGCCGTCAATGTCGACAACAACGCCAACAGCCATCGAAACTCCCCTTCTCGCAGTCACGCACACACAGCTTCCCAGGGCAGTCTACCTCGTGACTTGCGAGCACCATCTCCCCGAGCTATGTACAGCCGACCTCAGCCCATGGCGGGTGTTCCAAGCGGCCGCACCATCATCTCTCGCCGCGAGTCGATTCCTCCGCCTCCCATGCCGATGGCACCCGATCCCAATGAGGTTCACTATGTGCCAGGACCTGGCTTGGCCCCGATCCAGAGCCAGCCTCCACCGCGAGGAGGAGGTCTGCTTCCAGGAGTCGCCGAGCTTACCACCGGCGTGAGCCCATATAGCACTCCCGTCGGGCCAGCACCCATTCCCATGACTACTCCACCAAGCCAGCCACTCCTCCAGAATCTCGCAAGCTACTCCATGGAGACGACCGGATCGAAGCGACGAGCCAGCCCTGACCGGCTTCAACGGGAGTCGAGCCATCGACGGCGCATGGTATAAATCGCGTGTCCCCTGGCGCCAGGGGTGGCACGGGCGAACAAGGAGTTGAACTTGAATTTGTTTGGGCAGCATTTACCCGAGGTTGGGAAACGAGGGATGTTTTGGAACAGCAGGCGACACGAAACGGCGACGCATGGTCTTTTACCAGGGACGGACACACAATCACGAACACACTCATACAGCATCTGGGTTGCATCAGCGCGAGGATAAACTGGAAGTTGGAAAGCGGTTCTCTCTATTTGCTACTTGAACCGTTTTGGGACGAGATACACGAGGGACTTTTTTTTTTTGGGAGACATATCTTACAACAGCATTCATGGCATGGGGCGACGACGGGACGGGATACGAAGGACATGAGGCGAAAGACATTTTTGCATGCGAACGAAAAACCAAAAACATGGTAGTTTTGCGTTTTATTCCTTTTTTCACTTCACCGTCTTGTCATTTTCTTCAGAATGGTTTTTTTTTTTTTCCTTTCTTGATTGTCGTGTATGGCTAGAGGCGCATGAAGGGGAAAGCAGGGGTAGGCTGGCTAGGGCCTTGGAACTGGGAGGATCCGAAAGGAAGAAAAAAAAAACAGGGGTTGTTTAGATTGTTCTGTTCTCGGGCATTATTTTGCCTCGAGTGAGGTGGAATGAGGTGGGATGAATGCCTGCCTGCCTTGAGGGTATCATGGGAAAGCGGGAGCTGACATTTCAAATTTTGTGTGTTCTGATAGACCTTATCAAAACTGATAGAGAAGAGACGGATCTTGTACACTAGGTCAGAGAAGGAGACCAAAAGGGGACGAGTCACAATCCCTGTGTTATTTGAGTACACTTTGTGTCGATCCGATTGCCCATCACATGTTAATTACGTGCATGTGTGTGTTTAGGTGGTGAAATTCCCATGGTTTGTATGACCCCTCTTGAAAGCGTTTTTGATTTGTGTTTTGCACTATCTGTCTGGTGGCCATCTCACGATGGTCGACTACATATCACCCACCAGTTATCCCTTTCATAACCGCTGTCCTCAACCACTCCGCCTGCCGCGACGGCATCATCTTCCAGCTCGCCCTTGCGATATAGATGATAGTAGCGCTGGAAGGTCTCGTCGGGGCCTTGGCCCTTTCGCTTGCGCATCACCCAGGGCACTAGAGTATCCTGTTGGCTGTCCTCGTCCCAGCCGCGGCGGCTTGACGACTGCTCCAGCGCCCACACATACACCAGGACGCGACCGTCACGAGGTCTCACACACTCCAGCAGTGCAGCAATGGCCTCACGGCGGCGCGCTGGGGTTGAGAGGTGGTGGATGACAGCGATGCTGATGACGAAGTCGGCGGCTGAGCGGCGGTGCGGCAGGGCCAGCCCATCGGCGATAGCAACGTCGACCTGGCCGCTCCCACTCCTAGCCTCAGTGCTGGGGCCAACACCAGCCTCAGCGTCATCGTGGACCGGTTTCACGTCACGCTGGCCCTCCCAGGCGAGGCGGACGAGGGCAGCGCTGCGGTCCGAGCCCAGAATGTGGATGGCCGGGTTGACACGCAAGTACTTTCCGTTGCCGCAGCCGACATCAAGCCCGATGCTGCCCGGCCGTTGGGCAAGCAAGAATTGGGCGACGAGCGGCCACGGCTTGTGGCGAGTAGAGGAGAAGTGCGGCGCGATGGCTTCGTAGACGGCGTGCACGTGCGTGGCCTCGTATGTCTCGGCTTGGGCCGTCGCAGGAGCGGGTGAGGATGAAGCTGAAGCTGATGATGCATCAGCACCAGCCAAGCCCAGGGCATTGCCGCCCTGGCCCTGCCTCCTCTCTCCTGCTCCTCCTTCTTGATGGAGTTGGTGATGAGACTGGGCGGGTGCTTCTGATGATCCGTCCGCTTCTCCAGCCGGTATCGCCGACGAACCACTCGCCATGGTAGTTCAGCTTTCCGCGGTTGAGTTTGGGATCAAAAGGACGTGGAGATAGATGCTTGGCGGGCATAGAGCGAGGAGGCCGGGGTATCGGCTTCTGCGGACGCTTCTCGTCGTCTTCCTAATCCGGAGGGGCGTGCGGGCATCAAGCGGGGGGCGAGGGATGAACGGCTTGAGCAGACGGGTGTCTGAGCGTCTTGTAATAATCCCGTTGGCTGTTCGTCGGTAACCTGGAGATGGTGATTTGATTTTTCTCTAACGGTTTTGGAGTGTCATGGTGTCTTGCTCGCGTGTGGTTTGAAGTGGAGTTGTGCTAGGTAGCAGGGGGGGTGGGCGTGTGTGTGTATGCGTGTTGGGCCAAACAGTCAGTGCTTTCCCTTGTGCCTTGCCTTGCCTTTGAGAGAAGGTACCCAGAAGCCAGGGAATAAAAAAAGGATCCGCTGGTTGGTTTCTATTTGAGGTTGGATGATGGACGCTTCCAAATGAGTTCCACTTCGGGACTATGAAGTACCGAGCAGCCAACACTTTTAACAACAACCCATGTCCCCCATAGTTCCATACCACCCTGTGACATAAGAGGAACCAAGGCGCTCGAAACCAACCCGACTCGCGATAATTGCAACCTGCCCTGTGCTTTGTGTTCCATCCAGGGATTTCCCTCGTAAACCAACCTGTTCACGATCCCGCCAGGCCCCCTTGCCACGAACGCCTCGGAAGCCTCCCGCCAGAACGCCGCACCCCCTTCGCTCTTGGCTTCTAGGCTCTAGGCCATTTCAAGGTCCCATCGCCATCTCCACACAATTAATGTTGCTCATCTCCATCTGCCCGTCTCCACATTTACTACTATGTATTTCGTAGGGTGTTTGCTGTTCACATCGCCTCATATTCGACGGTTGCAGTGCGTGTGGTGTCATCACTCACGGACCGGACGCTGGAGAGGGTGCGAGCGAGGTTGGCGCTGTGACCCTGACACCATCTTTTTCTCTTTCTCTTACCTCATCGCCCTGGTCCTCGCCCATGTTAGCAATGATTCCATCAGCGCTGCCGCCAGCAGATGAGCTGGCTGGCATTAGACGACGACATGTGCATTCTGCACCCCGGATCCTACGACTCATGTACGTAGTACAGCCCGCCAACGCAGCGCTGACGACAAGGGGCCATAATTAAGCACATGGGTTTTCGCCATGCACGACATCTCCGATCAGCCGGGCTGAACTTGGAGCCTCACAACACCCCAAGGCGAACGGCCGCGGATAGCCCCCGAGCCGGGCCATTACAGCAGAAGCTGGGGCGCCTCGCGTGTCGTGCTTATCCAAGAGAGCCAGGAGCCAGGCCAGGGCCTGTTGTGATTCAACAGTCACTGATCAAAGGGACTTTGAACAAGGGTTGTTTGATTCTCACGCCCAGCCTCCAAGGGTCGTCAGGAACGCATGATCGTCCGATTGCTACCAAATAACTTAATAACTGCCCTTTTAATCTGCTCCACTGTACGGAGTATCGAGTACGTATCCCACACGAACCAGACAACGTCTCGTAGCGCCAGCATCTCCAGCCTCTCCAGCCTCTCCGCGAACCTCCCCACGTCCCTGCATTCTTTGCACGTTGCTTGGGCCCCCATCACCCACGTTGCCTGCCTCGCTAATTATGCAGTGGCCTGGGGGCCTGGTTTGGCTTGTCCTCTACCCTGTGGATCCTAATCTATGATGGTAATGAAGGCGCTTTTTTTATCGTGTTTGATCATCGCTTGCCAGTGTTGAGAGGGCTGTTGGCATCGAAAACGTCCGTTGTAATCAGCTCCGGGTACTCAATCCCGCCTTGCTTGAGCGCTGACTCCATGACCTCGAGGACCAAGATGCTCTCCGACCAGGGCATGGTATCACTCTGCTTCTTGCCGTCGCGCAGGCACCGCGCGCACTCGTCAGCCTCCCAGAACATGCCGTGGCCCCAGTTGCCACGCTTAGAGTCCTGAGGAATCGGCATATCCACCACCTCGGCGTAGCCCTTGCCGTCCTTCTTGATCACCGTGTATTCGGTCGGCCGATACGCGGGGCCCTTGACTTGGATCTCGCCGCCGGAGCCCTGAATGCGGATGGCCGGCCCACCGGTGTAGAGCCCGTCCAGGTCGGAGCCGATGCGGAGGCTCGTCATGGCGATTCCCATGGCCTTGGTCTTGGGGAACTGGCAGATGATGCTGGTCGTCTCGTCCGCGCCGAGGTCGTATTTGTTTATGGCAGACACGACGTTGGGGGCCTCCTTATCTTCCTCCGCCTTGGTGTGATAGAGAGTCTGGAATACCCAGGTCAGCGAGTAGATGCCTAGGTCGAGAAGGGCGCCGCCCGCGAGATCAGGGTTGACCATTCGATGAGAGTCGGGATAGTCGAGTCTGCCATTGGGAAGATCCGTGTTGAAGGATAAATCAGCTAAGCAAGGTGAGTTAGTCTTCAAATCCCATGGTGATCGCATGGCACAGGTAATCTAGATATCCCCCTCTTAGACAAAGGGTTTCCCTTACCAAGGACTCTGTAAACGGGACCAATGGCACCCGACTTGATCAACTCTCGGATCTGGATACTGAGAGGAAAGAATCGAATCCAGACGGCCTCCATGAAGAAGACGTTCTTCTCTCGGGCCGCGTCGATCAACTTCTTGGTCTGAGATGCCGTCACGGTGAGCGCCTTCTCGCAGATGACGTTCTTGCCGGCTTGGATGGCCAACATGGCGTTCTGGAAGTGGTGGCTGTGAGGAGTAGCGACGTAGATGATGTCGACATTGGCATCTGCGACGAGCTCGGCATAGGAGCCGTAGGGCTTGGCCGAGGCAGGGCCATCAATCTTCTTGATGAAGTCTGCCGCTCGCTCGCTGGAAGTAGAAGACGCGACGGCGACGACCTCGTGGCGCACATCGTGGACTCCTCGGGCAGCGGGGTCGGCGAGGAGATCCTTGGTGAAGTCTGAATACCAGAGTCAATGAGGTTTCTAGCTAATGCATGGAATATTTGAAGATAGAGGCAGAATAGAGTGGAACGAGAAGTGTTCTAGATCAACGCTTACTCTCAGCGATGCCACCCGTGGCCAGGATTCCCCATTTTACAGTAAAGGGAGCCATTGTTGGAGCAAAGTGACGTTTGTTAGTGGAGGTTCAACGAGGTTCTAGACAGCAACAATGGCAACGTTAAAGCGACTGAGATATCAAGGGAGAAGGTACGATGGCAAAGACTGGCAATAAAGCAGATGAGATTTGCAAAATTCCCATCAGCCCAATGGCTCGGTGGGCTTCGGGCGAGTGCTCCTTTTATTATTGTTCAGTAGCCTCACTGCTCTGCGGGGTTCCACATGAATAAGTCACTCCAGAATTGCTTCGACGTCCTCTGCGCGTAAACATCAAAATGCCTCGATATGGCTAGTTTCGCCGACTTTTCCACAAATCCTCAAAAATCGGAATGTCATCCCCGCCCAACTGCCGGCCCAATCACTTATCCAGCCTGCCTGTCACACCGCAGCTCATGATGGTTGTTGCACTAAAAAGTTCGTCTATCAACAAGATTGGGGCAGCTTGCCCCTCACTAGAAGCCGAACCCCGCGCAAAGCTACACCCGACAAGTGGGGGTTCCATGACACTGGCGAACCAGACCAGTAGACGTCATTCTCACCGTCGGCTTTCGGCGTCCTTCTTGCGCCCTGCGCCCTGTGATATTATTAATCAATCAATCTCGGAGATAGTTCCTGTTGGCTGCAGGTTGTCTTGTCAAGGATGGTGACTTTTGTCTTACCCTGTAGTCTACCTCATTGGGCGAACTTGGGATGATTAGATCGTTGCTATCGAGTTGTAGAATTCGAGGACTGTGTTTCTTTTTTTTTATTTTTTTTTTTAAAAAAAAGGAAATTAAAGGCGTTTTTCACGTATCATGAGCGTCTGACGGTCGAGGCGTGGAGCGCCCACAGCATGTCAAGTCTTAAGTGGTTGTGTTTGTACTAATCATGACGTGCATCTACCACTCATCATTCACCACCCCGGAGCCTCATTTGCATTTGTACTTTGAACCTCACTCAAAAAGCAATCGACACCACACTGCCAGCCCAAACAACCAACCGTCAGCTCACCAATGCCCATCACCATGTCACAGGCATCCCGATTAGCGAAGGACTTGACCCTCAAGGGATCCACCACCTCCATCCCGAAGCTCGTCTATGGTACCGCGTGGAAGAAGGACCAATCAGCCGACCTCGTCTACAAAGCTCTCAAGAATGGCTTTCGCGGCATCGATACGGCTGCACAGCCAAAGCACTACAACGAGAAAGGAGTCGCTCAGGGTGTCCAGAATGCTATCCGAGACGGAATCATCGCAAGGGAGACTCTTTTCGTAGGCTATACTCTCGTGAATTAGCTCACTAGAGCTCGACTGACGAGTGAAGATCCAAACAAAGTTCTCCCCACCGAGCGCACAAGGTGAAAACGCGCCGTATGATTTCGATGCTCCACTGGCGGACAAGGTTCACCAGTCGGTGCGGTCGTCGCTCGACTACTTTACCATCCAAGGCCAAGAGCCGTACCTGGATAGCGTTGTGATGCACAGCCCTATGGACACCATCGAAGACACCATCGCGGTATGGAAGACGCTCGAAACATATGTGCCAGGCAAGATCCGAAATCTCGGAATCTCAAACACAACCCTCACTGTGCTCCAAGCTCTGAACAATGCAGCCACCGTGAAGCCTAGCGTCGTACAGAACCGCTTCCACGCAGAGACCGGCTTCGAAGTTGGCCTGCGCGCCTACTGCCGGGAGCAAGGCATCGTCTTTCAGTCCTTCTGGACCTTTAGCGCCAACCCGCGCCTCGCTCGGGCTAAGCCCGTGGGGGAGGTCGCAGAGAAGTCCGGGGTAGCTCCCGTAGCGGCGTACTACGCCCTTGTGCTAGGACTAGAAGGGATCACCATCTTGGATGGGACAACTAAAGTGGCACACATGAAGGATGACTTGGATGGCATCGATGTGGTGGGCGCGTGGGCTGGAGGAGATGGGGCGACCGATTGGGCCTCTGCTTTGGCCGATTTCAAAGAGTTGATTGGAGAGACCTAGCCTGTAAAAGTAAGGTTTCCTTGACAGACTACAAAGGTCACTTAAAGCCCGATAAGAGAAGAGTTTTGTCCGTGGGTCTAATTCTAGAGACTCAACTTTCTTCGTAACCTGAACAACTAGAACACACATGAACAAGGGTTGCAAAGCTATTTTGTTATTTCGCTACGATGCCCATTTTCTATGGTATTTATCATAGCGGACTTTAGCACACTCTGAATATTAGAGAGTCTAATTATTTATCATCTTGATTATTATTTCTGTACTATGGCTCGCTGATACTCCAAGGTATTTTGTCCTAGTCATTATGACCGCGAGAGAATGCTTGCCTTTTGAAGTGGGAATCCCGTCAGCGTCAACTTCACTGTTGAAGAAGTTTCTTACAACTTAAATAGTGACTGTTTCTAAATGGAATTGTCAGTATTTCTATCCGCCCAACAGGGTGATATAGATTTAGAGTTGACTGTTCTCGGATCTGAGACAACTAAGTTGTTGACATGGACAACCTTGAGTGACTGAAGAGAAAATCAACCTATAAATTGTCTTCTCACCTTGATCCAACTGGTCCTTCCTAACTTACTACCACTTCCCATCAAGAACGAACACTGTTGGCTCCTTCCATCTGATCCCTGAGCAAATCTCCATCCGATATCCTGTCTGGAACTTGTACGGCTTTCCGCCATTCATCCTGAATATTGTCCATCAACTGAATAGGATCGATACATCTCTTTTCTGACATACGTCTCAGCTTATCCTGCACTCAAAGGGTGGAAGATTGGCAAAATTAGCACCAACAAGGATGCCCAGTGCTACGAAGTCCAGTGTTGAGAAGCCCAGTGCTGAGAAGCCCTGTGCTAAGAAGCGCAGCCGAAAGAGTGGATTGCGATTCACGCATAGAAAGCGCCGGCGTGTTCAAGCGCCCAGGACCATCAACGAAGGCCAGGGAGAGGCCCAGGAAGGGTCCCAGGAAGAGCAGTCATTGTCTCGGGTGGCAACCCCTGAAGACGAGCCGACAACACGGCATCCAGAGCGCCGCGACTCTGACCAGTCCTCGTCTACTACCGACGAAGAATATCAAGAGTATAACGCAGCCTGCGGGTTGTTCCAGTTTTCTAGGGGAGTGCACTCGTGGGAGGACATTTCACCTAAAGGGTGCGGACTCTGTTGCCAAATCTGCCGCCAGCTGGCAAACAGCCCGACGCACCCAGACAGTCAACTGGCACAACCGTCTCGACTGCTAGAAAGCTGGTTCCCGACCCAACCTAACTCTCGACTTTTCTTCCTTATCGAATTATCCTGCATTGGCACCTACAACCAAATCACCAACTCATCTTCAGCTGGAAACATCATCAACTGCGCAAATTGCTCTTGGAGCAGTCATCAAAGCTCGCTCTATCCACGACTTAACCATTCAGTTCACACTTTATCAAATATCCGGGAGCGAGACGGCACAGCTCCCTCTTTTTGTGCCCGGCATCATCCAGCATCTCCATTTCATATCCGCCAAGCTGGATCGAATTCCATCACCAACGAGCAGCCCGGTGTCACTGCGGCCTACCTTGCCCGCCCCAGCGGCCCGGGCCAGACTCTGGGTAACGGGTTCTTGCATCCTGCCCCCATCGCCCGCACCGAGTACGATTCAGAAGAGACAATCTCCAACCCCGGTTCCGAAGATGGAACGTAAGCGTGAAGCCACCCCGCGGAATTTCGGGCTTCGACCTAAGCCGCCTGGTATGTCATTCTCCCGCATCTCCTGACGATCCAAGCTGACCAGGCCTCAGACCTACGCAGTCTGATTAGACCATACGTACCCATCGACTCCTTCGAGCTCGATGAGCCAGTCGAGACAATTAAGACCGTCGAGGCCGTCGAGACCGTTCAGCCGCAAGTGACAGCTTCACATCCGTCACCAACTAGCCAGGATGAGGGCGGTAACATAACCGATGCCAGTGGAAGCTCCTCATCGTTGTCAGCTTCCACAAAGTTTCGGGATGCCACTGACGCTTCCACCATACCCACCAACGCAACTTCTAGCGCTCCCAGGACTCTGACGCCTCCATCTCCTCCGAAACGGCAACACCAAAGAACACGAACTGGCAAACAACCGGGCTCTACGTCTTCTAATGAAAGTCCACCAAGTGTCATCGCCACGAAGCCTTCGCTGCCCCGGAAACATCCCCTGAACCGCGCCTCGCGAGAACTCTGGCGCGAAGGATCCAAGGCTGTTCGACGCGCAGATGGCACTGTTCATGACGTTGACATCATCAACTGGCCGATGACGAGAAAGGGCGGGATCAACGCCCCTTGGTCGAAACTTGAGGATGGCCAGAGAGCAGTCGAGGCTATGGGAAAGGAGACAATCGACTTTGAAAAGATTTATAGTCAGCAAGCGGAGAAGGAACAAGAGGCGAAGGAAAGGGAGGAAAGGCGCTTGGCCAACAAACGTCGGTACCGACCGAGGAGTGAATGGGCGAAGGAGAAAGCTGCCAAGCAAGCGGCTGCGGCTGTGGCCGAGGTTGCGACTACGGCTGCGACTGCAACGCATAAGCGATCACGGGAGGACATGGAAAGCACCGAAGCTGATGGAGGCTCGCAACATGGGAACGCGGCAGCGGAGGTCGAGCCAGCTGCGAAGAAGCAGAGATACGATGGATCCGATGCACAGGAATGAAGTAGATACCTATAGGCATACCTCATAAATCTTGGCCCGGCACTTGGGGAGGATGTCAGTATTTCCAAGTATCTCAACTGTCTTTAGGGTTTTCAGTATTAAAATCAGAATGTCTAAATGGTCTTCATTGTTTCACCTGGGATTTTTGTAGTCGAACTCCTCTTGCAAGCCTACCGAGTACTAATGCCCTTTCGTCTATTCATTTAACACGTCTGGTTTCGATCTATTTTTCTTGTGAGATGTCCTTTGCAAAAGTGTTTGCCACAATGAATGGAAAACAGGCCGTGGCTTCGAGGTACACCTTGATGGCTCTAGGTCAGCATGTTTGAAAAGATACCGTATGTGGTATTGGATCTCTTACCTTGACGCTGTCGGCATCAATTTTGATCTTTCCCCAAGAAACAGCCTCATCTGGCCTCGCGCCGGCGTCACTGCCATCAAACTCTTGGGCAGTGTTAATGTAGACGGCCGATTCAGCACCGTTGCGCATTAGACAGGCGTTGGCGATGTGGTGCTTGACGATGCCGCCACCGAGGATAATCATGCCCGCTCTCTTGGCGCGGACAGACATGGTGTTGATGCGGCGGATGTCTTCGACGATGTCGATCTTGAGTTGTAAGGGGGAAGACTTGAAGGTGTGGAAATACAGCATGTCGCCCAGGCTACCATCGGTAATGGCTGGGCAAAAGACGGGAATGTTGTTCTTGTAGGCCCAGTAGTAGACGGAGCGCTCGTCGTTGATCTCTTTGCCGAGACGGTGGATGACTTTGGACGGCGTCCAGTTAATCTCCTCTTCGGTACCCTTGCTAGCCTCCTGCTCCTCCAGCATCTTATCGAGAATCGGCACGACCCAGTCCTCAAAGGCACAGTAGTTGGCGTTGGGGACGACGAGGTTGCCGATGCGGTTGAGACCTTTGCGGCGGAGTTCAGCGCCGGGCGTGCTGAACGACCCGACGTAGGTGTCTCCGAGGCATTTGATGAAGTCCTCCTCGACACCGCCGGCCGTCGTGACGATGGCTGAGACGTGGTTGTGCTCGACTAACCAGCGGAAGACGCCGCGCAAGCCGGATGAGATGAGGTTGGATGTGTACCCTAGGAAAATGGTTGTCTTGTCACCCGTTTCTGGGTCTCGCCATGCACGCTTCAAGAAGAGAGAATGAAAGTCAGCTCAGAGAACATAATAACTGCGTGGTAAAATTCCATTATGGACATCAAGACTTTTTTTGCAGTGGCCGGGGGTTGTCTGACCATGTCATTGATGATCCTCACGGCTTCGCACATGGACGAAGCTTGGAACCCCATGTGGCGCATGCCCTGGAGCAGGTCATCGGCAGTGATAGGGCCCTTGATTTTGTTAAAGTCGAGCTCCTCCACCTTCTGGGCATCCTTGGGCATCTCCTCGGACTGGACGAGGACGGCGGCCGCAGCCGCCGCGGGGGGAGCATTGGAAGGATCCATGGGGGCGGGTTTGGGTGGTTTGAGTGACTCAAGATTACAAGTGAGAGTAACAGGAAAAGAAAACTTATCAAAAAGTCGAAAAAAACCACCCGGGAATAGTCACTGCGAGGCTGTTGTAAAACAAAGTTGGGATGTATTGATTGAGGCAAGTCTACCACATGCAATACTCTCATGTATGACGCCCCTCTTCTTGGACGTCTCTTATTTTTACTGGTATTTTTTCCGTCACCCGGTAGACCCGTCGTCTTCCATCTGACCTCTTTTGAAAAGATTAAATCCCGGCTCCAAGCTGAGTCCTTGGCTTGTAGGCGTGGAGAGCCAAAAAAAAAACCCCCCAAAAAAACGGGCTGCTTCAGGCCGTGGGGCGTGGGCATATCGCTCCACAAACTTGAACGCCAGGCCGTCCGGCTTTGGGACTAGCGTGACGGCAGTCTTGGGATGAGGCACCAACCCGAGCCCCATGTGTGGCACAGGCGAGCGACTGAGCCACGGCTAGGCGGCTCACGGTTGACGGTTCACGGCTCGGGGGCACCATGCGCTGAGGCTTCAAGGTGGCTGTCCAATCAGGTGCGCCGGCCACGCGACAAGAGCCCACTTGCCAGCCGTATTTTGCAGCACTGAGGCTGCAGGGCCCCGGAGCCACCCATCTTCAATCCTTCACCTTCCCACCCGCCGTCGCCCGGCTTGCCGACCATTCTCGCCTTTGAACGCATCGCACGCGCTTCGGCTTTTGCGCGCTTGGCTCGACACATCGACGGCTTCCAACTGCATTTAATTCGCTTCGCCTGCGCTCGTTTTGTGCGCCTGTTTGGCCGACTGCGCCTGCGCCTGCGCCTGCGTCTCACCCCCCGTGTGCGTGGTGGCATTCCAGGGAACTTCAACCCTTGGGTTCCACCAGCCGCGGTCAACTCGAAAGTCAGAGCACCACATTCAACCACCATCTCTAATCACTCGATCGCGACAGTTGCTCATGCAGACGCCTCACTGGTGCATGGGCTGACCTTTATTTGTCCCTGGACGACTAAAGTCTAGGTCTTACCATTCTCTGCAATGTACGTGTTGTCCTTTTGACGCTTCATTGTATCTCAATCATCACGACATCACGCCCATCATCGCCCACATTGGCAGCTATTCCCCTCCGGGTAGATGCTCATGCATACTGCTGGTCTTACCGAAACATGCACATGCCCCTATTTTCTAACCACAAAGGCCCCCATGCTCACCGTCGTGCTTCTTGTAGGGCTTCAAGATACTCGAGGTACGAGCGATCCAGATCGCCTCGAGACCGTTCCCCGGAGCGCTATGAGCGCGGCGCGCAGTATAATGAGGGCGACAGGCGCCGCTCATCAGCCGAGGTGAGGTCCAACAACCCAACCTTTCCGCCTGGCCGCGACTCGTTCGGCGACCCATTGCGAAGGGAACCACCTCGAGGTCCCAAAGCGTTGATAGACCCACCCAGCGGACCTCGAGGCGGCGGCTTCGTGGGCGACTTCAGAGGCGGTCGTGGCCGCGGTAGAGGTCGCGGATGGTCTGCAAGAGACGAGAGCCGAGATCGTGGACGAGACCGAGATATCGACTATCGCGAGAGGTACCGGGATGATCGGAGTCGAGAGCGCGATCGCGATCGGGACAGAGACTGGCGCGATTCGAGAGATTTCAGGGCGCGTCGGTCCCCTATCGGTCGGGCAAGGTCACCCACACGAGATTTTCGAGACCGGGAACGCGAAGGGCCCCTTGGAGTTGACGCCGACAGGTCTCGACGTGGCTCGCGCGATGGCGGCCCCCCGTCGGCAGGCTCCTCGTCATCAGACCCCCAATTCGGACTGACGCCATATCCTCGTGGAGGTGGTTTCCACCGTGGTCGTGGAAGAGGCCGAGGTGACTGGGCTGCCGATCGCGGTCGTGGGAGAGGACCCTACATGGACGATCGAAGCGACCGCTATCCGCGCAGCAGGTCTCAGGAAGGCCGCTGGGGCCGGGAACGGGATGAGCGAGATCGAATGGACCGGATAGACCGATATGGAGAAACAGATCCCCGTAGGGACCTCCGAGACGACCCTCGCGACCCCCGCGAACGCGAACTGTTCCGGTCGAAAATGGAGGCTCGCGCAAACACGGCACATGATTCTGCACCTTCGAACAAGGAGGTCTCGCCACCTCCCGTTGCGCCTTCTGCGCCAGCCTTTGGATCCATTCCGAACCGAGCCCTGAGTGTCGGAGATGGTTATGTACCGGTCAGTGGTGCTGGGAAGATCCCACCGACGGCGCCGCGAGCCTTTGGAGACCGGCCCCTCTCTGCCGGACATCCTGGTGGGCATGAGTCTTCTGCCCCCCCCTCTAGTCTGGCCAAGCCTCTTGATAGCCCGCCCATTCCGGTGGGACCTCGTGCTCAACAACAGAAACCGCAACAACGCCCATCAAGCAAGCAATGGATCAACCCAAATTTGAAGAAGGCCCCTGATTCTCCGAAGATGATGAGATCCCCGAGTTTCGTCCAACATCGACCGCCACCCCTTCGACGTGACAGCTCACAACACGACCATCATGATGACGATAAGCGGCCTCGCAGTAGTGATGCGAAGTCGGACTCACACTACTCCGGCATGGACAACCGAGCACGATCACAGTATAGCGCCGAGCCAGGAGAAATCACGGTCAAATCCGAACGAGACTCGCACTCAGCTCGAGTATCAATGGATCGAGATGTTCGATCTTACAGGGATACTAATAGAGGGGGACCAGGTCCGTCACCGACGATCGAAAGCGTGATCAAATTTCCCACAGGCCCAGGCGAGCGAGTCGAAGAGTACAACCAACCTCAAAAGGAGACGCCAAAACGTAGAAGAAAGTGGCCAACTGTTGCCGTCGTGAGATTTGAGATCCCGCTCAAGACCGCACCGCCAGAGCAAAATTCCGAGTCTGACGACGACGACGAGATGGCGGAATACTTTGCCAAGGAAATACAAAAAACCGAGGCTGATTTAGCTAAGCTCGAAAAACCCAAACTGCCAACTGAAGTGATGGCTCGCTTTGCGGCTTTATCCCATGGATCTATGGTAAAGATTCTCAGCGAAGGCGAAGGATTGATGGAAATGATGGGGCCGATACCCGAATTCGTTGCTCAACCGACTGAAGTCGTCAAGCAGGTCGAGAAGGTTAAGGAAGCCAAGCGGTTTCAGGAGGTTGCCGACACCATTGAGGTCAAGGAGGTCTCGTCAGTCCAAATCGTGAAAGAAACCTCACCTACCGTACGGAGATTCGACCACAACTCGGAAATGGAGCAGAAGACGGACAGCGATGTTGAGATGATTGATGTTGCTGATGCTCCGAAGGAAGTAATAGAGAGAATTGACGAACCACAGAAGGAGCTCGACAAGGAGCCTAAGAAGGCTTCTGAGACGGACCTTGTGAAGAGCTCAGATAAAGAATCCGAAACGCTCGTTGAGAAGCAACTTGAGAAGCAGCTGGAAACGCAATCGGAGATGCAGATTGTGCAGCAGCTTGAAAAGCAGCTCGAAACACAGCTTGAGGAGCAACCCGAGAAAATGCTTGTTGAGCAGCCTGAGAAGCAGTTCGAGAGGCAAACCGAGAGGCAACCCGAGAGGCAACCCGAGAGGCAACCCGAGAAGCAACTCGCGAAGAAGCCCGAGATGCAGCCTGAGAAGCAGCTCGATAAACAACCCGAGAAGCGAATCGAGAAGCAGCTCGAAAAGCAGCTCGAGGATCGCATCGAAAAGCAGCTGAATGCTCATTCTGAGCAAGAAACCTTGAAGGAGACCAGGGAGGATACTAGGAAGGAGACCGAGAAGCATCCCGAACCTGTGCTCGAGAAGGTAGCAGAGAAAGTCACGGGGGTCGCTCCTGTAACCGACTCCAAGCCCACCCCAACCACGGAGAAGCAAGAAGAAGCCGTGAAGGAGACCTCGAAGGAACCTGCCACGGCACCACTGGAACCGAAGACTGAGGAGATGGACATTGATACCCCGAGCGTGACTATCCCTCCCGCACCCGACAGCGCTATACCCACAGTCGAAGTGGCGTCTCGGGAAGACACCATTCCAAAGTCCAACGCTCTGCCAGAGCCGTTGCCCGCGAAGCCTACTGAGTCCCTTCGAGACAAGGCTGTTTCTGCACCTCTTGAAGAATCACAGCCCCCTGACAATACTATCAACATCCCATTGGAAACAACAGAGGCAGTCTCGAAGCCACCAAGCACACCTTCACAGGTTGATGACGACGAAACGGAATCGGAAGATGATTCTTACATGAATGTCGACACTGTCAGGCAGTACATGACCACACCCCCGATTGATAGTCTTCCTGACTATAGCTGCATACCATGGGATAAGGATAGGGATTTCATCAACACCTTGCACTCAGATTCGAGCATCGATGACTACGTCATGGAGCAACTAGACAAGATCTCGCTTGAGCAAACGACTGAACAGGACCGTGAGCGCAAGATTTACGCGGACAACTATGATCACTACCTCAAGTTTACGGCTTCAAGTGATCCCGCCGCCGTCAAAAGCCGTGGCAAGTTTTCTGTTTCAACGACGGTGGAGGTACCTGGCACCGTTACTCCAGAACACAAGCACGAAGGCAGTGGCCGTGGGCGTCGGTTTGCTACTGAACGTGATTTGGAGCGAGTCTTGCAGGCATCCATGCGAGAGGATGAGGAAAGAAAGGAGCGGGAGCTTAGGGCGCAGAAGGAGAAGTACCGTACTGAGAAGGAGGCCATTATTCCGGATATGATCTGGACTGAAGAGGACAAGGACAACATCCAGTACCTTGACCAGTCTGGCTTCACGCCGCCAGAACGGTTGGTGTCGGCATGGCGAGTTCTATCTCCTGTCAATAACTTCACTGAGGAGGAAGCCAATTTCTTTGAGAAGAGATACCTTGAAGCGCCCAAGCAGTGGGGTAAAATTGCAGAGGCCGTCCCGCATCGCGATTTCGGTACTTGTATCCAATATTACTACATGCGAAAGAAGGAGCTCAATCTTAAGGAGAAGCTCAAGAAGCAGCCTAAGAGGCGCAAAAAGGGCGGACGAGGCAAGCAGAGATCCAGCGCCCTGGTGTCCGAGCTCGGCAATGGTGACCCCGAAACCGAAGAAAATCACGAAACTGGAGAGAATGGCGAACGAAGACGGCCCCGACGAGCTGCTGCACCGACATGGGGATTCGAACAGCCACCTGTCGATACAGAGAACTCGACGCCGTCGGGAACTCCGGGTCGCCGTGGAGGGTCTGCTGCAGCCAAGGACGGCGAAAAGGTCGATGGCAGAAAGGGACGACGCAAGGCTGCCAAGGACAAAGAGCCTAAGGTCCCCAAGACGAACCAGACACTGGCCGCAGCTCCTGCAGCCGGGACTGGAAAGGGACGGTCGAGGTCGAATTCACGGGCTCTCAACGCAGACATACAACAGGCTCCTCCACCCCCTGAGGTTGCTCGCATGCCAACTCAGTTTGAGCAGCCTCCATCTGGGATCCAGCCGCCATTCTCCGTCCAGCAGCCACAACAACAGCCCATCCAGACCCTGGAAAGGCCCCCGCCTATTGCGTCTTCAATTTCTGAAGTGATGGCAGCACCCTCGCTTCGGCCAGAGCCTCCACCACAGCCCGCCATGACCACCTTCAACCTCGCTCAGCCTCAACAAGAGCGGAAAGCCCCGACCCAAGCCTCAAGCTACTGGAGTGTGTCTGAATCTAATGACTTCCCACACCTCCTTCGGGCGTTTGGTTCGGATTGGACCGCCATTGCGGCTCACATGGGATCTAAGACGGCAGTTATGGTACGTTGTATTCTGTATCAATTACTAATCGATGCTAACATTGTGATAGGTCAAGAACTACTTTGTGCGACAGAAGGACCAAGGTAAGACCGAATGGGAGGCAATCGTTCAAGAGGCAGACGGAAAGCGGGCTAGAGGCGAGAAGCGACCGGATCCTCCGCAACCGTCCACGAGCGGTCGAGGTAGGAGATTCGACCCCTCGGCGACAAATCCTTCAAGGCCCCTTGCTGTTGCTCCTGGTGTTGATCTTCATAATGAATCGGGACAAGGCAAGATGGACCCTACCGGTCAGCCACCCCGAGGCGCAACATTCGGTGGTTATGGAGTTCCCATTGCACAGGCACCAGCTCAGCAGCCCCTTGCCCAACCACAACAGCAGCCTTTGGCCATGCAACAGCAGCACGCTCCACAGCAGCCAGTCTCGCAAGGCATGTCACCAAGCTCACGACCTCTGCGAGCCCCTCCCTTTGGGTTCCCTGATCGTGATCGAGAAGCCCCGCAGCGAGTGCCGTTACCTCAAAAGGCCCCGGCTGGCCCTCCTGTTTCAGAGCCTCGAGACCAACGGCCGTTGGCGGCTGCACAACCACTGCAACCAGCCCAGAATGATGCAATGCATGAGCATAATGCTCAAATAGAGCGACAGAAGATGGAGATGCAGCGGCGGGAGCAGCAGCAGCAACAGCAGCGGGAGCAGCAACAGCAGCAGCAACAGCAGCAGCAGCAGCAGCAGCAGCAGCAGCAGCGGGAGCAGCAACAACAGCAGCAACAGCAGCAGCAGCAGCAGCAACAGCAGCAGCAGCTTCAGCTACAGCAGCAACAACAGCAGCAACAACAGCATCAGCTCCAGCAGCAGCATCAGCAGCAGCATCAGCAGCAGCAACAACAGAGGGAGAGGGAGAGGGAGAGAGAAAGAGAGATGTCTCGACCGCCAGAGCGGCAAACGCTTCGGGTCAAGCAAGAACCTGAAGTGGCAGCACAGCAACATCATTATGAACCTTTTGGCCATCATCGACATCAGTCAAGTCTCAGTCAGTCCATGGGACGGCCACCGCCTCAAGAAGCTAGTAGACCTCAGTCATATCCTCCGCCCGCCCAGCAGCAAACGCCCTCGCAGCCGGTCCGGAATCTGCTGAGCGAACAACCCCCGGTACGGTCGCCTCAGATGGGCACGCCGACCCATCGTCCGATATCGTCATTGCAACAGAGGCCGTCATCGGGCTCTATGCCACAGTATGTTTCGACGCCACCTCAGAGCGCTCCTACTCCTCCAGCAGCGCCGCCACCTCGGCCTTCAGAGCCCCGAAAAGGGCTCAACATCATGTCCTTGCTCAATGATGACGCTCCGCCGCCGCCAAAACGAGTCAACGATGTCGCGAGCACTCCCACAAGGCCATCACCGACCCCTCCACCTCAAAGTATGGGTCGTCCACCGCCCCCTCAGATGCGTCGGGAGCCAGAACCTCAGTATCCTCCGTACGGTCGAGCACAGTCCGGAGCATCCGCGATGCCATCTCTCAAACCGACCTTTGCAGAATCGCCTCAGCCTCAGCATATTGGCCTGACAAGAGCATCACTTGGAGTGGCAGACCCAACTGTTGGAGAAAGGGACTATTACCGTCAAAACCCTTACCAGCCAACTCAGCAAAGTCAAACAAACTCGCCTCAGAGCTCTCACCGGTATCCTCCACCTAGCCAACCCGGTCAGGTCCAGTACCAGAGCCAGGCTGGATATCCAACCTCGTACGCAGGGGGTCAACAGCCCCATGGCAGTTCGCCAACTGCCCAATACGCGATGCATCCGTCTGCGTCTCGATCGCGTGAGGTTCCTCAAAACGGTCGTGAGAACTCATGGCCACCACCTGCTCACCAGCAAGGTCCATCGAGCCTCCAACAGCCAACTGGCTGGGCATCACAACCTCCCCTAAACACCTCGCAACCACCTCCACCACAGTCATGGTCATCTCAGCATACTGTGACTAAGCCGTCGACACCAGCACCTTCCTGGGCGTCGGCACCGGCGCCGCCCCCCCAGCAACAGGCCCATCACATGTCCATGAGAGATGATGGACGCGGCGGGCCGTACTACGGGTCTGCGCCGCCGCAGCAGCCACCACAACATCAGATGCAAAGCCGGTACCCACCGCCTACTTCTAGGGGGCAGGAGCCTGTTCAGCAGCCTGCCCAAGCTTATCCTCGGTATGCGTCTACCCCTGGGCCGGCCCCTCGGGATCCTAGAGAGATGCCAGGTCGCAGCTACACCCCCGGCGGATACGACGCGCGTGGCCCGCCACCACCGCAGCCTGGTCCTGGGTACCCAGGCCCAGACCCTCGAGATATGCAAATGAGAGATGCTAGAGACCCACGGGACCCACGGGACCCTCGAGACCCTCGAGACCCTCGAGATCCCCGAGATCCCCGAGACCCTCGAGAGCTTAGAGATCCTCGAGACCCACGAGAGATGATGGCTAGAAACCTACGACCACCACACGAATATGAACGGCATCCTGACCAATACCGGAGATAAGGAAGAGGAGGACGGAGAAGAATAGGCGGGAATAGGAATGGAAGAGAGGTGAACTTGTATATCATCCCATGGAAAGTGTGTCAACGTTCGGACGCATGATGACGGGTTGTTTGGGCTTGGATGGGATGGGCAGGATGGGCAGGATGGCTAACTTGTAACTATAAAGCCGTGTGCTTTTATTTCTTGTGTTTAACAATGTAGATACTTTTGAGAGACATATGTCAGAAGTTGGGACGCACTTGTAATGTCTTATATTTTGTGAATATGAAGCTAATTCACCAGGCCTGCCTTTTATGGTTGTCATGATTACCTATCAAGCTGAGATGTATGTGGCTGCATGTGTAATGACCCCCACCAAACGCCACATCACCCCGCCAAGCACGCGCTTCCATGTCTCCACGCGACCAGCCATCATGGCTCAAACATGGAGATTCCACCAAACACCACAAACCATGGCCTCTAACCCGCGATCTGTGTCCGCCATGGGCACCCATGAGAAGACGTACTTCGAGCAGCAGCGCGAGGCTCTCATTGGAGAGATTGCCATGGTATGTTGCAAATCCATTGGCGGAAGCCTGTCAATGATCAAGACAAGACCAAAAACTGGAGCGCTGGCTGACATGATGCCCGCGTCGCGTAGAGCTTTGAACACGTCCTGGCGAACATCAACAAGCTGAATCGATCGCTCGAGGCGGTTATTGCGGTGCGTCTTTCATTCCCCGCGACTCTTTTGTGTACACTTCCAGGTATCGGTGCAGAAATAGCTGACATGGACCAAGGTCGGCAACGAGTTCTCGTCGGTCGAAGCGCTGTGGTCGCAGTTCGAGAGCGTCATGGATAAGGATGGTGACGCTGAGGGAGGGGAGGCGGCGAAGCAGGGAGAGAAACAAAGAGAGCAGCAGCAGCAGCAGCACGAGGACGAGAAGCACGACGAGGCCTGAAGGGAGGGCCTAGACAGGGAGAAGACGGGCGGAGGATTGATTGATACCCAATGGACGGTTGTGATGGTGCGCGAACCCGTTGAATCTCGCTCATTTCGAGGCATGGATATACGTAGTAGACGAGAAAGAGCCTTGCATTTTCATAGTGGCATGGCTCATTGACATCGCAGGTGTGGTAAATGACATGATTTGGACTTCACGGCGGACGGGATAAACTGAAGATGGCTTTGAAGATATTTTGTATGTCCTATCCCAACCCAATGACTTAGCAGAATCATGATACAAACAAGAAAAAAGCGAAATAAGAACAAGAGGAAGAAGCACCCGGCCGTAGGAAACGACCACCCATATGCCCATCGAGTATATGAAACAACCCGTAGTTCTCCCTTCTCTCCTGAACGAACCCGAATAGACTGCCTTCTAAATCATCCCAAAGGCCGACGCGCGCTTCCCCCTATGTACCAAGCCATACCATCCAGGTCCATTCCGTCCCTTTTCTCCGAGATCTACACTTCCTTGTTTGGTCGAGGGAGCGCTTCCCAGCGACCTCGGAGGGGCTCGTCTCGGCTAACCATCGCTGGTAGGACTTCCTCGTCGGCGTGTAAAAAAAGCAGCAGAGCAAAAACATAAACTGCAATCGTTATAAGAAATAAGATTCATGCGATGGTCATTACAACTCTTTTATGCGGTGTCTTCACCTCGTGTGTATCCGTTTCCCCTCTCATAGAGAAGGAGTTAGTAAAGGAGGTGCAAGAATTGGGTAACATGTCTCTCCGAGATGTCATCCTCTCACAACTGAGGCAGCTTAGAATAATGTGCACTTCGCCTTCTTCCTCTTCACCATACCGACGCCAGGCATCGATGACCTCCCTTCGTGGTGTGGGCCGGAACCCGGTCCAGAAGCCTCTTGGGTTTTTCGGTCGTTGGCCACAACCGTGAGAATGGCTCGCTCAAAGATCTCGTCGACACCGCGCATCTCCTTGCTACTGCACTCCATGTACTGGGCGCTCATCTTCTTGGCAACCGCCATGCCTTGCTCGGTAGTGACCGGGGTTAGGCCCTGCGTCTTGAGCATGTCGATGCAGGTCTTCTTGTAGCGGAGATCCGACTTGAGGGCGACGAGGACGAGAGGAGTGTAGGGGCAGAAGTGAAGCACTTCGGGATACCACTATTTCCAATTACGTTAATACAGTGTTCGGCGAAACTGACGGTCGATGTTTGGGAACGCATACCTTATCCAACACATTATCCAGTGAGTTGGGGCAGTCGATGGCAAAGCAGACAAAGATAAGGTCGGTCTCTGGGTAGGAGAGCGGACGGAGGCGGTCATATTCTTCTTGGCCGGCGGTATCCCACAAAGCAAGCTCCACAGTCTTACCGGTGGGCGGATGGGTAGGGTAGGTAATGTAGTTTTCGAAGACGGTCGGGACGTATTTCTGGAGATGGTCGGTTAGCCAATGTTCTGCTGCAGGACTGCAAGCACATGCACAGGTCTAGACACCATGGTACTATTGTCCACCATGGTCCTTGTCCATTTCATGTCCTAGCTGTATCACGTCATGCGACTCACCTCGGGAAAGTAGCCTTGGCTGTAGCTGATGAGAAGGCAAGTTTTGCCACATCCGCCATCACCGACGACGACAATCTTCTTGGAATAGGTAGGCGCCTCTGTCATGTGAGTGCCGGCCGACTCGCGTCCCGTTGATGAGCTCATGGTGGTGCTGACAGTCCCTTCGCTGGAACGGTTGCGCTGCTGGCGTCGTGGCTGTTCGGTATCGTAGTATGAGTTGTTGTACTGGTACGATGATGCCATGCTTGAGCGCAGGCCTTCGTTTGGAGAATGAAAGCGGGCGGAAGTTGTCTCAGGCGTCAATCTCGCCCGAGAATGCGGTCGCCGGGTGTTTGGAGAGAGAGGAAGAGAGAGAGAGAGAGAGAGAGAGACAGGCAGCTGGTGGAGCTGGACACCCCAAGGCAGGGAACGTAATATATTGGGCGCAGATTGCCGGTCAAGGGCAGACAACAGACAACAAACGTAGTTCGGCGCAAAGGCGGTGGCCGTTGAGCAATGCAATGCGTTGCGTTGATATGCGGGGAGAGAAAGAGTGGCCAGCCGAAGGTGAGTATACAGATGAGGGACGAAGAATCGAAGAGTGGGATGGAGATCAGAGAGAAGAGGGACTGTCGCAAGTTGTAACAGCGCCTGACTTGACAACGCCGAGTATCAAGTGGCTTTGTCTTGTTGCTCCATCGCTAGCACCTTGACCCTGTTGCGTCGCACCTGTTGCACCAGGAACCGGCTTACAAGTTGGCACGGCAACTGAAGGATCAGGCCCTCGCTTCAACGCTTTGGGGCGCCTCCGCGGTGGCGGCAAGGCCCCAAGGCCCCAAGGCTTCAAGGCCCCAAAAGTTGAGGCCTGGAAACAGTGAAAAATGGGGAGGGCGGCCCGTGCACCAGCCCACGAGAAAATTTCCTAAGCCAGTGATTTGGCAAGACCTGTTCTCGTCAATGCATCCATCCCTCCGACAAACTTGCAGACTCTCACACACGCAACACTCCCCTACTATTACTACAGCCGCCCGCCCTGCTTCTGAGTGTCAATCACGCATCACAACACCCACAATGGATGTCCAGACGCCTAGCAAGTACATTACGCTCGTTTCCGCTGACGGATTCGAGTTTGTTGTGCT
Source organism: Dactylonectria alcacerensis (assembly GCA_029931735.1). Taxonomy (NCBI): domain Eukaryota; kingdom Fungi; phylum Ascomycota; class Sordariomycetes; order Hypocreales; family Nectriaceae; genus Dactylonectria; species Dactylonectria alcacerensis. The sequence goes on along the minus strand of JAPMUZ010000003.1, from coordinate 2,789,180 downwards.
CCGCGAGGCAGCCATGGTGAGCCCCATCATCAAGGGCATGCTCGACGTGAGGAGTAGGTGAACGCTCTCCCAGACACAAGACACCTGCTACGCTATGCCACGCCATCTTGCGCTCGTTTTCCTCGGAGCAGAGCTGCAGCATCAGCGAGCATCGGTAGAGTTGGACAAAGCCTGGACAGGAGACGCAGCCCACGCAGCTCACACAATATTCAGGCCAGTTCGCCGAAGCCCAGGACGCCCGCTGTGTTTTCCAGGAGATGAGGTAGGTCTTTGCCATCCACGTGCTGCTCATGACTATTTTCTTCCTTTTTCTTGACCTCCCCGGGCTTCTATGGTGGCCTCAGCTTCGCCCTAGCCTCTGCCTGCTCCGTGGATTGATGACAAGAAATTGCACTTTTCTTGACAGAACCAGTGGTTTTGCCCCGTGGTTCTAGGTGATTGCTCACTACACTTGACCTGACCGCGTCTGCACTCGCACTTCGTATTTCCATGGAAGAAAAAGGCAAAGAGGCTGATGGCTGGTCACAAACAGTGCAATGGTCCTTGACAAAGTTGTCGAGTACTTCCACTACTGGTACCGATATCAGAATAGTGAGGACGTTCCGGACATGGACATTCCCGTCGAGCTCTGCCTCGAGCTGTTGGCTGCAGCTGATTACCTGGGCCTGGACCAGTACGCACTCCGACCACCCTTCCCGGGCGGGATGCATTGATGCTAATTTCCGTCAGGGCGAACATGAGCATGAAATGACTGGACCAAACATTGGCCCTGCTACCCTGATGCACTTATGCATTCACCTTTTGCTATTCTGTTTGCATTCTTCGACAACAACGCCGCGTTTGGGCACCGCGAGCCTCTAGGAGCATTGGAGTTGGGGACGGTAAGGCCTCTTGTTTGATTTCGATTTCGATCTCTCTTTCTGGCTAGGCATGACGAGCAACCCATGCACGATTTCTGCCATGATGAATAATGACGACCATAATCTCAGCCTTGCTGGCCTTAGATGCCAACCCCAGATCGACTGGGCTCGCTCGCGATATCTCTGTGACGAACGAAAGATCACTCACAACCCAGTATTGTTTTCTTTTGAAACACCATTTCAGCATATGCGTTCCTCTCTACTACTCCTCCGTGGGTTGAACGTCTATTAGACTTGGAAGATCGATGTATCCCTCTCACTCTGCGTGGCTCAGTTGACGCATTGAGACTTCGCTTTTTCTGCAGGGCAACATAGTATATCGCAATTCGATGTTTTTGTTTATTGAAGAGATGTGTCCATAGACCCCAGCTACAATCTTAAAACACAATAGAAGTGTATTGCGTTCCTAATCAGGATGTTTTCGCTAGTGCCGACTTACTAGCGATGACCAATACTTCGATGAATGCCGCATCTGGTAATGTTGGCGTTGCTCTTCAATTGATGAGAAAATGACTGTAGGCTGCCTTTAAATGCCAGTTGGTTTTCGTAGGTTTCATGTGCCTTTTTGGCACTTTGAACTATCAAGTTACTACTTGTTTTGCTGAGTGTAGCATGCTGCGCTCTGCGCAGTTCCAACCGTGGTGACGGAACTGATAGCCATCAAAATGACGGAGCCTTCTTTCCCAGGCGCCAATAAGCGTGTCTAACTTTGCAACTACACCACAAACCGGCGAATTCTGCGAACAGCCATGGCCACAAACACGTTCGAAACGCAAGGCGTCCGTGTCGCTGTTGAAGGCTGCGTAAGTGGTTTTCCTTGTTATTGCTCTGTTCGTCATTTGCATCACTGACCGCCCATCGTAGGGCCATGGTACGCTCGACGCCATCTACACATCCGTGGCAGAGTCGTGCAAGCGTCGTGGCTGGGATGGCATTGATATACTCATCATCGGCGGTGATTTTCAGGTTGGCATTCTACTCATTTACCACTGACATGTTAATGCTTACGCGCGCATAGTCGTGCCGCAACGCCGCGGACCTGAGCATCATGTCCTGCCCCGTAAAGTACCGCCACCTTGGCGACTTTCCAAAGTATTACTCAGGAGAGCGGGTTGCTCCCTACTTGACCATCTTCATTGCTGGTAACCACGAGGCCAGCTCGCATCTGTGGGAGCTCTACTACGGCGGCTGGGTCGCACCCAACATCTACTATCTCGGTGCCGCCAACATCCTTCGTTTCGGTCCTCTCCGCATTGCTGGCCTGTCAGGTATTTGGAAAGGGTTTGATTACCGCAAGCCGCATCACGAGCGTCTGCCCTTTAATTCCGATGACATTAAATCATGGTACCACGTCCGAGAGTTCGATGTACGCAAGTTGCTTCTCGTTCAGACTCAAGTCGACGTAGGCTTGAGCCACGACTGGCCGCGAGCCATTGAGAAGCACGGCGATCAAGAATGGCTGTTCAGAAAGAAATCCGATTTTAGGCAGGAGTCTAAGGATGGATCACTAGGAAGTGTGGCAGCTGAATATGTCATGGACCGGTTGAGACCTCCATACTGGTTTTCAGCCCATCTGCACGTCAAGTTTGCGGCTGTCAAGACCTACGCCAACGGGCAAGTAGCCGAGGCTGGTGAACCGAAAGTTGAGGCCATCTCAGCACCTCCTGTGGTCAAGGAAAGCAACCCAGATGAAATTGACCTCGACATGGATGAAGATGAAGAAAATGAGGTGAAACCCGCGACACCAGCGGCGAGCAAGACTGAGCCCGTCCAGGAAGAGATGACCGAGGTTTCGGAGGAGCTGAGGGCACAACTCCCTGCTTCCTTCGCCCGGCCGCAACCAAAGCGAACACCAGGTCAGCCGGTGCCACATGGAATAACCAACAAACAAGTCCGCTTTTTGGCTCTCGACAAGTGCCTTCCGGGCCGGCATTATCTCCAGCTCTGTGAGATGCAACCTTTGAAGCCTGAGATGAGCGCTAAGTACCCTCCCAGGGAGAGCTCACCACGGTATCGGCTACAATACGACCCAGAATGGTTGGCTATCACCAGAGTCTTTCACAAGTCCCTTGTCATTGGTGATCGAACCGCGCAGGCCCCGCCAGATCTGGGGGAGGAGAATTACCTCCCTCTCATCGAAGCTGAGAGGGCGTGGGTTGAGGATAATGTTGTGAAGCCGAATAAGTTGGATGTTCCGGAGAACTTCCAGGTCACGGCCCCGCCCTACGTCTCTGGAAACCCCGAAATAGTTGAGGAGCAGCCCGAGGAGTACAGCAACCCACAAACAGTGACCTTCTGTGAACTGATAGGTGTCGAGAATCTGTGGGATGCGTCTAAGGAAGAGAGGGAGGAAAGGAAAGCGCAGGGACCGCTACCCTCAGAACGGGGTAGTTTCGGTGGAGGGAGAGGGTTTGGCCGGGGCAGAGGAGGCCGTGGTGGCGGTCGTGGGGGAGGCAGAGGAAGAGGACGTGGGAGAGGAAGAGGCAACAGGGGCCGATGGTAACGAGAGTTTCCGGGAAAAGGGAAACCTGAGGTGAGCCGTTGGCTATTTGTTGATGAAGTGAAATCCGACTTATAGATTTTGCGATTTGGGAAGTATGGCTACTGAATGTCTGACGAGGGTCGGGTCGACGTGTCCTGGGTGAGATCGAGAACAGCCACGGGATATGCATATAATAGGGCCTTTGTTGAATTAGATGTCGCTAACTTTAGCCACGCTTAGCAGCTTGCAATTGTTATTACAGCGGTTGCCAAGTCCGAAGCTATGGCTTGCACCAGTGGCAGCGGTGAGTTGGATCGGACTCGCATTCTTGCTTGCTATGACTTATACGCCATTGACATACAACACCATATACCACTAGACCCCAATAGTGCTAATGGTGGTACGGTCTACGACCCCTCGGCAACTATAGTAAAAATATATATCTAGCTATGGAATATGAAGACATCCCCAAAAGGTGCACATGCAGTTAAAGCAGTAGAAAAAGGGCGGCGTGGTTGGAAACGGTAGAGACGAGGTTCCTGTGTAGAGCGTTATTAAGGGTGGATTATTCAGTATATATTCCCGATGGATATTCAAACACAGGGAATGCGATAGGCTAGCTACGAGCTGTTGTTTTGAAAGTGTCACCTGACCTTCTTACCCCTCAGCTGTAGGGCTATGTAGAATACCTAGTACTAACTTCCATGGACAATGATGAGTTCCGGTAAGATTCACGACATGTCGGACCCTCTGCCCTTTGTCTATGTGCCGCTCTCGTCAGGGTGCATTCGACTTCTCGAACGCGCAGGTGAAGACGCCGATGGTACACTACGCTTCAACATCCGGGTCTGCAATATTAATGACGATGATCTGCAATTCCACTGCCTTTCATATACCTGGGGCAACCCATTCGCAAATGGCGTCTACGGGCTCGATCACTTCAACTCTGTTAGCGCGGATTACGTGCCTGAAAATGGAGTATCTATTCTGGTCAATGGGCGGACGTTACGTATCCAGAAGAACCTCCATGATGCCTTGAGTACTGTGCCCGACACGGCATACGTGGATGAACTGAACAGGACGATTGGGAAGGGTCAAACATATCTTCACTTCGCAGCAGGGAAGGGCTTGGGGAGTATCATTGAGCGGCGCATTCGACGAGGCATGCGAGTGAATCTCGTCGACGATCAAGGGCGAACGGCGCTTCATTATGCTGCAGAGAATGGGCACGCCGATTGTGTCGAGATTCTCTGTAGGGGAGGATCATTGCGAGGGTTAAAGGACGGCGCGGACAAGACGGCTCTTGACCTCGCAAAAGAACAGGGTCACGATGGTGTTATTTCGGTGCTTGACAACCTTTCCAAGCGGCCCGACCCGGACCTAGCGACCATTGTGAAGGATCAGTATGGTGCAGACGATCTGATCTGGGCAGATGCTATATGCATCAACCAGGGTGACATTGATGAGAAGAGTGCTCAGGTGAGCATGATGGACCGGATTTATTTATCAGCCACCTTCGTCCTGGCTTGGCTAGGCCCAGAAGACGCAGACGCGGTTCTAGGACTGAAGACGTTGAAGACTCTAGCCACAAACATCGATAAATTCCAGCAGAGCCAGATCGTTCCATACAGCGGACAGGACAAGGAAAACTACGAGGCTGCGGGGATTCCGTTCGTATCTTGGCCCGAATGGATCGCCTTGGCTGGCGTCTTCGAGAGGCAGTGGTTCAAGCGCGCATGGATCGTGCAAGAGGCCATCCTTCCAGATGTTCTGCTCATGTACTGCGGGAAGCAAAAGGCCGCGTGGTATGACCTCGGGACGGTCGCAGAGGCCCTGCGGCGCAACGAAGCCAAACTGGGCACATCCCACTCAAAGCACTTTATCCAGCAGAACCAAATAGCTGTTGCTGTGGAGTGGAATATGGCCGAGATATACAAGTGGCGGACGTTTATGAACGCGGCGATGGGGCCGGACGCAGACAAGGCCCTGGTGTACAAGCAGTCATTTACGCTGGAGGAGCTGGTGGGCTGTTTCTGGACGTTTCTGGCGACAGACCCGCGCGACAAAGTGTTCTCATTGCACGGTATCATCAATGTGTTTGGCACTGAAAGGCTCGAATCGGACTATCGCTGGTCAGTGGCGAGCGTCTACACAAGAGCGGCGAGGCAGATCATGAAGGAGGCGGGAAGCATAAGTCTGCTTTCACACTGTATTGTCTCGCCCCATCGGCGAGAAGAGCTCCCGAGTTGGGTTCCAGACTTTGGATTACCTGGAGTCAACGCGATTCCGAATCTCTTCTCGGCAGATAAGGGGTTAGAGTATCAACCCTTAGATGCTAACAGACTCGATTGTTCGATATTGGGCCTGAGGGGACTTTGTCTTGGGACGATAGGCAAAATCGCAAACAGGCCGGCCTCTAATCCGGGAGACAAGTTCTTATTTGATCCGTCATGGTTGAAGCTGGCACTGTCTCTCAAGACGGCTCAAGCATATGGGGCCAAGTCTGGCATCTCGAACAATCTCTGGAGGACTTTATGCATGAACATGTCGTACGGCAGTTTCTTCGACGCAAAGAAGTTTGGACCTCAAGCCCCAGACGAGTTTGGCAATCAGTTCAAGATATTCATGATGGTCATGATTCTTGCGGGAGCGGATGCACAGGTGCTGAAGCATTTCGAAATCGAGAAGCCATCGAGCGATCGGAGATTGACGGTCATCACGGAGCCGTACCACCCCTTTCAGCAAGATATGGCAGCGGTTTTGGATGATCTAGACGAAATCGCGGCCTACGATGGAGATGAATGCTGTACTCCCTCGCGAGAAGAAGTCACGGTGCTGTGGGACAGCCTCCAATACACCGTGTCTAGACTGACACGCGCGAACACGGATGGCAGCCCCGTGGACCTTTACCTACCCCCAGACGTCATTAGTGGCAAGGCAAGAGTCGTGGGCAATGGCCTCGTTGAGACAGGCAGCCAGCTATTCAAGCGCTGTCTGAGCTTCGCAACGGCATATAACGTGGCGTACGGCGGACGACAGCTTTTTACGCTGGGCGACAGATACTTGGGGACAGGACCGTTGTCGATGAGGGTTGGGGATGAGGTCTGGATCCTGCCGGGGTTGAGCACGCCAGCAGTTCTCAGACAAGTGGGAGATGCGAGCAAGGCGGCTTTGGAGGATGCGTTGGCCGAGGTATCACTTGGTGAGAGGGATTCTGCCTGCAGGTATAACTTTGTAGGCGCGGCATATGTCCATGGGATCATGCACGGCGAAGCGGTGGGGGGTTTACACGGCAAGTTGAGGGACATCGAGCTTGTGTAGGACCGGGTTTGACCCATAGAATGTTTGATGGGTTGTTGATCTCGTCAAACCCTGAGTGGCATGGTGGCATAACAACGAGCGATAAATAGGAGTCATGTTAACGATCGCATGGGTGTATGCCGATGGAGTTGGGGTTTTGGATTTCGAGGAGCGTTGAAGGTTGTCACAGATAAGTTAGAGGGGCATGGTGGAGCAGCATGCTCTGGACCGCACTATAAATTTAGCGGTGCTAGGTACAGTGGCAGCTCCATAGCAACCACTCCAATAAGGAAGTGGTGTAAACAATCGACTTTGGGGGGCACCGTCATCGCCAACCAGCAGCAAGCGTTTTGGCGGTCGGTCCGTCACAGGCCAAAACCTCCCGCATCCACCATCACCACCAAACCACCTTCGCCCACTCTCCCCCTTCCAGCAGCGATATATCGACCAACCTGAACGCGCTGCCACATCAGAGACAAAAGACAAGATCATCGTCACGTTACCTGTCTAGGCGGCCCTTTCTAACTTACATTGTTCGTCGTCTTGCCCGCATGCCAACATTCCCAAGATTGCCCCGCTAACCACCGGAATGTAGCTCCTCGTCTCCTCAACGCATCGACGTTGCCATCGACCGCCATCACCATGGCCCAGTTCTTGACCACCGTGTTGGTGTCCCTCCCCTCTGAATCCCAGGTCCCGCTGCCTATTCTCTACCCTCGCCACTGTATACATGCCCGCATCGCTGCATCGCCATGTCGTTGTTCCGATACCTAAGCCCCAAGCCCCTGTCGACCATGACAGAGTTGCAGGCCACCATCATCCCCGTCGCGCCCTCCACAGAACCGCTCCCCTATATAAACGAGAAAGCTGTTGCTGATCTGGACATTGCGTACGATAGTAACCAGCGGACGAGGAACCAGTTCCGCCCGCGCGTGGGCAAGGGCGGCGCCGCCAGCTACCAGCTGCGACAGTATGCCGAGGTGACGCTGGGCGGAGGGAGCCTGCGCAAGGTCGTCAAGCTGCCCGAGGGCGAGGACGAGAACGAGTGGTTGGCTGTCAACAGTAAGTGGGAAAAGACGCAACACCATCGGCATTCAGGGCTAACGAGGGGCCGAGCGCAGTGGTCGACTTTTACAACCAGATCAACCTCCTCTATGGCGCTATTACCGAGTTCTGCTCGCCGCAAACATGCCCAGAGATGAAAGCTACCGATGAGTAAGAATATTTAGAGGACAGCTAGAAATCACCGAGACTAACCTAAGATAGGTTCGAGTACCTCTGGCAGGACAGCGAAAATTACAAGCGTCCAACCAAGATGCCGGCTCCAGCATATATCGAGCAGCTTATGGCATGGGTTCAATCGAATATCGATAACGAGCAGGTGTTGCCCAGCAAGATTGGTACGTTGACCCCCCCAAACAAGTAGTTTAACAACCCCTCTCACACTGCTTCTAGGTGTTCCCTTCCCCAAGTCATTCCCGGCGCTCGTTCGCCAGATCTTCAAGCGCATGTACCGCGTCTACGCTCACATTTACTGCCACCACTACCCCGTGATCCGTGAGCTCGGCCTCGAGCCGCACCTGAACACAAGCTTCAAGCAGTACGTGCTCTTTGTCGACGAGCACAGCCTGGCGAGCGGCAGAGATTACTGGGGACCCCTGGGCGATCTCGTGGATAGCATGTTGAAGAGCGATTGAGCAAGAGGGGCACGTTAATGGATGCGAGCTGGGAGTTTTTGGCGTTAAGGCAGGACCTTAGAGGACAGTGAAATGCGAAATTACACGAACGTTATGGTTATGATGAGAGCCGACACGGATGTTGCTGTGTGAGGAGGGGTGCTTGGATGGCATGTACAAGGGTCCTCTAGGTACTGTGAGGCTCAATCAACCAAGAACAGCTGTACATGTATGAATCCATCATCGCGCACTTATTTGAAAAAAAAACCAAAAAAAAAAAAAAAGGAATGTGCACACGTCCGGCATAGCAGAATACAAGTCCTAAAAAATTGAAATTATCAGCATCATGCGACTTTCATTTGACCTCTGGGCTCATAAAAGATGTTCGCAACGAGTTGTTGAGGAGCTTCACTCTGCCCACGTCTTATGTAATCCCCTAATCCCCGTCCAAAGTGGATGCCTTACGGCGCCCAGGCATCAACACCCGAAAATTGCCGACAGCAACAACCTAGGCGTATCGAAAACCCGGGAAGCTCGAACTACAGCCGTCATTCTCAAAACCCTCCCTCTCCCCTCCATCGCCAATTTCGTCGACTCAGCAGCAGCCATGTTCTCGCGACAAGTCCTCCGCTCCGTCCGCGCCGCCGCTCCCCAGCGCGCCCTCGCCCTCCGCGCCGCCCCCGTCCGCTGCTTCGCCGCCGCGGCCGCTCCCACCGAGGTCAAGGCTCCCGTGGCCGTCTTCGGCGTCGACGGCACCTATGCCACTGCTCTGGTAAACAACTGCCCGCCCTCCATCGAGAAGCCTCGCCGCCCGTTGCATACACCTCCCGGGGCCTTTACCGTCGTCGTTCGATGCCAATTGGCACCGCGAATGCCATCGCCAAGTCCCCGTATCGGGCCAATGGATCTCCGTGTCGCCGTCGCTAACATTTTTGCGTCAATTTAGTACACAGCTGCCGTCAAGACGTCAGCCCTCGACCCCACGGCCAATGCTCTCGCCAGCCTCGGCGCCCTCCTGCAGAAGGACCCCAAGCTCGTCTCCGTCCTCGCCACGCCTACCCTGACCGACGCCGACAAGTCCGCCATCGTCGAGGAGCTCGTCAAGCAGGCCGGCGGCTCCAACGCGACCGTCAAGAACTTCCTCAGCACCCTGGCCGAGAACAACCGACTCGGCCTCCTGCCCGGCGTCGTCGAGAAGTTCGCCACCCTCGTTTCTGCTGCCCGCGGCGAGATCGAGGTTACTGTCACCAGCGCCCAGGTACGTGATTGATGTCGAATTCCGTCGGATATACGAAGCACAAGCGAGGGAGGAATTGGCGTCGCCCCTGGCTGCGAAATGGAATGTCTGATGGATTCAATGGATTTGATGGGCTGACACGTCGTTTTCTAGCCCCTCGACAGGCGTACCCTTAGCCGATTGGAGACTGCCGTCTCCAAGTCCTCCTACATTGGTGCTGGCCAGAAGCTCAAGGTTACCAACACTGTATGTTTTCAACTTGAACCCCCTGCCGGTTCTGCATCTACCATCTGGCTCCTAAAGATGCACACTCCTCTAACGCAATCATCCAGGTCAACTCCGACATCGTTGGCGGTCTCGTCGTCGAGATTGGCGACCGAACCATCGACCTCAGCGTCTCCGCCCGCATCGCCAAGATGAACAAGCTCCTGACCGACTCCCTGTAAAATTACCATAGTACAACTACCTCTTTAGTCTCCTTGCCTCGTCTCATGGGCTCGGCCCTCGGTCGCTCACCCACCACATCCACGGCTCAAACGGCTGCTGGGCTCCGACTTTTGCATCCCCGGCGATCTGTCGCTCTGGGGGGTTGTTGATGGAATGAATAGTGTAGGAGGGTGTGCATAGGGCGCGCAATAAATGCAATTCCCCCCAGCCCTTGATTCCTCTGCCCTTCTGTGATGATCGTCTTTGCAGTCTTTATAATGTTGAAACTTGATGCTACTTGAGGCCTAGCTGTGTTTCAAGCAGGTATTAATAGTGACCAACTTATACACTGCACAATCCACTATCACGAACACTTCAGATTCTAGTAAAACGCATGGTTTTAGTGCCCGAAACAGATTTTCTTTTTTTTCTCATTCTCACGCGAGCTATGACGCCACTCTATTGACGTCGACAATCCATGCCGTACCTGTGTTCATCTCGTAACGGTCTCACTATTTCAGCCTAGACTTTTATCCTCCTTTTCCTCTTCATCTTCGCGTCTCCATGCTCAGCCAATCAGGATGATGCCTTGGGTTCGAACTCATCATCGTGCTCATAGTTGCCAGAGAGATTCTCATCCTTGTACCTGTTTAGCTGATCCGAGATGTAGGTGTGCATGTGGCCATCAGCCTCGTTCCGCTCCCTGGTCCGCTCAGGGTCATCCAGGCGAACTGAGTTCACTGAGTGGCTATCATCGTCAAAGTCACTGCGGGCTCCAATGGAACGTGCGGTGGACGACCGCCTTATGCGAGGCATGCTGGGGGTGTGATGGCCGTGATGGGCAACATCCCGACTGACCATCTCATCAAAATAGTGTGACATTCCGATAGATGGTGTTCGAGGGGTTTGGGGGAGACGACAGTTCACCCTAGCTGCAAGTTAGCTTTCCTCTTTGAATATTGTATCATGGAAAGAACGTACCCTGTGTCGTGAATCATACGAGCAATCAGCCCCGTCCACCCACACTGATGGGTTGCGCCTAGACCACGCCCAGAATCACCATCGAAAAACTCGTAGTACCAGAGGTAGTCCTTCCAGTGCTGGTCAAAGTCGAGGCGGTCATCCCCTCCGTTGATGCTTCGTCGACCGTCGTCTGTCCGAGCAAACAGATGCTGCAGACGGTGCTGGATCTCCTCAGCGACCTTGCCAAGATGCATGTAGTCCCCACTGCCTGTTGGGCACTCGACTTGGAACTCTGGTCCGTAGAACAAGTAGAAACGCTGCAGCGACTCCACGAGGAGGAAGTTGACGCACAACCAAATAGGGCCTCTCCAGTTGCTATTGCCTCCGAAAAGACCACTATCGGAGTCGCCTGGGACGTATCCGACGGCAAACTTTTGCCCATTGACCTCCATGGAAAAAGGGTTCTCCTTGTGGAACTTAGACAACGACCGAATTCCATGATCACTGAAGAACTCGTCCTCGTCAAGCATCCGTTTGAGAATCTTCTCGAGTCTGTCCTTGCTGACGATAGAGAGCAGGAGTCGGTTTCCCTTTCCACGCTTCCGAATGCTGGCCATGTTTCTCTCCGCCAAGTCACAGCGGTGCTCCATGAACCAATCGACTCTCTTCTTGAACGATGGAAGCTTGTTGAGCAGCTCGGGTTCAAGCGTGATCGTCGCATAGAGGGGGATCAGGCCCACGAGCGACCTGACAGGGAGCTGCTGGATCCAAGGCCCACCCCATGAGATAGCATCGTAGTAGAATCCGTCTTCCTCGTTCCACAACGATGACTCGTCCTTGTGACCAGTTCGGAAGGTCATTGCGTCACTGATGAAGATGAAATGCTCGAAGAATTTCGAGGCGATATCTTCGTAGATACGACGGTGCTTGGCCAATTCCAGCGCAATGTTCAGCATGGAGAGGCAGTAGAACGCCATCCAGCCGGTGCTATCCGCTTGTTCAAGCACACCTCCTGTCGGTAGAGGCTCGGAGCGATTGAATAGGCCAATGTTGTCCAGTCCCAAGAATCCTCCTTCAAACACATTCTTGCCGTCGGCGTCCTTGCGGTTAACCCACCAAGTGAAGTTAAGAAGGAGCTTCTGAAATACCCGCTCAAGAAAGTCGAGATCTTGGCGACCGTACATCTTGCGTTCGATCTTGAACGTCCTGAACGTGGCCCAAGCATGGACTGGCGGGTTTACATCACCAAAGTTCCACTCATAGCTAGCGACAATTAGTTGTGTTCTCCATGCTTTTGATCGAGGTATCTTACGCTGGGAGTTGCCCATTTGGATGACAGTACCACTCACGGGTGAACAGGTCGAGCTGTTTCTTGGCAAAGTCAGGGTCAATCATGGCCAATGGGATACAGTGAAAGGCACTGTCCCAAGCCGCAAAGAAGGGATATTCCCAAGAGTCAGGCATCGACAGAATATCGTCGCAGTGCATATGCTTCCATTGCGAGTTCCTCACTCCCTTGCGGCAGTCGGGTGGGGGGGGCATGGTAGGGTCACCGTTCGCCCAGTGATCCCATACGAAGTAGTAATGTTGTTTCGTCCACATCATACCCGAAAACGCTTGACGTTGGATGTTGCGGAGATCATCGGCCATGGGCAGAGGACTGAGTCTGTAGTAAAACTCATCGGCTTCCTCAATTCGATTCTCAATCACATCGTCGAACTCTTCTTCATCAAGATAGGCATCATCCCGCTTGGAGAACCGGAATCGCACAACTAGCGGTTTCCATTAGCAGAGCTCGGGTACGGAACACCTAAGGGTTGCTTACCAGCGCATTCTCCAGGATTCACACCACCATCTTCGTTGAAGCTAAACCAGGCGCCGCACTTTGTGCCCTTGTTGGCGGGGTTAATGGCGTCCTTTTCGCCATCCACAATGTATCTGTGGAAAGCATCCTTGACATAAGGCTGCTCGTTCTTCTGATCGTACAAAGCTTTGAAATTCGTATCGTTCTCAGTGAACATGAACTTGGGCATCACATCCTCGCCACTGGATCCCACACCGGGGGACGGTGAGCACAGAACGTAGCGCTCTCCAAGATTCCAGTGGTCTGATTTCACCATATTTTCGTCATGGTACTTGATGGATGGCTTCTTGTCCTCGGGCTCTCTGCCCCAGCTCCAAGTGTTGCGGAACCAGACTTGGGGGACGATATGCAAGGGAGCAGGGTCGGGGCCTCTGTTCCAGGCCGTGACCCGGAAAAGTATCTCATCCGGGTCATCGGTTTCTTTGGCCGTCTCGATAAAGATGTCCCAGTACCTGTCCTCGTCAAATGCATCCGTGTCGGTGATTTGATATTCTCGGTCTTCCTTCGTCCTGAGAGCGCTTTCGTCAAGTATTTTCTGGTAAGGAAACTTCTTCTGGGGGTACTTGTAGAGGAACTTCATGTAAGAGTGCTGCAATAAGAATTAGCATGCTACTACAGGCAAGTCTTGTGGCGAGGTCTATTACAGTCTGTCGTGCAAGTTAGCGCAAGTTCGCAATTGCAATATCTCTTGGACCGGGTGACTACTAACTGGAGTGTTGTCAACATGGAAGTGGGCTTCTCTGACACCCTCTCCATGATTGCCTTGTGGGTTGGAAAGACCAAAGAGTCGCTCCTTGAGGAAATCACTTGAATGAGTCAGCTCTCGCGCATGTTATGTTTTTCGCATTATAAGACGCACTCTTCCTCGTTCCAAAAGGAAAAGGCAATGTTTTGCCAGCCATGAGTGTCGGAGACGCCGGCGATGCCGTCTTCGCCCCACCTGAATGCTCGAGACCGGGCGTGATCGTGGGGAAAATCTAAGCGAGCTTGTCAGTTCATAACGTGTAGTAGAGGGGTTGGTCAAACGTACGGCTCCAGGCGTCCCCGTCGGGGCTGTAATCTTCTCGGACTGTGGGAAAGTCAGCAATTAAGAGCTTGCGTCGTGTACGTCAAGCGGCTTGCCTGTGGCCCATTGTCGCTCAGAGACGTAGGGTCCCCATTTCTTCCAGTACTTGACACGATCGCGATCTTCCTTGAGGCGCCTCTCCTCCTCAGTGAGGAACTCGTGACCGTCAAAGACCACCATGGCGCAAAGCGGGAGCCTGCCGACAGGTACAGCGAGTAGAGGCGAGGGGTAACGCGAGGCGGCGGGGCGATTTGGGAGAGTGTTGCAATTGCAATTGCAACGGTGGATGAGCGAAAAAGAGCAGGATAGGTAACAGAAATGCAAGCGGTCTTCGAGTCACCTGCGAGACTGGTACTCGAGACAGGAGGTGAGAGGGGAAAAGGGAGAGGTGCAGTGGAAAAAACAGCTTCACGGAGGAGGCGAGACACCTTTGACTGATTCCAAGCTATGGAGGTGGGTATGACGAGTTGGGCAAAGCTCCAGCCTCCAGCTACCAAGTTGGGGTAGTTACGCCTCCCGTAACCGACCGGCTTCTCTCAGACAGACGGGAGCTTAACATGATCGAGCCTGTCATTTGCGGCATAACTGATAAGGCATGGCGGCTATCTAGAAAAACCTGCAACGCCAGCGGCCGCATCTAGATCACGAATCAGTCGCTCAATGGACGCCATGGTAGCGGTGCAACGGTGGTAACATGGCAGCATGTGGCAGACCCCACCATACTACTCAGTAAGCACTCATCATGGTTGCTAGGCCCTCACCGAGCTTCCCCCCAACCAGCCAGTCGGAAGCCGTTGAGCCTCAACCATAACGACGAAAGGCCAGGATCTATGGGTCCCTAATAGGAACCTCCGAAAACGCCCTCGATGCCCAAGTGGAACTCGATGGCATTGCCGTGGTATTATAGGGCATGACTGAGCTGTTAGACCGCCGTTGTCACGTCGCGCATGCCTGTGAGTGATTGCTGACTGAGCTGCATGCGTCGAACAGGAACTGCGAGTGATGACGTCTTCCTTGTTTTGTGCTCCCGTGTCCACAACAAGCAAGCTTGGCAAGACACGAAATAACACATGCTGCAGCATCCGCTGAGGAATTCAAAACAATTTAACAACTCAGAATGCAGCACCCGCATTAATGTTATTTTCTCTGCGACTTTCTCAGCAATTCCTACGTATTGTGAAGAATCATGCAGTTCCTTATTTTAGGAAGCGAGATGTCTAATATGTGATCTAGCTAACTTCCAAGGCACGCCGCCACGCATCCGTCATCATTTAGCAGACCGCGCCAGCTCCGATGAACGGTCGAGTGCCACCCGATCTAGAGACACCAAAGAAAAAGCCACAAAGAGGGGCCCATCTACCATGGCGGGCATCACAAAATTTCACTGAGAATTTTCAGGCACGACATGTTGAGATTAATAGGACTTGGGCGTGTACAGGGTGCAGCAACAGCGGGGTCGGTGATATGATTCCCTACTGTAAGGCGATGCTCGTGCCAACTGATCGTTTGCTGATTGGCAGTCTTCATGAACGGTAAAGGATGCTGCAGCGAAAAGAAAAGGATGAAAAGGAGAAAATAAGGATATCACCACTTGCACATCTCTAACCAACATCCATATTCAATTCACGCGTCAGCGGCCATGGGAAGCTCAATTCTATCATCCCAAGCCTCGAAGTCTCACAGCGCCTTTTCCCCTTGTGGCTCCAAAATCAAGGACTGGTCCGCTCCCCAGTCAAAGTGCATTCGATAAATCGAGCCACAAAAACGTCCAATACGAGTGTCCCAGCCTGTTCCGATCCTTGTCCGTCCTATCACCATGTTTCGAGAAGCCGTTCTTGGCCTGCGCATGTGCTGTTCCGTCATCAGCTCTCGGCGCCGCGACGAATGACGCTGGTTGTGCGCAGCACTCTCATTGGTCCAGGGACATCCATCCTTGCTCGCCAAGCTCCCAGGAAGCAGCTAGGCACAAAAAGCTCTCGGCGCACTCTCCACGCCTTGATTGTACAGTGTAGTTGGAACCACGCGCCTCAACAAGCCCCATCATCAGTTACCAACTCCGCCACTCGAGACTCGTGGCTTCTGCTGTGCTTCGTCGTCACCATCCATCTTCGCCTCCCACACTCTTTTTTAAATCCTCACATAATGTGCCGCTGCTTTCGCCTCTAATTCTCGATCTCCATCTTGCCCCTGCAGCCCCTTGCTATCGCCGACAACCCCGACGACACGTCTCGTTTTCATTCCATCATCCCTCAAATCTCGCGAAACGTACACCCGCAATCATTCAACATGTCAGACGCCACATCTTCCTTGCTTCGCAGGGTTATTCTGGAGTCCCCTCCTGGAGAATGGGCCATGAGACAACTCCGAGAGTTGCTCATCGGCGCCCTGAAGCAAGGTCCCATTCCTCAGCATGTGTCCTTTGAAATGGATGGAAACCGGCGATACGCACGAAGCCACCGAATGGAGACCGTGGAGGGTCACCACCACGGGTTTGAGGCTCTCGCTAGGGTGTGTTCCGTTAATCCCATGGCTCCCGACACCATGCTGACATGTCATGACTAGATAATGGAGATATGCTACAAATGCGGCGTCAAGGTGGTTACCGTCTATGCCTTCAGCATAGAAAACTTCAACCGCCCGAAGTATGAAGTCGAAGGCCTCATGCAGCTAGCAAAGGTGAAGCTTGAGCAGTTGACAAACTACGGCCACATCCTGGACCGCTATGGTGCCCGTGTCCGGGTACTTGGACAGCGAGAGATGATTCGTGGTGATGTCCTCGAGGTAGTTGACAAAGCGGTTGCACGAACTAAGCACAACAACAAGTACGCAATAACGAAATGCCATGCATATGTATCAATTGCTAACGTGCAATAGAGCCGTCCTGAACATCTGCTTCCCATATACATCCCGAGCCGAGATGACGACTGCAGTGAAATCGACCGTCCAAGAATTCCTCGCTCCCACACCACCCAAGACCACGCCCTTCTCGCCTTCTCGAATCAGGCAGAAGATTCTATCAAGACAGTTAGATGGCCGTGACGGCGGCTTGCCCACCATCCACGATGACCCGCCGGAAGAATTAGCCAGCCTGGACGAAGAAGGGGAAAAGGATTCCAGAGACGGAGATTCCTCGTCACCCACACTACACCCAGACTCGCCGTCGCCACGCCTCAGGGCACGGAACAGTTCTGCCAGTCTTTCAGGGCTACCGAATCCCGAGTCAATTACCACCGAAACCTTGGACAAACACATGTACACGGCAAACGACCCACCTCTAGACATTTTTGTGCGAACAAGCGGCGTTGAGCGTCTCAGTGATTTTATGCTCTGGCAATGCCATCAAGACACTCAGATTTTCTTCATCGATACCCTATGGCCTGATTTTGATCTCCAGCACTTTATCTGGATTTTGCTAGAGTGGCAGTGGCGGCAAAAGCAGCGAGACCGGGATGGAGCACCAACTGGAGGCCGAGCCTTGAAGACGCGAAGTATGGCCCAGTAGTTTGAGAACGATCCGGCATATACCCAAGAAACATGCATTCATCCCATGGTAGTAAGGCGCGTTAGTTGTTCAGGTGTAGTTGGAGCCAGACATCAGAGCATCCATTGCTCTGGATACGTTGGCAAGGGATACCATTCTGTACATTTAGGCATAATCGTTACATCTTTCACATGTATTTTATCAACAAATAAAGACACAATCGCCCAATCTACTCCTTGTAACGTGCCTGGCCCTTCTTGTTCAACGTGACACCCAGTTCGACCTGATCCCGAAGCCAATGACGAAATGCTTACTAGACTGGCCCTTATCGGATAAGAAAAACACTCCGGGATCGGGAGGGTGTTTCTCCGAGGTACGGGTCCTGGGTCTTGCAGGGCTGCCTCTGATGGGCGCTGATTGGTGTTGGTCTAGGGCGCCTGAGGCCGACATGTGCGCTGTTGCGGGTGCTGGCGCCGCTGCGTCTACTCCCGCCGTGGTAGTCCAGTGCTCGCTTCCCCAAAATCAAATGGGAGCGAGCCATCCATCTGCCTCTGCGTCCTGCTGGCCTCCACCTCTTCTTTCCACGCCTCCGCGTTCCCTCGGCAGTTCAATCGTGCAAAAGATACAACATGACCTAGCCTCTTCTCCTGCCAGGTCGATTTCACGTTACGCGCCCACCAACACCGCCCAAGTCCAACACTCTCGCCTACTGCCTCTCTTCGTCCCACTCCCGATCAGCTCGAACGAAATCTCCCCAATTCTCTACATTTGCTTCGCCCACGATGAAGTCGGCCAAGCCGCCTGCGGCAGATACTCCGTCGCACCGAAGATCGCAGCCGGTTCGACAGACGCGGACGAACCCTCCGCGAAGCTCAGCCAACGTCGGTCGCGCCAGCGGCAGAGACCTCGTCGGCGCTGGGTCCCTGAGTGACCAGCCCATCGAGATCTTCCCAGCGATCACGCACTTTGCCGATGCCATCACCGCGCTCCCCAAGGAGCTTGTTCGACACTTCACACTTCTGAAGGAGGTCGACGCCAAACTCTTCGCTCCCGAAGATCAGCTCTTCCGGCTCGTCGCTGCCGCGGCCAAGGCGCCCCTCCCCGAGCCACGCCCGAGCAATGAGGCTTCGAGCAGCATTGCCCCGGGCTCTGCGCCCATGAGCGCGCAGAACAGCTCCAGCGGGATTGCTGCAACCAACGGCCCGCATCTTGTGCCATCTGCCGACAACTCCCACAAAGATCTCGTCTTCGACCCGTCCAATCTTCCTCGCCGACACCTTTATCGCCAGACGGCGATCAAAATTCAAGAAATGTTAGTGTCGCTAGAAGAAAAGAACCACGTCATCTCCACAGCCAACGAGGCCCTTCAGGCCCAGCTAGCTCGCATCGACGATGTCTGGCCTCACCTGGAGAACGAATTCAGCGAAGAGACCAAATGGGGGAGCACCACCCATTGGGCCTATCCTGAGAATCGCACTGGGCGGTCGTCACAAGCCGACCGCGCGCGACGCGATGGCGCCGCCGCCATCTCAGCAGCGGCACAGGCCTTGGCCGACGAGGCAGCGGCTAGGAGCGATGCTCGGAAGCAGGCCGTCCTCGCCAAGAAGGCGTCGAGGAACCAAACCAACAACGCCAATAATGCCCACAATCACGACGACGAATTTGACGATCACGAGGGTCGACATAAGAGCGAGAACAAGAAGCCACAGGGCAGCAAGTCCCGCAAGACGACAGAAGCCAACAACGTTGGTTTAGGTATCACGACCACTCCGACAACGACAACAACAGCCGCTACGCCCAGCAGTAACCCTCCACAGAAGAGACGCAAAGTGGAAAAACCAACAAATGGCGTGACATCTGACCGCGCAATGAGCACCGTGTTTGGAGCTGCTGCGCCAAAAGCAAAAACAACAAGTCCTAGAGCCACTCCGGCGCCTGAGGGCCCAAAGAAGAGAAAGGCCCTTCCGTCCGGGAGCGGCCAATCGAAGAAAAGGTGTGTTCTACCCCATGTTATAGTCGCTCGACAACAGTTCTCTAATGTAGCAATCTTTAGCAGGAACGGTGTCACTCCCATTGCTCTCTCGGCCACCTCGTCTCCTGTGCTCACCGAACTCCCCGAGCCCAAACCTACCATTGTCCAGCCATCTCCTGCGCCGAGCGTTGCACCAGTCCCAGTACCAACACGCGCGCGTCAGAATTCGTTACAATCAGCCAATTTGGAGAACGGCAAGGCGCGCCCTACTTCTTCAGCATCCAATAAACCGAACGGGAATGTAGCTGCCACGCCAGATCCCAATACTCCACAATCCAGTGCTTGGCCGAGGTCGGTACCCGAGCCCAAGGTGACAAAGGAGCCGATTGTTCCCATCAAGACAGAACCAGCGAAAAAGGAGCCCGAACGACCAGAACCGGTCCCAGTGCCAGCACCAGTGGTAACCAAGAAGGAGAACAAGCCGGAGGAGATTGAACGGAAAAGCGAATCAGTACCGCCAACTCCTCAGACCGCTACAGTCACAACGAAAAGCGGGCGAGCCAGTAAACCTTCAACGCCAGCTTTGGCATCTTTCCAGGACGCGGCCCGGTCGCGGTCATCACGGAACTCCGAAGGTACCGGAATCCACAAAAAGACACAGAAAAAGACCGGTTCTACAATCCACGCCCTTGTTAGCCACTTGGTGAACGAAGATACCAATAGCAGCATTCAGGGCGATGAAGAAGATGCAGAGATTGATGCGGACGAGCCGACATATTGCTACTGCAACAGTGTCAGTTACGGTGAGATGGTGGCGTGCGATGCCGATGGGTGCCCTCGAGAGTGGTTCCATCTGGAATGTGTTGGCCTCAAGGTTGCTCCCACAACAAAGGGTAAATCCTCAGCTCAATCTTTTGATACCAGTAGACCATGGCTAACCAGACATAGCAAAATGGTATTGCGAAGACTGCAAGGAACGACTAAAGATGGGAGGGAAGAAGGTCAATGGACGATAGCGGTCAAGCGACGAAAAAGAACACGAGTCACGAACCAGTCACGATGGAATCATCGAGGGATTGACAACCGGTTCTGGGACGACTCCAACCACCTGAAAGTTGGGGCGCATGTATATGGCAGGCACAAACGGCGTTTCATTTTTTGGGACGAGACACGGTCACACAGCACCGTCTTTTTTTTTTTTTTTTTTTTTTTCCCTCCATCTTGGCCCGGGCCGGTCAGAGAGACGATCAGGACCTTGCGGTAAGCTTTTCGCTGGATTGTTCGGAACTGGACCCCGAAGCGTCTTGAGGGATACGGGGTGAGACGGCATGTGCGGTGCGAGCGCAGCGGGAGCGGGGTGTAGCAGGATCCGGGGGGGTTGCGGGGGCGGGATATCTGGGGTCATTTGTTGGACTAGGAATTAGAAGCACGTAGGAACGGTATTAGCGAGCAAAAACAAAGTCACGATACCAACGTGTGGTGGTTTGGTCAATGCATTCGGGGGTTCGGAGCGTAAAGGGGGGATGAGAAAAGCGATCACGGGACGGCGATGCAGCCCGCTAGGAGCAAAACTTTATGTAATAATAGGCCAAGCCGGGGGGGGGGCAGTTCCAGAGGCTTCCTCGTTTTGGCTTTGAAGCGAAACGGGAAGTGAAAATGACCAAGCCATTGACCAACGAAAGGCCGGGATTAGGCGTTCAGGAGGGGGTTGACAGGTTGACGCGACGCCTTAGTCCGTAGCGTATGATGGCCACTAAATACAGACTACCGTCGAGGCGTGTCTCTGTGCCACTACTCCGTACTACAGCGTTTGTTGGGGCCCGGGGCCGGGTAAGTCGTTGGACGTGTGTACGTAGTGGTATGTAGTACGGACGATGGAGTAGCCGTGGACAATGCCTGAGAAGGGAAAAAGGAGGCTAAGCTAGTAAGTGTGAAATGAGCAACGGGCATAGCGGATGGTGGAGGATGGCGAAACCAGCCTGTGAGGGGAGCTGAATATGAGCCCACGTTGTAATGACATTGGTTGTTTTGGCTGGCCGGCTGGCTTGGTCGGCGGCGGTCAGTCTCGGCTCCTACGGCGTCACACGGTACCCAAACGTACGGAGTCACGCTGGAGTCATACGGGGATCATCATACGGCGGGGATTTTGAGCGAGGACCAGAGCTCAGCAGAGATAAGAAAAAGGCGATTATTCACGGAATGCACATTCGGAGAAGCGAGGGTAACGGCCGAGATAGATAGGTGTTAACTGTTGCGCATGTCGGCGGCCATAGCAGCAGGAACTTGGATCATGACATCCAGTCGGCTGGCAAATGCGAAATCCGGGGTAAACAACTGGCCGTGGCATTGGGCAGAGCCCCAGCAGGGGGGCGGTTGGTGAGCGGAGGCGGTGCGCGGCCCTGCAGCAGGGGGATGCACCTAAAAAGGGACCTTGCACATGTCTCTGCTAGTTCCTGAGAGCTGCGTCTACAGGTGCCTGTTTAAGGACAGGTCCTTTTTTAGAGCCTTACTGGGCAGAGACGCTGTCCCTAACGCCGGGGCTTGTTATTGTGCAGTGTTACAGCAACCTGCGCTGATGAAGGGGGGCTGAGCCACGAGCCCCCAAGTGACACCAGGTAGCCGGACAGTCTTTCTGTTGAGGTGCCAGAATGCATCATGTGGCCGTATTACTTATCTCCGCGGGCGCGACGTCGAAAGGGAAATGCATCGGATTTAGGGAGGTTCTTGACCTGTTGATGCGTCATCGACAATCCCGTGGCCAGCGAGGCAGCGCGGTCCATTTATCAACTTGCCTCATCTTATACGCCTGCACGACTGGGGAGCCAGGACGTGCCTTCGGGAGGGACGTGCTGGTCGCCGAATGGCATGTTTGGATACCCTCAGTCGTATGGTTCTCTGCCATCAGCCCAGGCTTTGTACAGTTTATTACAAACGTCAAGGCCGCGGGTGAGGCATCGAAGCGACTCATTCGTGCATTGCCGCGGTGCGGCCTCTCAGCCCGCTGCTTTATCCTATGTTGTATCTATCTTTTGCGTCTATGCACGTCTCTTTACAACTGCTTTTCCTTGTCGTTATCTCATCTTATCTCGTCTAGCGTCCCGCAAACCTCCATTCCGTTTCTACGGGGTCTTCTTTGATGCTTCCTTCTTATCATCTCGGTGGCTGGACCAGATCTCCGCCGTTCGCGGAGGGCTTCCAGATACGTGGCTAGTCAGCGGATTTGTGTTCTCGGCACATTCGTGCAATTGCTGTTCATCCTGGATTGACCCAGTCTTGGCCATTGTAAGCTCCAGTTGGCACTACCTACCTACCTAGGTACGTTAGTTAGGGCCGACGAACGGGCTTGACAGGGTTCCCGGTGCTGCGATGTCGCCCACTGATAGCCGTGTCTAGCTGGCTTTGTTGACTCGCCAAATTCCCTGAGAATTTCTCATCGAGGGGACCGGGTGCCAATGCCGGTCCGTTGGGTAACTCTCTTAACCTACCATAGCAGGCGAGTAGTCTAGTCTTTTTAGAATTTTTTTCCTCATGTCCGCCCCGTTCTTCCTCTGTAGTGTGAAAAAGTGTAGTGTGGAAAAGTAACTGCCCGTCGTGTCCCGCGGCTGTGCTGTGGTTGGGCAATGCTGCAAGACGCGGCGAGTTCGGCAAGGCCGTCAAAGGATACCGTCGGAGGTTATGGTCGATCGGGAAGCGTGCCGTGTGCGACATACGAAATGTGTACTTCGTACACCAGGGTGCACACAAAACGTCATCTTGTCGGCGCCCGAGTCTTTCCGCGAGTGCACTTTGTCTCAAGTCTTATTCCAAAACATCACGGCCCGGAGATGCTCAGATCTAGAGAAACATGCATCGAGACACAATGGTGAATCCGTCGAATCGCGGGGCTTGCATTGGACCTTGCTCGCAAAACGGTTACGAGGGATCGTTTGGAAGAAAAGGAAGGAAAAAAAAAAAGGGCTTGGTTCTTTGGATCTCCCCGCTTGGGAATGAGGGGTCTTGAATTTCTATTACTCTACACCTGCATCTATTACGTTTTGTTTCTGAGCCACGTTGCTCAACGGGGTAGCAAGTAAGCAGGCGAGGGTGTAGTAGAAACTGTGCCGAAGGGTGTGTGTGTGTGAGTACGAGTGCAAGAGTGTGTGTGAGTGCACCTGCAAGTTGTGTCTGTCGCTTGAGCATGCCTGTTTCGCGTCATCGGCAATGAATGTTGCAAAAGCCTATCAATGGGCCTTACGAGTGCTGGGCTGAGATGGGCTGGTGGCTGCTACGTAGTACTAGCTGGCTGATGATGGGTGACGGCGGGCCGCCAAGGGTCTCCGAGCAGGAGGCGGAGAACGGAGGCGGCGATGACGGCGATGGCGGAGGCGATGTCACGGGGCCTGCAAAATACCCGGAGGGCAAAAAAAAATTACACAGTTTAGGCAACGAATTGAAGGAATTTTGAATTTTCTCGCACCCCTCGATCGATTAGCAATAGGATCAGCAGGTAGGGTCGGCTCCAGACATGGTGCATGCTGCTCTTGGCACGTCTAAAAGTCATCAGTCTTGGTTCTGAGCGGCACGACGGTCAGAAGTTGGTGTTGTTGGTCGGCCGGGTTGTTCTCATTACCCAATCTCCAGCGGCATCCGTCCAATGAGAGCCGCGCTGGCCGCTGCTGTAACAAGGCGAGAAGAGGGCGGTACAAGGCCGATCCGGCGCCGCCTTGTCGTCTCTCAGAGTCTCAGTCACTCTCCGCGGTCTTCGCGCTCGCTATTACCTAGCAACTAAACCCAGCTCGGCTCCCTTGCCCAGCAGAACCAGTCTTCAGAACGGTCCCGGCTTTGGAAGCAAGGCCCCTGCTGCTCGCATGGCTCCCATGGCTCGATGCTCCGTGCTCCATTCTCCATACCCTTCCCCGTGGTGTGTTGCTCACCTGACGACCCCGAAACATCCAGTCCGCGATTTCCATTACCCAATATTGTGCGATCCTGAGCTAATGGCCCCGTGCATGCCAACACTCTTTGCCAACGTCCCTGGTGGCTGGCCCCCCGGTGGCGCTCTATCGGGGGCCCGCTCGGTCGACCCTTTGACCCTCATGAGTCCTCTCCGCCTTCGCCTTGAGTCGGGTCGCCTGGCAGCTGGCGGGCAGCTGGCCGCTTTATATCCTGGGCCAAGAACCTGGATGCGCCCATGGCCTCCTCGTCCCGTTCCTCGTCCTTCTCCCCAAACTTTGAACCTCGACTCTAACCTGGACTTTTAAACTGACTTTTTCTATTTTCCTCTCGTCTTTTCTGTGATTCACCGACGACTCTGTGACGGCTCTCCGCTTCCTCGGTCACCCGTTTGCTCTTACATAACAGTTACGCTTGGTGGCGGCTAACACAACTTCGCCGCTTGCTTCGTGCCCTCACGTCACCTTTCTCTATTGACTTTCTTCGCACCAACTTGGTCGCCTCTCAAAAAGAATATTTACACCTCGCCGATCCTCACGATCCTCGCTGGCAACGACGAAGCTCGACTTGCCTCCCTCTCCACCAACCAACTCACCTACCTAACCAGCTGCCTCCCCACCTCCCTTGCCCCCAAGGGTCGGCCACCGCGCTCCTCGTCGACGAGAATTCGCACATGGCCGTCCCCCTCAGCCCTACGCACCACGAGGTGCCGCACTTTGACCTTTCTGCTATGCTCAAGGCCAAGATGTCTCGCCCCGACTCCCCCAACAGCAGTGACAAGACGGCCCGCTCGTCCTTCTCCTCGGTACGAGAGAACGACGACGGGCTCGCGCAGACGTTTACGCGCTCCAAAATCTCCTCCTATACCCAAGGGACGGAAGAGGTATTCGATGAATCACCCACCGCTGAGATTGCCCAGCCGTCCTTCCAGGCTCCTCTGACGCAGCCTCACAGTCGGCTTCATGGCTTTTGGTATCCCGCGGATAGCTTCCGCGGGTGGAAGCAGATCCCCATCAAGGGCAAGGCCGCCAGCCGCAGCTGCGAGGACTTGCACAAGCTGTCCATGACCTGGAGCTCTCCCGCCCCGATCGTGACCAAGCCCATCGACCACTATGCGACCGGAGCGTCGCCAATGGAGCGTCTCCCAAGTGAGGTTCTCGGTAAGTTTGCCCATAGAGCCAGGGACCCTGTAATCCTGTACCCCTGTCGTGCGATCCGACGCTGACTTCATCGCAGGTGCCATTATCGATCTTCTTGTTATCGAGATTCCCCCCAACGGCCTCACCACCCGCAACGCCGATTTGATGGCCCTCCTCCTTACTTCGCGCTCTATCCACGCCGCGACTCTAAACACCCTCTATAGACATGTCACCATCCCCCACTCACGCATCTTCCGCAAGTTCCTAAACACCGTCAGCGAGTACCCAGCCCTTGCCTCTATTGTGCGGCGCATGGACTTTAGCCACTTTAACCCCTCCACTATCTTCTCGACTGCCAGTGAGCGGGCGCAGACTCGAAATCTGACTTCCGAGACCCTGTTGCAGTGTTTGGAGCTGACCCCATACCTTCAGGAGTTCTTGGCCCAAGAGTACATTGACGAGGATCTTGGCCCCGATGTTCTCAAGAAACTATTCTTTGGCATGCCCCGCCTTCAAGCCGTTGACTTTTGTGGTTGTGCATCGCCCTACTTCAAGAACTCGTTCCAGAGCCTGATGCAGAATGAATGGCCCCAAACTCTCACCCTCACCCGCGTTTCCTTTCACAAGTGCCTGAGCTTGCCCGCCTCTGTCTACGAAATGATTCTTCCTCGCCTCAGCCGAGTCACTCACCTCGATCTTGCTGGAACGCGGGTCACGGACCAAGCGCTGATGAGCATCCCCAAGACGGCCAGAATTACTCACTTGAACCTGGCCAAGTGCAGGGAGCTCACTTCTGAGACGGTGGTCAAGTTCATCACTACTCACCCCGCTGTCACCCAATCCTTGGTGGTGCTGAGCCTTGCTACTATTGCGAGCAGCCACCTTTTGTTGGGCAAGGCGGACGTGGATGCCATCCTACCCCGGCTTCCTAGCACCCTGCGATCCCTTAGCTTGAAGGGTAGCCGGATGGACCCCTCTCAAATTCCTCTTCTCACCCCTCTTGTCCAGCAGCTTGAGGAGCTTGCAATCGGCCGCGGCCTTGAGCTCGGCGATATCCACAAGCTCCTGTATCAGAACCAGAAATGGATCGCCCACAGCCTTCGGTACCTCGATATCTCCGACATTGACACCATCATCGGAAGTGCAAATGCGCTTCTAGGCCCTGGTTCCGCCCCACTACACGTTATCGAGCTTGAAGAACGAGCATACGAGCGCGCCGCCAAGGTCAAGAAGAACCTAGAGCGCGTGGGGTGGACTGCCAAGGAGTTTGGTAGTCGTTATTGGCTCGTCCGCATGAACTCGGACGGTACAACTCGGGACAATGGTGCCCGGTGGTGGAAGATGGGTGCTGAAAGCTGGGGCATGAGGAAGATTCCGGTAGCGGAGGCCGACGTCGGAGGCATGTACGGCACATTCATGTTCGGGCGACGACTCTAAACCCGAGCCGCATATGACGATGAACGATAAGCACCTTGTGTTGGATCTCTACTCATTTTCATTACGGAGTTATTGGGGCTGGTGTTTCTTTGCCCCCGGTCGGTCGGTTGCATTAGGAGGGTACACATACCTTCGGAGGCGCTCAGCGATGAACAATATTTAAGCGGAAAAGTCATTTGAATCAGAAAGCGGTTGAGACTTGAAAAAATGACGGAAGAAAAAAAGAGTGTATATAGAAATGCAATAATGACTTTTTTTTGAATTGATCAACTAAAACACTACCTTGAAACTTCTTTTTGAACGTGAAGTTGTTCGAAATGCGCATCACACGCTGATGGACGTTATCATACGTTGCCCTAGTCGATGTGTCAAAAGATTGACTGTAACAGTTGCAGTTCAGCCAACTACCTGCCTTCGAAAAGTTGTCTTCTTGCACTTTAATTGCACTTCGTCTAAGAGGTCGGTGCATATTTCAATCCCACTCTTCTCGAAATCGCTTCTGACTGGTTCATGCCAACCTTAGCTGAATGCACGACAGCGCCTGGCTACGTAATGGCGCGTCTGTGGCGCTCTGACATTTCCGCCAATGTGGCTGTGCGATACGCGTGCTTTCAGGAGGCCGCAGTGGGTCACACGTGACTCCCTGGTTCGGAACAATTTGCACCCGGCATACCAACTGCTATTGCGACGTGCCCGGGATGGCTGTGCCTTGCTCCTTGACAAGCTCCAACACATCGTCGAATCGAGTCCTGGCCCTCCAACAGCTTCACCATGGGTCCCAAACCGGACACCCCGTTCCGCTCGGCGGACATGAGCATGGTCCAGCTCTACGTCTCTAATGAAATTGGTCGCGAGGTCGTTACGGCCCTGGGCGAGCTTGGCCTCTGCCAGTTCCGAGACGTAAGCCTAGGCATCATCGAACCTATCCCCAATGTCAAAAGCTAACGCGTTTCTTCTTCATCTAGCTGAATGAGAACGTCAGTGCTTTCCAGCGCACTTTCACCCAGGAGATCCGACGTCTCGACAATGTTGAGCGACAGCTGCGTACGTCACCCACTAGGCAGCCACCAAAAGACTCAATCTAACCATTGCTCAGGATACTTCTATGCCCAGATGGAGAAGATTGGCATCCCACTGCGAAAGCTTGACCTCGATGTTGAGAGGCTCGCTTCGCCCTCCACCTCCGAAATCGACGAACTCTCCGAGCGAAGCCAGAAGCTCGAGCAGCGAATTTCCGCCCTGAACGAGAGCTACGAGACCCTCAAGAAACGTGAGGGCGATTTGACCGAGTGGCGATGGGTCTTACACGAGGCTGGCAGCTTCTTCGACCGTGCTCACGGAAACGTGGACGAGATTCGAGCTTCGACCGATAATGACGATGCTCCCTTGCTTCAGGACATTGAGCAGCACCAGGGAGCTGCCGAGGTCGAGCGATCTTTTTCCGGCATGAACATTGGATTCGTTGCTGGCGTCATTGGTAGGGACAGGGTTGGCGCCTTCGAGCGCATCCTCTGGCGAACCCTTCGTGGCAACTTGTACATGAACCAGTCCGAGATCCCTGAGCCTTTGATTGACCCCACCAACAACGAAGCTGTGAACAAGAACGTTTTCGTCATCTTCGCCCACGGCAAGGAGATTCTCGCCAAGATTCGCAAGATCTCCGAGTCCATGGGTGCCGAGGTCTACAATGTCGACGAGAACAGCGATCTTCGACGCGACCAGATCCACGAGGTAAACAACAGACTCAAGGATGTCCAGAATGTTCTCCACAACACCCAGGCAACTCTTCAGGCGGAGCTCAACCAGATCTCTCAGTCGCTCTCTGCCTGGATGGTGCTAGTCGCCAAAGAGAAGGCTGTGTACAATGCCCTCAACAACTTCTCTTATGACAGTGCTCGTCGTACTCTCATTGCCGAAGCTTGGGTCCCAACCAACGACTTGCCTCTCATCAGGTCGACCCTTCAGGATGTTACGAACCGAGCTGGCCTCTCCGTTCCTTCCATCATCAACAAGATCCAGACGAACAAGAAGCCTCCCACGTACTTAAAAACAAACAAGTTCACTGAGGGCTTCCAGACAATTGTCAACGCATACGGCACAGCCACCTACCAGGAAGTCAACCCAGCAATTCCCGTATTTATCACCTTCCCCTTCCTGTTTGCCGTCATGTTTGGTGATTTGGGTCACGCCATCATCATGCTTTCGGCCGCCTTGGCAATGATCTACTGGGAGAAGTCGCTGAAGAAGGTCACATTTGAGCTCTTTGCCATGATCTTCTACGGACGATACATTGCTCTCGTCATGGCTGTCTTCTCTGTCTTCACCGGTCTTGTCTACAATGATATCTTTTCCAAATCGATGACTTTCTTCCCCAGCGCCTGGGAGTACCGCAAGCCCGATGGCTGGACCGACAAAACCAGCGTGGTTGCCACCCTGAACGACGAGGGTTACCGCTACCCCATCGGTATGGATTGGGCTTGGCACGGTACTGAGAACGAACTTCTCTTCAGCAACAGCTACAAGATGAAGATGAGTATTATTCTCGGCTGGGCTCATATGACCTACTCGCTCTGCTTCGCGTTCATCAACGCTCGTCATTTCAGAAAGCCCATTGACGTCTGGGGCAATTTTGTTCCTGGCATGATCTTCTTCCAGTCCATTTTCGGTTACCTCGTTCTTTGCATCATTTACAAGTGGTCCATCGATTGGGTCGGCACTAACCGCCAGCCTCCGGGTCTGCTGAACATGTTGATCTACATGTTCTTGCAGCCTGGCACCCTAGACGAGGAACTGTACAAGGGACAAGCAACTGTTCAAGTCATTTTGCTGCTTTTGGCGTTTGTCCAGGTCCCCATTCTGCTCTTCCTCAAACCCTTCTATCTCAGATGGGAACACAACCAGGCTCGTGCTCATGGCTACCGTAGCCTGGGAGAAAATTCCCGTGTTAGTGCCCTGGATGGCGATGATGATGAGGGTCAGGGCAACGGCAACGGCCATCACAGCTTCGACGAAGATGGTGAAGGCGTTGCTATGATCTCGGAGAACATCGATGAGGAGCATGAAGAGTTTGAGTTTAGCGAGGTCATGATTCACCAAGTTATCCACACCATTGGTAAGTCTTCACAAGGACCTTATATGTTTTCCCAGCTAACAGCCTTGCAGAGTTCTGTCTTAACTGCGTTTCTCACACTGCCTCGTATCTGCGTCTCTGGGCTTTGTCTCTGGCGCATCAGCAGCTGAGTCTCGTGCTCTGGAGCATGACCCTTGGTCCGGCCCTGAAGGCCCCTGGTGTTCTCGGCGTCATCATGATTGTTGTCTGTTTCTACATGTGGTTCTTCCTGAGTAAGTACCCTCAACTCCCCGGCATGCCACCATCATATCTAACATTGCTCGCAGCTATTGCCATTTTGGTCTGCATGGAGGGTACCAGTGCCATGTTGCACTCCCTCAGATTGGCGTGGGTCGAGTCCTTTTCCAAATTTGCCGAGTTTGCGGGTTGGCCTTTTGCGCCGTTCTCTTTCCAGTCTCTGCTGGAGGAGTCGGAGGACTTGAAGGATTACTTGGGATAAAGGGTTAATCATGGGTCGCGGGAGAAGTATCCGGTTGTTACAGTAGATTTATAGTCCCTTTTGTTGTATGATAGGTAACATAACGCACTGTTAGAATTACTCGCTTGTGCCATAGTCCCTTTATCTCTTGTTGTTTGCTCACCGAATACAGAACTAATGACCTGAAAATTTTACATGATGTTCCAAGTCCCGTTATCCCCATAGAGGAGCGGTCACCTCGACAGCTCTCTCCACCACGGCCCTCACTCTGTCCGCAAAGATCTTGTTGGTACATTCAACTTCAAGGTCCTCCAGCCACACGGTAGCAGCCATTCTATCGACCTTTATCGACACGCCGGGGACGGGGATACCAATCTTGTGAAGCCGCTCGATCTCCTTGCGCTGTAGTTCCTCCAGCTCCGCATTAGCATCGTCGTCTTCGACCTTCATGGCGTTGTCCTCTTCGGGCTCCTCCTTTGCCTTAGCGTCTTCGTCATTCGGCAGTGGCGGCAGCTTAGGCGTCGCGACGGGAGCGACGTTGTCCTGGCCAAACTGGGCCTCGAGGAACCACAGGAGGCGCTCAAGACGCTCCTCGGGGCTGGGGGTGCGGTGCGGGTTCTTGGCGGGCAGCTCGTGTGAGTGCGAGTGCTTGGCCGACGAGCGCTTCACGGCGGCCGGTGAGCTCTCGACGGAGAAGAGGACGGCCATGACGGAGTCGGCGATGCCGTCGTTGAGCATGTTGCCCTCCCACTCGAGCTCAACTTCACCATTGGTTCGGTATCGAACGGCCACGCAGCCCATGACGAGGTATGCGGCGACGAGGCTGGCAACCTCTTCGTCGACCTCCTCCTTGTGGTCTTCCTTGTCCATGTCGGTGTCGCCTCCGTTGGCTTGGCCATTCTTACCGTGACGCATCTCGGGCAACTCCTCGATAGTGCCGAAAGTGCCTTCGA
Organism: Dactylonectria alcacerensis; assembly: GCA_029931735.1. NCBI lineage: Eukaryota > Fungi > Ascomycota > Sordariomycetes > Hypocreales > Nectriaceae > Dactylonectria > Dactylonectria alcacerensis. Next base: position 2,757,784 of record JAPMUZ010000003.1, on the reverse strand, counting down.
GCGCCCATCGAACGAGATCGACGCCCGCAGCGCTCAGAGTCAGCCGCTGCTTGCAGGTGATGGTGGTGGTATTGAGTCCTGCATACTCTCGCAGGTCTTCGGGTGCCATCAGAGAAAGCTTGAAATCACTTTGAACGAGCACACCGGTAACGAGCGGTGCCGATCCCGCGGCGTCCGAGTCGGCCTCCAAGGGCGGTTGGATGGAGGCGAGCTTGCCGACGACCTTTGCCATTTTGTCGGCCTTGAAAGGGATGCGGAGTTCCTCGCAGTTGCGCGGCGAGAAGACCTTGACCTTTGCGGATTTGCTAGCGTTGAGAGAGAGGAGCTTGGATTTGAGACGCATCATGTTGTGCTGCTCGCCGTGGACGAGGATCTAACAAAATAAGGTCAGCTCTGGTCGGTGAATGGAGTCAGGACAAATCATTTGGGCGACATACCACCACTGGAGCTGCCACCTCCTCGATGAACTCGCGGTTCTCGACACCGTCAACGTGGGCGGCAAAGGAATATTCAGCAACGCTGCATCGACGAGGAATAAGAACCTTCTCGCCGTCGCCACCGGGGGCTCGACGGGCGCCGGCCATGCTTCGAGACATGACGGCCTGGATTTGATCCGGCTCCTGCATGATCTGCTTCGCCATGGTGCCCTCAACGCTATAACCCGTGATGATGACGCCGTTCTTGTCGCTGGGGGCCCATCGCTCCAGCAGCTCGCGACTGACACCGTTCTGAAGCATACCGGGACTGGCGAGCATGACGCAGCCGCCCACGTCGTCGAATCGGTCGAGGTTCTTCAGGGAGCGGATGTATTTGAAGTCCCAGGGACCACCCTTGCCGGCTCCGTCACCAGACGCCTCTGCCTCAGCCATGCGCTCTCGGAAGAGGCGCTTGATGTTGTCGTTCATGGCACCGACATAGGTCTGGTAGACCAGCATACACTTTCGCGCCAGGTTACTGGCGTAGTAGATGGGGTATCGTTGGAATTCGGCATGCTTGCCCCAATACTCGTCGAGAATGAGCAGCAGCTCCTGGGCTCGTCCAAGCGCGAACACGGGCATGAGAACGCGGCCGCCCCGATTGAGAATGGAGGTGATGGACTTCATCAGAGCCTGTTCTCTCTCAAGTCGCGGCACGTGCGAGGCAATGCCGTAGGTGGACTCGGTGATAAGGACATCAATCTTGACGCCCTTAGGGACCTCGGCGGAGACAAGATGTCGATCCTGCTCGCGGGAGTAGTCGCCGGTAAAGAAGATATTAAGCCCGGCGATCTCGATGAGAAACATGGCTGCTCCAAGAACATGGCCGGCGGGGTAGGGAGTGATTCGAATGGAAGAGATGGTATGAGTCGTGTGATAGTCAATGGCTTCAATCTGCGGAAAGGTGTTGAGATGATCTTGCTCTGTATAAACAGGCTGTGAGCTTGGATTCGAGGATGTATTGCCCACTCGGACGCTGTCCTGGATCAACCATTTGTAGATCGCCTTGGTAGGATGTGTCATGAAGACTCGCCCGCGGAAGTTGGTCTTCGCGAGCACGTACGGCAAGGAGGCCGCATGGTCGACGTGAAAACTGTTGCTGGTCAGCCATACTACTCAAGCGGAACGCGTTGCTGGATGTTGTTCGAGGGTTGGATTCAAGGACAGGGCGGCATCACGAGGGCGACAAGCAGGGACGTCGGTAAACGGGGAAGGCAGTATTGTATTCATCTGGCATACGGGATGGAAAGATATCACAAGAGCAATAGCTCTGAACGGGGGCAGCACTGTCCTTCCCATCACAACATCACCAATGTAGTCCACCGCCCTGTCCAGCCTGTCTCGTCGAGGGGGGGAAGGGTGAGAGGGTGCGCTTACTGGCTGATGAGAAGCACGTCGACGGTGCTAAGATCAAAGTCGTCGTAGAACGGGAGCGCCGCGAGGCCATCGTAGGCGGGATGCTGGCCGGCATCGAGCTGAAAGTGAAACGGCAATTAGACGAGAGATGGTCGCGGGAGCTTGGGTTGCATCGCAGCCATTCTTACCATGACCGTCTTCCCCTTGTATTGGATAATGTGACACGATCGACCGACTTCGTTGCCGCCTCCCAGGCAGAGGAACATCAGCTCGTCGGAGGGATCGACGGGCTCCTCCGCGGCCGCCGCGTTCATCGCAGCCGCTTTTCGCTTGGAGGCCATGGTCGCGCAGACACTTGTTGCGAGGCTGCCACTCACATCAGTAGACCAACAAATCCCTGAATTGTTAGTTAGACAGTCCCCTGGGCCGCGTACGACAACAACTGAGCCTTTGCGCAACGCAAAGCGATGAACAAAAACAATGCAGTTATGAAAGGGACAAAGCTCGGCACTGGGACAATACGCTAGGCGAAGGTGCCTGCTACCTGTCGATGTGGTTGAAAAGGTGCAACGGGTAATTGTCGGCGGGCGCAGACACAAAGGGCGGCTCAAAATCACGTGACTTTAAAACTACGCGACGCTCTTTCGGAGGGCCAAGCTCTCTCCTTCATGCTCGAGGCAGAGAGTCACCACCTGAATAACGCGACGAAACTCCGTGCCTCCATCTCGCGGCGCATCATATCCTTCATCCACTGTCGAAGTGTTCTCGCGAGGAACGCGCCACAAACTCTCCCGAAAAGATTTCCCGGCTCGAGCGCGTCGGATGGGAGGTACCGCGACTGACGTGACAGGCTTCCCTGCCTGCTGAGCTCACACTCACTTGGTTTCGGTCCCTCCTTTCTCTCTCTCATCCATATTTCACAGAACCGCGATTCACGGCCGTCACCATGGCCCAGCCTCAGCCTCAGGTCCAGATCCCGCCGCGTGCATTCTCGCCTTCGCAGCACTCCCCGTCGCCGGCCGCGCCGCAGTCGAGTTTTGCGCTTCCTCCCAACAAGCGAGCTCGCACCGATGGTCCGCCTTCGCAACCCGAGTCGCCTTACGCCACCTCACCGTACTCTGCCAGCCCCGTGGCAGCTGCTACACCTCCAGCAGCTGCCAACTCGCCTGGCTATGCGCAAACCCCGACGTTACCGGGAGGTTATTCAACTCCTTACACCAACGGGCACACCACTCCCAACTTGAACCTCCCACATGCGCAAGCGAACTCCACGCCCCCGATACAGCCTCAACAACACGTACCTACACCTTTACCCCAATACACCACGGCTACGATGGCTGTTCCGCACGCCCCAGCGATGGCTCAGACTCCAGGGCCGGGTATCATGGGACCGCCCCAGCGACCCGCTGAGCGACCTACCAAGGATTACGAATACGATGTTACCGATTCTCTCGCCGGCACTGGTATCGATCTTCGAGCCGAGGAACAGTACATGAACGACTTGTATTCAAACAATTTCGATGCGAACGAAGCGAGAACCGGATTCACAAACAATCCCCCTGGACCAAAGTCTTCGTTTTATGGTGCCGGTCCTGCGAATCAACCACCTCAACCCACGCCGGATCAGTCTCAGACTCAGTTTGCGGTCCAGGAAGCTGAACGCGCTTGGTCCGAGTCCTCGATGCGACTTGCGGTGCAAAGAACCCAGGAGATTAACGATCCGTTCCTGTTGGTCGCCATGCTACACCGACGTGCTGAGAGGATCGCGAGAGAGCATCACCTTAGCCTAAATCTTGATCTCAAGAACAATAGTCAGACTATGGGGAAAATGAGACTTCCAGAGCAGTTTCCCCAGCCTCGGGTAACCGTCAAAGTTACACCCGGCCCGGATGCGACCATGGTTCACACCACAGGTTCCTATATTCCCCAGGATGCCTACCTCGTTGATCAACTTGCCTTGATGTCTATTGCCACAAAACAGCGACTACGGGAGCTTGTGCAAGACGCCAGCGTGATCGCAACCACTCGCCAAAAGACATCACACGGCGATGTTCCTGACGACTGGGCTGTTGCCGCAGCGCCGATGAACGCAGAACCCCTTGGGCTTACCGAGGAGGGCATGGATGGGGTGGGAGTGAACGGGGTCGATGGGGATGGCTCAAATCCGTTGAAGCGTACGTGTACTAGCTAGAGTTTTGGCTTTTCGAGTTTACTTACACTTCACAGGTTCCGTCGATGCAGCAGGTCTAGGAAACGGTGCAGCGCCCACTAAGTTGCCCAAGATTTCGTCATACATGACGACTACGATGCGCGAACTGGCACGGCAAGAACGCGAGTGGGAAGAAGCGCGGCTACGCAAGCGCCAGAAGCGCAAAGATGGTATTCCAGACTCAGGAACAACGACCTCGCGTGCCGGTAGTGTGGCACCTGGCACACCTGGTTCTGTTGCCCCTGAGCCAGAAAAGGCGTTGACCAAGAAGGAGATGAAAAAGAACCAGGCACTCAAGGCGGCCGAGGCCAACAGTCACGCGAACCAGAACATGACGAGTAGCATGTTTGCTGGACTTGGAGGAAAGGGTGGTCTCTTTGGAAAGAAAAAGACCGGCAAGACCTACGACTGGATGAATGTGGGCCGCGGGGGAAGTGGTACTAGCACGCCCACCAAGAACGCACCTGGCCCCGGCAAGGGATCCGCAGGTCCGGGTAGCACCCCCGGGCCAGCAAACCTCGCGATGACGACCGAAGGCCGAAACCGGCTAGGCACCTGGAGAGAGGATAAGGAGAAGGGCCGAAACATCCAGTTGCGGGACTGGGTGTCGGTATTAGAACGAGACGGGCGAGAACACCGAACTCTTCAACGAGCATACATACACCTGGACGCATCAAATCCTAAATGAAACGAGTTTGGATCGGCGAGTAATGGAAGAATGAGAACCGGAAAGGGTACTGGGGTGCGGGGACCGCGAGGGGAAATCAGGGCTAAGAAAGAAGGGGAAATACCCTATACCGTGTATATTTGTGATTTTGACTTAGCCCGGCGTTTTCTGACGGCCTAGGGAACGGCAGGATTGGGCACTGCCAGGTGCAACGGATGCCAATTGCAAGATGCAGGTTGCAGAAGTGTGTGGCGGGAAAGTGGAAAGACGGAGAGCATCTGAGGCATGCCACGCTGACGCGAAGCATTGAGTTGTGTAGCATTCTGAACTTGAGAAATGGGAAAAGGGGCCACTGCCCAGCCAAAGGATGAAGAGGCAAATAGGGAGACGTTTAAATCCTATGCATCGAGACCGTTCAATCCCACAGTGATCAATCCCCTTTGTGACCAAGACATTCCTGAATTGTAAGCCTTTCCACGGGCCTTGACTAGGTAGTGTCTTGGTGCCTTACAGCCCCGGGAACTGAAATGATCTACTATGTAGGAACTCGGGAAGGCGCGGTTCTTAGGCGTACTAACTTGATAACTAACCCATACTCGACTAATGGTGTGAATGTCGAGGAAGGAAGCAAGGGAAGTTTAAGGTCGTTGGCGTGTAAAAGTGGGACTATGGCGGCATACTTCCCCTCCCTTCTCTATCGCATCGCAAACCTCGCATTTACACTCTTGCATTTATATGCTCTTCAAAACCAACTCAGCATGACAACTAGCAGGCTTCAGATATCACGACATCAACAGCTTGTATCTTAAACGCCGAGTATCTCTAACTGCAACCGCAGCTCAGCAAAGTCTCACCACTGCTTATCTTGAAGACGACGAAAAACGGTGTCCCTGATCTAGATCTCAACCCCGCCGGGAAGTCCCATCCCCACCATCACCATCTCAGATATCATAGTCTCACCATGGCGATTGCGGTAAGTACGCACAGCCCTTCTTCTGATCGAGGCGAGGGGAGGCGTGCCAGACGAGATCTCAGTTTAGCTGACTCGGAATTGGGGTTGCGAGACAGGCAGTCGGCCAGATCTGCGCCACAGCGTCAATCAAGGGAAATCTAGACCAATGTGTCAGACTGGTGGCAAGGGCGGCAACAGGAGGAGCCAAGGTACGTGCGATTGCGATGCTATGTGATGAGCAATGTCGTTGGGTGCTGGGGGTCTCTTGAGTGAGAAGGGCGAGTGAGCTGGAAGATTCCTGATCGAGCAACTGTCCGTGAAAAGTGTCTTCTGAAGCAAGGAGCTCAACCAAAATCGGAACGTTTACTTGGATATCATCGCCGTCCCAAGTGGACGGGCGAACAGGCAAGAGGTCCGTGGGCTGTCTAGAATTGAGGGGCGGCAAATACTCCCGTGAAGCTTAGGCAAGGTCGACTTGATGTCACTTGATGACACCTCATATCCTTCTGGCTCTAAGCCTATAGATACTTCTCTGTCTTGAAGTCCGCACCGGCGGTACCTCGCTCTCTGCGTCCAAGATCCTTCTTCACACAGTATACTTACGGGGCATCTAGATCATCTTTCTGCCCGAAGCGTCCGACTACATTGCTGTCAATGCTCAGGCATCACTCGACCTTGCGGAGCCGCAATCAACCTCTCCCTTCGTTGAGGGACTTCGGGATGCCGCCCGCACTCACGGAATTGCCGTCCATGTAGGCATTCACCATCGCCCTACTGCGGGTAGCAAGCTGCTAAACCGGAACTTGTACATCAACGCCGCGGGCAACATTGATGATGCAGCAACGTATGACAAACTTCATGTCTTCGACTATGGGTCTCTAAAGGAGAGCGCAACAGTTCAGCCCGGACCGTCACTAACAGCGCCGTTTGACTCGCCTGTCGGGCGTATCGGCAGTCTCATCTGCTTTGACTTGCGATTCCCGGAAGCGGCTCTGGCGCTGGCTCAACCTGGGGCGAACAGTTCCTGGGCACAACGTCCGGCGCAAATTTTGACGTACCCAAGCGCGTTTACTTTGCGTACTGGTGTGGCCCATTGGGAGACATTATTGCGGGCGCGGGCAGTTGAGACACAGAGTTGGGTGGTGGCGGCAGCGCAAGTAGGCTTGCACAACGAGAAACGGGCAAGCTACGGCCACAGTATCGTCGTTGATCCCTGGGGCAAGGTCTTGCTCCAGCTGAAGGGCGTGGTCGATACGGAGGTCTCGGGTCTTCCGGAGGGCACAGCTGAAGATGGAGCGGTTGAGGAGCTGGGCTTCGTGGACATCAATCTTGCGCAATGGGAGCGAGTCCGCGCGGAGATGCCTCTGAAGCGAAGAACGTGAGTGCGCTGTTCCTCTCATTCGTTGATTTGCTGCTTGCCCCCCTTGATGTCCCACATTCTTGGCGTTCTCCCCTTGTCTGTGGTATAAGTTATGTTATGTTCTGCCATGTCTCAGGCCAGATTTTGTTGGATTGAGCGTTGAAGTGGCTTGCTTGCTGACTGGAACCAGTGACGTCTACCCTGAACTAACGCCCACCAACTGACGCTCCTGTTTGAACACAGTTGACCTGGCGAGTGTGGCGGAGGGTCGCATCCCGTCCAGGGTCTCAAACAAAGAAAGCAATGTTATTGCAAAGCCATGCTCTGCTATATATGTGCGTTATCATCAGCTCTCAATGAAGTCACGATATAGACGTCTCGGAATGATGGGTTGGCTCGCAGTCATGGCCCCCAAAGATAAGAATTTACACGATGCATTAAACCTGGCATTACTCACATCCCTTTAGCATCCGACGTGTGATTATTTTACCAATTTGCGTATCGTTTTCATTGACAACAGAGGAGGCATCCATAGTGTGTGGACGTGTTTGTTCAGCAGCACTTAGGAGCAAACAATACGCCGTACACCGCAACCACACATGCAAACAGATTTACATCCTGGGCCCGCTCTTTGAAGGTGGGTAGCAATCAATAGAATTCCGTGGCGCTTTGGGGCTGATGATTGCTCGGTTATCACTTCTTGGCTATGCTCGGCGTCTCTTCGCCCTTCACTCGGTGACCGATCCAGAGTGCCAACCCTGCAACGCCACCACATCGCGCATCAAGGTGACCAGTCACATAGTTTCAGCCGTACCATCTAAGGGAGGCTGCGGTACCGCATCCCTAAGGAGAGAAGGAGGGGTGGTTAACATATCAGATGTCCAGACCGTTCCCTGCAACTACCTGCCTGAGGTTTGTAAGTGCATGGTCTAGGAAGAGTGGTGCTCGATACGCGGTGGCCTGGGAGCGAACCTTGAGTACCAGCTTGTCGGGACGGCAAACAGGGACGACCGGGACCGTAGCACGTCGTACGTTCCCAGTACGAATACCGCCAGAGCGGTGCCAGGGCAGAAACCGACAGGGCAGAACGGGGGGGCTACGCGTGTATTCGCCTCCATCTGGATGGGCTCACGACAGCACCCAGGAGTGGAATGGTGAGCTCTTCGTACTCGGCGATCAACAGCTTCGGCTAAAGAATTCGACTGGGGGTGTAGAGCAGAGACATCAGAGGCTGGGACGACGACAGACATGGACCCAGGGACGAAAGAAGACAGACGTGGATACTGTTCGGCAGACTGAGGCATGTGGAAAGGGCCGATGCAGTGCAGACGGGGAACCGACGTCGTACATGACAAAAGAGGCCCTTCCGGAGGAAACAAGGCCGGCGGTCGGTCCGCTGTCTCAAGATGTCTCGGAGCGGATAACTTATCAAACTCGTTTGCTGAGAAAAGAAAAAAAACGTTGATAATGGGTCTAACCCTCACCGCCGAGGGTTGTGTTACCTCTCCGTTGGTACCGCCTCGTCTCGTGCCGCCACTCCGAGCAGAAGAAACCCACAAGGCAGGGACCTACAGTACAGGGTTACTTGGCGCGTTCCAGGGTTCCTGCATCCGCCCGGACATTGAAATGGAAGAAGGAAGAAAGAATTCTATGATCCATCCCCTCTCGGCGGTGAGCGAGCTAGTCCGGGGCGTGGAGCCGTGGCATCGGTTCGGTGGGTTTTAGTCGTTACCGACGGTGAGGAGCCATGCTTGTCGACGGCATCGCACCCTGGAGTTACCCGCGAGGCTAGAGCTGGGGGAAGGGGGATGAAGGGTGACCCGAGTTGCTGGGTAACTAGCCAGTGTGCTGGCAGATGCTGCTAGGTCAGGATGAGTAGCAGGAATCAATCAGTTGTCAGTTGGTCACTTGAGTCAAACAAGTGTGTGTGGTAAGCAGCAAGTAAGTAATAATGGTGCCCAATATCAATATATCAAACAACAAGCTAACTTCCAGTGTTGACTGCCCAAGACAACAAAGGAGGACCTTGCGACGAGACAGATGCCCGATTCGGCCCTAGTCTACTATGCCATTGATGAGTCTTACGCACAGAGTTTGTTACCACGTCGTAAATGCAGATCTCTGTACAGGCTAGAGAAAAAAGTCAATTCATCGATGATGAAAGCAAGGCATTGACCCAAAGGATCAGCCATGGAAACTCACCAACACCGTGGTCAGGAATTGGGATATACATAGTATGGATCACCATCATCAACCCGCCGCCGCTACAGCCCAGCCCATCCCCCTCCGTGAGTTTGGTACTTCTTGTTTTTGCTTTTTGTTTGTCAATATCTGTCCTTGAACTAAGAGGTCCCTGGGCATACCTGATACCCGCCGGCAACACTTCTTTCTTCAGGATGCGGGCCCACGATGGCAGATCTCGCGTTTCCAATTCTCCGGGCTTCTGGGACGAGACACGGGCAACTCTCAATCTCGCCTGCCATCTCGCCTGGACCCCTGCTCCGTCAGGATTCTACCTGGTAGTTTTTCTTCTTCTTTTTCTTTGGGTCTCTTTCTGCATCTCTCTGCTCACGCCCCCTTCCCGGCCGCAGAGCCCGAATGCGAACCCCAGCTTTTACCAGAGAAGCCACATTCCCAGTCGACCGGGGAAGAGATTCCATGCCCATGTTGGTCCATTTTAGTTATTTCACACCCCTTGTATGCTATTACGTGCAACGGTCCGTTCTCGTCCCCGTTCCTTTTCTGCTTGATTTCCCATGTTTCGCGCCTCTGCTGCTATTTCCTCTTTGGTTTTGTTATGCGCGCTGGTTCCCTTTGTGTGACATGAATTTAATCCCATGTCCAAGCGTACCTATCCATGTCTACACCTGTCATGATCCATCCCAAGCCATGATCCATCTCAAACGCCACGAGGCACGCCCCCCTCCCTACCCCATCCCCTGTTACGGAGGCTGCATGATCCCCCCCGGAACGCTTGACAAGTTACAGCGCATTACAGGCCACACGGGCGCTGCAGGACGTGGATGGGGCCGCTGCAAGACCAAGACCAAGACCTGGAGGAGAACATGCAAGGTACCTGATTCGATTCCACTTTCCCCACCCTGTTCCCGAGTCCCAGCTCTCTGGACCCGGGTGCCTGCCGCCTGCATTAGCTCCTTCCCCCCATCGTCCACCCCATCTCACCCATCTCACCCATCATCCATGCACCGCACAGTGAGGACGACAGTGGGCGACAGTGAACGTACCCGCTGGAAGGTACCTGTAGCTGCAGTGGGCATGTTCCCTGTAACTTGTTCTCCACCAAGCCCTTCAACTTGACGCGACGCAATGCTGCACGTTCACTAATGACACGCCCCCCCTTTGAATCCATAGACCTTGCTAACATTTCCCAACCATCCCCTTTACTCCGTAGCAGAAATTGAGATGCTACTCTGAGCTTCATCCCATCATCCAGAACCTCGCCAGAACAAAGCCGGGTCAGGGGTCGCTTGCCACGGCCGCCCGCCCGCCCGGGGAGTTTGAGCAGCCTGCATGCTACGTACACCCACGATCTACCTAGGTAGGTATGGTTACAGTGGCATACGTATGTACTACGTACTGTACCTACACGAACGAAACCTGTCACTGTCATCTTGCATTTGGGTAGTGGTGGCTCCATGTACCCAGCACTTGGGACCTTGTTTGTCATTGTTTTTTTTTCTGGCGCCGCTCCAGAAGCTTTAAGTTACTTTTTTCGTTCTCTTCCCAATCCGTCCAGCTTAGCTCCATTTCCAGCCCGTCCCGTCACATTCCCACATCCCTTGATCCCTTTGGTCAGGTTAGCCAGGCACACACTTTTCTTCCTTCTTCCTTCTTCATCCCTAGTATCCTAATCCATGTTCACAATTCAGCCGCTGGCCTAGAGGAAGACAGACGTGTTTCTCAACTTGTTCAGCCTCCGTTGCGCCCGGGTTACTAGTCTGCGTGGCTAATGTGGCTTTTTTTCCCTCCGCGCCCTTCCGCGCTTACGCATTGGTGCAGCGAAGCTCATACTTGGTACACGGTACCTACATCATTCATCCGTCATTTATCAGTATCCGACGTGTGTCATCGTGAGCCACTTTACCCTCTACGGCGCGAGACTTCATTCTAACATTTGTTAGTTCCAACGCCTCACATAGATGTTCAGCTCCTTCGTACCTCCCTACATGTAACTTTTGTTGAGCAGCTTCATCCCTACTTGGCACTACGTAGACTAGAAATCCTGAAAGAAACCCCCGCTCGGTGTTGGCCTTGATTGCACTAATAAACTGAAATAGCCGTGACAGTTTGGGCCAAAAAGTAAAAAACCACGCGAGACAACAACACCGTCCCGTCGTCCCCTCTCATCTCATCTCATCTCATCTTTTCTCTGTTCCCCTCCTCCAGTTTCCCGTCGTCATGCGTACCGAATTCTCTTCGCCCTTTTTTCGTTGCTTCTTGTTCCCTCCCAATTTTCTTGCACCCGTTTTCGCTCCTTGCTCCTTTTGGCTGTCTCTCTCGCTTGGCCTCATGTTCTATTTCCTCCGACTGGCTGCACTAATCATGCTGTTACCAGCCGCGCGGGATCAACCGCCCTAACAGTGGTAAGAAAAAAAATGCCAATAGAAACGCCCTTCGTTTTTCTTTTTCATCAATGTAAGGCGTTTTTTCTACGTACCCATCTTGCCACCCCCTTGTACGCGTTTCGGGCGCGCGTGCGCCCAGCTTTTTCCACACCCCTGCCGCGCATCGCATCGTCGTCACAGCGCTCGCTCGAGCCTCTGAAGGCATGACCGATGATGGTTCAAGGATGTCATAGTCAGAGTCAGAGGTGCTCGGGCCGTCGCAACAAAAAAGAAACGTGCGAAAAAAAAAAATACATCCAAAAATAAACAAGAAACAGATGAGACGACGACAGCCAAGTCGTCGCAGCTGTCGTCACAGCGCAGTCGCAGTATTCCGTCATGATTGCCTCGGCCGGGAAAAAAAAACCCTGCGTCATGAGCATGTTTCCCGGGGAATTTATTTCGTAGGTACTTCGTAATGATGTGTGGCCTGTTTTAATGAACCTTCGGCCTTGTACCCAGTCATCACCCGCCGTCAGATCTCGTGATGCCGACGTACTCGTATTGCGCTCTGGTCCTCGGTGTCTTGTCTGGGATTTCATGTGTTGGTAAACTCCACTTCGATATCGTTGGTGCAATCTGCCTCATATATTTTCATGTGTTCAAACGCATGGATATGTCCCAATGCATGTGTGTGTAATTGTAATTGTGCGCACTATTGTGTCTTGTGTCATACGGACCAACTTGACCCGTTCTGAGTAACGGTTCCCTCGGTTCAACGGTATCAGCTACCCAGAGAGGTAGGTATCCGTATCAAACCCACCTAGGTAGGTACAGTTGTACCTTACCTAGGTAGAGTAAAAGACGGACGGGATGCTCCCGCTCTTGCCTTCATGACGGCTCGTTGCTCGCCGCGAGATTCAGCCTCCGGCCACCTGCTCCGCCCAGCCGCGGTCCTTCCGCTTCCCCTAAATGGGCTTCCCCGTCCCTCCTTCCTCCTCTTCCCCTCCCCCCCCTCCTTCAAAATTAGTAGGCAATCCTCTCGAATACCCACCCAAAAAGCGCACTAATAAAAAAAATGATGGCACAGGTGCTACTAATATTATGACGAGTGACCACCCAACAGTACCCTAATTAATCACCCAGCCAGCCCGTCCTGACTAACCGGCACTCTAATTCACTGACTCGTCCTTTTCCCCTGTACCATCTTTCATCTCGAATGAATCGCCGACTAACTAATTGTTTAGGCAGACGGCAAACGACATACGGGGTGAATGATATGGCAATAGTCATTCATTAGTAGTAGCAGTAGCGGTGTTGGTGGGAGCAATAGTCGTCGTAATACTCCGTGGCAACGGTGGTAATTTGTATTTCGTGCAACCCTCACTACGTAGTACCCTCGCTCTCAAGACCATGGGCGGATCATCACCCGTTTACCCGCTTCCCGGATGCCCGTCGCCTTGCCTCCCTCAATGAGCGATTGTCTGTCATGTCTCGCGTGGTTCTCAAGTGATACGCGCAGTACAGAGATTGGCTCGTTGGTTGTGGTTGGACGACACCTGACCCAATTACACCATCCAGCACACCACCATCACATTGCCAAGTCTCCCACTAATCAATGACATGGGCAGCAAGCAAACACCAACGCCAACAATTACAACACCATACACCATACACTTTTCGGCTCGCTACTTTATTGATTGCTTTTCGCTGTCGCACAATAGTCCCTCCAGCTCGTCTCCAACATCATATCGTAGCCCATCTCCAGTTGAGCAGTCACAAATCAGATGCAGAAGATGAGAGAAAGTTCTTGTAGTCATAAAAAAGTGATTATTCCTTTGTTTCCTATCCTAATTTTCCCACGCAAAAATAAGTCATCGCTTTCCTTGCGGTCTTCCTTTCTTATAGATACTATACAGTCTAAGAGGGCAGAAGGGGGGAAAACCTGTGGGGGTATCTTCTATCAATGTCCTGAGTCCAGCCCAGCGCTCCTCACGACCGGAGCATCCATGATTTCCCCCCTTCCCTCTCGCACTCATCCAACCGTCTTGTACACCTATTCAAACAGTACAGGGAACAGGCAAGGAATCCCTTCGCTGATAAAACATCCTACTCCAGAGCCACGCGCTCCCCCGTGAGGGTTTCGCTGCGGGCCAACCGACCCATCCAAGAAAAAGAAAATAAAGATGTGGGAACAAACAGGGAAAACATCCAGCAGTAAAGGCCAAGCAAGGGGATTGCGGCAGACAAAAAAAAAAAAAACTGTGACAACCAAAAGAGAGAAGAGCACACAGAGACCCCCCAGTCTATATGCAGGTGCCGAAATCGATACTTTTTCCCATCCGTTCCCAGTTTTGTAATACCCTTCCATAACCCCACATGAAAATAAAAATCCAAAAGTATTCTTCGTGGCGTTCGACTTGCCCTGGGATTCGCCCTCTCTTTGCTGCACAGCCCGATTCGGATGGAAATTCGACGCAACCCCTTGCCATGTCTCGGCGGTGGTGGGTCTCGATCTGAGACACGTCGAATCGTGACTGAAGTGCGTTCCAGCAGCCCGCGCCCTTGAGGCGAATGGGACCGCCATGTCGAGTGAAAATGCGAAGGGAGGACGAAATGGTCCAGACAAGGGGCCGCCAGGGACATCTGATGACGAAGAATGCGTAAAAAAGGAAAAATACAATAGGTCCCAAAATTTTCCGTCTATAGTCGAACGCCTTGCACTGAGCTCCGTGGTGTAGAGCGAAATCAAATCCGGGAAAAAAAGTTGGTATAAAAGGTGAGAACCGATGACATAGGACATGCCACCGGGCGCATCCGTTTTCCGTGAACCTCCTCTTACATGCCCCTTGCTGCTGGGAAGCAAGGGGTGGCTCTGAGCCGGTGTGTATATTTGATGTCGACAGGAATGCGAATTAAAAGAAGTCGTATCGGAATGCATTAAGGTGCGCCGGTAGTAGTGCGGCTCGCGGTTCCAAGCCCTGGAAGTATTAAATATCGTAACTGGGAATATCGCTTGAGGTCGAACAGTAAATAGGCGGAAGAGGACGATAGAGCACTCTGAAGTTAGAGCGTTCTTGTAATCGTCCCAACTGGCTTTGGCTACCAGTTGTGGTGTGTTGGCGTGGTCATCAGGCGCATGCGCGTCCGGATGAACATCTGATGATGCTTGGCCGGTGATCCGATGAAAAGCATCTTATTGCGGCTTGGGGCGAGGCGGGGGCTTGGGGACACCGGTTGTGTCATATGCTCCCCGTCCCATGTTGCAAGGGCTTGAAGACTCTCGGCAAACCATGATTGCTATTGCGGAGTGTGGGAAGCGGTGGTGCTGCAAGCAAAGCGGTGGTCAGTCATGACGTTTTGGGAGAGCGGGAATCAAGAATCAGGGGCTGGAAGAGGCCGTGCGTGGGCGGTTTTTATAAGTGAACAAAAACCTTGCCATGCTGCAACTCGGATTGTGATTTGAAAGACACAAGAAAGTTGAGCCCAGGCAACCTCGCAACGACAGGTTGAAATGGGCAAGGGGACTCTGACTCACAAGATTAGATGTCGTCGTGGTGCGACAAGGAGACACAGCCTAGCAGAGGGTGCGCCAACACGGATTGGCGGGATTATGCAAGTGATTGGGGCGCTGATGGTGAAAGAGGGTGAGGAAACAGCCGAATGGGCGACCAATATGCGAGTCACCAATATAATTGGAGTGTTTCGGAGGAAGCGGGTTCGGCAGAGTAAGTCGAGGAGACGAGGTGACGAGCCGGAACCGATGCGCTGGGGAGAAGGCGACACGAGAGAGGTTGATGTTGCAGACGCTTGTGATGATGGGTGGACAAAGTACGTCTTGAGGTTCCAAGATGGAAATAAAGGAGAGTGAGGTAGAGGAGAGATAGAGAGAGAATGAGGTTCGTATGCGCAAGTCTTAAAAAGAAGGCGACTCGGGGAATGGTCCTTTAAGGGGAGATCGCGTCTGGTCTGGGGGGAGGGCTTCTAGTAGTAGAAGGTTTTCTTTGGGGACTGCCAGGCACGCTGCAGAGCGGATCGCTAACAGGACAGGAAAGGATGGTGCCGGTCGGACGGTCGAACGAGGGTGGAAGCAGGCGGGTGAAAGTAGGCGAGTGGGTCAGACAATGGGGCCGATTTCTTTTTAATAGAGGGGGGGGCGTGAAATAAGTGAGGTGAGTGAGGCGAGGTGAGATGAGGTCGATGGAGCCGAGCGAGATGCTAAATAGGTAGTTTGGTGTTTGGCCTTGGGGGAGTCTTGATCTTGGTCTTGGTCTTGATGTGAGTTGCCAGACAGGTAGAGAGATGGAGAGATAGACAGATGGACGCTGTGACGCAAAGGGAATGGAGGATGAGGATGTATTAGTAGTCAAGAGAATCTGGACCGACTGTAGGTTGAGGGAGGCAGCATGTCTCTTTTGTACAGTCGGTCGTCCCCAAACAAAAAAAAATTGCGAAGGGGGAGGGGGGGAGTCGCAAGCTTGGTCTTGGTCTTGGGTCGCTGGCCAAATTACTGCCCGGCCAGCCTGAGAAATTGGCCCCTGGCAGTCCTGGGGGTACCTTGGAGACTTGAGCTTAGGCGTTTAAGGGGGGGGTGTGGTCCCCTGGAACTGACGCCCTGGCCCCCCGGGGGCTTGGGAATGAAGCCAGCCCAGACGCCCAGACGGGAGAAAAGGAGGTACCTGGCTTGACCCTGTCTGGTTCAGGGATCAATTTGCCCGTGGCTTTTCTTTCCCAAGGCCCCGGATGTCATCCAGAGCTGATCCAGGTCCAGGTCAGTACCGTTGCGTAGCGTACCTCCACAGTGATTAATAGGCACGGAGTACGGATACGCCGTAGAGAATACCCCTCTTACCTTGGGGGCAAAGACACCTGCGCTTGGATCATGGAGCATTCATGTACAATGCCGAGCCCATGTGGAGCGGACCGACAACGCTTGAGCATCTTGCACCTTGCTTCCCTGCCTTCCATGCCTCCCTCCCATGCTTGGTGCTTGGTTCCATGCGCGTTCCCATGCTCCCATGCTCCCAGAAGTCCCAGGAAATCCAGAAGTCCCAGGAAATCCAGAAATCCCAAGAAATCCCAGATGCCAGGCAAGCAAACCCACCTCGGGGATCTTTGGGTGTGAACCGGGGCGCGCTGATCCGCCCTGCACAACCAACTGCACACGCCCCAAAAAGCTCCAAAACAGCCTTCTCAAAACAACACCCTCCTCCAAGACGCCCCCCCTCCCCCCAGACACCACGCACCCATGGGCGTCACTCCTTACGAAGTACGTACAGCATTCTCTCATCAATGTCAACAGGAGAGACCACACTAGCTGGGCTGTCAGGTCCTGTCAGGTACCGACCGCAGACGCCCAGCATTCGCAAGATGGTGTATGGCTTGTCTCATCTCCTCTACTCTGCTCCTCTGTTGCTTCCTGCCTGTCATGGTTCATGTCGCCTTTCGATCTCACTCTGTGTTGCGTCCATAGGCTGCATGTCCAGTCGCCATCGTCGTCATGTCCACCCCCAAAACCGCCATCCATATTGGTAACTGTCCCACGCCCAGCCTCAAGCAACTGATGACCGTGTACCGAATAACAACATCACCTCCACGCCTCCATCCCACGCCCCCCATCCTTCCGTATCTCAACCTTCGCTCACTTGACTAGCTAGGCAGGTCGGTAGAGGGTATCGTAGCTGAACAACTACCGTAATCGCATCACCAGCCCTTCATCCCTTCAACACCTCCACAAATGCGCCTCTAGCCCACACTCACATTATTCCTTTGTACTTCGTTCTGAAAGGCATGGCTCCCCATAGCCACATGCTTGCATGCCCACCGCGCAATACAGCTGAGAATGCTCACACCCTCCACCTCCGGCAGGCCCAAAAGGCTGGGCTCTTCCGGGACGCCGCGGTGGATACGCAGCATCACCAGCGCCAACCCGCCCCGGTGGGAACCAAGGCCTCAGCTACTTGACCTCCTCACCAAAAGGTACTCAGGACCGTGCCACTTCGACTATACTGGCCGTCTCTCCAAGCCTCAAGGTACCTCATCTGCTGCCCCTGTATGGCTTCCGTCCTGGGATCCTCCATCCATCCTCTCGGTGCTCGTTTCCGTTGCATCCTCCCATCAACAAAATGGATCCCTGGACCATCCCACCAGCCCATCCATCCACCGTTTCGTCACCTAGGAAGCTAGGCCCTGGTTATCCTTTTCCATCTCATCTGTCACCTTTCCATCCGTTGCTTTCTTGTCTCGTCTGCTTTCCCTGCTCCGTTTGTCACGGGCATAGTAGCCATAGTCGTCACTCGTTACCCATTGCCTCATTCGTAGACCCATCCCCTTGGTTCACCACTCCTTCATATGCCTTCAGAGGCACGCACGCACCAATATGTTCCATATGCCATCAACAGTATTCGTACTTCGTATATATCATGTCCAACGCAGTACTCCATGTCCATTGCTCCGAGGAGTTTCTTGCCGAGGCATGCCACTTTTATTGTGACTGCAATCCTTCTATCTTGCAGCTCCAAAAGCCGATCATTTGGGGGGATCCCGGCTGGCAACGAGAGGACATAAAAGATCTCCACTACATTAATGCCTCGCACCGTCGCAATTGCTCATCCTCATATAGGACGAAACTTGTTGAGGTGCGTGCGGTCGGTGTGGCCGGTTGACAAAAAGTGACAGGTAAATGGTCCGTCGGCCGCAGTTAGACACCAACGATGAGTACAGGACGACCCTTGCATTCTCCTAGCCGTTGACCTCCCAGTTCCGTTTCTATGGGGCTCCACAGCATCGTAATAGCTTGCCGTGGGCGGAGCTAGAGAGCTAAGACGCTGCCACTGATGATGAGCCAGCAATGGCTGTAATGCGCAT
The DNA here is from genome assembly GCA_029931735.1 of Dactylonectria alcacerensis. NCBI lineage: Eukaryota > Fungi > Ascomycota > Sordariomycetes > Hypocreales > Nectriaceae > Dactylonectria > Dactylonectria alcacerensis. The sequence goes on along the minus strand of JAPMUZ010000003.1, from coordinate 2,739,332 downwards.
TGTCTGTCACATTGACGCCCCCTTGCGCACTCATTCGCATTGCTTTCTTTTTCTCCTTCCATCGTCCCTCTCTCCTCAATCTCCCTGCCACCTTTTTATTTTTTTAACGAAAACTTAGTGTCAAAAATGTGATAAAAACTTTTCGCCTTGAGATAATGAGCCTCCAATTTCTGGCTATTCCGTGCACGTCGGAGTAGGAATTGCCATCCCTCATCTCTTCCCCCGGCCAACGCCAGCCCGACGATGCAAGCGCCGGCACGGCTGTCTTCCCCGGGGTTCGACGGCGAACGGGATCCCGCCGTTAGCCTCCCGGGTCATCATTCGTCTGTTGTAACCGCCGGGCATCACAGGTGCCACTAATAATACGTATGGACCTGTCGTGCTTGTGAGCACGGCTTCCAGGCTATTCCTGGCCTGAGCAACGTCGTGTCTGGTCCACGTTTCCATCATTCTCCGGAACAATTGGTCTTCGTGTGGGTTCGCAACTCTTACTTGCCTTAGGTCCGAGCCTCCGATTCAGGTTGTCAAACAAAGCCCAGCCTTGGGTTGTTTATTATTAGACCATAACTTGGGATGATCTCTGCCATATACTCGGTACTCTTAGCGACTCTGTACAGTTGCCTCCGATGCAAAATATTGGTTTGGGTTCGTGTCCCCCAAGCCAGGCACAATGGTTGGCGAGACGTAAAAAGTGCATATCTGGTAACTGAAACGCCATGTCTTGTCAACAAAGCAGAGTCTAATTATATTTGTCCACGGTTGGTTGGCAAAGTCGCAGACATCCGATTGGGGAACCCCACGTCTTCAGCAGCCTGGTGACAGACATGCCTTAATCAGTTGGTCATAGGTCGCACAGACGGCCGTCTCCGAGAAACCAATGAGAGAGTTGAATATCCGCGAATCGGCCTCGCACTGGGCTGGCCAAATGAGGAAGCTGAGTTTGTAAGTTGCAGCCAGGAGCTCTTGAGCAACGAATTCCTGTTTGTCATCGCAAAAACTTGGCATCTCATCGGCCCTATCGTTCTGGTGCATGTCGACAGCTGACCGCGCGTCCTGCTTGGAGTACCAATTCCCAAGAATCCGAATGCTTGGGGCCGTTATGTAGTTGCCTAACATGCTGAGAGAACCTGCGGCGCATGCAGTAATATGGCCAAGCTCATTATCATGACGCCATTTCAGTACATGTGCTATTTGGCCATCCTCTGACGAGGCGATTGCCTGCACAACCATGTAACCGTGCCATTTCCTCCAATGGGTTTGAGTTGAGAAATCAATTTCGCTCCGTCGCGCCTGTGCGTGGAACTCAGCATCGATTGCTGAAGGCAAATGTTCATCTCGATCTGTGACTGTTTCATATTCAGCTGCCTCTCTCGTCCGGACAGGTATGTAGCACGCCGCTGGTGTCATCCAGGGATCCCTATCCAACCGGACCAGAAGGCAACCCAAACCTTGTAACGGGCCTGTTGCCGGTCTCGCCTAATGACAATTCCCAACGTGCCACACGCTTCTCGCCAGCTGCATGAGGTAAACCTGTCAATAGGCCACCAGAGCCTCAGCAGATCAATGTTTCTGATATTCGCAGTTGCCAATGATGGAGATCAAAGTAGCCGCATACTCCTCATACCCAGTCGCCCCTTACAACTGCCATGGGCTGAGAACCCTTGGTACATCGGTCAACAAACTCGAGACGGCTCGGTGATTAGGTATTCTTGTCCGGGTGATCGGATTGCGGCGCTGATCCGCTCTCAGTCTGGCCTCAAGTCCCTGCATCTCGGTCTGTCATGGCACTTTCTTCGGTGAGAATCTTTGTGGGTCGATGGGCTGCAGAAAACTTCCAGAAGACATTCGTCAAGCCGGGACCCCAGACGCAAAGATACTTCATACTGTGTTAACTGGGGATCGGGTTGATGCACACACTGTACTATGTACTCGTGTGCCCTCTCTGGTACAAGGATCTGTCCCAAGCCGTGCTTCCTTGCCCTGGAGCGAGAGCGACATGCATCGCCAGGGGCCTCTTCGTTTGTGTTTCGTACCCAGGCACAGTAATTTGTGGCAGCCTTGCTCCCCATTTGTCGATGGGGACCGCAGGCAACTCCCGTTCCCTCCACTCCATCAGGGGGGTGCGGATGTACCACTCTAGCGTGACTTCCCAAAGTCGTGACGGCTTGCGTAGTGCCTAATCAAAACTCGTACCGGCGACGTTCCTGCATTAGCCAATTTTCATGGCCAAATCGGTCCTTGAAACAGGGGGCGAGTTTGGCACTTTCGGTGGGTGACAGACTGACACGACACTCTATTCATTGCCATTGCAAAGACACGTTCTGGTTAGTAGCGGAAGGTTTTCAAGACGTTTCGGGACGTTATTTTTCCCTTCATCAACTGTCAGGCCATGAGAACTGTTGCGCCTTGTGATCTCAATTGTGGGATCACGTTGCGTCGCTCCTCCATCATGTGACTTCTTCAATGACACCGGATACTTTGCCACAATCAGGACGCCTCCGCTCGCCATGTGTCACTGGGTAGTCGAGCTCAGTATCGCCTCTGTCAGTGAGGCGTGTGTTCCTACTAATGCAGGGGTATTGAAGGCCATGGTCGCCATTCATTCCAATATGGTCATTTGACACCAGCTTGGACGCCTTTCCCAGCCTTTCACCCCAGCCTTTGATACCAAGGATCGCCACCTTTTCCTTGGGGCTCTAGTAATGAGATCCAGAAGCTCATAGCTTGACTAACCCTTGTACCGGAGTGCGTCCCGGTGAGTCGTTTCGTGGAGGCTGGAGGCTGGAGGCTGAAGGCTGTAGTCTGTCTTAGGGTGCCGCTGGCTCTGAACGATGTCCTAGTGTTGCTCGAGTCAATCTGGAGTCACCAGGTGCTGTGACTACCATTTGGCCCTACCAAACGTCTGCGCGAGTAGTTGAGAGCCCCATTGTCAAATCTCATCTTTAGGAACAGGTCCAATTGCCGGGTTTGTCGGGGTAATGCATACCCGAATAGAACTCTGATGCACTGTTCGAGGTTGAGAGGCTGTACTTCCCACGCTTCTGCGACAGCAGGTCGTATCAGTCGGGAAGCACCAGCCTGATGAGATGAGGACCCTTCTTGGCATCCCAAGCAGTGGGTCATGGCGAAATCCACCTATCGGGTTCGTGGCGCAATGCAGCCTAGACCCAACTGGAAGGTTTAACAGGGGCTGTCCTCGTGTCGCGATATTCCAGAAGCCTCAGCGAAGGCTAACTAAAACACTTGCTCAGATCACCATTGAAGGTTTAGGCAGTCGCATTTTGAAGCCCGACCCATTACGCAGGTCTACAATCTGCGATTCATGTACCACCATAGAGTTCATTGAAACCGCGATTCTCGATGTAGGTTGAAGTAGTGATCAAAGCCGGCAGACGCCAGCAATCATGCGTTTGTTGCGCGCCACCTCGTCAATCTTCATTCTGCGTTGTCCAGCAAGCAACCCCAGAGAATCGCCGAGCTGTCAGCTCCAAGGTTGCTGGTTTGAGCAGGCTCAGGACCAGGGTAGTTAGGGTGGTTGGGTCGAGCCTCGTGGCACCGGGGAACTGCTTCCGCATCGCAGGGCATCCGTGTTCGAATCGCTTGGTAATTTCAAAATTTTCGTCTTAATATCCCCACGGTTTCTGGGCCACCATGTGGAGTCAAAACCTTCCTCTTAATTTAAGTGAACGTCCTTCTGGAAGGACGATCTGCGCTGCCAACTATTCGCTCCAGAAGCCCACTTATCATTCGAGCGGGTTGGGCTTCCGGGCGATGGATGTGTCGAGTCAGGACGATGGGGCTATGGGCTCAATCACTATCACTGCCCTCGCCGCGCTCCTGGGATCATCTATACCACGATAATCTCGACGGCTTTCGAAACCAATAGCGCACTGGGGGCTGTTGTCTGTGCATAATCTATCATTGGTTAGCCACGCGCTGTACGTAGTAGCGTTGATGCCGGCTGTTGACAGCAGCTTTCCGACGTTGTGAGGGTGGGAAGGACTGACTCGTTTGACGGAGGCCCCTTGCGACCAACGCAAAGGTGGCAATTTCGTCGTCTGGGGAAGCATTGTGACACGGCGTCTCCTGTCCAACCGCGCAACCGCCTAGCCGTTCTGCGGTTGTTCTGCAACCCTTCTGTTGCCGTTCTGCAGCCGCTCTGCAGCAGTTCCGTCCCCGCAAATGAAGACGAATACGGTCATGGTTCCGGGAGGGCGGCTCCATGTAAGTGCGGCTCACTCCGTCTGTTTGGTAGCCCCGTACCGAAGATGTGACATCGATGAGAAACCTGAAATATGGGCCTGGGGCGCGAGGCGACACGGCCAGGACGATAGAACCCAGGAATGGCGAAATTGGAGTTTGTGCGTGTCTCGCCCTCGCTGGTGACTGTGTCAAGACAGGAGGGATGGAGGAAGGAGGGAAGAAAACCCTGGTATAGGCAGGAGCCCCGCTGCTGTGCTCGACGTATTCGGAACCAACGCCTCGTTGGTGCAGGGTAGTGACACATGACGACGTTGTATTCGGGTGCCAAAGCCCTGTACTGATGTGTGACAGGACTGCTCTGTGCTCGAAATTCTCCGACCATATGGTTAGATTTTGTCATGTTGCCCGGGGGGGGGAAATCCCAGTGAAGATGACACTGCTCAACCGTGCTGCCGTGGTGTTGAAAGCTATGGTTGCGAGTGAGCCGAGACCGTCAGTACGAAGCACATCATAGTGATACATATTGTATTGGCATATACTCATGTCAGAATCTTCAGATCACCCAGAATAACTACGAGTAAATACAAGAGACTTCCATCCGTATCCATCGCAAGGAAATTGCTCAAGGGTTGACTGGTATTTGATACTAAGTATATAGGAAAAGCAGACTTATAAGTGGAGGTATAGGTTAGGCCCTTATTAATTGGTGATGTGCGTACTGAACTAAACACCTAAGGGGAAGAGTCGGTCCAAAAACTAAGAAAAGAAAAAAATACAAAGTACACAAGTTCTTAATTGCTATTACATGGATGGACAATGTTACTTCTGTCGTAGGGGAATAGGGAGGTGGGTTTCGATAGCTGTCTAAGAGTCTATGTCATGACATATCCAACGAAGACATGATCAACACGCTTCGAGTTGGTGCACAATAGTTTGTAAGCGTACAGTGCATGATGTAGTCCGGTTCTTCGTATAATACGCTCAATATATTAAGAGAACTGCTTTGCCATGGGCCTGGGTTTTGGGCCATTTACACTGTCGTTCTTACTTTTTTTTTTTTTTGGCTCTTTTAAACTATTTAACCTCTGGGCTCCCCTCCGGGTGTGTGCTGCCAAGGGCCATTGGCCTCAATAATGAGAGAAGATCGGGAAAAG